>OX352765.1:86388964-91188964 GCA_947095585.1 Nephrocerus scutellatus | reverse complement strand
AGCAACCAACCAACCGATGACATGGTTAAGATGTTAATTTCACGGTTTATTAATAATATAAGTTGTTCCAAGTGTGCGTGTGTTGGATAAGGTTGCTTATGGCTTCTGGTGGCTTTTCTAGCTTCCCTGTTCGAGGGACAATGATGACAAAGATGACAGCGGCCTCCAGCGAGTGTTTATGAGTGCGCATGCTCATGCGCGCTCGCAGTATTAATAAACAATCATGTTGCGGGTTGGTATTTTCATCTTTTTCTTCTGCTTCATACCGCGCTTCATTTCACATTTCACATTACTCGCGTATTGCTGTCGACACTAATTAGCGTCTTTGCGCTTAGCTGGAAGGACATTATGATTGTGATTTGATTGTGATCGTGATCGTGACTTAATGATGACAGACTTTGTATAAATCATAACAACGACGATTGACGGTGTTGTCCTTAGAGCTGCCGAATTTGGTATGATCGTCGTTTGGTGTTGTCGTGCATTCAATGCGAACAATGGTCATTATAAGATGATCCGCGTTCCAGCGACGCGATCATTCATCATCGCTCATTATTTCTTCCACATATAGGTGAAATGTGAAAACCATGTGTATGCTCCTTGTGATTCGCTTTTAATTGGATGTGTGTCTTTTGCGCCCAGATAATTAAGGCGCGCTTAGAATGCGTAAAGCAGCACGCCACTAATGAGTTAATGAGTTGCCATTCATCTGAGGGAAATCGGATGAGGTTTCAGTCTCATGTGGAGTAGGAGGGGAAATTCTGTTAATTGTCATTGCAATTTGTTGGATATTTGGGTGGTCGAAATCGAAATTAAAATAAGAATTGAAAGATCAACGATATCAGTAATTGGCTCATTTAAGAATTGAACGGAATTCATTCGTTTTCAAAGAAGGATATAATTTTTAATCAAAAGGGTCACGATTGGGAGGAGAAAAGAGGAGATATCTATGAACTTTTGTTTTGAATGTCTGTGGATCATAGTGATGTGGACAGTCAGAGCTTGGCAGAGCATTCCATATACGTCTTTGTGCGGCGGAAAAACGAATCTCTGACTTAACTGTACGCCAGAAATTGGACCTAAGGGTAAACTGATAAGCATTTAGAACGCCACGAGTGTTGCGGTTAAACTCAAGAAGAGTTGGCATGCAACTGTTTCTCTTGAACCCTGATGATGGAAGAAGTGATAAAACAGTGACAAGCAGGAAACGTTCATGCAGTGTTCAAGAGAATCTATTGATCTCGCAATGTTTTCGTTACCGATAAGTTTTATCGCTTGGTTTTGTATTCTATCTAGCTAATGCAAGGCAGTTTCAGGCGGACTAGACCATATATGACAATTATACTCAAGTTTAGGATAAATATAACCCTTGGAAAGCCAAATCAGATGGAGTAATATATTTCTTGCACCGGCTTAGGTAACCTAAACATTCAGTAGCATATTTGGCGACGGTAAATATGTGGTCATTCCAACGAAGCTTGTCGTTAACGCACATACCGAGTTTGCGAGTTTTTTTCTCGATGGAGTTTCATTTATGGATAATGACATTGGATGTATGATTCGCTTAGACGACAGGAGACAGCATTAGGTTTTCGAAGCGTTCAATTTAACTCGATTGTTTTCTCCCCATTTTAATATGCTGTCCAAGTCAGAATTTAACATTCTAAGAGTTGTTTAAGTTCCATATGAGAAGTCAAGGGACGTTCCTCAAACTTATATAAGAAGCTGAGAGTACTGTCGTCAGCGAAAGAATTATTTGGATTAGAAGCAACAAATAAGAGATTATAAAGAAAATAAGAAAGGGTGTAGGAGATAGAACAAAGCCTTGGGGAACGCCAGCATTTATGTGTTGTATTTAAGCCTTGAAACCCTCTAAAACAACTTGGATTGAACGTTCCAAAAGTAAAATGGCTTGGAAATATTGACTTTTATTTTTATTTTTGAAGTAAAACTTTTTTACGGAGGGATACAATTTTCAATGAGCTGTTGTACACATTCCTATGTTGTTAACTTTTGCTACACTGTTATTACTCTGTTGCACACATTACTCTCTTGCTCACTTTTGTTACACTGTTGTTACTCTGTTGTACACATTACTCTGATGTTTAATTTTGTTACACTTTTGTTACTCTTTTGACAACATAACTCTGATGTTCAATTTTCTCACACTGTTATTACTCTGTTGCACACATTACTCTGTTGCTTACTTTTGTTACACTGTTGTTACTCTGTTGTACACATTACTCTGTTGTTCACACTTGTTAATTTTATGCCTCGTTTTCTTTAGTTATATTTTATATGTATATTACTACATATGTATATAGCTACAAATATAACTAAATAACTAAATATATATATAAATACATATGCGTATATGCTTATATTTATTACTACGGCCACACACGATATTAGGAACTAAGCCACTTCTCAAGCGATTCGTATGAAACTCGGAAGGTAGGACTAAGATGCAACTATAAGACTTGTTCTTATGGAAATTCTTGGATCTGGCTTATAGGGTCTGAAGTTTTTTGGAACAAAGCCATTTCTCAAGCGATTCGTATAAAATTCGATATGTAGGATGTTATTTAATCGCAATATTGTCCACCACGTAAAAAAAGTTTCCCTTAAACCGTGCGTAAAAGTTACACGCACTCTTTTATAAATTGCTAGAGTAAGCGATACATTTACATTTGACATAAATTGAAAAGGAATGTTATTATGTCGTGATATTAACAACTATTCTTAATATTAAACGAACAGAACTTATATCTTTAAATAATGTGTACCACAAATTAGTAGATAATCATAATAAACCTTTATAGATGCTGCGATAGCTGCGCGTAGACAGAAGCTATCGCAAGCAGTTTTTCATTTAAACTGCTTGTACTTAGTACAAAATACAAAATGACAATTAAGTTTAAATTTACTACAATTAGTCGATGTGACCAACGAGCAATGAACAATGAATAAATATCAATGAACAACGAAGAGTGAATGAATAACAACGAACAACCAACAACGAATAATGATCATCGAACACTGAACAATCAATAACGAAAAATAAACAACGAACTACACAAGTCAGAGAGTAAGTACCTGGGAATCAACTTTACTGAGAGGCTCAAGTTTAACTCTCACATCGATAAAACAATGAAAAAAGCGAACTACGCACTTCATTTGGTGCACCCGCTACTATTTGAAAGGAAGGTACTTAGGATCTGTACAGGACTCTGGAGGGTGCCAACAGCTATAAGATTGTGTCAACTGCAAGACTTTACGAAGCAGCTTGTCTGCTGGCAATAACCGACCACTTGTTCCAAATGGCGAGGAAATTCATTGATGGGTTGGAAACACATCCAAGTCCGGAGATGCAAGGACTGAGATTCGAGGAAATCGAGCCAAGCCACCGCTATATAAACATAGGAGGATTCACAGATGCTAGATTTGACGAGATCTTTAATAAAAAAGAAAATAACAACGAACTACGAAAAACGAAGAGCTAACAACGAACAGCTAACAACGAAGAGCCAACAGCTAACAACGATCAGCTAACAACGAACAGCGAAAACAAATAACAAAGGAAATATGAACTATCCTATGTACGTTGTGTTCAAAAAGTTATCGATTTTTGAGCTTAACAGCAACGTATTGTTATCTATTTGGAACCAGCGAGCAAACTTAATTTAGTAACGTGCCGTCGATATGCTTTCCGGTCAGCATTGTCATTTGTACTCATATCAAAGTACAATAAACCTTGTAAAGAAGAATGTAAGTGCGAACCTAGCATTGAAATTTAACTACACGGTAAGTATTTGAATCCCATACTAAATGTATATGTAATTTTTTAACCGATCATTCTACTAACACCAAAAATGTGAGGGTTACAAGTATTCCTGGCACTGGGTAGAGTAATCAAACATTCACCGAATGTGTTGGAAACTCAATGAGCTGGAGCAAAATTATACCAAAAAAAAGCTTAGAGAAAAGTAAACGAATAGAGGATAATGGAGGTATTGAAAACTATATGCAAGATTAGCTTACCTGAACAACTGAGAAATCAAATTATCAAACTCAATGAAAACTGTTGCTCTTACCGCCGAGCGGTTGAATCTTCTTAACCTACATCTACGCATTTCGCCATTCTCAGTGGGTCACGCGGTGCACTCACGGAAATCTCGTAGCTATATTGAATAATTTTTCTGCTGGCAACGGTGTACGATTTACGGTACAGGTATCTACGACGATGCTAAATGTGGAATTCTGAATTGAATGCTGGATGTTGGATGCTGAATGCACAAGCTCCTTGATCCTACATGCAAGAAGAAAAACAATTGGCATAATGACCTGCTGGTGTGCTATGCGGCGATAAACCTGTTTGGAATTGCCAAGTTAACAGGAGCGGGAATATAACACATCGATGGAACGATGAAGTGGAGGAGTAGGAGGAGGAGGAGGAGACTTCTTGAATTCTCATCAAAAGAAGATGCTCCGTTGTTTGTGTTTTTATTTTATTTTGTTTTGTTTTTGGTTTTCTGCAAGGAATTCGCCAACGAAGTGGTCAACAGTCAACCATGCGGACGGAGGCAGAGATAAAGGCAGAGCCACCTTATGACCATCACTGTGTATATGATGGTCAGTCAGTGTGTACCGCCGCCAGTTCATTATCTACTTCTTCCACGATGACCCGGAGTCATTTCATATTTTTTTTTGGTTAATTCTTTAGTACTTGTATTGGTGTATGAATGTATAACCACATACTCAAGAGATGGCTTCGGAAAATTCATGTTCTTTCCACCCATTTTCCCCGGTCAACAAAGTGCACATCGCGAAAGTAACGAAACCATTGTCAATGACGCGAGATCTTGTGGAACGTTGGAGCAGGCGCATGACTAGTCGAAGAAGGCGCAGTCGCGATCATTGCCATCGAAATTGCAGTCTGGAAATTTTAAGTTAAGCAAAAGGCACAAAACACCAACAGAAATGGCACGAAGCAATGCAAATTTACTCGAAGAGCAACGATGACGATGACGATGACGATGACAACAACCAACAAGGAAGACCCGTGTGACCGGCCGACGGTCACACGTTGTTAGTACGTTCCCGGTGTTGCTGCTGCTGCTGCTGCTGTGATGATAACGGTAGTGCAGACGAAATTTGTGTGCCATCTTGCTCGTCTTTTGCCGTTCATTCGAGCCAATAATTCAATTTCCAAATGATTCAAATTCCTCCGACGCTGCGGCAAAGACAAAAGGATATGAGGTTGGACGAGTGTATGCGCCACATCAATCGACTGGGGGGGATATGAGTTATATGTAGGTACTTGAACTTGTGCTCGTAAGCTATCAATAAACTGCCGCTGGCTGCGGCGAGTTGGGCAAAAGCAATTACCCCGCCGCCGTTGAGGAGATGACGATGATGTTGGTGATGATGATACAGAGCAGAGTTTGTGAGTTCACTGGATGTGAATTTGGAGCCAGAAAACACAAATAAATTGCATCTGACTTTGGAGGGATGGATCGCGCGTAATTTGAACCACTTGTGACTTTTGCCACAAAGTCAAAGGCATAAATTAGGCTTTGTCTTTCGCTCCAAAGGAGTACCTACTACCTATACGTTAGATTGGCACGATCGATAAGGTCCTGTCCATTTTTTGGATTCCATATTTAAAATACTTCATATTTCCAGCAATAAAAAATAAGTAAACCATAACACCATTCGCTAATGACAAAAGGGCGTGAACTGCGCCGTGCCTTGTATCTGTATCTACTCTGCACATATCTTCACATCTTCACATCCGTAATGCGATATTTAAAGTTAGTTCCATCGAATGCGTGCGCACATTTTAGTGGTTGCTTTAGCCCGTTAGAGGACAAAAGCGCGTCCAACTACCGCTTTAGCGCGAGTTCCCCCCAACCACACACCGCTCGAACGAACAACGACATTGCCCAGACAATGGTGAAATTCAATTCCATTGTACCATGATGATATATTGGCGGGCAGTGTCTGGCCTAATGAGAAGTTTGTTTGTTGCTTGCGCGGTCCAGTGCAACCGCTGTTCAGAGGCTGCTTAAGCGATGCCTCTCCATCGCTCCACCAAGGTAAAATGGAAACTTGCGCGAAAAATATGAATTTTACGCGAATATCCACAAGAAATTGAATATTTTAGGCTGCTGCACAACCGCCTGATGAATGGCCTTTTTTATGCACAGAGCACAGAGCACACAGCCCAACAAACCACAAAGCGGTAGCGCATTCACCTATGAATGGCCACAAGTGCTGCAGCTAATGCAAAGTTGCAATGAGGAACGCTGCGTGCGTGCGCATCTTACCACACAATTAGTCAATGTCGCTGTTCATCGCGCTCTGAAAAGGTCATCGCCTGACTTGCGATGAGGTGCAATTCGTTAAAGGAGATGTACAATACAAAATGAATTGATGGACTTTGCAGTGGAGGGTTGAGGAAGAATGCAAGAAAGACTTTACATAAAAAATGCAGTTAAGTTAAACGCAACAGAAGCACAATCACCACACCTGGATGAGAACATCTTCCAGCAGGTCAAACAGAACAGCAACAAAATATTCAATGCACATAGAGTGCGAAACCACAACCATCAGCCAACATCTTATTTTTTCTTATTTATTGCTATTTACAGCCAATAGTTATATATTGGACATTTCGGGGTCAGCTGCCGCTGCCTTCTGTGCGAGTCGCATAGAGATTACCACAAGTTGTGTCATTTTAGTTTCGATTGCTTCGATTCGCATTGCGATTGGATTAAGAAGCCGTAAGTATACGATAGAAAAGTGCTAATGAAGCATCTTTTCGTGTCATGATAGCTTATTTAAAGGCCACTTACTCCTACGCTCTATGTCGATCTTGTTAATTGGCTTAATCAGCTCTTTTTTCTGATTATTTAATTTACGAAATTCTTTACCAAACTGCTGCTTGTGTTTCAGTATAAATTTTGTAAGCAAGATTTTCTGTTGTGTAGTTTTAAAAAAAATCTTTCACATTTTTTTTGAGCTAAGTGTCCTACCCACCGAAGCCTACCGAGATTAATTCTCTTCACGATGTCGACATCGTGGTAACGCTGGTAGATCTCGTCATTATAGAATCTCCGGAATCGTCCTTCCTTACATACGGCGCCCTAAGCACCCAAGCCTCGGAGCAGTATGTAAGTACTAGTATGACCATTGTAATATACACCAGCAGCTCGGATGTTATGGTTATGGTGGTCACCATGTACTTTGTTTTGCTCTCATTTATATGCAGCCCCAGATTTCGTGCCACCTGCTCGATACTGTACAGGTCTTTGGTTTCTACCAACGATATCAAAGTCGTCTGCGTAAGTATCTGAATCGAAGTAGAATTAGTTAGAGCATATAAATATATGTTAGAGTCTCGGATCACTTTCCGTCCCCATGTCGGAGTCCGTTATAGATGTTGAATTGGCTTGTAGTGATTCCGATATTTTTACTTATAACATTGGCTACGTTTAACCTACATAGTCATGTTAGGCCATTTGGGATGCCGAATTCTGTCATGGAATTCTACACTGGCTATGTTATAACAGGCGGCTTTAAAGTCTATATAAGATTTCATTTAATTTTCATTTAATTTATAACAAATAAACAATACAGTACAGATGGTGTACGGAGTTTTGAAACTCTAGATATTTTTCCATCACCTGCCTTAGGGTGTAAATCTGGTCAGTTGTTGATTTTCCTAGGATGAAGCCACACTGGTATGGACCAATGATGACTTAAGCATATGGGGCTATCGTGTCCTGAAGAATAGATGAGCAAATCTTATACTCAACAACTTTATGCCACGATTATTGCTGCAGGTTGTGATATCTCCTTTCCTATGTATGGGGCACAGGATTCCTCATCGCCTGTTATATGGCACCGCTTCTTCCTCCCATAGTTGCACTTTTAGTTCGTGAATTGCTTGGTGTATTGGAGGACCTCCTGCTTTAATCAGCTCCGTAGGGATACCATCTGATCAAGGGGCCTTATTATTTTTGAGCCGATTTATCGCTCTGCTAAATTCGTCTATGCTTGGTGGAGGCAGCATAATGTTCGATCATTGGTGGAGCCTCCAATTCTTTAGTTAGCTGGCAGTTTAGCTCCTCGTATCGCTTTAAGATGCCTTTAAGGTCTGCGATCTGATTACTCTCTTTATATTTGCAGTATTTGCAACCGCGGACTCTTTGGTAGAACTTCCGCACCTAGTGAGATCCTTGCTCTCTGTACTGTTCTAGTTCACGGACGAGATTCTTCTCCCAGGCTGCTATCTTTCGCCGTTGAACTGTTTTTTCATATCTTCTGAGCTCGTTATATTCATCTTATACATACATATATATATATAATATATATTTTGGCACACAAATGGAAGGGACCTACAATATAATGCCGGATACGAACGGCGAATTGAGAAACTTTCCATGTCACGTTATTACACTCGGACATTTGTAAGAATTTCGCGGGAGGTGAAACACCGTGAAAAATAATTTTGGTGTTACTGGGACTCGAACCGCGAACCTCCTGCTCATAAGTCCATGCTCTTATCCACTGACCCACTATAGCATATATATTATCCTATAGAGATATGCCCTAGTAGGGTAAGATACCTTGAAAAAGGCGAAATTTTCATTGTAAATTGTATATGCATGATGTCTATTTTTTCGTACTGTCCCGAATTATTTAATAATTTGAAATTATATGCACCAGAAAGAATTCTTCGAACTAGGAAATGTTTATTCAACTCTAGACATTTTTACAACTATGGTCACAATGAACTATTTCTGCCACCAACCTTAAAATATACGACGGGACCTCTCTTCGACGTAGTTCATTGAATATGCAACTCCATTTGGCTGAATTGAATCCATTCTTTAATCTTTAAATCTGTATGTTAAGATAGATGTAAATTTAAATCGTTAATATGGAATATTATTCTCCTCCTGAATTATGTGTAAATATTGAATTAAAAATACATATTACTGAATTACTTATCTATCTTGAATTGTTATGGTACTTTATTTGAAATCTGTTGGAGTAAGACTCGGTAGGTGAATAAATTAAACTAAACTAACATCCCCATTGATTTGTGATCCCATATTAAAATAATCAAAAATGACCATTATAAGTATAGAAACCATAGTTTTAAGATCATTATCTAAACAAACGCCACCAATTCTTCCGAATGTAGGCCCATGAATGTGTGAAATCTATTTCCGGGTTGATTCAAAGATTTTGAAAGAACTTGACACTTATAAAGCAATGGACCCGACGGTATTCTGCCATTAATTTTGAATAAATGTCATGATAATCTGGCGAAACCGCTTGGCAAATAGTTTCATCTCTCAAGTTTGACAGGTGTTTTCTCTCAATTTGGTAAATGGCTAATATTCAACCCGTTCTGGAAAAAATCTGATAAATCTGTACCTACTAACTATCGCCCTATTGCTTTGTTGTTGGCTCAATCGAAGCTAATGCAATGTATCGTTAATTTCAAACTACAAACCTTCTTTTATCCGATTTGCAAAAATCGCACTTCAGGTGAATTTATGACGTACATGACTCACTCTCGGAAGCGAAGCAGTGAAAATCTCGATGAATCAATCATTGTATCTTTAGATATTTCCAAGACTTTTGATAGAGAACGGAATAACTGTCTTATAAATAAGATTCGTGCGCTCAACTTACACACCTCTCTCATAGCATGGATTGAGGATCATTTTATGAACCGCAAACTATAAGATATATTGAACGGCATCCCTTCAGCTTCGCATGGTATCCCTGATGGCGTGCCACAAGTGTCGTCGTTGTCGCCTATGCTCTTCTTGATATATATCTCTTCTATAACCTGTGATATCCATTCAATAGGTGATTATACAACACTTTCGGCTTTCATTGAGTTTGTTATTCAAAAAGAATGGAATTCTAACTTGATGAGTTCGGGAGATTTATGAATATGGCTATTTTGTAAAATAATCAAGTCATTGGGTCAGGATAGATTACAACCCGAAAAAATGCCAGGCTTATATTTTATCTCTTAAGGCAGTTCAACCTCACGTTAAAGAACATTTATTTACATTCCAGTAAAATAAATAATATGATCTGATGTGCAATAAGTTATACTCGTAGAATAAAGGTATGTACATAAATAGGAAATCTGCTAGGATGTAGTGGAAATAAGAAGATCCTCCAAACTAATGGATATTTTGCATTGATAAATTAATTCATTGGAAATAATCGTTGCCAGATTACAAGTTAATATGCATACAGACATAAAGAAATTAATAATTCTCCATTAAGTCCAAGCGCCAACTGATCCCCATCATCGTCATCGGCGAAACGATTGCGCTACCGATTGCTTACCGATAGAAAAGCGATCGCAATGATGTTGGTAAAAGTGTCTGTGATACGCTGCCTAATGCGACCTCCTATATATTAATATCTCTTTCTCTTTCATTATTATCTCTCTTTCCGTTTCCCTCCATCTATTAATAAAAGCAAATAGCAAATTGTTGTTGTTGCCGGTGCGAAATTGTTTGTTGTTTTCGCATTAACGTCAACTTTTATCTGATTCGCCATAAACAAATGTGTATCTCGGGCGAAACTAACACCGTTATAATATATTATACGGAATGGTCAGCAGGTTGAAAACGCAAATGCAATCCGGATTAAGTCACGCCCCTTATGGTTTGTGGTGTATAGTTGCTAGGTAGTTGGAAGCACAGCAATTTCGCTTTTCAGTTAGTTCAGAAAAAGTGAAGAAACGAAAAAAGCAACAACAAAATCATCACATCGATTAGTATGATTTCATGTAGTTGTAGTTGTTATTTGATTTTGCCAATTGGCAATTGCCGCCGATTCCAACACCACCAACAACGAGTAACAACCACAACAAAAACAACTCCGATCGATAGTATGAAAAATGGCACACTCTACTCTACGCGCCATTATGACACACTTGAATGCGCACTGTGCCGCTCAGCAAATTGCCCGACGTGTTGCCGTACTGCCGCACAGAGCTAAGAAAACGACGACGACGACAGAGTTAATTGGATACGACGCCAATGGACAATTTTCCAACTGAAATGGGAAATTCACACTTACTCGTGTCTTGCGCACACGCTTTGTCGAGTAATGCGACAAACGACACCACACCACATCACACCATCATGGCCAACACATCTGCGGTATTAGAAGGAGGGTTGGCTGATGGCTGGATATGATGACTGAAGATACTGAGGAGGTGATAAACTATGCGATCGGATCAGTACTCATGTGTGAAATAGTGGTGGTGGTGGTTGTTGTGGTGGGTGGTCCTATCCAGTGGTTGAACCGATATGCAGAGTTGAAAGTTGTCTTTTCCCCTTCTTATTCCAACTTTGCGCCTGAGAAAGTGCGTGCGTGCAAATGTTCAAAAAAACTCACATGTAAACATGTTGCGTGCTTTTAATTATTCGTGTTGGCAATTACATATAAAAGCATCTAATTGGCAATTGGCTGTGACGTTTTGACTTTCCAAGTTAACAACGCGCTTGAGCATTATCTTGTGACAGGCACTTTTTAAAGTCACATTAATATTTTGTATCGCTGCGGTTTCTTCATTAAAAAAAAACCAAAGACTTAAGACACGAACTCGATGATTAATAATCCTCGCACACAAAAGTGGTATTAAATTTTCCCCAGAATTCATATTGCAATCAGCTTCAGAGCAAGAATTCTGTTGAAATTGTGCGACACGAGAAGTTATGCAGTGGAAGATGGAGTACAGAAGTAGGAGAAACCGTCAGCGACGTGCCAATCTCTACCTGAATTCACGAACCAATTCGATTGGATTCTCACGATTTTCTCATGCCACAGACCACATAAATATTTGGCCTGTCATTACCATCTTCTACGGTATGTCGTGCGGTCTTCTTCGCTTTGGTTGTTCTTCACTTGCAGTCATTCGACCTCTGTCGATCTGATTTTGATTGCGAATATTCCTCCTTCTCGAGAATCATCATCATTTAATGTCGTTCGACTTCAGTGGGAGGATGGTAAAAACGGGAGAAAGAAAGAAACTGCAAATAATCTAGATCACTTTCGAAATGATGAGTTGCTACACACAGGAGGGAGACAGTGACGTGAATGTCCTGCATGACAACAACGACAAAGGCAACAACAACGATGATGATGATGATGATGATGATGATGATGACGACAACGGCAATGATTGGTTACTCATGAAGTCATAAATCAAGATTACCTTACCACGATATAAATTGATTGCTATTTTGCATAAATCGATCTTCATTATCCCCTCCTCGACCCTCCATTTAATATCTTCCCGGAGACACATGGAGAGAGAGAGAGAGACGAGACAAACAACACACAGAGGAGCGCGTGTGCCTCCTTAATAATTGATGGATGGATGGCCGGCTGCGATGCCTGATGCCTGATGGTATACAATGATACAATTGGCTTCTTTCAGTCGGTGGGCATCACCACCACATGGTGGGAAAAACATTCATTTTGTGTGAGCTATTAAGTGAACGAGCCATGACATTGATTGTCTCTGTAGGGCGTTTCGGTTGCCGCTCGTTCTTTCGTTCGTTGGTTTATTTGTTTAGTTCACTGAAAGTGGTAGCTGATGTGATGGTAGCAGCAGCAGAAAATTGCGAGACGTGCAAAGTGACAGTCAGGCATTCAGACAGATAGACAAACACAGCCTTTCGTTGGCAATTCTACTTTTATGGTGAAGAGATGGTGTCAAGAGATTTCTTGTCTGTTGTTTGACCAGTACCAGCGATTGACAAGAGGTGAGAAGGTTCATTATAGGAACCAAATGGCCTATGAATGATAGAAAGGGTTGGGTATACTAATTCTCCATCAAAAACATTTCGGTTAAAGGTCTCTCAAAATTTCTGTACAAAAACTCCCCCATATTCCACTCCTTTAAATCCACAGAAATCAGATAATCAGACATCTGGAAGCGGAAACACCATTCCAAGTACCCGGTAAGAAAAGCGCAAATGATGATCTGGTATGTGAACGACGGTGCGCATACCATCAACTTGGTGTAAGCATCGACGAACCGACAGGTGGCAGGTGGTGATGTCTGTTTGGTAGGCATAGTTGCACTGGTGATGGTGGTACCATTAATGCTCCCATTTGCAAATAAACGAACCTTAATAGACATCATCAGTAGTGACATTGGTCGGAACGCACGACAATGACGACAATCATGGTGACGACGGGCGGCAAATGGGGACGAAGGAGGACAACGTTGATGATCGCAATCTGTGCTCGAAGCTATGTGCTTTTGCTTACACTGTGTGACTGTAACTAACACTGTATGTAGCTGTGACTTGGACTGAGACTGAGACACCTCGCCACAGGGGGTGTTCGCTCATGAGTAGGTGAAAATATCTTGCCTAAGCGGTGTCTGCTGGTAACATGCCGCCACTCAGTCTCACAGACATAAATTCGCAAACTGTTGGAATCTGCGATATATCACACTGCCTCCTTCTCTTGCTGCTCCATCATTACCGCTCGTCATTTCTGAATAATATTCGCATTTTATCGTTTCGTGGTAATCGCGGCACTAAGCTGCTTTTTTTTCCTAGGATATTTCCCCAGACTTGGGGTAAAGAATTTATTTGAATTTTGCTACTAACCTGGCTCGTACCAATCATCATCAGGAGTAGCACAGCAGACACTCTACACACAAAGCACACAGAGCACACATAAAAATGTGGCATTTCGAAACGATCGAGTGTAATTCGCTGTAATTCGCATACCGCCTCACACAACAGCTTGTCCGTTCGTAACCGTAAGCCCGCATTTGCTTCTTAACTGTTCTGTTTAACGACTGTGTGCGCTCTTTGATGCGATGATCTTCAAAAACAGCGGGTGGTCAATCTGGTGAAATATTATTTGACGGAACGTTTCGGCACACCATCATGGGAGTATATTGTGCGATGCGGGGCGACACTAGTTATCTCAATGGAATGTGTAAGAAGCAGGTTCATTGAGCAATGCAAATTACACGTCGTCTTGTTGCGAAACGTACCTACGAATGAACTATCGATCGATCTTAGGGACACTAAGAAACCGAAATTTTTTTCAGTCGAGTAACAGTTTCCGCATAAAGATAGCATTTAGCGGGCCGACAACCGAAAAGGACGTCCTGACCAGAGGAGGCATTACGAGTAATGCTGGTGCCCAAATAGACTGCTAATGGGCAGTTAACACGCATGCGTTTATTTAAGCCATATTGCCGGAAGTAGAAGTTGACTTTACTCCGTTTAAGATAGTTTCGGGATATTCCAAACAAATCGGATTGGCGCATCGTTGCTTCCCACTTTTTTAATATCGGTCAGGAGAAATGCCTATCAGAGCTTTTAACTGGCTTACGAATATTAGTTTTTAACAGTTTGCCACAGTGCATAAAAGAATACCCATATTCGGTCCTTTCATAACAAACAAACCTGGTCAATTGTAGAAGCTGATTACAGTTTGGATCCTGCTCCAGACATAGCTGCGCCTCCTTCAAAACTCTTCAAATCTATGATGCTGCTGCTGATGTTCAAGACAAATTTCCCAGGATAATAAAATTATAGACAGCAGCTGCAAGTCGGACTAAGTCTTAATTGGAAGGATGATGTACAGCAATACATTAGAAGATAAGGAAGATATTGACTTTAACGGGTGCTGCGAATAGATTTTAACTGGAAGTCAGAGCTGCACCGCTGTTGTAAGGTGTATTAAGAAGAAGAAGGAACAGGGAAGTAGAAGGAAAAAATGAGAAAAATAAGACGACGAATATGATTGATCGTTAATCCAGTTCATCCAATTTATCCCGCTTATCCAATTTTTAAAGTTTATCGGATTTATTAAGTTTATTCACTTTATCCAGTTATTTAAGCTTATCTAATTTATGCAGTTTATACAAATTGTTTAGTTCATCCCTTGTATCCAGTTGATCAAGTTCATCAATATCATCCAGTTTATCCAGTCTAATCGATTTATCCAGCTTTTCCACTTTATCAAGTTGATCTAGTATATCCAGTTTTTAAGTTTATCCATTCTATTAAGTTTATCCAGTTAATGTAGCTCACCCAGCTTATCCGGATGACCAAGTCCGTCAATTTTAACTAGTTTATCCAGTCTATCTAGTCAATTCAGTTTATGTAGCTTATTCGCAGTCTATGCAGTTTATCCGGTTTATCCGATTAATTAAGTTCATCAAGTTTAACCAGTTTATAAGGTCATCCCGTCTATTCAGTTTATCCACTTTATCCAGTTTATAATTTTTTCGATTTTATCCAATTACACGTTTATCAGTTTGCCCATAAACCGGATAAAAATGCTGTGCTGATCCTCCTGCTTCCACATTTCTCGCCCATTTATTGTTGTTCTGCTAACTCTTTGAAACTCCATTTGTTGACGTTGTGTATGGTATTGCCATATGGAAGTAATTCCTTAGAATTGATCCTTTTTTTTATACGTCATTTATTTAATCAACTAATTGAACCATTTTGCCCTCAGTATGATGTAAAAATCATTCGGGGGGATATGAAAGCTAAAACAAGTAGGAAGCCAGTATTTAGGCAGTACATTGGCACACATAACTTACACGAGAGTACTAATGGCAATGGACAACGGGTCATAGAGATGGCACCAAGCAATTATTTGGTCGTTGCGAGTACACGGTTCGTGCGTAAAAATATCCACAAAACCATCTTGGTATCTCCTGTTGGAGCCACTCACAACCACATAGACCACGTTTTGATAGACCGCCGCCACAACCCGAATTTGAACACGATACGAGCGTACCGAGGAGCCAATGTCGATTTGGACCACTATCTGGTTGGTACGGCCCTCCGAGCGCGGATTTCATCATCACATGAGACTGCATCCGCGAACCAGATTCGAGTCAACACAGCTGCCCTTTGCAACCAAGAAGCCTGAAACAACTATGGTCAAGCGTTAGGACTCGCCCTAAATCAGGGAGATTAAGTCCTGAGGCTGAGATGTAGGGCGTCCGCGCTATGATGCAATATACATCGCGTTGCAAATACTGTAAATACAAAGAAGGTAAATTGATTGATACATGGTATTTACATATGGAAGTGCAATCAGCAGTGCAATTTACAGTTATGCAAATCAGTTTTTATTTATTTTGCTTCTGCATTTAGATTTTAGTTACATTATGCAAACGACATCTCCTACTTTAAAAATTTAATGCTACCGCGTGCCACTCTCACAACTACTATTAATTTCCATATGCATCTCAAACTGTCCTTCTCTTCTCTCTGGAATGCTACTTAGGTATAGGTACTCGTATTAGGTGAAGTGGCGCACTCTCGTATACGTAATTGTCGCCAGCATAATATTCTTATTAGTTATTCCAAACTAATTGTTTATTTATTTTTATTTTTCCTCTACACCAACATAAAAAACCCACTTGAGAATGGTATGCGGGAGACGGTGCTTGAAGCGTCGTTTGTCATTCAGGCCACTCTTAGAGCACCATCGAACGAATTTACACTTGACATTTAAACAATAACAATGATATGAGACTGTTCATCCGCTTCCAGCGTGATGATGAGGCATCTCATCTACCCGCAAAACTGGTCGTAAAAAACATAAACAAAAACTTTGAGCGAATTATTGCACAATGAATCGATGAGTTTTTTTAAATTTGCCTCTTGTCAGGGGAGCACAGTGGGACAGTGGCAGTCGTAGTAGCTGTGTGTATTTACATTCCTTTTGTTGTAGTTCTTATTGTTTGGCTTGCTTCTACCACTCTGTGTGTCATCGTCTTTTTTTTTTTAAATGCACGGCATCTTGCATAATACAGAAAAGAAACAGAAACTTAAAACGTATGAGGAATTATTGTACATTTTTGGATGAGGAATGGAAATTGAAGAAATAAAGCTTTTTTAATCTAGTTAGGCTGCATAATGGTACAATGCTAATGAGTTAGTTATGTACAATCGCACCTGACCTGCGTATCAAAATTTTATTTCCCATAGGAAGAGCTTTTAAAAGCTAAAGAAACAATTTTTTTCAAGCTATCAGAAACTTCAGACTTTTGATAAAAAATAAAAACCAAAATATTACAATTGACGGCTTTTCAAATTCATTTAAACTCAGAACGCGAAAAATGAATATTTTGTAAGTAACAAGAGTCAAGCGCTAAATTCGATCTTACATGCTTCTACATTTCTACGTAAATGTTTAATTTATCGCAGAATAACATTTATATGAAAAATTAAAGGAATATACAGGGTGTATTTGTATAAGTGACAAATACGACTTAAATGGGTAATTTCTTGGTTAATTAATAGAAGAAATTCATAAAGGTGGGGTATGATATCTACTCTCTATTTCTATGTGCCGTCTGCTCGATCTGGATGAAAGCTACCTGTACAGCTCTTGGGTTTCTAGCAACGATATACATATCATCGACGTAAGCCAGTATCTGAATGGATTTATAGAGGATTGTTCCTCTCGCCATTACGTCAGAGTCTCGGATCATTTTCTCTAACGCTGGGCTGAAGAGGACACAGGCCAGCCTATCCCCTTGTCAGAGATACTGAATGGGCTTGATATTTATCTGGATTAGCCAAATGAAAAGGCTAATAACATTGGTCGTGGTCAACCTACATAGCCGTGTCAGTTTATTTGGGATGCCGAATTCTCTGATGACACTACAAAGTTCTACTCTGGCTATGCTAGCATAGGCAGCTTTAAAGTCTATAAGACAATGGTGTAGTGAGTTGAGTTTTGGACCTCTAGACATTTTTCAATCACCTGACTACGGATGTTAATCTGATCAGTTGTTGATGCCTTGGATGAAATCACACTGGTATGGACCAATGATGACTTTAGCGTATGGAGCTATCCTGTCCTGAAGGATAGTGGAGAGAATGTTATATGCGGTTCTCAACAACGTTATACCACGATAATTTCTGAATGTTGTGATATCTTCCTTCTTACGAAAGAATACGGGATGCCTCTTCGCCAGTCTTCTGGCATTGCTTCTTCCTCCCATGCTTGCACTGTTATTCCAATGCGGTGTATATTGCGTCATACCGCGGACTCTTTGGTATAACTTCCGCGTGCCTAGTACGGTCCTTGCTCTCTGTACCGTTTTAGTTCATCGAAGATGAGTTTCTTCTTCCAGGCTGCTTTCTTTTACCGGTGAACCGTTTTTTTATATCTTCTGAGCTCTTTATATTCATCGTCGCGTGCCCGCGTTCTATGAGATTATTACATTGCTCGGTACGCAATATTCTTACTTTTAGTCGCTAGCTTATATTGGTCATCGAACCAGATGTTCCGATCTTTAAGACTAGTGCCTAAGATTGGGTCAGCAGTACTAATTAAATTATTCTTAAGGTGTGTCCATTTCTGTTCTACGCCCGATATCTCAGCCCCAGGACTTACTCTCCCTGCATTGCTTGATCGTAGTTGTTTCTGGTCGCTTTGTTGCGAAGGGCAGCCGTTTTGACTGGAATCTAATTCGTGAATTCAGTCTCTCGTGATGAAGTAACCTGTAGTCTGTTTCCAGGTTGTTACAAACCTAGTTCCTCTTGATAATGTTCTTTTATGATGAGATCAATTGACGGGCTAAGTACATAACCAAATCCGGGAAGTTAGTTATAGCAGGTCCTTAGATAAAAAATTGCTCCAACGTATTATATACGTGAAGTGACCATTACAGTGTTCAAGGATTTGCAAGGAGTAAAGTGATGTAAAGTCAAAAGTACGCTTCTTTACACACCGTATTGGAAATAGACCCCCAATTCATGGTTGTTGTAAATAACCAAGGAATCACCCATTTGAGTTTTTGTCATGTAAACAGATACACCCTGTATATGTATGTATGTGTTAACCTTGTTAGATCGACTAATCTCACTTAAATTTATTCATGATTGTTAATCATTATAATGGGTGATATTTACTGCGGATGCTACAATCGCAACATGCAGAAAATACAGAAAAGAAGGCACCGCTTAAGCAGCTCAACCAAATTAATAATAATTAATAATTCTGTCAAGTATTTTACCCCACCTCCGTCCACTATTTTTCATTTCAAATTCTCAATTCCCAATTCTCAATGCCAAATGGTACAAGAACAGAACAACAAGAACAACAATTCATAATTCAAATGAAAATGATCAGAATGGAAGCAACCAAATGAAACTGCTGGATGGCGTTTGTACGTAAGTACGTACATAAAAATAAATGTCATCCCGAAGAAGTTTATTATTAACTACTTAACCAGTAAATAAACAAGAAAAGGTAACGTGATTCCGATCATCGTCATTATCATCGGCTGAATTAGATTTTCCCCTCGTAACTTGTTGTCTGGTCTTTGTGTTTTTTTTTCACCCCGTTGTTGCCATTTCGCATGACATTTAAATTAATGGTCTATTCAGCGACTGATCAGCTTTTGTACACAGACACATAGGCGTCATCCTTTCATTCATTCATTCGTTTATTCAACTCTTCAAAGGATATCTTGCTGTATGCAAATAAATTTCACAAGGACACGCTCGCATGCTCATTCATCATCAGTTGAAAAGAAGAATGAAAATTTTGAGAGTTTAAGTGTTCCCGAGAGCCACACAATGCGAGAAGTTAACATGATGTTGAAAGTATTCCATCATCATCATCATCATCATCATCATCTTTATCATCACAGAAGCGCTGAGGGGATGATTGTTAGCTGTGGCACTCGGCTGGCCACTCGAAAGGTGACACAAATTCATTGTGTGCCTTGTTTGTTATTGTGTTGTGTCTGTTCGTCCTGCTGCTTTTGTGTTTTTTTTTATACTTTTTGCTCAATAACCCTTTATCTTCCACTCCCTTTTTACCACAGTCTCTACTTCCACTTATGAATTGTCATTATTGTGTTCCTCTTGGTTGTTATTTGCTCTGAGGTTAGTAGAGCAGTGATAACTGAACGAAATAAGAACGTGATGGACACAAAAAGATATTTAACTGCTTATGGTAATTTGCATTTAAGGATAATAAAAAAGAAAGAGCGTTGTTGAGAATACGCGTGTAACTGCCTTTGTGCTCGTATTTATGTAGATCATTTGTATCAGTAATTCAGTTTTGTCTGCGCATTCTTTCGGAATGGAATTTGTTACTCAAACATTCTTTATGAAATAATTCCATGTAATTTTGTTATTTGCGTGAATTATTTAATTATATCTTCTCCTTTTATGCAAAAACGACACTAATTTGAGCGAAAATTCAGATGAATTTAAAGTCATAGCCATTAGAAATTCAGGCATAATAAAACGAACGTAGTGTCATTTCTCTTCTACGGTTCCTATTGATGATATTGGAATGCTATCGCATTCAAAATATCCATGTGAATAAAATTCCAACATGAACTCAAGCTTAGAAATATTCTATGAAAATTATCGTATTTTTGTTGTACTTTATTTAACAATTCACAAACGCTCCACATGTCTTACCTTTTCAAAGGAAAATTTGCATCCAAATTTATGCTTTCATATCCAAATCTACTACTTAACTGTATTTGACTCTATTTTAGTTATTGGATTCAAATAAAAATCGTGTTGTCGCAGTAAAAAACCAATAAAATCTGACACCATAATTCAATTTTACGTTTTTTGTGTGCTCCAAATGCAGAATGATATCATCAGCATCGTCATCAATAATTCAATAGTTAATTAAGATTCAGTTCATAATTTTGTTTTTGATTATAATTTATCGGTTTTGCATTTTTGAGTTTTTTTTTGACTGAAGACAGGAAAAAACGAGGTTAAGAAATAGTGAGTAGTTTGTGTGTGGAGTCTTTTGTTTCATGCAAATAATGCATGATATACAAACTTGTATTGTATTGTATTTAAGATTACTTACGGTATGAGTTGGATAGTTGCATTGGCAAGATTTATGACAAAGCCAAAATAAATCCACTGCATAACATAATAGAGAACTCATATGAAACACATGTTTATTGATTTTATCGTTACGTTAGGTGGGGTTAAGGTGGCTGTCAGTTAAAAACGAAACATTTAGACCAAGAATGCTCCATTGTGATACCACACGTATCAGGACATTTTTTTTAACCTACCCGATAAACCAATGAGAGCTTCATGTGAAGCGTAGGAGACTGCTCATATCAATGTTGATCATATCATTAGTGTCGTAAAAGAAGAAAAATCTCCCATATGGAGTTTACGTTTTTAGGAGATGGTTAGTCTCCTCCACCTCCTCATCCACGTAGCTTCTGCAGAAGTCATTCGACAAGACTCCAAGTCTTGTTGCATGCTTGCATATGAGACAGTGTCAAGTGATGACACCCACAATAGCACTGATATGCGATATTTTTTGATAGATGTATCACTTAGGGGGTTTCGGATCCAGCTTTGGCCTGATCTAATCGCTATGCAAGTTGTACCGTTTGACCACCTAAAGCTAGTTTTTTCATTAGCATCCCGATTTAACAAGAGCTTGCATTGGTATACCTATAGAACCTTATTCAGGTAAGAAGGGTAGTATAGTTACTTGCTTAACGAGTTCGTAAGCCATGCGTTTACCAGGAAAGTCGCTGGGTCCATAGAAGTGGGGATAAGGCTCTACCTTGTGGGGTTCCTCTGCAGACATATCTTCTGACAGACGACACGCCCAGTTTTGAATTAATAATCCGATAATCCGACTTGTGATCAGAAGATTAATCAATTGGCCAAGCGAGTTGTTGTCAACCCTCAAAGTCGACAGTGCATCCGTAAACTCAGATGTGTTGACATTGTTGAAAGCGCCTTCAATGTCTAGGAATACTACAATTGTGTACTCCTTGTAGTGAAGGGAATGTTCAATAGAACGTACAAGTGTGTGCAGAGCTGTTTCTACAGATTTGCCTTTACAATACGCGTGCAGATCTGTAGACAGGAGTCTTTTATGAATGCTTGTGTGTATGTAGATATCGATCAGTCTTTCCAGTGTCTTTATCAGGAATACCGATAGACTGATTGGTCTGAGATCCTTTGAGTATAAAAACCACGTTTACCTATCTCCATAAAACTGTAATATGGACCAGATCAAGAGAGCTCTTTAGAATCGTCTTTAACAAAGGAAGGATTATATCCGAAGTCTTTGCAGCTCGGCTGGAAGCTGTCTAGTGCCCAAAGCAGTTTGTCCTTATTTATCAGATCATTGGAGGTAGTTGTACGTAGTTTCCCTATCAAGGCTGACATTAATTAAAACATGGGAGCTGCCCGTGAAGTGGGTATCTAAAAGCCGATTGAGCGATTCTTCGCTGCCATCTGTTTTTTCAGGCAGCTCGGCATTATGGTATTGATTGCCAAGATTTTTCTTAGCCTTGAAAATTCTTCTATTTTACCACAGAAGAGTCTCCAAAAAGAGCCCTTGTCTGTCCCTTATCTTTTTTATAAAGCTTAATGAAGTACTTGCGAAAATAAGTTTCGTGTCTGCAATACTGCAGACCAGAAACAACTATTGTCACGCGATAGAACTCGCACTTAATGAAGGAAGAGTAAGTCCGGAGCTTCAGACATAGAAGAATAAAAAGAAGAACCCATCTAACGCCATTCCGGCAATAGTCGTAAAGTTCAGCACTACTGGCTTAATGATGATGAGATACTTTCTAAAGAACTAAGCAAATTTGTACAGGCTAAAGAAAGCAGCCAGGGAGGAATATCTGAATAAATCAGATACCAAGGACCAAGCAAGCAGCAGAATTTATATAAAAAGTCCACCGTAAGACATTAAAAATATCGATTGGAATATAAAATGCAAATAAAATTAAGATCGGAACCATTTCAGAAATTTTTGAGACTAACTCCCGAACCAAGTCGTGGAGCTACTTTTCCTGGGTTGCTTTAGTATGTGCTTATACTGCGATGAAGTAAAACTTCTTCTTTTGAGATCTAATTTCAGCAATAAAGCCTATTTCTAACTCAAAGGATTCGTTTATAAGCAAAATTATGGCATTTTGGCAAATCAATAAATCAAAGTCATCGAGAAAATGTCCTTATACTAAAAAAAATGACGGTTTGGTGCGGATTTGAATGGCTATTGACCCATACTTGTTCTTCTGTGGTGCTGACTAAAGAGTAACAGTTAATGAAGTCCATGTTGACTGACTAATTTTGGAATAAATTGGATGGAGTTGGCTGGAAACATGTGTGGTTTCAACAACATGGTGCCAAATGTCACATAACTCCTTAAACAATCAAGTTATTGACAGACAATTTTGGGTTACAATGATTTGATATTTAAGCAGAAAATGCCATTAGAAATTCCACTTACCAATAAAGTATTCTTTTCGATTTGTTAATGGTAATAATAATAATTTCTTTCAATTTGACGTTCCATCTGCATGTGTATTGAATGAAAAGGACATGATGTGTGATTTAAATATTTATTTCCATTCCTGGTATTCTTACAAATGCATTTAAATTCGCTCACCGCAAATTGCACAGAAGTGGGATGCATATGGTCAAGTTATGCATGCAAAACATGGGACATGCGTGCGGCATGTTTTTCTTTAACGCGCGCGCGCGCAGATAAAAAAGAATTCTTCACCTCACGCAACTTTGGAATATTAATCGAGTCGCGATGCAGCGACGGATGTGGTTAACCAAAGGGAACTAAATGCAGGAAAAGGAAACTCTTTCTGGTTTGCGAATTATTGTGAACTTTATCGGCCCCTTTGATTAATATTTCTCAATCCTCTCTATGGTCACATGCCAAGATAGGGAATTAATATTGTTTTTTCATAACCTGACAGTCAACCGTTGATTATCGTTATTTAAATGAAAATTTTTCGGATTTATTTTGGGTTTTTTGTGACATTTTTGTATTTTATTCTCGAAATTGATTCGTTGAGAAGGTTATAGTAAATTGAAATAAATTCAGACTGTTCCAAGTTGTGACAATATCTATAATGAATGATTGGTGGCATTTGGAGAGAGTTAAGACAGAGCTGGGGGCCAGGACGGTTTTAGATGAGAAGAGAGTGTAGTAAATAAGTAGCTTTTGAATAATGACTTAGTTCTTATAGCAATAATTAATGTCAGAGCAAAGAAAGTCAATTTATTTCTGGAGAACTTTAATTTTTGTCATTCCACGCCTTCCTTTTACCACCGCGGGTATAACTTAAACTTTAACCTTCCACTAATATACATTGAGAATTTCATAAAAATCGATTGGGAAATGTTATTGATAATAATATTACACATATCCGACCCAAAGGGGAGGGAAACGGGGGTTTACTTTATCCTATAACCTTTCTCAAATTGCCAGTAATATACATTTACAATTTCATAAAAAGTCGATTGGTAAATTTGAGTTTCCATAAATAACAAGCAAACACACATTTCATTTCATTTTTATTTATATTGATGTAGTTTTGTGATGAGGAAGACCATTGCACCTCTGGGTCTTGCAGGCTGAGTCTTGGTATTAGTCTTTTTTATAGGATTTTATAGATTCTGATATTGGTCATGATCCTCCTAGCTAGGTCTTTGACTTGCTCTTACAGTCTGAGTCATGATAGTGGTCTTGTATAAAATAATATTCGGCGCGGCAGAAAAGGAAAAACGAAATATTCAAAGATTGTACAGCCATCTTAAATTTTTTGTTTCATTTGGATAAGATTTTGACAGCTTGGTAGCGTTTTTACCCATTTCGAGTGATGTGAAAAATTGTATGCGCTTAGCATATGTATTGAGAGTTCAATAGCGAATCCTATAACTTTTGAATAATTCACATAGCTCTCTCCAGAACCGAGTTAACGTAGCATGAAACTTTTAAAAGATTGTAGGGGGCGTTACAGTAGGCAGATTCCACCCTAATTTTTAGAATATTTGAGGTTTTGTTCGTTGAAATCTGCATCATTAATTTGCAAAAAAAAATACGCCTCCTTTTGGTATGAAAAAGAGGCTACTTGAGCGTCTCTAGCCTAAGTTTTTTTGCGTGCGTGACGGATTTTATATCTACCTCATCCATCCCACGATTACTATTATAACCGCTCATGACTGCTGATCAGTATACCGTAGATCGTCTCCTATGTTCATTCGTCTCCATGGACAAACATACGACCGAAAATTGCTTAATCAACTCAGCTTTCGAACATAATCCTGAGCATGTACATTTGTACTTTATTATTTGTAGCTTAGATGCTTCCATTTTGGAGTTACAAACGTATGAACGAAACTATAATACCCCTACAGCGTTATTTGGGTATAACAGCAAATGGGTGTCATGGTCTTGGCCATCCTTAAACTTCATATTAGAATGGAAGTAAAACCTTATACTGAGTAGTCCGCATCTTATTCGTATTAGCTCTTGTTGTTGCCAGAATCCTGCAGCGTTCCAGACATGGTCTTTGGTCTTTTGATCTTGATATTGCAAATCCAGTCTTCGTCTTTGTTTTGCTAGTGGATATGCAGTCTTGCTATTGGTTTTACTTGAAATTACCAATTTTGTTCAGTTGCTGAGAGTTGATAGCATCCCACAATTCCGAGAGATTCTTTTTACTGAAAGAAATGTTGACTTTCTTAATAAAAATGAGGACTTGAGAAAAATAATACTATACCCAATGACATGGTTAAAAATTAAAATAATCCTCATGACTGGTAATCTTTAATACAAATTTAATACAACTCTGCAGTCGAATGCAGTTGGTCCAACTCAATCCGATTCCATTGAATTAAATTACACTTTAATTACACACAATTGAAATTGCTATTGGAACCGATCTCAGCGCAGGTGCAAAATGTCCTGCAGCACCTTAAAAAATACACACAACAGCTTCAGCAAAGCACAGATGTCACAAATCAGTCTAACTGAAGTAGAAAACCAACTCTTGACAAACGTATACAATAGGCAAGATTTTTCTCATTGATGTCCGCTTTTAAGGTTAATTGGTCGAGATATGAGACCCATTGTTTTCAACACAAAAACTCACGACGCTCTATTGATTGACTGACTGAGATGACTTTGCTCGAATTAATTGAGATATTAAAAAAGCATTTAAATCTGAAGCTGGGTTGATCATCTTTATTACGAGAAGAGAAGGAAAAGACGACGAATGAGAGGATCATTTAAAGGGAAATAGTTGATGAGAAATTTATTACCCAATTTACTGCTGGGCTCTGATGACGATCAACAGAAAAGAAAACGTAAATCTTTTGCAGACATTCCCAATTATCTTCTTATCTCAAAGTACAGAAGAGGACAAATCGTACTTTAGGTGGCACCATAAAAAAAATTAACTGGCAATTAATAATTACGTATTTGGAAACTAAGCGATTGAATAAAGTAACGCTTAGCACGAATCAAAATTATTTCAAAGTAATTTGGTTAATCACCTTCACTTTGTTTAATTGCTTTAGGACTGTAGCGGAACAAATTGGATGAAATTTGTTTTACTATATTTTTGTCTATTAAATGTAAGTATAGTTTTTAAAAAGATTGTTAACTTTAAAAAGTTTCTACTCTATGTAATTTCTTATTCGTAGCTGTTGCAATCCACTAATTTTTCCAAAAAACCAGCCAGGCTTCAACAGAAAATATAATATACTTTTTTATATGATTTCCATCTAATATTTTGTGAAAGAGCCGTCTTAACTAATTATTTAGACTTATCAAAAAGCTAACGGATGAGGGCTTGAAAAATACCTAAGTGTTTGTAATGCTGTCCTCTGACTAAATGAAAATGAAGATGTGAGGAACAAAATTCTTGTGGTCGAATGTTGTTCACAGAAAACAATCAATATACTTTTTCGCCTAATTCGGGTGCATCCTGTACCAACGCAGTGAAGCCAACAAATAGTATGAAAGTCAAACGACAGCCAAAACAATAAGCCACCGGACTGGCTGCAGCAATCGCAGCACGTGACTTAAAAATTTTGCAACGCATTGGTCGCTCTCTTAGTTACTTCTTCACTGTCTGGATCACGCCGAGGTAAGATTGGTGCATTAAATCTAAACGTTTTATCTCTGCACATATCGCTGCCAACGTAACTCTGCTTATCTCTGCCGGTGTCTCTTGCATATCTCTGCCGACGTCAGTCTGCTTTCTCTGCCGATACTACTCTGCTTATCTCTGCCGACATCACTCTGCTTATCCCTGCCAACGTCCAACTGCTTATCTCTGCCAACTTCACTCTGCTTATCCCTGGCAACGTCACTCTGCTTATCTTTGCCGACGTTTTTCGCTGCACTCACTACTGTCCTCGCCGTCGCACGACCTTTGCAGGTTCGCGCTCGTCTCAGGCTCACGCTCACGTATCGCTCAGGGTTCGCGCTCGACCTTACAGCTCACGTTAAGGGCGCACGAAGGCTTACGCACTCAGGCTCATCGACTCACGTTTAGGGCGCACTTAAGATCTCGTCAAGACTCAGGCTCACGTCAAAGGCACATGAAGGCTCACACATAACGGCTCACGCACTCAGGTTCGTCCGACTGACGTCAAAGGGCGCACAAAGGCTCAAACACTCAGGCTCGTCCGACTGACGTCAAAGGGCACACAAAGGCTCAAACACTCAGGCTCTCGTCAAGGCTCGGCAGGCTTACGCACAAATCACACTCAAAGGCTTATGTCTAGGGCGCACGAAGGATCACGCACAAAGGCTCAAGCACTCAGGCTTGTCGGACTGACATTAAAGGGAGCACAAAGGCTTAAGCACTCAGACTTTTTAAAAGACTCACAAAGGCTCACTCTCCTCTCAGGCTCATGCCTACGCATCGGTAAGGATTCACGCTCCTCTCAGGCTTACGCACACCTCACACTCAAATCTCACGTCAAGGGCGCACGAAGTATCACGCACTTAGGTTCTCGTCAAGGCTCGTCAGGCTCACGTCAAAGGGCGCGCAAAGGATCAAGCAATCAGGCCCACGTCAAAGACGCACGAAGGCTCATGCACAAAGGCTTACTCAGGCTCGTCATACTCACGTCAAAGGGTAGGCAAAGGCCCAATCACTCAGGCTCTCATAAAAGGCGCAACAACGGTCACATTCGTCTCAGGCACACATCACATCAAAGGCTCACGTCAAGGGCGCACAAAGGCTCACGCAATCAGGCTGTCTTCAATACTCGTCCGGCTCACGTTATAGGCTTACACGCAAGGGCTCCCGAAAGCTCACGTCATCAACGCTCACGTCAAGGATCACGTCATTTAGGATCACTTCGCTCAGACTAGCTCATGCTCATCGTTAAATGATAATACATTTAAATAAATAAGGCTAATAAAGAAGTTAAGTCGAAGAGTCAATAAACTAGAAATTTTATTGTAACGACCCCTTTTCTCTTAACCCTGGTCACGCTGAGTTTACCACGGCTGGTAAAACTCCATTACATCGGCTATCGGGCCTTGTAAATAAAATTTTATTCTATTTTATAAAATTAAAAATTTTAACAAAAATTAAAACATTTTTCAAAGTAAAAGTCGAGCAATTGACTCTCAGTCGCTGTGTCGCGCCGTTTCTACAACATGAACAATGCCTTTGATACCGACATCTCTCGTATCTGACTCATTACCTGACGATCATAATAAAAACAGATCCGCTGCTGTTTACCGATTCGAGTCAATACAACTGTTTAGGTGATGGGAAAAAAAGGATGATTTTTATTTTATTATTCATTCTTTCGCATTTGGTTCACATTTTGCAGAACCCAGCATTAACGACAGAACACAGTGTGTACCGCGCGGTACAGGGGAATGCGAGAAACCTGTATAAACGGCGCATGATCACAACGTTTACCGCATTTGTTTCTGTGTTGCGTGATGCAATTCAATTTCCATTTTGAGTGTTTTACAGCCGAATATGTATATCGCGACGACAATGATGACGACGGCCAACGACGAAACGAAACTCTCCTTAAGCATAAGTTAATGCCCGTAGAAGAAGTACCATCTTGGGTGCGTTTAAAATGTTACAAATTCTGTGTGATTTGCTTTTGATTTTGGCTGCAGGTCGTTGTCGTTGTCGTCGTTGTTTTTGGTTTTTGTTTTTTTTTTATTCCAGCTGCAACATAATCTGGGAATGCCTTGGTGCACTGTATAAATAAGAAAGAAACGAAAAACCCATAAGACACCACCGAACAACAACAACAACAACACTGATGTAGTCTTCTAAAAGTTCTTCTCTCTCATCGTTTATGCTGCGAACGGAATTCTCGCATTTATGGACAGATTAGATTACCCGACGATTCAAGAGCTTCACGTTGATCTGATGCTTTGTTGTATACTTTTTAGTCGCACGTCCAAAGACGAGACGACGAATGCTGCATGTGTGCTGTCGATGGGGGCCAACAGATGATAATCTGATGCAACATTAAATGTTATGTTATGCGAGCGAAAGGAAAAACTGGAGCACCTCAGGGTTACAATGTGATGCGCGTTATGAAAGTTCATCTTTGCATATAAATGAGCACCATCTGTAAGTTCATTGTAACGATGTCTTGCAATTTGTATTTTAATTGCATTTCAATAAACACTGGCTCGAATTCGTGGACAGAAAAACTTTACCATATGCTAGGTGGGAGAGTTTTGAGAGGCGGAAGCTGCAGTTTTCTAATTTGATGGTATGTCAATAGTCTGTTTCTGGTGAGTTCCCATAATAACTATGTTCATAAATATTGGTTTTCCTAGTCGATATCATCCTATCAGAGTAGGTTTGCGCTTTCGTGTCGCATTCTTCATAACTAAAAGGACTTTCCATGTCCTGCCCAATTGAGTTTTAGTATTTATGACTATTATGAACAAATAACCATTTAATGGGGATAATTTCCTGTTTCTTTCCTCACAACAAAATTAAAAGTAAATCCAAATATTGCCATAAACTGCTCTAATCAAAACATAAGGCGGATCATTGTCATACAACTAACATATTGAGTAAAAAACAATTTTTTGCACATAATGCAATGCCATTTTAACGACATTCGAATGATACTCGAATTGGGTGCACTCACTTAACGACGACTGCTCGCTAAAAGTCGCGAAATCAGAGCAAAGAGTACACAGCAGGCCTTGAGGTGCAAAAGAAGATATCGCGAGTATCTTCTATTTCGACTTTCAATTCAAATTGAAATTAGACTCGCAGTTCCGAACTGCAGATTTGCAATTTGCGATGTGTGTGATGCTTAACCTTCCATGGTGCAATTCAGTGTTCTTTAGATGTGGACGGTTGTGTCTTTAAACCTGAGAGCTGTTCACATTAACACATACAGATAACTGGATCAATTTGGGTCTACGTCTAAATTGAGATCCCAAGTAGTTTAAATTTTCTTTGTTATCGTTGAAATTGAACAGAACATGTCTTGGTTTTGGTGGACTTGTGGGAATTTATTTTCGTGGCAAGACTTTATTTTAGTTGGACGTTTAATTCAGGAGCTTATACCAAATGTGAGGACTGGTATTATTTTTTTTATAATTCACGCACGCACAAAGGGTTTCGCACCCCTATAATGCTCGGCTATATGCTTGGCACAGCGTGGGCGTTAAGGAAAAGGAGGAGAAATAAGGAGATGTCTATGAGCTTGTGTTTTGAATGCCTCTGGATCATAGTGATGATGGAAGACAGAGCTTGGCAGAGAATTCCACATACGTGTTGTACGGCTGAAGAACGGCTGACAAGCTTGAAACGTACCTGCGGTGTTCAAGCGAATCTATTGATTTCGCAACGTTTTTGTCACCGAACAAAAGCCTTGTAGATAGTAGCCAGATCAGAGTGAGTGAAATATTTCTTGCACCGGGTTAGAAAACTGGCCTCGAGTTTCTTACTTGCCCAAAAGCCACAAATTTGCTTAGTGATGAAACAGTTGAGCCGGAAATGGGGTTTTTCGTAAAGAATAATTTTTCGATGAAGATAGGGATCATTCCACGCACGCAGAGAAAAAATGTGGCTTCAGGATAAACAAGGTGTTTCTAATTACAATATTGTTTTAAATAGTTACTTGTCGAAACAATGCCACACTTTTACAAATGATGGTAATGAGAATAAAATAATTTATGTTGCTACAAAAAAAAATTATATAATGTTAATATTATCATAATAATTTGAACATAATAGCGGTATTATGATTTTGTATGAGTTTTGATAAATTTTGGTAACGTATCAAAGAGTTGGCGCTGTGGCTCAGTGGATAGTTCATGGACTTCTGATTAGAAGGTTTGGGATTCGAATCCCGGAAAACAGCAAAAGTATTCCTACCTCTCGTGAATGTCTGACAAATGACCGAGAGTAATTACTTTTCAATTAAAGTGTTGATCCAGTCCCTTCTATTTGCATACAAATATATACAACGCGCAGCACCAAATCGTCGAAAGGAGCTTATCAAAGAGATGTACTTTCTAATTAATACAAAAATTGTTTCTTACAATAACATGATTCGAAAAAACATATAATCTTCTCTTCAAGGACATTTTTTAAATTGTAACAATCAAACTGTATATATTAACATGATTGCTGCAACAAAAATACAAACCATATTATGATTCTAATAAAACATTTTTACAGCAACTATGTTTTTTTTCTGCGGGCATGTTTAAGACCCATTGACCAAATGAACGTCGCAAATTATGATCATTTAGCTTTAGATTTCGGGTCAAAGAGATCCAACAGGGATGCGGACTGAGGTTTATGCCCAAAATTCGCCACAAACTAGTCACAGTAATGAATAATTTATGGGATCGACGCGGAATTTGGGTCCTCATTTATTCTAGCGGCATTTCCTTGCATTTCTTAGTCTTTATGGAACAGGAGTTATGTTATGATATACATAATGGACATGTACGTCGAACGATAAATAAAGTATGAACTGCACATAACGATGTCGAAACCAAACAAAAATTTTGATAATAAATTTGTATAATATGAAATCGTCGACGAAGCGTGTTATTTTCAATGCTTTAATGGATAGTTCAGACAAATTGAAACTTCAAAAAAAGCTTAACTGTGTTGGGTCGTGGTAATATATCGAAAAATAAAACACAGATGGATTAGTTTATATAAAGTGTTTAATGATCTGACCGCTAGGCAACTTGCCTAATCGGATGTTTGAAATTGACTGCCTCATCCATCGTTCCATTTCTTCCTCCATGCCTTTGACTTGATTTTTTAGTGCAGGTCAAACTGAACCGTTCTGTTGACCTGCATGTTTACGCATCACCATTCTCGCAGTCGTTGTACGAACAAGCGAATGCGAGAATGCAATTGACAATAGAAAATGTAGACGCCGCGGTGGGTCGTCGGTATCCGATTTAGGATTTGGGAAAAAAAGGATAGATTGAAGACGCCGCGGTGGGTCGTCGGATTTAGAATAATAGGAATTGTAGACGCCGCGGTGGGTCGTCGGATTTAGGATAATGGATTTGGGTTATTGGAAAAATGGGTAATGTTACATTATGGATAATGTAACATTAGAAAAAATAGGAAATGTGCATAGCACATGTTTGGGAAAGGAAGGATATTATGAAATGTGCGTAGCACATGTCTAAGGAGTTGTGTGTGGTCACAACACTCCTCCCCCCTTAGAATACGAAAGACGCGCGACGTTAGGAGAGAAGACTTTCGGCATATGGCATGTAGGAGTCAATGAACGATGAATGTAGTTTAGTGATTCTGCTATACGATATGAAATAGATATTTATTAAACAATTTTTGTTTGCCTAGCACGCTTATACACGTGTACAATATTTTATTATTTTTTTTTTTTTTTTTTTTTTTTTTTTTTTTTTTTTTTTTTTTTTTTTTGGACATTATTTATTTGTTTTATAATTTTATATTTATAATTTGTTTGAAATGATAATAATAATATTGTATTTCTTTTTTTTTTATTGATAAGAAATGATTGTATATATATGTATTTTCTTTTAATATATATATAAATGATTACAAATTGGAAATTTTTTTTTTTGAGATGTTATTTTGAATTTTTTTTTTTATGGATTTTCTGCTACATTTTCTCCTGCTTCTTTGTTCACCGAGACTTTTATTTTAAAGTATTTCTTTATTACATGTATTAATATGCAAATTAGACATATGGCAATGAGGGTAGAGGTCGAAATATATAAAGTTTCATGTTTTATTGTTATAAATGATGTATCTTTTCTTACTAAATCTTTTACGTTAATACTGAATTTATCCAAATTTAACTTTTCAACATGTATTATGTGGGATGAGATTTGGGATAGGTTACTGGGGATATCGATTTTTTCAATTACGGGTATGGCCTGGAAATGGTAGAGAATAGGGACCTTGTTGTAAATGTCATTTGACGCCTGCAAGTAAATTTCGTTCGTTACTGCCTTGCAGTATGGCTTTATTTTAAGGATTCCGCTGTCTGATAATTTTATTGTGTGTGGAGTATCGCCACATATGATTCGTACGTTTTTTGGTTCTGGCATAACATATAGCCATGAGTTTTTGTTCTTCAACGTGAACCATAACTCGTGTTTGAGTTGGAATACTCGATATTCACAAATCTGTGGATTTGGGTTTCCTGATATTAGCTGTATTATGCAATTATTCATGTCATAATTATGTATAACGAAATTTTGTTGGCACACGAAATGTTCTGGTTCGCTTGTGATACATTTTTCCAAATCATTAATGCTCAAAAATATGTATCTCCTGTAGTTCTCGTTAACGGCAACGAGTTCGCTACCAGTTGAGACGTATCGATATGTGTGCTCTAGATATTTTGTGGGGAGAGGGGTAATTCTAAATAGATTAAATTCTTCGTTAACCATCGGTATGCTGACCTGAATCATAAAATTTCCATTTACATAAATGGGTGTCGTTGTTGCTAGTGAATTGATTATAGGTAGATTTAACCTGGAAATTTTCTGTGGAAACCTTACGTTGTGCGGGAGTTCGGCCTGTATCTGGTTTAACGTAGCAATAAAAATGTCTGAATTTAAAAATCTGCTGTCTAATCTTCCTAATTTTGCCTCTTGCAAAATGTCAAGTAATTCTGCTTGTTTTGCCAAAATTTGGGAAGCGCATATGGATATAAGGTATGACATTTCGTCAAAACTGTGAAGTATTTTTTCAAAGTTCGTGAGATTTACCAGCTTAGCTGAATTTTCTTTAATTTCTTTGGTTATTAAATTAAAGTTATTATTTACGTTACGTGTCGTGTCATTAAGTGCATCAAAAACGTTTGATATTATAGTCAATTGTTCTTTTGTCATGTGGTAGAGGCTATTTTGGTTTTCCGAGAGGGTTTGTAATGCGTTTTCTATCTTTACAGCGTCTTGAGAGTCCATTGTTCCGAAAAGGAATTTCTGGATATAACCTATACCGTTAAATAAACCTCCGTTTGTAATTGTCGTACTTCTTTTAGTAAGTCTTGTCCCCAATAGGATACCATCCAGCATCCTATTATTTTGCTGTACCTCGTTAAGAGAGTGTTTCAGCATTTGTAGGGTCATTTTACAGCGGCCTATAGGATACTCTTTTGTCGTATTCTCGCATAGATCCGAGAGCGTGTTAATGTTTTTCTTTAAGGTTTTGGCATTGGTATTTGTTATTGAATTATTAAAATAGAATAGGAATGTCCATTTTGTGAAGGATTTTTCGAGTACGCCTATGGGTTCCAAATAAACACCTGTAGTGTTTAGTGGTAGTTGTTGATGTAGCTGCGCTGCAGCCGCACTTAGTGCGCAAACAAGGATTAAGTAACTGAAATTGAAAACACAGAAAATTCGTGTTTTAATATTTTGGTATTTTGTGTGTGTCATGTTAAGTGTTTATGTATTTGTGTGCGCTTGTGTGTATGGTTTAATTAAATTATTGTGTATGACTTTTTCCTTCCTACCAATTTTAATTCTAGAATTCTCTGGGGATAGAATTTCTACGATTTCGTAGGGTCCTTCGAAGATGGGGGTAAGTTTTTTGTTAACCCTATTTTTTATTTCTAGTAGAACTTTGTCTCCTACGTTAAAGTTAGTTTCTTTGCAGTTTTGATCGTAATAGGTTTTTGACTTTTCTTTCGCTTTTATTTGGTTATTACGAATTATTTCATAGCCGGTTTGCATTTTTTCTTTTATCTCAGCGACATAATCATCGTAGTTGTATGTAGGCTGTACGCTTCTGTTAAGAGTTGAGGGAATTGGAGCTTCGAATCCGTATAGGGCTTCAAATGGGCTGTAATTTGTGCTTGAATGTGAGGTGGTATTATAGCAAAATATCGCATAATCCATATACTGATCCCAATTTGCTTGATCTTTACTTGCATAATTTCTTAGATAGTCGCCTAAAGTTCTATGCGATCTTTCGAGTGAGCCATTTGACTGAGGATGGTATGGGCTTGTTTGTATTTTATGAATCTTTAGTGTTTTGCAAATATTTTTGAATAATTCACTTGTGAAATTCGTTCCTTGATCCGTAAGTATTGTTTGTGGTATTCCAAAGGTGCAAACTATTTTCTTTATCAGTGCTTCAGCCACCGTTCTGGCTTCTTGGTTGGGTATAGCTATTGCTTGGACGAATTTCGTTAAATCATCCTGAAATGTAAGTATATATTTGTTATTGTTTTCAGTAATTGGCAGTGGTCCCACTATATCAAGAGCTATTCTTTCGAATGGAACTTTCGCTGTTGTAGTGATGACCATAGGGATTTTGTTGCGTGTATATACTTTATTCTTCTGGCATAGTTCACAAGACATGATGTATTTCTTTATGTCTACATACATATTTTTCCATTTGTACGCCTTTCTGATACGCTTTAGTGTGCGTTTAACTCCTTGATGACCTCCTAAGGGTGTGTCGTGAAATTCAAACAGTATTTGCTTTATTTTCACTGGGTCTGTGATTTCTGTAACATGATTGTCCTGCTCAGGTTCGCCTGGCGTCATCTTGCTACAACTACGGGTTACCACATTAATTTCTGGTACATTTAAACGCGACAAAGCATCCGCATTCGTATTTAGATGTCCCGCTTTATGCGAGACCGTGAAGTCATACTCCTCTAGTTTTATGCGCCAGCGCATTATTCTCGAAGAAGGATCCTTCAGGTTGAACATCCATACCAGTGGCTTATGGTCGGTAATGACTTCAAAGTGGCGTCCGAAAACGTATGGTCTAAAGTGTGTGACTGCCCAGACTACTGCAAGAGCTTCCTTCTCGATAGTAGAATAGTTTTTTTCGGCCTTGTTTAGTATTCTACTGGCAAACGCTATTGGTAGATCATTATCGTTTGAATCTCGCTGGGATAATACCGCGCCTATAGCTTCGTTGCTAGCGTCGGAAGTGATATAAAAAGTTTTTGCAAAATTTGGGTAAATGAGTATAGGTGGTTGAACTATAGACTTCTTTAGTTTTCTAAAGGATTCGTCACAAAAAGCGTCCCACTTAAAAGGTACGTCTTTACGAAGAAGTTTATTCAGCGGATTTGCAATTTGTGAATAATTTTTAATAAATTTTCGGTAATACCCGGACAGACCTAGAAATGATTTTATTTGTTTTTGGGTTTTAGGAATTTCGATATTATTAATCGCTGCAATCTTATCGGGATCTGGTTTAACACCGTCTGCTGTAATGACGTGTCCTAAATACATAACTTCTGTTTGAAGGAATTTGCATTTAGATAATTTGATTTTTAGATTGAATTTGTCTAGAGCTTTAAAAACTTCAATAAGCTTCTTGTTGTGATCTTGCAAATTTTTCCCGTAAATCACAATGTCGTCAAGATATACTAAACACATAAAACCTTGCAATCCAGAGAGAACAACGTTCATAAGTCTCTGGAATGTTGGCGGAGCATTTCGTAAACCAAACGGCATTCTGTTGAACTCGAAATGACCGTTGGTAGTACTAAACGCTGTTTTTTCTTTATCCTCTTCAGTAATTTCGATTTGGTGGAAACCATCCACCAGATCTAGCGTAGTAAAGTACTTGGAGTCTCCAAGTTGCCCAAGAATGTCTTCGATATTGGGGATTGGGTATGCGTCTGGAATTGTAGCCTCATTTAATTTTCGGTAGTCTATTACGACTCTCCATTTTTGATCTCCTTTTTTGGGGACTACCAGAAGTGGCGCATTCCACGGACTAGTACTGGGTCTAATTACGTCATCTTGAAGCATTTTATTAACTTGTTTTCTTATCTCCTGTTTGTGGATTTCTGCTAGGCGATATGGGCGTATGTTTGCAGGAACAGTGTTTTCTGTCTTAATGGAATGCTTTATTCCTGATGTGGTACTTAATTTGTCGCCTTCAATAAAGAATAAGTGATTAAAATTTCTGCAGATTTCCTCTATGGATTGCTTTTCTTCTAGATTTAAGTGAATAAGATTTAATTCTGTTTTAAGTTTTTCTAATCTTTCTTCGACTACTTGGTCGGTTGATATCGAGTTTAGGTTATACACTGTGTAATGGTCCATGTTTTCAGATTTAAGGCTTAAGTTTTTTATACTAACATCTTCGTTGTTGGTATTTAAAATGGATATGAATACGTAACCGTCTTTGGGTGCTGTTATCGTTGATGCCGAATACACGCGTGGAGCTATTTCCTGAGAAAAATATATTTGTTCCATTTTCTCTTTTACTGGTCCATATTTTACCCACTTTTCAGTTCTAGCTGGAATTGTTAAGGTCTTCCATTCGTTGCTGAAGTCTACTGTAAATTGTCTGTTTTTGTAGTGGTATACAAATATATTGTCATTGTAATCCACTATCGCATTAAATTTTCTAAAAAAATCTTCACCTATGATTCCATCTTGCGTAATAGGGAAGTTTTGTGGTACTATGTGAAAAGGATGTTTGAGATGTTGACCTGGTGTAATTTCGATGTTTAGTAGTATTGTACCTAGCGTTGACGTAGACGTTTTGCCTATACCTGTCAGTTCAATAACATTTTTTAAGTTTACCTCGGCATTTAGTTTTAATGTTCCGAGTTTTATTAAACTAAGGCTTGCCCCCGTATCGAGCAGCATAATATTAGATTTAGCCTTTGATTCCTGAGACTTTATTTTTATCTCGCTTTTAAAAGTAGATGCTCTGTTTATAGATGAGATATTGGCTATTTGTTTAGCTGAACTTGATTCAGTATCTAGACTTCTGGTTAGAAATTGATGTAGCCTTCGGATTTGGCTTTGGCTTCGATTTTGATGGTGGTGTTCATTTAGCAGAATATTTTGTTTTATTGTTTGCTTTCGGACTTTTTCCGGATTTGAGTCTCTGTTAGGCATTCTATGGCCAGGAACTTTCTCAGACTTTGCATGTGGAATAGTTCGATTTAAACTATCGGATTTATATTTTTGAGCCAGCTCGATTTGAATTTGATTTTGAGAATTCGTTTTTCGATTTTGATTTTGATTTTGATTTTGATTTTGATTTTGATTTTGATTTTGATTTTGATTTTGATTTTGATTTTGATTTTGATTTTGATTTTGATTTTGATTTTGATTTTGATTTTGATTTTGATTTTGATTTTGATTTTGATTTTGATTTTGATTTTGATTTTGATTTTGATTTTGATTTTGATTTTGATTTTGATTTTGATTTTGATTTTGATTTTGATTTTGATTTTGATTTTGATTTTGATTTTGATTTTGATTTTGATTTTGATTTTGATTTTGATTTTGATTTTGATTTTGATTTTGATTTTGATTTTGATTTTGATTTTGATTTTGATTTTGATTTTGATTTTGATTTTGATTTTGATTTTGATTTTGATTTTGATTTTGATTTTGATTTTGATTTTGATTTTGATTTTGATTTACGCACAAGGTTTGATGTCTTTTACCTGACTCCGAGTGCTTGTCGGGCCAGGTCGCTGAGAGTTTCCCTGATTCGAATAATTATTTTCGTTACCGGAGTTCCTATTGTTATTAAAAACTCTTTTTCGGCATTGTTCTATAGAGTGACCTTGGTTTCTACAGTACTTACAAATTATGTCACTGCGGATTGTATCTACACCAGACCTATTTGTTAATGGTTGAGTGTAGTTTAGAGTAGGCCTATTTACAAAAGGTTGCGTGGTTTGTATATTTGGTCTGTGGTTTGTGTTATTTAAAAACCTAACGTCACCGGGGCTGAAATTATAATTTCTGATTGTGCGGCATTCACTGGTATTGTGAGTTTTCGTTTTGCAGTGTTTACAGTACATGTTATTTTGGTTTTGGTACCGATTACTTGTGGATGCAAGAAGTTTTTCTTCTTCCATCGCTATTTCGACTGCTTCGTCGAACTCTTTACATCGTGCACTTTTAACAAGAAGTTTTATTTGTGGATTTAAACCATTGCAAAAACTATTCAGCATCATTGCGCTGTTTAGCGAACGGATTGCTTTATTGGATGAATCATCCTCAGTGTTTGCGTTTGCGTTGTTTAATTCATCGCACAACGCATTGGCTCTTTCCGCGTATGAAGCAACTGTTTCCCTGTAGCCTTGCTTAAATTGAAACATTTCTGTCTGAATCACCTGAACCGATCGACATTTTCTAAAATTTTTTACTAGTGCGTCTTTAAGTTCTGGCCATCCGTTATAATCGTTGTATTTTATTACAACATTGTAGGCTCTGCCAGTTAACTTTGACTTCACTATGTCAACTAATTCTAATTTGTCTGCATCGTCAATCGCTTTTTTTGACTGCAGGTCAACTAGTTGAATGAATCGATCTAAGTTTTTGGCTAATCCATCAAACTCAGGAATTAGCTTGATGGCGTGTGAGGGGTTAAAACGACTTGTAGTCATTTTTAATTTCTTATCTAAAGATACTTGGGGAGCTTTATCAACTAACTTTGAGTCTTCTCTCGGAACTTTGGAAAGCAATTACTACCATAAAAAAAAATCGGAGAAAAGGGGTTGGATTTGATGGGTTTAGAATTAGGGAAAGTCTCTTTTGTTATGTTTGCCTCATTCGTGAATACTTATTTTTTACTAAAAATTTCTATGTGTATATTTATCTGAATTTTTGTAAAGATTTTGTTATCGTTTCGGTTAATTGTGTTCAAACTTTTTTTTTTTTACACGAAATATATGTTTTGGACATGGATAGAAAAATATTTATAAGTGAACTTTTTTATTTAGCACATAAGATATGTGTTAGGAAATGGTTACCTACTATAGAAATAAACTCTTAATTTTTTCTTTGACTTCCTTGAGTTCATCTTTTATAAGATTTTATTTGTCTTTTAATATATTTTAAATTAGATAAAGATTTAAATATTTTTTAAATTCATAAAGTTTAAGAAAAAAAAATAGAATTCTTACAAATTCATGTTTTTGTTGTTGTTGGATGTTGCCCGCTGTGATGTGCTGGATGCTGGTAATGATGTTGATGACAATTGATGATATTGATGATGAATTTCCGGGTCATTGTTGTTGCTATTACTGTTGCTGCTGCATCGGTGTTCAGTCTCGCTTGCTTTAGCTTGTCGGATGTGGTTTTGGTTGGTAGATCGCGAATCATGGTTGAATTTAGCGTAGTATTGTCTTCATAATTCTGATTTCCGTAGCTATGGAAAAACATGGTATTTGCCATGTGCTTTCTTTGTATTAAAAAAAATTTGGCACAAATTATTCATCGTGAAAAGTTATAAATAATCTCGAACGTTGAGAAATTATAGAAAGCTCATTGCATATTTAAAAACAGCTTTAATTACACATATATAAAAACCACGGATTATAAAATTTTACTACGACACAATCATACATTTTATTTTGTTGTCTCACTAGTCACGTTTAAAAACATTAAAAAAAAAAAGAAAAAAAAATCGGGATACTAGGCAGATGCTTTACCTAGTAATCCCACCGCTGCCACCAAATGTTGGGTCGTGGTAATATATCGAAAAATAAAACACAGATGGATTAGTTTATATAAAGTGTTTAATGATCTGACCGCTAGGCAACTTGCCTAATCGGATGTTTGAAATTGACTGCCTCATCCATCGTTCCATTTCTTCCTCCATGCCTTTGACTTGATTTTTTAGTGCAGGTCAAACTGAACCGTTCTGTTGACCTGCATGTTTACGCATCACCATTCTCGCAGTCGTTGTACGAACAAGCGAATGCGAGAATGCAATTGACAATAGAAAATGTAGACGCCGCGGTGGGTCGTCGGTATCCGATTTAGGATTTGGGAAAAAAAGGATAGATTGAAGACGCCGCGGTGGGTCGTCGGATTTAGAATAATAGGAATTGTAGACGCCGCGGTGGGTCGTCGGATTTAGGATAATGGATTTGGGTTATTGGAAAAATGGGTAATGTTACATTATGGATAATGTAACATTAGAAAAAATAGGAAATGTGCATAGCACATGTTTGGGAAAGGAAGGATATTATGAAATGTGCGTAGCACATATCTAAGGAGTTGTGTGTGGTCACAACAACTGACTTATGAATTGAGTCCTTATTCAAAACGATTTATATGCCATTTCTGCATAGGATTTTACGTGGCGGCTAGTAATAATAAATGGGAAAAAATCCAGAGCTATGGCAGATTCTGGGTGAGCACTTATTTTGCAATTGTTTATCTCATTTCCAAAACTTTCCAAAAATATAATGGTGAAGTGTGCGTAAAGCGATCTAAATGAATTGCATAAAAGAAAGAGTCGACCAAGATTATGATGGTACTCTTATGGTTGTGGTTGGTCTTACTGGGAGACCATTTGAAAACTCCACTAATCAATTAAATACGTTATCAAATGCTATAGTTGGATATAAAATTGTAAAGTTTGGGTATTGCTGCCTCAACTATTAATTGAAAAACAAAAATGTAAATTAATACATTTGCGTCATACCATTAACAAACCATTTGGTAAACATAATTAACAGACACTTAACAACAACTTTAAGAAAATGTTGTTTTTCAAAGTGAAATAATATCCCAATATTTTCGGAAAAATTATGAATATGTAATAGACAGTTTTGTTTTAACTTTTAGACCGTTTATTTAAAGAAGCCGCACTATGACTTGGCACTTATATAAGTTGCATATGATATGCACTCAAATCTCAAGTCTTGATGTCTGCATTGATAATAACAACATTTTTACTTGATGTTACTTTCATATCATATCATTTCATATCATTTCACTGCCGCTTCAACTTTTCTAATCATAACCATATTTAAAAATTTAGATAATGTTCGAATGCCTGACAACTATGTCTAATAAATTGAGATGACCATAGAAGCAAGAAATAACAAAATATATCAGTTGAGTATGGTGTAGGGCTAAAAAATTACCTCAGATCTGCTTCTGCTACTTAAAAAAACTGGCCAAAACCAACAAAATCATTTTAATGTAGTCTTCCGGACACTCAGACATATCAGGAAATGAGGCAGCAGATCTCTGTGCAAGAGAAGGAGCAAAAGGAGCCTTCGCTGGCTCCGAGCTCAGCATTGCATATTCCAAAAGCCACAAAAAGTAAGCATAGAAGCAAGAAGAAACAAAAAGTATCAGTTGCGTAGGGTGTAGGGCTCAAAAACAACGTGGAGCAGCTTCGGCCACTGTGGTCTCCCGGACTCTCAGGCATATCAGGAAATGAAGCAGCAGATCTCTGTGCAAGAGAAGGAGCAGAAGGAGCCTTCACTGGCCGCGAGCCCAGCTAGAGTTAAAGAACCCATCGAAGCGGCATGGTGTCATTGACTGGGGATGAGACAAGCCAAAAAGCTTCTAAAATACAACATCCGTCACATGGACCGCCATACGCTTAGAACACTAGTCTGGTACTTGACAGGACACAGCCCAATCTAAGGCCATCTCTCTGAAATGGGTAAATCCCAATTGGATCGCTGCCGATTCTGTTACGAGGCAAAAGAAATATCAGAGCACATACTGTTCATATGTGCAGCCCTCACCCGGAAAAGATTAGAACATTTCAAGGCTCATACAGTTCACTGGGAAAATGTCAAACCAATTGAATTGACAGATGTGGTGGGATTTACAAAGGAACTGTGCAACCACATTATGTGGTAAAACATCTGGGATGCATAATAGAACCCAAGATCGCAGTGCACACGGCCTTACAGCCCACCAATAATAAAAATCAAAATAGGTTGTAACAACATATATATAAATCTAAGTAATAACTATAAAAATAACGCCTTAACGCCTTAATAGCTGCATAGTCAGAGCTCTATGAATTACATTTCTGTAGGCAAATTAAAAGACTTAAGTAACGAACTAGAAAAAATAAGTTTTTTATATTTTTTTTTTGATAATTTCGAAACGACCAAACTCACCTCAAACTTAAACTTGTAAATAACGGAAAATTTATTCTGCTGAAAACTACCAATACGATAGTCACAGTATCTCGTCGTAAATCCACAAATCCTAATGCACGTTTGACTGGGAAATGTTTCATCCCTCTTAATTTTTATCTTAAAATTTATCTTCCGCCCACCAGCTGGTAATATGTATGTATGCGCACCAAATACCCCTCACTGTAGTTAAAATGGAACAATTTTTTAGTCTGCACAAATAATAAACAAATCGTTTATTCTTGTTGTTATGATTCCTATTACCATTTGATATTGCGCGGGTGATAATCGCTGATATAAAATAATTCTTATTCTTAAGCAATAAGTGCTATATATCAGCTGTGTTGTCATTATCGTCGCACACAACAAGGAAAATCAATTAAAATCACATACACTTCTCATCACATACACAGCATCATTCTCATCGTCATAATCTCACATGCCATGCAATTCACTTTTGGGCTATTATCTTGATTGCCATAGAAGCGAATTTACAGCATCGTTTGACTTGACATTGAATGCGCTCACTGGTGGTATTTACACTCTGCTTCGCTTTTAATTTCAATGAAAAAACTTGGAATATTTTTGCTACCATAGAGTCATCATCGTCAACATTAATATACATACATAGACACTGACCTTTACCACCAAATTTTTTTTTTCAATTAATTCTAAATAACGCGAAATTTTGATAACTCTTTAACCGAACGATTATATCACATTATTTATGCCAAACAAACAAAAAAATTCCAATCCAATTTGAAGAAAAAGAAAAAAGTCGCAACGCGCCTAAATGCCAACGTCTAAGCCGACGTCCATCCACCGTCGTTCACCGTCATTCGTCGTCATTTGCCGTCGTCGTCGTCGTCGTCGTCACACCGCTGTTATAATGTGTATGCGACGATGTTTTGCAGAGAAGAGTCAATTCACTACTGAAGAACTGAAGTCTAATCGTAGAAATTATTGTGGTCATCAGCTTAATGATGATCATCTCTATCAACAAAACGCCAAACAGAAAGCGCAGAAACCCATCAGCGAGTCATACAATATCACTGTTTGTGGTGATGTTGTATCCTCATCTGTTAGTGAACTGGTGCTCGATCTGTAGTATGAAACATTGTCGCTGTTAAAATATTAAAATGTTGTATACATGCCACAGAAGGTGGTGATTGTGGTGGTACATGCTGTCGATTGGATATCATGTGCGCTAGCTGCGGTTGGAGAAGTTGCGCGCGGGATTCCGGTCATCTTATCAATATCTTTTGTTTTCAGTTCTCTCGGAAAATAAAGTTTTTGGTTGGTTTACGGTTTTTTGTGTACGCGCTTACTGTTTATTGTGTACTAATACAATGGGTACAGTTATTGGGTGGTTCAGTGTGCAACAGGTAGATAGTGCAGGTAGGTCATGTGTGACCTAAAGTCGATATTGTTGTTGTCTATAAAAATTTGTTGATATCTCAAATCAAAACGTAAACAAAAAATGTTAAGTAGCGATTCGTCTTACATTTACAGTTCAAGCAAACACCGATTTATAAAATAAATCTTTTTAAGACTTAAAATAAAAACAAAATTAATCATTCAAATTTATATATTGAATTGATTGCTGTTGCCTTATTTTTAAACTTTTATTGCTTCTATCAAAATATATCTTCCTTTTTAACATCAACCTTAGACTTCATTCAATATATTAGAACAGTCGTTGGCATTGACATCATCGATCATAATCGATTGCGTGCTTATTACGATGTGGTTAGTAAGTGACTGATTTCCCAAGAATTTACTAAAACTACTACTACTATTTAATACTATTTCCTATATTGACATGTATTATCCATATCCGTAAATAATATATCCATACTAATATTATAAATGTGAAAGTAACTCTGTCTGTCTGTTACCTTTTCACAGCTAAACGGCTGGAGCGCATTTTTTAGTCAAATATTCGTAATAGTCCGGGGATGATTATAGGAACCTGAAAAATTGGAAAATTCGTGGAAAACTTGGAAAATTCGGTAAAACTGAAAAAATGCCGTTTTCCATGGGATTTATGTATGAACTTGCGACCGGGGATTATGGGCTACAATTTTGTTGGTAACACCGGGGTTAAGAGCTAGTGTATTATAAATGTGAAAGTAAGTCTGTCTGTTACCTTTTCACGGCTAAACGGCTGGACCGCTTTGGCTCATTTTTTTTTTATATTGTTCGTAATAGTCCGTATGTATTCTTTTCTGTACTTGACCTACCATCCGTACAAAAGAAATAGAATACGGAATTACAGTGGTGTTGATGAAAAAAACACAGCACATAAATCTGTCTGTAACAGCATATTTTGCTGTTAGATTTTCAAATGATGATTTCTTCTCAGATACTAGTATTTGCGTTGCGAACTTCCTATATTTTGCGAACCTCCTATATTTTAACTCTATAAATATCAATAAACTGATCCTAAATCGTTTAATAACTCGTAAAGTTATGCCTGTCGTAAAAAATTCCCCGGATAGAAGTTTTGAGTGATACCATAGAAGTTTAGCTCGCTTCGCTTAATTCGCCCCAATAATTAAGAAAGTGGTAGTAGAGTAGTAAATGTATATGTAAAGAACAATAGTTTATTATATTCATATAAATTATGTCTCATTCATGATTTCTCTTTTCTTTTCCTTTCTTCAAAATAAAAAATCCCTAGCAAATAGTGCATCTTTTTGGGTATAGTGGCATTTAATGATAGGTTGCATGCAAAAATGTAGAAAATTGTCGCTTAGTACAGAAGCCGTCAAAACAGAAAGGAGCTTATTCTCTGAGTATGATTTTGCAAAGGAAAGTGAGATCATTTATCGGGTCAAAGCGATATTCTATGGTAGCAGGGCAAAATCCTTGCACAAAATTCGCAACAAACTGGTGGTGGAAACATCGTCGAAGCGTATAAATTCACTTGCATTAACTGCCATGTTGGAAATACAAACAAATCTTAAATAACTTCACCCAACGCCGAGAAACTATTGAAAGTATTTGAGAGTCCCAATTAAAAACGCTTGCCACTTGGGAGTGGGAATCAATGTGGCTACTGACTACGTATACCGTTTTATAATTTGTAAATACTCCAAAGCTCTGGCAGATATAATATTATTTCACATATTTTGAGTAATATTTTAGTTTGCAATTTTTTCCCCCATTTTGAATACTTTCAGTTGCCAAAAACTACTGTTAGACATGCTCTTTTTGTACAACAACATGTATGTTATTTGCAGTCAAATAGACAAGAGTTCTAGTGATGATTTTCATATAAAAAAGGGCACATAGCTGAGTTTGTTGGGTGTGTTGGTTATATTTCTTTAATAAATGATATTTTTTAAGTTTCTCTGCTTAATTTAAGTTATGAAAATAAGCTTAGCAATAGCGTCGTGTAGTGTCGGGAGTTGGTGAGTGTTGTCTTAATTTTTGGCATATTTCGTTTATTGTATGAAATTATTCAATATTTCTGTTTAGAAATAGAAATTTTTTTAATAAATGTTATCAAGAAAGTGGAATATCGTGTAAAAAGTAAAAATTACAGTTCTTAGTCTTCTGTTATCATTTAATCGAAAAGCTAAGATGGCAACAGAAAGACCAATTAAGTGCATTGTCGTCGGAGATGGCACTGTGGGAAAGACGTGCATGTTAATATCATACACGACGGACAGCTTTCCAGGGGAATATGTGCCTACAATATTTGATAATTATTCAGCACGAATGCAAGTAGATACTCTTCAAGTCTCTTTGGATCTATATGATACTGTTGGTCAGGAAGACTATGATCGTTTGCGACCACTGTCATATCCACAGACAGACGTATTTCTTATATGTTTCAGCGTTGCAAAAGTTTACATCCCAATGGTACCCAGAAATCAAACATCACTACCCGGACGCTCCAATTATATTAGTTGGAACGAGATTATAGAGAAGCTTTAAGTGGCTTAGTTGAGCAGGGGTTGTCTCCTTTGAAAAGGGGAACAAGGACCAAAACTAGCTAACGAAAATACGGCTGCCAAATATATGTAAAGATCACTAACACAAAGAGGGCTAGATTAATAGATAGATTAGTAACAAAGATAGATTTTATTCATTAACAATAATTCATTAACAAAATATAAGTTCTTAAATTTAAGAAATGGCTAAAAAGACGTCTGTTAATGCTTTTTGACAATAGTTGTGTACTGTGTTCCAGTTGGTACCGTTTAAAATAATCACCATATCTTCCTCATGCAGGGTTCCATTATCAAAAAGCTGACACCTAATTTCGCTTAGAATTGGACTCCTACCCAAAAGTGAAAGGTGTCCTCTCTTTCTCGTAGATTACATAAGCAACAAATGACTGGTAAATCTTCACGGTGTGATGTGAAATTCAATTTCATAATTCCTCCTCTTGCTTTAAAAATTGAGGATATTATTTCGATCGAGTAGATATCGCTGAAGTAGATATTTTCGGAAAGGTTGTGATTAAGGTTAGCATATATTGCTCTGTGTACTGAACTTTTTACAATTTCTATGCTATCTTTATGCATTTTCTCATCCGGCTTCATTGATAAATTATACAGATCCTTCTTTCAATTGAGTTCTTTTCCCGAATTTATATTGAGGGTTTGTCCACAGCAATCTGCAAGAAACTGCCATTAATCAAACAAAAGTAGTTTTTCCTCTATAATATACTACATTTAGTAAACCTTTCCTAGTCCAAGACGAGCGTTTTCAATATATAATCAAAATGAAGCTTTAGGGTATTCATAAATAGTGGGGAAGCCCAATCTCAACTAGAAGCATACTATTTGATATTTTACTCTTAAGGATATGTGCTTATCTTCCAGGCATTTTTTCCAAGCCCCACTAACGGCCGACTTCACTGTTATAAGCTTCTTTGTGAGATGTTGTTCCATATTCATGTTATTGGAGATAATGATACCGAGGTATTTGTACGACATAACTATTTCTAGCTCTTGACCGGCATAAAACCAATTTTCATTTCTTGCATATCGTGCTCCTCCTTTTCTAAACACCATGACCTTAGATTTGGTTATATTGACCCTTAGTCTCCACTCTACACTGTACTTTTGCAACCTGTTTATCATTCTTTGCAAGCTCTCCGGTGAGTCTGCAAGTAAGACTAAATCATCTGCAATAGCTGAGCTTTAATGGAAATTCCACCAATTAATCTGTTATGTCATCAATAAACATCGCAAATGCTTGATGGTTAAACTTGCATCCCTGTTTTACCCCCATTATTGTTTCAAACAAACCTGATAATTGTATTCCATCCCATACGGCTAAAGACGTATTTTCATATATCAGTTTTCCAAACATTCTTGATAGCACAGAGGACTAAAACAGGTATTTGAATAAGCTGTCAGGGCTGTTCTAAGGCCCGAGTCTCAAAAGCGACGACAACGAAATGTGATGTTAATATTAAAAAAATATAAACCTTTTGAAATGACCTCTAACCATTTAAATGCGTCATACAATCATCTAGTTGGAGATGAAATTATAAAAACTTTTGGCTGCGGCATACAATGAATTGAAATCCAAAAACGTACATTTATACCTTTGCATCATATTATTAACAATACATTTGAAAATAGTATATTACATAACGAGCTAGGGAAGTGGACGATAAGTACTTTTCAGCGATAAACTGTAATGCAAAACTACTGTGGGAATGTGTGTTCGCTGATACTGCAGTAAATAACAATGGTATTTTCTTTGTTAACACATTAGTGTGGATAGTGTATACTTTCAAGGGTAGATAATAGCGTAGGAAACATTCTTTTTCATCTATAGTCGTGTGAAAACATAAATAACAGACACTGATTCACAATTTTAAGCTGTTTTTCAAAGTGAAATAATATCTCAATATTTTCGGATATTTTATGAATATGTATTAAACCGTTTTTTAAAATTTTAGTCCAAAATTTGCCTAAAGAAGCCGCACTATGACATGGCATACATTTAAGTTGCATATGAAATGCACTAAAATTTTTATTCGATGTCTGCAATAATAATAATAATATTTGGCGCAACAGACCGTTGTGGTGAAGTGCCTAGCTTTTCACTTTATGACAGTCATTTCTTGTAATTTACCGGTTAACTTAAAAGCCGCTTTAACTTCACCAATAATAATCATTAATTAAAAATTTACATAATGTTCGAATAACAGCTGACTATAACTGTGCATAGCAATATGCATGACTATTATTTCTAATAAATTCAGATAAACATAGATACATGAAGCAACAAAAAAAAAATTAGTTGCGTGGGGTGTCACTACATATAATATATGAATAGAAGTAATAATTATAAAATTTACATAAAACCTTTAGTCAATAACTGATAGTGAGCGCTCTATGAATTACATTTCAGTAGGAAAATTAAAAGACTTAAGTAGCGAACTTGAAATTAAATTTTTTTTTTGATAACCTCGAAACAACCAAACTCACCTCAAAATATTACTTGTAAGTAACTGCAACTTTATTCTGCTGAAAACCACTAAAAAGATAGTCACACTTTCTCCTCGTAAATCCTCAAATCCAAATGCACGTTTCACTGGAAAATTTTTCATCCCTTCTAATTTTACAATTTAGCCTTTTGCCCCTGCAGGTATTACTGTATGCGTACAAATAGCACTCACTGTAGCAAAGTGGGAGCATTAATAAAAACAATAAACAAATCGTGAATTCTTGTCATTACGGTTATATGGGGTGACAATTGCTGATAATTCCTATTATTCAGCTATGTTGTATGCTATGTGTCACCTGCTGGACAAAAAATGCATTATGTTTTCGTCGCCGTCGTACACAACAAGGAAAATTAATTAAAATCACATTCACATGCACTTGTCAGCATCCTCATAATCACACAACTCATCCGATTCACTTGTAGGCTATGATCTTGATTGCTATAAAAGCCATTTTACAGCATCGTTTGACATGACATTGAAAACAGTCACTGGTGGTATTTACACTCTGCGCCGTTTTAAATTCCAAAATAAAAAACTTGGAATATTTTTGCTAACATAGAGTCATCATCGTCATTATCAACATTCATACAACGACACTGACCTTTGTCACTAAATTTTTTTTTATTCCAATCAAAATTAATTCCAAATACCACAAAATTTTAATAACAACTCTTTAAGAAAACCGTTATGTCAAATTATTTATGCTAAACAAACGAAAAAATTCCAATCCAATTTGAAGGAAACAAAAAACTCACAGCGCGCGTAAATGTCAACATCTAAGCAAACGTTCATCTACCGTCATTTGCCGTCGCCGTCATACCTCTCGTATCGCTTCACTGTTATAATGTGTGTGTGCGATGATGTTTTGCAGAGAAGAGTCAATTCACTACTGAAGAACTGAAGACCAATTGTAGAAATAATTGTGTTCATCAGCGTGATGATGATCATCTCTATCATCAGAACGGCAAACAGAAAGCGCAGAAATTCAACGTGCTATCTTTCTGTGGTGTTGTTGTATCTACTTCTGTTAAGTGAACTGTTATTCGCTCTGTTGTATGATACTCTTATGGCGCTGTTATAATGTTGTACACTCGACAGAAGGTTCAAGTACATGCTTCCGATTGGACATCGTGCGCTGGCTGCGTTTGGAGAAGTTGCAAGCACGATTCCGTTCATCTTATCAGTTTCTTTTGTTTTCGGTTCTTTCGGAAAACATTTTTTTGGTTGGGTTGCGGTTTCTTGTGTTCGCGCTGTCTTTTAACACAAACAGTACAGTTATTGGGTGCAACAGTTAGATATTGTAGGTAGGTCATGTACGAACTAAAGGCGATGTTGTTGTTGTCGCCGAAATTTTGTGGATAAATTAAACCGGAATTAAAAAAAAAGTCGTCTTTAGGATGCGTTTCTTGTAGTGTTTTGGGGTTTTAGTAATAACTTCGGAAGTAATTTCTTAAAAGCTACAAATAAAATAACAAAACATAATTTATTTTAATATTGAATAGATTGAGGTTGCTTTAATTTTTAAACTTTTAATTGCTTATATCAAAATATCTCTTCATTTCAACATCAACCTCAGACTTCATTCAAAATACTAACACAGTCGTTGGCAATGTTTCATCGATCATCATCGATTGCCTGCCTACTCTGTAGTGAGGGATTGACTGAGTGCCCCAGTCAGAAGTACACCAAGCACACAAAAAAAATATGATTGATTTGTTTGAGCACAGTTGAAGCATTGGATAACATCGTAAACAAAACAAAAGAAGCACACAAAACAAATGGACAAACAGCGAGAGTGAAACCCATAGATACTTTTCAGCAGACATTTAGCAAAGACGAAACAATCGACAACAGACAAGAGACAAAAAAATCTATTTTGTTGTTGATGCTACTACCACCTCTTTTTGGGCTAATTAACGCTGTGGTCAACGGCGTGATGCTGTTTTGCGTTGCGTTCATAACGTCAATTAATCGCTGAAGCTTCAGAGGTTAACCGACCAACGGCGTTCATTATCGTCATCATCATCATCATCATCTCAAGCAACAGCTGCCAGCAGCAGTAAGCCTGCTGTGATGTGGTTTTACTGATTTGAATTTTTTAATTATTTTGTGTTTCTTTTACGCTCCTATTGCTTAAGGTTTAAAAATCGAAATAAGCTTCTGTCTTAGGGAATCTAGCTGTGAATTCATCATCAAGTTTGCTTTAATTATTATTTTATTATATTTATATAAACGCTTTTTTATATAAAATAATAATACTGAGAACAAATTTGATGCTCGTAGATTTGTACGTTTGTACGTTTGTAGGTTTATACGTTTGTACGTACTGGTTAAGTTTGTATGTTTGTACGTTTGTACGTTTATATAAAATAATAATACTGAGAACAAATTTGATGCTCGTAGATTTGTACGTTTGTACGTTTGTAGGTTTATACATTTGTAAGTTTTTACGTTTGTACGTTTGTACGTACTGGTTAAGTTTGTATGTTTGTACGTTTGTACGTTTGTATGTTTGTACGTTTGTATGTTTGTACGCTTGTACCTTTGTACGTTTGTTCGTTTGTACGATTGTTCGTTTGAACGTTTGTACATTTGTACGTTTGTACGTTTGTACGTTTGTACGCTTGTACCTTTGTACGTTTGTTCGTTTGTATGATTGTTCGTTTGAACGTTTGTACGTTTGTACGCTTGTACGCTTGTACGCTTGTACCTTTGTATGTTTGTTCGTTTGTACGATTGTTCGTTTGAACGTTTGTACGTTTGTACGTTTGAACGTTTATAAATTGGTCAGTTTGCCGTATCATATATCTCAGCTTCTAGCAGTCTAAATTTAATGGGACTTGTTTTTAAACAATTGGTTAGCGCTCGGTTTGCAATGGCGTAATTTTTCACCCTGGGGAAACTGAAAAAAAAATCTACGCATTGCCATCGATTTTTTATATAATATATATATACATATACATAAGTTAAATAGAATTCAGAATCGATGTAACACTGATTCATTCACTATTCAATTCAAATTCAGCCAGAAATTTACCTTTAAAATATTGGGGCTCCACACGGCTAACTTATTTCTCCTTAACTTTTTATTATTTTCATCTTTAACACTATTTTATCGTATACATTACTTTGCTTTGCTTAATCGAAAAATTCCCAAAATAATTGCGGAATATATAGGCTTTTTATCACGATACACGCAGTATGTGTGCAATCCCCTGCCACTTTCTCCTTCGCACAATAACTTCTATAGGTTGTTGGCCCATTCTCTGATGAAGTTCGTCGCTGGATATACGATTGGGCCAGAAGATCTTCAAGATGATAGGTAGGCATTCGTTTACGTAAGATTGCAGCTTGCGCGAGGTAGTGGTATCCACCTTCCAAGTACTGCACCCATACAACAGTATTGATTCTCGACGTTCGAGCGGAACAGTCGAAGCATAGTTCTTAAGCTGAAAACATTGCTTCTCTAGACTTTCGATAGCATTCCGAACGCTTTCAGGGCTTTTGTTTTGGCACTGTTTATCTTGAGCCCCACTTTGTTCTGTTTCTAGATTTTGGGCCACCATATGAAGGTCCATTATCCGATGCAAGAGCAGGCAAACATCGGCAGCGTAGTCTAGGTGTTTAAGGTAAGTTGTCATAGTCCATTCCAATGTTCCCTAATGTAATAGTAACACCCGATTTGTCTGAACGTAGGCAAAATTTAAAATAAATTTAGAACGTAGTCTCGCTATTTCCACAATTAAGTGTCAGGCTGAAATCGCAAAAAGGTAGAGTTTTCCTCTGAATATTACTTGTCTGCTCATACAATTTACAACTTCCTGAACTATGTAACAGCCTTTGCTAAAGCTTTTAGCGTTTAACTTTTAAACTAAATATTGCATTGTTGAATAATATAGTACCATATCTTTTTCTCCATATGATGTTACGTTTTGAATTCCAACTTTTTCATACACAGTAGAATCTTCAATAGGTTATTTTATTCCATTTTTATATATTATTCTTATGCCTTACGACAAATGCCTTGGATCTTGAAAGGCAATCCCATTCCAGGACATATATTCACGTTTCGTTTGAAGATAATATCATTGGTGGACTCGAGGTTAGTTTTGCGAATGGGTTGAAATCGTATAGGCACACAAGAACACGTGCATATACTAGACAGCAATGTAGCTCTACATTTGATAATTGTAACAAATCCTACAAATATTACCAAAATGTTTAAATTCCATTTCACAATGGCAAGTGAAAAACGCTCTGTCCTCTATAGATTTACAATTCACCCAGAAATGCTTGTCCTTTGAATATCTTCCGTTTTGTTTTAAAATCCATCTATTTACTTCGTATTTCCATGCAAATCACAATAATTTCTATACAGATTTTACCAACGAAGACTTAGCATAATTACAGCTTAATAGAATGCCAGTTATTAGCACGTAAACGGTGCAAATGTTGGTAGACTTAGATGTTACCTAATTCGAATGCCTACGTAAAAATTTCATCAATAAAATGTCCGGCAATCTGTTATTCATGAGCTGGACATTGAAATGCTAATTTGAGAATTTATTGTGGCCGCAACATGATCGAGAAATGTCGCACACAAATTATGAATTTGTAACAAATCTTCTCCGGTACGCGTAGTAGGCAAACTGGTTATTCCGTTTAACTCGAGAATTTTAAAAATTAAAAATTCATTTCAAAGTTTTTTTTTTTTTTAAATTTTCAAAGCGAAAAAAAAACTAAAACTTTTGTTGATATCATCGCCGGCAATAAATGTGATACAATTTGGACACAAAATCCGGATGCGATCGGCTATAGATGGTGGCTGTGTGCGTGTGTGTTAAGTAAAGTTCCATTTGTCGATTGTGATATCGCAGAGTTTTAATTGAAATTCTTTCACGCTTCGCATACCGATCGCAGAAAAAAAAGAATTCCTTGCGCCCAAAAGAAAGACATAAATAAAAATTGGACCAAACCCTCTTTCTGTCATTCTGTCCCTCGCAGTCTCGTTCACTTTCTGCACGAAATGGTTTATCGCTTCACTTTCGTCTGCTATATCAGCTCCAAGTGGTTACTTAAAAATTTCACCCTGATTTCTTTTCTTTTCCATTTGGACCATAAGTTCAGATGAAAATTCCCCGATATGTGATGCAATTTATGAACCGTTTAATCTTTCGGACACGAAACCGTGGGTCACACAAGCACACATGATGTGTGTGCTTCGAGCGAGTACAACACGCACGCATCGACTGAGGTTTTGCGGTGGCTGTACTCCGAGACTCCTCCAAGGAGACGAAACAATATTTCATAGCAACACGGCACCGAACTACAACCGCTAACAAACCGCACGAAAGTTCCCAATTTAATTTTTGGCGATTAATTATGATTTGTGGGATGCTGGCACCACTACTCTGCTCTGTTACAGTGCGCTTTACACGTACATGAGTACTCTCATCGCTTCATTGTCCCATTGGCCAGCTTGTGCTCGCCCTATGGCATAATGAGGACAATAATAAATTATTAATGTTATTAATAAAATTAAGATCAGCGTGCAGTTTGGAGGTTGTTAGTATTTTGCTTGTTTTTTCTTTGAGCAATGCTGATGGTACTAAGAAATATGTTTTTATTTTTGTGTTCCGTAGGTTCATCTCCTGTATATTCCGAAGGCCATCTGGAAGTAGCTTCAGTACATTTGGAACAGTGTATATAAGTTTTCTTTTACCACAAATGCTGATAAACAGCGCATGTTTATATATTTCCTCTATTTGTCTTCTTATATCGAGATGGTGACAAACTGTTACTCGAAATTTTTTGATATTAGTAGTATAGTATTGTATAGTACAGGATAAAATAAGCAGTGCTCCATATATAATTTCTGGTTTCTGGAATGTGAAGACGCTCCTTGACGCTTTCTTCAACTGGAACGTGAGTTACTTCGATATAATCTGGGAGTGAGTGAAGTAAGATAGTTTGACGCGTTAGAGTACCAATTCCCAATACTGTGCTACTCTACTATGGCAAACCCTCCGCCAGTCCCCATGAATCTGGAGTGGGTCTGCTGATAACGCCAACAGTGCGCAGAGGCCTAATTTCCTAAAACTCACATGGTGACAGGATCTTATCGGCCAGATTTCTGACAAGAGTACGGCGCGTCACGATCATACAGTGTTACGCCCCAAAGAATCCTTTGACTGATGATGAAAAGGACAACTTCTACAATCAGCTAAGCACTGTATACAACGCAACGCCGAACAGAGATATCGTCATCGTAATTGGTGACTTGAATGCCAAGGTAGTCAATGACAATGAAGGACTCAAATATGTGATGGGGAGGCACGGCCTCGGCGAACGAAATGACAATGTTGAAAGATTTTTGGATTCTGACTGACGAGGAGTCGACATGGGTATGGTACGGGATCATCACCATATGGTAGCTACTGTCAAGTTACGTACTGCATCAGTTCATAGAATCCGCAATATCAACCTCGACCAACTAAAGATCTCCTCAGTACGCCAACAATTAAGGGATCATTTATCGCAAGGGGTGGAAGCAATCAGCATCTTACTGCCGAAAACCATTCAAGAACATTGGAAGGCTGTAAAAAATGTTTTCACATCTGGAGCGGAAAGTATTGTAGGTTGAAGCCAGGCAAGATACCTGGAGGCGGATTGAAGAACGTAAGCTACCTAAAGCTCGTATTATATATACCCCAGCAGCAGCAAGAATCCAGCTAGAATCCCTGTATCGAAGCAAAATGAGAGAAGTACGTAGACGCGACAAACGTAATTATATTAACAACTTGGCCTCAGAAGCGGAGGAAGCAGCGAGCAGGTGCGATAGCAGAACCGTTTGCAGAATCACCAAAGAACTGACTGGTGGTCACCGCTCTAGCCAACATCCGGTGAAGGGCCTAGATGGTGCCGTACTCGTTTCAGATAATGATCAGCTCAAGCGATGGAAGGAGCATTTCTCTATGGTCCTTAACCGTGTATTTGCCAATACACACCCAAATAAAACAATTAACAATTTCCCGAACGGAAAATTGAGAAACTTTCCCTGGTAAATTATTACTCTTGGAACGTTTGTCACCCATTCGCGAGAGGTTGGACACCGTGAAAAAAACTTTTGGTGTTGCTGGAATTGGAACCACGAACACCTGCTCAGTAGCCATGCGCTTTTCTACTGATCCACATATTTTCATATTTTTCAAGAAATTTTTGTACTGCCTTCCATTCCAGAGATATTCCACTTGTCTAAGCATCGTAAAATTAATACACTTAGGAGCGGGAAACTTTCAGAAAATACCCTCCTTAATTAGGAATGTCAGAAACATTAAAAGTCGGTCACGGTACCACTTCTCTCGGACAAACATACGAGAGTAATACCTTGTCACGGAAAGCTTCTCAATTTGCCGTTGGGATACGTCATTAAATTTAAGGATTCTTCCTATTTTTCCGCAAAAATAGAACATGCACAACAACAACACACGATTTGTCATGAGAAGCTAAGCTTTGGACTACAAGGGTATCTTGGGCCAAAATATTATTATTGCTATCTATCTTGATCTATCAAAGTTCCAAAAAATTACGAAAGGACATGTTAGCGTGTTAGTGAACAATTCTGTTTTTTCCGTCATATGCCATATATGTTTCAAGTATTTTTCCAACGAATGGCACTTATAGTTGCAACTTATGATAAAAATTCACTAATGCGATGAAAATTCATATCATCATTTACGATCCTCATTTTGTCTGTTATTTAGTTTGTAATTTATTCCAGACAATATTGTTAGATACCTTCCGGCTATCCCCAGCGTGTTCTGCGTAATGCCTGCCTATTAAAAGTTAAATGATGAAAATTGCCTACAAATTAGCAGTTTGTTGCCACAATTTTTGTCCAATTACTGCAGAGCATCATTGTGCTGCTTGAAGAAAGCAGATTTGTTAAAATTGCTGTAATTGTTTGTCGATTATTACGACCATAATTGAAGTAGCCCGAAGCGTGTCCTATTTTTGAAGGCAATTGAGGTCTATATGGAATATGAGCAGTTAGCCAATGTTCTTCTTATTTCTTAGTTAATTGCATCGTCATCATCAGACATCCATCAATCAGCTTAAGACCCTTCAATAGTCTTTTTCAAAACTGTTACTGACCGGTTACTGATTCATAATTTTTTTATTTCATCGGCAAAGTTATTAATCAATTGACTATTCCCGTGTCGAACTGATAACCGTTTAATTAATAAGAAGGAAGGTTTCATCGCTTATCTGTACGACATTCCGATTGCCGCATTTTGGAAAATAAAAAATAAAAACATCCTCTTCGATATCATTCATCATCATTTGGCTCTACAACCGGGGTCTGGTCCTGGCCTACCGCAAAAAGTCCCTATTTTGAGCTAATGTCATCCACTTTTGCATCTTTAATCTCTGGGCGTCCTGGTCTACGCCATCCTTTCAGCATAGGATTGGCCGGCCTCGCTGTCGTGTTCCATAAATCCTACCGCAAAGGAGTAGGATTCTCTTTGCTCGTGCGAGCTTGGTGACCTGTCAACCGGAGCCTACCGAGCTTAATTCTACACTATGTCGACATCACGGTAACACTCGTATATTTCATCATAATAGAGTCCCTGGAATCGTCCTGCCTCACGTATGGGTCCAAAAATTTTCCGTAAGTATTTTCTCTCTTATGATATATTCCTATATAGAAAGCGGTCTCTCAAGTTTCTGTTTTAAAAAATGAGTTAACAAGTACTACACCTATTCATAATTTCGAGCCGATATTATCCAGTTTGGCATCCCTAAACTCTGGAATCCCAACCACAATGAATAATAGTCCATTAGAAGAAGGAGCAAGTACAGTTTTTCTCCGTCTTGGTTCTGTTACGTAAGGTTTTTCAAATTTTACCAAAACTCACTTCTAAAATATGAAGTACTCCTCATAAAATAGCACAACAGCATTTGATGGCACTTAATCGGAAAGAAGAATACATTAAAATCAACACATAAATCCACATTATCTTGCATCACATCATTTAACCCGCAACCATCCCCTTCTGGCAATAAAAACAATCCAAGAAACAATCGGTTTGTTCAAGTATCTTGAAAAAGCAACACACAATGCCCATTATCCCATAAAAATCCTGTGATGATGTAAAATCAGGGTGACAAAGAAAATATATTAATGTCATCCCTTAGGTTTTTGGTTCCATAAGCTAGGCACTGCACTAACCATCTTATCTCTCATGCTACCTCATTGTTAACACAGATGATAGGTGATAAATTATCGATTATTATCGATGACTTTTTGATTAGTATTGTTCGAAAAAGGATCATAATCAGGACTACCCGGCCCGCTATAAAATTCGATTTGTTGGCAAAACAAGAAAGGTTCGTGCTAAGTACCGGGCAAACCATTCGACACGTTCGAAATAGCCAACAACAATGCGTGCTGCTGTTGATCCTTTTGTCCTGATTGTGTGCTTGTGTGCAGATGTAGAGTGTGTGTGTTTTCATGATTTGTGCGTATTGCGAGGGAAAACACAAAATGATCATCTCAATGAACTGTGACGATCGGTTGAGGACGAATGCTGACAAAGTAGAACAAAATAAAACGTTTTGTAAGCAATTTTCAATGGATTCTTCAGAGAGCGTATTTAGCTTGTGGTATGTTGCTTGTGATCTTTTGTAGCTCTGCCTTTGAGCTGATAAACGTTCGCGCATTCAATAAATTGCTTTGTGTTGACGAGGCAGCTGGAACCAAATGTACTCGTACTTGGTAATAATTTATTGGCATTCTGTCCTTTTGAAAATCGATTTTGAATTCTCTGTGCAAAATGCGAATTTGTCACGATTCCCCCAATCGTATACTCTTGTTAACGCCATTTTAATTGACTTTAATGCGAATTTGATCGAGGACGAAGGTTTGCGAAATAATTTCATTGGTTTTTTTCTGTTAAACCTTTAACTGAAAACAAAGAGGTAATTATTTTAAAGTAACGACGTTCATTTCATTTGTTATGTGACTCTGAATAAACAAAAAGTCACGTTTCCCTGCGAAAGGACATGACATCATTAATCAGATTACCAGATTGTTCATCAGCATGAAAAGAGTCAACAAAATTTTATGAGGATTCCTTTTTCTGTAGCACTATCTTCAAGGAACAAACAAGATCACACATAATAAAAAGGACTTATTACGCGGATAAAAAAAAAACAGGATTACCACTTATGATGAGTAGTGATGAGCATGACGAACGCTTAACTCAGAAGTAAAGGGTTGCTTCAATGTTCTCGAAATAAAAAGTTAAGTGGAGTAATGTAAGTCGCAAAATTTATGAGTACACATGTCCAGTCTTTGTCATAAAGAAGCAAAGGTGCTCTCTACGACAGCAACAAGGGCAACAATAACAACAATTCTGGATAATTTTAATAGAGATCTCATTAATCATGAGCTAAAGTGTTGCAGGGCAATTTGCTGTGCTCGTCCAGTAAACATGTTTCTTTCTTTTCTTTCACGAAGGGTCCAGGGCTTTAAGATTCACATTGTAGATTCGTCTTTGTGCGACTCGCAGATGATGGATTCTACAATTTTAATAATTTCTCAATTACATTTTATTCTCTCAAAATATGAGACATACGCGAATAAGAAATTCAAGTAATCGCATGTATAACCTTGCCAAAAAATATAAGATCATGTCAGAGCATAATTTATATCAACGTATGCTGGAGTTTTTGTGGAAACCCTGTACTGCGGTACTTGTAGTATAATACGCTATACACACCATCCTATAAATAACAATAGGTATTCATAAATAGTCACCAAAGTGAAGTAAAAGTAAAACAGTTTTTATAAAAATAGATGACTAAATTAACAAAAAAGAATTATTCTCTTAAGTAAATGAATGACTGCTGACAAACACAGCAATACCATAAGGCGATTAAAGAAAGAGGACACTTGCATTATGCGCTACTCACTATTAATGTCAACATTGCACATTTTTGTACATATTGTAAAGGATTTTGACAAAGAAATTTTAGTTAAGAAAATAGTATAGCTATAGGTACTGTTGTGGCGCCCTCAAGTGGCAAATATCGCAACCAGTAATGCTGTCGCACCACACCCAACTTAATTTTTGAGACTAGCTCGAAGAGGACTTTCGACATCTACTGAAGTTTCCGGTGAAGAACGGGGCTTCTCTCATCAGTCCGCGGCAACGTTATCCTTTAATATATTGTGTTACAAAATCATAATACTTTTCTATTGAACTCACACCATATCGTTCGAAATAAATAATTTATATCAAATTGTTTTTGGTTGTGCAGTTCATTTTGTTCATGAACTCGTGTAAATTGGCAGAGTCCGTCTCGCGTCGGAGAGCCTCCAACAGGTGGGACACACTTTTTTCATGGTCCTTCGAGCCGGATCCAGCGACCTATATCTCCGGTAATTCAAGAAAAAGTAGTCAAAAAATCGGCTCACAAGTTTCGTACTCTCGGCGACTATATTCTGATCTCGAACTCAGTTCTCATCGAAATTATTGTGAATTATTTTATATACAAATAACTCAGAGTGCATTATTTTAGAGAGTAGTAGAATATATGTGAGAAACATGCATTAAACCAAAAGAATATTCCAAAAAGCATTTTTCTTTCAATGTCAGTTCTCAGCAAGGTGTTGACAAAAGAGCTGCATTTCCTCATTGTAAGTTTTTTAAAGGAAAACTTTAGTTTTCAATAATTATAAAAAAGTTCAGTCGCTAGCTTACATTTGTCATCTAACTGTTCCGACTTCTATGAATACTGCCTAAGATGGAGTCAGCAGTATGACAGTACTCTGAAGGCTTGTCCATTTCTCTGCTACGTCCAACATCTCAGCCCCAGAACTTACTCTCCCTACATGTTGGAAAAGTCCTATCGCTTGACCGTAGTTGTTTCTGGTCTCTTCGTTGCGAAGGATAGCATTGTTGACTTGAATCTGATTCGCGGATGCTGTCTTTCTTGATAATCCGCAATCCGCGATCGGGGCACCACGACAAAACAAGATAGTGGTCCGAGTAGACGGTGGCACCTCTGTACGTTCGTACCGTCATTAGGTTCGATTTGTGGCGGCAGTCTATCAACACGTGGTCTATTTGGTTGCGAATGGCTCCATCAGGAGATACCCAGGTGGCTTTGTGGATATTTTTATGCGCAAACTTTTTACTCGCAACGACCATATTATTGCCTGATGCCATCGCTATGACCCATTGCCCATTGTCATTAGTGTTCTCATATAAACTATGGCTGCCAATGTACTGCCTGAATAATGGCTCCCTACCTATTTTGAATGATTATTACGTCATACTGAGGACAGGCATGAAGTTCCCGTTCGACTGATTCAAAGAATTCTTCTTTTTCATCATCTAAGGAATCCTTTGTAGGTGCGTGACCGTTTATAAGGCTTATGTTTTTAAATCTTTCCCGCACGCTAATGGTGCATAGCCGTTCACTTACTGCTTTAAAGCCGATAACGGTGGGTTTCATTCTTTTGTTGACTAAAAACCCCAGCCGAGCACATAATAACTTGCATGACAGCCGTAATATATGCCGTATTCTGATTTTTGTAAGACACCACCGCATAATCTTCTGAACTGCAGTTATGTCAGCATTATATTTGGACAGGATATCGGTTAGCTGCGGTGCAGCTCGAGCTCTGTACAGTGAGCGTACGTTCCATGAGAAAATTCTTAAATCGTTTAGCCGTTTTCGTTGCCGTGGTTGTCGTCATTCATCAGTGTATCCGAGGCTGATTTTGGGTTCCGTATGATGTTTTTTTATGGGCGATTTATTGGCCTCGCGCCAACCTTAGTTTGAAGAGTTTAGCCCCATCATTTCGCTTTTCTGTATTGGAGGAAAATTACCAGCGGCCACCACGTGTAGGTTTGATCGCACGTCTACCAGCCAGAGATAGTTACGGCCACATGCATTTCTAACGCATTCTGTGTAATTCGCCCTACTCTGCGGATGGCTGACCGCGCAATATTATTTTAAAGAATAAAAAAACCGCTATAATGACAGTGACTGTCAGTGACAGCATTTATAAGAAAAAATACCGATTTTCTTAAGAAGCTGAAGGTTTTTGAACAGAAATTTAAAAATTTTAAACGGAAAGAGGAGTAAAATATGAGTGTACTCCTCCAGCAAAGAGGTTAAATAATAAAGCAAACCTCTTAACTTGCATATCATCATAAAGTGAACGGCGCGCGCCTTGGTATGCGGTCATAATTTTTACGTTTCAATGTTGGAGCGAATTCTTAGATATGTATCATTGGCACACAACAGTGTTCCTGCCAGAGAAATATTGTTTTTCACCATCATTCCGAAGATGTCCTCACACCTTTGGCCGTACCATAAAGAACCAATTTTATCCTTCCACATAAACCATACAAACAGCACAACAGTTAGAAATATCCATACTCAGTAGGCTCCGACAATACTCGTAATCGTCCAAAAGCGCAACCCCTAATCCTCCATAGTGATGTCACATTTTATAATTTACTTATAGCCAACTTCATGCAATAAACTGCACTTGATCTGAACTGAAACGGCACAATACACGAAGCGTCTCCTTCCGATTTACCGACTTTTTGTCGTTGGATCTCGCGTGTGGGCCAATCGAGAATCCACTCCCTCCATATTGTCAGGGCGGCGTTCATTGTTCCAGTGGCTATAGAATCGCGTGATGTCGTGGCTACTTTTTCGCGTCAAACGCGGCGCATTACTTTAGCCTTTTACGCGTTGCTGCTGTAGCTGCTGCCTCTGGGCTCTCTCTCTTTCTAGTCCTCCATCAAATTGTAAATAATTTATGGCTAAGTGGTTCATAAGTTTGCATTCGAGTTCGAGTGCCACACCATTCTTTACGCAGGACGATAAATTTAGCAATTTGTTTCCGTGACGCCATATTTGAAGCAGAGTGCTGCAGGAGCAGGAGGAGGAAGAAAAAGAATACGGCGAGGCTCGTCGTCATCGTTGTCGGCCACTTGCATACTCGTGTAACGCCTTTGCGACTTACCAATATGGATGAAAGAGTTATCGCTCTATTATTACGGGCAACAAATGGAGCGAGAATTAAGTGCACGCAGTGCCCCCGGTAAATTTGTCGCCATTGTAATCGCTTTGAAAAAGGACGTCACACAATGCACTGAGAGCCGAAGAATTGCCGTTGTTTGGTGGGTCATACTCGTATGCAAAAATAAAAGAAACAAATCATGAAGCTTTCAACGCTTGTTGGTTAGCAGGAAAATAAAGTTGTCGTCGCGGTCGGTGGTAACTCATCGCAAGAAGCTGTCATTTAGCATACACCCAGAAAAGGATATTCCTCCAGTAAGAGCGTTTATGTTGCACATGCACAAGTATAGGCACAAACTTGGACATGTTTAGGAAAAAGTTACCTGAATTACATTGCAAGTCTTTAAACAAAAAATCTGGAACTGATCTCAGTAACATTTGATTTTGGTTGGGTTAAGTATATTGTAAGTAACAGTCAATCAGGTCATATATCCTGCAGTTACTTTCAATATTCAGAACCCAACCATCACCTTAGTTCTTTTACATTTTAAAGTCACTTTCAGGGAGCAGTTTGCCATTATTATTAACCCTTAGGAATTTAAGACTCCGTCTGTGATTGTCCCTTTTCAAAATGTGACAAATGCGAAACGTGTAAATGCAATCATATTTCCATTTATGCTTGACTGGCAAGGAGTTGCCTTTATAAGTCGTTATAAGTCGAAATCCTTTAAAATCCTTTCTTGTCGTTCATTCTTGTTTTCCAGTTTCAATCAACATTCAATCTTCATTAATCACTGAAGAGATGTCATTGTTCTTGGTTCTGGTTCTTGTATTTTAAAGAATTTTTTTTCCTTTTGACACAAAAAGCCTGCCTGCCGATGATTGATCAAAATCTTAATAATGATGAAAGGTGAGCCTTCAACTTGTGATAGATGTAAAGCTGCTTTAGACGAGGTGAGAGTAAACTTTAAAAGACGTCGAACCTTAAGCATTGTCATTTTTGATGTCCCAGAAGTGGAAATCCACAAACTTTCAAATAAAATTAAATAAACGGCCCTTTTCAAATATCCAATTATAGCAAACTCTTCAATAAGGACATCATCATAATCATATATGACTCTACAATAGGGAACCGCTCTTGGCCTCCCAAACCAAGAAGTTCATTGTTACCTTATTCTTCAACTAAGCCCTTTTATATTGATATACTGATCTATCCTAGTAATCTTTGTGCTCGTAACTTAGATCATTGTTGTTCCTAAATATATTTTCATTTATTTCCCCCCATTCTCGCTCTATTAATTAATGATTTCTTTGTATTATGCGAGCTGTGCTTATTTAATCAGCTCCTTTGGTATGCCATCTGATCCCGATATCGTTCTGTTATATCTTAACTCACAAATGGAAGAAGTTATACGAATACGGGTATTTGTTGCGTTGGTTACCTCATTTGAATATAAGGCAGCAAATACCATCTTCAGGCCAACTTAAAACCGTGTCAAAATGCTTCAAACACCTACTAAAGTTATCATCATCCTAGGTAAGTAAGGAGCCATATAAACTTCTCACAGGATGTAATTTAAGACTCTAACTAACTCTGTCAGCTCCTTTGTGATCATTTAAAGGGTCTTGTTATCGCATTTTTTGCTTCTTCTCTTTGTTATGCTAACTACTTTTCACTTAATGGTACTGGGTTTCTCACATTATCTGCCTATACTTAAATTATGTATTTTTATTTACTTTTTTTTTTATTATTCATTCATTTATCCAATAAACTCGTTCATTAATAGAACAAAATGTTAACAGAGTTTCACATTTAACGTTATTGTTGTTATTGGGCTATACAGCCTTGTGCATTGCGGCAATCTATTGTGCATCCCAAAGGTTTACCACATTATGTTGTAACGAGGTAATTTTTCGGGTTACGCTCGCTGGCGTTTGCCTATAAACTTAAAGACGGTTGTCTTTAGTTACAAAATATTTATTTTTATTTAGATTTTCCACTGCTCACTCACTACTGAATGGAGACTAGGCCCTAAGAGAAATCGAGCTTCAAGATGAAGTCCTGTAAGGCCCGCCAGAGTCCTGAAGTCGAAGAGTTCCTACACCTAACGCGGAAAATCTCACCGATTTGATATTTTCCGGATTTTGAGATGGATTCCTGTAAGGCACGCCAGAGTCCCGAAACCAAGAAAAAGCTAAAGCACTGAGAGGACTGGACTCACTTGATTATAGCGCTTACCAACGTTGGTTTTCCCGTATCCTATCCCGAAAATTCCTCCGTCGTTGACTTCGTTATCGAGTTTTGCTGTTTGTCATTGGTGTATTTCACATTTAGCCTCCCGTCTGTCATGCTCACATTCACATCTCCCCCTTTTTTTCTGTTGCTGTCGATGCAGTTGGTATTCTACTTGCAGTGTTCCTCAGTGGTCTTCCTGTGACGTTTACTTGTCTTATGTTGTGGCCGATACCTTCAATGTGACCATGTCACATTTCAAAAGATGTAATGAACCATGTTCCTTCATATACCAGAGGGGAGGCACTAAGCTGTAATGCATAGCGGTTCAGTTTAAGTGCTTCGTCTAGACGACTAGTGTTATTTTTAAGAAGCTTTTTTCCTATCTCATCCAAGTCGATGATTCCCCTTCCGATGACGTTATTCCCCACTCTTTGATTTTTTTCTGAGACCGGGAGACCACGTTAGGTTGATTATTTTTATTTTGCCCATTCCTTTCAAGTAGGAGCTGGTTGTTTTGGAATGAAAGACTGGACCTTTTAATGCTAGCAGTGCTGCCTGACTATCTGAGATCACATAGATCTCGGTTCTTCTGTACCTTTAATACATTATTGGGTGCAAACTTCTATTGCTATAATTTCTATCTGGAATACTGTTGGCGTAATTCCAGGGGTATTCGCAATGGATTTCTGTAGTTCGAATACTCCTGTTCCAGTTCCTATGTTTATTTTTGATCCGTCTTTATACCAGATGGATGCATAGTGTGGAAAAGTGTACTAATAATACTCGTATTTTCAAATTGATTTGGTTCTGGTATTCTTATTGAAAGGTTTCTTTGGAAGTTAGCCTTTTTTATCATTAAGACAGTTTTATTTTTCAAATTTATTTTGGTTATGATGTTGGTGTGTTCCGGTCTGTGTTTGCTTTTATTTGGTTGGTAAATTTTAGTTAAACGGCTCTTGCTCCAGCCTTGCTTTTGACATTAAGTGCAGGAGTGGGAGCCCCAGCTGCCGTTGGGCAAGTCTTAACCGCACCGGTCGGACAGATAAATCCCTGGATTTCGTTCAGTTTTGAGCATGTCTGTGATTGCTCTATTTTTAGCCATCGAATCAGGGCCGCGTATGTGTTCCTGGGCCTTATAAGTTACACAAAAAACCATTAAAACAAGAACACCATCAGCCCGATGTGTGCAAGGTGCCAGTCAATAATCTGCACAAGCTTCCTAGATACACAGATAACGTGATGAGGTCGGATACCTCATCCTGTAGCTATGCACGTTGCGCAATTAAAATGAAATCATCAAACGCATATAAGCATTAATCCCATCTATCCCTGATTTGCTTGGTTTCGCCTTGCTCTGGACTAAATCTGTTTAAATAAATCATTTCCGACTTTTATTAGAAGGAAAATGGATAACAACTACTGTTGTTGCTTTATGTGTGTCCGAGTCAGCTTTCGAATTACATTATGATCACGCCAGGCAGTGTAGCTTCGGTATCTACCTCTACCTTGCTTACACTGTGCAAATATTGCGTGCACCATCAATGAGCAGGGAAATTACCATCACCATTACGCCGGTGTGGAATTTGAACTCCGTAAGCTGATCCTCATCCTGTGCCGAGGCGACAGAGCAAAGCTGACAGTTTGGCAGAAACCTCTGTCGAATGCGTAATTAGTGAAGAGGTGATCGTGCGCCGCGTTATTCATTACCGCAAACACGTTGCGTGCACAGCAACAACAACTACCACTACTGTCCATTTAGTTTGAGCGGCAATTAAAAATTTATGAAGAGCACCAAATAGAGCAAGCAATTGTCATAATTGCGCATGTGCGGAACTACTGTTCATTTGTTAATGTTTAGGCTAGCACTGGGGCGGCTAGCTAGCTAGCTGGCTAGCAAGTTAGATGGGCAGCAGGGCGTCTCTGTCAGAAGTGCAGACGTCTAAGTTGAGATGACCGCCTGCTTGCATGATGATTGAAATGATCGCACGCTCACGAACAAATTTTCATGTCAGATCGGCATCATCATCAGCATCAGCAGGAGTTCGTTTCGTTTTTTTTTTGTTAACTGCATACGTAATCCGATCATCATTTCTTGAACATGCCACTTCATTCGACCAAGATGCGATCTTGCATTTACTCTCCCCGACTCTCTTTTTTTCCTAATGCTGATCTGTCACTTTTTAGCAATCTTTAGGATTAATATTTATGAACTGATATCCAACTTAAACGCGTTAATAAACCTAAGCGCCATTGATCTGCTGCTCATTGATCTGCTGCTCATTGATCTTTCAGGTCAAACATAAAACAATAATCAAGCAGCGAAAGAGATTGGCATTCTATGACTTAAAATGAAGTCAAGATCGAGGCTATACTATGTCTACCTATTTATTAGTAATATTATCTGGCACATGATCATTCATTGCGATCATTGTCGATCACGGTGGATTGCGGTAGCGCAGTTCCTGTAATTACAGTTTTTGTGCTGGTAACCGACAAATCAATGAAAATGAACAAATAATGAAGATCGCAGAGTCAGACCGGACAGGCAGACAAACAGAAGCAATCGAAACGCGATCTCTAAGCTGCAATCAATGTGCTCAACTGTGATGGACGTTTGAGAACGCCTGTGATGTTCAATCGATAACGGACCTTTGCTTGAAAATTGAAAGTTAAATTATGAGGAGTCTTAATAAAGGAACAATAAAAATAAAATGTAGATCGTATGTGAGTGAGGTGATCAATTTTCATGCACTTATTACTATGGATCTATAAAATATACCTACAAAACTCTTAAATTCTATGGTAAAATGGCCCCTTTTGCGATCTTGGAAATGTTGATCGTATTGAACTTGTGATAAATTATCACTTGTCTTATTCTGATAAGATATTTGTGCACTCATTCCTTTTAGTAATTAAAAAACATATAAAAAGACAAATTTAATTGCAATGTAGTAGATAACATCATAACTCGGTAAATGGTTTCCTTTGCTTTAAGAAGTTTTTCGGCCTATAAGTCTACTAGCATTGATGGAATACAGCCGATTATGATACACAAGTGACTGAAGCTGTCGACGTCCTGGCTAATGAAGATTTTCAGAAGATGTTTCCTACTCAATTAAGTCCCCCGATGCTCGAGAGGAGTTCGGGTGGTTTTCATACCCAAAGCTAGCAGAAGAGGCCATTAATCAGCAAAGGATTTTTGGCCCTTAAGTCCCCCATCATTCTGGTAGCTCTAGAGGGAATTGTAGATCGTCATATCAGCCAACGAGTTGAAGTGACACAAGCATCGAGGTCTCAACACGCATATCTCAAGGGCAGGTCCACGAAAATCGCACTCCATGAGGTAGTACGAAAGATTGAGCACACGATCAACTACAATCGGTTTACGATAGCCACCTATTTAGATATAGAAGGGGCCTTCAACAATCTTTACATTGAGGCCATTAAGGAAGCTCTGACCCAGTCATGAGTGGAATCCTTGGCAGCTGTAACATTACCAAACAGCTCGACGGAGGCAGTCCCCAAGGAGGGTTCATCTCTCCATTGCTGTAGCTGATAGTTACTAACGAAGGTAGTTGCGTACGTAGATGACGTGGGAATACTCGTATCAAGCCAATACCTTTCCGTGATCAGTGAAATTATAGAAAGGGACCTGGATAAAGTCAGCACCTGGGCAATAAGCTGTGGCGTTGGAGTCAACCCTGGGAAGACCAAAATGTTATTGTTCACCAATAAATCCATAATACCGGCTTTATCCTTTCAAAACTCAATGCGGAAAGTCTCCGCCTTACCCCCAGCGCCAAATATCTCAGAGTAATCTTAGATAGAAAGCTTAGCTGAAATGCTAACATAGAGAACAGAGCTAAGAACGCGTACGTGGTCATCTGTACCAGCAGCAAAACCATCTGCAGGTAATAAGGTCTTCAAGCAAAAATGGCTCTGGCTGTACATAGCTATTTTACTGCCAATTTTGACCTATGGATCGATGGTCTGGTGGCCAGCCATAAAGAAGAAATATAAAGCCATCAAACTCAGCAGATTACAGCTATCAACAGCCGTAGGTATCACAGGAGCTCTACGGTCTTGTCCGACCGAGGAGCTTAACACCATCTTGCACCTATTATCCTATTCTGATATATTTATCAGGTATGCTGCGACGTGCCGTGTAGGTTTGTTACTGGAGTATACTGGCACTGTAATGTACTGCAGATAGAACCTGAACGCATGTCACTATCATCTACTGACTACTGCATCTCTAAATTTAGCTTCAACTCCTCGTTCAGCGTCGGGTTTTCTACCAGGGGAAACTGGAAGTTTGGGGCAGTAGCGAGGCAATTTGACGCAACAATATTCACTGACGGATACAAGATGAAGGATAAAGACGGTGCAGGTATCTTCTATGATGATCTAAATCTGTCAAGGTCATACAAGCTAACCAATACAGCTAGCATCTTAAAGGCAGAGATCCTAGCAATAAGGGAAGCTTGAAGGGCACTAAGGCTCAGTAAGGGTTGGCATATGCGTTAATAGCCAATCTGCCATAAGGGCCATTGATGCAACTACAATGAACTCGAAAATCGTACAAAAGTGACAAGAAGAATTGGCCTCGATCACCAAAATCCTGGAGATCATCATAGTATGGGTGCATAGTAATATAGAGGGTAATGAGTGGGCGGAAGAATTAGCTAAGATGGGCGTCGCTATGAACACCGGATCTATGGAAAGGGTTCTCTGTTCAATGGGCTCAGTGAAGTAACAAATTTTCTTCTTTTTTAATACTAAGATATGGCTCAGGTGGAGCGCCATATCAAGACTGATGTGGCCATCCTACAGCAAAAGGAAAACCAACGAGTTGATGTGTAGTACCCGGAAGGATATTGCCAGAGTTGTGGCTTCAGCATGGACTACTGGCCAATAGGCAGCCATGCTGTTAAGTTGGGTATACCGAACAACCACTTCGGCAGAACTTGCAATGATGAAAATGATATACATTGAATGTTTAAAAAAGTGCAGCTTTAATTTACGAGTATTAGTGACCCATTTACATTTCATTGCGTCAATCGAGATCAAAAGACCGAACATTGTCTTGACTGACACCCATCGACAAAAGAGCAAATCGTGCGTAACGCATTTTGACAATCGCACGAGACACTTTACCATACCAGAGCACGAACATATTTGCAAAAAGCGAATTGATAAATCAAATACCCAAAAAAGGGGAAACGCACGCGGCATTAAGTGGGACATATGTCTTAAGATTGTACACTAAAAGTTCGCTGCTCATCCAGGAAGTCAGTCAGATATCCATAAGAAAAAAATACAAACGAAACGAAACGTTTCTTGGCCAAAACTACAAAAACCCCACAAATGGTCACAAATCAAAATCTGAAGCAGGAGGCCACCGCGCAGAGTGCACAGCATCGTTGCGCTCCGGTCACTCTGCCCCCAAAGGCAGAAGTCACAACGCATGTAGAATGCGAATCCGAATCCGAATGCGCATGTGACACACGACGATTACAATTGCGTATGCGCGTCTACTCGTACATTTGCCATTGCTGCCACGAGTTTAGCCAAATTTGTATACAAACTGGGGGCAAGCGAGCGTACTTGCGCGCTTGTGCAACATCAACTTCGACCGACGAGGACGACGACGACGATGTAGGAATTGAATTATTCATTCATTCGCGATCCGGGGAGCCGTCGGAACAATCAATTGATATCACTTTGCCGTGGAGGCGATGTGTAACTGCAATAAAATTTCAATTTAGCTATAGATGGAGACAGAAGGACTGATATGTATACGAGGGTAAGCCTACGAATCGCATCAAGATCTAGATCGATTTGGAGAAAGATATTTATATTCAACATTCAGCTTCGTATGTTGCTCCATATAATCCATTCAAGCAGAGAGGGAGCAATAATCGTCTCGTTTGGTATCGAAACGATTAAGCGCGAACAGTGGCTGATGCGATGATGCTGAAAAGTTCCACATGAAGCAACTCAGTTTTTAACCCGCGTTTGTAGCTGATAATTTTAGAGAGTGATCTATTTTTTTGTTGGGTCCTTAATTGACATTTTATTGCTGTACAAAAGCCTGTTGTACTTTTTATCTTCCTTCTATTGATTATCATCACTTATCTTTTGAAATAATCATTAAAGACAAAAGTTGGGCAAGACAACTCCCGTGGTACCAAGTCGACCTTGGATAGGGTCTGACATCAATGGTTTCGGAAATTTCAGGTGTGAGTGCCTGGGCATTTGCAAGGAAAAACCCTGGCAGCACATCCGTCCGTAACCTTAGCCATCTCATTTGCCATCAGGATAGCAAGCTATGCCGAATTTCCAAACGCGACCCTGGTCAGATCTGGCATCAAGGATCAGCCATTCGTTCAGATATGAGTGCCTGGACATTTTCAAGGCAAAACCCTGGCAGCATATCCTTCCGGAACTTCGAACCCTATCATTTCCAAGCGATATAGCTTAGACTTGACCACTTAAATACGAAGAGGTTGCCCAAATATAAGGATCTCTAAGTACCAGGGGCCCTTTCTAGGTCGCTAAGTACGAAGAGCATGCTCTACGTACCCGCGGAATTTTATTTATCTGCCGTTGAAAAGCCCCGCACCGTATACCAGATAAGAATTATGATGCAGTTGGACTCCACCACGGTGTTATAACACTGACGCGGGTCTCATCATGGGCGGCTACGTCATCCGGGACAGATATAATTTTTATAATTTTTTAAAGAGTTATCGCTCCTCGGAAGGAGTACCTAACAGCAATGCCAAATACCAGCCTATAATCGAAGACTTCATACCAAAAAAGAGGAGAGTACGTTAAATATGACAACAATGCGGGATACGCTCCCGGATAAAACTAAGCTAAGAAACTTGCTGCAAGATCTCAAAAATCGCGAAGCTTCTGCTTACCTTGAAAGCTTGACTGCCCATAAGACTTGGAACTACTCGCTGTGGAAAGCCATGAAGTTCTTACGGACAATTGTTGGCCCCGAATGTGTTGAAGGACAATTCCGAAGACTATATAATGATGAGATCTACGAGTGTTACCGCGATTTCGACATCGTTAAGAGAATTAAGCTCGGTAAGCTCCGATGGGCAGGACACTAAGCTCGTATTAGCAAAGATAACCCTGCTCGGAAAGTGCTTTGCGGTGGGATTTATGGAACACGACAGCGAGGCTGGCCAAGCCTACGCTGGAAGGATGGCGTAGACCAGCACGCCCAGAGTTTAGGGATGCCAAACTGGATGACATCGGCTCCAAATCGGGGCCGGTGGAGAGACTATTTGCGGGAGGCCAGGACTGGAAACCCGTTGTAGAGCAAAATATGACGATGATGATAGTAAGATCGACGCATTTATCGCGCTTACCTATCGACAAAGCATCGATAGGATAAGATAAGATTTTCATATTCTTTTCCTCCCAGCGCTCCTATCCCTCTAATTTTGTCTTTAATTTGGCAAATCTAATTTAGAACGGGATATCGAAGAATAATTATTATTCTCTTCTAATTATGAGTGAAAAAAAAGTAATCTGCAGTCTATAGAGTTTGCACCCACATGACTTCTAAAACAGTGTGACCCGTTTTATCATTCATCTTTCCTTAACTCCTCATACGACAACAAAAGGGTTACAAACTACGCCATTGCCTTGCACTCGAAAACTCAACAGTGACTGTTTGTCAATATCTCGAAAATATTGCGAACGATGCAATGTGATGATCAGCGCCTATACTTACATATATACAATATTGACAGAGCAGATACGTCTGTCTATCTCTGACTCGACTCGACTGTCTGTCTAACTTCACTCCGTTGGTTGGCTGATGGTCGCCTGCCGGCAATAGCATCGGTAATCGGTAAATTAAAATGCCATATTGGTTCGAAATTGCTTCTTCCTTTTTACAAGTCAAAGACTGTCTGTCTGGTGAGTGTGATGGTGTAGAGGAGAGGGAGTGGGGGGCGGAGCGTTAGAGCTACCTCCGCACCATGAACCAACTCCAAAACAGATCAAAGCTGAATTAATTTTTCATCTCATCTCTGCACAAATGTCAAAAAAATTTCGACAACACACAAATGACCGAGCATTCCATCCATAAATCCCAACTGGTTCACTAGCACTTACTGCTTACAGTCCGCCAGCCCGTCCGTCCACCGATGATTAATGATTGTTCAGTATTTTCGCATTAATTATCGCTAAAAATCGTTCATAACGAAAAATAACATTTTATTTTTGCTGTAAGCCGAAACGATTTTGAGTTCTTTTTTTTTCAAAATAATTTATTGCTTTTGTTACACAACCGCAAATGATCGACGACGATTAGATCAGAATTTACCTGTCCGATGATTGACTGGAAAAAATAATAACAACAAATTAACATAAATATAATCCATCAGTTTGATGTAAATGTAAGGTACAACAACAACAACAACAAGAAGAAATTTTGATATTTTTGTCGAAGATTTGCTGCTCCTTCATGGTGATTTCCTCCTTTGTTTCGGTCTCGTTTTGTTGCACTAATTTGTTGTTCTGTTTTTGGGCTATTTTCTGAAACCTTCAAGACCTGTATTGGAACAGGTAATATTTAGATATTATACATATCGGAGCACGGCAATATAGCATGCAAGATCAACTCATAATCAAAATATTTAAATATTCATTCCCTACCTGTCTGCTGGGTGGGCGCATTTTATCGAAATTCAATTCAAATTCAAATGATCCGACAACTAATTTAGTTGCCAATAATATAATATTCGATTCACATAAATTTTTACCGTCACTGGATTACATATTTTAGACTATATTTTGCGATTTAATTTCGTTTAATGAAAATCAAGTTTCAGAAATGTTTTATTCCTCTTGGTCACCACTGAAAGTTATTCGAAAATAAATTCTCTGACTAAGGCAATATATGAAATGAAATGAATAAAACAAAAAGAACGACAAACATTTATACTGCTCCAAAAACAAACTGATTTGTGTGTTTTAAACACAAAAAAGATAAATAAGGTAGGATGAATGAATAACTACAGTTTTTATGTAAAGCTATACATACACATATCGTACAACTGCTATATATTCGGTCATATAATGCTCTTCGCCATTCTTAGCGAACTAAGAAAACAAATTAAGTTTTTATGAAATTCTTTAATTGATTGAAAAGATCAATGCATGGCATTAATAAGTAAAAGTGATCTTTGGCTTATAATTATCGAATTTGTTCTTGACGAAGCGCAATCTGAACGCTCAATTATTAGTAGTGCTGGCCGTATGTCACAATAAACATGAACAATGTTAGGCACCAAGGATCCAATTTTGCTTATTAAGAAACCCGTTAAGTCATAAATGAGCCTATCTATAAACATAACTTTGCGATGAAACAACGGATCAGTTTCCAACAGTTGTATAGCCCAATCGGCGAATGAACGACGGATATGATGGTCGCGTGGTTTTATTTCCTGTACCCCCTGGATATTATGCAAGTATATGACAAGATCTTTGTATAGAATTTTTCACGTAATGCACGGACAGATCCCCAATTCCTGCGACCGACGACAAATCGATAAATTTGGATCTCTGACCCCACTTTCTTTTTCAGCGGCAATATTCTCTTCATGGCGAAAATTCCTTCGACGTGTTGGAGTTATTGCATCATTTAGAGAGTATGTGTCACGAAATCTATCAACAGCTCGACGGATGCCATAAAACCTACGAATTCCTCTTTAAGTTGTGCGAATCCAGGTCTGAATTTCAAAGTAAATCTGGGTAATATGGTAGCGATAGATAAGCGTGTATCTATTCATGATGATTTGCCGGATTAAATATTGGTAAAAAATACTACTAACTAACTAAAGCATAATAGTTAATTTGATAGTTAACACTTCAGTAAATTCTATCTAAGCCAATGGAACACAATTTATATTGGATGATCTTCCAACATTCAACAGTGTGATGATCATGATCTAAGCGACGACACAGAAAAAGTTGGTTTATAGATTGAAGGAAACAATGATAGTGTACAACTTGGCAGCTTAGCACTTTGTGTATTTGATGATCACGGGGAAGGACGGCTCTAAAAATAGGTTTCTAATAAGGAGTAGTTCACAATTTTATAGAAAAGAACGTTTAGCGTGGACGTCTGCGACAACGCACTTCATCCAAATCGCATTAAAAGGATCGGCCAAAAGACACTTGGATGTTGAAAGATATTCTGGAGACCAGAAGAACTGCCAGGTAGGTTGCAAAGCTCAAGTGGGCTCAAGCCTTTGACGACAAGGACAACAAGAGGATCAGCAACGACTCTACGTTAAAGTGACAGAGATCAGTGGATGAAACCGCTCCGGCTTCCACACAAACTAAGAAACACAACACTGGTGGTATTGGTGTACCCATAGTCGTTCCACTATCACTTCTATGAGGTCTTTTAGTGACGTCCTGAAAGACAAGATCGTTGTCGCAGTAATTGATCGTAGCGACATCGATGACACGATCTCCCCTGAAAGGTGGCAATTAATAATAATATTCGGCGCGACAGACCATTGCGGTCCAAGGCCTAACTTCTCGCGACCATTTGTGCTGCGCATGCTAATTTTTGGACACAAATGGAAGGGACCTACAATTTAAGGCCGGATCCGAACGGCGAATTGAGAAGCTTTCCGTGACAAGGTATTACTCGAGGTTGTGGCAAGGGAGAATATCCCATTTAACCCCCCCCCCACTGCGGAGAAAATTTTCCTAGTTATCCAATTCAGCAATCCCTCACTTCCGACTCACGATTAGAAAATCTTTAAGCTGGAGTAGAAAAAGGGTCCCTACAGATCCACAGTTGTGATCAACCAGAACTCTCTATCTCCTTTGGCGCATACTAAAGGCGTAATAGGATTTTGATGTGATCATATCACACTTCAAGTCTACAAAAAGACGAGGTGGACGCAGGACTTCCCTTCCCTTCCCTTCTCTAATAAGCACGAACTTCTCAGCTCGCTTTCAGAATGGGAAGACCTGGAGAATACAAAAATAGTTTTACTACCGGGTGTCTTTTCCATTACTTAAGTACCTCGAACTGTTAGCTGGTTGTGTTGTGCGTTGGTTCTTTTTACACCTTTTTCTTTCCTTTCCTGGAGGGTTTTTCGTAAAGACTTAGTGGTGTCTCATCAAGATAATAGCAGAGCTACAAAGTTTATTCCTCCGAGAATATTGTAGGTTAGTGTTGTGTTTATTTTAATCTTTGATAGAGCATTTGACTTAGTCTATCACCACAATTCTTATGATTTCATGTTTTATGGTAATTTCCTCGCATTTCACCTGTAGTGTGTAGTGATGGTAAGGCAAAATATTTGATTTAAATTTCTAATGATTGCCAATGATTTCGAATTTGAATCAAATCAAGATCAATAGTTTCATCTGCTATCTTCCACAATGTTGAGGTTTTGCATGTCCACATTGTTTAGCCTGTAAAAAATATCTTATTAATAATTTTCTTTTGAATAGGTACTCACTTTTCCGTTCCCTAACATTTTGATTGCTCTAACCGTTTGGAAAAATATACAAATATCTTAAGAGCAAGAGCAAAAAACGAGTCTTTGTTTAAAGCTTGCCAATAAGTGACTTGCCCTCGTTTTGTATCTCTTGGTCACCATGTCCATGTGATTTATGCTTTTGCTGTTCGTAAATATCATTTCAGTCAGTAAATTACTGTCCGAACTGTCTTCTCGCTGTTAAGTTTAAGAGAATGCAAAATATTCTTCATTCAGCCAATAAGTGGGTTAAGTATGAGGTCTCTTTTCCACAATTCATCATCTTCTGTTTATTTTACAAACAGGACGCCACCTTTGGGTCAATAGTAATCGTCTCGGAATTCCTCTTCCACTTTCACCTCTGCTGATGGTCATAATCATTTTTTCTGTACATTGAACCACTCGTACAATATTCAAAAGTCTTCTGACTGTATATATCTTTATTAATATACTAGTTATAACCATATCAGTCGCACACTTACACGTGTGCGCATGTGCGCATATTTGTGATTCTTAAACCTTGAAATATCATCAGTATACGACTGCAATGATTGTGATTATAAAAAAAAACAGATTTTTAGTGATTTATTGACATAGAACGACATTAGTACAAATTCAATCTTTTATAAGAACCCCAAAACACATCAAATGGCAAGTCTACCTTGACTCACTCCAGCTCAATCTAACAGTAACACCTCTCGCGAAAATTTGACAAATGTCCGAGAGTAATAACTTGTCACGGAAAGCTTCTCAATTTGCCGTTCGGATCCGGCATTAAATTGTAGGTCCCTTCCATTTGTGTGCAAAAATATGCACGCTCAACACAATTGGTTGCGAGAAGTCAGGCCTTGGACCGAAATCGTCTGTCGCGCCGATATTATTAAGCAACCAAGAAGAAAACGAGGACATTACCTTACCTTATCCCCGCCGAGTCCCATAGGCGCGCCAATTGCATATTCACCACTGAATGAGTTCTCCAGGTGAAGACGGGATATACCCGATCCTTGTGCAGCGTGGCATAAATATAATAGAAAAAATACTCGTAAGAAGTTGCAAAGTCAGCTATAGTCTAGAATACGTTCCAAGGTGGTGGAGAGAAGTGTAAGTGATTTTCTTAACAAAAGCAGGAAATCAAGTTAAAAATATTATAGACAACCTTTCCAAATCGGTACACAGATGGATCTGAATCAGATACAGGGACGGGAGCAGGAGTATTCTGGCCCAGAACCGCAATACGAACACCCATAGGAAAATCCCCAACCTTTTCCAGGCAGAAACAACTGCCATAAAAGCCTACACCATCGAATGCATTAAAAGAAGATTTAGAAGAACCGAAATCTACTTGATCTCCGACAGCCAAGCCGCATTGCTAGCATTATAAGGCCCAATTTTCAACTCCAAAACAACGTAGAGCTGCTACTGCCGCTTAAACGAACTAGCCAGAACCAACAAAATCACCCTAATGTGGCCTTCCGGCCATTCAGGCATAGCAGCAGACCTTTGTGCGAGAGAAAGCGCAGAAGGAATTTTCACCGGCACCGAACCAAGCTTTGCCTATTCTATAAGCCACGTAAAGAACGTTACATTTAATATATACATTAAGGGTGGAATCGCTCAATAAATATTGTAAATGTCAGTAAATTTCATTGTTTAGTTTTAGGTTTGAGAACTTTATTAATATGTTAATAATCATGTCAGCAAATAGTTTCTTTATCATTATTACTTTGCATTGCATACTTGGATGATTGAATCGCACAATAATTATTGCAACAATCGTTACAATTAAATGTATACTTTAAGGGTTGAATCGGTTAGAAACATTGTAACAATTATTACATATAATTGTGTAAATTAAGGGTGAAGTAAATAGATTTTAAAACATTAATTACATTTCATTGCATACTTTGTGGGTTGAATAATTTAATTAACATTGTAACTATATTTAAATTTCAGTGCATACTTTTAGGGTTAAGTAATTTAGAGGATTTTGTGTATCGTAGAGATTTGACATTTATATGTCCTATCGCAAATGAAATTCCAAAAGTTTTCCAGCTTCGTTAAATATTTTGTGTGAAATGTTAGTTTTTTTCAGTGTAATTTTTTTCGAATTTTTTTTTCAATACCCGTACTTAACACACACATCAATACTCGTCAATAAACCAAGAGACACACCTCATAACTGAGATGATTATGGAGATGCTCTACTTTGACATGCAAACTCACCGACAGCAACTATTTTCAGTATTTACGTCTTGCTAGAAAGTGTCTTCGGCTATCATTGTTTAGGGTCTTCGGAATAAGTGAAGTCAACTGGCAGTAGATGAAATTTCTTCTCAATGCCTATACGTATAGTCTGGTTGAGGAGTCTGCTAGAGAACAGAACTAAAACAATTTTCTGTTAAAATGATTAAAGATTTTTAGGTAAAAAGTATAACGGTTTTGTTTCCTCCTCCCTGTCAAGCCGTAATCATACTCTGGAGTAATTTATCTGTTAGGTCGAAACTTTCTCGCTACGACATTACGTGCGTTATAGCAGCTGCTTCACTTTTGTTGCACCCACATTTTGGGACATCTACCTTAGTGTGTTTCGCAGCGATGAAGAAAATCCCATCAGCTATCATTTGATCTGGGAGCAGAACGGGTTTCGGGTTTCCAAAAACAGATCAACGTGACTGTCGGCGGCTGTAGTGGGCGTTCGCCAAACTGTTCCAATGGTTTGAATTTTATTAACAAAACAGTTCGGAACAAGTTACTCTGGCATCGTTAGAGCAGCGGTTCATCAGCGGTGCATCATCTTTGTCACATCGACACAATGAGCTACATGCAAATCAGCGCGGACGACTTTTACTTTTTTTCTGTTTATTCTTTCGCACTTTGCACTTGAATTTTCCCCACTGTCGAGTGAGTGAGTGTGTGACTGACAATCCCAGGAATTTACCGCTGATGTCATCCGGTCGGTCGGTCGGTCGGCACACTCGTTCATCTCAATATCATCAGTTTGTTGTTTCCTTGTGGTGCAGAATTGCGCGTTAGATTGGTGTTCATTTGTTCGCTCTCCTTTGGCGGCAAATAATGCGGCGACAATTATAGCACCGCAAGTTGCTTTGATGAATGAGCGGGGAATTTCGTTTTGAATTATTATGCTACGTTGTTGTTGGGCTCGACCGTTAAAATGTTCGTTCACGTTCGTTTATCTATTTAAATGGCCAAACAGACAAACGGGGATAGGCTGAAAGGGTTGTTGCTATGCTAATTTTGTAATTAGTCAGGCATTTTTGTGTTTGGAATAAATGCCCATCTTTGGTGTCCTGGCAGAATAGGAAAAGTTGCTATCTTCTATATATGACGATGACGATGACGATGACGATGACGATGTCTCTAGTCGAACTTTCATTATGAAATCTCTAAAGTTCCTTCCTTCCTTCCTTCCTTCCTTCTTTCACGTCTTCACAGTTGACAATGAGTTCAGTATTTCAAACCATTGTTAACTTGAATATCTTAAGCAGAGAGAGTGAAGAGTTCTTTATGAAAGGATATCGATGCGAATTTTTAAAACAAAGTTAGACAGCACTATAATGGTTTGAAAAATTAATGTTTTTTTTTCTTCAAAAAATAACTATTTGAAGTTAATTGACTTGTTACTTGTTAGCTGTGAAAGTGTCTTCACGAAATGCATGAAATCTGACTAAATGCACACTGGACAGCCAAATGGATGTTTATAAATCTCAGTATATTTTACCTTTTAGCTAAATGGAGGCTTTTCAAAACGCCTCATCTGACCCATGGATTAAAAGTCAGTATGACCGTTAAAAAACTTTTTGCATAACTAAGTAGGTACACTCTCAAACATACCACAAGTACTGCGTCCCATTTGGCATTGGATATCTTGAGGCTATAACATAGAAGCGTTTAACCGTTTAATCGCGCAATAAAGAGCCATCAGCCGGGCTTAAAGTCAGGCAGAATACATAACATAACTGAGCATCTTCCAAAAGTGGCATTAACCGCATAGCTTTTCCTCTAATGAACATTTAGTCGTAAATAATGAATATCTAAGTGCCATTTACGATGGTAATTAATACAACAGCTAAGAAGACTCACCTTGGAGATTTTTGTTTGCGTGCTCAAGAACAAGCTGGTAAGAATTTTTGGTTTTACGAATTTTCTTCTATTTGATTTTAATTCCATTTTTAAGAAAACAAAGAATGTTTTTCAAATTTTCTTTGCTACTTCTTTTTTTAAAAGTTCAGAATATAATTACTACTAAGTCAACATTGTTTTAATTTTAAACGAATATCATTTCGACTGTCTGCCAAATGTGATCACTATCGCCCCGGGCTTAAGCTGAAGCCAACCAGAATAATAATACACAATTTATGTTGTGCAAATGTTGTTGAAAGACATGGTAAAGCACTTAAAACTAAAAGACATTTGATTTTTTAATTAAGTCAGCAATAAAGAGCATCAAGGAACAAAATCTACTGATCGCGGCTGAGATATTTGCCCAAATGAAATGAATTTCTATTTTACGATCGGTGCATATGATTGTCAATGTGTCGTCTACGATGACAATACAAAACGAGTCTATAAAATTTCTAAAAATCTGGTGAAGAAGCAGAAATAAAAATTGATTTTTTTCAGTTAATGTTAGATAGTGCGATCACACACAATGCCGAGGAGTAAACATGTCGCGCGCTCATTATGTTATCATTATTTCTTTTGGGATACAGCTCACTCATGAACGCATGACATTTGATGATTGGAGGGGGTTGTATTAGGAAGTCTGATTATTTGATTGATTAAATGGAGATTGTTGTAGGACAGCGACCCCTACGGGTCTATCATACCTTCCCCGACTTGTGCACCAACTAGAGCAAAACGTTTTAATGGCTCTTAACCATTTGGATCGCCTTGTCAATTACAGTGGACATCAACTTTGCAACGCAATATCATTCCATTTAATGAGATTTTTTTCGAGATATGGTTCCGATGTGTTTCTGTTTTCTCGCACATATCCTAATTTTTTCCCACTTTCTTTTTATTCGACAGTTATAATGCCAGGTATCAGTCAATACTTGATGTCCATGTGATGGACAAATTTCAGTAAAAGTTGCGTCCATCAGGATGGACATAATTTATTTGTCTATGACAATGGACAAATCGATGAAAAGGGCTTATAATAGAAACTAGATTAATAGTTATAGTGAAGATTTATTTCCTTTTTTGTCAGGAATTACCATTATATTAAAATTTGAATAAGAACTTTACTATTCCGAGGCACAACTATATCTTTTGATAGAACACTGGTTCCAACGAGTATGGACTTTTATTATGTTACTGTAAAAAGTTTAGTCCAGCGACATAGATCCATGGGTGGATGCTAACATTTTGATCAAACGGATTTAGTTTACATGGGTTTGTTTTTTGGTTGATAAGAGTATAAAAGAGAAATAAGAAAATTCATCATCATCATATTTGAGTCTACAATCAGAGTCTGGTGCTGGCCTCATGCAAATAATGTCTCCACCGGTCCCGAATTCAGGCCGGTGTCATCCAGTATCCCTAAACTTTGGACTTCCTTCTCAACACCATGCTCTTCGTCTTACGTCTCACGTCCTACGTCTTAAGTCTTACGTCTTAAGTCTTACGTCTTATGTCTTACGTCTTACGTCTAACGTCTTACGTCTTACGTCTTACGTCTTACGTCTTACGTCTTACGTCTTACGTCTTACGTCTTACTTCTTACGTATTACGTCTTACGTCTTACGTCTTACGTCTTACGTCTTACGTCTAACGTCTTACGTCTAACGTCTTACGTCTTACGCCTTACGACCAAAAAGCATCCTATTGTGCGTTTAATTTTTTTTCGAAAAAGTAATTACAAGACAGATTATAATCTTTATTTTTGCTCACAACTATTGTCTCCGTTGCAATCTTGCTTTCGGTCTCAGCATAGCTGTAAAACAGCAAAAAAAAAAAAACAGAGAAAAGAGAGCTTCTAATCCAATGGAGCATCCATTTTGGACAAAAGAGCTTGATACGAAACTCTGTCAAATGCCTTGGATATTACGAGTGCAACCGATTTGCTTTTGCTTGATGCAGAGACCGGTTCAAATGTTCGGTGAGATATACCATCAAATCACCAGTAGAGCGTTGCCCACGAAATCCGTACTGGCGTTCGCTAAGGATTTCATTGGTTTTAAGATATTTCATGAGCTGAAAATTGATCAACGTTTCCATGACCTTGGAAAGAATGGATGTAATTGCTATGGCTCGGTGCAAAGAAGGAGACGACGGTTCGTAATTTTTTGTTATTGGCAGGAAAAAAGCTGTTTTCCAACTTCTCGGGAAAAGTCCACAAGAATAGGATAGATGCTAGATGCTTACGCAATGCTAATGCCAGCTTGGAAGAATACCTCTTCATAACAAATGGGGAAATACCATCTGGCCCAGCGGATTTGTGAGTGATCGTTTAAAACTCTAGCAACTGCATGAGTACGAATGAATATCTGTCCCATAGAGTGTTTAATACTTGGAGGTGCTGGCGGCAACAATGCACAATCTGGGAGCTATCTGCAGAATGTGCAGCAAACAGATTTGCTTTGTCTATAGAGTTGACAACTGGAATACCATTATAAATGAGCGTTAGAATCGACGACGAAGCTGTATTTTTGATTCTTTTCTTTTCTTTTTTTGCCTCAATTTTTGATCGTAGGCGAATTTGACTCGCCGAAGATTGGCATTGCCATCATTTCTGGCTCGTTTAAAAACTGGTAGTGATCTGGCCTCTGGGTCTGGGGACTCCCATCAATTTTTTTTAACAATCATGCCATATAACGGCATCATAACGCGCCACACTATAATGACGGTATTCCGTGTGCGCTGTTGTGCTGTGTTCAGCGCTGCTTTATTATTCCCAAATATTCAATTTTTCTGCCGTTAGCATGGGTAGGAGATTTTTCCACCTTACGGCTACAGCTATTGTTTCCGTTGAGCGCATCCCTCTCCGAATTATGAGGAGTCCTGCAAAACAGAATGGTTCTGGCCCTTATAGCAGAGTTTCTGACCTCCTCTTAATGTAAGCGAGTTGATGTACTGCCTCGTTACCTTCTATGCATACGTGTCTCGGCATACATTCTCACCAAGTCTGTTCATTTTCTCTTCTTGTGGAGTTTCACCTACCTGCATCTGCGGTTACAAGAAACGAAAGTCACATATTGGCAATCCAACTTTTCCAAATTTTGATGCTATTGATGGAATTTAAGAAAAACTTACACTTAGCCACTTTGGTTTGACTCGATCATTGTCATACTCACTGAGCATACAATGTTGCATACATTTCTGAAAAAACCGCTACAAGTAAACTTTTGTATAAATATTTTTTTATTTCGCACAATCATCAACACCTCAGTGTCACAGCCTCACCACCAGTTCCTTGCCACCACCAGCTCAGTTTATGGAGCTCGCATCCAAATATGAAATTCCTTCAAATCAACTCGTCCATTCGATCATTCATATCACTAACACTCGGCGACAATATAATTACTAAATTTCCTTTTCAATGTCCATAAATAAGACAGCCAGTGTACACCACATGCGTTCTCTGCCTCACGCATGCTCGTCTCACTCTGGAAATGGTCGACTAGTGTCTGTCAGAGTCATCAGATTTGCAATAGAATCGATCGAACAAAAAACCCAACGTGAGTCCATAAACTGCTCTCAAAGGGAACTCTCTCAATTGTGCGTGCATGTGTACTGTACTGCAATATGTGACGCAGGCACGAATGGATTCGAATCAAAACCCGCCGCTAGACTTATAGACTCAACCCATTTATGGACAGAAGTGATTATGGAATTTTTTTGTTCGAATTTTTTTTATTTTGAACTGAACGCATGCGCTTATGCCTCACCATCATCACCGCGTACTGAGGATTTTAGCTAAAAATCATGTCTGTTACCTCTTAAATTCAATTCCATATGAGTTGGGTCGATTTGTGTCTGTGGCACGTGAAGAATTCCTGCGAGGTATGCGTACGAATTCCGCACTACAGCAGCTCATTGCTCGTCTTGTGAGCGATGTTGACGGAAAAAAACTCGCAAAAAACCCATTTCACTAGCACTGAAGGAAAGGTAGGAAACTTTTTGAATAATTCATTGCTGGCGAAGGGAGTGTGTCCCCTTGTCTGTTCTTGTTGTTGTTAGCTCATAAGCGAACAAGCGCGGCCGCCACAAAAACCACATTCAGCCGGTTTGAAAATGTTGTGACAAAGATAATTACTGATCCAGTTCCATGTTGAAAATGTCATTATCATGTTAACCGACGACATCGCATCCATCATACCGCATAATCGTCTCGTTGCTGGCTGCCAAGATTGACGAGCGAGTGGACTGTGCCTTTCGGGAATGGGAATTGCGGTGATTTTACATTAGGATCGCCGACTCAGTGTGATATATTATTGGTCAACACAGCCGGTCAGGGTGAGGTATGTTGGTCAACGCAATTGCGGCATTTACTCACTTTGAGTAGGCAGTATGGTAGTGGTAGTTGCTGGAAGAGTTGACAAACTGCCGCTTAAGTGGACCTCCTGTGCACTTTTATTTTCTGTGAGGAATGCAATCGTCGTGTTATCGCCCAAACTGGAACAGTAAAACTGTAAAAACTTCCTGAGCGTATCAGATGGGAAAGAATTCTTCCTCTTCTTAAGTTTATAAATTAACTTCATAAATTACCATGGTGGTCGGACAGTCAGGTAGTGATGACAGTGTGGAATTTGCAGTTATAGCATAATTTTGCAATGTTGATAATTTTTTAAGGCTGCTTGGCTGGCTACTTATTTCATAACCCAAACTGTCTGTCTAATGATTCTAAGATAACTTTCGAAATTAGAAAGAGAAAAGTTTATAAATTTTAATGTTAAGCAACTATGGCAGTTGGACAATTGATATATTGAAATTTTTCGGTTTTCAATATTAAATCCCATTTTTTACAGTTCCCTTTAAGACCTCTGCTATACCTTTGCAGCTTAAGGACCATATGGACTACTCTGTTCAATAAAGTTGTCAATTTATATTTATTGAGAACTGCCTGCACCTGCATAGTCAGCGACATTTAACGTGATTTACAGTTTATGAATTCAAGTGTAAGATGTTATACGACTGTCTTGGATTGTAAGGCACCAGCACCACTGTACATGGTCATGGTTTTATACTCGCTTTCCATCTTAACTCCTCCCTTACCACCCTGATAGGGACTAATTTTAATTTATCTCCTACAATAGAGATTAGTTCGTGATACGGAAATAATCGCCGCTTGCAAATAGTAAATTAATTTGAACAATAAATGAGAGTTCTCCAGCGGGCGACTACATTTCGAGCAAATCACACACACCCCATAGAAACACCCAGTGTTCAATTGAATTGGAAAATAATTACAACAACGTAGCAACCACGACGACGACGACGACGACGACGATGATTCCTATTTAAAAATCGCCCCGTTTCGCCCATTAATTTCCCAATGAAGTGTAAATTTGTTTTCGCGTGGCCGAGCGAAAAAGGCGAGAAGATCGCGCCCTCATAGGCACATCATAATAGGCAACAACAATATTCCCTGCCCTGCAATTCCCTCCAGCACATATTTATGAGCTAGAAATCGCCAAATAGCGTCGTTGTTACGCTGGGGAAAATGAAGCTATTAACTGATACCGCTCCATAATCATACACAACAATCAAGAAGAGTAGACGAGACTGCCAGCCAGGCCCAGAGCATCCCAGCAATATTAAATATTAATTCAATAAACAAACATGTTGAACTTCTCTATTAAGGATTGCAGCTGAAGGAATGGGCGAAAAATTCTCACACAGATTCCTGGCTGTGCTGGCTGGCTGGCTGGCTGGCTGCGATATGCGCGAGCATTAGTCCATATATTTCCAGCAACTACTCCCGACACAAACTTAATGTTATCTACAGCACTCACGGGCGTTTTCAGCGCTTCACTTCACACTCATGGTAGAGGTCGATCAGCCGCCATTACAGCATACAGCGAGCTGCAGTGCACTACAGTAGCTGGCTGATGGGAAAGCACGGACGACATGAAGCGTCGTGGTTAATGCCTCGCCACCTCACTCACCCAATAACTAAACTAGAAACCATAATATGTTTTACAAATGGCCATTTGCATAAATTGTAAGCAGAGTAGAACGCATAAATGCACACGCCGGCCTATCTACAAAATGCGCTTTTGCGCCAAGCATACGGAATATGCGATGCTCCAACAACAGCAAAATGTTGTAAGTTGTTTCGCAAATTCATGATTCTCTATACCAGCAGTAGTCCCAGTCTGAGCGTGTTTCTGGGTGCTCTGCATAATTTGCCAGGTAGCCAGAACTTTGTCGTTGAATTCTGATTATGAGCGTGGCGGATACTAAACGTTGCGTACTAAGTTTGTTACACTAATTCCTAACAGCAGTTTTTTGTCCACTTTTTTGACAAAATTGTTCTGGCAATATCTTGGATAGTTTCTGATGTACATAGATATCTTATCTTTTCAGATAGATATCTATCAGTTCACGCTGTACTATGCATTATAGGGATGCAAAACCCTTCAGCGTGTGAGATTGACACCAAGGTCAACTTAACCTGGCCTTCAATAAATTGCTGCTTGCTTCATACTCTATTATTAGTCCAAGGGGAAGAGTTCACGTTGGTGGAATTCAGATTTGGGACAAGTTAGTAAAAGCTCTAGAAAACTGTTCAATTTAGCCATGGTCACAAGAGTCAAGACCGACTGGGATCCCTCAAAGTATATAAAAAAGAATTAAGGAAGAGCCAAACCTTTACCTGTTGACTCTCTTGTGGATAAATATGAGAATCTTCTGAGACATCTAGGCTAAGAAAACTCCTCTCAACCAATCCTACCATGCCTAGGTCTTTGAAAAAAGCAGATGGTTCGTCGACTACAACTACGGACTTAGGATATTATCCTTCTTTTGATAGAGACAATTCTAGAAAGTTGTCTTCTTCTGATCCGCATTCCAGATCGATAGAAAGAAAAAAAAAAGTGGTTTTCATATTCAAAGCCGGCAAATATTCCCACGTTCCGACTGAAGGATCTCAGAACATTCAGTCCTTCATCGTTCCTCTCAAAGACACTAGAAAGGCCGGTTAATATCCACGTACGCAATAGCATTGACAAAAGACTTCTGTCTACTGATCGACTTGCGTACTGTAAGGGTTAATTTGAGAAACTACTTTGCATACGCTAATACGTACTACCGAATATTCTCTTCACTATATGGAGTACACAATGGTACCATTCCCAGACAATGGAGGCACTTTTAACAACGTCAACACATCTACAATCGCGGACACACTGTCGGCTGTGAGGGTAGACGACTCACTTTGTGAATTTATTAATAATCTGGCCACAAGCCGGACTATTAGCACAAAACTGGGTGTGACGTCTGCTAAAAGATCTGTTTGCAGAGGAACCCCGCAAGGTGTAGTCATATTCTCCCTTCTGTGAAAGTTAGTGGGCGCCGTGGCTCAGCGAAAGTGCACAGTGCTGCTGAACGGGAGGTTCAGGTTCGAATCCCAGCAACACCAAAAGTATTTTTCACGGTGTCCCACCTCTCGCGAATGGGTGACAAACGTTCCGAGAGTAATACCTTGTCACGGAAAGCTTCTCAATTCGCCGTTTGGATCCAGCCTTAAATTGTAGGTCCCTTCCATTTGTGTCCAAAAATTAACATGCGCAGCACAAATGGTCGCGAGAAGCTAGGCCTTGGACCGCAATGGTCTGTCGCGCCGAATATTATTATTATGAAAGTTAGTGGTGAATGATCTGCTGAAAAGGGAGGGCTGCGCAGTGATCGCTTATGCGGATGACGTTGCTATTTCTGACTCAAGGAAGGACCCTAATACCTAGAAGGAACTCCTACAAAATGCTCCTAACAAGCTAACGAAATAGGAACTCTTACAAAATGCTAACGAGATGGGCAGATAGTTAGCTTAACTTTCTCTGAAGAAGCCTTATATCTGGGTTTTATTCTAGATATAATTCTAGACTGGAAGCTAAACATTCAGAAAGGAGTTCGTAAAGCTACATTGGTGCTCTTCTCGTGCAAAGGAGCCATTGGAAACAAATGGGGTCTTCAAGCCCATATCACTAATTGGTTACATACGAGCTACATTTCTATATGGTGTGGTTGTATGGTGGACTGTCTTAGATAAAGCGGTAAATCGTGACATGCTAATCAAAGTCCAAAGATCCGCTTTTTTATGCATTTGCGGAGCACTTCGTACAACTCCCTCCCGACCACTCGACATCTTCCGTAGGCAAGTAGCTTTTAGCGCGCCTATTCGCTTCAGTGGTACCTGCCTTTGAACCAGGAATGAAATCGGACATTTCTCTGTTACGACACCATTCAGTATTTACTTAGCAACACAGACTATACGATTCTAAAACTCCAGTTAAAACAAAAACTTCCAGGTCACCATCCCCTCCAGAACATTATGAGAATAAGGCACTCACTTGGAAGATGGATACATACATTTTTACACAAACTGGTCAAAAACTGATGAAGGGGTTTGCGGAGGTGCTTTCTCAAAAAGGATATATCTTAGTCTCTCTTTCCGTCTTCCTAATCACTGTAGTGTCTTTCAGGAAGAACCAATAGCGATTAAAGAAGCTTTATCTTGACTGAAGAGCGGTGTCATATCCACTAAGGATATCTGCATCTTCTTGGATAGCCACACTGTGTCGAAATCGCTGGAATCAGTCTCTATGAATCCTACTGCCGATCAGCTCAAGGAGATGACAGAGAAGTCCATCATTCATTGGTTTCGGGGCATAGAGACATTCCGGAAAATTGTGAGACTGATGAGCTCGACAAACATGGAACTAAACTGATCCTTTTACCTGAGAATGGTTCCTTGGGCATACCTTTCGCTACATGGTAACTCATGTTAAAGCGGGATGCTACCGAGAAAACTAACCGTAACTGGTCAAATGGACGAGGAAGTGGAGAATAGCATTCTATACTTTCTCTGTACGTGCTCAGCCCTTTCTCAATAACGTAGGGTCGACCCGGAAGAAAAGAAAACATATTTCGTTCATTTTAATTTCGATCACAATAGAAATAACAAGTGAAGTTACCAATCTGCAATGCACTCGCTCGCACTTTTTGTGGCGGTTTATTTTAATTTTTTTATTTGCCATATTCATTGTCGATCTAAAGGTATCGACATGGAATATCTGCTCTCTATTCAGCACTTTGCGTACTTGGTGCCGCCGTCGCCGATGGCAACCTTCGCCTTTATCCAGCCAAAATAATTGATGTACTTGAGAGCGTTATAATTTCCAAGTAATCTCACACACATTCGTTGATGCCAGATAGTAGCAATTTGGTATCTTTCACTCTCGCATTCGATCTTGTAGCAGCGCATGTTTTCCAGCAGCAGCAACAGCTACTCGAGTAGCCAACAGGACAACGCACGGTGAATATGTTCCGACCGCTAGTGCTGCATTGACTCCTCTATCATGTCCAATGTTCATAAAGTCATCGTCAGCGTCATCTTCGTCATCATCGTCATCATCGTCGTCGGTACACATGCATCGATGCTATCGATTTATATTGAAATTTAATGATTCGCCATCGGTAGTTAATTTTGTGTTAAATTATTTTTCTAATCGGAATTGGTTAGATGGGGCAGTAGTTAGCTGGGAGCGGTCCTTGAAAAAGTGTTATTTGCAATGCGAGTATCTAAATTGCAGTAACTGCTGCAGCCATTCATGTAATGTTGTGTGCAGATCTTTTATTTACGCATTCACTTTAGCGATAACACACGAGCAAGTGCGTGAAGAAGATATGTGGAGGACTATTCAGGCTCTGGGAGTGGCTGATGACAGCAATCATATCGCTATTGGCAGGAGATCTTCTGAGGCATTGCTGCTTCGGAATATGAATTAACTTTTCCTTTTTCACTTCCTGTTAATCGCTGGGAAATGTTCAACATGGGGAATTAGTTGGATTATTTATTGAAATGTTGGTCAGTTTTGTGTTTTGGTTTTTGCGGTAGTATTACACGGAATTGGATTTTTATTTTGCAACTGAAGCTCTGCAATGAAATTAGAAACAAGTAGCATACTAAGGTCGGTTATTTGTGATGCAAAATCAACAACTGCTGTACACTCATGGAGTGCAATCGCATCAAGGATAATGAAACCGAATGCAATAGAAAGGCAAGCAAAAGTTCCAAACAGTTGTCCTGCAAAGTAGAATTGTGTATTACCATCCATTGGGTATATCATTCCACAAACAGGTAAATTATCTTGCAACTCGATTTTCGTCAATTTTCCGTTGTCCAGTTGAGTTGAAATTTTGCACACTTATGCAGAACTGATGACAATAATTAATTATATATTAAGTTAATATCAGATGGCCGTTGTCTCTTTGACTGTGTGTATGGCAATAACGCTGAGTAGGTGGCGCTGGAGTCAATATAGTTAATATTCAAACCATATGTTCGTTTGGAGACCCGGTGACTCACTTCAAGTCAATACGCCCTCGTATTCGGCTCAGATGAAAAGTAATCGACATAGGCAAAATATGACGCTTCCAGTATCAACGCAATGTTAGGTTTGCGCATACGAAACGGCAAAACTATCGCCTTATCTTTTAAAATTTGGCTTTAAATATTTTTTCACATGCACCCACCGCTTAACGGCTTCTCATCTATTTTAGAAAACGTAACAAACAAGAGATGATGCATCTGACTACACAGTTGCAGTTTTGGATTGGCGCTCAGATTTAATCGCTGGTTTAAAATAGACAGGATGCTCGCTTTTAGGTATTAGCATGGTATGGGTTAAAATATGCACTTTTGTGTATCGACGGCTTACACATACATGCTGGTTGAGATCAATAATAATTGTCGCGTTCTCAGTTGCATGAAATCCGCGGGCGCATTCGATCAGCTACTGTGCAACCAACTCGGGAACCCTCGTCGTCATCACGTGAAAAACTCTCATTACTAAAAGTCAATTGCGTTCATTTGAGGGGAGCATTAGCAGCAACATCGACTAATCCTCCACAGAATTAAACCATCACGCATCGCGGCCGTGCAGAAAGAATTGGTCCCAACAGATCGAAGCCGATCGTTTCAAGGTGCTTCGTTGTGGGAACAGCAGAGCATAGAAATGAATGGATCTAGAGCTCCGCATAGAAGAGAATGTCCTACGACGTGTCTGCTTGTGGTCGCTTTTCGTTTGTTGTGTTGCGTGTTTTGTCTGCTAGCAATCGCTTGGTAACGAAAATTATTATTAAATTATCTATTTGCTCCGTTTACCAACACACGGCAGAAGAGAGTGGACGTTCGGTTGCTGGTGATCCCTATAAGTGGGAATTTCGCTATGAAAATGCTTTCTGTGGTCGGTGTGTAAGCCGGGCTGACCCAGCAAAGTGAGCGCCACTTGGGACGGTTGCGACAGACAGACAGACCAAGCGATCGACCACCTTTCGATTTATTTATCGCCACAGAATTGTTCGTCTAATTTTTAATTAAATGTAATTGACTGCAAATAAATGGAGTGCCGAGCGAAACCGATTCCGAGCGATTTGTCTGAAAAATGTGTCCAATTAGAGAGCGAGTTCGAAACGATTGTGCACACCGCAGCATCGTTTGCCAGACATATTCGTAATGGGTTCGCATTTTCAGCTCTAATCAAGTGAATTCTTGATTCCGGCAAACTGGAAGTGCGTTCTGCTTACAATACATGTTAAGAAGAATGAGAAAAAGCAATAGAATTTTTTGCCGAAGGTCTGAATATTTGGTTTACGTAACAATATCGCCGGTCAATGAAGTTTATCAGAGCAATTCATAGCTGCCTGCTTACCACAAGCTGATAGACCTGAGAAGAAACCTTTGTTTTTTTCAGCTAACATGTTAGTTGGCAGCAAGATTTACTTTGAATTAAAAAAAATTGAGTAAGCAGCTTTACTCTAGAGGCTTAAAGCGATACACTCATACCTGAAGGAAAACTTTGACAAACGATTAAGAGACCTTAAAACCGTATCCGAAAGGCGAATTAAGAATCTTTCTAAGTTGTTACTTTTTGAAATATGTCAGACATTCGCGCGAGGTGGGACCATGAAAAAAAAATGTTTGTATTTCTGTGATTCGAAACTGGAACCTCCTGCTCAGAGGTACAACTCACTAATGGCACCTACCTTATCATGGACTATGCTTGGAATTTAACTGTACCGTTAATAGCGCTTCAAAATATGTTTTTCAGATACCAACCTTAAGATTCGCTTACCGCCATCACCTGAAAAAGTTTATTCACAATTCTTTTATTGACACCCTGTATGCATACTAATATTACAGAAATAGATGTGAGTAACTTACAACTGTACTCCTGAAATGTGCAATTGTATTTATAATTCATACAGTTTGGTCCTTCGAGCCAGATACATGTAATGTCTAAAAATATATTTTTTTTAAGTCTTTATATTAATTACTAGTAATTGTTAACACCGGCGTTACCCAAGACAATGTTTAGACCCACCAAAAGCTAAAATAACAGGCGTTGTCTGGCTGCCCCTCACGCACTACTGACTTAAACAAACTGAAACCTCGCGGCAACCAATCGAAAATCTCGTTTTGATGAAAAGAATCAAATTACTAGTCAGTCACTTGCAACCTATTTGCGATATTAACAAAAGTACACCAGCACTTTGATAGAACGGAGAAACAGACATTCAGTAAAAGAGTACAATAGCACAATGGGGTCCAAAGTCAGAGAACTCAACGCAATCATATAGGATTTTTCCTTCTGTGGAACATTAACATTATCCGTCCTTCCTACCAGCATCTAACGGCGATTAATTTCCGAAAACGAATAAGAAAGTCACTCGAACAAAGAGTTGTCAACTTTGTCGTGTCGTGGGAACTTTTTCTTGCGGCAATTGCATTCGACAGCAGATTTTCCATTCATGGCCGACGGACGGTATCAATCGCAAATTCGCAAAATCGCTTAATAGAAGAAGCGCGAGCAAATTCTATCACCTGCCACTGTCACTAAAAATGGGATGGTGGTCTCCATTTTCATTGTGAATTTATCGATCGATCCTGGCGATCAATAGCATCACCATCATCTCTGATCCACCGCGCAATGATTTATTACAATTCGCTTTTTCGATTAAACTTAGTGGAGGCAGCGCCTATGTCTTGTGGTGGATGACATGGAAAATCTTCTGCGATATTTCTATATTTGCGGAATCAAAGACTAATGTCAAGTTCACCTGCGGCAATGGCAGCACGCACAGCAACGACAATTGGTAATCGGCACCGTTGCTTGTCTGTGGTGTCTTGTCATCACAATCAGACAGACGGTCGCCTTGCGGCTAAAGGCCAAACTGTCACTCTGCTGCCTCCGTGTGATGAGTAATTTATTGCTTGTACTGCCTTCTACAGCGCGCTGTGAACTACCCGCTCATGCGGGAGATTGACATTTGAACACCAAAAATGGGGATCAGACACACACACGCGCACACACTCCATTTATTGCATATGGCTTGGACTTTGAGGAAAAACTAATCTGAATATAAATGGTATGAATTGCACATAACTCATATGGCTGGAAAAATTATGCGGAGTGTCCTTAGGATATGGAGGATGGAGAAAGTCAAATCTTCATGTTGCAACATTGCAAGTGAATCGGTTGTCTGTCGCCTAATAGCAGAGACACCACGCAATACAAATTTGAAAAATTTCATCTGGAAAATTCAAAGTTAACGAGATATGAAAAAGGAGCTTATGGAGAGGGATTAAATTTTCCGATTTCATGATTTTGAAGATCTATTTGCTGATTACAGGTTTTAACTTACGCTTAATTTGCTGCACCATATTCCGCGTAACATAATTTCTTAGCCAGTTACTAATAAGCATTCACAACGTATGAATATCTTAATGTAATCTATACACCAGACTGCGTAATATTTTGGAACTTCCTTCTAAGTTTTTGAGCTGCTTGGAAAAGCCACCTATCAATTTAAAGACCTCCGTAATGCTACTCTTGTTAACCACTGCATTCACTTTGGGAAATTGCGGCGGACTCATTTTGATGGAGATTGTATTCTAAGAAGAGCGGCATTGCTATTCATCGACACACGCTGTTGTAGTACATAAGCAGGCATACTTGGGTGCCATCAACCATTCTGTTTGCATAAGTAGAAGCCGTATGAATGGAAGTCAACATTCTTATGACTTTATTTTTTAATAAGCGCATGGAATTACATATTACACCATTTTGTTATTTCGTTATTAGACATAAAGTTTTAATTATAGGGCTTATATTAACATAAACATTTCTAATACATTTTTACATAGGTAGCTACAAAACAGCTAGGCTATATCACAACATATTGGTTTCATAGCCAGTCTATCACAGTTGTGTTGTTGTTAGTATCCGCAAAATCTTGAATGTCACAAGAGTAGGAACGCTTATTGCATTCCGCAACAATATGGTGGATGGCTTGTGGTTGTGCCCCGCAGTCGCAAGCTGAAAAACTGACGCTTCTCCATCGGAACAAATAGTCTGCAAATCAGGGAAAATTGATGATTTGACCAGAGGTTGCGAGGTAGGTCCAACCCAAAGCGTTGGCATGATGATCTCGAGACGGTAACGGTGTCAGCTTGCATAGATGATGCCCGTTCCTATATCCAGGCAGATTTTGTGTTAAGTGAATTATTTGCCAGTTCGTCAGCGAGCTTTATTCTTGGGTGGCGAGATTTTAGTGTTTGCTGATGTGACCCGAGGGTAGCAATGTCCTCGTGAATGGGGAGTTCGGATTTCGTCAGCATTTTGTTGCGCTCCATTTAAAGGGTGATTAGGCGGCATAAGTGAGGTGGAGCAATGTTGCTCAGCACATGAAGCAATTGTGTTAGTTTTGAGCTTAGGTTAAGGCTGTCAGTAAAACAGACACACTTAAACAGGTAATGGTCCATTGTGATCCGTGGTTTTGACCTTAAAGTACCGTATATTCGTCGCATTGTATTATTCAGTTGCACGTCTACCTTCTGTACATGGGCACTATTCAGCCACATTGGATCGCAGTATTCCGCTGTAGAGTACAAAAGTGCAAGTGGTACAGTTGATGCACATCGATCTATTCAGTTTTTGCAGGATGTTAGTGCGCGTTTTGAGTTTGCCAGCCACGTTTGTTAAGTGTTGCTTGTAAGTGATGGATCTGTCCAGAGTTACGCCTAGGTATTTTGGGTTTCGACTGTGGTTAAGTGCGGCGTTCTCAAACTGGACATTAATTTTGAAGTTTGCAATTTGGTTTGTTAGGTGAAAACAGCACACTTCCATTTTAGACGTACTGTGACACAGTCTCAATTGTCGGAAATGTATGTTGAGTTGCTCCAGGTCTAGAGTTAAAAACCTCTCGGTGTTCGTTATGTCCTTATCCTACGTAGCTATTGCCAGATCATCTGCGTATCCAAATTTATTCCATATGTTCGTAGGAATATATCTGATAAACAGGTTAAAAAGCAAAGGGGCAAAGACTGAGCCCTGCGGAACACCATTATTTAGCTTTCTTACCCTGCTTTTCTCATCATTAATAAAAAACTTGAAGAAAGCAGTTTGATAGTAGGCTGTTTATAAGTCGTGATCGCCTTAGACAGATAATTACTTTCAGCAGCTTAAATATGAGTACATCCTTTCAAATAGTACCATATGCTGCGGTTAGGTCGGTAAAAGCAATAGATGCTTCCTTTCAACGCCTGCCTCAATGTGAGACGTCTAGTATAACAATAGGTCCGTGCAATTTCTAACCGCACGGAAAACAGCCTGTTCGATTGTTATGATATCATTAATGGCAGGAGTTATCCGATTGCAAATAAGGCGTTCAAGGAGTTGTGCCAAGCATACAGCCGAGCATTATAAGGGTGCGAACCCCTTTTCGCGTACGCAAATTATAAAAAAAAAGCTTTCCGGTTGGTCGTTAGGTTTACCTGGCTTGGGAATAGCAATGTTTTTCGCTTTCGCTTGAATGCAGTTGGGATTCCACCTGTTTCTAGTTTATTGCTGTAGAATTCTGCTAGCCACCGCCTTGTGTTTTTTATTTAGGGAAAAGTATATTGCTTGTTTTGTGTGAACAAAATTCGGCCCCAAACATTTTGTTCCTCACAGTAGACAAATGAATGATAAAAATTGACAATAAAAAGTAAGAGTTTATAGCAACACATCAGACTATGCAACATTTATGATCATCACGCGTCCTATTTTGCATAAAACTGTAGAAGCGACTCCACCCTAATCTATTATATACAATAAATCAACTTTTACTTTAAAACAATTATTCTGATAACTGCAAATATTGCCTTGTAACTTGTAATTGTAATTGTAATTGAGTGTTGCTTATAAAGCAAACACATCTTCAACCAACTAATAAGAAGACGCTTTTCCAACACAACGTTTGATGATAATTATTGTGTTCACCTTGGAACAAGTGTTAGCCGGTTTATAAAATTAAATTAAATAAAAGCAATTTGCAGTTCTAACGTCGCCGACCTATTGATAATGGCGCCAATCCCATGTAGTTGCCAGCAACATTGTTGTTCGATGTGTTTTTCTTGGCGGAATCGATGATATAATTTTTCATTTTGTTTTATGCCCCCAGTCTTGGTGCACTACCCCCCACACAAAATGCGTCGTGACTCCAAGTTTTATGATCAATAAAATTAAGAGACGAATGTTAACGCTCGCAGTAGCTTATTTATCTTTCATTCTGACGATGACGATGACGACGACCGGGTTTTCTCATGAACCTCGCACGATATACCTGAAAACTGCTTCGAAGGCGATCTCTTTTAAATTAATTCTGTGATGCAATGCCAACAAAATAGTAATTACAGATTACACCAACAAACGTTAAATTGTCCAACAGAGTTTTCGTGCGCTGCTGTTGAAAAGAGATTATCCCATCCTTCAAGCGGCGTGTAATTTCTTCTGCTTTTCCCGTATTCTCATCCTCAAACTGCTGCGCTAAATTAAGCTGCAATTTGTTTGATCCGACTAGACGGGGTTTTCTAAATGAGAAAAATAAAGAACAAACAAACAAATAAATTTTACAAAAACAAATTTAAAGAAAAAAAAAACCATTTTCCCACACTTTGACTTGGCTTCAATGTAACAGCTCAGCAGATGATCTGCTCAAGTCGGCCCACACTCATTCAGTCTGTCCGTTCGTTTAGTGAAATTGCGACATTCAAGATGGAGTGCAACCCGCGCCTTCAACAATCTATTTTCAAATAAATAACCCCAACTTAACTGTATCATTCGATTCCATCGTCTCTTCTGTGCAGCAGCTGTGCAATGAAATGAGTCAACCGGTTGATTGCAGTTGGAGGATGGCCGCAAAAAACCAAATCAGATCACAATTTCGATGCAATTTACACCCACGATCGGGTAAACATTGTCAGTCAGTTAGTTAGACATTCAGTCAGTTAGTCAGTCAAGCAGCCAGTCAGTCGTTCGATCTGAATTAATCGAATTGTGTGCCCTTTCTGCGCTTAGCGTACATGAACGATAATTGAACTGAAGCTGGGAAGATGTATTTTTTTTTTAAAAAAGAAAAAACCAAATGAGGTGCAATTTTTTAATTTTATTTTCAAATTGAAGAAGAAGAAGAAGAAGAAGAAGAGAGAATTTGGTGTTGCGTTCAACGACTTTAATGCTTGGTTTTAGTTTGAAAAGAGCAATGAAATTGGCAATTTACTATTTTCCAGATGAACTTCACCACAAACAGAAGCCATAACATTTTGGCAATAATGGCAGTTCATCTTGATGGTAAGATAGTACTTACTTACCATCGGGCTTAAGTGGCAAAATATCACAGAAATTATGATCCACCACGCTCCACGACCATTGATCAATGTGAAGGCGTTCGCCGGCGGCTACAGCTAAATTTATGTGTAATAAAAAAAAAAAATTACCGCCCGTTGCCAGCACAGCAGCAGATTAGGGTAGAATTGTGTGCATTTCGGGGGCGAGTGGAGGGAAAATGGTTTGCAATAATTGAAAGCCGCTGTATGAACTTTGGAGTAAATAAACCAAAAACAAGGAAATGGAAAGCAGGCAATACCATTCGTTGTATAAGTGGGTTAGTGGCACATTAACACCGGTTAGGTTTTTTCTTTTGGTGCGATAAGAATTGTAAGTAGCATAGAAATGAAGTGAGAAAAACAATGAGATTTTACAAAGAATAACTAACATGAGAGAGCAGCCTCAGATATAAAAGATTTTTTTTTATACAAAAGTACTGAGGAATGTAACTCATGTATGAAGTGTATTGAACAACTATCTTGAAGAAACTGTTCCACGGTCCTCTTCGAATACGGATTGATTTTTTTTATGTCAGTAAAAGCCCATTCACACTATTGCTATCATTGATGTATCAGTGTAGTTGGAGTGTAAGGCCCCAACTTCTCACTGATGGGAGCGAGACCTATCTAAAACTCTGCCGATCAACTTGGAAGAACTCAAATCCACGCCGAGTAAGAACTCACGCTGAGTTAATAGTCTACCTGCATTTGGGTGTCAACCACAGCCAAGACGATGCTCGTACAAGGGGGCTAGCCTCAATAGCCCGGGACGGAAGAAATCCCTCCCTGGGATCCCAAACTCCCGTCATAGCAGATGAATCTCTGGTCAGATTTTCATAGTTAGCAACGTAGTTAACTACTGCAGTTGAGTTTCTTCCAACTCAGGTAACTTATCAGTTAACAATATATAAAATATTCAGCGTAGTCTTACGACCATTTATAAGGCATTTCCAATGTCAAGTGTTACCCCTAGCCACATTTCGCTATAAATAGGACAGAGTGCTGACATCATAGGATGGTTAGCAGACCGGCCTTTCAGTTCATAGTTGTGACAGTACGGTGATTTGTCACTGTGCAGCCACGTGCAATTAGCCGTTACACACATTCAGATTCAGAAGACAGTCCGCAACCCAATGTCCAAATGAAAGGCATCGAAAGCAGCAAAATCGAGCTTGATGCGATCGTACCTTACAGGAAGTCCACTTTATATAGGAACGGCCGGCAGCAAGGTGAAGATCAACCACCTTGTCCGAACCCGTCAGGATACCGTTCGCTACTGCATCAGAACGGCTCACAACAGAGACGCTTTTATTAATGACTTTCAGCGTCATCGCATCCTTCAGGTTTTTCTCATGTAATTCTAACATGGGGCCGTCAATAGTTGTCTCAGAAGATAGCGCCTGGATAGCTATCTTTCGCCCAAGTATTGGTTTGTCTACCACCGACGGACCGACTTTGGCAAATTTCTCATTCTCCCTAACTTTGGAATATTCCGCAATACTGAGGGTGCGAATAATTACGTCTATGTCTTTCGAAGGTTTAACTTAGTGAATCCTGACCCTAAGGGTAGGACCCACCTCTGTTATTATCACCTTCTTGATGACATCTATGACAGTAGAAAACTTGTCTTTGCTGCAAACAACAACGGGCCAGGTTTCAACTGGAATTAAAGCCAAGGGTACTACTGTAACTCTGGCTGGAGTTGCAATCTATATGTCTTCGTGAGACGACGAAGAGTATCCTCCATTCATAGCGATGGTATTACTAGCGATGTTTATCTGCAACGCATGATATCATAGCGATGGAGTTATTAGCAATGCTATTGGGCAACGCGTGATCTCGTCGCGATGTGTGCTTTTACAGTTAGGAAATTAGAAAGAATATTTAGTTATGGTCGTAGTGGCAAGGTAAGTACTCTTAAATAACTACACTATTATCAGAATATATTTGCTCTATTATTAAAAATAGTGCAAGGGTATAAAGTATGATGCAAACCGATCGTTAAGTTAAATCTCATCAGTTACCAGAGTCATCCTTCTTCAAATACGAGGCAAGCAATTCTCGTAAGATGCTTTCTGCTAAGCACCCAGTTCTCGGATCCATATGTAAGTATTGGTGTGACCATTGTCTTGTATACCAGCAGCTTGGATGTTGTGGTTAAATTTCTGGATTTGAAGATCATTGACAGACTATAGTAAGGCTTTGTTGGCTTTAAGCAATCGTGCAAATATTTCTGGTTCCATGCTGTTATCGGCTGCTAAGTCTATATATACTGCACTTATTTAGGTGTCAGGCAAAAGCACTGATGTTATATAAGGTTAAGTATGAGCAAATAACAAAGATTGTAAAAAATAGGTGCAAAATATAATTTATTTAAAAAATTGAGGCTCGGCGGTTGATATTGGTACAGGTCTTAATGTCATTGTCTTATGTCTGCACGAGGCTGTGAAACTTCACAGAGGTACCGAGCCCATGGACAGCAGCACCTTATTCAGATTCAATGTTCAATCCATTGAAATCAAACTAACCTTCTCCCGGTTTAAAATCTTCTGAAATACACATTTAAATCAAAACAAACCGCACAACATTGAAAGCATGCCCCTCTAATATATCTTTTTTTTATGCTGAATGCAAGTAGGGCGCCTAGTAGATAGATACAAGAAATGAGTCTTCTCGGCCCAAGAGCCAGTAAACCAGCGGTCGCAAACAAAAATTTCCACCTCAAACAACCTGTCGAATCGATATTCTCTGGTCATTCACTCTCCGAACTTATTTGTAAGGGACCTACGTGACCTCTTAGTTTGCTCTCCTATTCTAGAACCACTTTTATAGCTAATCTAGCAGCTGTATTTTCTATCAACATATGAAGCGGTGATAGCCAAACGTTGGCTTCAATGGCTGTCGTAGGTCAAGTTTCTTAGACCAGTGATTACGTTTGGTTTTTAGGAAGATTTTGAAAGGAAAAAAAGTGTTATTGTCACTGCCAATTCCGGGAATATAGATGGATTTACCTCAGAGAAAAATAAACTATTGAGACAAGGGTCATAATTGAAGTTTGCAGATCTTAATTGAAAGCTAATCGATCGAAGAAGAAAAGCAGTCAGACGAAACAGCAATGACTTAAAAACTGAAGGATCATTGAGGTTTATGTTTCTGAAAAATGCAACTTTCAATATTTCAACCCGATATAAAAAATATGAGCTTCTCTCGGAGATGGAAGAAAGCAATAGAAGATGTACAAATGTAAATTTTTGAATATTTTGCTTTTTACTAAAAGGAAAAAGACTTCGATGTTATAATGATGTTCGAATAAAATTTTGTACCACTTGTTCTAATTCGCCAACAATTTTACATCGCGCATTAGCCGGATGTATCTATTTGTTATTGTGTTTTTCCTCTTAATACCAGGTAGGTACATATGCTACGGTTAGTTGGAAAAATCAGCAGCAAAAACAACAATAAACCAGAAACCGCAAGCAAAGAGTAATACCCCAGAACTGACCGCTCTGACCACCACTCAAATTATCATTAATGTTATTAATATTTGCAACATTGATTGATTGCAATGAATGTGAAATGGATGTTGATAGATGAACACAAACGACGAGGAGTTGAAGCATCGCATAGAGTTCATATCTTGTTGTTTTTGCCAACAAATTGCCCAGTGTGGCATCGATGTAAGACACGTACTGTACAACAATTGATTAGGCTGTGCTCTGCTCTGTGTGTGCAGCAGATGACAATGATGCGTTTCTCCTGTCAACCATCACCGCATCAGATTTTCGATTTAGACATGTCCTAGACACACAGACATGAACTGACGACACAGACAGTCGCGTGAGCTCCGAGGATTGGGCATCTCCGACGACAACTACAACATCAATAATAATTATTTTGATCGAGATGACGACAACAACCAGTGATGACTGGATGTTGAGCTGAATAAGTTGTTGTTGTTGAGTCGGTCCAGTCCGTATGTCCGATTGTCTGGGTCGCTATGATGGTGGCAACTGATGATACTGATACTACCTGATCCGCTACCATCGTTTTGCAATGCATTATGACAAGTTTGTGACATGTCGAGAACAAATTGCTGCTACGGCTCCGAGAGTGGCACGACGATCATCAGCGCACTATAAGCTGCTGCTTACTCGTGTCCCATAAAAAATCAATCGGATGCGGCTGGATTTTATGATTTTCTTGTTTTGTGGCTCCTGTAATTGTTGCTGATTTTTTGTTGCTGTATCATGTCAAATTAGATGAAATTGTAAAATGAGGCGATTTACAGGAAAAACGCTGAATTAAGGGGAACCTCTGGGGAAACTTAAAAATGCGTGTAACGACGAGAGAGCTGATCAGAATGCGATATCAGATAAAGGAAAGTAACACATTGGTTACGGGCAGCAGTGAAAGAGGGTCTGAATTCTTGCTCAACTAAAAGTTAAACAAAAAGTTATAGGATATAGGACCAAATTTTTAAAATTTTTTTTTAAAAATATATTTTTCTGTTTCAAGTGTTTTGGTTTTCATATGGACACTTGTGCCACTTTTAAAACTGTGGGCTATGTTGTGTATAGCAAAATGTTTCTTATTTGTTCGATTTTGTTTGCAGGAGCACAGTTTCTATAGTAGCACATTATTCTTTAAATTTTACATAATGTTTACTCAAATAATTCCCAACTACTTTAAAAGTTTTTTTTTATGAATAAGTTAATGCAAAGTCAACACAAGAAACAATTATTATTCGGAAAAACTCTGGTCGAGTTTAGACTTATAAGGCAACAACAGGAAAGAAAACTTAATTTCTATTCGTATAATTTGCAACTAGTTTAAGTAAGAATATTGTGTATATTGGCAGACCATTTTGTAAGGCGAAGGCTGGTAATCAGATGGAAAAACTCTATAAAGTAACACAATAAGTGAAAAAAAAAATATCTGTTCATATAATTCGCAACTAGTTTAAGTAAAAATATTGTGTATATTGGCAGACAACTTTATGAGAAGGAGTCGGGTAATCAGATGGAAAATCTCTTTATGGTTTCAGACGACTAAAGTAAAAATAAAAATTAAGAAAATATTATTTCTGTTCATATAGTTTGCAAATAGTTAAAGTGACAAGTTTTGCCCCTCCTCTCCTCACCATTTAATGGGATTTGCCCCACCTACGGAAAAGCTTCTTTTGTGGCACACCTCTTGGTAGGTAACGGGTGAAGGTTCAACCCTCCATAAGGGATTCCTTGAAGATACCCTATTTTCCCCTGGTTGTGATCTGGTAGATGTGGCTTTAACTAGAACAGCCCCCAACGACAACCTACTTCTCTGCACCTTCGAATGGAATTTTCATCACGGTTGAGGGCGATAGAAAATGGGTGCTTCCATGGCTTGAGCTGAACCTCATCTGATACGAGTACAGCACCATCTAGGGTTTTCACCGGATGTTGGCTAGAGCGGTGACCAACTGTCAGCTCTTTGGTGATTCTGTAAACGACTATCTCACCTGCTCACTGCTTTCTCTGCTTCTGATGCCAGGTTGATAATATAGTTACGTTTTTCACGTCTTACACTACGCTGCAATTCTCTCATTTTTCTTCGAAACAGGGACTCCAGCTCGATCCTCCCTGCTGATGGGGTATCTGCAATACGAGCTATAAGTAGCTTACGTTCTTCAATCCGCCTCCAGGTATCGTCGGTAAGCCACGTGCTGTGCCTGGCTTCTACCAACAATACTTTCCACTTCAATGTTCTTGGATGGTTGTTAGGCAGTCAGCTGCCCATTGCTTCCACTACTTGCAATAAATGATCCCTTAATGGTAGGCGTACTGAGGGGATCTTTAGCCGGTCGATGATATACCTAGGCATTCAGATGATATTGCGTAGTCTTTGAACTGATGCAGTAAGTAACTGGACAGTATCTACCATAAGGTGATGATCGCGTACCATGTCGGCTCCTCGTCTGTTTTGGACTTCTATAAGACAGCTCCTAAAACGTCGGCTGATCACCACTTGGTCGACATGGTTGTATGATTATTGCCTGTCAGTAGTCAGCAGTTATTATGCTCAAACATGCATCCCATGTCAAGGTGGTTGGTGTCGCAGAAATCGACAAATCTTTCACCATTGTCATTTCGTTCTCCGAGGCCGTGTTTGCCAATCACATGTCTGAGTTCCTCATTGTCGTTCTCTACTATTGGCATACAAGTCCTCCATCACGATGACGATATCTCCGTTTAGCGTTGCGTTGAATACAGCGCTTAGCTGATAGTAGAAATTGTCCTTTTCATCCTCAGTCGAGGGATTCGTTGTGGGGTAACACTGTATGATCGTGACGTGCCGTACTCTAGTTCAAAATCTGATCGATAAGATCCTATCACCATGTGGGTGCCAGGAAATTAGGTAGCAGCAGACCCACTTCAGATTCGCGGGATCTGCCGGAGGGTTTGCTGGATTAGAGTAGCACAGTGTTACACGTTGTGTCGGTTCCAGTAGCGGGCATTTTTCCGTACCACAGGACCTAGACCGTTCGCACTTGCAATTTTAGCCTGCATATATAAGGATTTATACACATAGTTGCCCGGACACCACCACTAGGAGGTAAAGCAAGCACTATATCATGGACTTGATTGTTGTGCTACTGGGTTAAACAAAGTTTTGAGCAGCCAGTAGTTTCCCGATCAATCGCAATGCAGATCCATCTACGTTATCAAGCAAAATAATTTGTTAAACGAAATGCAGAAGGAAGTCAAATCGTGGATTCCGATTGAAACGATCCTAGATTACTTCGACTACATCGTTCACCGACATCCATCGACAACACCGACGTTATAATATAATGCCTTTTAGATACCACCTCTCTATTTGTGTCAAAGATTCCATAATATTACTTATATTTTTCAAAGAAACCAAAGAAGTTTCACTTCTATCGCTCTCTTTTTATGCTCAATAGCAATAAAAGTAATCTCCCGCCCCTCCTCACAGCAACATCAACCAGCAAAAATCTTCTGCACATTAAGGTTCAAAATTCAATATGGAATATTTTTTCATAATTTTCCAGTTCCAGTTAGTCGGTAAAGTATTTGACAGTAATCTGGTTAGAGTATTTCAAAACTTAGCATAACAATTAATAATAACGGATTTTTCTGACCCAGAATAAAAGCAACACTACTTCTTACCGACAGACATTTGTTAACAGAATCTCACGGTCGCACATGCACAACTCTATTTGCCATATCTCCTGTAACCGCAGGCCATTAAGCCATCGGACGCATTCCTAATAGCTCACTTATTTGCAAACACATAAACAGACAGAGCACATAGAGCTCTAGAGCACTACGCACATTTTGTTACAATTTCACAGATTGATGTTGGCGATGCCCGGTCGTTGCGTGTCCGCTGCTGATGGCCTGCCACATCATAATTCATCAAACGAAATGGCCGTTCGGCTATAAATTTATCAACAGTAATGATATATGTCCGCATTTGCCTATTTCTCTGACGGAGGCCACTCAACTGTATGTCTCTGAGATGTACTCGTATAAGTACATATGAGTAGGTATTTTTTTTGCACAGCTTGCAGATGCTGCCTCCGGCATCTTTGTCTATGTCTAATGTCCAAATAATGATTGTATCTTAAGAGCCAGAGATCATATTCTGCGGCTGTCTGGGCTGGATGGCTGACTGGCTGGCTGGACCGGTCGGCTCTGCTTTAGACGTTTATTGGACTTAAGCGATTTATTCGATGTTGTAAAAATCTCACAAATTCCACTAAAAAGAGATTTCGTTTGGTCGGCGTTTCGAAGTCGGCGGGCACCGAAACTGCCTCTCTTCTGTTTGGCTAGGGATTTGTGCGTTTGTCTACCAGTATGTTTATGTATCTCTTTCTGTATCTGAATCAGACAACAAAGTTCTGCATTATTATTATTACTCGCATTGTGATTATTCGCTTTGGCCGTGGTCAATAAGCGTCAAAGCCATAAATGGAGCGTTTTCCTAATGACACTAAATGGGGAATTGGCGCAGCAATTGCCATTCTTGTTCGTTTAAGAAATCCACTTGGCTTATGATGTGTTTGTTTCTCACGCATTTCGCAGTTGTAGTGGAAATTTTCGTGGCTTAGAATTTCACTTAATGCTGCAGTAATTCATTGGAATTAGATCGCGGTTGGCTATGAACATTTTTTTCTCGAAAATTTCGAAAATGTGCAATTATTCCAAATTTCATGTCGTTACCATAATTTACTTTACCTGCCACTTCAGTGTACTACAAGGTCTGTCTAGAAGGCTGACAGTGTTATTGTTGATGAGCACCTAGACCCATATAGAAGAAAAACCAGATTTACTCAGTTCTATCCGTCGATAATACGGAATCAAAGTATAGTGGTCATCGGCTTTAATGGTAAACGAATCCTGTATGCAGGAAAAGAATCGGACCAGCAGCGTGAGTCAAACCAAGGGTGATTAAACTCGATTGCATAATTAAAATCAATGGAAAAAATAATTGTTGCGGACAAATTATTCACATCTTTAAAAGCTGATAAAATGCTCCGAATTGCAGGGATGACTTTTATTAAAAGTCTCCGCGGAAATAAGAGATGTATTACAAAGTAGACCCCGACATCCCAGCTCTCTCAACTGAGATTGGTTTCACGGAAAATGATACTATCTTATCATATGTTCCGAGCTGTTATTTGATGTCAACGTTTCACTATGAAGTCGGAGGTTTAGAGATTAATCTTGTATTAAAAAAAGCTTGGAGATTAGCTACTTAAACAGCAGACCAGGAAATGTTAATTGAAAGTTAAGCAAAGGACTGTTTACTTCTTCCTCTTTTTTATATTCTAACTCTGATATTTTATGTGATTTGGACATTCTTTTAACCAGATTCAGACTAGCATACTAACTAACCAAGAACCAAAAATGTATGCATCATAGCCACAAACCTTTTTTTTCTCTTTTGGAAACCGGAAGTAGCTCATTTCCTGCTTCAAGCATACTGGCCAGAGAATCTGTATTTGCATCTCTGTCTTTATCTTGTGTACATCATATATTGGTTTTTAACTGTCGGTGTTAACTTTTTGAGCCAGGCTTTACTGGCTTTAAGCAACCGTGCGCGTATTTCTGGTTCCATGCTGCTACCGTTGAACCGAGATAGTTAAAGGATTGCACTACTTCACATTCGTGCTCCAATATTTTAATTGAGAGACTAATGTTGGATCTTTTTTTTGCTCTCATGTATGTGCAGTCCATGATTTCGTGCAGCCCGTTCGATCTGGATGAAAGCTTCGTTTACGGCTGTTTGGCTTCTATCAACAATGTCAATTTCATCTGCGTAAACCAGTATCTGAATGGACTTATAGAGAATTGTAACTCTCGCCGTTACGTCAGAGTATTTGTTCAGTTTCTTCAACGCCAGGTTGAAGAGGACGTAGGCCAGGCCATCCCTCTGTCGGAGCCCGTTATAGATGTTGAATGGGCTTGATAGCAATCCGGGTATTTTTACTTGGCTTATAACATTAGTGATGGACAACCTACATAGTCGTGTCGGTTTATTTTGGATGCCAAATTCTCTAATTGCTTAACGAATTTCTACTGTCTGATCAGTTGTTGATTTGCCTGTGATGAAGCCACACTGGTATGGACTAATGATTACTTTAGCATATGGGGCTATCCTGTCTTAAAGAATAGAGGAGAAAATCTTATACGCGGTACTCAACAACGTTATATCAAGACAATTGCTGCATGTTGTGAAATCTCATTTAAAATATATGGGCACAGTATGCCTCTTCGCCAGTCTTCTGTCATCGCTGCTTCCTCCCATGGTAGGTAGGTAGGTAGAGTGGTGGTCCACGCTGTGCTTGCGAGGTCCTCAATTAGCGCTACTATGCGCCATTTTGATGCCACAAATTTCGAGGGTTCTAGCATGGATAAGTACATGGTTTTATATCCAGCCTGTAGCGTTCAGGTATGAGATCAAGTCAATGGTCCTGTAATCCGAGAGCTCTTTCAAGTCGTAAAAAAATGGTTTACCCAAAATACGTTGTCTTGACCCTGCTAGTGCCGGACAACTGCAAAGGAAGTGTATGCTAGTTTCTTTTTCATTTTCATCTTTGCAACCATACTTGCATTATTATTTCATGAATTGCTTGCTCTATTGTATTGATCAGCTCCACTTGGATACCATCTGAATATGAATCTATGATATGTTATTGCATGCTGCCATCTATAAAACTCGTTGTCCATTGTCATTTGTGTAAGCTATGGGTGCCAATAAACTGCCTGAATACTGGCTCCCTACCTATTTTGTCATTCGTATCATGAACATCGTGAACATTTATGAGGCTTATGTTTTTAAAGCCGATAACAGTGGGTTTCATTCTTTTCCTGATTATAAACCCAACGTAGAGCACAATGATGTCTTTCATAAGACCTGTAATATATGTCATATTCTGATTTTTGTAAGACACCATTCCCCGTCAACTGCATCTTCTGAATTGCTGTTATGTTAACATTATATAAGCTGTTAGGCAGCTCGATCTCTATACAGTGAGCGTACGTTCCAAGAGAAAATTCTTAAATCATTTAGCCGTTTTCGCTGCCGTTGTGGTCGTAGTTCATCAGTGTATCCGAGGCTGATTTGGGTTATCGTAATAACGTTTTTTTTTTATGGCTGAGGCTATTGGCCTCGCGCCAACCTTACTTTTAAGGGACTAGCCCGATCATTTAGCTTTTCCTGTATTGGCGGAAATTTACCAGCGGCCACCACGTGGAGGTTTGGTTGCACTTTTACCAGTCAGATGTAGTTAGGGACACCTGCAATTCTGAAGCATTCTGTGTTATTCGACCTATTCTTCTGATAGCTGACCGCCCTAAACACATTATTTGTACCATAATAGCACGAAGTCATCTATAATTTGCGCGAATCGATGACTGAATTTTAAAAGTGAATTTAGATATTGCTAATAATAAATGTCAAATAGTAAATGCAGCATGACAGCTTGTTTGACAGTTAACCCTCAAGTAATTTCCGTCTTAACAAAAATAAAACCCTTTACAAACACGTGCTAATGTGAGCTTAATTAAACTGGCATGATTGCCTTCCAACTTTAAACGCTTGGTAATTACGTTTTATAAACCAGTCGTACGTATTTTTTTGTATTGCAAATTGCAAACGGCTAAACTGGAATGATGATGGTGATGAATTATTGCCTGACATATGTGATTTCATTAGTCATTCATTGAAACTCAAACACAACAACTAAGTAACAGAGTTTTACAATTAACTGTCATCGCAACTAAGTAACAGAGTTTTACAAATAACTGTCATCGCAGTGGTTATTTCGGTACCTTTAGAGGTCTAATTTATTAAGTGTGAACAAAAAGTGAATGCTTCTTAGCTGGAAGAAGCAAAACAATAGGTAAATAATTTCCAGAACGAATCAGTGAGATTGGAAATAACTAATTACTGTCGACTTATTTCTAACTGGGGTGAGTGATTTGAAGCTATGTCGAAAGCCAAATGAGTAAAGAAAATCTAACTTAATTTGAACTTTAGATTTTAAACTTGCTAAAAATTTCTGAAGGTACATTAATCTTCAGAAGTTTCTATAACCTGAAATTATTGTAAATGTTGGAACAAATTTTAAATCAAGTTCGTTTCTTAAGTCTTTTGTTTTTAAATAATTTTCTAATGCTTAGTACAGCGTGGGCGTTAGAAAATAAAGGAGAGAACTAACTCATACAAATACAAGTCTGAATGCACATCATCGTACTGGCCAGAAATAATTATTTTCCGGCCTAACCGAATGACTCATCGTGTCTCACTTAATCCACAACAATAACTCTGACAATTTGTTTTTTCTCGTGTACAACAACTTTTTGATTCCCCTGGGAGATGTGACGACGACGGCGATTACGAGAGAGCACAGCACAGTTGGTACCGACTGAAAAAAGTGTCGCGGCGGAAATTTAAGCGTTTTCTTTGTCGTCTCGTATTATGGACTATACGGGCAACGCTCACGTCAAAGCCACCAGTTGCTATTAACTATTTAACCAACCACCGCTGCGATTTATAGGTTCACTGTTTTGCTCTTGTTTTGCTCTTTTTGAAGACAATTGGTACCGGCTGTGCTGGCCGCTTGGCGATTTGACACTACGCGCTTAGCCATTTTGTCACAGTTTGATCACGTCGCTCGTCCGAATAGGCAATTCTGGTCGCTCTCTGTGCGTTGCCCTGAAATGTTAAGCATTATTTGGGTCCTCTGGGGATTTGTACGAACAGCCGTTTAAATGTACACGAGCAATGCAGAGCACAGTCGCGCGACTTTAGTGCACCTGCAGTGCAGTTGCGGTTTTTCTTCGTTCAGTTACTGTGGTCGGTCCAAGCTTTTGTTTGCTTGGTGTTGTCGGACGTTTTCATGTCCATCACTTCCATAGACGAGATAATTCCTTCCAAAAGGAAATTCAAACTTGGAGTGCGACAGTTTTGGTTTTTTCTATCGACATTTGCGGTATTATGGGTTAAGTAATTTCACACCTTAGTTCCTCTCTATCTTTATATTCTCCAACAAATTGCGTCATCCTTGTTTTTGTTATGAAAATATGATCGGATTTTCTTTTGACATTAGTCCAAATAAATAACATCAGCTCATAAGCTCTTAAGCGTGACAGTTGTTGACATTTTTTGAGTATTTCCGATGATAAAGCCAAATCCGATAATGATGGTCGGAATTCCTTAACATATTTGACACTTCTTTATCGTATATACAAAATTTTTGAATTCATAAATACTTTAACATAACACGGATTAAATTTCAAGGTGCAAGTAGGAGCATTTCTCTCAATTGTTTTTTATATTAACACTGTAAATATTTTTTAAACTTCCACTACTGGAGTACTCTGCTCAGTTTGACGCCCACATTTCCTCTTCATGGCAACGCACACAGCATGGAAATGTTTGCATGTTGGTCATTTGTCGTCTATGTCTGTCCTAGCGATAAGTTCACTCTGCAATACACTTTGTGATACCCTGATGGTTGTATGAGGAGAAGATGGAATTGTAAACCTCAATGATAATTGGCGATCGTCTGGGAGATGCTTGAATTAATTAAATTTTGCGTGAATTAGGAAATTAGAGCACAAGTTGGACATGGGCACAAGTTACGTATGCGATGCTATAACTTGTGTTACTTATCGTTTCAATTAAGTGGCACTTGTTGGCGACATATTCTGCTTTAAAGTGCGTTAATGTAACATTCGTGTTATTGTACCTACTAATTTAGAAATTAGCTTATCGCTGCTATTTTACTAGAAAATTCTGAGAGCAAAGTTATGGTCTTTTACTTGAAGGTAGATGAAATCTTTTTATAAAAATAATACTCTAGCACATATGGCTGACACTGCGACCCAAAAGATCTATTGTATCAAAGGGTAAGGGTAATCTAAGAGACGAACTACCACTCTAATGAAGGATAGTTCGAGTTTCATAACTTTTGTGACAAACATATATTATTATGGAAAATACATCTCCTAAGCTAAATTAATGCTTGGCATTAATAGATGATGCATTGTCTTCCGAACAGAATCTTCATTCTGTATCTGAGCATAGATCGATCTTGTTAAGGCGAAAACGCACGACACAGTGACCCGTGAGAAATTTTACCACCTTTTTAAGTCTATCCTTGTCTAGATTAAGGATTTTCTAATAGGAGTACGAGTACCGATCATAAGCTTAGCGAGTATTCCTTTTATCTAGTCTGCAGAAAAACTTTCAATTTCCCATGCCTTCACTAGGACTAGATGTCAAAGATGTTTGAAAAAGTACGGTAGAGATACCATCAAACTTCACCGCTTTGTAGTTCTTTAGTTGCGAATTTTTTTCAGTTATGCTGGAAGTTCCAGTGCGTATTGAGAATAAGTATTTTCAGCTTCAGTCAACTCTTGTAAATTCCTTTATATTAACGTCTGACCTATTAAGTGACGCTGCAAGATGTTATTTACATCTTCTTTGCTGAACCTCATCTATAGTCAGTCGGGCAATTTTTATTGGATTTTTGAACGTTTCCCCACCTATAAGTTTCTAAATGATTCTGTAGACAGTATCGCTGTCATTCTTGCGATGTCTTTTATGGAGTTTCGTTTGTCTATGCAAATTTACTTTCCTAATGCATTATATATTAAACTGAAGTTTGAAGAGTTTTCACAAATATCCATTTATAATTTTATAAAAACATAAAAAAGCAGTAACTTTGTCAGCTCAATGTTATTATAATTTAATTTACTATCAATATCCAAACAATAATGATGATGACAATTACATAAAATCCAGCTGACATTTGTCTCCTCGTCTTATCGATTATACATACTACTGTGCTGTGCTACTGTTTCACATTCACCATCAACACTTATTAGTATCTTGTCTGTGCAATGCAAGTTAGCAGAGACGGTGACTGCCACGATGACCACTACCTAGACTACGATGATTAATTAGATGAAAATGTTCCCCTACGAGTAGATGCCAACAAAAAAGACCTGCTTATCCGCTCCTTATTAACTTCAATCTTAACACTATAATGTCCTTAAGTAGCAGTAAACGCACATTAACCAAATACCAATGTTCATCCGGGGTTGGTATTATTTTTTTGACCTTGCTATTCTGCAGCCAACGTCAGTAAGCCAGTTGTAGCGGTAGTCCATAATTTAATTTCTTTTTTGTTGTTGTTGTTAAATGTTCAATGTTTTTGTATTGTTTCTGTTATAAAAGGAAGGAGAAGAATTTTCACACATTGCGACGGTAATTGAATGATTAGGAGGCATTAAAATTGGAATCTCGTCAGCACAGCAGCACCACTAATGAGCTAAGCGGCGGTCGTAGCAGCAGGCAGCTTTCCTGACATTGCTTTGGGGTAATAATAATTGATTGTAACACTGGCTGTATAGAAAGTACCAGTATAATGTCAATTATTACTAAAATGGCAAGCGACAGCATTCCATCAATTCACACCACTGGGTGGCTATGGAATAGCCATTAAAATCAGCATTTATTGTACCTATGACCGTTTACACAGGGAAGTTAACAGAAGGCTAATAACCAATTAAACCCGATTACACTTCTGTTAACTTTGTTGTTAAACCCAGCATTGGACTATTATGTTCCTTTTTGATGTATAACATATTTGCTCCTGGTATGCTGCTGGTGGTCTTTAGAGATTTTGAGAGGGTCTTGAGTGCACATAAAAATTACAACTTTAATACAACAAATAGCAAAAACAGCAAAAGTTCACCAATTTACACGGGTAATTAATATTTACTTATAACACTTTTATTTCACTATTATTCACTTAGGTTGTAGCTTTATCTACACATCTACCAATCTATCAAATACGAGAATATACTGGAAAATTCCTATAAAAAACTCACCAAATATAGTTACATACAAATTTAACTACATATATGGTACACGAATGTTCCATAGTCACAGTCATAATCATAGTTTGAGCGAGTCAAAAAGTGAGGCAAAAAATACTACAATGTCTCAAAGGTATTACAAATTTTTGGTCTTTCGTGAAAAGAATTAAAAATAAAATCTCGTCGTCGATTCTAACGCTCATTTATAATGACATGACAGCTCTAAGGACAAGGCTTCTAATTTTTCAGCATTTTTCAGCTAGCTTCACGCTTCCATATTGTGCACAGCTACTCTTACACCTACACCGCCTACACTTCCGAGTATTGAACATGGGACAGATAGGTTCACATTCGTACTCTTGCTGTTCCTAGTGCAGTTGATTCCAAGCTGGCATTAAAATTGCATAAGCATTTCCATTTATCCTGTTCCTTTGGACTCTTTCCGAGAAGTTGTAAAACAGCATTTGGCCAAAAAAAGCAAACAGTCGTCTCCTTCTTCACAGCGACCCATAGCACTTACGTCCATTCTTTCCAAGGTTATGGAAACGCTGATAAATTATCAGCTCATGAAATATCTTGAAGCTACACCGAAATCCTTACTGACTGGCAGTGAGATTTCGTGGGCACCGTTGTAAGGTGACTTTATGGTATATCTCACCGTAAAGTGGATCCGATCTTTGCATCTATTTGGTGATAGCTTTTGCACTCGCATTTGACAGATTTAGGCATCAATCTCTTTTGTCCAAAATGCGTGCTTATGTAGTCGATGGAAAACTGCTCCAGTTAACTGAAATTCAGAGAGATTTATTGGTTAAAGTGTCGCCACTCATTCCTCTTTAAAGTATATCCTTAAGTCAATATGGTCTTATGGAATTCATCTCTGGAGTTCCAGATTGAATTTCTTCGGGACATCATCTGTGCCCTCTATTCTAAATAACAATGTATACAAGAACTAAATGATAGACGTTTTCAACAGCGTCATCAAAAACATCCTCAAAATCACCTACACATCAACGTTGAGGTTCTCTAAATACAAGTGAATAACCCGAAGCCATACACTAATTGACATTACACTCATAAGGTTAGGTGCGGTGCGGGTAGCTACTAGACCATGTTGTTGACTGCATTTGGGTTAAATTGTCGAACATTGACTTGCAGCATAAAAGCAATTGATAAAATGCCTCCACATGCCAATCAGCTGAGCAAATAATCGAGTTATTAAAGTCGAAGTTCAGTTACCGGGTTATAACCAAAAATGGAACGGGTTGCATAGTTCGTGTGATTTTTCGTGCATACAATTTACTTGGGGACTATGTGAATTCCATACCAATAAACCAGACATCAAAACCAGAATCGAACGCAAAAATCCCATCCCACGATGAATGAAAACAAATCATGAACAATTGGGCTCATCGCATTTACTCAAGCGCTACGTTTGAGTGAAATACATTTAATATTGCGTTCTATAAAAAAACCAACCCATAAAATGAATTTTTTTTAATGTAAATCTATAATTGGAGATCTGTTCTTAACATAAATTGTAACGGGTTATTTAAAAAAAAACTGTGTGAGTACTAAGTATTGATGTGTAAACATGTTAGTTCATATTATATATGCAAAATTATATCGTGCAAAATAATACCTCAAGACAACCAATAAGACCCCACAAGAACCCACAGCAGGTCTCCTGTCAACAGAACGTCACTCAAGAAGCTCTAATAACCCTCTCAAGCCTCTTCAAGACCACCACAATACCACCCAAAGGCCCCCTCAAGACCACTCACAAGACCCCCCTCAAGACCCCCCTCAAAACCCACCACAATAACGACGGCAACACCGTCCTAGAGACCCCATTGAACACCCTTCTCAAGTCCACCGACCTATCTATACCCTCCCAATACCACCAAAAGTCCTCTTTCAAGACACACTCATGAACATTTAAGACCCTCTCATGACCGCCTCAAAACTCCATCAAGACTCCAGGAAAGACCCTCTAAAGAAGACCTCAAAACCGTTTTCTTTGCATTTGTTATCCGTTAGAAAGTAGGGGAACAGATCGTTATGATCTTGAAACATTACTCGTAGGCTTTTGGCTGATGCCCAATTTGTATAATTACCGCTACTTAATTTTGTAGAAAATTTGATAGGCCCGAGAAAATCCCAATATAATGATTTATTATTCAAACCAACTAGGCGGCGCTGTTAATCTCCAATGGACTTAATTGGGAACATTTCGCATAAATTAATTACTTAAAATGAAATTGTGCCGTTTTTCGTCTTCGCTTGAAAAAATGTAAAATAATCATTAAGCCCAATGTTAATTATACAAATTGAAGACCAACAAAAATATTTTTTGACAAAAAAAAAACTGCTACACGCACATCTCCTGAGGGTATAGAGCTTTACGCAAGATCGTGCCATGTTTTGTTTTTATTTGTGCTGGTAAATTGCATGGAATAGTTTTTATGTTAATTTGTTATCAATTATTTACAGGTTCATAACGGAAAGTTATTTATTATACCTAAATAGAAGAGTTAACAAATTGTTTCATAATTAGCTTATAATGGGATTACATGCAAGGTTTTTAATCATATAGCCAACTTTATAATGGAATTAGCTAAAAGGTTCTTAGTCATCTTATCAAGTAGACACATTATTTTTATTGGGGAATGGTTTTGTTTAAGGCTTTTAATTTATTGAAGTGAGACTTTCAGATCTGTTGTACATGTCTTTACCAGATTAAGTTCGTTAATTAATGCTACTATTTCGAGAAATCAATTGCCTTGATGTTGAGCCCTTGTATAGTATAGGTCTTAAGGATGGGCTCTTGCATAATATAGGCTTTGAAAATTATGAATCTTTTAAGGGCGTGGATGTTTCTTGTCAAGAGATTATATGATCGAATATATCATTCGCCGCAGGTTAGTTGGAGATTTCCCAATTTTTGCCAAATAATCGTTAAATGGATCATATCCCACACTAATGATGGCAGTTATTGTCTTGATCCAACATCAGTGCTCTGTCTAAATGTTTAATTTTGTAACTGAGAGGCCTTTTGGTTAGTCTCATCCCAAGTGATGATGCCCGGCTTGTTTCCATGCCAGTACTTTCCCATTCAATGTTGTCTATTGCAAGAAGAAATGCTGTTATGAGGACCATTATTCGCAACGATATTGGCTGCCTCATTTTCTGAAATACCACAATCACAGAAAGACCACATCAGGGTTTCATTTGGTTGCTTTTTGATTGATCTTTCAGTCGACCGATCCGAAAAGTCAAATAAATTAATGATGAGGAAATGGTCAGTTCAAAGTTGTCATTGTCCTTTTCTTTCCTCGATAGTATTTTCCACTTCGTAGAACGTAGTTCTTTATTTTCGAAATCCAGGTCTCGGATTATTAACTTCATTCGTCTTCTTACTGCATAGAGGTAGGTAGATGTTGAAAATTGGTGTGCTTTAGATACCATTCTCCCCGACAATGTGCAGGCTGGTGTTTACCATTGCTTTTGATTAGCATTTGTGACTTCCCTAAATTGACATCAGAGAGAGTACCTAACGTACGTAGCTTCTCTTTATCATATGTCACTGGACTTTGAATCTCATAGCTATAGCTGCTCCACCTGGAATTGGTTTGCCTATTGTTCTTGAGTTATTGGATTTGTATCCCGTTTAGACAGAGTTTTAGGGTTGCTGTCATCCGAGTTATTATGTTTGGTATTCCTCCTGTCGTTGATTTTCGTATGAAATTTTGCAAAGGCATTTTTGAGGGGTCCTGATTATTTTAATTCCAATACCGCTCCCACGTCCCCGAGGTCAAAACTTATCAGACTGTCTCTATGGTCAGAGAGGTGATATATGTGGACAAGTTTTCCAAGCATCTTTGCATCTTAGGCTTATTCGTATTCTTATACGTATTCCAAACATCGCTATTGTAATCGATAATTTGTAATCGCTTCACGTGGAAGATCTGGACCGTATCCCGCCTGTAGAGCCAAATAGTATGAATTGCTAGACAAGTCAATCATGGCCGTAGTCTGTAAGAGTGTGTTCACTCTCAGAAGTATGGCTTAAGTGGTCCTTAGCTTCCAAGATTGGTGTTATTGAAGGAGCACCGCCCTCAAGTTTTATATTTTCAGTTTTACCCAAACATTAGATTCGTTTATATGAAGACAGCCGGTTCGATAAAGCATGAGCTGTTAATAACCCTAGGGCGCCAGATATCCGAAGTGCTATCGATGGAAATATTTTATCAGCCATTCATCTATCGACGCACGTGTCTCACCTTGTATTGAGAATTTTTTTTATCGAGGATATCTCCTCTATATCCGTTAAATTATGACAGACAGGGTCACTTATCTTCCGTTTAATGATCTTGAAAAGGATCGAGGCTTTGTAAAGTCACCTGATCCTGGATCAGCAACCGTTCCAGGTTTCTCGACCCCCAACTTGTTTTTCCTTAAATCAAATCGTAAATTCGCTCGATGAGGAAATAAATAACGAATGCAATCCCCAATAATATCAAAGAGTTACATTCATGCAAAATAACTGTGGAGGACCCTCGTCTTGTAATCGTCTATATTTTTACCCTCCTGACATGCAGAAACCTTGGTTGTTCTCTCACATTTACATAAACTACAAATCTCTTATTCCAAACGAGAACAGATACGTACAGATATTCACTTCTCATCATCGGCAAATGCACCTATAAACTCTGACAAAATACTCGTGACATTGTGGTCGTTGCAGGAGTCCAGTCGAGAGGATGAGGATGCAGCGGGTGAATACATTGTTACAGTTTCCTTCAGATTATTTGTCCCCCATCATTGCATTGACGACGAACGAACAAATTCAATTCAGCAAATGAAAAAAACAAAACCCAAACAATGTAGCATTGAAGCCTCCACCATTCAATGGAGTGCAGGATCGGCGTCGACAGCCGATCGATGGAATTATTTTTTTGTTGTACAGTTCAGGAGCACCACATCGCTGTACGAGACAATAATTATTATTACTATTATTGTTATTATTAGTACAGATTGGTGAGCGCATCTGGTTGCGGTGTACCGCAACTCCTCTGAGACATGTAAACCTCTTGGTCGGACGGATAGCGACGCTACTGCTACTGCTACTGCTGCTTCTGTATTTTGCATTTTACATGACTTCTGTGCAATTGTTGCGTCTTTTTTGTTGGCTTTTGTTTTTGTCTATCTGTTGTTGTTGTTGTTGTTTCTGATGTTATTATAGCAGATCGGTTTATTAGCATTTGCTCTTGATTTTGATATTTAAACTTTACGAGTGAGTTCGAGACAAGCGGCACAACGAAGATCTCCTCCGTTGTTCAGCAGCAACAAGGGCATTTTCCAACTCCGACTTTAACTCTTACTCTGGTCTCTCACAGTAGATGACGACGACGATGAAATTATTCTCTTGATGCTTCTGTTGTTATTTGGTTGTAGTTGTTTTTGTTGTTGCTTCTGAGTCACGAAGATTGTATCATTTTGGCTTTTATTCTACACTGGCTGGGATTTTTTAGTTTGCAAATATCCGTTTAACCGTTTTTTTGGTTTCAACTTAACTTTCCTCGCTCCTCTTCTTCTTCATCGTCTTCTTTACTGTCTTGTTGTTGTTTTCCCAATGCAGATGAAGGTTATGCTGAAAAGATTCCGATAGCGGTGGATGGGAATGTCTCCATTGAACTAGTTCCCATCTTGATGACAATATCTCGATGTTTTTGAACTATTTTACAGCCAACTGAGGCTTATATACTGCCGGCTGAATTAAGACATTTAACTTGCTTTGGTTTTGGTGATTGCTTCGAGTGATTTTATTGCAGTGGTGGCAAATGGTTGACTTATGCTTGCTACAGTAAAATGAATAAAAAATCAGTGGTTATTTTACGGTTATTATAAAATAAAATGTTTTCTTAAACCCTACCACTGAAATAGTTTGGTATCAACAAGTGATGATAAATTATTATGTGCATATTTGGTGCAACTATCAGTTGGTAAATTTATCGATCGATCCATCCAGATAGTGTCACAATACTTTGTTATAACTATTAATTTAATGGGTAAATACGCTCCATCGCGTACGGGTCCTGGCAATGAGCTTCAGCCCTGGCCAACTCTTCCCCAATTGCCGTGTCTCCTCCTCAACTGTTTTCCGCATTGTATTTCTCGGACGACCCGTTCTTCTACCATTCTGAGATAACGGGTTTCATTGCATTGCGTAGTTTGCTATGGAACTTTCGCATTTTCAGAGTGTATGACCAATCCACTGCCACTTCCGTCGTTGGATGGTTGTGCCTATTGGTTTCTGGTCCGTTCTCTGGTATAGATGTTCGTTAGAGTTACAGTTTGGCCAAAAATCCCTTAAGATGTTCCATAGACACCTATTTACGAACGTTTGTAATCTTTTTGTGATATTAGCGGTTACCTTCCAAGTGCTGCACCCATACAACAGCACAGATTCAACATTTGAGCGAAACAGTCGAAGCTTGGTGTTTAAGCTAATCGCATTGCTTCGCCATATCCTGGACATCATTCCAAACACCGATTTTGCTTTGCCGATTCGGTTGACAATGTCCTGTTCGGTTCCACTTTCGGTCGAGACAATACTCCCAAGATATTGGAAACTCTCTACTCTCTGTAACGACTATGTTAGCTATTAATATCATCCCTATAGAGCGGCGGCAATCAGAACTACTTCTTAAAAAAGGCGAGATTGTTGTCCTTCATTGAGAGTAAGCATAGAAAAAGATCAAGACTAGTACACTCAAACTATTGTCTCCCGCTGCTGCAAGCTGACCATCAATGAAATATTGAAACCTAGCAAACAATGTGGAAATACCAGCCCATTAAAAACAACCCATGAATATTACAATTTTTCATATAAATTCTCTAATTGAAGATTTTTCTTTTTTATTTAGACAAAACCCTGGCCCAATTGGTTGATACTGCGACCTAAAAAAATCTATTGTATCGTAGGGTGTAACTAATCTAAGACACCTAATATCTTCCTAATGAAGGATAGTATGTCCTTGATCCGCCGAAGAACATAATGCCTTGTGGAAAATATGTCTCCTTAACCAGAATAAACCTGGACAGTCACTGAGGATGAGCCCGGATGTTTCGTCCTCCCTCAAGTCGAACCTACATTCCGCGTTTGAGCCCAGATTATATTTGCTAAGGTGATATCGCAAGCCAAAGTGATATTTGAGAAAGCTCACTAGCTTCCGGATGCCATCCTTGTTTAGATCAAGAATTTCCTTATAGGAAAATGGCCTGATTAAATATTTGGACTATCTAAGCCATGGGATATTATGGCAGGGGGCAGGACGAAGTTTCCTTTCCCATTTATTAATCATCGCTGTGGTGGTAGCCCAGCTGATACCACAGTAAGTTTTCTCTCTGGTGACCAGGAACCCAATCTAGTATTACCCTGTTGAGCCCTACCAGTGATTGCAGTGCATGGTAGCAGCATTAAACTGAATTAGAGTCCATTATGCTGGATGACAGCGCTTTCAGTGCTGCTTGACTATCTGATAAGATATACATCGTAGCACCTATAATACCCTTGCTAAGGTTTATCCTAGCGCAAACCTCGATGGCATGGAGTTTTGCTTGAAAAACAGAGGTACACTTCCCCATTGGTACTGGTACTTTGGTGTTGGTTCCGAATACCCCAGCTCCCACTCCAGAATCAATCTTCGATCCGTCTGTGTACAAGACCAGACTTTAGCTGTCCACTACCTAAATTGATAGACTACCATGTGGCTACCATTAGATGACGGCAGCGTAGTGTATTAGTCATTGGTCATTATTACTATAGATAAGGTTTTTCCAACCCTTCATTGTTATGGAGCCGTATACATGTGTACTGTGACGTGACGGTAGAATTAAATTCCTTAGTGAATGCCATCTGTCATTTGATCTGTGTTGGAGCCTCCAATTCACAAGTTAGCTAGCAATTTCAAAACTCTTTAAATTGTTCTTCACATATTGTTGCATAATGTCTTTGAGATTAAATCAGGCAATCAGTTTAGTTAATCGTTGTCCTTGCTCAGTCTTTGCACTTTGGAGTCAGTCTTTGTTTTAATCAAATTTGTTTTAATCAGAGGACAAGAAAATTTTTCTAGCGTACGTGTGTGGGTTTGTCGGTTTGTCAGTTTGTCAGTTTGTCCGGTTATATATTGTGACTTCTACCAAACAGAATTTGATGGGACTTGTTTTAAAACAATTGGTAAGCGCTTGGCTTTCGATGACTTGAGGCGCGTCACGTGTTGCGCGTCGCGTGTGGCGCGTGTAATTTTTTTTATTTATTTTTTATTTTTTAAATACCAGTTTTAAAACTTGGCTTGCTATGACGTGACGCGTGTCGCTCGTCGCGTGTGTCACGTGTAATTTTTTTTTATAAATACTTGTTTTAAAACAATTGTTAAGCGCTCAGCTCTCGATGGTGTTATTTTGAGTTTTTTTTTTATTCATAGGGGTTAGGAGAAAAAAAATTTTTTTTAAAAAAAAAATCTGTTTAAGATAATTCAGTCTTTAGGCTGAATAACAATTATACATATGGCGAGCTGAGAAGCTCGCTTTACTATCTTAAATTTCTAAATAACAAAACAGAACCTAAATTCTTTCTTTTATGCAATAATTTACTTTTACCACTAAACAACTTTTTCATATTTTAATCCCAATGCTGTTAATAATTATGCAGATCCTCAAAGCACACATCATAAATATAACAACAATTAATATTTATTTGACTTCTTAAAGATGTTCACTGTTACCAAAATGAAATGATAAATTGACTTAAATTATTGCCGATCAGTTATAGTTCGGCCAACCGGATTGTTATGCGAATGCCAGATCAGTTTGTTATACATCAAGCAAAACACAATCAAAATTAATTCAAGTCATACCAAATAGAATAACGCAAATAAAAATTTAACTAAGGTATTGAAAATTGTTATTAATAATAACAAATTACCACATAAGCTGGTTTTGCTGTATTTATTAGAAGGTAGCTTCTCTGAGACAAACGAAAGCGGATCATTTCAAACAAAAAACCGAACAAAATGAATACAATACTCGTTATTTTAAGTCTGTTGACTGTGCACTTCAAAAGTCCACATTCTGCGATTTTTTAAACTTTAGTATAATTTACTCATATTTTATGTTAGGTGTTTATGTTTGTTGTTTGGCGTAATACCTTGAAATATCTTAAAAATTAATGCACACCTTTTACTTAAACAATTGTACCAGTTTGGGTCATTGTTAGCAAAAAAAAAAACGTAGTATCACTGTCGTAGAAACGTTCAAGTGTGTTTGATGTACATATAAATAGGTAATACCATTGAATGTAAAGTTTTTGTCATCACTACAATCGAAAATATCTAATTTATTGCAAGACTATCGGTTACATGAGGAGAGAAAAAGTCGTCCAAATAAGAGGAAATCAATGCTTTGAAGAATTTTTAATTTGTACTTCCGTTTTTTTTAAATCAATTCAAAATAATGACGATCTGCTCATAAATAACATTTCTTGTGGTTATGCAAATTTCTGTTTGTGTTGTAAAAACCTTCATACACTTTTATAAAGCTCTGTTGAGAAGTTTACCTTCTTACGCACGATCGATCGTTCATCAATAAGAAATCTATTTGACTTACAAATTTCATTCAAATGCCAATTTATCTAATCCTACCTACGTCATTCCGTTCATAATCCCATTGTCCACTTGTGGTAAGTAATAAGCAATAATTTATTGTTGGCTCGAATTTTGTGTTTCAACTCTTACACTAAAAGTGTATAACTTATTGAGTTTGAAAACGGGTTTACTAGAGACAAAATTAACATTACAATTCGACTATCTTCAAAATCCGAACTAACTGTGAACTTGATAATTGGGTCTTGATCATTTGAAGGACGACAGCGAGGCCGGCAAGCCTACGCTGGAAGGATTGTGTAGACAAGGACGCCCAGAGTTTAGGGATGCCAAACTGGATGAAATTGGCTCGAACTCAGGACAGGTGGCCTTCTAATTGCTCATCAGTTTAACCTCAAGGGTATCTTCGGACGTACAGTTAAGTTTAGGGATTCGTTCTTCAGCCGTACAACACTTATGTGGAATGCTTTGCCAAGCTTGCTGTGATACACCGATCATTGTAGCAGACGACTTGTTGAACATTTTTATAGTTTTTTGAATGTAAGGCAATTGGAAGCTATTGATACAATATTATTTTCATGCCACTTTGCAGCAATAATTTTCTTCTTCCGCTTTTTCAGAAATATCTGTTATATCGGATACCTACAGATCAGTATCTGTTGCACTTTCTCTTCCAAACAGAATATAAAATTCTGCTTGTTAGTTGTAGCATTTACATCATCTTCATCGCCGCTATCTTCATCAATGAACTGGCCGTCATTGTATTGGAACAATATTTTACTTCATCGGGATCCTTGCCAGCATTTGGTACTCCTACGATCTCGACCAAGGACAATCTAAAAGGGGCAAACAATGCCCGAAGCACAGTGAAATGTTTTACTGTAATGTCAACTGGTACTTGCAGGTGACACTACTTCATATTTTCAAAACTGCAGCAGCTGTAAAATTCTTCTTGCTTTATAGTACCGGGAATATTATCATAAAGAAAATCATTGCCTAGTACACTACACTATCAAGTATATATGAAGATCCCAAAAAGTAGTTCCATATTGCAGTGGATGCCTTGTGAAAACTTTTTATTTTATAAAGCTATAATCAAATAAATCTTTAAAAAAAAACTAAAAATTTAAATTAAATTGTTCAGCAATCGTATTATAATTTAAAAGATACCTTAAGTAATATAGACTTCTATTAAGAATTGGATTAACACATCATTTGAGGATTAAAATTCGTGTTCTATTTTTGTTTTGAGAAATGTGACATAGAACAATGGAATTTTCCCCCACCCTTTATAACAGAAGACTTAAGTAACGAACTTGGTTTTTTGCCATGGAACCACTGCATTTGCTTTACCTTTGCACATTGCTTAGTTATTTTTGGGATTACATATAATTATACTACTACAATAACTGGTTAATGTATTAAAGTTAACATGGTAATCATAATCAGCGTAACAAAAAATTCGTAATGTCTTCAAATCATGTAAACATGTTTATTTGATTAAAAAAGTGAACTAAAATTTTGAAAACATTTCCCTAGCAAAAGAGTGTCAGTAATCACTTATGTAGATTATTGTAACACAAAAGAAATTATAAAAAAAAACTCTACACTAAAGTCATACAGAATATGCGATGTTTGGCTTTTGTCGGTCATAATTACTAGACGCCACTAACAGCCACGCACTGATGTCGTCCTAAAAAGTGTTATCTATCGCAAATAGTATTTTTCTCGTTTCTCCACTTCAATTTGAACAGCAATTGATGCGCTGGTATTCTTGCCTGAGTAAAGTCCTCTTTTGACTGAAGATTTGAAAATCAAGCCAACACATTCGTTGCCGGCTTTTTGCACTGCATTTTAATAACAGCGAATGCTCTGCAAAACGGCTTATATTTCTGTTCAAACATGATCGATTCGAATTGTTTGGTTGGAGAGTTTAGTTGGGTTGGATTGGTAAAATGTTGTTTGTTGCTCTGTTGAGCAGTTACTGTTGTTGACTCCAGTTTTTACATTCGTGGTAAAAATATATGAGCTACTAATAACAGATGATGATTTCCACCTCATGTTTAATACACAGACTTAACCGAATTTTCCTGGCTTTTAAATGCATATGTAAGAGGAAAACATTCGATAAACAAAATCTATTATGTTAAGTCAATTTAATCCTCGAAAAACAGTTCATTATAATCATTCATTTAATCTAAATATTTACAAATTTGTCTCTTTGTCTGTGTGTTACATTATAATCAATACAATATATATATCATTATAAAATTTCAATTTGAATTTGTCGTCTAAAAAGTAAATCAGTGGTTATGCTTCTGGCTTAGGGGAGCTTACATTGAAATCACCGCTCAATATAATTGATTTTTTAACGCAAATTTAATTCAATCAGCTTCATTCACCCTCTGGCTATATAAAATTAATTACAATGTAGCATATATATACAATAACGCTTACTGTATAAAGTTAGCTGCACAGCAGCTTGCCGATACCCTGTCAAAATATAAGGCTGACATAAAAGCAATCCAGGAAATGCGGAGGATGGGGTATGCTGTCTTACAAAAATAAGAATATCAGTATATTAGACCTGTCATGCAAGACATCATGTGCTCGGGGTGGGTTTTCTTGTCAGCAAAAGAACGAAACCCACCGTAATTGGTTTTCAAGCAATGCTATGCACCTTTTGCGTGCGGGCCAGATTTAAAAACATAGCCTCATAATCTTTCAAGCACCTAAAGAGCATTCCATAGATGATGAAAAAGAAGAATTATTTGAATCAGTCGAACGGAAAATCCATGCCTGTTCTCAGCACGACGTTAAAATCATTCTGGAGGATATGAATGCAAAAATAGGTAGGGAGCCAGTATTCAGGCAGTACATTGGCACCTATAGCTCACACGAGAACACTAATGATAATGGACAAAGAGTCATAGTGATGGCAGCAAACAATAATTTGGTCGCTGCGAGTACAAGATTTTCGCGTAAAAATATCCACAAAGCACCTGGATAAATCCTGATGGATCCACTCGCAACCAGAAAGACCACGTGTTGATAGAGACCGCCTCTACAACCCAAACTTGATGACGGTACGAGCATATAGGGGTGCCAACCTCAACTCGGACCACTATCTTGTTCGTATGGTGCTCAGAGATCGCGGATTACATCATCACGAAAGACTGCATCCGCGCATCAGATTCAAGTCACCATGGCTGCCCTCCGCAACGAAGAGACCAGAAACAACTACGGTGAAGCGATAGAACTTTCCCTAAATGCAGGGGGGAGTAAGTACATGGACACGCCTTAAGAATACTGTCATAAGTATTTCTGACTCCATCGTAGCCAATAGTCGTAGAGATAGGAACGACTAGTTCGGTGACGATTGTAAGCTAGCGACTGAACGTAAGAATGTTGCGCCACTGAGTAATTCAACAATCTCATAGAACGCGGGCACTTGAAGATGAATATAAAGAGCTCAGAAGATATGAAAAAACAGTTCACCGGCGAGAGAAAGCCGCCTGAGAGAAGAACCTCGTCAATGAACTAGAACATTACAGACAGCAAGGACCGCACCAGGCGCGGTAGTTCTATCAAAAAGTACGCGGTATGACGTAATATTCACCGCGTTGCACATACTGCAAAGACAAAGAGGATAATCTGATTGCCGATCACAAAGGCATCTTAGAGCGACGGGAAGAGCACTTTTTTGAGTTGGAAAATTGCCAGCTTATTGAGGAATTGGTGGATCCACCAATGACCGAAGACTATATTATGCTGCCACCTTTAAGCATAGACGAAGTTATAAAAGCGATAAATCGGCTCAAAAGTAATAAGGCCCCGGGATCAGATGGGATCCCAGCGGAACTGGTTATACAAAGAGGCCCCACAACACACCAAAAAAATCATGAAATAATAGTCCACTATAAGCCAATTTAAATACTGGCTTACGCAGATGATATTGAAATCGTTGGTAGAAACCCAAGGGTGTACAAGAAGCTTTCATCCAGATCAAACAGGCAGCATGAAATCTGGGGTGCACATTAAATGAGAGCAAACAAAATTAAGGATGGCGTAGACTAGGATGCCCAGAGTGTAGGTATGCAAAACTGGATGAAATCGGCTGAAAATCGGGACCAGTGGAGAAAGTTTTTGCAGTAGGCTTGGACCAAACCCTGGCTGTAGAGCCTAATATAAGGTATGGTATGATGATGATGATGGGATGAAACCAATTATTCATTTTTGTGGCGTATACGAAAAACTCTTTTTTGGGAAAAACCTTAATAATTTTAAACCCAAAAGAGACTTGGGATTGTAGAGCACCTCAATCAAAAGAAGATTTTCTACGTTTTCCAGATTTTCAGTGGCTATTTTTGTTGTAATTTTACAACCAACATTAAAATGCAATTTCCCAACAACGTTCAAATGGCGTGTACAACAAAATAATTTTCGGCCGACGGTATGTCCATTGTAGGCAAAAAGCTGAAACAAGCTTATCCTGTAACAATCGCATTATTAAGAGCCACTTTCCCTAAGAAATTTCCACTTCTCTTGACCATGCACAAATAAATCAATATCTGCGATTATTTGTCCAGACACTAACAGTACAGACTCATGATATTGCAGAAGAAGATGTCATGTTATTTAAGCTTAAATTAATTTGTATCAGTCATTTCTTATTTTTCTTGCTTAGCATAGTTCTTTTACTAATCTTCGTCGAATCTTTTATATTCATCGAAACTTCATGCTAACGACTGTTGAATAACAAATCACAAATAAAAATACTTTTTAAAAGATATCCACTTGTACGTTCATATCCAACAAAAATAAATTTATAGTTCATTAGCGATTGTGAAGCGCATTTTTCGGCAATTTATAATGCGATGATGCCTAATAAAGCAACAAAAAGCTAAAAGGAAAGCGTCGCAAATTGCCATTTGATGGAGAACAAAAAAAAAAAACGTTGCAATTTGCTTCACATGATCGCTGTTACGGTGATAGGAACATCATTTTAAATCGATGTTAATTACCAACCTTTTAACTGTGAATTGCATAGCAAGTCGAGGGGTGTTGAGGAGAGTTATATAGAAAGAGGTATTTAACTTAACATCTGTTACAATTCACAGACCTACTTCGTTGGCGTTGTCTGATTACTTGTTGAAAATTGCAAATGAAAGGAAATGCCAGCATTCAGCCCTCGGTTCACATTCATTAACTTCTATTCAGTCAAATACAAGCGTTTAAAATTGCAATGACTCCAGTCCTTTTGTAAAACCCGCATTGACATTCGGCAGCTTTGGCAACTATTTTGCCAACAAATTGTTACTTAAATAATTGGTTGTTTGACAATAGACGTGAAGACAGATCGACTAACCACATGAGAGACATCAACAGGATCCGTTTCCAACAGTCTATCATTTGCTTCTACCAATTCTAATTCAATTTTCGAACTCCTGAATCACATTTAGGTCATTTTTATTAGCAGATTAATAAACGTATTTTAATTTTTTTTTAAAATATTCTCACAATTGTTATATATGTAGTGTGACAATTTTTGTCGGAAAGCACGAACACAGTACATAGCCTATCAAGTACATGGCCGGCATATTGTTCGGAATGTTCCGAATGCGTCAATTGATTAATTATAATCCTCGCCTGAATCAGTTACAAGCTCTTTCGCTGTTTTTGGTTCTCTGGCCTTTGTGTCAACCGCTCATTGTACAACGAAATACAATGACGTGTTATGCTGGTATTGCGTAAAATTAAATTCACTTCGCTTTGTTGTGTGTAAGGAAGTGATTTTGAAGAGCTGTGGAATCTCTGAGCAATATAGGCGGCATATCTTCGGGGAAACAACAATGTACGCGAGATATTCCACCACAAAAAGGCGATGGTGTTGTGTTGCATTGTCACTACTTCACCTCTTACTAACGACAGTGTTATTGTCGGCTTCGTTGTATAAACTGCGCGTTAAAGAGTTTATTTTCAGATTGATTGCGGCGCGAAAATAAGTTCCGCTGGCCACTATTTAATGTTTTCACGCAGACATCACCACCGTTTGGAAATGCCTAACGAAAACTTGTCGCCTATCTAAGTGAATTGGTGTCAATTTTTGTGCGTGTCACTAAACGCTTGTACCTTGTGTAATTGGCACAATCAATGCGATCAAAGGATTCACTGACCCTTGCCAGTTACTTGGCATTTTATATATAACCACTTATATGTTAAGAGTAATTCAAATAGTCACAATCATTGAGGCATATCGCTCAGATTTTCTGCTTACGAGCAATGAATGCACTTGGGTTTTTGTGCTTTTGGGCCCTTTTTTTTTTGTTATTTTTTTAAGGAGGGTTATTGCATATTTACGAGACACCAGTGGAAATAATCAAAGGGTGTCAAATCGCACGAGCTTGGAGGCCTCGAAATGAACTTGTCATATGGTACCTAGTGCCATCCTGTTGAAACCGTATCTCGTCCGGATCAATATCATATCGGTAATGATCTCTATTGACTGCAACGCAAATTTCAGCCCCGTTTTTGGAAGAAATAAAGTCCGATGATGACACCAGCGTGTCAACTGCATCAAATTTTCCTGGATGTAATGAAGTCTGTAGGGTCGTAATCTATATGCGGTAATGTGCTTTTGCTTGACGGATAGCTTGCTAGGATGGAGATTATATGCGCTACAATTTGCGCGAATCGACGACTGATTTTCAAAGTAAATTTGGATAACTTGGTAGCTTTTTTCAAGCGTTAGCCTGAACTGATAATAAATGTCAAAAAGTTATTATTTGACAGTTAGCTGTTTAGTAAGTTCTATGTAATGTTGTCTACTGTCAATAGAAAAGTATCCACAGCTTCGACAAATACTGAAAAAAGCAACCTAGTGCTTGTGAAGAGAAAATTTTACAGGAAGTTACTTCAATAGCTAATAACTCTCCTTCGATGACTACATTAAACTCGTTGTTGAGATAAAACTGCTTTATATTAAGAATAATTATTATCCTCTAATGGACTGTCTCAATTGACAAAAGGGTAATACCACACTATCCTTTTGTCCATTGAGTATAGTATAGTACATCATATAGGTAGTATACTTATGAACAAAAAAAAAACCATCTGAAACCCAAATAGTTTGGCTCTGAGTGAATTAACATTGGACCATAGAGCAATTAGCACATAAAGTATTTTTCTTTAATCAAATTTGTTCCTATAGACAGCCAAGACTTGAATTATGAGCTTGTCTTTTGAATGCCTGTGGATCATAGTGCTGTGGGAAGACAGAGCTTGGCAGAGCAGGCCAGCATTTAAGTGATGTCCTTTAGACTTGAAACCTTCTAATACAACTTGAATTGAGCGGTCCAGAAGATAGTTTCTAATCCAGTGAAGCAGTTTATCAGCGACATAAGTACGCATTTTTGACAAAAGAGCTAGGTGCCAAATTCTCTCAAATGCCTTGGAAATATCGAGTGAAACAGATTTGCTTTCACCAAATTGATGCAAAGACCGGTGCCACGGTTTGATGAGATATGCCATCAAATCACCAGTAAAATGTTGCCCATGAAATACGTGTTGTCTAAGGAATTCGTTGGGTTCAAGATATTTCATGAGCTGAAAATTGATCAGCGTTTCCATGACCTTATAAAGAATGATGGTAAGTGCTATGGTTGCTTGGAAAGAATGAATGTAAGTGCTATGGGTCGGTACGAAGAAGGAGACGACGGCTAGCCTTTTTCCGGTATGGGCTGGACAAAGGCTGTTCTACAACTTCTCGTGAATAGTGCAGAAGAATAGGATAGGTTAGGTTAAGGTGGCTTTCAGTGAAACCGACGCGCTGGTCCATAGTGAGACCATACGGATCAGGAAAAATTCCTTCCAACTACTCGATTTAGAGCTTCGTATATATGAAGCGAAGAAGACTACCAATGTCATTGTTGATGAGATCATTAGTGTCGTTGTAGAAGAAAGCTACCTTATGAAGTTTAATTTTTTAGGAGAGGGCTGGGCAAGTACAGAGAAGATGGACCATGTTTTCCTCCTCCAACTCATCCATGCAGCTTCTGCAGAAGTCATTCGAGAAGACTTCAAGTCTTGCTGCATGCCTGCCTATGAGACAATGTACAGGGATGACCCCTACAATAGCACCGGCGTGCGATCTTTTTTGAGAGATCAAAACTTTCGGATCCAGCGGAACACTCGCGTTCAAAAATTTATAAGAACAAATCTTTACAGGTGGTTGTCGCTAAAAAAGCTAATAACTCTCCGCCAATGACTGCAGGCAAAAACTGCTTTATATCAGTAATAATCATTGCTAAATTATGGATTGTCTCAATGGACAAATAGCTTTAATTTTTACTTCACAAAGTATACTACGCTATGTTTTGGAAATTAAGAAAATCCATCCAAAGTCCAAACTGCTTGCCTCTGAGTGAATGAACGTTAGAATATGGAAGACATTTAAATTCTATGGAACTTTTGGAGTCTTAAAATTTTGCCTGTGGATGACAAATATGGAGGAATGTCAGATTTTTGTCCAATCGTATTCAGACAACGCTCCACATGCGCACTGATATGTCCCAACAAAATCGTTTTGTTCGTTGTCGTGTCTAGTCGTCATCTCTGGACAACACAGTACAGAGTACTCATAGTCGACCACCATCCTTTCGCATACGCACAAAATTTATTGTCGTGTTTATTCCGAATATCGCCACATGGACAGAGAGGTGGTTCGAGTATTGTCAGACAAAAAAAAAATCCCCAAAGCAATCGCTTTGACTGACATGACGTATGTCCGTTCTTTCGTCTGTCTGTCCTTCTGTATGTCTGCTGCGTCGTCTCTATTTGACACAACGCAACGCACGTCAATCGCATGTGATCTCCCAATCCATATTCGCCGTACAGCCACACATTGGATTTGGCGTCGGCGCTCGGATTAAGATGGATTGAAGCAATCACCGAATTCGACAGATGGCTTTTTCTCTGCGTTGTATCGACATCTTCTGCATTATGCAGTTGCAGCAACAGTTTCGCAATCTATCGCGATTTGCTGCTATAGAGTTTTTCCTCCTGGATTGGATTGGAAGCAGTTTCTATATCTATCGCCAATCGCCTACAGGTACAGAAAAAACATGCAAATAGCAAATCTGGCAATCAAAGTGCGCGCGAGTTCGTTAGATGGACGCAAGGTTGGAAAGTTTTTTTTTTTGTTTTTTTTCTTGTTGGTGTTCATTTATGCAGGAACAGGTCAACTCCAAGTAGCGGGGCAAAATGGCTTACTACAAAATACATCGGTTTTTTGCTGCCGAAAGTTACCTCAGTCCGCAGTTGTTAGTTGCCTTACTTGTAGTGCGTTCGGCTCTAATCAAACATTTCTTCTGGTCTCATCTTCATCCTCATCTTCATCTTTTTCTGGTGGAACACAAATCATAAAAAGTTATTAATAATCTTGTGCGTTCGTACGTATGCTTGAGCTTCTTTTCTATGTTTGCGTTTCACCCACCTCTTCGCCGCGTCTAGTGTTGAGCGTCGAGCGAGCGACCTGTTCACATTCCTATCTCGTCTACACTTCATACTCATAGCTAAGCCGCAGCTCAACCTCAACCAAAGTTCAAAGATCGAAACGATTTCTCAAACTTACACGGAACGAGCAGCATGTTAAGCACCTCGGTCGGTCGTTTGATTTGATGATCATAACGTCCTCGGGCGATTCTCTGGTCTAATTAATTTTTTCTGCTCCAACATGATGAACAGATTTTGTGGGAAAGTTAGAGCGAATTGTGGCAGGTTTTTCTGCAGAAATGTTAGACAAAAAAAAATTACTACAAGACCTTGACAAACAGGCTTTGCAGTACGTATAAGTAAATACAATTTTTACATTTAAAACACATTAAAACACAAACAACTATTATCAATTTAGTATTTAAGAGAAGTATTTGAAGGCTTTTGATATCCCAATCGGTTGGGAATTGAAAGTTCCATAAACATACAGCGAAACGAATGGGATCTTCTAATACATCTAACCGACGGAATTAGTGGAAAGTGCGCTAATTCAACGTGGAATTAACCATGTAAAGCTAAAGAGTTATCAAATAATTTCAAAAAGAGGGCCCCCAACCGACCCTGTCGCCGTGAGAAATATATACACCCGTTTTTATGAAAATTTTAACATTTCTTCTTCCACCTTGGCTGCAGACCTCTCAATCTATTCTTCTGATATTAGATCCAAACTTCTCTCGTATCTTCAAAAATCTCGCAACAACCATAGCAATTATTTTCTCTCCTAACTCCTATCCATCTCTCACAGTCGGTAGCGCCCCGCAGTTCCTTTTTATTTACTATCAGTCTGTTAGGGGACTTCACACCAAATCCTCGATGGTCCACCTTAAGTCACAAACACTTCCTTATGTCATTTTTGTTCTTATCGAAACCAACCTCTGGCTCAATTTTCTTCACTCTTCTCTCTCTGCTGTTATATTCGTCCCGCTCAACCCATCCAAGTACACCAACTAGCTGTTGACTATCTATTTGACGTCGCTGACTCCGGTGACGATCTTATAATTGTTGGCGTTTTCAATTATATGATTGTCACCTCCGAGTTCCGTTAGTGGACGAATCATCTTTTGTTCCAACTAGTTCCTCTTCAGCAACGGAAAGCCTCCTTACTGATCATCTTTCTGTCCCTTATGTGCCACGTAAAAACTACCTCCTCCCTGGTATAGTAAAGAATTACATACTCTTCATAATGACAGACACAAATTATGCAAAACTTACCTGACATCCAGATCTGCCTTAGACTATTCATTCTACCATCAAGCTTACTTCCGCTCTTCCATACTTTGCAAATCTCTCTACCTCGATCACTGATCCTAAACATTTCGACCAATTTATTAACACAAAAGAAGGTCCGATGTTTCCCATCCACTCGAAAATTATTTAGCACTTCATTTTCAGACCTGAAATCAATACCCAAGCTCGTTGCCACATTTTTCAGCCAACAGCACGGTTTCTTAAAGGGTAGGTCCAATATGACTAACGTTACCGAATTCGTCTCTAAAACACTACAAACATTAGATGATCGTAAGGAGGTTAATATCATTACCACCGACTATAGCAAGGCTTTTGATAAAATATGCCACGAAATTATTTACCTTAAACTGAAAGCCCTCGGTTTTTCACCATTTTTCATTTCATGGCTGAGATCGAACCTTGAGAAGCACTAGTACAGGGTTCATCAAGGCAGTCATCTCGGTCCGCCGTTTTTTGTCCTATAAATAAATGATGTTGATCACATCATAAAAGACTCAGATCTGTCTTTTTACGCGGACGACATGAAAATAATCAAGGTCATATCTACCCCGTGGGCGCCGTGGATCATAAGATAAGTGCATGGACTTCTGAGCGGGAGGTTCATCATTCGAATCTCAGAAACAACAAAAGTATTTTTCACGGTCCCACCTCTCGCGAATGACTGGCAAACATCCGAGAGTAATAACTTTTCACGGAAAGCTTCACAATTCGTCGTTCGGATACGGCATTTCTCTTTAAAGGTTTGAAAACGTAAATATGTCAAATTCAAATACCATATGAGGCTGAAATTTCAAAAGGAAGAGGTCATAAACGTCTTAAACGACCTAATAAAAAAAGTTTGAGGTCGAAAATGTTTTAAACGGCGAAATGTAAAAATAAAGACGGTTTAGAGGTTCGAAAACGTAAAATGTTAAGGCAAAAGATCATAAGAAGCTAAAATATCAAAAGTAAGAGGTCTTAAGGGTCTTAAACTTCACAATGTCAAAATTTTAAAGTCGAAGGTGTTTCAAAAGGCAAAATATAAAAACAAAGAATATTTAGAGGTTCCAAAATGTAAATATTTAAAGTAAAAAGGTCATAGGAGGCTAACAAGTCCAAAGTAGTTTGTCTTAAGGGTCGTTAAAATGTTAAAATGTTAAAATGTTAAAATGTTAAAAGTTCAAGATCGAAGGTGTTTTAAACAGCAAAATATAAAAACAAAGATTATTTAGAGGTTCGAAAACTTTAATACGTTAAAGTAAAAAGACCATAGGAGGCTAAAATGTCAAAAGGAGAAGATCTTAACGGCCTAAAACGCCAATATATCAAGTCTTATGTCGAAATCAGAAGAATCGGAAAAATATAAAAACTAAGACTATTTAGAGGTTCCAAAACTCAGGAGAATTAAGCTCTGTAGTCTCCGGAAGGTATGAAATCTAGCCCGCGATATGTTATATTGGACATGACAGTGTGGCAGGCTAGGATGGCAGAATGGCATAAACCAGGACGCCAAGAGGGCTGCCAATCTGAAGAGAATTGTCTTAGAATTAGCACTAGTGGATAGAGAACCGGAGTCCTGTTGTAGCACCAAAATTGACGCTGATGATATAGAAGAAGTCTTAGCTGGAAAGAACTCAAAGTACTAAGGTATGGAATAGAAGGCTAACAGCTTTAACTCTATGATGTTCCTGAGAACTTTGGAATACGCGTGAAACCAATAAAAGTAAATTCTGGAAACTCCAATCAATGGGAAATTTTATTGCCTTAGACAGTTTTCTCGAGTCAAGTTCCACTCATGGATAGTAGCTGAAGTTTGCACTTTTTCTTGGACAACCGGAGGCAGCACTATGTTCAATTCTAAGTACTCCGATTAATACATAGAGGAAGATGGCGGTAAATGGATTTTTTTTTCAAAAATCAAAGAGGAAGAAATTGTCCAAAGGATTGAACTTGACTTAGTTTGATTTTGAAAAAACAAAAGAGACACTTTTGAATAAATTTTAAACGGAATTAGGAAACTGACATACCAGCCATTAATCCTAACAGCTAATTGTCATATATAGCCATTCCAATGGTATTTCTGAGTAAATTTTGAATAATGAATAGTTTTGAAGATTAGTTACTAAATTTTATTGCTGAGACTCCTCTGATTATGTTGTTTAATTGCCCTAACTTACCTGGCCAAAAGAACAAAAGCATCCCAAATCAATCAAACCACATCGTTGACACCTTTAATGGTCATTCGCTTCGTTAGAGCCGTAAACCAATAAAAATCACTGAGATCACAATGAATCTGGAACAGTTGCCGCGTCATTAGAGCCATTAAACCACTTTGGTAATTAAAGTGAAATAACTTTATTTGCCTTGTTGTGTCCACAGCATAAGACAAGCAAATAGCTAAGTCATTAAACATTTTTAGGGTCGTCTCTTCGACCATCAAATTCAAATTCGAACATCAAATTGGCTTAATTCGACTCGATTTGGCTATAAAACTCTGATGTTTGCAGTGAAATGAGACAGTGTGGCATAGTGTCACACCCAGAAGTGTAGCTTATCAGTGCGAGTAAAACTGTGACGGAAATCTATCCACTCCATTTTATGTATGAAGCAAATCAAATTGATGGGAAATTAAGTCATGTCATTCGAGAGTATAATGTCGGATAGTTGCTGATAACCAAAACTGTAACTGTAACTGTGGAACGAAGCGCATTTACCACTTAGCGTTGGGCTAGAATCGAAGCAGTCACTAATTCGTTGCACTAAAATGCAAATGCTGTTCGGCGAGCATTTAGTGTTAACCTAATTACATTTGCGCGTAATGGGCTCCCGCATTTATGTAACACACACGAAAAGCTATCTTAGGCCATCGGTGCTGCTGCTTCTGCTGCCCGGTAGTCTTTACAGTAAGATGTTGCAACCAGCAGCTAAGTGTAGCAGAGTGCGCCGATTTGGCCAACACGACGACGATTTGGTTGTTAAAAAGGTCGCCATGGCGGATGCTTCTCCTGATTACCCGCATGATTAGCCGGAACATTGCGCGGCGTGCAAACGGAAATTGTATCATAGCCTCGGTGCGCTTCTTCTTTTTCTTCTTCTTCGCACAGTGGCACGACCGACCGTGATGTGGCATCCAGCAGTCATTAAATCGAGAGAACTTTACAAGAACCGCCTTGCCGCATATTCCGCGATATTCCAAATGCAAATCTCGTGTAAAATCACATGCGAAACGATCGCACGGCGCTTCTCATCGGTAGGAGCAAATTGCTGGGTGCGCATGCGCACTTTTAATTTCCATCATTCAACTGTGCCGCTGCTGCTTCTGGTGCACTTTCATCCATAAATGGATTAGTGAAGTGCATCACATCAGTCGTATATATTTGTGTTTTGACGGCTCCAATGGTGGCTTCCAAATGGCAATTATTGTCACTTGGTAATGTTGTGCCACAGACGCTAATGCGTCGTCTGTTCGGTGTTCGATGCGCGTCCGATATAAATTAGTTGCGTATAATTTATGCGAGTAAGACACTGCTGTTGCTTGGCCGGTTCTTCTTCTTTTACTTCTTGTCAGCTTGTCTGATAGTCGCTTGTCTTCCCGGCCGGTTGGCTGGTTGGCTGGCTGTCTGGTCGGCCCGGCTGGCTACCTCTGCAATGTAATGGTAATTAAGTGAGTGCTTGATAGGGGGATATGGTATCTTGTTGTAAGTGTAGTATTAGCCACGTGAACGTGTTAAGGATTAGAATGTGCGAGTCATGCCAATGGCGATTTATTGTGTTGAAGGATTTTACTTTTAATTATGATGGTCACTGCGATGCTCTACTGCTGACTTTAAAAAAAAAAAGAATCCATTGCCAATTTCTGCTTGTAGAATTACCTTTTGACACTCTACCAATGCTTAGTTTAGTTAATGTGCGCCGGTATCTCTTTGATTTGAAATGACAGAACGCTACACCTTGATACTCTTCACTTAGGGGGTCTGTCTTATTAGAAAGATCTTTGTATTGACTCTGCCCGTTACAACCACTGTTCTCTCCCTATGACTGAATATCTTCATTCAGAGCAGCTATTATGTTTTTTAAATAAAACTGCTTGTATTTTGAGTACTAAAAACAATTGAATTCAAAGTACCCATCGATGCCATCGTTAGGTTCTCGGACCACAACATCTGTCAAATTTATAAGCGCACAATGCTCGAGCTCGATGATAGTAACTCAAAAGTGAATGGCGAAAAGCTCGTTATACGAAAAGAGTTGACGGGTTCCAGCATAGAGTTTTGAAAGCGTTAAATTCAACTCTATTTTGTAGTCCCCACCTTTTTATGCTGTCAAGGTTAGAATTTAACGTGCTTAACATACGTTGTTGTTCAAGTTCCACTTGCGACGAACGTGAAATCATATGAAAAGCTAAGAGTGTTGTCATCAGCGAAAGAATGGATTGGATTAGAATTGGTGGATAGGCGATCATTAATGAATATCACAAAAAATGTTGGAGACAAAGCAGAGCCTTGAGGAACACCGGCGTTAATGCGGTGAACATTGGATTTGAAACCGTCCAATATGATCTGGATTAAATGGTCAGAAAGGTAGTTACTAGTCCAATCGAGGAGGGCCTTATCAATTCTATAAGCATTGATTTTAGACAAAAGAGCTTGATGCCAAACTCTGTCAAATGCCTTGGATATATCGAGTGCAACCAATTTGATTTCACCAAATTTGTGAATACAGGGTGGCTGAGACCAATAAATACCTCTTGGTTTACCTTGACTCCATGTTCGATGAAAACCAGAGGAGTGCGTCCATCTGCAGTCACTGCAGCCCAAACCATAACATAAGCTGGTGATTGCTTGTGCATGGCAACTGTTGTGTCCAAATTATCATTGGACTTGTGCTCTAACCAAACACGATCATTTTGTTTAATCACATACTGTTGAATGGTGAACATTTTCTCATCAGAAAAGACAATTTTTGGAATCTCATCATGTTCGGCCAAGGCCTTCAATGCTCGTGTTCTTTCTGAATCAAATAATCAGAGTCAAAGGAGGTCATATCGAGCAGTAACATGTTTTTCATAAAATGTAATATGTTTTCAACATATTCCACGTAATTTCAATAAAAAATAATCAAAATTAAAAGAATTACAGCGTTTTCATTTGGTAACACTTGGTCTCAGCCACCCGTAGACTGGTTCCACTTTAAGGTGAGATAAGCCATCAAGTCACTTGTAGAACATTGCCTTCGAAAACCGCACTGCCGGTTACTAAGGATTTTAAACGATTAAAGGTATTCAATATGCTTACGATTGATCAGCGCTTCCATGACATTAGAAAGTATGGATATTAGCGCAATTGGTCGGTACGAGGAAAGAGATAATGGTTGACTTTCTTTTTAAGATCATATAATACTCTGGCCACTTGACGAGTACCAAAGTAAGTAAAGTAAGTAAATCTGGCCCATAGAGGATTCGATTCTTACAAGTACTGGCATCTAGCTTCGAAATGTGAAGCAAGCTGATTGGTCTTGTCTATAGAATCAACAGTTGGAATGTCATTGTGAATGAGCGTTGGCGATAAGGATGACATTTGTGGCACACCAGCATTAATTCCATGCAAAGCTGAAGATACAATACAACTTTTATTTTACGGTTCCATAAATAATCCTTAATCAAATGAGAGAGGAGTGTATGTTAAGTCAACGAATCTTATTTATATGAAAATCATGCCATACTCTATCAAATGCTTTTAGAGTAACCATGAATACGACGCTTGATTCACCTAGGATTTCAATGCTTCTCTCCCAACAATGACCAATGCACGTCATAAGTTCATCTAAAGAGCGATTTTTATGAAATCCATACTGCACATCGGATAAAAGAACATTCATGTCCAGATAGTTTATTAGTTTGAAATTAACGATAGACTCCATTACCTCCGATAGAACCGACAACGAAGAAAACGGGCGGTATTTAGTAATTGCAGTTGTTACCTATGTTCGAAACGGGCTGAATATTTGCCAGTAAGGATATTTCAAAAAACCCGTCACCGGAAATAGATTTTAGACAACCTGGGACTTGATGGGCTTTGGTTAGATAATGGAAGGGTAGAAGGACAATCAAAATTGCAAGATAAGAGATTAGCTTTCTGTATACCAGTTTTATAAAGAATACCATTATGAAACGAAGAAGTCTTGTCTGCAAAATTTCTTTTGCGAAGACAGCAAACAACCAACAGCTTCGAATCTGAATACAACATTTTTCACATGCTATCCCGAAATATTTAATTAATAATGAAATAAAAATAGTAATTATATGTATCTATTCTATTAAAAGTTAAATGTTTATATTTTCAATTATACACAAAATTATTGTTCAGCTAGTTAGGCCACTATGGTTCTCATGGTCTCTTCGGTGTATCAACCCATAGTACGAACAAAGGAATGGTCCCAAAAAGCTAGATCCTGGACCACAACGATCTGTTGTACTAAAAATTATTATTATTATTCTTGCAAAGCGGATATATTATGATGGTTTAAGCTAATTACGAAGGATAAGCAAATAACGCAAATTTCACATTGCGCCACACTATCAATCTCGCCCTAATGGGGAGTTGGTAAATTGTCTGCATAAAAACTGTTTTTAGCTTAAAAGTCACATTGCAAATTGTAAAAACGTCAAATTATTAGCTGCCCGCTGTGGAGCTCGCGCTCGCTCAGCATGGAGCAGCAGCAGCGGGATGACCGTCACCATCTGGTTTGTCTCACTGAATTCATTGTTTAATGAGGCTGAGTCGAGTGTACGACAGGACGATGGCGATGGGCGTACAAAAGGTTATTAAGATAATTAATGGAAGATGATGTCTGTCCGTCTTCGTTATTACTGCGTATATTTGTGTGTGTCTGTATGAGTAAGAAAGTCTGCAAGATAGCCCGTTATTAAAATTAATAATTTATTGCGGGTGCGTTTGGTCGAACATTTTCTTTTTCTGATGTCCAACAGGAATCGCACCGAGAGCATTAAAATCCTGTGTATTATGATTATTGCGATCGTTTGTCAGGGAGCGAGTTGAACCGAATCCGCAAAGTTATGACTGTCAGATGAAGGAGGTATTTTGTGTTGTGTTTGAAGAAAGTACCCTGCAGGGTGCTCTCGATTTCTGTCTCCACCTTTCCCTCGCACACTTACTCTCTCAGTCATGTGCAACAAACATTAAGTTGCATTTTAATTGCGTTAATTTATTGTGAAGGAAAGTTGATTTTTAAAAAAATTTCTTTAATCATCGTGTACAGTAGAGTACGCAATAAATGTACTTTTCGAAAGCGCAAATTGTTGTCCTTCTTATTATTTCATATTATATTTCATTCAGACGGAAGGAAATTTATTGATAAAATAAAATTTTACTTCAATTCATTATCAAGAGGGGAAATTGACGAGTTTCAAAAGCAAACCTGAAAACACTCGACCGAGACAGGACAAAAGTAGTCGCATATGCAGCAGATCGGTTGGTGTTTACAGAACAGTGCCCGTCCGTCATTACCGAGGTCATAGGAATGCCCAGGACAAAGTAAGGTCTTTCGCAACCAAGTGTGGGTGGATTAGCAAAATCCTAAAACACAAAACCCCAACTAGCAAAATAACTTTGTAAAACCTTTTGAAGGAAAAATTATGTATTGGGATATTGATAATTGGGATTTTGATTTTGTGATTTATTTTTGGTTTGGAATTTTGTATCAATGGGATTTCGTTTATCCTTTTTGAATGCTGTCCCTATAAATTTTCATTTTAAAAATGGGTTTGGTACGCTATCCCAAAATCTAATTCTAGGGATAGCATTCATCATTATATTTGGCTCTACAACCGGGGTCCGGTCTCTCCACGGGTCCCGAATTTGAGCAGACGGCATCCAGTTTTGCATCCCTAAACTCTATGCGTCATCCTTCCAGCGTAGGCTTGGTCGCCCTTGCTGTCGTGTTTCATAAAGCCAAACGCAAATGACTTTATCCTAGAAGGATCCCCTTCGCTCATGCGAGCTTGGTGTCCTGCCCACCGGATCCTACCGTGCCTTATTTTCTTCACGATGTCGACATCGCTGTAAAGCTTGTAGATCTCATCATTATATCGTCTCCGGAATCGTCCTTCCTCACATACGGGGCCAAAAATTCTCCGTAAGACTTTTCTCTCGAACGCGGCTAAGAGGTCAGAATTCCTTGTTCTGAGCACCCACGTCTCGGATCCGTATGTAAGTACTGGTATGACCATTGTCTTATATACCAGCAGCTTGGATGTTATGGTTAAGTTTCTGGATTTGAAAAGCCTTGACAGACTATAGTAGGATTTGTTGGCTTTAAACAACTGTGAGCGTATTTCTGCTTCCATGCTGTTATCGGCTGCTACAGTTACAGAGATAGTTAAAAGATTGCAGGATTATAATTCGAGCTCCACTATTTAAATTGCGGGATCAATGTTGGATCTTCTAGTCGCAGACGTCAGACGTGGCCACCGTGTTCTTTGTTTTGCTCTCATTTATGTGCAGCCCAAGATTTCGTGCCGCCTGCTTGATCTGGATGAAAGCTTATTGTACAGCTCTTCGGTTTCTACCAACAATGTCAATATCGTCTGCGTAAGCCAGTATCTGGATGGACTTATAGAGGATTGTTCCTCTCACCGTTACGTCAGAGTCAGTGTCTCGAATCACTTTCTCCAACGCGAGGTTGAAGAGGACGCAGGCCAGTCCATCCCCTTGTCCGAGCCCGTTATAGATGTTGAATGGGCTTGATAGTGATCCGGGTATATTTACTTGGATTTTATTATTCGTCATGGTCAACCTACATAGTCGTGTTAGTTTATTTGGGATGCCGAATTCTCTCATGGCTTTATAAAGTACTACTCTGGCTAGGCTATAATAGGCGGCTTTAAAGTCCATAAGAAGATGGTGTAGTCAGTTTCTCTATACTCTAGGCATTTTTCCATCACCTGACTTAGAGTGTAAATCTGATCAGTTATTGATTTGCCTGGGATGAAGCCACACTGGTATGGACCACTGATGACTTTAGCGTATGGGCTATCCTTTCTTGAAGGATTGAGGAGAAATTCTTGTACGCGATACCCAACGACTTTATACCACGAAGACTGCTGCATGTTGTGATATCTCCTTTCTTATAAATGGGGCACATAATGCCTACTCGCCAGTCTTCTATCATCGCTTCTTCCTCCCATACTTGTACTATTATTTCATGAATTGCTTGGTGTATTGTGGGGCCTTCTATTATAAACAGTTCCGCTGGGATTACCCTCTTTGTCTTACAGTATGAGCAACGCGGTGTATATTTCATCATACAGCGGGCTCTTTCGTAGAACTTCCGCGCCTGGTGCGGTCCACGCGGTTCTTCTACAGGCTTCTTTCTTTCGCCGGTGAACTGTTTTTTCTTATACTCAGAGCACTTTATATTCATCTTCGCGTGCCCGCGTTCTATAAGATTGGCGCTCGATATGCAACATTCTTAGGTTCAGTCGCTAGCTTACATTCGTCATCGAACCAGTCGTTCTGATCACTAGGACTTATGATGTACTAATGAAAGTATTCTTAAGGCGTGTACATTTCTCTTCTACGCCCGACATCTCAGCCCCAGGACTTACTCCCCCTACATTTAGGGCGAGTCCTTTCAATTGACCGTAGTTGTTTCTGGTCTCATTGTTGCGAAGGGCAGGAACGTTGGCACCTCGGTACGTTCATACCGTCATCAGGTTCGGCTTGTGGCGGCGGTATATTAGCACCTGGTCTATCTGGATGCGAGTGGCTTTATCAGAAGATAACCAGGTAGCTTTTTGTATATTTTTACGCGCAAACCTTGTACTCGTAACGACCAAGTTATTGCTTGCTGCCACCTCTATGACTCCATTGTCCATTGTCAGTAGTTTTCTCGTGTAAGCTATGGGCGCCAATGTACTGCCTGCGTGACGGATTATAAGGCTTAAGTTTTTAAATCTGCCCCACACGCAAAGGGTGCATAGCTTACTAGAAATCCACCACCGATTTTATTCAATCTTTGCACTCGAGATACACATCTCCGATTAGAGAATTTATGCTCGAGGAGTTGCGCTTTTGTGGTAGACCTTCAGTTTATTTCTGATTAATTTCATAATTTTGGTTATTTTCATTACAAATATCTGTAACTGTTAATGTGAATGTTAAATACTACACCACAGAGAAAAGAAATTTCAAAGAATGATTCGACATCCTGGTTAAATGCAACCGAAGATATAATCGCAAAAGTGATCTGGAATAACGCGCTTTAGTCGAAATATGGCCGCAGTTAAGGACGGTAATCATCTTCTTCCTATCTGTCTACCTCTATCTCTCTTACTCACTTTACTTTTCCTTAACTTTGATACACATGTGGTTGTTAATTTAAATGTTGTTCCGTCCGACAAAAGTCACCTTGCAGTCTGCACTGATATCATGGGACGAAGATCTTCATACTGTCTGTCTATGTTCCAGTTTGTTGATGAATGATCGCCGTCGTTAATCTCGATCACTCGGCTGCGATGACTGTGAGTCAAAATTATCAATCGAGGTCAAGGGAATTCACGTGGATAAATTCTTCATCTTTTTGATTAACTTACACGCACAAGACAAACACAATCACACCTAACGACCGACTCAGTAAGGAAATTCCCGATCTCATCTCAACCCATCTTCCATTGTATCAGCAGGCGATCGCATCAATGCGCATAATTCATACTCTGTTTTGCCGGATACAAATGCAAATTTACGAACGCAGGAACGACGATGTGAGTGTGGTGTCACGTGTGTTTTGCAGTGTACACTCCAGGCGTTATCAATTCGTTCGCGCATCGTCAAAAATTAACACAAACCAATTGCTTTCGATTAGCTACGTCGACGATTTCTTATTGCGATGTATCCAGGTATTGCGGTGCGGGAGTGAAGTTGTGATAGAATAAGAGGGGTTAACAGCTATAGCTAACCCATGTTTGTTTGGCCGCAGGAATATCATTTCATTCGATTGAATTTACGATCAAATTGACATCTGAACAACACGCGTTCAACAAACATCACGCGTGCACCCCAATAAAACTCAGCACAATCAGTATCAAGCATACGCCGATGAATGCATGTGTGGAGCGTTCAGCGCCAGAGTGTGCTCCTGAGGACATAAATTGTCGCTACAAATTGCTTTTAGATACACCAATCGTTGAGTGCATCACTGTGTGCGGTAAATGTAGGAATACTGATGATTGTGGATTAAGAGCTGTACCGTGAGGTTAGGTTCCATACGATTTATCGAAATTGGAAATACCCTTCCCAGGAAAGAACACCATTTCCTCCTCATATCTGCAGCGTTCTATCGTCCTTTGCGAATTGCTTACCTACTCATCTACTTACTGCATTGAACAGCACATCTACAAACGATAAAGTTAAACTCCCTACTTAAGTTTGATTACGCCCATAACTGCAGCTAGTAAATCATCCTCTAGGGACTATTCGCACAGCACAGCATAGCTCCACTGAGGAGTGCTATAAATAGATACAAAAAAAAATGCCACTAATTCCACTTGTTGCGAAGAGTTTATCCCATATTCGATCAATTCGATAAATTCGATCAATTCGATCGATCCGATCGTAACAAAAAAAAAAACTCAAATACCTGAATGCGCTTGCGAAGATACGAGTGGTACTTAATAATTTTACAGATTATCAGTCAAGATCGCGTTCGGCATCATCGTCCGTATGCAGGCGCACACATTCAATCATGTAGCAGTAATTTTGAAACGATTTTCCAACTACTTCAGCAGTGGCTTCTGGTATTGTGCTACTGTTTTCCGTTTGGTGTGGTACCAATCTGTCCATCACACAGAGCACGATCGTCATCCCCACTACATCGGTATCGGATGGGCATCGCATAGGCATAGAATGCCATACTCTACTGTTCCGATCTACCACCGGGGATAAGCTCTCCTCGCAGATCTAATCTACTGATCAGATTGGATCAGCAGCGCAAATCCGTCGGACGGAGTATCTGAGGCAAATTCCATTGCAATTACATTGCAATTTGAGTTATTGATTGCGATCGGCGGCGATCTGTTCAGCAATCCAGAGCAGCAGCTCGATCATCAGTCGGTCAGTCAGTCGCGATACACAGAGAGTGGTAATTGCGCCTGCCGGCGGGTAATACCAATATTGGATCGGTCTTATTGGCTTGAAGTAGAAATAAATGTTACATGACTCCTCTCTGCTGAGAGATCACTGCTGCGAGAGGTGGATCTATTTGAAAAACGGCGGTATGGACTCCAACAGCAGAACTGCAAATCAAATTCCTGCATCACTTCAGATCAGAACGTGTAATTATTTCAAATTAAGTAAATTATAATTGCTGCACTCAAGTTATGGTGGGGCGGAGCGACGGGGTGAATGGTATTCCCATTCTTTAATTAAATCGACATCGAGGAAGAGATCGTCAGGAGAATAATTGCGAATTAATTTTATTTCACTTATACTCAGCATTATTTTATTCATTCATTAGTTATAAATTAGTTATTGGTGGTTCCCGGTAATTTAAGAATAAAATAAGCGGCGCAGAAAATTGTATACGGTTACTAAAGCTCAAAAATAGTTTAAAATTTGTATTAAATGAAATAATTTCGGGTGCGTCCTTATAGCACATTTTTCTCACCTCATTGATAGTGATGAAGATTTCGAGATGTTGATGGCATTGTTATGATTATAAGTACATTGGATCAATGACCTAAGTTATCTACTGCTAACGCCTAATACTCTAATATCTCATACCTACTATATTTACCAGTTACCAGCAGGAAGCTTCGTCAGTGGCAATTATGAGCGTACTCCCACCAATTGGAAAGTCAAAGTAACATCAGATTCTACAATAATTGATTCTTCTAGCATTCCTGAATATGTAGTCGTTATTTAATTTACGAATTTAACAGTGAAGTACAAATTTTTTTGTAGACAATCTCGAAATCGAGCCACATAAGTCTAAACGTATTCTTGTCATTTGATTAATGTGTCTAAATAATGGCACTAACTGTCTGTGGTCCCGTAACTACAGTAACCTTTCTGCCGCATAAATCTGCTCTAAAAAAATGTATACTCTAATCAATTAGGTTAGGTTATGATAAGGTGGTTGTCAGTGAAAAACCGACACAATTAGACCAGCAATAGTCCAATGTGCTACCACACGGATCAGGCAAACAAAATTTCCACCTGCTCGCTAAACCAATTAGAAGCGTAGAAGACTGCACATATTCATGTTGATTAGATCATTAGTGTCTTTGTTAAATGAAAGCTCCCATCTTGAGCTTACGTTTTTGGGAGAGGGCTGGACAATTACAGAGAAGATGGATTGGTGATCTCCTACTCCTCATCCAAGCAGCTTCTGCAGAGATGACTCCAAGTCTTGCCGCATGCCTGCATATGAGACAGTGTCCAGTGATGACACCTACAATAGAACCGATGTACGATCTTTTTTGAGAGATCAAACACTTGGAGCGTTTCGGATCCAGCTTGAGCCAGATCTGTTTTGTCGCTGTACAAGTTGTACCGTTTGACAACCTACAGTTAGTTTTTTCATTAGTATCCCGCTTTAACAAGAGTTTGCTTATAGCGATAGGTATGTCTATAGAACCATATTAAGGTAAGAAATGAAGTGATGTTTCTTGGTTGGCAAGTTCCTCAGCCATACAGTTAGCCGGAATGTCTCTGTGCTCCGCCAGGGATTTCAGTCCACCTTCATCATCATATTTGGCTCTACAACCGGGAACAGGTCCTGGCCTCCCTCAAAAAACCTCTCTACCGGTCCCGATTTCGAGGCGAAGTCATCCAGTTTGGTATCCCTGGTCTACGCAATTCTTCCAGCGTAGGCTTGGCTGGCCACGCTGTCGTTTTCCATAAATCTTACCGCAAATGACTTTCCGAGCATAATCCTCTTCGCTCATGCGAGCTAGGTGTCCGGCCCACCATAGTCTACCGAGCTTAATGCCAGAAGACTAGCGAAGAGGCTTCCTGTGCCCCATATAGAAGAAACGAGATATCTAAAATGCAGCAATTATTGTGGCATAACGTAGTTGAGTGCCGCATAGAAGATTTCCTTCTCTATCTTTCAAGACAGGATAGTCCCATACGCTAAAGTCATCATTGGTCCATACCAGTGTGGGTTCATCCCAAGCAAGTTAACAACTGAACAGATTTACACCCTTAGGCAGGTGATGAATGACTATATAGTTTGACTATGGCCAAGTAAAAATATCCCGATCACTATCAAGCATTTATATCGGGTCTCGACAAGGGGATTGTCTGGCCTGCGATCTCTTCAACCTGGCGTTTGAGAAAGTAATCCGAACACTCTGAAGTAACGGCGAAAGGAACAATCCTCCATAAATCCATTCAGATACTGGATTACGCAGACGGTATTGAAATCGTTGGTAGAAACCTAAGAGCTGAACAGGAAGCTTTCATTAAGATCGAGCTGGCAGCACGAAATCTGGGGTTGCACATGAATGAGAGCAAAACAAAGTACATGGTGGCCACGTCTGCGAGTAGTAGATCCAACATTGATCCCGCAATTCAAATAGTGGAGCGCGAATTTGTAGTGGTCCAATGTTTTATCTATCTCGGTTCAACTGTAACAGCATGTAACCAGAAATACGCGCACGGTTGCTTAAAGCCAACAAAGCCTACTATAGCCTGTCAATACTCTTCAAATCCAGGAACTTAACCATAACATCCAAGCTGCTGATATAAAGGGTGTTTTTTTGGGAGGTTTGTTTTTCCGATAGATGTCGTTTTATTTTATGACAGTTGTTTTGACAGCTCAAAGTGGCATTTCTACTCAGTATTGTTTGGCAAATCATTATGAAAAAAAAAAAAAAAAAAAAGAAAAAAAAAATGACATTTGTGAAAAATAGTCGTGGTAGCCATATGCCAGAAATTGTGTTTAAATGTTAAATGCCAAAAAATTATCTACCAAATAAAAAACACGTTATATCTAACGGGTGTTTTTTTAAGAGGTTGCTTTTTCATAATGATTTGCCAAACAATACCATGCCACTTGAGCTGTCAAAACAACTGTCATAAAATAAAACGACATCTATCGGAAAAACAAACCTCCCAAAAAAACACCCGTTATAAGACAATGGTCATACCAGTACTTACATATGGGTCCGAGACTTGGGTGCTTAGCAAAAAGCTTTCTTACCTCTTAGCCGCGTTCGAGAGAAAAGTCTTACGGAGAATTGTTGGCCCCGTATGTGAGGAAGGACGATTCCGGAGAATCTATAATGATGAGATCTACGAGCGTTACCGCAGTGTCGACATCGTGAAGAAAATTAAGCTCGGTAGGCTCCGGTGGGCAGGACACCTAGTTCGCATGAGAGATGAGGATCCTGCTCGGAAAGTCCTTTGCGGTAGGATTTATGGAACACGACAGCGAGGCCGGCCAAGCCTACGCTGGAAGGATGGCGTAGACCAGGACGCCCAGAGTTTAGGGATGCCAAACTGGATGACATCGCCTCGAAATCGGGACCGGTGGAGAGACTTTTTGCGGGAGGCAAGGACCGGACCCCGGTTGTAGAGCCAAATATGATGATGATGATCAGAAAATAAAACAAACAACTGGTTGTTAACAATTGATTATGTCGAGATTGTATGTCTTATTAGATTGTAATCTTCTCGTATCTAAAAGCTCAAACTGATTCATTTGCTCTTTTAATATTCTAGTTTGTGGGTGCTCGGGAGTGAACACAACTCCACCCATCAAAACACTTTCTTTCTTCTCTCCAAATATTTCCAAGTCCACGCTGTACCTTAGGGTGCAAATCCCTTGAAGCGTACGCTAATTATAAAAAAAAATACTTCGTGTTGTATGTTGCATGATGCATGTGCACGTTAGGTGTTAAATATTTTACATAGTTGTATATTGCGTGGTGCGTGTAGCATGTGTAACGCTGTATGTTGCAATTTGCATGTTGTAAGCTAGGTATTGCATATTGCAAACTGCATGATGAATTTTGCATGCTGTATACTTCGTGTTGTATCGTATGTAGAACGTCGCATGTTGCACGTTTCATACGCATTTTAGTTGTTGCATATAATTGCATGTCGGATAGTGTTTTTTGCATATTCCATATTGCATGTTTCATAGAGTATATTATATATAGCGTGTTGCATATAGCATATACCACGCTGCATTTTGCACGTTGTATGTTGCAAGTTATGTGTTGCATATTGCAAGTTGCATGTATTATATTTCATGTCGCATATTGGTTGTTGCACATTGCATGTTCCAAGTTGGGTGTTGCATATTGAATAATGCAGTATGAATATAGCATTTTTCGTGTTGCATGTTGCATATTGCGTTTCGCACGTTGCATGTTACGAGTTGCGTGTTGCACGCTGTAAGTTGCATGTTGCATAATGCATTGTGTCACCCTTATCACACCCATCGCTAGGGGTGCGTCACTACATACCTCAGTGACCAAGAAAACTATGGACTCTACACCAATATCGCTCATGTCATATAGCCATAGTTTGGACAAAGCATTTCAGTTGCTAATCGTGAATTTCTGGTACTTTGGTTTGAACTTTGAAGTTGTTGTTGTCTTACTAGTTTTCGTAGTAAAATGTAGTAAAGGTTATTTCTCTCTCTCACACACATACACACTTAAGAGATCATTTCTCGTACAGAATGAATCAAAATGTGTCTGGTATGTACTTAGTTCCCCATTATTTTATTTGGTGTTGAATGTTGGGGTTGTTGTTTAGTCCGGTTATTAATTCCAGAAATGAGTTCAAATTTGTTAGAATGTCTCATAAATAAGCCAGAACGATGCCACAAACTTTTAAGAAAACCTTTCCCTGTGCTCCCATGGTCTAGCTATTCCTTACAACAACACGTAATTTGCAAGCAAAGTAAATGAAAGTCAATTATTTATTTTCAGAAAAAATTTGTTACATTTGTTTTACAAGTTGTATGTATGACCATATCTATACCCTGACTGGTCAGTGACCTGTGCTGATTGGCACAACCCTGGCTCGTCTTCTAGAGAATAACTCACTCGTTTTCTGATACCATATTTTGTCGCCTAATATCTTGATAACAAACCAAACATCTGCATGAAATCGGTCTTCACTTCATTTATTATTTGTTGTATAAGTCTGGAGGTATTCGCATAAAATTGCGTTCAGAGTTTCTGTCGAACAAGACCTTGTATGCTTTAATTATTACAACTTATGTCAACACAGATTTACGCTGTGAAATAGTCGCTTGTTTTTTGATTGCACTAAGCTGCTTCTAAGTATGCCGAAGCTCCCATTGCAACCCAACCTTCAGAGTTTGTACTTTCATAATCTTTGGAACGCAATTTAAATCAATCAAATTGTCATTAGTAGAAGAATTCCAACCAATCCATAGAGCACATCCAATAAAACCAAATTGAGATTCCAACAAAGGAGAAAAACAAAAAAAGTTACATAAAAACGTCTCTCTATTTTCTCGGATTTTCCGCTTGTCTGCCAAGATCACTACAGCATTCAAGTGAAAAGCTATTGAAACATTTCCCCGTCGATGAGGAGACATTTTATTTGCCATCTTGAATAAAAATGTCATCTGATCGTCCATTGAAATGTCAGAAATTGTTTGGCGATGTCGGTGCCGCCCAGCGGAGAGAACGAAACACCTTCTCATCGCCTTTCATTCATTTGAAGATATTTCTGGCTCGATAGTTGGACATTTTTCTTCTTTATGTTTTACCGCCAAATGGGGCAATCTCCATAACTGGCACTCATAGAGCGCATGCGCAAATAGAAGACCAACATTCGCACAATGATGATTGCCATCAGCTGGCGAGACAGATAGACAGACAGGACAGTTAGGCAGTGTTGTGCAGTTGGGCAGTTGGACAGTCGAGCGATGAGCCTGCTTCAGCTTCTACGCGCACAGTTAAAAGGATTGATGGCATTAGGTTGTGGTGTCAGGACCAATTTTGGGTTTTTCGATTTGGGACAATAATTTTGCAAAGCACATATATGACTTTATTTGGCGAATGTGAACCGAGACATCAGAGAGTGGGAACTGCTGCAATTCGAACTGATTCATTGCGTAACTCTCAGTCTGCTGAGGTTGATCATAGCACAGCTGTCTTTGGAATCTTTGGAACCGCACATTCATCACGCTGCTGTTGAGGTTGATAGCACTTCTGTCTTTGGAATCTTTGGAACCGCACATTCATCATACCGCTGCTGCTACCGTAACATTTCGCCTAATTTCCGCTTAACACTAACCTCCTTTGACGACGACCTCCCAGAATTTATCGCCAATTATTAATATTTTTGTTGCGGCGTTGCTGTTGTGTGCATTAAGCTCTTAAGCTTGCAAATGATGGAAGATCGTGAAAGTCGTTCACTTCTTTCACACAGATGGTTCGCGGAGATTTCTCACCGTTGCATGTGTGATCCAAATCGACGAAACGCCCTTAAACCCTCATTAAACTGAGCGATTTCTTGTTGTTGTTTGTTTGCTCATATCTCGACGCTTGACGCTCGGCTCCTTGCGATTAATAGCGGTAATCGCATGATAAATGGCGGTCTCATTTGTATCCTCTTTTAAATCAATTACCTACCCAGCCGGAGCAGACTCTTTGCACTGTGATGTTCATTCCCCGTTCCAAATTGCTGTTAAGCAGCACTTAATTTCGTGTTTTAATTTTCGATTACGATTTTTGGCAATGTGCCTGCGCCAAGAGTGATTGAGTGAAATTCACTCTTTCATATCGGAATGTGTATGTTTCGTGCCCCAAATAACAACCCAGTTCCGAAATTTCAGGTCATTTATTAATAATTTCTCTGCTAAGCTGATTGCAATGTAGCGGCGGCGATAAATTATCATTAATGTTGCAACGAATTACGAAGTGGATCTGTTGCTGCACTCTTGGTCCATCAGACCAGACGCACCAGTCCCAGCTGGGTTAATCAAATCAAATGCTTTTTTTTTTTAACTTTACACTTAATCAGTTTCAAGGTTTTTGTTGTTGTTGTTGTTGTTGGTGTTTTTACAAGAATATCGATTCGGTGTAAATGGTGCGATCGGAATTCTTCTCTTATTGTGTGCATTTGAGTGATTGTGTGTGAGTGAGTCGCACTCATTTTGATAAATTAATTTTTTGTAAAAAGTTAAATGGAATTTTTGCCCAAAGAACAAATCGAGCAATTTACCGTTAATTCACTTGAGTGCACAACGAGTATTTTAAACGAAATTAGCGACGCGTATTCGAATATCGATGGATGGATGGATGGATGGCTGGACTGAATGTACAATCAGGCGAAATGAACAGATCATTTCATACGGCGAGTATTATCTGAATTGACAAAGATATACTTCGAGCAGCCGGAAGGAGGTGCGGCTGTATTGGGTTCTGCAATTAGAGAGGTTGCTGCCTTTTATCCACTACTAGACAATTCCGACTGCATTCGTTCTACAATAGCATTCAATTGAAAAGCAAATAAACACTTTTTATGTAATGTATTGATGATTTTATCTGCAAATTATGAGTTCGTTATCATCTTTGGCTCTACAACCGGGACGGTCCTAGCCTCCAGCAAAAAATCTCTCACCTGCCTGGATTTCGAGCCGATGTCATCCAGTTTGGCATCCCTAAACTCTGTGCGTCCTGGTCTACGCCATCATTTCAGCGTATGCTTTGCCAGCCTTGCTCTCGTGTTCCATAAATCCTACCGCAAAGGACTTTCCGAGCAGGATCCTCATCTCTCATGCGAACTAGGTGTCCTGCCCACCGAGGCCTACCGAGCTTAATTTTCTTCACGATGTCGACACTGCGGTAACGCTCGTAGATCTCATCATTATAGATTCTCCGGAATCGTCCTTCCTCACATACGGGGCCAACAATTCTCCGTAAGACTTTTCTCTCGAACGCGGCTAAGAGGTAAGAAAGCTTTTTGCTAAGCACCCAAGTCTCGGACCCATATGTAAGTACTGGTATGACCATTGCCTTATATATCAGCAGCTTGGATGTTATGGTTAAGTTCCTGGATTTGAAGAGTATTGATAGGCTATAGTAGGCTTTGTTGGCTTTAAGCAACCGTGCGCGTATTTCTGGTTCCATGCTGTTATCGGCTGATATAGCTGACCCGAGATAGTTAAAGGATTGCACTACTTCCTGCTCTATCTGGATGAAAGCTTCCTGTACAGCTCTTTGGTTTCTACCAACGATGTCAATATCGTCTGCGTAAGCCAGTATCTGGATGGACTTATAGAGGATTGCTCCTCTCACCGTTACGTCAGAGTCAGTGTCTCGAATCACTTTCTCCAACGCGAAGTTGAAGAGGACGCAGGCCAGTCCATCCCCTTGTCGGAGCCCGTTATAGATGTTGAATGGGCTTGATAGTGATCCGGATATTTTTACCTGGCTTATAGCATTGCTGCATTTTTTGATATCTCCCTTCTTATGTATGGGGCACAGGATGCCTCTTCGCCAGTCTTCTGGCATAACTTCTTCTTCCCATACTTGCACTATTATTTCATGAATTGCTTGGTGTAATGTGGGGCCTCCTATTTTTATCAGTTCTGCTGGGATCACATCAGATCCCGGGCCTTATTATTTTTGAGCCGTAGGACAATAGATTTTTGCAGATCCTCATGATTTCCAGAAACACACTCGAAAGTCAAAGAACATATTCAGTTGAGTTACGTGATCTAAAACCAAACTGATTGCATGAAAGGAAATGATATATTTTCCCAGAAGATATACCATTCTGAATTTTATAGAAACTTGTGGCTTCTTATCAAAAACTTCCAAAAAATATGCTAATCAATCGATTTAGTTTGTGATACTGATCGTAAAAGGGTACACGATGGAGAATCTACTGTACCTGCTGACCCAACTGTTGAGGAAACTCGAAAATGAATTCTCTAACGGCTCTGACCATATTACATTCCGACAGAAGCAATTTTTTTCTAAACTCCTGCAATTATCATCATGAATACGGACGAATCACCAGCGTCATGTTCAACTGGAACTGCACCAGCACCAGCTAGAGAACTCTCAACCGCATCATTTTAGTCCGTGAGTCATGACATAAATCAGGGCGAAATCTGTTCAGTTGAATCTGCTCTGCTCCGCTCCTCACCCATAGCAGAGGAAGAAGAAGAAGAAGAAAAACCGCACGCTATTGATATCTTCTGAACGGCGGCTATTTGGACGAACTGATGTTGCTCGCAGATCTCTCAGAAATCAGGCGGGATCATGTCAGTCAGTTCAGTTCAGTTCGTGTGGCATATGTACAATACAAAAATAATGACAGGAATATTAGGGCGCATCCGATGGATATGTCGATTGCTTTCCGCGACTATGGTGGTGATGGCTGCCAAACAACCTGCGCTGTTGTTTCACGACCGCAACATCACAACATCTGAGCGCATCATTTAGCGACGAAAATTGAAATTTGAGTTTTCCGCCAGACAAAGTTCCATACCGAGACAATAGAACGGACTTGAGTGTGCGACTTAAGCCGCTTACAAGACGCGGTAATGTCAGTTTACTTTAATGTCCTCGTAAAAATTTATACACAGCGCAGCGAAGAGGTCATCTTATGCACTGTGTACTGGGCATGGCGGATGGGCTCCATCACTCCAATGGAGCGCAGCAATCTGAAAACCTTTAACTTTGATGTGTGCTGCGATGAGTCTTGTGATGGTTGGTTGCTGGGTTGATCATCTCCATGCGCATTGTGTTCGCGCGCACTTTTAACTCACGCGGCGAGCGCAATAATTTTCCACCTAAGTGGAAATTTTGTGTGAATTCGCGATGCTGATTTAACTGATTCGACGGATTCAAATGTGCATGTTACGCTATGGAAATTCAAGTGAATCCCATGCTACTGCACGATCGTAGGTGAATCGTCCAGGCAGCCATCCAGCTGCATCGCCTTTGTAATCGTCTTTGGCTACGATTTTGCGTTGTTCGTAATAAATCTTGTGAACTTCTGGATGACTCTCCATGATAATGAGGTAATGTGTTCCCACTACTTGTTGTTGTGTTGTGGTCGAAGATTTCCCGCAGTCTATTAAGAATTTAAAGAGAGGCTTTATATTTTTCCGAATTTATCGAATTGCGGTTTTAGGATTGATGATGAGATGGCTTCTTGTTATTTCCACGCAAAATTTATCGAATATCTGGCTTGGAAACGGACAGTTTAAATTCTTCTTAAAGCAACTTAATGATAATGAACAAATTCATTAAATTAAGGAACGGCCATAACTTTATTTATTTATCCTTCATTTAAATAGAGAACAAATTCATTAATGCAAATAACAAATTCATAGATGCAATGAATAAATACAATTAACAAATTCATAAACGTAATGAACAAATTAATTGATACAATGAATAAATTAATAAATACCGAATTCATAAATGCAATGAAAAAATTAATTGATGCAATTAAGAAATTCATTGATGGAATAAGGAAATTAATAAATACCGAATTCATAAATACAATGAACATTGATTGAATGAAAAAATTAATAGATCAATGAACACATTAATAAATGTAACTAACAAATTCATTGTTAATTTGATGCAACAAACAAATTCATAAATGCAATGAACAAGTTCATAAATTCTTGAACAAATTTATAACTGCAATGAATAACTGATGCAATAATTAAATTCATTAATGCAATGAATAAGTTTATTAGTTTATTGAACAAATTCATAACTGAAATGAACAAGTCCATTGATGAAATGAACAAATTTATTAATGCAATGAACAAATTAATAAACACAATGAACAATTTCATAAATGGTATGAACAAATTCATAAATGCAATGAACAATTTCATTGATGAAACATAATATAGTCGTAAAATGTTAAGCTTGAAATTAATTTCTCAGAATAAATCAAGGTTTGCAAATTCAGTTATTGTGGTATTCGTACCAACATTAAATTATGCAGACCTCTTTTGCATTTGGAACACAGGTTTCTTTTCCGTTCATGTAGTGCCTAAACGGCGCTTATAGCAGTCTCTTGCTTATGCTCAGCCACACTGCCTGCCTACATAGCTTCATCTGAAAACCTGGAACCTCAATACGTCGTATCTCCCTGGTTATGTTAAGCTTCGAATATAAAAATGAATCTTTTCAGTCCCAGTAGACAGCACTATAAAATGTGCTTCCTTCAAATCACCCTTTTTCAGAAAAGTCAACAAACCAAAAGAAAGGAAAAAAAACGACCACAATATCGCAAACACGAATTCCTGGACGGTGCCAATCATCGCCGCCACTGATTGATTGCATTAATCAATGTAATTTATTGCACGTGAAACTATATTAGTCCAGCGGACGCGCCAGCCGCCAAAGTGTTCCATATCGGTCTATCGAGATGACCATCGTCTGTATTTGTTGCATCATTTCCAGCAGACAACTCCATATCCGACGATGAATGAGACGACAGACGACCAGACGGACGAAAGGACGGCGCAAATCTCAATCGCTTGCGTGTCAAAACCAGATACACAAAGGTCGACGAATATGGCACAGAAATTAGCAGCAAAGAGACTGCTGCTGGCTTAAGCTCTAAATGAAGCTGAGGACGGTGATGATGGTGATGGAATTATAGCGGAGTAGAGCCATAGAACTACTACATGTCTGGAGTTAATTAGTCCGCAAATGCTCAAAGTGTGAACGGAATAATTAACCAAGTGCGCGTTGTAGTTAGATAGATGGTTGGTGGTAAACAATTGAGTAATTTTGTGTTTTTTTCTGCTTCCTTCTCTCTATCTCTCTCTCACACACACACACAAAGACTTATCATCATCATGGCACGTTTGGTGCTATTTGCGATAAATTAAAACGATCATTGTCCTCCTCTCGAAAATTGATCAATTAGTGGAATGGCAATGATGTGGGAAAAGGGAAATTCCTTTGTGGTAACCTCTGATGATGAGAGATCACTGATGAGATTCATTCGGCTTTAAATTGGACAGTGTTGCACGAATATTATGGTAAACTACACACTCACTGTTATGGTTATACTTTCCATGACATTAGGCGGAACATTACCATCAAACGAATCGATTGTTCTCTGTTTTTGGAAACAACAACGCAGCGCGCATCACAAAGGAATGGCAATCGAGCGTCTGAACAACAAATAATCGACGACTAATATGAGGAAAGTTCAGCATTGCCCGGCCAAATGTGGATCATTTCTTGTGCGGCATGACCTGTTTCAAGTATAGGTACGTACGACCGTGCCAGTACGCCATCCTTATGTGCCCCACTGTCAGTCCATTTCGAGTTCATATCGATTTTTGTTATTAGATATTGAAATGGATTTGGACATAAAAGCGACTTGAATTTTGACAACAAGCCACCGCCATTAAGTGGTTGTTGTTGTTGTTGCTTTTTTTGTGGTTGGATAGGATGTCAACATGCCATTTATGGATAAGCGATGGTCATATCGAGCGATAGCACAGACTGAATTGTTTTGGTGGGAATGGGAAATGGAACAGGGAGCAATCGTAGACAAAAATAAAAAATGGGACCAAGATGCCACAAATTCATTCCATATTTCAAGCGGAACCTTACGCAATTAACGCTGCAACGGAAAACTTGCCAGCAAGAAGGCTACCGAAAACAAAAATAAATATAATGTCTGACTTCAAGTCATCTTAGCTAAAAGCACTAAACAAGTATGAATTTCGATCAAAGGCACAATGCCCTAAATAATCTGGCAAAAAATAACAATGTCAAGCTTATTTGGGTAACAGGACACGAAGGGCATATTGGCCGCACTAATGGCAAAGAAAGGAGCTAAAACTCCATTCATAGTACCGAACCCTTTGTACGGGTTAATGAATGCAGATGTAAATAATGAAATAAAAAACTGGGAAATAAAATGCACAATAAAACTAAAAAAAAAACAAGAGCTAAGAATCTTATGTGGAGCACTAACAGAACACTACACTTGTAAGTATCCTTTACCAGGCGATGCACCGGACAAGTCAGGAGATAAAGGTTAAAACAAGGTTGGACTAGCCCTCCATTTTTACATTTAGGCTAAAGTAAAGCTGGCAAACATTACACAGCAAAGTTGGAAAGAAACCCAACCTTACAATGGGCTCTCATAAAAATTTCTTAAAAGTGTTACCCAAACTTACACACTTGTGTATCTCCGTTGACAACATTTTCTGTAAAAATTTGGTAGTGATCGTGGCTCCCATATCTTTTTTTTTCCAAAATAACCCGATTTTATTCAACTTGTTGTAATCCCATTTTATTAAAACTTTGCAGAAATGTGTACCTCCAATTACTACACATAATACCTATAACAATTTGTTACTATGAGCGTATGTTTGGACTTCATCGCTGCCATGTGGAATAAATCCTACAAAGAATGACTTTCCGATTTTTCCTTTTATATGAAATAACTACATGGTCCATAAGTCAAAACTACTACAAAATTTCAATCTATACTTACATGGTGACTGACACGAAGTGTTACCAAAACAAAACGCCACAGAATTTTTAGTTTTTGATGAATTTTATTGAATCAAAGTAAAAAATGTTCACAAATATTTAAATTTTTGAATTGCATTAGCAGTTTTCGATTTGACCACCATTAGCCGTGATTATGGCCTTCAAACGGCACGACAAAGCTATTGCATGCAGCACGAAAGTGGCTCTGCGCTTGCTTGAGATGATCGACACTTTGGTATTTTTTTGTCTCAACCTTGCTCTTCAAAATACCCCAAACCGAGAAATCTAACGGATTTGCATCCGATGAATTTGGTGGCCATTGGGCAGTTGAAATGAACCGCGGAACGTTGTTTCTCAGCCAATCTTGAATGACGCGCGCTTTATGACTCGGCGCCGTGTCCTGTTGAAATGTCCAGGCTCTGCTCTACAAAAACATTTTGTGCCCAAGGCTTCAACGCTCCCTCCAACATATGATCCCGATAACCTTGAGCATTTATCTTGATGCCACGGTCCAAAAAAACGAGCGGTGAACGGCTTTCGGCCGTTATGGCGGCCCAAACCATCACCATCGGCGGCGCTTGGTTTCGAGTGGCAATCCGTTGGTCCAAATATTTAGTAAAACGGCCGGGCAAGTAAATCCGGTTTTGCTTGTTCACATATTTCTCAATACCACTTTCCCCACTTTCGTGCAAGTCCTTTGCTCTTTCCTCTCTTACTTTATTTTGAGCATCAGTGAGACCATGCGTTTTTTGGATTTTGAAGGCCTTTATTCCAAGATAATCTTTCAATATGTGCTGCTTCCGTTCGAGCAAAATGTTCGCCTCACGAGCCATTTTTTTGCCGCTACGGCGCGGATGAAAAAGCCAATTTGGCCTTCACCTTCCGAATTATAAAGAGGTATTGTTTGTGTGTAGGAGGTAATATTCGGAACTGCTGGACCGATCTCGAAAATTCGTTCATAGGAATAAAGGCTATATATTATCTCGTTTAAATTAAATGAAATTTCGTTGCGACCCATTTTGAAACTAAACAACTAAAGTCGACGAAAAAACGGTCGCGCATCATAATGACTGTGTGCTGTGTGCTGCATTTTTCGCTGGGCTGCTTTCTGTGTTATGTTTTGTATGAACATCACGCCTATAGAGGAATCATACCGACTGTGTGCTATGTGCTGCGTTCCTTTGTACGTACTATAACCTATAGGTATATAAAAATGAATGTCTGTCTGGTTTGTAATACGATACTAAAACTCAAAAACTAGACTAGACAGCGATTGAGCTGAAACTTTCACAGAATATGCTTCTTAACAAAATCTCGGTAAGCCACATAGTCCGAATACAACCGATGTGGCGCTTTATTTAGGTTTAGGCAATAGTACACCTCTCCCGTGGTAGTGAGGGAAAAGCGGGGATTTATGTGTGCGGGTGGCGGAGCGCTAGATAGTTTAAAATAAAACTTTGCTAAATTTAAGAAAAAAGTAAAGAATCATTGGCTCTTAACCAATACACGCTTAACATTTTTAAGTGAAACTACTTTATCGGCGGTAAGGAGAAAATTTAGTACGATATCAAAAATAATTTTGTGTTACAATTTGGTGTTACGATTTTGTGTTGCGATTTTCTGTTGCGAATTTTTGTTGCGTTTTTGTAAGTGAAACTACTTTATCGGCGGCCAGGTGAAAATTTAGTACAGTAGCAAAAATAATTTTGTGTTGCGTTTTTCGATTTTTTGTTGTATTTTGTATGTGAAACTACCTTATCGGCGGTAAGGATTAAGTAGAGTACGGTATCAAAAACAAGTTTGTGTTGCGTTTTTATTATAAGACTTTATGTTGTGATTTTATGTTGCGTTTTTGTATGTGAAACTACCTTATCGGCGGTGAGTAGAAAATTGAGTACGGCATCAATAGTAATTTTGTGTTACGATTTTGAGTTACAATATTGGTCACGTTATTGAGTTACGTTTTTGAATTTTTGTTTCCCAAGCGATTGCTTTTAAATTCGGTATGTAGGACCAAGATGCGACTATAAGACTTGTTCCTATAAAAATTTAGGTATACGGTCATAAGGGACTGGAATTTCGGGATTTTTATGAAACTTAGTCTGTTTTTGCCTTGCCTTTTACCGTTCGTAAAAGTACAATGATATATAACCTGAAGGAGTTTCACTTCTTACACGTGTACACGCACTATTTTTTTTTTGCAGTGTCAGTGTGTCACGTCTTTTTTGGCTCTTTGTATCCCGTAAAAAATCTCTTCACCGGTCCCTATTTCGTGCCGATCCTGTTTGGCTTATAACTATGCAGCACATATTATCTGCAAATAAAACTTCAAGTCCATCCAGTCCAGTGTCAGACAAAATATTGTATCGGAGGTCGCCAAAAAACAACTCGCCTTCCCTCTCGGTTACATCATAAAATTCACCGAAGATCCCATCCATCTAATGAACAGACTCGGCAAAAACTAAAAGTGATCTTCACTAATTTGGCACAGATGCAATTGAATTGCATTCCCAACACTCAAACATACACACACACGCCTAATACACCAATCAATAACATAAATAACAGTCAGTCACTTGAGCCGATCTACTAAACTCGCACGCACCCAAGTGATCCATGATCGCATTATGCGACCATTTAAGGAACAGTAAAATGGTCGCAGACTTCTTGAAATCAAATGACAATGACTCCGGTAATAGTCTTCTGCGCACTTGAGAGCAATTTTTTCTCCGTCCGTTCTCTTATGCCAAGCAAAAATGGAGCGTTTTTGATCTCATAAACTCCATTTTTGAAAAAATGATCGATGGATCGCTTGAGTTGGTGATGTCGATCGATGCCATCATCTTTTGCATGAATCTGTTTAAGATTTTCTCAGGAGATTTTTTCGTTGATTTTTTCCTTCTCTTCTTCCTCATCATCATCTTCTTCTTGTTCATCTTAAGTAAACGACATTTTTTGGAGATCATCTTTGACCATCGAGATGGTCGTCTGTATGCGTGAATTCTATTTTACACCGCTGGCAAACGGCGACGTGATGGATCGATAGAGTACTCGTAGTTGCAACGTCTGTTTATGGAGAAAATTAAGACGACAACATCGGATCGCAGTCATTGCCAACAATTTCTTGTAAATTGAGATCGATCTGGATCTGGATCAGGAATTGCGTACGATCGCTCACTCGCATCTGGTCTGATGGTGCGGTAATAAATCATTTCATTTTATGGCCAGCACAGCACAGCTCAGCACAATACAAGAAATGAAATAGATACGCGCAACAAAATAGGCGTAAAGCGCGAAGATGAAGATAACCCGCTGATGATGTGGTGGCACACAGCACCTCTATTAGCCAATCGCCAGGTAATCGTAGCAATGTCCAGCTGCGCGCAATGGGCTCCTCTGGCAACGATAATTTGAGAAACGTTTGACTAATAACGAAATTTCTATTACAAATCATTTTGTGGCCTAGACTGAGGCTGAGACTCTGGCTAGCATCCATTCCACGGAGCGCTTTAATATATTCATTGCGTTTCATTGCGTTGCGTTGCGTTGCGTTGCATATTGCAAAACGTCAGACGTCTGACACATTAGAAAAATAAATGAACGAGCGCTTTTGTGACCATAGAAGATGGCAGGCAGTATTGTTGCACAATATGCCGGCCGCGCATGCGCGCAACAGATCGTAAATATTGTCAACTGGTTGGCTAGCTGGTTGCTAGTGATGCTGCCGGCGTGATATAGTGGTGCTGAATGGAAAATTGGTCGGCGTTTCGGCTGTTCGTTGCTTGAGTTTGTGTGAACACAAGAAGGAAGCTGCTTCTGCGCATACCAATGATGCATGCGCGTTGATGCTCGATCGATCGCCAGTGGCTTGCTGTTATTGTGGTCTTTGCCGATTTAGATGATAGCACTTTGGCGATCCTATAAGTCAAGGATGAAAAATATCTTAAACCGAAATGAATGGTGAGAAGCGTGTGCATTCCCAGTTGTGTTGTTTGCTGAATTTTTACGGATTTCCTTAACAAACAGCATAGCACCACGTTTGTTTGTTTATAATTTTCAATAACCTAACTTTGCTTTCAGATTAGCAACATTTGGATTGAAGATCCAGAATAACATAACAAATAATAATAACAAATTCAGTATAACAAACAAGGACCATCACTGTCCAACTGAACCGAAGAAAACGCCAAACGTACTTAAAATCTCTATAAGAAGAAACGTTACTCTTTCCAAAATAAAAACTAAATCCTATATTAAGCTTTTATCTGATCTCATTCAGCTGATGTTTTACTAGAGTATTCATGCGACTTCACACCCACCCAAACAGCCTTAACTCTATATTCACAAATCGCACTAAGGCTCATTCAAAAATATTTCAAACTCAACCCAACAATCTCTCAAATCGTCACGTAGACTGAAAGATCAATCATCGATCATCATAGAGCAGCTCCAAGACTGCGATCCACTAAAAGCTCATCGTTAAGCTTCGAAATATGTAGAACGCGATGATTGGATTAAATCAGAAAATTGCCAAAATAGTAGTGATACCAAAACCTGAAAAAGATGCAACCAAAACATTCTCACACAGACGATCAATCAACTTACTCCCAGTCATCCACCGGAAATTTTCGAACGACTATTTTGCGACGGGTGTGGCACCTATCCGGAGCACATATGATCGGGCCATTTCAGATTTCGAAGACAACACTCGGAAATCTAGCAAATCGGGAGAGTGGCTATGACTAATAAAAATTTCAACTCACCTGGTGGAGAAATGATTCTGCTAAGGAATTCCTTGACGTTCGAAGCCTGCTGGTCTACAACTCAAAACTAGAAAATCTTCTACCTGCTGAATTCTATGTGATGATTAGAAGCTACTTAACCGATCGATACTTCTATAGGTATATCAAGTATAAAGACGATTACTCAAAACTGCACTTAGAAAAATCTAAGGTACCTCAAGGTAGTGTATTAGAACCACTACTCTTTATATTCTCTACAACCTTTATACTAAAAAGATTCCTCTCCCAGTAAAAACAACATCGATGATTGGTACTTTTGTTCATATCACATACAATCAGGAATCAAACATAGGTTCTGGGGTTTTGATAGTTAGGTTTTCGGAGTCGCTGCGATAACTAGTGATGGTAAGACACTTCTAACACTCCTATGAGTAGGGTGGAAAGGGAGTGATGTATGATATGATGGAATCCAAAGTTTTCGTGGTAGCTTAGATGAAAAGTGATGGTAAGACACCTCAAGCACCGATAGGGATGGGGTTGAGAAGGAGGTGACATCTGATAGCACCACAGTGGGCATGGGGGCGATCCTTGGGCTAATCCCACTACACCTAGTGGTAGAGAGCAAATCCAGAGAAACCGAATTACGTTTAAGTAAGGTAGGCAGGGCGAGAGCAATAGTGGAATCACTGGCCAAGCTGACTAGCGAGCATGCCGTGTGATAACATGGTGCAAAAGCTCAAATACAAAAATAATTTTGAAGTAATTATGAGCACCAAGAAGGAATTCAGATCTGAGACTGAATAAGAGATACATTCGGGTGCCATAAAGCGGTATACAGATGGATCAAAGAAATCTGAAGGCACGGGTGCTGGAGTATATGGGCCTCAAACCAGGTACTTTGTATTAATAGGGCAGTACGCGAGCTTATCTCAGGCAGAAGTACACGGCATCGAAAGATGTGCTCACTTTAATCTGAAAAGGAACAACATGATAGCTACCATTACAGACAACCAAGCCGCGCTAAGAGCCCGGGATTCATTCCACATCACATCTAAACTTGAGGAGGAATGCAGGGCAAAGCTAAATAGACTTGGCGAAGTCAAAAAAGTTCGTTTGTACTGGGTGCTTGGACACACTGGCATAATAGGCAACGAAGCAGTGGATAGGGTCGCTAATAAAGGAGCAGAATCGCCGCTAGTAGGGCCAGAACCGTTCTGTTGTATAGGGTACCGCATAATGCGGGAAGAGTTACGCAGTAAGATGGAAAAATCTCTCAGGTCTACGATAAGCAAAGGAAATGCTTGGGAACTATAACACTAAGAAGTCTCGCATAATATTGGGACTAAGTAGAAGTAATGTAAGAATCATTACGGGTTTCCTAACAGGACATTGCCTACTGAAAGGGCATCTAAATAAAATAAAATTAATAATAGATGGCAGCTGCAGACTCTTTGGGAAAGCGGAGCGGAAAGCGAAATAGATTCGAATGGGTCGCAGTGCTACTACAGCCCATTTATAATCATCGTCATCAGGAGGTGATATGTGATATCACCGGTATTAATATCGAATCCTTAGACTTTTGGGTTGCTGAGGTGAACATTAAAGTGAATAGGCACTAGAAGATATGGTGGGAACGTTGTAACATATGACATGAACCATATAAGTTTTGAATCCTTAACGTCTTCTAGGTTGAAGCGATGAATTGTAACCGTAAAACAAGCTAAGCACCAATGGGGTGGGTTTGGGTAAAAATAAACTTAACAACCGATATTAGTGGCGGATATCGCAAAATAATGGAATGGCTTGAACATCATAGGAATGTTTCCTGTTTGTCACTGTTCTATCGCTTTTCACTCAAGCGGGATTCAAAAGAAATATCCAAATGCACTCATTCTCGAACCACGAAGCGCATTCTGTACATCCAATTTTGGGCCACATTTTCGAGCACTGCTAGACGTAGGTGACAAATAGCACGAACAATGTGGGACTCCAAAGCGTCAATTGTTGCCATAAGCCAATGTTTTTACGTAGCTCAACTGGAAATCATTGAGACGTATCAAATTGCACGACATTGGAGATCAAATTTTGATTTCAATAAATCGATGGTTGGTGTCGCGCGATATGGCATGTAGTGTCAATTTGTTGAAACCACCTCTTGTCTGGATCAATCTCATCGATGTTTTCATACAAAAAATCATTAATCATGGTGCGGTAATGACCTCCATTGACAGCAATGCGAACTCCGGCCTTATTTTTAAAGAAGTAATGTCTGATGTACATCGACAACCGCCCCAAACGGTGCATATTTCTGGATGTAATGCAGTCTGTTGGGTTTCTTCTAAATTAGTCTCACTCCATATGCGGCAATTTTGCTTATTAACAAACAGAAGTATCTACTATCCGTTAAAACATTGCACTGAAATCCACACTAAAAACCAATAATTACTGTTAATAGCTCATTACCCAATGTTCAGGTTAATGCAGCCAAAGCGTTTAATTGCAGTTTTTCATAACTTTATTATCCATATGGAACGCTACGCATGCATCGCTTCATAAGACCTTTAATATAAGAAGCACAGCAACTACAACAACAAATGCATCTGCAATAAAAAAAACATAATAAAGTATATATAAAATTTTTCAGCTTAAAAGTTAATAAAAAAAAACGTTCATCGTTAAAAAGCGCGTAAATGCATAACTGAACGCTCCGCGGTCGGTTATTTGGTATGTGTGTCTTTGTGCTGATGCCAGCTGACCTAATGGTCTACTGTTTAATGCGGTGGCAAGGGGAATGCAAGGGAGAAGCGATGAGCTCAAGCGGCATCATCATCAGCAGCGGGTATTTTTAATATCGAAATGCGCCTCTCTTAATTGAGTAATAAAACCGCTAAGGGCAAGTGTAGCTTGCAGGCGCATTTTCATGCATAGGTTAGTTAAGCGCAATGTTGTATGTTGTTTGTAGTGCTGTTGAAGTGTAAAAGTTTGATTTGAATAAATATATTTTTTTAATTGTTGTTATAAAATTGCAAAGAGAAATCCTTCGGTGCAACTCTCACGCCCAAATGTTAGGTTTCTATCTTTCAGGTCATATTTTACTGATAGTTTATGGCTAACATTTATCGGTGCTAATTAGTATCTTAGTCGAATTGTTGTGCGTACGGTTTTTAAGAAACGGCAGTATTTTTTAATAGCGGTATTGCGGTATCGCCATTCAAGGAAATGCGCAGACTCTGGACGACCAATCACGGAAAAACGTCAATTACAGAAATCGATGAGATATTAGTTGGATCATTATTTTCAAAAATTCGGGTCTATTTTTGTATCCCAATTTTTGCATATTATTTAGAAAGCAATGATGGAAACATGTTCACTTATAACTTTAATCGATTTCTGTTAAAATGAACCAATCAAGGTCTTTTATAGGTTTGTTTAGGTGTTACATGATTCAAAGCAAGAACATTAATTTCTTGAATCGAAACGATCGAACCTTCAACGAAGTGAAATTAAATGCATTTTTAGACAAACTTCTAACTGATGGATGATGATCATTGAATCGCTTACAAAATTCTCCACAAACGTACTGTACACAATTCTTATTGGCATCGATGCAATGCCCAATGCAATGCGATATTTTCTGGGATACTCAGTTTAAAAATGAACCTACAAGAGTTTCTGGCATTGTAAAGCTATCAGCCAACAGCTTGGACTGGTTTATAGGAACATTACATATATTGATTTTTTACAGAACTAGAAAAGGATCATTATAAGACGTTTAAAGGATAAAAATGAGGATGTTTTTAGAAATATTAAAGGATTATTATTGAATGGCTCATCGTCATGTTTGGCTTTACAATCAGTGTCCTGGCTACCAGCAAAAAAACACTCCACCGATTCCGATTTCGAGCCGATATCATCTAGTTTGGCATCCCTAAATTCTGGACATCCTGGTCTACTACGCGTAGTTTTGGCCGGCCAACGTGTCGTGTTCCATAATTCTAAAATGTTAGTTAATATATGGAATGTAAACATATAACACATTTTCATTTTAAATAAACATTGTAACAAAAGAAGTAACATATCGTTGCAGCGAAGCTTAAACCACATTGTGATGATCAGAAAACCAGCCTAATTCCTAGGCTATTCCATCAAAATGGACATTCTTTATAATTTTAGGTTTAATGTGAGTCGACTGCTGTGTCCAGCTGTGATGTTGTGTTTATGCTTTTTATGTTCAATCAGAATTATTCGCTAATAAAAGTTATGTAACCATTTCACGTTAATTGGATGGCGGTGTGCGGATAAGGTACTTTGTCGTGCAGGTTGCGTTTTTGTATTTTTATTGCTTTTTGAATTCAAAGGGAAACTATAATATAACTAACCCCAAAGTAGCGGGCATTTGGTTCCATCAATGTAGATGTCCTTTGGTTGTTTGATTTAGTAGAGACAAAGCACAAAAAAGCCAAATGCAAGACAACATAATAATTATCTGTGCTAAAAGGATAATGACCGGAATTTCACACTTAGCTATCTGCGGCTAAGAAGCACCAACTGACAAGTGACAGCTGACGGGTTTATATGAAGAGTTGATTTACTGATACAATTGATTCAATTGACACAATTGACTAACAAACACAGCAGGCCATCACATAGATGCCAGCAGTCAGTCAAACAAACTTGGTGGTGGGAAGTTTCTGCACCTCGAGCATTCAAGAGCGATGCTGGTGCAAAAATTTGAAAGTACTTCGGAAAAATCGTTGAAAAATCCTGTTTGAATGCCAAAATGGAAAGCAAACCAAATTCTATCTTTCACCGGCATCGGATTGATTTATTATTGCAGCCATGGCATCATCATCGTCATCTTCGTCATCTTGTGTGGGATTCAAGCTGCAGAATACAAGCCCACTTGATCATCTTGTGATAGATGAGTCATTATGGCCAGCAATTTCTATTGGCCGCATACTTTACTTCTATGGAACTGCTGCTCAGTGCATGATAAAATTTTAATTGTAATGCAATTGTCGGTGGCGGTTGGTTTGTAGGTTGCTTGTGGCGTCTTCGATGGCACCAACGCGTCAATCAACATTTGAGCAGACGCTTATGCGACAGTTTACGACAGTTTACTCCAACTGCAAGGTGATTGCATTTAATTGCAATGGTGCGACTTTCAATCAATCAAACACTTGCTGACCGGGGCGCCGCGGTCGATCGGAGATGTGTGATATTGATTTGTCACAGTAATCTAATAGTTCGCTCTGAGAAAGTTCCTGGATTTGATTTCATTTGGATTTTTAGAGGTGAACTAAACTTAAGCTGAGCTCTTTATTATACTAATAACATCATTGGATTCAGTAACAGTTAGAAATTAAAATCAAAATTTAATTTATAAATATTTTGGTGGTGCCTCACCTCTTTATTTTGGGATATTTTTTGTAGTTTGTTCTGGTACTTTGTTAGCCACATTTGTGCTTTTTGTAGATAAGCATACCTATAATGTAACTGCCATAAGGTATTTGTCTTTTAAAGCACAATTACAAAAATTCTCTTCTTTGAAATTGAAAGCAATCGAGCATAAGCTGGCTGCAGGGCAGTGGCGAAATCCATTGTTGGGTCAATGATAGCTAAAGAAACACACACGAGGAATCTCCTCGTATACGAAATATTTTTTGTGGCAATAATGGAGGAATTTTGCAAAACTATTTGGGAACCTGTTGGGAATCAGAAAATCGGGCGCATTCGTTACTGGTTAGCACATTAAAAACTTGCTTTTGTAATATTTAACTAATTGCGTTTCATGATTAAGCCATTTTTGGTCTTAAGCCCGATGCAGAAGAAAGAGGGGAAGGAGTAGCACCTTGTTAGTGACCTAGTGAAGGGTTAAGGGCAGTGAACTGAACGGCGCTATGTGAACCTGTAAGATATATTCAGACCTTCAGGTTCATATAACGCCACATCAGTCTGGCCTCAACTGTACGGTCTGCTGTTGAGCAACCGGATCTTTCTGCTATTTCGGAAGGTGTTGTCACAAGTTCTACTTCTGAATCTCGCGAGGATGTTGTAATTAAGGACGTGGAGCAATCCACTTCTGATTCTGACGCATCCACTGTTGTTGATGCATGTAGTGTCCTCTCGAAGAAATCCGTGCTCTTGCTTTTGTCAAAGCCGCCGCTTCCATTCAGCGCGTCAGGTCAGAGGACCAAAGGCAACCGTCACCGGATGTCAAGAATGCCAGTGCCGGACCATTACCCGATGTTTCCACTTTTAGCCAAGAAGCCAGTACCGTCACGTTGTGTGTTGTCCCGACCTACTTGACAATAAACCACATCAAAACTGAGCAAATGGCTCTCTTTCAAGAGGTGGTTGTAGACATCTCAATTAAGATGGCAGATATTGGCGTGTGGCCACATTTTTCTGCCTCATATCTCAAATCGGGATGGCTAGTCCTCATCTGCTCAGACAGTGCTACTGCTGGGTGGATGTGCTCGAATTTTAAGAGGATCAGAGCCAAGATTGGATTTAGAGTGACGCTGGTGGGATGGGATCCTTGCCTAAACCTCACATCGTCCGCGGTTTCTTTGCACAGAGTCTAGAGCTCTCCTCAGAAAAGATTCTGGCAACCATATAGGTGAAAAACGCTGATTTACAAGTCAAGTCATGGACGATAGTACAGAGGAAGAAGGAAGGTGCACTCTTCCAACTCGTAGTGGCGATAGATGACGCCTTCATGATAAGGCCCAATACCTGCAAAAGTATTGGAAACTACGGTTTTGCCAGGTTATGCTATTCCTTAAGAGCACCGATAAGGTTTAAGCGTCTGGCTGTGGTTACTCTAATGAGTAATAATGTAGAAATCGTAGATAAGGGCTCTAAACGTTCCTTTATAAATGCGATCCGCAGAGAGGTGCTCGACCTCACACCGCCAGTGCATTTATTTCCAACAAAGTTGATAACTGGCATGTGTCTGCCGAAGCCTCGCTGTCAGATCATCAGCACATCAGGTTTGACATTACCGGCAAAAACAAGTCCTAAGATACAATAGATCTTTCAGGTCGCAATGGCTGCCATATGGGCTAGGGTATTAATTAAATAAAAAAGACCTTAATTTAATCCGAATTTCTACTATAACGTCAGAAATATAATATTATGAACTATGCCAAGGTATGTGATGTTCAATGGTAAAGTTTTTAGTATATTATTTGAAAACAAAAATGTCTGCTCCTGCGTTGAAATAATCGCGCAAGAACACATATGTCTTGTTTCATCTTTGATGATCATCGCCATATTTGGCTCTACAACCAGTGGCCAGTCATTGATAGCTTCATTAAAATTCTAGAAATCACACAAAAATTCAAATTCAACAACAACCAGAACTAATTACCAATATAGCCAATAAGACAATACGCTTGTCTAGGATATAATTGCTTGCTAGACTAATCCTCTAAACTTCTTACATACCGTTTGAAGTTTTCCCGAAACTCTCGCGGTATGGTTCTTAGTAATTGTGCCTTCTTCTTGAATTCTGGCTGCCAATGCGAACAATAAACTCTGGCAATGGTTCCTCTTATCAAAATTTCTCATCAAAAATGCGAAAAATACCGCATCCAATTTAAATGTTGGAGCAAATAATAAGAATGGATGGTCAATTGGGACCGCTGAACAACCATCATCATCATCAGTAGTAGTAGAAGCAGCTGAAGTAGCGGGGTAAGTAGCAGCTGGAAGAGCAGCGCAGCAAGTGTAAGTCCAAAATGCACTGTGATGGTCAAAGGGGCATTCAGTTAGAGTGCAACAAAGTGCTGTATCATCATCTTCTTGGCCATCATTGTTCGTTCGCTGAGCACTATAGGCAAATGTGCAGATATATTCACGTCCCAATAATAAGTTATCCTCATGCAACTATGCGGAACTCAAAATCTCAATCACGATATTGTCACACAACAGAATTTCCAACAACATGTCGAAATTTTCTCGTCGCATTTTCAGGGACACAAGGCACAGAAGCCAGCTCCTCTTAGACCTTATAGTGTTTGGCTGTTTATGTTGCGCGAAGATGCTACCTTAGCGTCTTCAGCTTCAGCTTCAGCTTCGGAGCATCAATTGCAATAAAAATTATTAATATGTAAGAGAGCGCGGTATTGCTGCTGGTGCCTATGATGCCCGCCTGCCTGCCTCGGGCTCCCATATAAAGAGCTATACACGGCAGCGTATACGATCACAAGCAGCAGCAGCAGATGCGGATGTGGGAATGCACTTGATCCGTCCGCGGCACGGTACCTGTGCTCCTTAATATTGAATTCACAAATATATTCGACGGTTGGATGGATTTACATACATAGGCGGAAGATGAGGTACCTACCTTCCCAGACCTATACCGTGCAATGCAATGCTAACTACATGTTAGAGACTTCGCGCATCGCAGTGATGAAGAAATTGGTTTGGTCTCTTCTTTGCCCATCTGAAGGGAATTCAATTGGAAGTGCGGTATGCATATGTTGAACGAATTGCCAGATATGCATTATTGTTGCTGTGGTGGTGGACTCGGATGGAATGGGATGGGTTGGGATGGATATCCTGCAAAGTAGCACAATCCGCGCAAGTCGAAGAACGACCAATTCACATAGAGAGAGACGTTTTCGTAGGCAAATCATTGGATCATCGTAGAGCGCCGTAGTCCTCATCGTCATCGTCATCGTCGACGTTGTCGTCGTCATCGCGCAAACAAGCGCAGTAGCTGGCTGCATCGATGTTTCGAGGATGAGACATGCGACCAGCGATCTGCATCTGATGCCTGCGCTTGTTAGAGCATTCAGTGTAAAGACGAGCAATAGAACGAACGGAAGGACGGTTGGCTGGTTGACTGACTGGCCCTGGCTGGCGCGAATCCGAACAGAAGCTCATCGCTTTGGTGTTTCCGCGCGACAGCAACAAACAACATCGCATCGAACAAGCGATGCGATACACACTCTCTCTCTCTCTCTCACACACACACACACGCATACATTCACACACAGTAGAGATATTTTGCTCGCGCGCATATTAGGATGCCATAAATAGCTTATCATGTAATTGAAATGAAATTAAGTCAGAATAAATAATGTCGAAATGAATTTATTTAGTGACTTGTTTGTTTGCCGCGGTACAACGCTGCGCATGCGCAACATCTTCTCCTCCTGTGCGCATGCGCATGCGCACTACAGCAGATTGAAAAGTTTGACAATGCGATAATGATTGAATGGGAATTCGCGTAGCGTTGCGTTTGACTGGCCGGCTGCTGGTCAACTGGTTGCAACGAAGAAGATGCTTATGATGATAGCCAGCGTTCCTGAATCCTGACGCTCGTTCACTTGTTTATTGTGTGTGTAAGTGTGTGTGTGTGATTGTGCGACTTGTGTGAGAAACGCCAGGTAACGCAACACGCAGAGTGTCCATTTGCCACATCAATTCGGCTTTGGTGAAGTAAAGTGAAGATGGTCCAATGCGCCGGTGCTTGTGATGATGACGTATATTATTCATGCGCCTAAAACTATGCACAATTGTGGGATTTGTTTCTGTACTTGTCAATGTTGAGTCAGAGTTTAGAAAGACCAAAACAAACTAACATATTTATAAAAATTGAGCCATCCGTAAGCATAGCCAAGTCGTTAGCATATTCTTATTATCCATCAACATGAATTGAAGAATTACTTAGCAAATCAACTAATGCTACGTTAACTACATTCTCAACTAAGAACATTTTTAAGCTGAGTTTGCTGGAGAATGGTATGCTACTGATAAAAAGGCAGCCCCGAAAAAGTTTGATAATAAATTTGCGCAAGAGAGGTAAGACCAATATACAGCTCATCGAATAGGCTTTGTTTTTTTTAATTCGCGCACTCTTAAAGGGGTTCGCACCCTTATAATGTTCGGCTATATGCGCGACACAGCGTGGGCGTTAAGGAAAAGGTGAAGACGCAATAGAAACATTCCTATCCCATTGATAGACGTATGGCGAAGAGAAGAGCCTTGGGGGACACCACTGCTATTGGGGTAAATAGTGGCCACTGTGTCACAAATGAGATGTCTGTGAGCTTGTGTTTTGAATGTGTTTTGAATGCCATGGATCATAGTGATGTGGAAAAATAGAGCATTCCACATACGTGTTGTACGGCTGAAGCATGGCTACTGAGCAGAGGAGGTTCGTGGTTCGTGTCCCAGCAACACCAAAAAGTATTTTTCACGGTGTCCCACCTCTCGCGAATGGGTGACAAACGTTCCGAGAGTAATACCTTGTCACGGAAAGCTTCTCAATTTGCCGTTCGGAACCGACCTTAAATTGTAGGTCCCCTCCATTTGTGTCCAAAAATATACATGCACAACACAAATGGTCGCGAGAAGCTAGTACTTGGACCGCAACGGTCTGTCGCGCCGAATATTATTCTTATTAAATATGTGGTCATTCTAACGAAGCTTATCGCTAACGCACATACCAAGAGAATTGCGAGATTTTCAGTTTCCTCGATGCAAGTGCCATTCATGGATAATGGTTTTGGGTTTAGCATTCGCTTAGACGATAGTAGACAGCATTGGGCTTTGGAAGCGTTAAATTCTACTCGATTGCTTATTCCCCATTTTATTATGCTGTCTAGACCAGAATTTAACGTGCTTAGCATACTTAGTTGCTTGCATTCCACATGAGAAGTGGAGGGACGTTCCTCAAAATTATATGAGAAGCCAAGAGTACTGTTGTCAGCGAAAAAGTGAATTGGTTTAGAAGTCACAGATAAGAAATCATTAAAAATGAGAAAGAGTGTCGGAGTCAAATTGATCAGCGTTTCCATAACCTTGGAAAGAGTTTTCTATACTCTGAGGTGCAGGCGGTAGCAATGGACAATCTGGAAGCGTGGAGTTAGTTGCAAAATGCGTAGCAAACCGATTTGCCATATCATTAGAGCTAACAAATGGAATGTCATTATAAATGAGCGTTGGAATATCGACGACGAGGCTGTATTTTAGATTCTTTTCACGAATGACCAAAGATGTCAAAATTTTAAGCAATTCGTTTAAAAAAATGTTGCCATATCCTATGATTTAAAGACATCCTTTTTAATTGCCCTTTATTTGGCAGCAATTCCTAACAAGAATAGTACCTCACTTTGAATTAAAGCGCTACTCACATCGCAGGGGGTAAAAATAGACCCCTTGAGATGTGTATTTTTACGTGGCTCTAGCCCAAATCGCAAGTAACCAATTATCAATAAATAATTGCTCAACGATACACGAGGGTAAACATAACATTCACTAACATGTGAGTATGACCCAGTTCCTAGTTCGAGACTTGCAGCTAAAATGGTAGCACCGACCTATCGAACTATTCACCCACAACGGTGCGATACCGCAAGAAAGCAAGCAAGCAAACGCAATGTGCATTGCCAAAGAACATCTTCGTAAATCGACTGCACAAAAACAATACAACAACAACCGTAGCAGCTTCTCCTGCATTCCGTGGCAAACAATAAAGCATTCACAGTGAACGAAGAAAAAAGCCAAAAACTGAGTCAAACTTGTGGCTATAGCGGGGAAAAATGAACGAACCCAAATGAACGAAATTGAATGTTGAGGAGCATCAGACTTGCAGTCAGGTCTGCTGCTTCCCAATCTAGGAATGTGCTAAGCGCTCTGTTGCTACCAAGTGTTGGAAAGGCAAAGGCAGGAGATCATTCATTCATTTCGGTGCTGGTTCTCCTACACCCTCCCCTCCCGCATCCACCGCACACACGAGCTCGCGTACTGCTTTATTATTTCGATTTATCATCGCGCGATGAAATCCTCGTAATTCAACACTTTTTGCCCGATCGCAATGCTGCGATCTCTTCCCAGGTGAAAATAGCTTCGACACGATTTGGTCCGATTCCCACGATGCTGTAGTGCATGATAGAGTTCGCGGCAGAAGAATGTTTTAGCGATTTAGCGGCAGAAAGATGATGCCAGGAGTATAGCTTTGCCTTCCCTGCACAATCGGTCACCCTCCCGATCGATTTCTGCCACAGAGGAGACCCCGTAAAATTATTCTAATAATTTCTTCAGAAATTCACGACATGGTGGATGGTGACGGTCTTTTCTCGTCGAAGAATGACCAATCGAAATTGCCACGATGGTAGCACTCATGTCCATCACACTACATACAAAAAAAAATATTAAACTTCATTACCGACTGATAGATCGATCGATTGATATTGCAGTGCTATTTATTAATTCCAATATTTATGTCTTCTTTAGTTGGCCAACAAACACATTATCATATTGGAGCCATCAAAATGGTATTACTTCTGCGAAAATAGTTCGGATTTCTCATTATTTGGATGCGCTTTGTTCCTGCAGCCATCGAACCGACCGATCGATAAATTGATGATCTGCTCTGCCTGTACAATCCTTTAACGAAAGAATAACCTAACAATGAATGCCGTCCGACCCCCGCCATATAAATTGAATATGAAGTGCAATGAAGTCATGCGGTCGTGGTAATTACCCACAGACGACTATTTCACTTAGGCCACTTCGCTCGAGTTACGATCGATCGATTCAAGCAACCGACTCACCTACCCATACAATGTCATGCCGGCAGCTGCTGGAGGGAAAATTTGCGATCATACAAAATTGGAGGAAGAGATGAAGAAATTATCGATCACGACACGATCGCTTTGTACACATTGCAACCAACGTGGTACTCGTGGTGGTGGTATCAGCGTTGGCCGCTTAGTGAGTACGCTATTTTCTCTTTTTTTTCCTTATGGAATTCATTGGATAGGTCTTATCTTTTTTTGTCAAATGTTCTTGCTTTTCACTTCCTTTGAGTTTTTTTTTACATCCTTGTTGAATAACATATTCAAAATCTACCTGATGGGACATTCGGAATCGTATAAAGGTACGGGTAGAGTTGGAAGGGCTTAGGGCAAAATATCTCGTCATTGTTTTTGTAACTATGGCCAAAGCAAAGGGACCATATCAAAGAAATAGGACAAGGGCTTATCCTTATCAGCTTCTTAGCCAAGAAGATAGGGAGAGGCTGTACAGTTGTACACAAAGTCCTTAAAATTCAGGAAAACTATGGCAAAGGGCGAGTGAGCAAGGCAACAACGCCCCAGGAACGGCGGACGTTACTCAGAACTACCTTTAATTTAAAGCTATCTGTCTATATCAAGGCTTAAGCTGGGTTTGAAGCTAGTGGAATAATTGTTTACCGTAACATATAGAAATACAATCATATTCAGTAAAAAATACTTAAGAAAAAGCTACAAATGACTTTAGTACTTCAAAGTCTGCGCCTTGACTTAAGAAGGAACATCAGGTAGAGTTGAGAGTGGTTTATGGATTATGCGGTCTTCAGTTCCGAAGGGAAAAATTTAATTTGGACAAACTCGATAGATAGAGTTTTCAGTTATATGATTTAAGGAGCTAAAACCGGCATGGTAAGGGAGGTGGTGTTATGGTATGGAGGGCAATAAAATTTTACGGCACGGTCAAAATGGATTTGCAAAGCTCAAAAATGACCGCAGCGACTTACTCATCCCTACTAGATAGAGCTAGCTATTCCTCAGTTTTTGGAATTGTTTGGTGTACAAAGATGGACTTTCCACCATCGAGAAGGACAAAAAAATCCATTTTCTGACCCAGACTGTAGAATTATTGACATGGCTACCATATTTGCCTGACCTTAACATCACGGAAAACGTGCTGGGTAAGTAAGTTAATATGATAATCATCATCATATTTGGCTCTACAACCGGGGTCTGGTTCTGGCCTATGTCCCCACTGGGAGTCGATGTCATCAAGTTGGGCATCCCTAAATTCTAGGCGCCATGGTCTGTGCCATTCTTTTAACGTAGGATTGATTGCGTCGCTCTCGTTCTGCATACCTACCTAACGCAAAGGCATTTTCGATCCTCCTCTCTGATGCCAACTAGGTATCCTATCCATAAGTACCTATCCGAGTCTGTCTTTCTTCATAATGTCAACATTTCTGCAACTCTTCTAGTTCTTATTATTATAGAGTCTTTGGAATCGTAAATCGTCATTACTTACATATAGAGCCAACATTATCTATAGGACTTTCGAACTAAGCTAAAAGCTGTTTGCTAAGCACCCAAGTCTCGGATCTATATGCAAGTACTGGTATGACCATTGTCATATACACCAGTATTCAGGCAATACATTGGCACCCTTAGCTTACACGAGAACACTAACGATAATAGACAACAACGAGTCGTAGAGATGGCAGCAAGCAATAATTTGCGAGTACAAGGTTTGCGCGTCAAAATATCCATAAAGTCTCCCTGGGTATATTCTAATGGAGCCACTCGCAACCAGAAAGACCACGTGTTGATAGACCGCCGCCACAACACGAACCTTATGACGGTACGAACCTAACGAGGTGACAACGTCGACTTAAACCACTACCTTGTTCGGGCGGATTGCATCATCACAAAAGAATGTATCCGCGAATAAGTTTCGAGTCAATACGGCCCTTGGCAAAGAAGAAACCAGAAACAACACTGATTAAGCGATAGGACTCGTTCTAAATGCAAGAAGACTGAGTCCTGGGGCTAATATGTCGGCCATATAAACAGTAATGCGTTGCTAAATGGCCAGCTAACTGAGGAGTTGAAGGCTCCACCAATGAACGAAGACCACACTTACTGCCGCAACCAACCATAGACGAAGTTAGCAGGTCGATAAATCGGCTAAAAAATAATAAGGCATCGGGATCAGATGGTATCCCAGCCATGCGGGAGCTGATTAAAAAAGAGGTCAGTGCAATCCTTTAACTATCTTGGGTCAACTGTAACAGCCCATAACAGCATGGAACCAGAATTAGGCGCACGGTTGCTCAAAGCCAATAAAGATAATTCAGCTCAGTAGGCTCCAGTGGGCAGGAGATATAGCTCGCATGAGCGAAGAATATCCTGCTCGGAAAGTCCTTTGCGGTAGGATTTATGGAATACGACAGTAAGGCCGGCAAAGCATAGGCTGGAATGATGGCGTAGACTAGGACCCCCCGACAGGTGGTGAGACATTTTTCGGGGGGCCAGGACCGGATCGCGGTTATAGAACCTAATTTATGATGTTCATGATGATAGTAAAATCATTATTTAAAGACTTATCACATTTGGGTTTTTTTATATCTTGAAATGTTGGTGTTATTTAAAAAAAAAATTCGCATTTAAGGAAATTATGTTTGATATTCCTGCTCTAGAGACAGTACTATGGTGTTAATTTAGCTTGAATATATCCAGTGCTTTAGGTGTGATGCTCTTGAACACATACTCAACAGTATCTGCACTCCAGCATCATCAGCAGCACCAATCGATATGTCCAGAGGCTTAGGCGTGATGCAATAACAACTACCAGCGTATACACCAGCAACGCAAAAGCCAAATCATTTTCATCCAACGACACCTACCGGGCCCGAAAAGAAACCTGAATTTATCCGAGCACCAAACCAACGTATGGTCTTAATATGGCTTTGATACGTCCAGTGGCTTAGGCGTGGCGCGATTACATATAAATATACAATCAATTTATTTAACTTGACTTGACCCCTTTTTGTCTGTATTTTCGACTTTTTGAGGTCTTTTTTAACGACCTTAGACACAACTAGAGAGCTGAAACTTTGTGGGTGTTTAAGCCCAAAATAGCATCTAGCTATCTCTCCATATCGTCTCTATAATTTATTAACGCACATACAATATACAACACACCCATCATTAGTGGGACCCTTGAGTGCCAGTAAAGTGCGCCTATCATTATAAGATTTCTGGGACTCTTGAGTGACTGTAAATTGAAAATAATAAAGAAACGTAAATCCGTTACATTTCCGATGGCGATCAAGTGAAAAACCTAATGATTTTGTTCTTTTTTGTGCGCCATGGATGGATGCCGGATGGATCATCTTCTCTGGTAATCGCAGGCATCAAGTCGCACGTCGATAAAATGTAAAACACGCCGGCCACGGCCATTTCACTTGAACTCGTAGAGGTCTTCCGAACGGTGATGCGATGACCAGGTTATCTTCATCTTCTCTAAGTGATATTGAGAAGAAAAAAAAAGGCGAAGTAAAGAGAAGGAAAGCAACGGAAACATAAAAACAAAAAATAAAACTGCACAACAAGAAACGTGAAAGATCACTCGCGTCGCGTCGCGTTGTACATTGATCCATATTTTGAATTTTCATGGCGAGTTTCTGCAGCATTACATGCCATAATAGCGGTGATGATATTGGTGTCTGTGAGGCAACCTGTCGTGATTTATGGTTTTGCGATGGACACAAAAAAAAATAAATATAAATTGCTCACGACGCGGCCGCTGTGCATTGCTTCTTCAGTGATCATGGCAGCAGCAGTTTGACTGGAAGATCATGGAAATTGTAACAATTTCGTTGGTTGTCTCGTCAAAAATACATTTTGACTGACTGACTGACTGACTGACTCACTGACTGACTCAGTGACTTAATAATATTAGTGATCGCACGATTTGCAATATTTGACGCGCGCTCGAAGGTGAAACTGCATCGGATGGAGTCTGGACTCTGGTGAGAGATTCAAAACAGTGTCTCAGTGTCATTGCTGCAATTTGCTGCGTGGACGTCCGTCGCGTCGTTGAGTCGTGTCGTCGTTACTCTTGGTTATTGGAAAGTGATGAATGGATGGATAGATTGATGGGATGACTGTGAGAAGATTATGGAATGGAAGATTATGCTATGCGGCGTGCGGCGTTTCTGGGTCACCATTCAAGGTGATCGCTTGAATTTAATTTTACGATCTTTTTTTTGTGTGCACGAATTTTGAGTTTTGGAATTGAATTTTTTCCTCCATCATCTCAGTGGCTCAGAGGTGTGAGAATTTGTCCTATGGATACATATTCTGAATTGGAGTTTTCTGGGTTTCTGTTTTTTACTCCCACTCGGACATTCTGCGATCAGTTTGTTTTTTCTCTAAATAACTCTCATCTTAAATACTAAGGGAGTTAGTTTACTATTGCTCCTAACTATTCCTTCCCATAATTCATAATTAATATTTCTGTAGAAAACCTCCGAATGCTTGAAAGTATCTGTGTCATATTTTTTAGTTCAACTGATAATTATTGGGCGACAAAGAACGCAATTTCCGAGCCTATAACCAAAACACCACGAACACACATCTCATAGGGTAAATATTGGAACCGAAGACACTTTACAATCTTCAACCCGTTAATGTGTGGAGTACAGAAGAAATGATCGAACATTACCGTAATAGTGCTAATTACAAATCCAACACTTCGGATGAATTAATTGGCATGCTGGTGCTGTGTCCACAGCGGTGCAGCTCAGTGAGGTAACGTACTGGATGCCGACGACACAACAGCAAAGGCAGATCGTTAGCGAACGTGGACATCAGCCAGAGAGGCTAGCATTCCAATCGTTTTGCTGCTGGAGGAGACGCAATGAAACTGTCGAATCCTTTGTAACAAAGAGATGCCAAGCTGGTGATAAGAGCGTTTGTTCTAAAGAGACTGTGGAACCTACATATTTTGGAATGCTGGCAGGCTGGTCCTTGTGTTGGTGGTGTCGACGGCATCTTCACCTCCTAGGATAGGCTTTCCTCATTTATACTGAACGGATGCGGTTGAGACGGTCCTGTGTTGGTTTCTGCTGCGCTGCTGGTTGCTCTATCACGATAAGACCGGCAGTCCTCCTATACCGACCGTGACGGTGAGCATCTATTTGTATGCGCCGCGAACACAAAAAACAACAAAATATGCACTCATGTGCTACAACAACAAGAAATTCAGTTAGAAACGCCCGATAGCCTTAATTGTCTCGTATGTTAATTTACTGATGGTAGCATACTCGCTCAAACCTCCTGTTCCAGCAGCGCACAGAGTCAACAAAAGACTCTGATGGCGATGCGGCTCAATCAATGCGGAATTATCTCAAGATGTAGACTCAGAGGCTATTGCGAGGACAGACAAAGTGCTAGTAAGCAGGCAAGCTGTACCCAATCGCCACGACCATAATGGCGATAGGTATCTTAAAATTGGTTCGCACTTCTCATGGATAGCGCATGCATCTTATTTAAGATTTGGCACCATCTGAGCTGGTGGAGTTAGAGTAAGAGAGTAATATACTGAGAGATAGCAATGAACAAAAAATTTGCCGTCGTTCTACATTGGACATTTTGTGTATGTGTAGGTTCGATGTCTCGAATACGATTAATAGAGATGCTCGCTCATGCTCAGTTTGGTAGCAGAGATCTGGTCCGATTGACTTAATTCGGTTCCTTTGATGTCCGGCTGGAGCTTTGAAGTTTGAGTCCATATTAACCCTTATATCAACACCAGCCGCTTCTACGATAAGGATACGATTTAGCTCGCGGAGGGATAAGAAGCTTTCTCATCTTCTACTAACTACAATATAGTTTTGATTGCTAAGTACGGCGCAGCAAGTGTTCCATTGGTAACTGTCTTTAATGCATACTGACTCCTTGATTTGTTCGTTCAGCTTTGTTCTGTTCCTCATAGAATGCGTAGAAGCTACCAATCATCTTTGTAAATTTAAATATGCAGGACGCAGTAAGCAGCACGTGGTTTTATGAATTTAAGAGAATTTACATTTTTAGGAATTTAATTTTCTTTACAAAAAGACAAACAGTGTCCTTGGAGCTAGAAGCGTTCAAGTGTTACAGAGTGTGAAATGATGTAAGGTCAAAAGTACGCCTCTTCGCAATAAAACGCTACGTACACCGCAGAGGGTGGAAATAGACCACCCCCACCATACGATTTGTTTCACGAAATTAACTAGGAATCACCCCTTTAAGTATTTGCCTCCTTAACGGATACATCCTGTACAGTTTTATGGGTGGTTGAAGTGGTCAATTTGTGGACGGTGGTAAAAAGGTAGGGTCAGTGTGCGGGTGGTCAGTTGGGTTGTAGTCAGTGGGATGGGGCAACCGGGCAGCGGCGGGTAATTCCGCTATATATATAAATAATATGAATACATAATATCATCATCATCATCATCATATTTGGCTCTACGACCGGTGTCCGGTCCTGGCCTACCGTAAAAAACCTCTCCACCTGTCCCGATTTCGAACCGGTGTCATCCAGTTTGGCATCCCTAATATATGGGCATCTTGGTATACGCCATCCCTCCAGCGCAGGTTTGACCGACTTTCCGAGCAGGATCCTCTTCGCCCATGCGAGCTAGGTATCCTGCCCACCGGAACCTACCGAGCTTCATTCTCTTCACAATGTCGACATCGCGCTAACGCTCGTAGATCTCATCATTACAAAGTCTCCGGAATCGTCCTTCCTCACATATGGGACCAACAATTCTCAGTAAGACTTTTCTCTCGAACGCGGCTAATAGGTCTGAATGGTTTTTGCTTAGCCCCCAAGTCTCGGAACCATATGTAAATACTGGTATAACTGGTATTGAATGATATAATTAAATTCCTGGATTTGAAGAGTCTTGACAGACTAAACCAGGCTTTCTTGGGTTTGAGGAACCGTCCGGGTATTTCAAGTTCCATACCGTTATAGGCTGTACAGTTGACCCGAGATTGTTAAAGGATTGCATTGCTTCAAATTCGCGCTCCACTTATTTAATTAAGGGACCAATATTGGATCTTCTACTTGCAGACGTGGCGATCATGTTCCTTGTTTGCTCTCAATTATGTGCAGCCCCAGATTTCGTGCCACCTGCCCGATCTTGATGAGAGCTTCATGTACAGCCCTTTGGTTTCTACAAACAATGTCGATGTCGTCTGCATAAGTCTCTAAATAGAGGATTGTTCCTCTCGCCGTTACGTCTTGGATAAAGTTCTTAAACGCCATGTTGAAGAGGCCTCAGGCCAGTCCATCCCCTTGTCGGACCCCGTTGTAGATGTTGAATGGGCTTGATAGTGATCCGGATATTTTTACTTGGCTTTTAACATTGGTCATGGTCAACCTACATAGTCGTGTCAGTTTATTTGGGATGCCGAATTCTCTACTGGCTTCATAAAGTTCTGCTCTATGCTACGCTATGCTATCATAGGCGGCTGTAAAGTCTATAAAAAGATAATGTAGTGAGTTTTGAAAATTTAGATATTTTTCCATAACCTGCCTAATGGTGTTAATCTGATCAGTTGTTTATTTTCTTGGGATGAAGGCACACTGGTATGGACTTATGATGACTTTAGCGTATGGGGCGTATAGGAGAAAATGTTATACGCAGTACTCGATAATGTTATACCACAATAATGCCTCTTCGATAGGCTTCTGGCATAGCTTCGTCCTCCTATACTTGCACTATTAGTTTATGAATTGCTTGGTGTATAGTGGGACCTCCTGCTTTAATCAGCTCCGATGGGATACTATCGGGGTCTTATTATTCTTGAGCCGATTTATGGCTGAACTAACTTCGTCTGTGCTTGGTGGCGGCTGCATAGTATGGTCTTCGGTCATTGGTGGAGCCTCAATTCCTCAGTTAGTTTCCATTCATAAAAGTGCTCTTCCAATCGCTCTAAGATGTCTTTAAGATTGGCGGTCAGATTACCCCCTTTGTCTTTGCCGTATGTGCAACGCGGTGTATATTGGGTCATATCGCGAACTCTTTGGTAAAACTTCCCTGCCTGTTGTGGTCCTCGCTCTTGCTACTGTAATTAACCTTAATCGGAATGTCGCAAATTTTGCCTAATACCTATGTACTACCTATGTAGAATATGTACTACTTTTCGCAAAATCAGAAAGTCGTTTGCTTGAAATCGGTACTTGGAAGATTTTCAATGAACTGCGACAAATGGCAGTTCTATCGGGAAGTCATGAAGCTCCAGTTTGTATAAAAAATGCCAGTAGAATGATCTTGCAGTGAAATTTCACATTTACACCATATATATATGCAACTTACGCTTAATAAACAACAACAAATGCAATCAATGCATATCTTTCTGTATGCAGTTGCGCATGCGCTATTTGCCGAGCGTTTAACTGTCATAAACCACGTTACGCAAAGCGGCACGGCACGGTTTGGCGGTGATTTCTCTCTCATAAGCGGTAAGCCAATTTCATTCCGCGGCCTTTCCAATTACCACACAGAGTAATTGGCATCACAGTACGGAGCATTATCTGTTACAAAACCTTCGCACTTTGTTGCGGCTGCTCCACTAGCCGGTTAGGTTATCCTGGTTTTCAGGTACGCATACGCACAAACTCGCACATATCTATAAGTTATTGTCATAACAAATTATGCTCGCGCGAAGTATCACAGACACAATGAGAATAAAATTGCAATTTGTTGCGGCCAATAAAAACCTTTGAGTGCGGTTACCTGGCGGTGCAATGGGCCAACGGACGACATCCAGCCAATTTGTTTGTCATCGTCTTCCGAAGCGAAAAGCGTAAAGTGTTGTTGTTGTTGTTGTTATTATTGTTGCTGTGGAACATCTCATTTGCAAAGTCCTCAAAGCGTTCGCATTCTCGATCGCTTCACAAATAATAATAATCCGCTGAACTCTGAATAGGAGAACCAACCGGCAGCTGTACAGATGGAATGAAAATCGGCAACACCAACACCAACAATATATACAACAGCAGCAACGTGAACTAAATATACGGGACACCCATCTGAAGGCAACTAGGAATTTGAAGATTCCGAAAGTTTTCTGCACGAACGAAATATGTGCGCTGGTTGCCTGTGCGTATGGTGCATCCGTTCCATATCTATATGATATGAAGGCAGTTGTTCTTCTAAGGCGAAAGCGCACCACCATTCCTGTTGCCATATAGTGCCTGGGCATTCCTCGCATTCGTTCAGCGCTGCGCGAATAGGTTTGCCTAATCAATTCAGGCGGCGCGGCGGCAGATACTCCAGCTCCAGCCCCAGCGGTCCCATAAATCGGCCGGCGAGTGCAAGTGGAAATCTGAATAATCTATCGACGGCGTCGTCGTCATCAGATGGGTCAGCTTACCATATGGCTGGCAAGGTATCCTGTGGGAAAACTCTCCTGCTTAGCGGAAGAAGGCGCAAATGAAGACTTTTTGCATAGAGAGGAGATACTGATGGTGTATCGATGATGGTTGTTGCGCAGAACCAGTATTGTTGTTAAGCGGTCTCTGCTGCACAAAATGATGGTCAACAGACAGCGTAATAATTATATCAAAGACACGGGATCACGGGAATATCTTCATTTTTAATAATTCCATCCATGTGCGTGTGACTTATACGATGCGATTGGATGGGGTGCGATGGGATGAATGGGATGCCACTTGAAACGAACATCATGGTCCAAGTTGCACACGGACAATGGTTTATGGGCATCATCATCGACCGATTGGTGCTGCGAAGCATGTTCTCGATACCGACCGTTATATACGAGAACATAAATACGGGAAATCTTTCGGTAGTTTTTATAAAGCGAGAGTTAACGAGATAAGTTACCCGGTGGAGGGTCATAGATTTTCGACTTGAATCAAATACTTGAGAGTGGTGTAATACAGCAACTAAGCAATTCACAAGGATGTTGAAACGATAAATGTATAGGCTATACCTTCGATAGATGTGTTACCTGTAAAAATTCATAGAACAACTTATATTCTCTAGGATTCGCTCAGATTATGAATGAATATGAATGGAATGTCAAGAGAAGACTACGCCAACTGTAGGGGAGACTTTTTTTTTTGGTTTTGTTGCCAAACTAAAGACATACACTTTGTTTGTTTGCTCAGCGAAATGCGGAAAACTTTGCATCAATTGACTCTGTCAACCACAATCTTTCAGTTTCCTAACTTAGTGCTGTCAGAGTTTGCCATCCAATTCTTGACTGCATTTCATCATGATTGGATTTCTGATTTGTGAATGAAACTTTTTGTCCAATTTGTTTGAGGAAATACTGGAAATACTGGCCTACCGTAAGGTAGCCATTTAAGACCTTTTCTGTTTTATTTCTTTGTAAATGTCCAATACAAATCTGGGTTACTTAAGAAGTTTATTATCAGCCGATGATGTCTTATAAAATTTCTGGCTTTGGCTATTCCATTTAATAACACAACTAGAAAAGAGGCTAGTCGAAGTGCCGTGGCTTAAAAGCTTTGCTAAACTCTCTATCTCTCTCTCTTATATCATCATGATATATATGTGACTCAAGCTGATGTTATCCATACTGCATACCGAAATTTAGGGCACCCTGGTCTATACCATTATTTCAGCATAGGAGTGTCCGTCCCCATACCTACCTAAGGCAAAGGACTTTCCGGAAATATTCCCTTATATAATTCCTGCTAGGTGTCCTACCACCCACCAGAGTGTACCGAGCCTGTTTCTATTCACAATGGTAACTCTTGTAGATCTCATTATTATATGGTATAATGAATCATCCTTTCTCAGTACCATACAGGGCCAACAACTATCTGTATAGCTTTCCCTTCCGAACGAGGCTAAGTGGTCACAGTCCTTTTGGCTGAGCTCCAAAGTTTCGAATCCATATATAGGCACTGATATGATCATTTTCTCACACACCAGCAGCTTGGATGTTATGGTTAAATTTCGGGATTTAAAGAGTCTTGACTGAATAATGTAGGCTTTGTTGAATTTAAGCAACCGTGCGCGTATTTTCGTACTGTTATCTGGCTATCCTGTCTTGAAGGGTATATGAGGATATCTTATATTCAACAAAGTTGTACCAATATAAGCATACGTTGTGATATATTTTTTCTTATGTATGGTTTCTATGTCTGGAGTGCCCGTCGTTTGGAATAGTTTCTTACTCCCATACTGGGACTTGCTTGGTGTAGAGCGGGCCATTCAAACTTAATCAGTTTCGTTGGAATTCCAGCTGATCTCTTTTGAATTTGAGCCAAATTGTTATTCTGATAACTTCATCTGTGAATGATAGCGGCAACTTAGAGTCACGATCGTTGGTAGAGCTTAAAATTCCTCAGTTAGCTGGCCATTTAGCTAGTCATAAAAATGATCTTGCCATCGCTGCAACATCTCTTTCAGATCCGAATCAGATAAGCTTTTTTGTCTTTGCAGTTTATGCAATGCGGTATATATTTTGCCATACCGTGGAATCTTTGGTCGGACTACCTCACCTGGTGCCACCCTTCGCTCTCTGAGTTACCTGAGGTTACCTGCTTTAATTTTTTGACCCTACTCAATAAAATAATCAGCGCATTATTGTGGTCCTTCGAGCCAAATACAATTATGACCAAAACAATCCAAACATGGTGAAGTAAATCACTCAGTGCTTGATGAGATCCGGCGACTCACCTACACTACAAATAGTTGTCTAAAATATCTAACTGGAACTGCAGCATCCACGTTCCACGAATTAAGAGACCATTAGAGACTATTGAAAGTCCAATTACCTGGCGACAAATAATATATGCCGCCTTCTTTATTGCTTCATGCTAACATTGTAGACCAGCCGAACTAACGAACAATATAGCAACAAGTGGTTTATGCATTTTTGCAGTTGTTTTTGTTGTTGTTTTTTACGAATTTTGCTTCGCAACCTCTCGTCGCGGATTGCTCTTTGCGTCGGAGGAGCAGCGGAAATAGCGCCAATATATTGCAAAAGACAACGACGACGACGACAACGGCGACGACGACATCGAAATATAATTGGAGGCAACCATGTCAGAGGCACACTCTAAGATGCATCTCATCTGGTCGGACGCTGTTATTATTTTTTGTTTTTGCAATTTACGCATTCAGTGTATTGCCGAAACATAAATTAAAACGTGAAGACGATTGGAGACGGACGACCGAACCTCATCTCTGCATGAGGAATGCAGGGGCAATGCGGAACAGCAACATCAAATTCACGTACAGCACAACATAGAGGTTAGGCCGATGGATGGATCGATCGATCGATCGTTTGGTCAGGAAGGCTATTTGGGAATCTCCATCTCTCTTCGACTCCACCCGAAGACTTGCCACGCTCAGCCGCGTGATAATCAAAAATTAAACATAACACACACGGGCACACGCGTACCAACCAATCCTGACAAAACAATTCGATGGACCGTTAGCGCAATGATGCTGTTGCGCATGCGTTCGGTCATTGGTCCAACGCAAAAGATACCTCCAGATGGACTTTACGCGACATATGTTGATAGTTGTGCAGGTTTACCAGTTGTTGATGGTGATGATGATGATGATGTGGGTATGGTTGTATATGGAAGACACATTTGCACCGCTCGATGGATGACCTTTGATCGTTGTATGGACGGCAGTACACCTGCTGCTGGCTGCAATGCCTCTAACGTTGCCATTTTCATATTTCCAATTGCAATGCAGCAATCGATCGGACGGACAGAGTTAAACACACAACGAACAACGATAAACTGCGGTATGAAAAAATTTCTCAATAATAATTTTTGTTGCTGGTGCAGATGCTTTTGTTGTTGTTGTTGTTGTTGCAGTGAGTGCAACTCTTATTAGAAATATATTTGTGCGCAGCGTAAACATAAATGGGTGCGGCTGTGTCACGTTCATCTTTGCGGTCGCACATCGCAAATATGCAAATGGGCTGCAACCTGCCAACTTAATGGTGTGACACACTTTTTGCGCACACACTCTGTAGAGAGGCTGTTCTGTCCAGTCAGTCCACCAATGCTGTGATAAGGCACGACAAAAAGAAGGCGGCGCGCTTTTATTAAGTTTTTTTTTTTTATTAAATAAAATTAATGGAATTCAAATGGAATGGCGGCCACACCATCAGTATATTGCTATGGACCCGGGATGACCCTCATGCCAGTTCTGATTTATTGGCGTCCTCGAAGGAGTGAGGCACACTTTAATGCCCTCTCTCTATTTAGTTAATTGAGTGTTTTGATGCGATCATCATCATCTCCTTTTTTATGGAACTATTACTTCACCTTTGTCTTTATTTGGGGGCCGAACATTTTGCTTTGTGTGACTCTGGACAGATGATGGTTGGGAATTATTTGTTTTAGAACAAAATGTTTATATTGAGTTTTGGATGCTCTATTGAACAATTCGGACCTCCAGCAACTTGTTGACTTATATTTTTTGAAGGCCTGTAGATTTTAAGGCAAATCTATGTTGATTAGAACTGAAACGAGTATTTACGTTGCCAACAAAAGGACCTGGAACTAGAGAACGGGTTTCTGAAGAGCATCTACCGTAGTAAAATTTGCAGAAAATAGTTAACCAGAGATTTTTGACTTCGCTTGTTTCATACCAGAAAAACTGTATAGGTTTGTTAAACAAGGCCGATGGCACCTACACGTCGGACCTTGAGGATACAATCAGAACCATACCAGAACCAGGTTCATTTACTCGCCAATCTACTCGCAGGCTCATCCACTCGCGAACCATACCAGAACCAGGTTCACCTACTCGCGCACCATACACATACCCGAACGAATCTGACCAAAGAGTCGATCTCATCCTACCGGGTATGATTGCTTTATTTAGAGCCAGCTATAACTGGAGGTACATTCCTACTATCTGGAGACAGGTAAATGTTATATTTTTCCCCAAATCAGGCAATAGGACTAATGAGCTATGAGTTGCCTAAATCATCATTTTTCCTCAAAACCATGGAGGGACTTATGGATGTTCATTTTAAAGGCCGGTTAGAATTGTCTACCACTGTGCACTCAATCCATGAAAGGCAGACGCACAGAAGGTGTCCTTCACTATCTTGTAAAGAAGATAGAAGGAACTTTTCGTTGCAAGGAAGTGGCCCTGTGTGCTTTCCTCGAAATTGAGGGCGCTTTCGATAACAGTGGCTACGAGTCTACTGCAAGGGAAATTAGTAGCAGGGGTCTCGAAAAATCGACCAATTATTGGATAAGGGACATGCTTGAAAGTCTCGGCGTCATCCTTGATTAACGGCTTAACTGAAATTCTTATATCAAGTCCGCCATCGAATGCGCCACTAAGGTCTTGAGGGCCAGTAGACGCTTCTACGGCATAACTTGGGGTCTAAATCCTAAAATGATACATTGAGTGTATACAATGATGATGACACCTATTATCACGTGCACCGCCGAAAGTTCTTGAAAGGACAAGACAACTAATCTTCAGAAGCTACAAAGAATTGCCTGTCTCTAGGTATAACGGGTACTATGCGGAGCTGCCCTACGACTGCATTAGAAGCATTTCTAGTGTTTCGGTAAAAGCAGGCGACTATGTGGTTAACGTGAAAATTTTTGACTCAATTCCTGAAAGAGACATGTTGTGCACTATCTCCGAAAGGTAATTTGAGGTTTAGACCGGCCAAACTGGTGCAATGGTGTTCCGGCACTGTACGCTAGAGGTCTGGTCTGGTACACATATGGATCAAAGATGGAAATTAGAGCTGGAGCTGGTGTCTTTGGACCCCCCCACCAAAGTTTCGATAAAAATTCTCAGCTTAGGAATTTTGCTTGCAACAGGTTGCAAAAATCCAGTCAAGAGCAAGTATCCGAACTCTAAGAAAAGATTACTTATCCGCTGTAGCGAGCAATCATAGCACGTAATAGGATGATAGACATTTTGCAAATCATTCGCTTTGATTGACATGCCACCAGTTCAGTACGCAAGGCAGAATATAAGGCCGCATTCGTAAGGGATGTTTTTCAAATGGTGAATTTTAATATGCGAAACAATTATCGAACCTATGAGTGCGTTACCGTGGATGAGCACCTGTTTGGCAACAGGGGACGTACCAGCTTATGCAATATATGCCACTCAAACCTGCCAAATATGGTATAAAAATATGGTGGGTCTGTGACGCCTTGACGTACTGTCCACTGCAATGCCAAATATACTCTGGCAAGGTAAACAACATCAGGAACCAAGTCAACCAATGCAAGAGGGTTGTGTGGGAGCTAGAGACGCCTGCTACAGTGTAACAGGTTATCAAGTTGGAGCTTGACTGCTGTACCACGAACACGGCCGCCATTACTGCGTTTATTATACACTTGTCTTAGATCCTTTTTCATGTAGAACCCAACATTTCAAATCTTTCTTTTATCCAAGAGTGACATCGATGTGGAATCAGGTATTCGACTCCGTGTTTCCCGAATTTTATAATCTACAGGTCTTAAAAATAGACTAATTTTGTCGATTTAGTGAACTATCTTGTTCGAAATGCCCCAATCAAATTGTTGATAAGTGGTTTAGGCACAGAGCGGTATTTACCTTACTAATGATTTGGCGCAGTTTAGTGGTTCTCGCTTCTTGCGGGTCGGACAGTCAATGCTGAGATTTCACTAATCACGCATACTTTTAAAGTTCTCTATATCTATCTCCAATGACAACACTTTGCAATAAATTTGGAGGTAATCGAACTCGACGCTGGCACCCACAAAAGTTCGATCACCTCCAAATTTAATATAAAGTCCTTAAAATTAATACTTTGCACACTATTGATACTTGACATATTTTTTCTAGCAAAATTGGAAGCCAATCCATCAACTGTTTCCGAATTAAATTGGCACCAACAAAAACGCAACTGCAGGAGCTACGCAAACTCTTAGAAACTGTCAGGGATCTTGGTGTGAATTCCCAGCCATTCTAATTGAGATTGTAAGCTCTTTAATGCTATACTAACGGAATAGCATTTAACATTCCTCAAGGTTCTTTGATGACAAGTGACACCATCAGAGGCGTCTAAACAAAAATTCTCTAATTGATGTTCTGCCGTCGCTATATATTCGTTAACATACGAACAAATAGCGCAGAGTCTCTAACACCTTCCTAACTGATTGGAGAAGAAATACCATCGCCAGGAACTGTAGACGGCGTTGTAATCAGCTCACACATCAAAGAACAGCAGTTGGACATAATTTACTATTTGTGGTCTCATTCAGCGCGGAGATCATAGATCGGAGATCGGCGATCGCAGATCGAAGTTCCCTCATTGCTCGCGACAAGCAGCAAAGATGAAGGATTTATAGTCTGCGAAGCGGAATGAATTAAACTTCTCTCGTTGTAACCCCACAGTTGGGATATCTACTGGACCTAATACTCCCATCTCCCACTTGAAGTGTCGGGCCACAAATTAAAAAACGCGCACTACCAATAACACAAACAGCAACAACAACAACAACAGTTGCTTCTCGCTTAGTAGGTAGAGATGTGTATCAGTTGCCGACGGACGGCTGTGGCGGCATCGTTTAAGTGATAGATAGTCGTCGATCGCTGATCGTTGATCGCGCTGATCGCAGTAATCATCGCGTGCATTTCTGGAGGAACTATTTGTCGCACGACGGTGGCAATGACGGTGACGGCGCTTGTTATGAAGAGAGAGAGAGAGAGAGAGAACTACTACTTGGCCGCGACTCCTTCATGTCTAAGTTTAAAGGTGGTGGCGATATTTCGGATAAATCCTTTGATCTTTGCGACCATTGGTAGCTATTGGCTGCCGGTGATGCTGATAGCATGACACGGCGACGGTGACGTGCTCCTGCGCGCGCAATTATTCGCGCGCCACACTCTCCTCATCGATGTTGTCGTCGATGAAGATAAATGTTTGTTCGATCGATGTTTCTTGCACGTTCGTTGCGCACTGCGCGGCACATCTTGTTTGATAGCCTGCGCCAAACGCGGACTCTAAACGTTCCGATGATCTATTTTGGATTTATTGGATTCGCCGTTGACGTGGGAAAAAACACAGCAACGCAAATCATGGAAACAAAAAAAAAATCAGTGGCTGGACTGATGGGAGCGGAGCATTTTGTGGCGAATAACCCTAATCGATCTTTAGACAAATGCCACTTGAGATTGAGGTAATTTTTGAAAAGGGAACACCTTGCAAATGGATCATTGAATATTTGCCAGAATGATATTGCCTCATTGAGCAACGTCCAGCAGACTCTACCTAATAATCGAATCGCTTACCACATTTAAGAGAATGCAAAAACCTTCAGTTTCTATCTTCCCTTTTAACTCTTGAGCCCTGGTTTTGGTGCTCTCCGGCAATTGCAGCTATCGGTAGAGTTTCCAGCTTTCCCTTTACCACATCGTCGCTAGGCTTGGTGCTCTGACAATTGAATCCATCGCCGAGATCAACGGCGGACGCGACGGTTTACCAATAATTACCAGCGGGACTTTGTTGACACAAAGTATCGCTAATAATCATTTGACGGCACTCCAGCTAATCGTCTAACAATTTGATTTTACCGATCTCTAGGCGGGCATCGGGGATCTAAATTGTAGTAAAATATAAATTGGCCATGGAAGCAGCGCATTTGAAATGCAAAGGCCCTCCATTTCGTAACAACTGAAAAGGGAATGGCATTGTTCTGTGCCGGCGATCCAAGGACCGACCGACCGACCGGACTCAGACATACATACATTGTACTCGTACTTGTAACTATCGCGTGCTTGATCTCTAATGATGTCGGTTCGTTCAACTGGTCGGTAGGTCGGTCGCGCGCTAATCCTCCACATCATCATTGTCTTTTGAAATTGACTTCTGAGGGCGGCGCACTTCGGCGGCGAAATCCTACTGCAGAGTGCCAATGCCGCTGCTGCATCATCTTCATTCCGGAATGCCATCTTCAGTTGGCATTTGCTCTGGAGAACTCTAAAGCCCAACTTGATCCTATATGGATTGCTGCAGGTTGGTGGCAGCCAAGCACCTAGTCGCACCTAGATGCACGCCGGTGATGCCCGCTGCAATTCCCACTAGAATGCGCACTGCATTCACCCTCCCGACCAACCGACCAAAGATGTTGGTAGAACGTTTTGTCCGACGGATAATTTCTTCTCCTTAACCATTGCCCAGTATTTTATCTTTTGCATTGGTCTGATTTTTATGGCGGTGTGCACTTGGCCGCGAGAAGGAGAGGGCAGAGTCAAAAGGTAAGGATTCCCTTTTGCAAGTAGATGCCGGTCGGTCGGTGTGCTTCTTTGAAGTGTTTTGCGGTCGCTTTTCAATTGGAAGCTTGTGACCGACTGTGCTCGCCGACTGAATGTAGCTGCGCCTTATTTGCCGCCGCCAGAAAAGTTAAAGTGTAATGAGGCCGACCACGAGCAAGCGTGCCTCTGCATGTTACCGAGATGATAAGTAAATCTCAAAGATATGTGCAGCGGGCAGCATTCTAACCAATGTTGACCATAGTGGTCAATAGAAGTGGAGCATAAGTATCGTCTCGAAGAGCAGCAGTGTTTTTCTTGAATTTCCAGCAGAAAATAACGCTGCAGTATGCGCTCAAGATCCTTGAAAACTGATTTCGAATTGAGAGTTCCTTTCCGCTCTTAGAGCAATATAATTTGAGTCATGAACTTATTGAGTTTGACGGTAGAAGCGGTAATTTGTTTGTTGTGTCTCATAGGGTCCATCAATGACATCGGATTTTAAATCTGGAGATGGAAGAATGGAAAACTATTAAGAAAATCAATATTTTAGCGACAATGAACTTGACAGAGTGCTAGAATGGTGGATTGAAATGGTAATTAGGTTGCGGATGGCTTGCTGGAGAGCGAAACTATGTCCTTCAACAGCTATTCGGACATGCCAACAGAGAAATTCATTCACGAATTAAACATATGAAGCAAATGGAGCTTAGAAATGGTAATCCGAATTAGACCACACTGGTGCCCTTCGTGGAGCAGCAAGAAGGAAACCAGGTCTTGGACAAAATAACAGATCCATAGAACTGGTGGAGGATTACATGTCCCAAGAACTAAAACACTCCAAGGCAAAACTACCTGAGCATATTCTACAGCAGAGGAAGTCAGCAGCAGGTTGTGAAGGGATGCATTGGCGGGGAATCTTCTCAACTAATGCGTAGCAAATGTCCGACAGCAAAGGAAAAACCACCCGACCTCGGAGTCTGATCCACATTCCCGTTATCCACTCATATCTCAAGGTTTTAGGAGTCTTTGCTCATGCTCCGCATGTCGGCAGGAAGACGGAGAATTGTTCAATCTCCTTTCGAAGCAGATGGAGTCCAGGTCAGGTGTTAGCACTTAATTTCCGAAAATCCATTCAGCTAATACGTGGACGACATCGACATCATCTGCCACTCCCTTGCCGTGTTAGAGGATTTAAAAAGAATAGGCGAGATTGTTTAGTCTAGAAGTAGACAAGGCGAAGACCAAATAAATTCTGAATTTATGAGAAGGTACAACCACGAGCTATATGAGCTGTACCGAGATATGAATGGGAAAGCCAAAACACATCGAATATAATAGCTGGCCACATCTCGGTTCCAGGCAAGAGGATCTTTGAATCCTAGTCCCTAGGTACGATGTAACAAGGAAGACCAATCGGTATTGTGGATGCTAGAACACTTGATCGAGTTAACTGGAAGCAGCGTACCAAGTACAACCAAGGATGATGGTAGGCCACCGTGACTCAGGCAGGCATTTCTTATGGGTCGAAAGTCCGATAAGTGTTGAGGATGCTTTGGGATTGCAATAAACACTATCCCTATGGCAATAGTCGGGGAAGGCGCAAGAGATCCACATGGGTATCACTGTGTTTTTTTTAATTCTCTATATTAACTTCGCGTTACCGTGTGTAGAGTGGGGTCTTGAGGGAGTTTTGAGGCAGTATTAAGTGGGTCAAAGCTGGATCTTAATGAGGTCTTGTGTGGAGTAATGTAGTGATTTTGAGGCGGTCTTGAGGGGGTCTTGATGCAGTCTTGAAAGGGTGCTGAGGCTGCCTTGAGGGGTGTCTTAAAGAGGTTCTATATGGATTTTAAGAGGGTCTTGAGGGAGGTCTTGTGGAGGTCTTGATGTGATCCTAAGGATGTTTTAAGGGTTTTGAGGGATGCTTTGAAGGGATCGTAAGGGGGTTTGAGAGGGTCTTGAGTGGAGTCTTGAGGGGGTCTTAGGAGGTTTTGAGAGAGGGCGTTTTTAAAAGTACTTGAGTGAGGTCTTGAGGGGAACTTAAGTGCACCTTGAGTGGGCTTTTAAGCTTATCTTGAGAGGGTCAGGTGTTTGTCTTTAGGCGGTTGTGTGGTGGTCTTGAGAGGGTCTTGAATAGGGGGGGTGGGTTGAATTTGGTCTTATAGTAGTTTAGAGATGGTCTTGTTGGAAAGTGGCGGGTCTTAAGTGTGGTCTTGAGTTAGTATTTAGGGGGTTTTCAGGGAGTTTTAAGGGTTTCTTTATGGGGTCTTCAAGGGTCTTTAGGTGGATTTCTTGAGCGAATTTTTAAGGTGGGTCATGAGGAGAACTTTTATTTAAAATATCGTTCCCAAATTTATTTTGTACGATATCATATTGCTTATCTGACATGTTTACACATCAATATTCGTGAGTCCCAGCACTCACACATTTTTCCCAAAAATAACCCGATTTTATTCCAGCTCTAGAGAATTTACATGAAAATTTAAATTTTTATTGGTTGGTTTCTTAACGATGGCCAAATGGTCCTAAACGATGTTAATACGATTGAATCTTAATAGAAAAGTCAAGGGTTAATAATAAGTGGTGCAACCTTAGGTTTTGGACTCTAGAGTGAACTTTACAATCGAATAGCAATCTCAAATATAAAATAATGGAGAACAACGTCATTACACCTAGAATTGCAATGCGATGGATTAGGAATCACACCATCGCATGGAAGAAATCGACTTCCTCGTACAACGTTTACACAAGACTTCGATCCAGATCTATGGAAGAATTCTATACTCCTCCCCTTCTGCAAAAAGGAAAATTGCAACATCAGTATCAGCCTCAGGTTCGCCCTCAGCTTCAGCCTCAACCTCATCCTAACCTTCATCCTCAGTCTCAGTCTCAGCCTTAGCTTCGTCCTCAACATCAACTTTATCCTAACCTTCATCCTCAGCCTCACCAACTAAAATCAACTCCCCGTTGTTCGTGACTTTCTTATGCTACACTGCTGTTGCTTAAGCTCACCCGCTCGACGACTAGAAATTCATTCATTGGTATCCGATGGACTGTAGTTGGCATCGTATCGCTCCAGCAGTGCGGACAAACCAAACAAACCATGGGAACTCCTCGAAGCGGGAGCGCACGTGCACTCGCCGCGCTCTAAACATTTTGTCACACTTAATAACTTTCCGATACAATCGATGGGGCGATGGTGGCTGCGATGGTGCTGCCTCTTCCACTTCTCTGCAACTGCTAAGGTTACATTTATTTGTACCCAGCCATCATCATCATCATCGTCATCGTCATCAGCAGCAGCAGCGTTCGAACGTATTTCCTCACCTGATCGTGACCGGATTTATTTTCTTCTTCCTTAACTGAACCGAATTCTAGATTCCTGCGATAGTTGGTGCAGCAGAAAAATAAGTTGAGCCTGAAGAAGTTGAAGGGTAACAAGAGTAGGAAGAAGTGAAGTAGAAAATTTGGCGGTGGCCTAGAAACCGTCGACTCGACAATCTTAAGCATTGTTGTCGAAAATATCTCTTGCTCGTGGCTTGGCTTGACTTGGCTACAGTGTGCGACTCGTCGTCTATAGAGACCTCTCGTTTTTTGCTTTGATTTTCTGTTCGCAGCGAAATGGAAGACAAACCCCAGAAGCAACAAAAGTTGACACTTGCTTTAATATGCGCGAGCAGGCAGTTGTTGCATTGTTCCCGGTAGCACCAAGAGTATGGAATATTTAATATCGCAGAGTGCGCTGTAGGATTCCACAGTTTGCTCTCTAATATAACAGTCAGTCGATCGACGAAGAGTCATCCAGAAGATGCCATCAGTAGTTGTGCAGCACTGGAATTTTCAAGCGCGTCCCAACCAAATATTTGTGGCTGCGATTACGGTTTTCACGCCGCCGCCATTTTCAAAACAGAAATGAATTTTGGGGTTGATGATATCGAGCGCGGTGGATTTGACATGCGGGAGTTTGGGTTAGGATGCAATGGTGAGCAGTAGAGCAGCTTTTGATTTCTATCACCGATGCATGCATATCTTTGCGACTGTAGGCAGAGGAGTTTCTGTCTGCCATTGGTTGGGTGGATTCAAAGTAGGACATTTCCTGGAATACTTGTCTATTTGCTGACATTATAAGTTTCTCTGAATTGGAAGAAGTTTCGTCAAACCTACACAGTAAGCTTCTATACAAAGGCATCCACGATTTTCCAAAAAGTCATTGGAAAGTTAAATCTCACGCACAAAACGTTCATCTGGAGGTAACAAAACGCGGCCTAGATCCAATAGAAAATGACGAAATCTTGTACAGGACATTCCTTGTGTAACGTGGATGGTTATCGCTAATGAACACGTACACCGAGACGCTCTCTTCCATTTGGCAGCGGTAAGAGTCATAAGAGCAATGAAAAAAAAATCTTTGGATTTTATGGACTTGCTGCACAGTATAGTGGCTGCACTTATCGCAAATATTTTGTTCCAAATCGGAAGATACAATGTTGAAAATGCGGCACCAACATCACGCACACTGCACGGTTTTTCGGAGTTGAGGAATTTTTAGTCGGATGACTACAGCTGATGCCGTGGCGCAACATGTCGAGGATATTCGCGCTGGAATGCATGCAAATATCAAACAAGGATCCCGAAAGTTATTTCACTCATTGGTGATGGGTATGAAAATGCGTCTCATTGTGGCCGAAAAGCATTTCGAAGCAAAAGCGATCGATAGAAAATCGAACATCAGAGTTCGCAACATTAGGAGAGTACCTTCGACGATGGATATCAAAGTATGCGTGCACGTCGGTTATACCTGCCGACCAAGACCAGACCAAATACTGCAACAGGATCAGAGACCAGACGACGCAGCGGCAGTGGCTCGCGATCGATCGTATGTCGATGATAACGATGGAATTTCTGCGTGTTCCTCAGCTCCGCAGATAACTAGCATCTATTTAGCCCAAGAGTAAGAATCATCGCGCGTGTAGTATAGCGCGTCCAGCACCGCGGCACAACATTGAAATTGAAATCTTAACACGGTAGCTAACATGCCCAACTTTAATTAATGATAACGAATCGTATCTAAATCTCGCATCGGCTAAATGAGATACAATTTAGCTGCGATCTTCTCAGCTACCACTCTGCTGGTTTTAGTTCGGTATGAGTGTCTGTGTCTCACTTTGGCTCTTCGAACCGACCCTGATGCACTCGCACATCGGTCGGCAAATTGATGAGCTAAACTTTAGCGCATTTTATACCATTAATTAGTTGAATTTATTAGACGAGATACATTTGGTAGTGGTAGCGGCGATGAGAAATATTTCGTAGTAAACCAGTAAATGCCAATGTGCAGGCGACTGAGGTGCCTCTGTGTGTTATGTTAATCAGTCGCTATGTAGACTGTTGTTCTGTTGTGTCCATAGTACAGCACTAATCGTGTCGTTTAGGCGATATTTCAGGAATGTACCATACGCGTCATTTTATGTACTCACATTTGAGTTTGAATTTCCATTGTTGGTAGATGAGCTACATTAGCTGAAGCGAGGAACAGTTGCTCAAGGCTTCGCGGAGAGAATTTCGATGAAATGCTCTGTGACACAGCCAAAAAACGGGTTAAACATATGAAGCAGTTGCTGTCAAGAAATGGGACTAAGGGTAAAACCGAGTAAGACCATGCACTGGACCTCTTAACCAGAAAAATAAAGCGTCACTCATTATTAGCGAAGAGATTGATGTTAAAGAATTGTGAAAAAGCTTGGTACCTTTTCTGTACTTATACCGTGCGAACAAAGTGATTTTGTAAAATGCATACAGTAGGGTTTGCCTCTTAAAATATAAATAATAATAAGAATTGTCATCATTCGCATATCAACGCTTAGCCTGAACGGACCTCTATCGATTAGGTCTTCAACGCTTAGCCTGAACGGTCTTCTATCGATTACGATCCGGAACACGCAGAGGTAGCCGCTCAAATGGTTGCACTAATCGATCCGGGACAGAACCAAAGTGAAGTGGTTCGACAACTAAATTTGAGCCGATTCTCAGTTCGTCGAGTTTGACAGAGATATCAAGAAACTGGCGGCTTCAGATGGCGACAAGGATCTAGCCGACCTCGTGCTACAACACAGCGTGATAACCACTTTCTGGTGAAGACTTCATTACGAAATAGTTGTTTGAATGCGGTTCAACTGGAACAGCGGCTCCAAGAAGTTCGTGAGGTCGAAGTCAGTCGGTTAGGAGACGACTTCGAGAAGGTGATCTGACTGCACATACCAGACCACAAAACGGGCCGAAATTGAACCCGAGCCACCGACGAGCCTGCACTCAGTTTTGATAGAGAGCAGAAGAATAATAGAGAACAGTCCTGTTCTCTGGCGGGTGCAGGATGTGGCGGGTGCAGGATGTGTTTATATGGCAACGATGAGCGTGGAAGGGTTAACAGAAGATCAGGAGAGCGATTTGTACAATGATGTATTGAATAAAGTATCTCCTATGGTGGTGGATCTTGCATGTTATTTACGGCAGAACTGGAGTTCTACATCCTAAAATGATAAACTGGTTGTATAAAATGATGGTAGGGTCCATTATCAGTTCTTGAACGGACAACTAAGCTTTAGAAGCTCCAAAAAAATTGACTGTTTCGGTATTACGGAAGCCATTCGTGCCTGTCCTATAGCATTAGAAGCTCTCGCAAGGTTTTTAATATTACAAATAATCATTAGAAAAATGGCCGCACTATTAAGCTGCAGCTAGAATACAGGTTCAAACTGGGGGCCACCTAAAGTACTTGACTCAATTCCCGAAAAATAGATATTTTGCACTATAGGTGACGTTATGGTCAGGAAGTACTCTTTCGGCTGGTTATTTGAGTTAGACTATGAAAGCTGATCTAATGGTGTTCCGGTACTGGCCGCTAGAGTTCTGGTCTGGTTGACAAATGGATCGAAGATGAAATCCGGAGTTGGAGCTGGTGTCTTTGGACCAAACACCAAATTCTCGATATCAATGTGAATGAATCCCATGGTTTCCAGGCTGAACTCCGTGCCATCAAGTTCTGCGCAAGAATAAATCTTAATAAAAGCATTAGGACAGCGAGAATATTTTTTTTTCAAATAGCTATGCACCAACTATAGCGCTATCGTTAACTTAATGGATTCTTTATCAATTGTGTGAACTGGACACAGCGCTGATTAATATTTGTAAGCACAACCTTCGTCTGTCTCAAAGGAAAACTTAGGGTTGAGCGGCTCAAAGAGATTAATCAGGCCGTACTCTTACAAGGAAATTCTAAACCTAGACAAGGATAGCATTAGAAAGCTGGTGATTTTTTTCACATGTCACTGTGTCTTGCCATACACCTGAATAAAATTGATCTAGAAACAGCAACGGAATGTAGGTTGTGCTCGGAAAATACGTTTCCTTAAACTTATTTGGGAATGAATGCCTAGTTAAGGTCATTCTATTCTTTTATTAACCAGAATTAAGTCAGTATGTCTATACTGGGTGCCTGGACACATCAGAATAAAAGGCAACTAAGCCGGGGATGACCTCGCGAACAGAAACACTACTAGTAGGTCGAGGTAGTATTCTGTGATACAGGATACCACAGAATGCGAAGAGAGATGCGCAGAATATGAAAGTAACATCTGTAGCTGTTGTTGTTGAAAAATTTCCCTGGCCAATGGCAGACGAAGGAAATATTGGAGAACTACAACCCAGAGAAATCTCGAAGTAAACTGAGTGACCGTTCAGAAGAAATTAAAGAATCATTGTATTATTACCTTAGACGACATTGCCAAAGGTTATCGACTAACCTTGTATACACTACGAACAGTATTTTCTGCGGTCTTTCAGCCAGGGATAATGCAGATGAAATTAATTCTGAGGATTGAGTAAGTAAAGTTAGACGTCATCACCCACTACTTGATCCCCTCATTTGTAATTATGTTTTATAGCATATCCTTAAAGCCATTTTCTTGATAAAGATATCAAGTGACAAGTGGCTTCTATGGCTGTCGTAGAGATTATGTTTAGATGATTCCCTCTTCTACAACATAGTCTGAATCATGTCTCGTCTAACGATGGATTGTTATTAAAAAATAGGCTATCTTCTGATGTTTCAGTGGCAATTTTCATTAATTGAAGTTATAGGGAAATTAAAAAGGAACAACTCCAACATGTGTAAGTTTTGGAGGGAATCGTCTAGTAGCAGACTTTATGTACCCATCTCTTTCCCTCTCTCGCTCTTAACAAAGTTGGTGTGCAAAATAAACAGCGCGATATGCAAGATATCGCTTCATTTATACTCGAAGTGGTGCAATTAGATTTTATCACCCCCATTTCCTCTCCACACCGCCCTTAACAGCTCTTGAAATATATTTATGGCTCTGATTAAGTATGCGCGGTGGTATACAGTATGGTGGCGTATGGACGAAGATGGCTTAAATATGGAGAAATAGTGTAGGTAACTCACTACATTATGGTCTGAAGCGCGTGATATCTTATGATATCTTGATCGCGCGCACCCATAGCGGCGGCATATATGGTGCACGAATGTAAGCGGTAATTTAAGAGACTCGGCGCACTTAGTTAAAGCAAGCAGTGGTAGCGCTAGACGGACGGACAGATTTGTTGCACATGACTGCGCGACTTTAAAAGGACAGCGGACTCATTTATTTAGCGCTGCTACTGCACCGGATGGTGGTGGTGATGATGATGTGATGGGAGAACCTACGATCTGCTTCTGCAGTTGCCGCTTCTGTTCTGTTCAGCTCCAAGTCGGATGCTCGAGTCGGGCGCGCTAATGAATGGCTGGTTTATGGGCTGCAATGATCTCATTATCGATAGTTGGTCGCATTGTCGCACGTGCACTTGTGACGGGTGGGGCGGTATGGGATGGGTCTACCCGAAGACCATTATGGTAATGCAGTTTATATTTATTTGATTTTGTCGTAATGTCCTCTTGCAGATACTCGCACTGCAATGCAAAGCATCCACTAAGTCTGCTTCGTGCATTACTCATTCTGCAACGATGATGGCCTCCTTCTGAATAGTCCCTCTTCATGTATGTGTGTGTGTGTGTGTAGGTGATTTATTTTATTATGTTACTCCACTATGCAGAATAAGGCTGAAGGAACTGCCTCATCCCATACGTGGTGTTGTGTGGTGTGGAATTGCTAATTTATACTCCATGTATGCTGGTATGTACTAACTACCGATTGCGATTACTCGCAGACCACTTGCAGGACTATTTGTTCGGAATTGTTGTAAAAAATTATCACTACTAAGCGAGGCAGGATTTTTCCAGAACATCGATTAATTTTAATGGAAACGAGTACGAACAAGACGTGAGACCGCTTCTTTATTACTAATGGATGCAAGGACACTTTGCAAGGTGGCGGAATAAAATATGAACTTGAATCGGCCGTCTAAGACTAAAAGTGAAGTGCTTGGTTCATTATTGAGCCATTGCTCAATGTGGAATGAATGCCTTAATCAAATCAATGAAAACCCATTGACTCCAGGAGCCTGTTGCGCTACGAACAAAGCGAAGATTGAACGCACACTGATCGCAGTATGAATCCCTAATGGATCTTCTTAAGAGTGATCTTGTTTCTTTGATCATAAAATACAGTAAAGTAAAAAAAAAATACAAATTCCCTGCCTTCTTCTCTGTTTATCGGGATCGACACCAGCGTGTTCAATAATTCCAACCAAAACATACCAATGAGGAGACCTCAAATGTCGTGGTTACCGATCACGATTTAGATCAGGGTCATGAGCACGTATCGCAGCCGTTTCATGTTAACTTCTTCTGCTTCTTCCACTTCATTGGGACGATGAGGTTGCACAACACACTGACACCCTCTGAACTGACTAAATTAACCTTTTGTGGCACAATAAAGTTTATATTAGTGGATAATGGATTTTTGGTTCGTCGATCGATTCCACGACACCATCAGCTCACTATCGTATTGTATCGTCACCAAGATATTTGCGATTTATTCTGCCAAAGAGTTCGTGAATTTTTTTTTCCTCAGAACTTTTGCTCTGAAGAAGCGTGAGTGGTACATGATGACCTACTAATGCACTGAGAAGGTAAGGTGGAATTTTTTTAAACAATTAGTTCTGTAGAGTGTACTGCATTCCTACGGAAAGGATAAAATTTAATGAACCCGCAGCCCACTAACTTATTTATGAATTAATAGCTATAGAATTGGAGAAAAACACGATACCAGAAAACTCTGCAGCCATTCATCAAATTTGGTGATTGGTCAAGTGTGTCTTTATCTCAGTCAAGGCCTTGCTACAAGAGTAGCATGCCGGTCCCAAGCACGAATAAAGGAGGATGGTTTGAGGCAACAGACTAGTCCATTCCTCAGTAGAAGGTTGGGACTAACATAGGTTCGCCCTTGCGGAGTACAACTCTGAATTAAAACGATCCATACGTGCTATATGGAGGAAATGCTGCGAAAACATTGTCGAAATGCCGGTATCTGCACAAATCCGTAACGCATTAGTTAAGGATCAGACAAACTGTGTAGGTTTATTAAAAAAAAAAGCTGATGGCACCTATACGTCAGAGTATACAGTCAGAACCCTAGTCCAGGGTCATTTCCGAGGTTCATCTACTCGTGCGTGCTCATATATGAAAGCATCTGACAAAAGGTTCTATATTACTAGTAGGGTAAATAGTTTATCCGGTAAAATCTTCTGTCTATGGGTATGGTTCAATGAGCAGTAGGCTCTTTTAAGCCCTTCAAAGCTCCCGGCGGTGATAGGATATTTCAAGGCGATAGATCTTATCCTACCGGGTATGATCGCTTTTTTTTTTAGCTATAATTGGAGGTACATTCCTACTATCTGGAGACAGATAAATGTGATATTTATCCCCAAACTAGGCATTAGGCCTAGTGAGCTGCCTATAAGTCTATAAGTCTTACATAATTTGTCCTTAAAACTATGGAGAGACTTATTAATGTTCGTATTAGAGGCCGGTTAGAATTGTCTACCCCTCTGCACTCAAGTCAATTTGCATACAGGAAAGGCAAAAGCACGGAAGGTGTAAATAAGATAGAAGGAATATTACGTTACAAGGAAGTGGCCCTTTGTGCCTTTCTTGACATTGAGGGCGCTTTGAATAACACTGGCTATGACTCTATTACAAGGGCAATCAGTAGCAGGAGTATCGATGACTCGAAGAATCATTCGATATGGGCCATGCTTGTGAAAGTCGAGATATTATTTCCTCTTCGGGAGGACTATTTGTGTCTGTATGCGCAGTCACAGCGATATCCCCAAGGAGAGATAACTTCCCTACTAAGGTCACTAGTCATTTACAATCTTCTAGTCGATCTTAACAACAGATCAAGCTACATCGCCATTGGCTATGCGATTGTGCAATTTTTATTAGTCTCAAGCACTGCACGACTATCACTAGTGCCAGGCATGTCATGCATACTACACATTTTAGAAAGGTGTATCAGAGAAGGACTATCGATCAATCCTTGCAAAAACGTTCTAGTGCCTTTCACGAAAAGAAGACCGGTTGATATGGGACCTATCATCATCAAAGGCAACACGTTAGATTATTCCAGTGAGGTTATATATCTCGGCGTCATCCTTGACAAACGGATAAACTGAAATTCTCATATTAAGTCCGCCATCGAAAGCGTAACTAAGGCCTTGAGGGCCAGTAGAAGCCTCTAATGCAGAACGTGGGGTTTATATCCTAAAATGATACATTGGATGTATACAATGATGGTGAAACCTATTATCACGTTCATAATTGAACGGACAATGAAAACTAAGCTTCAGAAGCTACAAAAAACAGTCTCCAACACAACAAACAAACTACTCGCTCAGTACTCAGATGCTAATTCTGTGTCCTGCCTCATCGAGCAGGGCGCTTGCGTGAAATTAATTGCGAAATTTGATATTACAAAGCACACGAAAGACAGAAATGCATATAATACTAAGCTTAAGCCAGGAAAATGTTTGATCTTTCCTTGGTCGATCGTCGGCAACATCAGGGGAGCATTTAAAGCGAATGTGGCGCTGTGCAGCATATTGATGCATGATGCACAGTACAGGACATGAGCGGCGTATTACTCCTGCATGCAAAACACAGCTCGATCTTATTTTGATTTAATGGACATTGCAACTAATTTCATGTAATTAAATGCCAATAGTAATTAAATGGCGTCCTGAGGTTGGAACTGTGCACGTCGTGTGGTGTTGTCGACACATTGCGCCGCTGCAGTTTAGCAGCTTAGAATATCGCATGCACTAATGCGATAAAATAATTAATAACAGAGTAATTGGTTTGATCATGGCTAGTGCGCCGACTGGACGGTGTCAAATTCCGTCTTGAAAACTCACACATGACTAAAAGCATGGAATTGAAAAATTTAGAAAGTAAACACATAGCAGAGTACACATGCTTGAATGGAAAAAAGTGAAGCCTTTAGTTGTGTGGTGTTGGTACAGTGGCTTATTAATGAAGAGATGACTATTGATGCATTTATACCACCGCAGGAGGTGACTATAAATTCTAATAGCACGGATTTTGTTTTATTTATAATAGAAGTCGATCTAACAACTAATCGAGTCTTTTGTATATGAATCATCCATTAGCCAGCCTCAACAACAGAATATAATTTTCCCTTTCATAAATTTCATTTTCATCCAATCTAACATTAAATCATCATTTGCTCATGGACATCTTTACAAGACCCCACATTTACCAGCACAACATTTGAATCACCGATCGAGCGATCTTCATCATCACAACACTAATTGTTTGCTTTGCATAAATACTTTTTCAAATAATTACATTATATTGTTAACAAGTATTTCGTGATGGCTCCAAGGAGGAACAAACAAATCGTAGTAAAATTATTACAAGAAATCTTTTTTTTTTTCTTTTCTTATTGTAATCGCCCCCCGCTCCATTTTCTGATTACTCTGTCTGGCTCTTTGCTAAGTTGGTACTCCTCCGGTGATAATTATTTTACCGTGTGACTCGAAGATGTATTCCCGATAGTCTCCCATTTTCTGAACGTATGATCATGCATTGAAGACGACTCTGATCGAGACCTCCTGTTTAGTTGGCGTTCGCGTTAAATTGGCCCCCACACTGTGTAAGTGAGTGAGTCAGTGAGTGAGTGATCAGTACTAGCGCATGATCACTTAACCGGTAATAGAAAATGTCGACCTACAATTTTTTCACAGGTAGCACCGTATCGGTATTATATGACTGTCACAACGTTGTCACAACTTTAAAGGTGTCCATCTTTAGAATGACAATCACACAGACATACTGCCGTGAGCATTTGAACATACTTCGATCTGTCCGTTCTTATTTATTTAGCGTATGGCAAAAATATACATTTTACATTTACAGATATACTACAGAATCATGCTTTAATCATTCCAAAGTCATCTTAAAATCTAATCGCCATTTAGCCGCTATAAATTGGAATTAAATCTCGAAAACATTAAAAGTATATTTTTCTCAACAAAACACCTTTCTCTCCTCAAAATTCCTCAACTACTTACTATAGCTCACAAAAAAGTATACAGTTTGTTTCATTTACACCCGCTCTTCCGCCTTGATTCTTCCACACACCTAAGTGGAAAGATAAATTACAACCAGCTTAACAATTTAAGACATTATCTGTCTCTCCGTACCCCCGCTTTTCGACTACCACACATCGAGTGACTGATCGTCATCGTCGGCAGTGAAGAAACCTAATCAGACCACAATTGAGGTGCAATTTACGCCCACGATAAAATGATCAACGATCGATCGACTGTCGTACGGGGGGGCAGAATTTTGACGATCTGCTCTGATGCCATCAGTCAACACAAATTCACATTGAGATCAGACTGGAAGATCGGTAGATCAGTAGATCACTCCAGAGGAGGGAGGATTGTTTGGTTGACTGAAATGAATGGAAGTTAATCATACTGCGGCGGCGGTTTCCCACGATCTTCTGCTCCATCATCACAGTTGTTGTCGATTTTACTGCGATGATCTTTACCGCACGGCCAACCGTCCATCTGTCCGTCTGTCCGTTCCGTTACCGCATCTAATGATGTAATCTGCATTTTTTTTTTATCTGTAGAGTACATTTTTCACTACCCCTCTATTGTTGGGTATTGGGCCTACTTTATCACTTTATGGGTGGTGTGAAGAAGACAACAATTTTTGCCATTGAGTGTGTGACATGAGATCGCTGATGTGATCGATACTACTGAGGGCATCTTGAGATTGATCTCGCATACAATTATCATCATGGAAAATCGACAGCTTGTGAAAGTGAAATCAAATACAAGGTGGTACATTTAGATACGTTTTGTTTATTTCGGTTTTTGATGTGCAAAGTTGCAGCAACTTTGAATCGATTCAGTTGAAACTATTTCCTGTGAGAAACACCCTGTGTACGATGTGATAAAGTTTATAATGACGAACAACTGATTTGCTATTGACGTTGATTTTCATAAACGATGATCGATATGTTGCCATTAGATTATTGTCGCCTAAAGCGGTTGTGGTACCAAGTGTTGCACCGCTAACAAGCGTTGGTGTTTTACTCTGCCTTTTTCTTACCATGTGGGTTGTGTCGTTTGAAAAATGATTGTTAGCTGCTAGTGATGGAAATGCTGACTCAGAGTGCCTTACTGTAGTCTGATATTCTCTCTACATAACTCATAACCAAACGATCTGATTTTGTTTAACGCCAATCTAGTTGATGACCACACACTTTCTGATTGATTTAGGATTAGATGTTCTTATTCTGAGATTAATATTTCATCATTTTGATTGAGGCATTAAACCGCCCTTAAAGAAAAAGGATCAATTCTATTTACACCGAATGTGCCTGCGCCTGTAAGCGCATCATTAGCTTGCGTGAGTGCGTGTGCGTCTACTGTTCAGTAAAAGTGCGAGAAATTGTTACAGAATAAAAAATATGCCTAAAAGTATGCCATATTAAGTGATTATGCACATCGCAGAAACATGATGACGATGGATCTTCATCGATCTGCCACTCAATTCATTTCTAATTGCCTCGTTTTGCTTTGTTACTTTAGCTCACTTTTGGCTCCCCCCTCCCAGCGCGGCACCCTCAACGAGCAGCATATTTGTTGTTGTTGTCTAATTTAAATTCCTTTAATCGATTAGCGCATGTGGCAGTAGGCTGGCTGGCCAATTGGCACTGCAATTGCGCGATGAGAATTTTAATCGCTTGGCGCCTGACGGGATGCTTGCTTGCACTTGTGATTGCCTTATGTTTTAGTGTGTGTGTGCAAGATCGAATCATTACAAATTGGAGCAACAAATAAGTGTAGATGAATTGCTGAATACTAAAAATAAATTGACGCTTGCTCATGTTTATTCATTATCGATCGAGTGAATGGACAATTGACATTCATAACAATCAATGCATTGTGCACCGACATTGTTTGTTGCGCCGGTATACAATAGAAAGCGAATTATTTTCTATAAAAAATCAAATTGTATTTATTATCGGTTTTGTGTTGTCCCCATCTGAACTGCATTGAACTGATGCATTGATACAATTACCATAAAATGCAAAATGTCATCATTGATTACTGTGATTTGCTTTCAATTTATTTGCAACGATGATAGGTTTGTGTCTTAAGTCTTTTGATTTGCACTCAACCAAGATGGTAAACAATGATGTGTATATATTTGTTTTTTTACTTTGTAATGTCAATTTATTTTCGTTATAAGCACTTGCAAACTTATAATTCGGAATTTTTTTATTATAATTGTAATTATTTATTCTTCCGTAATGTATAATGTGGATGCTTTTGGAATTTTTTCTTTTCTTTTCTTTTTTCTTTTCAAAGGCATTCTAATTAAATTCCTCGTTTGCAATCTTAAGTATTAGATATTTATTCATATATCTGTATTATCAATTAATAAGTTCCGTGGCTTGAAGTGGTTCGAATGCCTTTGCTTTTCAACTCATATTATCAATCGATTTGGTTTTAGTAAATACATATTTTCCTTAACTCAGAACTCAAGCAAATAGTTGGTGTATTTTAGCTTTGAGCTATCTCGTAATTTGCATTCTAACTAATAGAAGTAAGTGTGATACATTAAACAAATCTGACACTCTCCAAATGTTTTGTTTCAACAATTATTGTTGTCTATTGAATGGAAAAATCAGATGTCTCCGTATTAGAAAATACCGAAGAGTTTTAATGATTTTTTTGAAATGACTTTATCGATGAGTACTAAAACAATAAGATGCATGCATACAACGCACGAGAGCAACATTTTTATAAGTAACTAGCTGACCGACCGACGATGGGCTATCCAGCTTTCAATGAATTTGTTTGTGATTGTTTGATTGTGATTAGTGACGAGCTTTTTAAATATAGGGTCCTCTAGGTGGTTTTTGGGCGTCTTTTGGGGTTCTTTTAAAGGTCTTTTGTGGTCTTTTGAAGGTCTTTTGAAGGTCTTTTGAGGGTATTTTGGGGTTTTTTGGACGGTCTTTTGGGAAGTCTTATGAGGATCTTTTGAAGGTTTTTTGTGGGTCCTTTGATGATCTTTTAGTGGTTTTCATAGATTATTTTTCTTTTGATGGTTCTTTGGAGGTCTTTTGGGGGTCTTCTGAAGATCTTCTGGGAGACTTTTGAGGGTCTTTTGGGGGGTAGTTTGTGATTCCTTTTAGGGTCTTTCGAAGGTATTATTATGATTCTTTTGGGGGGTTTGGGGCCTTTTTGAAGACTTTTAGGGGTCTTTTGACCTCATGGTTTTTTGACCTCATGGTCACCTAATTTGTACGTGTATTCTAGCTTTGTAGGGGTGAAAAACCTAAGAGAGCTCCTAATACTGTCGTAAGACAGGTACGCGTGGCTCCCATTATACTGAGACTGTCAATAATTTGGAGCTTCTGAAGATTAGTTTCCGTTGTCCGTTCAAGTACTTTCGGCCACCAATCGAAGATAATGGGCCTCATCATCATTGTATACATCCAGTATATAATATTTCGGTTTACACCCCAAGTTCTTCCGTTTAGCCGTTTTCTGGGCCACATGGCTCTAGTAGCTCATTCAATGGTGGACTTGATATAATAATTCCGTTCGTCAAGGATGGCTCCGATATATTGAATCTCACAGGAATATAGTAAAGTAGTGCCTTTGATGGAGACAGGTTCTAGCCTGACCATTCTTTATTTTTAAAAGGCAATTGAACGGTTTTGTAAGGTATGATGGATAGCCTTTCTCTGTTGCACCATTCTAACATATGTGAAGCACCTTGCGTAATACTCGAAATGTTCGTGCTTTGTTTACCACAAATAAAAATCGCTAAGTCAACCACATGACCAATGGCGATGTAGGCCAATCTATGTAGATAAGCTGGAAGATTGTCAATGATTTGTGATCATAGAAGAGGTGCAACTAGGGACAGCCCTTGACTGCACTCACAGAAACTTCTCCAAAGGTGGAAGTTATCGAAGCCATTACATAAAGAACAGGACACAACACAACGAATGAATGCACTGAACACCATTTTCCAATAATTTTTTTGCATAAATCATTAATCGGGCGATATGCTGGCAATTTCGTGCTCAATATTATTCCTGAGGTCATCTTAAATCCCTGATTTACTTAAATAAATAGGCAAAGTGACATATATTCGGAAAGAAAAGGAGGCCGTCAAATGACTGGTACATTTTTAGAGATCACCGTAGTATTACTAAATAGATTGTATATCCAGTTGTGTGGGATGTAGCACAGTAATATAAAAGCCACATATTGTCGTCGTTTATTGACGAACAGACCTAAAATAATTGCTACCAGTAATAGAATTTTTTTAGCATCAGAATTTCTTGTAAAAAGTTGCAGGAAAAACTATAATTTTTGGGGTTCAGTTTCTATAGCAGATACCTAACTCAGCCGGATGACGTAAAAAGTCCAAAATCTAGCAAGTTTTCCGCTTGGTTCTTATAAATAAAAAAGCTTCTGAAATTCTTGTTCTTAAATAATGTGGATAACATTCTACAACCATCCCGCTAGACAGTTGATGTATTCCCTAATTCCTTAAAAAGTCAAGTATTTTCAACAATCCGATCCATATTACTAGAGTCAGAATATTCTACCACTTGGCACGTATTTCTTCATTAAACCACTACATTAGTCAATACGATTGCAACTTCTACTACCACATATCTAACTAAGTTTCCATTTCGCTTTCCAATCACGTTCCGCACTAGAATACCAAACGTGGATTTCCAAAAATCTTGTTCTCAAAATATTATTATGATGAACCTTAAATCGATCGAATGGAATGGAATTATTTTTCCTTATTTCAAAGCAAAAAATCGTAACATCACCAAAACACAAACACACACACATGACATCAAAATCACTTTTCGTCCATTTCATAATTGCTCTGAATGCTGGACAAAGCATCGTACATCACTATTCAGAGTCATCTCTGAATAGCAGCCATTTGGGAACAAAACCAGAGTAAACATCGGCCGCGCGATCTTCGCAAATTCCATCATCATCACCTGCGAGAATGCAAGCGACGAAGAATCATATTCGGATCTTTGCGCCATAAATTCAAGAAACAACAAAAACTCACTCAAAACAAGTTGCCCAACCGGGAGATGGACATAAATTAAGTCAAAAATCATCTTCGTCAGCCGCCGCCACAAGATTCTTTTCAATATTCGTTCAATGATAATTATGCAGTAATTTGTGGTGACTGATCGAGATCTGGAACGTTTGGCCCAGCACGTGATCGCGAGAGGGCTACAAATTAAAAAAGTTCAGAAGTTGAGTCCATCCATCCTCTTATGTATCGTCGATCTAAAAATTTAACTTACAAGCGACGAGTGCAATAACTGATCGTGAATTTATATCACGGATCGCGATCGATATAATTATTAGAAGTTTATCATTCTTTCTTTTTATTTTTTGGCTTACATATAAGGAGCGGTATTTTTAATTGGCACGACGAGCATCGCTCATTAAAAAGGGAGCAGTTCGATCGATGACAAGATCGTTTGCCATTGAAGTATTTCCCTCTGTGACGATTACAACATATTACATAATATTTGGAGGTTTAAATTTCATTCAGGCGACAGAAAACCGCATTGGACTTTAGATGTGTTAATCTATTTTGTAATCTCAAGCTTAATCTTCTACCAAGATCGGTGAGTTTTGACTCTTTTAAGGTAAGCATTGTAATAATTTCGGACTATTCTATATTTTGTTCGGTTTCTACAGAGGGGTTCTACAGAGCATATCTACTTTAGACAGGAGAAGTCCCCGATATAGATTCTAGTCCATGGACTTTGGAAGAAGAATGTGTCAGTTTGCGAGGAAGAAAGGTGTTGATGGTCTGACAGCGAGCCTTCGTCGGAAACATGCCATTTTTAATAAAGTTGGAGATAAATAGACTGGCTAAAGTGAGGTCAAGTAACTCTTCGCGAATCGCATTTATAAAGGTATGTTTGGATCTTTTATTGAGTATATATACATTGCTATTAATAATTTATTTTAAAAGACACTCAACCCTTCTATTGATGTCGCTGTTGCCACAAGACTTCTGATGTGTATTTGCATCACATCTTATGAGGTACTGGGGGTTTTTTCCGGCAGTGCTCTATCAGCTCTTGGACCTCTAAGGGCGGAATTATGTCGTCTTCGCCGGGGAATATGCTGAAGCACATACGATGTTTTTTGTTACCCTCTCGGTCAAAATTTCAATCAGCAGGGCCACTAGGTCTTTCGTTCGGAATTATGGAATAGGAAAAAAGTTAATATTCGTACCGATCAAGCATGCCGCCGTTAGCACTGTCTCCCCGCCCTTACAAATCAAATTACCTCTCTCGTTACGTAGACCTTTTATTTGGCCGCTTATAACCCAAGGCTCTTGATTGAGACTAAGGGTTATATTCTCCTCGACGAACCGCTTAGCGGACGCACCCTTCTCGTGATGCAGGTTCGCCTGTAACACCCTGATGGAGCTCATTAGTCTTCCTTGGATGCTGAAGTTGAAAGGGCGGCTTTGGCAAGAGCATTCTCTCTATCCTTGCCCATGCGTAAAGCACGTTTAACTCGCCTTCTTTCTAGCGAGGGCCAGTTGACATTATGACTACAGTAGCCTATCAAATGCCTTCCAAACAAATGAGCATCCGGATTTCTCCGAGATGATGCTACATGCGTCAACTATTGTAGATGCGTCAGAATCAGAAATGGCTGATTCCACGTTCTCAATTCTGACGCACTCGCGAGTTACAAATGGGGCCCTTTTGGCTACGCCGTCTCAACTCTGGGTGGAGTTCCGCTGCTCAACAGCAGACCAAGCAGTTGAGCCCAACATGGCGTAGGCCATATAGATGCTTCAGCTTCTCTAGATACAGCGGGTTGCTCAACAGAAGGACCCAAGGTTGATGCGCTTTGAGATGCATCGATCACATAATTATCAAAACTTGAATCAATCACGCGTATCCGTATGGGGGGTTAAGATACTCGGGAAAGAACCGAGAGGTCTAGGGCTGAAACTTCTCGGACGTCAGGGCTCTCTGGGATACATAGAAATTAGCCAGAACTGTCTGGTTGGCCTCTGTGGGTCGTTGGGTTGGAGCTGGGACGGCTGGTAGGAGCAGAGACTTCTCGATATCTCTCAGGTTCAGACAACGATGATGCTCAACACAAAGCCACTCTCGCTGCAAGACCGTTGAACGGGTTTTTTAAACCCATCCTACACGAGGTGACCCTGTCTAGCAGAATTCAACGGACCTAGAGGAGAGAACCTCGATAAAAAATCCTCAATCCAAGGTGAGACACGTGCGCTGAGGGATGAATGGCCATGAGAACTTTGGTCGATAGCACGGGACTCCGGATACCTGGCGCCCTCCGGTTTCAAGCCTTACCACAGCAAGAGGCTCTGTCGTGGTGGACTTTCTCTTCCTCACAATACAAAACTCATGGATAGTTCAGACAATAAAATTCTTGAGGAGGATGATCACGATGGTGATGAAGTGATGCCACTTCTAAATGTTTACAGCAAGGCTCGTGAACCTACACTTCTGTAAAGGAATGAAGTCTGCAGAAAGCTCGGTGCACTTTTCAGATGCCACACTTCGTTCGCACTTCAGATATTGAAGAAGATTCCTGCTTTGTTCGAATTTTTGTTTTTGTTTTGAATTTTTATTAATTTCAACTAATTATCAGGTACCTGAGAGCCACTTGTATCTATTCAGCCTTCTCGTCCAGAAACTTTGTTCAGCTGGCAAAGTTTTTATTCATAGAATCCTTCCTTTCGCATTCGCAGTCCCATCACACCTAGACATATACGAGTACCTTACTCAAACATCTCAATTACATTGACACCATTTGCAATTGTTTTTCAATCGAATTAAATACCATTCCAAATACGGTGTAGCACGATACTGAAACACGACTCGATCTTCTATTGCGTAGTAGTCTCTTCATTCAAAATATTCATCATTGATTTTCTTTTTCTTGACAGACACTCTAGGAATTCCTTTCCAATAATTATCGCTTGATTGTGTACACACCACCTGTCCATCTATGTAACTCAGCCATAGGCATTCTATTGCTCCTCTGGAGAGTCGTGCAAAAAACTTATTCCATACTTCTGGTAAAATATTCAATCAATTTGTTCCCAACTTGTCACACACTTGTCATAATGCAATGTGCAAAGGAATGCCTTCGGCTAATGCGATGACATCTAGAAAAGAATTGGAGCTGCAAAGCATGAGGCGATGATGATCATGATGATGATGATTGACAGAAGAATGCCTGGACAAGATTACCCACATGATTGTAATTACAATAAAATTGTATCAACAAACGTCTGGAACATGTCTGTGACGTCTGTCCAAGCACATAATTATCGTCCCAGGATAACTTTATCGCAGACGACGAGCGGTAAAGGCAGGCAGACAGACACACACAAAAAAAAATGGAAAAATTCCTGAGTATTAAGGCAGTGCATTCCAACTAATCGAAGCGACTGCTTCGAAGATTAATAAAATAATTGATAGATCAGAGTGGTTGTTGGTTATGTTGTTCACGGGAGTGAATTGTATGTACTGGCTTGGAGTGAGTGCAAACTTCCGTTTGTTGCCCCTATTCTGTGCAGTGCGATTTGTGCTCAGGAAACGAATAATGTTCCTTCGGGATGGTTTTTCTTGTGTTGGAGATTTGTTTTTCTGTGTTTGGAGTTTTTTTTTTACTATGCTCTGTCTTAGAAATCAAAAGGTAGAACAAATGGCAACTGTGGGACGACATCGTTTTTAATACTTCATATTTTGACGATGGGGTTTCCCACCAATTGTGTGGCATATGGCTTCCAACACGCCTACTCGCCACCTAATCCGGTTGTCTGCAACGAATTCCAACTCTCTCTAACTTCCTGTTCCTGATCTGCCAAACTGCATTAATTCCTCCTCAACTATTGTGCGCCCAATATACTAAGAACTTGTCTGCCTGATTGGGTAAATGGATTCCAAAGCTAAGTAGTTTGTGACCAATTGATATCCACTATCTTCTCTGTACTCGTATTATGATTTGAACCACAAACTTTACACGAACAGGAAACTGTAGCTGTCCCCGTTCTCGTATAAATTTAAGGTTCGGGATACGATTCAGCTAGAAGCTTAAAAAACACAATAGCGTTTATATAGCGGTCGTCTTCTAATTCTAAATACGAACCCCATAAATAAGTACGGAAACGGAAATCATCATCATATTTTGCTCTACAAGTGGGTTCCAGTCCTGTACTCCATCTTATTTTGCTTCTGCCATACCTAAAACCAAATTCCGAAAATATATTTTTCTTAAAGTAGCAGCCTGGATTTATCAAGTTTGGAGCCGCCACTGTCGGCGGACACAATGCACCTTCAATAAAGAAAGCTTTCGATTATCTCGAACTTCTGTCCAGTAATGTTAACTGAAAAGTTGGAATTTGAAATTCCGAGAGTTTTTTTAATACTCGCGTTTATCCTCAGTCCAATTTGCTACTGCTTCGGCTTCCAAATTCTGAGCCATATGGGTGAGGGTGCATAATTCGGTGCGAAAGAAAGCAGTTAACCGGAACGTAGTCCAAGTTTGGCGATGACAAATTTTCTGTAACCATTTTTTGGAAGCTTAACGATCATTTTCTTTTCTTTCCTCTGGAAAAATTTCCTATGCCTTCACTATGTGCGGATGTAGAAGCTCTTTCCATGTGTCTAGGGCTGCTTGGAAAAGTTTCGTAGATGTGATGTTCGAGAGATGCTCCAATTGCGGCTTTGATCTCAGGAATGCCCTGAGGTCCAGTACATATTCAAGAATTTAGAGCTTTGTCTAGCTGACTAGGTATTTTTTTTATGACGATTTCGATATCATCGTTAGCCAGTAATAGGTTGATAAGGTTGAGGGTTGTTCCTTGCGTCCTAGCACACAATGTTTCAAATGTTCGAAGCTTTGATTTCGAGATTTATGGTTTTGGTTTTTACAGCCGATAACCTCTTTGTTTTGTATTCGGGTTATGTTTTTGTGTTTGGGTTATTGTTATATGTTATGGTTCTTTGTTTGTGTTATGTTTTTATATTTGGGTTATGATTTTGTGTTTGGGTTATGGTTTTGTTTTGGGTTACGGTTTTGTGTTATGATTTTGTGTTTGTATTTTGGGTTTGGTTTTGATTTTGGGTATTAGTTTTCTGCTTTGGTTATTTGTTTCTGTTGGGGTTATAATTTTGTTTTTGTATTACGGTTTCATATTTGGGCTATGATTTCTTCTTTTGTGTTTGTATTAGTGCTTATATTTTGGTGTTGGAACCTATCTTAGAGCTTGGAGATTTCACCTCATTTGTTCGTCACAGCTGCAGGTGACTACCATTTTTGCTTAAGTTTAAGTTACCATCGAGTTGTTTTTTTTTATATTCTTCGAATAGTAATACTTTTGAACTTGACAGATGACTCTTCCATGTGGATGTCTCCAAGTCCATTTATTCTGTAACTTTTGCGAACTTACTGTTACCTTTTAAATCTTTAATGGAATTCCTAAAACTTGTCTACACTATCAGCGGGTAAAAATATCAATTTCTTCAACTCTGCTATTCTCGATTCCTATTGACTGCTTGGAACTAATTTTGCTCCACAGTCCTCAATTCAACAGACATGCAGCTGTACCTGTTCGGTGAATCGTGCTTTTTGTTCGTTCCTAATCCAGGATATGCGGCATAATCTCACACACTCGCCACTCACTTAACCACAACATATGAACAGTTTTTTCGGCCTTATTCGCGTTTGTGTGCTTTTTGTTTTCATCTCGATTTATTGCGCAAATTTGTATGCGAGCACATTTCTTCTCAATTTCTTCTGACCATTTATGGATTTAAGCAATTCCAACTGGGATTCGACAGACTGATAACCAAGGAATGCATGCACCACCACCGCTCGGTGAGCTATCGTCTGTAGATAGATGATATAGGCAACGAACAAATGCACACACCACACACACACACACACATGTTCGAGAACATAAATTGCCATAAATCATACGGTTTACATAAAATATGACATGTGCGCTACGTTTGCTTGCTAACAACTTTGGCCTGCACTTTACCCGCAGAGTTGGGGCTTCTGCCTGAACCGAAAGAGAAAGAGATGATTGTGAACATTTCACTCTGTGCTGAGCTCCTTGAGAGTTGTTGCTCCTTGGGCTGCTTCAGCTTCTGCTAGCGAACTGTGAACGACTTAAACGAACACTAAATGACTTTTGCAATTATCCGATGCCGCCTGCCTGCCCCCTCTAAGTCACGCTGCTGCAATAGACGCTATTGCTGAGTTAGAGAGCGGGATTTCGACCAAGACCAGGAAAATGATGATAATTATTTAACCAGCCCATCTTGAGCCATCAATAATAATGTTAAACAGTTTTTTGTTGAATCTGTGACTGACTGTACCTCCGTCCGTCTGGCTGTCATGGGTATCTTTTCTTTCTCCCCATCCAGTCCTGTTTGAACTGTCCATCTGCCAACTTTCCATGCGGCTCAACTCAAATCTAGAGTGAGCCATATGCGTGATGGAATTGTGAAAATGAAATCCTGTTACCGGTTGATGCTTGGTTGGTAAACGTCTACTAAGCTCCGCTTTAATGTATGATGTCTCTATTTGTGCGTCACGCCGGCGCAGTCTTCGTGTATCCTTTCGAACAACATTTAATTAGAATTAATCGACCCGCGACTCGTTGTTGGAAGATGATTTTCACAAATGGGTGGAGTATGAGAGCTGATCGTCTGACCGTCTGCCTGCACATGAGGATTAAGTTGTACTTTCGGTTAGTCGATCAGGTTTGGCTGGCTGACCGCCCATAGACGATAATTCATTCGACAATTAGGTATTCTTCTCGAACAACAGCGGATGAATGAATGACAGACAAATGCTTGGGGAACTTCCTATTTTGGTATGGTGCGCATCAGTTCATCGTGCAGGCAGGCATACAGTCAGTCAGTCAAGTAGACGCAGTGAAACTCTCATCTCAGTTGAAAGTAATTTATTTGAGTGCAATAATTTTTGGCCAACTAACTAACTGCCATAGTTGGAATAGGAGATATATGTTATGGTATCTTCGTTATCAGAAAGAATGATGAGTATTTCAAAAGACAAAGTTGCAATTCACAAAAGAATGCAGTTCAGGACAGGCTGTTGGTGCGGTTGAAGTAAAAGTTTTTTAGCTTCAAAGGGTTAAGATTGGTTAATGTTTATTTAGTTGGATCTATTCATTTTGTTCCATAGATAATTGTCCTCAAAGCTTATATTCTCTGAGGCATAAAAGGGAGTGTTTCTTAATTTCTTTCGTGCTCATTTCCAAAACAAATCTAGCGTAATTTTCCACTAAAAAACCCACTAATCCCGCACATCTTTGATGCGTTTCTAGGCGTATAGCAAAAGGTTTCCCACAGTACTCCTAAAGTAATTATCATTTTAATCAACGAAACGATATTGCAGCGTATTTCAGATGAAATCTGTATCACATACGGAAAACAAATTCGCAATTAAACCTTAAAGCGATATCTGTTCAAGGAATCGGAGGAGTTCTTCGTGTCAACTCAACTAGTTCCTTGTATTCCATCGAATCTGCTAGCTATGTACTCCTGTAATTGAATATTTTTATTTGAGAAAATTGATTTTCACCTCAACCTGTATGCAATCCAATGATAAGATCCGACCTGATATCGAGATGTGGAAAAGTGTTAATTTCTCTCGGTTAATACGAAAATTGTTCGTTATCGTGTGCTGTGTTTTCCATGGTTGTTGGTTTCTTTTGCAGTGACACCAAAGATCCAATTTTGCTTTTTCTTCCACTTCTGCTTCGTCTTCAGTGATGTGATCGTTGTTGCGGTGATGAGCCTGAATCTGGTCAGGTCACGAATATCTCTTCGAATATTGGGGCAACATTGTTCACTGTCTATATATGAATGTATGTCCGTGTGTGTATCTACTAACTGTATAAAAAAAACCACCAACTCTTAGTCGAGATAATTTCCATTTAGGGTTTTGCACTTGGTTTTTGGATCAGTTTAACGTCGAAGTCGAAGTGGGATTTTCGATTTCTTCTTCCTTCCTTCCTTCCTTCCTTACATTACTTACTTACCATCGAAGATTATCTTTTGGATAAAACTGTAGTTTAGAATGGGGAATAACATCGAAGTTCAATGTTTATCTGAGACTTATGGTGACATCTTGATCACGAATTATTGTTTAATTGATGGTGCGCACATTGTGCAGCATACCCTGGCGGTACAGTACATACGGGACCTTTGCCTCAGCATCAGAAATCGACGTTTCGCAATAATAGGATGGTAAAGAGTTATTTTTTTTTGCTGCTTGTTTGGTTGACTTTCTCTATTCTGTGATCGAGTTTTAAGTACAGAAACAAATTGCAATAACCAAAATGCAACTTAGAAGATTCGTGAGCGGGATAATATCTGCCCAGGACGATAGAAAAAACAAAACTTAAATTTAAGCTAGGGATGTTTATATTCTTCTCATATTTGCTTATAATTGGGGTGCTTAGATCGACACCAACTCGTGCCTTAAAGGTTATGCTCCACAATAGATATATTTGGCTACCTGACCAGTGGAAAAGTCTCCAAAAAGGTAACTCCACTATAATTAAATTGCTAAATCAAAAACTGACGAATCCCGACTATATGACATCAGTGTTACGCTTCGGTAAGGATTTCCGGGCAACAATACCCTCAAGACAATACTAGAAGAGTGAATCCGGAATAGATATGAAAAAGCACAATTTTTAACAGATGGCTCTAAGCTATAGGGCAGAGTAGTTGCAGGAGTTTTCTATGACAGGCTGAAAGTCAACATCATCTTCCGATTCCTTGATCACTGCAGCGTACACCACGCTGAGGTGTTGGCGATTGTGGAGGTTATGAACTTCTTGAATGCACTACCTTTCAAGAAGATTTTCAATTATGTTGACAGTCAGGTGGCTATAAAAGCTTTCGAAGCGGTCTCACTGACATCAAATAGGTCACTCCATTCTTAACAAGATTGGTGAAAAGTTTGATATAAGGAAGCGGTTACACTGATATCAAAGGTGGCGTTGTGCTGTCACTCCTCTGTTAACTAGATCAGAGAGTACTTCAAATTAAGGATCGATCAGGTCCCAGGTAACACTGTTTTGTAAGGCAACTGCAAGGTGGTATGATTTACCAATTGCTACCGGAAAGGGCAGATCTGGAGGCCTATTGCGACTCTAAAATTTGAGCCTCTGTAAGATTCTGAAGCTGTTACAAATGTAAGGTGGGAAAACCGCGACACTTGGAAAATATCAAGACAGGTCCGGCCAAAGCTGAAGCGCTCAACTAAGCTAAGTGTGTATGTTTACTCCATGTAAGTCTTGTTATTATTATAATTACTATCATAATTATTATTATCACCTCTAGGCTCTTCAGAACGTTGTGAAGTATCAGCTAATTTCTCGGTGTCGAACCACGCAGTAAAACAGAAAACTCCTAAAAGAAAATTATGGCTACACGATAAAGCCGAATGTAATGGCCTCAATAGTTTCTTTAGGAGCAAGTCATTTAATGCCAATAGTGGTCTGGATGTCATTTCTGATACGACCCCAAGCATAATCCGCGAGGGTATGAGACAGACACTTCCAAGACAAAGTATATAAAACCGAAGGAAAATGCTTAGCTTGGTTTGAGCTGCAAAGAGGCTACTAGGAATAGGGAGGTATGCTTTTGTTTATATAAACAAAACCCCACTGTGGAAAACCGAACCAAAATTATTAGAGTCATTAGATAAGAGTCAGCAATGATTGCTATGCCTACCTTAGATGAGTCAAATTCGACTATGACCATAAACTGAGCCAAAAAATACTTGAATGTTCCAAATGAAGTAAAAATGTATGGTCATTCGTGAAAGGAATTAAAAATACCGTCTCGTCTTTAATTTCAACGCTCATTCACTATGACATTCCAACTGTAAGCTCTATAGATAAGGCAATCCTGCTTGTTTCACATTTCGCCGCTTGTCGCCGCCTGTACTTGCAAGAGTCGAATCCCCTATGGGATAGATCTACTTTAGTACTCGTCAAGTAGCTCGAGTTGTAAATGAATATTCATAAATCTGCTGGGCCTGATGGTATTCCCGCTATAGTTTTGAAGAGGTTTTCTTCAACGTTGACATTGCTACTGCGCAAGTTTTCCATTTCTCTTATTCATCTGGGGTCTTCCCAAGGAATTGGAAAACAACCTATGTCCAACCTGTTCCTAAAAGGGCGATTCGTTGTCTCTTTCCATGAAGCGACCCATTGCGCTATCATCCATACTAGCAAAGTTCATGGAAACGCTGATCAATTGTAAGCTTATGCAATATCATGACCGGCAGTACGGTTTTCTTAGGCAACGTTATACAGGTGATCTGATGGCTTATCTCACTGAAAAGTAGAATCAGTCTATTCACAAATCTAACGAAATCTGGCACTCGACAGACATTTGACAAAGTATGGCTCTTTTGGAAGCCCATGGAATTGATAAGTCCCTGCTTGGTTGGATTAATCCAAACCAAGACTTTCTGCTCTTTCAATCCTGGTCATATTGGACGTCTTTAAATCCAATGTTCACAGCGGTCGGTGTTCCGTAATAGTAGTTTTTTACGGGCGAGGTTATTGGACTCACGCCAACCTTACTTTGAAGGGAAACACGCGATCATTCAGCTTTTCCTGTTTGGAGTAAAATTACCGCCGGCCACCACGTGAAGGTTTGATCGCACTTTCACCAGTCAGAGGTAGTTACGGACACTCTTGCAATTCTGATGCATTTTGTGTTATTCCCCCTAATCTTCTGATGGCTAACCGCCTTCCTTTGGGCTTTTTAAATTTAATGGTATGGTTCATTTTCTTAAATCTGGTATATAAAAATCAATTTCTGTGTATCTGTGGGTAAGTCAACGCTAAACTCAAAAACTATCCACCGAATTGAGCTGACATTTTGGCAACGTGTTTGTTTTGATGCTGATAATGTTCTTAGTGCGCCTGTTTTTTTAGCTAATTTTGAAAAATACTGGACCGAATGTTTCGCCATTTGCCCCGGAGGTGGGGAGGCAATCAGTGGCCTATAGGTCAATGGTGGGTTCGTTTGGGTCAGTGTTGGGAGGCGATCAGTGGAGTGATGAAAGTGTGTGGGTGGTAAGTTGGGTGGTTGGTTGTGTGGTTTGGGGAAGTGTAGTTGGGGCAGCCGGGCAATGCTGGATATTTCAGCTAATGTATCAGCTAATAATTCCGGTATTTTACAATTGGTAATTTTATTTCCATTTGAGATCTCGCCTTTACCAAACGTTTTATTGCCACGGATGGCGACAACATTCTTAAATACCTACTTATAGTGTACTTTAAAAACCAAATCGTATTCATATATACTTTGTCAAAAGTTCATGTAAATTCCAATTCCATTGATTATATGAATTTATATTTATTATTATACTTATATTGTATCGTTAATCCTGCCCATCACAATTGGAATTTCTTGCGCTCAACGGGCCACCTCCAACATCGCAATCAGGTGCAACTGCACTGAATTGAATTCTGATGCAGATCTCCATGACGATGGTAGTGCTTTGGCACAGCTATTCATCAAAGATTAAAGTTTCTCTTCGAGAAAACGCAAAGTTGCCATAAAATTCTCTTGCATATTGCTATAGCTATAAAATTTTTACCGTGTTATTCAGCGAACGGAGCTTGTTCTCTTTGTTGGCGCTGAATGAATTGTATGTTTTATACTCTTCGTTGTACTCTTTCGTCATTCTCTTTTTCTTTCTAGACAATTTGCTTGCGAGTTGCAAGTTTCGAAAAAAGAAAAATTCATAGACTTTACATATGAACCTAAATTGAAGCTTCAAGCGTTGATGTAAAAATCAAATCCATGAAAGAGCGACAAGTAATCCTCAATGAGTTTCTGAAGAAAGATGTCAATTACGTATGGACAGATCAACACCAGAAGGCTTTCATCGACCTCAAGAACATTTTGAGCAACGAACTAAGTTTGCCACACTACAATCCTAAGAAGAAAATTCTTTTGGCAACCGACGCATCAGATTACGGTATAGGAGCAGTGGCTATGCACGAATTCGACGATGGTACTTGTACTATTCCGCCACACTCACTACTTCCTTCTGTATTTGAGGATAATTTTTTCTGCTCGTGCTCTTGTGTTCGGTCTGAAAAAAGCATACAGCTACATTTACGGCAGAAAATTCAAGATCCAGATTGAAAATAAACCCTTAATGGCGATATTTGACAAGACAGACTGCATTCCAGCATATACGGCAAATCGGCTCCAACATTACGCTCTCACAGTGATGGCCTATGATTTTACAATCAAATACGTGAAAAGTGACGAATTCGGTTATGCAGACATCTTCTTGTCAAAACGATGTTTTCTCCCGCTTATGGTGTCTGCAAAACAATAGTATCGGACAATGGTTCACAATTCTAGTCACAAGAACTCAAAGATTTCTGCGAGTCAAATAGAATTGAACACATCCGGACCGCGCCGTACAGTCCTCTGTCGAATGGTCTTGCCGAGCGATTCGTTGATTTTGTAAAAACACCCCTGATTTCCGGTCAGCACTGCCAGACCCAGACAGACAGACAGTTTATCTCGCTCGCCTTGCGCAGGAGAGGTATACCCGAAAGCTTTATCTACTGAAATGGAGGATTTCGTTGGAGTCTTACAACATCTCAACTCAAACATCTGGACTACGCTGACGACGTTTATTTACTCTCCCACAGGATTATGGAGCTGCACCAATAAATGACAATAAATATGGAAAGGGAGGCAAATGTTGCGGGTTTGAAGAAAAAGGCCAAAGGAAAATCATCAACCTCGACACTAAATCAGTAACTCAACCGATGGACAACCGGTAGGGAGAGAAGAGAGTTTCCAATATCTTGGTAGTATTGTCTCGACCTAAGGTGGAACCGAACAGAATATTATTAACCGAATCAGTATTTGGATGATGTCCATGATATGGCGAAGCAATGCGATCAGCTAAAACACCAAGCTGTGACTTTTCCATTCAAATGTTGAATCTGTGCTGTTGTATGGGTGCAGAACTTGGAAGGTGACTGCTACCATCACAAAAAGATTACAAACGTTCGTAAATAGGTGCCTACGGAACATCTTAAGGATTTTCTGGACTAACCGTATCTCTAACGAAGATTTTTTTATCAGAGAACGGGTCAAGAACCAATAGGCACAACCATCCAACGACGGAAGTGGTAGAGGATTGGTCATACACTCCGAAAAGGCGACAGTTCCATAGCAAACTACGCAGTGCAATGAAATACGTTATCTCAGGATGGTAGAAGAATGGGTCGTTCGAGAAATACTTGGCGCAGAACAGTTGGGGAGGAGTCGCGGCAATTGAAAAAAAGTTGGAGAAGCTCATTGCCAGAAACCGCACGCGGTGGTGCATAGGCGTAGTAGAGGCCCTAGAACTCACAAAGGGATATGGGATATAACTAAGTAAGAAACGAAATGTTCCAAATGTAACAGAAGAGCTAGACAACTTAAAGCAAAACTTTTCAAGCTCAAATTAGAAATAATTTCCAAAGTAGATTATAAAAAAAATTCAAATATATATGGATCTCTGAATGAAGAGCACCTACAACATCATTCAGGATGACATTTTATGGATAAAAGACATTCAGCATTTATCTATATTTGATTAATTAAACCATTATGAAGACTTGTTCTCTCCGTGTATGCGAGAGATGCTTATGGAGAATCTCCAACAATGAATCAAAATTTTGGTATCAACAATTGGAGGAACAGACAGACAATATGATATGTCAGACAACACAGGACTTGCTTTCATAAGAAATTATAAAAAACGGAGTGCTAAATGCTGACCTCCTTTTCCTCCGAATAGAAATCAACACAAATTTCTTGTGGCTCTGTTTCCAATCCTCACATATACTCTCATAAGCTGCTTTGTATCTTTGTACCCCTACCGGTTCTTTAAATCCTCGTTTAGGTCAAAAATCAAAGTGTAAAAAATTTCGGTGTTGTTGTGTGCATCGTAAACATGTGGATTGCTCGAAGTCGAATACGACGACTTCACATTACTAAGCTCCACTACCACACCATCACCACTTCTTGGGAACATTGCTCGTAAACGAATATCGACGGCTTACCATGGTATCACATCATCACATCTCAGCAGCAGCAGCATCGCGTATATGCCCGTCACGCGCTTACAATATGTTCGCTTCGCGTCAAGTGATTACCGCCATTGCGCTGCCGATGGTCCTCCCTGTGTGTGTGTGTGTGTGTGTGTGTGTGCGACATAAATCGATTAAAATTGCGAGATTAGATTTTACAGTTAATTTACGTTTTTGACTTTTGTTGTTGCTGTTGGTGCAGTTTTGGCACACACCGAACTTTGTGTGCAACATTCAGCGCAATGTTGGTATTTGGCCAGACTCTAATGCTCATTCTTCTGGGTTCAATAATTGATGTTTTGGGGGCGACCTTGTTCGTCGTTCCCATCGGAGGAATAATTATTGTCGGTTCATGAGCCTGGATGGGTCATGCACTCTTGTGAGGATGATACCCTAGATGAGTACTTTTCGGTTCCTGTAGCTTTTGCCAGTCGAGATTCAAGTGATGCGGACGTTCAGCTATGAGAGCAGTAAGCTAGAACTTCCTAGATGAGATTGTGCAATAATTTGCGCTTATCGATGTCTGTGTTCTGTTCCGCATTAAGAGGGCGTTGGCGAGTTCTAATCGTTCTTGACGAAGCGCATTTTAGACTTTTTTTGAAACATTAATGCAGATATGTTTTTTTTTTATAAAGGGGTTCGCACCCTTATAATACTCGGCTGTATGCTTGGCACAGCGTTGGCGTTAAGGAAAAGAAGGACAAAAGAGGAGATGTCTATGAGCTTGTGTTTTGAATGCCTGTGGATCATAGTGCTGTAGGAAGACAGAGCTTGGCAGAGCATTCCACATACATGTTGTGCGGCTGAAGAACGAATACCTGAACTTTACTGTACAGAAAAATTATTGCACTATAGCGCCAAAATGTGGCCATACTAAAGTGTAGCAAAACTCCAACTAAACATTAACTCTCCAACTTAACTATCCGAACATAGGCTTGCAACTGGCTATTTCTCTTGAGCACCGCTGGTGGAAGAAGCGATTAAGCAGTGACTAGCAGGAAAAGCTCCTACGTAGTTCAAGCGAATCTATTGATATCCGCATTGTTTTCGTCACCGATAAGTTTTATCGCACGGTTTTGTATTCTATCAAGCTGAAACAAGGTACACCAGACTATATATGACAATTGTACTAAAGTTTAGATCAAATAAAAGCTACTATCTACAGTAGCCAGATCAGAAGGAGTGAAATATTTCTTGCATCGGGTTAGAAAACCTAAACATTTGGCAGCATTTTTGGCGAAAATTTTTTGGTAAAAATGAGGTCATTCCAACGAAGCTCCTCGCCATTAACGCACATACTGAGAATTGCGAGTTGTTCAGTTTCCTCGATATGGAAGTGCCATTCACGTATAATGACATGGGATTAGGGATTCGCTTAGACGACAGGAGACTGCATTGGGTTTTGGAAGCCTACTCGATTTATTATGCCGTCCAGATCAGATCAGCTTGACATACGTAGTTGCTCGAGTTCCATATGAGAATATGAGGGACGTTCCTCAAACTTATATGAGAAGCTAAGAGTGCTGTCGTCAGCGGAAGAGTGAATTGGATTAAAAGTCACAAACTCTGTCAAAAGCTTTGCAAATATTGGGTGCAACAGCTTTGCTTTCACCAAATGGATGCGAAGACTGGCTCCACTGTTCGGTGAGATATACCACCACCAAATCACCAGTGGAACATTGCCCACGAAATTCGTATTGCCGGTCACTAAGGATTTCGATGGTTTCAAGAAATTTCATGAGCTGGATAATTGGAAAGAATGAATTTAAGTGCTATGGTCGGTACGAAGAAGGAGACGACGGCATGCCTTTTTTGGATATGCGCTTGATAAAAGCTGTTTGCGAACTACTCGGGAAGAGTCCCGAAATGTAAGATATATGGAAAAGCTTACGCAATGGTAATGCCAGCATGGAAGAACACACTTCTTCAGAACTAACGGGGAAATTCCATCTTGTTCAATACTCTGAGGTGCAGAAGGCAGCAATACACAATCTGGAAGCGTGAAGCTAGCTGCAAAATGTGGAGCAAAACGATTGGCTTTTTTTTGGAGTTGATAACTGGAATGTCATTATAAATGAGCGTTGGAATCGACGACGAGGCTGTATTTTTGATTCTTTTCACGAATGACCAGAAATTGTTACTACCTTTGGGACATTTTAGTATTTTTTGCCTCAATTTTTGGTTGTAGGCGAATTTGACTCATCGAAGATGAGCATTTCAATCATTTCTGGCTCGTTTAAAATCTGTTCGATTTTCCTCAGTAGGGTATGCTTTGTAAAACCGAAAGCATACCTCTCTAATCCTAGCGCCTCTTTACAGCTCGCGTCATACCATCCATCCTCCTTTGGGTTGACAGACTTATTCCCGGTTCGTGGCATAATGACTGAACTTTTGCTCGCATATTCTGACGCTGATCTTCCCTTAATACAGTTGACTTCCATGTTATTCTTGGTTTTCCAATTAGCTCAGCACCCTTATGATTCAATTGTAAGAACTTGACTGTCCAGTCCTCATCCACAGCTCAATTTTGGATATATGACTTGTGGCCAACGGATCTTTAAATGCAACTTAGACGCCAATTCACAAAATCCTGTAACATGTTTAAAAGGCGTATTAGAGCACAGCTTGCACACTTGACTAAAAGTGCTCAACACAGCAGTAATGCATATTCACGAATAGCTTAGGAATTTCAAGAACGATGACATCAGTCCAAAATCTAGTAGAGAATATTATCAAAAAAACAAAAAACTCTTCTTTTCTGGACAACAAGAGTAATATTCGATTCTATTTTATATGGAACAGACAGGTTATTGACAAAGTGACAATTGTAGATTCTTATCACATCCATTAAAATACATAGTAAGTAACGAAAAGAAGAACGAAAAAATCGATATGCTCTATTGAGCCCCTCTACAAAAACTCAAAACAAAAAAACCTGACTCAAAAGTACAAAAGCAATCAAAGCTTTTCATTAACAGCGGGACACGCTGTGTTTTTTGTACCTTACACCAAGTGCAAGTGATCGCCAAAAATTGATCTCCTTCCTTGTACGGATGGCTGGCGATGATGATGGCTCGATGACGTTCCCTGCAGTGCTGCAAAACAGATCATCGATCACCGATCGTAAATCACCTGGCGATCGACATATCCACACGACATGCATTAAGCTGACTGCAATGGCCACAAAGGTAATTAAAAATACAATTCTTTTTTATTAATATTCCGGCGATCGGATCGATGAGATATGTCGGAATATCAATGATGGTTCGTTCGCGTCCATCACTCAGTCAGTTGATGATGATTGTCGCTCGCACATCCATCCGCAGATATGGTCTCTATTTCTTGCGCCAGAATCCATCCAACTTGAATTGTAATTACCAGAAAGAGGCACAAAGATCGAAGAACAGCCATCAGTCTGAGCTACTTCGTCATCATAATCAAACTGATCGAATTTGTTCGAGGTACCAGCATATCGTACCGCATCATCAGAACCAAAATTACGATCACACAAAAGAATTCTCGATTGATGGAATTAAAAGCAAAAACGCACGCGAACGGCATCAACCTCTGCGCTTTCATTGGAATTCAGAGCATTGTGTCATATTTAATACAGGAATTTTAATTAACCATAATTTGTAAAAGACGCACGAAATTTTTGCAAATGCAGGCTGATCGGTGGCCCAACGCTGGACATCGCTGCTAAAACAGCCTCAACACCAGACACTGGATCATTCGTCACGATCTTCTGGTGCTGCTGTATTTATCAGTTTAGGGCCTGAAAGATAATTCTGTGCAGGTAATTCCTTAAGATGAGGCTACTTGTCTTTTTGGGCCTGAAAGGGAATTATGTGCAGGTAATTCCTTAAGATGAGACTACTTGTCTTTTTTACCAACTGAAACACACTCACACGCACTCGCAAACTTGCAGGCGTAAATGATTTATCAACGCGTTGTGCTCTTTCTTAATTTTTTTTTCGTTGGCTTCATAATTTTGGAAGAGGCACCGCAGCACCACCAGATACAGAATTATTGTCCTTTTTACGGTAGCTACCTGGGGAGCAGTAATTTACGCTTCTGTACTGAAAATTGCAAACGAAGGATGGATGGATGGTTAGTTGGGTGTTTTTCGTTGCGTTGTGTATGTGGAGTTCCGATCGAATTTGGACGTTTTGGATGGGTCTCATTTGATGCTTTTACGCTCACTTAGATCACAAAGGTTCCTCTTTGACCAATCCCGTCAGCCAGTCAGCATGTAACCATGAATTATTAATATCTGAGTTGGTTTGTATTTCAAAGAGAATCCAGGTGGTTCGCTGATGGTGAGTTGCTGTATGGCTGGATTTGGCTGTGTTGCTGGATTGTTGTTTTAAAGCTGGATGTTTGTATAGTGTCGAGCTCGGCTGTCGTGCAGTCATGAGATTTTTATAGAGATATGACATGATTAATGAGTTCGCCGGACATGCGACGTGTATGTTTGTCGAGCCTGCTCCCATTAATGGAGCGAACGGGTTAATGCGCTTGTAATTTCAGCGAAGTGCTTAATTTTCACCACCACGAAATGTATTGTTGGAAGGATTACATGTGAGAATGCGTATGCAAAAACAATTGGCAATAGACGTTACCCATTCACTGAATTAGGCGTAAATGACAAAATATTGCGTGCATTAATTTCTGTCGATATACTTCGTAGACGGTTAATGACAAAAATGCATTACGCACAGCGAAACTCAATCAAAGAAGAGGAGCATTCTACCGATCACCTAAAACTCTTCTAAGGGGCTTCGTTCCATTCGGAGTGAAAAAAAAAAATTCTTTAAAATTTTTAATGAAATATTTATATAAAATTTTAATATTATTCATATGGGATGGTAATATGGAGACATCCACAAGTCCCCCAAAATAACCTCAAAAGATTTCCAAAAGACCGCGAAAGGACCCCCAAAGGACCTTATAAAAAATCCCTCAAGACTGCCTGGAGACCCCATCAAGACCATCCTCAATATCATCCTCAAGACCCCGTTAAGACCACGTTATGACCCCCATCAATATTTTCTTAAGACCCCCTAAACCCCAAATTAGGATTCCCTTAAGACCCCCTCAAAACACTCTCAATACCCACTTCAGAACACCTAAAAACCCCCTTAAGACTCCAATCACGACCCTTTCAAAATCCCCCCAAGACCACTCCAAGACACCCAAAAAATATTCTTAAGGCCCCAACAATACTCCACTCACGACCCTCTCAAATTTCTTTCAAGATCCCCTTAAGACCATCTAAGGACCTCCGGAAGACCCCACTAAGGATCCTCACAAAACCCATTCGAGGCCCATCAAGACCACCCCATGGCTCTATCTGAGAACCCCTCAAAACTCTACTCAAGATTTGCTCCACAAAACCTTCTCAACCTACTCAAGACAACTTAAGAACCCATCAAGATCCCTCTCAAAACCCCCCTAAGATACCGCTCAAGATTCCCTTCAGAAACCCTCAAAACCTTCCTGAGACCCCACTCAAGACCCTCTCAAACCCCCTCCAGTGCCCTTTTAAACACCCTTAAGACCCCACAAAACCCTCTAAAAACTCTACTCAAAAAATCACTTTCAAAATCGTCTCAAGATCCCCTCAAGATCCCCTCAAGACCACCTAAAGACCCCTCAAGACCACACTAAAAATCCTCACAAAACCACCAAAACTCAAGACCACCTTAAGACCCCCTCAAAACCTTCCTAAGATCCCCTCAAGACTCCACTGATGACCCTCTCAGAACCCCTTCGGGACCCCCATCAAGACTACCTAAATACTCCCTAAAGAACACCACACGACTCCTAAGAATCCCTCAATTCCCCTCTGAAGATTCACTTAAGACCAACACAAAAACCTCTTAAGACCCAAGACCCTCTCAAGCCTTCATAAACACCACCCAACCTTACCCTACAAGCGCTAGTTTCGTAATATCGTCCGCTGGCTTTATCAAAGTGTGGCCAATCCAGCTCCACTTTCGTCGTCTGATGGTGATCGCGATTGCTTCCTGCTGCGTTACTCTCCGCAAGTCTTGATTGGTGATAATGTCCGGCCATCTTATTCTCAGTATCCTCCTTAAGCACTTGTTCACGAAGATTTGGAGGCACGTCGCAATTGACTCTGTGACTTTGCACGTTTCGCAGCTATACAAGAGTACTGAGAGAAGGTTAGATCTGAAGATCGTTAGCTTCAGATTCCGGGAGATTTGCCAGGAGGTACAGATATTATTTAACATACTACAGGAGTGTCGCGCCTTGTTTACACGAGAGCACACATCCACATATCTACTGCATACACACAAAATATCATTGAAAGTCAGTTTATTGGACCTTGTAAGAATGATTCGGTCGTTCCATAAAACAGGAATGCCTTTCTCAGTCATCGTCATCATCATCATCAGATTTGTCTTTCCAACTGAGATCTCCCGGCTTCCTAACATACTTAATCAAATTTTGAATGTTAAGCTTTTCGAGTTTAAATGAAACCCTCTGTTAAGGCTCGAATTTACCTTTGAGATTCTTTTTTTTGCAGCAATAAAATCTTCTTGGCTATTCTGTGGAACAATAAAAAAATTCCAATCGAATAAAAGTGAACGTAATCGCAGTCTTAAAATCTACAGCGCGACCATTTAAACTAAAAACAAATAACAATAAACGCACGAGTGACCCGGACAACATATAGCTGAGAGATAACACCAACAACAACAACAACAACAGCGCTCTGCATTCGTGTTAAGTTCGATGGAAAAAAAGAAGATGATGCGCCTTCCACTGCTCCATTCTCTGGACCGGTTGCAATTTATTTTAAACTGCAACAGATACCTTCCTCTTTTTATTTTATTTTTTTTATTTTGCATTCATTTCGTTGGTGCGGGGTGGGGAAAACATTTTCAACATATCTACACCATTCCATTGATGGCATATTACTTGCACGTCGTGTCACACTCGCGCCCCATATAGCACCGTCGAGTATGGACATCAGAAAAAAGTTCTTAAACACTTAAACATGAGGCCATATCCAAAGACTGCAACCCAGATAGCGCATAATCCAGAGTACGTAACGAAAGCAACAAAAAAAAGTCAGGACCACTCGCAGTACGATCAGCAGGAGGAGGACGCACAGATCGACCGATCGACCAACGTATTAAATATCGCAAAAAGTCGTGTGTTCCAAACTCTACTGCCGCGCAGTGTGATATACCGGACTATGGTGCGGTTTTTAATCGCTTGCGAAAAGATCCACCACCGCGAGCAAAACAACCATAGCTGATCGGGCGCGCGCCCATCGCGATCGACACAAAAGTGTAAATTGATACAGAAAAGGACATCACGGGATCGAAATCGGGATCGCGAATTTCGGATTAGGTAGTTGGTTGGTCGGTTGTTTGTCCGTCCGTCAAGCCATGATCATTGTGAATTAACATGAATCTCATCGGGCGATCTATACTGGCAGACTACTGCTGCTCGAATTTATACATGAGATAAGGTCGTGCGTTCGCGGTAAGTTCGGAATTATACATTAAAGTTTAGTTTGGAACAACAGAGTAGCGAGGATATTGTAGAGTGCCACTGCGACGATTCGACTCTACCAAGTGCCAGAGACAATTTAGTCGGGAAGCGTAGTGGACGAAGGAAAATTCAGCAGCAAATGGCGTAGTTATTTAGGTTTCACATTGACTGCTGCTTGTTTTTTGGATTAACACGCGCCTGGACCTTGTATTGGCGCTCAGAAAGGAATATGTAATATGTACAGCAAGCAGGAGCAATCAGCAGCAGCAGCATAGATGTAGTAGCGCATGTTCCACAATGTTCCACCGAATTGGCACTGACACTGGTGCACTGAAAGGGCAACAAGGAGGTTGCTGCTTAAACTTGGAAATTTGTGGAAATACTGGGAATATGGTGAGAAGACATGGAAGAAAGTGGAGCAATAGAAATTGAAAACGGACGCAAGCTGCAATAGCTCAACTAATAAATCAAAGAAATCGAAGATATATCAAATCATTCGGTTAAGATATAGGTAGGCACACAAGACACTACGAGTATTATCATCATATCTGGCCCTACCTGGCTTCCTGCAAAATATTTCTCCTCCGGTCGATGTCATCCAGTAACAAAAACAGAAAACAGAAATGTCACAAGAATTCCATAAGATATCAGTCAGCAAGAGAACTCTGTGTAGGATGAGTAGAGAATCCTTTTATTTTGAACTCAAAATACCATCACAAACGGGACAGGAGCCAGAGTAAAAGCAATACATTCTCTAATTTGTCCTCGAAGACATCGAAAGTATCTCCACAGACTTGTGTTTCGGTTACTCGCTGTATTGTGGAATTCCGCAACAAACCAAATTTAGCGAGATTCAATCCAAGTGGGAATACATGACGCGATGTTGCATGGGACGTTGTGTTTGTCCTCTTTTCCATCATCATCCGTCAGCAGCCATTCCGGAGGACATTAATAATTTAAAATTCAAATCACGATTAATAATGTTATGAATTACAAGTGCAAGCTTGTAGTGTATCTTCGGATGGTGACAAAAGTTGATAAAGAATTTTTATTGCTATTCGATTCGAACATTTCATAAATTTATTAATTAACAGCGATGGCTGGGGAGGAGGCATTTTAATGTGAAACCACCACGTGCTATAAATAATTGCCCAAAGTGATAATATTCAATAACTTACCATATAAGCGAGTGAAGACAAGAGGTGGTAAATGCCTGATGTTGGTATTCGCAGTACAATGTTGTTGATTAATTAAGGTTATATCAGTTACTCGTTTAATGTCAATCAATCAACGAACGAGGTCTTATTGAGCCACATTTGCTCATATATTGGGAGCCATCGATATGAGCATCTCTAGCTCAAAACTTATAATAACATGATATTTGGCCTACTGCAAGGTTCCGGTTCTGGCTTTATGAAAACCTTATATAGGATTTTGTTTTATAAGTCATCAATACTTGTCATAGAAATTTACACACCTTAACAACAGTAAGTTCTATCAGTCAGTCTTATACGCGGACTGGGTGTAGTCTGCTATTGGGCACTAAACTTTCTCTTGATTTTTATTGATGGCATTATTGGTAAAGGAAATATTGCACTAGGCTTCGTCCAGAGAATTCTCAAACACACTTGTCACACTACCTGCCCATATGTAGCCTTTGTTGGGCCAATTCTTGAATATACACCTTATTTTAATATCCATTCTTTACAAATTAAATATCTTTAACATAAATTGATCAGTTTTGCCATACGTACATTCTTCAATCATCATCATCATCATCATCATAATAGTTTGTCATCCCTAAAATCTGGGTGCCTGATCTAAGCCATCTTTCCAGCACTCATGCGAGCTAGGTGTCTTGCCCACAGGAGCCTACTGAGCTTAAATCTCTTCATGATTTCAACATCACGGTAACGCTCGTAGATCTGATCATTATAGAGTCTCCGAAATAGTCCTTCATTAAATACGGGGTCAAAAATTCTCCGTAAGACTTTTCTGTCGAAAGCGGCTAAGAGGTCCCAATGCTTTTGGCTTAGCACCCAAGCCTCGGATCCATATGTAAGTACTGATATGACGATTGTCTTATACACCAGCAGCTTGGATGTTATGGAATTTCTGGATTTACAGGGTCTTGACACACTATGGTAGATTTTGTTGGCTTTAAGCAACCGTGCGCGAATTTCTGGTTCCATGCTGATATTGGCTACCATAGTTGACCAGATATATTTAAAGGATGGCATTTCTTCAAATTCGCGCTCCACTTTTTTTATTGAGGGGCCAATATTGGATCTTATGCTCACTGATGATGACACCATTGGTTTGGCTCTAAATTTTTGTGCAGTACCAGATTACGTGCCGCCCGGTTGAAATGATGAAAACTTCCTATACAGCTCTTGGGTTTCCACAAACGATGTCAATGCGTAAGCTAGTATCTGAATAAACTTTGGTGTCGGTAGCATATTGCGGTCTTCGGTCGTTGGTGGAGCCTTCCACTCCTCAGTTTGCTGGCCATTTTGCAACTCAATAAAGTGCTATTCCTATCGCGCTATATGCTTTTGTTGTCGGCAGTATTGCGGCGGTCATATTGCGTCACACCGCGGACTATCTGATGGAACCACCGCGATTGGTGCTGTTCCTATTCTCTATACTGTTCTAGTTCTATGGACGAGATTATTCTCCCAGACTGCTTACTTTCGCCTGTGAACAGTTTTTTAATATCATTGCTCGGTACGAACCATTCTTCGCTAACTTATATTCGTCATCGAACAAGTCGATCCGAGCTCGCAATATGCCGTTCCCGTTTTTTAGCTGATCCAGATTCGTAGTAAGTATAGAGTAACACAGTGAAATCTTTCACTGGGTGTTTTGAAACTTCCACCAACTATAAATATCTTAGTTAAAGCACTGCTTGTCGGCTCAGCCTTCATTGCGATGTCATTCAATTTTTCTTTCAAAACAATACCCTGTAGCTTATTTTCCTTCTCCTACTATAGCTAGCTGTTCTTTCTCTAAAGATGAGAAAGTTGTTGTCAGACAGAACGAACTTTAATTCATTTTTCAAAAATACTTAAACGATTGCTACAAAAAAACTACACCAATTACTATAATTACAGCTCCAGTAAAATAGGGGCACCCTTACCACACAGTATAATAACAGCATCCATCCATGTTTGTTTATTAAATTGTTTATTATTATTACTATACGTGCTAGGCACACGGCTACCACTTTCCTTCCAATCATGAATAAACGACCAAACAAGAACTTAACAAAGGCAAAGAAGTGCTGAACATCAGATTACAAGAAGTAGCCAAAAAATGGGAATAATTTCTGGCATCTTCAAATTCCGCTTTGTCATCGCTCTGCTCTTGCTGCCATTTAGACCAACTTTAGACCAATTTACCATAATCATCAAACAAAGAGGCCAAACATTAAAAAGGATTGTCAGGTTCCTATACGAATAGAATGGGTTTGTGTTAGTTATGTGATGGTGCATATGTTTTTTTTCAATCCATAAAATGTTTAAGTGGTCTGCTCTGAATTGTGGCTATCGAGATCTTTTACTAACTTACAAATTGCTCAGAAGAGGAAGAAGGGGACTCTGCGCAGTTATCAAGGTCCCTCATGACTCGGCGATATGATGCGTTGTTCATTATTGTTAAGCTGTCAGCATAAAAAAATGAATGGATCGATGAATGACTGATGGTATAAGGAGGAGGAGGGAAATGGATGATAGCGCACCTTGTGTCCACACAAACGGTCATATTTATATGAATGACGACAACCACAAATTCGGATATGGTAATAGATTATCGAGGCACATATCAGTGTATTGGAGTTAAATCATCAGATATAAGTTAGGATAAGCATACAGAGATCTCTTGAGATCGAATGGGAATAATGGGTTCTTTTTGATTAAAGTCGAATAAGATTTTGAGAGATATTTTATGGATGGAAGAGTATTATTATAATTATAAAAAAGATTACAAGAGATCAAAAAAATTCACAAGTTTTTAAATTACAAGAAATTATTACAGTTCCGGGAGCGTTTTTATGTCGCTAGATAGCATCAGTGAAGCTGTAACTACAATAAATGGACAAACATTGCTTCAAGCTGACTTTCAGTCCCTCGTCTAAAGCTTTTGAATAGCATTCTAGACTTCAATATAAGGTATCGATTCAAAGTATCACTAGCATTGACATCTCAGCAGGCATATTTGATGGACAGGTCCACGGAGACGACCATCCATTAGGCAGTGCGACTGAGCATTTGATCAATTAAAAAGTGTATACACTATCGAACTTTCTAAATGTTGAAGTGGCTTTCACTAAGGTTCGCATTCAAGCTCTTATCCAGTCAGGGGTATGGTGCCCTATTTGAAAGCAATGTATCATCTCCATTCTCGGTAGCAGAATAATTTACCTGGACAGCTGCAACTTTAACATATTTAGTCGACCCGACGAAATGTTGTTTCGCTTAATCCTCCAACACTCAAGCGAGACAGGATGAAGGTACTTGCGAATCCAGAAAACGTGGCGATCACGATAGCACTTATCTGTGATTAGTTAAGTCATGGAAAGTGTACTGGGCAAAGTTAGACAACAAACTGTGGCCTTGTTGTCAATTCATGAAAAAGAGAATCCCAAATACCGGTATATGTCCTTCTAAAACTCAATAGTCAGACCTTACTCTTAACACTAGCGCCAAATATCTCACTAGCGTCCGAATAGGAAGCTCAGCTGGAAGGCGAGTTTCGAATATTGGGTCTACGTTAAGGTGTGTAGCGATCTATACCAGTTGTAAAACAATAGATAAGAGAAATAAGGCCTTCAGTAAAGGATGGCTTTTTGGGTTATATAGTGGCTTAGTTTGATGACTTTTTTAAGCCTGTTTAGGTGAACTTTTATTAAAGATGTGCGAAAACGTACCAATAGACCTAAACGGTACAATTGTTGAAAGTAACTTGCGTTACTTGCTCTGTTATTACTACTGGAGTAATGGATGGTAGCATTTAGCAAAAAGCACAATACCCCCAAGTACAGCGAAACTACAACGATTAGCAGCAGTTGGCAGACGGGAACTTTAAGGTCTCATATCCGAACGATGACTCAAATACCAATTTACACCTACTTTCTCCTGACAGTTTTATTATATACCTCGCGAAGTGCATGCAGTACGAGTCAGAGGATCTGTGTTTTTTGTCAATAGATCATATATGCACTGTAATGATAGTACCTGGAAGTAATACAGAGAATTCTATTGATCACTGCATCACCAAATTTAACTAAACCCCATCTTTGGTATCAAGTTTTTGAATGTAGGAAAGTGAAAGTACTGTGGGAAGTAATCAAGCAATTGGAGGTGGAACTTTATGCTGACGGATTCAAGATGAAGGATGAAGTCAAATGAACTTAAACTGTTAAACTCATACAGGCAACCTGACTAGACTAGCAATTTTCTATTGAAGATTCTAGCAATAAGGGAGGCTTGAAGCATATTTCAAAGAGAGATTAAAGTGATAAAGGTGGTTACAGCATTGTGGCATAGTGAAGAAATGGAAAAGATTGGAATTATGTACACAGCTAATCCGCAACCAAAACCATTCAACAACATGGTTATCAGTTCCAAGAATAATGGGTTTCGTTTAGCCAAGTTGTAGACATTACCATCGTATGTGTATCAGATGGCATAGTAGCATAGAGTGCAAGGTGAGAAGGTGAGAATTGGCGAAGAAGGTCATTATCATAAACGAGATAGCTACCTAATGAACCTAATCAATTTCTCTTATTCTTTACTACTCGAGGTTATAGCTAAGGTAGGGAAGGTGGAGGAGTCTGACCTGATCTCTGAAGGATATTGAGTTTTGGCTATAAGTAAGGGTCACACTGCTAAACTGGGTATTCCAATAAAAAGGGAGAGTAGACGATTTTTGAACTGATTTTGTACCATAACAATGAACCTATAAGGTGCATTTGAAATCATCTAATTAACCATTGATATGTCGCTCGAGGTCTGTGGTAACAAAATTTCACACCCCAACAATAACTAAGACTCTTGGAAGTGCAGCTGCACTCTACCCACTTAACTACCTGTTTCAATTTCAACTATTGGCAGAAAGAGAAAAGAAAATCTTCCTACTCCTAGCGACCTCCAGAACATCTATCAACTCATAGCTTTCTTCTCCTCTATAAATACATTAAATAAACTTTTATACAAAAAAAATGTGGGTCATAAATCTCGGTGGCTCGTAACTTTGTATGCGAATGGGAAACATCTGCAAACAGCCTGAAGCTATTCATCCATAACTGATGCATCTGCTGAAAATCTAAACAATAAAAAATCATGTGGGTGGTGGGTGTATTTATCAGATATTCGAAAGCAAGAAAATACCAACCTTCAATTTTCCATGTCCCTTTACTAGCAGTGGCATTCCAAACTGCATCTCTCTCTCGTTGACTTGCGCTCATCTCCTACATTATCTAATGGAGCGAACAATATATTTAGTGGCAACCACCACTATACGGCCACTTAAAGGTAATAAGAAAAATAATTCAAATCAGCAAATGACCTTTGATTTTAGCAAAGCGATCGCTTTTGCTGGGGAAAACGCCCACCGCGCCGCTGAAGATGCCTCATTGTTTTATTGTGTTCGATCGCGTTCATTCTGTGATACGTGCGCGATAAGCGCCAAGTTTTGACTGGTTTTTGTGGTCCAGTTGTTTGTGCGGCGAATCGAATATGAATCGGTCATTGGTCGTGGCGCGCGAGTATAGAAAAGTTGAGACTAGCGGGATGAGCAAACAAAACGTCTAAGCACGATGTGCCTGCCCCAGGTCTGTTTGTTATGATTCGAAATTTCATCAATTTGAGATACAGATATGCAGCGGCCGGCGATCACATATCGAAGGATTTTACCAGCGAATGCTCCAGCAGCGATTGTCAATAGTGCAGAAGTTAGTATGATGGTGTTTTTGTGTAGCCATTGAGAAAGCTCGGCGTTAAGCAAAATAACATCTGTTACAGATGGATGGATTCACATTCACAGCATTGTTATACCGCCGAGTCGCTATTCCCATCATAACTGTACAGTTCGGCAACACAGTTAAAGGTCATTTGTGATTGAACTGATGGCGAACAAGCAGCATCCCCATTGACTTTGATCAAATTCCTTCTTCTTCTTCTTCATAGACATATACAATATGGTCATGCCCCATGGCCCAAGGGCGTCGTCTCTGCGATCGAACTTGTTTCGAATTTTCGATTACGAGCATCGGAATCAGATCAATACGCAAATCGATTTCAATTGTTTGTGTTTTGTACTCTCCGATTATTGTTATTATTCTGGCCATTATTTGTTTCTTTATCGCCGTTGAGCCGATTTCGATGTGAATGATGTGGCGGCGATGGGCGCTCACTGAATGCTTAAAACAATAAAATGTTTTTTTAATTTTTTTTTTTCATTTTGCTGCAGCAGTGCGATAAATAGCGTTAAGATGTTTGCTGATGGAGGAGCTCGATCGGTCAATTTATCCATTGTTATAAATGCTGAAGCAGATTGGTATCTACTGCGCAAATATAAACAACGAATTTAGACAGCAGCGAGAGGTAGGGTTAAAGTTCAATTGAGGTTAAGGCAAAGAATTTCAATTAACTTAATGGGAAGTTGAAATAAAGAAACAATTCATTAAATAGACATCAGTTAATCGTTATATCAAAAATTATAAGATATTTCAAACGGATTTTCTTAACAAATCAAAGAAGAAGAAATGCATTTTTGTAAGTCTTTTGTTATCTCATTCGAAAAAGTAAGGAAGTAAGGAACTCGCGACATAAGAGTTTAAGGAGCGGGAAAATATAGTCAAATATTTTTTAAAAAAATTCACAAAAAAGTAAAATAAACAGATAAGGTGTCGGTTAGAAAACCAATCGAAGAGGAAAAAATAAATTTTACAAATAATTCAAGTTTGTTTCTTAAGTCTTTTGTTAACAAATTTGATCTAATTTCAAATTTCTAAATTTTCAAGAGTTTACTATTCATGTTAATATTCGTGTTTATTTTTAGATTTGCTTCTATGTGTTAAACGAATTTAAAGCAAATTATAACTGTAACTAATGAAATAAAATAGATAAGAAGATTATGCACAACACAACAGAATAAGTAAACATGTCAGTTAGAAATCGATGAAGAAGAAATACTTTTACAAACGATCCAAATTTAGTTTTTCTCACCAAGTCACCAAACTTAAGTTTCAAGTTAGTAAGAAGGAAATAAACCGGTCAGTCATCATGTGCTCAGGTTGGGGTTCTTAGTAAGCAAAAGAATGAAACCCACCGTTATTGGCTTTAAAGCAGTAAACAAATGGTTATGCAACGTTCGCGTTCGGGACAGATTTAAAAACATAAGACTCATATACTTTCACGCACCTTCAGAGGATTCCCCAGACGATTAAAACGAAGAAATCTTTGAAGCAATCGAACGGGAACTCCATGCTAGCCCGCAGTATGATGCCGAAATCATTCCGGGGAATTCAAATGCAAAAATAGGTAAGGAGCCAGTCTTCAAGCGGTACATACCCATACTAATGTTAATGGTCAACGTGTCATAAAGATGGCAGCAAGCAATAATTTGGTCGTTGCGAGTACAATGTTTACCTGCTGATGAAGCCACTCTCCAGCAGATTGACCACATGTTGATAGACCATCGCCACAACCCGAACCTGATGATGGTAGAAACGTCCCGAGGTGTCAACATCGACGTGGATAACTTTCTTGTTGGTATGGTACTCCAAGCGCGGATTCCATCATCAGAAATTACGGCATCAACGAAACAAATTCGAGTCAACGCGGCTGAACTTCGCAACGAAGGGACTATAAACAACTAAGGTCAAGCATTAGGAGTCGCCATAAATGCAGGGACAGTAAGTACTGGGGCTTATATGTGTATGACGTAGAAGAGAAATGCACACGCGTTAAGAAAACTCTCATTAGTACTGCTGACTCCATCTTAGGTAAAAGTCGTAGACATCGGAACGACTGGGTCGATGACGAACGTAAGCTAGCGACTGAACGTAAGTTTGCAGAGCGATAAATCATCTTAAAACAATAAGGCCTAGAGATAAGATGGTACCCCAGTAGAGCTGATTAAATAAGGAGGTCCCGCAAAAACCAAGCAATTCATGAAATAATAGTGCAAGTGTAAGAGGAAGTAGCGATACCAAAAGACTGGCGAAGAGGCCTACTGTGCCCCATACAAAAAAAGGAGTTAGTGCATCAATTATTTTGTCATAGTTTTGTTGAGTACCATGTTTAAGATCTTCTTTTCTATCCTTCAAAACTATACTAGTGTGGCTCTCTACACCTTTTTTTATAGCTTTAAAGTCGCCTATGATAGTGTAGTCGGAGTAGAATTTTATAAAGCCATAAGAGAATTCGGCATTACAATTAAACTGACACGACTATATAGGTTTACCATTACCAATATTATAAGCCAAGTAAAAGTTTTCGGATCACTATCAAGCCAATTTAACAGATTTGACAGTCTTCGACAATGGGATTGACTGGACTTCATCCTCTTTAACCTGGCACTGGAGAAATTGATCGGAGAAGCTGACTTAATGGCTCTACTAGTCTATTAAGATATTGGCTTACGCCTTGACATAGTTGATGGAAATGCAAGAGCTGTAAAGGAAGCTTTCATCCAGATCGAGCGGGCGGCGCGAAATCTGAGACTGCACATGTATGTAAGTAAAATAAAGTACATGGTGGCCACTCTTGCGATTTAAAGTTCCAGCATTTGTCCGCACCTTAAAAACTTTTTCTATCTTAGGTCAACTATATGGTGAAATGGTTAGGGGGTAGAAAAGAGATTCCGTCATTTTTAACGGATACTCACCTAGACGTACTTAAGATTGATTTTCCTGTAGAATTTTTACACACACAGTGTCTCTCAGGAATGCCGCCACATATACTGAAATTGAAAGTTAGTGCATCTATCATGTTTCTTCAAAATCTTAACCCAAAAAAGGGTTTGTTGAATGGAACTCGATTAATAGACACGTGTCTTAATCGAAACTGTATAAACGAAGAAATTATCACAGGGAGTAAAAAGGGGGAAGAAATTTGCATTCCTAGAATTGATTTGGAGGCAAGCGAAAGTACTTTGGCATTAAAAGAATAAAGCGTCGCCAATTTCCATTGATGTTGGCTTTTGCAATGACCATCAACAAGAATCAAGACCAGTCTTATGATCATGTCGGTGTATATCTTCCTGAGCCAGTTTTCGTTCATGGGCAGTTATATGTCACTTTAACTCGAGGAAGATATCATAAAAATTCAAAAGTCTTATTTAAAAATATAGATTGCCAAGGAGATTAACTTAAGAACTCGAGTGTGCATACAAAAATTAGTGTAGTTTAAGAAATCGTGAACTAAATAAATACTAAATTTTTTGGAGTAGTAATAATATGATGGGACTCAAGTGAAAAAAGTTAATTCCGTCATTTTTGACGGATACTCACTAGTAAATTAATAATTCTCTTGAAATTTCGAATTGCCAACTAAAACCTATTTCCCAACTTTCATTTTCGCTTTTTCATTGCTGGAGCATCATCCGCCCAACTAATTCCAGAGCAGCTCAAATCTGAATTTTCGAATCTATCCAAATGCATTGCACTCATTCCGCTGACCTTCAGTTGTGATCTCTCCCACATGTACGTATGCAGCGGCTTGTGCTGGGAAATAAATGTAGGCGACTTCAGCCACGACCACAATGCAACGCACACAACGCCACACAACAAAATAATGTGCAATGGGTCTGCAATCATCTGCAACGACAATAAAATGGTGCATCTTGCATATACAAGAGCTCGCGGTCCAGTGATTGTACGAACTTCTCCGCTGAACATACTTGCATACAACGTACCGCACTGGACACAGGAAAGTGGCATCATCATCATCGTCTCGTGGTTTAGGGTCGCCGTGGTTTAGTCTGCATCTCAATGAAATGCCTCGGGGCGGTTCAGTCAGTTTTGTATTAAATTTGTTACCAATTTCCCTGAGGCATCAACGGGTATTGCACACGGCCAGCCATTCTGCTAACCCGCGAACAAGCCAATGGATGAATATGTGAACCTGACTAAATCTGAGTGCAGTTCGGTTACTCGTCGTGCTCTCTTATCCTCCCGCATACAACGTCGCCTGCTGTAGTGAGCTCTCGCGATTTGACCTGCATCGAGATCAACTTGTGCATAAATTGCATTCGCACATACACACACACACACACACACACACACGACCGACCGCGGAAATTGGATTCAAAGAAATTAACCTCCACGTCGCTGCTGCCTGGATGAACATGCGAAAGATCTGTAAAGTAAGCAGTCGTCGAGGAGGGGGAAGAGCATCCTAAAAGGCTATAATTTTTATTCTGTAGATTTTTTCTTATTTATATAGTGACGATGTAATCGTAGTGCGATTACCCTGGCTGCACATTGCAATAAAAACCTAGGTGGAAGGGGAGGTTCACCATTTTCAAAAAGTAACTCAGTTGCCATGGCCAAAATTTGAATTTTTAATCAAAGAAAAATAAACTGTAACCAAGCAAACTTAACTCATTAGAATACAACAGAATTGTTTGGGGCAGTAAAAGATACCGTTAAGTCCATGTATTCTTGACTTTGGACGCATTATATTCCTAAACAGAATATCCACAAATTCACTCGGGAAACTCCTGATGAAGCCAGCTACAACCACAGTGTCCATCACAACAACACCTACCTGATGGCGGTACAAACGTACTGGTTTATTGCTAACCTCTACTGGGACCACTATATTGTTAACATGGTGCTCTGAGTAAGGATAACACCACCAAGAAAGACTTCTTAACCATAATAGGGGATCGAGGCGATCTCTAAGGCCTAGATAAGATAAAGATAAGTGACTGCTTAAGTGATCTTTAAGGGTCTTGGTGTTTTGAGGGGTTCTTGAATGGGGTTTTTAGGAGTCTTGAGTGTGGTTATGATATGAGCAATCAGGTGCATTCAAGAGATTTTGAATGAGTCTTGACAAAGGTCTTGTGGGTTTGTGGAGCTTGTTGAGAGCCTTTAAATGGTAGTATTGAGGATTACCTTAAGTCTGTCTTGAGCATAATTCTGTAATATTTTTCAAAATGCTCAGGGCAGGGTTCATAATACGAATTGTTTTTATAAATGGGTTTTATAAATTTTCAGAATTTTTTAATACATAGTCCTGAAATTTTGGACACCTCTTTTCTATTTAAAAAAATCCCCAATATCATGGAAGGGGTCGGACACTTTGGTCATGGGACCCCCATACAAATATTTCTTCCAAATCCTACGTTTTCATAAACTGTCCAGAATTTTTAAATTTTGAATACGAAACATAAGCCTGTCATGATTTGGAACACGTTGGACACCTTCGGTATTCATGTGTGTGGGTAGTAAAGCTCCCCAGAATACCTAGTAATCTATAAGTGTTCTCAGATAAAAACTAATAGACACGATATGGTCATTATTGGTGGAAACCCAAGAGCTACGCAAGAAGCTTTCAACAAGTTCGAGCATTCCATCTAAATATATATGGTGGCTAAAAGAGCCAACTAAACCCTGGGTCAAAACTATGTCGCATTGCATACCAATCTTGCCTACCTATCAAAATCTAACTTTATTACCATCTAAAGAACACTAGAGGTCACCTTAAATAATAAAGACTTCAACCCATTAATGCTGCCAATAATTCTGAAAACCCTTTATCACATTTTGTCAAAGTATTTTGTAATTAGCTATGACGTTTGTTACAGGTCACTCAATCCCGAGCCATTTCCATAACAGTTACCGTACTTTTTAGTGCTTCTTATGAGACGGTGGTAATTTCGAGTTGAATGTCGTTTCAAAGGTCTTTCAATGTAGTGGGTTTGTTGGTGTACACCTTTTACTTGAGGCACACGCATAAAAAAAAACTAGTGATGTTAGCTCAGGTGATCGCGGTGTCTAATTAAGATCGCCGGATTTTGAAATGATTTCATTAGCAACGTCATTGTAACGCGAGTTGTGTGGCAAGTGGCACCATCTTTATTGAACCACATGTCTTTGAGTTGCAGTCTTCCCAAGTTCTCAAGTTCAAAAAGTTCTCAATCCTGGCTCTGTAGAGATCACCGTTTATCGTGACTGCATTTGCCCGCTCAACGTTGAAAATATACAGCTCTACGATAGCGGTGAACAACAAAGCACACCAAATTGTATACTTACGTTGGTGTAGCGGACTTTAATTTACCAATTTTGGCTTTTAAGTTGCTAAGAACCGGCAATTATGTTTATTGACATATTCATTTTAATATGTGTTTCGCCCGACATCATCAATTGTACTCCAGACGGTTTTCATTACCAATTGTTAAGAGTTCCTGAGCCAACTGAATCTTATAGAGATACATGTCCAGTTCTTTGTACAGAATTTTTCAAAGGGTCGTTCTTTGGATGCCTAACTGTGCAGCACATCTCCTGGTCGATACATATGGAGCTTCTCGTACGATTTCAACTCCAGGCCTGAAACGAGATCAAGAAGAAACCCTCCAAATATTAAACTCTAATTCACAGTACAAACAAAACTATTTAATGTCGCAGTGTACTTAAATTAACTAAAGGCTAATGGTAGCAAAGCAATTGGAAAATAAAAGTTACTATACTAATTAGATGAACTAAAGTCGTTGTATAGTCAACGAGCTATGTTGGTAGGACAAGAAAAGAGGTCGCGCCAACAGGTTTGGCCCGCAGATATGAAACGTAAAACTCCGTTGGGTGAAGGGGGCAGAAGAATAGGTGGTTAATTACAGTCGGGGCAGAGATCATTGGTGTCAGGTATAATGCGAGCTTTATAACTCCGAAGTATATGACACCAACCGGACCGAAGTAATGCCAGAGTTGTCCTGCTTTCCCTGGGCAAGGAATTTTCGCTATTATTTGTGGGAGGGTGTGTGTACCAAGTACCCTATTAACCTTGCTTGAGGAGACTGCTGCAGAAATGGTACCATAGTGTATTCTTTTAGAGGCTGAATAGACAGTGGTCAAATTCAGGTATGACTGGGTTTATGCAGTCTCTGTACGTCCTGATGTCTTGACGTATGCAGCGAAGAGGCATCTCATTGAGAGTGATGTTGTAAACTGGGTGTGCGGGGTTGTGGTAGACTAACAGGAACAGTTTTGACGACAGTTCATTGTGTTTCCTGACGGATAGCTTGGACGTTTCGTCATGAAGATGATCGGGGCTAGTTATGGAATGGAATCCAGTTAAGAAGCGAAGGACTGTATTTTGTTTGGAATGGATATTATTCCATTGTGTGTCACTTAAAAATGGGGGCTGTGTAGTTAATAACTGAGCGACCGATAGCTTTGTACGTCGTCACAAGAACTTCTTTGTCCTTACCCCATGCGGTTCCGGCTAGGATTCTTAGACCCTATTACGACCACTCACTTTAATGCCAATTTTTTTTGCGTGTCTACAGAAGGTAGGTTTTCGAATATGACCCCTAAAATATGACTCCTAACCTGTAGGGATGATTTCGTTGTTAATACGAATGTCAAGTGATAGCCTGACTTTTTTGGTCCAAGAGGTGATAGCGTAGCAGATGATTTTTGGAATGCGACGTGGAGTTTCCTTTTTTTAAATATTTAGATAGCTCTATCAGGAAGAAGTTTATCCCTTATCTATTGAACTGTAACTACCTTCTGTCCTACTCTCGTGTCGTTTCAATATTTACACAAAAATCCGAACCGACAATCTAGAGTGCTACCAGGGGTATTGTGAATCAGAATATAATGAATTATATGTACCTGGAATATGCGATCAACAAAATTGCAAAAATGAATATTGCAACGCGTCCACACACTCTACCCACTGCTAAGTCCATCTTATTCGTCCAGTCTAGATTCCCACATGAGAATTATCAGACCAAGATGATCACTTGGGCGAAGAGTTCGTTAGAATAATGTTAGCATGCAGCATCTGAGCGCGCGCCCACTTTGCCATACAACCAACTAAACCAAACAAGTCCGATTCATTAGCCGCAAATATCAGTACCACCGGGATACCATGTAACCAGAGTCGGTCCGATTCACTTTTAATTCAAGAAACCAGATCACATCGAACGCTAACCATGTTCGCTGCTGTTCGATATGGATCCGGAAAACACTTGTAGATTCAGATGCAAATTCATATCTCTCCCGGTTATCTGCGGCGAGACGTCAACATATGTTGCGATGTGCGATATCTTGTCGATGGCGCGGCGATGCTTTAATTACATTTATTTCATGTCATGACTCGTTGGTCGTTAGATAGTTTGCGATCTAAGCTCCGTTGCTGAATAATCGAGCAACACGCCGGTTACTTTTGCGCATTGAGTCGCAAGTTGTTATTAATCGGATTGGGTTCAATTTGAATGAATGCAGACGGCCCCTTAGCAAAGCCCACATATGAAAAAGATGAAAAATGTAACTCCACACGAAGCTGCTCGGTATCCCGCCCACATATAAGTTAATCGTCTGTTGGGCGGCTGCAACAGATTGATGTATCTCTTTTAATTGCATCGATGATGATTTAATATTTAATTTGCGATCGCTTGCTTTATCGTATACCGTGCACTCCCCTATTGTCCCTATTTGTGCAACATCGAGGACCAGAGAACCGCAGATGACCCTGAGTTCTCAAGACCACATCAAATAAATAATAATCGCATTATTGCGATACACATGTAATGATAATACGATTTTTGTTGTTGTTATACTCAAGTCCAAGATCCAATGGACCGCGTCGCATCGCATCGCATCGCATCACCGCCTATTGATCTACGACTCTTTAATATTTTAAAATCTAAATCACTTAGCAGCGAGCTGAACTGCTTCGCCGCTTCGGCATCGGGTACTCCTCTTGCATTTTGCCATTATCTGCTCTCTAGATATCTTCTATTCGGTTGGACAAATTGGTATTGGTGTGGTTTTGGAGGACGTTCGTAATAAATAATCTTGAAAAATTATTGGACACTCCTCCTGCGATGCCGTGGCTGCAATTTTTGATGCGATTTTAATCAATTAGTTCAGCGTTAGTTGCTTCATTGCCGTGCGCCCCCATTTTAGTACGCCAGGAAACACATTTTGACGTTCAAAGCGTCAATGTGTTTGAGAAATAATGTGCGCTTTGGAAAATATTGATTCTTTAACTCAATAAAACTTTACTTATAAGATACCATAAAGCCAATAATCGTAAATAATCTGACCGAGTTCTTCAATAAAAAGAATGTATTTTTGTAAAGTGATGCCTTGTCGTATGATTCTTTTAACATAATATTGGAGAGGCTCTTAGGTCGACGACAGAGGCAAAATTTTCTTAAATTCTGTTTAACTACTGCTAATATACGCTAGCGACATCGATATCATTGCCATAAATACTCAGCAAGCAAACACTGGTGCATTTAATTGTAGCAGAAGCAGCAAAAATGGGACTGCCAGTAAAAGTATTTCTTCGAAAAGAAAGGACATCAAACAGTTCATTAACTCCTGGAAATCGTGAACGTTTGGCGGAAGGAGAGCATCAGTTCACCAGTTGTAGAGTCGCATAATAAGGATGATGATGATATCCTTAGAATTAAGGTATTCCAAAAAATTCAAAAAAACCGAACCTAACTTAGACGAGTCAGAAATGATTGCAATGCCTAATTTTCTTTGATTTCATATAGCAGACACTGCGACCTAAAAGATCTGTTGTATCTTAGGGTGGCTTTACCACGTCTACATACCACGTCCATAATGAACGATAGTAAATCCTCAGTAGCAGAATTTTTCAACTCCGATGTCGAGCATATTTCCATATGAAAGATGCGTCACATTAACCAAGGTAATGCTGGGCATTCACAAAGAATATGCTCGGATGACTCTTCATCGTCTGAGCTGAACCTACATTCTGTCTCTCAGCCCACACCAATTTTGTTTAAGTGATATCGCAACCCACAATGACACGTAAGAAAACTCAACAGCTTCCTAATACTATCACTATTAAAATTAAGAGTTTCCTTGTAGGAAAAGGACCTGATTAATTATTTGGATTGCCTTAGTCCCGGGATGCTTTCCCAGTGGGGCAGACGAGTTTGTGTTCCCAACAATTTATCAGTGCTGTGGCGGCAGCGGCAGTGATACCACAATAGTCTTCAATGTCTTCTATCCTATGAACGCAGGTTCCGAGCGAGCCCAAGTTGGTTCATCTTAATATTCGTTGCCTGCAATTCCTTGATGACTAGGGACACAAACGAATTTGAATTTGTTGTGTCCGGCAAGAGATTGCAGTGCAGCATAACAGTTTAGTGCAGAACATGTCTCTTTCAGGAATTGATAGTGCATCTTGCAGCCGTCTTCCTTACATTCTGACTTTGACAGCAAAACAAGTTGGGGACTACATAATAGAATTGAATTTAATGCTTCTAAAACCCAACACTGTCTTCTGCCGTCCAAGCGTAATTTAAAGCTCCAATCTTTATCAATAAATGGATCTTGCATCTTTATCTAAAAATCTCAATATCATTTTACATGTGTCCGCTATGGACCTTCACTAATGGTCACCCTTATTGTTATTGTTTTAGGTGGCATTAAGGAACTGCTCGCCGTTTTAAAAACGAGAATGCCTCGTGCTTGCTACAGCTCCTGAATGAATGTAATTAGGCTGCATTTGAGCATATTGTTCCTTATAGCGATTCTTGCAATGGACAAACCAAAAATAGACCACCAATTTATGGTCCGTGGTCACAGAACCATGGAGTGTGATGTTGACTGCTCCATTCTTTATTACATTTGTCTATACAACCGTTGTCCGGTCTTTTCACAGGTCTCTATTTCGAGCCGATGTCATCCAGTTTGGCATCCCTTTACTCCGGGCGGTCTGGTCTACGGCATCCTTCCAGCGTAGGCTTGGTCGGTCTCGCTGTCGTGTTCCACAAATCCTACCGCAACGGACTTTCCGATCAGGATCCTCTTCGCTCATGCGAGCTAGGTGTCCTACCAACCTGAACCTACTGAGCTTAATTCTCGTCACGATATCGACATCGCAGTAACGCTCGCAGATCTCATCATTATTGAGTCTTCGGAATCGTCCTTCCTCACATACGGAGTAAAATTCTCCGCAAGACTTTTCTCTCGAACGCGGCTAAGTAATCAGAATGCTTTTTGCTATAAGCACCCAAGTCTTGAATCCTTATGTAAGTACTGGTATGACCATTGTCTTATACACCAGCAGTTTGTATCTGTTTTGTCCAAGTGGTTTCGATTCAAAAACAAAAAATAAATTTGCCAGCACAACCTCTCGCTACATTATTATCTTTGATTTCCATATCAACGCCCAATTGCAATGGCAATTCGAAAGCTATAAAAAAAGCTGCACCCATCGATATCGTTTGCAATGTATTGCATTTGCTGGCCCGGAAATGTCAGTTTCTATTTCATTTAATTAACAAACAAAAGAAAAAGGAAACTTGTTCCTCTCGAACAACAGAAAACACCACCGCATCACGCATCATCATGTCCATCAGATGGTGCTCTGCTACCGGCACAACGACGACATTTTCTCCACCGGCGCGCCCAGCCAACCATAAAGGCTTCCAAAATGCGCAAATACGCACCGACTGGGCGACGACGGACAGAAGGAGCGTAATACATGACGACACCTCATCCTGTGGACGACGACAATCTCACACGAAATACAAAATCCAAAAACATTGAGCACAAACCGATGAGGCAACAAACGCGCTCTAAGTCTATTCCGTGTGATGGAACGACATCCGACTAACCAACCAACGAGACGAACCAACAAACAAAGTCCAGTGCAGCAGCGGTAACAGCAACAGCATTTATTCATCGTAACTAATAAACCAATTAAAATTTTTAAACGGTTTAAGCCACAAATACATGACGACACTCTGAACGTAGTCGTCGAAGTCGGAGTTACTACTCGATGCGACAACAACCGCAACGGAGCAACGGTCGGGCCGGTGGCGGTGGTGGTATATTGCTCGTCTCCGCTGCGATTATTGCGTTATTTTGTTGAGTTTATTTTTCGGACTTTTGTATTTACACGTAATTGTAGTTGGCTGTGATCCCCCATCCCCATCCCTTCCTCCCGCACTTTATCATTGCATAGAAAACAGCAGAAACAGATCTCGCTTACAACGGCGAGCACAGATCGACTAAACAAACATTTATTCCCTGTAACTGTGGCGTACAACAATCTCCAACACGGATGCGTGCAATACCTGCAATTGGAATTGCAGCGGGCGAAAATGTGCAGGATGGATTTTTGGTGTGAAATATTCGTGTGTCAACCAGAGAGCGGGCTCGCGTCGCTGTTGGGAAAGTCTCTAGCTCGGTTAATGGACATTCCCACATTGTGCCGGCGGACACCATCACCCTCGGTCCACTTGTCTGCCATGTTGTGCATAGCCAGTGGTGTATTGCTCGTCTTTTGTGACTAATGTTTGGTCATATCCTAGGCGAACTCTGACGCGACGACGACGACCAAGGAGGTAATCACTACGAGGTGAGAAATTGAAATTAAACTGTACGGGAGCTGTGTACACGTACATGTATAGTATATGCGGCGAGAGTTGGTTTATTATGTTATGTTGGCGTTGCTGTTGTGGTTGCTGTTATTGGTGTTGATATTTGCAGGTTAAGCGATCGAAATATCTTTGACTATCACAGTTGCATTACTCACCCAAAGTTCAGGCATTCGGCAAAAGGAAAAAAGGGTCATCATGCTTACCGCATCGGTTCCGAGCCCAACTCATGCAATATCTACGTCGATTGTCCACTTCGTCCTTGTTTTTGTGTTGGCAGTGTGTGATCGTAGCTGAAGTCTGAAGCCCAGTGTTCGTCAACCTTTAAACACCAGCGGCCTGGTGGAATTGAAAGACAAGTTTCGTGGATCAGCATCAACCAGAAATAAAACTGAAGCTTTGTAACTCTGAGATTGATCTTCTTTTTGTTGAGGGATATCCGGATTTATTTTTTTGTTTACACACACACTCTAAAGGGATTTGCAGCCTTCTAATGTCAAGCACAGCGAGGGCGTTTGGAAATTAGGGAGACAGTGTGTCTTAAATGACTGTAGAGCATACAAATGCGGAAGCACAGAATCAGGCAATTCATTTCATATAACTATAGTGCGGCTAAAGCAGGAATTAAGCGATTAAGAAAGAGAGTGAATCGCGACGGATATCTTAAAGAGAAAAGGAACCAGATGAGTTATTTCTGACTAGACTATACTCAACGCTTGACTTTTACCTGAAATAGACAGCGAACCAAACTGATCAAAGGCAGAAAAACTTGCTCCGGCATAGACATGATGCTCAGAGTTATTCATTACAAACTTGATGACATCGGCACGAAATCGGCAACGGTGGAAAGATATTTTCTGGGGGCCCAGTCCTGGATCCCGGTTGTAATACCAAATATTATATTATTGTAGAAGACTCAGGAAAAGATATTCTGAAATGGAGGACAAAGTGTTTTCAGCTTGAAGGAATGCACCCTTCAGTGGGAAAGGATGAAACATGAAGATGTCTAAAAAACATCTTGCTTGTCTTGATTTGAGGGATTCACCGAAATTTAAGGGAATCACCTCGGATCGGGGCACTATCCAATGAATTCTCCTTAGAATGGCTTTTCTTCAAACTGTCGCTGGTCCGCAGACCATAAATTGAAGATCACTGGACTAGACTACTGGCTGGTGCGTCCGTCCATTTCGATTTCCAATATCTCACATCGTCTAGTGATCGTCCTCACTATTGTTGTTTTTGTTATGTGTACTGAAAACTAGAGGAGAATATCATCGTGGATCTTTGTCGATCGATTCCCATTCATTCATTCAGTCGTCTCCTATTCTATAGCGTCAACCGATAAATTCAGGTGCTTAGACAACAAATAATGGTTATGAGTGTATGTGTGTTCTTCATCGAGAGGCACACTATACGGTGATAATTAAAGTACATCATTGCATGTAGGCGATTTAGACAATCTGCCGAGACTGGAATCTAACTGGAACTTCGTCTTTCGTCGCTCAGAGTACGTGCAGTGCAGTACGTTGTGGGGCGAAATTTAATCTTAATTGTGGCCGCACCATATGACGTGTGTGCTACGCTGGCGTTGTGGCATATCCTCGCAATCTCGCATGGGAAATAGCAAAACTGCAAAACTTTCTCCTTCCTCCTCCTTCCGTCATTGAAATATTTGGCTCAACAACCGGCGAACGGTCGTGCCCCACCTCCTTCTTTGCTTGAAGAAAATCAAATTATTATTAAATGTGGGTGTATCTGAATCGTGGGAAATATCATCATCTGGATGCGCACAAAGGTGGAAGAGCAATTGCTCGTTGTACAATGGGGAAGTGTATGACGACGATGACGATGATGACGACGACAACCACTGAGCAACATCGTCGGATCGAATCCAAAATCACAGTTGAAGATCATCCCAGGCGGCCGGCGCACGTCGACTACAGAATGTGTATATGTCAGCTCGTTGGCCTTTGGTCACCTTCTCTTCTTGTTCTTGTTCTTCTTCATTTATAATTCCGCATTAGAGGTGTCTTTTTAGTGAAGCTCCACCAACTGGACACCAAGTGTAAAGAGAACGATATTCCCATTTCTACACAACGCGCGTTTACCAGTTGTTTTGGTTAAAGCGGTTTGCAGGGTTTAGGTTCCACCACGATCGTACACGCTCCTGACTTCCTCCTGCTGCAACCTTACATCATCTCCGGTGATCTCTCGTAGATTATCCGAATGCGATTAACGTGTTGAAATGATTAACGTTTACGAAAATGTTGGCCTGGATGATGCGGTAGTAGTGGTGTGGTGTTGGTTGCTGATGGTCAGATGGTTTGGTCTCGTCTGGTCTGGTCTGGTCTGGTTGACGTTGTGCTCGTTGAAGGTGGGTGAGTTAGATTGTTGTTGTTGTTGTTGTTGTTGTTCTTGTAATTGTGTCTCTATATTTCATACTTCGTGTTCTCCTTCGGCTTTATCTAGGACGAACTCATCTTCAGTCAGTGTTGTTGCTGTTGATGATGTTTCTTGCCGGTTATTACTGATGTAATTTATTTCCGATTTTTATGAATTCATAAAAAATGGGACATGGAAGAGGAAGATGAGGAGTTCCTTTTATATTTCCCATTGTGATGTAGAACAATGTTTACCATAGGAACTGCTGTAAGGAGTTATGTAAGAAGGTATTGTGCAGAATATTTTGAAGATGAGTTGCAGGAGGATAGTAGGAACACTTCCTTCTTTTATTGGAGTATTATTATCAGTAAAATAAAGAAGAATTTTGACAAACATTACTATTTGTGATATAATTGAGGGATTCGATTAGATTTGAAACGTTTTCCTTCTTTGCAAAAAATTAATGTTGCAACGCAGCAATCATAGCAAATCACGATAAGAACAAGAACCACGCGAAGCGATGTACATGACACATATTCTAGGAAACAGAGGTATTAAGAAGATAGAATGTAAAATCTACATTGTTAAGGTATAACAATTAATTATTAGGAGGAGCAATACCAATATTTTATGACTAGAAAGACCAAATTTCTTCATCTCCACGAAAGACTGACATAGGTACTTGGGTTACTTGACCCCAGGTTATATTCCTGGTCTACGCCATCCTTTCAGCGTAGGCTTGGCCGGCTATCGCTATCGTATTCCATAAATCCTATCGCAAAGGACTTTTTGAGCAGGATCCTCTTCGCTCATGCGAGCTAGGTGTCCTGCCCACCGGAGCCTACCATTCTTCACGATGTCGACGCCGCGGTAGCGCTCATAGACCTCATCGTTATAGATTATCCGGAATCGTCCTTCCTTACATACGGGGCTAACAATTCTCCGTAAGACTTTTCTCTTGAACGCGGATATGAGGTCAGAATGCTTTTAGCTAAACACCCAAGTCTCGGATCGATATGTTATGACCATTATCTTGTATAACAGCAGCTTGGATGTTATGGTTAAGTTTCTGGATTTGAAGAGTCTTGCCAGACTATAGTAGGCTTTGTTCGCTTTAAGCAACCTTGCGCATATTTCTGGTTCCATGCTCTTATTGGCTGCTACAGTTGATCCGAGATAGTTAAAGGATTGCACTTCTTCTAATTCGCGTTCCACTATTTGAATTGAGGGACCAATGTTGGATCTTATACTCGCAGACGTGGCCACCATGTACTGTGTTTTGCTCTCATTTACGTGCAGCCCCAGATTTCGTGTCACTTGCTCGATCTGGTGAAAACTTCCTGTACAGGTCTTGGGTTTATACCAACGATGTCAATATCGTCTGCGTAAGCCAAGATCTGAATGGACTTATAGAGTATTGTTCCTCTCGCCATTACGCCAGAGTCTCGAATCATTTTCTCCAACGCCATGTTGAAGAGGACGCAGTCCAGTCCATTCCCTTGTCGGAGCGGGTGATAAATGTTGAATGGTTTTGATAGTGTTCCGTATATTTTTACTTGGCTTATAACATTGGTCATGGTCAACCTACATAGTAGTGTCAGTTTGTTTGGGATGCCGAATTCTCTCATGGCTTTATAAAGTTCTACTCTGGCTATGCTATCATAGGCGGCTTAAAAGTCTATAAAATGATGGTGTAGTGAGTTTTGAAACTCTGGAAATTTTTCCATCACCTGCCTAAGGGTTTAAATCTGATCAGTTTGTTGTTGATTTGCCTGGGATGATTATGATTATTATATATTATGACTTTAGCGTATGGGGCTATCCTGCCTTGAAGGAAAGAGGAGAAAATCTTATCCGCGGTACTCAACAACGTTATACCACGATAATTGCTGCAGGTTCTGATAACTCCTTTCTTTTGTATGGATGCCTCTTCGCCAGTCTTCTGGCATTGCTTCTTCCTCCTATACTTGCACTATTATTTCGTGAATTGCTTGGTGTATTGCGTGGCCTCCTGTTTTAATCAACGTGGTATTCGGTCATTAGTGAAGCCTCTAATTCAGTTAGCTGGCCATTAAGTAACTCATGAAACTGATCCTCCCATCGCTCTAAGATGCCTTTGAGATCGGCAATCAGATTATCCTCTTTTTCTTTGCAGTATGAGCATTTGGTAGAACTTTCGTGCCTGATGCGGTTCTCCTTCTCTGTACAGTTCTAGTTCACGCACGAGATTCTTCTTACAGGCTGCTTTTTTCGCCGGTGAACTGTTTTTTTAAATTCTCTATATTAACTTCACGTGCCCGTGGCTGGCTGGCTGGCTGGCAGACTGACACACCAGATCTTGTGATTAATTTCTAACCCACTTCATAAAAACCGATTTTATTAAAACTTTGCATACATGCGTATGTTCTATGACAACACTTTTTGTTAAAATTTGAGGCCCCTCGGGCATCGGGGTCGGGGGGCTCCCAATCAAATATTTTACAAAATGTACCCGATTTTCTTCAAATTTTATACGCATCTGTATATCCGTACGTATATGTGAGCGTACATTCCATCAAAAATTTCTTAAATCTTTTAGCTGTTTTCGTTGTCGTAGTCGTCGTCGTTCATCAGTGTATCAGAGGCTGATTTTGGGTTCCGTAATATTATTTTTTTACGGGCGAGGTTATTAGCCTCACGCCAACCTAAGTTTGAAGGGAATGAACCCGATCATTTCGCTTTTCCTCTACTGGGGTAAAATTACCAGTGGCCATCACGTGGAGATTTGATCGCACTTCCACCAGTTAGAGATAGTTGCGGCCACATGCATTTCTGAAGCATTCTGTGTTATTTACCCTACTCTATGCTTATGGCTTACCACCCCGAGGCTGAATTGCTGCATTATTTGCTCTCTTAATCGTTACAGACTTCTTTTAATATTTGAATTTTATAGTCTTAAGGATCACAAAGTTCCATTTCTGACATTTTCAAACATAATGCGGACATATAGAATCAACATCAGTCCATGGGCATTATATTCAATATATACGACGCAGACTAAACTAAGGATGAGACCTATATACTCGTAACGCCTGTTTAATATAATATGTCATCAGAACAGTCACTGTTTTATCACTTTTTCCACAAACGGTGTTCAAAAGAAATATCAAGATGTTTCAGGTCTACCATTAGGCCTATCTTCGGACGTACTAACCAATTCAGAGATTCCTTCTTTGGAATGAATTGCCCGATTCTGCGTTTCCGCATTTGCACTCACTTAAGACACACGTGCATAGATGCCCACGCTGTGCTAAGCATTATAAGGGTGCTAATCCTTTTAGAGTGTGTACATTATAAAAAAAAAGTTCCGAAATCCAGGTCTTGTGTCATGTTAATCACGGTATTGCTTTTTGGGATATGTTACGATGATTTCGAGATGGGAAACCTCAGTTAGAAGTCCATTGGTGGGTACACTGCGGAATTGATAATAAAGAAAAATCCTGTGCCATTGCTAAAGTGAAAATCCGGGGCCAAGTGCAAATCTTACTCATATATTATTGCATGGAAAGCTTGGCAGTACTGGTAGACTTTGTAAAATTTGTTACACAACATAACATTTCATTGCTTTTATTTATTTGAACATTGATTTATCGTTTTTATTATACTGCCCTTTCCTGAGTTATCAAAAATATGTAAATTGTTACTTGGAGTTTGTCTGTAAGTATACTCAACCGAAAGGTATGGAATTACTTTTAATGTAATTTTAAAGAAGTGGAAAACTGATCTAAATTAACGCCCGTTTTGTCGCATTTTAAAATTTTAAACTGATTCCCTTCAACAACAACATGTCCGATGAAAATGCATTAAAAATGCAATAAATCACTAACATGACAGCACTCGCACTACATTTGCCAAAACCACAATAGAATGTTCCAAAAATTAAATCTGCGCCTTTTGTGATTTATTTGCTGTGGCTGAATGCCTGCAAGGATACACGAAGTACTCAACTTCACGCCTCGTATATCGACAATAACCTCAACGAGTCCATAAAAATGCCATTGTACGATAATATACTTTCCACAATTGTCGTGATAAATAAAAAATAACAACAACAACAACAACAACAATTATTGTAAGAAGTGATTGTTGTCAGGTGACAATTTATTGAAATTATCAGAATTGTTTATCCATTTGGTACGCTTTATACGCGCTCAACTTAGCACACAACAATAATTATTATGGCAGCCATTAGTGTATGTTGGTATCGCGTCGTTTTTCATCCGAATCTAAATATATTAAGCCATCACCAAGAGGGCATACTGCTAGGTGGTTGATAATAAGCAGCTTACAGCCGTTCATAAAATTTCATTTTATTTGTGACGATGCAGTTACACAGTTTGCATATTAATCGCAGCAGTACTATGCTGTGGGCTTTTACTACCCCGACGATCCATATTAATCGCCAGAGCATTTAACTTCTCCCAGCCACCAACCCTCCACCCCCTCCGAACCACCTGATGCGATAATAATTTTTACTTTATCGCGTTTCTGTCGTCTGTGCCATTAAGAACAATGAGAAACTGTGGCCGAATCAATCACCTGAAACAATTCAACACAAATTCGATATTTATGGCGTAGATGCGCGCAGAGAACACCCCATGAGGCGAGTTCTGTTCAGCTCTGGAAAAGTTTCCATAAAAAATTCACCATCAACACTCCTCGAAGCTGAAATGATTTAATTTCAAAAACGTGCACAAAATGCCAAATGGGCGGCGCGGCGCGACTTGTCTTGCGATTGCGAACATCGATTTTGTTGCTGGAAGTTTTTTCTTCTCTCACTCATGGCGATGACGTCTTCTAATGATGGCGTCGTGTTGACGAGAGTTATAGTAAATTTTTTTTAAAACAGTAGGCAGCCTCGCAAATTTATAATAATTTTTGGTTAAGTTGAAGGCTGTGTTCTGTGCTGCTCTATCATGTGAGAGAGAAGAAGGCCGTTAAAAAATGGGGAAGTAATGATAGATTGTTGCCTCATTTTGAACAATTTCAGGAAGAAGTTTCAGATGATATCATTCGATATGAAGCTTGTTGTGGATTTGGAGAACTGTTCCCAATAAAACTGGCTAGTAACTAAAAATCTATTGATTGAAGTGTTAGGAGATAACAAAACTCTTGTAATTGGTCCAGAACCTCATCTTGATAGAGAAATTTCATTCCAAGCTGATTTTGTAAATTGATAATCTAAAGTAAATTCCACCTAGCTACAATGGTAGCATACCGGTCCCGAGCCCGGGTAAAGGAGAAGGGTTTGAGGCAACGCACTAGCCCTATCCTCAGTAAAAGGTATTCCTAATCCAAGGTGGAAAAGCTTAAATGTATAGCTAAGAGGGAGCTTAGTCGAAAGTAGGTGGACTTGGAATTCCTGGCGATCTTCGGTTTAAACCAGTCTTCCAATGGCAAACCGGACTCTGTCATGGGTGACCTTTCTTCCCAGATAATCGTGGGTATCGAAATTGATAGTAATATAAATATTTATGAGAACGATGCATCTCAAATTGCATCAATCTCGGGTCCTGCTGTTGGGCAGCCCTATGTATCCCAAGAAGATGTTGTGCTATCAAAACCACGGTATGTTGTCGAGCAGCCGATATCTCCCCTAAATTCTGACGGAGTTCCATACAGGCAGCAACCGTAACTCGCGAGTGTGGCGGATCAGAGGACGTTGAATCTACAACCTCTGATTCTGACGCATCCAAACTTGTTGAGGTCTGCAGCGTGATCCAGGAGAAATCCGTAAGTTCTTCTATTGGGAAGTCATTAATTGGACTACAGTAAGGGCGCGTCCGCTACCCTTAGCAAAGAATCTTGAATTATTAGCGGACAAATCAAAGGTCTACGAAATAAGGCAAGTAAGTAAATCTTTAAATGCGGGGACCCAGCGCCAAGGGGGGCCTTCCAATTCCAGAATTCATGACAAAGGACCTGGTGGCACTCCTAGTAGATTTTCCGACAGAGAATGGATCAAATTATATCGTATGTGCTTTGGCATACTTTCCTGGCGATGACGACAACATTCCGCCTATCGAGATTCAAAAGCTCGTACAATATTGCCAGGACAACAACCGACAATTCATAATAGGTTGTGACGCAAATGCGCATCGCGTTGTCTGCAGCAGTAGTGACTTCAACAGAAGGGGTAAGTGTCTTTTAGAATATCTCACTAGTAGTAATGTAGAAATTGTAAAAAAGGCGCGAAACTCACATTCATAAATGTAATTCGGAAAGAGGCTCTTGAAATCACTCCACTCCATTTATACCTAGTATCGTCGAAAAGTAGCATGTGTCCGATCAAGCCCCTTTGACTGACCATCAACAAATCTGGTTTGACCTTCCAGGAGGCAGATTGGCATATGCTTCTTCAAGATACGATCCCAAGTCTACGGGCTGGAATCTTTATAGGTGAGTTGTCACCTCCTAGATAGATATGCTTCTTGAACCTATCTAGTCCATACGAGACCTAGATGATGAAACTTATCAGTTAAAATAAATGTGTTGCTTACCTCCTGCTATTGTATCTGAGTCCCTAAACCAGTTTGAGCAAACGTAAGTTTCACTGGTGGAATGACCGGCAGCCAATTTGAGGAAGAAAGTTAAAAAACTTTTCAACACTGCTGCTAAACGCATGAAGAGCTGGGACGAATATAGGTTCACCCGTACGGAGTATAACTCTGAACGGATACGATCAAAAAGGGCTACCTAGAGGAAATGTTGCGAAAACATTGCTGTTACGCCAGTAGCGGCACGAATCCATAAGGCACTCGTCAAGAATTAAACTCGTCAAGAATTGTGTAGGCTTACTGCAAGAGAGAGATAGTATCTAAACGTCGGACAGTGAGGACACAATTAGAACATTAATTCAAGTTCATTTTCCCGGTTCGTCTCTACTTATGTTTCACACACATACCCTAATGCTCCTAACCATAGGGACCGCATTGACAGCAGGGTAAATGATTTATCCGGAAAAATATTTAGTCCTTCAAACCATTCAAAGCCCCGGAGGTGATGGAATTTTTCTAGAACTCTCTAGAACTCCAGCATTCCAATCGATCTAATCCTTTTTTATATTTATAATGTATACACGCTAAAGGGACTTGCACCCTTACAATGCTAAGCACAGCGTGGGCGATAGGAAATTAGGGTGAGGAGAAGATGAGATGTCTATGCACTCGTGTGTTAAATGACTACAGATAATATAAATGCGGAAACATAGAATCGGGCAATTCATTCCACATACTCGTAACTATTGTGCGGCTAAAGAAGGAATCTCTGAATTGATTAGTACGTCCGAAGATAGGCTTAATGGTAACCCCAAATCCTGCCGGATTTGATTTCTTAACTTAAAGCCAGCTACAATTGGGGTTACATTATGTATACCTAAAGAAAGGTAAATGTAATCTTTATCCCTAAGACTGGATATAAAGAATATAAATAGAACTTGTCCTCTATTCCAGTAAGAAAAATTCGATTTTATTAACACTGAAAAATAAGGGCTTTGAGTTTGAGAAGAATGGTTTCATCCAAAAATTTTCGAAGGCCTTACTAAATGAAATTGCATCAACATCAGAGCCGATCTCTATAAAGCGTGGAGATAATTGAAGATATCAAATTCGGAATGATATTTTAGGTTTATGTGTCACAAATTATTTATTTCAATGCAGAGCAATCGTAATTCGTTTCTATAGCAAGAATTGGAACGAGTTGGAACGAATGTTTAAAGCAACTGAATATTTCGGCAAACCATCTCGCAACACAGGTTGAGCATGTGCATGCTGCATATCGGGATGATAGTCGTACTGGCTATAGATTCATTAAGGAACTTTAGGGAGGTGAAACATTCAAATAAGATCCAGTGAAAGATCTACATGGTTCCGTACTCACTTCGGATGAGGATCAGGTAAAAAGTTTGAAATAAGAAACATGGATCCGGTTACTGAGCAACGTTATACGACGAGAATTGTTGTAGCAAGAAGTAATATCTCCTTTTTAATATATAGGGTACAGTATGCCTATACTTCAATTTTATGGTATCGATTCTTCCTCGCATACTTGCAATATATGTTCATCAATGGCTAGGTATAATGCCACCCATCCAGATTTTATCAGCCTCAATGGGATGCCATTTAAACTCGTGGCTTTATTATGGCTTTATTATGTGGATTATTCTCTCTATTAACTTCATGTATGATTGGTGGCAGCAGTGCAGTCTAGTCGTTGGTTAATGGCCAAGCTTCCAATTCCTCAGTTAGCTGGCTACTTAGCAACTTTTAAAAGTATTGTACCATTGTACCATGCTGCCTTTGATATTGGTGATCAAAAAATGTACCATTTTTGTCTTTCCAGTATATAAAACGCCGTCATACTGAATGTTTTTCTAGTAGAACATTCTCACTTTCTGTACTGTTCGATTTGCCTGACGAGATTCTTATCTGAGCCTCCTTTGTATCGCTGGTAATGTTATGAGCCCCTTATACCCTTTTAATCGATACCCTTACATGAGATTTCTCGTTTAGTAGCTTCCGATACTTGGAGTCAGCAATACTAATGACAATATTTTAAAATTGGTGTCAATTTCCCTTAAACACCATAGAACTTATTCTCCTCTCATTTAGGTTCCTCTCACTTGGCCAATGTTGGTTTGTTAAACAGAAAAGCCAAAACTACTTGCAGTACATAGAAATACGCACCTGAAGATAAAACACAAATATTCATATTATTATACGGTGCTATTGCCTCTTCGTTATTAGACATAAACGAAACATTTGGTAGGCTTACCAAATACCCACTAAATGCTCATCATGTAATTTCCATAAGTTTTTCGATCCCAAATGAATTCGTTAATTAAAATAAAATCAAATCATAAAAAGATAAATGTCTACTTATGAATTCGATAAATTTTCACCACGCACCCGGACTCTGAGCCGGAATCAACTAAACAACCATAGCCATAGCCCAGCCAGTCAACCGAGACGCATCATAAAATTCACATAACCTGTGGATTTTGTTATCGAATTTTATTGACTCAACGATCTGCTATAAGTTCTTCCAAAATTGTTTATTCGATACTGACACATGTCGTTGAAAATCCAATAAAAACGGCAACAACAACAGGTCATCATAGGAAGTAAACTGAGCTAAAATGTACGACTATAAGATTCGATTTCATTAAGTAGCCCAGAATTATACAGCATCAACCAACCATCCAAACAATCAAGCAACAAAAACAAAAAAAAAACCGACAACGGCCAACGCAATTCCAATCAGCCAGCCACCCGCTGATAATGACTCGATTGCTGGCTGCGTGTGTTTACCAACTGCGTCACGGGTACACCGGTACGGTACATTAGGTACCCGCACGGACTGGCGCACGCACTTTTTAATGGACGCTTTTTTGTAGGAAATAGCGAATGGCACTCTGATAGCCAACTAAAATCGAATAAATATTCAAGAACTGGAAAGTATATCATCTTTTATCTGGAGACTCGGATCGCATCGGCGTCGATTTGCGGCCCATTAAAATGTTCGCTGAGTAAATTCCAGAGCGGATGCGTAACGTGCACTACGACTACTTTGGACATCTTCCATCGGTCCAAATATGAAGAGCTAACTCGAGTTGTGGGTAGTTGATGGAGCGCCCTGCCCTGTCTTGAATTTTCCGGGATAGCGAAATGGGGTACGCTTCTAATAGCATCGCCGGCCAGAGAGAGCGTTTACCTAATAAAATCGATAATTATTATCAAATCGACAAAGTCATGTCGGTGTCAGTTGCCTCGTGTGCCCGTCTTTAACGTCGTCAACGAGTTGAGTTTTGAATTCCTTGGCGGGATGGCACGAAGTGGCGTATTACAGTTTTCTCTCGTTCAAGCGGATTTTCAACAACAAAGAAGTATAAGAGGTAGTTGGATGGAGGAAAGAGAGAGGCTTAGAAGACACGCCAACACGATTTTTATTGCCTGTTTTATGTCAGCAGTAAATTTGTTAATTTATTTCCATAGAGAATTATTGCCAATGCAGAGCACATTGCAATGGATGCACTACGATCACCACCACCACCATCAAGTCGGACACCGGGACTGCACTGGAAGACAAGTGGATTTTTGCACACAACAGGTGCAACAAGAAATGCTCTAGAACGGTCGTTCAGTCAGTATGCCTGTCGGACGAGTGGCAACAACAGGGAACACTATGGAATGCCGCAATTATTGGTAATACTGCCAACTGCTTATCAGCTTACACGCGGGGCATTTTAATTATTATAAAATGGGAATGGGAGTAAAAGTTTTTAATACTTGTACAGTGGAAGTTCGAAAGGATTCTGAAATTGACGATGGCATGTATGAGAGGATGGTTAAGCAAAAGCAAAAACGTCCATTGCTTTAGAAACTGAGCAACAAAATAGATCTGCAATTAAAAAGTTACCATTATATTAATTGGGAATAGGTATCCATGTCCATGGAATTCGAAATATTAGATGATGATAACATGACGTCATTTGAGTTTGTACGAAGCATTGTATAGTAGATTTCGATTAAATTTCGATCAAGAAAAAAATGCTAGTCTAGCAAGCAAGTTTTCTAAGGAGTGATAATTAATACAAATAGCTTCAGATATATTGATCACCATTAGGGGAAATGTTGACATAACCCTGTGTGTCTATTGTATTGCGTATTCACCTGACCTCTAACTGACAATGGACGACTTCGAGAAGATAACGCCCAACAAACTTTGAGCAACATAATGTTGTTGGCTCTAATAGACTTCAATTCTCCTCATATTCGATCATTCTCGGTCTGTCAAACTTCCTTAAGTATTTAGCAAAAAGTGTTCTAAGCTGATAGCCGCGTTCGAGAGAAAAGTCAAAAGGACGGAGGAAAGTGAGGAAGGACGGACGATTCCGGAATAGTGTAAAATGACGAGATATACTAGCGTTACCGTTATGATGATATCGTGACTCCAGAATCAAGCCGGACAGCACTTATAGCGTTTTTGTTCAATTTTATGGAATTATTATAAGTAAAATATTTCTACGATGCATTGCAATCTCTTGTCAGACAAAACAGGGTATAACACACAGAGTCTGTGCACATACGACCTGAACCATACTCTGGTGTCAACTCCGCTGCCCCTACAGCACTTATTAATAATTGGGAAAACAACAAACTTCGTTTGATCCACTGGACAAATGAAATGTCCCGGGGCTGAGACAGTCAAAACGATTAAATAGACACATTTCCTATAAGGAAATCCTTTCTCATAGGTCACTGTGGCTTGCGATTCCACCTTAACAAACTCAGATACCGTGTAGGCTCTTCTCGGTAGATGACGAATTATCCGAGCACATTCTATGTGAATGCCCGGCATTAAATTGATTAAGGAACCGTATTTGCTATTAAGACATATGTTCGGCAGCAGAGTTAAGAAACTCTGCTACTAAGGATAACCTGTGATAAAATAGGTTTTCAGGTTGCAGAGTCGGCCATATGAGCAAGGGCCTTTCTTAAAAGAAAGCTCGGTATACCTCAATGGGCAGAAAACCTATGTAGCTATATAGAGAATAACCGGCTTGGAAAAACGTACGCGGAAATATTTATTCAATAGCAGGCCAAGGCTTTGCTGGAAGTATAGCGTAGACCAGGTTTGTGGATTTCCACACATATTTGTGCCACATATTTTGAAGAAACACTTGTTTAGTATGATGTACAGTAAACCTGGATTCCTCCAATGTAGCAAATGGATTGCGCTATTGATTTCGAGCTTCACAAAATTTCACTTCTACAAAAAATACTCTCAACTAATCATATAATGCCTAGCTGTTTGAAAAAGCAGATGGCTCGTGGACTACTTCTAGCAAGGAATCGGTCAACCTGCTACTGAAAACCGATTTCCCAGGTAGTTCTCATATCAATAAAAACGTTAACTTAAATGGTCAAACATTCAAACAAGCATATCATGAGATCTGATTAATAGGGACAAGCTGACAACCGCTGACATAATACCAGCCGAACTGTAAAAGACCTCAATTATCCTTTCTTTCGGATTTATGGATATAAGTTAAAATTGTTGTCATACCTGAAATTGGTAAACGATCCGACGTTAGTCCAAAAGATCTCAGAACTATCAGTCTATCATCATTCCTTTTAAAAACTATAAAAAGACTGATTGATATCTACTGACGAAACCGATAAGAGACTTCTCTCTACTGATCAGCATGCATATTGCGAAGGCAAATCTGTAGAAATAGCTCTGCATACGTTAGTACATTCTATTGAATATTCACTTTACCACAACGAAGACACAGTTGTAGCATTCTGGGTCATTCAAGGCGCTTTTAACAACATTAATACAGGGCAGACGACTTACTTGGTGAATTAATTAAACTTCTGCTTACAAGTCGGATCATTAACTTAAAATCTGTTGTGTCATCTGCCAAAAGAAACAAGCCGCACGATAGTCGTGCGGAATGAATTGCCTGATTCTGTGTTTCCACTTTTGTATGATCTGCAGTCGTTTAAGACACGCGTGCATACCCATCTCATCCTTTCCTCTCCATAATTTCCTAACGCCCACGCTGTGCTAAGCATTATAAGGGTGGAAACCCGTGTGTACATTATAAAAAAAAAAGACCTACCGGTAGAGGAAAGTGGAGTTCTATCCCAATCGAAGGATTGTATGTACTATAGCACCCGTGGTCTTTAAGCCCACTCCAGCCGAGGAGTTCATAAGTAAATATTTTCAAGAATTCAATTTAAAGACTTTGCTTTTCCAATCAATCAAGCACCATGCACATTTTTTTATTTTATTCTTATGTGGAAGAGCGCAATTAAATTTTCATCTTAAGTAAACAGAGCATACTTTTTCTCATATCTCGGTTTCTTAACATAATCCTTTCCGAGGTATTTATAAGCACGACAAATATCTTTCGGACTCCGCGTTGTAATCCAGGCTTTGTCCACATCGAACAACCAACCGACGACCCTTATCTCGTCTTAAATTACTTTGAGCAAATTCCAATAAAAGATAATGTCCCATGCAAGGCAGCGAATTTGTCCTTTGTCAACGCGTGATGTTGTGAAGTATCTAACTCTGGTCACGCGTATTCAATTCAGCGAACAACAGAAATAACACAAAAATACAAACACATACAGCCACACCACCACATATAGACCTACCATTGGGATTATAAGCAAATCTGATTGGAAATGTTTCGTTTAAATCATGATTCGTATCGTGTGTTTAACCGGGCAGTTTATGTTCCCCTTAAGAATGGGGATAAGAAAAAGATAAACAATGGGAAGAACAATGAATCTTAAGGAATTTCTATAACCGCCAAGATAGAACATGAAAAGATTAAGAGAATTTTAAAAAAAAATTGAGAAAAATTTGCTCGATTGATGACGGAAACTTTAATAAAGTTTTTGATAGAAGATTTTAGCAAGTTTTGGAAAAAAAATGATTTTGATATATCTGCTGATCAATTCTTTATAAAGTTTCTCAAAAAGGAAGAGCATCTCCACCATTTACCCAATCAACCAGTGGTCAAAAGAGGACACCATTAAGCTACCTCAACTAGTTTTATGTACCTAATTAACTCTGGGAACTTTTTAGAAACTAATACAAACTCACTACTGATGCACAGCTAACATATCCTGACCAGACCAAAGACAACAACAAGCTATCGATGCATTAACAGATATTATAGGTTGCAGAAAAGCCATTCACAACTCGCGCAACTCTTGTTACGCAGAAATGATTATCGCAAACCGTAACATATAATGCAACACAACAAAGTAGGAGAGTTGCAGGAACAGCATTACCTATGCCATGCAGGACGGGACTGTATACGTCTTCGTGCTAAATAAATCGCTAGACATATCTAAAGGTGATAATAAAAATCTCCGAGGACAATCTGGACTATGGTGTCTCATTTTGGTACAAGTACTTGTAACACCCTGTCGCCTGTGCCGAGTAAGACCGGTAATGCTGTCGAGAAATTGATATCTCGGTGAGCGGAGCTAATCTCTGTGTGAAACTTCTGTTCGCTGACAATCATCATGCTGGCCACTTCCGTGGAACTCTTCTTCGTTCTTCGATCGTTCGTTCGCTCTGTGCTTTGAGACGATTTCGCCACTGAATCTTTGTGTCGATTCGATTTTAGGTTCAGATATAATTTTCTATGAAGTAACAGATATTAGGTTGAAGGTTGTGGTTGACTGCTTGTTCTCAGTTATCACGAAGGCCACTCGTTTGGTGATACCTATAGATACATCAGGTTTTTTCGTATTGAATAAAAATGCAATCCAAAGGGAACTAGCCAGCATACCAGCTTAAGATGATTCTTATAAAATTAAAATACATATTTAAAAAATAATATTTAAATGAGTTTGTCAAGTATGCTACTTACAAAATGTATTTGCGTATGAATTTGCTTGTAACGAAAACCTTTTTAAGCAAAAAGAACATATTTTAAATGACTTAATCATATTTATAGAATTTTTAACCCCTATTTCCACCAGACAGTGCATTTAAGTAACTAAATCTTGCTGAGCGTACCAAAACACTTTTAATATTTTTGATAGCAAACAATAATCTAAGCAAGTAATATAGCTACCAATCTCAAGATACCAAGTATACGATGATTAGACTAAAAGGCGTCTAAGTTTATGTTCTTCCTACGATAATAAAAAGAGGTGCGGTTTGTACTTATCTAGTTAAGTAAGAAAGATCAAGAGGCATGCATTTTGTTAGGTTATAGAAGAACTGTGCAAAGATTGGTAAAGGAAAGAAAGGAATAAAACGTTTAACAATTAAATAACTAGCTACGAATCAGCATTGTCTAAACATAAAAGTAACCTTCAGCCGGCATTATCCATGAATGACACTAGCATCGAGGAAACTGAAAAACTTGTAATTTCTGGCATATGCGTTAACGAAAATCTTAGTTCGAATGACCACACATTTAATGCTGCTAAAAATGTCACGAAATTTGTAAGTTTACCAATACGAGGCTGAAAATATTATTCCACCTCTGATCTGGCTACTGTTTAAAAAGATTATAACTATCAAGTCTGGTCTGGTTCACTTAAGACCACTTTGCATCTGCTTGACAGTATAAAGAAACATCACGATGAAACTTATACCTGACAATAAGATTGCAAAATCGATCGATCTTCTAGAACATCGCAGCTATTTACTGTCTTTTTCTATCAGTCAAAAAAAAGTCAGTTGCATTGCGCCTATTCATGAATACAACCCTCTACAAATCCCACTAAATATTTGATATATGGAAACAATATTCAAGTCAACTGTAAAACAATAATGACCTGCAGAAAAGTGTTTTCAATCAGAATCGGCTGCTCATATGTTGGCCACTTTGGTCTATCCCTGTTTGATCCTACAACAAATTGAGTAGATCATGAAGTTGAAGTATTTCAATATATTACCTATCTCACACATTTAGTAATGCGATAACAACATAGAATCTGGCAAATTCCTTCAATTTAAAAATCCTTCTGCAATCTATGAAAACTCATGGAATTCAGGAATCTAATTATAACATCTAAAGTACTTGTTTATAAAGCAAGAGTCATCCCAGTAATTGCATGCGGAACCGAGACTTTTGGTGCTCAGCAAAACGTAGTTATTCGCTGAAATTTGAATTTTTTGGATGAAAGTCTTTCGTTGAATTATTGACTTTGTATGTTAGTCTGGTGTATACCTATAACCACGGGATCAACGAACATAAATGCAATGCAGATAACATATAAGACTAAACTTTGTATGACTCGGTTAGATGAACGTACTTACGTACATTGCAGTTTACTATCGAAAGGTCTAATATGTGTCGGCATATTGAGAAAGAATAAAACCTGCTTTCCACATAGCTTTCTATTAAGATTCTATTAAGATAGAAAAGCAGATAGTTAGCGACAAATCTATTCGGCTTTCGAAAAATATTAAACAATAGTAAGTTACTGGCCAAAAAATAGAATTGCAAAAAATTTATTGCAGTTAGTAAACCACTCTTCTGCAGAAGTGGATACTACAAAAACAAAACAACAATTCTACCCCGGTCCGGTCTACTCCTCTCGAACTACAAGAAAAAAATTATTTTAAAAGAATTAGACCATGTATTAGTGATTCCAAGCTTAAAACAAAAGAGTACTATGTTTTTATCCCGATGTAATAATTCCCCGATTAGTGACGTCTTCAATGCTATCTTTTTAACTTTTTTTTTATCTAACATGCTACTCCAATTAGCGCGGTACTTGACTAATTGACGCCTTTTGTTAAAACTTTGCACTCTATTCGTGTGCACCATCTAAGACGAGGCCTTGCTCTACTTCGCTGTTAATTTGATTCGGAGACACTGTGGGCCAAAGCGTTGATATCTATTCGTGCATTTTAAACTTATCAAGGTATAGGTCGTATAGTTCATCATTGAAACTTCTCCGTCAAATCCCGTCAATTTAAATGGGAACGATAGACTCTCGAATTATTTATTTAGTAATGAACAAGGATATCTTTACCAGCAATCAGCTTTCAAAATAGTCCATGCTTCAGCTCCTTATGATTATGGTCTTCTAACTGGTCAAAGAAATCTCTCTAAATGCTTTCCCAGCTCTAGAAAACAGCAATTGGTAAAAATGATTCTTTTGTTTTCAGAGCTAGTATCGTTATAGGTGGTTATAGTGGAGCCTGCCCAAACCTCCTTAAAAGTAAAGCTGTCTATTGTGACATTCTGACCATCGAGGTCGATATTAAGTGACCCGTTTTGTTGACAGATAATGAGTCTTATCTACAGTATGCAACCAAGTATGGTAGGAAAAATCTCTATTAGTACGAAAGTCCTGTTAGCATCATCACACATCAGATCTTCTGGGAATGCCCCGCCATTAATCAACTTCAGCTATGTAAGCCAGTTATATACCCATCATTTTGTGTTTCTAGGGAAAACGGCCCCTTTTAAGATATCGCCATAAAATGATTTTGTAATGAGGTCTTATTGGCGCCAATTTTTTTAATGTCTATTTTTTTATTACCTTTACTTTGATACCAAATAACCTCCCTCTTTAATTAAACTCCTCTCAAATTTTTCCTGCATCAAAACCCATATTTGGTGTTGGGAATGTTCTTAATATTATGGGGAAGGGTTTTGGGGTTCGGGCATACATGTAGAGTCTTTAGTGTAGTTAAGCAACAAATACATTGTCTTTTTTACATTAACTGCAAATCCCATTATGCCTCAATGCTGACAAATGCATCAGTGGAAGCGCGCTGCATTGTAGCCGTATCATTAGCGAATGTCAACAGTTGAAAGTGCTTGAAGAAAATTATGCCTCTCTAGTGGACCTGAGTGTTTTAAACAATTTTATCCAATATGAAGTGAAAGAAAACACCGGCTGGCGCTTTATTTTACCTTAATCCTTCTTGACATCGAAAGACTCGTTACGGTTATTTCCGACCTTTACGAGGTAATCATCATCCTCAACAATTAGGGATGTCAAAACTAGTCACGACGATTTATAGCTCGTCTTTATAAAAGCTGTCATGTATGCGGCTTTAAAACCATAACTAGGTAGAAATGATCGATGTGTATTTCTTGGGTATTTTCCAGGTACTGTCGGAATCTTAAAGTTTGACCGATTTTTGACTTTATAGGACTAAAATTAAACTAATATAGATCCATCAGATTGTTTATATGTACTTCAGGCGTTCAGACAATACGGAGCTAATTGGAAAAATTTAACAGACCTCCCCTACAAGGAGTTAATATAATTTCGGTCAAATACTGCTTTGATTTCATTCATAATGTATCCTTTCATCAAGTCATCTTTGTAATTTTGCGATTCTTACTTAATATTGGTTAGGACGCAAATTTTGACAGTCAGTTTCCTGGTTGAATGGTTCCTACTGACTGACAGCGAAATGTTGATTATCATTGCCACTCAAGAGTTTTCAGAAGTGGTCTTTCGTTATTCTAACAGCTGATTTTGATTCCACCTAAAGGTTTCCTTCCGTATTTTTGGGTTTTATGGCTTTGACATATCCCTATTTGATAAAACTCCTGAGTTTTAATCCTGGAGTAGAATTTCTCAATGTACCGCGTTTTTGCTATTATTTTACCCTTCGAACTAGTTAAGTACTCCTCTCGAATAGGAAAATTTAAAAAAAAAATGCCTCAGTTTTGATAAACTAGTAGCTATATATTTAAAAGAGAACGAAATTGGGAAATGCCCATATAATCGTGAATCACTTCTACGCCAGGAAAAACAGAAATAAGTGACTCTATGTAGTTTATAGCTTCCCACTAACACACAATGTATTCTAAGAGTCCCTCATTAAACAGGTATTTAGAGAGGTTATTGCCTGCCGTATTAAGGCGGCAAGCACTTTTCATGAAGTCCTATCACAAGGCGACTCAAATCCACTGAACCCTCCACAGAAAGCAACTTTTACGGCAGAACGAGCAACAGTAAAACATCGCCAGCCGCCACAGTTTATTATAAAGTTGCATATTTGTTACTCCAGTTCACTTAAAGATTATGGCTGTCCGGCGGCGGCTGCAGCGTATAAATCGATTTGACTCTCACCGCTGTCCGCTCCATCGAAGAAACACTAAATTACCATAAATGTGTACACATAAGTTGCCGAATGCAATCCGCAGGTGATTCCAAATAATTTACCGCCAGTAAATGTCATCGTCATCGATGTTCTTTGAATCCACAAACACGGTGGTGATCTTTCGATCGCACCTTCACTTTGACGAGAGTATCGCCCTCATCGTCATTTTGTAATGTGCACCACGCATGCGACGTCATAAAGTTTAGGAAAAAATTGATTATTAAAAATGAAATGGAAATCGAAATCGACGAGCGCCGCCGTGATCACCATCTTCAAATCACAGAGGCCGCCCATGCTGCGTACTGGACCAGATACATTTTTGATGATTACGTGGATGTGGAGATTAGCATAAAAACCACTTTACCAGATTCTCCTTGATGACCACCTGCTCCGTTTCGGTTGACTCTGCTGAGACTTAAGCGGTGCGCGGTGTCGTCTTGCGATTGAATGTTTTGGCATATTCTGATGTGCCAACAAGTCGTTGTCGTTCTTTTCATTGGCATCTATCTCTCTCTCTGGCTTTTTTCAATCAGTTTTCCATCCGAGCGCGATCGATTTTATGACAATGATGACACTTTATTATTGTAAAATACACTTAACGCTTATGCGATTAAGCATAGCAGAGCAGAGCTGCTTCAAAGTTGGCCGTCACAATTTCTGATGGAATTAACACCATGAGCGCACAGTGGGAGTGGGAAGATCAGAGCTGAGCTATTTTTAATTTTCTATCGACGATTCAATCATCATCTTTGGAGCGTCCTATTTGAAACATTACTTTTGATCATCACTTTGGAAGCGTCACTTCAAGGCCCTTTTTGTTTGATCGTCGTTTTCGTAGCTTCACTATTTGATCGAAAATTTTAAATCATCACTTCTTGCTTATCAACTAAGACCGTAACAATTTAGTCGTAAATTTGGAGCGTTTTCCTTTTGATCGTCAATTTCTGGTTGTCACTTTTCATGCACTTTCATGGGTTGCTAAATGGCTATGTTAGTCTGATTCAGAGCTTCGTTTAGAGTAGCGTGCTACCTTCCGACCACTGAGTCGACTGAACCCAACTGATTTCCGTAGGGAAAAGGGCCCTAAAAAAGCCCAATTATTCCGAAAAGCAGGAAATACAGGCGAACATGGATCACGCGAAGGGCGCGTCCGCTACTTTCAGTAAGAGGTTTACCGAAGAAAATATAACACTAGGTCTTCTGCGAGAGCCTTGAGTTATTAGCGGACAGATAAAAGGTCTACGGAACGGTACTAGTAAGTTGATTGTAAAGCCATTACCTGTTTGATCGGACATTAACTTTATATCTATTCCAGAATACATATCGAAAGAACTGGTAACCCTGCTGATTAAGTTTTCAACCGAGAAGGGAACACAGAACATGGTGTGTGCTTTAGCATATTTCCTGGGCGACGACGACAACATTCTGCCCTTAGAGGTCCAGGAGCTGAAATGCCCATCATGAGGTCTGGGCAGCAGCTACATCATAGAAGGGGTGAGAGTCGTTTAGAATATCATATTAGTATTATGTAGATATATAAAATAAGGGATGAAAATCTACCTTCATAATTCACAAAGAGGTACTAGACCTCAAACTCGCGCCAGTCCACTTATCTCCAACTTTGTTGAAAATTGGCATCTGTACGATGAAGCCTCGCTGTCAGACCACCATCAACATGTCACAACATTTGACTTTTCCGGCATGCTTCTTCTAGATATGATCCAAAGTCGACGGACTGGAATCTATATCGATAATCCTCTCTGATGTAGATATGCTTGTCACCTCCATTAAATCCACAAAGGACTTTGATGAGGCAGTATATCAACTTAATGATGTGTTGCTCTCTTTCTATCATGACAGCTGTGTCACTAAAACCAGCTTGTGTAAACGAAGAGTTCCCTGGTAAAACGACCAGTTGGCTAAACTTAGGAAGCAAGAAAACGCTTCAACTCGGCTAAACGCACGACGAGTTGGGACGCATATAGGTTCGCCATTGCGGAGTACAACTCTGAATTAAGACGATCCAGACGTGCCACATTGAGGAAATGCTGCAAAAACATTGTCAAAATGCCCAGTAGCTGCACGAAACTATAAAGCATTAGTTAAGTATCAGGCAAACTGTAAAGGTTTATTAAAAAAGGCCGATGGCACCAAAACGTCGGACCATGGGGATAGAATCAGAACCCTACTACAGGTTATTTTTGTCTACTCGTGTACAATACAAGTAGCCGAACGCATCTGACAAAAGGGTCTGTATTACTAGTAGGGTTAGTAGTTTATCCGGTAAAACATTCAGTGCGGATAAGGCTAAGTAGGCTCTGTTAAACCTTTCAAAGCTTCCGGCGGTGATTTAATCTTTCCAGAGCTTCTACAGAAGGCAATCGATCTCATCCTATCGGGCATGATTACTTTATTTAGAGCCACCTACAACTGTGTGTACTTTCCTTCATTATCATTATCATCATTCATTTGTCATTAAAACCATGAAGAGACTTTTTGATGTTCATATTAGAGGCCTGTTAGAATTGTCTAACCTTCACAGAAAAGGAAAAAGCACAGATGGTGCCCTATCTTGTCAAGAAGTCAGAAGGAACTTTTCGTTCCAAGGAAGTGGCCCTCTGTGCCTTCCTCGATATTGAGGGTGAATTCGATAACACTGGCTACGACTCTATTGCAGGGGCAATCAGTATCAGAGGTATCGAAGACTCGACCAACCAATGGGTAAGGGCGATGCTTGCTTAAATGATAAATTGTATACAATGATGGTGAGACCTATTATCACGTACGTGGCCATCATTTGATCGTCAGATTCGAGGCTTCGTTCTTTGATCATTGCTTTTACAATATCATTTCCGGATCGTATATTAGGTCAAAAGTATTGACTACTCATTTGTGGAAAGTAAGTTTTCGATTGGCCTTTAAATTATACTCCTTAATCATCTATATGAATATCAGCTGAAATACTTGCAGAACAATAAACAAATTCATAAACCTAAACCAACCTTCCCGACCCAAAAATTTGCATCTCCATCTGTGATTTCAAGACTTCATCAATTGGAAGACGAACATAATAGTTCTGGTCCCACTGTCCTGTTACCGTTTTCTTCTCCGCTTTTAATCTCACTTCTGAGGGACATAAAAACTCAAGATTCAGAGTGCAGTCATTTACGTCCACCTCAGAGCAGATTACATATAGCAACAGCAACCGTCAATGACGACAATGACGACCACACACATGGAATGTCGAGATCGTCGTTAAAAGGATCATTGGCACAATTCCCAGTTTAACAGTTTCCACGGATTATAGAAAGAGATCGGATGTGGCGGCAAATTTAATTTCCAACATTTTGAAATGAACAATGCGAATAGAGTAGCCGTCTGATATCGGTTGCGTATTTGTGCTCCATTGATCTCGTCGATCGCATCATCGTTTTATTTTCTTCTAAAACGCGTTACACGCTTTAAATGGGTCATTGGGCGCTTTAATGAGTGGGTCCACTAAATGAAGGATAAGTAGCAATTTTATGATATTTCCGTCGTCGATAGCTCGATCTTTAAGGTGGTATTTCCTTTCGTATAGTAATCTCAAATATATTTTCAATTAACCATCAAATTAAAATTTTCATTTCCAATATCGACAAACCCGCGAAATGGGTAACAAAAATTTATTATACAGAAGGAAGGAATTTGAATCGTTTTTGGAATTATTGTTTTCCATCTTCCAGACTTGAGAGAGTTAGGTAGAGAGACTTCGAGTTCTGAAGACTGTCAATTTTCCGTCTTTTTCTGATCATCTAAGTTAGTGCTTTATTTATGTCAGGGAATTAAAAGCGCATTAAACGTTTTTCAAAGAAACCGTCGCTCCCACGCTTGATTACTGCCCAGAGAAAGAAAGAAAAAATGCTGCACGATCGTTTGCTTGTCATGTCATAGGGTTCAAAGTAGACCGACCGATCACAACAAGATTAGGTCATTTATATGCATAATTGAGTTGATTCTAACACCTTCTGTGTGCAGCCGCATGTAATTGGTTCTTAAACAGCCATTTCGGTGCTCCTTTCAACTATGTTGCATTATTAAGATTGATCCTCTAACCGCAAATACCGAATACCAAGGGCGGAAGACTGGCGTCAGACTGTCGCAGGACTTTCGTGAAAATCGTGAGATGAATTGATGTCATCACACTTAGACTGTAAAACATCACTTAGAGAACAATTAACATTTTACATTGGAGGACGACGACTATGACGTGCATGGCATTTGGAACTTGTAGGGTGAAACGTGCTTTTGTACTTTATATTGATACGGCCGCCGATCGATTATTCTAAATACATTTTCTAAGCGAGCTTGACAAAGATGCACTTGTTACTAAGGTTTTGGTATTGCACCTAATTACCGCTCAAACAGGCGCCAGATACTCAATTAGTTGTCTGCATAGTGCAGTGCATACAAATTTTAGAAACACACAAAAACAACTTAATTTTGAAATTTCTTCAATATTTCTCCGGCATATTCCCGTTGATGATCGTTTATTGACCCGTACTCAGTGCCCATTTCGATTGGCGTTTGCGGCCGCCGGACAAAATGCATAGCAATTCGTGATTTAAAAATTCAACAAACGCACCTTACCCTACCATCTCACAATTAAATTCCAATGTGTACGTGCGTGTACTGCGTTGCACATCCGGCGGTCGATCGACTGACTCCACTGTGAACGGTGGTCAAGTCAAGTCGAATCAAGATGCAACGCAATGGCTTTTCGAACCCAACCGCCCAGTCGCCCTTGCTGCAACATGAATTTGTCTTGTTCTTGAGTGTGTGTCACTGCACATTTGCATATTAATTCTAAATTGCGTAATTATTTTTGGACAGAAAAAAAAATATTCTTTTTGCTTTTGGTGTAGTTGCTATTGTTTCTGGTTGTAGTTGTTTCTGGTTTTTTTTTTTGTTGTGCGGTTGGTCTCACAACCAAGCGGGAAGTACAGCACTGAATGCATTTCACGTTTGATGAATTCATAATTAAAACTTCAAGTTGACAAAAGGCGGAATTATCTTTTCTATGAATGAAGCTCGTGTACGTTTTGTGGAAGCAAGGTTTGAAAGATATGGAAAATGAAATATTTACTTATTTTGAGCTAAATTGCAAGAGTATGGCGTTTTGCTTGCAGGATAAAATAAAAGTTTTCTTTCTAAGTCTTTAGTTTTTGTTAAACGTTGGCATTCTGTGATAAAATTCAATAACCAGAATAGTGCTGTCACTTACTTAGATAGGTTGTGTTACAGTTTCAGGTGAGCCTGAGCTTTATCTAAGATGCACGGTCCAAATAGCTAACAGCTTACTGCTTTTAGTTATGCCCATATGTGGGCGTCGTGTCTCAAGAGCAGTGATGAGCGAAATTGGTCTTGAATCACCTAAGATCACCTATTATCTTGCAAGGTTAAGACTGAGTGTGCAAGACCAAGAGTAAGAGCAGGACCATGTCTGCAAGATTCTTGCAAAAACAAAAACATAAAACATAGGTTATTTCGCTAAAAAATATATCATTTTATGATCATCGCCTTATTAATGCTTCATTAAATTGTAACCGTATAGTGAAAACTTATCCCAGTTTGTCCCATAAGCAATTGATTGATTACTAAAATCTGGAACTAAGTGATGACTTCAAGTCAGCTTGTGAGTCAACCAACATTACGTTATCAATAACTCAAGTACCATATTGGCATGCGTGGATCTAACTACAACCATACAGGATCAAATAGAGAGAGAGAGAGTTAGTCGTCTCAGCGTGATTTATTAACCTTCGTAAAGCTTGTGATAGTATCAATCACTCAATTTTGCAACCCAACAACCAAACAACCCCAATAAAGCAAGCAGCGCTGCTCTCATCGCACCACACACACAGAACACATTCATCATAGTATGACATGATCTGATGAGTGGGTTAAAAATCCCAACCATTCCTTTGCAAGTAAATTGTTTGCCACTTACACAATGTAACAAATTTGTATATCTTGGTCTAATACTCGACTATTGACTTATTTGAAACTGTCATCTTGAAGATATCCTATCAAAAGTTACTCCATTTTCGTATTTAGGAAAGTTAGATACTTTCTTAATAGTGATCTTCTATGAAATATAAATCACATTCCATTCCTGGCCTCCCGAATAACGACATACCACTATATATAATATAATATATAAATTATAATATAATTTAACGAAAAAAAGTGAACAGAGTTAGTAGCTAGTTGAGTTTGTATCCCATGGTAAAAATGCAGTATTTTATGTCGAAATGGATTCTTGTTAGATTGAATTCAAAATCTAATCAGAACATCTTTCAACCCTTATTGAGCAGAAAGATGTCGCCACCAAAGTGGTGGTTGTACCTGCTATTAATTACAATTTATAGCAGTTATTAGTTATTACCCATTTAATCATTTAATTTTATTCTCATTTCATTACTTTTTTATACAAGGTGTTTGAGAAACTTCGTCTTAAACGATTACAGCCTATTGTTGAAGAAAGACGCTAAGTCGCGGGTCACCAATTCGGTTTTAGGGTCAAACATTCCACAATTGATCAGGTTTATTGAATTTGAGAATTTGAAGAGAAAAAGATATATTCTAGCACTTTCCTGGACGTATTGCAAGCCTTCGACAAAGGTATGGTACGAAGGACTGAAGTATAAGCTTAAGCTTATCCTACCGAAAAAATTGTCTAGAATCCTGGAATCCTATCTTGACAATAGGCTCTTTCGTTTTAGATACGGAGCCGACTACTCGAAGTTCAAAGTAATTCACGACGGTGTACCGCAAGGTAGCGTTCTCGTTCCAATCCAGTTCTTGCTTTAGACAAGAAACATACCTCAAGACGAAAAGACAGTCGTAGCCACGTTCGCAGACGATACGAGTATCATCGCAATGGGTTATACTATTGAATCTTCGACAGGAAAACTTCATCGAGCTTAAAATATGCGAGTGGACAAAGTCCTGGTGAATTGTTCTCAACGAAACAAAGTCAACACATGTCAATTTTACATACAGAAAGGTAAATAATTTCAACTCGGTGCAAATACCGTATGCAAACGAAACAAAATATCTAGGAATGACTCTAGATGCAAAACTTAAGTGGAAGTCACACGTAAAAAAGAAGCGCGACGAGCTTGAAATCAGAAATGGGCAGATTTTCGAAACTAAGCGTGTATAACAAACTGCTCTTATATAAACAAGTGCTAAAACCGTCTTGGACATACCGTATTCAACTTTCGGGTTGTACCAAACTAAGCATATTGCAAACATTTCCAAACAAAACACTAATAGCAGTCGTAAGTGCTCAATGGTACATAAGGAATAGTTGTATTCACAGAGATCTAGCAATTGCTACTGTGAGTGACTTCCCTTTCACCACAAGGAGTACACAATGGTGGTATTGCTAGACATTGAATGCGATTTTAACAACGTCAATACATCTGCGATTACTGATGCGCTGTTAACTTTGAGGGTGGACGACTCGCTTGGGGATCGATTAATCTTCTGCTCATAAGTAGAATTATTAACTCAAAGCTGGGCGTGTCGTCTACTAGAAGATATCTCTGCAGAGGAGCCCACAAGGTGGAGTACTGTCCCCTCTTCTATGGAACTTTGCGGTGAATGAGTTGGTGCTATGCCTATGAGGTGAGGGCTGCAGAGTAATGCGAATGACGTTGTTATTGCCGTCTCAGGAAAATACCCGAATACCTTAAACGAACTCTTGCAAAATGTTCCCAACAACCTAACTTGCAGATCGTTGTGGCTTAGGGGTAAATCCTCATAAAATAGACATCAATTATTATATGGTGTTGGTTTAATTCCATAGGTGTCACTGCTAGCACCCTATTGTTACCAAGAATGCAGTCACAGTTAATGAAAATCGCTTCAGAATACTGAGCTTGTCCTATTCACCAGGAAATATAAAGTTCCACTTATTAACCCCCCTTCTATAAAAGGTATAAGCTTGAAATTCTCTGATAGAGCCAAGTATTTGGGTCTTATTTTGGACAGAAAGCCATGGTGGAAACCTAACGTACAAGAAAGAGTTCGTAAAGAAATAGTGGCAGTCTTTTCATGCCATTGGTAGCAGATGGGGTCTTCAATGGTGGACTTCCTTTAAATAAGAAAGTAAACCATGACAAATTAAGCAAAGTCCAAAGGTCAGCTAGTCTATGTATGAGCGGAACACTTCGTACAACCCCCTCCGCCGCATAAGACATTCTGTTCATCCCCACACCACTCGATATTTACAGCAGGCAAGTATCTGCTAGTATGGCTATTTGCCTTAATGCTATCTCCCAGTGGACTAAAAATTAAATCGGTCACTCCTCTATCCTGAATTTAGTCAGGATCCCAGACAACATAGAATACAACATTCCGCAACTATATTTCATCAAAAACTTCCAGGTCACCTTTCCCTGCAGATCATTCTGGGAAGAAGACGCTTACTTGGAAGATGAGCACATTCATTTTTACATAGACGGTTCAAAAACTGATGACGGAATCGGCGGAGATGTTGTATCAAAAAAGCTACATCTTTCTTTCCGTCTTCCAAATTATTCTACTGTTTTCCCGGCTGAACTATGGCGATCAGTGAAGTCTTGTCTTGGCTGAAGAGAAACGTTATATCCGCTAATATCCTCTGCATTGAATTCCCTAGAATCAGTCTCCAAAAATGCAATTCTACCACTTAACTGCCGATCATTGCTCGTGGAGATGGCGGAGCAATTCAATATCCACTTGTGTTGGGTGCCGGGGCACATAGACATATATAACTGTATAGCTGACGAACTCGCCAAACAAGGAACTAACTACCCTTCTTACCTAAACACGGTTCCATAGGCATACAAATCGCTACATGCAAACTCTTGTTCAAGCAGGATGCTAATGTAAAAACTAACTCTTGGTAGTCAAACGGTACAACTTGCATAGCGACAAAGCAGATCTGGCCCAAGCTATATCCGAAATGCTCCAAGTGTTTGATCATTCAAAAAAGATCGCAAATCTATGCGATTGTAGGTGTCATCACTAGACATAGGCAGGCATGCAGCAAAACTTGGAGTCTTCTCGAATGACTTCTGCAGAAGCTGCATGGATGAGGAGTAGGAGGAGACCATTGCCCATCTTCTCTATACTTGTCCAGCCCTCTTCCAAAAATGTAAACTTCTTCTACAACGACACTAATGATCTCATCAACATTGATATTGGTAATCTTCTACGCTTTATACGATGCTCTAATTAGTTCATCTAGTAGGTGGAAGGAATTTTTCCTGATCCGTATAATATCACAATGGACCATTACTGATCTAAGTGTATCGGTTTCACTGACAGCCACCTCAACCTAACAGTAGGTGACGAGGTAACAAGCTTTGCTTGAAAACTTCGCAACCATTAAATAGTCCGAACTTTATATGATACAGATTTTGTGCGTCGTCAGTACATTCCATCTAGCGCAGTAAGAGAAAACCGCATGTTATGACGGTTTTATTAGGTGTTATCGCTGGACGTCAGCCTACATAACACGATAAACTACAGAAGCGTAAACTGCTTGTTAAAGAAACTTAGTTGTAGTCATAACAAATAGAAAAAATGAGAGGGTCGTATTTTTGACGCTTGAGGCACGTATGCATAGATCGGCTGACATAGTCATGATCTGGTAAATGAATCGGGTATAACCTATGTTAAGGGACTTTAGAAGTTTTCTGAACCTCCAGGCGCATCAGAAAAAAAAGAATTACTTTTTCAGTGGAAAATTTGGGATCAAAAACTTCTCAGTGAGAAGGATATTTCTCATGATGTTTGGATCTTTTGTGGTCCTCTTTTCAATCACATACCTACCGATTTCGTCGTATAACCGCACTTCGAAGGATACTCTCCAGGTAATGAATTCATTTGATTTTTTACAATAACTCTCCATTATCGGTTGTTGAGTCGATGACCTATTACTATGGACATCATATTAGATTTCACAGTAAGTTCTGTATGTAGGTACTTATAAAAATCTATATAATTGTATTATAAAAAAATTTGATGAATAAAACTGAAGAAAACACCAGAAGCCCATTGATACGTTCGTTGTATAGACAATCGTATAACTGATACTGAATTAAACTGATAAATTACGACTAAGATATTCCAGCAACAACAACAATGACAAAACAGATAGGTATACTATTTTATTTTAGTTCGACTTCATGGGGAATGATTTTACTACCATCGACCAATCGAAAATCATAATATTCTGCCATAATTCCGTAAACATTTTAATTCGTCATCGATCGTAAATAATCATAATTCTCAACACTTTGACGCTACGAACAAATTGGAACTCTTTTGTTGTTGAATCATTTGACCATCGGAATAAATTCAATCGACACACATCGGAGACGCTGACGAGGTTTAAGCGAATGCCAAGTGTTATTTTAATTATTACTCGTCACGGGATTAAATTTATGATTATTTCATAAAAATGCAAATGAACTGCCATAGGATAGTGGCCGAAAGAGGGATATAGGCAGTAGAGAAGTAGCTATAGATGTTAAGTGCTAATAGTAGGAGAAGGTGTAGTCACTGTTGTAGTACTAGACGCGATGGAACAATTTGTTATTCGTGCAAAGTGTTTTTCAATTGGGACGCCACTTTTTTACATTAGGGTTCCTTAGTTGTGTGTTTAGTTATCTGCGTATTTTTTGAAGTCTCAACTCAACTATATTTCTCATTTAATTAAATTGAACTCTTCGATAACTTAAGAGACTTTCCGAAACTTTCAAAGTTTGATTTCCATTGCGACATTTCGAGCGGAAAACATTCTTAGCTATGAAGCCCTTTTATGGCTTCGTTACCAAGCAAAATTGTTGCATTTTTGTGCAAGTCAGTAACACAAAGTCATTCACAAAATGCCATTGCACAGCAACAATCATTTATTGTTTGGCTGGCACGCTATTGTTCTTCAATAATGCTGGCAATGCAGTCATAGTCAATGAAAATCGCTTCAGAACCACGTTGACTGAATAGTTTTTGGATGAATTGAAAGATAATCACTTGAAGTGAAGAAAATGTTTCAACAAGATGGCGCCACATGCCACACAGCTGGCCTAACAATCGAATTATTAAAGTTGTTGTTCGGTAGCCGTGCTGTCTCCAGTGATAGAATAGTAAATTGACCGCTTTAGTGGTGTTATTTGATGCCACTGGATATTTTTCTTTGTGGCTATGTTAAGTCCACCGTCTATGTCAATAAACCAGACACTCAAAATCAATATCAAATGCGAAATTGCCCGATTTATACGAAAAAGTCTTGAAAAGTCATTCGTTGAGGTGTTTCCGTGGAAGAGATTTGTATGACGTTGTACTTCACAATAATTAGCATTGACGTTACTTTAACCCAAAGTAATTTTCTCAATTTTCAAACCGAAGCTATTTTTTTCATGAAAAAATAGGCCTTTCTTAATGAAAAACCTATTACTTAAACATTTCTTAACTTTTTTTGAAGTGAAATGTAATCAAGACATTAAGCAAATACCAAAACTAAAGCTACAAGATCAATTGCACTGATTCGCGGTGCTTCCGAAATTTAGCCCGTGACGTACCTATTTTGTTTAATGCCTGTGATTACTATGCCAAATCCTCATTCGAGATTGAAAATTCTCATGGAATCACTAGTGTGCGCTGATGATTACCACGAACATCACATGTGGCAGAGATTATCATCGAATACGCAAATAGACTATTTTTGTTAGGCAAACAGACAACGCGGGGGAAACCCTTTATTTGCTTGTGGTTTGCCCTTTTTGTGTTTGTGTGTAAAACCCACAATCTGAAGAAGCAGCCGAGAGCAGCCGGTTTGGATTTGCATTATCTGATCTGAATTAAATCCGTGTCGACTTAAATCTAAGGAGTCTTTTCTTGTCAGTGATAGCAAATCATCCCATATTTAGGATTTGAAATTCCCAATTGCACAAGTTTCTGTTCCTGCTTCTACTGCGGCTAGTTACCCGAATAATTCCACAGAGCATGACATGTGTATCGTCACCACTTTGGGATTTTTCAACGCCACCGCCGCATATAACTCTCATGATAATGCCAACAAACTATTGAGATATCCGTTTAATCTGGGAAAATACTGATTATTTGGGAAAAGAAAAGTATAAATAAACAGAAAGATAGCGATTGTGAGGATAAGGAACGTTCAATGCAAAGAAATGTTGAGTGCACATGAAAAAATGGAAAGTTTTCACTGTAATTAGTATGGTAAGAAGTTTATTATTCTGTACTCCAACACTTGTATCGCTCATACATATAGACAAGATAATTTCTGATATATTTTCTAAAATAATTTATTAAAAAAAAATTTTGCTACAAAATCTGGCTTAAAGTGGCTGGAATTTCTCTTTTTCTCTCTGGTCTTAATTCTCCGACATAGGTTACAATTTCGAAAGTCTGAGAACGTCAACAAGCTGTTACTAATCCACAAAAACTTTAATCTATACTTGTACTACTCCGAAGTCAATTTTAAATTGCAATCGTTCAAAAATAGAAGCCATTGCATCCTCCTTAGAAGTATGTTTGCCTTTAATATAACGCTGGAAATTAATCGAAATAAATAGAAATGAAATTTTGTATGGAAACTTGAATTGACAATCTTCAATGCAGCTACAGGAAGGTTATAGGCTTTAGTAAACCTCCAATATACCCTCTCAAGTTGTGTTATTTTCTCCACATTTAGAATAAGTAATCGGTTATTGGCAGCAGACCTGCGACTTCGTAAAACCTTGTAGTCGACACAAACTTATAGCTGTTTGGCACCCTCCAAAGTCCTGTAAAGATCCTAAGTACCTTCCTTTCAAATAGGGAGATCTTCTTCATCGTCGTTGTTGCGAGACGGTAAACCGTATGGGATAGCCATAGGTTATCACTGGCCTGATGAGCTGCTTGTACATGAGCAGCCTGTTTTTGTTGGACAGTCCATTTCGCCTTCTTAGAAGCGGGTGCACCAAATGAAGAGTGTAGCTAGCTTTCTTCATTGTTTGGTTAACTTGAGCTTCTCAGTACAGTTGATTCCCAGATACTTTCGGCGGTGTTCCTCCACATTTCGGGCAGCTATCTCAGGAGATCAGGAAACAGCATACGTGATGGAGTCATCCGCCGCAAAAAGCATGGCCCTTGTTGCGATGGGTTGATCCGCCGTTAAAATGCTATGCAGGACTGGTCCAAGTCTGGAACCTAAATCAGCCACATTTACTAATCGATTCTTATGAAATTTTCAATGTATATTACTGGCTGGTGGAGAAAAGTTATAAGCTATAGTACACCATTTTCCCGTTCCTGTGGGTGCTAAATGTAAAATATTAATATCAGCCACATTCTCAATATATATTATTGGTTGGTTGGGGAAGGTTTTAGGCTATGGTACACCCCCACAATGCGATGGTAACAGGAAGATGGAGCTTCATGTGTACGGGAAGCGAAGCGCATTGTATCGGCTAGTAGTTTATTACAAGAATAGATCAGCCACTTGTAGACTTCACAATCATATGAAGAAAATGGCAAGAAATTGATCCCATGGCGCAAATTTTAATACCATCTGGCATAATAGTTTGTCACATAAGGAAAACATGGGGCATACACATCGAACCACATTTGGAACCAGCACTAGAGCATTGGAATATATTCCGAACATATTGGCATTAGAGACGTGGTTAATGTTCTTGCCCCATTGCGGTTGACAGTTGGTATAATTGTATACCACCAATCAACTAATCATTACTTGAATAATAATTTGCTGAGTTAATTAGTAAATAAAATAATATATAGACTTATCAGCTATTGGGTGGTAGGTGGTTCACAAAGAAATTGCTCGAATTCGTATGAATAAGAAAATACTTTACAATTGCAATTGCTTGGCATTTGACAGCAAGTGGCTGTCAAAAAATATCTTTTTTTTTATTAGGGCGTGAGTATTTTGATTTTGGGAAAAATAAAAAATTGAAAGAAAGTTACAACTTTCGCACAGATACTTGCATTTACCCGATGCCGAGGAGGATTATCTAGTTGGTTATTATTCAATTTTTTGCGGTTTTATAGGTATGTTTTTTTATGTATGTGATTTGGCTCAACTTGACGGGCAAGATACGGAAACATCACTTAAATCATCAACTCTATCAGCACGTCGTCAAAAGGAGGCCAATAAAGTGACATTTGTGAAAATTCTGGGATCATTTGGAAACAAAGCCGGTCAAGGCGTCTAATATAATCCCACAGTGTAAAAACTGTCAATCCTTTGGGCACACAAAATCAAATCGTAAATTATTTCTCAACCGATTTGTATGAAATTCAGTATTGTCATTTGTGGGTCCTCTGGGGGTCTTTTAATGGTCTTTTGAGGATCTTTTGGGGTCTTTTGAAGGTCTTTTGAAGGTCTTTTGAGGGTATTTTGGTGGTCTTTTGACGGGTTTTTGACGATTTTCAAGCGTCTTTTGAGGGTCTTTTGAGGAGTCTTTATAGGGTCTCTTGGGGTCTTTTACAGGTCTTTTGGGGTGTTTTTGAGGTCTTTCGGGGGCCTCCGGAGAATCTTTTGATGGTCCTTTGGGGGCCTTTTGGGGGGTCTTTTGGTGATTGTTTGGTAGTCTTCTGGTGGTATTCTGGGGATATTTTTGTGGTCTTTTTGGTGTGTGAGTATCTTTTGAAGGTCGTTTTGGGGTCTTTTAATGATCTTTTTGGTAGTCTTTACTGATTGTTTGGGGGTCCTTAATGATTGGTGGACTTTTTGGGGTAAACAAACATAGCTGATGGTTTTCCAATACTGAATTAGACGGCATACAATTGACCATGCGAGAAGTATAGATTTTAGGGGTTAATACCGCAAACACTCGATGACTGCATTTGTAATTTGTTTATTGTAATTACGGATGCAAACCGCCCCGAAACTGCAAGCGTTTAAAGACTAATGGCATGTCGGTCGGAATCATTGTGATGCGTTGACATATCACAAAAGAAAGACCATGAAAATGGATCAGCTGTTAAATGAGATTTGCGCACATACTGCTAACTATTCTATCTCTATTCTATTGGAATAGAAATAAAGTAACGTCTTTCGTTTATCAGATCAAGAATCAACACAAAAGAGGGAAAAGAAAATTTAATTTTTTATTTTTTTTTATTTTAAATTAGGCTGGAATGCGTTTTTCCGAATTTTTAATTTTACCAAAAACATTCAATTGAGTTATTCCACCAAAAATATCCAATTTATCGTTTTCCAAATTTTCTGAATTTTCCTGAACTTTCTATTGCTTAAAATATTTCCCCAGAGCGTATTTTTATTTTTTATTTTTATTCCATTACATTTCTTTTGCAGGACCATAACGAACAAAACAAAAAAAAGAATTACGCAAACCCATCGTTCGAATTGTGAGTTATGTTCGCAAGTTCACACAAAAATCCTATGAAAGATGGAACTTTCAGCTTTCTCTGAATATTCCAATTTTTCGGGTAACTTTTCTTTTTCCGTATGAACTTCATTCTGACTATGGTCAGCATTACAAAATAAAAATGAGCGATATTGGTTAAGCCGTTCTCAAGTGATGCGGTTACCAACGAAAAGCGTTTCATTTTTATATACATATAGAGATTGCAACTCGCTAATTTTTTGTGCTCTTCGTTATAAACTAAATATTAATTTTTACAATATTATATTTTATATAAATCCGTTGCCGTGGCCCTCAAAATCAGTTGAAATTTTTCATGTCATCTTGTTGATTTATTGATAAGTTTATTTTTTCCAATATTGAATAGGAAATTTCTAATACATACATCCATCCAATGCGTCAAAAGTCAATAAAAAAAAATAAACCAAAAAAGTAACACATTCAGTCACATGGCATTCCGTCCGCCTCTATTCACTTCCTATCATCGCATGGAGAGTGGCTGCTGTTAATCCGGTTTCCCACTACTAATCTGCCTTCCTAACTCCTAACGTATATTCTGCACAATGGTGACCACAAATTGTAACACCTTTTCAGTGGTGTGCCGTCAAGTGAATCAAAATTGACTTACGTTTAGATAGATACATAGCACGGCCTGACTGACCGATCAGTTTGATAGCTGTAACTGTACTTAGCTCCTCCCATTCTCAATTCAAATAGGTATATAGCAATATAGCAGAGAAAACGCAATTTTGCAGACGACATTCAAAGAGAGTTTCTCTTAAATGTGATTGTGAAACGCTCTCTTCTTATGGTGCTGATGTTGTTGATTGTCGATATACCCGTTTATTGTTTTTACCTGGATGTTTTTGTGCAGACTGATCGACTGCTGCTCGAGCAGTAGCTCGCGATCGTATTCATTGTTGTGAAGAACAAAATGCTTCTTGTAAGACATTGACATGAGCAACAAATCAGTCGTTTGCTAGTAGCTGAAGTGTGACATACTCAACTGCTTGAGAGCGCGCGTTTTGTTAAAAAAAAAGATTTCTGGTTTTTTATTCTTCTTTCTTAAAGTGTTGAACACTCCTAACGATAAGTGATAAAAATTAAAGACGAATACGAACTGCAACAATTACATAAAAAATAACTAATAACTCTTATTCGATTTTTGTAATCAAATAAATGAACTAAGTGATAAGTGTGTGTGAGAAAGTGAAAAATATTGGATTAACTTTACAATAAGAAGAAGGACAAGACCTTTAGTGCAACACAAACCTAAAATAACGGATTATACACCACCCATATCATATAAACAAATCATAAAACGGTAAGTTTTTAATAAATGCCGAAAAAAAATTCGATTCGCTCGATAAAAACAAAAGACTTAAGAAACAAACTTGCACCAAAAAAAAAATATTTTTTTATTTTTTCACAATCTATGTGTTCATTGCGATAGAACATAAATCAGTTGAAGTCATATCAGCGAATGGGGCATTAATATAATTAATTGACTTTTTTTATTTATGACCTAATGGTAACTTGAAAGCGACGGCATTTGCCACTAATAAGCTAATTAGTATTTAGCCCAGTTAACAGGCTAAAAAAGAACATATTTCAAAATTAATTTGATACTAATTCTGTTTGATAAGTCTTGGGTCTACTTTTTTGTCGAATCAATCTTTTAATTTGGACGAAAGAAAAACGACTCGCCGACCATCAACCAATTCCTGAAACTCAATAAAAATTCTCCCGAATTTTGTGCCAATTTTGGTGCAAAAAAATGTGATGACTTTAAATTTTTTTGTGGAATTTTTTTACCTTCTTTAGTGGAAGAAAAAAAAACGTAATTCAAAGAATTCCCTTTGTTACATAAATTTACGAGGTCAGATTCTTTTCTTTGTCGGGCATAAGGATTTTTTTAACATCCGCTGAAGGTCTTTCACCGTCAACCAGAACAAACGGCCCAACGTTTGTTACATAAATTTTTAGCGAGGTCACATTTTTTGCACTCAAATGATTTAGTGTATTTTTTACTGGTTGGTTGACTGGCTGACTGACCTGGTAGTTTATTACCACACAAGGAATTAGCAGCTACCTAAATATCCTCAGATTTCGCCTCTGACTTTTGGGTAAAAAAGTCATCTGTGTTTTACAATAATACTGCGGTCATAAAAACAATTTATGACTTGTGCAGGAATATAGCGCGAGTAAAAAAACGATGTTTAGGGTTGCATAACCTGACAGACGATTTGCTGTTGTTTTTTTTTTCGGTTGTCAACGTTGTTGCAAGGAATGTAATAATTTGTGAAGAGCAATAAAATGCTGAAAAAAGTGTATAAAAAGTTGCATGTTGTAGGCAAAGTCATGTTAGTCAGCAAAACGCAGTCGAGCTGTAAGCAACCTTTCATTCTTTAAAAAAATGTACCTTTAAAAAAAATAATAAAAAATTTAATTTTTTTTTTACCAATCTTGCAGATGAACCAAACATGCAAAGTATGTGGCGAGCCTGCTGCTGGATTTCATTTTGGAGCATTCACTTGCGAGGGATGCAAGGTAAGCATCACTTTTTAACGAAAAGACACAAAGAATCGCAACTAACTTTAAACTCTATTTGCAGTCATTTTTTGGCCGATCGTACAACAATTTGTCATCGATCAGCGAGTGCAAGAACAATGGTAAATGTGTGATTGACAAGAAGAATCGGACAACTTGCAAGGCGTGCCGGTTGCGCAAATGCTACACCGTTGGCATGTCAAAGGGTGGCTCTCGCTATGGACGTCGTTCGAATTGGTTCAAGATTCATTGTCTGCTGCAAGAGCAACAACAGCAAGCTGCTGAAGCTGGTGGTGTTGCGGATTTGAATGGATTTGGAGATATGGCTGGAGCTGCAGCGGCGGCAGCAGCTCAGCAACACCTTCAACAGCGTTCGTCACATCTTGCATCGCATATGGGTGGACTTTTGGGATATCCTGGATATTTGCCCGATATAATGCAAGGAGGCGCAGGTGGCGCTGACCTTTTTAAAAGTTCTTTTCATAGTCCGTCGGCGTTTATGCAGCAGGGAGCAACACGCCACCCAGCCGACGGAGCCAGTAGCCTCGCTGATTACCCATCATCTGCAATGCCATTCTTTATGATGAACTCATTGCCGATGTCATCGAGTGCAGCGCAATCGGCATTTCAGTTGCCACCACATTTGCTCTTTCCCGGCGGCTATCATCCAGCGGCAGCAGCTGCTGCAGCCGATGCATATGCTCGCAGTGAACTCTACAAGCATCGTCAGTCAGTAGATTCATCTGAGGGTTCAAATCGTTGGGCCGAAAGTGTTTCACCACGCACCGAAGAAGAGGTGCGCAGCAGTCCATTACAACAAGCTTCCTCCAAAGTGTCTGTCGATGAAGAGCGACGTTCTGAAGTATCTCCAGTATCGCACTACCCACAACACCAGATACATAGTCCAGTACCGATAATGGCCAATGCCACTCCTCCAGCAGCACTAACAGCGGTTGAACAGCGGATATCACCAGCTCCACCAGCAGCCCCCGCAGTGCTCACCAACAGATTCGCAACGAAAATGCAATCTCTCTCACCCGTTTCCGTCTGTTCAATTGGCACCGAAACTCGACAACCGTCCGCCCACATTGAACAGGACATCCCAATGGATCTCAGCATGAAAACCCAAATCAGTCGTAGTTCCAGCCAAAGCTTTAACACAACCGGCGATAGCGACATGCACAGTGAAAGCAGCGAAGAAGAGTTACGACAGTCGCATGAGGCGCATGTAGCGGCACGCCGGAAGTTCTATCACCTCAGTGAGCATGAATCTTCGGAAGCTTCATCGGACAGCAGCAGCGAGCACGAAGCAGTCAAACGGCAGAAAATCGCCGAATCACAAAGCAATTACAGCAACTTTGGCAGCGCCAACAATCCGACAAGTTTGAGGGGGATTTTCGTTTGTGTTTAAAAAAGGATGGCGTCTTGTAACGGGGGATAGCATTTGATAGTCAAAGATCTTTAATAGAATTAAGTTTAGTTGAAATTTTTGGAATTTTTTTTTGTCCTCATTTCGATTCCATCCCAAATTGTATTTTTGTGTGAGTTTCCTGCAATCTCGATCGATCTTAAATTTTTTTTGTACATTGTGTTTTCTATATGTAATTGTAATTATACCGAACATTGTTACCACCATATACTTATTGTAAATTTTATTTGCCTTAATGCAATTGTATTAGTATTATTTATAGATTTTAATTAGTTAATCGAATTAGCCGATAAGCGTGAGCGCAAGCGCGATTCGCCCAAATGAACAACAAAAATGAATAAACAAACAACAAATTGTACATCTTGGTTTGGTTTGTATTCTGTTTTTTCCCTTTAACTCTTGTGATAAACCTCACGATTAGTGATACACGTTCTAATTTGTGAATTAGTTTCGACTTGGGTGGTATTCGCCAAATGTGTCAAATTGGCAGAAGCCGACTGAGATCTGTGCTAATTGTTGCTGACAAACTTTTGCATTACATTTTTATGTTCGTTTTGGTCCAAATGGTCGATTTAATGATTTGGTGACGATGACGATGACAATGTGATAATTATATTGTGCCAAACTTGGGGATAATTTTCGCGAATTGATTTGATTTTCTCAGAATTTGGCTAAAAAATTAATCGATGTGTAGCAACGATAATAATTAAAGATGCTGTGATGGTGTTGGTGATTGTCCAATGAATAGTAAATGTAATCTTACAATAAATATAACCAGAAGACAAATAGTAGGTACACAAGAACTGGTGAGGGAATTTTCAAAGGATTTCTGAAAAGCAATATTTCCACAAAGAACAACCATTTATTCTCAGGAAAAAAAATCGTGTGTATCAGTGTACATGGTAAGAAGTGAAACTACTTCTGGTTGTCTATTGAGAAATAACTATGTTTCCAAAATTCCAGTCCCTATCCATGTGTATAACATATATACCATATCCCAGAACTTCAATATGAACAAGACTTACAGTCGCCTATTAGTCCTAATACCGAATTTCATACAAATCAGTTGAGAAATGACTTAGACCCTAAGATCACAGAACACAAAATCGTAACAAAAAATCGCAACAAAAAATCGCAAAAATTCTTATATTTGATCCCGTACTCGTTTTCTTCTTATCGTCGATAAAGAAGTCTTACTTCAAAACATAGATTCACCGTAGTGAATAAAATCTCAATTTCAATTAAATGTTGCTATTGATTGGGCCCGTAAAACGACCATATTATGGAACCCCAAATCTGCCTCGGTTACACTGGTGAACGAAGAACGAACACGTCAAATGAAATAGCTAAACGATTTTAGAATTTTCTCATGGAACGTACGCTCACTGTATAGAGCTGAATAGCAACTAGCCGATGCCCTACCCAAATATAATGCTGACATAACAGCAATTCAGGATATGTAAAGTAATTGTGTTGTTGAATTGTGCAAGTAAATGAAAAGCTATGCACCCTAAGCGTTCGGGGCAGATTTAAAACATAAGCCTCATAAACGTTCACACACCTACAGAGGATTTCCCAGATGATGAAAAAGAAAAATTCTTTGAATCAGTCGAACGGGAACTCCATGCCTGTACTCAGTATGACGTAAAAATCATTCTGGGGGTCATGAATGCCAAAATAGATAGGGAGCCAGTATTCAGGCAGTACATATACACCCATAACTTAGACGAAAACACTAATGACAATGGATAACGAGTCATAGAGATGGCAGCAATCAATAATTTGGTCGTTGCGAGTACAAGGTTTTGGCGTAAAAATATCCACAAAGCCACCTGGGTATCTCCTGATGGAGCCACTCGTAACCAGAAAGATCACGTGTTGATATATCGCCTCCACAACCCGAACTTGATGACGGCGAAACAGATTTGAGTCAACACGGCTGCCCTTCGCAACGAAGAGGCCAGAAACAACTACGATCAAGCGATGTAACTATACAAGTTGAATTGTGCAAGTTGAATTGTTCCCCAGGGGAATTGTGCCAGTGGAATTGTGTCCACTGGAATTGTGTCCAATGGAATCGGCCGGTTACCCTAAAAAAGCTATACGACTTGGAAAGAAACATTTCAAACCGTTGACCCAGGTCGTTTTACCACTACCTAGATGTTATTGTCATAAATAAAATAATTTTGTCAACACGTGGAGGCTACAATCATCAAAATATCTTACTTACGTAAAGCTTTCTCTGGTCAAAAATGGCAAATCATCATTGAAAAAAATACAGATGATGATGAGATAGATAAGCCACTCGTGGATTCGGTAAAACGTTCAGCAAGGCACCTACCGATAAGGACATCCCTTCGTCGCTGTGTTCAATGTATCTGTCAAAGTCAAAGTCAAAAAATGCTCTATGGAAAGCCAGACTGTACGCATAGAAATGCAGTGAAACAATCCCAAACGCATCTGTGTTTATGGGATGTGAATACAGTGTTCAAAAAATAAGCAGACGCATTTTATGAAGCACGGTAACTGGTAGTAATGCAAAGAGCAAAATATGTAGTGGGAAACTTTAAGCATGCAATTGTGTATCAGCGGAACAGTTGGACATTCTGTAGAGAAGGCTTTGACCAAAATCGTACGACATGGATCTATACTGGCTGCGGTGTTTCATTAAAAATTACATCATCGACGTCCACAACATAGAGTTATATAATCAGATATATTCAGGATACCATGTCCTAACTTGCGATATGGACAAAACAATTTTTATTTTTTTTTTATTTTATCTATGTATAACCAATAATTAATCGGTTAGTAAAATTAAAAAAATAATTAATTATTTCATAATGTGACCCGGAAATTCTTATTCGTTTTCGCAACATCTAGTTTTAAAGAACCCAGCCATCCTAAAATAAAATTAAGAATTTTATGTCCACACGAAAATTCATGAACTATAATAATATCTCAACAGATAAAATAGGTATTGAGAGATAGAAATTTATCCGATTGAAGAGAATGATTAAAATAATTCATTATTCGTCCGTTAGGGCTTTCTATAGAACAGAAAATCAAAAGCAAAAGCCACATCACGTGCGAGCTCACACACTAAGGTAACATGTCAAATAGAAAAGCGGAAATCGTTACAGTTTTGGAAGACAAACAACGCACTACGCAACAATGTAACTTGCACTCCACATAACCTTCCTCCTCCTTCTCCTCCTCCTCATCCTGGTCAATTGAAAGATCTTATCAAAATCCATAGAATACTTTTCGAAATTATTCATTTCGATTGTTTCCATTTCCATTCTAAATGAAACGTCGCGTCGAAGAATGCCTGCTCGTCGAATTAAATCTTAAAAACTTTTTTTTTTGACAACACGTGCTGATTTAAATAATAAACTTAATATTAACACATATAAAAGTCATCGAGGGTGTAGCATGGAATTTTAATCGCTTAATTATGAAATGCGAGCTGAAGTCAGATCGGGCCTGCGGGCAAACGGGCGGGCGTCACGTAAATTATTATTGCCCAGCCAGTGTGCTACCTGATGCTCGCGCAGTGCCCAACCAACGAACCAGTGTGGATCCCAAAATACACACATACTCGTACATTATCGTCTGTCGAGGCAAACATACAGAAGAAGAAAAAAAAAACGGATGGATGGATGGCCAAATTCCGCGATAAATTTTCGAAGCAAAAATGTCGTCCACCATTGTTTTGGATATGAGGATCGATCGCTCCAGCATTGCTCATGATGGCGGTGTGATAAACCTTTTTTGGGTGGCTACAGCGATTTATTACGATAATTCGCGGACAGACAGATCTGGTTGGAGCTTTTATTATACTAAACATTTGTTGTTGTTGTTGTTGCTGTTGACTTGTCGTTATTTTATTGCTTTCTGATGGCAATAGACGCATCAGAAAATTCAATTTTAATGGCTTCAGCGGCAGGCAGGCAGGTCGTCACTCTTTTGTCACTTGTACTGGTATCCATATACATATATTTGTCATAGTATTGCACGTAGTACACAAGCGACGATACGATTGGCTACCACTTTTGACTACACAATCAGTTGATGATCATTCTTAACGTTTGTTGAATTTAATTAATAAAAGCGGAAAATTAAACGATTGAGCTGCCTTTGGCTGCCTTTAGGAGACTTCATTTTATCATGATGATCAAGTGTGCTGTTTGGTTCATTTGAAGTTTTACAGAAAAATGGAAAAAGAAATTCTTTCTTTAATCAATAAATAAATTTAAGACTTGAAGTTAACTTTCTGGATGAATGAGACACGCGCCTAAATAATCAGTGATACGAAAATATTTCCTGGCCACGTTTTCTTGACGACTTTGTTTATATATTTCATGTATAGTTCTATTTGAGATAGTATCGAAATTCAGGAAAAGAGAAAACCTTTGCTTTTAAATTTAAGTTCTGTATGGTTGTGTTGTCTTTTTCTGATATAAAATTTGTCTCTTATTCTAAAAGGAAATAACAGATTTAGGGAGAAGTTAATTGGCTTTAGTTTATTGTGATGATAAATATTATTTTTTTTCTGGCCAGGAATATCCGTATAAACCGCCAAATCTTAGGATCGCAAATTTTCCGCAAACATAAAAGTTATGACGTTACTATAAACAAATAGAAGTATATTAATACGTAGTTACACAGAAAAAAGCTAAGGGATCGGTATGGAAACCAGAGGAACTTCATTTTTATAATTAATGTATTTAAAAAGAAAAAAGTTTAGAGGTCAGTATGGAGCCCTGGAGAACTGCATTTTGTAACTAATGTATTTACATTGAAAAATACTTAACGGTCAGTATGTAACTCTGAGGAATACCAATTGTAATTAATATAATTATAAAGAAAAAACAGTAGGGTTCAGTATATAACTCTGAAGAAAGCCATTTGTAATTATTGTATTTACACAAAAAAGCTTAGGTGTAGGAATGGAACCCTGAGGAATACCATTTGTAATTAATATATTTTCAAAAAAAAGTTAGGAGTTAGTATGAACACCGTTTTTAATTAATATATTTACACGACAAACAGCTTGGAATCCAGTATTATCATATTTAACTCTACAACCTGTGTCCAGTCCTGGTCTCATGCAAAAAATAGATTCAAGCCAATGTCATCCATAAACTCTGGGCGTCCTCGTCTACGCCATCTTTCCAGCGTATGTTTGGCCAGCCTTGCTGTCGTGTTCATTAAATCCAACACCAATTCTTTCATTTAGCTGGCCATTTAGCAACTCATGAAAGCGAGTTAAAAAAAATGGAAAAAATCTCTTTCAGTTTTACTTGAATTCTCCAAATTTTCGGCTACTTTTTCAAATTTTCATTACGTAAGAACCTTCCTGAGACTATTAGGAATTTTTTTTTTAAAAATGAGCCAAATCAGTACCAACGAACTGCATATAATTTTAATTTTATAGATAATAGCTAGATAGTTGGCGCATATAAGTCAGCCAAGTGTAGAATAAATGCGCATCAAATACAATTCTTTTACTTCAAAATGACGAATCATTCGAATTTTTCCAAAACAACAACAAATCGATCAATTATTAAGCGGATAATAGCATTCAATTCCCAATAACAACTTAACGCATCGCGTAAAATTTCCATAAACATTTGAATCGTTTATTGCCAACTTGCCACCAATTGAAGGCATAAATTGGCATAAGTTTTAATTACAACTCGATAGAAATAATTAAAGGTAAATTAATTTAGAAAATTTTATCTCAATAAATCACGAGTGAATATTAAGTTCTGTGCAAATGAAAACGCCAGTCCATAAGCGTTGCGAATGACATTTCTATCACACTTCGAATCGACTGCTTGTCGAAAAGCGTAGTAGTGAGAGGTGCTTCTTAGTTTTACATTTTTATTCGATTTTTTCTTATTATAGAAAGAAATGATTTACTGTCCCATAACGTACAAGTTACAAGTTAATTAAATATTAAGCATACCCTCAGAATTCCAACCGGATCAAAATATATTAAGAGATAGCATTAAGTGAGCTTGCCATCGAGTGAATATTGTGGGAACTATTCTCATATCACAGCTCTCAATAATTAAAGCAAGCGAACGCGTTCATATTGGATAAATTATTTTGTCAATAATTGCATAATTAAAGTAAGAAAAACTCCAAGTTCCAATGCCCAAGTTCACACCGAACTCTAGCACCTTCTATGTAATTCTTCAACTTTTGCAAGGCAGGGCAAGACGTGTCAGCTAATAACTTCATAAAGCCTACCATATACGCTATCAAAATATTTCAAAACCGGAATGCCAAGGATTACAAACAAGAGGTCGTATCAAATGTATATCAGTTTATCAACTTTCATATGGCACTCAGCAACATGTTCTTTGAAAGAAGAATTATTGATGGTATATTTGAGTCCAGGTGTGTGTCTTTCCACAGGTAATTAATGCGTTGGACTACTGAGCGGGAGGATTGAATTTTTGTAGTTGGTTCCTCTTACTTTGAGTTTGTTCTATGAGCTTAATACCCAAAAGGCTTCCTGCTATCGCGAGTGTCTGAAAAACGTCCGAGAGTAATAAATGATATGAAAAGCTTCTCAGTTTTCCCCTTAGATATAGTTTTAAATTGTAATTTCCTTTCAATTGTGTGCAAAAATGTAACTCGCACAATACGTATGGTCGCGAGAAGCGTGGACAACAAATCTTCGTTGGGCCGAAATATGGCTATTATATATTATATAAGGATCTTAACTCGGCTGGCTACAATGTTATATTTTCGGGAAGAGGAACCCGCTCTGTAAGTCTTTGAGAGTTTATAAAATTAGAAGCCTTTAGTAGAAACCAAGACAAACTACTCTCTGTAATGACATATATTGACATGGTCTCTAAATCAGGACTTCTGCAGAGATGACAGGGAATCAGAACCGGTTCAGGGCTGTAAAGAACACAAGCATAAAAAAAAATCATCAAGCATTTTGTTCTAAAGGTCCACTCTGAATAGCAACCCCTCGCCTACGAAAATTATCTCAAAATAGAGGGTTCCAAAAGTTAATACCTTGAAGCTCTAAAAAGATATTCTAGGACTAGACATTTTAAAATAAAATAGAAGTTTAGGCCTGTTACTACCTTTCATTTCGTCTTGGAGTCAAAAACGATAAACCAACAAATGACAGAGAGGTTAGGTTAGATTAGGTTAAGGTGGCTGTCAGTGAAAATCTGGCACACTTAGACCAGCAATGGTCCATTGTGATACCACACGGATCTGGCAAAAAATTGTTCACCTACTCGCGGAACTAATTAGAGCATCGTATGAAGCGTAGGAGACTGCTCATATCCATGTTGAACAGATTATTAGTGTCGTTGTAGAAGAAAGTTCTCACATGGAGCTTACGTTTTTGCGAGTTTGCTGGACAATTACTGACAAGATGGATAATGGTCTTCTCCTCCTTATCATCTAAGCAGCTTTTGCTGAAATCATTCGAGAAGGCTCCAAGTCTTGCTGCATGCCTGTCTATGAGGCAATGTCCAGCGATGACACCTACAATAGCACCGATGTGCGACCTTCTTTTAAAGATCAAACACTTGAAGCGTTTCGGATCTGATAGATGACAGATAACTGTTGAGATAATGTCATAGCTACCGTGCCTATTAAATTACCCAAAGTTCAAACCATCAAATGACAGATAATTGTGTAGAATTCCACATAGTTACCACGCATATTAAATAGAATTGCCAATAGATAGAACAAAATTTTCATAAATTTAACAGAAAAGCATTTCAAAACATCCCATCTATTATACTGTATGGGAGAATGCTAGATATGTTTTTAACATTAAGAAGGCTATTTCCTCCAAACTTCAACTATTTACTTGTGTAGCCTATGTACGAATATTTTGGTAGATGGTTCAAATCGGCGAATGCAACTTCCATCTCTGACAATTGGAAATATCGTGCATGCACCAGTTCAATTCAGTTCAGTTCAGTTGCCGTTACCTATCAGCTGCTCCTTTAAGCCCGTTGACCGATATTGATGAGTGCAATATTTCCGGAATACCATATCGAACGCGATCTCCTTTCACATCGCGCAAAACCTCATCATTAACATTAAAAACGTGAACAGAAAGGATGATCGCATCCACCGTCTTCTACACGATCCACTTAACTGCGGCAAAGGTTATTCATCACATGCTCGGCAGACGTCTGATATCACAACCAGCAGAAGTCAGCTCAGCCGCTGAAGTTGCTTCTTCAGTAGTCACTGGGGAAGGTGATGTACATACAGCATCGATGGTTGCCCGTCGCCCATTGAATTGACATCGAGGTAAATGCGAATTGCGGTACGTCTCTCCGCACTAACACTTCACGGTAATTCATCAAGTAACCGACGAGGCCATGGTTTTCTTATTTATCACGCATAAAAGTCGCACCAATAACTTTTAGCCAAGTGGATGGCTCTACTGTCATCGTCACACGTGCGGATGCCATCAGAGATGCAAATTCAGATGAACTCGCGGTGCTCGGAGGCTGATGCGCCGGTTGATGATTGGGTTAGTTGATGGCATCGAATGGGGAATGGCATGGAATGCAATGAGCGCGAGGATCATCAAAAAAAAAGGCATCAGCTCCTGAAAACAACACAACGCCAGCTCTACTTTAAGTGACATAAATTGTCGTAATGTGTGTGTGAGTGTAGATGTGTGTTTGAAATCACGGTCTCACTGCTCAGATGATAGTCGTCGTGCACGCTTTCTTCAAAGTGAGCGCTGATCGATATTGCAAAGACGCTAATGGATAATGGTGTGCGGTGCATAATTTTTGTTGTTGTTGAAAATTCCATTCCGATCCTGGTTCCCATCAAGTATCAAGTGCTGTGTAACTTTTAGCGTGAGGTTAAAGTTCGTTTTTGGCACTAAAACGGAGGCAATAAAATGCCAGCACAAGCACGCATGTTCTCGCCACATCTCTGCACCTTAATTGCACTTAATTGCGGTTAATTTACACGCGCAGAAACACAAAGCGACTTTTATGGCATCAGAATTCTCGACGGGATACAGCATGGTTCAGAGTTTGATAATAAAGCAAAGCGTCTGACAACTCGAAGTGGAAATAGGTAATCTGAACTAGTTGTTGAGGAATTTTTGCAGCGACCACCCTGTGTTCGGATTTGATGAAATTTCACACTTGCTCGCAAATTTGCCATCATCTAGAGCGAGCGCTCATTGACGTTTAACAGAGAGCACTACTCACACGCCTGTTGATGTATATGTATACGACTATGTATGGGATTGTGTGTTATTCATTACTCCAATATTTACTCTAATAAAAATCTACCAACATTCGAGTGTTCAGTGAGCGGATACCGACCGCTAGGATAAATGAAATTGCACTTTGATGTAGCGCCGCTAAGTATCGTCATCGCTTCAATGTAGTATGCGTCATCGTGAGTTTCGATCCTTTTTTAAAAAACAAATAATTAAGAAGAAGGAGTTGAAGTCTTCCGGAATTCTTGTTCTACGAACAACACAAAGCTATTTAGCATTATTCCAAGTCGACTGCAAATGCAACTTTGGATTGTATTTCGAACCCATTAGAACGTAGTACTTACACCATAGCTATCTAGGGGTATCTTAACTTTCTTTACACGTTTTGTAACACCGTCTTTACCATCATAAAGCTCATCTCGTATAACGAGAAGACAAATCTGCGTCTCTCTATTCGTTTTCGACTACTTTTTCTAAAAACCTGTATTATATCCATAAGAATCTAAAATGTCACACCCAAACAATGCCGAACAGACCAGATTTCTAAGCACTCCGAATGTCACACAGCCCATAACTACCGACTACCAACTCCAACAATGCCTATTAATAGGTTAAAAAGGCAACTGCTTATGGGCCTCATATTGTTCCACGGGAAAAATGGTCATGCCAAGTGTTCTAATAACAAAACTTAACCAAATATTTACTCGCGAACACTTGGACCTGGCACGCTGTTAACTCCAAGCAAACACAATCACATCTCAGAGGAGGTACTGATAGTTACAGAAAAGAAGAGAGAAAGAGCTCATCTTGCAACCAGTTGCAACCTAGAAAAAATGACCATCATTATTGTGGTTTGTTTAAGAAGATCAGTTTGTAGTTTGGTTATTCTTCTTCTTCTTATTTATTTCTCCGGCTTAAATCCTAATGGACCAAAATTGAATTTAGACGGCGGCCTTTTACCTTTTTTTCGAACCCAAAGTAGATTTGTTTTACTAAGAAGGAGCTTGCCGTTGTGTACAAGTACTGTACTGTACTATAGTCAAAGGAAATCGGCGGCGATGATCATCTTGTGTAAATAAAAGTGCAATGGTGGATACTGAAGGCACAGCTGAAGAAGAAGAGCAAGTGGAACAGTTCAAAGGAGTTTTACGTGCAAACAATAATACGTGCCCAGCCGCGCTATGGACTGTGTTATCTAGCAGTTAATTAGAATGCGATTTATTGACTTTGGTAAAAGGAGTTTTTCCATTGACGTTGTTGTTAATGAACAAACACGTACATATACATACGTACGTAATGTTACATTATTTTAGATGCTGGTAAGTGAAAAATCATCCTTTTATGATTGCGAGTAGCTAAGATCTCTGCAAAGGGTAGCCGCTTGCGGCGTAAGTTGCATCATCAACTAGAGAATGGAAAAAATGGGTTACTTTCTTTAGATCATTGATTTGTTTTGTGGCCAAGTTTCAAGCAGTCTTTCTGAATAGATTATTATCTACAAACAATGTCAGAATAAGTATGAAAATCGTATTACCTACACTATAAGTACAGAGAAGATGGACCATGGACTCCTACTCCTCCTCTTCCTTGCACCTTCTGCAGAAGTTATTCGAGAAAGCTCCAAGTCTTGCTGCATGGCTGCCTATGAGGCAGTGTCCAGTGATGACTCCTACAATAGCACCGATGTGCGATCTTTTTTGAGAGTTCAAAGACTTGGAGCATTTCGGATCCAGCTTGGGCCTTATCTGCTTTGTCGCTATGCAAGTTGTACCGTTTGACCACCTACAGTTATTGTTTGCTTTAGCATCCTGCTTTACAAGAGTTTGCATATAGCGATTGGTATGCCTATGGAACCATATTAATTTTAGAAGGGTAGTGTAGTTCCTTGCTTGCCGAGTTCATCAGCCGTACAGTTATCGGGTCCCTTTGCCCCGGCACCCAACACAGGTGGATATTGAACTGCTTGTCCATCTTCACGAGAGATGATCGGCAGTTAAGGACTAGAATTGAATTTGTGGCTATTCAAGAATATACGAATATTCTTAGCGGATATGACGTTTCTCTTCAGCCAAGACAAATATTAACTGATCGCCAAAATTTCAGCCTGGAAAACACTACAGTGAGGTTAAGATTTAGCTTTTTGGAGAAATCACCTCCGCCGACTCCGTAATCAGTTTTTGACCCGTCTATGTAAAAATGAATGTGTACTTCTTCTAAGTAAGCATCTTCGTCCAAGAATGATCTGAAGAGGAAGGTGACCTGGAAGTTTTTGTTGAAAAGGAGTTGCGGAATGGTATATTCTATGTTGTCTGGGATCCTGACTTAATTCAGGATAAAGGAGTGACCCATTTCATTTCTAGTCCACTGTGAGATAGCATTAATGCGAATAGCCATACTAGCAGCTACTTGCCTGCTGTAAATTTCGAGTAGTGTAAGGTCGAACAGAATGTCCAATGCGGTGGAGGGGGTTGTACGAAATACTCCGCTCATACATACACTAGCTGATATTTAAAGCAGTCCACCAGAGTCCACCATACAGTCACACCGTATGGAAAAGAAGGTTTTAATACCGCTATATATAGCCAATGGGTTATATGTGGTTGAAGATCCCATCTGTAACCCATTGGTTTTTTGCATGAGAAGAGTGTCACTATGGTTTTATGAACTCTTTCTTGTATGTTTGGTTTCCAGCTTAGCTTTCTGTCCAAAATAAGACGCAAATACTTGGCTCTATCAGAGAATGTTATGCTTATACCTTTTATGGAAGGAGGGTTAATAAGTGGAGCTTTATATTTCCCGGTGAATAGGACAAGATCAGTTTTGTGAAGATTTACCCTTAAACCACAGAGCTTGTTGAGAGCATTTTGCAGGAGTTCCTTTAAGGTATTCGGGTATTTTCCTGAGACGGCAATAGCAACGTTATCCGCATAAGCGGTTACTATGCAGCCCTCACCTCCTCTGCATACCGGCAGCTCATTCACCGCTAAGCTGCATAGAAGGGGGACAGGACTCCACCTTGTGGGATTCATCTGCAGACAGATCTTCAGGCAGACAACAGAATTAATAATCTTACTTGTGAGCTGAAGATTAATCAATTCGGCAAGCGACTCGTCCACCCTCAAAGTCGATAGGGCATCCGTAATTGCAGATATATTGACGCTGTTAGAAGCGCCTTCGATGTTTAGGAATACCACAGTTGTGTAGTCCTTGTGGTTTAATAGAACGTACCAGTGGGTGCAGAGCTGTTTCTACAGACTTGCCTTTACAATACGCATGTTGATCTGTAGACAGAAGTCTTTTGTCAACGCGTGTGCGTATGTAGATATCGATCAGTCTTTCCAGTGTATTTAACAGGAATGATGAAAGACTAATTGGTCTGAGATTCTTTGGACTAACATGGGAGCATTTGCCAGCTTTTTGTAAGAAAACCACGTTTACTTCTCTCCATAAAACTGGAATATGGACCAGATCGAAGCAACTCTTTAGAATTGTTTCCAACAAAGGAACGATAATATCCGAAGTCATTTGCAACTCGGCTGGAATTATGCCATCAGGTCCTGCAGATTTATAAGGTTTGGAGCTTTGTAACGCCCAAAGCAGTTTGTCCTTATTTGTCAGATCATCGGAGATAGTTGTATGTGTGTCTGCCCTATCAAGGCTGACATTGCTTAACACATGGGAGCTCCCCGTGAAGTGGGTATCTAAAAGCAGATTGAGCGATTCTTCGCTTGAAGTAGTCCACGAGCCATCTGCTTTTTTCAGCAAGCTCGGCATTATTGGATTGGTTGCGAGGATTTTTCTCAGCCTAGGCGCCTCAGAAAATTCTTCTATTTTATCACAGAAGAGTCTCCAAGAAGAGCGCTTGGCTGTCCTTAATTCTCTTTTGTAAAGTTTGAGAGCTGCTTTGCAAGCATTCCAGTCAGCTTCTAATCTAGCAGTCCTATGACAACACTTTCTATTGAAATTTGGGTGCTCTTGGGCCTCGTGGTCGGGGGTTTCCATACAAATATTTTACAAAATGTACCCGATTTTCTTCAAATTTTATACGCATTTGTATCTCCCGTGGCTGGGAACCCGATTTTCTTCAATTTTTTTTTTCGCATGTGTATCTCCGATGGACCACACCTTTTGTAAAAATTGGAATATGACGACGATGATGAACTCATTAAAAAAAATTAAATTTAATATAAGCACTGATGTTTTGTGAAAAACGAAATTGATGGCACTTCGCAGTCAATTCAAAAATGCTAATTGTGAGCCATTTATAAAGTGACTGTACGGTCTTCCTACCTCAGTTATATCACAATGCCACTAACAAGACTAAGGTCCCTAAGAAATCGTTACTCATGTAACGTAACCACTCATGGGTTTTGCTCCTGAGCGTACAAATCTAGCGCCGGAAGCGTAAAACTGTTATACATAATTTTACGAAAATTAACCCGAATTTCCATCGAATTAAGTCATACACTATCTTGGAATACACTGCACTACAGTTGCTGAACCAACAGGCACAGCAGTAAATTTGCACGCTGCACATCAGCTCGCCAACGAAAAGGAGAGCACTGTTGCCAATTATGTAAATGTAAATTCAAGAGTGGAAGAGGTAATAAAATTTAACGGTTTTAACGATCGCTAAATATTGGTTTTATTGGCCACTTTTCTGGCAAAACGTGTGCGTACTTTTTGAGTGCATGCAGGGAAATTGGTTCAAGTGCGAGCAACTAAATGCGAAGGGGCGTTCGAGAGGCGAGAGATACGCAGAATATCGATACAGAACAAGTGAAATGCAATAACGCTTTCTCGTCTCAACAAGCGTTTCCCACTGCACTGGAAACAACACTGTAATTAACGATCTGGTGCACTCGATAAGGGGTTAATTTGGACTGTGGGCCGAACAAGATGCGATCCGTGCGATTGCCCATAACAGCAAAGCAAAACAAAAACAAAAATTTTTGTCAGTTATTGTTTGCGAGAAAAAGAAAGACAGACAGATATTGAACGCGGCAGCGACATTGCCCTCGTGTCGATTGAATGCTCTGATTACAGGTTGTTCTTCTCGTGTCTCGGCTATTCCCATCCCGCGAGCCATGCGTGCCCAATTGGACGCAACTGTTTGTTGGTTTTTCCCCAAAAATTTATTGATGAGAATAAATCTCGGTCACTGGTCTGGCCGATGCGATGTATCGCGATACGTTTGCCCGCCGAATTTGAACTATGAACTACAACAACAAAACAAAACAGAAAAGCATCAATTTATAAAATTATGGCATTTATCATCGTCGGGGCATCTGGGAAGTATGGAGGCCAGTGTGTTGGTCACAGATTATCATAAACACACAAACATTTGTCTTTAATTGGAGTTAAATGCGAGATGAGATGAGGTGAGATGTGTGCGTGTATGTGTGCGCCTGGTCTTACCAAAGGACCAAAGCATCTCGTTCTGCTCACCTGCAGGGATGACATCAAGGCAGGTAGAAGAAGCTATTTCATTCCTGATCTCTTTCTCATAGTCACTCTGTGGTCATTTTTCACATTTTTATAGTTTTTCATTTTATTGTTGTTGCCCCTTTTTTGGGATAATTTTTACGACTGTCAGACTGTCAGTTTCTTTTGTTTTCTATAGAGCTGCATTGTCATGATGTCGGAATTGGTTCATCGACGACGACGACCTCACATGACGTCCCCGCAATATTAATTTGTGGCCAGCAAGAGGTGAGGCATCAGTGCTCAGTTCAGTTTTAATGAGATTGATGGTTATCTGGTCACCCTGCAACAACTACCTATACCTACCCTTATTATTATGTAATGAAATTAGGTTTACAGATGTTTTCTCCTCCCGATAAGAAATGTTTGTCATCTCGGTATCTCTGCTCTGCAAGGTATCGCAGGGAAATTATGAAGAAAGTGAGAAGCTGCGCGCTGCAGGAACATATATTACAGGATGGAATGTTTCACTGGAATTTGACTATTAAATTGGGTTAATCAGGTTTAAATTTACGTCCAGATGAGACATAATATTGGGCGCCAAGTGGTGTGGTCCTACATGGAATGACATAACACAGACATGATGGTTATCCAGTCGTCTGGGGAATATTTCAAGCAATTATGTCTCTTCTTAAATTATGGAGAGTGGGTGCCACTGGACTACTAACCGGGATATCCGAAGTTTCTCATTTTCTCACATTTCCATTCCTATCGCGAATGTCTGAAAAAGGTAATATCTGTCATGAGAATGGTTTTTTATATATAAACATATTTCCAAGGGAGAATAAGCTGTACGACTTACGCCACGACAATAAGGTGGGCTGTGTCCTTTATTAAAATTTAAAACACAATTCAAAGGAATGTAATTATAAATGAATCACATTCCACATACGTTTGTGCCGGTTTCAATTTATTTTCTTTTATTATCTACCCTAGACAGACACTGCGACCTGAAATATCTATTGTATCTTGAGGTGTATTTACTCTAAGAGACGTAATCCCTCTCTAATGAACGAAAGTACATCCTCAGTAGCACAATTTCTCAACTCCGCTGTCGGGCATATTTCCTTGTGAAAGATGCGTCTCCCTAATTAAAGTAACTGATGGGCATTCAGAGAGAATATGCTCGGATGACTCTTCATCTCCCGTGCAGAACCTACATTCTGGCTCTGAGTCAACACCAATTTTGTTAAGGTGGTATCGCAAGCCACAATGACTGTTAGAAAACTCAGCAGCTTCCTAATGCTGTTCCTATTAAAATTATTTGGATTGCCTAAGCCCCGGGACGCTCTCCCAGTGGGCCAGACGAAGTTTGTTTTCCCAACAATTTATCAGTGCTGTGGCAGCAGCCCAGCTGACACCACAGTAGGGTTCAGGTCCTATGAACGCAGATTCCAACTCAGCCCTAGCTAGTTAATCTGCATATTCGTTGCCTGCAATTCCCTGATGACCAGGGTCCCAACCGAGTTTGACTTTGTCATGCCTGGCAGTGCACCGCAAAAGTTTTTGACTGATATTGAATCCATTAAATTGGTCGAAAGCGCCTTAAGTGAAAAGATATATATTCTAGCGCCTTTAATTCCTTTAATATGGTGAAACCGGTGAAATCAACTTGAAGTAACATTCTAATTGTGTCCTCACGGTCCGATGTGTAGTAACCATCAGTCTTTTTCAGTTAGCCTGTACCTTTTGTCTGATCTTTGATGACTGCCTTATGGATTCGTACCACTTCTGGCATATCAGAATTTTTTTTAGCTTGATTTGATCATCTTAATTCCTTTAGTATGGTGAATTCCGGCGCAGATCTCAATGGCATGGAGTTCCGCCTGGTAACCGAGGGTCTTTTTGCCATTGGTATCGAGACTTTGGTATTACCGTCTACACAGACTCGATTTGAAATTAATTCCGGTAAAATGCGGCTAAACACCGCTATTGCTCATCTAAATCGAGATGTTAATAACAACCTCCCGAAATAGAGCCATTTTGCTCATTAGTGAGGGTTGTGTAGCCAGGTTTGTCGGGGCGACATCCAAACTGACAGCACCAGACACTTGGCTGAATATTGGGATGTCAGGTTTAGGTCCCGCCTTGATTTTCTTGGCTCCCGAATTAGACGAAGGTTGATCTTCAAATCTAACGCACTTAGTTTCGCGTTGTTTTTGGGGAGCGGTTTCAGCAAATCCGAGAGCACTCTCTGTACATTTGCCAATGCGTATAGCATGCCTAAACCGCCTTTACTCTAGCGAGTTAATTTTGATGGATTCACCCTGTTGCTGCTGGAACTGTAGTCTATCTACAGCCCTTCTAATAGGAAAACATCCGGATTTCTATCTCAAAAGTGTGGATGCAGAATCAGAGGTTGTGGGTTCTACGAACTCTAATCCCACAGACTCGCGAGTTACTGATAGGAGCTGTATGGCAACTCCATCCGATCTTAGGGGAGACTTCGGCTGCTCGACAACGGACCGAAATTTTGAAAGCACAACAGCTTCTTGGGATACAAAGGAATGCCAAACAGCAGTACCCGAGATTGATGCAATTTGAAATGCATCGTTCTCATAAATATTTATATAACTATCAATATAACTTTGATACCCACGAGTATCCGGAAAAAGGTTCACCCATGACAGAGCCCGGTTTGCCATTGGAACACTGCTTTAAACCGAAGGTCGCCAGGTATTCGGTGTCCGCTTACTTGCGACTATGCTCCCTCTTAGCCATTCATCCATCGGCGTAAGGTGTTCCACCTTGGATTAGGAATACCACATTACTGAGGAGAGGACTAGTCCATTGCCTCAAACCCTCCTCCTTTACCCGGGCTTGGGACCTGCATGATATCATCGTAGCAAGGCGGAGTAGTCCACAGAATGGTTTATCTTGTTGGGGTGGAGGTTACATTTCAAATTTATCCGCAATCAAGACAATTCAAAAAAACAATACAATACCGAACTTTAAGCCGAGAATCACGCCATCATTTCCATTATTTCTAAAATGCTATTTCTTACTGTTACGATATCTATATATATTCAAAGTTCTGAAAATGTTTTATGTAATGAATGGAAATCGGATTCGCAATACTGAACAATAGAACCATAATAGAATTATAATTCCATTCCCAAAGAAAGAAATTCTTTGCTTATGCTGCTCCAAGATTATTTTGATTATATCCTTCAAGTTAATAATTTAAGATAATTTTGTCGTTTAGGGGTCTTTTGGTTTAGCGACATAGAAATCTTATTGACACCTTTATATAAATAATACGTTAGGTAGTTTACATAAAGTTCTATTATGGTTTAATAAATGCCTTCCAAAAAATGTTTATTTATTTCTTTTATTTATGTGTGTACAATATGTTTTAATAAACTTTTGTGATTTAAGATTATGATGGTAGTGTACAATATTAATTAAGTATCACATTAAGAATCGTGGCTCCGATAGGAGTCCACTATACATTTATTGTTATAATAGAAAATCGAATGTCTGTATGTCTGTCTGTCGCGTCTTCATGCCGGTAACAAATCAATCAAATCCGAACGAAATTAATAATAACGAAACGATGAATCATGGGCGACAAACGAAACCTGAAGGAATGCCTGCACAGTAAGTCCAAGCCCAAATCCGCCCTTTTCGCTCGATTGTTCCGCGTGCTCTGCCTTCCATATGCGGCAAAAAAAAAATAGCAACTCTCATTTTGGCATATCGCATGACAAAAGCGCGACACTCACGCCTTTTCCTTTGACTCTTCGACGGTGACGGTGATGCGGTGCTATCTGTGACGGCAACCGCCGCGCCGGGCGACGACCGATGACGGCAGAATTAAGTATGTATCGCAAAAAAAATTAATATTCAGGGATGCGTCCGTTGACATGTGCTTTATTTGTAATTTAGCCTGTTTCTGAGAAGTGTGCGCTGCGCCTTGCTCCACCTGATGGTGCGCTTCTATGCGGCGATCGTATTTCAGACGTAATGAAGGCATTTTCTGCAAAGGAAATGCGAACTGCGTCATTTGGAAACTCCTGTGCAACAATCCAGGGCGGTGGGTGGTGTGACGGAGCTTTGATGCAGCAGGCAGCTGTCCATTTGTGCACATACCTGCGACTATACACACAAAGAATTGATTGAATTATCAGTCGCCCATTTTAGTATTCGATCAGACAAGTGCTACATTTGGAAAATTATAATTTTGATCGCTGCTTAACGCACACGCTATACATACCACCACGACCGGCTGAATGACAGCGTCCAGTTCACTCGTGCCACGACTCGCACTTCAATTCTAGTGAAACAATAGAAGCAACAATTTGATCAGCGCTATTAGCCGGAGACCAAATGAAAAAAAAAGAAGAAGAAGTCCAACGGGCGTACGTTACTCGTACGTTAATACATTAAACGATGGGTGGGTCTGGGTCGGGCTAATGGCAACAAATGGTCGCACTCTGAATGCTGGACGTGCCGCACATTACAATCACCGCTTTGACCGCGTCGTTGCTAGACGATCAATCAGAACTGATCATAAAGGGAGCAGCATGAAACATAGAACATTATATGCATCAGTTCTTGTGGCGTGCGGTGTTGATTTATGAGATGTATCCTGTCACGCGATTAGCCCACTAACTCTGATGTTCATCTGGAATCGCTGGCTCTAATAATTATTGTTAGACGTCATCATCCAAAATAACCCATCCCCGTCATTGGCATGTAAATTTGAAAGCTTCTAATCAATTTTATAACTCCTCACAGACACACACACATAGAATGTAATAAATTCTTCAGAGCGTCTGCTGCTCACCACTCACCAGTGTTTTTATTAAACAAATTCCAATCTAATCTGCTTCAATGTTCAGTGCATTAAAACCTCATTATGGTAGATGTTAAATTAGCAGTTGAGCACATTCTACAAAATATTTACCATATACTCGTATGGTAATGATAATATGGCCATTATGATGGCTTGTCTTTCTTTTATATTTGGCGGTTCTCCCGCTGATTTGCGTTATTTATTCATCGAGCACGAGCGTGTCCAGCGTGAGCGATCAAAATGCAATCGGTTGTATTTATGCTGATGGGTATATGTATATTTGCCTTTAAATTAATTTATTATTATAATAATTTTCCACTTTTTGCTTCATCTGGAAACTGCAATTCAAAAAACTCCTCTGCTTTCGCCCCTATACTGCCGTCAATCGAAGACACGACGCAAAGTCAATTTACAAGAAAAATTTAAAAAAAAACAATTAACATTTTTTTATGAAATTTGTGCATATTGTATAAGATGAACAGGTTTTTTTGTGTGGCTTTGAAGTGCTCAATGCAACCTCTGTTTTGGGTAAAGAAACCAAAAGAAAAGCACTAATAGCTAATGCATTAATTTTTTTAAATTCGTAATAATAAGTTGGAATTGATAATGAAATTTAAATGTATCTTAATATCTAATAAATCAAAATTGATTCGTTGGTTATGTAATAGTAATACAATCAATATGCATAAAGGATAAAGGCGTGAGAGAAGAATAATTGGGAGCTCTGCAAAATACTAAAGGGTGTTTCAACAGGTGCGCTTCAACTTTTCTCCGATAGGGACGGCGAACGACGCCATATTTTTTATTGTTCTTTTGTCATTTGGAAACTTCATTAGTATACATTTCATCATGGAACGCTACACATGTGAACAGCGATTGCAAATTGTGCAAATTTTTTATCAATAAAAAGATTAAGTTCGATGAGCGTGTTATTTCGCGAAATGGGCCCGTCCAGTGGGCGCCGCGCTCGTGTGATTTGACACCTCTAGATTATTTTCTTTGGGGTTATGTGAAGTCATTGGTCTATGCCAATAAGCCGGCGACGTTGCAAGAGCTCAGAACGTGAAATTGCTGGAATTTCGGCCGATTTATGCGAAAGAGTGGTCGAAAATTGGGTTCGTAAAACGTGCACGCGGTGGTCATGAAAAAGAAATCGAGTTTCATACTTAAATGTATCATATGTATATGTTCAAATTCGTTAATAAAAAAAAAGTTAGTTCAAAAGTCGAACAGTTTGTGTTTTATTCGAAAAAAAAAGTTGAAGTGCTCTTATTGAAAAACCCTGTATAAAGCAAAGAGATGAACAAGACCTCGAAAGAATAATAACAAAAAGCAACATACATTCGCTGTGTTTACACATGTACATGTTCACAGGCCAGTAATTCTGGCACTGAGCAAAACTCAGCTATTTGGTAATCCCGATACCTCGGAATTTAATCTGTCTGGCTATAACTTTGTCTCGACGCAGACTAGCAATTTATGTCCGTACTGATGTTGCGTTTGAACTTTTGCCTCAATTCAGCCAAGATTCCAAACCGGATTTTAATTTCATATGACTAAAAGTAAAGGTACAAAAGCGTTAGATACACTATTGCCTTTATTTATAAAAGCCCTAACTTAGACATTGATTCTACTCATAAAGAGTTTGAAGAACTATCTGATTCAATTTTAAGAATTGTGAGAATATATCTTAATATTCTCGGATTGAAATCGTAATTGCGGACAGTTTCAATGTACACAATTATGGGTAGCTTTGCTATTCTTGTCAGAAAACACCCAAAAGAAGGTGTGTTGATATATTCGCTGAGTTTAATTAACTTACTCAGCTTGTAAATGAGCCTAAAAGAATACCTGACATTGCAAATCGTTCTGACTGGTTCCTTACCACTCGTTCTGATAAATACTCCGTCAATGTATTATCGGTTCTAGGGTCGGCAGACGATTGTGTAGTATCAGCTAATTTCTCGTTAATAAACCACGCACTCTCCCAAAAAACCGTATCGCAATACGAGAAAGCCAATTTGGACGGCATTGGGAGTAATGACTGGTCGCTATTGTTTCGCATAGCAACATGGATGCTGCCGCTGACCTAATCACAAACAATATCCTTATTGGTATGAGAGACTTTATCCCTTCCATGAATAAGTCTGTTAAACCAAACGAAGATGGGTGGTATGACTCGAGCTGTAAAGAGACTTCAAGGGTTAGAGAGGAATGCTTTCGGTTTTACAAAGTAAACACTACCGAGAAAAACCGAATAAATTTTAAACGAGCCAGAAATTATTGCAATGCCCATCTTCGGCGATGGGCTAAAATTGAGCCAAAAAATACTACAATATCATTCGTGAAAAGAATCAAAAATACAGCCACGTCATCGATTACAACGCTCATTTATAATGACACTCCAGTTGTCAACTCTAAAGACAAAGCCAATCAGTTTTCTGCGCATTTTGCAGCTAGCTGCACGCTTCCGGATTGTACATTGGTGCCCTCTGCACCTCAGAGTATTGAACACTCTATGGGACTGGTATGCTGAATAGTGCGTTCGGTAGGACGATCATGTACACCATAAGTTGGCCTGAGCGATGAACACTTTTCACAGAGCGTTGATTTTCGTAATGCAATTGTACGATTTGTAAACGTTGTTGATGCGTTAGTCTTTCCATGATGAAATGTCAATGAATACTGAATAAAATTATCTATTTAGTTTGACAGTAGTCCGTGACATGTCAAAACAAAATCCTATTGGAAAAAGTACCTCCAATCCGATCACCCTTTATAGAAGCTACTCGAGAAACCAATAGCCCAGCCATAGCCTATAACAGATTTCTTAGTAAAAATGTAATAATTTGAATTCCTGGGCACACTGAGCTTCAACTGCGCACTAGCAATGACTTAAATGTATTATATAAAGATTTGGTTTAAGAATTAATTTACTTATAAATGACATTGGCAATGAGCCAAATAAGTGATTGATCTAACCCCGTCAAACGACAAGATGATCAACAAAATCAAAGGATGGAAAGTAATTAAAATCCTTTTCAGAGTAACGCATGACAATTTTTTTATTTCCTTGCAAATACTAACGGAAATCTTGTTCTTTCTTTTCTAGCACATAATTTTTATTAAGTTCTTTTACTCATTTTAATCCACTTAGACTTATAACATGTCAGTTCCACACTTACACACATCTTGTCTACTAAGCAATGAATCTGACTGAAATAATTCCCACTGAAAAACATTTAGTTCTGGGTGATTTTGCGTAGTTGATTGCTTCCGGTCATTCGCGCAATTGGGAGAGATCATTTCCAGCTTGGCACACATCGCTCACATGAATTAATTATATATGTTGCTTGCTAATTAAAAGCCTCAAATGTACACAAGTACGACACGATAGTGCAATTAAAGCTTCCTTTCTCCGCTTCGCACAGAATCAGTTCACCAGCGGATATTCCCAAGATCTCAACACCAAAAGTACGATAAATTCACTTACTCTGAAGATATCTCAATAGGCAGACACATTACGAGTTGAGTACGGAAATTAAATCGGTTAGTGAGCGCGCCGGCCACAACAAAAGCAGCAACAAATTTAATTGTGTGAAAATGTCTTTAATTGGCCAAAAGGCTGACTCGAGTTTGTTCTAATTTCCGTTGAACTGCCGTTGAATTGCCGTATAAATGGTAACTAGTAATGGTTGATGTTAGATGGTAAAGGGATAGTAAAGGGATAAATTAAATTCAAAATAGACCCAAATTATATTTGTAATTGACCATCTAGATGTGAGTGCGATCTACATTTGTGTGCGGACCTCGCTCAAAAGGGCAATTTCTGAATGGCCGGTCATAACACTCGGAATATACGGAGGTACCAGTAGTCAGATACTTTAGGGGAAAAAAAAGATTACGGTCGGCGCGGTATATACCGTTCAGAGGCAGAAAATGTGAAATATAAACGACTGTGCTACTGTGCAACAGCAGTAGCGATCGATTCGAAAAGATAAGCCAGTCAAGTAATACCCTCTGCCGCGATCTCCCAACATTCAACCGCTCACAAGTCACCGCCAAATTGAAATTTCAATTTACTTCGTAAGAGAGACACAAACGCTCAAATGGAAATTCTCAGCGATCTGTTCATTCCATTAGCGGGAAAAACAGCACAAGACGCTGCCGATGATCCCCTTGCGGAATTGCTACTCTATATTAGGGTTGAGATATGGTCAAGCGATTCGACATTTGTAAAATTGCAACTACCAACTCTTCGGTCAAGGTAAGGTAATGAAAATGCCCCTGGATCTTTTAAAGGCAGCCCGTAGCAACCAGAAATGATAACTGATGTAGCGGTCCAATGGCTTTGCAGTACAGAACGCAATAGTTAACAGAGTACCAAACGGAAACATTCGAAGGATTTTTGCAACTCCTTGTACGCAAATTCTTCAGTTGCACGCATTAATTTTACGCTTCATTAGGAAGAGGGGATGTAGACCCAGTTGTATGGCAAATACATTCGTTCTTAGAAAGAGAGAGAGAGAGAGACGAAAATTACTTTGGAATGGGCGGAATTTTTTAGAGAGATTCGCGAAAGGACTTATTTTAGATTTTTAAGTAGTTCGCCTGTTGGTTGTTGTTGCTCGAATTTGCACCTGTTTCTGTTAACTTCGCCTCTCTGCTAGACCTGTTTCGTTTGTTTGTTAATTTGTGGTTGGTGATGCCTTATTGTTTGGAGGATTCTATATGCAGACCGTAAAGTCTTTCAGTAGATTGTCTTTGCGTGATAAGAAGAAATTTGCTGCATGAACAACAACACCATCAAAGAATTTGCAGGTTGTTTGGCGATTTCATGAACATAAAGATTTGGTCGAAGTGAAGAAATAAATATTGGTAGCTGAACAAAAATACATGAGTTGAACAATTTTCTTATTTTTGCATTTTCTGCTTTTATTTATTTTTTTAAATTAATTAAAAAGTACTCCGCCGACAAAAAAAAAACCTTAAAATTATCGCTCCATTGAATGAGAGACTTATAAAAACGAAATGAGAAATGAAACAAATAATTTTTATCTCAATCAAAAAATCTGATAGGGTGCCGCATGAAAGCCATCTTGGACCATTGCTCTTCATAATTAGTTTTAATATTATTACTGTTATAATAAACTAATTAAAAGTCATTAGCTTCAAATATATGGACAGTTGTTGATATAACAATTTTGTAATATAAGCATCTGAGGAGGTTTCCGGCTTTTTTAAAGGAGAAGATACTCTTCTGTAACGTTTCTAGGTGTCAAGCCATGTTCTCAATTTAGTTGGATAGGAACGTTTTAATTTCCAGCTGCTCCTTTCTTCTAATCAAATTATTCAGAGAACTTTTTATATTTTGCGTGCTCCTTAAATTAATATAAGATTCAGCTATTAAGTGCCCTTTCTGGATTTACACAGGTTGTATCAAATATTTGCTCCGTATTCTTATAAAGATTTTTTAGACCTACTTTAACTTAAATCTAATTTTAGTTTCATAAATCTATATATCTTGGAGCTTGCTAATCAGTCAGGATTTGGAAGCTCCACTCCACTGATCGATGACTCTAGCTACCATATCCAAGTCTAGCCAAAAAAATAAGGTCTCGGGATAAAATGGCATCCCAGTAGATGTGATTGCATTTGGGGAGGCCAGCATTACACTAAGCAATTAACAATTCCAGGAGATTAGCGAAAAGGTATTATGTGCCTAATACATAAGAAGCTAATACATCACAGCTGGAGAAATTATCGTCATAACACGTTGTTAAGTACCACGTATACTATTTTCTCATCTATAATTCAAGATCCTATACGCGAAATTCACATACCAGTGCGGCATAATCCGAGACAAATCTACAATCGATCAGATTCTAAACCATTAGGCAACATCTATAAAAGTGCTCCGATGAGAGTATGAAGTGGACTGCATCCTGTTCAACCTGGCGTTGGATAAAGTGTTCTTAAACTCTAATGTAACAACGAGAATTTCAAAACGGCAATCAAAAGTAAGAAAATCGAAATCATTCGATGGAGCAACAAAGCCTAATTTACTACTAGCTCTGAATGTTTCTCCTTCGAAATGTCTCTATTTTAATCCTAAGCAATACTCTCGACTACGGTTTTTAAAAACCAGAAATTTAAATTTGGGTCAATTCACTCCAAATTCCAAGTAATAAATCAGTTCTATTGAACTCTCGCTTTGCAAACGATTTATTGTATGAAGCTTACAGAACATACGAATGCGTACGGACTTCCTTTCACAATCAGATTAATTGTTAATTCTATTCAGGCTGAGTATGAATCTAACTTGTTTCTGAAAAAAAGAAGACGAAGAGTAGAAATATTAAAAATATTAGAATAATTCTTGAGATAGGTTGTTTTTCTTTTTTGAAAAAATAACTCCGATCGTGATAACCGGAAATCGCTCATAACTCAGCAGCAATGCAACAGCCATATTATCAGAATGAATAAGTGAGCGATGTGTACACAGCGGATATGGATATCCTTTTTGTCCCCTCGGTTACGCATCTCTCGGTCATCTCTATTGATGGGTTGTTGTTGTTACTGACGACAACGGGTGATTGTCATATCGTCTTCGATCGCACATCACCACATCACCAGAAAAAATCTGAATTCATAATTTAATAATAACTTCAAGGTGTGTGTGTGTGTGTGTGTGTGTATGTGCGAGAACGTCATTTTGAGCTGGTGTGGTTGCCATCGTTGGCGCATACCAACCCAACCAGCTAAATACGACGAACGTCCCTTTTGGCGATGCATTTTATTGTCCTCGAATCAGAAACCTTTTTAATGTCTTCTTTCTATTTTTGGTTTTTATGGATTATTCCCGCCAATGTGAAATAAATCAAATAATTGTGGTGCCTGTGGTGCCTCGCGGTCGGACCACAACCGCATACTAATTGCAGCATATGAGCACGAGAAGGCGAAGAACGGATGTTTGTGTCGTATGGTGTTGTTGTTTTGGTTTTTCAGTTTGCATCAAATAAACCTGTCAGCGAGTGTTCTCTAGTTCAGTCCACAAAATGCAAAAGGACAAATCTAGATTTTAAATATTCCAATGGCGTTCTGGATTTCGTACTTCTTTGTCATCTGGTGGTGGTTGGCTTGTGGTCATGTGGATCTGTTCGAAAAAAATTACGTGGACGCCGCCGGTGTGTGATCGACTATTGCTACCAAACTGTTGAACCTTTTTGTATTACGATACAATTCCAGCCTTTGTCTCGTTTTTGGAGGAATAAGTATGTCCTTACTGTTCGACTCATGAATTTGTAATACATTCTCTCTCTTTGACGTCTTCGTGCGTTATGGTTTTCCATCTACGCACTACAGCAATCACCCAATTGAGATATCTTGGAAGTGTTCTGTAGACTTCTGTTGGGCTGTTGTGCTCTTCATCTATTTTATAGTCCTATGGAATGGTAAATTGATTGTTGCATCGTCAACTACTGATGTGGGTCACGTTTCAAATGTGTGTCCGTTGGCCGTTGTGACTTCTGGCGCCAATTTAAATTCAAAACTGCCTGTGCGAGGATATAAATTTTTGATTCTTATTGCGATGCGGATCATTTTTAATTTTATTTGTATGAATTTTTCCAGCAAGCATCCCTGAATTGAGCGTTCAATTGTTGATATGAATAATTTTATTATTTCTGAGAAATGTCACAAACTATACAAAATTTTCTGATGCTATCAGCATTTCAGGAATATTTTCAGGATCTGAAAGGAAATGATATTGCAGCAGATCATTTGGGATATGAATTGTGATTGATCAGGAATCTACTGACTTCTGCAACACCAACCACCTTTGTCATAGGAGGTGCCATGTATGAGCATAAGACCTGCCATAAAGTCAGCTGGGTGTCAACTGACAGGCAATGGTCATCCATCCAAATCTACCATGTGACCATCAGCCGACGTTTTAGGAGCTGTCTTTTAGACGTCCGAAACAAACGAGGAACAGACATGGGTATGGTACTGGATCATCATCTTCTGGTAGCTACTGTCCAGTTACGTACTCCATCAGTTCAAAGGCTCCGCAATATCATCCGAATGCCTAGTTAAAACATCGACTCGGTAAAAATCCTCTCAGTACGCCAAAAATCAAGGGATAATTTATCGCAAGGGGTGAAACTAATCAGCAGCTCACTGCCGACAATCATCCAAGAACATTGGAATCTGTGAAAAATGCTTTCACATATGGAGTGGAAAGTATTATTGGTAGAATCCAGGCAAGGCACAGCACTTGGCTTACCGAAGTTACCTGGAGGCGGATTGAAGAACGTAAGCCACTTAAAGCTCGTATTGTAGATACCCCAGCAGCAGCGAGGATCGAGCTAGAGTCCCTGTATCGAAGGAAAATGAGAGAAGTGCAGCGTAGTGTAAGACGTGACAAACGTGATTGTATTAAAACCTTGACCTCAGGTTCAACAGCAGAACCGTTTACAGAGTCACCAAAGAGCTGACAGGTGGTCACCGCTCGGTGAAAGGCCCAGATGGTGCCGTACTCGTTTCAGATGAGGATCAGCTCAAGCGATATAAGGAGCATTTCTCTACGGTTCTTAACCGTGTATTTGCTAACGATATGCACCCAAATAGAACGGAGCTGCCGGAAGTAAATATTTCCCGAATTCCGTACCTCAATTCCCAGTAAAGATGATATCGCCGCGATCAATGCACTAAAGAACAACAAGTCGGTAGGACTAGATGGTATGTCCGCAGAGCTTCTGCGTGCCGCTCCAACGACATCAACAGAGCTTTTATATCCTCTTGTAGAGAGAGATTGGGAGACAGAATGTAAGAAGGGAATAATTTCCAAGTCTCTAAAAAGGTAGTCTTATGGAATGCGAAAACTGGAGAGGTATTTGCGTTCTTCCTGCAGTTGCAAAGGTAATAGCCAAAGTAGAGCTTGAGAGAATTAAGGAACATCTGAAAGATAGAGAGTTTTCAATATCTTGGGAGTATTGTCTCGACCGAAGGTGCAACCAAACAGGACAATGTCAACCGATTTGCCAATGCAAAATCAGCGTTTAGAATGATGTCCATGATATGGCGAAGCAATGCGATCAACTTAATTGCCAATCTACGACTATTCCGTTCAAATGTTGAATCTGTGCTGTGTGCTTGGAAGGGAACCGCTACTATCACAAAAAGATTAAAAAAGTTCTTAAATAGGTGTCTACGGAACATCTTAAGTGTTTTCTAGCCTAACCGTATCTCTAACGAACATCTTTACTAGAGAACGGGTCAGGAACCATTAGGAACAACCATTCAACGACGTAAGTGGCAGTGGATTAGTCAAATACTCCGAAAAGGCGTATTGTGTCTTCTGAGTTTATTATAATGAGTGATTTTAGATCACACTCACTGAGCAATGAATTGAGGGAAATTCAATCGTCGAACCTGAATCAAACAATCGCCAATGAAAAGTTTGGAAAACTTTTTGTTTGTTGTATTGAGAACAATTCTTTTCAAATTTGTTTTCGGCGGGAGTTCTAAAATGTCATTTTCTTCTATAACATTGTGAATGTAGGTCAGCTACGCAATAGCAAAATTAATTGCTCGACTGCTGCCACTTATTTCAAGTTCGTTTTCTAAGTCTTTTGTTATGAATTAATTTGTTCACGCTTTGATGCAAATAGAAAACGAATTTCCATTAGGTGCTTAATCAAATAGCAGAAAAACTGTTAATATGTTACTTAACCTTCAAGCAAGTGAACAAAAAAATTAACCTACAAAAACGCAAAAAAGCCAACACCGACGTACTGCGATTATTTGTAATAAGAGTTTGTCGTGTGTATTTAAAGTGGCAGCGAATACAATTGTTGCAATAAAAGTTCATTGAACAATGGTTCTTCCTGCCGGCGTCATAGAGTCGTCGTCGTCGAAGTAGCGGGCGGAAAAAATGACAAAATTTCACAATAAAAAATTGTCGTAGGTATACTCGCAAAGCACGCGGGGCAAGGTCATGATAGCGATATGTATCGCAAAATAACAAAAACAAATTATGCACTTTTTGTGTCGCATGTTTGCTGAAGGAGACTTTGCTCGCCGCGATGCATCTCAGCAATAATTGCGTTGAGTTGTGAATGAGGCAGAAAAATTGAATTGAATTAGTTAAGTGAACTAAAGAACAACAAACACACACGCAACACTCTATGGAATATTTATTCAAAGACAATGCCCATTATGTCATTATGATTATTGTTGTTATTATTTTGATTTTACGATGAATTGTGTCGCTGGTGATGGAGTAGCTTTGCAGCACCATCTCGGCTTGCAGCTTACTTACAACTCATTAACTTAGAGTGTAATTGGTCACCGCGTGTGAATGTGTGTTGACATAGAAAACTGTTAAGTCTTTACGATTTTCCTGTTGGTAGTGCAATGATGGTGTGGCTCCCACAATTCAGGGTCGTGTCGGAAGTTGTCAGTCTTCGATCGAATCGTATCTCCGACGATTATGTGTGAGGAATATGATATGATGACGGCGATAAATAAAACGCACCAAGCAGTGCAGCGACAATGCCCAGAGCTCGCTTTAGTGGGTTTACTGCGTGAATTTGCTAAACTGAAAGACTGTAGACTTTAGATGACATTCAAGAGTTTTATAGATACTTAATCACATGGCGGCATTCAGCAGAATAGGGCGAATAACACAGAATGCTCTAGAAATTTAAAATGGTGACATAACAGAAATTCAGGAGATGCGGTGGACGTAGAATGGAGCCTTACAAAAAAACAGAATTATACATAATATTATAGTTGTCATGCAAGACATCATGTGCTCGGGTTGGGGTTTCTAGTCAGCAAAAGAATAAAACCCACCGTTATCAGCTCTGAATCAATAAATGAACGGATATGCAAGCTTCGCGTGTGGGGCAGATTTAAAAACATGAGCCTAATAAACATTCGCGCACCTACAGATGATTACCCAGATGATGAAATAGAACAATTCTTTGAATCTTTCGAACGGGAACTACATGCCTGCGATCAGTATGACTTAAAAATCATGGGGGATATGAATGCCAAAATAGGTAGGGAGGCAGCACATTGGCACCCATAGCTTGCACGAGAGTACTAATGATAATAGACAAAGAGTTATAGAGATGGCAGCAAGTAATTATTTGGTCGATGCCAGTACAAGGTTTGTGCGTAAAAATATCCACATCCGTATGATGCTCAAAGCACAGATTGCATCATCACGAAATACTGCATCAGCGAATCAGATTTGAGTCAACACAGCTGCCCTTCGCAATGAAGAGACCAGCAACAACTACGGTCAATCGATAGGACTCACTCTAAATGCAGGAAGAGTAAGTCCTGGGGCTGAGATTTAAGGATACTGTCATTAGTACTGCTGACTCCATCCTAGAAAGTAGTCGTAGAAATCGGAACGACTGTTTCGATGACGAATGTAAGCTAGATACTGAATGTCAAAATGTTTCGTACTTAATAATATTGGCGCGACAGACCATGCGGTCTAAGGCCTGACTTCTCGCAACCATTTGTGTTGAGCATGCATATTTTTGCACACAAATGGAGTGACCTACAATTTAATGCCGGATCCGAACGGCGAATTGAGAAGCTTTCAGTGACAAGTTATTACTCTCGGACGTTTGTCAAACTTTCGCGAGAGATGGGACACCGTGAAAAATACTGTGTTGTTACTGGGATTCGAACCACGAACCCCCTGCTCAGCAGTCCATGCTTCTATCCACTGAGCCACGGCGCCCAAAAACTTGCGTACAATGTAACAATCTCATAGAGCATACGAGGATGAATATAAACAGCTCAAAAGATATGCAAATACAGTTCACCGGTGAAACAAAGTGGCCTGCGAATAGAATCTCGTCCATTAACTAGAACAGTAGAGAGAGCGAGAACCGCACTAGGTGCGGAAGGTCTACCAAAGTATCCATGGTAAGGCGCAGAACCAGCATGGAACCAGAAAAACGCACACGGTTGCTTACAGCCAACAAAGCCTACTATAGTCTGTCAAGACTCTTCTGGTATATAAGACAATGGTCATACCAGTACTTATATATGGATCCGAGACTTGGGTGCTTAGCAAAAAGCATTCTGACCTCTTATCCGCGTTCGAGAGAAAAGTCTTACGGAGAACTGTTGGCCCCGTATGTGAGGAAGGACGATTCCAGAGATTTTATAATGACGAGATCTATGAGCGTTACCACAATATCGACATTGTGAAGAGAATTTAGTTCGGTAGGCTCCATGGGCAAGACACCTAGCTCACGTGAGCAAAGAGGATTCATTATGGACACGTCAACGAGGCCGGCCAAGTCTACGCTGGAAGGATGGCGTAGACCAGGACGACTAGAGTTTACTGATGCCAAACTGGATGACATCGGCTTGAAATCGGGACCGGTGGAGACATTTTTTGCGGATGGCCAGGACCGGATCCAAATATGATGATAATGAATCACATAAATTAAAGCTTTACTGAAATATATTGCACTAAAATATTGGCACTTTGATTTAAATCGTCTTTAGGAAGGCGATTATTACCACCAATTTACAGTTCCATTTTACTTTTACAACCAACAACTTGAATTGACTTGGCGTTCTTTCCTAATGTCACTTAAGATACCCTCACGGCGGCTGCTACCATGCACTCGGCGTACAGCTGCTGCTAATTTGTTTTGGAAGACCTGAAGATTACCCATCTCGTTTGTGGGAGTTTATGACAGAGTGCTGTACATGCCGATTACAGTTACTCGAGAGGGATATTTTGATTTTTTTCAGACAATTTTTCTTTTTGCAACTGGATATCCTATCGCTTACTGCAAAATGTTATGCTACATGTGAGTTGGCAGCATCAAACCTGCCATCTCTTCATTATCTTCCGCTAGTATTTTCGCAAATATTAGTAACATTGTTATTTTTATTATTATAAGCACATCAACAGAAACAAGTATGAGTATGAATAGAGCTCTATGCACTGCGCTCCCACTAAATATCGTGACGTACGTGATCCAGGATATCATGTCGCAAGGTGATTTTCAGGATAAGTAAACTAGCAGGCAGACTATAACTACTCAGAAAATCAATTGAACAGAAAAACACGATATTTTAGTTATTAACAACAACAAAACCACAACAGCAACCAAGCGCACCCCTTGAATTAGCTGCACATCATCGCTTTGGCTTTGCTACACATTACAAAGTCATAAAGCACCGTGCGCGGTACCGATTTGTGGCCAAAATCCACGTGCCTCTGAAAGCTGATTAGGAACGCTCATCTATATAAATGTATTGTTCGCTATCAGAGCGACGCCAACCTAGCCACTGGATCACTGTACCCGAATGTGACCGCTTAAGATCATGAGTCGTTAAATCGATCGTGATTATCTTCGTTTTTATTTTTAATAAAAAAATTTATTAAATATATTTTGTATATACAATATATCATAAATATTCAACTCAATGAACTAGCGAACGTTTTTGTCATTTTGCTTCGACACTGCGTCGTCCTGTCGTTGGTGATAGGACATGCTGTCATGTGTGTCACGTCATGTCATGCAAGGTCACGTGCGCAGCAACAAGTCGAGCGGCGAGATGAAATTTATGTGTGCAAAGCATTTCGTCAGCTGAACTCATGCGATCGAACTCGAGTTTGATTTTTTAGCATTTTATTGTTGCGGGTTGAATTTTTAGGAATAGTTTTTTTTTTATTTTTTTTAGTACTAGGTCATTGATCATTTGCCAGACATGCATGAATTCCTCACAAGAGTGAATTCTGACATGGGCAACATGTAATAATCACGCAGTACTTTTTGAAAATCTAATAAATTTCACAAAATTTCTTACAAAAGTGAAAGGAACTTGTATGATGGTTTATTTTTGAAACATGAGTTGTCCTATGGAATTTAACATGTTTACGAGTATCAAATGTAACATACAAATATTATTGTATTTTACTATAAAAGGTTTTATTCCCGCTTTATGTATCGGAGCCAAATACGTCTGACTACATAAAAATAACAGAAGAATACCTTAAATGTCGAATTGTATTTTGGATCCATCGATGGCAAATAGTAGAAGCTAGTTCTTCAACTATAAGAACATCTTAAGCACTGTGTTGTTAGCAGTGTGTGACGGTAGATACCATTTTACTTGGGTGGTAGAGAGAAGGTAAGTAAAGGCAGTAGAGCACCTTGCATGACAATTGTGATAGACTTGCAGTGTTAATTAATAACAAAAGTCGCTAAATGGTCAAATAACAAATGGCGAGGTAGCCTTATCTATGAGGATCGACTAGAAGATTGGCGATGACTAGTGACCATAGAGAGAGGAAAGCACTCCTCTTGGGGACATTCCTTAACTGCAGTCATAGACACATGCACTTCTCCCGAGGATGAAGCATGGCCCTTATCCAATGATTGGTCGAGTCTTCGATACCACCGCTACTGATTGCCCTGGCAATAGAGTCGTAGCCAATATTATCGAAAGCGCCCGCAATATCGTGCAAAGCATAGAGGGCCCCTTTCTTGGAACGAAAAGTTCCTTCTATCATCTTTAAAAGATAGTGCTTCTGTTCTTTTGCCTTTCCTGTGTGGGGTAGACAATTCTAACAGGCCTCTAATATGAACATTAATAAGTCTCTCCATGGTTTTGAGGACAAATGATGTTAGACTTATAAGTCCAGGTAGTAGGAAAGTACCCACATTTGTAGCGGGCTCTAAATAAAGTAATCATACCCGGTATGATGGGATCGATTGCCTTCTGTAGAAGCGCTGTAAAGATTCTTTCACTGCCGAGAGCTTTGAAAGTTTTAAAAGAGTCTACTGCCCATTCAACCTTATCCGGACTGAATATTTTACCGGATAAAATATTTACACTACTAGTAATACCGACCCTTTGCTCAGATGCGTTCAGGTCCGTGTATGATGATATTCTAAAAGATACTCACCCCTTTTGTGGATGTCGCTGCTTCCCCAGACCTGATGATGTGCATTGGACCTCTAAGGGCGGAATGTTTTCGTCGTCGCCAGGGAAATATTCTAAAACACACATGATGTTCTGTGTTCCCTTATCGGTCGGAACTTCAAGGGCCACTAGTTCTTTCGGTATGAATACTGGAATAGGAAGAAATTTAAGGTTCGTCCCGATCAAGCAGGCCGCCCTTTTTACTGGCTCCCCGCATTTACAGATCAACTTATTTGTCCCGTTCCGTAGACCTTTTACCTGTCCGCTATTAACCCAAGGCTGGATGAGACCTAGGATTTTATTTTCCTTAGCAAACAGCTTAGTGAGGGTAGCGGATGCACCATGCTTTTTAGTCTTGGTTCGGGAAGCGCTGTGATCAGCGTGCACAACAAAATAACACGCACTTGGGCACGTACCAGCAACAGCACTGATGATCGTGAAGGCTGTTCTCACAGTCTACTTATCAGAGGCTTTTCCGGAAACGCTGGGACTAGCATGGCCAAAGTGGTAATTTACAATACTTTTGCAGGTATTAGGCCATTTCATGAAGGCGTCATCTACCGCCAGTACGAGGTGAGGAGAACATATTCCTCTGTACAATACTCTATGATTTGGAATGCAATTCGGAATTCTGTGCAGAATCTTCTCTGAGGAGAGCTGTAGGCTTTAAGGAAATAACCCACGGACGATGTGTGGCTTAGGGCAGAATCCCTTTTCCACCATCGTCACGATCCGATCACTTTTAGCTCTAATACTCTCAAAATTCGAGGACATCCACCCAGCAGTAGCACTGTCTGTGATTTGTAAAGTACATCCTGCACCGTTTAAGGAAACCTAAACTTCTCGCAGTATTCTTAGCGATGTGGTCGTTCCAACGAAGCTTGTTGCTAACGCACATACCGAGAATTGAGAGTTTTTCAGAATAATCATTATGAATGTTGAGATCATTTAATACTCGTACACTAGCCACCTGACAAGTACGCTAGTAAATCTGTCCCATAGAAGATTCGACTCTTGCAAGTACCGACGGCGACAACGCGCTCGTTCCGCTCAGGGTTTTAAAAACTACTCGAATCACACAAAGATAAATCTATTAAGTCTACTTCAACCTGCATTTAACAATTTGTTTAGTATTACAAAAAAATGGAATTAATCATAATCGTGAAATTTATTCTAAAAACTACGACAATGAATAAATTTTCCAAAACAATTTTCTGAAGCTCTCAGACAGAAGCCATCGTGCGTGTGGGTGTGGGAATCAATAATAATTGTGCAATGCGAATGCAAAGCTGCACCGCTATGTTTATCACCTGCATCGCCGTCACAATACTAATGAGTCAATTATTACCATTCAATCGCAGGGCAAGAAGTGCATTCGCCCCCAACATGTAAACGCTTGAAAGATATGATTACTTATTTAATAAACAAATCATAATTCGATGGAAATTTCTATTTTTAATGATTAGTATTTTTAGGAAACCTGTTACGCTATTCCATTCTGGACGTGAATGGGTTCCTCGCATTGTGCAATACGCGAGCTTGAAACAATGACACGGCACCAATATGCATTAATGCCGTCGCATAAAAATGACGATGACCGATGATCGGCGGTAATGACGATTCTTCTATTCCGGTTACTGTCACTATTTGTTATTGCTGCTGTTGCTGTCAGTTTCAATATTCCGCAGAGCCATGTCAAAAAGGCAATAATAGATTTTCTCACGGTTGACTTTGATATTCTGTTGTTCATGGTTGTACTGTAGTTACACCTGTAAAACGTTCCGGAAATCCCTAGCGGTTGGTCAGAGCTTTGTTGGCGATGGTAACGGAGATGGAGGAGAAGCATGAAATGCAAATGAATGAGGAGTAAGTAAGTGTGTGAATGAATGAATGAATATACAGCGCGTTGATTAGTGTTGAATTATGATTTGAAAAGAATACAAAATACGCTTTTAATGCAATTAGAATAAAATAATTTATTAATCATCGGTCTCGGGCGATTGTGCTCTATTGGTATCGGGCGGTAGGTAAATTTTTACAACTTACCATTACACGATGCAGATGATCTACCGTTTGGGGAATTTCTAATGTGCACTGCGCAGTTTCATCACCACTTTGAATGCTGAGACCTCAGCAGAGATCTGAGTGATGATCATACAGCAGCGCATTCATTCATCCCGGATCCACACACTTCATGACAACTTACACGATGTGCATTTCGCACATTCGTCAAAGATTTATTAATAATTATTTTCGTTGTTTAATTACCAGCTTTATTAGATCAGATAACGTTATCTTGGATCGCTGCAACTCTGTAAAAAAGTGTATCCTGTTATCCGGTATTGATGCTGGGATATTATCGCTTCGAAAATAACAATTCGTCATCGTAGACAGTAACTAAAAAGTGGAATTACACAATAAAATTTTCTTACGAAGCTCAATTGATTGTAAAATGACAATTTGCTGAACTTTATGGATTCCAAATCATTTGACTATAATTCTACAATGGAATTTCGAGTGTGGTCGCATTGAAAGTTTTGTTTAAAACGTTCTTTTAATTAACATCCCTCGAAAAGACTTACTTTTTGCGATATTGAAGTAAATTGCTGTAATATCCTGTAATGTATTTGCTTTGGTGATGCTCGTCGGTCACCCAGGGTTCTTAATGATAGTGTGTTGAAATTGAAAAACGCAAACTTATAAATACATAATGCCTAAAATAAAACACTATGTATGCCAAACAAATGCCCGGTCGGTCAGAGTATCAGTGCTGCTGTCAGGCAGCTATAGGCTGAAACTTAGAAATTTATGTTCGATAGCTGGTATAGCAAATAGCTAAGGCTATGTCGTCCTTTATGCCAGCGTAGCCACGTGAGCAACAGTGTCGCGAATCGAAGCTCAGTGGACTGCACGAAGTTAAAATCGATCGATCGGAGCACTTTCAGTGCAATTAGAACGACAAAAGTTTAGGAGTAGTATAGGGTCGACGATGTGATGACACGACTCCGTTAGACTACCAAAGCCAAAGAAAATATCGTAAATTATAAAATTACGATTTGAACGCAAAGTTCGGCCGAGCTCCCATGCTGTGTCACTGATAGAGTGCTGATCTAGTCACAATCGCTACACAAACCAAGGATTATGCCGTGCAATATAAGGTTGTATTTCTGAAGACGGATTGAGAAGCATATCAGTGGCCTTTGAAAAAAAAAATATTACTTGCAATCGTTGTTCTTGCTCGGCTTATGTTTCATTATAATTCGAAATATTCCCGTCTACGTCTACCAACGATATCAATATCGTCAGCCTAAGCCAGTATCTGAATGGACTTATGCGGGATTTTTACTCTCGCCGTTACGTCAGAGTATCTGATAACTTTCTCCAACGGCAGGTTAAAGAGGACGCACGCCAGATCATCCCTTTGTTGGAGCCCGTTATATAAGGTGAATGGCCTTGGTAGTTATCCGGATATTTTTACTTGGCTTAAAAATTGGTTACCGTCAACCTACATAGTCGTGTCAGTTTACTTGGAATTTACTAATTTATGTGCAGCCTCAGATTTTGCGCCGCCTGCTCGATCTTGATGAAAGCTTCATTTACAGCTTTTGGGATTCTACCAATGATGTTAATATCATCTGTATAAGCCAGTATCTGAAGGGACTTATAGAGGATTGTTCCTCTCGCCGTTAAGTCAGAGGCTCGGATCAATATCTCCAATGCCAGATTGAAGAGGACGCACGCCAGATCATCCCTTTGTTGGAGCCCGTTATATATGGTGAATGGCCTTGGTTTACTTGGAATGCCGAATTCTCTAATGGCTTTATAAAGTTCTACTCTGGCTATGCTATCATAGGCGGCTTTAAAGTCTATAAAAATATGGTGTATTGAGTTTTGAAACTCTAGACATATATCCATCACCTGCCTAAGTGTATAAACCTGATCAGCTGTTAATTTGCCTGGGATGAAGCCACACTCGTAGGGACCAATGATGACTTTAGCGTATAGGGCTATCCTGTCTTGAATTATAGAAGTTCCGCTGGGATTCCATCTGATCCGGGAGCTTTATTATTTGTGAGCCGATCGATTTATCGCTTTGCTAAGTTCGTCTATGCTTAGTTGCGGCAGCATAGTGTGTTCTTCGGTGATTGGTGGTTCCTTAAATTTCTCAGTTAGCTGGCGATTAAGCAACTCATGAAACTGCTCTTCCAATCGCTTTAAGATGCCTTTGAGATTGGCGGTCAGATTACCCTCTTTGCCTTTGCAGTACGTGCAATGCAGTGTATATTGCATCAAACCGTTGACCATTTGGTAGAACTTCCCCGCCTGGTGCCGTCTTTTCTCTCTGTACTGTTCTAGTTCACTGCCGAGGCTCTTCTCCCAGGCTGCTTTCTTTCTTCGGTGCAATGATTTTTCATATTTTCTCAGCTCTTTATATTCTGCCCTCGCGTGCGGGGCATAGCCGTTCATTTATTGCTTTAAGGCCGCGTTCTATGAGATGAGTTCTTACATTGCTTGGTACGCAACGTTCTTACGTTCAGTCGCTAGCTTAAATTCTTCATTGAACCAGTCGTTCCGGTCTCTACGACTAGTGCCTCAGATGGAGTAAGCAGTACTTATGAGATGGGTGTCAATTTCTCTTCTACGCATTTAGGACGTGTCCTATAGCTTGACCGTAGTTGTTTTTGGTCTCTTCGTTGCGAAGGGCAGCCGTGTTGACTAAAATCTCAGATTCGGGGACTCAGTGTTTCGTGATGATGCAAGCCACGCACGGAGCACTATACCAACAATATAGAGGTCCGAATCGACGTTGGCAGCTCGGTACGTTCATACTGTCATCAGGTTCGGGTTCTTGCGGCTGTCTATCAACACGTAGTTCATCTGGTTGAGAGTGACTCCATCAGGAGATACCCAGGTGGCTTTGTGGATATTTTTATGCACAAACCTTGTACTCGCAACGACCAAATTATTCCTTGCTGCCATCTCTATGACTCGTCGCCCATTGTCATTTGTGTTTTCGTGTACTCTACGGGTGCCAGTGTACTGCTTGAATGATTTTTACATCTTACTGAGGGCAGGAATGGAGTTCCCGTTCGACTGATTAAAAGAGTTCTTCTTTTTCAACATCTAGGGAATCCTCTTTAGGCGCGTGAACGCTTATGAGGCTTTTGTTTATAAATCTGCCCTCGCGTGCGGGGCATAGCCGTTCATTTATTGCTTTAAAGCCGGTGACGGTGAGTTTCATTCTTTTGCTGACTGTAAACCCCACCCCAAGCTCATTATGTCTTGCCTGACATGTCATATTCTGATTGTTGTAAGACACCATTCCCCGTCCACCGAATCTCCTGGATTGCTGTTATGTCAGTATTATATTTGGACAAGTTATCGGCTATATGCTGTGCAGCTCGAGCTCTATACAATGAACGTACGTACCATTAGAAAATTCTTAAATCATTTCGCGGGTTTCGTTGCCATGGTCGTCGTCGTTTATCATTGTTTCCGAGGCTGATTTTGGGTTCCGAGTTTTTTTACGGGCGATGTTATTGGCTTCATGCCAACATTACTTTAAAGGGGCTACCCCGATCATTCAGCTTTTCCTGTATTGGAGGAAAATTACCAGCGGCCACCACGTTGGCCTTTGGCTTTGAATTAATTTTTCTCCAAACAAATACCACTACGATGTTCGAATTCTTGCATTCTTTAAAAAACGCTTTACTTCGCCTCACTTAAGCCCATGTGTGACCCCAAACTAAACACAACACTGAAATTAAATTTCGCATAGTCAGAGTTTTGGAATGTTGGGTAATAAGAAGAGGATAAGAGCCAATTTGCGGAGAGTAACATAGCAGGAAGCAATCGCAGTTATCATCAGACGACGAAAATGGAGCTGGATTGGACACACTTTGAGAAAGCCGGTGGACGACATTACGAAACTAGCGCTCGACTGGAATCCACAAGGAAGCTGTCGAGTTAGCCATCATAGCAAGACAATGGAAAAGGACAATAGAAGAGGAAGCAAGATCCCAGGGGACCGAGTGGCGTCTCTTGAAACCTCAGGCATTAAATCGAGTTCGTTGGCGGGCATTTGTAGAAGCCCTATGCTTCTCCGCGGAGTAAAGGAAAGAAAGAAGAAGAAGCGCCAATTAAGAATTAAATTTATTTTTTATGCAGGCCACCCTCATTTCCAGTTATATCAACAGGACGGCTTTTGGAAAGTTGAACGTAAAGTAAAACGTAATGGAAATTAGTTTGGTCGACAATTGGTCTAAAAAATGTTTTAATATTAATGTTTCCAACATGAAGAACGATGCATCTTTTAAAACCTGTAATCAGTCTTTGCTGTTAGTAGGCCTTTTAAGACACACCCCTCAAATGCCTATTGACAAAAGCTTGTAGCACTTGTTGTTTAAGTTATTGTCGATGCAAACTTCCCATTAATAATGAGATTCCACAGATTCAACGCGTAAATTGAGTGTGTGTGCTGCAGCAGCGAGCCGCATAACATATGACACATGGAGGAGTCGGAATTTCGCTAATGATAATTATTATGAAAAGTTATTGCAGCGAAGAAGAAACAAAGAATTATTATAATTTTTTTATCGCCATTATGGTAATGACGTAATTAAACACCCAATACATCGATGCAGATTGATTGACTACAACAAAAAAAATCGCAGCTTAAGCGATGTGAGTTGCAAGCGTTTGTTTTCATAACAACCATACGTTATGCCACGCTACGCCACGCCACGTCACTCATCATATGCGCCCTCCTTCTTGGCCACGTTAATACATTTTCTCGACCCATCGACGTGACTGTACCGCAGCGCGGTGGCAGTTATATGGGACAAGTTTTCAGTCGATTAAGTTGACGTGTGTAATCATAACCTCTGCCCTTTTTGCTGTTCCACCTTAGCGAGCGAGAATCGGGCGATGCTGTGTGGACATGGACGCAAACATCAAGCAGCGAGCCTCATAGACGATGGAACGCGAATGTGCAAGAATTCCATAAAATGAGGCAATCATCACGAAATTGTAACCAATTAAGTCACGATAATGATTGGAAATTTATTAATAAGCTCTTGCCTCAGTCAGTCGGCCGTCGTCGCGTCAATTCAGCTCTGCTCTTCTGATGAGCGCACTGCACTGGCACTCTGATGCGCACTTCAAGACTACATCGAGTATGTCTATATGGAAACCCCTTTTGAAGGTAACAAGACTACTCCCAGATGTGGCTGGTCGGGTCGTCATCGCGAATGTTGATTCATTTCCAATTAAGTACGATAAGTACGTTAAGTGAAGTGCCCAATCGAACGTACCGTGGTGCGCACCTGTGTTGAACATGCGCGGGAGAGACATTAAATTGTGATTCTGCTACATTCCATTTTTTTATTTTTTTTTTTTGAAACTTCTTAAGCCAATTTTTGCATGTGCGAAGACGATCGCTGATGGGCTGTTGGCATCAGGCATACTCTGCGTGTGGTAAATGTCATCTTTTGAACGGTGCTTTTGGGCTGCAGCATATTATTTTCCAGCGATTAAGTTTTAGGTTTTGGTAGACTGACGGTAACATTAAAATTTTGTATATCCTCATCTTCTGACCAATTAATTACGAATGCAGAGAAAGCGATGGTTGGCTTAGTGGGTGGTTCTTTCGAATTAATTGGCAACAACATTATTATCTTTACCAAATGAACTGATAATTAAGTCACCCTGTAGCGTATGATTAAAGAAACAATGCTGATTGGCGAGATCTTTCAGGAACTTTCTTTGTTGTTGTTGTAGTAGCAGCTCCAGGTCTGTGTAACCTATTGCTGAGTTGAGTTGATGATCCTTGGTCCAATGTGAGAAACACTGGAGTCCTCCCGGTGTGTAGAACCGATCATCGTAGAAAGGCCTAGCTTCTCACAACCATTGTGTTGTGCATGTAAATTTTTGTACACAAATCGCCAGGTGGGACACCATGAAGAATACTTTTGGTGTTACCAGGATTCGTGCCACGAACCTCCTGCTCAGCAGCCATGCACCTATCCACTGAGCCACGGCACCCACAATTACTTTACTGAGAATAGGACAAGTCCGTTGCCTCATACCCTCCTCCTTTACCCGGGCTTGGGACCGGCATGGTACTTTCGTAACAGGCGGAGTTAACTTTCTTTGATAATACTTAAGGGCTAACTTTTATGGGCTGCAGTGGGCTTATTCTCACGACAAAACGGAACAAAAAGCTTAGCTTTTTCTCTCATTCATTAATTTACCCATAATGAACTAATTAGCAACTAATTGCATTTCACACAATTTCTCTCAGTCGTCAAATTTTCGCACCTAATGTCTTACTTTACTGGCATCGGGCTTAATCGCACGTAAGTTAACGAACATTTGACAAAACCGACTAAAATCACATTATGGTCACAGCATACCAATTGCAAGTAATCAGTCGTTCACATCAGCTAAATTAATGCAACTCAAGTCTATTATAGTTAGCCCTTTAGTTCTGAACACCTTGACTTTGCTAATTTGCTTATTATGTAATTGTAAAAGAGGTAAAGGCCACGATCCAACGACGGCAGTAAAGTCTCTTTCTACAAGTTGACTATATTTCCAATGTTTCTCTCCAAGAAGATATTCGTTGATGGTGAAAAATACGCGATGCTTAAAGTCTCTCTCTATATTCACGTCTACCATTGCCCCGTGGTGTCTTATGTTGGTTCAAGTCGTGTACTTTCATTATTAAATCTTATAAATCAGAGTATGATTTTGTTTTTTATTTAAATTGTATTTTTAAACGAATCTATCTTGAGAAATTCTCTTCGACGAATTTTTTTGAGTAATGCAGTATTAAATCTTATTCAATTTCCTACAAATCTGTGGTACAATATTTGTGCATTCGATAAAAAGGAGCAGGGATAAAGCAAAAAGTTTGTAAAATGAATATTAAATTTTCAAGATTTTTTGAGGCAGTACATTGCATTCGTATAAGCTGCATGTTTAATCCTTCTTCCAAGCTGTTCTACAGTTTTTATTTCTGAATAATATACCAGCGTGGGCGCCGTGGCTCAGTGGAAGTGCACATGGCTGCTGAGCGGGATGTTCATGGTTCGTATCCCAGCAACACCAAAAGTATTGTTCACGGTGTCCAACCTCTCGCGAATGGGTGACAAACGTTCCGAGAGCAATACCTTGTCACGGAACGCTTCTCAATTCGCCGTTCGGATCCGGCCTTAAATTGTAGGTCCCTTCCATTTGTGTCCAAAAATATACATGCGCAGCACAAATGGTCGCTTGAAGTTAGGCCTTGGACCGCAATGGTCTATCGCGCCGAATATTATTATTAATATACCAGCTCTTCCATTATTCCCCACACAGAAAAACTATAAAACTTAGACCAGTGACGAAGATGCCTAAACACCAGAAAGTGTCTACAAATCCTTCGGTTTTGATAATTTTCACTTAAACTGTGGCAAGAAGCACCATATAGCTGGAAAAACTTATTGATTCGAGTCAGTAATGGGAAGCTGCCGAACCATCAACTCCATCAGAAGGTAAACTAGAAGTGGTAGCTCCACCATCTAGTGTTGTTGAGGACCGAACAATAGCCTCAAAGGTATTAAAAATATGGCTTAACACACCATTGACCGTAGTGGGGTAAAATACCGCCGCCCTAACAGCATATCCACGTGGTCTGGATATTGCTTCAGCTAGTATGATCACAGAGCAGAGATACAGAGGTGATTCGTCAAAAGTTGCAGATACCCTATTGAATTTACTCGCTAGGGTTGTATGTGAGGACCAATAAAATGATCCTCGATTACTCTGGCCTCTAGTAAGATGTTTTTACATAATTACTGGCGTTAACAAGGATGCTCAGAATTTAGCGATGCAAAACTGGATGACAATGGCTCAAAATCGGGACAAGTGAAGAGATTTTTTGTTGGAGGCCAGAACCAAATATGATAATGTATATATCTAATGATTGCGCAACATTGTCTCCTCATCGCCATTTAACAATCTGCAGAAGTGATCTATCTATGTTCTCAGAAACGACTGTGATTCCAATATGAGGTTTCCTTTCTTACTGTTAGCGAATACACTTTTTATTTTTCGATAAGTAGGACAGTAAAGATCTGTGTTACCTCTTGTAACACCAGAAAAGTTTCGCAAGTAGACCCAAATATGCAGAGTATATAAAAACGTCTTAATTCAATAGCTAAATTACGTGTAAACAAACAAATTTTTCAAAATTTTCATTTATAATACATGGTGAATACAGTTTAAATATATGGGTGTAATATTTTACCGCCTTTCGAGGGTTAACTTACAAATATGTTCAGGAATTTCACTTTTACGATGCAATAGTAGATCTTCCCATTAATAAAACACACAACCGCACTCGCTTCGCCGACAGTTCAACGACAATAACAAGGTCCTCCAGAACAATGACAAATTGGATTCGAACTTCCATTTGTCCAAATCATTTCCATAAATTCCAATCTCAATTCAATCTATCGCATGTAAATGTAATTATTTGTCTGTGCTTTGTGACCACCACCATCTTCAAATGGTCGCTCTGTTAAAGCTAACAAAAACCAGCACCACCCAATGAAAAAAAAACCAGGCTAACATCACACTCACACACACTCGAATGGTCTGCCGGCTCATATAATAAATGACTAAGCAATTGTCCCATAATTGTCGCATAGTTATCACAAGAGCAATATCACAAGCTGGTAAAACCCTTTTACTCATATTATACACGAGAGCAGCAGGCGAGTATATTATTAGGAGCGCGATCTGGCATGGCGGGCGGACGGGATGGACGGCACAAGACGCTCGTATCAAAATGAAAAATTCATTCAATTTCATTATCCTCCAGCGGGTAACCGGCAACGCAGCACCAGCATCGGCGTTCCAAGTGTTCATTTCAGCTCTAATCCTCCTCAATCCAATAGACCACCATGGAAATAATGCCACAACTAACGAGAAAATGTTCACAGGCAGTCAGCCGAGAGTGGACAGCACACACACAGCAGCCGGCTCACCATCTCCAACTCCGGTGTACTTCTTGCCATTTGACAAATTGACTGCATTTTGGTTCACTTTAGGAAAATTAATGATGGAAAGTGGTCGGCCCCGAGAGTTTATGTGTGTGTGTGTGTGTTGTTTTGTGTGCCCGTTGCGGGATCACTAAGGAAAACAAATTGGTTTGTTGTGTGTGTCCCTGCTCTGTGCGCACCTTCCCACAGTGCTCTCCCTCTATCTGGTCTCTTTAGGACACATTACTCCTACAACAAATCGTTTAGCATGTTTTGTTTGTTTGCAAGTCACACTGACTAACTGAATGATCCAGCGTCCTCCCTTCCAACAAGGAGTGGAAATTAAATCTTCAAGTGGCTGGGAGGAAACTACGCCATTCTGGATGCTTAACCAGAACTAACAATAGAGCGCGATGGTCCAGAAAAGTGTGAGACATACTTAACGCGAACGCCTATTAGACTTTTGGGATTTAAATTTTGTTGGTCTTTTATTTAGTACAGGGTGTTTAATGTTGAAAAGTATTACCTGGTTATTATTCAAACTATTAGCGAAGAAAAGGCGAACAAGAAATTAATTAAACTCAGTTCATCTGACATTATGCTGGCTGGAGATTTTAATGGAAGTATTAGACCCTCAAAGAACAATCCGGTCAACGGTTTAACGGCGCCACTATTATAAAAAAACACGTTTGCCCAAGGAAACTATATGCGATTCCAATGGCAATAAGATTCTTGATCTTGCAGACGCGTTCGATTGTCGAATTTCAAACAGAAGGTGACTTTAGAGGAAAATATACGCTTATTCGAGCAACAGCTTGCTCCGTAATAAATTATTGTCTTGTTTCTGGTGATTGGATGGCTGACTTCAAGATCGCAATGATGACAGATCACATGCCTCATTAAATTACGCGCAAAGTGCAGATATCAAGTGCAACATCCGTTGAATAAATGCACAGTCACTTACTCTTTTGCCAAAACTGATTTGAAAATACAGCCTAACTACACTATTCCAGAAAAATCTAAACGATGCAATTACAAGTCTGGAAGAATCAAATGCGGCAATAAACATTGATAGCCTAATGAGCAACAACAAATGTGTCAACAAGGTGGAACATTCTAGGTAAATAAAAGTGGTTTGATTCTGAATGTTTGTAAGCAAGAGAGGGGTCTTTTGCAGCTCTTGGACTTCCGCCAAAATACAACTATCAAAACCATCTGTGGTGAAACGATTAAAGATTTCAAGCGAATCTGTTACAGGAAAAATGTCCTTCGAAGAACAAACCGATGAGGTAATCAATAGATCAAGATCCTCTCGCGAGTTTTGGAATCCGATTTTGTATGGAGAGGAATAGAGTTGAAAAGATCCGTGCACTTAGCTATGCTGACGACATCGTTTTCCTCTCCGATAGAATCAGCGGAATGCAGTTGAGGAACAAAATAGATTAGCTGAGTACTGCAAGCTATGGAACCTGAGTGTTCAGAGGGTAGGTATTCCCGCAAAGAAAACTGATACCATCAAGATAAATGCATTGAATTAGTAAGGAAATACAAATATCTAAGCCTTCCGATAACTTTAATCCTCAATATGAAAAAACACTTTAATGCCAAACTATTGGAAGAAAAACGCGCAATATCTTCCGTTTGAAGTCGCTGTATTGTAAACAAAAGCATAACCAACAGCTCAAAATAGAAAATATTTTGCGCAACTACAAAATCAATTCTTTATACGGAGCCCAGGTGTAGTTTTCTAACCTTTTGAAGAAGAGGTATAAAGTTAAAGTAAGCCCGATGCTACCTAAGCTGATGCTCAATCATATTATTTCAAGAAATGGTCATCTTTATCAAATTTGAGAAAGTTTAGCGACTCAATGTGGTTTCATTCTTAGATTAACAACTGAGGATCAGGGGTCAAATTACCGCATACGTGACTGAATAATGTTGGTTTGGCATGATCGCTTACGTAAACGAGTTACGAGTAGTGATCATCCCAATGTAAATACTCGATCACTCGTTAACGTCTGGATTTCATTCACTCGTTAACTGATGTCGTAATTCAACCCCAGGGTACAACCTTTAGATCAAAATTTTACGAGCTATTGTAATCAATCGGACGATTAATTACCATCAATAACAGATAAGTAAGCGATGCTTGGAGTTTCCAACATAGGATGGAAGGAAGTACTATATGTCATATAATGAATACTAGTAATTTTAAATTCAGGGTTGACAACTGGACAGTCTTCAGTGTTAGCTCCTATTCATTTTGTAATGTTCGACCTGTCTCTCCAGTTGAAGACAGACCAAACCGTACTGGAACATTAAAAGAACAAACTGGAGGAAATTCAGTAGCATTATCCAGACCAAAATGGGCAACATTCTAATTTGAATCAGCACCAAGCATGCAGACGACGTCATGATATTTGTGTCAGGAAAATGCCCTTCCGTGATTAGTGAGAACATGAAAAGGGCTCTAGGCAGTGTTAGCTCCTGGGCCACCGGATGTGGACTGGAGGTTAACTCTGGAAAAACTGAAATGGTACTTTTTATCACTAAGGCCAAAATACCGGACTTTACCCTGCCTAAGCTCAGAGACTTGCGCTTATCTCAGAAGCAAAATATCTCGTAGTCAACAAACTCAGCTGCAAGTCGAGTATAGAAGATGATACCATATTCAACCGACTACTGCAGTCCTAAACTTCACTGTAATCCTAGCTTTGCTGTAAAGTTTCCAACTCGATAGTGTTGAAAAGATAGGAGAGCTGTAGGGATTTTTGATGTAACTCTATTCATCGATGGATCTAAGATGAGTAATGGTGTCGGTGCTGGAGTTTGTTCCAAAAGTTTTAACTTTTCAAGGTCCTAGAAGCTACCTTACTCTGCTAGTATCATTCAGGTGTAGATCTTAGCAATAAGAGAGGCATGCAGGGCCCCTTTCTCACAATGCTGCAATAGCGGGCAGGGTTGGCATATGTGTAGACAGCCAGTCCGCCATCAAAGTCATTATTGCGGCAAACAACTGTTCTAAACTCGTCAAGCAGTGAGAGGCCGAACTGCCTTTGATAAAATAATGCATAGACTTGTCCTTAGTTAGGGTGCCGGGGCACAGCGACATTGACGGCAATGAAATAGTAGACGTACTGTCGAAGAAAGGCGTCCTACTGGACACCGACTACGCTGAGACAGACCGCTGATCTTTGAACCTGTTCTTTCCTTCCTTACCACCAAAGCACAGCTAAGGTGGAGTAATTTGACCAATTGCACTACGTCGAGAGCGATGTGGCTTTCCTATAATAAAAACAAATCCACCGAACTGATCTCCAGTACTCGGAAAGATATTTCCAGAGTTATTGCCAGCATCACAGGCCACTGGCCGGTGGGCAGCCATGCAGCCAAACTGTGAATCACTCACAATACCTTTTGCAGGAGCTGCTTGGATGTGAATAAGAAAGAAACTCTCATTTATTTTCTTTGCAGGTGTCCGGCCTTTACGTCACTCCGTTTCCGTAAACTAAGTAATCCCTTCTTTTCTGACCTAAAGGAGCTATCAGAGTATGGCATCACCAATGCTACAGGTTGGATATAACTATACACAACCATATTTCTTTCCATTAGATCTCCTGAGGACTGTGGTAGCAAAACGGTGCACTAAAGCGCTATTTGAGGACCGTCACTCTAACTACCTGCCTACCTGCCCTGAAGAGTATACTGCCTGATATTCTTTGTAGCAACTGAGCTGGACGCGGAGAGAACTCTGAGCAATTTAAAAGGAAATGGTGGGTGAAATGAGCTGTACAATTACAATACGAAAGCGCTAATATATAGAAAACGTATCATGGAGGAACGTTTTTAAAATAGAGATGTCATTATAACTACTTTTCGTTATGTAATTGTTAACTTCCCCAGGCGAATTAATAATGGACTATGTTTGCAAATTCAAATTTTATGTAGAGAGCCTAAATGTCAATCTGGTAGACGGCCAATAATAACCAATCCTAAATAGACTTGACCACTATGTATAATAAATGTGCCAACCTAACTTTTATGAAACGAAAGTCTTAACTACGTAACAAATTTGTCGTTTCTGGAGCCATAAGTTTCCCAGAAGTATCCAAAGGTGCAAAGGTGTATATTAAACCTTAAAACCCGCCGCACCCTGTAGTTCTCATTCACATTTAATTTGCCATTGCAGCCAAATACAATGTTTTCGCGTCATCCGAAATGAAGAAAATACGATCGGATCTTTTCACTTTGACATTGGCAACAGGCAAGTGCGCTATTTATCACAGCAGATTATAACCCAATCGTTGGTAAGGGTGTGCTGACCTCTTGCGGGGATAGTATCTAAGCTCAAATGCGCATGCGCATCAAATTGAGCGCGACCATCAGCCATTTCTGTACTAAACACAACGTCGCGCAGCTTAGTATCTCGAATGTTTGGACATAAAGTGTCATATAATGACAATAAATGACTTCCATATTGGCTGGGGGTCTTCATCTCTCTCTCTGTCTTTACTCTTTTTCAGCTTAGACTATTGCTGTGATCTAGGATGTCCCCGATAAAACAGCAAAAGAAGGAAGGAAGGAAGGAAGGAAGGACGGTTAGTTGAGTTGGCTGTTGCTACATCTAAGCAGCCACGTCGTTGTCGACGAGACGAAAATTCTCACCGTATTATGTTTCCAGAGGTGTGGTGTGCAACCGAGTGCGCGCTTACCACTCAACTGATGCTCGAATGTGTACTGAATGCGACGACGACGATGACGATGGCACATTACACCGAGCGGTCACCGGAGATTATAGCAAAAATGTCACATCTCATCTCACCTTAGGCACTTTAAGAAAAAGACTGACTAGAAGGACTAACTTGACAACTGCAGACTGTTGGACGCTGAGCATCCGAATGGAACACATCACAACAACAACAACAACAACAACTACAACAACAGCCTCCAAAGACCCACTACTCATATTATTATTGTTATGGCGGGATAGCAAATAAAATTAACTTACCGAAGCGGGGGGATGGCTATAAGCACAGATCGAGGATCAGCAGGCTCAGCGGTTGACAAATGTCTTTTTGCAAGTGTGCAAGTGCGCATACTCAAGAGCTCTGCGCCTCATTGCCTTGCATTTTGCATTGGGCCGTTGTGGTTTTGTCCGACTTTGAATCTTGGAAAAATTATTTATGGGGAATAAATGTGGCCAAAGTAATTCAAATGCGATTAATGGCACTTTATGATGTTACCACACGCATATACACACACAAACATAAATAGAGTTTGTCACAAGGAGGTAAAGCCTTATCAATGCTATAAAAAGCCTTTTAAAGTGAATTTTCCCTTCCCTCTCTAGGTCTCCTCCTTCGGTAATGCGGGCGCCATTTACTGATATCATAAATTTATGATCGAATTTAGGCACTTTATATGGTGTACACGTGTGTGTGTGTGTTTTTTGCCAAAGGATGGAAATCTTCATAGATACTAAAAAAGCCGTCCAGGGATACTGGTATGCACGATTCGTAAACCTGAATGTTCGAGTCAGGAATTACGCCTACTACTACTAGTACTAAGCCCACCTATTACACTTCAACCACTCTCCCCGACGTAATACTTCGCGGTGCTTGTTAGCAGATTAATCGATGGCTTCTGCATTTTCTGCTGCTACTGATCACTATATTTTTTCTGTTCTTCACAGCCCTTTTTGTACGTCACACTTCCGTCCACTTAACATCAGATCTTTACGTTTCTTCTAAGATGAACTGTGGACTTGACAGGATGCGTCTCCATTCTCTGAAGCGTCTGCAATAGAAAACCGCATGCCCAGTGCCTTCTTCCAGGTCAGGACAATCTTGGCAGAAAGGTGAGCTATCGTATCCACATCAGTGAAGATATATACGATAGCCAACATGTCTTGCCAGAAACTGCGTAAGTTGGTTATTGCAGTTACCGTGAGACTGGCTTGTCCATGCCTCAATTTTCGGTATCAGCTTGTAGGTACATTTACCTTTTAAACTTGTGTGCCAACGAGCTTGCCATGCGGCCATTGGAGTGGCTTTTTCTTCATCCTTGATCATTATTAGTATTCGTGGGTCCTGTTGAATTGAGACTCTTATATTTTAGACCCTGAGCATTCTATCTGCAAGGATATATACTGGAACCATTTCTGATATAACCAGAGTTGCATCATCCGAGATCGTTCGGAAACCGCTCAGTGCAATAAGTCTTAAAAGTTCTTATTTTCTTAGTCGCCGATGCCTCTGCCCAAACTGGGACTGCGTAAAGGAGGACTGAGCCGACTACTCTGGACATTAGGATCCTTCTTGGATATCCTGGACCTCCGATGTTTGGCGGGATGTGAGATAATGCTGCCTGCATCTGACATGCCTTGTGGGACTCCTGCGGAGACGTTATATTACTTTGCCCCTCGTTGGCTTCGTATGTCAGCTTCCATTGCTTAAGTAGCTTGATTCTATCTTCCTTAAGTAGTACGGTGCCTCAATTCTGGTGAGTGATCTTCTTATTGAGGACCAATTTGCGGAGTTAAAGGCGTTTTTTATGTACAGTGTCACTACTGCACAATATTCCTTTGTTACCTATCGCCACCTTTCCCCTTCTAACGCTTTCTTTGCTTTATTGACCACCGCCTTTATGGCGTCAAGGGTCGAGCGCGATTTTCGAAACCTGATGCTCTGATAGTGCTCCTTTATAATATGCTATGTTAAGCAATCTGTCATATATGGTACGCTCTAGTATATTTTCCATTGTATCGCGTAGGCATATTCGGTGGTAAGACGATGGTTCCCCAGGTGCTTTGTTTCTTTTTGACAGCAGTATAAAATGTTCTAGCTTCCAAGGCTCAGGGAAAACTCCTTCATCTAGATACTGTTGCATGCATGCCATAAATATGTCCGATTTTTTTTTGATGGCCGGTTTCAATGCCATCGGGTCCAGGAGCTTTAATGTCAAGTATTCTTTTAAATGCGTTGACGAGTTCATCCAGTGTTAGCCTGGGAATACTTTCTGTGCTTATTTCTTTATTGTGTTGTATATGATCTTTTAGGAAATAGGTGCTCTACTATGAACGTAAGCATCGTTGGGTATAATAACTGTTGGTACTTACGGGCTTTTAGCTTTGCCGTAACTATTTTGTATGCTGTGCTCAAAGGATTGATGTCCGCCTCATCACATAGTTGTTTAAAGCATTTTGACCTTAATTGCAATTTTAAGATTTAGTCTCGCCAGTCTTAGCATATCAAGCCGTTCTTGAAAATCGGTTCCTCTTCTTGAACATTGAACTCTGCGTCAGACTTATAATCAGATAGCTCTCAGTGCTTTTATATTCGCGTTCCACCAATAGAAATCTACACCTCTCTTGCTTGGTATTCTTCTGGCCATAGCTGTGTCGCACGCTGTAATAATTTTACGAGCAAGTTATTGCGACAGGATCTCTGTTGCGACAGGATTTCTTTATCAAAGAACTCATCTTTCCAATTAGGACTCCCTAATTTTGGGCGTTGCACGGGGTTTCTTTCTTTAATTCCAATTATAATCGCCTGTGAATAAGCTTCATACTCTTCTGCTGGTGATAGCTCTCCTAAGAACGGACACTTGCTGCTGCCCGCTACGTGCTTCGCGTCTTTTGGGTATTTCTATCTACAGAACATGCAGGGAGGCTCCTTGACGCAATTCTTTGCTATGTGGCCTTCTCCCCCACATCTCATGCAAAGCTTGGAGAGATCTTCTCCATTTTTGCACTGTTTGGCAAAGTGCCCAAATTCCAAGAATTTTTTTTTGAGTTGTGCCCGTTCGCGGATGCGACAGACAACCCAGCCAATTTTAATTTTTCTTTTTTCTATGAGCTTCTTTGCCTTATATTCAGGAAGACTTATTGTCGCTGTTTGGGTTCCACCATAGGCTTTTTGTAAGGACGGTGAAGTGTTTTCAACCTCACATTTTGATTGTATCGCGTCGAATATGTCCTTTTTTGTTGTCATTTCATCGATATCCCTGATCTTGATGCTAGTCCGTTGGGTGATATTTCTAACATTTGCCTGCTCGCCTAACGCTTCACTGATGACACACACTTGTATTCGGCTGTCTTGTCCCCTGTATCCTTAAGCTGGATGGAAAAATCGCCTTTCTGTGTCTACTGATACTGGAAACTGCTTTTCCAATTTGCTCCATTTTTGGGCCAGCATTCACGTTCTTCGCTTGTATAACAATAGCATCGGGTCTTGTCTTTCTGACTTTTTTTGTTGTTTGCCTGGTGGCAGTCTCCTTGCTAATAACGTTTGTTTTTAAATTTTTACCTTTGTCGACAACTCTTGTCCATTCGTCTTCTCCCGTTTTCTGTGCATTTCCGTTTTTCTTCTCCAGGATTTTCGCGACAGTTGCTATTAACTTTTCTATTGGTTTTTGTAACGACATTTGTTTTTGATGCTTTTTGATGGATAGACCGCCTTTTTCGATCTTCCAGCATATTTACCAATTCTCTGATTTGCTCGTCTAACTTAAGGAAATCAGATCACTTATGTTTTGGTTTTTCAGTCGTCGTCTTCTGATTAGTTGACGATGACAGACGTGCCTCTGTGGGTCCTGGTGATTGTGTTTTATGGCCAACTGGTAACCTCACCAATCTTGAACTCCTATGAAAGAATTTCATTTCGACCATTTCTTCTACTTCTCCTCCTCCTACTCCTCCTCCGACCAAAAATTAGAAAAATAATAGTAATTAGAAAAAATCGTAAAGAAAAAGGTAAACGAGATGAAGATTTAGGATCAAATCCGCATTCAAATGGAGAATTTTTTTCTCGGTCTATAAGAGATTTTTTTGATAAAATTGAAGCAATCAATATAATTATTTAGAAGAATTCATTGTAATATGGGTCCGCACTCAAAGCGGTTATCAATGCTCGGGTGTGTAGACGCCTAAGGATCCCACACCACTAACTTAATAGCGACGAAACATTGAGCGTATTTTGAGGTCTGCCAGGATTTAATTAGGATGGGGGCGCCAATAGCATTAACCTGAAAGCCATTTCAGCAAAATTTCACTCTCACCTACTCAGGTAACAGAATACCAAAGACTTCAGCCCAAAAGATGACAAATCGAAATGTTGCTTCCATTATACCAGATGCAGTCTGCGACAATAAATAGACAAATAAGTTTTATTGCTGCTCTTCTAAATCTGCTTTTTGTAGGATGGCGTCTATAATATCATTGCATCACATCCTGTGCATATAAAAGGGGAAATTCCTTTTTCCGTCCACAATAAAATACAAGGCTGAACAAAGTCATTAGCACAGACAGACAACAGATCATAATTGCTGCTCCCATTTTGGCCAACCATAATTGGGCCAAAAATTTAATGCAATCTAAAATTTGACCTTAAAAGGGAGCTTAAGTGAAACTGATTGCGGATTAGAGAGGAGAGGTCGCTGTATTTCCCATCTAAATGCATAGAAAAGGCAATCAAATCTCTGCCATCAGCCTAAAAAAGTAATTACGAGACCGATCTGATCTGATAGCCATCTCCACTGTAATGACAGCGATTAACAGACTGAATTTTCCGCCTTCTCTGTCTATGTTGTTTGTGTGTGATTTAGTTACAATCTTCTGTCAGCGACCGGACTCAATTGAAATTGAAATCAGACAGTCTGGGAAAATTCACAGACAGTCAAATCCAATTGGATTTTTTTAGGAGAAGAGGCCAGCACAACCACCACAACTATTAATGCTAATTAGGTAACCCCACTTGGCGCCACTTGGAACGTTTTCTCTATTTCTGATTTTTACAATTAAAACGTGATCACTGGTGAATAAGTCGACTTCAATTTGTTGACGAGCACGCATCCATACCAACAGCCATATCCTCCTCTCAAGGATATCGCGGCGGTGTCCAGTAGTTTTCATGTGTGGAGGCGATTCCTGTAGTCAACATTGCCTGATCTGTCGCCTGAACTGACGGTATACGTTTTGCATTCTGCAGACTGTTTTGAATACCAAATTGCTGGTTGCGCATGCGCCCATTACGATCAGACACAATGAAATAATTCAGAGTGTCTCTGCGATTAATCGATTTAGAGTCAGAAAAATAAACCAAAAAAAAAAAATCCCAAAGAAAGAACTCTTTTGGTTTCTTCTGTGGAAGGCGCTCGAAAAGGAGCTACGTATGTGTATTTGGCCATATGCGCTATTCCTCTACATGCAACAGACAGTTCCTACACATTCAGTCACATCCGGCTGATTCTTGCTGGTTGCCTGCTTCTGCATGCGTTGCCCATGAATAATTAGTATTCCCAGCAGTTTCATGATTTCATGAGCGAGAGCAGAGCGCACGTTGTGATAAGAAATCGCCTGAAACTGGAAGGACGCGCGCATACTGATTCACATCAACGGCGGAAAGTAGAAGTAAAGTAGAATAGGAGAGTATCCGATCGGCCAGCCACCATTATTGCTACTCCATCATGCATATGAATGACTGTCTGAGTGTCATGTTTTTATTGCTGTTCGCATGCACCACACTCATCGTAAATGATGTGAATTAGAAATGTAGGATGTTGCACTTCCACATTTGGAGGAGACAAATTCTCGGAGACAATAAAAAAAGGCAAACCCACCAACACAATAGGGCGAGCGATGGATAATCTAATTTCCTGTGTGCACGACGCACGACAGGTTGTCTCAGCGCAATGCCATATGGCCATGAGTTAGTATCAGTTCCGGTGAAAATTATTGTCAACAAAAAGGCCATTAGTGCGCATTTGAATTCATTTGGATTTTCAGTTCCAATCCATGTGTGTGTCTGCTGGCAGATTTTAGAAATAGGAATCGATTTAATTATAAATGTGTTAGCATAACTCTGGAACGTATGGAGCAATTTCAACCAAACTTGGTGCACATTCGATTTAGAATCTTGAATCAAATACTGTAATGGTAATTACCCCAAGAACCCCTAGTGGTGATTGTAAGAAGGCGGTTACATACAACATGACCGATGATGGTGTAGAATCTATAGTTTCCTGGGTCGCTGACGTGAATATTGAAGATAACACACACCCAGCACACTTAGGGACCTGGCATAACATAACTGATGTTGGTGCCGAATCCGTAGGTTGCAGGCTCGCTGAAATGTATAGTGATAATAAAACACTATAACCCCTAGCGTTAGGGATGGGAATGGGAAATTATGACCAATATTCGTGCCCTTATGCATTGGTTTGATAAGAGGTGACACTTCATTTGACCGATAATAGTGTAGAATTCATATTATTATATGCAACATGCAATATGAGACACGCAATATAAAACATGCAACATGTAACATGCGACAATGATAATTCTACATTCTACAACAAGCAAGAAGCAACAAGCCACAAACAACAATCAACAAGCAATAATCAACAGACAACAAGCAACATGCAACGTGCCTGTGCAACAAATCACATGCAACATTCAACAAACTAATATGCTACATACAACATGCACCTTAATGCAATACGAAACACCTAACTCGTAACTGCAACGTACTAAATGCAACATACAACAAGGCATAAACAACATGCACTATGCAATATGCAATATGCAATAAGTAATCTACGAAATGCACTATACAACATAAAATATGTAACATCCAATGTGCTAAAGGAAACATGCAATATACAACACCTAACTTACAACAAGCAAAGACAATACGCACCGTGCTACATGCCACATACAACATGCAATATACAAAATGCACTGTGCATCATTCACTATGCGGCATGCAATATGCAACTTCAAACTTGCAACACATAATATTCAACATGCACTAGGCAACATGTTACAAGCAACATGCAACATGAAAAATGCTGCGACAGCATAGTATGGTCTTCGGTGAATGGTGAAGCCTCCTTCTTCTTGCAACACATAATATTCAACATGCACTAGGCAACATGTTACAAGCAACATGCAACATGAAAAATGCTGCGACAGCATAGTATGGTCTTCGGTGAATGGTGAAGCCTCTTTCTTCTTGCAACACATAATATTCAACATGCACTAGGCAACATGTTACAAGCAACATGCAACATGAAAAATGCTGCGACAGCATAGTATGGTCTTCGGTGAATGGTGAAGCCTCCAATTCCTTAGTTAGCTGGCCATTTAGCAACTAATGAATGTACTCCTCCCATCTCTTTAAGATGCCTTTGAGATCTTTGTCTTTGCAGTATGTGCAACGTGGTGTATATTGCGTTATACCGCGGACACTTTGGTAGAACTTTCGCTCCTGGTGCGGTCCTTGCTTCTGTACTGTTCTAGTGGATGGACGAGATTATTATCCCAAGCTGCTTTGGTGAACTGATTTTTCATACTTCTTAACTCTTTATATTCATCTAGCTTACATTCGTCATCGAACCAGTCTTTCTGATCTCTACGACTACTGCCTAAGATGAAGTCAGCGGTACTAATGACAGTATTTTCAAGGCGTGTCCATATCTCTTCTACGCCCGACATCTCAGTCCCAGAAATTACTCTCGTCGCTTGATCGTAGTTGTTTTTGGTCTCTTCGTTGCGAAGGGCAGCGGTGTTGACTCAAATCTTATTCGCGGATGCAGTCAAGAATATATTGGTCTGAGTCGACGTTGGCACCCCGGTACGTTTATACCGTCATCCGGTTCAGATTGTGGCGACGGTCTATAAACACGTGGTCTATCTGGCTGCGAGTCGCTCCATCAGGAGATACCCAAGTGGCTTCCTGGACATTTTTACACGCAACGACCAAGTTATTGCTTGCTGCCATCTCTATGACCCGTTGTCTATTGTCGTAAGTGTTCTCGTGTAAGCTATGGATGCCAATGTAATGCCTGAATACTAGCTCCCTACCTATTTAAGCATAAATATCCCCCAGAATGATTTTCACATCATACTGAGGGCAGGCATGGAGTTCCCGTTCGACGGATTCAAAGAATTCTACTCTTTCATCATCTGTGGAATCCTCTGTAGGTGCGTGAACATTTTATTTATATGTATGTTCATTTATGTGTATATGTAAGAATCAATCATATTGTATTAAGCAGGATTGTTATCTCAGTGCTCGCCTTCAAATGGAAATATTCCGATGGGTTCCCGCCTTCTGTAGTAAAGGAACACCGCCTCATACAGAATTCTCTCGAAAATAGTAATCAACGGATTACTGTTACAACTAGAGAAAGATGTGGCAAATACAATTATTCAGATGAAGTTGCACGATAGCTATCTTAGGGAATTATGAATTGTTACAAAATGAGACAGTTAATGTAGTGTAGGAATCAAAATAGGTCCTATTTACTAGGAAATATAAAATGCGGGCAGTTACCTGGTTCTAAACAGTTTTTACTGACAAAGAAAGTTTTGTGGGCACTATTTGGCTTAAAAAGAATAAAAGGGGTTCTAGTGCAAGAAAGGCATTGAAAAAATATCGACTTTCTTGGTTATACCATCATAGTCTTATGCTTCGATAAAGATTTTCGTACTAAATACTTCTACAGTAAATTGTGCCCGTTTCTCTGAGAACGAAACGTTGGCCTGGACGCTTCGAAAAGTTGAGGCAGCAAAGATTGCAATTTACTTGAAGATGGATCCAGTCAGCAAAATAGAACTCTTGAGAAAATGTTTATAAATTTTTTAATAACGCAGTGAGCGACAACGTTACCACAGGACCGCAGTAGGGATCACTAGTTGCACAATGCGATTTGATCTTCGTAGCGTGGCGAAATTATGTTTTCTTTGCTGTAGTCATTACATGTTCAGTGGCTTGATTGTTGTTATTTGATACCGTCCGTGTTTCCTTCCAGTTGGCTATAATTTGATTCAAAATCGCACCAGATTCTTATAATTCTTAGAAAAACCTCTAGTTTTTAAAAATTTCATCACTTTTTCTCAAAGTGATGTTGGACTTATTAAAGAAATTGTCTCTTATCTTACAGATTACATTTTGTCAATGTAAGAGCACGGAATTTTGATCTTCAGTTAGAGAGCTCTTACAGTTTACCCGTAAAATTGCATTTAATCTTCCTGCAGAGTAAGCAAAACATTAAGCCGATCACGAATTGCGTCGTCTTCATACATAAACATGATGACCCGCACCTGAAGCACCAGCCAAAATCGATCTAATGTTCACATCATGCGCGCACTTGTCCAACATCATGATGTGCGGTGCGATGATAAGCGGTAAAGTAAAATTGATAAGCTTTCTTCGTGATGCCTCCGGCAAACAGTAAACAGGAACCAAAATCAGAATTCATATTGCAGGTGGAGAATATTTTGCTTGCGCGCATGCGCAACCAATTTCGGAACGCATTTTCTCTATGCAGAAGCAGGAATAGCAGCTACAACTACAAGTTGCATTTTGGCAGCATATGGCTAACTTAGCATATTCCTTGCAAACTTCCAATACACTGCTCGACTCGGTGACGACGCGTTATACAACGTGTGGAGCGGGCTGCAGGAGGCAATTGAGATTTACTTAGTCTCATTGGCATTTCTGCACCGTCAGAATGACTTAAGCAAAAAATCGCTTGCGAGACTATTGTGTGAATTTTGTGCGACTTTTTGCTTCTGTTGTGCCAAGTTCCGTTCGGTGGAACAAATGAGCAGCGGGAAAACGATCTTAAGATGAAGATGAAGAAAGCAGCAGCTAGAAGCAGGGAATTTCTTTCTTTCATTTGTAATCGAATGGCAATGTCTGCTGCATCATCATCACAAGTCTACAAGATGCACATTTGTTTTTGTTGTAGGAGCTATAGCCAGAGAGTCATTTATGGTTAAGTCACGATGGAATAATTTGTTTTATGTTAATGGAGAATGTGATGGGCGCGCGAGCGACCTGCTCGCCGTTCGGTCGGCGGTAGCAAATGAATTGGAATTTAATTTGAGTGTCCATCCTGCGAATGATGCGAATTGCGCGATCAGCCTCGACCGCCATATAAAACGACGACTGCGGGATTTACTGATTCTGTTTCTTTTCTTTTATTTGTTGCAGCTGTTGTTATTGTTCGTTCCCCCCCCCCCCCCAACAAATTGATTTCCCCTTTCGCCAAGACAATTGAAGTTGTTTGCCAAATGGAAACTAAGCAAATCCCTTCTGCACCTTCAGCGTATTGACACGAATTTGTTCAAGTGCCTTACACTCAGGTTATATGACCGCGCAACCATAATGTAAGTTTCCTTCACAAGAAACAAGAAACAATTCTTCGATTGTTTCCGATTTAAAAAAAAAAACTAAAAATATAACCGCTCCAGCTACTGAAATGTAAATGAAACATCAACAAATAAGTGCCACATCGTGCTCGAGGATGATGTCTAATCGAGCTCATCAAGGACTGTTATGACTTTTTTAGTGGGAAACTTAAGGAATTGCAGCATTATTGGGTAGCATCTTAGTAAAAGAATGACCAACGTTATCATTGACTTTTGTAAGTTGTCTTGTACACGTGCAGGGTATTCTTAGTTCACTTGTCAACTTTATGTTTTTAATAGAAATGCCAAATTTGAAACATTTTTAAAAAAAAGAAGGTAAAGGTGGGAAAGGTGGCCAAAAACGTAGAGCCAACTATTAGAGATGTCTTTGCTGAGGGGGCTACAGTTTTCGGACGATACGATTCTGATCGCTTGAGGGACATAGTTAACACGGGCCTTTTGATGGGCATTTAGTGGTCTGTTGAGGGTCGTTTTGGGAGTCCCTTGATGATATTTTGGAGGTTTTTGGGGTGTTTTGGGACTCTTGGTGTATTTTAAGGGTTAACTGAGGGTCTTCTGAGGGTCTTTTTTTGGTCTTTTGAGGGTCCTTTAAGATAAGAGAGGTTTGGGTGTCTTTTTAGGGTCTTAATTCTTGCGCGCGCGTATTAACGCATTGGCAATGAACAATACAAGAAAATTTTATCAAAAAAACGTCGCACATAAATTTAGTTATTTATCTTTGTATTAAAATCATCATCATCATATTTGGCGCTACACTCGGGGTCCGGTCCTGGCCTCCCGCAAAAAGTCTCTCCACTTGTCCCGATTTTGAGCCGATGTTAGCCAGTTTTGCAACCCTATACTCTGGGCGTCCTGGTCTACACCATCCTTCAAACGTAGGCTTGGCCGGCCTTGCTGTCGTGTTCCATAAGTCCTACCTACCGCAAAGGACTTTCCGAGCAGGATACTCTTCGCACATGCAAGCTAGATGTCCTGACCACCGAAGCCTACCGAGCTTAATGCTCTTCACGATGTCGACATCGAGGTAACACTTTTAGATCTCATCATAATAGAGTCTCCGGAAACGTCCTTCCTCACATCTTTCTTCTTTCTTTCCTTTACTCCGCGGGAGAGCATAGGGCATCTACAAATGCCCGCCAACGAATTCGTTTTAACGCCTTAGGTTTCAAGAGACGCCACTCGATCCCCTGGGATCTTGCTTCCTCTTCTATTGTCCTTTTCCATGTCTTGTTAGGACGGCAAACTCGACGGCTTCCTTGTGGATTCCAGTCGAGCGCTAGTTTCGTAATTTCGTTCGCTGGCTTTCTCAAATCCAGCTCCATTTTCGTGGTCTGATGGTGAGCGCGATTGCTTCCTGCTTCCTCACATACGGGGCCAACAAAACTCCGTAAGACTTTTCTCTCGAACGCGGCTAAGAGGTCCAAAAGATTTTTACTAAGCACCCTAGTCTCGGATCCAAATGTAAGTACTGGTATGACCATTGTCTTATATACCAGCAGCTTGGATTTTTTGGTAAAGTTCCTGGATTTAAAGAATCTTGACAGACTATAGTAGATTTGTTGGCTTTAAGCAAACGTGCGCGTATTTCTGGTTCCATGCTTTTATCGGCTGCAACAGTTGACCCGATATAGTTAATGAATTGCACTAAATCAAATTCGCGCTCCACTATCTTAATTGCGGGAACAATGTTGTATCTTCTACTCCTAGACTCGTTTTGCACTCATTTATGTGCAGCCCCAGATTTTGCGCCGCCTGTTCGATCTTGATGAAAGCTTCATTTACAGCTTCTGGGATTCTATCAATGATGTCAATATCGTCTGTACAAGCCAGTATATGAATGGACTTATAGAGGATTGTTCCTCTCACCGTTAGGTCAGAGGCTCGGATTAATATCTCCAATGCCAGATTGAAGAGGACGCAGGTCAGTCTGAGCCCGTTATATATGTTGAATAGGCTTGGTAGTGATCCGGATATTTTTACATTGCTTATAACATTGGTCAACCTACATAGTCGTGTCAGTTTACTGAGGATGCCGAATTCTCTCATGGCTTTATAAAGTTCTACTCTGGCTATAATATCAGAGGCGCCTTTAAATTCTACAAAAATAGTTTTGAAACTCTGGACATTTTTCCATCACCTGTCTATTGGTGTAAATCTGATCAGTTGTTGATTTGCCTGTGATGAAGCCACACTGGTACGGACCAATTATGACTTTAGCGTATGGGGCTATCCTGTCTTGTAGGATAGAGGAGAAATTCTTATACTCGGTTCTCAACAACGTTATACCACGATAACTGCTGCATGTTGTGATATCTCCTTTCTTATGCATGGCACACAGGATGCCTCTTTGCCAGTCTTCTGGCATCGCTTCTTCCTCCCATACTTGCACTATTAGTTCATGAATTTATTTGTATATTGCGGACCCTCCTGACTTAGCCGGGGGCCTTATTATTTTTGAGCCGATTTATCGCTACTTCATCTATGTTTGGTGGCGGCAGCATGGTGTGGTCTTCGGTCATTGGTGGAGCCTCCAATTTATAAGTTAGCTGGCTATTTGGCAACTCCTGAAAGTTCTCTTCCCATCGCTCTAAGATGCCTTTGAGATTGGCGATCAGATTATTCTCTTTGTCTTTGCAGTATGTGCAACGCGGTGTATATTGCGTCATACGGCAAACTCTTTGGTAGAACTGTCGCATCTGGTGCTGGTCCTTACTGTTCTAGTTTACAAACGAAATTCTTCTCCCAGGCTGCTTTCTTTCGATGGTTATTTCATATCTTCTGATCTATTAATATTCATCTTCGCTTGCCCGCGTTCTATGAGATTGTTGCATTGCTCGGTACGCAACATTTTTACGTTCACATTCGTCATCGAACCAGACGTTCCGATGTCTACGACTACTGCCTAAGATGGAGTCAGCAGTCCCGAGGATAGTGATATTAAAATGACGCACTCAAATGATTACTAAGGCCTCTTGCAAAAACAGTGGTGTACGCCAATCTACCTACCTACCAACCAACCAACAACCGTCCTATTTGTAATTTAAATTTTGCATATAGCTTGAAGCTTAACATCCGTTTAAGCTGATTGCAGGAAAATTCTTTTATTTGTGGAAATTGCGCCATAATTACTCGTTAATTAATGCATATAAATAACCAAGAATCGACCGCCGTTACCACAAGGATGGTAGAAATCTTTGTTCTTAAGTCTTGTAGTTTTTTAATTTTTCCTAGCCTAACCTGATCATAAAAACCAGAGCAAATAAACGGCAACGCACAAAGATTACATTATGGCAATGTCAGAACCTTTAACCAAAGTTCATAGTGGAAACTTATCGAGGATCGGCTAACTCTGTGGAAGAGTAAAAGAAAACTATAATGTATTACTCCATGACAAATAAGTGTACCTCTAAGGCGCAATCATATTTCTGTAAATTAATGAAAACGCGCTCAACAGCAGTTTACTTTTACAGCTATGTACGTAAGTAAATGTGTGGTCCTAACCAAAACTCAAAAATTGGTCGCTTTGTAATCGCCGAAAGTACATCATAAAATTAATTATTTAATCGAAGCTATAAACGTTGATCGTTTTATTGGGGTTTTAATGTGGATGATGGTGGAAAGGGGAATCGTTCAACATCACCGAATCTTGACCAAATCTCTGTTGTCTGTTAAATGGTTGTATAAATCTTATGATCTTATCAACCAAAATTTGAAAGATTTCTATTCGAAAAAACAACAACAGCACATCAATCAAATTATTTTTATTTTTTGGAATAAACCAAAATGAAAGGACATTTCCCATTAAAACTAATTAAGGTGAATCGATCGATGGCGGCGATATGTTTCCTTATCTAAATTGATATCTCTGATTATGGGTTAATTTTTATGGCCCGTAAAAATCAAGAGCGCCACTTTATGCAAATTCCGTTGAGACATTTTCAGGAGAAGAGAAACTGATTTATGTTTCTGATATATAAGTGAAGATTTACATTTCAAGAAAACTACTCGTAAAACACTTTATTTTCTAATTATTACAATGGCAAGATTTCAAAAATTTAACCAGAAATGGAAGTGCTCTATTATGTAATTCCCTTTTAGAGAACCAAAATTTTTACCCTCCATCAAAAACCCAATTATGAGCTTCTTCAAGAGCTACTGATGGTTTGTGTGCAGGTCGATCAGGGTCTCTTTACGCACGCATAAGCGTAACGCATTAGCCTGTATAGTAAACGCATCCTTCATTCCCTTTCATTTGCTCCTATCATCGGCCGTCTAATAAACAATCTAATGAAAGGCAATAAGGGGTGCAGCAAAGCAAAGCAGCATTTTATACAATGGCAGAAGATCGGCGGCACACTAAAAGCCGCCGCTGGATGCAACAACTGAATTCTCTTTTCGCATCCGAGCCAATATTGACGAATCCAATTTCCAATTGAAACCAAACCAAAGGCGCGGACGGATGATGACGCAACGCAGTGGTCAGTCGATCGGTCGGTGGCAGTTTCTTTGATGGCATTGCGGCAAAGTAGCTCCTACTTATTCAATATTCCACCGTAGCCGTCGCCGTGCATTGCACTAAATAATCGATATAACGTTCGAACGGACGGCAATGGTCGGCGGCAAGCGGCGGCTTGTCTTTGGGGCATCCGCATTCAGTTATGAACTGACTTCTTACACTTAGTGTCTGCTAACGTGATTGAATCTGTGATGAGCGCTGTAATGGCTAACAAAACAACAACCAGCAATATAGCCAAACAACTGCAACAGCCCACTATCGCAGCAGCAGTATCGTCGTCGTTACATGGGGATTCCTTTCGACGACGGGGTGAGTGCGCTATTTGACCGCCATTAGTATTTATTATTGTTTTCCTGGTGCTGTTGCCGTTGTTGTTCTTGTTGTAGTTATTGTTGTTGTTTTTGTAGTTGGTAAATCGGAAACGGTCAGTGTTGAAATAGCAAGCGTGAAGATCATTTAGGGAGGCAGGCACGCAAAGGCAGTTAGTTAACAGCCCTAATAAGGAGTCGTCATCATCATCGCCATCGTCATCGTCATTGATGTTTACACAATTATTAGGACAACAGTTACCAGTGTTTGGATTGTATTCAACTTAAGTCTAGAGATACGCACTATCCATTGCGTGCGGCTCCTTTACTCTTCGTCAGTTTTGTTTTCTTTTCGCGGTGTTTTTGTTGTTGTTGTTGTTATATTCCGTTTTTAATGTTTGCATTTACAAAATTGATAGTTGCTGGTTAGTTAGCTAAGATGAGCTGTTGTGTTTTAAAATATTTCTCACGTCTCATCCTGTGTGTTCTTATTCGTTCAAATCATTACTACACTAAATTGTTATCGATATATCAGTGTTAATGGGATTTAAATTATTATTTTGGTTTTTTTTTTTTTTCTTGTAGTTTATAATAATAAATGATTACATTTCAATTAAATTACGGCCGTTTCATTTGGTTTATGTTTTACATGAGCACTAGTGTGTTTTTGTTGTGATAGAAAAAATGCCATAAGCATTGAGATAAAAGATGTCATTTTACGATATAAGATATTAAAGACCTTATTGTACGATAAAAGCTTTGATGAAAAAACGATATAAGCTTTGTTGTAAAGGACTTCATTTTACGATATAAGTTTTTATGTACAGTCTTTACGCTAACAGATATACGCATTGATGTACAAGACCTTACTCCACGATAAATACCTCATTGTACGATATAAGTTTTGATATGTAATTTTACGATATAATCTTTGAAGTAAAAAGTTATTGTACGATATGAACTTTAATATAAAAGACCACATTTAACGATATAGGTTTTGATGTGACAGAATTTATTTTACGATATAAGCTTTGATGTAAAGGCTTCATTATACGATATAACCTTTGATGTAAAATACCTTATTGTATGATAAAAGCTTTGAGGTAACAGACCTCATTGTACGACATAAGTTTTGATGTAAAAGACCTCATCTAACGATACAAGCTTTGATGTATAAGACTTCAATATACGACAAATCTTGGATTTAAGGAATTCATTGTACTATATGAACTTTGATGTACAAGACCTCATTTTACGTTATAGGCTTTGATGTGGCAGACCCCAATGTACGATATAAGCTTTATTGTTAAAGTCTTCATTGTACGATACAAACTTTAGTGTAAATGTCTCCATTGTACGATATCAGCTTGTTGTAAAAGACCTCATTGTTTTATATAGGCTTTTATTAAAATGACCATATTATACGATATATGCTTTGATGTAAATGATTTCATTATACGTTAAAAGCTTTGATGTAGAAGAACTTATTTTACGAGTTTAGCTTTAATGTTAGAGACCACCTTAATGTACGATATAAGCTTTAATATAAAAGATCTCATTGTAACATATGATATGATGTAAGGACCTGATTGTACGATATAAGCATTGATATATAAGACCACATTCTATAATATAAGCATTAATGTATAAGACCTCATTCTTTGTTGTAAAAACCTTATTTTACCATATTACAAGGTTGGGCAAAAGTAATGTTATATGGTTAATTGGCTGCCATTTTATTATAGATGAAAAAATGTAGGCTCAGTTTTGACAGAAAGTTTACTGAGGGTATACAATTGATAATGTTCAGCAGATAAAATTATATCGGTCAAATGTCCACCTCTTCAGTTGATGCACATTTGTGCTTGTATTACGATATTTAGAATGGTTGCTCGTAAAATATCTAGCTCCAAATTGGTGATTTCTTCTTGAAAGTTAGTTTTCAAGACTTGCAAGATTTGTTGTTTGCTGTGGTCAACGCGAAATTTCAAAAAGCCCCAAAGGAAGAAGTCATATCTGGCGATATGGCCGGCCAGTTTAAATCGCCAAATCGGGAGATAACACGGCCTGGAAATATGTGTTTCAAATTCTTCATCGTTGCCCGAGCTGTATGAGCGGTAGCTCCAATCTGCTAGAACAAACAATGCCTGAGATCTTATTCAGCAACATGCGGTAAAAAACTCATTTAACATAGCATAGCATAACATTTAACTCATCTGTAGCGCTCACCAGTTACGGTTACGTTGGTACCGTCAGCATCCTCAAAAAAACTTTTCACTGCCAAATTTTTGCATCGTTTTCTCGTCCATATATGTGGACGTCCGTGGCCACGGCAGTGATATTCTCGATCGAGCAAGCAATTGGGGTCTGCTACTTCTTGTGACAGCTCAAGTGGACCCAATTTGCACGACACGCTCAGCCAAACGCTTCATGGTTCACGCACATGGTGCAGGCGGATGACGACGAAATTCACCTTGCGTTAAAACAACAGACCGGAAATTGGTCAAATAATTCTCTGTCTGTCTCAAATAAAAATGACAAACTTGAATGACAGTTTATTCCATTTGCAAAAATTAAGGTATACTTACTTTATAACATTACATTCGCCCCACTTAAATTTTTATGTCGTATCAACTTTGTTGTACGATATCAGCTTGATGTAAAAGATCTCATTGTATGATATTGGCTTCCATGTAAAAGACCGATACGATACGATATAATTTTTTTAATGAGTGTTAGCAATCAATTCGTTAGTATTGCCATTAAATTAATATTTTTGTTTCCTTATTATTGAAAAGTATATAAACAAAATAGAATACAAAAAATATATATAAAATTCATGAAAGTTCAGTATACTTCCCAATTATTCGAGTTCTCCAAGACTGAATAATGAGTTTAGACCTATCATATTTAGTGTAATACATACGCCTGCTCTCATAAGCCAATGCATACTCTCAGATTATGGATTATGTTGGATTATATCTCGATGAAGGTAATTTTTTCTCACATACAGCGGTGCATATGCAATACATCTGAATACTTTGTTTTGTGATTTTTATATTAAACAATGATTGGATTCCATATTATGTCCACACTGGTGACGGTATATGATTGCAAAGAAAATGTTTGTTTCGGGTGAATAGAATAAATTTTCTTCCATGAGACTAATCATGTTTTTGAGTATTCAGTCTAATCTTTAGTTCAACAACATTTTTTCTTAACGTGTTCTTTTCAGCGAATTTATTCATCTAAGTCCACATATCATATTAAACACCAATATTATGGATAAAACAATAATAACTTAGTTTCCTTTGAATACTTGGAAGTAATTTACCCTTCTTAAATAAATGATTAAAGCTTTTAATGGAGAAATACCGATGTTGTTGTAAAAAAGTTCATTTTGTTCAACCTGTTGGCACTATCAATGGCCTATTCTTTTCAATTAATTGTTCTATAATTAAGAAGAAAAGCAAATAAGGTAAATATAATTTTTGAAACACCCAGTTTAAACGCGTCATAGACGAACAAATGTGATAAGTAATGCCAAAGTACGGGTTACGCAACGCACTGGTACCCGATATATATAAGCTCCACAGTCATCATGAAAATAATATTAACAGTTTCGGTAATATTTTAGTTGTAAAAAGTTTTGATATAAAATATCCCAAGGCCTTGTAGGTCTACTTAATTAATTTGAGAAGTTTTTGTCTTAAGTCTTTTGTTTGGATCTAACGAAAAATTTTAGTTGCATTGCGTACTATGTGCTGGTAATTAAATTATGATTTACTGCGATGATAACGGAAAATTGACGTCAAATGAGTGCATTTTTTTTAAGTCACTCGAAGAGTGAACGACGACGACAAACGGAACAACATTTAAAGCAGACGTTAGACCGTAAAATAAATTATTTACTTTCAATTTACCAAAATTTTTCCATGGCAGCAAGTCGTTTATAGACCCAAATTAAAGTCAAATTTCGCGTAACCAGATCAACCTAATTAGATGAGAAGACATCTTCACAGTTAAGTATCATAGTCGTGGGAGCTGCTGCTACAAATAACATTTGCTCTCACATAAATGGACAAAAAATCAGACCAAAAGCCGCCACAACAAAATTAGTTTGCCATTATATGAACTTGTACCATATCACCAAATTAGCCTGGTCGTTCCATTTTTCCGCTGAAGTGGCGTGTAATAGATATAACAATCTATCCACTGTTCCATGAGAAATGTTCAGTAATTTTTGTCCAATTTGTTGGTCTGCGCGATTTTCGTATCACTAAAGCTTAACTTTAAAAATAAATAAAACCGTGGGAGATTTTCTAAGAGTACGAACATGAACTTCCGCTCAGCAGCACACGCAGTTCGATCTCTCTATCTCTCTCTTTTAAATGTATTTGTTTCTTCTTTGTAAGTTCTTTCAATTCGATTCGAAGCCACATGATATGTTATGTGCGTTAATATGTATAGGAAATTCTGCAGAAATTTTGCCCATCTTCGAATCTTCGTCGGCGAGTCAAACCTGAACTAAATATCGCGAACGAGCCTTAAGCAGAGGGACACATAATGTGTGATGTTGGTTTGTGTTGGATAATGCGGTGTGCTGGACTGTATGAGTGACGGTTCTTATCAAAAATCTTCAAAAAGAATTATTACTGTCATCGCTGATCGACCAGGTAAGTTGACATAAACACTCGTCGCGTCCGCTCACCGAACAATGGGGGGTGCTGAAGCTGATGTGCTGGGTGCAGAGCGAGTAAATTGCATTTTTGTTTTTCAGTTTGACTGGGCTGGACAACGACAAAACACACAAAGATACAAACTACAGCTGACTCAGCGGGTGATGTGGTGTGATGGTGATTCTGTATAGCTGTGACAAAGGATACAAAGGAAGGCAAACTGCAGTGGGTAGCAGAGGTAACGTATGACAAGAGCACTGGGTGCTATATGGTCTCGTTGTTAAAGTTTCATCAAATTTATTGTGACTGGATATCCTGAGAGCACACTTTATAGAAAAATTGGAATTTTTGATATTAAATCAAAGAATATCTCTCCGTCTTTAGTAATCATTAGGATTTCTTTAAGATCCTAGAAAATTTCCCCATTTCTTTTCTCCGAAAGAGGCAATGCTTCACTGAACGAAGAACTGATAACGCAACTAGTGCGTGCCTTTTTCGTCTGTTAGGACTTGTACTACAAGCGAATTCGTAACTTTTGTTAATATTTTTAATTTTAAAAAGAATCCCACCCATCCCAAGTCCTACAGACCTAACTTCGTTCGTCCTAAAGAATATCGAGAATGTTATCGACAATTATATAAGTTTGAAAGTACTGGTAAGAGAACCACTGTACTACAGTCAACATGCTTACAGAGCGGGCAGATCTACGGAGTGGTAGCTGACGGAATATGAGCTTTCATACATATATATCGAAGGAGCATTCGACAACGCATTTCATGAGGCGATTAAAATTGCTCTGGAGAGAAAGAAGGTAAACAATACAATGACTAACTGGATGTGCGAGACGCTGAGTACCAGAACACCGGAAACCATAGTCGGTGATGAAATCATTATGGTGAGCACAAAAATAGGATGTCCTCAAGAACGGGCACTGTACCCCCCTTTAGGGAGCATCCTCGTAGATGAACTACTTCAGCAAGTAGCTGAGGCAGGAAGTTATGCCCAAGGCGACGCGGACGAAATAGTCATTGTGGCAAAATGAAAGTTCGAAGAAGTGATCTGTAGTTTAATTAAAAACGGATTAACCATCACGAGCAAATGGTGACTAGAAGTGGGACTTATGGTGAACCCAAACAAAACCACACTGGTACCTTTCACCAATATAAGAAAACTGAGGCGAAAGCACCCGGTTACTCTCAGTGAAGAAGATATTGCTATCAGCAAAGAGGTTAAATACCTGGGACTGATATTTGATAGTTGACTTCTATGGAATAAACACCAACAGGCAGGACTGAAAAAATAAAAAATAACACTTATGGTGTGCAGAAAGGTGGGAGAAAAATACTGCGGAGTTAGTCCCAGAATAATACACTGTATGTACACCATGACAGTTATTCCAATGATTACTTATGGAGCAGTGGCATGGGTGAATAAGACCAAGCTTAACACCACGAGAAGGGAATTGGAAAAAGTGCAGAGGCTGGCTTGTATTTTAATTACAGAGGCAATGAGAACCTGCCCCACGGCTGGTATGGAGGTCATTCTTGGGCTACTCTCACTACATATAGTGGTAGAGAACAAAGCCTAGGAAACCAAGTTACGTTTGATCAAGGTAGGCTGCTTCACTTTAATCAGCAGAGAAACTACGTGCGGCAGAAAATGGGCATCATGACAAATAGCCAAGCTGCGCTAGATATCCTTGATGCTTTTCACATCATATCAAGACTGGTGGAGGAGTGTAGGGCGAAGTTAAACAGACTAGGCGAAGTAAACCAGGTACGCTTGTACTGGGTGCCGTGACATTCTGGCATAGAAGGCAATGAATCAGCGGATAAGCTCGCTAATAAATGTGCAGAAACTCCGCTTGCAGGGCCACAACCATTCTGTGGAATAATGCGGGAGGAGATACGCCGAATAGGTAAGGCAGCTGCTTCCGTAAGATGGGAAATTCTCCCAGACCTATGACAATCAAAGGAAATGATGAAGAACTATGACCCAAAAAGGTCTCTCTCGATATTGGGACTTAGTAGAAGTAATGTTAGAATCATTACGGGTTTTGTAACATGGCATTATAGACTGAATGGGCACCTAAAAAATAAAACTAGTAGAGGATGGCAGCTGCAGCCTTTGTGGGGAAGCGGAGGAAACTCCGTGGCACCTTTTCAATGCATGCAGAGCAACGATCCGACAGACGAGAGACCACTTGGGAACTCATGCGATCTCAGAGTTTGCGCGCCATTCACTGAACTCACACCATATCATTAGATTCAAAGAAGCCACTGGTATGGAGGGAGTGCTATAGGTACAGGCATTCACTGTCTCCATAGCACTAGTTAGGAGGAGCGCAATAGATCCTTATGGGTCGCAGTGCTATCGGTAGATACCCCTTTTCATCATCATCATTGTTTCGAACTGTAATCCCCTTTTCAATATCTTATGGATTAAAATTAAAATTTTAAAAAATTCCATGTTATTGCTCCCTATATCACAGTGCTAGTGGAAAGTCCTTTGCGGTAGGATTTATAGAACACGCCAGCAAGGACAGGCAATTCTACGCTGGAACGGTGGCATAGCCCAGAATGCCCAGAGTTTAGGGATGCCAAACTGGATGACATCGGCTCGAAATCGGTGGAATCCCTGTCAGTGTCAGGTATAATGCGTTTTCTAGATTAACTAACGCTTCAGTTACTTTTACTGACCCAAGCTATTGCGCCTAACACTACTAATCACTAGCCAACATCTGATATAAAATGTGCTAAAAGGATTAACAACGAACCAGAATAAAAACGTTGTCATAAATTGGGATATCCCGCGCTGGTTGGAATTATCGCCGTTTCACCATCTCCATTCCTAGCAAGTAACACTTTTTTGTTTTACGCTTCAGTTCGTCAGAAAGATGTGTATAGTTACCAGGTTGGAAGTTAGTTTCTGGTCAGTCCAACTTTGCTGATCTCGTCCTAGAGAGCAATTCATGTTTTTTTTGCTATTGGTGGTCCATTCACCATTTTATTACCCGCGCCAATCGACGGTGATCGTCTATCATTATTGGAAATCGAAACAACACATATATCGTGTCGTGTGAGATGCGAATAAAAACAAATTACATACGAGCGTGCAACTAACCACAGTGGGAGCGCGATCGACTTAAACCGGACCGACCAACTCATTTTAGATTTTTGACATCATTTTGCGCTGAATTATTGATTAATCCAGGCGTTTTTGGTCAGCACAAAAAAAATGATTATTTTTTCATTGAGCGCACTCTGTCATTACTATGAAATTACGAACGCAAATGGTGCCCATTCAACGCCCACACATCAAATCATAATTGCATTTCGTTGTCTGCGCTTTACGATTTGACAATTGTACCACCATTGCCCGCAAACGAGTTGGAGTTGGATGTTTGCTAACAATCTGCTGTTACCGCCTAAGTAATAGAGCTGTTTATTAGTCACTTTTTTCTGTCTCTCTAACTGACTGACTAGCTGGCTGCTATACGTCTTTTAATTGAGTTTAGTTACTACAGTGCTTACGTGTATGTTGTCGTAGACTGTAGACTGGAGCTCATGTGGTTAGAAGCTGTTTTTTGTAAGTTGTACTCTATAGCACTCGATATTAAGTCATTAAACCCAATTAACTGACAAGTGCTGAAATGTCAAATCCAGCGCAAAAACCGTTTCACGTGGAAATCTTTCTGTCCATGCAACTAACAAGAAGTTTTAGGCTATTATCGTAAGTCTTAAACAATCTTGACTCTTATTAATAGTATGAAGTGGATTTATTGTTTTTTTTATTTTATTAATTATTTAAAAGATAAATGTGTTAGATTATATATGCATTTGAATTATTGTCATAAGTTTAATTATTAGATCTAGTGGATCTCTCCTACGAAGTCGACTTTATTTGGGTGTATTATTAGTCCCTTTGCTAATTCATTTTGGGGGGTTTCTTATTTCGTATGATACGATACGATAAGGAGCTGTTGTTTATTCAAACTTGCACCGTAAACTACATGGGTATATTGTGCACCTATTATTTGAAACTAGAAATCTATCAGTTTTTTAATAAACCTAATAGTTATTATTGGCGGTCAGCGATTAGCAGAATATGGTGCATAACACAGAATGCATCAGAATTGCAGGTTGCCGTGACTATCTCTGACTGGTGAAAGTGCGATGAAACCTCCACATGGTGGCCGTCGGTAATTTTCCTCCAATACAGGAAAAGCTGAATGATCGGGTTAGTCCTTTCAAGGTAAGGCTGGCGCGGATTCACTAACCTCGCCAATAAAAAATAGTATTACGAAACCCTCAATCGGCCTCAGATAGACTGATAAACGACGACGCCAACTGCAAAGAAAAAGAAAAAGACTAAAATCAGAATATGGCATATATTACAGCTGTCATGCAAGATATTAGGTGCTCGATGTTATATTTCCAGTCAGCTAAAAAACAAAATCAACTGGTATCGGCTTTAAGCAGTAAATTAACGGATCTGCACCCTACGCGTGTGAGCCAGATTTAAGAACATAAGCCTCATAAGCGTTAACGTACCTACAGAGGATTCCCCAGTTGATAAAAAAGAAGAATTCTTGAATCAATGGAAATGAAAAGGAAAATGGAATTAAAAATGGAAATGGAAAATTGAAACGGAAATGGAAATGGAATTATAAATGGAAATGGAAGTAAAAATGGAAATGGAAAATGGAAACGGAAATGGAAATGGAAATGGAAAATGGAAATGAAAATGGAAATAGAAATGGAAATGAAAATAATAATCGAAATGGAAATGGAAAATGGAAACGGAAATGGAAATGGAATTATAAATGGAAATGGAAAATCGAAACGGAAATGGAAATGGAATTATAAATGAAAATGGAAATGGAAAATGGAAATAGAAATGGAAATGCAAATGCAAATGCAAATGCAAATGCAAATGGAAATGGAAATGGAAATGCAAATGCAAATGGAAATGCAAATGGAAATGGAAACGGAAATGGAAATGGAATTATAAATGGGAAATAGAAATGGAAAATGGAAATTGAAATACAAATGGAAATGGAAATGGAAATAGAAAGGGAAATGCAATTCCAAATGCAAATGCAAATGGAAATGGAAATGGAAATGGAAAGGGAAATGCAAATGCAAATGGAAATGAAAATGGAAATGGAAATGGAAATAGAAATGGAAATGGAAATGCAAATGCAAATGCAAATGCAAATGGAAATGCAAATGGAAATGGAAACGGAAATGGAAATGGAATTATAAATGGGAAATAGAAATGGAAAATGGAAATTGAAATACAAATGGAAATGGAAATGGAAATAGAAAGGGAAATTCAATTCCAAATGCAAATGCAAATGGAAATGGAAATGGAAATGGAAAGGGAAATGCAAATGGAAATGCAAATGGAAATGGAAACGGAAATGGAAATGGAATTATAAATGGGAAATAGAAATGGAAAATGGAAATTGAAATACAAATGGAAATGGAAATGGAAATAGAAAGGGAAATGCAATTCCAAATGCAAATGCAAATGGAAATGGAAATGGAAAGGGAAATGCAAATGCAAATGGAAATGAAAAATGGAAATGGAAATGGAAATGGAAATAGAAATGGAAATGGAAATGGAAATGCAAATGCAAATGCAAATGCAAATGGAAATGGAAAGGAAATTGGAAATGGATTTCTGCATTATTTTGGATAAGTGACCATTATTTTGTTCTTTGTTTCCTTTGCACTGTTACTCATCAATTACAAAATATTCCATTACAGCAGAGTGCATAGTGGAAGAAGAAGTTATAATTAAATTGTTTTACGATTTTTTCAAAAAAAAACCTGAGAACTATCAATTAAAGCGCAAAATCCTGGGAAATTTCATTTAACGTAAAAAACCACTCAGTGAAGAAGCAGTGCAGAACAGCCATCGCAAATGAACCCTTTTTCTGTACTCGAATAATTAAATGGAATCATTTCCTGTGCCATTCACGCAGCCAGCAAACCAAGGAGCATTTGCGATGATGTTTCACAACGCCTCACATCATCGCATCAAGCAGTCCTTGCTCCATCTCATCATCATAACATCCCTAGCTGCTGAAGGTCTCCTGTTATAATCATTTAAACGATGATCGTTGGAAATTCATAATACTTAACGTATTGCCATCATCAGAAACGTTTACTTCCAAATGAGTGTAAGTCATCTGAAGCTGCACCTCCCTCCCATAGAGTGTCCATCTACACCACATTGTGCAAGCTGCTGAACTGCTGAGTGGCACATAAACACAGCGACTGCGCCTTTGATTAGCGGCGCAAAAAACGTTTTCTATTAATGAAGCAATTCCAAAGCGATTAAGCACAGAGTTCAAACCAAGCGCTATACCTGTCTGTCTGCCCGTGCGACGATGATGGAACACATTCTGACGCTTATTGCCGCTAAGAGATTCTGCATCACATAAAAACAATGAATAAATCACTTTACACGTCGCCGTCGTCGTCGTCGTGTGGAGTGTGTGTTCCCGATCCCGAATAAAGATGACCCTTTGCCTTTGGAGACCGTTGACACGCTCGCTATTGTGCACCACACCGATGATGATGATGATGACGCTGGCAAATGCTGGCAACGGCAACAAACAAATGATGCGTGATCAGCGATACAAAGTGCCACAATGCGATGCGCAATTTTCATATTTCATAATCGCCGCATGGTAATTATTATTCGACGGCCGACGGAGAGTGAAGCATTTGTCGTATGGTGAAATTGCACCGTTTTTACACACACAAGACGCGCGAAGCTGCACTGAACAACCGTGAGACTTTGCCATCAAAGCCATTCTGCAGAATAATTTCACAACTGTTAGTGTGTGTGTGTGTGTTTGTGAGTATGCTCCTGGAAAACAACTGTTTTGGAGAAAAGGAGTCGTCTCATCATCTTCGCCCCCCGTCGAAGGAGTAACAAACCAGACCAGACCAATCGGGGCTTTAGCGATGCAATCGCAAATCGCGCAGATGAAAATCTGCGACATCAGCCAACAATGGATCCATCTGCGCCGCTTCGGCACAGCCTAAATATGGTATGGCACGCATTTGATGTAAATGCAAAATACGTAGAGAGGAAGAAAGAGAGAGAGACGGAGAGACGGAGAGACGCAGCGCCGTGGAAACGTCGAACGAACTACCGAACAGCAGCGGTACACAGTGTAACTACGGCGCAGGCGTGCAGCAGTTGGTCGTAATATTTTTTCCGTGTTTCAGTTTTTTATTGAATTTTTAATATTTGATGCGGTTTTTGTTTTTGGTTTCTGCAACCATCCCATCCCGTCTTCTCACCTAGTAAGCGCGTGTGCTGGTCTGTTTGTACTACTGTGGAACTACGCGTGTGGGCTGATCTTTGGCCGGCGAGGTTTCGACATCAGCTTATGACGAGCAGCACAATGCGGTGCATATAGGGAGCAAGATCGTTCCAAGCAAACATTATTGCCTCCCCATTATTGTTTTGGGCCAAATCATTAAGCCCATGGAAGGATCTCTGTCGATCGACATGTCTGTCGCTTTGGTGGTCTGTGCACAACAACGTCTGCACCGAGTGTCGCATAGGGCAAATTGAGAAATTGCTTTAGGCCATCAGTGAAGCAAAAAGTACAAATGTCACGTGAAGCGGAAGAGTTGGCTGCAATCGGGTGCGATATCTGCTTTACCCACTACAGAGATATACGAGTAGATGCTGGGACTGGGACTAATACTAGGGACGATAAGCGCCACAGATAAAATGCTGATTGGCATTAATAATGGATTATCACGAAATCGACTGGTCACACCATATGGAAATTATTACGAGTACCTCTGTACAGCCAGCAGCATAGCGCGATCGTGTGAGCAAACTGCGAACCATTTGGCTACTTCACTACTCCTGATGGTTTCATATTCATATGCTCGTTTTTGTCGATCGCCTGGGTACGTACTGCCTGTTGTGCAGAACTTGGCGACTTGGCAGATTTGAAGGAATTTCTGTATGCGATACTTTTATTTATGCGAAAAGTTCTAAAGTCGTGTTGTGCGATTCCGCTCGATTCTGTTGCATACACGCAAAAACACACACATTTATATTCAGACAGTTTGGCGTGATCTTCATTTTGCGCCCGACGATCACGATTAATGGAATAATCCTGACGTTAAGAGCCCGAAAATAGATTCGTCGTTCTGCTGCCAGATGAGGAGAGACGTAGTCGATTTTGTGTGAATCGAGTGCATCAAGCCTGAAGGTATAAAGGATATTTTTACAGTAAAAAGGAAATTATTTTCCCAGTAATCCATACAAAAGACCTAAGACAAGAACTTGGTAATAGGAAAGGTTAGTTATGAACGAAATTGGTCTTTTGTCTTGGTAACAGTAAATGCAAGACAAACACCAAGACCAAGACCAAGACCAAGACCAAGACTAAGACCAAGACCAAGACCAAGACCAAGACCAAGACCAAGACCAAGACCAAGACCAAGACCAAGACCAAGACCAAGACCAAGACCAAGACCAAGACCAAGAAGACATCATTTCATTTCATTTCATTTCATTTCATTTCATTTCATTTCATTTCATTTCATTTCATTTCATTTCATTTCATTTCATTTCATTTCATTTCATTTCATTTCATTTCATTTCATTTCATTTCATATCATTTCATTTCATTTCATTTCATTTCATTTCATTTCATTTCATTTCATTTCATTTCATATCATTTCATTTCATTTCATTTCATTTCATTTCATTTCATTTCATTTCATTTCATTTCATTTCATTTCATTTCATTTCATTTCATTTCATTTCATTTCATTTCATTTCATTTCATTTCATTTCATTTCATTTCATAACCATACAGTATACGCGAATCCACATATTGTCTTCTGACCTCTTGCAAATGTCGTTGCCGCTGTCGCTATTCAAGACAACCCATAATGTGGCAACAATTAGGATAATTTCAATTCGAACAACACCGCCATCACAAGCCCCTCATCGAGCACTCTAAAGAGGTCAGAGCGATGACCAATTACTACGGAGAGCGTACAAACGAGAAATTGAGTTCTTAAAAGAGATAAAAGGTGATAAGTGTGATGGTGCACAGCGCAACACTGCACAACAAACGAGTTCGCTCCGCTAGACCGCTTTCATCAACCGAATGAGACAATATCGTTGACATCTTCGAATGCGATGAGACGGGCGGCTGGCGCACACCAAAAGGGTTTGTTCCATGGCACAGAGTACACCAAGTACACAGAGCACCCAGAGCACCATCAGTCCACGATACACCAAGGAACGTGGTCATCCGTTGATTTGGCTTATTATATGCAAATTACGATGACGTCCGCAACGCTGACGACGTTGAAGACGACAATTCCCCCAAAGACAATAAAATTGTTTACTTTTCCGCCTGTTTGGCTGCACTGCACAACCAGAAGATGATGATGATCGCTCGCGTCGCATTCGCTGTGGGATAATTTTCATTTGTGGCTGCGTAAATTCTCAAAAATATTGACAGACGACGACAGTGATCGAAATGTGTCCACTTGGCGGACGCCGATGTGGTCCAACTTGGCACATCACACGGTGCGACGCGATGCACTTAATTCTGCGATTTGCAATCGCATTCAGTTCTTGTTTTTATTTTGTTGTTGTGTTGTAATAAAATTGTTGCTGTGTTTGTTGTTGTTACGTCTCGGAGGTGGTTTTATTGTTGGTAACCAAGGATGAGAGAACCGTTTTACAAAGCACACACGCAGACACACACACTATTACCGCCGAGGACCGTGTGGTAAAAATGTCATTTGTGTTGCGTATTTGCCGGATTTCTCTATTGTGACTTTGATGGATGATTGCCAGTTTACTGTCAACGAAATTGCAAAAGATGCAAATCGTTCTTGAGTGGAACGAATATACGAGGACGATGCGTTTGGTTGTTGAGCCGCCGCAGAGGAGCCTCCAAAAATCTCTCTCCACTTGGAATAGTAAAATAGATCGATTTGCTTTGAATGATGATTTCAAATGGATCTCCGTACAGCGTGTACACTGTTTGCACTAAGGAAATTAAAGTGAAAGGAGTGGAGTAGAGTGGACCCGACGAAATGATTCAAGGACTTTATGGTAAAATTTTTTTGTAGGATCTGTTAACTTGTTGCACATTTTAAAAATCGGAAATAACTGTCAAATTAAGGTTGGTGGATTGTTTTGAACACTTTCCTGAACAGCAGCAATGTTCTTAGTCGATCTTGGAGTAAGTTGTGGTCCACGCTTGGGCCTATTGTCTTCAGATTCTCTCTTCGAAATCAGTCAGTGCGTTATGTTGGTACGACGTTATTTCTCCCAAAAATTTCACGTAACTCTCTCATCGTTACAGTAATCGATGATTGGTTTCCATGAAAGGTTTGAACAATTAAAACATACACGTGGCAAAACAAATTAGTATATTTTCCCAGCGGACATCCTGTACCTCGGTATTAATATCACCAACAACAATTTCTCAAAGGGAAGCTCAAAACAGCTAAGTCAGATATTAGTGCGGCTTAGAAATACTGTCTGGAAGATAAGCACATAGCCCTGAGAGTAAGTTATCAGATATTTCAAGCGGTTTCTAAAACTACCTGCTGTATGGGCGCTGGTTACTCGTAGGACCAATGCGTCAAGTTAGTCGTGCAGAATGGGGTCTGGATAGACGTGCAGTTCGTACCATACATGGTGGCCTATTTGTTGGTAGTGCAACATATGGTGCGTCGTTTTGGTACGAAACTGTCATGCTTTCCAGAGGAAAGGGTAAGATTAACTCTTGCCAGCGCGGGGCTATCATTGCATGCATGCCAGTTTGTCGCACGGTCTCTACGGAGGCTATGCAAGTTTTCATGGGTGTTCCAACACTTAATCAAAGGTGGGATTCCTGCTCAATTGACATGGCAGCTTTAATGCATTTTTGCATCAAAGAGGCTTTAGTGAGACGGAAAGTTGCACTTGCGGATCCCCCAGAGACTTATGTAACTGTCCAATCTATATGAACTTGAGAGACTTGAATGCCATGGGTATTAGCTCAAGAAACAACAGATATGTTCTTGAATCAATCACAAGCTCCAGAGAAAATTTTGAATACATCAAATTGTTTGTCAGGAATGCATTTAATCGACGTACCAGCAGGCAGTTTGTTATCGCGGCGCCATCTGACTGAGTAAAACAGTCAGATAAAATTCGTGCATTATACGGCGTATAGAGGACCAACAGTCCCGAGTTGTAAGGAACTATACTGCAGTAGTTGCTACATTGCTAATAACAAAAATCTGACCAGAAATTCGTCAGGTACCACAGGAGCCCAAAGGAATCTTCTATGCCTGGCTTTTGAGGTTTGCTTCCTTGTGTGAGCATCGTGGTGGCTGTGGTTGACACCCGAATGCGGGTAGAATATTAATTCAGCGTGAGTTCATATTCGGCGTAGAGTTGCGTTTTCCAACCGGATGCCATGACCCATAGCTCGGCAGAGATTTAGATAGGTCCCGCTCTTATCAGCGAGAAGCTGAAGCCTTACACTCCAGCTATACTGATACAACTGCAATAGCAATGTTGTAGATGGGCGCCGATTGACGTTACAAAATCAATCCCTGTCTGAAGAGGACCGTGGGGCTATGCCCTATGTTGGCGGTATTCACGGCAATCTCAATATGGGCGCAGGTGTGTGGATATAAGATATGATTCTGTGAAAAAACTGCTACGATTCTTTTTGAAACGGATACTCAAACTGCCTCAGTTCACACCAAATAGTATACTACAAGTTGAGACTTGTCTTCCTCCACTGTTTATGAAAAGACTTCATTTCTGTTATATACTGAAAACTCTGTCTATGGTCCAGGAAAGCTTGACAAAACGTATAGCGGAGTACATTATAGAGGCAAAAATTATTTGGTTTGAAGTATGGCAGGACATACCCTCAATATAAATGCGGAGATGACATTTTTCAATTCTTGGGCGCGACAGATAGTTGCGGTCCAAGGCCTAGCTTCCAACAATTCAATGCCATATCCGAACGGCGAATTGAGAAGATTTCTGTGACAAGCTAGGACTCTCGGATGTTTGTCAGACATTCACAAATGGTGTGACCGTGGAAAATACTTTTAGTGTTTTCTGGTATTCGAACTACGAACCCTCAGATCAGAAATTCTTGCACTAACCGCAGAACCACGGCGCCTACTTGGCGAATTTAGGTGTCAGATATATGGTAAGGGAATTCCTAAGGAGGCTGAAATTGTGATGATTTCAAATGGTACGGACTGAAACAAACTGCACAATTATTGTAAAAAGTGTTAAAATATAGAAGAGCATTACCTAATACCTCAACAAAACCGTCAAACTCAGGCAGACGGCTTGTTAGTCATGTCTTTAATTTAAGAATCTTATAGAAATATTATCTAACTATATCTAGCTATTCCGAAATTTGCGAATGTGCTAAGCTTCTGTGGCGAGGTGCATTAGCATGGCACAACAGAGTACAATTGAGAGTGCACTTCCAGTAAACCACTTATACAAGACGCACAAACATGCACCTAAAACAGAGTGGATCACTTTTGTTCCATCATCACCGTAGCTCGCGCTCAACGTTCAATCAAATGTCAATCACATGACGGACGGTTTCGATCAATCTGAGCTGGAAAACTTTGACAATCGAATAAGTTATGGGCTTGACTTTTATTGTTGTACGCTGTTCGCTGCTAGCAGCGGAGAATTGGATGCCAATCGTTCACTTTAGACTTAGAGAGAAGGACATGGCACAATGCGTTTTGCGGAAATGTAACAAATGCAGCTAACCGATGCCGATAACATCCGGATTGTTGCAGTTGCAGGAATTATAGTTTGGAATTGCAAAAGACGTTAAGCATCGGCGGTACCATGAATTGAATTCCGTAATACTCCAATTGAATTTGGCCGCACTATGTATGCGCACACGCAGCCCAACAACCAACTAATTGGATTTCTCTCCTGGGAGATCGCATCGGCAGACCACAGAGCACAGAGCACCAGGAGATGCAAACAATGGAGATTTCCTTCGGTAATGTCTTGATCATGCACACTCTCCCATTACATTCGAACACGGACACGGCGCGTGCAAAGGAGCAATTAATTTCTGTGCCTTAGACTGAATTGCAGCCCACTACAATGGAACACAAATTTCGTTCCCATCGCGTTCATCGCGTCTAAGGACGACTGTGGACGGTATATTCGCTTCAGCATATGGGATACTGGATGCCGACCATCTCAGCAACTTTGCATTGAACTCTGTCCAAAACGACCCCAAGCGTCTCGATTGAAAATCAAAAAGGTAATCTCAATCGCGTAATCACAGGGCAAACACCCATACCCGCCCATAATTTCGCCCCCACACCACAGCATAACATTAGAGGGAGCGATCATGGTGGCTTATGTCTATTGTGCAAGTACCCTGGTGTGTGTGAAGCCCTCAGTAACTGGAGCTGATGCTCTCGAACTGCGAATTCGTGGACCAACGAGATGATCTATATTAAGAGAGATCTCTGATGGTGCTCGTTGTTTGTAAAACTGCGTTCCACCGAGGCAATTGCGATCGATCGGAAAGAAAATGCATCTTAAGTTATTGCTGTAAAGATCAAGAGTCGCGGTATTGTTTTGTTGTTGTGCGATGGTTGCGATCAAGGATCACTCAATGTTGTTCTGTTTATTGTACCAGGCGTATTGATAAGGATCAACAGGTATTTGGCTTTGTTTCCGCGCGAATATGAAGGTTTATTATATAAATCTCAATGCTACAGTTTACCCGTTTGTTGGATTTCTTCGTCGGGTACATGAAGCAACACAACCGAGGAAGTTAATACCAATATAAAGGCAAAAAACACAGTACCAGTGGAATACATTATTATACTTGGGATTTCTCATTAAAGCTTCAATTAGCTGGAGGGGTGGCATTCTCACTAGCAAACTTTTCAGAGTTACATAGCTTTTTTTAATTGATTAAGAACTAGGAATTTTTTTATAATTCGCGTACGTGTAAAAGGATATGAATCCTTAAAATGCTAGTTTTAGAACAGCGTTGGCGATAAGCTTTAGCAAGGGAAAAGGAGTAGATGTCTGTGAGTTTGAGCTTTGAATGCCTCCGGATTGTAGAGATGAGGATAAGCTGAGCATTCCGCATGCGTATCGAACTGCTTAAGAACGAATCTCTGAGCTTAATTGTATGTCCAAAGATAGACCGAGGGTTAAACTAATGAGCATTTAGAGAATCATGAGTATTACGGTTGAATTCATGGAGAGGGGGCATACAGATGGCCATTTCTCTTGAGCACCGCTGGTGGTAATAGCGGTAAGACAGTGACAATTTGGAAACGTTCGATCATTGACTTCGCAATGCTTACGTCACCGATAACTTTGATCGCTCAGTTCTGAATTCCATCTGGCAGATGCAAGGTAGTTTTAGGAGCAAGTGACATATGACAATTACATTCAAGTTTCTGGCCTTGTAGATTGTAGCCAGATCAGTGGGAGTGAAGTATTGCTTGCACCTTGAGAGAAAACCTAGACATTTCACAGCATGTTTAACGATTGCGAATATGTGGACGGTCCAACGAGGCTTGTCGTTGAAGAATTAACGCGTATTAACTAACCAATTCAGAGATTTCTTTCTTAGCCGCACTACTGGTTTGAGGAATGAATTGCCCGATTCTGTGTTTCCGCATTTGTATGATCTGCAGTCATTTAGAACGCGTGCATAGATATCTCATCTTTTCCTCTCCCCAATTTCCTAACGCCAACGATGTGCTAAGCACTATAAGGGTGCAAACCCCTTTATGGTGTGTACGTTATAATAAAAATCTGTTTCTGCATATTTGGCTCTATAGCAAATAATACTACATTTACCATTCTTAGCAAATTATAATAATAATATTCGCCGCGACAGACCGTTGCGTTCCAAGTCCTAGCTTGTCGCGACCATTTGTGTTATGCATTTATATTTTTTCACCCAATTGGAAGGGCCTACAATTTATTGCCGAATCTGAACGTGACAAGTTATTACTCTCCGACTCTTGCCAGACATTCGCGAGAGGTGGGACACCGTGAAAAATACCTTTGGTGTTACTGGGATTCTAACTACGAACCTCCTGCTTAGCAGCCATGCAGTTATTTACTGAGCCACGGCGCCCACCATAGCAAATTGTATTTCATAGCTAATTACACTTCAACTTCAGTTATTTCATGTGCCTTCAAACTAATCACAATTCTAAAAGTAATTCTCTTATATAACATAAGCTTTGCTATTGCAAACATGTACAACAACTTTTTTGCACGTCTCTTTATTTACGAGTTACACAAATTAAGACCTAGTTGTTCCAAGAACAAACGTTGTTTGTTGTTTCCGTAGGGATGGAAAGTTATGTTTCTTGATAATATTGGTTACCGTATATCAAGTGGAACTACTTATAAGGGAGGCTCGAACTTAGAACCATAGAACCAAAAAGCGTTTGCACTGTCCGACCTCTAGCAAAAGTCTGACAAATGTCGGAGAATATTAATTGTCATTTAAAGCTTCACAATTTCCCTTCTTGATATGTCTTAAACAATTGTAGTTCTGTTTTATTTGTATGGAAAAATAAAACACAAACAAGACTGATGGTCGCTACAATTTAGGACCTGGACCACAAAGGTTTGTCGCGCCAAATGGCATTTTTATTTATTGGTATCAGATGCCGAAGGAAAGCATCTGGTACAGTTCTTGTGTTTCTACGAATCTTATCAATATCGTCTGCTTAAACCAATGCCTGGTTGAACTAGTGGATGGATGAAAGCATAGAGAAGTGTTCCTCTCGCCGTATTAGAGATTAGAGTGTCGGATCATTTTCTCCAATAAGAGGTTGAATAAGGCATAGGGCAATCCATCCATCTGAAGAAACTTTATACATAGATCTTATCACGCAAGTTGTTATAGATGTACCAGAGGAGGAAAACACCTTGACAAGTGCCCCAAAAGTGCTACAATTTTAGATGTGAATGAGCTTGATAATGATCCGTATATTTTTACCTGGCTTGGTATAATTCATTCTACACAATCGTGTGAGGTTATTTAGGATGTCGCTTTCTGACTTTCTGGCTTTATAAAGTTCTACTCCTCCTATGCTATTAAAGGCTGCTGTAACGTTTATAAACAGATGTTGTAGTGAACTTTAGATTCCTAAATATTTTTCCATAGCCTGTCCGAAGGTGAAAGGCGATGGAGAAATTTGTAGAGTTCCAAAACTTCCTTGGGTTTCCTTATGACGATAAACTGGATATCAACTGAGCATCCAATAGAGTTTGCTACGATTTATTCCAAACTCATGTCTCTACACGGTTGTACAATAAATTCCACAAAACTTGAACACATTTATGAATGAAGACACAATAACCCCCTTTCAACTTTAACAATGGATTTCAATAAAAGGAACAAATATTGGTAAGAAGTATTAATAATAAAAAAAAAGAAATTACTGTAATAACAGTAAATAGCAGACCAACGTTCCGCCCTAAATACACAGACTATAAGAGGATATTAAGCCCAAGTATTGTCATAAGGCAGACACACACGCAGCTCCAAATGTGTCTCGTCGTCGTTGAAACCCAACGAAAGGAAAAAATTCAGATCACACCACCTGCCACAGCATTGATTTATACTGTAAGTGATCGCAATTAGCCTCCTGATATGGTTCAGTCGTTTTATTAACCCATCACACGTCCAGTAGTCGATCGCTATTTTACATAAAACTTCGACCGACAACGACGACGACAACAAACAGAATAATGTAAATCGGTTAGCTGACTGAAGTTATTATTAATTATGGTAGCAGAGGTTTAGCATTTTTATGCCCAGGATGGGATAAATAGGACAGATATCAGCTTGCTGCTGAGTCAAGATACGTTAATGGCCATCACAAATGGCTGGTAATGTTGTGCTCGCGCACATTGAACTGCCTCAAAATGGAAGACACTTCTTATGGACAATGGGCAAATGAGCGGTACACTGCGCGCCAATATTGTCAAATCAAAATCGATTGACCGATCGATCGATCGGCCAGTCATCCAGTCAAAAGGCAATCCAACACAAATACACACACACACACACACACACACACACACGGACAAATGACAAAACCGTGGACATGATTTACTTTTTAGTTTCGTCAATTTCGATAGCCGTCTAATGAACCTGTTGTTGTTGTGGTGCTACTGATTCCCTACTATATGCCGCACCATATTAGGGTCTCAAGACCTGAAATTAGGCATTCCGCTGGGGTGCCGCGACTTATTTCGTCCAAAGACAATAATATTTTAATTCAACGACGATTTTTATTATGATATGCGATCGACTGTGGTTGTTAATTTTTAATTTCAATTCTGTTGATGGGAAGGGATGGAGAGGTAGGTTGGTGGTGATGCGAATGGAGCTTGCTACTCGCTTGAGCCGCATCATATTAATAAGCTTGTCCGGCAAGTGGTTTATTGATTTTTTATTGCAACATTATGATGGTAGCGGTTATGTTCTTGGGCGATACATATACAAGAGTACTTTAGTTTGCATGCAGCTGGAACAAGAAGGGCCTGTTCTTCACTCTTGCACGGCTCGTTCAGCGATTTAAATATTGTCGTTTCCTGTGTGTGTTGCATATGCAAGCAGCATTTCATCATTCTACGTTGCTGCGCTGTGCTCTGTTGCAGTCAGCGCATGCATATTAATGTTTACAACAATTCTCGATTTAGGTTTTTTTTTTATTCATTATTTTTCCTCTGTTTTTTGATGAATGAATCGTATCGAAATGAATGAATGCTCACTGGAATAAATTTATGTATTATAAGTATTCGAAATCAGAATTAAATCAGTTGCACTGACGGACGTGCTACGCTTGAAAGTAGAAGCTTTCCTCAATGGGTTTGGGTTTTTGGCAATCGTCCACAGAGACTTTCAATCCGAAATCTAACTTCACCAGCCCTCAAAGGGCGGTGCTGATCAAACGTTAGTCGTTTGTATTTGGTTGGTTGGTTGGTTTTTTTTTGTCGTCAGAAAAAACCAAAGCTTTAGCACACTTTGCATTCTGATAGTAATCGTGTTGGTGCGGTAATGAACCTATTAAAGTTTCCTTTATGGTATTTATGCAATGTGCACGTGTGTTTGTGTGTCTTATGATTATTTTATTCCAATTCCACATAACTGGGATTATAAAATTTATTACAGGAAATGGACAAATTAAAAAAACATTGAGCATAACAAGCATTTTGAGGTTGTGGTGCTGGTGATGGTTGGTGTTGCATGCATGCATTATGAAAGTTTACGTTATTTTATTATTATATTTCATGATTGTTTTCTGAAATACATAGTGGAAGTTCACTCACCTCCAGAATCGTTGCTGCAGAGTCATCGTGCGCTTTCAATAATACAAATTTATTGATACTTACTGTGGAAAGGTGTAGTTTTTGTTCATTTATTTTATTGTAAGTTAACACTGAAAATAGGAATTAACATAGTAATGACCTAGACCTGATATTGGTAAATTATCAAACGAAATTATTGCTTTTAAAGGCAGTAACTCATGATTCTTTGTGGCAGTAGTAACCCATGAATGATACAAAAATGAAATAAGAGTAACAATTATTCGAAGGCAAAAGTACAGAGAGCAGTCTGTAGCTGTATCTAATTTTTTAAAAATTTACTAGAACTGGGCTGCAATATATTGCTTGGTATCACAAAATTTGTCTACACTTGATGGTTAGCTTCCCAATGAGATTTTTAACGCCTTTATTAGTGGAAAAATTGCAATTCTTCTAGAATAATCTCACCATAAAGCTGGATGTTATGGAAGACCATAACATACTTCTTTCTTTCTTTCATTCTTTACTCTGCGGAGTAGTTCGATTTATCGCCTGAAGTTTCAAGAGACGCCACTCTGTTCCCTGGGATCTTGCTTCCTATTCTATTGTCCTTTTCCATGTCTCGGCGGCTTCCTTGTGGATTCCAGTCGAGCACTTGTTTTGTAATATCATCCGTTGGCTTTCTGAAAGTGAGTCTAATCCAGCTCCATTTTCGTCATCTGATGGTAATCGCGATAGCTTACTGCTGCGTTACTCTCCACAAGTCTTGATTGGTGATAATGTTCGGCCATCATGTTCACAGTATGCTCCTTAAGCACTTGTTGACGAAGACTTGGAGGCGCGTCGCAATTAAATCTGTGACTTTCCATGTTTCGCAGCCATACAAGAGTACTAAGAGAACGTTAAATCTGAAGATCGTTAGCTTCAGATTCCGGGAGATTTGCGAGTTGTTCCAGATATCATTTAGAATACTAAAGGAGTGTCGTGCCTTATTTACATGAGAGTACACATCGGAGTCAGCACCACCATTTTTTGACATCCAGCTTCGCAAGTAACAAAACTTATCGACTTCCTCTATCTGGTGTCCGTCGATAGGAAGATCACATGTTCCACTAGCGTTAAGGCGAAGTAGTTTGATTTTTGAGAGGTTAATTTTTAAACCCACTTTCTTAGTTCTATGTCACCTAGCGATTGTGATAGGAGGCAGATTTCTTAGGCATAGTATAGGTCTTCTAGGCGGTGAAAATTATTCCATGGCAATTCCGATTGAGTACGGGTTACTATTTTCATCACACAGTCGACGACAATTGTGAAAAGCAATGGTGAGAGGGTGCAACCTTACTTGACTTCCGAGTAGTTATTGAAAGGTGAGCCAAGATGACCGTTAAAAATGACTTGGCATGTTGAGTCGCGGTACAGCTCCTTTATGATGTTGATGTGTTTTTCCGGAATACCATAGCTAGACAAAATCTGCCACATCATGTTTCGGCCCACGCTATCAAAAGCACGTTTTAAATCTACAAAAACCATATACAGAGGAGATCGATACTAAACTGACTGTTCAATGGTTATACGCTGGGTGTTAATTTGATCAGTACAAGAATGGTTTGGGTGAAATTCTGTTTTATCCTCATTTCTCAAAATTGGCTCCAACGCATTCCGTAAGCGCCTAGCTATTATAGAGGAGATCACTTTGTTTATGGTGTTTAGCAGAATAATTCCTCTCCAGTTTTCGCAATTGCTCAAATCACCTTTCTTGGGGAGTTTGACTACTTAGCCTTCTTTTAACAACGATGGAATGGTTTCAGATTGCATGCTTGATATATCGCATGCAATGTTCGCGTAGATAACTCGACGTCTGCTTGAAGGAGTTCTGCGTAGATTTTGTCATTGCTTGCTGCCTTACCTGATTGCAGTGAACGAATTGTTGTCCTTGTCTCATCCAACGGAGGAATAGCGATGCTGATGTTAAGTAGCCTATTAGGCTGCATATGTGGGTTGATGGACGTGTCTGGCGAAGTACAATTCAAAAAAATCTTAAAATGTCCTGTCCAACGGGTTAATTGATGTTCCTCCATAAGGATTAAACAGCCGTCTATTGCCTTGACAGGGTAGTTGATGTCGTGTTTCTTGTTGGCGAGCTTACGACCGAGTTGTTAGACTGTGCTGTATTGTCTACTATGCCTGATGTGCTTGTGTTGCGATGTCGCTTAACCATGCTCGTTTGTCGTTCCTAGCTGAACGGGCAACTTGCCGGTCCAGATCCCTATACTTCCGCGCTAATGCTCTTCGCGTTTAACTCTGCTTTGATGGATTGGCATTCACGAATTGTGTTCCATGTGCTATCTGATATTCATTCCTTTCTAGTTTTGCCGGTATAACCTAAAATGCTTCCGTATACGCATTTACTGTTTTCTCCCATTTATACTCTAGGGTTTGGGGCTGTATCTCAGAGAGTGACTTATGTATGCGGGATATATATTGCAGTTCCACATCTGAGTCTTTCAGTGCTGCTACAGCTGGCTTTCTCGTTGTTTGCCTTCTTGTTTTTGAGCGGACCGCGAGCTTTAATCGCACATTGCCAATCACAAGGTGGTGGTCGCTGTAGACGTCGGCTGCCCTTCAGTTTCCTACGTCCAGCAACGATGATCACAACTTGCGGCTTATAGCGATGTGATCAATCTGGTTGTTGTACATGGGATATGAGAGGTCCAGGTAGCTTTGTGGATGTTTCTGTGGATTCAGAACATAGATCAGCAAACCTTTCACCGTTGTCATTCATAGACCATGCTTCCCCATAGCTGTTATCGCTGCCTACCTTTGCGTTAGGGTCACCCATCAAAATAACAATGTCACTCTTCCGTAGTTGATCTAATTATTTATTTAGACACAAGTAAAATGTGTCTTTTTTTTCAGAAGTGGCTTGTTCCCTTGGTGCGTAGTTGGAACAAACACGACCTGTCCAACAGCAGATTTAAATCTTTCAATAATAATTCTATCGGATATTGCTTGATAGTCTTGTAACGATCTTCTCGCGGCTTTAGAGCGTAGAAATTTCACTCCATTCGCATGGAGTTCTCCTGAAGGCTTACCCGAAAAAATTAGGAACTCACCGGTAGATGTTCGTAAGCGAATTTGGGATCATTAATGAAAATTAGAAAGAGTGTCGGGTACAAAACAGAGCCTTGGAGAACACCGGCATTTATGCAGTGATCATCGAATTGAAACCATCCAATATGACTTGGATTGAACGGTCAGAAAGGTTGTTACTTGTCCAATCAGTCATGCTCTAATGAATTCTATAGGTATTCATTTTCGACAAAAAAGCTTGATGCCAGACTTTGGTAAATGCCTTGAAAACTTCGAGTGTTACAATTTTGTTTTCACCAAATTTGTGAATAGACTGGTTCCACTTTTCAGTGAGACACGCCTTCACGGTCACCTGTAGAACGTTGCCTAATCGCTAAGAATTTCACGGGATTCAAGGTACTGCATAAGCTTACGATTGATCAGCGTTTCCATGACCTTAGAAAGTATGGATGTTAGCGCAATGGGTCAGTACTAGGAAAGAGCTGACGGTTCGCCTTTTTTAGGTACAGGCTAGAGAAAGGCTTTTTTGCAATTCCCTGGAAAGACTCTAGAAGTATAAGATAAATGGAAAAGCCTGTGCAGTGGCAATGGCAGCTTTGAAGAACACCTCGTGGATTATGTTAGTCATAGAACCAGAATGGAACATTATTACTGGCATTAAGTGACCAGTCAATGCTCTTAAAGAAATTATTGTGGCCAACCCAGTCGGCTTTTTCGTGTAACCATACTTTTAGGATTTTTCTCTTTAACTGCGTAGTTCGACAACGAGAAATTAGCTAATACCACACAATGGTCTGAAGAGCCTAGAGGTGATAATACATTGACGGTGTATTTGTTACGTTGACATGTAAGAAACAAGTCAATAATTTCCCGTTATGACTTACAATGTCTGGAATTCAGGTGGGCTCATTCACAAGCTGAGTGTGACTTTTAACTCGGCAAATAATTCAACATCTCTTCCATGTGGTGTTATTAAGCTTGAACGTGGAAGCCATTACGGCCAACATTACTCTACAAACCAAAACTGAACATCCAGATTGCTCTTCGACCAAAACAACCACGGTTGCCATATGCCTGAAATAATTTTTACTTCTTAATATCCTTTCGAATGTATAAGAGAATTTTATTAAAATTACATTTTTTTTGTTATTTTTATAACCAAAAGTTGTATTGAGCTAATAAACAGCCTTTACTTTCTAACGAGAACAGAAAAGCAGGAATTTTTCAACCAATTTATGGTGCCTTCGATAAATTATAAAAATCAAGTGCAGATAACCAAGAACTGACACAGTACACCGATTAAGTCACAGCTCATTTCAAAGCACTTTCTGGAAAATAACTTAATCTAAGATTCCGATAAAATCATATATAGCTTACAGTTTACAAGATCAATAAACGTTTGTGTTTAATTTATTCCCCAAATCGGACTACATTTTGGGGACTTGTGAGTTCAATTCTCTTTTTTTTTTGTGCATTTTCCTGGAACAATCAAACCCCGAAAGAAGATGTAATAAATCCCACCATTAAAAATTTAACGAATACCGAATACAGAATCTAATCCAAGTGATAAATTCATTTAGACGATTTAATGCATCTGCGACTATTCCCCAACATTAACACAAAAGATGAGATTTACGAGCATCACCGGACAATTTACAAAGAGGCTGAACGTGCCGGTTTCCGGAGGGACAGACAGCAGCCACAGAAGAAGCGCGGGTCACCTGTGTACATCTTAATAAGTTGTGAGTTGTGGATGCTGATGAAGATGTTGATTACAAAGAAGAGAATTTTACAACAACAACAAAAACCACTGAACTAACAACTACAACCAGTTCCAGTTTCAGTTCCATTTTAATTACGAATGATAAATGGTTTCGATCTAATTTATTCTCATGGATTCGAAATTTAGATTTATGTTGGAGATTTTTACAGATTTTTGTGAGATTTCCTGGGAATTACAAGGCAACTTGTGACTGGCTGGAGGTTTCTCAACACTTTCTGTCATCATTGGAAAAACTTGTTTCTATTATTACAAGTAAGTTATTCCCTTGCATTGCGAAATCTCCGCAATGACGCCATTTACAAGCAGGATACATCAGATCGTCGTGGATTTGTGCTGATCATAACATCAATTATCAATGTTAATCCAAAGATAATGAGTTCCATCGCTGACAAACTGTTATAGAACATCACGATTTGAATATCATTGTTACTGGCTGGACGCAACTAGCTGGTTGAGGTGTCAAGACGCTTCACGTTAAATCGTTTTCTATAACTTGACATTTTGTCGGAAATACAGAATTTACGAATAATTAATAAAATGCCAAGTAAAGACTGCGACTGCGCAACAATGTGTAACTAACTGTAGCTAACAGAATGAACAGCAAAAATGATAATTACAATAAATACAGATGATTTCATTCGAGTGAACGTGACAAGATCGTTAATATGCAGATGCAGATGTGAAAGGAGGAGCTGCAACTGGCAATAATTAATGTATTTGGAAGATGCAAAACAAAAAGTTTCATCAAATGTCAGAGTCATTACCTCCTTAAACGTTCTGCTGTATGTGATGAACGCCGGTGGGTCATCTAATTTCCTAGCAACACTCAGATCAACCAACCAATTCTATCCAGCATTCGAACCCCGTCATTACTCTCAAACCTAATTGAGATGAAAAAAATTTAATTTATCTCAATTTCCTTCTCAAACGAAACCGATCATCACCAACCAACCAACACATCAGATACTAATCTGACATTGATCGTTTGCCTCCGTCCTTCCGTAAACGCCTACAAAGCAAGCCATAACTGCTGCTCAGCGCCACCATCATCATCAATACATCAATTTCCAATTCCGGCGGAAATATTTCACATCCTGATGTTGATCCTTGGGATCCGGCCAGCATCATCGTTCCACGGATGTAGAGCCAAATGCGATTATGATGATGTAGATCTTGTGATCTTTGTTGGTGGCCTTGCAGGTAGACAAGGAGATTATTCAAACTGTACCGTTCGAATTTGGCACACCATAATGATTTAGTTTGTAGATTGTTTCTCTGTGTGTCCTTAATGTTATTCTCGCTGCGCCAACATGGGTGGCAATTTTTTGAACAACAAAGCAAATGATCGTTAGTTGTTAGATTAATTGTTACCGTTCCGATCACAGTATCGCAGACTAATAGCAATGAAAACCCGTCATCAGGACGATTATTTTTACGGCTTATTGCTAATACGTGATTCATTTTGTGTAATTTCTCAATTAAGGAACAAATTACAGGGCATAGCAATGAATAAACCCATAACATGAAGGCCCAACAAATTCTGGCAAAAACATTAGAAAATTTGGTCGATGTTTAAAAGGCTACCTTATGTTTTGAATCATCCATTGCATCTACACTTTCGTGTCATTTCTTTTGGATTGTCACATTTGACACAGGGCTTCTACAAACGCCCGCCAACAAACTCGATTTATCGCCTGATGTTTCAAGAGATGCAACTCGGTCCCCTGGGATCTTGCTTTATCTTCTATTGTCCTTTTCCATGTCTTGCTAGGACGGCAAACTCGGCGGCTTTCTTGTGGATTCCATTCGAGCGCTAGTTTCGTACTATCGTCCGCTGGCTTTCTCAAAGTGTGGCCAATCCAGCTCCATTTTCGTCATCCAATGGTGATCGCGATTGCTTCCTGCTGCGTTACTCTCCACAAGTCTTGATTAGTGATAATGTGCGGCCTTATTCTTATTCTCATCTTGTTGTCCTTATTTTATCCAACGAAGGAGAAGCGACGCTGCTGTTAAGTAGCCTATTAGGGTGAATATGTGGGTTGATGGACGTGCCTGGTGAAGTAAAATTCAAAAAATTATTAAAATATTCTGTCCAGGGGGTTAATTGTTGTTCCTCCATAAGGATCAAAGAGCCGTCTATTGCCTTAACAGGGTAGTTGATGTGGTGTTTCTTGTTGGCTAGCTTACGAGTGAGTTGGTAGACTGTGCTGTATTGTCTACTATCAGCGGCTTGCTGTGCTTGTGTTGTGATGTCGCTTAGCCATGCTCGTTTGTCGTTCCTAGCTGATCAGCCAACTTGCCGGTCCAGATCCCTATACTTCCGCGCTAATGCTCTTCGCATGGCACCCGAGGGCGCGTTTAACTCTTTTTTGATGGATTGGCGTTAACGAATGATGTTCCATGTGCTATCTGATATCCATTCTTTTCTAGTTTTGTCGGGATAACCCAAAATGGTTGAGGCTTCTTCCGTATACGCATTAAGACTCCCATTAAGACTCTAGGGTTTGGGGCTGTATTTCAGAGAGAGACAGTTGTATGCGGGATACATATTGCAGTTCACATCTTGGTCTTTCAGTGCTGCTACAGCTGGCTTTCTCGTTGTTTGACGCAACGCGTCTCTATTATTATTATTATTATTATTAAGGGATGACTATTCATTTTTAAATTGAGCTCTTTTATCAACCTTAGACAGAACCTTGGCTATAGAACCATATATGATGATGAAACTTAACCATTTATTATTCAACGATGACATATGTATGACTGTTAGGAAAAGAAGTTAAATTTCTAGTAGGTGCACTGGAATGCAAGCTCTGCAAATACTATGAGCTAAGTTCTGTGTATAAAATTTGCACTTCTTTCTTCAATAAACGATGAGATATTCAAATTTAACTCTTGAACTGAATAGGAGTTACACCATCAGCACACACTCCAATGCGCTTTTTTGCATATACAACAACAACAAGAACAACAACCACAACAACAACAAAAACAACAAAACAACATAAGCGCAGAATGCCAAGTGCACTTTAAAACAAAGACAATGCGCACTTAGGTATTCCATTCGATGATAGAACTAGATGCAAGTGCATTGAACGAAGGCAAACGCTGACGGCGGTTATGACTCATCCAACAATATTGATATGTATCGCAGTATATGACTCGCTCCTGGGCGCGTATATACTCATCGTACACTAGAAACTTCATTGACATATTCCACACGCCAGAATTGAACGAACATGTGGCACGGAAGGCACCATAATCACAAGTGCATCCAGAGTAACCACGAACTGCAGGAAATCTTCTTATTCGTCTTTGGTGAAGTTCGTGCATGGGAACGTTATAATATATGCGCCTGCTGCAGAAAGCACTTTACCCACCCACTTGTAATTTTAATGACGACGGCGCGTCGTCGACCGACCAATGACCGTAACACCACCGCTACTACCAATACCAGTGTCCGAATCCAATGTCCGCCGAATCTTGTTGCAAATTGGCACTGAGCCAGCAGCAACAAATCTATGACGAGAACGTTGCACCTTATGCCTCATGCCCAGTTAGTTCGGCCATCATTGACAGTAGTCGGACGGACGGATGAGTGCGGACATGCAGTTTCGCCCTGAGCAAATAATAATTTCAATTAAAATTCAACAATGGAGGTTTTGACATGTGCTTCACGACTGTGGTGCTGGTGCGCACTCATTCAAATGCACGCGGTACTCTACTTGACTTGACTTAGAAAAAACCGCGTGCAAAAATGCCTGTGTACGCATGCGTTCAGTATGCATTCCTGATGGCGAGGAAGAGCGTTATGCAATACCAAAGAAGCACTAAATGGTAGACCGCAACCGGTCATCCACATCCACATGGAATATCTATTAACAACAACAACAACAACAACAACAACAACAAAGGGAACACAACTAGCGCTCCTTTTATGGCATCCGGTGGGTCGGGCAAATATGACTCACTCGCGTGCAGTCGCCCAATTTTCCTGGAATTTCAAAGCCTTCCTAGGTGCGTATGAATTTACTGCACTTTAAGATGTTTTTGTCGGGACATTTCAGTGGGTGGCTGTTTTTCGGATTGAGAAATATATTATTAAATTGATTGCGTTGCTGATTGATTTACTCAATAATATGTACCATTTGCTAAAACTCTATTCTTCAATGACCATAAAAGCTGTGTGTATAAACTCGCAACTTCGCCGTTTTGGGTGGTTTTCTCTCAATTTGTTGAAAACCTCAGGCAAATAAATGGTCTTATACCAGGCTAAATTGACTGTCTTTTGATTTTCAAGAGCCACAATAGCCATATGACCGGTTTTGGTGAAGAAACACGCCGATTTGCTTCCCAACGCTCCGAGCTTGCACAACTTTTGTTGGATTTTCTTAGAATTGGAAGACCCAAACAGTCGATTGTCCTTTTCTTTCCGGCTCATACGCAAATATCCTTGACTCGTTACCTGTCACGATCTTGCATACGTTTTTGGAAGTACGAGTAAGCTCAACAAATTTTTCAAGCATTTGGCGGCACCAATCGACACGAACCTTTTTTTGAGCGTCTGTCAAAAATTGTGGAATCCAACGTGCATATAGCTTCCGCACCTTTAAATGTTCATGTAGGATCGTATATACGCTGGTGTTACTAACGCTTGGCATGCCTCGATTTCCCGATAAGTCACATGATGATCCTTCAATCAGTTTTCTACCAGCATCGATGTTTTCTGGCACAACTGACACTTCACCTTCACTGACACTGACAACCGAACTGACAGATTACTTTTGAGAAACATAACCTCCGACAATGTTAAACTTTTTTACTGACATAGAGATTTCCATCAGAAAACACTAATATTCCCATTTTCTAAAAACATTTACGGCACCCGCCTATGTAGTAGGGTCTTCTTTAATGATTTCATATTTATCCCTATTCAAGCACAAGTGAACGTCCTGGTCGCCACACCAGAAATGGTCGACAAAATTCATGGTTTGCTAATAGACGATCGACGAGTGAAAGTGCGCCAGCTTGAAGAGGCTACAGGCTTATCATATGGCTCAGATATGGCTCAGGGATTTCGATTTTACACACATATTTTGACATGAAAAAGTTTCCGGACGATGGATGCCACGTTTGCTTACAATCGACAACAAACGCATTCGTTTGACAAATATTTTACTGAATAACACAAGAACTTACTTGAAAGTCATAACAAGTTTAAGATATTTAGGTAAATATACAACAAATATTTACTTCAAAGGTGTGTTTGGCGATGTTCCAGAAAAACTCGACTCAGTTTCGTAACCTAGATTTACCACAACAGACCAGAAAGCAAGGAACAGTCAAAACAATGGACTTTCTCCTGGTGAATCGAAGCCAAAGATGGCCAAGGCGGGTTTGTCAGCAAAGAAGGTCATTGCGACAGTTTTTTGGGATGCCCGCGGTGTTATTCACCTGGAATATCTTGAAAAAGGGTAAAACGATCACAGTCGCAAACTACGCAGAGCTACTGGATCGATTCCAAGCCGATTTGAAGCAGAAACAGCCGTATTTGGCAAAGAAAAAGTTATTTTTCACCAGGAAAACGCACCGGTGCACAAGTCCGCATTCGCGATGGCGAAATTGCATGAGTTAGGCTACGAACACCTCTCTCATCCAGCAAATTCCCCAGATTTAGCCCCCTGCGACTATTTCTTGTTTCCAAACATGAAGAAACGGCTTGGTGGTACGAGATTTGGGTCGAAGGAAGAGGTCATCGCTGAAACAAACGTTTATTTTGAGGGGCGCTAAAGAAATTGTATTATTTGGAGGGCATCAAAAAATTGGAGAAACGTTGGATGAAGTGTATCGAGCTGAAAGGAGACTATGTTGAAAAATAAAATGTTTTTATGCCGAAAAGAGTATTCCTTATTTAATTTTTCAGGGACTTGTGTCAGCTAATAATTCGGCCATCTTGTCTTGATAGTAACTTTTGTTAATAAATACTGCTTCCTTACCTTTGTCTGACTTAATTATGTATACATTTGAAATTATCTTTTATGTGTTATGTGTGCAAAAAATCGGGCTTTTGGAAGTGGGTTTGAAATTGATGACAAGATTCCACAAGGCAGCCAGCCAGGCATCGACAGACATTTAAAAAATTCTCAATAATTTAGATCTTATCATAAGATATTGCTTTGAAAAATTATTGTCCATTGTAATGAACAAGGGGGATTCAAAGTGTTATGATTTATATTCATTGTCTCTTCAGAGCTATTTCAAGGTGAACTACTCTGCTAGATTACCACTAACTTTACCAAAATTTTGTGGATATCTGATGACAAGAAAGAGCTAATTGTACCTTCAGAAGAAGTTATAACTAAAAACGAATTGCAAGTGTATTTTTAGAAAGATCCTTTTTTGCCAAACAAAATAAAGTTTCACCACCCATCACATCAAAAGACAAAAGTCATAGCTATAAAATTTAACTCTGCAGGAAATCCCATAAAACCTCTAACCACAAACTGGTGGAATTAACTTGCCTTTTGCCCTAAAAAATCCGTCCGCCGTTTTATCGCAATTTATAGTGCATTTAAGCTGCAAAAACAAAAGGCCAAAAACAAAGCGAATGTTAAATCCGTTTTACGACTTCCTTTTGAGTGAAATTAAATTTCGTTACATCACAACATATCGTTATCCCATTTATTATTGCCTGAATATCCTGTGATCCGGTGATTATGTGCTCAAATTAACGCAGCGAGGCGTTAGGGCAATTAAATCAGCAGAGCTTGTAGTCGATTTTTGTCGTCGCCAAAACCCCCACCATGTCCACACTACTCTGGCAAATGTAATCCTTGAATCCCTGAAGCATAAAAAACGATCGCTTGATAACGGCCAGAATCTCCTTCTAATTTATGACGAAATAATAAAATTCTTCTTTTTTTTCAATTCCATCGAATTGATTCCACTTTGCATTTCCATTGAAATTCGAGAGCAATCGATTCAGTGATGGTACATTCCAATGTTCTGTATATCCCTTGTTGTGTTGATAATTCGTGGAATCGACTCCAATATTGCTCACAGTTGGAGTGGTCGCGATCGCCGGGTTTTATTACGTTCATGCACAATGCACGATGTCGCCAGCACCAGACTTCACATTTTATGGCCATTTCTGTTGCTACACTTAGGCACAAATAATATCGCTTGTTTGTTGTTAATAAGTTTTATTAAATCGTTAAAAATATTTTATTATTTTCTGATACCAACGAGCGTCGTCGACGATCATAACTGAATGAGATGATAGTGTAAGTTCATCTTAGTTTACTCTTCCCAGCAGCAGTATACTGAGTTATAGATCTTCCCTCTAGCTAATTGTTTAGATCTTGAATTGAAATTCCAGAGCATAGCAAAATATTCAATTATTATGCCATCTATCAGCGCTGAGTAACAGTTTTATTTTCAGTCATTATATGGGTTATTTAAATTGGTTTCACTGTGCTTATTACGACCACATAAACTGGTATTGATTTAAAATCAATTAAAAGTGAAACTAACATAAAATTTATATTCGCTTATATCCGTTTTATAGCAGCAATTTTGCAACAACAAACAATAGGAGGAAGAGTCACGCTTTCGACTGAATTGGAAAATCTAAAATTTCATATTTTTATAAGAAATAAATGCCATTTAATTGCATTGCTATTTAGCCCTTTTGGATTCGGCTCCTCCCGAAAAAGTGTCTTATCGTTTCTCTCAGGAACTAACACTTTCCAAGGAGAAACAAGACATCTGCACTTTCTTCAAGGTCACATAATACTTAAGAGTTCATCCTTATGTGGATTGAAATTCATCTTGAGTAATTCGACATGAAGTTTAAGCAGCATCTCTAGTTACAAAACCTTAATGATGAATTCTCACCCGGCCCAGATGGCCTTCCCGCTATATTTCTTAAAAGATGTTCCTCCAGTCTCTCCCTCCCCCTTTCTAACCACAAGGAGAATTTCCTCAAATTTGGAAGACACAAAAAAGGATCAAAGAATGATGTAACTAATTATCGCCCCATTGCTAAACTTTCTCATATACCCAAACTTTTCGAAAGTATTTTATACGAAACCCTAAGCTTCCATTGTAAGTCTCTTATCTCTCCGAGCCAACATGGCTTTCTTAAAGGTAGATCAACCAGCACTAACCTCGTTGAATTCGTGTCCTCCGCTCTTACAGCCTTAGAGAACAGCAACGAAGTCGACGTTGTCGCAACTGATTTCAGTAAGGCTTTTGATAAGATATCTCATCAATTAATCCTTTTTAAATTGTCTGCCCTCGACTTTGAACCTTTGTTATTTTTTATATTTTGTTAAAATGGATATCGTCCTATCTAGAAAACCGTCTTTATAGTGTTCGCTTTAGGTCTGTCATCTCAACCACATTCATGGCAACCTCTGGTGTACCACAAGGCAGCCACCTGGGCCCCCTTCTCTTCATTCTTACTATAAATGATCTCGATAGGGTCATCAAAAATTGCCTAGAGCTCAATATCACCAAATGTCAAACTATTACCTTATCACGTAAGTGCAACAAACCCCCTCCCAGACATTACCATCTCCACGACCAACCCATTTCCCGCGTTCAATCTTTTCATGACCTCGGCATACTGTGCGACTTGGAGCTAAATTTCCGTTCTCATATTGATGGAATCATTCTTAAAGCTAACTCATCACTTGGCTTTATTAAACGGTGGTCCAAAGAATTTTCCAACCCTTAAGTTACTAGATCCCTCTATACCACGTTTGTCCGTGCCCTCCTCGAGTACGCTAGTCAAGCATGGTCCCCCTATCATCATATTCGTCTGTCTAGAATCGAGAGCGTCCAACGTCGTTTTTTCGATTTGCTCTTCGGGGCCTTCCCTGGGACAATCACCTTATCCTGCCCCCCTACCAAGATCGTCTAAACCTCATAAACATAAAAACACTTGAGGAACGCAGAGACACTGCTGACATTATTTTCATACATAGTCTTCTCCTAGGCTCCATCGACTGCGCGTCTTTATATAACTCGATTTTTTAAACACTAACCCCTGTAATCTACGTTGCCCACTTCTCTTCTATCTATCGACACACCGCACCACGTACGGCTCTAACAACCCTATTTCCCGTATGCTCCGAAAGGTTAACTTAAACCTCAGTGTTTTCGATTTCAACCGCAGCACTCCCTGCCTTAAACTTGATCTCCTTCACCGTTCACCCTATCTTTAACATGTCTTAGTTATTAAGTTGAATATTAGCTTGTAACAATTTCTTGTGTGTTAGCTTTAAGTTAATGATGTTAGTTTTAAGATAATGATATTAGCTTGTAATAAGCCGAATAAATGGGTGCGATCTGCCCCCACCAAAATTAAATTAAAATCTTCTAATCGGAATTTATTCCCCAAAGTAACTGTCTTGTAGATTGGGACGTGATTCTGTGCTTCTTCTTAGTTGGAGATTCACTTTTTTCCTGAGGTGATAGATTAAGTTGAAATTCAATCCCATAGTTTTACGCCAGCTCGAGCCATTCTCCGTACTAGCTTGACCCTGAGTGCAATTTTGATAGTTTGGCATCTTAAGAGCCCTCCACTTGCAACTTAAGCATTTTTATGAATACCGAGGGCAGACCTGTCTCTATAATTAGCATGTACTTAAGCCTCAAGGGCTTTTCTACGATGTCATACATTTAAACTCCCCTTATTGGGCTGCACATAACATAATGGCTTCGCGGCTGACTGCCTCAAAAAGCTAGAAATACCTTCAACAAATTATTTTCAATAATCCATGTCGTGAGTTATATTTGGAGAATCGCCGTGTAGATTTTGTAAGAGGTATTATGGAACGAGACATCTCGATAGTTGGCTAGGTCAGATTAATTCTATTTTTTGTGGTTGGGAAAGATCAAGATTTCCTTGAATTTCTGTGGGATAATGTCGTCATTCCTATAAAATTTATCATTCAACATGAAACGGCTATTTACTCATATACAATTGGTTACTTGGTAGTACATTCATACGTCAGCGATAGAACTTAGCTATGAAAAAGTTTCCAAGAGCTTGTTGAAACATTCAGAGCTTTTCACAATAAAAGATATCATAAGGAAAATTTGGAATTAAACTTTATATTTATCAATTTTATATGAATGCTCTAAAAATCACTCGTCATCATCATCGTTATCCCTAAATCGAAGTAAAGTACTTTCCGAGCAGGATCCTCTTCGCTCATGCCAGCTAGGTGTCCCGCCCACCGGATCCTACCGAGCTTAATTCACGATGTCGACATCGCGGTCGTTCGTAGAACTCGTCATTCTAGAGTCTGCGGAATCGTCCTTCCTCACATACGGGGCCATCAATTCTCCGTAAGACTTTTCTCTCGAACGCGGCTAAGTGGTCTGAATGCTTTTTGCTAAGCACCATAAGTCCATACATATGTAATTACTGTTATGACCATTATATACCAGCAGCTTGGATGTTATGGTTAAGTTCCTGGATTTAAAGGGTCTTGACAGACTCTAGTAGGCTTTGTTGGGTCTAAGCAATCGTGCGAGTATTTCTGGTTCCATGCTGGTATTGGCTCCTACAGTTGATCCGAGATAGCTAAAGGACTACATTACTTCAAATTCGACCTTCACTATTTTTATTGAGGGACCAATGTTAGATCTTCTACTCGCAGACATGGCCACCAAGTACTTTTTTTTGTTCTCATTTGTGTGCTGCCCCAGATTTCTTGCAGCATGTTCGGTCTAAATGAAAGCATCCTGTACAGCTATTGGGTTCCTACCAACAATTTCAATATCGTATGCCTAAGCCGGTATCTTAATTAATTAACTTATAGAGGATTGCTCCTCTCGCCGTTACTTCAGGGTCTCGGATACATTTTGAAACGCCAGGATGAAGAGGACGCAGGCCAGTCCCTTGTCGGAGCCCGTTATAGATGTTGTATAGACTTGATAGTGATCCGGCTTGGGTTATAACATGGGTCATGGTCAACCTACATAGTGGTGCCAGTTTATTTGGGATGCCTAATTCTCTCATGGCTTTATAAAGTTTTACTCTGGCTATGCTATCATAGGCTGTAAAGTCTATGAAAAGATGGTGTAGTGAATTTTGAATCTCTAGGCATTTTTCCAACACCTGGTGTTAATCTGATCAGTTATTGGTTTGACTGAAATGGAGCCACACTGTTATGGACCATTGATAACTTTAGCAGATTGGGGCTCTCCTGTATTGAAGGATAGAGAAGAAAATCTTACACTGTGTTTTGCTGTCCATTTAGAAACTTATAAAAGTTCTCTTTCCATCGCTCTAAGATGCCATTGAGATCGGCGATCAGATTACCCTCTTTTTTTGCGTTATGTGCAAGACGGTGTATATTGCGTCATACCGCCGGCTCTATGGTAGAACTTCCGCGCCTGGTGCGGTCCTGGCTCTCTGTAATGTATTAGTTCACGGAAGAGTTTCGTCTCCCAGGCTCCTTTCTTTTGCCGTTGAACTGCTTTTTCATATCTTCTGAGCCCTTTATATGCACCATCGCGTGATCGTGTTCTATTAATGTTGCTTTTGCTCGGTACGCAAAACACGGAAAGCTTTCCAATTCACAGTTTGGATCCGGACATAAATTGTAGCTCCCTTCCATTTGTGTCCAAAAATATACAAACAATACAAATAGACCGCAATGGTCTGTCGCGCTGAATATTATTAATAGTTTTTTTTTACGGCTTATTGGCCTCGCGCAAACCTTAGTTTGAAGGAACTAGCCCGATTATTCAGCTTTTCATGTATTGGAGGAAAATTACCGGCGGCCACCACCTACTTTCACCAGTACTTCCACCAGTCAGAGATACTTACGGCCACTTGCAATTCTGATGCATTTTGTGGTATTCCCCCTATTCTGCTGATGGCTGACCACCGTTTAAATTTTTGGTCGTACAAAATTATAACACCTACCTGGTTCTTAAGCTAAACTTACTATGGCTGAAATCTCACCCACTTGGTCATCCGCAGAAAGTTTGGTATTTCCGGCAAATTATTGTCTCTAATGGAGTACCTGAAGGATCACATCTTGCCCCTGTTCTCTTTTTACATTTTTAAAACATAAAAAATTAGATTTAAATTAAATTAATTAGCTACAACCGAATTCCGCCGCATTATATTAAAACATGACTTAGTCGTGGAAGCATAAATAAACATCTAATTATACTTTTTAGTTACTTTAATCGAATTTGTTTGTATTTCAAAGGACTTTTCTTCTTCAATGCCACTTAATATGTATCATTAGATGAATGGTAATGGTATGCAGTTAATAATTATAATTGTGTTCATTCAATTCGAGTGATTTGTAATTAACAGTGACGTTAATTTATTGGTGCATAGCATCTGATTTGACCAATTGCAAATTGAAGTGGAACTTCAAGCGGTGTCATCATCACATTTTACCGCGCAATGTTTCTTTCGTACGCAAATAGTGGCAGTCGCGACAAACGTATACAAACAACGAGCAACAAATGGAAAATATCTCTTCCACAGCAGCATCAGAAGTTGTAATAATTAATTCAAAAGTCTTCTTAATATTTTCCCAGCACTGGTCGCTGGACTCGTAAATACCTCGCAGCTGTTGAGGTGACGAGTCAAGGAATTTCCTGATTCAAGTCATGCACAGAGTCATCCATTCTTCCCATTTAGACGCAACGATGAACAATAATTGTATATTTGCACTACGCTTGTTATTATTATTTTTATTATTATAGTATTTATTATTGCAGTAATAATTATAACCATTATTGGTATTGTAGATTGTGGTCGACGATTAGATTTTGAAATGAAATATTGCACTATGAGAAAACTACAACAGCTGGCTGACTGTGCTATTAGCCGCTGTATAAGCAAATCAGTAAGAAGTGGCTCGATGAGTTGAGTCTTGAGGGTGCCAATTTGCAATAAATCGCAGGGCCCAGCTTAGTGGTGTGAAAAACATGACCTCACTCGGTCTATTTGTCGGTCTTGGCTCAGAGTTTTTTTTTTTTTTCAATTGCGGGAATTGTTAATTGCTGTGTCGGCGGATATCTGTTTCTGCGAAGCGATGATCTGGAAATGCAACTTGCAGTCGTGGAACTGATTGCCCTGGTCGTGATTTAAATGATCATGCACTAGTAGCGCGCGATCTCATTAAATCACAGGGGTAAACATTTAATTGGTTGTGATTTTCACAGAATGGCATTACCATATACTACTATTACTCTGTTGAGTGGTTAATTCTCTGAATGTATTTATTGTTTTTAATTTGGTTTGTAATTAATTAATTTAGTTGATAATTGGATAACGTGCATAGACAGCTAGTTAAGTATCACAGTTTATGGCTTCGAAATCGGTTTACATCGCTTGTTTAAGTTTCACATCAGCCAGAAGCATAATATTATGTTTGTAGGCGATCACGTGAATAAAAGGCAAGACAGGAAATAAAAAGTTCTTTCAGGTCTTAAGGTAATGAACCAAGACATCAATTTTTTTCTAAAAATCAAGCGAAACAATTTCTATTGTTGGTTTTCATCATTGTTTTTAGTTTAAGTTTTATTTTATTCTTTAGAACATAAAACAATTACTAGAAATATACATAACTCTTATACGTTAGAATCATTGTTTCCTTTTTATAAATATACTTGGGCTATTCTAACTAACAGATGATAGAGGTTCCCTATGCGATTGCACCGAACTCTGACATTATGGTTTAAGACATTGAGAATATTGAGAAAAAATAAGTGAAAATAACCTCACGGAACGGAATCCGGAAAATGATATGACACAATAGAGAGCAAATAATATCGCCGCAGATGTAAAAAGCGCTGTACACCAAAATGATATGCGCGGGGAGTACACTGCAATTCAAATTCTAAGCGAAGGGGGATTGAAGAAATAACTATCCCTAAAAGATAGTAATGCAAACATCTTGGTGACTGAGCCACAACAGCTTTCCCGATGGAGTGAATTTCTTCGAGGACGCAACGGCTGGTGATGTGAAAGAACACATCCTGCCAGGACAGAGACAGAGAGATGCTCCCAAACACAATATATCTACCGCACCATTTGGAAAAGACAAAATTTAAGCTGCAATAAAAAAGATAAAAAATAAACTCTGCGCTCCGACAACTTACCAGCGGAGCTCTTTTAATGCAGCTCTGATATCAATGCACCTGCACTACGCTATGCGTGGAGTATAAATGACATCCCGGATTGTTAAAAAAATTGTGTCGCTACGATGATCCCAAAAGAAGGTGACCTGAGCTTTTGCAAAAACTGGAAAGAGATATCATTGCTAAACACAAAAAGTAAATGTAAAATGTTTATTATTTGGTAATGCTATCTTGGACTTAGACACTAACAATATTTCAGCTCTCTACGTGTAGTTGATAAAAAATTGCCTCAAAAAAGTCGAAAAAAAAAATTTCAACCCGTCACACGCGCCACACGCGGCACGCACCACACGTGACACGCGTCATAGTCTGAATATAAAAAATACTATTTTGGACTTAGACACTCACACAATTTCAGCTATCTAGGTCGTGTGGAAGTTGGTTAGAAATGACCTCAAAAAAGTCGAAAAAAAAGTTTTCAATTCAACACACGCGTCCGACGTGACACGCGTTATACTCGGAATATAAAAACTGCTATTTTGGACTTAGGCACTTACAAAAACTAAGTTCTCTAGGTCGTGTGTAAGTTCTTTAAAAAGGACCTCAAAGAAGTCGAAAAAATGTCAACCATTCACACGCGCCATACGCGACACGCGTCATACTCGGAATATAAAAAACTGCTATTTTGGACTTAGGCACTCACAAAAACTAAGTTCTCTAGGTCGTGTGGAAGTTCTTTAAAAAGGACCTCAAAGAAGTCGAAAAAATGTCAACCATTCACACGCGCCATACGCGACACGCGTCATACTCGGAATATAAAAAACTGCTATTTTGGACTTAGGCACTCACAAAAACTAAGTTCTCTAGGTCGTGTGGAAGTTCTTTAAAAAGGACCTCAAAGAAGTCGAAAAAATGTCAACCATTCACACGCGCCATACGCGACACGCGTCATACTCGGAATATAAAAAACTGCTATTTTGGACTTAGACACTTACAAAAACTAAGTTCTCTAGGTCATGTGGAAGTTGGTTAAAAATGACCTTAAAGAAGTCGAAAAAATGTCAACCATTCACATGCGTCATAATCCGAATAAAAAAACTGCTATTTTGGATTTAGGCACTCACAAAAACTAAGTTCTCTAGGTCGTGTAGAAGTTCTTTAAAAAGGACCTCAAAAAAGTCGAAAAAAAAGTTTTCAACCCATCACACGCGTCCCACGCGACACGCGTTATGCTCGGAATATAAAAAACTGCTATTGTGGACTTAGACACTCACAAAAATTCAGTTCTCTAGGTCGTGTGGAAGTTGGTTAAAAAGGACCTCAAAAAAGTCGAAAAAAAATGTCAACCAATAACACGCGCCATACGCGACACGCGTCATACTCGGAATATAAAAAAAGGCTATTCTGAACTTAGTTTTTAAAAATTAAAAGGAAGTCTCAGTGGTACTCAAACCTGTGCCCCTATGCCATTGCACAAAGCCGAGTATAAAAACAGCAACCAAAACATACTGAAATAAGAGCAGATGTAAAACTTCTTCCAAAGAGCACTATAACCAGGGAACACACACATAGCAATCGGCTGCTTTTTCCAAACTTAAAGTTAGCAAGTTATTATTTTTCTGATTCTGATTCTTATTCTGGTGATGAATGGATTTAAACGACAATGCTTTATTCCTTTCTTCCATTCTTCCTTCCTCTAGAAGAGATTTCTCTATAGGACGGATCTACTTTCGTACTCGCAAAGTTAATAGACTTTTAGATGATCTCAGTATTCATAAATATGGTGGGTGTTCTTTTAATCTGGCATCTTCCTAAACAGTATTTGTCCAGCTTATACCAAAAAAGGCATTCCTCATAACTCAATAGCGCTAACAGTTGATATTTTCATGATCATGGATGTGCTGATTAATCGCCAATTTATGCAATACCGAAATTTTTTTTTACAATGTACACAGCTTCAACGGATTTGCATCTTTATAATGCTTAGCACACCGTGGGCGTTAGGAAATTAGGAAGAGGAAAATATTAGATGTCTACGCACGTAATGACAGCAAATCAAGCAAATGCGGAAACACAGAGTCGGGCAGTATGGTTTTGAATGCTTCGCTCTACTGATCTGATCTGATGGCATTGAAAAGTGGCATCAGGCTCTTCGCAAATTTGGTTAAAGCAAAGTTGTTGCACTCGAAATTTCGAAAGCATTTGGCAAAGTCTCAAGGTGTCTCAAGCTGTTTCGAACTGTCTCTACTTAATTTGACTGTAAGCTGTTTGGCCATTTCCAGGTCGTCTTGGACGTGTTCAAATCTTACGTTAACCGTATAAACGCTGATGTTCCCCAAGGTTCTGTGTTTTCTCCAAGACTATTTTACATTAACTAAATACATTAACTAAATATGCCACTTCAGAAATGTATACCAAATAGAGGAGATAGCCCCTTTGATTACTCCAAGGTACCCTTGAATATACAAATATTATTATCTGGTGTTTCTTTAAATTGACATTCAAAATAATTGAAAAGCAATATACATGCTTTTGTAATTAGAAGGGGTTATTCTTGAATAATTGCAATACATGACATTTCTGCTTAAAGCCAACATTGACCAACATAAGTTTATGACAAACGAGCGAGATGATGTGCTCCAAGATCACAGTGGTGTGCAATGTTTCTGCCAATTTGAATATTATGGTAATACATATGTGGAAGATCAAGTTAAGTACCCGATCAAGCGGCCTTTTACGGTCAATATGAGATATGTGACTCTTTTTATTGCGATTATAAAAGATGTAAAATACCGTGTAGGCCATTAATAGTCGGTGTTAAACAGGTGCGAGTTATATAGTGATATTATAACACTCGAATATCCAGCGTGAAATAAGAAATCGACAAAACGTTTACTAATCGAGCCTTAAGCCAAAGAGCGATTACATCGCACAAACGAATTCGCATTAAAAGTACTCAAGATTTGTGACTTTTATCTGACTGATGATTATTTATGAAATGTTCGCCAGAATGCCAACTGAAATTATTCTGCTGATCAGATAAGAAAAACAACAAAGTGTCACACATTTTTCAGAGAATAATATACACAACTTATGGAAGGTGTCCTTCTCTTAGTATAAAGAAGTAATTTTCTATTAACTCCCTTTATTAATTCACACTTTTTGCAAACTACAATCCTGTTTCCTATACAAACGACCCACAAATGAAGCAATTTACAGCATACTGGCCAATAAGTCAAGAAATAATCTCACAAATTCCCACGTCGACATTCCCATCGCAATTATTGTGCAGCATCCCCGATCTGATGAGCATCACCAACTTTTAACGAAAATGAAGCAGCGGTAAATAGAGAGGGCAAATAGTTCTCATCCAAGTGTTAATCTATTACCAGACAACCATTTAACCCGTCAGCAGCATAGACGGACAGACAGACAGATGAATGGTGGTATTAAGTGGGCTACCGCCATTAGATTGTCGTGCTCGGAGCACTTTTCTGTCCTGATGGTACCGCATGAATTTTCCAGACGAATTCAATCATAATCTTACCAAATATCTAACCGCAATTCAATTTGAATTTAGACTTTGCAATATCCGCCCACGGCCTTTCTGACGATTGCCGTTGTTAACCAAAATGAGCAACAAAATGGAGTGTTTTTGTATTTATTTCGATTGCCGTTGCAGTTCGTTCAGTTCTTTTCTAAAAGTTGAGCAATTCATTTTCCGTTCGACACAATTCCATCTTCGTCCATTGTCATCGGCGGAGTCGGAATGTACGCAAATCCCTCTGTGCAGTTGTGCCATAATCTGCAGCCGACATCATCATCATTACAAAAATTTATTTATTTTAATTTTCGTTGCGGTATATAGAAGCACCAACAAGCGATCAGCAACAACAACAACAAAGCAGGCAACAAAGGAAAACCGCTTAAAGGCACAACACCAAAATCATCGCATCGCACAATTTAGATTCAGAACACAAAGCCAAGCAGAGAGTTAGTTGGTCTCATAATGTAACGTAATACCCGGCAAGTAGTAGCTTAGTTGCTGGCTGACTCTGTCTGCCCGGCGTTGTCTTGTCCTAATCAAAGATCATCACTCACGAAGTCCTACTTAGAGACATTCACTTTGGGCAGCGGGAAATAAGTCACACGAAACGAAACAATAAAGAAGTGCGGCGGCAGACATCATCAGGCATCAATGCGGTCGCCGTCGTCGCCGCCGCCTCTAAGGCTCTCTGTCCCTCAAACGATCTTGGAAGGAATTAGGTACACCATCATCGAAGTTATGTGTGCACTTGCACTGACTGAAACTGTTTTTTGTTCCAGAATTCGATGGGGGCATGTCGCTGATGATGGGCCAGCAAAGCAATGCAGCAAAGTGAGCAGCAGGGAGAATCATCGTGTCGCACAGTCTGTGCACGATCGACGAAAAAATCAACAGCAAGAAGAAGAAGAAAAACAGGAGGTGGAGGTCGTTTAGCCAGCAGCCGAAAACCATTAAGTTTGCCACCGAAAATGTTCTGTTGCAACAGAGCAGATCAGTGCGCAGAGCGGAAAATCCACCTTAATTTGCCGACATGCAAATTTTGAAAGAAGCCGTGCGCCGAGTGCCGAGGCCGGATGTTGGTTGTTCCATTTTTTGTTGCGGTAAATAAGGTGCACTATGAATGATTTAAAAGTTTGATGGTAGATTGAGAATGAGTGGGGCGAGACATTTTCCAATTCTTATTGATATGGGAAAGTAAGAACTGCAGCTCACTTATAAAGGGACAGTCGAACTAAATTTTATTTACCCTGTTATGTAACAAGAGTACTGCTGCTCCTAGAAATCTACCAAGCTAATATTTGTAGATCTCATCATCAGTCTTCGGAATCGTCCTTCCTGATACGACGGAACAATAATTCTCAGTTTGCCTTTTCTTTCGAACTAGGCTAAGAGGTCAGAGGTCTTTTTTCTAAGCATCTGGGTCTCGGACCCATATGTAAATTCTGGAATTAACATTATAGTAGCTTGAATATATAACATCCATGAATCCAAGGAGTCTTAGAAATATCCACAAATCCACTGGGTATCTCCTGATGGAGCCACTCGCAACCAGTTAGACCACGTGTTGGTAGACCATCATCAGGTGCTACGGCACGAACTTCCTGAGGTGCCATCGTCGAATAAGACCCCTATCTTGTTGGTATGGTGCTCCGAGCATCGATTGCACCATCGCGAAGGACTGCACCCGCGAATCAGGTTCGAGTCAACACGACTGCCCTTTGCAACGAAGAGACCAGAAACAACTACGGTCAAAAGATACGACTCACCCTAAATGCAGGGAGAGTAAGTCCTGTGGATGAGATTTTTGGCGTAGAAACGGACACGCCTTAAGAATACTGTCATTAGTACTGCTAATTCCATCTTGGGCAGTAGTCGTAGAGATCGGGATGACTGATTCGATGACGAATGTAACGTAGGAATGTTGCGTACCAAGCAATGCAACAATCTCATAGAACGCGGGCTCGCGAAGAAACTCGGAAGAAATAAAAAAACAGTTCACCGGCGAAAGAAAGCCGCCTGGGAGAAGAGCCTCGTCCTTGAACTAGAATAGTACAGAGAGCAAGGACAAGGAGGCTTCCCCAATGACCGAAGACCATACTATGCTGCCGCCACCAAGCATAGACGAAGTTAGCAGAGCGATACATCGGCTCAACAATAATAAGGCCCCCGGTATCAGATGGGATCCCAGCAGAACTTATAAAAATAGGACGTCCCACAATACACCAATAAATTCATGAAAAAATAGTGCAAGCGATGCCAGAATACTGGCGAAGAGGCATCCAGTTCCCCATACAAAAGACCCCATCTTATTCAGAAAATTGTGCCGTTTGGTGCGGTTTACACGGTGGTGGCATCTTCGGACCTTATTTCTTCAAAAATAAGGTCAGAGTTCGCGTTATAATCAATGAAGATCGTTACCGCATCGTAATTATTAACATTTTTAACTGAAAATATGGATGTCATTGGTCCGGGCGAGATGTGATTTCAACAGAATGGCGCACGTATCATGCGACGATATGGGAAATATCGACTTATTGAAATCAAATTTTGTCAATAAGTTGATTTCTCTCAACTGGCCTTAAAGGTCGTGCGATTTATTATCTTTCGATTATTTCCTGTGGGGCCACATTATGTCAACTAATTTTTGTCCATAAACCAGCACCAATTGACACCTTAGTGGCCAAAATTGTTCATCTTACTTGTGACCACACTGTGACCAACATAAGACAATCACATTTTTAATTCCTTTTCCATGGTATTTTTGCAGTTTTATGTTTACCTTGCAGTTTATTACTTCCTACGATTATGCGATTATTTCAATGATCACAACTATCTTGCACAAGATCAGTTTTGTTTTTATTCTTTCAATAGCCGCACAATGTTCCGCAATAGCTTTCCATCAAAACCCTACGAAATAATGCGGTACCATTTGAATGCAAGTATTGCCAAAACCAACCTAGCGCTGTCCACCATTCGGTACCAAAATGCGCAATCGTTGCTTAAAAAATCCAATTCCATCCCAGCGTTGTGTTGACTAAGTGTGCAATACAACAACAGGTAGCTGTTGAGACCCTAGCTCTCTGCATTATGTTGTGGCGCAATTGAAGGACGTTGGCTGCGCACCATCGCTGGGCTCATTGCTGCCTGTCATGCTTCACTCTGTTACCAGCGTACGATCGTATTAGTGAAGTGATCGCGTCCCTGATATTGTCTTGCGCCTGAACTCTACGGTTAAGTTCAGCGCCGAAATCAAATGCCGCTCCCTAAAATTGGGAACTGTTGTCAAATTAAATTAGCACCTGATGAGAACTCTCAATTTATTTGAATAGATTTTGATCAGCACACAATGCACTTATGTGCAATGCACTTCAGAGCAGAGTGTTAACTTTTCAACATCTGATGTTGTTGGCTTAACCCAGCTCCTTGTTTGGGGCGATGGTGTAATGAGTTCGCTCATATAACACCGCAGCACCATCATACCATTAAAACAAGAAAAGAAACAAAGGTACACAGCTGGAGCATACGAAGTGATGCTGCTGTTACCGTAGAGCTATTATTTTCCGATCTCATTTGAGAAAGAAGAAGCTCCTCTTAGGTTTAACAAATGCATAATTGAGTAAATTTTTACTGCTAGCTGCTCTCAATACACTCTTTCCATATAAATGAGTATGACAAAACCAAACTATACTGCCACTTCGCACTTTCACTGAATTAAAAGCCTTCACAGAACGCCAGACCAACGCCAATATAAGCTGATTCTTAGAGCGTTAATCATGAGGTACACACATTGGCAGAGCTGATTTCTGGAAACTGGTTCAGCTGTGCACACTCGTACACCACCATATGACCGCAAATTTATTTTCAACTCGTTGATTGCTTCTGAATGTGCTGGGGAATCTGTGGGAATTTCGCTCTGCGTTCGATCGATCGCAAGTGGAAAACCTGAAGTGAGTCCAATTATACAGAATCTGTATGATAACGAGATGTACTCGCACTTATACTCGTGAAGCGATCGTTTGACTGGGCTCAAAGTTACAAACGGGGTTTCCTCGTTGTGATCTTTGATTGAGGTTCTAAAGTTGTTGGGCATTCCCAAGGAATTTCTTAATGGGTTATTACGAGAGACGTTGCTTTGGTTGTTTACAATTCATTACCATTTAGTTTACATTCCCGTGTGTAGCTTATCCCCCCCACAAAAAGAGAGAATTTAATTAAATTGATTTGAAACTACAGGAATATGTAGTCAGTCGCATTTCTGGAACAAGAATTTGAAATGCTGATTTGAAAACAACATCAACGAGAAGACAACATAAAAAACATTTAAACGGAGCGCACCTTCCTTCAATTGCAAATTGGCATTTTGCGCATATAGGGTAGCCAGAATCTTTTCTGAGAAGAGCTCTAGAATGTGTGGAAAGAAACCGCGGATGATGTGCGGCTTAGGGAAGGATCCCTCTTCCACTAGAGTCAAGCTCAATCTACTCTTGACTCTGATCCTTTCAAAATTCGAGTGGATCCATCCAACAGTAGCACTATCTGAGCAGATGAAGACTGGCAAACTCGATTTGAGATGCGGGCCCGAAAATATAGCCACACGCCACTATCGACCATTTCAATTTAGATGTCTACAACCGCCTCTTGAAAAAGAGCCATTTTCTCAGTTTTGAGCCTGGTTTGTTGTCAAAGGGGGTCGAGACAACATCCAACCTGACGGCACTGGCCGTGGAAGCAACAGGTAAAGGTCCTGCCCTGGCCTTCTTGACAGCCGGTGCCGGTGGCATTTGATTCTCTGACCTGATGAGCTTGGCACGTTTGGATCATCTTAATTCGGAGTAGTACTCCGCAATGGCGAACCTATATTCGTCCCAACTCTTCGTACGTTTAGCAGAGCTACTGAAGAGTTTTCTAACTTTCTTCCTTAGCTTAGACAGCTGGTCGTTACACCAGCGAACATATCGTTTTAAGAACACAGCTGTCATGATATAAATAGAGCAACACATCATTATATCAATATGCTGCCTCATTTAAGTCCCCTATGGAGTTAATAGATGTGACAAGCATATCTACTTTAGAGAGGACAAGTACCCGAAAAAGATTTCAGTCCGTGGACTTTGGATCATACATAAGAAGCATGGGCCAGTTTGTCAGGGGATGTGATGATGGCTTGACAGCGAGGCTTCATCGGACACATGCCAGTTTTCAACAAACTTTGGAATAAATGGACTGGCGAGAGTGAGGTCAAGTATCCCTTCGCGAATCGCATTTATGGAGGTAGGTTTGGATCCTTTCTTTAGTATATCACCATAACTACTAACAAGATAATCTAAAAGACACGCACACCTTCTATTCATGTCGCTGCTGTCCCAAACCTCATGATGTACATTTGCATCGCATTCTATGACGTACTAGAGGTTTCTGTTCCAGCAGTTTTCTATCAGCTCCTGTACCAGTAAGGGCGGAATGATGTCGTCGTCGCTGGGGAATTATGCTGAAGCACACACGATGTTCTGTGTTTCCCTCTCGTTTGGAGCTTCAAACATCAGGGCCAACAATTCTTTCGTTATGAATTCTGGAATAGGAATAAACTTGATGTTCGTGCCGATCAAGCAGGTCGCCCTTGGAACTGGCTCCCCGCATTTACAGATCCACTTACTTCTCCCGTTTCGTAGACATTTTATCTCATCCAAGGCTCTTGGATAAGACCAAGGGTTATATTTTCCTCAGCGAACCGCTTACTGGGGGTAGCGGACGCGCCTTTCACGTGATGCAGGTTCGCCTGTAATACCACGATGGAGCTTTGACAAAAGCAAGACCAAGGGGCCCCTATGGCAACGCCTTTCGCAATCTCAGAAAGATCCGGCTTCTCAACTACAGACCATACAGTTGAGGCCAGACTGAAGTTGACCATCGAGTTTTCATCAGCTTCTCTGGATATAACGGGTTGCTCAACAGCAGGACCCACGAGAAACCGGGAAAGAGGTCACCATTTTCAGAGTCCGGTATGCCAAAGGAGGGCTAATTAAAACCGAAGGTCTTACCAGGTAGTCGCAGTCCGCATACTAGCGACTAACCTCCCTCTTAACCATGCATCCATCGGCATACGCTGCTCTACCTTGGATTTAAGAATAGCTTTTACTGAGGATAGGAGGAAAGGAATATTATTGAAGAATGGTTATATGGGTGGTTTAATTAAAAGTTTTCTGATTTTTATAATATTGATCTTTGATTACCATATCCCCTTAAAATCCCCTTTCTCTCACCATATTATCTCAAAGATTTCCAAACATTCCCATTGGTTATTAATTCAGACATACAAAGGACGTTCGGAGAATGGAGTGGCATTATCGCACTCTCCATTTTTTTTATGAAACTAATACTTTTCCTTGAAGATGAAGATCATAAGCTGCTGTTTTTTTATTATCACACTAATGGTGTACATTGCACCTCAGTACATTGTTAGTTGGTTGAGATCATTGTGACATTCCTTGATTCAAGATCTTAGTGGATAGGCGCGACCACATTGCGAAAACAATAATCGCAATCGAACAAAAAGTTTGCTGTACAACTTGTCAAAATCGGCTTAAGACATAGATAATAGATAATCATGTCTGATGGGTCATTGGGTTAAAATTCTATTATGTTTGTGTGTATGTGCGTGCGCGTATTGTGCAAAGCATGTTATTTCGATAAGTGGCATTTAAGTTAATTGAGATTCTGATCTCAAACAGAGCAAGAAACAAACAATAAACCCCTAATAACGAATTGTTTTGAGTTTTAGTGTTCAACAATGATGTACACGATTATCTTTATGATGCTTCATAATTAGAATTTTGCAATTAAAATTCAAGTTTGTTTGCTAAGTCTTTCATATATTTATTTGAGTGCATTCTTCATTCGTAGATTACTTTAATGAAGCAGCTGGAGCGCATCTTAGCTATTGCCATTATCATTTTACTGTCTCATCGCGGTAGAAACTCAGTGCCAATAAGCAAACTCGAAAACAAATCAGCTCAGTCGTAAAGAGCGTTCACTTGACCATTAAAATCCAGATTTTTATCTCACTGATGTCACCAAACAAACATGCGTTGATCCTGTTGGGGCTGGGTAGATTGGATTTCTCTTTCGATCTGATTTCGACGACGACTGTTAATAATATGCACTGGCAGTAGTAGGTACTGGATAGTGTGTATTGTATCTCGTAATTTTTGTTGTTGTTTGAATTGAAGATCAAATAATAAGCAATCATTTCATATTTTAATCGTATTTACAACGGATCGCATTCAGTTTCAACGGCCGCTTGCAGTTAAAGATGCCAATCAGAATTTATACTAAACTGAAAAACGTTAGACGTCGTCGACGCGTCGATACTAATCAGACGATGTCGCTGCACCGGGCGACATTGTTTTTAATTTTGAGTTTATTGGCGCAATAAAATGTTATGCTCCGATTGGACACAAATCGATTTATGTGTCGAAGAGATCTCTCGATTGTGATATAATTCATTTGTGTGTGGTTTTCTTGGACGTTTTTTTTTATTACTAGTGAACAGCGAATGGTCGTAACCAATTAAGGGGGAATGAATGCGTTTTATTGTCCCATTTAAAACGCAGTGTAAATTTGCTGTGGAAGTCAGCGCTGCATTGTATGACATGGTTCTGGGACTTAATTCATATCTTTGTTTCTTTCAATAATTTGAAGTTAAGTTGGCTTGAATTGTCAAAAAAAAAATTAAAAAAGACGACCATCAATTTTGAAAAGCAATTAATCAAGGCCCGATAGTTAAGAGTCTTGTAGTAAATTTTCTTAATAAGTTTTAATAAGTTTCTTGGTATTAGAACTCAGTGGTTAGTCCCATTAAAAAGCTTTTATTTGAAAGTCATAAGTATACCAGATTTTTTTTTGGATTTCTAACCTAGCCTATTCTACGGTGATATCACAAGCCACAATGACCTGTGTCCTGTATCTGTGATCTGTGAAGATCGACTTGAATAATGTCAATGACTACTGACCATAGAAGGGGAGAAAGCAGTCTTCCTTGTTGATATCCCTTAACTGCAGTCACAGACACTCCTCCCGAGGAGGAAATAATACCTCGACTTTTAAGCATGGCCCTTATACAGTTTTTGGTCGAGTTTTCGATACGCCTGCTACTGATTGCCCTTGTAATAGAGTCGTAGCCAGTGTTATCGAAAGTGTCCACAATGTCGAGGAAGATACACAAGGCCACTTCCTTGGAACGAAAAGTTCCTTCTATCTTCTTTACAAGATAGTGAATGGCAATTTCTGTGCTTTTGCCTTTCTTGTACACAAACTGAGTTGACTGCAGAGGGGTAGAAAATTCTAAGCGGCCACTAATATGAACAACAAGAAGTCTCTTCATGGTTTTGAGGACAAATGATGTTGGATTTATAGGTCTGTATAATTAAGATAGCTCACTAGGCCTGGTTTGTTGATAAATATTACATTTACCTGTCTCCAGAGGAAATGTACCCCCAGTTGTAGCTGGTTCTAAATACAACAATCACACCCAGTAGGATAAGATCGATTTAGAAGCGCAGGAATGATCTCATCACCGCCGGGAGCTTTGAAAGGTTTCAAAGAGCCTACTGCCCATTTAAACTTATCTGGACTAACGATTTTACCGGATAAATTATTTACCCTACTAGTAACACAGACCTATTCTTAAGATACGTTCGGGTACGAGTAGGCTAACCTGGGAAATAAACCTGGAGTAGGGTACTGATTGTATCCTCAATCACTAATTATTTATGGATTTGTCCAGCTACTGGCATTTCGACAATGTTTTCGCAGCATTTCCTCCATGTGGCACGTTTGTATCGTCTTCATTCAGTGTTGTACTCTGTAAGGGCGAACTTATATTCGACCGAACTCTTCGTGTGCTGAAGAGTTTAATAGTTTTCTGACTATCTTTCTAAGCTTAGCCGTTCCGCCAGGGAACTTTTCGTCTACAGAAGCTGGTTTTAGGGATACAGCTGTCCTAATAGAAGAGAGTAACACATCATTAAGTTGATATGCTGCCTCATCTAAGTCCCCTGTGGACTTAAGAGATGTAACAAGCATATCTACTTTAGAGAGGAACCACGATATAGATTCCAGTCCGTAAAGTTTGGAACATATCTAGAAGAAGCATGTGCCAGTTTGCCAGGAAGGCCAACATATGATAAAGGTCTGACAATGAGGCTTTGTCGGACATTCAGTTTTCAACAAAGTTTGAGGTAAATGGACTGGCGCATTTATGAACGTTGGTTTGGATCCTTTATTAAGTATATCCACATTACTACTAAAAAGATATGCTAAGAGACACTCCGACTTCTATTCATGTTGCTGCTGTCCCAGACCTCATTATGTGCATTTGCATCGCATTCTATGAGGTACTAGAGGTTCTGTTCCGGCAGTTCTCTATCATCTCCTGGACCTCTAAGGGCGGAATGATGTCATCTTCACCGGGGAAATATGCTAAAGCACTTGGATTAGACCAAGGGTTATATTTTCTTCTCTATTGCGAGTTCAATTAAATGTATCCACCTCGACGTTGCTGGATCTGTAGCCCATCTAATATCTTCCCAATAAAAGAACATCCCGATTTCTCCGAGATGACGTTACATGCATCAACGATTATGGATGCGTCAGAATAAAAAGTGGTTGGTTCCACGTCCTCAGTTCTGATGCCCTTACGAGTTACAGATAGGGCCCGTATGGCTACACCGTCTGAACTCTGGGTAGGACTCGGCTTCTCAACAGCAAACCGAGCAGTTGAGCCAAACATGGTGTAGGCCATCGAGAGCTCAATAGGTTCAGTAGATACAGCCTGTTGCTCAACAGCAGGACCCGATGTTCATATTTATTAAAATTTGAATCAAAAATGATCCACGAGTAACCGGGAAAGAAGGTCACGCATGACAGAGCCAGGTATGTCATGGGAAGGCCAGTTGTAATCGATGGTCGCCAGGTATTCAGAGACCACATACTATACTATACATACTAAGCCATGCATCCACTGGCGTATGCTGTTCCACCTTGGATTATTATGAATAGCTTTTAGTGAGGAAGAATCCGTAAATTGTCCTAAGATCATCCAATCATCATCCTATTTGGCTCTACAACCGGGGTCCGGTCCTGGCCTCCCGGGGTTCCGTAATAATAATTTTTTTACATGCGAGGTTATTGGCCTCGCGCCAACCTTACTTTGAAGGGACTAGCCCGATCATTCAGCTTTTCCTGTATTGGAGGAAAATTACCAGCGGCCACCACGTGGAGGTTTGATCGCACTTCCACCAGTCAGAGATAGTTACGGCCACATGCAATTCTAGAGCATTCTGTGTTATTTTCCCTATTTCTGCTGATGGCTGACCGCTTCCTATAATCATAATGTAAGCCTCCACATTTTTTTTATGTGAATAGGCAGATTTTCTATGCTGAATAAATCCAAATTTCAAAAAGTTGATCAACCAAAGTGTTCGGTGTTAGAAATACCGAAAAGTTCCATTTTTCCCCCAAACATTTTTGTAATTTATCATGTCATCTGAAAAGAATTCCAAAGTTCCACTCCATAAATTAATCGATGTTCACTCAAATTTCATTCCGATTAAATCCTGAATCTAAAAGAACCCAATAACGACAAGAAACTACAACAACACAAGATTCACATAACGCCTCGTATATTGGGAAAAATTTGTCACTCTCTGTGAGCTCTCGATTTTATCTGCGTTGTTGTATCTTCTGTCACACACGGCGGGAGTTATTGCAGATATATCAGCGAGTAAACGAGCAGGCAGGACACACATCGAAACACAAAGGTAATTTATAACATTTGTGCGCGATGACACTTAAACTGAAGTGAACCCTACTGTGGCCTGTGGTCGAAATTATGAACCCGCAAAAATATGTATAAATGAATGCGACGAATACGACAACGGACAATAAATTTCGCGGCTAGCAGAGCAACCTAATGCAGCGCTTACATTTATCTAGATCACGCGACCGACAAACATTTAATAAGCGAGTAAGTGAGCGAGCGATAGCGTCCATTTATTGAGTCCAGCGTCGGCGGATCGATCGGCGGAATTTCACCTACATCGTCACCTACCTTAGCTCCCATCATCAACATCCCCACCACCACCACCACCTGCGATGAGTCTTTTAATGGCACAATCCGTAGCCGTCGTCTGTCCCTGTTCGCTGGAATGCAATAAAATTGCTCCCCTCTGTCCAGCACAAAAAAAAAGTTCAGAAATTGTACCCAAAGCAAAGCGATAATCAAGAAAAATAAAAAAAGGAAATCAAAATCAACCAATAAATATTTAGATCCGGGACGATCCCTAACAATGAACCCAATAAAATGTGTCAAAATGTGCGTTGTAAAACTGGTGATCTCGTTTCGGTTAATTCTGAGTCTGGCATACTCTCGCATCCGTCCACTCTTTTCATAAACCAATAAAGATTCGTACCTCAGATGCTGATTATGAGGATGAGCCACTCAAACACAAACCTCACAAATGGAACAAAAAAGAAAGTAAAGCAAAGCGAAAATAATAAACAATTGCACCTCTGTGGAATTATCACAGGTCTGACCACAAAAGTCAAGAGAAGCAGAGCAGTAGCAGAACGCACTGGTCGGTCGTAGGGTCGTAAATAAAATGAACGAGTGACGAAGAATCATCTCACACAGAGACATAAGCACAGAGTCACCACAGAAGATAGAGATCAGATTCAGAAGAAAATTACTATCGGAATATTTTTAACACATTTTGATGTGACCTTTTGGTATGACCTGAAATAAGAACAACTGCACGGAAATACCAAAAAAAAAATAAAAAAATTGCTCATCGTCTTCCAACAGTTATTTGTGTGTATGTGTGTGGTGGTGCTGGTGGATCTGATGGCGCGGACAAATGATCTTCGTGTTAACGCATGCTAACTGTTAGCTCCCGAACAAAGTGCGTGGTTGTATTTTTGTTTACAAGAATGAGGGTCGTCGTCATCAGGCACTTGGAAACAGCAGCTTTCAATTTCAATTCAATTGAATTTTATTTTTGTGGGAAATTGTGTTCCCGAAACGAGGGATTAATCTGGAAGTGTAAGGCAAATACTGAAGGGTATAAGTAAGCTAATCTTAGAGCGTCTCAAAAAAACAAAACGTCAACGTATGCGGAAATGTTCATTGGGATTAAATACACTTTGCCTAATAGAGTAACGCTCTTAATATACTGCTTACCTAGCTTTCGCCATTAAGCATGCTCATGAACTATTCCCATTTAGCGGTCGTCTCTTCGAGAGTAAACCGTAAGCCCCCGCGTTGCATCCCCAAAATGAGCTGGGTCGTCAACCATAGTTGGCCTCTGACCGGTCAACCTTACTGTCGACCTTATTGTCTGTGGGCACGGACAACTCCCGCGGTACCAACACGGCCTTGGTGAGATCTGACATCTCGTTCAGTATGAGTGCCTGGGTGAAGGTACGCTACTGCCCTGGCATCACATCGTCCGGAACTTCGAACCCTATCATTTGTCACTAGGATACCGTGCTTTCCTAGGCCGTTTGGAATATAAACTATTCCCTCTGTCCCACACAGACCTCAGATACCAGTAGTTTACGAAATGAATCACTAAATACGAAGAGTCTCCCATAAGGTTATTCCAAGTACCAGTAGCCCACTTCGGGTCACAAAGTACGAAGACATTGCCCATAAAGAGCATACTCTAAGTACCCGCGGACTTTTTTTAATATCCCTTGGAAAAGCCCAGCACCTCAACCATGAATAGGTTAAGACGCAATTGGAATCCCCACTGGGACATTTATCGCTCCAGGAAGCAATAGGGGGATGGTTCCCTACAAGAAACTCTTGCATTAAAATTTTTCGCGGACGGCTCCAATATTGAGATTAAGTAGGTGCCGGAGTCTACTGTGAAAAACCCAACGTAAACATTTCCGTTCGGCTCCCGGATCACTGCAGCATGTATCAGGCTGAGGTGACGGCGATTGAGGAGGTAATGACCTGGCTGAGACATAATCTAATATCGATAAACGATATCGTAATTTATGTAGACAGTCAGGAGGCAATAAAATCGCTGGATTCAATCTCAATGACGTCAGGGGTAGATATAAGCTGCCACATATCACTGAGCGAGTATTTCAATATCCGCTTAGTATGGCTCCCCGGTCACTCTGATATCGTCGGTAACTGCAAGGCAGACGAACTGGCTAGAAGTGGCACTAAACTTCAACTGCTACCGAAAATGGCAAGCATTTGCAAGTTTTTGCTTCGAAAAGAGGCAAAAGCATTAACAAACGCGAGGTGGACGCACACCCACACATGTACTGTGGCGGAACAGGTTTGGCCTAGACTGGACTTGGATCGCTCTAGAGCACTGATATCCCTGCAAAGAAGGGATATGAAAATAACTATAGATAACTATAGCTGTGACGCCGATAAAGAAGAGACAGTATCCCACTTCATGTGCACATGTCCGTCCGGTCCGGGTAAGCAAAAGACTGAAACATTTGGTATATCGCACGTTGAACTGCTTATCCCTAATATTCATAAAAAGCACCAAATGGGCTTTGTAGTAAAAGGGGAAAGGCTTTGATCCTCTGGTACCACAATGGACCCCAAACGGTCTAAGTGTGCAATAGCAGCCACCAAACCTAACCTAACCTGAGACACACTGAAAAGTTAAAGGAAACTCCTTTCTACTTCAAAAGAAGAATCTCTTTGGGTGAACATTTTGAATAAAATAACCAAAAATTCCCATATAAAGTGATAAACTGCTTTAAAATACTTTGTTAAACAAACAATGCAGTAGTCAGGCCCCTTACGAAGTTCATAGCCCGAACTAGCTACGCCCATGCAATAAACGAGCCTTCGGCTACCGAAATTCGCCCTCTGACTTGCAAATTGCTTTTGTCACAATCAATTGGCAGAGTATCCCCTCACAATGGAAAACAGAAAAATCTCCAGGAAAAAGTGATAAATTCCGGAATGAGAATGTCCCAAAAATGTCGTTTGTTTGTATGTGTGATTGTATGTTATTGTTATACTTTGTCCTGTTGAGGCCAGCAGTTGCTGTGTAGCAATTTCGTTTCATTTCTTTTGCGCGCCATAAATAGATGAAATGATATTCGATTTGCGATTGCTTCGAGTAATAAATCGACGCTGATTTTCGCCTTCCGTTATCTGCACGAAATGATCATCGAATATTGAATTGAAATTTATTAACTCTCACGATATAGTGTCGAGCCTGGTCGCAATGCGAACAATCCACACTCAACACACACACACACACAGTGAGCGAGCCGTTCCGGTGAAGGATAACAGCTACAGAGCAACAACAAAACGGATCATGACCCAAACCCAACAAAAAAAATGTCCACTATACTCTCGAACCGAACTGAAATCAAATGAAAGGAAGAACAACATGGAGGAGGAGATCCTGCTGCGGAGATAAAGGTCGTATGCGCTGCTCTCATACAGGCGCACATGCCATACGAGATTGTTTTTGGCTGATTGTTTTATTTGTTTTGTGGTTTTGGTTGTTCATTAATGTGTGCGTGTGTTTGTGTGTTTGTGTGCTATCGCCATCACGGAGGTGCTGTAAAATTCGATTAATTGATGATATGAATTTTGGCAGCCCCATGGGTGGTATATGATCGGTAGATACATCGCGTCGCTATGTTGGTAAGTCCTCTTGCGTCCTCTCGCATAAACACCTTTTGAGTGATTATTGGGTGTTGTGGTAAGCGGAGAAATGTAGATGTAGGTAGGTACATTTGAATGTACATGAGTTTCGGGTAATAAATGCAAGATCGATTGATATCACAATTTCACGAATTATCCGAATAATTTCTTGTTCTGTTTCAGTTTTTCTTTTTTTCTTTCGTTTTTTTCAATTCTTTATTTTGGGAAAGTACAAAGGTACATAACATCTTTTCTTTTTTGCCTGCGGCGCATGCTCGTACCACTTCTTGCTTATTACGTAGAATATTTTTGTCTGCGTGGGAAATTATTAATTGTTTCTCATGTTTAACATGTTGCGATCGTAGGATCAGCCACACGCAGAATATGTTGACTGGAAAATAAATAGCTATAAGCAACTGTCGCACCGATTGAGGTTGTAATTAATTCTGGACGGTTATTTTTTCGTTTTTCTGACAATTTATTGTGTCACAAAAAAAATGACTAAAATCGAATAAATATGGAAAATTACTCGATCATATTTAATTGGTGGAAAGTGTGATTATTTGCAAACTGCCATTGGTATATTGTCTTCTTTCTTAGGTAGGTAGGTAGGTAGAGTGGTGGACCCCTCTGTACTTGCGAGGACCTCAATTGGCGGTAGTGTGCGCCATTTTCGAGGGATCTAGCATTGATATTTAAGTGGTTATAATCCAGCCTGTAGCGTTCAGATACGAGATCAACTCGATGACCCTGTAATCCGAAAGCTCTTTCAGGTCGTGGATAAATGGTTTACCTAAAATGCGTAGTCTTGATCCTGCTAGGGCCGCACAACTGCAGAGGAAGTGTATGAGAGGTTCTTTCTCATTTTAATCTTTGCAACTTCTGCAGAAGTTGTTGTGCATAGCTGCCTACTAACCAGTGGCCCGTGCTGTGCGTGATATCCACAACTGTGGCAATATCCTTCCATATCAATCTTGATATAATGCAGTTCGACAGACCACTCCACCTGAGCTGTGACTTAGTATTAAAAAATGAGAGAATGTGTTCCTTGACTGAGCCAATTGAACAGCTAACCCTCTCCATAGAGCCGGTGTCCATAGCGGCGTCCATCTTAGCCAATTCGACCGCCCTCTCATTTCCCTCTATAACACTGTGCCGAGGCACCCATACTATGGTGATGTCCAGGAATTGGCTGATCGAGGCAAAAGTGACTTAAGTAGGGTCTTGAAAGTCTTGAGAGGGACTTAAGGGAATTTTGAGGGGTGTTTGAAAGGGGTCTTTAGGGGGTTAGAGAGGGTCTGGAGAGGTTCTTAGGTGGTCCCAAGTGGAATCTTGAGGAGGTCTTGAGGGATGTATAAGGAGAGTCTTGTAGTGTTCTTGAGGAGGTCTTGATGAGATTTCGATGGGGTTTGAGAAGGATCTTGGGTGGAGTTTTGAGAGAGTCTTGCAAAGGGTCTTAGAGATATATTGAGGGGGATTTAAGGGGGTCTTGGTAGGGGTCTTCGTGGTTTCTTGGTGGTGTTGAGTGGGTCTTGAGAAGTTTGAAAGGTCCTCAGAGTGTCTTGAGAGTCTTAAGGTGGTCTTGATGGCGTCGTAAGGTAGTCTTAAGGTCTTAGCGAACCTCAAGGTGGTCTTCAGATGGTTTTCAGTGGAGTCTTTGGAGCATTTTTGGTCCAGTCTGTGCAAAGTCTTAATATGGGTACTAATAGGTCTTGAAAGGGTCTTAAGGTGATCTTGAGGGAGTCTTTAGGTGGTCTTGAGATGTTTTCAGAGAGTCTTTAGTGGGTTTTTAGAGGGTTTTCGATAAGTCTTGTGGTGTTTTTGGAGGGTCATAAGGGAGGCTTGAGGGGATCTTGAGAGCGGATCTTGAGAAGGGGTTTATGGGGATCTTAAGCTGTTCTTGATGGAGTCTTGAAGGTGGTCTAGAGGGGGTCTTGGGGTGGTTTTAGTGGAGTCTTGAAGGGATTACAGGCATTAACAGTATGTTAACATTTTATTGATTTATATACTACATCATTCTTCGTTATATGTTACATCGTTCATGCGTTTGATTACAGCGTAGCCTACACAGATACACAACGGCAGTACTCAACAACGTTTCTCTTTATGCGTTTCATGTGTTACATTGTTACATTTGTTATACGGTTACAAATGCGTTCAACGCCTTATATTACATCGTAGCCTTAAAATATTACTCTAAAATCTTCTAAAGATGATGTGGTTACGAGTAAAAAATGTCATCCATGAAGGACAATCGAAGTGATGTGATAGTTTTTGTATTTTCTTGCAGCGATGAAATACGAAATAAGGAGGACAAATTAATTAAGTGACCTATCTTTTACTTCAATCCATTCATAAATTTAACTGTCAGTTCATTCAGTTTGGGAATTATTTAACAATCAAATTAACACGATCCGAAGTAATAACAATAATTATTAATGATAATGATGGGAGATGAGAGGTGTATGAGAGTAAAGGTATATGTGGCCATGATGGTCACACCCATTAAATACGCTGCTGCCACAGAATCAACCTACTCTCATTACAAGTTAAAGAAATCAAAAATAAAATCCCGAAACAAAAAAACCCATTTCTTGGAATCATCACAAATCGCATTCTCCCATGGCGACGACGAGATTGACGAATGAGGAATATTGGTTCGCTGCTTTTTATCCATCCAATTAACATATATATCAGATCTGTGTGTATGATTTATGTGGCAGAAGGAGCGGGTGCTTAGTCTTTTTTGGTAAAAACAAAAACTTCAACACACACACACACATATAGAGAGAAAGATCATTAGTGCGGTTTCGAGTCCGCCGTTCAGTTGAATGCTAAGTGCTGGAGTACACACATCAGATCACATTGCTTCATTCATTCAAGGAAATAAACGAAAGACATACAAGGGACAAATATTGTATAAAGCGCAATGTAAATATGCTAAAAGCAACAACAACAACAACAACAACCACTTACCAATTCTAAAACAAAACGACAACGCACGAGGTGAACAAACAAAGTTAAACTTTGACTAATTTGCGGTTACTGGCGATCGCCGCTTATTTCGGTGAACGGTGGACGACTGGACAATACAGATAACACAAAGCCACCATCATTTTTTGGTGGAGAGGGAGCAAATAAACAGAAGCTACCAAATCGCTTCACACGGCATCAAACCGTATCACACCGAGGAGACGGAAACGAAGAATTTCAAATGAAAATGATGGCCAGCGAAGCTTTCTTCTTCTGCTGCTTCCTCTTGAAGTTGATCTGCTTTTTGTTGTCTTTGATGCTTTTCAAAATCACACATGTCCAAACAATACATACACATAAATATAGTATACCAGGTACCCTGTATTTACCCAGCGTTTTGCTCAAAACTTTACTCACGCACCGTGTTTGCTTTTCGTTGCTGGGGGTCTTGTGATTTTACTTTTGGAACATTTGGGAGCGGCTGGCGAACTGATTTGTTTAACATCCGAAGCCGCCGTATAGTACCACTACCGTGTGCTGATGATTTCAATGGACGCGCTGACATAACCGACGACTATTTGTTCCAATTAATTTTTCCTTTTTTTCTTTGTTTTTATCTCAAAATGGAACAAATGTGCATTCGCGTTTGTTGAAGATCAATTTCCATTCGATTATACGGACGGACATCTGAGACTTTAAGCGTCCATCGCTTTCTAATTGATGCGACAATTTTTATAGAGGCTTTCCGAAAAATGTTATCATCTCCATTACATATAGTGACGATTTCCATAATCAACGCTGGTGGTAGTCGTGGTGGCGATTGTTTGCGATAGCCGTCGCCATCAGACAGCGATTGATCTCGCTGATATATTTGATGTTGTTGCTGTTGTTGTTGACATTGTTGACAGTATTCGGTTTGTCATAATTTTCACGGTACATAAATAAATTCGTGAAATTTCAAATTTTAAAAACGTGTTAATGTAAACGGTGTACAGTGGAGCGAATAAAGTGTCATTTCAAGAACTATTACTGATCATGGGACCACCCAGGTGAAAGTTTCCGAATTTTGGATTTGATGGAAAAAAATAGTCGATTTAATTTGTTTTGCATCAAACGCTAAGAGTGAAGCAAATTACTTTTTGAAAAATAAAAATAAAATTAGCACACGTACGCCTTTGTAACTAGACAATATGTGGATAGGAAGGTATTAAGGAAAGAAAATCGGATGTGTCTTTTAAGCATTTTTGTGGAATGTTCGTAAATCATATTATCGATGACGACACACAGAGCTTACCAAAGTATTCAGTATTCATTATTGAATAATAATAATATAATAATATTCGGCGCGACAGACCATTGCGGCCCAAAGCCTAGGTGCCCGCGACCATTTGTGTTTGCGCTTTGTTAATTTTGGACAGAAATGGAAGGGACCTACAATTTAAGGCCGGATCCGAACGGCGAATTGGGAAGCTTTCCATGACAAGTTATTACTCTCGGAACGTTTGTCACCCAGAGACAGAGACAAGAGAGAGGTGGGACACCGTGAAAAATACTTTTGGTGTTACTGGGGTTCGAACGACGAACCTCCTTCTCAGTAGCCACTGAGCTACGGCGTCCACTCATTATTGAATATCTAAGGAATAAAATCCTACTTATCCCTAAAGGATCTTTGGGGATACTGTGAAGCGATAATTGAATTTGCGGTGAGGCGAATTATAGATATAGAGAGAATGAGAGCTTTACATAAAAGACCATTCACTTACAATTTTTTACAGAAAATATTAGAAATATTAGAAGATATTAGATAATGTAAGGTTATCTGCTCAGAAAGCGGCCAGTCATAGGGCGAAAAACACAGAATACTTCAGAAATGCATGTGGCCGTTACTATCTCTGACTTGTGGAGGTGCGATCAAACCTCAACGTGGTGACCGCTGGTAATATTCCTACAATACAGGAAAACCGAAATTATCGGGATAGTTCCGTCAAAGTAAGGTTAACGCGAGGCCAAAAACCTCGCCCGTAAAAAAAACTTCTTATTACGGAACCTCAAATATGCCTCGGATACACTCATGAACGACGACGACCACGGCAACGAAAACGGCTAAACGATTTAAGAATTTTCTCATGGAACGTACGCTCACTGTAAAGAGCTCGATCTACACATTAGCTAGCGAATACCCTGTCCAAATATAAGACTGATATAACAGCAATCCACGAGATGCGGTGGACGGGAAATGATGTCTTACAAAAATCAGAATATGACATATAATTCAGCTGCCATGCAATACGCAGGTGTTCGGGATGGGGTTTCTAGTTAGCAAAATAATAAAACCCACCATTATCGGCTTTAAACCAATAATGAACGGCTCCCTTCGCGTGCGGGGTACATTTAAAAACAGAAGACTCATAAACGTTCACGCACCTACAGAGAAATCCCTAGATGATGAAAAAGAAGAATTCTTCGAATTAGTCGAAAGGGTACTCCATGCCTGCACTCAGTATAATGTAAAAATCATTCTGGGGTAATAGGCAATGGGCAAATAGGTATGGAGCCAGGCAGTACATTGCACTCACAGTCATAGTCATAGAGATGGCAGAAAATAATAATTTTGTCGTTGTGAGTACAAGGTTTGCGCGAAATTATATCCACAAAACCTGGGTATCTTCTGATGGAGCCACTCGCAACCAGATAGACCACATGTTGCTAGACCACTGCCATAACTCGAACCTGATGAAGGTACGAACGTACCGAGGTGCCGACGTTGACTCGGACTACTATCTTTTTGGTGTAGTGCACCGAGCGGATTGCATAATCAAGAAAGACTGTATCCGCGAATCAGATTCGAGTCATACACGGTTGCCCTTTGCAACAAAGAGACGAGAGACAACTACAGTCAAGCGATAGGACTCGCCCTTAATGCAGGGAGAGTAATTCCTAGGGCTAAGATGCCGGGCATAGAAAAGAAATAGGCACGCCTTAAGAAAACTGTCATTATTACCGCTGACTCCTTCTTAGGCAGTAGTCGTAGAGATCAGAATGACTGGTTCGATGACGAATGTGAGCAATGCAACAACTTCATAGAACGGGGGCCCGCGAAGACGAATAATAAGAGCTCAGAATATATGAAAAAGCAGTTCACCGGCGAAAGAAAGCAGTCTGGGAGAAGAATCTCGTCCGTGTACTAGAACAGTACAGAGAGCGAGGAGTGCATCAGGCACGAAAGTTCTACCAAAGAAACCGCGGTAAACCACAAGAAAACACCCTTATAGTGCAAGTATGGGAGAAAGAAAAGATGCCAGAATACTGCCGAAGTTGTATCCTGTCCCTATACATTAGAAAGGCTCCGACAATGGAATGGACTGGCCTGCGTCCTCTTCAACCTGGCGTTGGAGAAAGTGATCCGAGACCCTGACATAACGTCGAGAGGAAAAATCCTCTATAATTTTATGCAGACACTGGCTTACGCAGACGATATTAGCATCGTCGGTAGAAACAAAAGAGCTGTACAGGAAACTTTCATCCAGATAGAGCAGGCGGCACGAAATCTGGGGCTGCACATAAATGAGAGCAAAACAAAGTACATGGTGGCCACGTCTGCGAGTAAAAGATCCAACATTGTATCCTGTCCCTATACATTAGAAAGGCTCCGACAATGGAATGGACTGGCCTGCGTCCTCTTCAACCTGGCGTTGGAGAAAGTGATCCGAGACCCTGACATAACGTCGAGAGGAAAAATCCTCTATAATTTTATGCAGACACTGGCTTACGCAGACGATATTAGCATCGTCGGTAGAAACAAAAGAGCTGTACAGGAAACTTTCATCCAGATAGAGCAGGCGGCACGAAATCTGGGGCTGCACATAAATGAGAGCAAAACAAAGTACATGGTGGCCACGTCTGCGAGTAAAAGATCCAACATTGGTCCCGCAACTAATATAGTGGAGCGAGAATTTGAAGTCGTGCAATTCTTTAACTATCTCGGCTCAACTGTAGCAGCCGTTAACAGCATGGAACCAGGAATACGCACACGGTTGTTTAAAGCCTACTATAGTGTCAACCTTCTTCAAATTCAGGAACTTAACCATAACATCCAAGCTGCTGATATATAAGACAATGGTCATGACTGGTGCTAAGTACGTCATAAAAGATGAACTTGGAATTAAGATGGAAGATCTGACACTTGATGATATTGGTACTGCTAAAAATGTTAAAATTACTACAGATAATACCACAGTTGTCAGCGAAAATAGCGATTCTGACAGTGTGAAAGCTAGAATCGAGCAGATCAAATCTCAAATTGAAACTTCAACTTCTGATTATGATAAAGAAAATCTAAGAGAACGTTTAGCGAAATTATCAGGTAGTGTTGCTGTGCTAAAAGTTGGTTGAGCAACTGAAGTGGAAGTTAAAGAACGTAGAGATAGCGTTAAAGATGCTCTGCATGCAACAAGAGCTGCAATTGAAGAAGGCATAGTTCCAGGTGGTGGAGTTGCGCTTCTTTATGCTTCATCTGTTCTCGACAAATTAAAAGGTGCAAGTGACGAAGAGCAAATAGGCATAAACATTATCAAGAAAATTCTCAGTGCTCCAATTAGAAGGTTAGTTAAAAATGCTGGTCTTGAGTCTGCTGTTATAATTGACTATTTGATTAAGCAGAATGATAAAGAGCTTATATACAACGTTGAGGCTATGAATCACATATGGATCCGAGACTTGGGTGCTTAGCAAAAAGCATTCTGACCTACTTGCCGCATTCGAGAGAAAAGTCTTACGAAGAATTGTTGGCCCCGCCCAATATGCGAGGAAGGACGATTCCAGAGACTCTATAATGATGAGATCTACGAGCGTTACCGCGATGTTGACATCGTGAAGAGAATTAAGTTCGGTAGGCTCCGGTGGGCAGGACACCTTGCTCGAATGAGCGAAGAAGATTCTGCTCGGAAAGTCCGTTGCGGTAAAATTAAAAAACCACGACAGCGAGGACGGCCAAGTGTACGCTGGAAGGATGGCGTAAATTAGGACAACCAGATTTTAGGGATACAAAACTGGATGACATCGGCATGTGAACATGTGGGAGGCGGCTAGGACCGAATACCGCTTATAGCGCCAAATATGATGATAATGATTATGCACAAAATTCGTTCTTCGTTTTCATGCTCCTCTTAGGTGTTCGAGAGATGTCCTTTTCCACATGAAATACTATTGGTTACCTGATCGCATTACGAAAATTTGTCAAGTGTATGTGACTCTTGGATTACTCCTTAAATCGTAGCAATTGCTCTGTGTAAAAGGGTAAGAAACAAAAAGTAATATAATATAATAACTTATTCTCCCATTTAGGAGGGCGTGACAACTTAGGAGCACTAAGACAATGGATAGAGAATTCGTTTAGGAATCTTTTGATATTTGAATACTTTATTGAGTGCTTTCCGAAACAAAGTAATCACATCGTAAAATACTGTATATTGCGTGGCAGTACTAAAACTTTGGAAATCTGATAGGTTTTTATAGTGAGAAGTCTTCATCAATAGTTTACTTTAATTTGCAATAAATGTTAAGGATACATTTGCTATAAAAAAGGCATATCCTACTAAAATACAGGCTACACCTGCGTTAAAATTCGAGCTGAAGTCTCTTTCTGTTCTCAATTTTCAATCAGTCCTTGTATGTCCAGTATTTTGTCTTAAGATAAGACAAAAAGGATCCGACCAAATTCGCTCATCTATACTTGTAGGAGATTTTCCTTTAAAAAGATATGTAAAAAGATATCATTACAAATGCAATAAGAATGATCTTGAACTGAATACTAACATCTGATTGATTCGCATGGACGGAAGTTTTAATTCGATTTATTGTCAAAATCTGTCTTGCCATTGCCTCTGGTTGTGTGTAGCATTTGACAAAAAAAATATGAAATTATGCAAGTCACATTATCGTGCCATACTACTACTACTGTTACTACTAACTCTAACCTTGACCGTTAGTCATTTTACCATAACAATAGGAATATAAAAAAAAAACAACAACAAAATAATCGGTGTTCGCGTACCTCCTATTCCCATGAGTATATGAGGGGCGTACAGGTTTTCATTGTCTATTCAAGCGTGGAAAATGGCATTGTCTTTGTGCGCATTGGTGCTGGGTTTACAACACAACAGCACGAGGAAGAAAAAAAAGCAAACACAACAACACCACAACACAAATAAACTTGTCTATTAGGCAAAAGATACAATTGTTGTGCTTTTTTTTTTGCTTTGGTTACCCGACAGAATCGCAATCATTTTAATGATGAACTATGGCAGTATGCATCATCAGGGCAACACGATCCCCCTGATCTCTCGTTCGTTCGTTCGTCACTCCAGTTGGTGTCATGATTCTCGACTGCTCATGACACGATTTGTTGGCGTGCACTTTTGAGGAGGATTTTCCATAAAAATGGAAATTTTTCCTTTGCTGTGGATGCTTTTTCGCTTTTTTTTAACATAAAGTCGTATGAATTTTTTCAATATCAATATCAAATTCAGGGAAACATTACCTTTACTGCATGCCAAGAACTTAGCGGCTGCCTGTGCAAGATCAATAATCGTGGATTTTCCACTTGCTCCGATGATGACAAGGCGACGGCTTCAAGTTCAGTCTCAACTATAACGTGACATGAGAGACATAAGAGGATTCAACAGAAAGAGTTTTTGCGATAAAAAGAAAACTGTGAATTATTACAGGGTGTTTTATTTGTGATAAAAAACGGAAGTATAACTGCAATGAAATTCTTTCAGTATAAGGCTAGAAACTCAACTCTTCATGGTAACAGAATCACTCAACCAAGCAGCAGATGTCCTTACAGCAATTCGACGAAATAAACGAAATTTATCCCACGATCGCCTGAAACGCATCAAAGGATTATTAATTCTCTGCCAGATGATCAAGCGACAATAACACAAATCGCTTTATTAGTCTCATTTCGTTTTGAATAACAAGATTATGGAAGAGTCGGCGCATGATGGTGTGCACATATGATTTCCTGAAGGAGCCAACGAGCAGTTTGCATTCAAACTGCTATTGCGCTATCCTATAATGAAGACATTAAATTGTCACGCAACAATGATCGCAAATGCCATGACGAATGATAAGCAGGAAGCGACATTTATCACACTCCATGGCAACAGGCAACAGCAAATCCCGAGCCAACCAACTAAGCGATCGTTACATATTTATTTAAAAGGTGGAACGGTGCAAAGAACATACAAAGGGTTCTTTTACGAGCGGCGGGTATTGTATGCGTACTCTGATTTCAATTGAATCGCATAGCGGCCTCTATCTACCCGAAGGATCATTATGATAATTAATGTCCTTTAATCAAGAATAATGTTGCGACTTAAATAATAATGATGAAGACATCAGAAAGGACGACGAAACAAATTCAATTCCTACCTATCTATCTTCGTGCGCTACCGGCAACAATCACACAATTAACCCTTAGCCGCCAGGCCACAAAAGACACAAAAGTCAAGTCGTCAAAATTGGTCAACCGCATTGTGTACAACAAAAATAAACATCGTAATGTGAAGGTAAAAAGAAACAATCAAAGAATCGAATGTGAAGGTCATATTTATGTGTTTTTGTTCTTCCAGGATCATTAAAGAGCTCGATCTCTTCCTCATACTCAATGTATACCCCGATTTCTTTTTCGAAATGCAAATTCATATTAATTGTTGTCCTTTTGATTTGACAAAGTGCAAGTAAGGGATATCCTTCTATATACTCCTTTATTGTTTCTGTTGATTTATATGCCAGGATTCAAGATTTGTGTATGCCATGGAAGGAATTTTAATTTGAATTTTTGATTTCGTAGCGAAATGCGATTGTATCCTAAAGCATTGCTGAAATTTTAATTCAAAGCATCCTTGAAGGGATTGCATTTTACTGCTATACTGGATGTGGATTTTAGAATTTTTTTATTTATTTACTGCACAGGACGCATATGACAACTGATCAAATTAAAGAACCACTGATAGCATCCCAAGTAACAATTTGTTTGCGGTTAAGAAAGATTTGCTTATATCAGACTAAATCGGAACTTATATTCAGAATTTTGTTGAGCCAAATTTTAGTTCTGTCTGAATATTTTGCCTAATCTGGAAATATAAGGCCTTAAAAGTTACTTAAATTCAGAATGTGTCAACATTTCAATTTAGTCTGAACGTTATGGTTAATAATAATACTATTCGGCGCGACAGACCGTTTCGGTCCAAAGCCTAGCTTCTCGCGACCATTTGTGTTGTGCACGGCGAATTTCCTTGACAAGTTGTTACTCTCGGATGTTTGTTAGGCATTTTTAAAAGCGAAAAGCGAGTGCCAAGGTGGCCTGATTGATCGGCACTGGTGACCCTTTAAGCAGAAGTTCCGACCGAGAGGGGAACTCATATTATCGTGTGTGCTTCAGCATACTTCCCAGACGACGACGATAATATTCCGCCAACTAAGGTCCAGGAGCTAGTGCAATGCCATTACACATCATGAGGTCTGGGACAGCAGTGGCATCAATAAAAGGGGTGAGTGCCTTAATAATAATATTTGGCGCGACAGACCATTGCGGTCCAAGGCCTAACTTCTCGCGACCATTTGTGCTGCACATGTTAATTATTGGACAACAAATGGAAGGGACCTACAATTTAAGGCCGGATCCGAACGGCGAATTGAGAAGCTTTCCATGACAAGGTAATAATTACTCTCGGAACGTTTGTCACCCATTCGCGAGAGGTGGGACACCGTGAAAAATACTTTTGGTGTTGCTCCTAGGAGGTACTTGACCTCACACTAGCCAGTCCGTTTATCTCCAACATAGTTGAAAAATGGCATCCTACACGTCGGGCCGTAAGAATACAATCAGGCTCCATTCCTCATTTCCAAGGATCGTCTACTCGTGTACCATACAGGTTCCTGAACACATCTGACGAAAGGATTTGTATCACTTGTAGGAAAAATAATTTGTCCGGTAAAATCTTAACCGGGATAAGGTTCTTTTCAACCTTTCAAAGCTACCGGTGTTGATGGGAAATTTCCGGCGACTGATCTCATCCTACCGGGTATTATTCCCCTATATAGAGCCAGCTACCACTTGGGGTACATTCCTCCTATCTGGAGACAGGTAAATGTGATATTTATCCCCAAACCAGGCATAAGGCCTAGTGAACTGCCGTAATCATACAAACCTATAAGTCGAACATCATTTGTCACCAAAACCATGGAGAGACTTATTGATGGTCATATTAGAGGCCGGTAAGAATTGTCTAGCCCTCTGCACTTAAGTCAGTTTTCGTACAGGAAAGGCAAAAGCATCATATCAAGTCCGCCATCGGACGCGCCACTAGGGCCTTATAGGCCAGCAGAAGCCTCTACGGTAGAACTTGGATTCTAAATACTTTAATGGTACATTGGATGCACACAATGATGGTGGGACCTATTATCACGAACGTGACCATCGTTTGGTGGCCGAAAGTTCTTGAACGGACAACGGCAACTAAGCTGGATTTGGAGCTGGTGTCTTTGGAACAAACACCAAAGTCTTGATACCAGTGGGACAAATCCCTCGGTTTTCCAGGCGGAACTCAATGCCATTGAGATCTACGTCGCGATTAACCTTAATAAAAAATAAAAGGCGCTAGAATATATATCCAGGCCAGCACTTAAAGCGCTGTCGTCCAATAGTATGAACTCAAAATCAACTTTAGTCGTACTATGATGAGCATTTTAAAATTAAAATGAGCCAAATCTTTCCAGACATTCTTAAGTGATGCGCCTGCCAACGAACAGCATTTCATATTTATTTATATAAATAAAGATAATATGAATTCTACACAAATATCGATCACATGATGTGTAACCCCTTAACACACCCATCCCTAGGGATGATAAAGGTGTTTTAACTTCAGTATTCATCTCATTGGGCGCCGTGGCTCAATGGATAAGAGCATGGCTCCTGAGCAGGATGTTCGTGGTTCGAATCCGCGAAAGTCTGACAAATGTCCGAGTGTAATAACTTGTCACGGAAAGCTTCATGAAATTGTAGGCCGCCTCAATTTGTGTGCAAAAATATACATTCTCAACACAAATGGTTGCGAGAAGATAGGCCTTGGACCACAATGCTCTGTTGCGCCGAATATTATTATTCATCCCAGCCACCCTGAAAACTCAACACCAATATAGCTCATGTCATATGTCTGACTTAGATGGGACATTGACGTATAAGTGTGACTTAGCATGGGACAATAATATAGCAACATTTTGAATATTAGCCCCTGTGGAGTGAGACGTTGTCACGGCAAAATTGGAACGCCGGTATGTCAATTTACTCACTCATTTTTTAAGTGATAACCAACCCTTTCATAAGAATGTCGTCCAGTGCCTATAGATGGGAGTATTTTCTATGACAGTACAAATGCGTGGGTAAATTTACTCCCAATGGAGGTCACGGTTAGCATAAGAATTGCAGAAAACCACCAGAAAAAGTCATTTTATCAACCACAAGGACAGTGAAATTTTATTTTTATTTTTAAAAAATCACATTCGTAGCATAAAATAATTCCGATCGAGGCATAGGAGTCTTAACCTGGCACGAGACTGCATTTGAAAGTATGGCCGAGCGCTTAGATCAACCTGCAGCGATCCTCTCCGGATGATATTGATGATGACGATGCGGTGACGGTGATAACCTTCGAAAAGGCCGGAAATCGCATTTACCATATTCGTTCAGCACACATTTCACGTCGGATATTTTTCAGAGTTATGAGGCTTACGCATATTTTGTTGAAAATTTCTACCGCGCATTTCTTCTACTTGATGATATGCGGTTGGGATTTTCTCAGGTTTATTGCACGGTTGTTGTTTGTTGTTGTTTTTCTATTATAATTCGATTTCTCCTGACTTCTTGGTGGCTTCAATAAATAATTCTCAACAAAATAAACATTTTATCGTCGTCCTCGCATGCGCATGCGTCCATCTATCTCCCCATGCACCCATTCGAAGAATATTAATGACTGAATTTGTTTCAACGAACAGCGAACGCTGATGGTGGTGGTGACTCTGGTGGTGATGATACGAGCGAGCAGCACCACCACCAACCATCTTCAACAAGCATTTTACGAGCGCATAACTTTGTGTCACTTGACATCGGTCAGTGGTGAAACGAACTCTCACACGCACACAAACAGCACAGATCCGAGTTAACCCGTCGTTGACCGCATATCGAAAATATCCATCAGCAAACGTCATGCGGCCACCAGGTGTCTTCTCCTCAGCCAGCGTTGTGCTGTGCTGTGTTTTGGGAATGAATGGCAAAGCACAAGATCAGCGTACACACACTCAGGACAATTAATAATTGTGATTATGATACGCGTATGCCTAGAAAGTGAGTGTAATTATTTATTCTGGCTAGGTTTGGGTATCGTTATCAGCGGGACATTTTCTTTATTATCATAAAAACTATTACAGCCAGCCAGTCAGCCAGCCAGCCAGCCAGCCAGCCAGCCAGTATACGCTCGTAAAGTGTTTTTCACAAAACAACAACAAAAAATGAAAAATGAAGAACAACACATTGGACCTACTTTAGACTTTAATGTTTGCAAGTACCTATACTAGTATACGTGTGTAGTATGTTCGGTGGGAACTTTATTCACAATATATCTATTAGTAACGTTTATGGCTTCTATTTAATGTATTTGTTGTTCATTATTTATTATTTGCAAACAACAATAACAATAAAAAATGCGTATATATTATATGGCCAATATAATTGAAAAATAAATTCGAAACGAGTTAATTGAAGAGCCTACCATCACAAGCACAGTTTTTGACATTTTTATGAGCTTCACTATAAATAAGACCACAAAGTGCATTACCTACCAGTTCGATTGGTAATAGACTATCATAAATTACAGTAGTGGTTGTTGGTGGGGGATGGAGGGTAGTACGTACGAGTATTTTATGTCTTGATTGATACCAACAACTGACGTTTACCTAATCGAACGACTTTAGTTTTTAGTTGACAACGACCCCCCAATTGTAGCTAAGACTTGACGCTACAACGAACCACACCTCACTACTTGAGTGACTTACCTAAGGATATTGGCAAATCAACATATATATTTCACTTAATATTAGAATGAAAGTCTCATAATTTCCATTTCAGAATGAGCCCGCCAAAATTTGCACCTTCATCATTCCGAGGTTGGCAAGCGAAGGAAACAAAATCGATTTTTTGTTCAAAACAGAAGAAGAAGGACACAACATTTGACATGAAGTGCCTTCTAGTCTATCAGTAGCATAGCTTGGAAATGTGCAATTTTACCGACACTCTGTCGTGTGTCGCCCTACAATACAGTAATAATATTTATACAGGATGTAATTTTTAGGTATTACCCCTAAACTCTACTTTGCTTTGCTTTATTACTTATCATCAGTATGGGGTCAGTCCACTTAAAGCAAAATGCAATTGAACCCTTAGACACATGAATACTTGATATTCCCATACTTGTGTGTATGGGGATAGTCCCATTCGAGGTGTACCTATATTTGTACAAAAACTGTCGTTCTAGGCCTCTACATGTTATTACGAACGACGTACTTCCGAATACAATTACACTCAGCTATTAAGAATGAGAACAGGTCATTGTTGAAATAAAGTGATGTATTGCGATGACTGAACTTTTTGCAGAAAATAGCAACAAATATAAAGTCAGTAAATGTTGTTTACTTTGCAAGTATGAGTGAAACGATATCGTATCATTTTGTGTGTAACAATTGTAAAATTTCCGACACATTTACGTTAAATTTTTGTAAAATTTTTGTAACAATTTCACAACATCCTGCTAACATAATAATAACAAAAATTATTAGGATGATATTGATTGGTTTTCTTTTTATTTAAATGTTTGTTACATTTCCATGACATTCTGCTAACAAAATTATGACAAAAAAAATTAATGTCTCATTGAATATTGTGCTCCTTTATGAAACTTTCAAACAGTAACATTTTACCGCATTTTCTTAACATTTTTGACACATTTCCATAACATTTAGTTAACAAAATAATTACAGAAAATAATAATATATCATTGAACATATCCTTCTTTGTGTAACTTTCGAAAAAAAAAATTTCGTAACATTTTTGCCATAATTTCGTAACATTTCCATAACATTCTGCTAACAAAATAATGACAAAAAAAAATTTAATATAGCATTAAATATTGTCCAATCTTTGTGCAACTTTCAAAAAAAAAACAGTACGTGTTACCTTTACGCGTAATGTGAAACTTCTTTGATATTGTGTGGCAAAAAGATTCTTAAATGACCCATAAAAGACCCCAAAACACCATCAAAAGATCCCCAAACCCACAAAAGAATCATAAAAAGACCCAAAAAAGACTTCAAAAGACTCCCCAAAAGACCACCGAAAGACGCTTAATAGACTTTTAAAAAGGCTGCCAAAAGACTTTGTGGGGTCAAAAGACTCTTCAAAATAATTTTGATCCCATCTTAATTTTTGTGCTGATAAAATATTCTTTTAGTGTTCTTATCCAACACGTTAGTAAGCGGAAGCAATAACACTCCCTAAATACTCCCAAAAGACTACCAAAAGATTACCTAAATACCACCAGAAGACCCCCAAAAGACATTCACAAAAGCCTTAAAAAGACCTCTAAAAGACCCCTAAAAGACCGCTAAAAGACCCTCAAAAAACGCCCAAGAGACCCCAAAAATCCTTTAAAAGACCTCCAAAAGACCCTCAAAAGACCCCCAAAAGATCATCAAAAGACCAACCAAATGATTCCATAAAAGACCTCCAAAAGACCCACAAAAGATCCCAAAAAGACCAACAAAATAAGCCCAAAAAATTCTCCAAAAGACCTCAGACGGCCCTTAAAAGACCCCCAAAATACTCTCAAAAGACCCAAAACGACCCTCAAAAGACCCCAAAAAGACTATCAAAAGACCCTCAAAAGACCCCAAAAATAACTTCAAAAGACCCCAAAAAGACCATCAAAATACGCCCAAAAAATTCCCCAAAAGACCTCCGAGGGCCCTTAAAAGACCCTCAAAATACTCTCAAAAGACCCTCAAAAGACCCCCAAAAGACTCTCAAAAGACCCAAAAAGACGAAGCTGTTGAAATATATATTTTCCTGGCAAATGTGAATGTGCCTGCACTATCGTAATTCAAAAGAGAATTAATTCAGAAGAGAATAAATTTGAAAATAACATACAAATTACAAAAAAAATTTTGCTGAGACTGCAGTAAATCCCAAATGTAGCATTGCTGATCTATGCGTGCGGTAATAGCCAAACAACGAATATTCTCTCTTTCTCTCTCTCTCACTCTCTCTGGCCAAGTACATTTTTCTTTCCTTTATGATCAAAATCGTTTCGCATTATGACGTCATAAAACGCTGCAACCTTTAAATTTTACTCCCATCGCGCGTATAGATCGCGTTTTATGTATAGATCGACACACGCCACACATTGTATCATTTGGTAATAACCGCCAAATTATCTGTTTTTGATGTCGGGCCTATTTCAAAGTATTTTCTTTTTTCCACGCATCACACGACGAATAAATTGTTCCCTGACATTGAGCTGCTCACAGAATTTCAGCTCTTTAGGTCATGCGAAAGGTGGTTTAAAAGGACCTCAAAAAATGAGAAAATGATCACAATTCCACCAATCAGACGCGCCACATGCGAAACGCGACAAGCGTCTCACTCGGAATATACAAAATGTTATTTAGCCTTTAGACAATCACAAAATTTGAGCTTTCTAGGCCGTATGAAAGATGGTTAAAAAGGACCTCAAATTAGTCGAAAGACAGACAAACTAATTACTAATCCTTTTTGTTGAAATTTTGGTCACATGTTCGTAAAGTTTTTAACATTAGCCAACTGTACTGTTGGTATTTTTTTCTTTTAACAGTTAATTCATTGCATTCGGACTTCCTGATATAATTACAAAAAATCTCTATATAATTTAATTTGCCACAAAAATTACCAATATAATTATTACTTCATCAATAATATGTTGTTAATTCTTAACATTCTACTGTTAATAAAATATTACCAAAATGTTACAAAAATGCAACAAAATTTTCACTGAGGACGATTGACCTTTTGTAGGTTGAATGTTTGTGTGCATAAAAACATTTCGTAACAACAGAGGAAGTCTCGTCTTGCCAAAGCAACAAATAAATTTGTGTCCAGTGCCAATAGACTCCTTGCATGAAAACACGAAAAAAATGAAAAGAAGGAATTGATTTGCATAAAATAACTTTTCTAGTGCAAGGACTCGGTGTGTAACACAACACAAACACCAGCACACAAGCTGTGGTTAACAAATTGTTTACAAGCTGTGAAGTTGCCAAGGACAACGGATTTAAAAATCGAAAAATGCCACCACAATTCGGAAAACTGCGAGTGCGCTCATCAAAACGCAAAACCCTTACAAGGCGTTCGAAGGAATTTCCTGAATCGGCGAAAGAATTCTATTCTTGGCCGCGCTCAGAGGACATTGGAGTGTATTTGAACGGACCGAGTGCTGTAGTTAGCATTAAGGAGATTTATTGCCCACAATAAAGACGGAGAAAAAAAATTAAAGTGATTCTCCATCGGCTGGTGGTTTGCGAAAGTTCAAGGAATGTGTTCCTCGACCCAACTGCAGTGCAATGACCATTCACGTCGATTAGATTAATGAAATGGCGGCGTAAAAGAAGGAGCATGAACGTGGCAGGTAAACATTCACATTCACTTTTGGATTTGAAGAAACAACAATGGGCTAAGGAAAGGGGTAAGTGTCTGTGATAATTTATTCTTTGAGTTTTTTACCCCACCTGCTCTTCCACGTATTGATTTAGAGGAAATCGCTCGCATGGACGAAATGTTCTCCTCATCGCACCACAAATTCGAACGCACCTCCATTCGGACGTATTACTCCAACCTGGATCTGACCCAATCGAATCGAAATTCCAATCGACCTCAACAGCGCCAACACCAACCACATCCCATACCCCCGCCACTGCCAATGCACATGAACGTCGCACCAGCGGCGGTAGCAACAAATGGCTTCACCAAGAGGAATTTAATGCACCGCGGCAACAGTTATGATTTAATCAATGGAATCGTCGATAGATATCATGACGAAAATTATGACGACGAAAACGGACCTGACTACGAAGACGACGACGACGACGATGATGATGATGGGTCTGCTTACCGCCGACGTGGTGGACTCTTACGACGAGGACTAAGGAATGCTGCCACAGGACTTGTGGGGCCCAATTCACGGAAGTACTCGTATGCTGAGGCAATACCACCGGCCATAGCAACGGCTAAGGCGCGCATCAAACAACACCGTATACGAAGTCCTAGCCTTCCAGCGATTCGCCATAGGGAATATGTTACAAGAAATAGCAATAAGAATAACAACATAAATAACAACAACAAGAGTGTACATTCTCAACAACACCAATTAAATCGCATCGGCAACAACAACAATAACAACCAAAATCGATCTAACAATCCTGGTTGCCAGGAAGAGGATACTTCGGGATACCTTAGTGATTCACCTAAAAATACCCATACACCCGACATTTGGTACAACGATGGAGCCAGCCTTGCTGATAGTAATGTTGGCGCTGGTGGAAATAACGAGGTCGACCGAATGGCACCTCCAACAAACCAATCGATAAGAAATCACAGCCATCAGAAGGGTTACTATCTCAATGGCAACCAAGAGCAGCAACAGCAGCAGCAGATTATGAATGGGACATATGTCATAGAAAGAAGGCAACATCCAGGACAACCAATCGGGTATGCTCCAAGTAGAATTCAAGCAAGTAAGGATCAAGGAATGTGAGTATCAATTGCCAAATTTTATTTGAAGTCATAGAAAAGTCAAACTTTATCCTCTATCCTGCAGGTACTATCACCCGCCAGCCAGTCCATTGTCGAACGTCAGTCAGCGTGATGTCTCAACTTCAAACACATATCCAGTCTACCCAACAGATCAAGTTGAATATTACCCGAGGACACGTGAGGAGCGAGCCAAATGGTCCAACAAGTATACCAATACTGCGGACAATGCAAGCATCACCAGCGATTGTAACGTCAAGCACAATGGTCCCGGATGGTTAAGTCGTGGACTGCACGATCTCAAAGACAGCGAAGATGATACTCAGTCGATGCTGTCATCACACATACGTGGACAGAATGTCCCACTGGATCCGTTGGTTCTGGCCGAACGCTTGGACAAGCGTCGCAAAGCTGTCGAGTATCATAACGCCATCAAGCAGCAGCTGCAGGAACGTGAACGACATCGTCAATGGGAAATCGATCAGCACATGCAGCAGGAGCGCATCGATGAAGATCGTTTGAAGCGAGAAAGTCAAATCGAAAGGGATCGTCTGGATTACGAGAGACGAACGCAAGCTGAGAAGGAAGAAGCGCAACGCAAGAAGCAGCAAGTAATGGCCGATGCAATTGCAAAGGCGGAAATGGCTGCAAAAGTGGAAAAGCAACGGAAGCGTCGAAGCAAAATTGAGCCAGAGGAGCAAATCCCGAAAAACCAGCCGGACGAGTCACAGAAATCTCCAGTGAAAAGGAGCAACGAAACGTCAAAGGAAGAACCACCTCAAGTTGATGAAGAAATACCTGAAGAGCTTCCCATTGGGGATGAAAGACAAGAAGTGATTCCGGTAGCGGCGGACAATGGCGATAATGAGATGGTCCTAATAGGCACACCCATTAATTTGCGTCGTGCCACCAAGCAACCTTCAATTCCGCAAAAGATGAAACCACAGCCTGTGCCTCCATCAACTGTTATGGAAGGCAATAGAAACATTGCTGTGATGCTGCAACCAGCTACGCTAATACCACTTCCCGTCACAAGCGATGTGCTGGGGTTGCAGAATGTTATTGGAAATCTGCAAATTGCAACGTTCCTCATGCCGATAGCGAAGCCAGCGACTGCAACACCCAAAACATCCTCCGACAGCACGACGTTGCGGTCGGACATGACAACCGCTTCGTCTGAGGAGTGTATTGGCAAGATCACCGATTTAGAGCATTGTAGAATGTGCGGTAAGTGCCATCACCACTACTGCAAGATGGATTCAGATGCTGGAGTCTCGGCAGCTGATGTAACTCCAGAGGATTCAGTTGATTACGCCATAGTGGCGGCACCAAATAGAGCTCTTGAACGACGCGTATATCCTTCAGGTATCCTGGAAGCAAATGAATCTAATCAAGTAGCCCTACGTTCAATGTCACCGGAGTTGGCTGCCTCGCATCGAAATGGCTTCCAAGATGTTGAAACGCAAACTGAGCTGTCCCTTAATTGTGACCTTTGCTTGTTCCATGACAATTTCTACAAGGTTCTTCTGAAGCGTGAGGTTTCTACAACAACAACAACGCAAACATCAAAAACTAAGACCAAACCTGAAAATGTGACAACGTCGCCGGCCGCTGAGAAAGACAGCGAAACAACAACAACAACCACCACAACAACAACGACCACATTTCGGGCCAAGGCTAAAGACAAAGAAAAGGATAAGAAGCGCCACAACAAGGATGCCACCAATAAAATGAACGATCGACCAAAGTGGGGAGTCAATCGACCCATTGTGCAGTATGTTAAAGCCAGCGATAGGGATCCATTCTGCCTGCGCAACAAGAAGCGCAACCCATCAAAACCATCACGCTCGCAATCAGTTGACTCCAGACTGGATATTGTCACCGCCGCCACCACCGATGGGGTTGGCGAAGAATCTAACACTGGTAACGGAGATAGTAATGGTCATGATCCGGGCAATATCAACGATGGCGACGAGGAAGGTTTTCTCCTGAAAGCCCGCAATGTCTGCACAGAAATACTGCCGATCAAGACTGACGAAAAGGGACGGATTTTTCTGAATTTTCGTGAGGCCAGCGCCATCATGAACGAGGACGAGATCAAGGATAAACTGCGCCAGAAATACTTCAACTTTGGGCGCATCCTGCCGCGACGCAGTTGGGCTTCTGCCACCACCCAAAATGGCATCAACTTCAGAGCCGCGTCAACAGCAGGTGCTGCCGATGATCGCTGAGTGCGATCAACTTTTTTACCACTAGTTGTCAGTTTTGGGGATTTTTTGGATTGACAGTTTGTACACACAACTGCCACACACACACACACACACACACACACACACACACATACACAGCGTAAGATTACGTTACAACAACAACTATTTATGTCATATTTGCGAATAAACAGTTTTTTGAAATGCACCAAACGTGAGAGTCATATAACAAAACAACAACAACAACAACAAAAGCTGCATGCGCATGCGCAAACGAGTGTCTCGACCCCATTACTGCAACAAGTTCATTGCAATAAAATTGCTTTAACCTTACCGCCGCCTTAGTACGAGCGGATAATAATGTTTCGATTGTGTTGCGCCTGCGCAGAATCACATCAATTTGGCTCGCTTGGCTTAATTATCAAATTATTTCCCACATGTGTTCCAGTTTCGCTTGAGAGCGAACGATTATTTTTCGAAGTTCTTGCAGATTTTGAAGGACTCGGTGAAACACACACGCCATACAAACAGACACCTCGTCGGCCTAATGTCATGAGAAGTAGGTGACACTTGTTAGCCATTGTTTGACAACATAGTGCCATAATGCAGACCGAGTCATGAACGCGTGCGCAATATTCATCCATAAGTTACAGTATACGAGCGTGGCGGAGGAGGCATAAACTTCTCGCATCGTCCGAACTGTGTGGAGAACCGACTTTGCGCGCGACGGAGGCGTATAATTGGCAATAGGGCGAGTTTTTTGTTTTTTTTTTGTTTTTTTGTCTGCTTTGGGGGTCACTGCGCATAATTTTACCCTCGCACCGAGGAACAAAAGAATTAATTTCTTCATTATGTGCGTTGTGGCAATTTATTTATTTCAATATAGACATAATGATGTGACGTGAAGAAACTTGTATCAATGTTCCTCAACAACCTGGCCAAGGATGATAGATTTCCAAATTGAATTTTCCAAAATATTCTCACAACAACTGATGGTGACCAAAGTAGGCAGACATTGCTAAGCCAAGTGTAATATCATTTTAGCACGTCAATGGCATTATGAAGTGATTAACAAACGGAATGGTCTTAACAGCGTAACAGCTGTTTGAGTTTGGTTCTATAACTTCGACGGTTAAAGAAAGGAGAGCTCTTTTTAAGGTACCATCATAGACGAGAAGAGGGAATGCGCAGGGACGACGTGTTCTCCAAAGCTTGATCTTTTCTATCCTACGATGTCCATTAAAGTTTCTTTTACCCTTTTGCTTAATTATTTTACTAGCTGTGTAAAGGTGGCTAGATCTTCCTGAGCTTAGCAATGTCTTTTTGTGGGTAGGGCTTATATATGTCATTGCTTAGTCCGATTCGGTATTCCTTAATTTATTTTTATTTTTTGTAATTTTTAATGCTTCTCCTTGCTACTAAAATATGTTCTACGTTTTGCGACCAAACCGGATTCCGAGAACACATCAAAGTATTCCCCGAAAATACTCCCAAATGTTGGTCTTCAACGCGTCAATTTTTGCATATTTTTCAGCATAAGGTGTAGTGACTTCACGTGGCTTTATAGGCAACAATTGAGAAGCGTTACATCGCAAAACTTTGGAGGCCAATTTACAGATCCATATCTCGAAATCAATTTATGGCCAAATTATGATTTGAAGAATTCGATGGCTGCCATCGCCGTATGGCACTTGAAACGACACCTCATCCAGGTCAATGTTATCCGTATTTTCATACAAGAAATCATTGACCAGGGTGCGGTAAAGATCCCTATTGACTGTAACGCATACTCTGGCTTCAATTTTGAAGAAATAAGTTCCGATGATGCCACCATCGTGCAAATCGCACAAAACTGTGCACTGCTCTGGATGTAATGAAGTCTGTAGGGTCTTTTGTGGATAGGTGTTACTCTATATCTGGTATTTTTGCCTATTATCAAACCCCCGTTAAGCCGAAAATTAGCCGCATCGCTAAACACAATTATGCGATAAAACAACAGCCCAATTTCCAACTGTTCTAAAGCCCAATCTTCGAAAGAACGACGCATATAATGTTCTTCTTGCTTTAATTCCTGCACCAGCTGGATCTTATCCGGGTGTAGGCCAAGATCTATGCGGAAGATTTTCTACTTAGTGGACTAACAGAGCCTCAGTTACTGTGACCGACGACAAATCGATAAATATGCGGCTTCGACAACACATTTTTTATACAAGTAATCCAAACACGCTCAAGGGATTTGCATCCTTATAATGCTTAACACAGTGTCGGCGTTATGAAATTAAGGTGAGGAATAGATGAGATGTCTAGGCACATGTCTCTTAAAAGAATGTAGGTCATACAAAAGCAAAAACACCGAATCTGGCAATTCATTTGCATAATTTCTTGCGGCTAAGGAAGGAATCTCTGATTTTATTGGTACGTCCGAAAATAGGCATAATGGTAGACCCATGAGCTCAAGTTGAGTATCGGGTATTGCGGTTGAGTTGTAGAATGGGTGGGATATATCATTTCAACACCACTTGTGCAAAAAGCGATAAGGCAGTGAAACAGTCCAACCGAGGCGCCAGTGAAATGGAAGCAACCAACACACAAAATATGTTTTTGTTATGTTGCGGTTATCTAAGGATCCCGCTTTAAAATTTTCATTTACAGCGGTAATATTCTCTTCGGAGCGCACATTTCTTCAGCTTGTTAACGTTATTGCATCTTTTTGAAAGTTGACGATACGAAATCTGTCCACAGCTCGAAGAAAGGCATGCTTGCAAAGCTGGACGATTATATGCACCATTAAAATCCCGAAGTCCTCTATAAGTTCTGCAAATCAAAGTAAATTTGGATAATTTGGTAGCGGTGTTCTAGCATCAGACTACTCATGATCTTTGCTAGAATTTACTAATAATAAATTTCAAAAAGTGAGTGCACTATGACAGCTAGTTTGACAGTTAATTCTTCAGTAAATTCTATTTAAGCAAATAAAAACACCCTTTGTTCAGTCCTTACAAAAGGGAGTGGTATGATCAATGAAGTCTTTTCTCTTCCGTTTTCGGAATGCAAAGAAACGATTCGTCTTTTGAAATATATTATTTAGACCAATCACCAAAGTATACTATATTTTAGAAGATAAGAAAATGAGAAGCTACGTCAATTGGTAACAAACAAAGAAAAACGGTCTTACATGGCAGCCTTGCGGTACACCAGAATAATTGCGAATTACTTAAAAATTAATAGGGTTTCTGCTTATACAATTCGGATTCTGTAAAATATATGTTTTATGGCAACACTTTTTATACATGAAACATAAAATTAATACTTGACTTTGGCGAGAGAGATGAAACAGTGGGTAGACGGAAATTCAGTACCAAAGGGTTTCGAAATATCACACAGCACTGGACTATGTGAAAAGACTTCGTAAAGTCTGTGTACAATACATTAACTTTCACGTCACGCTTGATATAAATAAATTAAAGAATATACGACTTAGAGAGGTCCTTTAGAAAAGTCATATTCCTTATTCGGTAAATCAACTGTTGCTATTTACAATAACGATATACAAAAGATATGAAAGACTTGCTTGTACAGTATGGCTTTATTAGTTAATCTAAGTGCAGCAGTTCTTGTGAATTGGACACACTTGGTTTTTCTTTCCCAAGTGTGTTAGCCGTGGCAGTTTCCCAATTGAAAACACAGCAGGAAAAGTCGATCTTAACGAGCCGTGGTTTTTGACAAATGCGGGAATAATTCAGAATATATGTTTATGTTAATGTTTAAATAACTCGCCTAATTGCGATACATGATTCAATTTTAGTATCATTTTTATTAAAATCCATCGTGGTAGTAAAGCTAAAAACTCCGCTCACATTAGTATCCCCATTCCAAGAATTTGTTAGTAATACGGGTTTCGTGCAACACAAACATAATCGTCACCCTTATTTCCCACAAAACAATGAACTGCGAGGACATTTTTACGATTTTTTTAACGGGCACTAAAAATAAAGTTGTCCCTCTAAGCACGATAGGATCAATGTAATAAATAAAAATTGAGATATCTTGCAGTACTTGCAGTACATACACCATGTGAATAACAACTAAAAATAAAACTGTACATATACTTGTATGATATTACAATATTTACTTTTGACGCCAATAAATCACCTCCAATTGCCTCCAAGATTCAGCTGAAAAATCCCAACCCAACAACCACTGCATATATCCGTCTCCTATCAGAGCGACTGATCTTGCAGCGAAGCGAATTTCCTAAAACGTCCAATGCTACATAAGAAATATTAATTACACCTCGTCCTTCACACTTAACTGGCTTATCGATCAAAAAAAGTGACTGCCTTCTTCCGATGAAAACGGGAAGTACCAAATGCAACGCAGGCTGCACAGCACAGTCAGGACAACGAATATGTCCCGCATATTAATCCTGTAAATTTGATTTTCTCACTTTGGCAATTGCAGAGTGTCCTTGTTATAAATCACAGTTAGCCAAAAAGGGAGACAGATTCAAAAAAAAAAAAAAAAAAACGATCGGCGATCAGATTAGTAAATTGAATTGTTGTTTAACTGTTACACACGTAGGATGAGGTTGATTGTTGGATCGCTGTCATGCCTACTGATTCACGCAGATTACGATCAGAACGATACCTCACGCACGCACATCACGATCAATGTGTGAGTTGCAAAGGAACAACATAACGCATCGTCTGAGCTTCTTTTGAATCTCGTGAGAGCGAGAGCAGTACGGTTTCTGACAAGATCCTGATCGCCTCCGGTGGGATATCGTAAATTTGTCGAAAAACACACGCAGTAACGATGAAAGATTGGATAAGACAAAGCATAAGATAAGCACACAACTGCTCGGGAGCAACAAGATGTCCTGTTTGTTTTGATATTGAAGAACAACGATGGAAAAAACATCCTCCCGAATGAGGTCAATACAAATTCTGGTCTCTTTTGATGGCGATTCTTGAATTAATTTTCATCGTAGGTTTACCACACAGGACATTGAGTGCAAATTGCCTGACATTCCGATTCTTGAATTAATTTTCATCGTAGGTTTACCACACAGGACATTGAGTGCAAATTGCCTGACATTCCATCGATGACCGATCAGAAACTCAATCTGTATATAGCATAAAATTCTGCTACAACATATAAATGATGGATCCCTTAAATAAGGATACGATCACTGATGGTTCAGCGTACACAGGGATCAAACAATAGCTGATCGTCAGCAGGAGCAATTTATCATTTGATAATCAATAGAATGTTCGATTGGGTTTGTTTTGTTCAGTTGAAGATCACTGATCGTTATAAGCTGTCTCGTCTAACCATTTTGATTAAAAGAACAACAAAACAATAAACGAACAATGGCAATATCGGCTGCAGATAAGAAAAGGAATTCAACTCACAATGGCATTGGCGCATAGCAGTGCAGAGATTAACAGGACCTGCATTGCAATACGAAACAAAAGAGAAAATCTGAAGATGATCATTTTTTATGGCAATGGGTGTGTCACATTGATATTCATTGCTTTTCTCTTGGACGACAACAATGTAAACATGTTACAGTTATTGTATCGCAGTTTTATTATGACTTCCAAATGTTGAAGTTTTGATACAGATTTGTCGTAAATATTTATTTGTTTTTTTTCTTAAAGAACTAACAAAGATTTCCATTGAATCCTTTTCAAATCGTTCACTGGAAGTGAAATAAAAAAATCGAACTTCTTAATTCTTGTGATCTGATTTGAGGATTGATTTATGATGTAATTCAGGTCCTTTTATGTTTGTGATCCAACCATCTGTGAGGGTTCCATTTAAATGTGAACATTTACTTGGTGGAAATATTGCAATGAAATGGGATTATCTGGATAATCGATTGCTCATATCCGTTCATTAGATGAGCCTTATTCACCAGGATGTTAAGGAGCTTCTAAAGGATTAGAAAACTCTCTCCTACGACAAAACTTCCGACCATTTAAACAAAATTTAATGTTTTGCTCCTTTTCAGCTTTTAGTAATAATATTATTTGGCGCAACAGAACATTGCCGCTCTAATGCATAGCTTCTTGTGACCATTCGTGTTGTGCGTATTATATTTTGGCACAAAAATTGAGGAGACCTACAATATAATGCCATATCCGAAAGGCGAGCTTTTGATGACAATTTATTACTCTTAGACTTAAGACATTCGCGAGATGTGAGACCATACAAAATTTGTGGTATAGTTTTGGATTCTAAGATTCGTACCTTGAAACTTCTGCTTAGAAGTCCAACTTACTACTAGAGCCATGGCGCCCAGCTTTCACTTAGACTAAATTTTAAATTTTTAATATAATATAATAAATATAAGCAGATGAGCAATATCTAAGCAAACTATTATTTAATTCTTCGCTGGGGCAGACTTTCAGTAAACTACATTACATTATAGCTCCTCCTTCTAACAGTGGTATACATATTCCTTTATATTACTAGCGATTCCGTTTGCTGCAGAACTTGTTTGCAGCATTTAAGAAGCACAACTTCTGGAGTTTTTATCCCGACTAAGTTCTTGATTTGTTTCATTTGCTAAGAAATAGTCCAGTATTTCAAAAGACAGCTTCTAAGAAGAAATTCTAAACTAAGTATGTCTAAAACGAGGACTTCGGTCGGTATCTTGCGAATAACTTGAGTCATGTTGGCTTCCGATTTAGCATTTAGACTTTACATACCCCCACAAAATAGTACAAAGGTGTGATATCAGATGATCTTGGTGGCCAATCCACCGGTCCGAAACAAGAGATCAATTGCTCACCGAAACGAGGACGCAGTAAATCCATTGTGTCAAGGGCTGTATGGGATGTAGTGCTTGTTGCAACCAAAAGTCCTTTAGATCACGGGCTTCAATTTTCGGCATCAAAAAGTCGTTTATCATGGCGCGATAGCGTTCGCCATTCACTGTTACATTGGCGCCAGCCTCGTCTTTGAAAAAATATGGGCCGATGATTCCTCCAGCCCATAGGCCGCACCAAACGGTAGTTTTCAATGGATATAATGGCAGTTCGTGAATGGCTTAAGGTTACTCTTCAGCCAAAATATGGCAATTTGGCTTATTGACGAAGCCATTAAGCCAAAAATGGGCCTCATCGCTATACATACAATTTGGGTCCCAAAATACGGATCTTCGGCGAGTTTTTCAAGAGCCCAACGACTGAAAGTATGACGCTTTGGTAGGTCGGCCGGCTTCAATTCTTGGACTAGCTGTATTTTATATGCTCTCAAATAAAGCTCTCTGCGTAAAATTACCCAAGTAGTGCAATAAGATAGGCCAAGTTGTTGAGAAGGGCGCCGAATCGATTCTTCCGGGTTTTCGGCAAAACTCTCACTTACGTGATGTACGTGGTCTTATCGGTCCAGTATCATCCAATAATGTAGGACGATTATGTACACCATAAGTTGGCCTGGTGGTACCTGGTGGTACCTGGTGGCACGCGATGAACACTTTTCACAGAGCGTCGATTTTCGTAACACAATGGTACGATTTGTAAACGTTTTTGAGGCGTTAGTCTTTCCACGATAAAATGTCAATGAATACTGAATAAAATTATGTATTTAGTTTGACAGTAGTCATGCGTGACATGCCAAAAAATCCTATTGGGAAAAGTACCTCCAATCTGATCACCCTTTATAATGCTTACATAACAGCAATCCAGGAGATGCAGTGGACGGTGAATAGTGTCTTACAAAAATCAGAATGAAACATATATTACAGCTGTTCAGCAAGACATCATGTGCTCGTGGTGGGGTTTTTAGTCAACAAAAGAATGAAACCCACCGTTATCGGCTTTAAAGCAATAAATATGAACGGCAATGCACCCTTTGCGTGTGGGGCAGATTTAAAAACTTAAGCCTCATAAACGTTCACGCACCTACAGAGGATTCCCCACATTATGAAAAGAAGACGAATTATTTGAATCAGTCGAACGGGAAGTCCATGCCTGCCCTCAGTATGATGTAAAGATAATTCTGGGGGAGATGAATGCTACAACAGCTCCACCAACAGCCAATATTCAGGCAGCACATTAGCACCCATAGCTTACAGCAGGCAATTATTTAGCCGTTGCGAGTACAAGGTTTGGACGTCAAAATATCCACAATGCCTAATGGGCATCTCCTAATGCCTAAAGCCACTCACAACCAGATAGACCACGTGCTGATAGACCACCACCACAACCAGAACCTGATGACGGTACGTACGTACCGAGTTGTCAGCGTCGACTCATAGCACTCACTATCTTGGTATTGTATTGGAAATTAAGGCTTTCGAGGTCTTAAAGGATTTTGCAAAAACAAGTTTATTAATTAATAAATAACTTCTTTAGACAAACAATAAAAATTATACAAGTTCACATTTATCATTGTCATGGACGAAAAAATTATGTCCATCTTGATGGACGCAAGTTTTAAAGAAAAATATCAATTGTATTGACATATTCTAAATACAATTTTACTAAATTTTTATAAAGAACTTACCAGCAAACTATTTTTAATTCAAGCTCTTTTTATTACCACCACATTTCAGTGACACCTTCTTTACCAAAGACATTCTTTCTGCCAAATAAGATAAAATCTCGTAGGATATGTTGGATATGGCACATGGGAATTGTTTCTCAATTTTTTTTTAAAAAAATTACGTTTTTCATAAGTAATTGACAAGGGGTTCCAAAGAGTTAAGTAAAAAACAAACAAACAAAATCGAAAATTTCTACCCAGATTTTGGTAAACACAGTAAACTTCAAAAAGCTGCAAAAATGCAAAGTTATTAGTTTCCCTTATTCTCAGACCTTCTTATCTCACTTCATATCCTACCAAATGAATTGATTTTAAGACCTGATTTAACAAAAAAACAAAACAACACCCGACACAGATTTCCAAATCAAATTTCCAGCAAAAGCATCGAACTGCAATTGAAAAGCCCAGTAATTCGTCGACTCTGTACAGCAATGGCTACTTGAAATATTTGTTGCCAAAACCCACAACATGTTATGGAAAAATTCACAATCAATTAACCAGTGGACGATCTTAACTATCGTCGGGTGTACAATGTGTCATTCCATCACCACTGCACACAAAAACACTCTATGCAAAGTGTTTTCTGCAGGTCTCGCGCAGTTGGGCAACAATTTTTTATTTATTAACACCAAAGAGTGTCCTCGCGCTGCAGCGGCATTGGCGTGTCGTAATTTACTCAACATGTCATTCGCCGATGAATTAAGCAAGTAGCTAAGCCAGGCACTCCAAGTGGCGACGCTGCGACTGAACAAAAACTGAAGATGCTGTGCGACGTCGACGAACGACCTCATAAAATAATCTAGACCCACCGTTGTATACAGTAGGTACTGCCATGGAGTATAAAAAGTCGATTGCGACGTCTTCGTCTACACCCCCCTGCCATCAAGAGATCCACCAACATTGTCGCCGATCGGTTCGATGAATTTTTCAATTTGATGACCAACCGGGTTTGCCAGAGAAGTCGCACCTTTTGTAGGCGTCTAAGCGGGCAATAAATTCAACGATGCACTCATAGACGGACATAACTTATTATTTGGCCAAGAGTCGGGTGCATCGGGCCGCTTATAAAGCAGTCGTTTGGTTGAGGTGTGAAAAATGAATGAATCGTCGAAGGTGATTGTCACAATATAGCTGCTACACACGCTAGAAGAAGAGGAATATATCGTGCCATCGAATATGTCAAGAGGTCATCCTCTTGGCTCTCATCTCAACTGATCAACTGCGGACGACCGCAATAATCTCGTCTTCTGCACTTCTGCGTACACATATCTGTGAGAGATGTGAAGAAATGTGCACCCAATCGACTGGGTAGCGTGGACGAAACTATCCAGTGTATTCCAGCGAATAGGCGATAAATTGTGCAACATTTTTCCACTTTTTAATGCAACAGATAGATAGTGAAATGGTTGTTGTTGTTCCCAAAGCCTAGAGTGCTCGCTACGCAGCTGGGAAATTAAGTTTAAAGCTGGAAAACAAATCAGCTGAGAAATATCTAAACTAATAAAGTAGCCTCGCTAATTAAAGTTTTGAGTTTTAGTTTTTTTGGTAGACGTCCACTGCTCCTACCATGGTTCGCACTTTGTCTAGAACTAATTCACTTACCTGTCAGTGTAATAACTCATCTGTGGCAGCATCCTCTCTTGAGCATTATTGTGAGTTGTGACGTTGCAAGAACAAGAAGAACAATGTTCCCTAAATCAATGGAACGCATAAGAAACTGCAGAGGCTTCGATGCAATCCACGAATTGGTAGTACGTAGTGTGAAACCAATTTAAAGAGCCTACAGGCGAGCGTAAAGCACGGCGTTCGGTGTTCGACGTTCCAGCAGCGCGCGCTGTCATAAGATTTCACATTTTATCGGTTTTTCTGGCGTCTTGATTTGGTTTTTTGGTTATGTTGCGTCAGTTGATGGACTGACTGAATGACTGACGATTGCAGGCAGGCAGACGGGCACAATGGCTGCATAAATTTGATTAATAGCTGGAGTATAGAGAATGGAGTTGAAGTTGGAGTTAGGAAACGCCTCTTCCACGCATATAGCCCTTTGCTCTTCTCGAATAGCAACCAAACAGTACGTCGGTGCTCTTGTTTACGACAATAAATTAATGGGTTAACAAGTTACGTACCGTTTGGTTATAATGTATGTCTACTTTAACTGGTTCTTCAAGCCAAAAGCTGCTTAAAGTTTTATTGAAAAAATTTAAATTCAAAATTTTGCAAATCTCTATCTTGTCTGTTAGTCGTCTCCGTGCTCGTCACCAATCATTCGTTCAAGCAAACAACCCGATAAACAGATGCATAACAAAAAACCTAAGACAGAAAAACATACTCCCTGCTTCGCCCAAATTTCATTCAAATCGAAATTGATTAATGGATCTTCATTAAAAGATCGTTTTCATAAATCATTGCACGACGTTCGTCGCTCATCGACAAGGAGCCATGCTACACATGGTTTTTTAATTGAACGGGTAACACAGGGATTCACTCACACTAAGTCACTCACTATCTCTCACTCACACCATCTAACACCATCTCCCTATACCATGTCCTGTGCCATCGAACCATTTGCGATTGCGACCAATGTTTATCCAACACAGTGCCCAAAGAAGTACATTCTCTGAAAAAATCAAAAAGTATAATGGAAATTAGTTTAGGCCTCGAATCCTGAAGAGTTCCAATGAAAGAACACACACTCACACATTGTTTCGTTGTTCTCCTTTTAGCACAATAATGACTTTGACTTTACCGCTTCACTGGATAAATATTTGTATTGATTTTGACATAGGGCTCTCTGGGTGCAAGTTGTAAAGATGGTACCGCCCGGTACTCAGAGTGTTGGATGTGGAATCAGAGCCATCCATCGTTCTAATGGTTGCGAATGGTGCGAAATATGTTTTATGATGCGATAATTGTTTGTTTGACGTGACGTGTTGTAGAATAGAGGAATTGCAAATTTCTTCGGTTTCGGTATACATAGACCCTACATATGCCCTGCTCTTGGTCCCGTTAGATAGAGGAGGGAATTTTAAGAGTTCCGTCTGATGGCAAAATGATTAATTGTTTCAGCGCTCTGTGTGATGTATTGCGATCTCTGATGACTGTTTGTTGTCCTGAGACAATGTTGTTTTGACAATTGTCGTCTAACCCCCTATACAGGTAATACGTGAGTTATATTCATTAGCATTAGTCAGCGTTTTCGTTTGTCGCATTTTGCGTTCCATCCAAAAGCAGGCGTAACAAGCAAAGGTGTATCGAAAAGAGGATAAAACATTAAAGGAAAACCGCACCGCAATGAAAGGTCTGCTACTGCTTACGGAAGGATTAGACGATTCGTTTATTTTCTCTAAACATACGGTAATGTTCTCCTAAAATACAGCAAGAATACTCAATTCTCTGTAAGGCTATTCCGAAAACACAAAAGCACATCGCCGCCAAAGACCGAAAAAATTCGAATAATCCTGGTAGAAGTAAAAAGTGTCTCAATGGATGAGTGCATCGAGCCTTATCACTTTAAAGATGATAAGCTCTCCAAGAGAGACCTTTCCCATTAATATGTTGATGCTCCAATTTGTAAGATTAGCAATTTCAAAAAGAGTTCACCTACTTAGATGTACTCATAAGTTTGGAGTGAACTTTAGCTATAACTAACGTGCTGCTCGAGAGTGTATTGTAATTTGCTTTTGATCTGCACTGATCACTGTTTGAACGTCGACAACTCCACTCCTTTGGGCTATCTTCGTCTACTGTGTTGTCCATCTAGATTAGGCCTGAAGATTCTGCATGCCGCGACAAACATTCGCTCTATATATCCTAGCCTAATGAGAACCAATGTGATCGCTTGTAAATTACGTTATTTTCTTAATGGCAATACATTACATAGATCAATTTGGAGTTAATAATGGATTACAAAAAAATCCAATATGCATCCAAGTCGGGTAGTTTGCCTACATCTCAAATATCTTCCTATGCTTTTATCCGATTCCTAGTGGCCTCTTTGCAACATAAATCATACCAAGTATTTTTCTTCGATTTGGAACACTTTGTCCTGGAAGGGATAAACTGTCACATACCCTCGAAGATTATGTTTGTGTATCAGAAATGGCATGCACACTATTCGCACTATGTGGCTAGTTAACGCTTATAAAGGAATTATTGAGGCTATCCCAGTCGGTTTTCTCGTGTAGCCATACTTTTCTTTTAGGAGTTTTCTCCTTAACTGCCTTGTGCTTGCCATAATTACAGGCTACTGGCATGTGGGCAGTCAAACTGGGAATCCCTTACAATACCTATTTCTGGAGATGCTTCGATGTGAATGAGAAAGAAACTCTCTTTCATTTTCTTTGCAAGTATCTGGCCCTTGTGGCTTTCCGTTTCCACAAATTGAGTAATCCCTTCTTTGCCGACCTGAAAGAGCTTTCAGAGTACGGCATCTCCGATTTGATATCGTGCTATAGGTTTGATATATCTATAGATAACCATCTTTCTTTCCATGAGATCTTCCGGCGGCTGTGGTAGCAGAACGGCTCACCCAAGTGCTATTTGAGTTACTCACCAAGTCGGCAAGGACCGCTACTATACCTACCTACCTACCTAGATAAATAAACAATGAACAGCTTTTGAAATTTTCCCGACTTTCTGTCAGAATCATTAAAAGGTGAAAATATTTCTGAAAGATTCACCCTGCTTCCATATATTTACTGCAGCTTCAGAATATTAAACGTTTCCTGTTTCACTGTTTATTTGTTAGTGTGGTAACCGCTACTTAATAAAACTTCTTTGTTATCTTGTCATATACAAATAAACAGCGATGGTTCTTAAATATGAAGACGTATTCAATACTTACTATGAAATTATTGAAGTGAATTCTTTTTTTCGATACAAGAACTTAAAATGACTGTGTAAGTTTCATAAAACGTTGTAAGATATACTTCACTCCTTCAGCAGATCTGGCTACTATTTACAAAGCATACATTCGCCCTAAACGTGAACACAACTGCATTGTCTGGGCATCTAATAGACAGATGTGAGAACCGCGCGATAAAACTTATTGGTGACGTTAATATCGCGAAAACAATCAAATCGCTTGAACATCGTAGGAATGTTACATGCATGTCACTGTTTTATCGCTTTTTCTACAAGCGGTGTTCAAAAGAAATATCCAGATACATCCCGCCCATTGTCGAACCCATCCCGTAATACCCGTGCCTCAACTCGTGCCCGCCGTTCTACCATTAGGCCTATCTTCGGACGTACTAACCAATTCAGAGATTCCTTCTTTAACCGCACAATAGTTATGTGGAATGAATTGCCCGATTCTTTGTTTCCGCATATGTATGATCTGCAGTCATTTAAGACAGATGTGCATAGACATCTGATCTTTTCCTCTCACTAATTTCCTAACCCACTTCTAGACCTCTTCAAGTCCCTACTTAAGACCCTCTTAAATATCTCAAGGCAACCATAAAACCCTTTCAAATCCCCCACCTAAAATCCCCTAAAGACCAAAAACAAGATCCCAAGAAGTCACACCAAAAGACTACATGAATACCAGTCTGTTTATTATTTTATACATCATCATCATATTTGGCTCTACAGCCGGGGTCCGGTCCTGCCCTCCCGTAAAAAATCTCCCCACCGGTCCCAATTTCGAGCCGACGTCTTAAATCATACCACAAAAGACTTTCCAATGCTACGTCCTGCCCACGGAACCTACCGAGCTTATTTATTTATTTATTTATTTGCTTAGTATGTCAACAACTTCGCGACGTTTTATACGGGTTTGCAAGCTAATCAATTTTAGCTGATTTCCTTAGGGTTGTAAGATATAGTTGTCGACCCATGAGAGACCGCGTAAGGCAAAACGGACAAAAATGCGCAGCACAGCTTCAATTCTAAGGTAGTGGGTGTCGGGGAATGGTGACCAAACTTGGCTGGCATATACAAGCTGGGTTCTTACAAAGGTAAAGTAAAGGAATTTTGTAACATATAGGCTCGAAAATTCTTTAGACCATCGTTTTGTGAAATCGAGAGAAGAATTTGCCTTTACGAAAGTAACAGAGAATCGGTGGGGGTAGATATAATTTTGATTATTTGCATGTCATTCGCATAAATAGACAGATCTGAGTCTTTTATGATGTGACCAACATCGTTTATTGTTAAAACAAAGATCAGTGGACCGATATGACTACCTTGAGGAACACCTAATGGGGTAAGAGACTTAAAATCTGAAGAGGACCTTGTACTGGCGCTTCCCAAGGTACGATTTCAGCCATGAAATGAAAAAAAATTTAAAACCGAGGGCTTTCAGTTTAAGGTAAATAATTTGGTCGCATATTTCATCAAAAGCCTTGATCTATTCAGTGGTAATGACATCCACTTCCTTACCTTCCTCTAATGCTTGTAGTTTTTTAGAGATGAATTCGGTAAGGTCAGTCGTAGTGGACCTACCCTTTAAGAAACTGTCCTGTTGTGGGGAAAAGATGGTAAAAGATGGTCGTAAGAAATGCTTTTGAAGAGCTTGGGGATTGAAGAGAGTTTGGCTCCAATTGGGGTTTAGTATAGGTTGAGAATGGGAGTGGGAAGTATTTTGACTGGGTTTATGTTGAAAAAGGCATTGAGAAGAATTAGAATTAGGCTTGTGTTTAGATTTATTGCTAAAATTACGATTATACTTAACGTAGTCAGCTTCTGGCATCAATCTTCTCATCCAAAAACAGAACATGTCTTAAGAAATATGATGGTAAACCCTAGAAATTTGCTGAATAAGTTGCTTGTTCTTAATGAGTCTTTAATGAAATCTAACGAACAGCATTACAACAACCACAATCAACAATAACGATGGGACGTTGTGTGTTTTAAAGATTTTCCTCTACTTTTCTATTGCAACAGCAAATCACCTCAATAGATTGTAAAGCAAAAGAAAAATACCTTCATCGACATCATGGTAAATATTGAAATTCCGAACCATCCACCAAGCTTTAAAGTTGCGAATATTATCAACAGCGCACAGTCGTACCGATACAGATCTGCGGTGACCTCATTAATGCTGTGCATCTGTCTATCGCTGATGGCTCGTCACATCTCGTCGTAAATGCTTTCCAAATTAGCCCGCAGTTCCCCCCAAACCCCCAAAACAGAACAAGAAGAACCATTGCGGTGCAAGCAGCACAACAAGGTATTCGAGGACGCCGCACCGCCGCATACGGACCAAACACAAATCAGTGATCAAAAAACAACAACAACAGCAATAATTACAGCAACAACGCAATGATCTGATCAGTGCGCATCATCATCGAAGAACATCTTTGGCTGACTGACATTGCACTCTTGCGCAATCTGAGAGGAGAATCTCTCAAATTCCTGACATAATAAAATGTTGCCACGACTATACGCGCCGGTCGGCGATTAGAAGCTTTGTCCGTCAGTCAATTTTTGAACGACGACGACGCGAAGCTCAGATGCCAGCCAGTTCAGAGTGCAGATTCGGGAGATCATCATCATCAGCAGTTGGGGGCTCATTGTGCACAAAGATTGCTGATCTCCATGGAAAGGAAGAACTACACACTCGCACACACACACACACACACCCAGCCCACTATACCACACCTGTTTTTATGTTCCGTTGACGGTCGATTGCGAGAACCTTAGGAATGTGTTGTTGCTCTTTCGGATGCGTCCAGCAGCGTCGGGCAATGAGCGGTGTCTTGATGCGCGCATTCATTTCCGATCAGATCGTCGTCACAGATCATGGTGCGAAAATACCTCTGCCTTCCCGCCATCATCCGAACACCGAACGCATTCTCTTCTTCTTACTTTTCTTCCTTGGGATACTTTGGGATTCTTTTGGATGTCCCGTTATAAGCACCCGGTACGAGGGTCATTCTGTTTGTCATACTGTTGGCCTAAAGTCCGAGACGGGGTGCTTTAAGTCTTAGGACAAATCTAACACGATGAGGCGACATATATCGTTTTTCATTGTAATCATTGTTGGTTGTTGGTAGAGTAGTGAGTGCACTGTCGTGCGCGTGTTGACTTTTTAGGTTTTTCCATTTTCTTATCCATTTTTCCATCCCGATAAGGAAAACATCGAATACCGCATATTTCGATTGGAGGATAGTGTCCGACACTGGTACGCCCCAAACACGATGCGGTGATTCGACGAGTGATGATGATCATTCACGTCACGTGATTTACGTGCGATAATCAAAGAAAAATCCCCAACACTCGTGCAAGTGATCATCATTATGGAAACAGAAATGAGCGGCTGACGGGAGGAAATGCGGAAAAGGATGGATGACCGCCTACCCAGATGTTTGTCTATGTGTGTTCGTGAGCCGTAATGTTTTCTTAATTCAATGCATTAATAAGGAATCGTTTCTCACACGAAAAATTGTTGGAAAGAATTTCACTTTACCGTCGACAGATGACGGGCGTTTGCAATCTACCATATACCACAGATACCATCCGCTGGTATCCAATTCGACTTGAATCTATCTCTCTATGTAGGACAGTTAGATACTCGCGTGTTGTTTATTTTGTCATCAGTGGAGGACTTAGTGCGAGCGTTGTTCAGCAAGCAGGAACACATGTGTCCACATGGCATGCATCGCACCACCAACAACCACAACAACAACACAGTACCACCTGATGCAACACCAAAAACGCCATAACAAGTGTGAATCTGCCACCAGCCAAAGGCGACATGTACGCTTAAATAGCCACCTCAAGTCAGTCTACCCAAGTATAAGAGGACGCGTGGTTCGAAAACGTGGCAACAACTCTTCCAAAGTGTGTCGTGTATGTGATCTGCACCGCCACCATGGAATATGGAATCCATCTGCCTCCTCAAGAGAGGGTGGCAATGTTTGATGATGTCGCTTGTAAGTTGTAACTTTCCACCACCGTCGTAGAGCATAGCCGCCGGTTGCTGTTGTTGCTGATGTTGATAACGATGATGATGATGATGATGATGATGATGAAAAATCAACTCAAGACCCAACAACAACAAAATTTTTTGCACAATAAAAAGAATGTGCGACAAGCGCTCAACATGATTCGAGTCTCGTCGAGTGGCGCTGCATCTGAATGAAGGACCCTAACAGATACTACAGTTTCTGGTAATGGTGTGGCACGGCGCGGCATTCGCTGCGCTCATCTTAATGTTTAATTGAATTAAATGCCCGAGAGACACCAGGGCGTTCATACTTTCAGCGCTCACCTGATGATGTGTGTAGCTGGTTGTGATGATGCTTGCAATCTGTCAGGTGTGCAAATGTCCGATACCAGTAGAAGTCATGTTACACTTTGGTCCACCTAATGAGCGTAATTAGTGTAAATGATGACACATTCGGTTGAATGTCCGTTCGCTACTTGAGAACGATGTGTGTAATCCGTTGCAGCTTCTACAAATGACATCAAATGTTGACTAAATTGGCGATTAGGTGTGGTAAGTTGTTTCCGGGTTATCATGATTCTGAATGTAAGCTACGCGTCGCAAATGATGACTTAACATAAAAGAATCGATTTAGAAGTTGAGTATTTTCCAACAATAGTTACAAGGCTTTCATTTGATTAAAAATAATTTCAAGCTTTGAGTTATGGAATCAGAAATAAAGGTACTTTAAGGTCTTATAACTCTTCCGATGGTTTCAGTTAGAGCCGGTAATGCCGGTGACGGTAAAAATGAACAAACACATCGACCTGCCTGACTTTCATCAAAATATAAGATGGCAGCTGGACGAAGTCATTGGCGGAACCACTAGATCTTCTAACTTATACATAGTGTCCGTCGGGAAGACTTGATTTTGCCGCCATTTAGGTAAATATTAATTTTGACATTTCATATTTGGCAGTCGTGTAGTAAAGACAGGAATATATATCATTCGACCATACTTCATTGAAAATAAAAACAGCTTAGTGGTAACTGTCACTGGCGAGCGATACAGTGACATGATTGAAAACTCTTTGATGTCAGAACTGAATACTTTGTGCTTGATTAAGATGTGGTTCTAAAAGGACTGTGCCACATCGCATATAAGAAAATGGTGTAGTGAGTTTTGAAACTCTAGACATGTCTCCATCAACTGCCTAAGAGAGTAAATCTGATCTGTTGTTGATTTGCCTGAAATGAAGCAACACTGGTATAGACCAATGATGATTTCAGCGTATGGGGCTATCCTGTTTTTTTAAGGATAGAGGAGAAAATCTTATACGCGGTACTCAACAACGTTATACCACGATAATTGCTGCATGTTGTGATATCTCCTTTTTTATATATGAGGCATAGGATTCCTCTTCGCCAGTGTACTGGCTACGCTTTTTCCTTTCATAGTTGCACCATTAGTTTATGAATTGCATGGTGTATTGCAGGGCTTCATGATTTAATCAGCTTCGCTGGGATGTCATCTTATCCCGAGGCCTGATTATTTCTGAGCCGATTTATCGCTCTGTTAACTCCGTCTATGATTGGTGGCGGCACCATAGTGTGGTCTTCTGTCATCGGTTGAGCTTACAATTCTTCAGTTATCTGACCATTTAGCAACTCATTATGGTGCTCTTCCCATCGCTCTAACATAACTTTAAGATCGGCCTTCTTTGTGTTTGCAGTATGTGCAACGCGGTGTATATTGCGTCATACCGCGTTCTTTTTGATAGAAATTTCGAGTCTGGTGCGTTCCTTGCTCTTTGTACTGTTCTAGTTCACGGACAACATTCTTCTCCTGGACTGCTTTCTTTCGCTGATTGTTGCATGGCTCGGTAAGGAACATTCTTAGGTTCAGTCACTAGCTAAGATTCGTCATCGAACAAGTCGTTCTGATCTCTACAACTACTGACTAAGATGGAGTCAGCAGTACTAATCACAGTAATTTTAAGGCGTGTCCACTTCTTCCTCGACATCTTAGCCCCAGGACTTTCTCTTTCTGTACTTAGGGCGAGCCCTATCGCTTGACCGTAGTTAATTTTGGCCTCTTCGTTGCGAAGGGTAACCGTTCCATGGTTATAAGCTATATTCCCCCCCTTAGCACGCGATGGTACGAGGAATACGTTCATGTTCATGTGTAGCAAAGCTTCCGGAACATCTAGTACATTATATAATAAACAGTTGGTGTTTAAGAATTGATCTCAGTGTTACACAATATGTGGTTGTCTGCAAATTGATGTATGATCTACTCGCATCGGATGAGTCAGAAAAACTAAACCAATTTTAGATGCCAGCCCTTAAATAAAAAATACAAAACTTGTCAATACCGGCTGAAGCAGCAATTTCAATATTGGATTCAGTTCAAGAACCAGAAACTATTGTACCTATCATCAAGAAACATTTAAATAAATGCAACGCCCACACCAGGCGCATTAACGCTAACGCTTAACGCTATAATATCCAAAGTGTCACTTAACAATGCGAATGTCATTCAATTCAGATTCCGATCTGCATGAAGGATAAGAGGTCGCATACTTAAGTCGCACACAAAAAACCTATATTGTCCTTTCGAGTTGTCGCGCATTTCTTTTGGCGAACAAAATGGAAATTTTCCCAAAGTAGAAACAGAACGTGCGTCGTTTACTTTGATGATCCTTCTGACTGGAAAAATACGCAAAAGGACAAAATAATATAAATAATAACAACAACAAAAGCAAATCCAAATCCTGATCAAAACATTAATTCTCGAATTGTCGCTGGATGAATGGATGGATGATGGAGAAAGAAAATAATAAACATGCAGCACCGCTCACGCATGTAATTACCATCGAATTAGGACTCTTTGCAAATTTGTCGTCGGTTCAGCAGCACGAGGCGAAGAGGTTAATCTTCTACTTTGGCAGTCAGTCGCACACCACAGGAAAGTCCAAGAGACAAAAGGATATTAGGTTGAGTGCCACCATAGAACCACAAGCATATGCTAAAAAAAATGGTCATTAAGTCGAGTCAGATGTTTGGGAAAATTTCACTATGAAAGGACATCATTGTAGGAATGAATACAGGACAGGACGAACAAATAATTCTGCTGCTAATAATAACAAAAAATCGACGGCCACAAGGCAATTGACTGTGCATTGCGGTTTTAACCGGAAAGGAATTAAGGCCGATTTGAAAATAAATTTTCCGGTCTTTAGTTCGACGTTCGGCCAAATGTTCCAACTTGTCAATTGTTCAGCGGTAATTTCAGGACACACACATGACTAAAACAAATATTTTTCTATGATTATCATGGGAGTTGTTTACCTGCGCCGATGTGATGATGTATGACGAACATTGAAGCTCCTCTCCTTCAACATCATCATTGCAGCACTGTAATTAACCTTTCAACAAACAGCATTAACCATGAACAACAACAGCCGCAAAGGACACCCAAAAATACACCGTGGTAATTCGAAAAACAAAGAAAATTTCACAAGCGATTAATGCCAGTCAAGAAGCCGGATCCTGTTGTATACAACAACAAAACACCGAAACCCGCGAACACTCACGAAAATCAAGATATCATATCGAGATAGCCTCTCGCTGGCATATCCAAAATCCACACACTGGCCGGCCGGTGGTAGGTTGTAGTCTAAATTTAATGGCCCACAAAAGTGTACGGAACACCCGAGTGTTGTCCGCCCAGTAATTAATTATTAATACCCACGCACACACACGTACACTTGAGCGGAACTTCATCGCCTTTGAGTTCTTCTTCGTCATCTGCAGCATTGCGTCGTGCACATCTGGCATCCCAACGCATTCGTATGGTTGCCAATTTTTTCTTGGTGGACTTGACCACGACGTGTGCGGTAAATTGAGATATTTATTTTTTATACATATATCCATCCTGCGGTTTCTTTACATCCTTCATCGAGAAGACAAAAAAAAATAAAAATTTCGAGGAGGAAAAATTACTGCGCTGCTGTTACTCTGACGCAAAGAATACGAATTTGAGACTAAGTTTGCAAAAAAAGATTTGATTCTTCGATGATGACTTGATGATGTAGATTGTGATTGGCGTTGTTGTTTTAAAAAAGTTCCGAGATTAGTGAGAGTAATCAATAGTTTGAAGTTTTTGATTTTCAAGAACTTATCTCGATTCATGCTAATGAAATAAAATGCTAGTTGGTTGCTTACTCCTAAGCTCGAAACCAAAACTAGGGGTAAGCTGTCATAGTTTCCGGGAGTTTTAAGGGTTTTTCGGCGAACCGTTGACAAATGGAGCGCTGAATAAAAATTAAGAGGGAGAGACAGAGAGAAAGCATTGTTATCCCCATAAATGACCCTTGGACTTGGAGAATTGTTCCTTTTGCCATTGCATCAAACTCTAGGATCACTTTTTTCAGCGCCACGTTGAAAAGGACGCAAAATGCCTGGCACGATTTCTTTTCCCTCATACTTTTGCTATTATCTCATGAGTTCCTTATGGCATATGGCGGACCATACAGACCAGGTTTTTAATCCAATTCATCGCTATTCTAACTTTATATACACTAAGTGTTAGCAGCATATTGTAGTTATCGTTCATTGCTCATCGCTCAGTAAACTGGCCCTTCAGCAAATCAACAAAGTGCTCTTCCCACCGGTCCAAGATGTCTTCGAGATAGGCGATTATATCTGTCTTTGCAGTATGTGCAATTGCGTAGTAAATTGCGTCATACCGTGGACACTTCGTTAGAACTTCTGCGCGCTGTCTGTGCAGTTCCAAACTGCACGAGATTCTTATCCCATGATGCTTTCTCTTACTGGCCAACTATTTTCTTATATCCTCTGTGCTTTAAATATTCTCCTTCCCGTCCTATTAGCATTGCTCAGTACGCATCATTCCAGCGTTCAGTCGCTAGCTTACATTCATCGTCGAACCAGTCGTTCCGTTCTTAAGGACTACTTCCTAAGATGGAGTCAGCAGTGTGATACTGTGCATATTTTTAAGGCGCTCCTATTTCTCTTCTACACCCTGCATCAAAGCACTAGGAGTAACTCTCCTTAATTAAGAGTGAGTCCTATCGCGTGAGTCTAAATCATTTTGTAAAAAAAAAGGATAATCCGATTCTTTATCGCTTATTAACTCTTCCATGCTTTGTAGCGGCAGCATAGTGCAGAGCATAGTCATCGCTAATTGGTAGATCCCCAAATTTCTCCGATAGGTAGCTCTCGATTGATTCTATATTAATGTAAATAGTTTCAAGTCAACAGCATATAGTAGACTATGGGAAAAATTGAGGAATATAGTAAAAAGAAAGGGACCAAAATGACTTCCTTGAGGTACTCCATTGTAAATAAGGATGATAGGATATTAATAGGTAAACCAACTAAAAAAGCATGCTTTCTGTCAAGTAAGGAGCCAGCGAGGACGATTGATCATGCTTCAACCAGTCAGAATTAAGACGGCACATGTTATTCACACTATTATGCTGATCGCTAACGGCCCTGATGCAATTATAAACCCTTAGTGTAGTTTCACGTTTTGGGAGGCCAGGACCGGATGACGATAATGATGATGATATGATGATGATGATGATGAGGAGGATGATGATGATGAGGAGGATGATTAACCCAATTAAGGAAATAAGAAATTTCTCTAGGGCCTCCTTTACAAGACAATATTTGAATAACAAACATTTTTACTTACCTACATTTTCAATGCTAACAAAATCTGACAAATCAACAACAACACTGAAAAACCGAACTAGCCATTATCTTCAAGGATTCATCAAAAATCTGCACTAACCTTCGCCAAATGATCGTCAAAGTGATTCTTGCGGTTATTGTCCGATTAAGTGGGTCGTCTCGGTTGTTCCTCTTCGTCATCGCATTGAGCAGAGAATGATTAACGTTAGCCTATGTTCTGGTGATGTTAAATAAAAATCAAATGGCGAATTCGTTGTCATCATCATTATTGGAGTCGGTCGAAATTGTCGTTGTCTTAACCGAATGATGTAGGGCACCCCGCAATGCCGCTCCATATCTTCAATAATGTGTACTTCGAATAGCTGTGATGGTAGTGCCATGACTGTGGTGATCTGAGTTACGCCCCTAGGCTAATAAAGCCAATGCAGTTTAGTATCATTTAGTGAACATAAAATCCCATAGACTCGTTGTGGCGTGTTTGTTGGTTGATCGGTTTTGTTGTTGTTCTTGTAGTACGTAAGTAATAATAATAATAATAAAAAATACTCTTAGCTCCGTCCGTCACATCACATCATGTCGGTGTAGTCCTAACATTAAGTTCGCGGTCGCTCGCACACAGATCTCAAGATCATAATGTGACCTTTTGACTGACAGATCTGACGCCCACATACTCGAAGCAAGTGCGCGCGATCGGCGGTCGGTCGCTGGCGGTATATTACAACCACCTTGTTTGGAGGGAAGCAAGATAATTTTAGGAGTTGGTTGCGCGGCTAAGCAGCAAAGAGCGTATCGTAAAGTAAAGTGCTTCGATTTTGTGGGAATTTGTTGCTCGATTTTCCAGCTCTTCCTCGAACCGAACAAGCAACAGCTTTCAAAATTATTTCACGACTTTTCCCCACTCAGACAGCGCAGCGCATATCATTTTTTTGGGTTGCGTCGCCGTCGCTCGGCTGGTAACATGTTGTTACATCTGTCAAATTGACGATGACGATGACGATGACGACGACGTTTAGCGTTTAACTATCCATCTGGCTAAGCATCGTCGTTGTTAACCTGTAAGTTAGCGGTTCATCTCAATGTCCAGCCGACCTCAAATCGTAATAACATAGATTGTTGTTGCTGCACTAAATTGCACTGGATATTGGTGCGGTAAATAGGCATCCTGCCGTCCTGATGTGCACGACCTGATCACGAGCGCGTCCTCATCATCTTATGATGATTGTCATTTGGGTTTTGAATAATCAAAAAGAAAAACCTAATACATATGCGAGTAGAAAACGTAAATTGCTGGTTATTCTGGACTGGAATATGAAATTAGAGATGCGATCAGTAGGAGATGGGTTGGCAAGTTATACTCAAATTTGGCGGCATTCGCAAGGTAAACAAATTACTGCATATATAAAAAAAAAAAAAGATGTAGATTTCATTGCTTTATGCTTAAGATCGATTGAATAGAAGAAAGAGAAAATAAGCAAGTGATCATAACCAAGTATCAAAACCTTTGAGTACTCAAAGTTATTTATTTCTTTAAAAAAAACAACAAACTAATCAATTACTGTTAGATTTTTCAAACCAAAATTTCCATTTTTTCACACGATCTCTCTGCCTTCCCCTAAACATTACGCATGCAATGAAAAAAAATTTGTTACTGGCGCCACTCGCGGCTACTATCGGGTTGAATAGTAGTTGAGAGCTGAAAAAACCAGCTCTCACTCAAAATCACGAATTTCCTGTTCGTTTGTCAGGCGATCTACATAACCGACAAGTAGTGTAGATCACCTTTCGATTGATTTGTAAGAAAATATACAATTCAGTGATGGATGTTGCATGGGCAACAAAATCATTCCAATTACTTGACCTTTTAAGGCGAGTATCATTTGTTCGTTCAATGATCTGATGATCTATCTTTCGATCGCCTTGCACTGCTTGACTCTGAATATCCCCCGAATATAGCTGCCTACCAATAATTCAGTTTGATTAATTGAAACCACGATCTAATCTATCAAAATGCTCCCTGTCCCTCTTTTCTAACATACGGCTAAGAGATCATTTGAGAGATCCATCAACGCACTAAATTTTTTTTTTTTAGACCGCTTTCTTTCAATCGACGGAAATGTTTTCTATGGGTGTCGTTTGCCGCACAATCGCAAATAATTGTAAATGTTCGATCAGGAAGAAGATCGATTGTTGTTCAACCGAAATTGCAAATTCTATTGGACTAATGTACTTTAGACCTCTTTAACGATCGTTAACAATTATTGCCGATCCCGTCAAGGAGTGATTTCGCGCCAAATACAAAAAAAAAATAAAAAACTGACATCACGATGACTAATGCACTAAACGAAATCTCTGCCGTGACCCGTTGATGAACATACTCAAAATATGAAAGAAGGATCGTTGATCGGATCAAATCGAAATGAATCGATCAATCATATTTACACCTAATTGATGTTTGGATACAAAATGGAAAATTAGATGCCGTACAAAAGTGAACACAATCGTTACAGATTGTATAGTAAGCGAGTCACCCCAATGATCGTTCGCTCTGTTGTCTGTCTGTCAATTGGATGCTTTTCTCCTTTTATATAAACAGAACGAACAATTGATCAGCCTTGAAAACTGCTATCTCTTGGATTACCAAATCGGTTGAATCACAAGCGATCGATCAATTCAGAGCATTGATGATCAACGACTCATCAAGAGCATCATTATCAGTCAAGCGAACGAAAGGCTTGCATCAGTTCAGATGTTAATTCTTCAATCACAGCGTGAGTTCTGATCTGATTTTCCTGTTTTTGGTATCATATTAAGGTAAATAGAACATACTACAAATGCTCCCAAACTGAGACAAGATCGGTTCTCCATTAATTATTTCGGTAAAATCGAATTTTAAAAGTGCAACGTTGAGGGTAAGCTTTCAAGGCTACGCTGGACTGCAACGATCTTATAACCAAATGTATACTGAATTCCACTATAAATTCTGCAAAAAAAAAAATAAAAGCGAAGCACTGCAACCCAACCACAAAAAAACCAAAATCGTAAAGAAGCCCTGTACACAGCGCACCAGCCCCGCGACACAGCGGCTCGACCAATTAAAATAAAAGTAAAAACTGTTGTCACCGGAAATACACATGTGTGCAAAGTTTTAATAAAATCGGGATTTGGTAAGCGGGTTACAAATCGATCTCAAGATTCCACGACAAACAGGCAAACACACGGGAATGCGAAGTTAATATCATAATAATATTTGGCTCTACAACCGGTGTCCGGTTCGATGTCGAGCCGATGTCATCCAGTTTGGCATCACTAAAGTCTGGGCGTCCTGGTATACGCCATCCTGCCAGAGTAGGCTTAAACCGACCTCGCTGCCATGTTCTATAAATCCTACCACAAAAAAATCTCCGAGCAGGATCCTCTTCGTTTATGCGAGCTAGGTGTTCTGCCCAACGTAAGCTACCGAGCTTAATTCTCTTCACGATGTCGACATCGAGGCTTTCTCACATACGGGGCAAACAATTCTCCGTAACGCGGCTAAGAGGTCAGAATGCTTTTTGCTAAGCACCCAAGTCTCGGGTCCATATGAAAGTACTGGTATGACCATTGTCTTATGCACCAGCAGCTTAGATGTTATGGTTAAATTCCTGGATTTGACAGACTAAAGCGGGCTTTGTTGGCTTTGAGCAACCGTATTTCTTGTATTTCTGGTTGCATGCTGTTATCGGCTGCTACTGTTGACCCGAGATAAAGGATTGCATTACTTCAAATACACGCTCCACTATTTTAATTGCGGGAGCAATATTGAATGGGCTTGATAGTGATCCGGATATTTTTACTTGGCTTATAACATTGATCATGGTCAACCTACATAGTCATGTCAGTTTATTTGGGATGCTAAAGTTCTACTCTGGCTATCATAGGTAAGTTTTGGAACTCTAGGCATTTTTCGTTCACCTGCGTAAGAGGGTAAATCTGATCAGTTGTTGATTTGCCACACTGTTATGGACCAATGATGACTTTAGCGTATGGGGCTATCCACTCTTGAAGGATAGAGGAGAAAATCTTATACCACGATAATTGCTGCAGGTTGCGGTATCTCCCTTCTTATGTATGAGGTACAGGATGCCTCTTTTCCAGTCTTCTGTCTTTGCTTCTTCCTTCCATATTTGCACTATTAGTTCATGAATTGCATGGGGCCTCCTGATTTGATAAGCTCCGGTTGGGATTCCGGCGCCTTATTATTTTTGGGTCGATTAGCTACTTTCCTCTTTGTTTGGTGGTGGCAGCATAGTGTGGTCTTCCATCATTGGTGAAGCCTCCAATTCCCCAGTTAGCTGGTCACTTAGCAATTCATGAAAGTGCTCTTTCCAGCGCGCGTCTTTGAGATCGGCGAACAGATGACCCTCTTTGCCTTTGCAGTATGTGCAATGCGCTGTATATTACGTTATACCGCGGGTTCTTTGGTAGAACTTCCCCGCCTGGGTGGTCCTCGCTCTCTGTACAGTTCTAGTTGACGGACGAGATTCTTCTCCCAGGCTGCTTTCATTCGCCGGTGAACTGTTTTTCATATCTTTTGAGATCTTTATATTCATCTTTGCGTGCCCGCGTTCTATGAGTTTGTTGCATTGCTCGGTGCGCAACATTCATACGTTCAGTCGCTAGCTTACATTCATCATTGAACCAGTCGTTCCGATCTCTACGACTACTGCTTAAGATGGAGTCAACAGTACTAATGACGGTATTCTTAAGTCGTGTCCAATTCTCTTCTACGCCCGTCATCCCAGCCACAGGACTTACTCTTCGTGCATTTAGGGCGAGTCCTACCACTTGTCCGTAGTTGTTTCTGATCTCTTCGTTGCGAAGGGCAACCGTGTCGACTAATATTTGAAAAAGTTGCACGAAAAATTGAAAAATTCGTGAAAAACTGAAAGTGCTGTATCTTTATCCATAGGATTTTTGTACTCACTCACGACCATAACTCACACGTATATATTTTTTGCCGATATAAGTGTCGATTCTATGGTTTTCTTGGTGGCTGGGTAGTCAAAAATGGGTGTGGGCGTCGGTGGACTGGAGGTCAGTTGGCGGATGGTTGGATCGGGTTGGCAGCCGGGTATTTCCGCTAGTAAATAATAAAAAACGAAATATTAAACAACTTTTTAATTTATAGTTCTTGAAGAATACCACGAACATGTCAATTATACAAGCGTCCACTATAAAATGCAGTCAAGACACGAGGAAGATCACAAGGATTATTGCAAACGCTGTCGGTCTGGCTGCATGAGCCAAAAATGTCATCATTTATAGATTTGTAGAAAACACACCAAAAAAATTACAACCGAATTATAAACTAAAGAGCTTTCCGAAGAAGCAAAAATTCCAATCGAAGCAGGAGACGGCAACGATTTTTTGGGTGACATAAAAAAATTCCAAACTTGTGTGTCGCCAAAGCACAAACGCATTATACATACCACCTACCAGATCTTGGTAACTGATGGCTGAGCTGGTAATTAATGACGCTTAATTACGAAGAACTTGTTGTCCGAAAATCCGCTCAGAATCACCACACGAAACAAATGTTAACAAGAAGCAGATCACAGATTGCGTGTATGCCGCGCTCCATTTCAGAAAAGAAACCATCTCTAAATCGGATTTAATCTGTTCTTTCGGAACATTCCAAAAATGGACCTGCTCTTGGTGTTGTGTAACACACAAACACACACACACATCAAAAAGAAGGTAATTTCGGGAGTAATTAATTGTCAAACGAAATCTCGAAAACGAAAAAAACAATGACAGGTTAAATTATGATGTTTATTTGTCCACGGGATTGCGTGTTGTTTTTTGTTCATCTTCGAGTGAAACAAGAATCGATTTTGATAAAAAAAAAAAAAATTCAAAAGTGACCATCGGGGAATAGGAAACATTCAATATTTCTCATTCGTAATTCCACTTAATATCTGTTTGACACACACACCCTTACACAAAATAATACCAAACTCCAATTTCCATAAATTGCCGATTAAAAGGCACGAAATGTAGATTAATTTTGTGTCGCCGGTCTGCCGCACTCCACTCACTATCCAACTAATCAGTCGGCGGACTTGCTGGCACAGTAGGCGAACACCAAACACTCGATGTCCTATTAAGTGGATTGGAGTGTTTTAGCTGTGGTGGTAATTTTTTCACGCTCTCGACGACAACACGATTAGATGCGCGGTTATCAAAAAGTCTTTGTATCATTAAAATGCTTTCAAATTATAATAATAATTACGACAGTTTAACTGTCTTGCGACGAGACTTTTCTGCTACTGTGATTGTGTTGGTTTATTGCTTTTATTCGAGTTGGGTTAACTTTAAAGAGAGACCGCAGCGGTATTCTTTTAAATTCCTCAATTCAATTTGGTCATTGTAGTGCAGTTTCTTTAGGAGAGATGATGAGAGTAAACTTTAAAGGGTACATCGTTGGAATGAAAAGGTTAGATAAATTGGAATGCATATAGTCCTTTTGTTCATCAAAATTTCGTTTGCATTCATTTATACTTCAACATTTTGCTTTCCAGAGTTTTGCCACGTCACATTTTCCAATCACATTTAGAAGGGAAATACTATAATAGCTGCTTTTTCCATCGGCCAACTGTTCCTGAACTTTTGTTTTGATTTGTTTAATTATTCTAAGAGACGTACCACCTCTCTAATGAACGATGGTAAATCCTTAGTAGCAGAATTTCTCAACTCCGCTATCGAGCATAATTACTTGTGAAAGATGCGTGCACTTAACCAAAGTAATGCTTCGCATTCACTCTTCATCTTCCGAGTGGATTCCACATTCTGTCTCTGGGCCCACACCAAATTTGTTAAGATGATATCGCAAGTCAGAATCACCTGTTAGAAAACTCACCAGCTTTCTAATGCCTATTCCCTATTCAAATTAAGGATTTCCTTGTACGAAAAGGGCCTGATTAATTGTTTGGATTGCTTAAGTGCCGGAACGCTTTCCTAGTAGGATAGACAAAGTTTGTGTTCCAAACAATTTAGCAGTGTTGTGGCGGCAGCCAAGTAAAACCATGGTAGGATTGAGGTCCTATGAACGCAGATTCCGAGCCAGCCTTAGCTAGCTCAATTCGCTGATGACCAGGTACCCAACCGATTTTGACTTTGTTGTGTCTAGCAAGATATTGCAGTGCATCGTAACAAACTTTGTCTGATATCGAGCATGAGCGCTCTAAGTGCTCCTTGGCTATCTGAAAAGATATATATTATAGCACATTTATTAAGGTTAATCCCGGCGCATGGAGTTCCTCCTGGAAAACCAAGGGACTTTTTCCCATTGGTATTGAGACTTTTGTGTTGGATTCAAAGATACCAGCTCCAACTCCAGCTACCATCTTCGATACATCTTTGAATAAGACTTGACCTGAACCAGTTTACCCGGTCCAATATTTGTACCTCAAATTTCTTTCCGAAACAGTGCTTCCTGACTTAACATGTATCTTTCAGGAATTGAGTCAAGAATTTTCAGGTGACCCACATTGTTATAGGTTTGTACACGTTTTCTAGTTGCAGGTTAATAGCGCAACTAACAGTCGTCTTCTTGATGAAGATTTGCAAGGGTGAAAGCCATACGTCAGCATCTAATGCCGTCGTGGGGAAAGTACGCATGGCACCCGTTACAGCTAGATAGGCAATTCTTTGTAGCTTCTGAAGCTTAGTTGACGATATCCGTTCAAGACCTTTTGGGCACCAAACCATGGCCGCGTATATGGTAAAAGGTGTCATTTTAGAATTTAGACTACAAGTTCTGCCGTAGAGGCATCTACTGACCCAAAGGCCCTAGTAGAGCGTTCGATGGGGGAATTGATATGAGAATTCCAGTTTAGCCGTTTATTAAGGATGATGCCGAGATATTTAACCTCACTGAAATAATCTAATGTGGTGCCTTTGATGATGATAGGTCCCGAATCGACCTGCCTCCTTTTCGTGAAAGGCACAAGATCGGTTTTGCAAGGATTTATGGATTGTCCTTCTCTGCTGCACAAATCTTGAACGTGTAGTAAAGCAACTTGCATGACAATAGTGATTGTCGTGCTGTGCTTACCACTAATAAATTGCCAAATCGTGTGCATAACCAATGGCGATATAGCCTGAACTGTGAAGATCGACTAGAAGATTGTCAATGACTAGTGACCATAGAACAGGAAAAGACACTCCTCCTTCGGGACATACCTTAAGTGCAATCACAGATACAGATACTGATCCCGAGGAGGAAATAATATCTCGATTTTCAAGCATCCAATCCAATGATTTGTCGAGTCTTCGATACTCCTGCTATTTTGATTGCCCTCGCAACAGTGTCGTATCCAGTGGTATCGAAAGCGCCCTCAATGTCGAGAAAAGCACACAGGGCCACTACCTTGGAACGAAAAGATCCTTCTATCTTCTTTACAAGTTTATAAAGGGCACCTTCTGTGCTTTTGCCTTTTCTGTACTCAAACTGACTTGAGCGCGGAGGTCTAGATAATTCTAACCAGCCTCTTATATGAACACCAATAAGTCTCTTCATTATTTTGAGAATAAATGATGATAGACTTATAGGTCTGTATGATTAAGGCATACAGATGGCTTGTGGAAAGTGGAACGCCCATGTAGAAATATACTCACATGATGTTTATTTATTTGAAATAACTTCTCTTTTAAAGATTATCCAAAAGCTTGAGGATAGTAGATAGTTTGGAAGCAGCAGGGTAATTGTTTATTGTATTTTTATATTTAAATATAATGGATAGATTAGGAACTTTTCAATCTTCAAGAAATATACCTAAACGCAGAGATTCATTGAATAAAAAACAAAGCGATTTTGCTAAGCAGTCAGCACAATTTTTTTAAACAATAGAAAAAATACGGTAATGATCAGAATTGCATTATGAAGGAATAATACAGAAAGCAGCATTTACTTCATCCGGAAAATATAAATGTTACAACAATCGGTAATACGTTCTAAATCCTTATAAATTTCATTAGAAAAATAAGAGTTTATTTATATAACATACACTTATATAGCTCCTAAGTTTGATTATACACTTACTAATAACATTATTTTATTGTTAGTGAATTAAATTAATTATTTAAAAAAAAGTATTTAAGAGCTAGGTTGGCGACAAATTGAACACCAAGGGTAGAGGAGAAGCGGACTCACTTAAATAAATCATCGCGATTTACCTATTTCCTAATGGCATAAAATGCAAAAAGGATTCAAAGGACCTTTACAGTGAATTTCAATAACTCAATAGGTACAAAAACTCAAATTTGGTGATTCCATGTGTAACAGGCATTCTGGGAATTTTCCCATCTCAACCTCAACCAGGGATTTGTTTCCTCCTTAACTGAGTCAAAATCATAAAAAACGCATAAAACATTACTTTACCCAAAATGAGATCACTCGCCGCAGCAATCTTATGAGCACGATCGTGTCAATGTTACACGGTACTCTCTTTTACGGGTGGCCATAAAAATGCTGCAATCCACAGTCGACCTCGATATGCAAAGAGGAGAGGAATAAAAAATTAGTTTCACTTTTTGTTGATTGCCTGACGGACGGACGGACGGACAGTGGTAGTGATTCTCGTTTTTTTCCAAAGAAATTGAACAAAAAACCTCGAATAAAAAAAGGATCGCCACCAGTTACAGTGCACGCGAAATCGAAAATGTCACGAATTGCGTTTTTTAAGCAAAAACTGAAAAACAAAACAATGTGTCACAAAAGTTAATGCAACCGAGAAATTTCAACACGAAGTGCAGACTGTCTTTTATGATCCAATTTCCAGGAATATGATTTTTATGCGAATCCGAGGCGAGAGTGCACACGCACACACAAATTGCTCTTGTGACTTTCGAGCTAATTACCTGCAAAACGTTAAAAAATGAAACACTCAGCTATCGATTTCTATGCGGATATTAATTACCGGAATAAAAAAAAAGGTCACTTGGGTCGAGTTTTTTTTTTTGCAACAAAAGGTATTATTGTGCTGTGCTAAAAAGTCAGAAGGATTTTCGCTCATTTACTGATGAAAAAAAAAAGGCGAAATTATGCTACGGGTTGGTTTGGTTAGGTCTTTTCACTGAGAAACCCAATAAAAAACCGATTTCAAATGACAAAACCGTAAAATGGCAATAATTGCGTTCGTGAGTGTCCCATAAAAGAGGTATCTCTCTGATTCCCTGAAGCTAACTGGCAGTAAAAAACGCATTTCCCTGATAAAGTTGATCGTTCTTGCTCATCCGATGCCTTCGTTTATCGCATATTGCAGCGCGGAATAAAACCTGAACATTGTTTGCTCCCATTTTATTGCTAACCGTTTGTTTTTTATGAGTTTAATGCCGCAATATAAGGTTATACAAAAGTTGCGTTGCTCGGAATTAGATGCTGAATTTCGTCCTTGCAGTAAATGTGTCTGCAAATGAGGTTTGGTATTTTTTTAAGATGCATAAAATATTCCTGTCGGCCGCTCGCTAATTTTTTGCTCTGTCAAATATTTGCCCAAAAGTCACATCTCATCGCATCACATCATAACAGACATTCGTCCTTGACTTTAAGCCACTTTTTAGTCGCAGCAATTGTTGTTTTTTATTTTTATTTATTTTCTTTTTAACCAGCCGATTTTATGGGTTAATTAGTCATTTTTTTAGGCTTAGGTCACTCGAAAATCTTTAAGCAAAGACTGATTGCCCGAAACATTATGTTTTTAGAAGTCATAATGATAATAAAAGGAATTTTAGGATTTCAAAATTTTCCGAAAGACTCGACAAGGAAAAAACTTACATTACTTCCAATGTCAAGACTTAAAAATTTCATATGAACCAAAGGGATGTGAGAGTGTAGGAATCGCTGATGTTTCTATAAGCTGAGCCTTTTTAGTTTGCGTCTTTACGTGAAAGTATGGGAGAAAGGCAATCTGGGCCTCATAATAAAAAATCCCAACGTGAGTACCGCATACAAAATTTTCTCCTGTATGCTTTAAGATATGATAGCCCAAACAACTAAAGTTCAATACTTACCGATACAAGTGTGGATTCATCCCAAGCAAATGAACACATGAAAAGACTTTCACCCATAGGTGGATAACGTAATAATGTCAAGAGTTCCAAAACTCACTATGGCATCTGTTTATAGAAATCAATGCCTGGCATACGAGTAGATGGAGTGGGTCTTTATAAAACAATGATAAAGTTGGGCAGCATCCCAAAAGGAAGCGGCTACTATGTATGTTGACCATGACCAATTTTTAAAGTCAAATAAAGATCTAACGATTACTATCAAGCTCATTCAATATCCAAAACGGGCTCCGACAAAGATATGGACAGGCCTGTGTCCTCTTCAACCTGGCATTAGAGAGAGTGATACGAGACTCTTATGTAACGATGAGATGGTGTAAATATGACTACGATACATATAGTGGTTTAGACGGGATAATGCGACATATACGCTTTATACCCATACAGACAAACAAACAGCCAACGGCAATCCTCTATAAGTTTATCTAATCGTCTGGTTTACTTAGAAGATATTAAATTAATGCTAGAATTCATCGAGCTGTACAAGAAGCTTTCATCCAGATCGACTCGGTGGGATGAAATCTAGCGCTGCATACAAATGAGGGCAAAACAGAGTACATGGTGGTCACTTCTGAGAGCAACATTGGTCCCTCAATTATTAAGATACTAGTGAGTACCCGTCAAAAATTACCGAATCGTTTTTTTCTTGGGAGCACCAACGAATATGAATATGAATATGGTGAATATGAACCAGATCCATCCATAAACACACATTTTCGTATATATCTCAACTCCAGCGCCACCCAATGGGTCCAAAAAACAAATATATGGTGTGAATATGAACCAAATCCAACCACAAACACACATTTTCGTATATATCTCAACTCCAGCGCCATCTGATGGATCAAAAAAAAAAACCTAAACTTATCGGAGCACCAAACGAACATATGGTGTAAATATGAACCAAATCAAACCATAAACACAATTTTTCGTAAATATCTCAACTTCAGCGCCACCTAACTGGTGCAAACTTAAGTTAAACTTATCGGAGCACCAAACGAACATATGGTGTAAATATGACTACGATACATATAGTGGTTTAGACGGGATAAGGCGACATATAAGCGTTATATTCATACAGACAAACAAACAGACAACGGCAATCATGTTTTTATGAGATTGGAGCGCCAACTATCTCGGGTTAATTATAGCAGCCAAAAACAGCATGGAACAGAAGGCCTAAAGTTTCTTAAAGGCAATAAAGTATTTTAGAGTCTGTCAAGACTCTTTCCAATTTACGAACGTAGCCATAACATACAAGCTACTGGTGTATAATGGATATTCCAGCACTGAGACTGGTTGTTTAGTAAAAAGCACTTCTTGGCTTATAAGCCGCATTCGAAAGGAAAGTCTTATGAAGACATTGTTGGCCCCATTTGTTCACAAGGACCATTCCGGGACTTTATAATTATGACTGATGAGATCGTCGAGCGTTACAGCAACAATGACGTTATATAGAGAATTAAGTTCTCAGAAGGCTCTATTGGTCAGGACACCCAGCTCGCACAAACACACTCAAAAAGTCCTCTACTGTAAGATCCACTAAACACGACAGCGACCAATTCTACACTGTTAGGATGACTTAGTCAAGAACGCCCAGATTTGATGGATGTAAAACTGGAACCGGTGGAGAGATTGTTGGTGGTAGGTCAAGACTGAACCCCGCTTATAGTAACAAATATGATGATGATGAAATTGAAAGCAGTGTTGATCATAATCACATTCAAATAGACATTATTGATGGAGATAACTGACCATAACTGACCGCCATTTGTGCGGTAAAGTACTATCAACACCATCTATAGAACAATACGTCATTGTTGTAGAGCTGGAGGATGGGCCCCTTGCTTACCAACCCTGCGGCATTATGCATACTTATTGTACCATCTCCCATCTAGCGTTGCTTCGTTGCAGGAGTAAACTTTACAGCCCCACAATAAACCCCCAGAATGAAACTGGGTCCTCACGATAGTTGTCCCAGTCCAGGCAGTCCTCTGAAAAGGTCCAGCTGGTCTCTCAGACTCGGTTTTCCCGAAGGTCAGCCTTATCCGTTTGGCAAGATAACTCCCGTGGTACCAATTCAACCTTGGATGGTGTCTCATATCAATTGCTTCAGTTGCCTGGGCGATTGAAGAGCAGACCCTGGCAGTACAGCCATCCGGAACCTAACCATCTCAGTTGTCATCAGGATAGCAAGCTATCCCGAGTTCTCCACACGCGACCTTGGTCAGATATGGCATCAATGATGACCCGTTCGTTCAGGTATGAGTGCCTGGGGGATTGCAAAGCAGACCCTGGCAGGACATCCTTCCGGAACTTCGAACTCCATCATTTGCCACTAGGACAGCAAAGTCATCCCAGGCCCAATATGTTAGACTGCACTAAATACGATGAGACCGTAATTTAAAGATTCTCTAAGTACTAGCCCTTTCTGGGTTGTTAAAGTACAAAGATATTGCTCATCCCGAGCATTCTCTTAGTACCTGTGGCCTTTATTTACTTTCCTTTGTAGAACCCCGCAGCCTACCCATTGAAAGGGTAAGATGCAGCTGGACCCCGCCAAGATGAGAACATAACGTCAGTAAGAAAATGTTCTAAAAGACCTTTGTGAGATGTTGACTTTTATTTTCAGCAAAACCAGACCAGAGAAAACCAAAAATCCAGATCAGTAACACCAGTACCCTTTTCTGCTGATAAAAAATTACTCTTAAGTCAGATGACCACAAGGTTGCCATCTACATAAATTTAATTGATTGCTTATGAGAAGGGCGTCGCAAATCGGTTTTTTGTTTAAAAAAAATCAGAATATATTGTACAAAATTTGGGATTTAATAAATAAAACATAATTTGATGGCTAACTTAACGATTTGTTTTCCAAATAATAATCCATTAAGTATGCTAAGCTTCTTAGAAGATGCAGAGCTGCACAAATTATTTAGTGCCATCGCAATACGATAAAATCATAATCAACAGCAATCTAGGTAATGGTTATCAACGAATTTAGTTGAAAATTTATTCCAATACAACAAAGGCTTAGAGGAGTTTAGTGCCTAATGAGGCTTTCATCCTACGCAGTACACACGCAATAACTGTCGCTAGCCAGATAAACCCAAAGTTATGTCGCCGTTAAGTTGGGTTAACAAAAATATTTCAAAATGCTCTCTTGTACAGTAGCTGTGATGGAATTCTTTTCGCTTAAATTTCCCAAATTGTCTGAAAAATGTCATCTCCACGATCAATAAACATACACACGAACAAAATTTATTGTCTATTGTTTAGAAGCAAAATGGAGCCCCGTAATAAAATCCGAACCCCAAAAATATGAAATATTCGAGAATACATCAACTTGACCAGAAGGTACAATACACTCATACACTATATATTATGACAAGTGTTACGATTGTTAAACGATAAAACCGACTCATCGTTGTGGGAACGTTCAAATGGCCAGCATCTCAGCGAAGCTGTTGAATTGGACCGATTGACCAAAACACGCGTAAATATTTAACAACGAAATTAACAGAGTTATGTTGCTGGTCGAAAGTTGGCTATTGTATAAGGCAACTCTTCACAGGTCTACGAATTAATGCTCATTGTTATCGGCTATAATCCGTACAGTGTTTGGCGGCCAACCAGTAGGTTAAATGTTCAAATTTGGAGCTCTATTGTGTGGATATTTTGTGGAGCATGAGCTACACTGGCATTTTATTGTTAAGGAAACGAGCGGAGAAATCCAAATATTTATGACGGTAAATAGTCCAATTGTATTGCGGTTAACACTTTATAGCCCTATACGTAATTGTATCAACTGATTCACACTTGTCGGCCGATCAGTCGTCAAGTTATTATCATCTACCTGTGGGAACCCAGACACATCAACAAGTTTTCGACACTTAGGAGCTTATTCATTTAGGAGCAAGTTTACGAAAGGTCACTAATGGGAGAATTATTTTTTATGGAGAAACCAGTTTCCCTGTGGATGAAAAATAATTTGCAAAAACGCAAAATCATTCGGCTTACATTGACTTTTAAGCAACTCACGCAAAGTGAAAACAAAAGCTCCCAGTTTAGTAATTAATGGGCGCACATCAAAAGACTCGGGTCGAAATGCGATTTCTGATCGTGGTGTGCGCTCAAAACCAACAAGAAAATATTAATGCGAAATCTATCAAGAGTGTGACACTTGGCAAACAAACAAATATCACCAAAAATTGGACTCTACTCTGAAATTAATGACCGCCAGTCTGAACGAATGAATCTTCCTATAATCTTGCGTTTTGCCTGACATCGCGGTTTATGACAAATTGCCATAAATCACTCACTGATTAGTGTTGTGTTCTTCTGCGATGCTTTTAAGTGAACAGATTCGACGGCACTCAGTAACGCTCAACGATATTTCGAGATGAATCGATATCGACAAAACAACAATTAGGTATTCATTTCTTTTGTTTTCATATTCGGGTGGCGATTATCAAGAGGGCGTTGATAAAATCGTCGACGACGACATCACAGACACATCAAGAAAATACACGGAGTGGTCAAATTATTATGAGAACAGTTCATCTCGCTTCCTTTTGTGGGTGAAATTAAAGGCACTAAAGACGAAGTAATGGTTTGGGTCAAGTGGATATTAAAATAACAACCCATAGAAATTATAATCGTTCATGTAAATTCACTATTCGAAGACACACATACACATACCCCAACACTTGCATCCCCAAATTTTACCAGAAAGTATTGTCATCAGAGATACACATGTGTGCAAATTTTTTATAAAATCTGTCTTTAGGAAGTGGGTTTAAAAAACACAGACTACCGGGATTAGAAAATATCAATACCGAAATCTTGGGATTAAGAAAATCGTCCGGGATTCCAAACTCTAGTTCTGACATAGTGGAATTGTTATGTGATATTTTTTTAAAATACATATGGCAAGTACAAGTACTCACAAAACTGAAATTGGGGCACTATAGTGCATTGATGTCCCTGCAAATTGTGTGATTTGAGAACAATCGAAGAGGTACTTAGAGGAAGCTGCTGTTTTTAGGAGCATGGGAGAATGCTACGTCTAGCATTTTGTGCTGTAAGGACGTGGAGAAGAATTAGACTTTCATTTTTAAAAAACGGTATAGACATCTGGGCAAACACATAAGGGACAAATTCTCAGATCTCGCACAGTATGATAAGCATTATTGTCAAGCAAATGTATGCGCGTATTTCTGAGTTAATTCTGTGATTGACTTTCCGCTTAATCTGTGCTTATTTCTGCGCATATATCTGCTTCAAAATAGAGTGTGGTGAGATTGTCTTAAAAACAACAACCAAGTGCATAATCCATCCTTAGATGGCACCTAGAACATTCTCGATTTAGTGATTAGGTGTGAAAACTTTTGCACACAAATTTGTCGACTTCATTATAATCGAGAACAAGTGGTCGAATTTCTAAGCAAACAAGACCGATGGTATGGTTCTGATCGAACCAGACACATTATATTATTGGCGTGTTGTAATAAGCAACAATAAATTGTAAAGAGCTGGCGACGGTCTGAAAACTGCGTAAAAGAAAACTTTTGCCTCCATCCTATCAGACACAGGTATTTAATTTTACAGACCGGACGACTGTCTTCAAACCGTGTCAGTATCACTCCTTACTTTCGTGTCTTATATTATAGGCCTTCAGTATACCTCCTCACTGTCACGTCTTCACTTTTAGGCCTTCAGCATACCAACTCACTGTCGCGTATTGTCTTATAGGCTTACGGTAATCCTCCTCATCATCGCATCTCGTCTTATAGGCCTCCCTGTCGTGTCTTATAGTCTTATACGCCCTCAGCATACCTCCTCACTGTCTCGACTTGTCTTATATGCTTTGAGCATACCTCCTCACTGTAGCGTCTTTTTTTACAGGCCGACAAATATCCCACCTCATTGTCGCTTATTATCTTGTAGGCCTTCAGCATACCGCCTCACTGTAGCGGCTCTTCTTATATGCCTTCAGTATTCCACTTCACTGTCGCGTCTTGTCTTATAGGACTACAGCATACCTCCTCACTGTCACGTCCTGAGTTGTAGGCCTTCAGCGTACCACCTTACTGCCGCGTATTGTATTACACCTTACCGTAGCATCTTGTCTTATAGGCCTTCAGTATCCCTCCTCATCGTCTCGTATTGTCTTGTAGGCCTTCAGTATACCTCCTCATCGTCTCGTATTGTCTTATAGGCCTTCAGTATCCCTCCTCATCGTCGCGTATTTTCTTTTAGGCCTTCAGCATACCTCCTCACTGCCACGTCTTGACTTGTAGGCCTTCAGTGTACCACCTTACTGTAATATAGGCTTTCACCATGCCTTCTCACTGTAGCATCTTTTTATAGGCCGATAGTATCCCTCCTCATCGTCGCGTCTTGTCAACATACCACCTCGCTTTCGCGTCTTGACTTATAGGCATTTCGCATACCACCTCACTGTCGCGTCTTGTCTTATAGGCCTACAGTATCTCTTCTCATTGTCGCGTATTATCTTTTAGGCCTTCAGCATACCGCCTCACTGTCGCGGCTCTTCTTATATGCCTTCAGTATTCCACTTCACTGTCGCGTCTTGTCTTATAGGACTACAGCATACCTCCTCACTGTCACGTCCTGAGTTGTAGGCCTTCAGCGTACCACCTTACTGCCGCGTATTGTATTACACCTTACCGTAGCATCTTGTCTTATAGGCCTTCAGTATCCCTCCTCATCGTCTCGTATTGTCTTGTAGGCCTTCAGTATACCTCCTCATCGTCTCGTATTGTCTTATAGGCCTTCAGTATCCCTCCTCATCGTCGCGTATTTTCTTTTAGGCCTTCAGCATACCTCCTCACTGCCACGTCTTGACTTGTAGGCCTTCAGTGTACCACCTTACTGTAATATAGGCTTTCACCATGCCTTCTCACTGTAGCATCTTTTTATAGGCCGATAGTATCCCTCCTCATCGTCTCGTATTGTCTTGTAGGCATTCAGCATTCCACCTCACTATCGCATCTTGTCTTATAGGCCTACAGTATCTCTTCTCATTGTCGCGTATTATCTTTTAGGCCTTCAGCATACCGCCTCACTGTCGCATCTTGTCTTATAGGCCGACAGTATCCCTCCTCATCGTCGCGTCTTGTCAACATACCACCTCGCTTTCGCGTCTTGACTTATAGGCATTTCGCATACCACCTCACTGTCGCGTCTTGTCGGATAGACCTTCAGCATACCTCCTTATATACCTATAGACCTACAGTAACCCTCATTATTGTCGCGTTTTGTTTTACAGGCCTTCAGATACGAGTATATTAGTTGGTGATAATAAGTGTCATTAGTTAATTTATATTTAAATGTTAAGTATTCTATGTTCAAAACCGAAATAAAACAAAAACAAAACTAGAAATAAAGGAAAACATTTAAAGATTTATCATTGATCCTTAGCAAACCGTTGAGTGCAAGCTCAGCAAAGAAACAGGTGACAATATGATAACAACATCGTCATCATCATAATATTTGGCTCAACAACTGTAGTCCGCTCTTAACGCATACCGCAAAAAATCTCACCACCGGTCCCGATTTCTTGCCAAAGTGCCCAAAATCATCCAGTTTGGGATCCCTTTATTAACAATACTAAGCAATAAACGTTTTTTTTTTTTTTTTTTTTTTTAAGGGAGACGGACATTACTTTTATTCTTCCAAATGACAGAATTCAAATACTGGGTATTACTAGCTTATATCCTGGGTCGTATGTATTCTAGTGCACTTTCACTACAACTCTCTCTATGGGCCATCCTCATCAATTGAGTTGAACATATTGAACATTTTACGGTGGATAAGGGTCAGGGTAGTGTGCAATGCCAAATTTCAGCTTTCTTATATATCGTGATAACAACATATTGACTTGGATTTTTCCTTTTTAGGTGCTGTTTAGAATATAGGAATAAAAATTAACAAAAAGTCTCCCACAAACATCATCAATAGCACCACAAACGAATACAAATTACACTCAATTCACAATAAAGGCACACAATGTGGGATATATGGAAATTTTCCAAGAATAAAATTCCATCTGTGGTATGGCAGTTGTTTTTCTACGGACAGCAATTAATCAAAAAAGATCACCTGCTGATCTACAACTAATGACCAATTCAAAATAGATAGAAAAATGTCAAAATTTTTGTTTGCTATACGAGTTGACTGCTCATAGAAATCCAAACCAATCAAAGCTCCACTTAAAATGAAAGTCCAACACTTAAGTTATGCGAAATGTTTGCACAGTCACTACTAACATTTTAAACAACAACAACAACTATTGTCTATCTGTGACACTGATGAAATGCCATGATCTTCTGGTTTAATATATCTTACCGCTATACCATTTCTGGAGAATGTCAGAAATAATTCCAGAAGAATTAATTACTGTCATCTTTTTGCCGCTCTAAACAAGATTCCCTTACTGAGACTTATTCTGAATTATCTATCTGTCTATCTGTCTGTCTGTCTATGTTTCTTTGTCTCAGCTGAATCTCGTTTCCATCAATGTCTTTTTTTGAAAAACCTGTGGCTATGTCGCAAAATAATACGCTAATTAACTAGTTATTATTCTAATGAAATTGTTTATGCGAACAACATATTGATTACTGCGCAGTTTGGCATATTTAATCCTCTTCGCGTAGTTGATTAATTATTTAATAAAATTCTACATTCAAAGCAATTAATACCAAAGTAGAATATTTGCATTTTGCAACAGATTGCGGTGGAATATAATGTGAGGAGCAATTTTTGTTAATTCGAGATATGCAGGGAGACGAGACGAAAGACAAAGAAACTGGTGGTTGCTTTTAACTGACTGATGGCTATTGTTATTAACAAACATTATCTAGTCTAATACTAGACTAACCTTTACTACAAGCCGATCTACTAGAGTACGGGCGCATTTCGAATTTCCAAATATTCCAAATTGACAAACCTACCCGCCAGCCCTACATAGTATCTTCCTATTATGTTCCGCAGTCTCACGTTGAAACATTCCGATCTGCAACAGTGTTCAATTAGGAATACGTTATCGCTCAATCGCTATCGCTATCGCTAAAAGAAACGTAAATAGGTAGAACTACAATCGAAAAGAATGTTCGGCTCAGAGCGAAAAGGGCTCAATAAAAAAAACAAATATAGTTGGCAACGGAATTTTGTAGTTGGTTAGTGTATTTTACTTTCCTACAAAAAGGTATCCGAAAAGACATGTATAGTGTGCACCGTTTGAGTACGATGCTCCTTGCTCGAAAAGTGATGTATCACTGTCAGTATTCCACTACCCATTAAGTGACTTTTCCGGTCAATATCATGCTATTTTTTTTTTCTCAAAACCGATTGTGAAGTATATCGGACGCAAATGAAAAACATATGCGGTCATTTTTGTTGCTCGGTGAAAATTTTATTTGCCTTTGTCGTAGTACTAACCTAGATACATACACGGAGAATTATGAAAAAAAAATATTTCCTTTAGGCTCGGCGGTGAATCGAACCTGCGATTTGGAGGGGTGTTTTGGTATTTTTCTCTTGATTTCTCTCTTGATTGACTTCTCTGCTGTGCACCAACATATCTATCAATTGTCTCTATGCAGAGATGGTTTTATATTTTATATTGATCGTAATATTTGTAGGGAATTAATTCGGTTGGGTCGAAATAACTTCGTTACAAGATATTGACAATGCCCCTCGAATAACCAGCGATGCGACGTAAACTGGACAAGAAGGCCATTTAAACGATTCTAAAAATAGTAGATCCGACACTTGAGATGAAAAATATTCCTGGAAAGGAAAACTTCTAATAACTGCCCCATCGTTTAAAAAGGAAAATAAGAACCCATGCAAGTTATTGTATAAACAAAATCAAAGACTAAACTTTTACAGTATCTTTAAATTTTACATTTGAAAGTATCCTTAACGGTGATGATGAAATATCAATAGTTATAAAATACACTACATCACCTGTTTATTGAGCTTTAGTCCTCTTATAATAGTACAAGCAGGGTACAACGTTATAAAAACCATGAGGGAAGACGGCATTAAAGACCACTTCCAATGTTGTAAGCCAAGTAAAAATATTCGGATCAATATAAAGCCGATTCAACATCTATAACAAGCTCCGACAAGAGCCTGCGTTGAAGAAAGTGATCCAAGAATCTGGTGTAATGGCGAGACGAGGAATCATCTATATATATCTATTTCCTACCCCGGTTTACGCAGGCGATATTGACATCGTTGTTAGAAACCCAGCAGCTTTTAAAAAGCATCCATCTAGCGATCGGCACGAAATCTGGGGCTGCACATTGAAAAGAGTGTACATGATGGCCGAGTCTGCGAAAAAAATACCCTATAATATTGGTCTCTAAATCATTACAGAGCAGCGCGAGTTTCTTAAGCTACGAGTATATCGGGACCTACAATTTAATGCCGGATCCGAACGGCGAATTGAGAGAAGCTTTCCGTGACAAGTTATTATTCTCGGACTTTTGTCAAACTTTCGCGAGAGTTGGGACACCGTGAAAAATACTTTGGTGTTACTGGGATTCGAACCACGAACCCCCTGCTCATGAGTCCATGCTCCTAACAACTGAGCCACGGCGCCAAAGCCAATAATGCCTACTATATCCTGTTAAGGTTCTAAGAATCTAGACAAACATACAATTACTTACATATGGATCAAAGATTTGGGTGCTAAGCAAAGAGCAGAATGCTTAGCAAAAAGCTGAATACTTACTAACTTATGTCCTATATCCACTAGTGGGTCCTAGAGCCTCTACTACGCCTACGCACCTTACGATTCATGGCAATAAGCTTTAGCTCTCTCCAACTCTTTCCCAATTGTCGTGCCTCATCTTCGACACGTATATTACCATTTCTGTTTTTCCGAGTTGTCTCCCCGCTAATCGAGTGAACTGTCTAACATATTTTTGTCATAACACCAGGTTGTGTGCATTGCACCTTCTTCTTTAAAATTCCTTGCCAGATACAGTTCAATAGATAACAAACAAATAGCTTATCTCAAATTTTACGTTTTTCATACAGGTTTTTTAGCTTTGCAACTGAATAGCTTATTTGAATTTTTTTTTTGTTCAATAGTTTACATGTGGAAATGTTAACGATTGGCAAAACACGATTTAATTAGCAATTACCCACATTTTCAGATGTTTTGTTAAATTCAAAAGATCAGGAATTGTGAATTTACATATCGATGAGCTCAAATTTGTAGCTACTTTGGCTACTTATCTTATTTGTGGTCATCAAAAAGCTATAAATTGTCAGATATACAAGTAAAGGCCAAAATTATTTATTGTTAGCTATTGGTCCCTCTGAATATATTTGTGTAGATAATTAACATCTGTCTTCTGTTTAAGTCTAGTGTCGTCTTATCAAATAGCCAGCAACTGCTACTGATGAAGATCACATCAAACAATCCTGAGTGTTTCCGCTAATGAGAGTAACTTTGTGGATCGATTCGCTATTGTTGCTACTTAAGCAGAGATAAGGAAATAATTTATAGCTTTTCTATTGGCAAAATTATTCCATTTTTTGCTTATCAGTTTATTTGTTTTTATTTTTTATTAAAATTTTTAAAACTTTACCAAGTTGACCATTTATTGTGTCTTCGTATTCATGTGAATATTCTGTGATGAGTGTCGGGCAGTTCATTCCACATAATTATTGTGTGGATGAGGAAGGTATCTCTGAATTGGTTGGTACCTCCGAAGACAGGTCTAATGGTAGACCGGTGAGATCGAATTGAGGTACGGGCATTTCGGTTGAGTTGGAGGATGGGCGGGATGCATCTGGACATTTATTTTGGACACGGCTTACGGAAAAAGTAATAAAACAGTGACAAGCAGGAAACATTCGTACGATGTTCAATCGATTTGATTGTTTTCGTGATATTTACGTCACCAATAAGTTTTATCGTGCGGTTCTGAATTCTATCGAGTAGATGCAATATGGTCTTGAGAGCACCTGCCCAGACAATACAGCTGTATTCAATTTTAGGACGAATATATGCTTTGTAAATACTAGACATGTCTTAGGGAGTGAAGTATATCTTGCACCGTTTAAGGAAATCTAAACATTTCGCAGCATTCTTTGCGATGGCGAATATGTAGTCATTCCAACGAAGCTTGTTGTTGACGCACATACGAGTACATGCGAGTTAAGGTCAGAGTCAGAATCAAACTTGTTTAACATAAATTGTTGTTCAAGTTCCACTTGGGATGAAGATGGGCGTGCAAAAAGCCCGTACGAATATGAAAAGCTAAGAGTACTATTGTCAGCGAAAAATGAATTGGATTACAAGTAGCGGATATGAGACCGTTAATGGAAATGAAAAAGAGTGTCGGAGACAAAACAGAGCCTTGCGGTACACCGTCATTTATGCGTGGAATACTGGTCCAATAAGACCTAAATTGAACGATCAGAAAAGTATAGTTATAAATAGCTGGGTTTCATCAATTCCGTAGGTATTTATTTTTGACGAGAGAGCTTGATGCCAGACTCTGTCAAATGCGTTGAAAATATCGAGTAAAACAACTTTACTTTTAACGAATTTGTGAAAAAACTGATTCCACTTTTCAGTGAGATCAGCTATCAGATCACCTGAAGAACGTTGCCTTCGAAAACCGTACTGCTGGTCCATAAGGAGTGGTTCAAGCTATTGCATGCGTCTAATCGGCGTTTCCATGACCGTATAAAGTAAAGATATCAGCACAATGGGTCGGTACAGTGAAAGAGATGACGGTTCGCCTATTTTATGAACAGGCTGGAAAATGCTGTATTCCAATTTCTTGGAAAGACTCCAGAAGAATAAGAGAAATTAAAAAGCCTGCGCAGTGGCTATATCAACATCGAAGGACACCTCTTCAAAACTATAGCAGGAATATTATCAGGCCTAGCAGGCTTATGAATGTTGAGGTCATTTATTGCTCAATAGCTACTTCACGATAACGAAAGTAGATCAGTCCGATAGAGGTGGCGATAACGCGCTATCTGGTAGCGTGGAGGTAGCTACGAAATGTGAAGCAAGCAGATTTGCCTATGTCTATAGAGCTGACAGTTGGAATGTCATTGTGAATGAGCGTTAGAATTTAAAACGAGGCTGTATTTTTAACTTCTGACTCGTCTAAATTTTGTTCGGTTTTCCACCAGTGGAGTTTTGAAAGCATACCTCCCGGTTCTTCAAAGCCTGTTTGCAGCTTAACTCATACCAAGCATTTCCCTTCGGTTTTATACACTTATTCCTGGACGGTATAAATTATCTCATGCAGGTTTTCGATCTTTTAAATGGACGCGTGGAGAGATTCGATCTCGAATGTTGCACGCGTCGAACCTGAACTCAGACATTAGCTAAATAGGACACAATCCGATTTGACCGAAACGAACTGTGACGCGAAGGAATACTGACAGCATTCAAGAATGGTACTAGGTGATCGGGTGTTGTTGGACAGTATGGCCTTCCGATAACTGTGCACTGTTCCGGTAGCTGTGCTGAATAGTGGTGGTAGTACATATCTATGGCGTGGGCTGTTCGTTCGCTGGTTGGGTTGTGGGAGTGACTGAAATAAGTTTCAATTCTACATAGTATTAGGTATCGCTTAGATAAATAGTGATGGCAAGTGATGGTACGATGAGAAGGTCAATGGAAAGTTTGGAGGAAGGGCTGTGGGACGATAGTAGTGCAAAATTTTACAATTGTGCAACACTCGGCACTCAGCTAGTATTATAATAAATGATGATTTTGAATATTAAAAAAAATACAATTCTTGGACGGCACCGTACGCGTATTACATTTTCTAACAACAGAGTAAGTCACAGTCGGCGGCCTGTCATAGGGGGTAATAAATGATTACTCTGCCCCATAGACACAAGAATAATATTCGCCTAACCAACTCAATTTGATGAAAAGGTTGATTTTCTCATGCACCTGCCACCTAATAAATCCACGGAATTTTCACATAGGTATCAATAACATCTTGCTATCTGGAACTTAATTCGCACTTAACTTCTTCTCACATTTGCATCGGATAGAGTTGTCTTCTCGTAGCTTATAGATTTTTGCGTTAATTTTTTTTACAAAAGTGCTAATTGCTTCACACGTGCGTAGCAAAAGATAATAATTAAATATTTGCAGGTGCTTTTGAAGAGCAGCGCACTTTGAAGGAAAATAAGATAAGCAGACAAGCGGTGAAGAAGGAGATAGCTTTGTCCTTATGAAAAAAATGCCATGAGAAACAACACGAATGAGCAGCTGTTAGGCTAATGTTTAAGCTTTGTAGTTCTGATATTCAAAAGGAATGGATATTCCTACGAGGAATCTGAAATGAAACATTTCGATGGAAAGTGGTACCAGTGAAAACTCTTTATTTATATTGCCCTTGCTGCTCTTATGTCATAATTTCCTTTTATTTTAAAATATCCTTAATATTTCGAAATTTAACCTAATACAGAGATAAATTCTAATTAATATTAATAGCCTAGTAGGTCCTTATGAATCACAACGCTCTATCGCACCAAATATTTTTTATATTACGGTGCAAGTTGATAATTTAATTGGAAAAAACTACGGAATACTCTGGCTTTTCTATCTGCTCGCGTAGTTTGAAGTATAGTTACCTCAATTTGCCAAAAACTCACATGTCGGTTGAACAAAGAGCCAGTAAGAATCGTTTCTACCCTAAAGTTTTGAACATCGTTTTATCTTCGGGCTGATTAGTGGTGATAATTTCTGGTTACAGGATATTAGATTCCTTTTTCAAAATTGTAAAGGAATATTCACAGCATCATCTGATAGAGTCACACAAAACCAGATAGTCCAAGTGCTTATGAGAGTATCGACGTGGAGAGCTGCCACTCTCCTGTTACGAGGATCGCATCACCAAGAAAAACTGCAACCTTAAATCTGATTCGAGTAATCACGCTTACCCTTTCGCACCATTGGCGGAAGTTCAACCAAAGATTCCGTATTATGACGGTGGCTTAAAATCTGTATCACTGGCGAGAGGGCAGCACCGGTCTCTACTTTTGGAGCCACATATTGTAAGAATAATGCTCAGGATAGCTAATACCAGTAGTGACTTAAAATGCAGTACACCAAAAATTCTTACTTTGCTAGTTCGACAACGAAGACTCTTAATACCGGTTCTCCTTCTAAACCGGACGGTAACACGGTGACCTTGTTGTGTCACTGCAGTGTTTTATCCACTGCCGATAACCTCTGGAGGGCTATCAAATTCATGTCTTCGACGGCCAGTGGTAGGTTAGGGCAAGGAAGATCATTCTAAGCAGACCGAGGGTTCGATTCCTGGATCTCCATTGAACCCCACACTGCGGAGGAAATTCTCCGAGTTATCCAACTTAGCAATCCCTGATGACTGGAAAGTCTCTAAGCTGGAGGAGAAAAAGGGTTTGTACAGATCCGCAATAGTTGTGATCGACCAGGATTCCCCTTTCTCCTTTAGCGCAGACTAAAGGCGTGATAAGATTTGGATGGGATCATTTCACAATTCGGGACCACAAAAAGGACGATGTTGACGCATCCCCCCATCCTTCAGACCTGGAACATCAAGTTCCTGACCCTGGAGCAACCGTCAACATACCCTTAATTGATGACGATGCGCCCACAACATCTGTCTCCACCGACCGACCGGCGGATGATGTTGCTATTGCCGTTTCAGGAAAACACCTCAATACCCTGAAGGAACTATTACTTAATGCTCTTAATAAGCTAACTAATTGGGCAGTGAGGTCTGAGAGTAAAGTGGCATCGAAGCAGGGGCATTTATTTTGGATAAACGCCCAGCAAATAATTGTTCCTGGAAAGATTTTATTGAGATTCAATTTTGTTGTTGCTGCATAGAGGCACATTCCATCGGTATTCATTTCCTCTAACTGTAGCCAACATAGCACCTACAATGATGCTTTTTTTAGATATTTTGTTAGATTTGCAACCGTCCATCCCACGCGATCCAGCAGACAAGAATTATTAACTCCCATTCCGAATGAATCTTCAACGGGTGACGGTGAAGTGATGTTACTTCTTTCTGATGTGACTGTGTGCACGACTAACTAACACTTTTTGTCGATTTGCTCTCAAGACGTTCACGACGAGTTGTGAGTTTTTTTCGCACCATCGCAGCTAACACATCACCGAGTATTCGCTGATGCTGTGATTCATTTCCATGAAACCATGACACTTGATCCCATACATTTTATTGTGGTTCTCCCCGTCCAACATTGTAAACATCGTTAAACTGTCAAACATCAATAGCAGTAATCTATCGCGAATCATAAAAAATGGAAATCAAACATTCGCTGTTCGCTGGAAAGATACATTGTCAGTATATTATATGTGTCGTACTCGCGTATTTATTATTACGCGAATCATGAACTTGACCCATTGATATTTCCCATTATTGTAAATTTTAGCGCAGCAACGCGAAACAGAGACAATGTGGCACCTCCCATCCCAGTCATCAGTTGCGGTGGGCTGTGGAGTTAGAAGGTCGACATTGGTTATAAAAATATTAGAACAGAGCATCAGGCACACCATACACACAGCCAGGTGGAACAGGTGTTCTCGACACATTGAAACATGGAAGATGAGCATGACGGCGAGTTCCACCCGTCAGTTGGCAAAAATCGTGAGCTTACAAATAATTCAAATGGCTGAGGAGATAACTGTTAGTATACGGCGAGGAGTAAAGTTTGAATTTGCCATTGGAGGGAAAAATGCGGACATCCACATCGGGCACATGGGCTCATTGTGGCGCGTCCAAATGAATTGAATTGAATTGAATTGAATGGCGGGAATGCTGCGATGACAAAAAAAAAACAACAATGCTTCAGCTTTAAATACGAACAAACACCATATTCATCTAGCTTAGCAGCTTCGACAAACTGGGTTCAGCACCACCGTCAGCTACTCTGCTCAATGCAGCGTCCGACAAACCTTATTAACTTTTTCGCTCGATCGATCGTTCATACACTCACATTCTCTATTCCTCGTCCCGCTTGCCATCTTCAGTCACGAACTTATTATTTTTTTCTTTTCGTAACACCCATCGCATTAGCAGTTGTCCCACTGGAGCGTTGCATGAATGGAAATGGAATTTCGTAAAACGTTTCTACTCTACTTACCCTGAAGTCTAAAGATCACCGACCATGATCACGGCACTGTCATAATCAATGGCAGTGGAATAAAGTCCTTCCAAATATTCTGTTAAAAATTGCCGAAGTGTATCATTCCTCACTGGTTGCACTTTGTTTTGTGTACCACTCGTTGTCCCCTCACTCTTTCTCTTTCCAAAATTCTTTCCAAAAAGAAGGAGTTAGGATTTATCTTACTGTTAGCTCGTGTAAGGCAAAGGTTAGAAATTTTTAAAAAAGTATGCTTTCAAGAGAACAACGAACTATGTGTTAAACTCAACGAAATGGAGCGACTCTCAAGAACATTCGTGTACCGAAAGAATGCGAGGCAAAGCTGAACCGTTCAGCAAGCGAATATTTTACGGATGAAGAAGAACTTGCACGAGAGACCAATCCGGCCTTTGAAAAAAGACATAGCAAGAAGCGCAAGGCAGGCTCTTCACCCGAAGTGTCACAAAAAGAAGATAAGCCAACCGTACCCAACAAGGCAAAAGCCCAAGCGAAATATCGCCTTCTACCCGCAATAAACGTCGTCGGGATAGCCTACTACGGAAAAATGCGAAAAATACCAATGAATTTAACAACAATTTTATTGATACCTGCTGCTCCCATATAGGCCCACAACCTCCCACCACTCCGTCACTCACCTTTTGCATTTATAACTCACCGACCCCACTTCCACAAACTCAACACGGCCATTCAATTAATTCTTTCAATATCCTTTAATGGAAATGCCAAATATCTCAAAAATACTTCCTCCAGCAACCCTCCTAGTATCCTCGCGTTATGTCAGGTTAATACTGGAGACTTCGAGTTACTCCCGTAAACAGCACAGTAAATGGCTATCAACCATCCCTAGTGAACCTTCTCCAGGGTAAAATCACAGTTGTGCTCGGGATTTCAATGCTTATCACCATCTTTGTTTCTCCGCTCTCCCCGAGGACAACCGTAGAAACAGCGTTGTGGACATTTCAGAAGAAACTGGCTTTCTCACCCTGAATAAAGATTTTCCCACACAAGAATCGCTGACTGTAACGTGTTCTAGCTCTCCTGATATTACAATAGCAAGCACCTCACTAGTAAGCTCCCTTTTATGGCAAGCATCACCAGCGTTAGCTATGATCATATACCAATTTTGATCACAGTGTATAGATCAGACAACTTTGTCATATCGGCAAGGTTTCGCTGACTGCGTTGATACAAAATTACATCGGTTGCCTTATCCACTGAACGCTATATTAGGTGAGAAGTCCTTTCGTGACATTGTCGTTCGTGACCTAAATCTTTCCACCCTAAGGACAACAGGAGGACGGTCTAAGCCACCGTCGTTTGCACTGGCGCACTGCTGTCGTGAAACTCGATTTGTCCAGTGATTTTGACACGGTTGGCCACTCAATCCTCTTACAGAACATACTGAGTTCCACTTTCCACGACTCCATTAAAAGCCTATGAAAATGGCAAGAGTGCAAGTGTGGAATGCAGAAATTGCTGCTCAAAGCATCGAAAACTTAAGGAGAGGTTCTCTCTCCCATGCTGTTTAATATCTATGTCTTGATGCACCGCACTCCCTCCACCGGCGTTGAATTGATCACTTAAGCTCATGATTGCTCGGTTGCTCCCTGTAGGATATACTCCTACCTTAAAGAGCTATCTGAATTTAAAAAAAAAAGGAAACTTCACCTCGACTCCCAAAAATCATATCACCTCTTGAACCAAAGAAGTCAGGTATCACTTGATATTTGTATCATTAATGAATCCATCGCTACAGTTAACAACCCCAAAATATAATGAGTCATATTCATCCTTACATCCTTACCTTTTGTAGGAATGCACAAAATATTTGCAGTTAAGTCTTGAGCGTTCTTAGAACCCGGAACCCCACTGAGTAAGGAAGAAGGATTACTTTTTACCACGTATAGAGATTTTGCTCGTTCGATTATTAACTACGCTGCCCCATCTGAACGTCATTTTTAAGTGACACATAATGGACTAATATTCAGTCCAGACAAAGCACAGTCCTTCGCATCGCAAGTGTGCGACATTCCATATCCAAACTCGATCATCTTCATGGTGAAAGGTATATGCTCTCCGACAGGCAGCACAATGAACTGTTGTCAAAACAATTCTTGCTAGCCTGCCACAACCGGGCACATCCAGTTCACGACATTACTGTCAGTGAGATGCCCCCACGTGCATATGTCAATACATCAAGACGTACAGAGACTACATAAACCCAGTCATACCGGCCACCTGGAATCCCTCCACTGTCTGTTAGTCATAGTATGCACTATGGAAAAGTCTCCGAAGCAGCCTACTCAAATAAAGTTAGTATGATCCTTTGTTCACACCCTCATCCCATAAATAACAGCAAAGTCCCTGCCTAGCGAAACCCGGACAATCCTGGAACAACTCCTGTAGGGTTGGTTTTATATATTTATAAAGGTCATATTATCCCTGGCACCAATGATTCCAGCACCAACTGTAACCAAGGCACCCACCATACTACCAACAACCTATTCCACGGGCCCCATCATCACATTCTGGACGTTACAGACCTGTGGTCAAACCGAGTCGGCGCGGCCTCTTTTCTTGGTCTGCCGACATAAACTGGATGCTATACAACATATCGGCAAGTCCGCTATGCATGTTCGCACTACTTTACTCTGCTCACTCCATAACTTTTATTTTATAACTGTCCTCTTTAAGGCAAGACCCATTCAAAAATGTTAAATTTACATTTCTAGAATAATAATGAAATTCTCTTGAATTGATTTCTTGTCGCAGGAGTAACAATTCCATATGACAAACACTAAATAAACGAAATGAATTCGGGGTGTACACCAACGGTGCATCTACGAACAAAAATCGAAAAGCCAAGATGATGGTTTTGACTTTTACATTTGCGCAGTTAATCCAATTTACTGATCTATGCTAAACCATAGATAATTTTTGGTAAATCGTATTCAACCGCACTGCACAGCAGAAGTTGTCATACGATAGTTAACCCATTAACCATTAGCGAGTCACGATAGAGAAAGAAAGAAAGACCGGCGTTGAATTGATCACTTTAGCTCATGATTGCTCGGTTGCTGCCTGTAGGATATACTCCTACCTTAAAGAGCTATCTGAATATAAAAAAAAAAAGGAAACTTCACCTCGACTCCCAAAAATCATATCACCTCTTGAACCAAAGAAGTCAGGTATCACTTGATATTTGTATCATTAATGAATCCATCGCTACAGTTAACAACCCCAAAATATAAGGAGTCATATTCATCCTTACATCCTTACCTTTTGTAGGAATGCACAAAATATTTGCAGTTAAGTGTGCAGTCGTAATAGCGTTCTCAGAGCCAGGAACCCCACTGAGTAAGGAGGAAGGATTACTTTTTACGACGTATAGAGATTTTGCTCGTTCGATTATTAACTACGCTGCCCCATCTGAACGTCATTTTTAAGTGACATATAATGGACTAATATTCAGTCCAGACAAAGCACAGTCCTTCGCATCGCAAGTGTGCGACATTCCATATCCAAACTCGATCATCTTCATGGTGAAAGGTATATGCTCTCCGACAGGCAGCACAATGAACTGTTGTCAAAACAATTCTTGCTAGCCTGCCACAACCGGGCACATCTAGTTCACGACATTACTGTCAGTGAGATGCCCCCACGTGCATACGTCAATAAATCAAGACGTACAGAGACTACATAAACCCAGTCATACCGGCCACCTGGAATCCCTCCACTGTCTGTTAGTCATAGTATACACCATGAAAAAGTCTCCGAAGCAGCCTACTCAAATAAAGTTAGTAGGATCTTTTGTTCACACCCTCATCCCATAAATAACAGCAAAGTCCCTGCCTAGCGAAACCCGGACAATCCTGGAACAACTCCTGTAGGGTTGGTTTTATATATTTATAAAGGTCATATTATCCCTGGCACCAATGATTCCAGCACCAACTGTAACCAAGGCACCCACCATACTACCAACAACCTATTCCACGGGCCCCATCATCACATTCTGGACGTTACAGACCTGTGGTCAAACCGAGTCGGCGCGGCCTCTTTTCTTGGTCTGCCGACATAAACTGGATGCTATACAACATATCGGCAAGTCCGCTATGCATGTTCGCACTACTTTACTCTGCTCACTCCATAACTTTTATTTTATAACTGTCCTCTTTAAGGCAAGACCCATTCAAAAATGTTAAATTTACATTTCTAGAATAATAATGAAATTCTCTTGAATTGATTTCTTGTCGCAGGAGTAACAATTCCATATGACAAACACTAAATAAACGAAATGAATTCGGGGTGTACACCAACGGTGCATCTACGAACAAAAATCGAAAAGCCAAGATGATGGTTTTGACTTTTACATTTGCGCAGTTAATCCAATTTACTGATCTATGCTAAACCATAGATAATTTTTGGTAAATCGTATTCAACCGCACTGCACAGCAGAAGTTGTCATACGATAGTTAACCCATTAACCATTAGCGAGTCACGATAGAGAAAGAAAGAAATATATAGAGAGGGATGAAAAGAATAGACACATCCGTTAATCCTTTTGTTTGGAATTTAGGTCATAAATTTTGGACAGTTGGACAAATTTAGTAACGAAGGAAGAAAAAGAAAAAGAAACCGAAGTATACCGACTGCAGGTAACTCCTATTCAGGAAAATATCAAAACAAAAAGTGGGCGGATAAACCCATTAATATTTCGCTACCGCACACTGACCCATAAAGTTTGGAACTGTCGTCGCTAAAGTCAACGCTTGAACCAGTTTTACACAAAAATATACTCTCTACGGTCCGTTGTGCGGTGGTTAATCCTTTTCAAGCGGGCGAATGTTTTCCTTGTTATGATTTCATCGTTTGTCATAGAAGGATCTTATCAGAGAAAGCAGAAAGGATATCATTTCACAAGAGAATAATTCTCTACTAAACAAAATACGTTTCACGCTTTAACATGGCACATGCTGTGTGTGCGAGTGCATTTGTATATTCGTGTTACCTCTGCATTTGCATAAAATACTCAAATGCGTACGAAATCAGAATTGTCATGCTATTTGCAGCGATTGTTTATCCTGGCCAGCGTGCAATCCCGCATAAGGAGAAGATAATCCCTTTGCATTGTTTGACTTTTGTCCTGACTGATTGTGTTATTATTGGCGAAGCAAGCGATGCGACCATCATGTGGTGTGTTTGAGGTTTTGCTCATTGAGGTTACTTGCGGGGGTTGTAGCGTATTTTTTTTTTTGTATTTCATTTTGTATTCGTTGTGGTTGCCCGTTTGACCGCAGCCGCTTTGTAAAAACGTTGATGACAAGCAGAAATTCCACCGAATCTACAGGAGTAAGTCGGTGATCCTTTGATATATGCCTTTGAGATTGTTGTTTGGGTCAATTGCGCCCTTGAGTCTGTATCAAATTTTACTGTATTTTAGTGTTTCCAGTTACAGTTTCGTGCATTTGCACTGAAAATCCTTCCACCGATGTTTGCGATCACTCGTGCCAAAATCCTTAACATGTGTTTTCTACATGGTTGAGATTTTGCGGTCGGAAATTTTATGGAAAATATAAAGTAATGAAAACTTAGTCTTAGATTTGAAAAACCCAAGGGATTTGTAGCGAGATTCCTTCCCATATGATGACTAAGCTCTTAAAGAAAGACTTATATGCATCTCTAAATAAAAAGACTTACTTGATGGTTTTCCCTTAATAATTAGGCTCAAATTCTCCACTAATCCATCAGAATATCTAAATTATTGTTGGCATTTAGAACTACAAAATCTATTTACCACAATTTCTATACTTTTTTGGACTTATTTATAGGAAACTATTTTGTAAACCATTACACCTCAACCAATATGTGGACGAATTGGTAAGAGATGGATAACGAGCGAACGAACGGATTGATTGATTGTCTGATGAGGGGGGAGGGTGTTTAGTACTGCTGCTCATGCGAATCTATTGGCCGCGCGGTATCGAAAAATCATCTCATAAAGCAAAGGAAACACACATTGTGAAGGACACCACCTCAAACATCTGAACGTGCATTGTATACGTCATTTGATCACGATGGAAATTTTTGTACAGTCTTATGGGGCTGCTCGCTTCATAGACATTTTTGGGAACAGCTCATTTTGAAGAAATGCTTAGTATAGTATATAGATGAAGCAATTGTATCGTCATGAAGATACAATACAACCAGATTAGATTGTAGTTAAACTTTGGGTTGTTAGTAACTTAAATGATGTTATTTGCGTTGCTTTAACAAACAACTAACTAAAGGACAAATTGCAATCATCTCACGAACTTGGTTTCTGAAGAAATACAGTAGTTTTGAAATATAATCTCACCATTCTCATTTCATTTATTTACGTCTATCCATCTTCTCAATGATTTGAACTGCAGGGGATTAAAAAGTGACTCCAGTAATCTATCTGGAAAAACCTGGTATTGGCCATTGATGGATTTAGCATATGTGGCTATCCTGTCTTGAAGGAAAGTGGAGAAAATCTTATACGCAGTACTCAACAAAGTTATATAACGACTAGCTTTTACCGGGCGTTGCGCCACTTGCACATATGAATACCCGCCTTGACCTCACTACCACAGGAGGGGTATACTATTGCCTAAACCTAAACAAAGCGCCACCTCGATCGTATTCGCACTATGTGGTTTACCCAGATTTTGTTAAGACGCATATTTTGTGAAAATTTCAGCTCAATCAGCTATCTAGTTTTTTAGTTTTAGTGTCGTATTGCAAACCAACAGACATTAAATTTTATGTACATCTATATATATATATAGGCACACAGGATGGCGGGATGTTCGTACAAAACATAACACAGAAAGCAGCGCAGCGCACAGTGCAGAACACATCACACAGTCATTATGATGCGCGACCGTTTTTCATCGACTTTAGTTGTCTAGTTACAAAAGTGGTCGCCACGAAAAGTCCTTTCATTTAAACGAGATAATGTATAGCCTATGTTCACGCTGAAAGTCCATTATAAATACTGGTAATAGCATTTTTGAAATCGGTCCTGCAGTTCCGAAGATTACCTCCTACGCACAAACCGACAATACCTCTTTATAATATTAGTATAGATAATTTGCTGCACTTTGTGATATTTCCCTTCTTCTGTATGGGGCATAGGATGCCTCTTCGCCAGTCTTCTGACCGTGCTTCTTCTCCTCATACTTGTACTCTTATTTCATGAGTTTCTTGGTGGATTGCGGTACCTACAGATTTAATAAGCTCCGCTTGGATGCCATCTAATCACAAGGCCTTATTGTTTTTTGATGCTTTATCCCTCTGCTTACTTCGTTTATGCTCGGTTGTGGCCATCGGGCATTTGTGGAGACTCTAATTCCTCAGCTAGCTGGGTTTAGTTGAAGTAAGCAGTACTAATGAGAGTAAACTTAAGGCGTGTATATTTCTCTTCTACGCCCGATATCTCAGTCCCAGGACTTACTCTCCCTGCATTTAGAGTGATTGCCATCGCTTCACCGTAGTTTTTTCTGGTCTCTTCACTGCGTAGGGAAGACTTGTTGATTCGAATCTGATTTGCGGAACCAGTCTTTCGTGATAATGCAATCCGCGCTCAGAGCACCATACCAACATGATAGTCATCAGAATCAGATTGCGGTGGCGGTCAATAAAAACGCTGTCTATCTGATTGTAAGTGGCTCCATCAGAAGCCATCAAAAACACATTCCATAGCACACTGGGTTAACTATAGTTATAGTCTCCGATACGCCATAACATATTGCCCTCATCAGTTACTACGACTTCCGAAGTTATTTTAAAGCATTTATCATCAAAACTGAAGAAAGTCAGCCTGTAACTGTGACAGTTATTTCCATATTCCATATAAAGACTATCAGATCATTTTTTTCTTCATTGCTTATTGCAATCATACAGACAAAAGACTTAAGAAACAAACACGACGTCTCCCACAAAACAATGACATTATTTTCGTAACTGCATTTCACCCAGATTTCTCGGTAATAATAACAAAAATAAACAACAACAACAACAACAACGAACTCAAAATAAATATCTCAATTTTACTTAAAAATAAGCGCGCAGTCGGAGCAATCAAATCAGTCGTCAGCAACCATTAACTTTTTCATATTCCAATCCGACTTAACATCCATGACTGAAACCAAAACTGGCACAGTAGCCAAAACATCAGCAATATATTATTCATATAAAAAATAATGATCATCTTTCTCGTAAGCTGCCGCGTCGATAGGAGTGTATAGCGAAGTTATATATATAATGCAATTTCCCAGACCCGCCGGCCGCCGCTGTATGTTTTATCGTTTTGAAATTAAAACAATTCAGCCAGAAGCAGACGCACAGCACAGCCGACCAGTCAGTCAGTTAGGTAGTCAGTCAGTCAGTCAGTCAGCCCCGACAACCAAACCCCCCAATTACAATTAAATATCGCAATAACAATGTAAAATACGCAGCTCGTGGCACTCGGAGTCATCGTCGTGGCAGCCGACCAGACGTACACGTACGTTCAGTTGAAATTGAAATTCCTTTGCGCAAAAAAAAAAAGGCCGCCGCGACGCACCGCACGAGCCCTAATCGTTTTTGAGGTCTTTCTTTTTAGGCGATGTGTTTTGTGTTGCTGTCAATGAGCTTCGCGTCGCACTGATTTGTGCATCGCACGCAATTGAGCTGTCCCGTTTACTGAAGCTTCTTCAGATGATAATAAAAAATAAAATAAAAAAGACTCAAACCAATTCTGATTCGACCTCATTTAAACGACAACTCTGAAATGAATACCTCAACATCTGTCGGCCGTTACATGAAATACGTCTCTGCACAATAATGCTGATTGCCTGACATGCAATAAAAACCCTCACCAGGATGCAGATGCATAACAATAAAGATTCCCATTATTACTTTTTCGCATACTTCTGGCACGAGAATACCTGATGATGACATACTCCGAAATTGTTATTTAAATAATTTTTATCTATTTCGTGTGCTTTTCTCGTTTTTTCTTCAGTTATAAGTTCTTTTCATTTAAATGCAACTGAAACTTATTGAGGTATTTATTTCGCATTAATCCTTTTACAGATAATAAGTAAAAATGTTCTTTGGTAAAATTTGGTAATTCGTTTTTCAGTACCAATTTAGTGTGTGAAATAGTCTACATACATATAACCATAAGCTAGTTCTTCATACTAATGTTCATTATAAGTAAAACTGGTTATGTAATAGTGCTATATATACTCTAAGGCGGGCAAAAATGCCAAATCAATTGGACAACACCGATGATTGTTGAAGAAAATGCGATCAACACTTTAGTCGGCCAGCTGAATTTTGAATGCATAATGCCATATAATAGTCAATACAACGAGAAACCCCAATATTTGAGATAAATGTAACACCGCTGTTGATGATCGCCGAATAAATCATTCCACATATAGTTGTAAAGCCGAATTTTGATTTTGAAATGCTAAATGCTAAATAAAAGTTAAGCCACATTGGGAAAAATGTAATATCACTGTGGAATAGATTATGGAATAAAATTTATTTTATTATTAACGATTTTGATATTTGATATTTTTTTTATTTATTTATCATTAATTAGATTGCTGCGAGCTCGAAGGGCGAAGCTTATATTCAGAAGACATGAAAATGTTTGTACGTTTGTACGGGTGTACGGTTGTTTGTCGTGTCGTTTATCTCGGCTTCTACCAGCAAAAATTTGATGGGACTTGTTTTAAAACAATTGGTTAGCACTCGGCTTGCGATTACGTAATTTTTTCATTTAAAAGGGGGACTACTCCTGAGAAAATACTCAATCTACGCATCGCTATTGATTTTTTTTAAGCCTGAACTTTTGCAAAGAAAAATGTAGTTTTTCAGTCTGTATTTCAGAAATCACCCATGACTAAATGGTCTATCGCTTATGAATGAAAGACCTACATTTTACGTTGCATACTATTAGGCTTCTCAGATAAATAAGTCTTGAGACTGAATTACAACTAAATATACATACACGGGTGTGTGTAGTCACTCGCATCGCATTAGCTCGTGTGTCTATAGTAGTGGAAAGTTTTTGGTAGGAACTCGTATATCTCGGCTTCTACCAGTTAGAGTTTAATAAACCAATTGCGACGCGTGTAGCGCATGTGGCGCGTGTAAAAAAAAATAAATTAAAAAAAATTCAAAAAAAAAATTAATTTTTACAAAAAAAGGTTTTTTAAGAAATAAAAAATTTCCCAATAAAAATTGTTACGAATTTTGTGAATTAAATGGTTACTATTGGGCTTTTAAGATATTTCAGTGTTAAGACTGCATTACAACTATCCATAATGCGAGCTGAGAAACTCGTTTTATTATCTTATAAAGAAAACCCCTCTTGGGAAAACTGAATCAAATTTAGACGAGTCAGAAATGATTGCAATGCCTACCTTAGACGTGCCAAATTCGACTATGACCAGAAACTGAGAAAAAAATACTTCAATGTTCCAAAAGGACGTGAAACGAATTAAAAATACTGCCTCGTCTTAAATTCCAACGCTCATTCACAACGACATTCCAACTTTCAGCTCTATAGATAAGGCCAATCTGTTTGCTTCACAATTCGCAGCTGGCTTCACGCTACCAGATAGCGCGTTGTCGCCGCCGGTACTTGCATGACTCGAATCCTCTATGGGACAGATTTACATTCGTACTCGTCAAGTGGCTGGAGTATTAAATGATCACATTCATAATATTCATAAATCTGCTGGGCCTGATGGTATTCCCGCTATAGTTTTAAAGAGGTGTTCTTTAACGTTAGCATTGCCACTACGCAGGCTTTTCTATTTCTCTTATTCTTCTGAAGTCGTCGCAGGGAATTGGAAAACAGCCTTTATCCAGCCTGTTCGCAAAAAAGGCAAACCGTCATCTGTTTCCTCGTACCGACCAATTACGCTAACATCCATACTTTGCAAGGTGATGGAAACGCTGATCAATCGTAAGCTTATGCAATACCTTGAATCACGTGAAATCATTAGCGAACTGCAGTACGGTTTTCGTAGGCAACTTTCTACAGGTGATCTGATGGCTTATCGTACAGAAAAGTGGAACCAGTCTATTCGCAAATTTGGTGAAAGAAAAGTTGTTGCACTCGATATTCCAAAGGCATTAGACAGAGTCTGGCATCAAGCTCTATTTTTTGAAAACTAATGCCTATGGAATTGATAAGGCCCTGTAAGATTGGACTAGTAACTACCATTCTGGCCATTCAATCCAGGTCGTATTGGACGGTTTCAAATCAAATGTTCACCACATAAACGCCGGTGTTCCTCAAGGCTCTGTTTTGTCTCCGACACTCTTTCTCATTTTCAATAACAATCTCCTATTCGATATTTCTAATCCAAACCATTATTTCGCTGACGATAGCACTCTTAGCTTTTCATATGATTTCACGCTTTCTGGACGCCCCTCTACATCGCAAGTGGAACTTGAACAGCAACGTATGTTAAGCATGTTAAATTCAACAAGGTGGAGACTACAAAAAAAAATTTAAAGCTTCTAAAACACAATGCTGTCTTCTGTCTTCCAAGCGTAATTTAAACCCCCCTAACCTTTATCAATGAATGGATCTTGCATCTAAAAAATTGAAAAACTCTAATTCTCGGTATGTGCGTCAACAACAAGCTTCGTTGGAACGACCACATATTTGCCATCGCCAAGAATGCCGCGAGATGTTTAGGTTTCATAAAACGGGGCAAGATGTACTTTACTCCTTCAGATCTGGCCACTATTTAATAGGCGTATATTCGCCCTAACGGGAGGCCAGGACCGGACCACCGGTTGTAGAGCCAAATATGATGATGATGATGATATTCGCCCTAAACTTGACTTAACTGGATTGTCTGGGTAGGTGCCCCACAGACCACATTGCATCTACTAAACAGAATTCAGAACCGCGCGTTAAATCATATTTGTGACGTTAATATCGCGAAAACAATCAAATCGCTTAAACATCGTACATGTTTCATCGCTTTTTTCACAAGCGGTGTTCATAAGAAATATCCAGATGTATCTTGCCCATTATCGCCCATTCTCGTGCCCACGGATCCACTATTAAGCCTATCTTCGGACGTACTAACGAATTCAAATATTCCTTCTTTAGCCGCTCAATAGTTATATGGAATGTGTTACCTAATTCTGTGTTTCCGCATTTGTATGATCTGCAGTCGCTTAAGACTTCCAGTTTCTTTTCCTTCCTTAAGGTTACTGATCGTTTCAACAACTTCCTTATGTGTTATCGGTTTGTTATTGCATTTAAAAAAACCTGCTAAATATTTAGATTTATAATCTTACTTGTGACGTACATTCCACCGTTAAATTTTCACACCAACTTCCGAAACTCGGTTGCATTTCTTGTGTATGCAAGTTTCTTAGCTTCTCTCTCATGAAATTATTTCCTTTTTATTTACATATATGTTTAAATTTAGGTAGGTAGGTAGGTACGGTAATTAAAGCGTCAAGCTGCAGCGTTTAACAAAACCTATAAAAAAAGGTGGATTACCTTCTAAACAAAATTTATGTGGACTTTTTTTAACACCGACGTTTATAGCTTTTATTTATGTACCACAGTTTGTAATTGCTTTCATTTACAATCTGGCTGATGAAGGCAGTCGACCAACCGAATTGTTACTGCAAAATACGGTCATTTATTTACTAGGCACAAATATTTTAGTCAGCTTTCGTATTTAAGAATCAAAGGTAGACTTTTTTTGCCTTGAAGAGAATTATGAATATCACATATGAAGAGAACTTCAAAAGTTACGTTTATGTGAAAATCTGGAATATCTTTTGTAAGCAAAAACGGTTTGAAATTTTGAGTGTAGTAACATTTCTACAAAGAGCAATAAACTATAGACAAATTATATATAAGATGTTAATAAATACAAACAAATTATGGCACCTTAATTCTCTGTAAAACTGCATTCAAAAATCTCTTTCATTTCCTGCAACTCATTGATTCTCTTTCACAATTTCCCTTTATTGATCTTTATTGCATTCTCTTAGTTTGAACGCTTGTGCAGACGAAATTTCAATTGGTTTATATACCTACATATAAAACAATTTCTATACTCATATCATATACACACTTTTTATATAATGACACTCTCCTACACTTTCAAACAAATGCGATCGACTGTAGCAAACGCCTTCGATCAAATGCCACCGCCTGCCAGCATGGGAACAATCAAAGATCACCGCCAAGCGGTCAGTTATTCAATTATTATACTACTTCTTCTCTAACGACAACAATTCGTACTACATAAAAATACATATATATATATATATATAAGTATTCAAGGCCCCGCCCAAAAATTCATTGCTCGCAACTTACAGCCGATTATGAATAATAAAAAAAAATCTGCTCTGGATTGGTCAATGAAATGAGAACAAGTAGCGTCATAGCACTGAACTGTACTGTGTATGTGCTCGTTCTCACTCTATCATGCGCCCACACTGAGTTATTTATTTACAGCCGACGTAACGGTGCTCCGATTAAGTTGATCGAACCAATCAAATTCCCCGGTGGCACTATGAGGGCATGCAGATGATACCGAGTACAAAGTAAAGAGCGCAAAAGCAGTCAGCCGAACAAAAACGAGTTGTTTCGTAAATACAAAATAAGAGAGAGTCAAATTGCCTTAAAATGATAAATCTGCAAAGCGTTCTCTTTACCGTCAAGAGATTAGCACAGATGATGCGTTCAGATGGCAATGGGAATGTGAATCTGCTGATAGCCGTGTACTGTACTGGCAGTACCGTTTTGTCTCAGATGGAATGGAGCATCTCTTGTTCAGTTTGTCTTCCTGTTATTTGTTTGATTTCTTTGGCATCTGCTACTTCTTCTTTCAAGCTGAGTGGGGTTTTTTTTCCCAGCATTTGTTCTGTTTTTGAAAAATTTCTCTTAGGAACTGGTTCCTCAATAGATGACGTACGATGGCTGCGGTAGCGAACGAACAGCATAGCATTTGCAGAAACAATTTAGTCAGTCGTTAGTGGTACGCGCTTCTTGTAGTGTACGACGAGCGGCGAGTGTGTACTACCGTGTTGTTTACACAGAGCGAGCGAACGATCGGATATAGCAGTCAGTTTTGATACGAGCCGATTTCGTTGTCGTCGTGCCGTGATCTGTCGTTTTACCGTCGTCATTTTTGCGCACCACAGCACGGAATATACCGTCGAGATTTCGTTCGCTATACCAACTACCATCTGAAAAATTGAGCAAAAGATTGAATAATTCTGGAGCAACAGTAATTACGTGCAGCGATCTAAGGGGTTGTTGTTTTTCGTTTTTTTTTTGTTTTTTGTTTTTTGTTTTTTTTTTTTTGTTCTTGAGCGGCATACAAATCTCGCGCTACACAAAAGGTGTGGTCTAGTGCCGCTCTGCGTTGTGTCGATGGTGTACATACATACCTACTACATATAGGTATACATCTTCACTTATTTATTGCCACACATAATGGTAACCCCGCGAGCGCAATTGACTTTATATTGTGTGCGAGACTCTGCTGCTCGCCTCTATTTACATATACACATATAGAACGAGTGTTTGTGAGCTTGTGCTTAGATTGTGGTGCTGACTGGTGATCGTGATCTCCTCTGATCAGATATGTATATCGTTCAAATCTACGGTACATTACAGAAATTAGTTTATGTACACCTGTTCTAAGCAGAAGACGTTTGTGCAATTTTTTTGCATGGAATTGTTGCGAAAACTTTGTAGCGCCAGTGTAGTTTTTTTGTTGTTTTAAAAAAATATATAATGAAAATAAGAAATTGTTTACCTATAAATTGAATTTATATAATTGCTTCATATTAAATAATTACTGAAATAACTAAAATTGAAGAAGGAAAAAATTGGATTTTGTGCAAATTCGTTCACGTTATGTACTCGCTGAAACTCAAGGATCGCAGATTGTGCATCACATAGTTACAGTGTGTTATTTAAAGAAGAAGAAGTAAAAAGAAACGAGAATATCACACATAGAAAACTGAAAGGATTATAACCGTCCGCGGCTTAGTGGCCATCGTATAACATTAAAAGTCCGAAAGAGGTAAGTTTTTTTGTGGATTCAGATTTTCATCCCTGGTTCTTTTATGGATATATATATGTCTATATATACAGCTTTTATTTATTTTTTAAGAAATGACGAATTCATTCAGTGCACTATGTTGAATTTCTATACTATGCAAATATGAGAAAAATAAAAGACTTAAGAGACGAACGCGATTTTTTGTGCTGGATTAGTTTCGATTTTGGCAAACTGTTTGCTATCTTGCGCACATAAATGGACGTGATTTTGTAAGACACATTCTTTGTTAAACAATTACAAAAGATGTAAATGGAATATTTGACCTAAGCAGATAAAAAATTCTAATAGGATATCTTTTGCAAAAGTTTTGTATGCTTCTCATTTAGGCGCCGCTTCCATTATAAAGTTTAACAAAAAATAGGCAAACAAAGTTCTTCCTTGGGGAGGAAATAGTTCAAAACAACCTACTTGTAAAGCGAAAAAATTAGAATCGAATATATATATACATTAATTTCCATTCCTGGATCCCAAATCCGAAAGCATGAGCGAACCTGTATTCAAGAAAAAAAAACCTACATTGTGTTATATGATTTCTACAAGCGTGTGAATGCAGTTTTGTGATAGAACTCGTATACAGAATTAAACGACTTTCTTCACTTTTCTGTTATCATGGGTTTTGCTAAACAGTTTTGTACAAAGTCGAAAGACTTCCGGTTTCAGAACTATGCCGCTGGGATAGTGTTCCACTATATCTATCACGAATTAAGCTCAATTTCTGTTTTTTACTTTTAATTAAATACGCAACGTAATCATTAAAAGAAAGGTTATATTTACTGATTCAATTAATATCACATTGAAGAGTGAAAAAGATCTACAAATCCATCCAGATGATACACATAGCAATACCAAAGAAGATTACAGAAGATATATTGCTCTATCTTTGTTTTATAATTCGCGCAAGCTTAAAGGAGCTCGCACCCTTATATTATTACATAAGTGTTGTAGGACTGAAGAACGAATCCCTGAACTTAACTGTACGTTTGAAGATGGGCTTAAGGATAAACTGATTAGCATTTAGAGCGCCACGGGTATTGCGATTGAGTGGTGGCAGGCAGCTGACTATTTCTCTTGAGCACCGCTGGTTGAAGAAACGATAAAACAGAGACAAGCAGGACATGTTCCTTCGGTTTTCAAGTGAATCTATTGATTTCGCTATGTTTGCGTCACCGATAAGTCTTATCGCACGGTTTTGTATTTTATCTAGCTGATGAAAGGTATTTTTAGGCGCACCAGATCAGATATGACAATTGGACTTAAGTTTGGGGCGAATAAAAGCCATGTAGATAGTAGCCAAGTCAACGAGAGTGTGTGGGTAAGAAAACATAAATATTTCGCAGCATTTTTGGTGACGGTAAATATGTGGTTATCCCAACGAAGCTTGTCGTTAACGCACATACCGAGAATTGCGAGATTTTCAGTTTCCTCGAGGCAAGTTCCATTCATGGATAATGGCATGGGATTTAGGATTCACTTAGACGACAGGAGACAGCATTGGGTTTTGGAAGCGTTAAATTCTACTCTATTGTTTTCTCCCCTTTTTTTATGCAGTATAGGTCAGAACTTAACGTGCTTTACATAAGTATTTGTTAATTTAATTAAATATAATTGTTTCGCAGCATACAATAGGAGAAATATGTAAAGATATTGTGGAAATAGTAAAAAGAGAAGAAAAGAGAATAAGAGAGCCATGTTCAAATCAAAATCTATTAGCCCAGAGTCAGATCTTCACCTTCTCAACCCGTCAAACGTTATTATATATCTATACCTAAGTGGCGCTACAGTTTTCAGTTTACTTGAGCTGGAAAACTTACTAACCGCCTTCAATTATGCAGACTTTTCCTTAATTCTCGCATGAACCTTGGGTGCATTTTCTAAGGAATGGCCTTTCTTTACTACACAAACCTCTCTATTCGATTTACATGACTATCTAAAACATCCATTATGCAATATCTTGAGAACTTCTTTAATTTGTCTTTGAAACTTCTACTCCAAATCCCAAAACCGCTGGATCCAAAACGCTCCAAATCAAAGTCTTCATGTCATCAATGGACACTTTTTAATAGGCAGCAAGACTTGAAGTATTCTCGAATGACTTCTGCAGAAGCTACAATGATGAAGATGAGGAGGAGATCATCGTCTATCTTCTCTGTACTTGTCCAGCTCTCTCCTAAAAACGTAAACTTCATATTGGAGCTTTCTTCTATAATGACACAAATGATATTATCAACATTGATTTTGGTAGTCTCCTACGCTTCATACGAAGCTCTAATTAGTTCATCGAGTAGGTAGGAATTTTTCCTGATCCGTGTGGTATCATAATGGACCATTACTGCTCTAAGTGTGTCGGTTACACTGACAGCCACCTTAACCTAACCTAACCTACCTCTAACATCGCTTTGAGGAAAGAACCGAAGCCGAACAATCATTTATTTTAACATAACCCCAGTGATTTGTCACTAAAAATGTGTGAAAACTGTCCCGATTTGCATTGAAAAATCAGTTTTAACAATTCCCCACCCAAGATGGCGAAATGTGTCATACAGCTAACCAAAAAATTGAGTGGCTGTGTTATCTTCAGAAAAATATCAGTCAATTGGCCACCTCGTTCATGTGATCTTTTAGATTTTTTTTGGGTGGCTTTATAACAAGTTCACGGTCAATAACAATAATCTGTTGACTGAAGATGCCCCCAAAATTAAACGCATAATTGCCGGCAGATCTTCCGATATACATCGATGAAAAAGTCATAGAAATTTGGGTCCCAGCGCAGGAGTGGAGAGCATGGAGAGCATTTTTGTGATATAAAAAAATTTACTTCAGTAAGTTATTAAGTGTTCCATCGAATACAACCCTTTTTTAACTTCTATTGACCTAAGCTTGACTAGCTTGAAACAATCAAAAGCAAACTAGTTATTTTTTAAACAAAAAAAAAAATGAAATATTCTGTGTTTCCGAGGATGTGAACTTTTTTAATTAGTATTACCTATCCAACAGTACTGCGGTATTGTATTGTTTGGTCGCTATTTTATGACTTCTTATCTATTTTGCCGTAAAAGATATGATTTCTGCAGTCTGGCTCAATGTTATTATTTACCCTATGAAACGATCTATTTTCTTATTTGTGTTAAGTTTTGTTTTTTTTTTAACTTCTTCGTTATTATATTATATGAAGGGTGTGGCAATCGAAGTTTTTCCAACGAAAAATTTTTCCTTACAATTTTTTAGTATTTTGGTCCATTCTCTACGAAGAGCTGTCTTCAATACGTTAAAACTTTCATGTGTTTTTGTTGACAACTTGGCCTCAAAAGTGGGCCGTATCGAGAAGTCCATTGGATTCAAATCTAGTGATTTTGGAGGCCGTTGTTACAAAGAAATTAATTTTGGAACGCGACTTTGTAAAAATTATTGTGTCAAACGAGCTTTGTGTGATGTTGCTGGGTCATGTTGGATGTTCAGCGGTTGTTACCAGAAATTTTGATTCTCAAGGAAGTGACGCATCATTTAATACCTTTTTTTGGTATACTTTTTGATTCACCTTGACGCCCTTATCGAAAAAGTCTAGCAGAGAACGTCCATTTGCAGTTACAGCTGTCCAAACCATCACAGAAGCCGGCGCTTGCTTTCGAATAGCAACTTCATTTCATTTTCATCTTCTTAGGTATAAAATACAAAAGTCCGAGTTTTAAAGTATACACAAATTAAGCAAATAAATAGAGATATAAACTGTCATACGAGCATAGCGAAATAATGATATATTTAAATTATATAGCAAGAATTGCCTGAGAGACAAAGTAGAAAAAGGTATAGAGTGAAAACAAAATAAAGTAGAGGAAAGTAAAGTAAAGGAAGGAGCATATATTCTAAAGAATTTATGTGGGATTATTGCAAATTGTAATGATTGTAGATAGCCCTCTTAAAGCGCGAGGTGTTTAACATTAATTTCAAAGAAGGCGGAAAATAATTCCACAGTTAGGTGGCATGAGAAGTTAGGAATAAGGCTGCTATACCTAGAGGATCGAGTGAAGTGCTATTTATTGTATAAGTATGTTGGAGTACGCGATATTATGTTATTGTGTGGGAAAATACAGTTTCCGACATTCAGAAGCTGTCTTAATGAGCAATCGAAAACGTTTTGAACAAGCCTGAGGTGTAATCTACGAAGTTTATACACATATCGAACCGCGGCATTACAGGCCACCAACAGCTTATGTTCTGAGTGGGAGTCAAGCTTGCTATAGATTACATCTACAAAGAGAATATTAGGCAAACTTAATGATTTCACTAGCATGCATCTAGTTTCAAAAGATGTAAAATCACTGCTTAGCCACAACTTGCGCAATATACCCTATATATGCGTCCGACGATGTAGTTAATATAGTTAGAGCAGGAAAGATCAACATTAATTATAATCCTCAGGATAGTAACAAAGTAAATAGGGGGAAAGTTTGAAACAGAAAAAACAGAAAAAAGAAGATCATTCGGTAATCACTGCCAAATCTTCATAAACGACAAATAAGATCCTCTATAAGGCCTATAGGCCTCGAAATGTAATCAGCATAAAGGTGAATGTTGCAGTTTTCAACAACGCCTGTTAAGTCGTTTATATAAATACAGAATAGGACCGGTCTCAAAATACAGCCTTGTAGTACACTAGATTCAAAGATAGGCTATACGAAGAGTACAAATCTCCAACGATTATGATTAAGAGCTTAACAAAGCTATTCCCAAACCAAAGATATGTTTAAGTTTATTACAAAGACTATCATGATTTATAAGGTCAAAGGCAAAGAATACAATCCAACAGGCAAAGAATAGTAATATATTCGTCTAACGAGTTTCTTATGTCATTTATCACTTTTACCATCGCTGTTTTACAACGATGCTGAGGAGTAGTGAGTACCAATATAGGATTTGATCTGTTTTGTTTGATGTAGTTTTTCAAAGATTTTTTTAAAAAACACGACAGAATACTTATAGGTCGGAAGTCGTCAGAATTAGAAGCATTTGACTTTTAAGCTACTGGAGTTATTTAAGCAGGTTTCCAGGTACTAGGATAGTATGAAGATGTAATGCAAAAGTTTAGGATATGTGAAAGGGGGCCAACGATCACTGGAATAATTCATTTCCAAAAATTTAAGGAAATACATCTCGTCTCCAATTGAGTTTGATTGCAAGGACAGAATGCTACTCGTCACGTCTTCCTCCGAAAAAGTAGAAAATTCAACACTCGAGGGACAATTTTTATTATATACCCCTGGAGTCAAAGGGAGAGAGATTGGTGTTGCATATGAGAGAAAATAATTATTCAGCTTAGCAGAGTCAAGTTGACACTCAAATGGAACCTTATCTCTAATACCAACTGGCGAAGATTTCTCCATAGTTGCTTCACTGGCAGATTAGGACTCAACTTTGTTGAAAAGAAGAAAAAGAAGAAGGATAGTTATTGTCGCAGAATTACGTGCAGTAAAGTATGACTCCCAAATAGTATTGAGACGAAGACCGCCTCGAATTAAGATATTTTTTATGACGTATTTGAATAGAATGCACAACGGTGGAAGTGAACCACGGGCTTTGTAAGTTGCGCACCCTCATAGAACTAAGAGAAACGCACTTATCAAAGCTACCAAGCTGTTGAAATAAGTAATTTTACTGTCCACCCAAGCAATACTCTAACTGTAAGTGCAAAAGCTTATTATTCAAGTAACTCTCTCAATAAAGAATTATACTTTTATGCAATAATTTTATTTCATTAATTGGGTGCTGTCTTAATGAAAAGATGTCGCAAAAGCAGGAATTATTCTTTCTATGTTCATATTCGCAGGACTATCTAAGTCTTTATTGAACCAATAACCCGTTCTGCAATTCTTTTTAATTTAGTGTTCAGCAAAGATGATGTTTCATATTTTTCCGTTCTTCTTCATTTCAAAATTTTATCCTAAATTATCTGAATATCTTACTTGATAAGGGGAATTCAATTCCAAAAAGAAAATAAATAACATTAACCTCCTTCCTCAACAATTCAACTATAACAACTAGCCAATAAACAACCATAAATAGTCCACAAAATATATCCCATTTTTCCATCTGAAGGTAATAAAGCGGAACAACAAATTAAAGGCACATTTTATAGCTTCGAAAATTCACAATTCACCGAAAAGATGAGTAATCCCTCGTAAAATACAATTGAGCCACGAAATCATTTATTGACCGATTGGAATGTCTTAATGGAGGATTCACTCTGATCAATGGAAATCTACCGTCAAAACAATCTCAACAATTGTTATGGCTCGGTCGGTCAGTTACTTGATCACGATCTAATTTTTTATTGCCACGCGAACATCATGAAATATCAATATCGTTTGATGTGTTTCCCAACGATTAGATTCAATTACACGGGGGTTAGTTTGGTGAGAAAAGCCTCAAATTTTTTGATTGATTTATGCTCACTCTAATAACGGTTAAAATGCGCTCTGAATGAAGGAGAAATTTTTAGATGAAAAATTTCAAATCATAAAAAGCCGAGATGTGGAGGAATTTATGAATGAATTGGTCCCAATTGGTAACAATAAAACTTGTACTTAGAAACTAAATGCTAGATTGTACCATCTTTTTTGACCCCTACGTTTACACCTATAACTATAACCAAAAGAATCTTGAGAAAAGTTTAGACACATTTTGTTTATTTTAAACTTTTTTTCCCTGTTGACTTATATGGTCTGTTCGGCAATTTATTACCTAAAGTTAGCTGTAAAAGGTATAGGAAAAAATAGGTCTTTATTTCGTGTGTAACGGTGTAAAAAATGTTATGAAAATGTCGTGGAGTGTATGCTGTGAAAATACTATATACACAGAAAAATGGAAGGATTAGAGGAACTAAATCTTTCTATACAACCTAAGGTTCTTCTCCTCCCTATAAGCTCGCTTTTATTTCTTCCTTCTATATGCATTAATCATCTGCAGAACTTCAGTGTACAGTCTTTCTCTTTTAGAATACGAAAAAGGCACGTAACTAGGTTTTTATTACTTGTCTCATTTACGTACGCACATAAATGCACGATAAATAATGCGTCCGTCAATTCTTACTGTCCCTCTCTCCCCTTTATCGCTCTCCAACATTTCAAAAAGATGTAAACATTTTATACTAAAGATAAATGGGGTTTTACGATCAATTTTAATGACAAAGCAACGACGGATGAACGATCCGCTCTACAGGGATGAGTAGGTGAAGATCGTTTTACAAAATAACAAATGTCGCACTAGTGTGTGTTTGGCAAACATTGACACCTTTATTGACAAATAATACGCCCGTCAGTGGATACAGTGAAACGCTTTGTGTTAATTTGCCAGTCAACAAAGGCAAAGGCAACAGCAGTAATAGTAGTAATATACATTCAGAGCTATATAGCGAAGGATTTACTCTGCTTTCGAGAAACTAAATCTACTTGTTTGGTTAAATGATTTGCGTGCGAGAGAGATTTATGTGAAAAAATAGTGCACTAAATCGAGGAGGAAGTCGAAAAAGTCTCATTTATGCGCAGTTTAAGATTTTCTCTGAATTGACCGTTGTGTGACTTGTATTCACAAATGTTCGATGACTGACTGAAAGTGGAACTTTGTTGCATTGCATATAGTTACGAAACATTGTGCAATCGTTTAGCAAAACAAGTCTTTAAATTTTGTACATCGTTAGGAGTGCATTTTATTAGGACACGACCCCTCCTTATATTAGAATGCACACACACGGGCGCTCTTGTGTGGGAGGATGAGCACAGAGTTTCGCATGCAATGTAATACTTTTATGGAGACGCATTAAAAATACACCCAATGACTTTTAATATCGATATTTTTGGAGATTAACACAAACACTGAATAGATAAATGGGGAGAGACATGTCAATGAAAAGTTCATAGTATACTTCGCATTAAAATGGATATAAATGTCTAAAAGAAAATTAAAGAAGTTCGTTGCTGAAGTCTTTTGTGTTTGAGTTTCGGGATAAAGTGTTGTGCCATTTGATTTTATTGCCACACAATTTTTTGATTGCATCAATATATTATTATGTAATATGTATACATATTTATATAATATGCCATCAATGTCAAACACGCGAAAATATAAGAAATAAAGTGGAATTACACGTACAGTACAATAGTCAGTGGAGTAGGACGAACCCACGCTTTAATAGCTTTCGCCATTATTCATGCTCTTAACTATTCCCATTAGACATTCCCCTCTTTCGAGAGGAAACCTCCGCCTCCACGTTACATCCCCAAAACGAACTGGGTCCGCAACTATAGTTGTCCTCAGGCTCGGTCAACCACACTGTCAAACCTGGTTAGATGGGTACAGACAACTCACAAGGTACCCAACGCTATCTTGATGAGATCTAGTATCAATGATCTCGGTTCCTTCAGAGATGAGTGCCTGGGCGGTTGCAAAGCAGATCTTGGCAGCATTTTCTTCCGGAACCTCGAAACATATACCACATTTACCACTAGAACCTTTAAGCAACCACCACCAAGCAGTCCTAGGCCGTCTAGAAAAGAAACTACTTTAAACACTCAATAGGTCTTATGGTGTTAGAATGAGCTACTAAATACGCAGATATGTTCTCTAATTACCAGTATTTCTGGTACGAAGACATTGCTCATTACGAGCATACTCTAAGTACCCGAGGCCCTTTCCTTATTTTCCGTGGTATAGCCCAGCACCCTAACCATATGCAGATGCAGATGCAGGACCCCCCACGGGGCACGTTCAGTACAGCTGATATGATTGATGGCAGGCCCTCCGCTTTCCAACCTTTCGGTATAAAGCAAAACACGTTCAGTACAGTAAAATAATGAGTTTTGTCGATTTGTATTCAATTTTTGTTATTATTTTTGTAGCATATTTATGGAGGAGGTTTGGAATTGTATGCTGTGGAAAATTAAGCATAAAGCCTAAGGAAGAAATATAAATTGTTGAAGAAAATTGCAATTGGAGGAATATTTTTCAGGGTTATTCCACATAAATAAGATTTTAGTTAAGCAAAATTTTCATTTGCTAAATCACCCAGTAAGAATAATTAATTATGAGACTGATATTCAGTAGAAAACAATGGAATTTGGTAAAAAAAAACCTTTTATTTAGAAGGCTGCAACATTGCTCTTTATCTTTTGCTAAAGTTGCACCATAGAAGCTCAATTGGGTTTAGATTTGGGAACTTTGAAGGAGATGGAAGCACTTCAATATTAATTTCGTCAAACCATCTCAAGGTACGTTGTCTTGCTGTTTTGCAAGTTTGTGTCTCCCAAATTCATCCCAAAAGACTTTTACACATAAACATTTCCCCGACTGCGTACCATTGGCCAGATCATCCGTCCTTTATAACAGCTGTCATTACGTATCCTTTATTGTACTTTTTGTGAAGGCTTTCGGCTCGAAAAATGAAAATCTTGGTGGTTGAAGTTCTCATAAAGTTGTCATAAATATGACATTTACCTCAACATTTGATTTGTCTGACCACAGTTTATCAATCATTCTTAAGTGATATATATATAAGTTTTGTTTTTTTTTCCCGAGAACAATGTCCTTTTCCTCGCCTAACATCCTTTAAACTCAGCTTCTTTTATCTTTTCTAAGAACGCATAACACCCAGAGCATATGAACATTTATTTCAATTTTATAAAGAACTAGATACTTCTGGGTAATTCGCTACTAGCACATATAACAGCCAGGTGTCTAACCTGTTCAAAAATATGACAGCTCCATGCTTCGTATGCAAAATTTGATAATCATGGACAATTTGTAAAAACATAAGATATTTGGACTTTGCTTACTTTGTCAAGATATTCTTATTTAAGGCAGTCCACCATACAGTAACACGCACCGTATAGAAGAGTAGGTCTTACTACCGCTGTATATTGCTTATATGTTATATGGGGTTGAAGACCCCATCTGCTATCAATGGCTTTTTTGCATGAGAAGAGTGCCATTTTGGCTTTACGAACCCTTTCTTGTATGCTAGGTTTCCGGGTTAGCTCTCTGTCCAAAATAAGACCCAAATACTTGGTTATATCAGAGAAAGTTAAGCTTATACCTTTTATAGAAGGAGGGTTTATAAGTGGGACTTTATATTTCCTGGTGAATATGACCATCTCAGTTTTGGGTGGATTTACCCCTAAACCACAGCGATCTGCCCAGCAAGTTAGCTTGTTGAGAGCATTTTGCAGGAGTTCCCGCAAGGTGTATGAAAAGTATTTGTTTCTTTCGCCTCGTTACAGTATAGGTAGCGGTCCGTTTGGCATTTGCCCATTCTCTAAATTTAGCCATGGAATGGGTCATGTCCCGTCATGTACCAGACTAGTTTACTTAGTGCAGGGCGGTTTAATTTAAGTTATATATGTAGGTGATTAGTGATACATTTAAGAAGCTTTTTGGCCTGTCTCATCCCAGTCAATGATTTCCATTCCATTTCGATGACGTTTTTACTCATTCGTTGATCTTGTTTTTAAGATGGTTTTTGGAATAGGTTATACTGGGATCGGGGCCAGTGAAAACTACTTCTGCGCCACCTCTTTACAGAGGATTTTAATATTTAACATTTATCCCTCCTGCCTCTTATCACCACGGTATGGGAGTACGCTTTACGTTATAACGTTCCCTTGTCTGCTAGTAATTTACGTTGACAATTTCATGAAAATTGGTCTATAAATGTTATTTTCTGTAAATAAAATACAAACAGAGTTTCATTTTTGTGTATATGGAGATATCGTTTTAATATTTGGTTGTTGTTAATGTTGTAGTAGCTCCAGGTGTGTTAAACCTATTGCAAAGTTGACAATTATTTGTCCAGTGTGTGCATAGAAACGATCGTCGTAGAATGGTTTTAATATTTGGTCCTCCAATTATGTGATTACTTTTTGCTTGCCACTTATTTTCCAATTCATGTGTGATCCATTTTGTTTGAGGATTTTAAAGCATTTTGTACGGAACAATGCAAGTATTTCACTATTTTAGCAATTTCATTTAAGTTCTTGCAACTATTGGTCTATATTTACCCCAACATACCATAGTGTACCGATAGAGAACTGCAATACTCCAAAAACTGCTAAGGTAGTAGATTTGCTTTCATTTGCGACAGTTACCAGACGCAAGTCAATTTTTTTACAACTGCGTTGGGCAATTCCCTGACACCGGAAGTAAAAAGAGTGAAAGTTAAGTTTAAGGTGCCAAATACAATTGGACAAGGCTGTGACATTCAATGACACGAGTAATAAATAGCAATGATGATATTTCCCATAAGGACCAAACTTATTACTCAAAGTTAGGATCGAAGGGAATAAAGTAATAAATCTTTGGATGATAACAACTTTTTTTTATAGAAACATAACGGTTAAACAGACGATATAATTAGAAAAATAGCAAAGAAATATGGTCAAATTGTGTCAAATATATATATGTACTGGGTGTACTTGGTGTACTAGGTGTATGTTTATCCAGGATAATATTATGATAAACTCTGGAGTAAAGGGTGGTCGAAAACCTGGATGTCCCGTACCGGCTTTGCTCATCTAATCACAACAAATAAAGAGCAAGACTTATACTTAAATGAATGCTAATCATTAAGCATAGTGAAGAAGCATCAACCTACCCCAACTATAGTAATAGTTAATAAGGAGTTGCGTTAACTTTGTTACAGTACGAAGTTAACAAAAGCTCTACAATTAAGGTCCGTGCATATCCTGACCGTTTTGCGCATAACAATTTCGAACAGTGACTAGGTTCTACGGTGTTCTTTTCACGTTCAACAAGGAGTACCAGACAAGTAATTCCCTGTACTCTAAGTGAATTTAAGTCTCCTTTTCACTATTATGGAATATTTGTAAGTCAAACAAATGTAAGAGCAATTCCCAAGTTCTTGAATATTTGCCTCATAGCGTCTGCCATTCTCAATTATACGTTAATTTCTCAAGTTAATAGGCACGTGGACACGTGCACGATGTTGGCTGCTCCCTGCCTGCAACAATGATTTGCAGCAATTATCATACTTACTATAAGGAATTCATTCACATCTCAATTTCATGATACTTTCGGATTTTCGGTGCATCCCATTTTTTTTCAGTTTTAAGTTTCACTTGAAGTGAGAGAAGTAACTTGAAACAAGAAATTAGCAAAGCAAAAAGCCACCTGATGTTTTCGTGTTCCAACTTTAATGCCACTAAGGTAAGACGTTCAAGAAAGAAGAAAACAACACCGCAGCCCGCTTGAGAAGTTCAAGTGCGAACAATCGTACCCACTAAACGGAACATTTATCCGGCGAAAGAGCAACAACAACAACAATAAAGATGACGATCGCAATATACTAGCAAATCATTATGGCATAGGGAACTGCCTGCCTTTATAATTTTTCATAATTTTCCATTCGATGTATCGCAGTATATGGAGAGAAGAAGGTCAGGAAGGAGACAATCGCTCGATTGCATTTAGAAAAGCAAATAAAAAACTGAGTCTTGCCGCAACAGTTCCTTAAGTTAACTTAACTCGAGAAGAAGGGTGCAGCTTTTGATTTAGTTTATATTTGTCTTGTTGTTGCCCGCTGCTTCTTCTTCTTCTTCTTGTTTTAGTTTGTTGGTGTTGTCTTCTTCTTCTTCTACTTGTTCTCTTTAAGCTTCTGGTCTACAATTGTTTATTACAACAACGACAACGACAAAGGCCATTATTTGCTAAGGAAAAAATCATTAAATGTCAACTTAACAACGTAGATATTTAGATTTAGGTCGATTGTAGAGTAGTTGCACTTTTTTGCTATATATCTCTTTTTATAGTTGTTGTTGTTGTTGTTGTTGTTGTTGTTGTCGTTTCTTTGTAAAAATTCGCAGGTACTTAATAGTTTTAAAGCCATTAGGGTATCATTAACCATCATCCTGAAGTTTGATATGGACGGAGTACAGAGTTTCCGTTCAGAATGCATTCAACCGAATGTGGAGCTATAGCGATGGTTATGTAATCGAACCATCTGAAGAAGAAGATTAAGAAAAGGAAGAAGACGATAAAAATGCAATCGATTGTATGGTTTGTGTTGCATGTGTTATCAATGATTTCAGTATCTTTTCATAGTTCCCACTCTATTGCTTAGAACTGCAAATTAATATTTCTATTTTTTCTCTTTTTTCAGATAACAGAAACCATTCACAATGAATCAGGATAATCCATATGCGGTATGTTATTTTCAAAATATTTTTTCATTTCATCATGCAAAAGCTGATTAACAAATTATGATACTTTCTTTAAGTTGCAAAGCTATCACGATCTTTGAATACTTCGGCTTTTTGTAAACCTAGACGTTGATTTTATAACTTTTTATCAAAAACTCACATTTAGTTAATACAAGAAAAAATGTATTCTTATTTTTATATATTTTGTCTTCTGGGTAATCTGGGACAATAGCTATGCGACCACATGCGCCATCATGATCGTGTATATTTAAGCTTTATATTCCTAAGTTGCTACTTCTTTTTGACGGTTCAGAAGAATATAGTCCTGAGTCGAACTATTTTTCTACACTTTCGAGTTAGTGGGTCCTATTGCAAAGCGTAATTTGCAATTAAGGTTTCGGTGTAACATATTTACTCTCACTTCTGTCGATTTATGTTAAAGTTTACTGATTTAGTAAATGCGGTTGAACGAGAAGATCAATAAAATGTTTCAAAAGTACTATTTAACCAACGTTTTCAATTCAATTCAACTTTTTCCATTGCCTTGCAATGCAATACAAACTTGGAACGAGAAGTTTTTCTCAAAATAAATTTTTTTTTGTTCCATCATCATATGTGACTCTACAACCGTGGTGCAGACCTATCTTCCCTCTTGCCATCGGCCGAAACCAGTTGAACAGTTTGGCATATCTAAACTCCAGGTGCCCTAAGTCAACGCCATCCTTTCAGTGATTGCATGGAATAATACCCCATAAAAAATTCCATAAAAGACTTTCCATGTCATATTAAAAAGAAGCGAAACCTTTTTTGGTTTCAAACAAAACCGAACGCCGGTTGCAGACTAAAATTTGTTTTTTTATGAATACCATAGCCCATATGGCTGACACTACGACTTAAAAGATCTATTGTATCATAGTGTGTTGCTAATCTAAGAGACGCACTACCTCCCTAATGAACAGCGTACGTTATAATGGTCCTAATTGTAAACATCCTGAGTATCATTTTAGGATTTAGAACAGAAATTCTGCCATAGAGCCGTCAATTAACACACATGGCCCTAGATAGTGGAGTTGATGTGAGAATTCCAGCTAAGCCGTTTATCAAGGATAACTCCAAAGTATTTATCCTTACTGGAATAAGCCTTTGACAGTGATAGGTCCTAGATCGAACAATTTTCTTTTTGTGAAAGCAACTAGAACTGTTCTTTAAGGATTCCTAGATAGTTCTTCTTTACTGCACCATCATGAAACTATGGTTATATATGTTAGTTATATGGAATGATTTTCTAATTTTCTAACGCCCACGCTGTGCTAAGCATTATAAGGGTGCAAAAAAATAAAATAAAAACTATGGTAAGCAGATTGCAAAATACTTAGTAATGGTCGTGCTGTGTTTACCAATAAGGAAAATTGCCAAGTCATCCGCATAACCAATGGCTATGTAACCTGACCTCTCTAGATGGGCTAGAAGTTTGTCGATGACTAGCGACAACAGAGGGGGGGACAAGACTACTCCTTGGAGACAGCCCTTAACTGCTATCAGAGACACTCCTTCTGAGAAGGAAGTAATATCTCGCCTTACAGGCATGGCAGGATGAGATCTATTGTCTTCTGTAGAAGCGCAGGAATGATACAAACAACGGCGGAGGCTTAAAAGGTTTGAAAGAGCCTACAACCCATTCATCCTTATCCGGACTAAAGATTTTACCGGATGAACTGTTCATAAGTAGACGAACCTAGGAAATAAACCTGAAATAAGGTTTTAAGTCTAATGTGCTGGTGCCATCGGCCTTTCTACATTTTGTCTACTCTCGTACGATTACCTCATGGATTCGTGTTGCCACAAGCATGTCGGCAATGTTTTGTTCCGGCAGCGCTCTATCAGCTCCTGGAACTCCATTGGCGGAATGATTTCGTCGACGCCGGGGAAGTATGCTGAAGTACACACGGTGTTCCGGGGTCCCCTCTCGGTTAAAACTTCTTCTAGCAGGGCCACCAGGTCCTTTGTTATGAATTTTGGAATTGGAAAAACGTCAATACTCGTATTCGTGCTGATAAATGCAGACCGCTGAATCACCGAATTTAAAGATTGATTTGTTTGCTTTATCTTGTAGACTTTTAATCTGTCCGCTAAGAACCCATTGCTCGTGTATCTCATCCATTGTTATATTTTTTCAGCAAACCCCTTGCTACTTATAGTGGATGTGAAGGTCGCCACGTATTCGGAGTCGGCATAGTATCGACTAAGTTCCATCTTATACATGAATCCATCGGCGTACCCTGGACTAGGAATAGCTTTTACTGAGTATAGGACAAGTTCGTTATCTCAAGCCCTCCTTATTTATCTGAGTTTTTGACCACCGTGATACTTTCGTAACAAGGCGGAATTTTTGATGATAATAAATATTTGTCTTGTGTTATGTTGTATCTAACAGCTAATCAAAGCGAGCATATAAGATAATTCATCATCTGCATATTTAAAGCAAGACTTCATGACTAAGAGAAATACTCAGACAGAAAGGCAAAGATCAAGCCAAGAAAACTAAAGATGCAAAGAACAAAAACAAAAAACAAAACCGAAAGAGATAAGGTACAAATGAAAGACACAAGACACACACTGCATAACAAACACCAAGAGTAAGATCGATGCCATATTGGTCTTGTTTGCTCATCACTAGTCCTCATGTAGTTTCAAAAGAAAGCAATTGGTTACCGCAATTAAAGATGAGAACATAAAGAAACACCACACAACTCTAGACTCTATCACAAAACCAGATCGCTTAGCATAAATCAGCAATTTTTGTTTGTAGCTCCCATTCAAATATTGATCCAATACAACCGCTTGATTGCTCCGATAATCTCAATAACTTTTGCTAAAACCAATACACGCTAAACTCAATTTGCAAATTAATTTGAATATCCAATGAATAAAATTACAATAAATACAAATGAAATTATCGCGCCAATGTTTTAATTTTTAAAAGATACTGCATGGACAGAAGGACGCGGGACTACCATAGATCGACACGCCAGCCAGTATAACCACCACAAATACGACGAAGGCGTCAAACAATAATAAAAATGTCATAAATTCCATAGATTCGTATTGGCACAACTTCATGCGTTTAGCGTCGAATGTGCAGCGTTCGATAGCCAATTCCACGATTTATTGCGTAAAACCTCCTACTTTGTAAACAGAGCTGACGCACCGTGAGCGACTTAATATGGTACAATATGATTTCGCAGTGCAGTGTTTGATAGCGCGGTGTGCTACCAGCTAAACAACCAAGCAATCAAGCAACCAACCAACCGACCGACCGACCGACATAGCCAAAAGTTCGCCCACAGAGCACACTTGAACTGGCGACACTGACAAATAAACGACGCTGTTGCTGTGCTAGTGCATTTTGCATTTAACGTTTTCTGCAGACGATCAACTCTATGCGTTGGCAACTCTGATGATGATGACGACGACGACGACGGCGAGTTGTGATATACACGACCGGAATGAATTATTGGGGCGCTAGACTATTGAGTCAAATCAGCAACAGATAAACTAACGAAAACCAAAAAAAAAAAGGTTATGCATACCACACACATGCAAATAAACCTATTTTGACAGCGCATTATAGTGCGGTGCGTCACTGCCAGCCATATAAAACGATATAAATATGTGCCTCTTTTTTATTAAGAATTTTATCTTTGATTTTTATTGCATTTCTGATAATAAAACTTCATCCATATTTGTGAAACGTACTGAAGATTTGTTGTGCTTTTGCTTTTTATTGTTATTATTGTTGCTTTTTGTTTATTTTTGTTTTTCACTTTTGTTTTGTTGTAGAAATATATGGAGCGTGTAGTTGCATTAATTTTGATTTCTGTGCGCTTGCGTCTCGAGTTTGTGTTTTGAGTCTTTCGTATTCTTTCGAGTGGTTTATTAAAAAAAAAATTATTATTTTTACTTCGGTTAATGGCTTACTTACTACGTACTGTATAGAGTGCTATACATTTTTTTCTAGGGAGGGGAGATTACGTGCCATCGCAATAAGATCTAACGGTTGACACTTCAGTTTGCGTGTGGTGGTGGTGGAACGGGTCGCAGACTATTTCTCGTGTTACTGATACGTTTACTTATTTCTCGTGTTACTGATACGTTTACTTGAAGATAATATGACAAATATTTTTCAAGTAAAATAAAAGTAAATTTGCTCTAAGCGTATTTTTATTTTATGCTGTAATTGGCTTGCACATATGGCTTTTATGTTCAAGAGATCGAAGGTATATAAGTAGATCTTGAATTCTTGCTCCACTACATTATTTGTTAGACCAAAGAGAAAAAGGACTAAAGAACTTGGTTAGAGCAACTTCCCCGATCCTAAGAACTGTTGACTACAGAGCGGAAGGCTCGAAGTTTTCTTCCCAGAAAAATACCAAAAAGCTTCCTCACGGTACCAACACTGGCGAATTTCTAACGAAAGGCCGGAAGTAATAAGTGAGAAAGCTTCTCAATTAACCATTCGGGTGAGAATTTAAATACTTGGTTCATTGCATTTGTGTGCAAAAACCTAAGACGCACAACACGAATGGTCGTATTAAGTGCCTAGCAATAATTTGGATACATTACTTTCTATAACACCAAATGTGAGTTGCCTAGCAATAATTTGGATACATTACTTTCTATAACACCAAATGTGGGTTTTTCGAACTCCAAGTAAGGAAGTTTTTTCTTTTTTTATATAGTGCCTTGATCGAAGAGATGATTTTTTAGCAAAATCTGCTCTGATCTTTAACAAAATCAGAGGAGTAATAACGAAGCGGGTCGTCCCTTTGCTTCAATGCCTGAGTAATTTGGATCTTGTATGCAAATAATTAAAAGACCTTATGCAGAATTCTTCTCAGGCCAATCCGGCTAATATTGAGTTACGGATAATTGTGGGTAGTTAAATTTCCCGGTTTAGGCAAACACTTTTGCACATAGCAGCAACATATTCTCGATTGAGGGCACAGGACGAAAATTAATTAGTATGCCAATCTCATTGACTTCCTTAACAAAAACGTGTAGTTATTTGGCATAACACTTAATTATCATCTTCATATTTGGATCTACAACCGGTGTCCGGTCCTTGCCTCCCGCAAAAAAATTCTAACCCGTTCCCGATTTCGAGCCGATGTTATCCAGGCGTCCTGCTCTAAGTCATCCTTCCAACGTAGGCTTGGCCGGCCTCGCTGTCGTGTTCCATAAATCTTACCACAAAGGACTTTTCGAGTAGCATCCTCTTCGCTCATGTGAGCTAGGTGCTATACCTACCGGAGCCTACCGAGCTTAGTTATCTTTACGATGTCGACAGCGACATGCTCATAGATTTCATCATTAAAGAGTCACCGGAATCGTCCCTCTTCAAATACGGGGCCCACAATTCTCCGTAAAACTTTTCTCTCCAACGCGGCTAAGAAGTCAGAATGCTAGTACTGCAAAGTACCCAAATCTCGGATCCATATGTAAATAGCGGTTTTACCATTGTCGTATATACCAGCCACTTTGATGTTATTGATAAGTTCCTGGATTTGAAGAGTCTAGACAGAATATAAGGAAGGCTTTGTTGACTCTAAGCAACCGTGCGTGTGTATTTCTAGTTCCATGATGTTATCGGCTGATACAGTTGAACCGTAATAGTAAGAGCACTACTTTAAATTTGCACTACGCTATTTGAATTGAGGGACCAATTTGTTTGTTTCCATTCTGAGATACTAAAACATCAGACATAATCAATTGGGCGCCGGTCGTTGAAGCACGCTTCGTACTTCTGCTCCTCTTAAGTCGACCTTGACAACATCTTACACTTGACTGCGTTAATAGCTCAGCTACTTTAGCAAACTACCTACCTGAAAATTCGTCTTCTTCTATTGCATAGTTTGTTCATTGATAGTGAAAACGTATGCCAGTATGCCGTATAGAGTACAGAGGATGGCGTTCATCAGAGCGGATCGAAAAAAAAGTTAATAGCAACAAAAAAATAAAAACTTTCGATTATGCAACTCGCAAACTTTGCTACTTCGCGTAATCTGTGATAACTTGTGCGTCGGATAATTACTTCTACAGCAAGTAAGCCCACATTTCTTGAGCCAGAAATAAAATTATGTTGAATTATCGCCCGCTCAACTTGAAATTGTAACAATTTTGCCATAATCGTACAAGTTCACACACTCACACACAAATTTCCCTTTCAATTGTATTTCGTTTTCATGTTCAGTTTTCAAGTTCGAAAATTATTTGCTCCGTTCACTGCACGATCAGTAAACTTTTGCCAAGACAAGTTGTTGTGTCGCTGTATTGTTCCAATTGGTTGGATTTTCTTCCCGTCCGCTGCCAACTTGTGTAGCACTCAAAACAATTGCTAGTGTTACTTATGGCGATTGCGATGGCGGGAATTACTGCGAGCGCGCGCGCGCCACAGCACGCGTTTCTAAAACTTAAAAACAATGAATTGCAGTTTTTATTGCCGACCCCGCAACCGCGCGTCATCCTTGACTGAAACAGCAGCTGAGAGGCTTTCTTTAAAGAGCCGTAACGAATTTGTTTATTATATTTTTTTAATTTAACTACAAAGCAGGGGATTTTTTTCGAACAATGGAAGCCCTGCTTTTTGTGACGAGGAACTGAAGCGCGGACAATTGATTTGTTATTAATTTCCGCTTTAGCTCAAGGTCATGGTCGTGTTAAGTGAAGCGCAGAAAATAATTAAAGAAGTGATCTACAATTTGTAGAAAATATTGAGTGCTAACTTATGAGTTGAGAGAGACAGAAGAGAAGCAACCATATCACAAGTGGTTTTGGTAATAACCCATTAGATTATTTGATGGCTGACAGATGGAGGTTGATTTTAGAAACATTTCAGCTTTGCGAAAATATTGGTAAAATTTGCGGGGCAAATTTAAGAACATAAACCTCATAAACGTTCACGTTCCTACAAAAGATTCCCCTGATGATGGAAAAGAAGAATTCTTTGAACCAGTCGAACGAGAACCCATGTCTGCCCTCGGTATGTTGTAGAAAACATTCTGGGGGATATGAATGATAAAATAGGTAGGGAACCAGTATTCAGGCAGTACATTTTGGCACCATAGCTTACACGAGAATACTAATGACAATGAACAACGAGTCATAGTGATGGCAGCAAACAACAATTTGGTCGTTGCGAGTACAAGATTTGCGCGTAAAAATATCCACAAAGCCACCTGGGTATCTCCTGATGCCGCCACTCGCAATCAGATTCGACATGGCTTCCCTTCGGAACGAAGAGACCAAAAACAACTACGGTCAAGCGATAGGACTCGCCTTAAATGCAGTGAGGTTAAGTCCTGGTGCTGAGATTTTGGGTCGTAGAAGAGAAATGGACACCCCATAAAAATACTGTCATTAAAACTGCTGACTTCATCTTAGGCAGTAGTCGTAGAGATCGGAACGACTGGTTCGAAGACGAATGTAAGCTAGCGAATGAATGCGTTCTGCGTTTGCCAGTGTTATTGTATATTGGCTGGTACTTGTTGTGCTCTATTTTGAATTTGGGTTAGATTAGAGTGAAATGAGTGTAAAATGTCTGGCAAGGGAGGCCAGGATCGGACCCCGGTTGTAGAGCTGAATACGCATTGCTGTTTCGAGATCGTAGAGGTTTTCTAATTGGTTGTTTGATGTCCTATTTGTATCATGTGTTTACATATTTTCTGTCCACCAGTCTATATGGATAATGAAATGACCTCTCATCTTGTTGAGGGAAGGGTTTTAGCTCAACGCCACCCTGGATTTTATGGAAATAGATTCCATCGACCCGATCAGTCATCAGTTATCACATATATTATAATTTCAATTATAGGTATGCCTCAACCAAGTCAATACCTCCTTAATAGATATCAATTCAGCTTGGTACAGGATACTCTAGTTCGGGAGATGAACAGATTTGCCACATTCAGTTTATCACAGAAGACACCAGCAAGCATAATTTACTGTCTAGTTTAGAGCTGTCATTTGCACAGAAGACAACGCCTATACTATAACATCTAGCTTATAGCTGTCGTTAAAAAAATTTACAGCTTAGGTTTTCGGTATCAAGAAATTTCTACAATGAGTTTATGTAAAAAAAAAGCATTTTTTGAATGAGCGTTGTAGGTATGCTTCAACCAAGTCAGTACTTCCTTTGAAGCTATAACTTCAGTTTGTACACACTACCCTAGTTTGGGAGATGAACAAAAGTTTCACATTCAGTTTATCACAAAGGTGATAATTAACGGTCTAGCATAGAGCTGTCAATTCCACAGAAGAATACAGTCCTTACAATACCATCTAGCTTATAGCTGTCAGTAAAAAAATTCCAAAGCTTAGGTTTTCGGTATCAAGTAACTTCTTCAGCATTTTTTGAAAGACATGTAGTCTAAAAGCCTTTGTGACTTACATGGTGTATGGTGTTCACTCTTTAGCGAATTATTTCGTTAATTACCTAACCAGAACTATATTTCGTTGATAGATCAACACTTAAAGGTACCTAACAACAAATTGAAGACAACTATTTTACTTAACTTCCTCGATGATGAATGTTCATTAGGAGATGGAAGCCAAGAACAGCGAGCAGTCTTTCTAATGATAAACTCAGTTTCGTAACAAAAAATCAATAACTACGTATAATTGTTGATGTTTTGTAAAAAAAAAACAGACAGCATTTCTATGATTTGATTAGCATCATAGATTCTATAGACTACCATGCCTCGACAGATGATATTTGGCAAATATTTTTAGAACGATGATCGAATGCGGTACATCTGCAATATATTTATATTGATGACGCAACCCTCTTTATCTCTCTCCTTTCCATTCTATATTCTTTAAAATTGTTTCTTCAACGAAACAAATTCTATTTATGATCTTAAATTAAACATTCACTAATAATAATAATTATTATAACACCAATCATAAAGCAGCGATAATATTCAGATCTTTTGAGCTTTCGGCGATCGCGATAGATGCGACGTTTCAAGGACTTTTTTGTTTGGCTGCTGTGTTGTATAATAAATCGATCGATCGCGCAATTTTTTTTTTTTATTTGCTTTCCACTTATCTTATTGCTGTATTTTTTGTTCTATGTATTTATCTATATATTATGTATTTATTAATGCAAAATTTATTATTAATGATTGTTAGCTGCTTTCGGGTTGGATTCGATTCTGATTTTATGAGAATATTATCGCACCCAAACGGTCATTAAAATTTTTATTCTTTTATTCATTATAAGCTGTTTGTGTTTTCTCAAAGAGCTTCTAGCCAAGTGAATAAATTGTTCATGAATTGATTTGCTCTAAATATGTGTATGTGTGGGTGAAGGTGAATGTATGAAATTTATGTCATTTTAATCGCGTTGCGTTCATATTGTGAGTGTTTTTGGGATGTTTGGGTATGTTTGTACATTAAATAAGCCAAATTTTGCATAAAAATATAAACTGTAAAATGACAAGAAATCATCTTTTAGCTTTAACATCTGGTAAACATGCAAATTTGCTAATAATTCTAATGGAAATGTGCGAATCTTTCGGGTCAATGATGCTACGACTGAATTCCTATAGCAATTCCCCACCAGCCAGGTGCGCCCATTAGTCACGTTAACGTATATCAAATAAAAAATAAAAGAAAATCATAAATCGCACATTCTTCCTGCATTAACTTTTAATGAACTCGAAGCTCAGTGACGATATCGACTTGGAATTGAGTGCAATTTCGAGTGTTAAGCAATTGGAAAGGAGAGGAAGCAAAAAAAAAAATACAAACTACAACTGCACCACAGTTAACAAATAGCAGTCATCTCGCACAACAGAAATTGTCTGGACAGAGAAAAAGGCGGTTGTTGTACAACAACAACAACAACAACTGGCGAACGAAGTGAACAGCATTCACCCAACGAACCAATAAACAAATAAAGAAGGCGAACAACAAGAGCACTTTTATCGAGCCAGCCAGCCAGCCAGCCAGCCAGCCAAGAGACCAGCCAGTCTGCCAGACTGATTTTGCGCTGACTAAGTGAGCTCCTGCAGCATCTCAGCAACAGCTACAGCAGCCGGCAGCAGCTTCTCGATGGACATGGCAAAGCGGATAGGTGTTCACCTTGTTGCATTTGTTGGATTGGATTGGATAGCCAGCCGGCGAGACTATGGGCTTCCAGTCGCTATTGCTATTAAGAGTAATGTTGTAAAGTGGAGGTGCGATGTGCTGGGCGATGTGGTCGATCTGCACGGTTTGAGCGCGCGCGCGCATATCAACCGTGGGAATTGGATCATTAGAATTGCGCTTCGTCGTTGGGTGCGAGAGATAAACTTAAGTTTAGCCTTTTGCAACTACTGGCTGGATGGCTGCTGGCTGCTGTCGTCGTTATAGCGTTTTGTGACAGGATTTCCAGTGTAGTGCTGATTGTGGTGGTGACTTTTTTGTCTGGCCAGCAGAAGCGCAGAAGCACCACACAAAGTGACCTGTGACGAAAAGTGATTACAAGTGCATTTGTGCAATGGAAAGAGGTGATTGTGTCGTGTGATTGGTTTTGGATGAGTATACCAAGCAAAGGTCAAAATAGAAAATATCTGTGGAAAGCGAACGATTTTCGTTTTAGATGTTTCTTTTGCCACTCAATATGGCACAGCAATTTTCTAACTATTCATTGTTGATTAATCAGTGCAATAACTTTTGTGAGTGAACTGCTGTAAAGGTGAAGGTAAACAGACTCCCATTATTAGGATCAAAATGCTTGAAAGTGATACAACTTTCAATAATTGTATCCTTTGTTTCAAACAACAGAAATTTAGGTGCAAAATTTCCACAACTTTAATAGCGCTTGCTAAAACTGAAAGACGGTACATATCCTTGGGGAGGTGCTTGAAAAGCTATGTATGTATCTAGAAGAACGATAAAAATAAATTATTTAAAAATACTATCAGCAAATAAAAATAGAATTGTATGGTATACCACGGGGTTCTAATTAAGGACCGTTGTTATTTATAACATTTACAAATGCACTTCTTCTTATATTTAAAAGAAGTATAGTTTTTATTTATACGTGAACAACATTATAGCAATTGATATATAGCACGATTACTATAGAACAGCCATGACCAGAATGCAATAGCAGTTCCCTCGCAAAGATGGTATCAATACCATCGTTAGACAAAATGTTGGCATACCCATACACCTTAGCGTAATATAGTTACAGAATTTTATATGCGGAATTTTGAGTTTTTACAGTTTAAAAAGTGCTTGCTAAGACTGAAAACTGTATGGAGACTTAGGGAACTATCTAAAGAGCTTTTTATAAATGTATAAAAATAATAAAAACAATGAAGATAAAATATTTAATAATCAGCCTGATACAAAAAATAGATAATTTCCATGGTTTACCAAAGCATTCAAGGTAAGCACCATTGCAATATATACTCTTGACAAATTAACTTATTCGCGTTTTTGAAAGAAGTACATTTGTGCTTCCATTCAATTCAAATTTCCTTGAACACCGCCAACAGAGGGCATAATTCCAAGGTCCTCTTTGGACCCGAATTGATATGCTACAATCAACATCCATCTCAATAGATTTACCAGTTTTGACTCAAGGGTTAAAGCAGGACCAATATTATATTCCAGTCGATGTTTAATTCACGACAACCGGTTGGGTTATGCAATTCCACATAGAGCAAATATTCGCACTTGTTACATCTACATCAGGACGGTCACTGACGTACCAAAGAAATTAGTAACACCAGTGTACTACTGATATACCAATTCTAGTGCTCTACCCACATTTTTATAGTAAGCCACCACTACGTAGGTAAAACCCAGAAAGAAAGAACCTGAACCAAAAGTTGGCACATATTCAGCTAAGCTCCAAAGAGGTTAACCTCAAGCTGGGCATAAACCAACTCCTGTATTATCAACGCGACATTGGTCAGATCTGCCATCAAAGGCCTTAGCTCGTTCAGTATGAGTGCCTGGGCATAGCAAAACTAACCTTGGCAGCACTTCATTCGGAACATTCAGCCCAGTCATTTGCCACTAGGATAGCAAACTATCAAACTAGGTCGCTTAGGATAGAAACTATCCCAGGTAACATTACGGTCCTGCAGTCTACGACTGCTAAATACGAAGACAGTGTCAATTGTAGGCATTCTAAGTACTAGCAGCCTTGCCCTATTTATCTGCCGAGTTAACCAAGTATCAAACCCATCGATGAAGTAACATACAGTGGTCCCCTCGGGGAATTCGAAAAAGTACAGTTTTATTATTAATATAAGCTTAGTACGCCAGTTTATAAAATTACAAATGACCGATAGCGTAGAAAAGAATTGCAAATTCTAATAAGATATCTTGGAAAATTGTAATCGATCATCCTGCCTGCATACCAGACGGAGTCAAAAGCATTCTCAATATCACATAGAATCATACCAGTTGATTGGCTTTGATCCAATTTCGATTGTTTATTGTTATTCGATATAACTGATGAATGGTAGACTTGCCTTAGACAAATCTGTATTGTTGTCACTGATGTGCTGTTGTAGTACTGTCAACAATTTTACTCAATGAGCTTAGTAAGGATATTGGTTGATAACTTTTCGCATTTGACGATTTCTTCCCTGGCTTTGAAATAGCCATAATATTTGTATCTTTCCAAACTTTAGGAAAATAGCTGTTGTGTATGCAAGTGGATATGATCAAATGTAGAAATAATATCCCTGACCTAGGCAACTTTTTATTCAAGATATTGTTGATTTGTTCCACACCAGGTGCTTTTAGATTTGGAAGCTTTCTTATGATGCATACTGTTTCTTCGACAGTAGGAAGATCAAGAAGAGTTGATGACGGAGTATGAAGGCGCGTAATTTCATTTTAAATTTCAGCCATAAAATATGGATTGGTGTTTGCCAAAGTGTTGTTATGAGAATTAGCTAAACTATCTGCTAATAACTAAGCTTTTTCCAAAGGTGTAGTTGCTATAACATCATCCTTCTTTAAAACTGGGAAGCATTAACCACGTCTCTTCAGAAATTTGCTTACTTGCCATAGACTTTTATATTGGTTATTGATATGCATACTAGATAATTTGTGGTTCCAAATTATGTTTCGCAAATTTTGAATATCGGTTTTAATTTAATTTTGCAAAGCATTAATTTTCCTGTTAAATAAAACTTTAAGAAGAGTATAGTTACATCTCTGAAATATAGTGTCTTAGTCAAAGCACGGAATGTCAGCGCCGGAACCCGCTACAAGAGATGTTGATGATTTATAAACTACAAATAAATACTTTTATGAAACGTCCACTTCTTATTTTGATTTAAAAGTGACGTTAACTAATTCTACGAAACATAAAATTTGAGTTTAAATGGTCAATAGCGTTTGGTAAATTATCTCTTCTACACGCACATTAATGAAATAACAATTGGTTGACAATAAATGTAGACACAATTTCGGTTGATAATTTTATACTATGTTGTGTCACAGCAGAAGATTAAAATCAAGTTTGCATCTTTGACAAAATGGTACAATGATTTTTAGTAATAAAATAGGTCACTTATCGCATAAATAAACTATGAAATAAAGCAACTTTTGACAGCTATAAAATGCTTTTTTTTTGGTTAAAAAGACGACTATTTAATGTTTAAGAAATATGGTTAAATAAATAAATAATTACAAGTGACATTTACAAACTCTAATGCTAAACCACACGTGCTACGCACGATCGAGCTAACTTTTCGTTATGTGTGTCATGAAAAAATTTGTGAAAAAAAACATTATTCTGTCATTGGCAATGGCAATAAATAGTAAAAAAATATTCAGGCAGATGTTTCTGCATTTAAGCAGCAGCTGCTGTCTACCTCGGTCAAATGTTAATGCTAATTTAATAAATTATTCAATAACTGCATTATGGCTGCAAAATGCAAAATTCTTGAAGAAAATGGCAACCTCATATACCATTTTAATGGCGCTCGCACTAAAACGTTTCAATTTCTTAGTATGAACTATCGTCCTTCATATGCATGCATAAGCAAAAATTCTCTCTATAGATTTAAATTAACCCGTTTTGCATGTTTGCATAACATCTATCCACTCCACTGCCAATGTTGTTGAGATTTTTTTGTAAATTAGCTTTATTGTCATGTAACAAATGAATCACACTAAATATACCATTATTGGAGACTCTTGACCTAAAGTTTTTACCAAATGTAGATTGGAATTTATTTAATTACTATTCCAGAGATTGTATTTTGATTTTTCTTATCAAGTACTCACTGATTGCTGTCTCTAATATGAAAAAAGGCACTTCAATAGACGCTGGCTTGATGCAAGTACATTAACGCAGAATATGGTTGGAATTAAAAAAGGGCACTGCTAACAAACAGAATACAATTAAAATACAATTCACATACAATACACAATACCACTCAATACAAAATTAATTGAAGTTCAACTTGGTAAGTTGGCTTTTCAAGCTACTTTTTAAAGCGCCTTGTACTCCGTGACAGTGATACTACAAGAAACACTGATTTTTTAAGCGAATTTTAATTACACCCTGCACCACTTAAGAGTGCAGCTCTACAAAACCCGATAAACTCATTCTGGCGTTAACCGAAAAAGCTTCACAGTTTATGATATACTTCAGTCTGTATGAAATTTCCCTTGAAAACCGCAAGAGCACGTGCGACTCTGCGGTGTGAAATAAATGACTCAGTATAGGTATCAAGGATTTTATGCAATTAACAAAACAAAAAGAAAAACATACCGCTGAATCACAAGCAATAATAGGTAATCTTACCTCTCGTAAGCACTGTGTGGCTTAACTTAATTAGCAAATTTGCCAATGCTACGTAGATACTTTTCTCCTGTTTTGTTGTTAAATATTTTAACAGTTTTAAGAGCTCTATATCAGCGTCATTTACTTTCAAAATTCAACTGAGAAACCTTAAAAATATTTCCTTTTGCTCAATTTCACAAAATATAGAAGAAGACGGCCGCTCAAAAGCTTAACATAATATTAATTTCTGCCTTCGCTCATCTCACAGTAGTCTCACTATTGCAGAGTCTATCAACTTTGTATAAGATACAACTCTTCGCAAAGATTGCGCAAAACTAATTTATCGTCATCGCAGCAACATGCCTCTGTCCCGCGTACGAATCTTGTCATCAGGGTTTCCATTTAATTTTCCTTTTTATTTTGTCACAATCAATTTTCAGCAATCTTAGCTTGTTTGTGAGTGTAGTGTTGTCAACGTTCATTTCGTACAAATGTGACTCCAGCAATCAATAAACTATTGATATGTAAGCGGCAGATAAGAGGCGCGAACGATATAACGTCGAACGGAAGGCGCAAGACACGCAAGTTCACCACACCAAAGGTATGCGATTTGATTTTCCGCGTTGAGTCTTCTAGCACCATGTGGCTTTGTCTTCACCTCAACTCTCAAATTTGGCTTATGAAACAGGTGACAATTCCACCGAAGATACAGATAAATCTTATTCGAAAGTTGTTGACGTTTTGTCTGGAAATTGTTCACATTGCAGAGAGACAGACTCCTGCGAGATAATCTCGGATGGCAGTATACACTTCGTTTTAGTTGTTGCGAAAAAGATAAAACATAAAAACGATTTATTCACGCCGATAGCGACTCTTATTATCATTGCTTTTAAAGAAAATGTTTTTGTTTTATAACAAAGCCTCTTTCTTCGTTGATTGCTGTTTATTGTACCATACTAATAATATAAAAGAAGAATGATGATATTCTCCTCCGATTGCACAATCAATTAATATTCAAGGTGGTTGACCCAGTTTCCAGTTAGTATGAGAGACAAGAGTGCAACATTTGACATTAACTCGAATCAGTTTCACTGATATGCATCTTTTTAGCTAATTACTTCCTTTTAATTATTATTGTTATATGGCAATAGCATTTTCCCCTCACAGTACAATTAAAACCAGAAAAATTGTCTGCTACACGCAAAGTGATTCTGAATTTATTCAAGCAAAACGCTCTGTCTTGCATAGAAATCCATTGAAATCCGTGCACGAGCTATTTGAACTTAATTCCCAATGTCTTATAAATTATTTTAAAAAAAAGAACATTCCTCACATTTACTACAATTTGATATTTTCAAAGGTTGTTGCCCATTTATGGCCACTTATGATAGAATATTTTTTACCAAAAAAAGTTCGTCATATTTCAAATACTACGTCTAGAAACGTGATAAAATGCGCATTACTTCCTCGCATTCTGAATAATTTCATAATAACTTCGAAGGGTTGTTGCCCATATATGACTATAGCTGAAAAAAAATCTTTATATTTTAAAAATTACAACGCAAAACGTGATAAAATTCGAGCTCTGATTTACTTCAACCTCCCACCAACAACAAACAAAAGACTTAAGAAACGAACTCGAAATACATAATGCAAATAGACTCTCACTTTGGCAGCATTCTATCAAAGAACGTGCTCACAAAGATCACGCATCAATTTAATTGCAACCTTGGAACAATTAAATTAATTCGCTTAAAGCTCAGAAATTTCAAATAAATTCTAACGACCACGACAATTCCTTTCCGAAGAACAGCACAAGCGAAGAAAGACAGACAGACAGATAGGTATAACGAACGGGTTGACATCACATGTACAGCAATAATTTCAGTCAAAATAAATACGTAAAGTCTGCCAAGCAACTAGATTGGAATCTCCAGCTCATGCAAAAGATACACGCGCTCACATCACACAGACAACAAATGCCACTGACAAATAATTTTGCTCAGTTTTTTTTTTACTATTGTTCTGTATTATTATTATTATTGTTACAATTTTCTCGCCTTGAATTTGTTTCGAGTTCAGCTCAAAGCGCAGCAAAAAATCCGACCCGACCGACCGACCGATTGTTCGAAATATGTGATGAGAATAAATTTTGCTTCTGCTGCTGCTGCTGCAACTAGCCTCAATTGTTATACTAACAAGAGAGTGTTAGTTGCGCTGTAAGAAATTGTCTTAGTCATCCATTCATATTTGTCATTGCACTGCAAACAAACTAAGAAGGAGAAAAATTCACACATATCTTAAGTGAAAGAAGACACTAACTGAACTAATTCCTATAAGTAATTCCCCACGGTAGTGATCAATCAATCACTGATAGAATGGCAAAATTTCATGAAATGGAAATCGAGATCAATTATTGAACTTATTGGTATTTCACACATGTCATGACAAATGACCTTTCATAATTTTTGTAATATATCATAGAGTGCGGAAAAATATTGCAGCAGGCAGATGCACTGCGGATACAGGATTCTTGAATAGAGGATACTCTCAATGTTGATGCAGATTTAGATCAATCAGATAACAGACAGAGTTCGATTTGGTTATTCAGCTCCTCGCGCAGTTTGATGTTTTTCGAATGTGAGATTCGCATGTTGAGAATGACTTAACAAGAAAAAATACTGTATAGTACGTGCAGTTGTGCTCCTATGTACACTCTTGTTAATACCATTCACAACAAATTGAGACGGAAATGCTGCATAAGATTTTATTCATACCGTACTGAAGAGCAGAAGAACTGTCAAGTCATGATATTTTGCATGATTTATTACGATTGGATGACTACCGAGCTGTGGACTAAGTATCTATGTATGCGAGTGTTTATGGCAGTGTGCGAGAATGATGCTTTTATTACTTCAAAAGATAAGATTAAAAATCATCCAAATATCATTCGCGCAGTATGCAATGGATGCAGTTTTTGAAAGTTCTCGTCAACGAGACCACTACAAAAAAACTTCTAACTTTATAGTTTTTAAATTTAATCTAAACATAATTAATTTGAGACTTGGGTTAATAAATTTAGGCAATGTATTTTAACGTAATTATATCTGAATGGTGAAAGTGCGATCAAACCTCCATGTGGTGGCCGCCGCCAATTTTCCTCCAATAGAGGAAAAGCTAAATGATCGGGCTAGTCTCTTCAAAGTAAGGTTGGCGTAGGGCCAATAACCTCGTCCGTAAAAAAACTTTATTACGAAAACCCAAATCAGCCTCGTATACAGTGATAAAAATATCCACAAAGCCACATGTGTCCCGCAATACACCAAGAAATTCATTAACTAGTAGTGCAAGTATGGGAGGAAGAAGCGATGCCAGAAGACTGGCGAAGAAGCATCCTGTGCCCCATTCATAAGAAAATAGATATCACAACATGCAGCAATTATCGTGGTATAACGTTGTTGAGTACCGCGTTTAAGATTGTCACTTCTATCCTTCAAGACAGGATAGCCGCATACGTTAAAGTAATCAACGGTCCATACCAGTGTGGCTTCATCCCAAGCAAATCAACAACTGAGATTTGTTCATGCATATTATAGTATGGAGAGTGGGTCAAAAAGAAGAATCACTGTTGCATTATATATTATGAGTTTACCACGTAGATTTCTGGTTGTTCTTTAACGAGTTTATTAAAATATACAACTATTGCAACTTTATATAAAATTTTTAACATTTAAGAAGATCAAAATCTATTTGGAAAAGGTAACTTTATTAAAAGTCGGAGAACAACGTAATCATTACCATCTAGACATTATTTTATTTATTGTTATTATTGGTGGGCTGAGAAGCCTTGTGCACTGCGACCTTAAGATCTTTTGTATATTCCAGATATTTACCACAATATGTGGTGGTTCAGTTCATTTACGAATGCCATCATGTCTCCCAGGTCGAATGGTTTGACATTTTGACATGGAATTGTGTGAGCCTTGAGGTATTTTAATTTGTGGTAAGGGCGTCTCATAAGAGAAGTATGTGTTCTGGCATTTCTTTTGCGTCGTTGCAAAAGCGGCAGCAATCCGTTTGGGATTTTCCGATTTTTATTAAGTAGCCGTTAAATGGGCGGTGTCCCCTCATATACTAGACAAGAGATCTGAGTGCATGGCGGTTTAACTTAACTGCCTTGTTTTTGTTTTTTATGTTGTATTTGAGAAGCTTTTTGGTCTGTCACATCCCAATTGATGATTCCCATTCTGCTTTGATTGCGATATTTACTCACTCATTTATTTTGTTCTTGAGGTAGCTTGTAGAATAGGCAAGGCTCGGTTCGGAGCCGGAGCAAATTCCTTCTGCGCTTTCACTTGCAGAGAGATCTGCTGCCTCGTTACCGGCGATGCCTGAATGGCCGGGAGACCACATTAGGGTGAATTTATTGGTTTTGTCCAGTTCATTTAAGTGGCAGTAGCAGCTCCACGTTGTATTGGAGTTGAAAACTGGGCATTTTAATGCTAGCAATGCGGCCTGGCTGTCGGAGATCACGTAGATCTCGGTACTTCTAAATCTTCTTTTAATGCTTTCGATGGTGCAGGGTTCTTTGGCTGTTGTTTCTGCCTGAAAAATGGTTGGGGATTTTCCTAGTGGTATTCGTATTGTGGTTCTGGGCCCGAATATTTCTGCACCCGTCCCTGTTTCTGTTTTAGATCCGTCTATTGTTTATGATATTTTTAGCTCGATTTCTTTCTGGTATTCTTATAAAGAAGTTCCTTTGAAAATTACTTGTTTTTATCATTGAGTCTAATTAAAGAACAATACCACTGTCTATGTTGATTTTGTTAGTGATGGTTGTATGTCCTGGCTTATTAGCTTTAATTTGGTTTGTAATATTAAGTGTTGTGACTCTCTTTCAGCCTCGCTTTTGATGTATAAGTGGTGGAAGTGGTGGAAGTCAAGGATCTTTTCAAGAGCTGCCGTTGAATAAGTCCTTAACGCAAACATTGCACTTAGACAGATTAGTCTCTGAATTTTATTTAGTTTTGAGCGATTCGTAGATTGATCTGTTTTTGTCCACCATGCGTATGATAGCCTGGGTCTGATAATGCTTTAGTATAGTCATACAGTCATTTGCGCGCTTTTGCTGAACATGCGTTGGCAAGTGAAATAAGCTTTTTATTAGCTTTGTTGATGATGTATGACATATGAGAGTTCCATGTAAGTTTTTGGTCGAAAATGACTCCCAGGTATACCATCTAGACATTATTATCAGGCCACCGCTCGTCAATTCTTCGTTTACCTTTTAAACTATGGAATCTTCTAGCCATTGATATTAGGCAAACAAGAAGCTCAAACACCTTCAATAAAAAAGTTTTGCAGTTTTATGCCAAGGGTCACTGTCGGATTTTTTCGAATTTTTGCAAATCTTTTGAAATTCAAAATATTTTCCTTTTTGTTAAATTATTACAAAAAATATTGATACTTTTGTTTTTACTTCCCCAAGTAATAATTGTCCAACTCAGGCAGACCAATTTCGTCCCCTATATAAGCATTCATATAAAACCTTGATTCAAACCCATATCATAACTTATTACCAGTAAAGCTTAATCGCAATAAATGTTAGTTTTAATTATCTTCGATAGTATTGTTCTCTGTGTCTTTGTTCTCAATTAATTGACTATTCATTATCGAACCGAAATCTCCTGAATCTCATAGCGATAACTCAACAGAACAACACTAATAAGCAACAAAATAACCAATTCTGCAATGCCAGTATATAACCTACTGCTCAACTCACAAATGATCGTAATAACACGAATATGATGGGTTTTAGTAGCAGCAACGACATGAGCAAAATATTTAATAACAATCAGCATACACACACATACGTACATTATGCATGCACATGTGAAACATGTGTTCTAGTATGCAATAATTTAAAATACTTACCCGCTTACTTGAAGATTCAGCAGAGACAAGATCATTAGAGCAAATCGTGAATTATCTTTTGCTGCTGCCTTCATCACATGTAATTGGTAGTGGTCGCGTCGGATGCCTGTGTGTAGAATACAGGTGCCCCAAGGCTCACAATCGATCGCGTTATAGTCACGTGGATTTCGTTATTTACTAAAGCGAGTAGCACAGCGCAACTTCACATATTGTTTTTGTCATCGTCATCGTCGTCGTAGTCCTCATCGTTTTTGTTGTTGTTGTTGTTGTTGTTGTTGCCCGGATAATAATTTATTTTGCAAAGATCTAGAACTAATGAGATTTTATTGCAATTGGCCAGTGGATGGCTGAATTTTACTTTGTATTTTATTCTATACCACCGTAGGTGCCTATGTCTAACGAAATGATGTTGTATCTATTTGTATTTCGTTTTATTTCTCCGTGCCTAGTTGCCATATCAATAGTCATTGACTATTCAATTTATTAAAATGATTTCATTGTCAATCTAGTTTATTGCGAGAATAATTGTATGTAAAATATATTCTTCATTATCGGAGAATTCCAATTATAAAAAAAAAATTAAATTAATCTGTGATTTGAGCATGAATTTAATTTGTATACAAAATTTGCATAGATAAATAGGAGGACAGTAGCTGTGAAAGAACAGTGTAATAAACAAGAGAATAAATGCTGCTAAACAAAATTACACATTCAATGCGATGACAAGTTTGAAAAATGGCAAGCATTCCATAATACATGACATACATATATTGACATGAGCATTGCGCTACTGTACTACAGAAGTTGATTAAGACCTCAAAAGAACAATTTACGAAAAGAGGTTGTTTTTTATGTGGCAGCTATGGCGTGGACCCACTGTATTTGGAGATGTTTCATAGGGGCTGTGTTTCCTCGGGAAGCATAACGGGTAGAGTCCTAGACAAGTTTCGTTCACATCAATGAGAACTACTATATACATCTGCAATAGCAATATTTTGTACGGGTGTTGATTAGCGTTGTAGAACCCATCCATGCCTTAAAAACACCCTGTGGTTGGGGCTTCCATTAAGGTATCCACGCAAATCCAAAGACAGATTCTGTTCTCTCGGAGGATACATTTTCTCCAATTTTTCGTTGCTCTAATGTTTAACAAAAGACTTAAGCAACGAACCGGGTATGTTTGCAGTGCAAATATTTGATAGAGTCAAATAAGCCCACATCCAAAAACGAATACAAATGGTATATTAGTGGTTCTGTGCAAAAAGAATCAGAGAATACTGCCTCATCACCAATCTTACGATATCAGAGTAACCAAAAATTGCTTCTTTATCCGGGTTTTACGTTTGAGTGTCACATTTTCTTTGGTGCAGATCGACTTTCAGAGCTGTAATGTTGTTAGAGTTTTGAATGGAGTTTCTGCATGTCCAATTATATCATTATTTTCACGAATAGTTTATCTAGCTATACTATTGTGTTAGGTTTTCAATCTCTTCGTTGCTTCTGAATTTGGTCTCTCTTCAAAAAGCTGGAAAAAAGCATTTTATCTCTCTTTAACAAGAAAACGTGAACTATTTCCACTATAATTGTAAGGACTGATATATTGCAAAATATATACTAAAGAGAGAAAGGGATGAGATTTTGTTGATGAAATATACCTCACTTAAACGTAAAAACAGTCTATTCGTGACTTTTCTGATTCAATAAATAGCTCCACAGTTGATATTTTCAAGGAATTTGGCATCAAGACATTTTGTCAAAAATGTCTTCACTTAAAATTAATAAACTTCTATTTCATGGGATTAGAAACTCATACAACGTTCAATTGTATTTGCTTTGAACGGTTTTAAGTCCTAAATAACTGGTGTTCCACAAGGTTCTATTATGTTTCCAACACGTTTTTTATTTTCCACGTTTGTTTGCATATAAATTGTGGTTGATTTTCATGCCGTATTCACTGATTAGTAATCACTTTTCTGCTAGTTCTGATCTACTAAATTCTTTTGACAATGACAAGACCGCCAGCTTAGGCCTACCTCTAATTACCTACAAAAGAGACCACCACCAACATTGGGCATAATTCCACGGTCCTCTTTGCACACGGATTGATTTTGTAACGCCAATCAATGCCCATCCACAGTATTTCTATTGTAGATGTATTAGTATAGCTGGAGTGTAAGGCTCCAGCTTCTCACTGATAACAGCACCCGGTTAGAAAACGCAACTCCACGCCGAGTAAGAACTTACGCTGTGTTAATACTCTACCCGCATATGGGAGTCAACCGTAGCCACTACGATGCTCCCAAAATGGGCCCAACCTCAAAAGCCGGACACGCAAGTTCATCTTCTGTGGACCCCCATGCTTCCGTGGTACCAGACGAATCTCTTGTCAGATTTTCGTGGTTAGCATCGTAGCTAACTACAGCAGTAAAATTCCTTACACCTCGGTACTGATGGCCTTCTATACGTCGTATTATGCACGAGTTATAGCTGACGGTTTTTTATCAGTCGGATGGCGCTGTGATAACAAATGGACGTACAAGCAATTAAATGCATTTCGGGCGAACTATTTGATGCATTTGAAATTTTCTCTGGAGCTTAAGACAGATTTAAGAACAAATCTGTGATTTCTTAAGCTAATCTCCATGGCATTCAAGTCGCTAGATTGTACAGTTACATAAGACATGCAACCAGTCCTCTCTGGGGGATCAACAAGTGCCACTTTCCGTCTCACTGAGGCCACTTTGATGCAAGAATGCAATAAAGCTGCCATGGCAGTAATCCCTACCTGAGGCTAAGATTAAAGTCCAGGCTTGTCTTGACGTACCGGACGTCCTTGACATACCCAAACGTGACACTGACATTTATACATTCTGACCACCTAGATTGCCATCTGGCTGTCATGGCCTCTTCAAGGAGTTCCTTGCATTGGCCAAGACTTTTGTACACAAAAACATCAGCTGTCAGCCAATCGCTCTGCAAGAATGGCCTGCTTCTCTTGATATTGGAGACAAGGCTCCTCCAGATTACTTCCAAATCAAGAAGTGGAAATGACAAGTTTCGTTGGAACGACTACATAATTAGTGGCACCAAAAATGTTGCGAAATATTTCGGTTTTCTAAGACGGTGCAAGGAACAAACTCTCCGCTCTGGCTATACTATCTTCAAGGTATTTATTCATCCAAAACATGACAAATGTATCATATCTGGTCGTGCGCACCTAGGACTACGTTGAATATGCTACATAGAATACAAATTTAGAAAATTTACAAGAAAAATTTGAACTTTTACAGGTTGGTTTTATTTCTGAATTAATTCACTATTGATTTTTTTTATTAAGTATCCTGAATCGTTACTTTTTGTAGAACGATCTTATCTCCGGACCAGGTTTGTCAACAGGATTATTGTTAAGTACAATAAAATATCAACAAAAAGCAAACAAATTCCATTCTCCCACAAGCCGCAAACTGCTTTCTTAATTTTTATCCATTTGGAACCTCTCTGACAAATATCCTTAGTCCATCAATGACACCACAGTCCATTCGGGGAGAAACGCACTTTAGAGCGAGTAATCATTTCATCATCAATCATTGCACAAAAAAGAGTCTAAGGTCACCTCGTTTACAACCGATCACAGCCTGTTGTTGGCATCGCATACAACAACAACCGCTGAGCCAGTGGTGGTGTTCTCGCGATCGCCGCAAGGCATTTGGAATAATTCTTCTCACATATATTCCCCAAGTGCAGTAAGCAACAAAAAGCGAGTATTTGTCTTTCTCCAGTTGAAATTGGATTTTGACTTGTTTTGGGCTGATGATGATGCGCCTCAGTTCGTGAGATGAATTACCTGAAACAACAACAGCAACAAGTTATGATCATCATCATTGATCTTTTGGCGAAGCAACAGCATTCATTTGAAATTTGCGAATCCTTCTGATTTGGAGGATGTTTGCTGCTGTTGCCCATTACCTGCTCCTCTTTTCTATGACGTGCGGATTATAAATAGTGCAGATGCGTGCGCATCATTCCCACTCAAGAAGATAGATCTATGCGCGGAAATAGACTCATCATCTGTTAGAGAAATTCCAGACAAAATAAGAGATCGCTCCAAGAGTTTGACACGTTGTAATTATTGCAGCAGGTTTCGCACAGGAATTGTGCGAGGAGTCTTCATTTGTGCGAAACATCAAAGAAAGCGTTTTGTTCAGTTGGAGTAAAGAGTTTTAGGCGTTGTTTCTTCAAAAATACTTACTGAAAACTTTTTATGCATGTATGGAATTTTGTGTACATATATTGACCACATATAATGAAAATTTCCAATCCAACAACACCGACGACGACCAATTGTCAGACCAACCGACGTGATGTTCAAATAAAATCTAAAACAACATCTTCCAGCACCATCCCGTGCATCCAGTGTAATCCCAATTAACGGACTTTTAAACCGAACAAATAAAAATAAAAAATAATTTCACTTTGGTGCAGCACTTTTCCTTATCGGCGATAATGAGTCTCTCCTCACTGTGTTTGGCCTATCGCGTCGTAATCTCACTTAAGTAAACAACATTTATCCAGCACGATCACTTTTGGACGAGCTAGACAAGCAGGTGTATTTCCAATAAACCACCACACAACCTCCATTTCTAGTTGAATTTGATTGCCCTGTCTCTGGGAGTTGTATGAGAAACTTGCGTAATGTGTACGAACGAGGAAACTGGTAAAACCACCACTGCTCCTCCCCTTATTCAGCTTTCTATACACAGGAATTAATTACAGAAAACGCACACACATAGCCACTCTCAGTTGGCAACAAGCTAAGTAATCATCTAAATTTCATAGCGCACTCAGTTAGTCTGCGATGCAGACTCAAAACTGTGCGACAGGTCGATCGGTCCGTATAGCTGCACATTATTGTTAATGGCAATCGTTTTACAACAACTCTCTTTGCGTATACGCATTCTGATGCGCAAAGAAGAAAAATTTGTCTTAAACTCAGCAGGTTCAAATTGATTATAACCAAGCTATAGTGGTCGGAGCAGGACTGCTTCGTGTTTCCTCACTGATGTGCGATGCATAGAACGCAGCATAGATTGATGGTTAAATGGACCATGTAAAGCAAGTGTGCAATTATCATTAAAGAATGTTTATTTTAAGAGTTTCTGTGTGTGTGCATGCGTTTTCGTATTAGATGTTCCTTACTATCCTAGCCAAAGAATTAAAAATATCCAAAGTGTAAAACTTAAAGAACTGAAACAATGCGACGATGATGTATGATGGAAAGTGGCGATCTAAAAAACCACTACAATGTGGCTTTATCTACTCCAAACTGAATTATTGCCAGAAGCACTATCATCCTTATAGCCAACCTGATGGCGCCACAGAGTAATAACTGCTAACTTATTTTTATGTTCGCAAAGAAGAAAGGTAAATTCTATACCTCCAATCCACTTTAGAATAGACCCAATGAAGACAAATTCCTTGCCATACATATATGTTGACGATAACTCAATTAGGCAGCGTAATTGATGTTGTTTTTGCGAGTACTATCAACGTGTGGCCCTGCCCTGCATGAGGCCTGCTATTTATATTTTGAATACGAGTATGAGTGTATTTGTGAATGTTGCATAGAAAGACGTTGATGCTGTGCAGCAGTTGGATGTAAAATGGGTTTTGGTTACCTTTTTTTGTGTTAATGATGTATCGATTATGTACTGCGCATAATGGTGGGTGAAATTCCGATGAAATATGATCCTGATTTTGGCGAAGAGATTATGCAAAATTACCCCTTTTCCCATTTCACAGCAACAATTACTCACTAGTGTTATTTTGTATTCACATTAGTTTGTGGGTCGACATGCGTTTCTCTCGTTTTTTTAAGGGCTTCTTGTACGCCATTTGTCTTTCTGTTCAATAAATAATCAGTCATTATATTTTGACTATATGTCGTCTTCGATTATTTGAGTCTACTTATATATATTTTTTAATTTTTTGATATTTAATAATAAATTATTATCAGCAATCGATTTGTCTCTTGGAAATTTCTCTTTAAATCTTATGATGATGACTACAATATAATAAATTGTTTACTCGTTTTAATGTTAATAGTCCCGTCCGTTCACTGAAGGGAAATTTAAATTTGGCATATTGTGGAAAATGGTTACAAGCCTACATAAATGTGAGTGAGCACCACGATTTGTGTAATTACCTTTTGACACCACGCGTTAATCATTAATTTCAATTGTCAAGTTCTTGTCTTGAGTCTTCTGTTTTACATACATTTTTGGCAAGTAATTGGATTTTTTTTTGTATTTTTTACTTTCACTTGGTCTGTGCTATTATTTGTAATATCTTCTTCTGTTACTTTGAAAAGGAACAGATATAACAGTACCACTATTACTACTGATTGATATCCGTTTACGCAATAGTATAGATAAAAGGGCGATCAGCCATCAGCAGAGTAGGGTGAATAACACAGAATGCTTTAGAAATGCATGTGGCTGCAACTTCCTCTGACTGGTGGAAGTGCAATCAAACTACCATGTGGTGGCCGCTGGTAATTCTCCTCAAGTACAGGAAAAGCGAAATGATCGGGCTAGTCCCTTTAAAGTAAGGTTGGCGCCCCTATAGAGGACTCCCCAGATGATGAAAAAGAAGAATTCTTTGAATCAGTCGAACGGGAACTACATGCCTGTCCTCAGTATGACGTAAAAATCATTCTGGGGGATATTAATGCCAAAATAGGTAAGGAACCAGCATTCAGGCAGTACATTGGCACACATAGCTTACAAGAAATCACTAATGACAAAGGACAACGAGTCATAGAGATGGCAGCAAGTAATAATATGGATGTTGCGAGTAAAAGTTTTTCGCGTTAAAATATACACAAAGCCACCTAGGTATCTCCTGATGGAGTCACTTGCAGCCCGATAGACCACGTGTTGATAGACAGCCGCCACAACCCGAAATTGATGAAGGTACAAATGTACGTAGGTTCCAACATCGAGTCGGACCACTATCTTGTTGGTATGGTGCTCTGAGCGTGGAATGCATCATCAAGAAAGACAGCATCCGCGAATCAGATTCGAGTCAACACGGCTGCAGACCACACTATGCTGTCGCCACCAAGCATTGACGAATTTATCAGAGCGATAAATCTGCTCAAAAATAATAATGCCCGGGATTAGATAGTATCCCAGCGGAGCTGATTAAAATAGGAGGCCCTGAAATACTCCAAGCAATTCATGCACTAATAGTGCAAGTATGGGAGGAAAAACGATGCCTGAAGACTGGCGAAGAGGCGTCCTTTGCGGCACATATAATAAAGGAGATACCACAACCTGCAGCAATTACTGTGCTATATATATGTGCAGGATAGCCCCATACGCTAAAGTCATCATTGGTCCATACCAGTATGGCTTGATCCCAGGCATATTAACAACTGATCAGATCTCTACACCCTTAGGCAGGTGATGGAAAAATGTCTAGAGTTTCAAAACACTCTACACCATCTTTTTATAGACTTTAAAGCCGCCTATTATAGCGACTATGTAGGTTGACCATGACCAATGTTAAAAGCCAAGTAAAAATATCCGGATCACTATCAAGCCCATTAAACATCTATAACAGGCTCCGACAAGGGGATGGACTGGCCTGCGTCCTGAGCCTGGCGTTGGAGAAAGTGATCCGAGACTCTGACGTTACGGTGAGGGGAACAATCCTCTATAAGTCGATTCAGATACTAGCTTACGCAGACGACATCGTTGGTAGAAACCAAATGCTGTATATGAAGCTTTCAGCAGACCGAGCGGGCGGTACGAAATCTGGGGCTGCACATAAATGGAGCATAACGAAGTACATGGTGGTCACGTCGGCAAGTAGAAGATCCAACATTGGTCCCGCAATTAGAATAGTGGAGCGCGAATTTGAAGTAGCGCAGTCCTTTAACTATCTCGGCTCAACTGTAGTAGCCGATAACAGCAAGGAACCAGAAATACGCACACAGTTGCTTAAAGCCAAAAACGCTTTAACTTTACTTTAGTCCGTCTAAACTCTTTAAATCCATAAATTTAACCATAACATCCAAGCTGTTGGTGTACCAGACTATGGTCATACCAGTACTTATATATGGATCTGAGACTTGGGTGCTTAGCTTGTTTAGTATTGTCCGTAGTAGTCTGCTCTGATCTGAAACCAATTCCAAAACCGCGTTATTTTCTTTGTGATTTTTTAATGTTCATCCAGTTCTGAGCTATGTTGAAAGTTTCGAGTTTTTAACTCAATGGGAAGTTAGTTTAAAATCAATTACAAACTTCCACCCGAGCAGACAGACAGATAAACACTAAAGCGTTTTAAAAAGACCGTGAAGGAAAGATTTTGAACTCAAGTTTATCTGTAGGGCAACAGATAGAGACAGCATTTTAAAGCTGATTGATATTTTTTTGAAGACCTGGTTCACTGTTTTATTGACACAATTAAGTCAACATATTGGCATTAAACGAAAGAATCCACCAATTATAGCAAACACTAAATGGACTTAAATTTATTATGAGAATTCCAACATTTATAAAAACAATATTAGAATATCGATTACAGAAAATGCGGGAGATGAGAACACATATTGTTGGTGATAGGTCCATAAAAGCATGAGTATTTAAATCAATAACAAAAAATAAAGCGGAAGTTTTCCGCTTGAATATTTATTTATAAAAAATAAATCAGAAAATGTTATTTACACACATTTGAATAACCTTAACGTGAATGCACTTAGCGTGATGCTTGAACACATCGCTTCCACTAATGTTTTAGTCGCTCCCGAACACTTTGTTCTCATTTACATTTTTTGCATTAAGATGCTACCTTTAGCGCTTTTGATGGGATCCACTCAATTAACAATATAAACAGAACATCATTGATGTATAGGTACTCGTACTATTTTCTACTTATTACCTCATGATTTGGTTTAGTTTATAGAGACATTCATATTCACGTATACAGTCAAACTACAAACAATTTCCAGTACGAGCGTAAATGATGCTTCAGGAAGCAAAGATTAAAAAGGTATTAAATGTATAACTAACTCACAGTTTATTTGTTAATTTTCCACCTCATTTCCATTCGTTGATATAACATTTAATTGGTAAATAAAAAATTCAGTTCCTTTTTCGCAATCAGTATTTCAATAGAATCGATGCAACTTCTGAGAGAAATCCAATTAACTATCAATTTAGAAAAATCTAATTTGCTATATTATCATAATACATGATGCACGACCCTTTTGGCTTATCTTCCCCAATAGGATATTGATTTTACAAAGCCGTCTGTATAAAAATAACAAATAAATAAACCTCAAAAATATATCTGTGGTCACAAACCATAACCGCCTAACTTAATTTAGATCAAAATTGAAATTTTCCATAAATCCATTAATCTTACCACAATGGACTTTCCGAGCAGGATCCTTTTCACTCATGCGAGCTAGATGTCCTGTCCACCGGAGCCTACCGAACTTAATTCTCGTCACGATGTCGACAACGCTCTAACGATCGTAGATCTCATCATTATACAGTCTCCGGAATCGCCTTCCTCGCATACTGGGCCAACTATTCTCCGTATTTTCTTTTCTCTCGAATTCGACTAAGTGGCCAGAGCACTTTTTGCTAAGCACCCAAGTTTCGGTTAAATACCTGGACTTGGAAAGACTTGACAGACTAAAGTGGGCTTTGTTGGCTTTGAGCAATATTGTGTGTATTTCTGGTTTCATGCTGTTATCGGCTCCTACAGTTGACCCAAGATAGTTAAACGATTGCACGACTTCAAATTGGCGCTCCACTAGTTTAATTGAAGGATCAATGTTGGAACTTTTACTCGCAGACATGGCCATCATGTACTTAGTTTTGCTCTCATTTATGACCAGTCCCAGATTTCGTGCCACCCGCTCGATCTGGATGAAAGCTTCCTGTACAGATATTGGGGTCCTACCAACGATGTCAATATCATCTGCATAAGCCAGTATCTGAAAAGACTTATAGACGATTGTTCCTCTCGCCGTTACGTCAGAGTCTCTGATTATTTTCTCTAACGCCAGGTTGAAGAGGACGCAGGCCAGTCCATCCCCTTGTCGAAGTCCGTTATAGATGTTGAATGGGATTGATAGTGATCCGGATATTTTTACTTGGGTTATTACATTGGTCATAGTCGCGTCAGTTTATTTGGGATGATGAATTCTATCATGGCTTTACAAAGTTCTACTCTGGCTATGCTATCATAGGCGGCTTTAAAGTCTATAAAAAGATGGTGTAGTGAGTGATGAAACTCCAGACATTTTTCCATCACCTGCCTAAGTGTGTAAATCTGATCATTTGTTGATTTGCCTAAGATAAAGCCACAGTGGTATGGACCAATGATGACTTAAGCATATGGGGCTATCCTGTCTTGAAGAATAGATGAGAAAATCTAATTCGCGATACTCAATAACGTTATACCACGATAATTCCAGCATGTTGTGATATCTCCTTTCTTATGTATGGTCTGGTCTGGTGCGGTCCTCGTTTTCTGTACTATACACTGTTCTAGTTTATGGACGAGATTATTCTCCAAGACTGCTTTCTTTTGCCGGCGAACTGGTTTTTCATATCTCTATGCTCTTAATATTCGAATTCGCGTTCCCGCGTTCTATGAGATTGCTTCATTGCTGGGTACGCAACATTCTTTCGTTATCGTCGCTATCTTACATTCGTCATCGAACCAGTCGTCCCGATATCTATGGCTACTGCCGTAGATGGGGTCAGCAGTACTTATGACAGTATTCTTAAGGCGTGTCCATTTCTCTTCTACGCCCGACATCTCAGCCCCAGAACTTACATTCCTTGCATTTAAGGCGAGTCTTATCACTTGACCGTAGCTGTTTCTGGTCTCTTCGTTGCCTCGAGTCTTGTTCGTGGATACAGTCTTTCGTGATGATGCAATCAGCGCTTGGATGACCATACCATCAAGATAGTGGTCCGAGTCAAAGTTGGCACCCCGGTACGTCATTAGATTCGGGTTGTGGCGGCGTTTTTTCAATATCCGGTTGTGAGTGGCTCCATCCGGAGATAGCCAGGTGGCTTTGTGGATATTTTCCGCGCAAACCTTGTACCCACAATGACCAAGTTCTTACTTGCTGACATCTTATTCGTTGTCATTAGTGTTCACGTATAAGCTCAAGCGAACAAATTAACTCCACCACATTCAATATAATATAATATTTTCTTCCTTTAATCGTCCGTCCGTCAGAATATCAGTAGTCGAGTATTCCCCTAGTAAATATTAGCTAAAGCCACTCCATTTTCCATTTGTCTATAGTGCGCCAGTGCTTTATAAGTGACCCTTCACACTTGCAGGTTAAACTAACTCCATTTTCGTTTACATACAGTGCGTGTGTTCAAGTTGAAGAATCCCAGCAATCATGAATCTTCTTATATATCTTATAAATTGAAAAAATTTCTTAACTAGCCAAAACTAAACTAACCTACATACGTAAGTTAAAGACATCCTCTTAAGCCACATTATATATTGAAATCTTGAAAATTTCCATAAACATAGAAATTAAATGCCTGTACGTGCTGATTAGGCAAACAATGAAATCAACTTCAGCTGATCTGTGCATCCCTTTTGCTATAATTCTGCTTTGTTTCAGTTGGAAATCCTTCTTAAGGTCAACAAAATATCAGCTAAATTACCGCCAAATACAAGCACAACATTGTTGCGCCTTCCGCCATTTGTTGCAGTTGGAAATCCTTCTTAAGGTCAACAAAACTACAACCACATACGATCACAACATTTTCGTGCCCTCCGCCATTTGATTGATTTAACATTTTTACGTGTAATTGCTGCCTCTACACACATTTGCCACTTACTGTTTAAATGCTGGCATCGTAGCCACTAACCTAGTAAACTTCAAGAAGAACAACATAACCATCAGTCGGCAGGCAGTTGGCCGATGTGCAATGTTGGAATAGTAAATCAGAAAGTGTACAAAAAGGCAAATCGTCATCAGATGGTGCGGTGTGCAAGTCAAACTAAAGACGACCATCTTCTCTAAGCCGGTGGGGGTGAGGAAAATGCAGCTTAAGCACGGGCCGTCGGTCTTCGTGACTCCGTCTAGCTGGCTAATGTCTGTTGCCTCCTCCATTGCCATGATCCGATCCACATATTATGCTCGTCTGCCTGTTTGTCTATTTTCATTCTTTTCGAGGAGACGGCGTCCGTCTTCTGTGGCGCAATAATCGCATTTGTCTTGCTCGCAATTCGTGCTCTATTTAACAATTTGTTAACAACAACAAAACAACAACAACAACAACAAAAAGAATTACTGTTTCTTCGCTTTTTCATTGCGTGATGTCTCTCGGCGCACTGATCACTGCACCTGATGACAATTCCCCAAGTGTCACCACCATGGAATAGATAATTTATGCAAATATCGAATCTTGGCGTTCAGCCAAAAATCACCGAGTTGCTACAATTAATAATGTTTTATTATTGCTGATGTTGTTGTGGTTGTTGTGTTTTTTTTTGTGCGTTTTGCAGCAAATGGCAAATCTAATTGCTGCGTTTGTCGTCTGTCTGACATTGGACAAACAGCAAGCGTTTTTTTTATTTGTTTGACAAATGGCACTACACGCAGAGCCTCTGGCGAAGGTGATGAACTGAATTGCCAAGTGGCTGAAGTTGTAAAGAAGCTCAATTGCTGTAATGATAGCTTGGACACTTGGAAGCAAATAATTTGCAGCACACTAATGTTGATTTGTACGCGACTGGGTGCTGATGTTCACGAGCAATTTGTCTATTTTGGCAGTGGCATTAGAAACGGCAGGCAAGTAGGATTCTGGGTCGATTTGAAATGGTATTTTCTGTTTAAATGAAAATGGATCAGTTCAGCAACAGGTCGAATCTGTTAACTGAATTGTGATAAGAAATCATAATTTCTTTGTTAAACGAATTTTCAAATTTTTCTTTTCATTATTTTTGTTCAACAATCTATTGCAAAATAACGATACATTTATAACTTATTTATATTATGTTAGTCCAAAGGATCTCAGACCAATCAGTCTGGTATCACAACGGACCATTACTGGTCTAAGTGTGTCGTTTTCACCGACAGCAACCTTAACCTAACCTGATTGTTAAATGATTTCCTTACTTCTATTTGTTCATATAATCGAAACTCTTCTGTGCTAGACTTAAACATTTCACCCAATGTCATCCTTCGCTCTTCATTCGTGTGATTTAAGACTTTTTATTGGCATACTACTTTCTCTCCTATTAAATAAAAATATGCATCATCTTTTTTTGACACGCCGCTAGATCCTTCGAAAGAATTTTCTCGACCTACTTGGACTATAAAAGAGTTATGCTCATACAAAATGAAAATAAATTAAAAATTTCAATTACATTTTTTCTGTTCTCATATTGGATTAAAAAAAAATTCTTAAATCCAACTCATCACTTGGCTTTGTCTAAGGGTGGTCCAAAGAATTGCCCAAACCTTTCGTGACTTTTTTGTCCGCTTTTGTTCGCCCCATCCTTGAGTAAGATAGTCAAGCGTGGACCACCTTTCATCAAGTTCATGTGTCTAAAATCGAGAGCAACCAACTTCGTTTTCTTCAATTTGCTCTTCAAGGACTACCTTGGGACAATCATTTTATCCTGCTTGCCTACCATGAACGCATTTGCCTCATAAACTTGAAAAAACTTGAGGAACGCAGAGATATTGCTGACATACTTTGTATACTTCGCCTCTTCTTAGGCTCCGTCGATTTCGCGTCTCTATACAACTCGATATTCTATAATACTAACCATTGTTATTTACGATACCCTACTCTTTTATATATCAACTAACACACAGCACCCTGTTCGGCTCTAATGAATAAATATTCCGTATGCTACGAAAGGTTAACCTAAACCTTACCGATTCCGATTTTAACCTCAGCACTCCATGCATTAAATTTTATCTCCTTCACCATTTCCCTTAGTTTTAAGTTTTAGTCTTAACTCTTAGTCCTAAGTCTAAGTTTTTAAGTTTTAGTTCTAGCTTGTAATAAGCCGAATATTGCACACACCAAAATTAAATTAAAATTAAAAATATTTCAGAAGTGTTTCTCTCGACAATGCATGCAGTTACCAAACTCATCTCAGATGCCAATTGGTAATTTAATGACAAGAGGTGCACTGCGGCCTGTCTGCTAGATATCGAGAAAGCCTTCGCCACGGTGTGGACAGATGGGTTAATATGTAAATTAATAAGACTGGAATTCCCCACGAGCATTAATAAAATAATAATGCAAATGATTTATGATAAGAAGTTTGTTATAACCGATAACATGACACTTTCTAATATCGCGAATGGTCTCCAGCAGGGTACTGTGAATTCGCTGCTCCATTTACATCAGCGAGTTGCTCAGTTATAGAAGCACTACGCTAGCGTTTGCTGACGATATCATATTGTACGCCCATGGAGATAGGGTAGGGGAACTAATGAGCGATCTCCAAGATAAATTCAATGCGTTACAGTCGTTCTGTACTGATTGGAGGCTAAAGATCAATGTGACTTAGTGTGAAAGGGTTTTAAGAGGGGTCTTGAGGAAGTTCTGAGTGTATCTTCAGAGGTTATTGCGGGAGTCTTAATTAGTTTTTGAGGAGGTCTTAAGGATGAATTTGAGGTTGGTTTTGAGGGCGGTTTACGGGAGTCTCGACTCTGTAGTAGGGATATCAGTACAAATTATTAAAGTTTACGCATTCATGAGGGCGACGGAGTTCCATTCTGAAACGAGACTTGCGTCAAATATCTTGGGACTGGCCTCGATAACTTCTTATACTATGATCGCCACGTAAATGTACAACTGCAAAAAGCGAAAATTGTTTAAATGGCATTAAAACACTTGCTCTTTTCAAGATGTCGAAGTGTTGTGCTATTTAGCGTTACTTAGACTGATAGTTGTCCAATTTGGTTCAATTTAAGCCCTTATTGCATGGAACGCATCCGGATGTTTAAATACAAATATCTCAGGGCGTATCTAAGCAGATTTAGAACCACATAATCCCCGATTATCTGTACATGGTCTCGAACAAAAACTTATTGGATCATTAGGCCGATAAGGAATCACTTCGCGAGGTCAGCAACCGCTATAGAAAATGAATGAATATTCTATCCTAACCCTGAGTAATTCACGAGGACTTTGGAGACTGTGTTCATTCTTATATCTCGACGCTCATGGCTGTCCAGGCATGTATCACGCATATAGACGTGCAGCAAATAAAAAATTACGCATGAACCAAACATAGACTCGAGTGTACCAAATTCTGTCTGGCGATACTGCATAGCTATCCCTGAACGCGTTAAAAAAGATGGCAGCAGAGCGACCAGAGGGCTTAATTAGTGGCTTGACTGGGGTGATATTTTTGTGGGTCGCCTGTCGCCTTCTTAGTCTTCCATTTAAAAGCTAATATCCATCTAAAAATTGGGTTCTGACGAAATCAATTCTTCAAGATTAAAGTCTGTTTGCTTTCTTTCTCCTCCATAAACTAAAGTGTCCAACATACAGCAAAATTTCATTTGCATCAAATATTCATTAAGTGTTTTCTGCCACAGATAGTTTTCTTTATAACCATACCGCACATAAAAGTTTAAATAATCATTTAAAATCGTCTCTTACCTTTTCATTCATTCTTTCATCCACCCTGTATAGTGCACATCCAATCGAGATTCATTTAAAGTGATATGATAATTCAAGGTTACTCTTGGCAAACAACTGAGTATGCAGCGCTACTGCTGTCTGCATACAAATCGGTTGCACTAAGTGGTCCGATGCGGCGATACTGTGCGAAAGATATAAAATGATAAGAATTGGTTTTTGCATAATTCACACGTGAATTAGGTACCTACAGCAGTGCTGGTCAATTGGTCAATTCATAAAAATTTCACTTAACTTCACATTGTCCATCCGCTGATTTCGATTTCGGTTGCGATTTCGAATTTACACTTCACACCATTAAGTATATTGCCATAAATTATATATTTTATTGATAAATTCAGAAGTTAATAAAAATTAAATTTCTCGAATTTGTTTTTTTCTTCGCCACAGGCGTCGCAGGCGACAAAAATTTACATGATTTTGTTGAATTTCCGTTCAAATTGGTTTTTAATGAGAGATATTAAATTTGTTTTTAACTCATTTTTAATCTGTTCATTTTTGATGAATGATACGAAATGCAACGAAAAATCTCTCTGCGGTAGGAGAGATAAACGAAAAAAAAAACGAGTTTGTCACTTAAGTCTTTTGTTTTACGCTGAAGGCGCTGAATTTTAATTTATAAGTAATAGCAGTAAGTTTGCCAATGGTCATAATAATGATGTACTGACTTGTATTGAAGAATCTGAATCTAATTGGTACATTCGCCCATTTTAACTGGAGCCGGTTTTGCCGCGCCAGCAGATGCTACAATAAAGCGCGCTCACTCTGTCATCGTAACATCTTATAATGCTACGTACTACTAAAGCAAAGCAGCAGAGTAACACTCGCTGGCCTTGATATGCAAATTAGAAGCAATTAACAATTGTTTCATTTTCTTAGAACTTTTCTCATCGCAGTTTTTTCGTTTTTTCCCCTCAACGTTTAATTTTTTTTGTCATGCACGGATTAATTTTATTGGCGTTGTTATTCCTCATTTAGAGCGAGTAATGCCGTACAAGTGCAATTTGGAATATTAAAATGTAATTTAAGGTCGTCTATGATAGCAGAGTCAGATTTAGAAATTTATAAAAAAAATTATACAACTGAAAGTATTTTTATTACTTATTTCGCATTGAGATAACCAAATCTTATAAATTAGTGGCAAGCTTAAGTAATGACAAATGAGAAAGCAACTTGATTCAGTTAAAATAAAAAATAGAAAATATCAATGAGAGACAAAGTTACAGAAAACAGTTGTTTAATTATTTTTTACTGAAAAATAGTTTCTAAATTTAGTTTTCATTCTTTTGGTGTTAACAATACTTCTAATGTGGCGTGGCAAAGTGTTCCATAAACGAGCTGAATGTATAAAAAATTTACGTTCGGACGTCATAGAGGAGAAACGGGGTAGAATTAGTTAATTAGATCTGTTTGAGGAAGCTAATCTAATTTTTTCGTAAAGCTGTATAGGTTGATGTGAAAGCCGGACATTCGAAAGGAGACTTAGTGTACGAAATTTTAGGAGATTATCAAGCGTCATGCCGTATAGATGCGGCGAAAAATTGGATACATGGTAAAATCATGGTAAGCAAAAACATATCTTACTTATTGCATTAAAAAGCAACATTAAGTTTCCATTTAGATGCGTAGTAGCAATAGCAGTAGATTTCGCAACGATATGTCAAGACTTGTACCGCTAATGTTTTTGCCAGTAAGATTCGAGTTTTGAAAGGATTAAACGACCGTGAAATACTATAGGAGTCCCATGTTAAATCATGACTGAAGTTCCAAGGGTTTTGACCTTTTCGACATACTCTATAGGGGTGTTTTTCAATGTGATAGACGAGATATATAAGAGGTCTATTAGCTGCTGAGAGATGACAATGCATAGAGATTTTTTTTGCATTTAGCATTAGACCGTTACTATTAGACCACAACGCTATGTTTGAAATATCATCATTTATACAACTCACAGCATGCTCGATTAAGCCCAGTGGGCAACTCAGAATGAGCTGTGCATCATGAGCAGCGTACATATGAGGTGAGATGTGCATAGAGATGTATGGAAGGATAAAGGAAGAAAGTGTGACATAACCTTAATAATTTCCACTTCCTGTAAACTATCTGGCAGGTATATTGAAAACAATTTCACAGCGCTAGGTTCAAAGTTATAAAGTCGATAAAGCTTATGGCTAAGGACGAAATATTTCCCTCATCCAGAACATGCCGTATGTCATCTGATATGTTATGCAACTGTATTTCGGCCGAAATCCAGATTGCTTAGGCATCAAGATGTTATGGATGTATCAAAAAGGGAAGATTAGAGATCGGCTTTGGTGACTTAGGGCAGTACTTTTGCAACTTTTCTTTTTGCAGGAAAAATACCTGTTGTCACCACTGTATTGAAGATGTACGTAATATAGGGCAAGATGATAGGTAAGAAGATTTTTAAGAAATATTTGTATATCTCATCATCGCCGACAGAGTTATACATAATGGATATTACACTTTCTACTACATCAGTGATGTCCAATGCCGTAAAAGAAAAACTAAGGCAGTTTGTAGTAGATGATGCTATATCACTTAGATGAGGCAAGTTCTGTGGGATAAATGAAGCCGAATTCTGTGAAGAAAAGAATTTTCCGTTGAGATGATTAAAATCAATCCCTTCAAAATGCTGTCTTTCAACTTTATCTATTCCTACAATACGCAGATTTTTCCACAAAAGCTTCCCACCCATAGTTGCATTGAGTCGACTGATTTGGCGGCCCTTATCTCCCTTACTACTATGGTGCGTAGATAGCGGTATGTACTTCGTTGGTCCTCTAACCGAAAACTCTTCCAACTGTTGTATGCTCTGTCACGCTGTTTTATTAGTTGACGAATTTGGTTAGTGAACCATGGTGTATTATTTGAAGAAGCAGTTTTGGTTCTTCAAGGAACATGTAAATTAAAAAGATAATTAATATTTGAGTTGAGAAATTCCACCTGAACATGTGATGATAGTAAGCAGTAAATAATGTCCCAATCGATTGTCCTTACATGTTCTTCTAATGAATAATAATTAATTCTCTTAAAGTCTCTATAATTAAATGTATTAACTACAGTTACTAAATTGAAATCAAAAGCAAGGTAAATAAAATCATGCTTAGAGAAAGCGGGTGCTGAGTGTTGGTCGTAGAGAAGAACCCTGTCATTAACGCTGACTATGAACAGGTCAAGCAGCGCCGCGTTATAGCCTGAAAAATGAGTCGGTTATGTAATGTTAACTGAATATATTTTATACATGATCGTTAGCTCGGACAGGCGGGTTTCATATACTATTGCTTACTATTTAGGGCTCCACACAAAATGATATTTGGGCATGCAAGAGAAAATGATTGTTCCAACATTGCTGCAAAATGAACTAACGATACGTTTCGGTTTGTTCTATAAGCTGCACCATGTAGAAGTTTATCCTCGCCTATGCACAACCCAACAAATACATAACCAATTTCTATATAACTTTGTGAACAACATCGAAGTCAAACACTACTACCATCCCTTACATATATTGCCACACCTCTACCAATACGACCGTCTCTATCAGCTCGAAAACCCCTAATGTTTGTCATTTTAATTCTACCGAATATGAATGGATTTTAATTCTAGCTTATTCATGAACAAGATCAGTTCTTTGATTCTGTATTCCGAAAGCTCTTTCTGGTCGACGAAAAATGGCTTACGGAGTCTGGTCCTTACTAGAGCTGGATATTTGCAATGATTTTCAATTAGAGCTTCCTTCTACAGCTCCTGCAAAATGAGTTAAGATAAGCAGCGGAGTTATTAAATGTACAGTGACCCGTACTTATTGCCACAACTCTGGCAATTCAACCGTGATCTAGATATCAATTTCGTGTGGCAGCAGACCAACAATTAAAGCGCCTGATGCCAAGCCATACATTCCTATAAAAAAAGAGTCATCATAAAAAAATCGAATTATGTTTTCCGCGATCGCACTTTACCCCATCTGATTTGTAGTAGCGAAAACAAAACTAACGCCAACAATATCACACGATCATTTTTCACCTGTGCGCACTCACACGAATATAATATGCGTTTTCATGTACACGTACCCAGCACTCAATTTTGTCGAGTGTCCTCGTCGTAATCTGATTTCGTGTGAGTTTTCATGTACGGAATAAATTTTTTCCCGCGCAAGATGATATTACTTTCCATGCTTCAGTTTATGGAAATGAATTGCGAAGAGAAAAAAAAATGGAAAATTTATTAAGTCAACAAAACGAACGTCGGGAAAATCTTGATATTGATAAATGTGAATGAGCGCGCTTCTCATGTGTGCCCATGCGTTCTAGATGTGCGTTTTTCTGATTGTAAAATGAGACTAAAGATGCACCGAAACTTCGCAGTCTTTGCAAGTTTTTATTTCTTGGTTGCCATCGTATTGAGTGGATTTCGTTTTTGGACAAAATGATCTTCAGTAGAACGTTACTAGTTAGATATATTTGGTGGTTACAATAAACATTGTGAGTTAAGGGACTATTTCAAAAAAAATCTCCATTTTTAAGTGGCATGAAATTAGCAATGGGCACAGTAGGTCATGCTAAGCATAGACTTAACTCTTCAAATACAATTACAATTACAAACAATAAGAAGACAAAATTGTACATCCGAAAGGGAGCACAGAAGGATGGGTGTGAGGCATTCTGAGAAGCAATTAGAAGTTGGCCATCGGATATCTAAATCACCCCCAATATATTCTTAAATGAAATGGGAAAATCAGATCGAAAGTCTTTAAAATACCACTACTGTGCCTTGGGAAGAAGACATCTTCAAGTCCAGTTAATTGATTTATGCCCGAAGTATAGCCCGCTGTTTATCTTCCACCCAAAAAAAATTCAAACTTTAGGACAGAGCAGGTTTGGCAAAAACCTCTATTGCAATCAATAATTGTCCGTTCGCACCAAAACAAGATCTAGATAAGATTACGATTAAAATGTTTGTCAAACATAAAGGCACACATTGGTCGTAGAGCTGACTGAGCATAACGATAATTTTGTTTTAAAAAAAGTATTTGTCAACTACGTATTCACTCTCACCCTTCTGAGTGCAGTGAGGCTCTACGGATCAAACTCAATAAGATCGTTCTTGTACGTTCGTTTTAAAAGAAGAAAACAAGACGAGCCAGTACCAATCTCCGTTAAGGGTATTATAATAGCACATACCAGTCTAGTATCAGGGTATTGTGCCGGATAGAGGGCTAAACTGGAATTGGCATACAGACGCCTGAACGTTGGCAGAACATGAATTCTCATCCCTAAAATTATTTACTGGTTACATCATCATCATCATCAGCTCTACAACCGGGGTCCGGTCCTGGCCTCCCGCAAAATGTCTCTCCACCGGTCCCAATTTCGAGCCGATGTCATCCAGTTTGGCATACTGGTTACATACCATATTAATAAAAGACCCAGCACAACATTTATGCACTTATGGTCTGGTGGATGAAAGTGTTTAAAAAGACTGTCTCTTTCTTTTTTTCCTTTACTCTGCGAGGGAACATAAGGCTTCTATAAACGCCCGCCAACGAACTCGATTTATCGCCTGAGGTTTCAAGAGACGCCACTCGGTCCCCTGCTGGGATCTTGCTTCCTCTTCTATTGTCCTTTTCCATGTCTTCCATGTCATGCTACAGACTGTACTGTAATTCATTTAAGTAGGTGTTAGGTTGGGTTAGGTAAGGATGGGGTGGCTGTTGGCAGGAAACTGACACACTTAAACCCATATATGGTTCATTGTGAAACCACGAGAGTATTTCTCGCCCTACTCGTTGAACCAGTTGGAGCTTCGAATGAAGCGTAGAAAACTTTTGATATCATTGCTTAACAAATCGTTAAGGTTGTTGTAAAAGAAGGCTTCCATATGGAGCTTACGCTTTAGAAAAAGAACTGTGCATGTGCAGAGAAGCTGATGAATGGTCTCTTCCTCTTCCTTGTCCATGCAGCTTCTGCAGAAGTCAATAGAAAATATACAAAGGCTTGCTGTTCGCTTGCTTATAAGACACTGCCCAATAATTATACCTATCTTAGTGCTTATGTGCACTCTGTTTAGAGAGATTAAACACTTGTAGTGTTTCGAATACAGCTTTGGCCAGATCTGTCTTGTCGCTATACAAGTTATGCCATTTGTCCATCTTATGTTGACTTTGTCAGCAGCACACTGCTTTAACATGAGTTTGCATGTAGCAATCGGTATGCCTAAGGAATCATTTTCAGGTAGACGTGGCAGCGTAGTACCATTTTTAGCGAGTTCATCGGCCCTGCAGTTTCCCAGAATGTCCCTATGCCCCGGCACCCAGTACAGGTGAATGTTGAACTGCTAAGCCATCTCCTGAGAGATGATCGGCAGTCTAGGCTTGCAATACAGTTTGTGAAGACTAATGCTATGGTTCTAAAACTGCTTGACTATCCGATCCGAGAAGATAGGGATATTCTTAGTAGATGACGTTTCTCTTAAGACAAGACAGGAGTTCTTTAATCGTCATGATTTCTGCTTGAAACACACTGCAGTAATTATGAAGACCAAAAGAGAAACTTATATTTAGCCTTTTTAAGAAAACACCTTCGCCTACCCCATAATCGGTTTTGACCCGCCTGTATAAAAACTGATTTATTTATCTTCCGAGAAAGCACCTTCTTCACAGATTGATCTGGAGGGGAGGTGACCTGAAAGTTGTTGTTGAAATGTAGTTGCAGAATAGTGAAGTCTATACCTCCTGGTGGAGCCCCAAATTAATTCAGAATAAAGGATTATCCGAATTAATTTCTTATTCACTTGGAGGTTGCGTTGAGGCGAATAGCTGCGCTAGCAACAACTTGTCTGCTGAAGATGTCGCGATTTATTGCTTTGTCTAAGGCAGCCCACCAGACCACCATACCGTGCAGAAGTGCAGCTCTTCTTAGCGAAATATAAACCAAATGCGTGAGCATTTCTAGTTTTTTCCAGGAGAAGAGTGCAACAGTTGCTTTACGAACACTTTCTTGTATATTAAGTTTCCAGCTTAGCTTTCTATCCAGAATGAGACCCAGATATTTAGCTTTATTTTATAGCTTGTGCCCAAAATAGAAGGTGGGTCAACATATGGAATTTACCTGTTATCTTTCTTAACACACTGAGCCTATCTATGGTGACAGTGGGCTGGATTAGTCTGAAGGAGAAGAAAATTACGAATCATGTTCTCTGCGAATGCCAAAACCTAATGCAGATGAGAAAAAGAGTTCTTCTGTACAATGAGGTTCTAAGATTTTATTAACTCGAACATCAGGCACATATTCACTTATATAAGAGAAGTAATTTGCTCCCTGGTATAATCAGAACGCCCCTGACACAATAGGCATTTCATTGCCACAGTATGGACCACTAGTCAGGACATTCTTTAATTTTTGTTTTGGTTTTTGGACAACAATAACTGACGCCACAATGTTAAATAATCAAATTGCCATTTGACTAAAGCCAACAAAACACAACCTGATGGCAACCATGTCCTTCCACTAATCTCCTTCGTAAATAATTGCTCGCGCACTAAAATCTAATTTGGCCATTAATCATTCGCGGGTCTTCTGGAGCGCGCAAATTCGCTAGTCACTGCACATTTGTGAATCGATCGAAAATTCTGATTGAACGCGCCTTCCCTTCCATTTCACTTTGCGTTTTAATATTCATCTCCTGTGTAGGTTAATAATATATCCGCATAAGACAGGCGCTTCCCAATACAAACACAGTACATTTGAAAGCAGTAACTTATCCCTCGACGTTGTCCCAGACGATGACGACGACGATGATACAACAACTACTCCACTCTTCTGATGATGAACGAACAAATCTGTGAAAACATGCGCCTCCTTGGTCATTGGGTTTTGTGTTCTTCTGTTAACAACGCGGCTGACCCACAAGAATGTCAGCCGCCATGTCCCCATGTTGTGTTCGTGTAGAGTCCTTGGCCTTGCAGCGATGATTTCAATTTTCTGATAACACATTTTAGTCGAAGGTACGAGTACTTCCACGAGCATCCAATATAGGACATGGACGGAAAATAATAATAATTTCATTTGTGAACATTTATCGCCGCGCGCGCATACACAGCCGGCGATATGACAAGCACATTGCTGATGTTACGCCGCTGTGTCGTGTCGCTAACAATTATTATTGCTCGAGAGCAAATTTATTGGAACCGTTTGTTCGTACAGGAGTCTTCAGGTCTAGCAAGATGAAAACATACGACGACTTTTTGCACCTCGATCATAAATGGATTTTATGCTGTTTGTGTTGTCGTTGTAGTCGTCTGACTGGGAGTGAGATACATATTCCTAGATACCACTCTTCTGGATGTTGCGCGTGAGAATTTTATATTTTGAAGCCGGTTTGGCGTTTTAAATTGTAGCTTCGTTTATTGCCGTCCGTATGAGATTTCAAAATTAAAATTTGTCGTTCTCCTTTCTATTTGCAGATGAATCAGACTTGCAAAGTTTGTGGTGAACCGGCGGCTGGATTTCATTTTGGTGCTTTCACCTGTGAAGGATGCAAGGTAAGAAAGTTTTCTTATTTGACATTATTGGAGAGAATGGTCGAAGCTTAATTAGTGTCAAACAAGATGTGGCACTCTATAGTTGGAGTAACGATTGAAGAGTTAAAGTATTTTGGCATTTTGGAACTATTGAATCAAATGAACCTTGGCTAATAGGAAAACTTTTCCCAAATTAAGAAAAATCCGAAATTTTACAGAAAAAAAGTTGTAAAATTTATATTTTACTAATGGTGTTACCAGACTACCCATCCCACTGAACACCAACCAACTGACCACCAGACTACCGACCCTATACAACCTGACCCTCTATACCTATACCTATAATTTGCCAATTGCAATTAGGTACTTGAAAATAGACTATAAATAGGCTATGCCCACGGTTCCTTTCACATATCAGTGAAGCATCCTAAAAAAATATATATAAATCTTACGTCTTAGATCTGGTCTATGCCATCCTTCCAGCGTAGGCCTGGCCGTACCCGGTGTCGTGTTCCATAAATCCTACCGCAAATTACTTTCCGAGCAGGGTCCTCTTCGCTCATGCAAGCAGGTGCCTTGTCCACCAGAGTCTACCGAGCGTAAGTCTCTTCACAATGTCAACATCGTTGTAACGCTCGTAGATCTCATCATTATAGAGTCTCTGGAATCGTCCTTCCTCACATACGGGGTCAACAATTCTCCGTCAGATTTTTCTCTAGAACGCGGCTAAGAGGTCAGTCAGAATGCTTTTTGCTAAGCACCCAAGTCTCGGATCCATATGAGAATATTGGTATGACCATTGTCTTATATATCAGCACCTTGGACGTTATGGTTAAGTTCCTGGATTTGAAGAGTCTTGACAGACTATAGTAGGTTTTGTTGGCTTTAAGAAACCGTGCGCGTATTTCTGGTTCCATGCTGCTTCCGGCTGCTACTGTTAACCCGAGATAGTTAAAAGATTGCACTACTTCCACTACTGATCCCTGAGCCTTATAATTTTTGAGCAGATTTATCGCTCTGCTAACTTTGTCTATGCTTGGTGGCGGCAGCATAGTGTGGTATTCGGTCATTGTTGGTGCCTCCAATTTCTCAGTTAGCTGGCCATTTAGCAACTCATGGAAGTGCTCTTCCCATCCTTCTAAGATGCCTTTGAGATCGGCGATCAGATTACCATCTTTGCAGTATGTGAAACGTGGTGTAAATTGCATTATACCGCGGATTCTATGGTAGAACCTTCGCGCCTGGTGCGGTCCTCGCTCTCTGTACTGTTCTAGTTCACGGACGAGATTCTTTTCCAGGCTGCTTTATTTCACCGTTGAACTTCATATCTTCTGGGCTCTTTTTATTCATTTTCGCATGCCCGCTTTCTATGCGATTGCTCCATTGCCCGGTACGCAACATTAATACGTTTAGTCGCCAGCTTACATTCGTCATCGAACCAGTCGCTCCGATATCGACGACTACTGCCTAAGATGGAGTCAGCAGTACTTATGACAGTATTGTTGAGGCGTGTCCATTTCTCCTCTACGACTGGCATCTTAGCACCAGGACTTACTCTCCCTTCATTTAGGGTTAGTCTTATCGCTTGACCGTAGTTGTTTCTGGTCTCCTCGTTGCGAAGGGCAGCTGTGTTGACTCGAATATGATTCGTGGATGCTGTCGTTCTTGATGATGCAATCAGCGCTTGGAGCATTGCACCAACAAGAAGTGGACGAGTCGACGTTGGCATCTCGTTATGTTCGTACCGTCATCAGGTTGCGATTGGCTCCATTAGGAGATACCCAGATGGCCCTACCTACGAGTATTTTGGCATTCATATGATTTTTACGTTATACTGAGGACAGGAAAGGAGTTCTCGTTGGACTGATTCAAAGAATTCTTCTTTTTCATCATCTGGGCAATTCTCTGTATGTGCGTGAACGTTTATGAGGCTTCTGTTTTTGAATCTGCTCCGTACGCGAATGGTGCATAGCCGTTCATTTACTGCTTTAAAGCCGAAAATGGTGTGCTTTATTCTTTTGGTGAATTGAAACACCACCCCTAGCACATCACGTCTTGCATGATAGCTGTAATATGTGTCATATTCTGATTTTTGTGACACATCATTCCCCGTCCACCGCATCTCCTGAATTGCTGTTATGTCAGCATTATATTTGGACAGGTTATCGGTTAGCTGCTGTGCAGCTCGAGCTCTATACAGTGAGCATACGTTCCATCAGAAAATTATTTAATCGTTTAGCCGGTTTCGTTGCCGTGGTCGTCGTCGTTCATCAGTGTATCCGAGGCTGACTTGGAGTTCCGTAATATGGGTTTCTACGGGCGATGTTATTGGCCTCGCGCCAACCTTGCTTTAAAGGGACTAGCCTGATCATACAATACAGAAAAAGCGAGTCAGAGATAGTTGCAGCCACATGCATTTCTGAACCATTCTGTGTTATTAGCCCTACTCTGCTGATGGCTGACGCTTTTGTATATAGAGGATTGTAAAATAGTTACTGTCAACTGAACTTACAACGACCGTACTCTTAACTTTGACCAACATCAAGAAAGTTTTTTCAAATGAACTAACTCCAAAGACATTTTTTCTTTAATTAAACCTTCAGGGCACTTAAATGTTAAATGTTATCAAATAGTATATTCTACGAATGTTCCACGAAAAGCTTAATTCTGCTCAATATTTTCATGTTTTTGAGTTTCAGAATCAGTTATTTTATTTTTATTTTAATGACAAAAAGCAATTCAGAGAAGAAGATTAGGATGACATGCATTAAAAGGTAAGACAAATTTCTATGTAGGAACAACAAATGCCATATTATCAACTTAAGTCTACGCAGAATACATTTCAATGGGAAAGAAACAACCTTCAACTACTCCTTGTTCTTCAATCGCCGCTTAACTTCACAACAACAACAATAAAAACCTCCCATCTCACCAACCACAAATCATTAATTTCTTAACCTCTGTTCATCATTATTAATTTGTGGCAACGCAAATGTCAAAATGACATACAACCCTGAGCGCCATTACAATCTATTAGCGAGCAGCAGCAGCAAAACTCTTCACTTGAGGCGAACTGAACAATTTGCCAATGTAATTGCACCACCACCACCGAGCAGAACGCTGCAGAGGAAAACCAAAAACAAAAAATTACAATAATTTGTCAATTAAAATTGAAACGTTCTTCTGAACGTCGTATCGGCGGTCGACCACTGTTGATAATGATGATGATGATGATGGTATTGACGCCGGTATTGCTCGGCGTACGAGATGGTGTGCTGCTCAAAAGAAGTTTTACAAAACTCATTAGAATGCCGTGCACATACACACACACACATACACTCTCTCTATCGAATAGCCTTGAACACTCGAGCGCAGTTTTTGCAATAAGTTTGCGGATTTACCCTCACGGATACGCCTCCGCGTTCTGCATATTCAGATATATCTGTCATACGATTATTCAAAGATGTACGTACATAGCATGGCAGAGGCGCTGTTCCAGTACTGTGCTGTAACTGCTCGTTCGTCCGTCTGTCCATTCGTCCGTCAACGACCGACCGACAAACCAGAACCGGCCTAGTTTCGAGCAGCAGTATAGCTCGCAAAATTGCATAACAATGCCTTACCGCCGCCGTCCGTCGCTGTCGGCTGTTGCCTGTCGCTGCCATACAAAAAACAGTCGTTTTTTTTTCTTCTCCTCCATCTTCTTCTTCTCGTTCTGTAGTTTCTGTAATGCTTTTGCACAATAAGAACGGCAACGTCCTTCAACTCGCGTGGAATCGTAATCGAAATCGGAATCGTCGTTCGTCTCGCCGTTCGTTTGTTGGCCGATAGATGTTGCGCTTGTTACTCAGATCAGCAGAGCAGCCCACAAAACGGTATACGCAGCGCAACAAATGCGATGGGCTACTGTCTGTCGGTGCCACTGGCTCCACTGGATGATGATGAGCTGCAGCTTTGGCCAAACCAAATCCAAGCAGCACAACAGTAGCACGAAATCATTTTTCAGCGTTGTTACTGGGGAAGCCAGAAAGACGTGTGGGCAGCGGGTACCAATATCCAATCTGGCTTAAAGCAGACTACCATTGCCGCCCTCTCTATCCCTTAAATATACAATTTGCCTGTTCTTGGTGTGGGGTTTTGTCGGTTGCTGTTTTTGTCGGTTACAAATTGACCTCAAAATGTATTAAAGGGAAAAACAAAAGGAAAAACAGCAATAACAACATCAAGAACACCAACAACAACGTTGGATCCACAAAGAAGATGAAACACTCAAACGCATCCGAATTGGTATTATGTAACATTTTGGATACAATACAGCGACCTAAAAGTGAAGATGCTGATTAAACAAATGCAGACTCCCTCCACCCACTGCTTTACCACATCACCACACGCCCCATCATTTCAACTCAGCACATTTCAGTTCACTTGAGTTTTTTATTGAGGTCTTTCAGTTTTTTTTTTCATACTTGAATTACCGCTAATTACCTTCGCGATGGCCAGTACAATCGCCCGCGCCCGCTAGCTGAATGAGTGGAGCACCGATTTTAACTTTTTCCACTGGACAACAGCTAAACTACCGGACAGACAGACAGACAGTTGGTAGCATCATTATAATGCAGTTAGTCTGGTTAATAGTGCCGGTCGTCGGCAGATTTGCTTTAAAGCTAATGATTGCGGAATGATCCCAATCTTGGACGCGATGCTTGCTGCTTGTGATCGTGACATTGAGGTTGACTAAAGGAACTTCTTTAATTGAATTTTGGACATAATTTGAAGAAATGATTTCGCAAGACCTCTTGTTTGATGGTCAAATATTGCTTGAGGACTTTACTCTTCAATTAGTCAGGAAGAATATTTCAATTTCTTTACAAGAAGTTGTAATATTTAGAGTCCATTGAAAGGTTCTTTATCAGTTCTAATAATTTTTTGTTGTTGTTATATAGGAGGGAGGAATGCTGACCCGGCAGACGTTGTCCTGGCCCACGTTCAATAAATTTGTTTGTGATCGTTTTGTGGACTTTTGAAAAGCTATTCGAGAACCTTAAGTAGCGCTAGAGTGCGCTACCACAGTTATTTAACCACAGACCTTGGGAGACATTATGAAGTGATAGGTATATTAAACTGCTTATAGCAAGCCTGTAGCGTTCAGGTACGTTATCAGATCGGTGATCCGGCACTCCAAATGCTCCCTTTAGGTTGACAATGAAGGTTTTTTTCAATTTATGTAGTCGGGAGCCCTCTATGGTTGGACAGTTGCAGAGATAAGGGATGAGAGTTTTCCTCTCATTGACATCCCTGCAGCTTCTGCAAAAAGTATTGTGCGAAATTCCCAGTTTGGACGACAAATGGCCAATGGCCGTGATCTTGAGATCAGCTCGGTGGATTTGTTTTTATTTTAGGAAGGCCACATCGCCCGCGAAGTAGATCAGTTGGTCAAGTTAATCCACCTTAATTGTGCCTTGATGGTTTTGAAAGTGAGGACGAGTTCTCTGACGGAGCTTAATGGAAAGCACACTCTTTCATCCGCTTTCTCGTTACCGTCAGACGCTGTGCCCCGGCACCCACACCAGCGTTAAGTCTATGCTTTGGCTTACTGAAGCCAATTCCGCTTGGCACTGCCTGACAAGTTTTGAGTTGTTGCTAGTGGCAATAATGGCATTGATTGCAGATTGGCTACCTAAGCATATGCAAAACCTGCCATTTATAGCCAGAATATATATGCCTCCCTAGAATATATATGCCTCCCTAGAACATTGAAAGATTAAGTTTTTCTGAGAAGACTATAGCGCCGACTCAATTACTCATCATGAACCGGTCAGTGAATAGAGTTACGTCAAAAAGCCCCAATACTCCTCCGTCCTACCAACTTTCTCTAGTCGGAAACTGAACGGCGAAGTTGGGACTGAAGTTCAAGTTAGGAGTGCAGTAGTCAGTTGAGGACGGTGTCTTATCCTTTGGTAGCAACTGCAGTAAATTGCAGTGCAGTACGGTTTGCAAACAAACCACAAAGATTCTCTGACACGGACAGCGCAAAACGTCGCAAGGTATTTAATAAATAGGTCGGGAGGTAATAAGTGTAAAATTGTATTGGGAGCATCGGTAGAAAAAGACCCTAGTGCACCATTTATCCCAACAGTTGCTGATCTTTGTATTCTACCTAGCTGGGTGGCATTGTATTTTTTTATTAATCGCCGGCCACCAGACTAGCGCACCATAGGTAAGAATAGGTCATGTCACCGCTGTGTACAGCCAAAGTGTCATCCTCGGCTGCAGACCCCATTTCTTACCGATGGTTTTGTGACAGGCGTATAAGGCAATATATGCTTTCTTAACCCTAAATTCTTTATTTTAATTCCAGCTGAGTTTTCTATCAAGGATCGCGCCATGGTATTTAGCCTCTGAGTTAAGTATAAGTCTCTGTCCATTAAGCTTTGGGAGGGAAAAATCCGGTATTTTGGACCTAACGATGAAAAGTATCAATTCAGTTTTCCTAGAGTTAGCTTCTAGTCCACAAGTAATAGCCCAGGAGATAACTTTGCCTAGAGGCCTTTCCATTACATCACAAAAGGGTACTGTAATATTTGGCAGATTCATGACCCCTTCTGCCTGCTTTGGGGATGAATACTACTCGTAGTCTTCTCCAACTACAGGGAACATAGCTAAGTTGTAGACAGCTTCTGGAGATATCTACCAGCCAAGAAGTCGAAACATCAATGTACTTTTGTAGCATGATAGGTTGTACACCGTCAAGGCCAGGTGATTTGTACGCAGAAAAACTGCGAATAGCCCAGAAAACCTTTTCATGGGTTAAGATATTGGATGCGTCGCATGACGAGCCTTCCTGACCCTCCGGAGTACATAGCCTATAAGGTGTGCACGAGTCTTCGCACGCAGGGAAGTCGGTATTTATAAGAATGTCCAATGATTTGGCCTTTGATTATGTCCAGCTACCATACGATCATTTGATAAAGGTTGGACAGGTGTTTCCTTTGGACAAATTCTGGCCGAGTCTTTGATGGTTGATGAACTGACAGAATTCCACCCAGGACCGGCGTTTAGATTCCTGGTGGCTTTATTTTAGTATTTTAGGCAATCCTTGCATGGCTGCCAGTGCTTATTGGTATAACAGATATTGAACATAATTCTGGACATTCTTCTAATATTGTCAAGATCTTCACTCCATCAAGGTGGGTTCTTTATTTTGCTACGACTGATTGGCTAAGGTCTAAACTGTGTTACCTCAGCCAATAGCAATAATTCTTTTATTCTTGCATTCTTTTAGCGTCTATAATTTCGCACGCGACTACCATAGAGAGGTCGTTAAATAAGCATAAGAGCATAGGTAATAATTATATTGCTTATTCAGTATCGAGAGCGAAGTCATTTGTGTCCTGTGAAGTCGTTCTTTGAGTTTTGCATATACGAGTTTCTCCTGCCCCATTAGTAGTAGTTTAGGATGACCCTAATGACCTAATCTGGTGTCTTTAAATAGTTTTTTCTCTCCATATGACAAATTTGGCAGTAGACTCCAGACCTCGACCTAGAAATGATGATGACGATATTAAAGTGTTCCCAGTAAATAGATTTTCCTTATGACTAAGGGAAGATATTCCTGCGAAGCTGCATTACAAGTTTTGTATTAGTTCTTCTGGATCGGCCTTTTCTAAATCGGGGCTGCCTTTCAAATAGACCTCTTCCAATTATGTCGTCTGATTATTTCTAGTGTGCTTTGCAGATGTCATTTTGGTTTTTATGCTTTTCCATATGAGAATTAGTTGTATGATGGCTAACACTGCTAAGCTGTATTACCAATTTTGTATTACTTCTTCTGCGGTAATCTTTTCTACAATCGGTGCTGTCTTTCCTTATGTCGTCTGATTATTTCTACTGTAATTGTAGATATGCTTTTGGTTGTTGTGCTTTTTCATATAAATACAGGTAGTGGCTAACAGCCTTAATATTTCTTTCTACCTTTTCTACTTTTTCTAGAGCGAACGTTTCTACGTCCATGCTGCTTTTTAAGACCTCCTTCGATTATGTCGTTGTGTGATTTTCAAAAATTTCATAAATAATCGTAGTTCTACCTGAAAACCTTGAAATCGCGCAACTTAATTGCGTTTCGATTTGCAGCAAAACTTCACGTCACCAACAAATCAGCATTAATCTTATTCATATGGAAATCAACGACGGTTCGACAACTTGTTGTTGTTATTTCGAATTATTATCTGATTTGAAAGCATCAATCGTCCAACCTGCAATTATCGTTATTATCGTCTGCTTCATTAGTGGTAAGCTGGTGCTACAGCCAACAATAGCAGATGCTGATTTATTTGCGCAGGATTGAGCAGTTCATGTCAAGGTCTAAGGCGGGAATATACTAACAGAGCTTCGGTGTATTATTAAGGGAATTCAATGTGTAACAAAAAGTATACACTATTTTAACAAAAAAAATTTAGTGAATGCTTAGAATATTGGAAAAACTTCAAGGCCGTTCACAGCAGGTTCCAAAATTTAAAATAGAAATGGCAGAATAACAATCAATTGCGCGAACGTAGCCTTCTAATCGCCGATTTTTTTTTAACCAAAACTCTACAATGAATCTTTACAGCCAAATTAGTTTCATTACAAATCGTGGCCAGAATTGATTTACTATTTTACGTTCATTCGTAACTCGTTGAAATAAAACTAAACAAACAAACAAAATTTACTACCAAATCGAGAGATAGAGAGAATAAAATGAACAGACTATACAACAAGCAACACTAAAACATTGATAGTAATCTGCTCAGATCGCAGCGCAGCGGAAACCACTTGTTGAAAATGAAACTGACTTTTCGTTTGACTTTTTGCTTTAGGAGTATGGACCGTGAATGGGGCAGCCGAACGGATTAATCGTCGAAGAAGAAGAAGAAGAAGTACAACAACAACAACTATACAAAGAATGAAAATCCAATTTCCGACCCAGTAATCTTGATGCCCAATTAACCTTAAAAGTGCATTGTTTAGCGTTTTTTTTTTGGTTTTATTGTATTCTTGTAGTTTCTGTCTAAAGTGTGGGAGGAGAGGAAGGAAAAGTTCAAGTGCTTAGGTATAATGAGGAGGATGGTTCAGCGAAATCACTCAGTTGGTGGCTTATTTACTAAGTTGTTATTTGTTTTGTGTTAGGCATGATTGTGAGGGGATTATCCGCACTTTTTGTTGGACAAAGTAATTGAAATTATTTTTCATAGTCAGTTAGGTAACAACTAAGACCATTGCATTGTAGGATTATCTTGCAATTTAATAGAGCATTCAATCATTTTCACCCTCGTCCACATCTGCGACTGAAAATGACTTAATTAAGAACTAGCTATTTTGGCGAGCTTCGCTATCTACACATGAATAACCATCTTATTCCAAAATATTTCAGGCTCATAAAAACTTTACAGTTTATGAAAAAATAAGAATAAGAAAAAACTATTTGTATGGGAGCCCCATGACTAAAGTGTCTACGACCACTTCCAAAAGGCCCACACAATACTCATCAAACCACCCCCAACAAACCCTTCTCTAGACCACGTCAAGGCCCCTCTAAAAAATACCACTTCACTGCTCCCATTAAAACACCAAAACGCCACGACCATCTCCAATATTCCGCCCATCTAAGACCACCAAAGGAACTCTATAATCCTCAACACCACTAAAGACACCCAATATCCCCCTCAAAACCACAAGACCTAAAACTACCCGTCACCTCACCAGAAACCTTTCTTCTGCATCATTCATCATCATATTTGGCTCTACAACCGAGTCTCTCCACCAGTCCCGATTTCGAGCCGATGTCATGCATCATTATTTCTTCTAGAGTTGCATCTACATCAGACAACCCAAGACCCTCTAAGACCATCAAAGACATCACCACCAAGCCAAAGACCAACCCTAACTACAAGGTCTTTGAGTTAAAATCAAACAAAAAACTCTTCTTTACCGACTACGCCTTCCCTTCAAAACCACCACCCCACCAACCCTTAAAAAACCCACCCCAACCGTCCCCACAACACAATTTCATCCCCGATATATTCCGAATTTCTGTTAGTTGTGCGACTTCATACAAACATTATAACATTTTTTTGCTATACAAATAAAGCAGTAATTTGTTTTACATAATTTTATCTAGCTGTTAAGTGAAATGAAATGATTTCTTTGCAAAACTAGTTTCTTTCCTAAGTCTTTGGTATTTTCATTGGTATTCTCCCAAGTAAAAACTCGTGTGCTTTGTATAAGTCAACATACGATCACTTTCCAACACACTATGATGTCATAAGGGTGTACTGCCTTCTCCGTAATGTCTCAATCGATCAAGACCCGTCGTAGCTCTTGTCAGAGACAACGCCTACTTTACTACACCTCACCTTACACAATATTTAATTAGCTTCATCATTTACTCGCCTTAATGTCATCTTTTTGTTTTCTGCGCCTATTTGCTTGACTTACACTTATTTCTTATTACTGCTTTGTGTTTTGCTCCGTTCCATTTCAGTCGTTTTTCGGCCGCTCCTACAACAATTTGTCATCGATTTCCGAGTGCAAAAACAACGGTGAGTGCATCATCAACAAGAAGAATCGAACAGCGTGCAAGGCATGCCGCTTGCGAAAATGCCTTCTTGTTGGCATGTCAAAGAGTGGTTCACGCTACGGAAGACGTTCGAATTGGTTCAAAATTCATTGTCTACTGCAGGAGCAACAACAGCAAGCAGCTGCGATGGCATCGGCAGCTCACCACCACCACCACCACCTCCAAAACAGTCACAACAGCCACCATAATGTACAGCAGCAGCAACAAAGCAGTAACAGTAGCAGCAGCAACGGAAAGACACCTCCACCACCAACGTCAGCGGCAATAACAGCCAACGCGCTCAGTATGTTGGGTCATCCGGCAGGCTATCCGCCAGGTCTGTATCCACCAAGAACGAAAGAAGAACTAATGATGCTCGGATTTGAGGACTACAAACAACATCCAGCTGCTTCGCCATCGGTCAGCTCACCAGACAGTCACAACTCTGACAGTTCCATTGATGTCAACATGCGCACTAATGCACTCCTGGGGCGACTGGGAAAGCATGGCGTCGGCGGTCCATTGGATTTGCCCATGAACAAAGATCTATTTCTTCCACTTCCGTTTCCTGGGCTTGGTTCAATGTCAGTCATGCCACCGCCAGCATTTATACCTCCGTCGCATTTACTCTTTCCTGGATACCATCCGGCGTTGTATCAGGCGCATCATCAGAGTCTGCTCAAGCAATCGTCAGAGCAAAATCAAGCAGCAGCCGCGGCTGCCGCGGTGCATCACCTTTTCAAAAACAGCTCCTCTTCTCCAACAGCTATATCCGTTAACAATAGTAATCGCCAGCAGTTCCCGCCAACAACGACGCATTCACCGCTATCGCAGGTCAGCGATAAAAACGATAGAGAGCTTGAGAGTCCGCTCCGCGCACAACAGGCCATCACGACAAATGGTGGCGGTGACAGCAATATTAAAGCAGCCGAAGAGCTTACAAAACGTTTCTATTTAGATGCAGTGCTTAAGTCACAGCGCAATCTGTCACCACAATCGGCCGCGACGCACACAAGTGTAAGGACACACAACCACACCCACCACCAACACCAGCATCGGCGTGATCACTCAATATCAGCGTTGGTTACGCCAAACTCTGAGATCGGACCAGATCCAAATAAAAGTCTCTCCTCTTCCAATCAGGATCCTGATGATGACATCGAAGAGATTGATGCTGTCGCCGGCGATGGTGATGATTGTGGTGAGGATCTTGAAGTCTCAATGACTCCACCACGATCACCAATTCCAGCACAACCAGAGCCACCTAGGCATTCCCTAGTCTTAGCACCTGCTCCAGCAACAACAACACAACAGGCAATAATTAAAATCAGCCAGCAACCAGGCGCCAGAATCTCGACGGCGATCGCACAAGACAACCCAATCGACTTGAGTATGAAGACCGGCAGCTCTGGCGAAAGTTCGATCAGCAGCAAAAGTAGTTCAGTCGGATCAATTGATGATCAGCGACATTTGTCGGGAGCCGAAAGTGATGATCGTGATGAAGACGACGCTGATGGTAATGGTGAACAAGACGACCCAACGATCACCACAACAATTCACAAAAGGCGACGACGATATTCTCTGTCAAATAATAACCTCAATATATTGCTGAATAATAACAACAACAACACCAACAATAACAATGATAAAAACAGTTCGAGTGGGAGTCCACCGGGCACCGATGATGACAACTGTGGAGCTGGTGATGGCAATTGCCATGGTGCTATCGATCAGGATGCAATGACCAAAATCACAGGGGAATTCGAACGGCGGCAGCAATTTCATCACCAGAATGTCAAGCGTATTAAGATGCAAATCACCACTACACCATTGGATCTGACGACGAGAGTTTAGGGAAGGGAGAGACGCTATATCGTATTTTTTTATGCTTTTTTCTGATGCAATGATTTGGATTGTTGGTAAAACGTTAAATTCGTGATGGACTATGGAAAAAAAATTTGTTGTTCTGTTTTTTAGGATAAATGCAGTACTTAATTGTATTTTAGCACAATTGTATCTATTAAGAGAAAAAGAAGAATATTTTAAGAGAGTGGTGTAGAAGAGTTTTGAACTTAATTTCAAGTACGAAAAATTGTGAATTTTTGTTATCCTTTGAGCAATTGGCCGGACAATGCAATGAAGAAATACGAATATTATCATGAGAATGAGAATGAGAATGAGAATGAGAAGAAGAATGAGAATGAGAATGAAAATGAGAATGAGAATGAGAATGAGAATGAGAATGAGAATGAGAATGAGAATGAGAATGAGAATGAGAATGAGAATGAGAATGAGAATGAGAATGAGAATGAGAATGAGAATGAGAATGAGAATGAGAATGAGAATGAGAATGAGAATGAGAATGAGAATGAGAATGAGAATGAGAATGAGAATGAGAATGAGAATGAGAATGAGAATGAGAATGAGAATGAGAATGAGAATGAGAATGAGAATGAGAATGAGAATGAGAATGAGAATGAGAATGAGAATGAGAAGAAGAATGAGAATGAGACTAAGAATGAGAATGAGAATGAGAATGAGAATGAGAATGAGAATGAGAATGAGAATGAGAATGAGAATGAGAATGAGAATGAGAATGAGAATGAGAATGAGAATGAGAATGAGAATGAGAATGAGAATGATAATGAGAATGAGAATGAGAATGAGAATAAGAATGAGGTACATTATAACAATTGAGAGGCCATGACCCAACCCCTCTTGTACAACCAAATATGATAACGACTTTAAAACATCAAAATGTTAGATTTTTTCACTTTTTTGTAAATTTCTCTACTTCGCCTTATTTAGAATGTGTGATCGAACTAAATCCAATACTGGAATAAAACCTTTTAGGGTCTCTCCTGTAATGTTCTGTAATAAGAGGAGGAAAGTACCAATTTAGAATTAAAACGATTTTTATGACATGCATTCATCTTTTCAATCCACCCTCGAAAAGTAATATTTCGTTTATTAAGCAATTACCTACCTATTTTCCATTTTATATAACAATAACCTTCCTTTCCGCAGACTCCCATCCCATTCCATTCAAGTTCGTAACATAAGTCTTTTGTCGTCGTACTGTCACGAAAAAATGTATTACCAGCGTAAAACTCGTGATAAGAACAGTTCCACTAAAGTAAACTCTTAGCAGATAATGAAATATTTATGATTATAAAGTAATATATATATAGAATAATTGTTATAAATGCTAGCGATATAACAAATAATCAAAAAATATATTTTGCAAAATAAATGCATATCCATTGTATCTATGTATTGTTTTTTTTTGTAGTATTTATCAGAACGTGTTCTCTAATTAGTATTATGTGTATCGATGTATATATATATGTGTATGCATACAATTATTTTTTGTATTTAGTCAAATTGTAGTGAATTTCTCGTGGCGTTGTTTAATAAACAAGTCGCACACAAGAGTGTGTTATTTTTTTAGTCTATTAAGATTGTTTGTAATAAAAAATAATTAATAATTTAAGTAAATATATGTACCGCAACATACTATTATCATCTTGTTATTGGAATTTCTGCAAAATTAAAAAAAAAAAACAAATGTTGATATTAAAAATAAATAAAAAAACACGAGAATACTTTATATTGTTTTCGTTTTCAATTAAAAACCATAATCATATTCTGTTGTTAATGTTGTTTTTGTTATAATTGCATTGTAATTTGCAGTCGGCAGTTGCAGTTGAAACCGCAAAAGATCGTGACGAATCTAAGGTTGGTATCTTGTTGGTAATTTGCGATTATTTGGAGGTATTTTGATGGAAAGCCGCGAGTACTGACTGCATGAATGATTGAGGAACTTTTTCTAATGAAAATCGTGGTGATTTCATTAATATTTGGACATTACCAATGCCACAGTATAACTTTATAAGTCAATTATAGAATTTCGCATTGCAACTACGCTACGCTGATCATATTTTGACCGCGAACAGTGTAGAAAATTTTGCATAAATATCAAGGCCACCAAACATCTGCAACGCGCACTCTAAGAAAAAAATGAAAGTGAGGGAAATTATGAGTTCCTGATTTTGTATCAAAAGTGCCGGTCAAATACTGACGCTGACAGTATTTCTATTATGTGGAGAGGTTTCTAAGTGAGAGCGACATCCATTACAATGCAGCCGGTAGTATTACCTGTGTTCGGTCAATTTTGCAGCAAATACCAAATTGTATGGATATGGTAACCCTTTTTGAAGATTTTTAAGAATAACATACTAACTGCTTACTAAACGATCTGAGACTGGACCTTAACAAAATGTGGGGAAGAACAATAAGGGGTCTCTTTATAAAAACATGGTATAGAGCGATGTCTACATTTTGCCATAAATAGAAGATGATATGGTCTCTTAAATAATTTGTTGTATTAGAAGGAGTTTAGTAATCAGTCTCTCTCTCTGTGATTCAGTTAATTTGGCTTTCCAATTAATTAAGAGCCTTCTTTTGCAAGCTCTTGTGGCTCTACAGGATAAACCTGTGCTTTAGCCAACTTGCTTCTCTAATTAGATCTCCTTTTGCTAAAGCTTATGGCTTTACACGATGAACTAGTTCTTCAGCTAACTTGCCTCTCGAATTAGCAACTTATGCCATACATTGACAATTCAAATGCAATACCTCTGCATCAATTTGGGTTCAGGAGAAGACAAAAAACCATTGCAAAGGTGCATCGCATTGCTACAAAAATTACGCGACCTTTGAAGGTAAACAATATTGCTCAGCTTTGTTTATTGATAAGCCTTCGATAAGGTTTGGCACAATTTTGTGTAAAAGCTACACGAAATTAGCCAAATGCTTCCTTAAAACAAACTCGGCTTTCTAGAAAGATACCTTTCAAATCGTAAATTCCGCATTAAATATAAGCAATATACAAAATCAGTGCAAATCCAACTTTAATATAAATCATCTTACTGGTTATTCAACAGAAATTCCAAACTTAGCTTAGAAAATAAAGTGATAATATATAAAACTATCATCAGCTGGCCTGTGTTTTAATAACAGGTGCCATGAGAGCCTGTCCCACGGCGGGTATGGGGGTAATTCTTGGGTTACTCCCACTACACATAGTGGTAGAGAGCAAATCCGAGGAAACCAAGTTACGTTTGAGCAAGGTAGGCTGCTTCACGGACTTTAGGGCAAGCGCATTGGTGGAATCACTAACCAAACAGGTTCCGTTAGCTAGCACGCCTTGTGACAACATGGCGCAAATTCTTGAATTCAAGAAAAACTTTGAAGTCAAAATGAGCACCAAAAAGACATTCAAATCTGAAAGTGAATACCAGATAAATCCAGGAGCCATAAAGTTATATAGGGATGGGTCAAATAGAGCAGAAGACATGGGCCAAGAACCAAGTACTATGAAGCAATGGGGAAGTACCCGAGCATATTCCAGTACATGCCATCAAAAGATGTGCTCACTTTAATCTGGAAAGAAACTACATGAGGCAGGAAATAGCCAACATGAAAGAAAGCCAAGCTGCGCTAGAAGACCTAATTGCTTTCCATATCACGTCAGGACTGGTGGAGGAGTGTAAGACGAAGCTAAACAGACTAGGCGAAGTAAACAAGGTACGCATGTACTGGTTGCCAGGACACACTGGGATAGAAGGCATTGGAACAGCGGATCGGCTCGCTAACAAAGGCGCAGAAACTCCGCTTGTACGGTCATAAACATTCTGTGCAAGCGTATCGCATAATGCGGGAAGAGATACGCAGAATAGGTACGGCAGCTGCTTTCGTAAGGTGGTAAAATCTCCCAGGCCTACGTCAAGCAAAGGAAATGATGGAGAAATATGACAAAGAGAGGTCTTGCTCGATATTAGGACTTAAAAAAAAGTAATGTAAGAATCATTACGGAATTCCTAACAGGACATTGTAGACTAAAGGGGCACCTAAAGGAAATAAAACTTAAAGAGGTTGACAATGGCAGCTGTAAGCTTTGTGGGGAAGCAGAGGTAACAGCTTCTCAATGAATGCTGAGCAGCGATCCGACAGAGGAGAGACCACACGGGAACTCACCATATTATTAACTTCATAAGAGCCATTGGTATGGAGGGGGTGCTATATGGACGGGCATGCACAGTCTCCATAGCACTAGTTAAGGGGAGCGCAATAGTTTCATATTGGTCGCAGTTTGCTAGATACCCCTTTTCATCATCATTATCAGTCAAATAGACTACGAACCATCACCTGTGCCCCTTGGTTCATTAGTAATGAAAATATCCTATGTGGCCTGAAAATTCCTAAAGTTTAAGATGAAATTTAAAAGAAAAATAGCAAAGGGTATCGGCAAACTCGAAAACCACCCCAACCCTCTCGCAAGAAACCTCTTAACCGCAAATAGGTTTAAAATACTAAAGAAAATAGATACTCTAGACTTGCTTGTGCGCTGTGGTTATATGAAAAGGGAACTAATAAACACTTGCCATTTTTGAAAAATAGGGGTTAATAGTTTTGGTGCCGAATATTAAGACTTAAGTTTTGTATGGTGGGAAAAAGATTTTGTGTTCAAAACGGAAATGAAAAATGTTCAATTGGAATTAATGATACTCGTACACATCATCGATTCCAATTAAAAAATCTAAGCTCTTCCTCGATCAACAGACTATTTCTGATCTAAATTCTTGTGTTGCAAATGATCAGTCAGCAGCCCCGTTAAAGCCCATACTAAAAGTCGACAAAAAGTCAATACCATACTTGACACATCGTGCCCAAGTGACTGGCACATAAGTACCATCAATTGATCTGATGGTATTTTCGTTATGCTATGATTTGCTTTGCTTTGCTTTACTATGCTTTGATTGCACTGCACCTCTTCCCATGTTGCGAAACTCATCCACTTCACCTACTTTTAGTTTCTGTCACGATGAAAGCACAAACAAACATAAAGACAAACAAACAGCCGAACGGACACTTGGAAAGACAGACGGACGAAAAATCTATTTCAATCAATCTCCTCCAGGTAATTGCGCGATCGGCGCGCTTATTCTCGCGTTAACTCTCTGTCAGCGCTTTTCTCGTGATGCGATGTGATGCGATGCAAAAAAAAAAATTACCTTTAGGTGCATTTATTTATTTCACACTCGAATGATGAATTCAGATTGACATTTCTCCCCTTGGTCTTTGCCAATTTACGCCATCTTAAGACGGAACATAAAACAAACAAACATCGCTGTCGCGTCCACAGGAAAATAAAACCCAACAACAACAACAACACAAGAATTCTGTTGTTATTTGCTCGGTTGAGATTTTTAATAAAAATAAATTTCAATTGAGACAAAAAAATTTGCATATAGACTCAATGTGCAGTGCACCTATATTCGAGTACACCCAGTATCGCGGTGCGACAGACTGGCACGCCAATAATTGCCAATTGCTGGCTGGCATCGTCACCGGTGCTGCTCGTACTCGAGATCGGAAGCTTCAGCAGCATTGGTAGCTTAGCAACACCTCGTTTGGCTTGGAAAATTGCTGGCTGGGCTGACTCTCTGGGAACACTGGACAGAAAATATTGCTGTGAACTGAACTTCAACACTGGAGGCAAACAGAAAATATTGTGTCTACTTTGGCACTTCTGTTGGCGGATGGATGGATGTATAGATGAGATGGCATGGGACAGGATGGAATGGGATAGGAGTGCAGCGACAGCTGGCTGACTTTACATTTAAAACAACGCCGGGCAAAAATGGGTGCATTCATCTGACTGTTTGCTGTGCTTGCCACACTTCTTCTGAGCATGAATCCGACTAGGAATTGAGCTAATTGCGGAGGCGTCACTAACAACGGCTTCAATGATGATGATGATGACGAGTACGACGGTGTGGCTGATGATGATGTTGATGATGTAGTATGTTAATGGAATTGGATTACCAAAGCACTTAAAAAGTGCGCCTATTTCTGGTATCTGGTGCGTCACTGCTTCATCGTGATAGACGGCGCAAAAAGGCGTGTGTTAAGGGAGTTCCTCTGACAACTTTCCAACTTAATTTTTTTTTCATGTGATAGCGATGACTTTATTAAGTTTGTCTTCCACTTTTTTCGCTCCAAATCGTTTGTCGTTTACAGCTGAAAGGGTGGAGTATATGAATGGTTGTCGGCGTAAAGTACGTGTAGGTGGTGGTTTGATACACAAGCACATAAAATGATCTATGTGGAGTAATTATTACACAGCATTGTAATTAATTTCGGTTTCATTTCTTGTTTTAATGATTGCCATTGAACATAAAGATGATGAAACAATCAAAGCAAGAAATTTTCCAAAAAAAAAAACAAACACACGGACACCGCAAAGGTAATATTAGTTATGTTCATCAACATCATATTTGGCTCTACAACCGCTGCTCGATCTGGATGAAAGTTTCCTGTACAGTTATTGGGTTTCTACTAAGGATTTCAATATCGTCTGCGTAAGCCAGTATCTGAATGGACTTATAGAGGATTGTTCCTCTCGCCGCTAAGTCAGAGTATCGGATAACATTCTCCAACGCCAAGTTGAAGAGGACGCAGGGCAGGCCATCCCCTTGAGGGAGCCCGTTATAGATGTTGAATTGGCTTGATAGTGATCCAGATATTTTTACTTGGCTTATAACATGGGTCATTGTCAACCTACATAGTCATGTCAGTTTATTTGGGATGCTAAAGTTCTACTCTGGCTATAAAATCTATAAAAAGATGGTGTAGTATGTTTTGGAACTCTAGGCATTTTTCGTTCACCTGCGTAAGAGGGTAAATCTGATCAGTTGTTGATTTGCCACACTGTTATGGACCAATGATGACTTTAGCGTATGGTGCTATCCTGTCTTGAAGTATCAAGGAGAAAATCTTATATGCAGTACTCAACAACGTTATACCACGATAATTGCTGTATGGTGTGATATCTCCTTTCTTATGTGTGTGGTACAGGATGCCTCTTCGCCAGTCTTCTAACACCGCTTCTTCCTGCCATACTTGCACTGTTATTTCATGAATTGCTTGGTGTGTTGTGGGGCCTCCTATTATAAGCTATTTTAAGATGGGGATCCCATCTGATCCCGGGGCCTTATTATTTTTTAGCCGATTTATCGCTCTGCTAACTTCGGCTATGCTTGGTGGCGGCAGCCTAGTATGGTCTTCGATAATTGGTGGAGCCTACAATTCCTCATTTACCTGGCCATTTAGCAACTCATGAAAGTGTTCTTCCCATCGCATTTAGATGCCTTTGAGATCGGCGATCAGATTACCCTCCTTGTCTTTGCAGAATATGCAACGTAGTGTATATTGCGTCATACCGCGGACAGTTTGGTAGAACTTCCGCGGCTGATACAGTCCTTGCCTCTGCACTGTTCTAGTTCACCGACGAGATTCTTCTTCCAGGCTGCCTTCTTTCGCCGGTGAACTTCATATCTTCTGAGCTCTTTGTATTTATCTTCGCGTGCCCGCTTTTTATGAGATTGTTGCATTGCTCGGTACGCAACAATATTACGTTCAGTCGCTGCTTACATTCGTCATCGAACCAGTCGCTCCAATATCGACGACTACTGCCTAAGATGGAGTCAGCAGTACTTATGACATTATTCTTAAGACGTGGCCTTTTCTCTTCTACGCCCGACATCTCAGCCCCAGGACTTACTCACCCTTCATTAAGGGCATTCAGATTGACAGTAGTTGTTTCTGGTCTCCTCGTTGCGAAGGGCAGTCGTGCAACTCTGATGCATTTTGCGTTATTCCCCCTATTCTGCTGATTGCTGACGGCTAAGTTAGGTTAGGTTAAGTGTAAGTGGCTGTCGGTCGAAAGCCCGACACACTTAGACAAGTAACGGTGATACCACGTGGATCTAAAAAAAATTTCTCACCTAATTGTTGAACCAGTTAGGGCTTCGTGTGAAGCGCACTAATGTCCATACATTTTAGATCATTGAGGTCGTTGTAAAAGAAAACTCCCAGATGAAGCTTACGTTTTTGGGAGAGGGCTGGGCACATACAGAGAAGATGGATAATGGAAGAAATCGGTTGAGAAGACGCCAGGACCTTCTGCATGCTTGCCTATCACACAGTGTCCCGTGATGACACCTGTAATAGCACCGATGTGCAATCTTTATTGAAATATCAAACGCTTGGAGCATTTCGGATCCAGCTTGGGCCAGATCTTCTTTGCCATAAGACAAGTTGTTCCGTTTGACCCCCTACGGTTAGTTTTTTCATTAAAGAGGAATTTAACATGAGTTCGCATGTAGTGATTGGCATGCCTATTTCTATTTCCAGGTAACATGGGAAGTGTAGTTTCGTGTTTAGTTTGTCAGCTCTACAGTTACCTGGAACGTCGCACACAGCACAAGTATTTGTTGAACTTCTCCGCTACCTGCTTGACAAATTATCGGCGGACTAGGGCTAGAAAAGATTTCGTAGAGAATAATTCTAGGGATTTCAGGACCAGCATCTCGAGATAGAGACAGGAGAGGTGCAGTCGCCCTCTCCGGTTAAGTAAACCAAGTGACCAGCACAAAATTAGCCCAGGTGAACACATACTGGGATAACATCTCGGGCCTGTGCTATATCTTCCAGAATTTAGTTCAAAGAGTTGCCAAATATCCACACGAGCTGGAATGTGCGACAAAGAAATTAATATGGCAGTCTCCGATGTTAAAAGCCAAGTAAAACATTCATTGCTTCATAAGAGTTTCCAATCGCCTGATTGGTAAGCTATGAAGATCTCGCTTACATACTAGCGAAGCTATAGGCATGTACATCAGCTATCAAGCAACGCAACTTGTTTCCTTAATTGACTAATGCTACGCGTCAATTCACTGTTCAATATTTAAGTGATTTCCAACCAATATCAACACCCTGCATTCTCTGCAATCATAACAACGACGATGACGATGATGATGATGACGACAACAACAACAGCATAAATGGAAACGCACAAAGATTCATGGTAATTGCTGCTGTCAATAAAACTCCCCCATCAACACGTAATCGCGCGCATTACATCCAGCCATCCAGTCATCCAGCCATCCAGGCATCTAGCCATCCAGCCATTCAGCTACAACTGACTCGGTGCTGCTGTCTATGCAATGGATTGCTATTAAACGGTGTTAAGTGGAGCGTTTTGTACGAGTAACTCACAACCTGTCATTATGGGTAATCCGGTAATAGAGCAGGACATGATTTAGCGCAACTTGTCCGCATGATGTGCGAATGATGATCATCACTGGATTCGATGTAAAACTGTTCCCATTATTTATGGCGAGTAAGAGGTGAGAGATGGTTTGCAGACGGCTCGGCAATGACGACGATGACGAAGGTGGAAAAAGTGATCGCAATGACGATAATAGGATCTCGCGCATCAACCTGGCTGATGTGGTTGGTGGTGGAACCGACTAACCACCACCATGACTGTGGTTGCGCTCTTTGAACTGACACGTTCTAATACAGTTTTGGTTTAAAAGGTGCTTTTAAACGTTGTGTCAGTTCTTGTTGTGTTTGCGTCCTGCGTTATGATGGAATTGCGTTAATCGAGCGAGCAACTCACGTTTTTAAACACTGACAGAGTTTAAGGCGCAATTCAAAAGACCATCAATTTGCATGGCTGTGTGTATGTATGTGTGTGTTTGTGTGATATTCGAACTGAGAGCTCAGCAAAAAAATTATTGCCTTTATAGTCGAAAAGCGAGAGTTAAGTGGATGACTCTCAAAATTGCAGACGTTTTTCTCAGTGGTTGCTCCAAATGGCCAGTTCGATCAACACGTTTCTAATATGATTGACGCTTTAACTAATGCCAGACTCATCAGTAAGGCATAAAGCACTAAACGTTGGTAGAAAGAAATCAATTAATTTTTTTTAAAGAACGAAAAATTTGTGAGTGATTAAGGAGTTGGTCAGCCATCAGTAGAGTTAGGCGAATAAAATGTAATATATGTTTGAAATAAGGAAAAGTTACAGCTACGGCAACTTTATAATTAAAAAAAAAACTAAAACAATTAAATAATTTAAGCACCCTGTTCGTAACAAATTGTATATTGTTACAGCCATAAACAAAAGTGTCATATAACATCATTCCCATACCCATCAAATTGCTGTCTGTTCACTTCTTGTTATCCTGCTGCCAGAAACGATATTGTCAGCATTGTTCCTATTTCCCATCAAATTGCTGTCTGCTACGATAAACGATTTTATCAGCATTATTCACATTCCCATTAAATTGTTATCTATGCACTTCTTACAGGTGCCTCTTGCATTACAAAATATTTCCCACAGAATAAACTGCTAACATGTTCAGTGAATAAAGAAATAAATCACTTTGTATTCAGAAGTCAATTCGGCGTTTTGATTCGCTTCCTCGCTCACCCGAGTTAAGGAGCAATATTAAAAATAGCTTATCATTGAAATCAAAAGAGGTTCCAAGTCAAAACATTGGTGACCCCGACGTGATAGAGATATTGAGAGTGTATTAACTTCCACCACCAGCGGTAAAAAATAATTAACCGTCTCATCATTTTTTTGCACACAAATGGAGGGACCTACAATTTAATGCCGGATCCGAACGGCGAATTGAGAAGCTTTCAGTGACAAGTTATTACTCTCGGACGTTTGTCAAACTTTCGCGAGAGGTGGAGTTCCATGATAATCATGAAATAATAAAGGATTTCGTGAAGCCAGACTCCATATGCACAGGCAAATACGTATGAGTTAGTAAAGAGAGCTAGCAGCAAAATAAAGCTCGTTCTGGATTCAATTCTGCCCATAGATATTGAAGAGCGCCAAGAAGAACCGTTGGGAGCAATTGGTGGAACACAATATCCAGATACGGGAACAAAGCCGAAGACTACCCCTTCCTACCCTTCCATTAAAGGAATTTGCAGCGAAGAGACCAACGGAAAACCAACAGACCAAAAATCAGGCAGTAACTCGATCGATTAGTTAACGAGCTATCCAAAGACCCAAGCGAGCATGGATACAACATTGCGGAATCTTTTCAGCTAGAAGATGAAGTCCAGAATTTTATAATTGAGCTTACGACCAGACTACAAGTGTCAGCAGTTCGGTACAATTATAACACCAACTTCTGTCAACCTACCTAAGGCAACTTTAAATCTACCGTATATCACTTTGCCTTAATTTGATGGAAACTATATCCAATGGAAGCAGTACAATGATCTGTTTACGGAACTTGTGCATAAACCAGATATAGCTAACTGCCAAAAGCTATTCTACCTAAAAACGATATAACAGGCGATGCGGAAATAATAATTCGACATTTTACTACGTATGATGCCAACATGGCAAGCAATATCCGATCGATACGATAACCCGCGGCTATTAGTAACTTCGCAGGTGAATAAATTGCTGACCCAACCTGCGATCCAGAATGAAGGCTCAAACGCAATGAAAGTAATGCACGACACAACAAAGGAATGCCTGCTTAGCTTAAAAGGCCTTCAACTGGACACCAGCAATTGGGATCCTCCTCTACTGAGCATTCTGCTCAAAAAAAACTTGATAGAAGTACACTGACACTATGGGAACAGTCAGTTAAACAACCAAAAGCGCTTCCATCTTTGACGGACTTCTTATCATTCCTAGAGGTACGATTTCAGTCGTTAAAAGCACTGGGAACCAAAGCAGGGAGAACAGAAGACCCCAACAGAAGAACAAAGGTAGCATTCTGATAAAAAAAACTGGAGAGAAGTACACTGACACTATGGGAACAGTCAGTTAAACAACCAAAAGCGATTCCATCTTTGACGGACTTCTTATCATTCCTAGAGGTACGATTTCAGTCGTTAAAAGCACTGGGAACCAAAGCAGGGAGAACAGAAGACCCCAACAGAAGAACAAAGGTAGCATTCTGCTCAAAAAACTGGAGAGAAGTACACTGAAACTTTGGGAACAGTCACTTAAACAACCAAAAGCGCTTCCATCTTTGACGGACTTCTTATGATTGCTAGAGGTACGATTTCAGTCGGTAAAAGTACTGGGAACCAAAGCACGTAGAACAGAAGACCCCAACAGAAGAACAAAGGTAGCATTCTGCTCAAAAAACTGGACAGAAGTACACTGAAACTTTGGGAACAATCACTTAAACAACCAAAAGCGCTTCCATATTTGACGGACTTCTTATGATTGCTAGAGGTACGATTTCAGTCGGTAAAAGTACTGGGAACCAAAGCACGTAGAACAGAAGACCCCAACAGAAGAACAAAGTTAGCTCTTTCATCCACAAAGAAAACCAGTCGGTGCCTAATTTGTGGAGAACAAAAACATGCCATTTTCTTGTGCTTGAAGTTTATACAACTTGCACCTCAAGAAAGACTACAGAAGATAAAATCGCTTAACCGGTGCAAAATGGCTTGCGTTTCGAACACATGCCCAACATGTAGAGCAACGCACTGCACCAAATGCAACAAATATCACCACACCTTGCTTCATGTAATAGCAGGGGATCAGAATCAAAAAGCTCAGACAATTGACAATAGGACTAGTCTCTTAGCAATCACCATCAAAATTAAAGCATGCAAATATCTGCTACTAGGAACAGCCATTGTGATCATTCTATAATCATTCACAAGTATCTGAATATCAACATTTTGGAAATGTCAGCCGGGAATACATGCTTGTGAGCCTGGAAGCGTAGTAAAACTGAAAATAGATCATTCTGTAGAGCTGGTCCGGCGTGCAGAATATTGTTGGGCGATATATTCGAGAATGTCTTTGATGATCCATTAAATATAACTCTTAATTTTGTTGAAGTGCTTTCGGGGCGCAGGACACAATGATGTGGAAGAAAATATTCTGATTTTTTAAAGGATATCGATTTGTACTGGATTTCTTCCATGTGTCTTAATGCAATGTATGCCCGCATTAATTCAATGTATTGTTTTTGGATTTCTGTTTTCTTATGAAGCCTCTTCTCTAGGTTACGGAATCTTTGAACAGCTATTTCCCTGGATTCTCCCAGACTGCTTGGGACATTAGAAAATAGTGAAGCTACGACGTAACGTACATTAAATTTAAGGACTAAAATCCTTTGCTGATTCGATGATTCTTTCAGATTTCTTCCAATCAAACAAAATGGTTATTTTTTTAAACCCTATTGGCAGCGTTCACTTAATATAGGTGGGGATAATTCCCAAAAAAAAATCGCCCTAACAACCCTATAAAATTTCGTTTCTATTAGAATGCGTACTTTTGCAAAAACTTCCTAACTTCCTATATGACCCCGATGATTTAAAAGACAGATGAAAAATACAAAAGGCTTTGTCCCACTTACAATAAAACGTGAACAACATACAATACCTTTATAGCTAGAAGCGGAAAATTAAATTGGCAAAAAAAACATCGAAAACCATTTCTTCAATCCATCCAGGAAGATATTGTGGCCATAAAACGCCAAACACTGGTCATTTCACATCGCAAACTACATCGACATTTCGTACAGACACTACAATAGAAGACAATTTTCTAATATTTCCTTAGAATGGAAAGAATTGAAAATTTAATGTTCATATATTGCATATATATTGTAATGTCACTAAACTGTCATAAAGAAATCCAGTAGCCCAACGGTATGGGGTGTTATTGTCCTACGATGAAAGTGATGAATCTTTGAAAAGACCACAGCACTGCAGCACTCTCGCTCTCTGCTTCCATTTGTCTGAAAGAATTACATGCATACAATGGAAGAGGGAAAGAGAGAAAGCAACATCGCCAACAACAAGATAGATTACTAGCGAAACTCTTAATGGTTGGCACTTTTTCACTTGTCTCTCCGAGTTGTGCATCATGAGTACCTTCTCATCGATCGCCCAAACGCGTCTCCACCCTTCACGACTAACTAGTGAAGCACCGATCGGCGGTCGCGTATTTCCTCCGCCACTGTGGCATAGACATCTGGAAGCGCTTGCCGCCGAGTGTTCGTTCGTCAATCAGACAAAACTATGTCCAGCAGCTGTAAGTGGCCACTTTATCTTAATTTCAGCCGTCGTCTAGGATTACACAAATATCTTCGTCGTAGTGCACTCTCCAGCTCGATCACAATTCATGTGAATGGTCTATTTGGTCATCTGTGCGAGTGGCCCTCTGAGCGATTTGGTTTCGAGTTCAGCACAGCCCAACATACAATACACAATCATGAGTGTTCATTTTATGTTCACGCAAGAAACCCACAAAATTAATTACCACCTCAGTTGCAGAGATTAGCTTCCCCCGATGGATTTCTGATGAATAGCTCCTGGACTGCAATTACATTTTTGCTCAGTGCATTCAGTTCAGTGCACTGACTGGCTGTCTGTCTGTCTGTCTGTCTGATGACGAATGCGCAGCCAAATGGAGGTTTTTTGTAATTATGATCTTCTGTTGAGGTCCTAAGAAGGCCAGTTGTTAGTTCATTAAACTGAAATCAATGGTGGTAAGCGCGGTGGTGGACGGGGGGCGGTGCACTCGCGTAAATGGTGAATTATTGGAGAAAATTCATCACATGGATGAAGCGTAAGTTTTACGTTTTAATTTAAACTTTTTTTGCTGATGGTCTTTCTGCTCATATGGCGCAATCTCGTCTAGCTCAGGTCGGCAGGATGATGGGAAAATCTTTGTGATACTAAAACGTAAGCTGATGCAATCATATAAATGAGATTAAAAGGATCCTCCGCGGCAGCGTCTTACCCCCTTTACGATTGCCTTAATAAAACGATAATCAAGAGAGAGAGTTAGTGCTGTTTGTAATTAATGATGCAATAAATTCTTGTAATTGTATATGTAGTTAGATGTATTTACAAGACTATTACCTAAGCAATTTGACCTTTGCACTCAAAAAAATTAAGTTATTTTTATAAAATCTCCGAAATCTATTGCTTTTACTTGAGAAATCAGTTTGGTTATGGTTATGGTTATAACCCTCTATTGCATACAGAGCCCTATATGGATTTTCATGTACAAGAAAGAATTAGTTTTACAAGTTATTGTTTATGCTGTTATATAATCCAATTGGTATTTGTACTGTATTCATCTTTATTAAATATTTAGGTTACAGGGTATACATCTGTAAGATATATATAGTCTAATGATTAGGGAGGCGTTCAGCAATCAGCAGAATAGGAGGAATAACACAAAATACATCAGAATTGCAAGTGGCCCTAACGTTGTACGTTGTAGTGTAACACTAAATACACGAAAACACCAAAAATTGGAATTGGAGGCTCCACCAATGACCGAATACCACACTATGCTGCTGCCACCCAGCATAGACGAAGTTAGCAGAACGATAAATCAGCTCAAAAATAATAAGACCACGGGATCAAATAGTATCCCAGCGGAGCTGATTGAAACATAAGGTCCCGCAATACACCAAGCAATTCATGAACTAATAGTCAAAGTATGGAAGGAAAAAGCGATGCCTAAAGACTGGCGTTAAGGCATCCTTCGCCCCATATATAATAAAAGAGAAGATATCACAACATGCAACAATTATCGTGGTATCATGTTGTTGAGTACCGCGTATAAGATTTTCTCCTCTATCTTTCAAGACAGGATAGGCCTATACGCTAAAGTCATCATTGGTCCATACCAGTGTGGCTATATCCCAGGCAAATCAACGATTGATCAGTTTTACACCCTTAGGCAGGTGATTGAAAAAAGTTCAGGGGCTCAAAACTCAATCCATCATCATACACTTTCTTTTAAAGACTTTCTTTATAGACTTTAAAGCCGCCTATGATAGCACAGCCAGAGTAAAACTTTATAAAGCCATGAGAGTATTCGGCATCCTAAATAAACTGACACGACTATGTAGGTTGACCATGACCAATGTTATAAGCCAAGTAAAAATATCCGGATTACTATCAAGCCCATTCAACATCTATAACGGGCTCCGACAAGGGGATGGACTGGCCTGCATCCACTTCTACCTGGCGTTGTAGAAAGTGTCCCGAGACTCTGATGTAACGGTGAGAGCAATACAGATACTGACTTAGGCAGACGTTGGTAGAAACCCAAGAGCTGTACAAGAAGCTTTCATCCAGATCGAGCAGGCGGCACGAAATCTAGGGCTGCACATAAATTAGAGCAAAACAAAGTACATGGTGGCTACGTCTACGAGTAGAAGATAAAACATTGGTCCCGCAATTAAAATAGTGGAGCGCGAATTTGAAGTAGTGCAATCCCTTGACTATCTTGCGTCAACTGTAGCAGCCGATAACAGCAGGAATACGCGCACGGTTGCTTATAGCCAACAAAGACTACAATAGTCTGTCAAGATTCTATAAATTCAGGAACTTAACCATAACATCCAAGCTGCCGGTATATAAGACGATGGTCATACCAGTACATATGAATCCGAGACTTGGGTGCTTAGCAAAAAGCATTCTGACCTCTTAGCCGTGTTCGAGAGAAAAGTCTAACGGAGAATTGTTCACCCCATATGTGAGGAAGGACGATTTCGGAGACTCTATAATGATGAAATCTACTACCGCGATGTCGACATCGTGAAGACAAGTAAGCTCCGGTGGGCTGTAGGTGTCCTGCCTTTGTCCTGCTCGCATGAGCGAAGAGAATCCTGCTCGGAAAGTCCTTTGCGGTAGGATTTATGGAACACGACAGCGAGGCCGGCCAAGCCTACGCTAGAAGGATGGCGTAGACCAGGACGCCCAGAGTTTAGGGATGCAAAACTGGATGACATCGGCTCAAAATAGAGACCGGTGGAGAGACTTCTTGCGGGAAGCCAGGACCGAACTCCGGTTGTAGAGCCAACTATTATGATGATGAATCCAATGAAGCAGTTTATGATCGACTCGATAAGTACATATTTTGGACCAACGAGCTTGCAGCAAAACTCTGTCAAATGCCTTAGAAATATCGACTGCAACAGCTTGATCAGCACCAAATTGATGCAAAGACCGGTTTCACTGTTCGCTGAGATATACCATCAAATAACGTTGCCCACGAAATCCGTACTGCCGGTCAGTAAGGATTTCATTGGTTTCAAGACCTTGGAAAGAATGGATGTAAGAGCTATGGGACTGTGCGAAGAAGGAGACGACGGCTCGCATTTTTTGGGTATGAGCTGGACAAAGGCTGTTTCCAACTTCTCGGTAAGATTTCAGAAGAATAGGATAGATGGAAAAGCTTACGCAATGGTAATGCCAGCTTGGAAGAACACCTTTTCAGAACTAATGGGGAAATACCATCTGGCTCAGCGGATTTGTGAGGGTTGAGATCATTTAAAACTGTAGCAACTGTACGAGTACTAATAGATATCTCTCCCATAGAGTCTTCAATACTCGGAGGTGCAGGCGGCAGCAATGCACAATCTAGATCCAGGCTTCTAGGTTGTGCATTGCTAGCTGCAAAATGCGCAGCAAAGTGCTGAGGACTAGAATGTTATTAAAAATCAGCTTTGGAATCGACAACGTGGCGTATTTTTGATTCTTTTCACGAATGACCAAAAATTACTACCTTTGGGACATTGTAGTATTTTTTGCCTCAATTTTGATCGTAGGTGAATTTGACTCGCCGACGATGAGCATTGCAAACATTTCTGGCTCGTTTAAAATTTATTCGGTTTTCAGTAGGGTTTGCTTTGCTTTGTAAAACCGAAATGAGTGAAATGAGAGCTACATGAAATAAAATTTCGCTTTTCGATATTGTAATATTTTTCCTTAATTTTCATTTGTGATTCCACACACACACATATACACGAGATCTATCGCATGCTTATGCATCTCGAGTATTTGAGTGTGTACTAGGCCAGAACGGGACACCGGTTGTGGAGCACAATAATAGGATGAATAGGGGACTTAAAACTGTTCCCCCTTTACTCTGTAACATTTAATAGACTATCGCATGCGATATAGCTTCCTTCATTAAAAGTGTTATGCGATTTTTATGTAGGAATACTCGTACATGCAAAAGAAATTACTTCTGTGCGAAGTTTCGCGGAATGTCTCTCATTCTCAACAAAACTGCTCGTAAAAATGTTGACGGTTATTTCGCAATAAAGCACCAACCAGTCTCCTGGCCACTGGGTACATTCAGGAGGGTTTTTACAATAAGATCCATTGTGGTCATAATTTGTTTAACGATGTACTACTGCAGGTTCTGTGCATCGTGTAGGATGTCTTTGCGATGCACACGATCACTTGTTACTGTTATAACAAGAAAGAATCTGAAATTGGAAATGAAATAAGAAAAAAAATGTGAAATAATTATGTCTTCGGCACTCTGTCGTTATGTTGAGGAACATCCGGTTAGTCTGCTCGTACAATTGACTTGCAATCGAACATAAAATCTACTTTTGATTTTGATATTTTTCGTGTTCGTCACATTGTACATTTTCACAGAAGGAGTCCTAGATAATTGTATACTGTTACTACTTTTTTATCTACATGTGCATTTAGAAAGCTATTTTTGATTTTTGGCTTCTTTGCTGAAGAAAGGTGGTACACCCTTACTAAATATCATGATTTTTCGAGATTGATTGAGTTTAAATAAATCCGCAAATGCAATTTGTTTCCAGCTTATGGATCAAGTGCTGTCTGCATACATCAAAACTTAAACAGGCCATTTCGACGGAATCCTCTTCCCAGAAAGTCAAAGGTTATGTTTGTAACCGCTAGCTATTTTTTTTTTTTTTTTTTTTTTTATAATTCGCGCACGCTTCAAGGGGTTCGCACCCTTATAATGCTCGGCTATATGCTTGGCACAGCGTGGGCGTTAAGGAAGAGGAGGAGAAAAGAGGAGATGTCTATGAGCTTGTGCTTTGAATGCCTGTGGATCATAGTGATGTGGGAAGACAGAGCTTGGCAGAGCATTCCACATACGTGTTGTACGGCTGAAGAACGAATCCCTGAATTTAACAGTACGTCCGAAGATGGGCTTGAGGGTAAACTGATGAGCATTTAGAGCGCCACGAGTATTGCGGTTGAATTCAAGGAGAGGTGGCATGCAACTGGCTATTTCTCTTGAGCACCGCTGGTAGAAGAAACGATAAAACATGTCGCCAAGGCATGGAGTTAAGGATTCGCTTAGACGACAGGAGACAACATTGGGTTTTGGAAGCGTTAAATTCTACTCGATTGATTTCTCCCCATTGTATTATGCTGTCAAGGTCAGAATTTAACGACCTTAACATACGAAGTTGTTTGTGTTCCACATCAGAAGTGGAGGGACGATCCACAAACTTATATGAGAAGCTGAGAGTGCTGTCGTCAGCGAAAGAGTGAATTGGATTAGAACTCACAGATTAGAGATCATTAATAAAAATGAGAAAGAGTGTCGGGGACAGAACAGAGCCCTGGGGAACGCCAGCATTTATGTGGTGTATTTCAGACTTGAAACCGAAACCAAAACAACTTCAATTAAGCGGTCCAAAAGATAGCTTCTAATCCAATGAAGCAGTATATCATCAACACCATAAGCACGCATTTTAGACAAAACAGCTTGATGACAAACTCTGTCAAATGCCTTTGAAATATCGAGTGCAACAGCTTTGCTTTCTCCAAAATGATGCAAAGATCGGTTCCACTGTTCGGTGAGATATACCATCAAATCACCAGTAGAACGTTGCCCACGAAATCCATACTGCCGGTCACTAAGGATTTCGTTGGTTTCAAGATATTTCTTAAGATGATAATTGATCAGCGTTTCCATGACCTTGGAAAGAATGGATATCAGTGCTATGGGTCGGTATGAAGAAGGAGACGACGACTCGCCTTTTTTGGGTATGGGCTGGACAAATGCTGTTTCCAACTTCCAAGAATAGGATAGATGGAAAAGCTTACGCAATGGTAATGCCAGCTTGGAAGAACACCTCTTCAGAACTGTGTGTGTGTTGAGATCATTTAAAACTCTAGCAACTGCACGAGTACGAATAAATATATAATGGACTTAAGTACACCCTACTCCGTGGTAGCAGGAAACGGAGGTCTATGTGTGTCTATGTGGGTAGCGAAGCGCTAGCGAAACAGCGAATCATTTTCGTTCGTTTTCGTTTCCTCGGATTGAGGCTATGCTTATTTTCTACCGACTTAATAAGTACGTGTTACTAAAGGCTTAATTTTTTTTGGCTATTAGAGAATATATAGCTGCACATCATCAGCATATATGTTGTACATAGACTTTATGTTGTCCCCGATATCGTTTATGAAGCATAAAAATAATAGTGGACCTAGTATAGATCTTTGCGGGACACCTAAAGGAACAATTAGTTTCGATGAGCATTCATTATTTTTAATGAAATAATGCGACAGATTCAAAAGATATGATGATAACAGATTGCATAAAGAATTTTTCTTTAAGTTTCCTGACAAACAAGCCTTGAAAAGTCAAGAAAAACAACTAGCCCCGACAAGTCACTATCTAAATTTAGAAAATTCGAAGTGCAGCTGTGTTCCTCCTCAATGGTATTCACTAAGTAGCTTTTTAATATTAAAAATTGTTTTTATTTGATTGCTTGCAATCACTTTATAGACTTTGCTTAAAAATTGTAGTGTAGCTATAGGACGATATTCTATTATCTTGGTAATTGCCGTTTTGGGCAAAAGTCTTCCAGCCATTGGGAAAAGTTGAGGTTGTAATAATAGTATTGAAAATATGTTTGTTGTGATGCACAATAAAACATGACACCAACACGACCGGAGCTGTGCCAGGGTTGTCCGAGTTTCCCTACGCAGGGTCTTTTTGCTATGACTTATAGAGGCTGGTGCGTATCAAGGATCCTATTAACCTTACTTGAGGAAACTGCTGCAGAGACTGTTTCATAGTTTTTACTATTTGAGGCTGAACGGACAGCGGTGGGATTCCAGGTGGCCGGTATGACTGGGTTTATGCAGTCTCGGTACGTCTTGATATCTGGACGTATGCAGCGTGGAGGCATCTCACTGACAGTAATGTCAGGAACTAGGTGAGCGAGGTTGTGACTGGCTAGCAAGAATTGTTTTGACAACAGTTCATTGTGTTGCCTGGTGAGAGCATGGGCGTTTCGTCATGAATGTGATCGGGGTTGGTTATAGAGTGGCACCCAGTTGCGATGCGAAGGACTCTATTTTGTCTCGACTGGATATTGGTCCAGTGTGTATCACTTAAAAAAAACGTCCAAATGGGAGCGGCGTAGTTAATAATTGAACGGCCAATGGCTTTATACGTCATAGAGCAAGGACTTCTTTGTCCTTATCCCATACGGTTCCGGCTAGGGCTCTTAGAACCCTTCAACGACTGCTCACTTTATTGCAAATATTTTTTGCGTGCCTACAGAAGGTAAGGAGTTTGTCGAATATGATTTCAAATATTTGGGGTAATTAACTTTAGGGATAATTTCGTCTTTGATGCGAATGTTAAGTGTTAGCCTGACTTTTTTCGTCCAAGAGGTGAATTATGTAGCATCGGTCATTAATTTGGTGAAAGCAAAGCTGTTTTTCTAAAGCATTTGACATAGTTTGGCTCTCTTGTCCAAAATCCGTGATTTTGGAGTCGATGATAAACTGCTTCAATGGATTAGAAGCTATCCTTTGGACCACTTAAATTCTGGCGTTCCTCAGTCTAAGCGAATCCTTGATCCCATGCCATAATCCATGAATGGCACTTGCATCGAGGAAACTGAAAATCTCGCAATTCTCGGTATCTGCGTTAACGACAAACGACATACTTGCCGTTATCCAATCGAATTAAAATTATAGCAGATTGATTTTGATAAAATGTCCTTTATACAATTAAGTTGAAATCTTGTAGTTCTGAGAACAATATTTATAAATTTATATGGTACCAGCAAGACCGTATAAATTTATGTGCTTTTGGTGACTAAATGTAGCTGCCGCCAGTATGAGAAAATCAAATATTTGACCTGCCAGACAAACTAGTGATAGCATGAGAGCACTTTATTTATAGGAATCTTAAATGCTCTTAGGATAGGTGAGCTACGTTTGAGGTATTTGCTTTTCTGCTAAGCAAATTAAGGCAAGAATTTTAATTGAAAACGCTCTGCAAATTTACCCATTTTCATGTTTCATGTTTCAGTCATGTTTCGGTCTTACATAGACTTAGTTAATTGTCTGGTGAACAGTGCCACTGGTTATATTACTGAAATAATATGGCACCACATGTTAGAACAAAAGTGATGGTAGTCATGTCTTTCAACCTAAATCTGTAGAAGTTACAGTAAAACTCGTTTGATGACCTTCTTATTGACGAATTTCCACGCACGTGATTAACCGGTAAGCGTTGCAAACTTGATATCCATTATAATGGATAAGAGGATGCAAAGTCTTAAAGCAATAATGGATTGTAAGGCAAAGAGGTACCTCTAACATCTAATAAATATCTCCACACCCGTTACAGAGCGGTGATCGAGACGCTCGACGCGTAAAGAGAAAACGTTCCAATTACAATTTCAGTGGCAACGAACGCCCAGCGATAATAATTGGATTGGCTTTCATTGGAAACGTCTACTCAGAGCAGCCATTAATCATAATTATTGGCTCGCGCCACATCAGACCGGAGCAAGATGCCATAAGCATCACTCACCGCACTTAAAAGCTTTTGGCAAGTTCAAAGTCACAGTCGCTTTGGTAAAATCGTCCCAAATTTTCTAAGCGTCTCTTTCTTGAGGTTATAGCTATAATGGACATTGCATAATAAGCTCGTATTGCGTATACGAACAGTTATTAATCTCCAAGCACAGTCCAAGCCGACCACGGTCGATCTGCCCAGAAGCATCCAATAAGCAATTATATCGGACAGGTCGCTTTTGCCCATGTCAGAAACCCCTGCTTGCAACCTCTCCTCTAGTAGTAGAGCGTCAAATGGTCTTAATGGCTGTGGCTGTATATCTGTATCTGTCTGCAGTTTCAGTGCCAACAATAATCGTCGAACCGTCTGTCTGTCTGTCTCTCTATTAAAACGGTGGCGCACATTTTATTTCGACTCTTAAACTATTTATTATGATGAGGAGTAGCAGCAGTAGTATTATGGCCATTATCCATGATCGTTCCTCTGCCATTTTGCTATTTGGAACGGGGCGACACACGCGAAAATTTATTTCACCTTCTCGTAATGGTACAAAATGGGGGCAAAACAAGAGAGTTCCTTGAATCGTTTAACAAGAAGAAAGTTATACACATATATACACACACATATATGTATGTATTAATCGATTGGTTTTGCGTTTTCGGTTTAAGCGCGCTATAGCTGTGGGGTATTTTTGCTTGCCGTTGTTTTACTAGGGAAGATCGGTGCTGCCGCCATGTAGAATGGCGGTGGTTTAATGAATGAGTATTTTTTATGCAACAACCTATCCTTTCTTCGAAGAGGCTACAAACTTTGGGTTTGGTTGCGTATGCGTAACCCTGTGCAACAAGTGTTAAGTCATTAGCTCTGTTTTAGGATCACTGCTATGGAATAAATCATCAAACTATAGAGGCTGTCTTCCGGACGACTTAATAGCTATGCGGTATTAATTAGCATTGCATAAGGGAAGCGTTCAGTGAAAGTATTTGGCTTTTAGGCCATTCAGTGACTATAATGAATGATGGGTGTTTCAAGCGGCGATTAATATGTCATTTGTATGTAACACCGATTTCGATTAAATTTAGGGGGAAACTATTTGAAATTTATTGCTTTGGAAGCGTGTCTTAGTACAACGATATTATGTTGTCAGAACAGAACAAAACTTAAAAGAATGCAATGGGCAAGAATAGGGTAAATTAAAATTCAGAACTTATTTTTTGTTAAGATAGGGTTTTTCTCATTTATGTTACAATTCCGGGTATGGCTTATTGTTTTGCACTTCTCTTGCGACACAGTTGATTGGCATTTTCCAAGGGTAAATATTAACTGTGACGAAATAAAACATGAAGAGAAAAATAAACCGTTGGTGACAGAGCTTATCCAGAGCCATATTTATAAACTAGCAAAGTGGTTAGATACATGAAGGATAGAATAAAATTAAACCAAATGCGATCGTATGATATTTTGATTAAGGAAAGGACATTGTGCTACTACTACCTACTACTATTCCTATGGAAATCCTTAAGAAAACATAAGTGATATACCTAAAGGTCTTCAGTCTCCATCTCGACCGCCGTCTTATCTGGAAAAAACACATACACATTGAAATAAGATATTAATCAATCAGCTAAGCACTGTATTCAACGCTACGCCGAACGGAGATATCGTCATCGTGATGGGGGACTTGAATGCCAAGGTAGGCAACGACAATGAAGGACTCAAATATGTGATTGGGAAACACGGCCTCGGCGAACGCAATGACAATGGTGAAAGATTTGTGGATTTCTGCATATTGGAAGGTTGTGAAAAATATTTTCACATCTGGAGCGGAAAGTATTTTTGGTAGAAGCCAGGCAAGGCACAGCACGTGGCTTACCGAAGATACCTGGAGGCGGATTGAAGAGCGTAAGCTACTAAAGCTCGAATTTTAGATACCCCAGCTGCAGCGAGGATCGAGCTAGAGTCTGTGTGCAGCACTTGTATGTGTGCAGCACTTGTATGTGTGCAGCACTTGGAAGGTGACCGCTACTATCACAAAAAGATTACAAACGTTCGTAAATAGGTGCCTACGGAACCTACGGATCTTAAGGGTTTTCTGGCCTAACCGTATCTCTAACGAACATCTTTACCAGAGAACGGGTCAGGAACCAATAGGAACGTTCGTAAATAGGTGCCTACGGAACATCTTAAGGGTTTTCTGGCCTAACCGTATCTCTAATGAACATCTTTTCCAGGCCCAATAGGCCCAACCATCCAACGACGGAAATGGCAGTGGATTGGTCATACACTCCGAAAAGGCAACAGTTCCATGTACACAATGCAATGAAATCCGTTATCTCAGGATGGTAGAAGAACGGGTCGTCCGAGAAATACATGGCGCAGAACAGTTGAGAAGGAGGCTCGGCAATTGGGGAAGAGTTGGAGAGAGCTGAAGCTCATTGCCAAGAACCGCACGCGATGGCGCGTAAGCGTAGTAGAAGCCCTAGGACCCACAAGGGGATTTAGGACATAAGTGAAGTGAAGTGTACATATAGCGAGTAATATCGAGTAGTCTTAAGTCCACAAACCAGGTTGTAAACAATCCATAGTTCTCGGATCAAGACAATGTCGTCTCCGCTTTTAAGCAGACGGAGTGAAAGGGAAGCCAAGGACTTTTTAGAGTCTTTGAGGTAAATCTGGACTAACTGCAGCATTTCTATTCCAATCAAGCAGAGAAACCTCTACCACGGTATTCTCCAGATCTTCCCTTTTCGATGACGAACTGAGAAGTGCGTCCTCGTTGGGGTCAAATGTCTTTCTTCTCGCGAGCACTAGTGGTGTGTGTGTTATATTTTTAAGAAGAGATCGACAATTTAATGCCGAATCCCAAAGGCGAGAAAGGAGTTGAGAAGCCTTCCATGACAAGAGTTATTACTCTTGGACATTTATCAGACATTCGACCGGATTCGAACATCTAAGCTTTTGCCCAAAAGTCCCTAACCACTAATGCAACGAAGCCCAAAAGGTTACCTCCTATACATATTCTTCCTGTAGAGCTTAAGGCCATGTAAGATCATGAATGTAACTTATTTGATACTTAACTCATTGCTATAACTTGAATCTAAGTAGTGAAATGCTATCTTATCGTATACTGTACAACATTTCAGAGGTTTCAAATGTTTTCACTGACTTAAATGCTAAGATTTGCGAGCTATATGCAACCAGAAATTAAATAATCACACATTCATTGAATAAATGAATCTGAATAACTCCTACTTGCAAAAGAGCACAACATTGTTGCAACATTCCCGGTCGTTTGAATTCAATTATCTAGAAATTTCAATTTTGCCAAATTGCACCCAGCCACACTCTCATTTACGACCCAATGAATGGTGGCACAACATCTTTCAAAGAATCTCATCCGCATCAGAGCGCAAGGTGTATTCTTGTGTGACATCAAAAACAGTTCCACCCACACATGATACTCGGCGTAGCTATGCGGATATGAAAAATAATCGAACAGCACTACAGAAAATCCTGAAATTCCACTGATTAGCGAGCGGAAAAACGAATTGCCATCTTATCGGGAAAGGTTATTGAATTTCAGGAATCCTCGAATCCTCTCCCAAATGGACAAAAGCAAAACCATTAAACTTGCAACAAAGTGTTTCGCGATATTCCTGAGGGCAGTCGATTGTACATCCACCAGGCATTATGTGCACGCACAACTAAGGCGATCCGGCTCATCCTACCATAGTGTGTACCCAGATTAGAAGAGAATCTCGCTAGAGCAGCAACGGTTATCCGGTTCGAGAACATTCTCAAGAGTCACTCGTTTAGCATCTTCTTCGCTGCCAAATCATCGCATTACCTTCATATACTGATGTAAGCCAAAATGCGGCGTGCAACATCTTGTATCTTACAGCAATGGAAAAAAATTCCATAAATCTTATTAATGCATTGTTGCAATTCTCAGATAGAAATATTCGAGATTTTTTTTACGACCGAACTTGAGCGGTACACGACGTATGTGCAGCAGGTCTTCTTCTTATTATTATTCTTCTTCTACATGAGTGTATAGTCTACAAACTGAACTGAACTGACCTGCGATCATCATCATCGTCGTCGATGTATTTTGTGCATGCACGCTGCGGCCTGGCACAAAGCGAAAAGCTAATTTAAAGCAATTTAATGAAATGGCGGGCAGGGCGGACGGTCGGACGGTCGGGCGGATGAACGTATGAACGAATGAACGAATAGACGAATAGACTGTTGTCTGTCAGTTAGACTGTTAGGGCCGGGGTGTGGGGCCAACAACATTGAAAAGCGAACAAATTCGAGAATTTACTACATATGAGTTGCTGACCGCAAAACATCATCAGCGCATCAGCGCATCAGGTACAGAGCCACAGATGAAGATCGCAGCCATCCAAGTCCAAGTCAGCGCGCATCGTAACTCATAGACTTTAAAGTGAATTTTTTGAATTTATTTCCACATTAGATCCGTTCCATGAGAGGATCTCGCGCGTCATCCATTAAAACATTGCGTTTTTCGAAAAACCAATTTTCCACATTTTATGTGAACTAATTAAATACTAGCCACTTCTGCAGCTATTAAATATATTGTTAATTGGATTAGAAAAATAATTACTTACACAAGGACGGACGGAACATGTTGTCAAGATCAATCGGTAGATCGCCAGGCAGAAAACTAGAAACGCATTAAAAATAAACTTAACTCCCAAAACCAATTGGTGCACTTCAAAACAAATACATTGTGGGTTAGGTGAGTCCGGCTTTAGGCTGGAAACTACTGTATCAGCAAATACGACTTGTACGACTTGTTAGAAACTGCAGGCAGTAGCCAGTCAAGCCATGGTAGAAAATTAAAACAATTTACCACGCACAATTTTATTGCACTCCTCCTGAACGGTCGTCCTGGGCGTAGGGGGTGGTGCGGTAATTTCATTGTTGAGTTTATCGTGTATTCCACATCAACAACAACAACAACAATGACAACAATTATATATTGTATCGGTGTATTTTTCGATTGTTTCTCTCCTGTGTTTTTCATGGCTGTACGTTTATTTACGGCCGCTCGTTAAAAACTTGAAGTATTGCTACGAAAGTAATAAAATTGACGCTTTACCTTCGTCGGATCGATCGATCATCGGAAAAGATCGAAGCGATCCTCTGAGAGGTGTGCAACAAAACAAGTGTAGCGCATGTAAGTTGGATGGATGGGCATTAAAGGCAAAGTCCCAGCGTTAGGGCTGGCTTGTTCCACGCTCTTCAATTGGTTTGAATGAATTGTTTTGCTTGTTGTTGTAGTTTAGCGTTGTCTACGAAAACAATTTCATTCTAAGTGCGACGAAACATTAGGTCGCACCTTGTGTTTAGCGGTGGGTCGGTTAACAGTCGATGCACAAAGATGCTGTCCTATTAATTTGATGCTCCATAAAGGGAGTTCAATTGGACACTACTTGTGTGCAAGTTCATTGAACGTGCTAATCCAGTGACTGTGGGGCACACTCACAGTTGATGTGGACAAATTTTTAAATTTTCTTCATATTAGCCATTACTCAGAGATTATCCTTCTATGGTTAGAGGTGATTCTCAAAAAATGTGTCTGAAATTAATACATATTCCTGTGAAATCGAGTCTTCATTCCAAAAGCAGGAAAAAGCTCACATGTTCACACAAATGACCTAAGACCAATAACTATATCTTCCTTTCTTTAAAAACCTTAAAAAGGCAAATGGGCTCAATCTCAACACGATTACTGCAAAGGGAAGTCGGTTGAGACGGCGCTTCACAAACTGGTTCGAAAGAATACTCACTCGTAGCGTTCCTCGACATTGAAGGCGCATTCAAGAATGTAAAGACGGAATAGCATGTATCTCCTAGGAATTGACAACGCAGCATGCAAGCTAATCAATCATATGCTCTTAAGCAGGATGGTTAACGCTGACCACAATTAGAAGGCATGTAGATAGATGGACACCACAGGAAGGCATTCTATCCCCTTACTCTGAAATGTAATAATCAGTGGATTGCCAAAGGAACTAGAAACGAAGGGCATTAGCGTAGTTGCCTATGCTGATGATGTAGCTATAGAAGTATGCGGTAGGTTCATAATAACGAGTGCAAAATGCACTCTCAATCGTCACAAAATAGGCCAAAAGCTGTCGACTAGGAGTAAACCCATTCAAAACAGAGCTGGTCCCAAGAGTTTCTTCACCCATTCTAAACGGCACTAGTCTTGTTTTCACCAATAAGGCGACATTTCTGGGAACTAAGTTGCAAACCGAGAGTTAACAAAGCTACTAAAGCTCTATATGCGTGTAAAAGCGCTATCGGTAAAATTTGGGGATTAAAGCCGAAGCTCGTACACTAGCTATATACTGCCGTAGAAGACTTATGAATGGTGGCCGGCTCTAGAGAAATCCACCTACGTAAAACTCTTGGAGAAGGTACATAGTGCAGCCTTTATGCACATTAGTGGGGTATTACAGACAACACCTAACAGTGCCCTAGAAGAATTGTTGCACCTGACTTCTGTAGATACAAACGGCATGCAGAGATCAGCACACACGGTCGTGCGACTGTCAGCAAGACGTCAGTGGATTTGTATTCAAACTGGACACTCGACATTCAATAACTCGCTAAAGGCAGAACTGACGAAGGTAGACTATACACTACCGGTGTTTTGCTCCAACAAGGGTTTTCGGGCCATCTATCCCTCCAGAGAGCAATGGAAACACTTGCGTTAAAATTCTTCACGGACGGCTCCAAGCTTGACGGCGAAGTCGGAGTCTACTGGCACAAACCTAACGTAAACATTTCCGTTCGACTCCCGAACTGTTGGAGCGTGTATCATGCTGAGGTGACAGCGATTGAGGAGGCAGTGACGGGGCTGAGACATAATAGAGTATCGGTAACTGATATTGTAACTGATGTAGACAGTCAGGAGGCAATCAAATCGCTGGATTTATTCTCAATGACGTCGGAGATAGCGATAAGCCGACACACATCTTTCATGGAGATGAGTGAGTATTTCAACATCCGCTTAGTCTGGGTACACGATCAATCTGATATCGTTAGTAACTGCAAGGCAGACAAACTGGCTAGAAATAGAACAACAGCTTCAACAGATATCGGAAAGGGTACGCATATGAAGACATTTATCAGCGGTTAAGCTTTTGGTTCGCTCCTCCTTCAAGGAAGACGAAACCCGGAACGCCCAGTGAACACGTAGCGCAGAACAATAGTAAGGAAATCGCGAACAGCGTGAAGTCAAACTGTTGGCGAAAAATAGACGGCGTTGGAAGAAGGTATTTTCCGCTCTATGCTCCTCCTAGGAGCAATATTTGTTTGTTTGGTTTTTCTTTTCTTTTTATCATACTGTAAAATAAATAGAGGAGACGAAAAAATAATTATTAAGAAATTAAAATAAATGGTTCTTCTGTAAGCTCAGTTGGAAGTCATACCTTTTAGAAAGAGTAAACAAAATGCTACAGTAGCAGCTTCATACTGATGCTTATGGGAAAATATCTGATTTGAAACCGGTGGAGTGGTCAGCTCTTGTAAAAATCACAAACTTAAAAATGAAAAATAAGGTGCCAAGAGCAGCTTGTATGGATAAAAGTGAAGTACTGAGGACGACACCTACACGAGCAAGTTCTCACTTTCATCCTGACGATATTTTCGTAAGACGTAAGACGTAGTAGACTGGACACTCGACTATAAACAATTAGTTAAAAAAATCATTTCTTCAGAGTACATTGTTCTTGCCCTATAGATTCCTGCACCCATCTCATGGTCCCTGTAATTAAAACACAGACCAGCCTCTGAATTTTTTTTCCAATTCCCTTCTCGTAGTCCTTAGCTTGGTTCTATTCGCTAATGCCACTGCTCCATAAGTAATCATTGAAATAACGGTGTACATCCAGTGCATTATTCTAGGACTAACTCCCCAGGATTTTCCTGACACCCTTCTAATCTCCGATATTGTTAAATTACCAGTGCTCTATGCATGCTAACTCTATCCGTAACTTTTTTACCCTACCTAGAATAAAATAAGTACTTTAGTAACTCTTGTTCTACTGTATGGCTGTGAGATCTTCGTTAATTAAGATTACTCCACAAATAGGAAATAATATACTCGATCAGTTCTTAGTGTCGGCATATTTGGCTCAGTACGAAACCATACAGATAGGATTTTAGGTTTTTTATTTAAAAATTATATTTCTAGATCACTGTTCTTGATGTATACAATAATATCAACAAGGAAGACGCGATATCTTTTTAAAAATCAAGCGTTTTCTTGACTTCATCAAGCTAACGCTCTTGTTCACATCGTTTAACTTGACTACGCTTGCAGAGTCAGTTCTTTGCTCGTAAACTCGCATGTGGAACTCTTTAAAATAAACGACATAACCATCAAAAACAAATGTTTTTAAATAAAATTGCCGGTAAACATATAAATTAGGAATTTAATTTGATGCTATAAAGAAGAAGAGACTTTTCAAGCAATCAAAATGGGATTTTTATTGAGCAACTTCACCAGTTGGAGGTTAGTGGAATTATAAAGCTGGCATGAATATGCGAAAAATAGCACCCTCCATCTGGGATGATTCACAGAGGTCTTTCCGTCCTACTCTTTCTGTTAGCACTTTTTGTTTCCCTGATGACCATTCTTTTACGCAAAAAATCACATTATTTTTCTTTGTACTCATCTGCCTACTATAGTAATCAGCTAGATAATTCGGAATCGGGACAAAAACTGTGGTTTTGGTAAGCAAAACCCAATAATTTCGGACGATATTGATTGCGATAAGCTAAACGCTAAATTCATTGCTTCTTGTAACGCTCCGACTAGCACCTCTTACCACATTAGGTCTTTTCGCTTTAATATAGGGTCTATTATGAAGATGTTGTGCAAGCTCTTCTGAGTATTAGCTCTAATGCTACTGGTCTAGATGGACTAAATCCTAAGTTTGTCAAAATTCCATTTGCCATTTATAACGTATTTCTTTAACTCTGTGCTAACGATGTCCGTATTCCCATCAGAGTGGAAGAGAGATAAAAATAATTCCCATACCAAAGAATAGCAATCCTAGAATGACGGAATATAGACTAATAGCTATTCTATTCTATTCTTCCTTTTCTGTCAAAAAGTTCTAGAAAAAATTATATTGTCACAAATCCACAGATATCTCGCAGAAAACCAACTTCCGTGCTCGAATCAATCAGGATTTAGACCAAAAAGCGAAGCTGTAAAACGGCGATTTTATACATTGTTGATGAAATGCGGAAGTCCTTGAATGATAATCATCCTAATTTTCTAATTCTTCTAGGATTTTCGAAAGCATTTGACACTGTCAATCACTCGATTCTGTGCAATAAACTAATGCAGGATTTTAGGTTTTCTTTTTTAATCTGCAAAACTAGTCTCCTCCTACTTAGAAGGAACTGCAACAACGCGTGGTAGTTGTTGACAAGAATTCACGTTTTCGTAATGTCTTAAATGGTGTAACGCAAGGATCAATCCAAGGCCCAACACTCTTCTCATTGTATGTGAACGAATTACCTAAAGTAATTAGATATTGCTCAGTTCACATGTATGCGGACGATGTTCAACTTTTCATGAGTTGTCCTATGAATGCGATGACACTATTCATCTAATAAACGAAGATTTGTCAAGCGTAAATGACTGGTCCCTAAAATATGAGCTTCGTTTAAACCTAAAAAAGTCCCAAGCACTAGCTATACATCGTAGAGTTCTTGATGTATCTTAATTCCAATCGGTTAAAATCGGAAATAGTCCGATTAAGTGGGCGGATACAGCTAAAAACCTAGGACTGATCTTTAACCGTATTCTTTCTTGGGATACACATATAAATAGTGCTATCGGTAAGGTGTATTATGGACTGCGTATAATATGGGCCAGTCAGCATTTTCTATCTTTAAAAACCAAGTTAATGCTGGCAAAAACTCTTCTATTACCAGTCTTACTTTATGGATGGATGCGAAATTTTTATGATTCCCGATCACAAGACTAAGAAAAAACTAAACGTTATGTACAACAACATCGCAAGGTATATTTTTAGTTTAAAATATGGTGACCATGTTTCGAGATTCGCTAAGCAGATAAGTGGGTGTAACGTTGAAATCCTTTTTAGATTTAAGTCACTGTGTTTACTAAGCGACATATTGAAAACGCGTCAGCCAGAATACCTATATGATAACTTGCATCCTCTCCAATCTCGGAGGTCCGTCATGTTGGCTCAACCTGGGTACTCATGTAAACTGTCCGAACGTCAATTTTTTGTTCAAACTATTCGATTGTGGAACTCTCTGCCGATAAAGCTTCGACGAATTGAAATTTTTTTCACTTAACTCATGATTTTGTTATTTTTAGAAGTTTTTTAGAAGAAATATGGACGGATAAGATACAAATACTTTGAAAAAATAGAACTGAATTTTTGAATTGAAATTCTAAGAGAAATATTTATATAGGACCCATGAAAACACCTAAGCTGTAAATAGCAGAAACAGACAAATCGTTTAATTATTAGTTATAAGAGCGATGGTTAAAAATACAAAGAATAGAAAATTCTCGTTTATAAATCAAGTTCCTAATTCATTGTAAGCAAATAACATAAATAAAAATAAAATTTGTATTCCCAAGATAACATTCAACTCAAAGACGAAATTTAATTGAAACTTTTTGCATTCAGTTCCACTTCCAAGCAAAAACAGAAAAAAAAACCAATTAAATGCACTTAATGGTGAATTTCATAATAAATTGATTTTCAATTTTAATTGCGCAAAATGAGAGAAATATATATATAGTTATATATATATAATATATAAGCAAATTGCATACGAAACGACTGACAGCCTGGCAAATCGATTAAAATTTGAATGACTCAAAAGGGAGTCACTGACTGACTGGCAGTCTGCCTTCAGTGCTCTAGTAGTATAGGTTACTACTTGGGCTGTTGGACATGGACAGATCAGGCCGAACCTCTATACGATCGGGCATTGTTGCAATGAAAATCAAATCAGTTACAGTGGTTACAGTTTTTTAAGCAAAGCATTTGCATATACATAATATACTCGTATATAAAGTATAATGCGATTGTAATGATGGGAAATCGATGGAGTTTGATTTTAAGTGCAGTTCAGTGTATTGCCAATTACTATACTGACTGAAACTATCTACCAATTCACAGGAAGAAGCATGTAAGTGGGAAAGGGTTTTTCCCTTCCTACCACTGGTAAATTGATTTTTTTTACGATTTCAAAGACCGTGTGTGCACGCGGGTTCTTTTTTCATAAGTGCAGATAACCAGTCTATATGTATGTATTCATATTACCAGTCAGTTCAACTCTACTAATTCGATACAGTCTCATTGGGTGAGTTTTCAATATGCATAGAATCAAACCACTATGGAAATGAGATTTCCAGAAGCTCTTCACAACGGTGGCGAAGCGTCTATATAAACCGATCGACAACGCGTTACCTTGTGGAAATTCAAACAACCATGAAGGCATTTCAGTATGAATATAAAACAATCTTGGAAACCTACATTTAAGAAGGAAATGAATATCAAAGTGAAACTCTGTGTGCATGTACGTATGATCTCTATAGAATGTCAAATCCTTCAGCCGATCACGTCCAAACTTTGCTGAGAGATGTTGTACATTGATGTGCGGTGTTCTGCGATATTTGGAACCCCTTCGTTTCTGCTTGTGTTTCTATGATTTTTTCAAAATTTTTAATAAAATTTTGCACACCTGTTCAATAAAAGAAAACGAGAATCGTCATATTTTGCAAGGAATCTGACACTTTGATTCCAGTCATATTTTATTTCAAATCTTATTTTCATAATTTGGCCAGAATTTTTGTATAGTAGCCTTCTTTAATTTCCAAAACAAAAACGAGCCCATGATTTTGTTGGAATGTATTTTTACATGGTTTTATGAAACCTCTAAGCCTAGTGTCTGGGTTAGAGCACGAAAACTAACTCTAAATTTATACAATGAATTGTTACTATTGTTTCAATATTTATTAAAGGATTTATCCCTAAAAGTATACAATGAATTTTAGTTTTTTTTTTAATATTTATCAAAACCATAAATGTATACAATTAATTCTAACTTTTGTTGCAATATTTATTAAAGGATTCAACCCTTAAAGTATACAATGATGTGTAATGATAGTTGCAAAATTTACTAAAGGACTCAACCCTATAATTACGCAATAATTGGTAGCCAATAATAATGTTTTCACCAATTAAATGGTGCAACCTTAAAAGCATGCAATATCCACTTAATGATTAAACCCTAAATGTTTACAATGGAATGTAACCATTGCTGCAATATTTTTTAAAGGATTCAACACTACATATACTAGTAGATGTTTTCGGGTGCTTTGCTATCCGCACATATAAATCCCTACCTTGCCCTCACTTCCACGGGAAGGGTGTACTATTGCCTAAACCTAAACAAAGTGCCGCCTATCAGATCGTATTTGCACGAGATTTTGTTAAGACACATATTCTGTGAAAGTTTCATCTCAATCGGCTGTCTAGTTTTTGAGTTTTAGTGTCGTATTACAAATCAACAGACATTCGTTTATATGTATATAGATTATAGTACGTACAATATGCAGCACAGGAAGCAGCGCAACTCATAGGACACAGTCATTGTGATGCCGCTGTATGGCGTGATGTTCGTACAAAACACAGCGCAGCGAACAGTGCAGCACACACCACACAGTCATTATGATGCCGCTTTAATTTTAAATATATTTTTTAGTCATATTTTAATCATTTGAGTATTAACCTTAACATATAGAGAGAAATGTCATCAGGGACTTTTTTATACAACTCTTCTATAGAAAGCAATTAAATATCTCTTACCTTTCGCAGCGTTCGTAAAAACCGCATTCAATCGACCATTTTTTTTTCGACTTTAGTTATTTAGTTATAAAATTCTTCTTATTTTTTTCCTTCTTAAATCCTTTCACCCCTCGAGGGGCATAGCGCGTCACCAACGTCTACGCGCCATCTTGTTCTGTTTACTGCAACGCGTTTGAGCTGCCTCCAACTCATTCCCAAGGAGCCTGCTTCCTTCCCGACTGTCCTGCGCCACGTTCTCCTAGAGCGTCCCGCCCTTCACCAGCCTGTGAAAGCGGATTTCACTGCATGACATATTTTGCAATGGAGTTGTCATCGGGCCGTAGTGTGTGTCGAATACACTGCAATTTTCTCTTTCCCACAATAGCGTCTATAGGTTATTGGCCCGTTCCCCGATGAATTTCGTCATTGAATATACGATTGGGCCAGAAAATCCTCAAGATGATACGTAGGCATTTGTGTACTAAAGATTGCAGTTTGCGCATGGTAGTGGTATCCACCTTCCAAGTACTGCGCTCATGCAACAGTACTGAGTCGACGTTGGAGCGGAACAGTCGAAACTTAGTTCCAAAGCTGAATGCATTGCTTTCCAGACTTTCGATAGCATTCCGAACGCAGCCCTTGCTTTCCCGATTTTGCTACATACTTCCAGTTCGGTGCCACCGCGATCAGCCGAGACCTCACTTCCTAGGTATAGAAAGTTTTCAACTTTTTCGACTACCTGTCCAGCAACGTTGAGTTGAGAGCGGGTGTTAAAAGTGTTCAGGGCTTTTGTTTTGGCAGTGTTTATCTTGAACCCCACTTTGCTTGCTTTGGTTTGTAGATTTTGGGCCATCATATAAAGGTTCATTATCCGATGTGATAGCAGGTAGCAGGTAGATAGCAGCAGGACAGTTAGTGATGCACGGAGTACATCGCTGATGACCACCAGGAATAACAGCGGTGATTGTATGCACCACTGACGTAGGTACTCCACTTTGGACTTCAAATTCCTCGGACACCTTACGGTTGTATAGGACGTTACATTTACTTCCCTCTTATGTAGCTTTGGTAATAGCTATAAGTTTTTCTGATAGCATCTCCAACCAGATAGCATCTCGATTTAATCTAGCAAAAGCCTTCACGAAGTCGATAAACAGTAGATGTAGCAGAGATCTGTACTCGACGCATAGTTCTATTATGATCAGCAAGGTGTTTATGTGATCGATGCAAGAGGATCCAAATCGAAAGCCTACCTGTTCGACTTCGGGAGTTTAAATTAAATGCTCCTTTACGCGTTCTAATATGATTCTAGCTATTATCTTGCATAACGCATATACCTGTTTTACCTCTTTATATTATTAGTATAGATAACTTTTGTGACGCGCTCTATTTTCTTTTTTTTATGACTATATTTGCCTTGTGGGGCTACCTTTGTCAGAATTTTACCCCTTCCCGCTGCTATACACTTTGAATAGTATTTATTTGATTTATAATTATTTTTTAAAGGATGTTAGAGATACAATGTGTCGAGAATGGGTATAAAAGCAGAAGCTTTCATTCCCTACTCGACCTCGTCTTCGACCTTTCATACATTCTACGCGTGTTGACACATCACATCCATTAAGTCTGTACCACATTCTGCAAAGTAGCCCACCCACACCTCCCACCAATCCTAAGTAGCCACGTTGTTGTGCCCATTTCATCGACCATCTTTTACATGATATATGAACGCGCTGCCATTAACGTCGCAGACCACCATCATAATAACCTGAAACCCATTAATAGCCCCAAATACCACACATCAAATTGATGTGCAGAAAAAGTTCCAGCTCACTTCTCTCCCGATCGGATATCAGCAAATGCACCTCAAGTCACATTTAAGAATAATTTTCCCACCCGCCGCCGTCGTCGCTGCACGCTCTAATAGTAGCGGTAGGTAGGTACGAAATGCGGCCGACCAAAGAACTCACCGGCTAAACACACGCAACTAATGATTGTTGCTACCTCATCCGACTGGACATGGTAGGACTAATAATCCCTGATGGTGCATTTCCCATGCAGTGGAAACCCAAATGCTAAATATTATGGTGGCCGACTAATACCGCACATTCATGGTGGGACATAATATTTCGGACTTTCAATAACGGTGCTATATGGCGGGCAAAATTATGTTGATGTTGATGGTGATGAGGAAGATAGAGGCAACGGCGTTGGGGGGTGACATGACGTGACATGATGGTAAAGTAAAGTGTAACCTCCAGCACTGCAGCACGAATAATTCCATTTGCGGGCGTCGAACACCAACACTCTATACCCTACACTCTAGGCCATGGCGCGATCAAAGTTCACGTTCGCTTTCCTGTGTGTGTTTGTGTTGTGCGACGAACGGAAGGCGCATGAGAAATGTCTATCCTAAGTAGAGGGCCACTCATTCACTCTGGCTGACCAGATAGATCATCCTTCTCCATGGTGCAATTATTTGTTTGACGAAGGCAAAGATGAAGAGAAAGAGAAAAGATGCGGGGGAGATGATGTTAGAGTCGAGCCATCAACGCCGTAATGCCTCACGCAATCTACATGAAATAGAATGTCGTGCAGTACAGGTCCGTCCGGTCGAGAGGAGAGACCGACCGCAGTACAGACTCGTGCTCTACATAATTCATCAAAGCATTCAATTCGCAAACATCCACAGACGCGGGTCGCCGCACATGGACGTTTTTTTTTTTTTGCGTTCAGCAGCAGCACCAGATCTTTTCCGGACAACAACAAATAAACGGCCAAAAAAAAGAACAACCCAGGACCGAATCGAGTCGCATGGATAGACAGTCAGACAGACAGACAAACAGAGCGGCGTGATAACACACATTTCCACATTTCAACGCGGCTTTTCACCGGGCTAATCCGTTCGGTGTGCGCCTTAGATACCGCCTTGATACGACTTATCGATGATTGTCGTGATCAATTGAGAGCAATTTATTATGAAATGAGGGTGAATTACGAGCATGCATGGGGCTATTTGCGGGCGATCGCACTCGCGCTCGATATCAATCGACATCGCCGCCGTCTTTTTTGATCTTCATACGCGGGAAAATTCTGATTGTTGCGCTCAGTGTGATTTTCATCGCCGATAAACATGGGAATCAACAGCTTAAAAGCGAACAACAGCAAATACCAGCTTGATACGTCAATATTGATGTCTTGGTTGTTGGCGGCAATCCTAAGAGGGAAAGGGGAGTTCCCTTTTCACCACCACCACAGTCACACTTAACGCGTGTATCAAAAACTTCAAGATCGACTGATCGTATTTAATTTTGAAATAAAAGCCATTTATTGCTTTGTGTCAGTCAGTAAGATCGTATGACGGGGTCGTCCAATTGAGTTTTCTTGCCTTTTTCCGGTCGTTTGGTCGATCGGTCGATCGTTATGCCCGGCTGTCTTATGCAGTTATTGTAAGCGAGATCAATAGGTGGTGCGCAAAATAGTGACCAGATTGCATTTATGGTATAATAATTTTATGATTTATTAACAGTTCGATTTTTTTATGAAAAATCAATGGAAGTATTAAGGTGAACAACAGTCTGTGTGAGACTGCAATGCATTTGCACTTCACATAAGATAGACACAATAATAGATATAAAAAAACCATTTATATGGAACATTTCAAATACAGGGAGTAGGATACCATAAAAATACCATAAAACTAACATAAAGCTAACATAAAGCTACCATAAAAATAACCATAAATATACCATAAAGATACCATATATATGCCATAAAAATACCGTAAAGGTAACATAAAAGATACCATAAAGATACCATAAGGATAACATAAAGATACCAATAATGATACTTTAAAGAAACCATAAATATACCATAACGAAACCATAAAGATACCAAAAGATACAATAGTGATGCCATAAAGATAGTCAAAAACACCATAAATATACCATAAAGATACCGTAAAGAAACAATAATTTACCATAAAGATACCATAAATATACCATAATGATGCCATAAGGACACCTTAAAGATACCATGCCATACAAAAATAAACAATAAAGATACCATAAATATACAATAAAGATACCTAAAGATACAATAATGACGCCATAAAGACACCGTAAAGATAACAAAAATATACCATAAAAATACCATAAAAATACCATAAAGATACCATAAAGATACCATAAAGATACAATAATGATGCCATAAGGACATCCTAAAGATACCATAAAAATACAATAAAGATACCTAAAGATGCAATAATGATGCCTTAAAGACACCGTAAAGATAACAAAAATATACCATTAAGATACCACAAAGATACCATAGATATACCATAAAGATACAATAATGTTGTCATAAAGATACTTAAAAGATACCATCAATATAACATAATGAGGCAAAAATGGTTTTTTGTACGCAGACAATCAAATGCCTAGTCACTATAATATTATGGGCTAACTTACTTACTTTGGCGGCGCTACAGTTCGGACCTAAAGGAACACGCCTCTCCAATCAGAAGAATTAGCACGGTATTTTGCTAACTGCTTCCAATTGCGCACACTTATCCCTTACAGGTCTTCTTAATGGGCTTTACCAGCCAATTATCAGCGATTGACAAGACTGTTTCTTGGTTCGAGCGATAACGTTTGTGGATCTCATCGTTATAGAGTGCCATTAATCGACATTTCTCACATACGGGGCTAACAATTCTCCGTAAAACTTTCCTATTAAACGCGGCTAAAAGTTAAGAGTGCTTTATGCTTATCATCCACATCTCGGATCCATATCTAATTATGCATTAGCGGTTACCACAATTGACCCGAGATAGTACCTCGCGTTTGCACTCCAATATGCTAATTGAGAGATCACATCTTCTGCTTGCAGACGTGGCCTCCATGTACATTGCTATGATCTCAATTATGCACAGCCCTAGATTTCGTGTTGCTCGCTCGGTCTGGACGAAAGCTTTTTGTATAAAAGTATTAATATCGTCTTCGTAAGCCAGTATCTAGATGGACTTTAATTGATTCTCTTGCCGTTGCATCAGCGTCTCGGATTAATTTCTTCAAAGCCAAGTTGAAAAGGATACATGCTATTACATCGTATTATCAAAGCCTTTAATAGATGTTGGTCTGGTTAGATAGAGATCCGGATATATTGACTTGGGTTATAAGATTGGTCACGATCAATCCACATAGACGTGCTAGTTTTTTTTTGATCCCGAACTCTCTCTCACAGCTTTGGAAGGTTATACCCTGGCTATGATAGACGTCTTTAAAGTCTGTATTCTGTAGTGCAGTGAGTATTGATTAAGTCACACTGGTATGATTGACTAATAATGACTTAAAAGTATAGGTCTATACAGACTTGAAGGGTAGACGTCTCTATACATATAGCGTTTCTGGATGTGGTAACCTGTATTCGTCATCACTCCATGGGTTATGGCTGGATAAAACCTAATTGATCCGTATAGCGGTATCTTTGATGGCTTGTTATCTTGCTTGCTTGCAATTTCATCTAAGTGAAGTAGATTTTTTGTGATGTCACACTACCTGACGAGTATAGAAACTCCGCATCAGTGCTTCGAATATTTATTCTCTGAGAAGTTCATCGAGTCGTTAGCCAACTTTCAAAAACAGAAATCTTAGTACGTAAGAGAGGGCCAAGGAAAGTTTGCTTTACAGGGTATCTATCTTCTTCTTTCTTTCTTTCCTTTACTCCGTGGGGGAGCATAGGGCTTCTACAAACGCCCGCCAATTCGAACTCGATTTAACGCCTGAGGTTTCAAGAGACGCCACTCGGTCCCCTGGGATAAATTCGATACGTATTCGAGGCTTGTATAAGTTTCAAGAATCAATTAATTCAGTTGAGTGGTGATTGGCCAACTGCAACCTAGGTCGACATGAAGCGCCACCGACCAATGCAAGTCCGCCTTCTTATTTAGCCCCGACCCAATCTAATACAAATCGGATTGGGTACCGAAATCGTTCACTTGATTTGGCAGAGTTTCCAGTGACGCGACGTGGACGCATAAGATAGGAGTTGTGATGCGAGAGACTAAGGACATAACTGTCTATAATCGTGTCATCATCACCATTTGTCACCCTTTGCCTTTTGATTTAGTTGCAAAGCCTTGACTATATTTGTATATAGATCACTGCCTTTATTCATGAGCTCGTCAATAGTTGTATTGAATCTACTAAAGTTCTGGGCTTGAACCTTATATTTGTTATATACATAATTATTTATTCATATCCCTATAAGGAATTATAAGGAACAATTAAAGACTTAAGTTACTTCACTCTTCGACATTACTCGAAAATTGTTGTCAATAATTGTCCTCTATTAATTATTTCTCATTCGTTAACATATGGCTTTGTGTATCTTTAAATTTTAAACTTCGAATAACATTAAATGACTCATAGTCTTTCAGTGGTTAAGTGTGACTTAAATACAGTTAAGATAAAGTTTCAGAAATTCAAACAAAATGTTGCGAGTGTCGAATTACATAGTGCACTGAATCGGTTTCTTCTATCTTCGATTCACACACATCCAGTGGAATTGAAAACTGTCCAAGCCCAGAGACCATCGATCAGTTAAAGTCGGCACTCACACACACACACACAGAGCACATACATTATCCAATCCTTAATCACTCTTCTCACTCAATATATGATATCATATTATTGTCCGCTAAGCTTATTGCCGCTGTGTCGCATATCGTACGAATTATTCAAGGATTAAGACCTCAGATTCAGCTGCAACATGACGCGATCATGATGATCTCGTATTACTGTTTAATATAATTCATAACACTACCCACCATAATTCATTTAATATGAGCACTCGGGCATCACTCGTCGTCGTGCAACATTGGATCGATGGTGAAAAGTTCAGTCGGTCGGAGGAAAAGATATGCAAAGTTATATTCCCAGCCCACTGAATGGTGTTTGCTGGTATTCTGGTGCACGCAGTCGTTGCGCACATTAGTCGCACACAATCACATATACAGACACACGAGCACTCATAACATCCTAGGACCAATAACTCAAATAAAACGCCTATTACTGTCCAACTTCCGACACGTACTCATTCATTTCATATTCCGACGACTAAGCAACGTGGAACCACGACGACGACGACGACGACGACGAAGCGTGCACTTGCAATCGTAGCGACAACACAGGATCGAGATGGAGCTGCAGCTGGAGCGGCAGCATCTCGCCAACAGCAGACAGACACATCAATCGACGAATCCCGCATCCCGAGGTAATGTTTTACACGTAATACGACAAATAAATTACAATGATATAACATTCATCGTCATATCGGATCCGATCGGATGCGATGGATGGAGGAAGGGCAAAACGTCTGTAGGCCGATGATGTGATGAAGGCCTTCACTACCGCCGCTGGACCCGACGACGATGGCGCTTGCTTGCTCATCAGTGTCACATTAAACAAAATATATAATTCGTCGATCAAGCGGCCGCCGGCGGCTCGACAAAACGCATCTTTGTTAACTTTTGTTAACCAGCATCCAGATCTGACTGGCAGTGCTGCTATAAGCAGCGTCCAATAAGTACAAAATGTACAGGCTCTCCTTACTCCGTACTCCGTTTTAAATAAGAGGAAGGGCTTTATGCAGAAGATGGAGGATGAGGGCGCCCATTCGGTCATCATCGCCATGATGATGATGCATTACGTTTTGTGGTGAAGTTAAACGATGACGATGGCTGACTTCTGTAATTTTTTCACAGTACGCTGGCAGTATAAAAAACACACACAGACAAACAAATAACAACAAGAAGAAGTATACTGGTATCTGCATCAGCGTGGACGTTGTGCCGTTCGGCGTAATTCCGATGATTCACTTTTTTATGCTTACCATGGCTCAACTCTTTACGACCTCATCTGATTTAATTCAGGTGTGCTATGGCGTAAAAAAGAGTGTAGGTTGTCATTTGCCGTTTTATTGTTCTCTTCTCGGTTGGCATATCCCGATCAGCAGTGATGACTGCGCAAAGACATTTGATCCACATATGTGAAGCTAAGTAGCCCGCTTATATGACTGATGCAAGATGAAGAGGTGTTGTGTTTGCCCCACTCTTCGATTAGCTACGGTTGATTTGTTCATAGTCTGTCTGTCATGACGTTGCGACACACATCAAGATCCGTTCAAGCGGCAATTTGATTGTGAGAATCGCATGGAAGTTCCATATAGTCATATTGGATATTTGACAGAATCAGACTATACGTACAGTCATGTGTGTAATTGTAAGTCAGTGTTTTGCAAAATTCGATAAATTTTGATAAATAAAAAAAAACAGTGCGTCTAACTCTTACGCGTGGTGTAAGGGAAACTTCATGATGTTGTGGGACAAGAAACCCACAAGACACCCATAAAATAAACCAAAAGACCCAAAAAACCTCAAAAGAATAATAAAATTACCCCCAAAAGACCCCTAAAAGACCCCTAAAAGACACCCAAAAGGCCCAAAAAGACTCCGAAAAGACCACCGAAAGACACTCAAAATACTATTCAAAACACTGCCAAATGACCCTTAAAACGCCAAAGAGAATCAAAAAAAAGACGCCCAAAGGACCCCAATAGAACCTCAAATTACACCGAAAAAATGCCCAAACTCCCCAAAATACCACGGAAAGACGCTCAAAAGACTCTTCAAAAAACTCCCCAAGATACCCGCAAAATACCACAAAAAGACCATCAAAAAACACTTAAAAAAATCCCCCAAAACCATCTAGGGACCCTCAAAAGACCCCAAAAGACTTTCCAAAGACCCTCAAAAGACCCACAAAAGAACCTTAAAACACCATCGAAAGATTCCCGAACTACCTCGGTAATACCGTCAATAGACCCAAAAAGACCCCCAAAAGACCACCAAAAGACACCCAAAATGCCATACCGAATTTCATACAAATCGGTTGAGAAGTGGCTTAGTTCCCAAAATTCCAGACCCTAATTACCGTATTCCGGAATTTCCATAGGAACAAGTCTAACAGTCGCATAACCAATGGCGATGTAGCCTAATCTGTGAAGATCGACTAGAAGATTTTCAATGACTAGTGTCCATAGAAGGGGAGAAAGCACTCCTCCTTGGGGACATCCCTTAACTGCAGTCACAGACACAGACACTACTCCCGAAGAGAAAATAATATCTCGAATTTCAAGCATAGCCCTTATCCAATGATTGGTCGGGTTTTCGATACCCCTACTGCTACTGTAACATTCGGATGGAGCTCATAAGTGCTCCCCGGATGTTGAAGTTGAAGGGGCGGCTTTGGTAAAAGCTAGAGCACTCTCTCTATTCTTGCCCATGCGTAAAGCATGTTTAAGCTTCCTTCATTCTAGGGAGTTCAATTTAATAAAGCCACCTCTGTGTTGCTGGATTAGTAGCCCATCTAATGACTTCCCAATAGAAGGGCATTCAAATTACTCCGAGATGACGCTACATGCATCAACGATTGTTAAGGCGTTAGAATAGGAAGTGGTTGATTCCACGTGCTCGGTTCTGACGCTCTCGCAAGTTACAGATGGGACCCTTATGGCTACGCCTTCTGAACTCTGGGTAGAAGCCAACATGGGGTAAACAGGAGACAGTAGGCCATCGAGAGCTTAACAGCTTCTCTAGATACAGCGGGTTGCTCAACAGCAGAACCCGAGATGATTTGAGATGCGTCGATCTCATAATTATTAAAACTTGAATCAATAATGACCTACGACAGTGAAAGGAGGTCACTCATGACAGAACCCGATATGCCATTGGAAGGCAAGTTGAAACAGAAGGTCGCCAGGTATTCAAAGTACACATACTATCGGCTGAGCACCCTCTTAGACATACATCCATCGGGGTACACTATTCCACCTTGGATTAGGAATAGCTTTTACTGAGAATGGGGCAAATCCGTTGCCTCAAACCCTCCTCCTTTACCCGGGCTTCGGGACCGGAATGTTATCGTAACAAAGCGGAGTTTTGCAGTTCTCCTATAGTTTCTGAATTGAAGTTTTCTAACGTCGTGTAAAACATTATCTTTTAATTTTGCTCTCGGGCCCTTTAAATGTACTTTATTTCACTTGCTTGGTTGATTAGTCGAGCGACATGCCATCGGCCATCTTAAGTCCTGAAAATCTAAATCTAAAAATTGAAATGTCCTCATCATCAATTAATGAATTAAGTTCATCATTAACATTTTTTCGTATACGGCATTATCTAGTCTTGTGCGTAAAAAACTTTTCAAATTTTAAGTTCTAGAAACTCGGGCTTTCCTTTCTTATCCCACTTTGTCACATATTTATTCTAATTTCGCTCTAACACCGCAGGAACGTTTCCTTCCAGCGTCACTGTTTTATCGCTTCTTCCACGGTGCTCAAGACAAATAGCCAGTTGCATGCCACCTCTCCTTTAATTCAATACCAATACTCGTGGCGCTCTAAATGCTCATCATTTTACCTTCAAGCCCATCTTCGGACGTACTGTTAAGTTTATAAATATCTCTCTTTAGTCGTACAACACGAATGTGGAATGCTTTACCAAGCTTTGTGTTCTCGCATCAGTATCACCCACAGGCATTCAAAATGCATGCATATCGATTGTTCCTCTTTCTTTCCTTAATACCTTACCGTACCGTACCGATGGAAAAAAATTAAAATAAAAAAGTGGATCAATTTTTACACCCTGCACTGTAGAACCACTGCACCTCTTAATGTAAATATCACACAAATGGCAAACGATAAAATTCCACGCAAGTGATTCATTCTATCCTTCCAGCCTTGTACGCTTGTTCGTGCGTTCGATTTAAATGAAATCGAGCAATTATAACGCCCATGTAATGAGTCGATGAATTGAAAACAGAGTTTTAAGCTCGAACTGGACGCGACTCAGCTAACAGATGCAGGCAGGAAGCTGTCACAAATCGCATCGATTTGCCATCGCTTGTAGAGTGCGGTGAAACAGATTTGCCGGCGCATACGCATTGTAAGAGCTAGTCTGTGATTGTGATTTTAGTCTACAACTGCTCGTATGTGTTCCTGCGCCCATCAATAATGCAATAATAAGATTGGCATATTGCGTCCCACTGATTTCCAATAAGTTACTGAAATGATTACGACACAATTGCAAGGTTGCCCTCTTGTTGCGACGTCATGTGTGTGATGGTGAGAAGAAAAAGCTAGGTCTGCTCGATGAAGAAGTAGAAACGATGGCTTATGTAATTGCAATGGAAGTTCTATTGCTTTTACTTTAAAAGAATAATGGTGGTAGAAGATGGTATCCCGCAAGGTGCAACACTATCCTCTACAGTGGCGAAATCATGCTGGGCAAGTTTTGTTACCGAGAAGTGCCTTCGAAATTAACAAGTTAAGGAAACGAAGGACTGTAGAAATTGTGAGCGTCTTGTGAACTACCTTGTCCTTACCTTACCTGAAGGATTGCAAAAATTTAAAAACAAGAAGCACAACGGTTTACGTCTTAGCTGTAAACATCCTAAGCCGAACGAAAAATTGCCTTTTTACAGTTTTATTAATTTGTATCGCGTTTAAGGTTAGGTAAGGTACAGAAGATGCTACGGCCCTTATAAGACCGGTGACGTTTCGTTGTTTTGCCACAGGATCTTATCTTTTTCCTTTTTTAAAACAACTCAATTGAAGCTTTTTATGAAACAGAGACTAACTTATACGTTACTTGAAACTATTCAACTATCAGACTTAATGATAAAAACGACTAACTTCCAAAGAAAATTTTCGATTAAAATACTAGAACAGAAACAAGTTGAAAATATTATTAGTACTCTTCCACACCATGCATCTATCTGGTAAACAGACGGATCAAAAACATGCACAAGAACAGGAGCAGGAGTATTCGGACCCAGAAATACAATGCGAATACGCTTGGGGAAATCTCCATCAGAATTCCTGACAGAAACCCTAGCAATAGAAGCCTGCACGCTAGAATGTATCAAAAGAAGGTACTGGGACATGACTAGACATGGACCATTCCATAGCCCGCTTTTGAAAATGGGTAAATCGCTATGGGACCGCTGCCGATTCTATAACGAGGCAAAGAAAACATCAGAACACTTACTTTTCATATGTGAAGCCCTCACCAGGAGAAGAATATAGCATTTCAAAGCTCATACAGTTCTCTGGACGAATGCCAAACCAATGTACTTGGCAGGTATAGTGGCATTCAGAAAGGAACTAAGCAAACAAATAATATGGTAATCATCTCTGATGCACAATAAATCTCAAGGTGGCAGTGCACAAGGCTTCATAGGCAACACCAATAATAACAATATTAATAAATACATATTCTTTTCTTAATATAAGGGACTGTTACATAAATATTGTACTTTCTGCGTGCGAATGCCGGTCAGGAGCAGTGACAAAGTGAATCACGGTCTCTTCGTCTACAATGTCTTAAAACTACACTACATCCCACGGTATCCCTCAGTCGCTCTCAACTCATTTCTTTGCAGGGAGCAACAATTCACTTGAGCCGCCCAAGTCCACCTTTGCCAAACTTGTTTTACTTTAGTCCATGTGAAGGAGTTGTTATACCTCTTATAGACCAGCCTCTTTCCGAAGCTTAAATTTAAGCATCGTAATAGGAATAGTAAGCACTATTAGTTTATGAATTGCTTGGTGTATTGCGGGACCTCCTGATTTAATCAGCTCCGCTGGCATACCATCTGATCCCGAGGCCTTATTATTTTTGAGCCGATTTATCTCTCTGCTAACTACGTCTTCGTGCTTAGTGGCGACAGCATACCATGATCTTCGTTCATTGGTAGAGCCTTTAATTCCTCAGTTGGCTGGCCATTTAGCAACTAATGAAAGTGCTCTTTCCATCGCTTTAACCTCTAAGATGCCTTTGAGATCGGCGATCAGATGGCTCTCTTTGTCTTTGCAGTATGTGCAACGCGATGTATATTGCGTCATAGCGCGGACTCTTTGGTAGAACTTTTACGCCTGGTGCGGTCCTTGCTCGCTATGCTGTTCTAGTTCATGGACGAGATTCTTTTCCCATGATGCTTTCTTTCATACTTCTTTAAAGCCGATAACGGTGGGTTTCATTATTTTGCTGACTAAAATCCCCACCCCGATCACATGATGTTTTATATTTGGATAGGTTATCGGCTAACTGCTCGAGCTCTATACAGTGAGCGTACGTTCCATGAGGAAATTCTTCAATCGTGTAGCCGTTTTCGTTTCCATGGTCGTCGTCGTTACTGAAGTTGATTCAAGGTTTCACGGGCGGGGATATTGGCATCGCGCCAACCTTACATTGAAGTGACCTGCCCGATCATTTAGCTTTTCCTGTATTGGAGGAAAATTACTGGCGGTCACCACGTGGAGTTTTGATCGCACTTCCACTGGTCAGAGATAATTCCGCCACCTGCAATTCTGATGCATTGTGTGTTTTCCCCCTGTTCTGCTGATGGTTGACCGTATTTGGAGAATGGGTGTATCTTAATGAATGGTAATCCCTGTTGAGCTCTTATTTAACCGAGTCGAGTCCGAAATATGAGTCTTAATTAGAAGGTCTTATGATTCTTCACTTAAAGCCATTCATGAATGATTAGATTTGCAGAGAGAATCCTTCCTCAGGCAAGAAGTTTCAGAGAATTCTCCTTACATTTTTTCACTGAAGAGTCACCAGAACTTCCTGTTCACCCCTCTCAATGTGATTTTATGTAGTTTAAGGTTTTCTTGTTAGAAATGAACCGTCCGATTTAATCAAGTTACTGGCAATAGTAGGTTTTTATAGAGCATCTTCCTATGACGTGAACTATAGAGACTGATTCCATTTGAACACAGGAAAGTTTCTAAGACTTCCTCTTCGCCATCCTATGTTTTTTTTTGTATGGTTTTAAGTTCTCTTTATAGAAGATACAGTCTTGAGCCACCTTAGTATATTTTGGCTTTATTGAAAGCTGACCCACATGCTCTTTGATAGGCCCCTAAATCAAAGGACCGCCAAATTAGTTTTTAAGACTTACTACGGGACATGCAGTATTTAAGGAAATATATCTATGACAATATGCAATCCAGAACTTCCACAGTCGCCTGAAGTCAAGGAGCTCGTGGTGGGAAGATTTCTCTAGTATTTCACTATATAAGCCACAGTTTGTCCTTCTTTGATTACTTAAGACATAAAAAGTAACAGTAATGTCCAAATTGAAGGTTAATTAAAGGCGATCGGAACAAGAGTACTTCTCTGCTATCTTCCATTCTTTAGCAAAATGAAAAAATAGAGTCAAAGGCCAAATTTACGTCTGCTTTTTGTTGCTTGCTGCTGCAATGTTGCCAGCTACGAGGTTAGCATTTAATAAGTAATCGAAAAAAGGTGATGTCTATCTCGTCTATCAAATGCCCAAAATGAACATCCGGATCATTGTATTCATCAATCGATTATATAATTCTGTCCAACAGGAAGACCAATATTGATTGAAATCCCTCATCAATAAGAAGAAATTCCAGTGCAATTTGCCATTTGCTTATTTCCATATTTATCCTCTTATAACCACGATGTACCGCATTAATCTTCAATATGGTAATAGTGTTTGTGTGCATGTGTGTATATCGCCAGCTATCGTTTGTCGGGAATCCCAACTATTCGATCCACAAACCACGAACAATTTATATTCCCATCAAACATTTGACCTCGACGCTGATTCATCTTAATCAATTATAATCTTGAGTCTTGCTTGGTAGATTTAGATTCGGGAACCATCCCAACCGACCAACCGACAAACCACGTTCGACACCACACGACTTGTAGATATAGCAGCATGATAGCATCAGGAAGAGTAAACGGCAACGATCTACAGCCCGAAACCATCAAATTCCGCAAACGAACCAAAATCCCAGCCGCACAGATCCGCATAGTCATAGACAAAACGGAAAATGCTCTTCACATTTAATAATGCACAAGATCACCAGATGGATGTTAGCTTAAATAAATGAATAGATCAGTGGCCAGGCACAAGCGGCGGCCAATTGATGATGGCATTGCAATTGCGCACATGAATACGATGCGATTTTTTTTATTTTTTGCTGGCACATTGGACGCTGCTCAGATGGTGCGTTCAATTATTCTTCTTCCTTTCCATGATGATGACGATGATGATCATTATCATCACACTATTTTTTAGCGTTGGTCGTTGTTCTTCGTTCTTGGCTATGCGATGATGAACCGCACTCTGATCTGGGTCGAGAGCCTCAGAGTTCAACTGTGTATCTCGAACCAAAGTCAAGCATCATCATCATCGACCGATCAGAGTTCAACACTCAGACAATCAGCATGAGATTTCATCTAATTTGTGATATAATTTGTATAAAGTAATTGACAGGCTTCGTCACAGCAGGTGTCCTAAATGCCCGCGACTATACACAGAGACGGCGGTAATAAGATAAACCAAAAAGGAGTCCGAAGAGGAAATCTTCAATTTAATCCATACGCCATTGGTGGCTAGATTCGTCCGTTGCATCGCCCATCGTAACACTAAGAATAAACGGGTAAATTGCGAATAACGCCCCTAGGCTTTTGGCCGTTGATGCTTTTTCTGGTATTCTTTATGAGTGTACGCAACTAGGAGTGATACTGTGGCTGTGTGGCAGATCGGCGACCATGAAGTAAAAGATGATTTCACTGCCTTGTAAAGCTTTCGATATTTGATTGCATTGCATTGTTAGTGGATGCAATTGAAGATATAATATCTACGATAGCATTACTGGATAATACAATCGAGAAGGACTTTTTGTGCGGGGGATATGAGGAGATAACTTCCAATTCTTACCAAACCAGTCGATGCAGATTTGTTTCCATTCAATATTTCACAGAGCGACTAACCAGTCTTTGGAGGATGTCATTATTTTAAGGCTAACAGATATATGTAACGTCCAATTAGGGTAAAAAAAAAGGAACACAAAAATGCTCGATATTGAGAAAAGTTGATACTTTGATTCACTTTTTTCATCTTTGGGTAGCAAGCAGATAAAAAACCACGTAAATCAATTCAACTTGTGGAGGTCTGTATAATTGCAAAAAATATACTTCTCCATGCGTATGTTGCTGTTTTCCATTATGTCTATACCAGGACGATTATAAATTTATAGTTTTATTATATCACGTATGTAACATCATATACCCTTACCTGGGTGCCGAACTTGCCGAGTTGTACAGCAGCGAAGAAAGCAGCACCTAAAAAGTAAATTGTTCAATTTTTGGTTTTCAATACGGTCAGAAAATAATCGTTTTGAAGTTAAAATAACAAAAAATATTCATGATTCATGATGTGTCCTAAATGCCCGTAAGGTCAAAGATTCTCGGGAATTTTTCTCTAGAAGAGTCCTGAAACCAAATGACATTCCTCATTCTTCATTATTTTCCCCTTTCCCCCTGGCCACTCCTTCCTGTTCCAGTACCCTCCCTCATCCTTATTCCCTGGGCTGGATTAACGTGTTACACGTACCGGGTCGATAGTTAGCCTGGCTAGGGGCCTAGTTTAAAAAATAGCCCAGTCGTTTACGGTGAATCTGGATACCTAGCGACCTCCAGAATAACTATCCGTATCTGAATACTTCGGATCTCTGTACAGATGGATCTCCTTTCTCTGCCACTTGTGGGACTCAAAATGCAGCACATAAAAAATGCTTACTTTGCTAGTTCGAATATACTAGCAACAAAGACTCTCAAGAACAGTTCTCCTTCTAAGCCGGACGGTAGCACGGTGATCTTGCTGTCACCGAGGAAGGTTGCAAAGTTCCAATAGGCTCAAGAATTTGTCAACAAGGATACAAGAGGACCAGTAAGGACTCCATTTCCAAGCGACAGAGATCAGTGGAGCAAACCGCTCCGGCTTCCAAACGAACTAAGGTACACAACAACAGTACCGATAGTGGTTCGACTGGCACATCTCTGTGGTCCTTTAGTGACCTTCTGAAAGACAAGATCGTTGTGGCAGTAATTGATAGTAGCGACATCGATGGCACGATCTCCTCTGAACGGTGGCAGCTGGTCAAGTTGAAGCTGACTTGCAGCTTCCCGACCTTCATGAGGGACCACCCAGGATCCTTTGGCGCAGACTTAAAGCGTGATAAGAATTTGTCAACAAGGATACAAGAGGACCAGTAAGGACTCCATTTCCAAGCGACAGAGATCAGTGGAGCAAACCACAACAACAGTACCGATAGTGGTTCGACTGGCACATCTCTGGGGTCCTTTAGTGACCTTCTGAAAGACAAGATCGTTGTGGCAGTAATTGATAGTAGCGACATCGATGGCACGATCTCCTCTGAACGGTGGCAGCTGGTCAAGTTGAAGCTGACTTGCAGCTTCCCGACCTTCATGAGGGACCACCCAGGATCCTTTGGCGCAGACTTAAAGCGTGATAAGAATTTGTCAACAAGGATACAAGAGGACCAGTAAGGACTCCATTTCCAAGCGACAGAGATCAGTGGAGCAAACCACAACAACAGTACCGATAGTGGTTCGACTGGCACATCTCTGGGGTCCTTTAGTGACCTTCTGAAAGACAAGATCGTTGTGGCAGTAATTGATAGTAGCGACATCGATGGCACGATCTCCTCTGAACGGTGGCAGCTGGTCAAGTTGAAGCTGACTTGCAGCTTCCCGACCTTCATGAGGGACCACCCAGGATCCTTTGGCGCAGACTTAAAGCGTGATAAGATTTTGGTGGAATCATATCATATTTCAGTTCTACAAAAAGGACGTAGTGAACGTCGGTTAACTTCCCCCCCCCCCCATCGATCAGACCACAAATTCCACGTTCCTGACCCTGGAGCATACGTCGCCTTTCCCTCAATGGATGACGATGCCCCCACAACTTCGGTGAATCCGTCACTGTAATATGTCTTCATCGCCGACCCTCCGTCGAATTTGGAGACGGATGACTTCCCTAATGAGGACGAACTTCTTAGCTCGCCTTCTGAAATGGAAGACCTGTAGAATACTGTGGTTAAGGTTTCTTTGCCTAGCTGTAGTAAAGATGCTGCAGTTATAGCTTGGTGTATAGCTGGACCTCCTGCTTTAATCAGCTCCGGTGGGATACTATTGTGGCCTGTCCAGATTAACCTCCAACACTCCAAAAAGACCTCGGCTCCCCTTCTACTCCATCTTGATCCAGGAACCATGGATTGTTAACAATCTGGTTTCTGGACTTAGGACTCCTGGTAATCATCCACTATATGTAGCCGATAAACGAATAACGAATAGCTGCCCAAATAACAAAACATATCGACTTCCTCTATCTGGTGTCCGTCAATCGAGAGATCACATGTTCCACTTGCGTTGACTGGCGTGTTATATAGCAGACTAGCCATTTGGTGGAAAAACTTGAGTCAACATTTATGCACTTCATAATTTTCACGTGCCAACAAAATGCAAGGAGTAAGACTGCATCCACAAGAGTAAGTAAGGTTCCAAATTTGTTAATTCCTCATAGATCTTATGATTTAGGTATCTCTGTGACCAGTTTGTGGCGAATTTTTCACGCTTAACGGTCATGTCCGACTGAGGACCTTAACACCATATTCTACCTATTACCTCATGACCCATTTATCAATTATGTTGCGGCGTGCACTGCAGTAGGACTCAGAGAACCTGGGTGGTTTGATACTAGACAATATATGGGCACTGTAATATACTGCAGACAGTACCTGACTGCATGATACCATCATATACTGATTAAGGCATCCCTAAAATGAGCTGGAACATTCTGTCAAGGTCATACAAGCTACTCGATTCAGCTAGTATCTTTCAAGCAGAGATCCAAGCAATCAGGGAGGCCTAAGAGGCACTAAGGCTTAGTAATGCTCATATCGGAAGGGTTGGCATATGTGTTGATAGTCAGTTAGTCAGTTTGCGATAAGGGCGATTCATGCGATCACGATAAATTCGAAACCTGTACATAAGTGCCAAGAAGAATTGGCTTCGATCAGTCAATTTCTGAACATCACCAAAGTATGGGTGTCGGTAATAGTAATATATACGGAAAGGGCTGACGAATTGTCTAAGAAAGGCGTCGCTATGGACACCGGCTCTATGGAGAGGGCTAGCTGTCCCATGAGCTCAGTCAAGCAACAAATTATCTCCTTTTTCATTACTAAGTCCCAGCTTAGGTGGAGCAGTCTGTCGTACTGCGCCAAATCAATATTAATGTGGCTACATCCTACAGCAAAAGTAAAACCACACAGTTGTTATCTAGAAATTGGAAGGATATTGCCAGAGTTCTGACTATCAATACGTGCCACTGTCCAGTGGGCAGCCATGCCGCACAAAAACTTCTGCAGAAGTTGCAAAGATGAAAATGAGAAATAAACTCTCATACACTTCCTCTGCAATTATTCAAGACACCGAATTTTAGTTAAACCATTTTTTACCGACCAAAACGAGCTCTCAGATTACAGGATCATCGAGTTGAGAGATTACAGGCTGGATTTAAATCCACGCTAGGTCCCTTGAGATCTGTGGCATCAAAATGGCGCAGCAAAATAACACCCTGCTCGATTGGACTAGTAACTTCCTTTCTGACCGTTCAATACAGGTCGTATTGGACGGATTCAAATCTAATGTTCACCGCATAAACACCGGTGTTCCTCAAGGCTCTGTTTTATCTCCGACACTCTTTCTGATTTTCATTAATGATCTCCTATCCACCACCTCTAAACCAATCCATTCATTTGCTGAGGACAGTACACTTAGCTTTTCATAAGACTTCTCGCTTTCTGCGCGCCCCTCTTCGACACAAGTGGAACTTGAACAACAACGTTAAATACTGACCTTGACAGCATAACAAGGTGGGGACTACATAATAGAGTTGAATTTAACGCTTCTAAAACCCAATGCTGTCTTATGTCGTCTAAGCGTAAATTTAAACCCCCAACCTTTAGCCATGAATGGATCTTACATCGAAGAAACTGAAAAACTCTCAATTCTCTGTATGTGCGTCAACAACAAGCTTCGTTGGAATGACTACATATTTGCCATCGCCAAAAATGCTGCGAGATGCTTAGGTTTCCTATAACGGTGCAACATGTACTTCACTTCTTCAGATCTGGTTACCATTTACAAGGCGTATTTTCGCCCCAAATCTTGAATACAACTGCATTGTCTGGGCAGGTGCCCCCAAGACCACATTGCATCTACTAGACAGAGTTCAGAACCGCGCGTTAAAACTTATTGGTGACGTACATATCGCGAAAACAATCAAATCGCTTGAACATCGTAGGAATGTTTCCTGCCTGAACACTGTTTTATCGCTTTTTCCACAAGCGGTGTTCAAAAGCAATATCCAGATGCATCCCGCCCATTCTCCAACCGTAATACCCGTGCCTCAACTCGAGCTCATGGGTCCACCATTAAGCCTATCTTCGGACGTACTAACCAATTCAGATATTCCTTCTTTAGCCGCACGATAGTTACGTGGAATGAATTGCCTGATTCTGTGTTTCCGCATTTATATGATCTGCAGTCGTTTAAGACACGCGTGCATAGATATCTCATCTTTTCCTCTCCCTAATTTCCTAACGCCCACGCTGTGCTAAGCATTATAAGGGTGCAAACCCCTTTAGCGTGTGTACATTATAAAAAAAAAAACCTAGCGCTAATTGAGGACCTCCCAAGTACAGCGGGGTCCACCATTCTACCCACCTTATTGCCGTCGCGAAAGTCATTTAGAGAGTTCTCCCTTGGCATTAAGTTTATGTATAAAAATAATGCTGGCTGGAGGGGTTATTGGCCCATATTTCTTCTTCAATTAATGGAGATCGGAAATGGAGATTTTAAGCAGTAAGTTGGAAGATTGCGCTGTTGGCATGTGACGGGTTCATTGGCCCATACTCCTACTTCAATATGAAGGCAACGCAATAACAGTCGAAGGATATCCTGGGATAAATTGGAAGAAGTTGACTTGGAAAATATGCGATTTTCAAGAAGCCAAATAATCGAGTTATTACGTCAAAGTTAGGTGATCGTGGTATACCCAGAAATAGACTAGTAAATCGGATGCCTCATTCGTGTGATTTGACGTCTGTGGATTTTTTCTTTGTTGCTATGTAAAGTCCTCGGTCTATCACAACAAGCCAGAGACTTAAGATCTTAGTGTGTTTCGATTACAGTCGTTAAGTGCTAATGAAAGAGATTATTGGTTCTAAGACCTAAATACTCACCTTTCCATTTAAGATACTTAGTTTATTATTTAGCTTTCTGTTCAAAAGAAGAAAGGAGTACAATTGGATTGATTTCTGTCTTTTGGCAAATATTATTTATGTTTGCTGCTTACTTCGATGCAAATGCATAGATGCAAAACCAAATGTGTGCGCAAAAATAATATTTTTCCTAATTACTCGCATTGAATTCTTGCTCCACCTACACAAACATTGCGCAATATTTTTGTTTTCCTTTTCCTTGAATGAAAATTGAACAAACAAAACGTGACAGGACACAGTATTGAATTCCTATTAGTAATGCACACAGTACGACATTTCTGAGCATTTGGTATTTGATGATTGATTTTCTTGTCGAACGAAGTCTTCGAAATCGTTCTACCTGTCCTTTTTAATCTGTCAATGTGACCTAAAGAGCACGAATACTTTTGCTCGCCTATGAAAGTATGCAGAGTCTTCCGTAGCACGTCACCGAATGCATTAGGCATTCAGACATCAGGATGATCACTTAAATCTCACTCATCAAAACCATCGTAGTCACTGGAATCTGTCATCGTAAGTACTTTGGGTATCCTTTGAATTTTGTTTTCGCCTTTGGTTCATTGTGTTAGTACTCGCGTTAAAGAAAATTGCTGGAAAATTTGAATGCAGAGTTTTTCAGGTAAATTGTGTGGTAACATAGTAAAACGTGTGACTTCAAAACCTCTTTCATTGATTTAAGTTTTGTATTATTCAGGAAAAACCCATTAGAGATTCTTACTTCAGTGCATAATGCCGTTTGCACTGAAGTGCTCTGGAAGCAAAGAGATGATTCTTAAAATCAGCAGTAACTTCTTAGATTGCACTTCATCGGAAAGTGAGGGACATTTCTATATATATATCTCCTTCGCATATTTAAAGTGGGAAAGGGGGAGTTGCTTGTTGCTCTCGAAATAATTCAAAGCAAAAAGTTGAGGACGATCATGGAAACGAAAAGATCTCTATGGATTACTGGGAAGATGTGTGCATTTGAATTTGAGTACTGTGCTGTTGTTGTTGTTGTCATTATTATTGCATTTGTACCGCAAAAATGATTGACAGATCTTTTATTTCCAACCATACTACTTGGGATATTCTGCCTTTGCTGGTGCTCCTGCTGCCTGCATTAAATCGGTGCACCTTGTTTACTTTGAGATAAATGAGGTTTCAGTCGCTTTGGTTATGAATTCTGAGTGAATATAGAAGATGCTTCTATGCTTCTCAAAGCACGGTAGTTGATGAAATAATTTATTCATAGTCACGGACGTCGTCGATAGACAGACAGCACCAGCAGCATCAGACATCCAGGTGACGATGACAATGACAATTATGATGACGAGACTCCGACCAGAAGCTCTTCCTCTCACGGCTGATGTGATTTTCTGCATAACTAGGCGACATAGAGTGGGTGACATATTCCGTTGATTGCCCGATGAGAAGCGGTGATCCTCTGGAGCACTTTTTTCCATCGAGTTGTTTGTTTGTGCCATGTATGCGTGTGTGTGTGTGTGTGTTTGTGTGGAATTTCAATTGCGATCGTGAGTGATGCAATTGGAGTTCTAATTTAATATTTTTTTGTTGTTGTGTGCTTGCATTTCATAATGAATGAGGATGAACGATTTTGATAGTGCAATAGTTTATTGAGGTTTTCTGCCACAAAGTAGTTGCTGATGATGTTGTTGTCTTTGTAGTTTTTGTTGCATGATATTGCAGTAATTGGTTCTTTCTTAGATTACATACAGAAATAGCTCATTACTTAAATACAAAAATGTTAACGATAATTGGGTACCATCATCATCATATTTGGCTCTACAACCGGTATCCTCCTGCCCTGGCCTCCCGCAAAAACTCTCTCCGCCCGTCCCCCCGATTTCGAGCCGATCTCATACAATTTGGCATCTCTGGGCGTCCTGGCCTAAGCCATCCCTCCAGCGTAGGCTTGGCCGACCTCGCTGTCGTGTTCCATAAATCCAACTGCAAAGGACTTTCCGAGCAGGATCATCTTCGCTCATGCGAGCTAGATGTTTTGCCCACCTGACCCTACCAAGCTTAATTTTCTTCACGATGTCGACATCGCAGTAACGCCTGGGCGTCTCCGGAATCGTCCTTCCTCACACACGGGACCAACAATTCTTCGTAAGACTTTTCTCTCGAAAGCGGCTAAGAGGTCAGAATGCTTTTTGCTAAGCACCCAAGTCTCGGATCCATATTTAAGTACTGGTATGATCATTGTCTTATATACATGCAGCTTGGATGTTATGGTTAAATTCCTGGATTTGAAGAGCCTTGACAGACTACAGTAGGCTTTTTTGACACGTTGACAGTTGACACGAGCCACAGTGTACTTTGTTTTGCTCATGTTTGCTCATTTATGTGCAACCCCAGATTTCGTGCCGCCTGCTCGATCTGGATGAAAGCTTCCTGTACAGCTCTTCGGTCTCTACCAACGATGTCAATATCGTCTGCGTAAGCCAGTATCTGAATAGACTTATAGAGGATTGTTCCTCTCGCCGATACGTCAGAGTGTCGGATCACTTTCTCCAACGCCAGGTTGAAGAGGACGCAGGCCAGTCCATCCCCTTCTCGGAGCCCTTTAACAATGGTGAATGGGCGTGATAGTGATCCGGATATTTTTTCTTGGCTTATAACATTGGTCATGGTCAACCTACACAGTCTTGTCAGTTTGTTTGGGATGCCGAATTCTCCATACCTTTATAAAGTTCTACTCTGGCTATGCTTTCATAGGCGGCTTTAAGGTCTATAAAAAGATGGTGTAGTGAGTTTTGAAACTCTAAACATTTTTTTCATCACTTGCCTGAGGATGTAAATCTGATAAGTTGTTGATTTCCCTCGGATGAAGCCACATTGGTATGGACCAATGATGACTTTAGCGTATGGGGCTATCCTGTCTTGAAGAATAGAGGAGAAAATCTTATACGCGGTACTCAATAACGTTGTACCACGATAATTGCTGCACGTTTTGATATCTCCCTTCTTATGTATGGGGCACAGGATGCCTTTTCGCCAGTTTTCCGTCATCGCTTCTTAATCCCACTATTACTTCATGAATTGCTTGGTGTATTGCGGAGCCTCCTGTTTAAATAAGCTCCGCTGGGTTACCATCAGACCCGGGGCCGATTTATTGCTCTGCTAACTTCGTCTTAGCCTGGTGGCTGCATCATAGTGTGGTCTTCGTTCATTGGTTGAGCCTCCAATTCCTCAGTTAGCTGGTCATTAAGCAACTCATGAAAGTACTCTTCCCATCGCTCTAAGATGCCCTTGAGATCATCGATCAGATTACCTTCTTTGTTTTTGCAGTATGCGCAACGCGGTGTATATTGCGTCATACCGCGTACTCTTTGGTAGAACTTTCGCGCCTGGTGCGGTCTTCGTTCCTGTACTGTTCTAGTACACGGAAGAGATTCTTCTCCCAGGCTGCTTTCTTTCGCCTGTGAACTGTTTTTTCATATCTTCTGAGCTCTTTATATTCATCTTCGCGTTCCCGCGTTCTATGAGATTGTTGCACTGCTCGGTACGCAACATTCTTACGTTCAGTCTCTAGCTTGCATTCGTCATCGAACCAGTCGTTCAGATGTCTACGACTACCGCCTAAGATGAAGTCAGCGGTACTAATGACAGTATTCTTAAGGCGTGTCCATTTCTCTTCTACGCCCGGCATCTCAGCCCCAGGGCTTACTCTCCCTGCATTTTGGGCGAGTCCTGTCGCTTGGCCGTAGTTGTTTCTGGTCTCTTCATTGGCACCCGTGACTCGAATCTGAATCGCGGATGCTGTCTTTCTTGATGATGCAATTCGCGCTCGGACCACCATACCAACAAGATAGTGTTCCGAGTCGACGTTGACACCTCGGTAAGTTCGTACCGTCAACAGGTTCGGGTTGTGGCGGCGGTCTATCAACACGTGATCTATCTGGTTGCGAGTGGCTCCATTAGGAGTTACCCACGTGGCTTTGTGGGATTTTTATGCGCAAACCTTGTACTCGCAACGACCAAATTATTTCTTGCTGTCATCTCTAGTACTTGTTGTCCATTGTTATTTGTGTTCTCGGTGCCAATGTACTGTCTTTTTTACGTCATACTGAGGACAGACATGGAGTTCCGTTTGACTGATTCAAAGAAATCTTCTTTTTCGCCATCTGGGGAATCCTTTTTTTATAAGGCTTATGTTTTAAATCCGCCCCGCACGTCTAGGGTGCATAGCCGTTCATTTATTACTTTAAAGCCGATAACGGTGGGTTTTATTCTTTTCCTGACTAGAAACCCCACTCCGAGCACATGATGTCTTGCCTGACAGCTGTAATATATGTCATATTCTGATTTTTGTAAGACACCACCATTCCCCGTCCACCGCATCACCTGAATTGTTGTAATGTCAGCATTATATTTGGACAGGGTATCGTCTAGTTGCTGTGCAGCTCGAGCTCCGTACAGTGAGCGTACCATGAAAATATTCAAAGATCGTTGTCGTTGCTGTGGTCGTTTTTGTTGTGTTTTCGCTGTGGACGTTCAGCTAATGCTCCGACGCTATTTAGTGGTTCTGTTTTTTTTACTGGTGAGGTAACTTGCGCCAACCTATTAAGAATGGTCCAGCCTGATCATTCGGGTTTCCCTTTCATTCCTTATTTCCTTTTCGGGAGAAAATTACTACGAGGAGATTTGATTACCCTTCCAACAGTCAGAGCCAATACAGCACGTGCATATATACTACATGTTATACTAGTAATTGCTGACCACCATATCACCCAGCACATAATATTGCAGTCTAACCCAACTCAGCTAATTCTCAGATTTGGTGCACGACGACCTGTAATCATTGCAGTATTAAAGATAAAAAGATCTTTTCAAAATTTAATGTTAACCATCATCGATCAGTTATTAATAGTCCGGTGGTATTTTGGACCATTCCAGTTATTTCTTCTGTCAATATTGTGGCGCCACGCGGTAATTTATCGAACGTAAAATTTTTTATGTAGATATTGGAATGCACGATTATCTAATTGTTGCGTTGTATCAATTTCACGACGATGAGGCTGTTGGTGATGATGATGACGATGATGATTATCTCGTTATATCCACAAACCACACACACTCAAGCGCTGAAAAGGTGTCTGATTACCAAAATAAAATCGATTCATTATGATATTCCCTATTTATGTTCTACAGAATGATTACAAGTACACCAACCATCAAGTGAATAGTTTGCCCTGCAGCAAAACTCGCCTGGCCAACACACAATTTCCCTATATATGGACAGATAGACAGTGAAACAATCAACCATTTAAAAGTTGTAGTAACCAATTTATCACAACACTCAGACTAAGACAAGCCGGACGCCACAACAGCCAGGGGGAAAGAAATCAAAATGGACACATTTGTGTTTCGTGTACACCATCGTGTGTAATGAAAATTGATAATCCACGCCCAGATGCGTGGTCGTCATCGCCGGCCGTCGCCGAAGATAGATGACGCTCGCCCGAATAGGTCATCCATGTGAGATGAAATTCATCAGTCAAAATGGATAATGGATCCATACACAGAAATATGTACCGATTTCGATTTGTTAATTGCGAACAAGAAAAGACTCTCTAATTTTTGTTTGAAGAGGGAGATTCATCCGGGGCAGATTGATTCACATGCGCGGTAATCTTCGAGTATCCCACACACACACACTCAATGTTGTAGTTGTTGATCAAAAGATCGTGCAAATGAGCAGAAACAATGTTGTTACACGATTTCATCAACAACAACAACAACCACAACAAAAATCACCTCAGCTATAAGTTGGAGTGTTGTAACGAAATTGTTTGTTCCATAAACACACAATATTACAACCGTTGCGTAAATATGCAAACATTTCGAATTAGGCCTCTTGAGTTATGAAGTTGAAAAAAAAAATTAATTAGTAATCAGATTTTGAGGGGAGTTAACAGGCAAAATGCAGCAATAATGTTGGGCTGTCGATTGAAATCGTTTTTTTTTATGAAGCCTGTGCGCTTATATTCGAGGCCTACAATGAAAGTTAGGGTGTGAACGAGCCACTTGTGCCGCAACCTGCATAGATCTATTGTGCCCACTATTCTCTGAGCCTAGAAATCTCTTAGGTTTTTGATAAACCGAATTATTTCTTTGACTGAAATTTGGTGGTAGTCGCCTTCCTTATGGTGATTTTGCCCATGGTTCTAATACTTATTTTTATTAGGTCTGGGTAATCTGCTAGGAGGTGTTACATTGTCTTCACTTCTTCGTTGCAGTATCTACAGGTCTATTTTTAACTGATACGAGTATCTATTTTGCGCAGATGGTAGTTATATGGTAGTTACATTGCGCAGATGGTAGTTAGATGGATGGTAGATGGTATAACGTCCCGTCAGTGCTCCACATAAGATTCTTAGTTCTTGTTTTTTTAGTTTTAAGTCCTCTTTTGCTGTTTTGTGGTTGTAGTTTGGGAATTTCTTAGAGTGTTTTAGACCCTCTATCTTTCCCTGTGGTTATTTGTGGATTTCATTGCCCAGTTTTTTATATCGCTATTAAGGTTTGTATTTTAAAAGCCGTACAGAGGGCTTGGTGCTATGAATGGAGTCTCAGCTCTTTCTTTTACCATTGAGTCCGTCATCTCATTTCCAGTGTGCCCTTCGAGTCCTGGTACCCAAATAAGACTTTATTATTTTTTGCCAGTTAATTTAGGGCACTGAGGATTCGACGACCGCCTTTATTCTAAATGCATGCCTGTTTAGTGCTTTAAGAATGGCTTGACAATCGGACATTATATTCATTTTTGTCCTTGTTAGCCTTCTTGCCAGCAAGTTTTCATTTGCAGTCTTTATTCTATAAAAGTTCGCTTGGAATATCTTGGAGTCTTTGCATAGTGGAATGAATTTATGACCCCTTGTTGCTACTATTGCTGCTACTACTTCTTTATTTGTTTTTGACCCATCATTGAAACATTTAGATCCACTTTAAGTTTGTATTCTATTTATGCCTTTTGGGAATGATAGTTTCATATTTGTGCTTAAGGCTTATGGTTATACTTGTTTGTTCAATTGTTTGCGTGAGTTCCTTTACTGTTTTTACCTTTTCTAGTATACTCAGGATCCCATTGTGGTTGCGTTGTTTGAAGATGTATAATTTGTATAGCTTTTATGAAAGCTTTTTCTTATATGGCTTTGTATAACATTCGATGCCTTAAGTATCAAGTGGCTAAAGTATTAAATGATCTCAACATTCATAAATCTGCTGGGTCTGATGGTATTCCGGCTATAGTTTTGAAGAGGTGTGCTTCAACGTTGACATTGCCACTGAGCAAGCTTTTCCATTTCTCTTATTCTTCTGGAGTCGTCACAAGGAATTGGAAAATATTGTTTATCCAGCCTATTCCTAAAAAAAAGCGAACAGTCATTCAGTCTTTCCTTGTACCGACCCATTGCGCTTACTTTCCAAGGTGACGGAAACACTGATCAATCGTAAGCTTATGCAATATCTCGAATCAAGTGAAATCCTGAGCAACCAGCAGTACGGTTTTCTTGACAACTTTCTAAACGTGACACTGAAAAGTTGAAAGAGGTCTGTTCACAAATTTGGTGAAAGCAAAGTTGTTGCACTCGATATTTCCATGGCAATTGACAGCTCTTTTGTCGAAAATGAATGGCTATGGTATTGAAAAGACCCTGCTTGATTGGACTAGTAACTACCTTTCTGACCGTTCAATCCAGGTCGTATTGGACGGTTTCAAATCCAACGTTCACCGCATAAACGCCGGTGTTCCGCAAGGCTATGTCTTGTCACTGACACTCTTTCTCATTTTCATTAATGATCTCCTGTTCGCTACTTCTAATCCGAATCCATTCTTTTGCTGACGACAGCACTCTTAGCTTTTCATATGATTTCACGCTTTTTGCACGCCCGTCTTCATCGCAAGTGGACCTTGAGCAACAACGTATGTTAGCCACGTTAAATTCTGACCTTGACAGCATAAGAAGTTGGGGGCTACACAATAACGTAGAAATTAACGCTTCCAAAACCCATGGTTCCATGCTGTTATCGGCTGCTACAGTTGACCCGAGATAGTTAAGGGATTGCACTACTTCAAATTCGCGCTCCACTATTTTAATTAAGGAACCAAATTTGGATCTTCTACTCGCAGACGTGGCCACCATGTACTTTGTTTTCATCTCATCTATGTGCAGCCCTAGGTTTTCTGCCGCCCACTCGCTCTGGATGAAAGCTTCCTGTAAAGCTCTTTGGTTTCTACCAACGATGTCAATATCGTCTGCGTAATATCCATTCGTCTGAATGAAATTATAGAGGATTGTCTCTCTCGCCGTTACATCAGAGTCTCGGATCACTTTCTCCAAAGGTTGAAGAGAGCCCAGGCCACACCATCCTCGAAATCCATTATAAATGGACTTGATAGTGATCCGGATATTTTTACTTTGCTTATAAAATTGGTCATGGTCAACCTACATAGTCGTGTCAGATTATTTGGGATGACGAATTCTCTCATGGGTTTATGAAGTTCTACTCTGGCTATGCTATAATAGGTGGCTTTAAAGTCTATAAAAATATAGTGTAGTCAATTTTTAAACTCTAGACATTTTTCCATCTAAAGGTCAACTTCTGATTGTTCGTCTCAACTTATACACTCACACATAATCACCAATACATTTTTTTAACCACATCTCCAGAACCATTTAATTAAATCGTAAGCGTCGTGATATGTTAGAAATCACCTAGATCGTACTGAACAACCAGCAACAATAATTTCGTGAATATTTCCTTGGAAACCTTCATTGTAAGCCACTGCATTTGAGATTTATGTATCATTCTGTATTCTGAACTAGAATCCGCTGAACATAGGAACCGCTGATCTAGATGATCAGATTTTGCGTTTCTTAAACGCGCCGGGAATTGAAGCCGCCTTGTCCTCCGAGTGGGAGTCAGCAATATTAAGCACTGCACCACCGACAATGGCGATCTGTGTGATGTTTGTGATCAAAAATTAATTCTCTTACCTTTCTACAAGTAGTAATAATGAACACCCCTATTACGTATTTCTGTTCATGTTACTGGTCTTTCGTTGTTAGGTTTTTTTTTTTTTGAGAGGTGCATTAATTGGTTTCTTATAATTTTACGGCACTCGTTTATGGATGAATCGCCCACTTTCATGCCTACAATAAAAAAGAAAAAAAAACAATTCACTTGGTGTTATTTAAATACTTCAGTTAATAAAATGTGTTCGTGGTGCTCTCCAATTGCACCACAATTTGACTTGTTTTCAAATAGTATGACCTGATGTTAGCTAACAAGTCATCCATCCACTGTTATGCAATTGAAATATGTACTTGTATTACCTGTTAACGATTGCGTGCGATTTAAATGAGCGGTCATGCACTTTTGCAGCTGTAAAAAATTTTATTTCAAAAAGAGAACACAGTTGCGCTAATGGAACAAAAAATATATTCATTCAAATGTCTTGAAATTCGGCAACTTCACAAATTAAACCTGATCGGTTAACCGATATATATTTTATTATTTAATTTGCATTGAGAATTTCATTGGAGAACCCCCATATAACGCAGGTCATAATTTAAACGCGCTCTGTATTTCTCCTTAAATGGAATTTTTTTACTTTTTATTGATCCATTTTTACGATCATTAAAAACGCGTTTAAATTATCGATCGGTCGACGAGAAGATGGAAAGTGTCTTCGGGTGGGAACTGCAAATACACGCAGTATATTTCATTGAACCAGTGCAGTGCTTGTCAAACTGTGCGATGTGAGGTTTGTGGGGAAGTTCTTGTCTATTTGCATTATGTGATTAAAAGTAAAGTCAACTCCATTGGTTTTTTGTGACGATGATTATTCGGCTAAAGGAAAAAAGTTGTGTTTTGGCTCAGTTTTAGGTTTAGTTTTGCTTTTATTTAAAAGAATTTATTCAAAACTAAATATAAGATATAATAATTATAATTGGACAACTAAGTTTCTGCAAGGGAAGTTGAAGGGAATATTATATTTACTGTTCAACCGGTGTAAAGTCGGTGTATCAATGAGATCTTAAGTGTGGCCAACGTTTAATAACACTACGATCAGATTGGGTGACAGATTTCCTAAAAAAAATCCAAGTCAGATTAGGGCTCACAATCTACATAATCATAAAATCTATCGTATAAAGTTTTGGCCTTTTTAAGGTTTTGGTGACTGCGGCAAAGTAAGGTTAAGGCCACTAATCGATTTGGCGACGATCGACTGAGCTGACTGAGAAAAAATTAAAACGGATGAAATCATCATGAAATCTGAATGCTTGATTTCAGCTGTTACTAACCGATTTTTATGAAATTTTCAATGTATACTATTCGCAGGTGGAGGAAGGTTATAAGCTATAGGAAACCCCGCATTCATCTACCCCCTTCCTATGGGGTGACAAATGTTAAATTGTTATATCAACCACTTTTACAAAAAGATTTTAATGAAATTTTCAATGTATATAATTATAGGTTATAGTACACCTCCACCTAGCATTGATAAGATGATGGTGGGTGTTCATGTGTATGGGCAGCGAAGCGCCCGTATATCTATAAATATGAACACGGCTTTTAAGCAAAAAACTACGAATTATTGTTATTAATGGAAACCTACATTTACTAACCAGTTTTTATAAAAATTTCAATTTATATTATCCGCAGGTGGAGGAAGGTTATAAGCTAAAAAAAAAACCCACCTTCCTCTACCCCATGTCTCCGCCCATGGATAATATCATCCTGATCGGGAGCAAGATCTATCAAAATCTCTGCCGATCCCTGGATCAAGATACCCGGTTGGAAAATGCAACTCAACGCCGAGTTGAAAACTATACCCTCATTTGGGTATCAAACTGCGGCCATCATGTTACTCTCCAAGGAGCCTCACCAAAGTCGGGGATGGAAAAATCAATTCACGGAAATTCCACTTTCGGTCTCCCCAGAATCATCTTTGGTCGAACTTCTTAGTAAACTATTTGTAGTTTCCTACTCGCTGTACTTCCGAGGTCCTCAATTAGCGCTAGTGTTTTTGATACATTTTGTTGACACAAATCTCGTGGGACCGTAATCAGCAAAAAATTATCTACCTGAAGTGCGGTGTTTGACCCTGCTAGGGCATGACAACTGCAGAGGAAGTATATGAGAGCTTCTTTCTCATTGACATCTTTGCAACTTCTGATGTCCAGTAATTGACTGATCGAAGCCAATTCTTCTTGGTACTGTTGTATGGGTTTCGAGCTAATGATATGCCTGGCAGCTCGAGAAGTACGTATATGTTATGTTCGTTGAACGTTTTTCCAGCTTCACCCTAGGTAGGTAGCTTGTAAGCAGTTGAGCCAGATGAGTAAGTTATTACTACAAGATAGAATATTTCGTTATATTATATTTTAGTATATTGTACATGTTTTAGGTAGCTTTCATGCCAGTAAGCTCGAGAAGCTTTTTAGGGAGCTGTTAGGTACTCGAGGACTCCGTCCACAAAAAGACATGCCGAGCAGTTCCGACAGTCATGACAGAAATCGACGACGCTAAGTAATCACTAAATGATGTACATACGCTGCAGACTCTCCTGAAAACAGTTAACCTGCCTGGGGACAGGCGCTATGTTCACATTTGGATAAGATTCTGACACTATGTAATCACTAAATGTTGTAGATGCACTGCAGACTCTCCTAAAAACAGTTAACCTGCCTAGGGACAGGCACATTTACACATTTGGAAAAGATACTCATATCAGGAACGCAGCTCTAGATATTATATAATCAGATGAGCTAGATGAGTTAGATGAGCTAAATGCCAGGATCTCTGCCTGAAATATACTAGCTGAATCGGGTAGCTTATATGACCTTGACAGATTTAGATCATCGGAGGTGCAGGTATCTGCACTCCTTCATCTTGAATCCGTCAGTAAATATTGTTGCGTCAAATTGCCACGATACTGCCCCAACCTTCCAGTTTTCCCTGGTAAGAAACTCGACGCCAAATAAGGAGTTGAAACTAATTTTAGGGATGCAGTACACAGTAGATGATGGTATCATAACTTCAGGTATTGTCTTCGAAAAGATAACTATCTCATCTTACACTTGAATTTCTTTTCGCATTCAAGTCGCTAAGGTCTGAGTACGTTGAATAACCGTATAAGTCCATCCAAATACTAAATTAATCAGACGATATCGATGCAAAAAACTATCATCCAGATTTGGCGGGGACGTCATAAAATCTGGTGCTGCACATAAATGACAGTAAAACAAATTACATGGTGGCCAGGTCTGCTAGCAGAAAATTGATTCCTCCATTAAAATAATTTGGCTTTTGGATAAAAGAAACATTGTTGTGTTTGACCGGAATCGCTGCCACTAAATATTTCTTTTGTATGCAGTAGAATAGCCCTTCCACCTACGGTGTAATATCGAATATTCCTTTTACATAACGTCAGTGAGGGTTATTCGGTTTAAATTCTGTGTTTGTAACGAGTCAATGTTGTCAGCTTCGTTACAAGTTTCTTCAATCAAAGAACGAAATATTTCACTCCCGATGAATTTCATATTTCTCACCCTTATTGGGTAATAATTTGGTCTGCTTGGAAAAGTCTTCAATTTCAACAACACTCCCATTATCTGCGTTCGACAAACAAACTATGTTCTCAACTAAACTGCAGTTTGACTAACACTGTTGCACTGTTGTTGTCACATGCAAAGCAACTCGATCAGATATCGTATTAAAAGCAAAACGGAACAAATCGCATCACATAACGATCCTTAATGAGCGCGATAAAATAGCAATAAAAAGTGCTCTTAATGGGTGAGTATGGTTTTTATATCTCGTCTCGTTTAGTTTTCTAATTTAGATTTCGAAATCAATTCACAGAGTCAGGCTATAAAAAACTATAAATAAGTTAATAATTGCTTAGGTTTAGTGGAACCTGCGCTCGATGATTAAATCACTTTATTTATCCTCAAGGCGACGGTGATCGGCATTAATTGTTGATTTAAAAGACACTCGCGCCGGCTTCCGTTAATGGCAAATAAAGAATAAAAATTTGATGTATTAGTAATGTGTGTGCTGTAAAGTGAGCCTCAGTTTAAGGTCGAAATTCCGAGATTTGCATATTTTTAATCGTTGGTAGTAGTTGGAAAATGTCAAATAAAGTCTTTCACAGGTGAAATTTATGCGGCAATTTGTTTGGTGGTATTTCTTGACTGGCTCGCTATACTCGTAAATTGAGCTGGCGCTTTTAATGGACGAAAGAGATTGAGTATGGCGCTAGTAGAATAGCGAAAGAAAGATATGACAACGATTTTGTAAAAGATAGGAGTAAAAGGAGATGATCGCAATGATTGCTTGACAAGACAGGCATCAGTTGAGTGTCGCTAAAATTTTATTGTTATAGGAACAGAAAATTGCATTAAACTGCTCCTTAAAAGAGGGCTTTCGAGTATCCATTTGTATGCCAGTGAATGTGTAACTTAGAGCACTTAGTGTTAGATTCCCAGTGCGAGATCATCCAAGTTTCGGTAATACACTCGATTTAATCTCGGGAAACATGTTTTTTAGTCAATTTTAATCCTGAGTTGACTCCGAGTTAACCCAACAGGCAAAGAGATCAATTCCGCTCTGAATACCGGCGACCTTCGGTTTCAACTGGACTTCTCATGACATACCTCCTTTCTCCTTTCCCGGATACTCGTGGGTTATAATTGATTCTAGTTTAAATAATTATGAGATCGATGCATCATAAAGTGCATCAACCTCAGGTCCTGCTGTTGTGTAAACCACTGTATCTAGAGAAGCTATTGAGATCTCGATGGCCTACCCCATATTGGCCTCGGTCTGCTGTTGAGCAGCCGAAACCTACCCAGAGTTCAGACGGCGTAGTCATACATCTGTAACTCGCGAGGGCATCAGAACTGAGAACGTGGAATCAGCCACTTCTGATTCTGACGCATCCACCATAGTTGATGCATGTAGCGTCATCCCGGAGAATTCCAGATACTCGTCTATTGGGAAGGTATTAAATAGGCTACTAATCTAGCAACACCGAACTGGATTCATTAAACTAAACTCGCAAGAGAGAAGGCGACTTAAATATACTTTACGCATTGCCAATAGAGAGAGTGCTCTTGCCTCTTGGCGACGAAGAAATCAAATCAAATAGATGTCACTAGTGCATACTTGAATGGAAAATTAAAAAAAGAAGTGTACATGTACCAGCCAGAAGGTTTTATCAGCCCGAAGTATACTCAACGTGTCTGTACTGGCTTTCACAATCAGAACGGGAGTGGAACAAGGCTGGACGAAATTTTAAAAAGGATCGGATCAAGAGGTGCAGTTATGATTCCTGTGTTTAGACGAACAACAAAGATGTATGGCGATATACGTCGACGACATCTTATTCGCTTGCTCGAAGAGGTCCCGCCTAGATGAAAGCAAAAACATGCTTGAAAATGAATTTGTCTTATAAAATATAGAAGCGAGAAACTATGTCTGTATCTCACAGAAGCAGGCAATTCTATCTCTACTAGAGCATTGCAATCTGAGTGACTGCAAACGACGAGGAACACCGTTGGAGCCTCGTCAAAAGTGTCAAAGCTGTTCTGATTGCCAACTCACTGATCAAAAGGAGTATAAGCGAATAATCGACTCTCTTCTGTTTATTGCACTGGCAACTAGACCCGATATCCTACTAATTTACTAATTTACTAATGTACCTAAAAATACCACTAATTATTCTTTGATTTGTAGTAGGCCTGAGGATCCATTGTGTGGGTACTAAGATGCTGATTAGGCGACGAATCATGATCGTTGATGCTACACTGGCTATGTGTTAGAACTATCTGGTGCAGCTGTAACTTGGATAACGAAGAAGCAATCGACTATCTGGATTATGTGCCAAGGAAGCAGTGTATTTACGAAATCTTTGGAGCATTGTAAGTCATCAGCTAACGATTTTCTGCGACAACTAGAGTGCACACGTTTTTAAATATATTCATTTCCAGATCACACCCAGAAATATCTATCAGTTATAAAGGGAGGGTTCTACTAAACTATGTACCCCGGAGCTGTAAAGGAGATTTAGAGGTTTTTCTGCAGAAGAGGTCATGAATCAGCGAAGGGTTTTAGGTCTCTCAGTCTCTCAACATTCTTTGCTAAATGCATCAAGCATCGAGATCTCAACACGCATATCTCAAGGGCAGGTCCACGAAAACCGCGCGTCATGAGGTACTACGAACCACCTGAGTACACGATCAATTACAAGCAGTTTACGTAGACACCTTCTTAGATGTAGAAGGGGGCCTTCAACAATGTTCGCATTGAGACCATTCAAGAAGCTATGACCCAGTCAGGAGGGTAATTCTTCCTTACTCAATGGATCGCATTCATGCTCGGTTCCATTCCAACGTTGGCAGCCTAATATTACCAAATTAGTCGCCAGAGGCATTTCCCAAGAAGGAGTCATCTCTTCCTTACTGTGGCTAATGGTTATTAATAAAATGCTACTAAAACTTGACTAGGATAGGAAAAAGGTAGTTGCGTACGCAGATGACGTGGTGATACTCATATGAGGCCAGCACCTTTCTGTGATCAGCGAAGTTATGGAAAGGGCCCTGTGTAAAGTCTGGGTAATAAACTGTGGGCTTGAAGTTAACCCAGGAAAGACTGAAATGGTACTGTTAACCACTAAATCTAAAATACCGGCCTTTATCCTTCCAAAACTCTTACCCCCAGCGCCAAATATCTCGGAGTAATATTGGATAGGAAGCTTAGTTGGAAGTCTTACATAGAGAACATGGCTAGGAAAGTGTGGGTGACACTCTATGCTAGCAATAAAACCATCTTCAACCAATAATGGCTCTCTGGCTGTACACAGCTATTGTACAACCAATTCTTAGCTATGCGTCGCTAGTCTGGTGGCCAGCAATGAGAAAGAAGTACAATGCCACTGAACTCAGCAGATCATCAGCAGTTGGCATCACAGGAGCTCTACGGTCATGTCCGACCGAGGCCCTTAACACCATCTTACCCCCACTACCTTCTGACATATTTATCAGGTACGTTGTGACGCACAGTACATTACTTTACATTAGAGAATTTGGGTGGTTTGCTAGTAGGACGTACGGGCGATGTAATATAAAAAAAGTAATATACAGACAGTACCTGAAGGCATAATACCATCATCTACACACTACTGCATCCCTAAAGTTAGCTTCAACTCCTCATCCGGCATTTCCTACCAATGGAAACTGGAAGGATAGGGCAGTAACGAGACAGTTTGACGCAACAATATTCACTGAAAGATCTAAGATGAAGGATGGAGTCGGTTCAGGTATATTCTCGATTGATCTAAATCTGTCAAGGTCGAGGTGATACAAGCTACCAGATTCAGTTAGTATCTTTCAGGTGGAGATCCTAGCGATAAGGGAGGCCTGCAGGGCACTAAGGCTCAGTAACGCACAAATCGGAAGGGTTGGCTTATGTGTTGATATTCATTCTGCCATAAGAGCGATTCATGTGACCACCACAAACTCAAAACTTGTACAACAGTGCCAAGAAGAATTGGCTTCGATCACCGGCTCTATGGAGAAGGTAGCTGTCCAATGACCTCAGTCAAGGAACGAATTCTCTTCTATTTCAATACTTAGTCACAGCTCAGATGGAGATGTGCAGATGCCATATCAAGATCGATATGGCCATCCTTTTGGTAAACCATTTTTTGTTGACCTGAAAGATCTCTCAGATTACAGGACTATCGAATTGATCTCGTATCTGAACTCTAGAGGGTGGATTTAAGCCGCGCAAATACCCATGCTAGGTCCATTTCTTTCTTTATTCCTTATTCATCGAAACACTTTATCAAAATCGAGATTTATGGTATCAAAATGGCGCTAATTGACAGCAAGGACAGCGAGGTTCGCCACCCTACCTACTTATATAGGAGGCTATTATTTAATGGAAATTGCGTCTGCTATTTGTATCTGTATCTTATGTCATACTCTTGAAAACACTTTCCAGTGCGTCCGGTACTTCTCAAAAAGGGGTGTGTTTTCTCTGATAGAAATTAGAGCTTTTTGCACTTAAGGTCTTTTAATTCCTTTAGTTTCTCTCCATAGGAAATCTTCTTTGTCTTTTTTATCTGTTAGACCACAAAAATATCTACTGTTAGATTCAGCCTTTACTTTCATGGTTAGCGTACCACAGTAAAATAAACTAAGCTCTTTTGCTTCCTTCTACTGTTGTTACTGTTGATTATTTTATTTCCAGAGATATTTCTTAACAAGTGGGGGATAATAGAGGACCGCAGTATGTAGGTATGTTCGAATGTATGTTTCTTAATGCTTTCTAAATGCAATACACGCCGAAGAGCGTTCTGGTTAGACGCCCACTGAAAACTGGCACATCGAATGCCACCCGAGCAGAGAGTTGGTTGATGTAACAACATTTAATTAAATTCAATTAAATTAAAACCAAACGGAACTCTATATAATCGAACGGGATATTGAGAAGACACTTCCAATCATCCAGTCACAGCCATAGTGTGTCATACCTGTTCAGAGAGATCGTTTTGAAAATTTCGCAAAGAGATCATCAGCCAAACATTATCGCCACAACTTCTATCCAGTGCATTCCAACGTGATTCTCAACCTGATTTGGACTCGCCCATGTCCCATAAGGCAATGAAAATCCTTTATTATTATGCATGCATTTTCCTCTTCGTACGAATGTACGTACGAGCGATCGTCATCGATTGAAACCAGCTTAACCCGCCGCTACGCGACCCAAAGGCAATAGCTAATAATTCGAATTCGATACTGTTTGGCATTCGCATAAGCCGCAGCGTAGTTAAAAAAATAATAATATTCCCGCGAACTTTGCATAGAGCACACTTGTGCGCGCATTGCTCTGCGATCACCTGCAATCATAGACGACCCGACCGGCGATCATCGCAGCAATTGAAAAGGAAAAGACGCGCAAAATCAGCCAAAACCATAATCAAATCAAAGTTCGCTCCCCTGTGATCATCGGTTCGAATCATCGATGCCATGAGAGAATATTACGATGATCCTAGCGACGGTCGACCTGACATGATCGGTGATGATGATCTTTCTGCCAGGCCAGAGCGGGGTGAGATCGCACAATATCTGTGTGACGATGGCGATGACGATGACGATGCCACAAAATAGCACAATGCAAATGGAAGAGCAGACAGAGGAGTCGTCGTTCGTCGTGTTGATGTATCAATAGATCACATCGATCAAATCCGATCAGTGTTTTACGCTGATCGCTTTCGGTTCGGTACAAAACATCACTGTGTCGGGTCAATTGGGCGAACATAGAACATCAACCTTCGCACTGGTCTCGCTCTGTCTGTCTGTTCGATCTTGTCCACATAATCAGGCAAAACGAAAGGCACATTAGCATTGCTTTGTGTGGTGGTGTGTGGTTGGTAGAGTTGTGCCCTGTACCCCCAAATGACCAGGCCATATTAGATTCAGCCAATTGACTGACTATGCGCGCATCGACCGTCACAGTCCGCACTATGATGATGAACCGATGAAAGTCGCGCGCATAATTTCATAATTTAAGATTTCCATGGCCAATCAACAGGTCAGATGGAGTACAACAACGGCACAATACCTACACCACCGCCACCGCTGCCACACCACATATAGTCGATCGCGCGCAGTTTTTCCTCCCGCAAATTTTTCTTTTCGTATTCATAGCCTATGTGATGATGAGGATCATCATGTGGATCGAAGGTGTTTTACTCTGCCTGGCTGGCTGGCTGACTGAGCTGATCGCGCGTGCAAACACAAATCGATATGGAAAGCTCGAAATCGTCACGGAAAATCTCTCCGCGCCAGATTCGGCGGATTCTCTGATGTTCGAAAGGTTTTCTGTAAAATGTGAAATCGATTTTTCTTCGGCGATCGGTAGGCGAAAAATTTCCCACCGCTAGAGCTATCAGGTGAAAATCCACTCCTCTCGTTTGTTATTCGATCGCAACTAATCAGTAATAGTGTATGCTGGGGTTGTCGGCGGGAGGGGAGAGGTGCAGGAGATATGGAGGAGATTTGGTTTCGATATGGTTGGGTCAAATGATATTGTACAATATATGATGGGTTGTAAAAATAACGTGACATTACCACAACTAATCGGGTACCATATTATCAAGAGTTGTTTGGAGGTTGGTGGGTTTGCTTGGCATCGTATTGAATGTTGTGCATATGTCTCATGTAATTGAAAAGTATCATACATATACCAAACATGGAGAACCAGTAATTAATACCGAAGACTTTCGCACAAGACTATACATTTGCGAGACTAAATTGTCGTTAGAAAAAGTAACTGCATCACATCGACATTACGATAACGCACAGCATTATTAGCTTATAAATTGATTCTTACCTATAATGCACAAGCTCTTCATCGAAGAAGATCCCATCCACCATGTAATCATTGCGCAGTGGTTGTGAAAGGCTTCATCATCCAAATTCACAGAACGGCGCTTCTACGAGGGCTTTACGATATTTTGTGTTGAAACAAAACATTCGAAACTTATTTATTGATTTTAAAAGTATTCTCCTTAAATATTAATGAAATCTTTCATTAGTCTGACCCACTCTCTGAAACATTGAGCCCATTGCTTTGGAGCAATCTTAGAAACAAGGCTTCGCTGATGAAAACATAACCCTTGGTCTCATCCAAGAACCATGAATTATCAGCAGGCAAATCAAAGGTCTACGAAATAAGGCAAGTAAGCTAATCTTTAAAAGCGGGGAGCCAGCGCCAAGGGCGGCCTGTTTGATCGGCAAAAACATTAAATTTCTTTCAATTACAGAATTCATGACGAAGTACCTGGTGGCACTTGTAGTGGAGATTCCGACTGAGAGCGGATCAAAGAACATCGTGTGTTCCTTGCGGCATACTTTCCCGGCGATGACGTCAACATTTTGCCCTATTAGCTTCAGAAACTCACACTACTACTACTACAAAGACAACAACCTACAATTTATCATTGATTGTGACACAAATGCGCATCATATTGTCTGGGCAGTAGTGACACCCACAGAAGGGATGAGCGTCTTTTAGAATATCTCGTTACTAGTAATGTAGAAATTATTAATAAAGGCTCGAAACCCACATTCATAAACACGATTCACGAATAGATACTTGACTCACGCTTGCCAGTCCATTTATATCTTATATCATCGAAATTTGACATGTGTCCGATGAAGCCTTTCTGTCTGACCATCAACACATCAGGTTTGACCTGCTAGATAGATTGGCACATGCTTCTTTCAAATACGATCCTAAGTCTACGGACTATAATCTTTATCGGGGACTTGTCCTCACTAAGATAGATATGCTACCTATGCTACCATAGGCGACCTAGGCAGAATATCAGTTATGTGACGTGTTGCTTACTTCCTACTATGGCAGCTGTGTCCCCAAAACCAGTCTGAGTAAACGTAAAGTAAAGTATTCCTCTGTATCACGGGAAAAATGTTTAGTCCAGATAAGGTTAAATGGCCCATAGGGTCCTTCAAAACATTCAAAGCACCCGGCGGAGATGGTATTTTTCCAGCGCTCTTGCAGAGAGCAATTGAGCTCATCCAGCCGGGGTTGATTTCTTTATTTACAGCCAGCTACAACTGGGGTTACCTTCCGCATACCTGGTGAAATGTTAACAATATCTTTATCGCCAACCCGTCTACGTCTAGCCCTCTACACTTGAGTCAATTCGCATACAGGAAAGGAAAAAGCATAGAGGGTGCCCTTCACTATCTACTCAAAAAGATAGAAGGGACATTTCTCTCCAAGGAAATAGCTTGTGCTGTGTGCTTTCCTTGATATTGACAGTGCTTTCCATAACATTAGCTACGATTCAATAACAAAAGCAATCAGTAGCAGAGATATCAGGGGTGGACCAACCAATTGATAAGAGCCATGCTTGAAAGTCGAGTCATTACTTCCTCCTCAAGGGGAGTATCTGTGTCGGTGATTGCAGCTAAGAGCTGTCCACAAGAAGGCGTCCTCTACCCCATTCATCCATCCATATACCGTGAAGGTGAGACCAATTATCACGTACGGGGCCATCATACGGTGGCCGAAAGTTCTTGAACAGACAAGGTTAATTAAGATTCAGAAGCCATTAGATGCGCTTTCAAGCTGCAAATAGAATATGGGTACAAACCATGACTACGTGGGAAACCGGAATATTCTTGACTCAATTCCCGAAAGAGACATGTTTTTATGAGGCTAGGGAGTACTGTTTCGGCAGGTTATTTGAGGTAAAAATATTGGACCGAGCAATCTGGTCTAATGTTGCTCCAGCACTAAACAATAAAGGTCTACTCTGGTACACAGTCGGGTCAAAGATAGATTCTGGGGTATTCGGACCAAACACCAAGGTCTCAATACCAATGGATAAGAGTCTCATTGTTTCCTAAGCGGAGCTCCATGCCATTAATGTCTGCGCTAGGATAAACCTTAGTAAGATTATTACAGTCGCTACGATTTATATCTTTTCAGATAGTCAGGCAGCACTGAAAGCGCTATTGTCCAGTATAATGGATTCCAAATATGTTAAATGCTGCTACGATGCACCCTGGTCACCAGGGTGTTGCATTGAATTGTGTTGTATTGAATTGAAACTGCAGTGAGTATCGTTGCCCACAATACGTGAGTGTTACTAATTTACTAATACTACCGTAATTAAATAAACTGACCTTTAGATTGAGATTTTGGTCAAAAGAGATGCCCTTTCGGTAAGCGACTAAATTTCCCAGCTCTCGTACAAACGCATCATTCCACTTTGCGCGATATTATGTAACATGTGATGTGGAACAAGCTACCGAAACCTGATCCCAATCACAAATGCACACAAGGAGCCAAATCAATGTATGTATGTGTGTATCGCATGCCAAATGCTAATTGTCATAAGTTGTTGCTTACGCTGACACTTGTGACTTTTTGATTGCATTAGCATGCGCGCAGAAACTCACACAGATCACACAGGGGTATCTTGTTGTTGTTGTTGTTTGGAGTACCAACCAACAAGCAACTACTAGAAGACCAACCCAGTATACCTATAGCCAGCCAGCCAGCCAGTCAGCCCCTAGCGGCCAAACAACTCATTACACAAATGAGGATCGATTCATGTTTACAGAGTTGTCGTTGCTTGTCGTCGTCGTTGTTCATCGTATCTGTATCTCGCGTATCCAGGATAGCAATTCAGTCTGTCAGGCGTTGTGCGCATCCAAAACTGTGTGTTTCGATATTGCCATCAACATTCCTAATTACCCGATAAATTACGTTTCGTATGCTGTGACTAGAATGCGCACTTGCGGATCTGCTGATAAAAATCTCTGTGCGGCCATTGAGAATTGTGGAAAATCAATAAAATCGTAGAGCAAACGATAACATGTGAGACCTCATGTTAGGCGTCCTGGTGCTCTGGTGTTGGTGTTGTGTCGGCTGCATGCGATCGGACGGGGCGTTTTCTCGTCGCTGTAAGTGCAGTGCAGTGCGCCTGGTAATTGCGCATGTTCATGAGAAACTAACTGCTGTGGCCGCTCACAGCTTCACCGTGTTGAGGTCATATTTTGTTTCATCTGCTTTTGCTTTAATTTGCCCATAATCCAATGGGCGAATATTCTTGACAGACACACACACACACTCTACAGCTAGACTATCTCCGTTCGGCTGCCTTTGGATTTGGAAGCCCCCAACATATCGCTTTATGGATAAACTGTTGTAAAAGAAGAAAAAACTTTCCCATAAAGTTCGGATGTTATTTGTAATTACTGGTGTGTCGTTCGATCGGGTTATTTGTATCTGTTTCGCCTGCATTTTAAGGCGATTGGGGTAATTTAAAATGCGGACATCTCTCTACTCAAAATCGCTACAGTGTAGCTATAACCAATTATCAGTAATTCGGTGTTGTTTTCGTTATAATAATAATTAATGTGACATTCAGTGGCGTATGGGAAATTAAAAACTACGTAAAACTGTTTCGACGGCAGCCACGGTAACGCAACGGAGTGTATTCATGTGGGTGGATATTTGTAGCTTGTTTGTTATTTGGAGAAATTATCATCATCATCATTATAATCAACAACACCATTTTTATGGTTCTTTTTTTGGTTTTTTTTATTGTAATAAAAAGGAGAGCAACTCTATTGTTTTTTTTCTTATTACAGCAAAATAAGAAGCTATAACTCTCTATTTTCGATTATAGCGAACTGTAGATTATAGTAAAACGTAGAGCAACTCTAACGCTCTTTTTCCGATGGTACTGAAAAACAGAACAAATATAACTCTCTTCTTTAGTTATAGCAAAACATGAAGCTTATTTTTCCGATTATAGGAAACCATAGAATTACGGTAACTCTCTTTTCCTAATTAAAACAATATTTTCACTCCATTTTTTCGGTTAGCAAAACATAAAAGAATCATTTTTTTTCGATTATAGTAAAATACGGAACAGCTCAACCTACATTTTGCCGATTATAGCAAAACATAGAGCAACTCTAAGTATCTTTTTACGAAGATACTGTAAAACAAAACAACTATAACTCTCTTTTTTCGGTTATTGTAAAACATTGAGTAACCCTTATTTTCCTCTTCCGACTATGGGAAACCGTAGAAATACATTTACTCTCTTTTGCAGATAAAAACAAAACATAACAAAATTGTCACTCTATTTTTTCGATTAGCAAAACATAAAAGAACTGAAATCATTTTTTTTTTCGATTATAGTAAATCATAGAAAAAATCTAACTGTCTTTTCTATGAAAGCGAAAAATGGATCAATTATAATTATTTTATTATCCGGTGGTAGCAAAACATGGAGCAACCCTTACTTAATTTTTCCGATTATAGTAGAACATAGAAAACTCACTTTTGCAGAGTAAAACAAAACATAGAAAAAGTCTTATTCTCTTTTACCGATAATAGCAAAATATAAAGCAATCGATTTGTTTGTTTTTTTTTCAATTATAGTAAAACTCAGACTATAGAAAAATATAGAACAGCTCTCTGGTCTCCATGATGACCATAAACCCAACCGAGTTTGACTTTCTTGTGTCTGGCAAGAGATTGCAGAGCATCGTAACGGTTTTCTACAGATATTGAGTCCATTAAATTGGACAAAAGTGCTTTAAGTGCTGCCTGGCTATCTGAGCAGATATATATTCTAGCGCCTTTAATTCCTTTATTAAGGTTAATCATGGCGCAGATCTCAATCTCGTGGAGTCCCGCCTAGAAAACCGATGGACTTTTCCCAATTGGTATCGAAACTTTGTTGATCGGTCAAAGACACCAGCTCCAACTCCAGTTTCCATCTTTTATCCATCTGTGAAACAGACCACCATTGAATACCATTGCACCAGTTCACTCGGTCCAATATGTCTACCTCAAATTTCCTTCCGAAACAGTGCTCCCTGACCATAATGTCGGGGATAGTGCAGAACATGTCTCTTTCAGGAATTGAATTACGACTATTCCTGTGACGCACATAGTCACCCGGTTTGTATCTGTATTATAGTTGCAGCTTAATTGCGCATCTAGCGGCCGTCTTCCTAATGCAGATTGGCAGAGGTGAAAGCCCTACAACAGCTTCTGTGGGGCTGTTGTAGGGCAGGTGCGCATGGCACCCGTTATACCTAGACAGGCAGCTACTTGTAGCTTCTGAAGCTTAATTGCCGTTGTCTGTTCAAGAACTTTCGGCCACCAAACGATAGCCATGCGTACGTGATAATAGGTCTCACCATCATTGTATACATCGAATGTAACATTTTAGGATTAAGACCCCAATGCAATCGAAAGCTCCCTCAATGTCGAGGAAGTCACACAGGGCCTTGGTACGAAAAGACTGCCATCTGTAGAAGCGCTGGAAAGATCTCATCACCGCCGAGGGCTTTTAAATGCTTAATAACCTTGTCCGGACTGAAGATTATATCAAATAAACTATCTACCCTACTAGTAATACAGTCCCTTTGTTCAGTTGCGTTCAGGTACGTGTATGGTGCACGAGTGCACGAACCTGGAAAATAAACCTGAAGTATGGTTCTGATTATATCTTCACGGTGCCATAGGCCTTTTTCAATAAACCTACACAGTTTGTCTGATCTTTAACTAATGCTTTATGGATTCGTGCCGCTACTGGCATTTTGAAATGTTTTCGCAGCATTTGCGCCACGTGGCACGTTTGGATCGTCTTAACTCAGAGTTGTACTCCATAGGGGTAAACCTATATTCGTCCTAACTTTTTCGTTCGCTTAGCAGAGTTCAAGAGTTTTCTGACTTTCTTCCTAAGCTTAGCTTAGGGAACAATTTAGTCTACACAAACTGGTTTTAGGGACACAGCTGTCATGACAGGAAGAGAGCTACACATAATTAAGTTGATATGCTGCCTCATCTAAGTACCCTGTAGCCTTTGGATCATATCTGAAGAAGCATGTGCCAGTTTGCCAGGAAAGTCAAACCTGATGTGTTGATCTGTCAGCGAGTTTTCAGCAAAGTCGAAGATAAATGGACTGCCGAGAGTGTGGTCAAGTAGCTCTTCGCGAATCGCATTTATGAAGATAGGTTTGGATCCTTTATTAAGTATATCTACATTACTACTAATAAGATATGCTAAGAGACACTCCCACTTCTATTCATGTTGCTGCTGCCCCAGACCTCATTATGTGCATTTACATCGCATTTTATGAGTTACTGGAGATTTCTTTTCCGGCAGTGCTCTATCAGCTCTAAGACCTCTCCTGTACGCTAATTATAGTAAAACCCCAAACAAGGCAGTAGAAGAATGCTAATATGTTTTCAAAGATAAAAAAAAATAATAACTATACCATGAACAAATAAAATACAAAACAATAAACTACTTATTAAGGGAGTCATAATTTACGGTATTAATCACATTAATCACATTAAGTGGGCGTCGTGGCTCAGTGAAAGTGAACATGGCTGCTGAGCAGGAGGTTCCGGTTCGAATCCCAGCAACACCAAAAGTATTTTTCACGGTGTCCCACCTCTCGCGAATGGGTGACAAACGTTCCGAGAGTAATACCTTGTCACGGAAAGCTTCTCAATTCGCCGTTCGGATCCGGCCTTAAATTGTAGGTCCCTTCCATTTGTGTGTCCAAAAAATTAACATGTGCAGCACAAATGGTCGCGAGAAGTTAAGCCTTGGACCGCAATGGTCTTTCGCGCCGAATATTATTATTAATAATCAAATTTTCTAAACTTAATTTTATGTCAGCACATAAGTGAAAGTCCTATCAAAAATCCAGCATGTTTGTAGATAGAAGCAAAAGTGGTAAACTCTCAAAATAAATATAACAATTTTTTCTTCAAAACGTCTCATCTTCTACTCTCGCTGACCACAAGCAAATAAATTAAAAAAAAGTCTCTGTCTCAATATAAATTGAAATACAATCGAAACCTCCAACAAATACTGAAACTTCACACAAATTCAAAGTGAACATAACTTTTGTCTCGATTTGATGGCCATTTCGCACCATTTCGCAGTTGTCGTGCGCTTTAAGGCATCATGAATAGTCAGGATCAAGGTGGCCTGCTGTGAATTTAAGTTGAATTCGACATTCACCAGAAAACTATAATACATAAAATGAATACGAAAGCAACAACACGAAGATATCATTCTTCTATGTGTGCACTGCATATTGCGCTCGATAGACTTCTGTTGTAGTAGTTGCTAGTGATTTGTGTCCACACTTTGCCAGCTGACCTAATCTTGATCCTATATGGAGGCCGGCCTTCGATTTGGAGGAAATTGAGGATATTTTTTTGAAAAGGGGAATTGCAATGGTAATGTTATCTCCCTTTCCCGCTGTATTACTTTCCATAGAGGAATTTCTAGTTTTAATCGACGCTTGCATTATATGTTTAAAAATAAAAACAATTTTTCGCCCTATTCCTCAGAAGTCATTATTGTAAGCACACTTGAACTGCTGCTGAAAAATTAATATCCGCAGAATTGTCTATTCGGGGTCATTTAATGTACCACATTGGATTGGATTGGATTTTGTGAGAACGAACGATTCAGTTGGATTGCTTTAGGCATAATGGCTAGTTAAGCAATGCAAAAAGAGTGAATATTTGTTTAAAATTACTTTTGCATTCACAGAATTTAGTAATAACTTAACTTTATTTATTTTTGTTGTTGGTTTTCATTTAGATTCAATTTCAATAAGCGATGATGATGATAGGGAGTAAGAAGGCTAAGTTGAATAGCATTCTAAAAATCATAATATTAAAAATTTACGTAATTTGTACCTTAAGGCAATTAGATTATTCTGATCATTCATTAAATTGGGTGAGCAGCATAACTAAAAGAAAATATTAATAATAATAATAAACGTTCGTTTCCTAAGTCTTTTGTATTTCTTAAAATATTTCTGCGACATTACTTGGCTTCTCTCAGTTGCGTCGCTAGTTAATTGTTCTTTTATTTAATCGAGGAAGAGGAAGGAATTAATTGGCTGGCATCGGCTTATCTCGCCCACGACCACGTGGAATCTCTCCCTGGTGATAACCTGGAGAAATTCATAGCAGAGGCGAAAAGATGTAATACCAGTCTCATTATCGGCTGTGATGCAAATGCCCATCACTCAGTATGGGGCAGTTACGACATCAACTACAGGGGTGAGATACTTTTCGATTATATTTTAAGTACAAACCTAACTGTAGTCAATACTGGTAATGAACCAAAATTCGTAACCAGGAAAGAAAAACATTTACACGTACACTCTGATCTTACTATTCGACCCCTTAGCATGGGGGGGGACATTAATGAATTTGGCAACATGGTCAAGTTACTCACCTGTGCTTTTAATAAAGCGCTTTCGGCTTCCTCCCCTATCATTTTTTCAAGAGGCAAGAAGAGACCACATTGGTGGACCTCGGAGTTAGGGCATTTCAGGAACAGCTGCAGGAAGCTATTCAACGTAGCCAAGGCAGGCTACAAGGAAGCTGCCTGGGATGCTTAAAAAGCATCTCTCAAACTTTATAAAAGAGAAGTAAGGACAGCCAAGTGTTCTTCTTGGAGACTCTTCTGTTATAAAATAGAAGAATCTTCTGAGGCACGTAGGCTAAGAAAAATCCTCGCAACCAATCCGATAATGCCGAGCTGCCTGAAAAAAGCATATGGCCCGTGGACTACCTCAAACGAAAATCTCACTTTACTGGCAGCTCCCATGTTTTAAATAATGTCAGTCTTGATAGGGTAGACACTCGTACAACTATCTCCAATGATCTGATAAATGAGGACAAACTCCTTTGGGTGCTACAAAGCTTCAAACCATACAAATTTGCCGGACCTGACGGCATAATTCCAGCCGAGCTGCTAAAGGACTTCGGATGTTATCCCTTCTTTGCTAGAAACAATCCAAAGAGTTGTCCCGATCTAGTCCATATTTAAATTTTATGGAGGAAAGTAAACGTGGTCTTCATACCCAAAGCTGGCATATGGTCGCACGTAAGTCCAAAGGATCACAGACCAATCAGACTTTCATCATTTCTGGTGAAGAGACTGGAAAGACTGATCTATATCTACATATGCATTGACAAAAAACTCCTGTCTGCAGATCAGCACGCGTATACTAAATTCAAATCTGTAGAAACAGCAATGCACATTGCAATGGTACTTCTGCTGTATGATTAAAAAAAAGCAAGCAACTAATTTTTCATTGGTTTTTTGATAACTCTACGTCTCCCAAAGATTACGCTTTTTACTTCTGTAGTAATCACCAAATACCCTCTCAAATAGTGATGTTAAAACTATTAATGGGTCTTTAAAGGAATTTATTTTTAAATTAAAACACTTTATGCACACTCATCTATCTTGATGTGCATCACTTTTCGTTGTGGTGGTCCCCTCATTAACATAATCATTGTCGGCCATTAATATTTGATTGTGCGAACATGAAAATTAAAGAAACAAAAATCCTCCATCTAAGCCACCTACAAGCTGAAACTAACCATCAGCGCTAGTACACTCTGTAGATAAAGTTAATCACTTAACTTAACGTATATGGCCAAGTGAAATAAAATCTAATCGCAAACTTAGCGTGCAGTGAATTGACCAACCAACAGAGTCAGTCAACATTAACAAACGACACTTGCACCAGCACCAACACAAACTCTACTACTACTACTACTACTTTTAGTAACACACAAGCACCTGTCGGTCAACATTTTAAACGAATCGTTTTTCAAAAATAATTTATTAGCAGATGGCAACGAATTTAATGCCAATACTAAATCTTGCTAAATAAATACAACGCCGACGAGGAGACAAACCCCAAAGCTATGTGGAAAATATTTGTAGCTAACTTGCTATAGTGGAAAAAAAATTGATTGACCAATAAACATGCAGCTTCATTTCATATCTGGGGATACGCGACAACGACAACGACAACGATTTTGCGATCTGCGTCACATTTCAGATGATCTATGTATTGGAAGTGTGATTTCGTTCCATATAGTATCATTTAGTGATATTTTTTATGTATGTATTTGTGTAGAGCAAGAGCAATGGCGTCGGTCTGATGGACCAGCTGCAATCAGTTGAACTGGACTTAGATATTAGACGAGATGAGGTTGAGACATATGGAAAAGGCGGACGGTCGTATAATATATCATTTACACGAGTTTGCCTTGCTTTTGCTTTTGATTTTGCTAATGATGTCGTCTTATCGACACAGATATGTTCCCAGAAGTACTAACTACCTACAAGCTCCCATATGCGGATTAGCTGTTCGAAGCTTTTTCACATTTTTAACACACCAAGTGTACAGGGTTTTCTTACAACAAAATATAATAGAAACTGCAAAATTTCCTTACATACTAATTAGTTAAAGCAAACACTCTCAAAAGGGTTATATGTTATTGCAAATATGAATAAAAAAACATGCCGCTCATAAAATACAGCAATGCCATAACTGAAAACACGAACGTTTTTCTTTTGTCTGAAGTTGGTGGCTCATTTAATAACAAATATCATTCACCTTGGTACAAAAAACAATTTTTGCCATCCAAAACATAGTCAATCCATGTCTATCCAGCTCACCAGTCTTTATATATAAAACTTCTTCCTATAGAAACGCACAAAATGACACGAATTTTGGTGTTACTGGGATTCGAACCCCACGAACCTCCTGCTCAGCAGACATGCAGTTATCCATTGTGTCACGGCGCCCACATACTCGTCCTATAACCATCGTACAATCATCCAATAACTATCCTTTAATCATCCTATAATGTCAAATAATCATATAATTGTGCTATAAGCATCTTCCCATCATCCTAAGACATCCTATAACCAACACTCAAAAGACCACTAGAAGACCTACAAAAGACCCCCAAAAGACCCCCTAGCATCTTGCCCAAAAACCCTCAAAAGACCCCCTAGCATCTTGCCATCATCCTAAGACATCCTATAACCAACACTCAAAAGACCACCAGAAGACCTACAAAAGACCCCCAAAAGGCCCCCAAAAGATCCCCAAAAGACCTACAAAAGACCCTCAAAAGATTCCTAAAAAGACTCCCAAAAGACGCTTAAAAGCCGTGAAAATAAACTCCAAAAAGGCCACCAAAAGACCATCAAATGAATCATAAAAGACCCCCGAAAAATCATTAAAGACCTCCAAAAGATCCTCAAAAGACCCTCAAAGGACCCCCAAAAAATCTTCAAAAGATCCTCAAAAGGCTTTCCAAGATACCCCCAAAGACCCTTAAGACCCTCAAAAAAACCCCAAAAACCCTTAAAAAGAATTGAAAGATATCATAGAATTATCTGATGATGCAGTCGCACAAGATAATATAGATGGGGATTAATCAACCTTGATGACGAAAACGCCGAAAAAATCATTAAAGACCCCCAAAATATCCTCAAAAGACCCTCAAAGGACCCCCAAAACACCTTCAAAAGATCCTCAAAAAGACCTTTAAGACCCTCAAAAGGCCCCCCAAAGGACACTCAAAAGACTCCCCAAGAACACCCCAAAGGCCCCCCAAAAGACCACCGAAATACCACCAAATGACACTCAAAATACCCCCGATGGACCCCTACAAGGCCATCAAAACACCCTCAAAAAACTCCAAAAAGACCCTCAGAGGACCAAAAAAGACTACTCATTAAAAGACTCCCAAAATACCCTCAAAATACCACCGGAAAGACCCACAAAAAACCGTTATAAGACTCATACAAATCGGTTGAGAAATTACTTAGTTCCCAAAATTTAAAAATGTAACACAATAACGTGAACAATAATGTGACTCAAAATCGCAACACAAAATTAATTTTGATGCCGTACCCATTCTCATCGCCGATCAAGTAGTTTCACTCACAAGAACTTCGTTCTTCGGGTACAAATTTTTATGTTTACATCGAAACCAGCCTTTATTATCTGTTTTTGAGATCGGGGCTATTTCAAACTATTTTCTTTTTTACACTCTTCACACGCTTCACACGCGTCACATGCGACTCACAACACGCATCAAACGCGGGATATCAAAATTGGCCCTTGACATTGAGCCGCTCAGATAATTTCAGTCCTATAGGTCGAAAGGTGGTTAAAAAAGACTTAAAAAAACAAGAAAATGACACGATATCAACCCATCACATGCGCCACACGCGACACGTATCATATGTGGAATATAAAAAATGCTATTTTGGACTCACACACACTCACAAACTTTAAGCTCTCTAGGTCGTGTGGAAGGTGGTTAAAAAGGACCTCAAATTAGTCGAAAATACTGACAGCTTAACCCATTTTTGTCTGTATTTTCGACTAATTTGAGGTCCTTTTAAACCACCTTCCACACGACCTAGAGAGCTTTCTTTTACATCGTAAAAATAAGTATAGTAATCATTACTATAAAATAAAATTCGGACTCAAAACAGGGATGGGGTCGGCCTTGAATTGTTAGTCACAGTGCTCCAAAAGGTTTAATTTCAAAAACAATAAAATGCCATTAAACTCACTGTACATTTTAGTGAACGGTAACAAAGTGATTCTCCGCTTTGCCCAGTTTAATTTCGTCATGGTGCCTTGTCTTAACTCTTCACCTCTTCCTCTTACCATACGAATTAATTCTCTTTTAATCCGAAACTGTTTTGAACCATAAATTACACGTCAATCGTTATGGTCTCCTTTTGATCAGAACCGCGCCTACTCGCGTATACGGGGTATACCAATTTGTTCGTCTTCCTATGAAATGTAGGACATGCTACCAAAACGCACAGTTAATTCCTGATCCATGACAAATTAAAAAATTGACAGCAGCAGCAAGGTCTATATATACGGCCGGCCTATATATACGCCGATCTTCTTTGATCGGAAATTAATGTAACAACATGGAAATTTCGTGGTGCATTGCTCAACCGTTAATTATTAATTCTGCCTCACCAATCAGGTGATTGGGGCGGCACAGCTCGACACGGCACGGCACCCAAGTTAATCTGAATTTAATTGTCTACCATTGAACTGGAAGATTTAAATTTTTAATTTTTTTTTTTTGAATGTTCCCGCTTTTATCACTGCGATAGTTAATATAGATCTGCGACATTCTCTCATCATACGTGTAAGAGTTTTTTAATATCGCCTCATTGTTATCGGACCTGAGGAATCATTATAACCAATTTATATTGTTTATTGTTTATTAATTTTTAATAATTTAGTTGCGTCGATTTGGTTTGAGTTTACACGCAAACAAGCGTTGATGAAGCGGAGAAGATGCAGATGTTTGGTGGCAATGGTGACGGAGACTGCCCGTGACTTATCGTACCTTGTAATAATTATCGAGATATTGTTTAAACCGCATCTGTTACTAATCGCTGAATCGGTTTTCAGTATATCACATCAGTTCCAGCAGGCGGATAAAGAGATCTTTGATTGGAGATTATAGTTAGGAAAGAAAGATTTGATGCGATTAATGGGTGTGCGTAAGAAGATATATTTGTATGCAAATTCCCTCCGATTGTTGTAAGTATTGTTATTAACGAGGTATTTCGTGGGTTTGGTTGAAATTTTGAAAATATTCAGATTTTATTAAGTGTCGCCGTTTTTGGGTGGAGAGGACTTTTTCATGTTTTTAATATAAAAGCATTTGATGAGATATTAATTTGTTAATGAATATTTTACACTCTGGTCAATAATTAGTTGCTTTAACAAAAATGCACATACGAGTATTACCTGTTTGTCCGTCTCACATTAATGACTGAAAACTGCCATTCCGTTGGTATCAAGTATGTAACAATTATGGCTTATTGCGCTGCCGTGCAACGTAGTTCGATACAATAAAACAACAACAACACTGCTTGCTTGCTTGCACCATGACTTGGCAAAACCGAATGCATGTCATGTGTGCTACGACTTTATTCAATATCCAATCATAATTTAGCACAAATGGCACATCATGCACCTGATGCTAATATGAGGGGTTTGGTTGGTCGTACCCCTCCATCAGTTGTGTTGATTTAAACCGCTCTGGACCGCAATTCTTTCGCCAGCAACCATCATTGATTTCTAATTATTCGGAATTTTTAGTTCGATCACAATCGTGTTATTTATCTAATCGTTTAGATGTGATGGCGGGATTTACATTTTGTACAACGTATTTGCATTTACAATTACAACTATAATGTATTAATAAAATTAAAAAAAATGCATAGATAAACAAAGAAAATACAAAAAGCAAGTGAGTATAATAAGAACCGCTCAGGTTAATTATAGTATAAAGTATTAATATACCTTGTAAGTTTATGTTCTTACTTCTTGTTTAAATCAAAAGGCCGACAAAATACCATAAAAGACCCTCAAAAGATCCCCGAAAAGATCTCCCAAAATACCTCGGCAAGACTCTCAAAAAACCTCCTAAAGTACCTCAAAAGATTCCCAAAGGACCCCTAAAAGACCCCCAAAAGATTCCCCAGAAGACCTCCAAAATGAACCCTAAAAGACACTTGAAGGACCACCAAATGAGCATCAAAAGATCTTCAAAATACCCCCAAAAGACCCCCAAAAGACCCCCAAAAGACAATCAAAAGACCCCTAAAAGATCCCACAAAAGATTTCCAAAAGACCCACAAAAGATACCTGAAAGATCCCCAAAAATACCTCAGAAAGACTCTCAAAAGACCTCCAAAAGTCCCTCAAAAACCCCCAAAATATTCCCCAGAAGACTTCCAAAAGACCCCAAAAAGACCCACAAAATATCGCCCGAAGGACCTCCAAAATACCTTCAAAAGACCCTCAAAAGACCCCCAAAAGACCATCAGGTTTCAGTATATCATCAGGCAAAAGATACCTGAAAAGATCCCCCAGAAAAACTTCAAAAGACCTCCAAAAGTCCCTCAAAAGGTTCCCTAGAAGACCTCAAAAAGACACCCGAATGAACCCCAAAAGACCCTCAGAAGACCCCCAAAAAGTCCCCCAAAAGGCCATCAAAAGACCCGCAAAAGATACCTGAAAAGATCCCCCAAAACACCTCAGACCCTCAAAATACGTAGCTGTTGAAATATATATTTTTCACACACCCATAGACCAAAATTAATGTTTCATACACTATAACCTAGCTTCGAAAGTAGCGGAATGTTGGATGTTCTCCGGATAACTCCAGAAAGGAAAGTCCGATCGATTACACAAAAGTCTTTCGCTAAAATGATTTTTAAAATAAGCCAAAGAACTTATAAGTTTATGAGGTTTGCACATCAATGGATTAAGGTACCGGCCATACAATCAGAGTAAATAACTTTTTGCTTCAAACAAAATGTAAGCCTAAGAAAAATTTAATACGACAATTTTTCTGTTGATATTGAAGCGAAGTTTTGGAAATTCCCAGCCAGTGTACAGCTTTTTTTTCTTTTTATTATTTTGAATTGTTTATTTAATGTACTGATCTTTCTTTCACAAAAATGTTCACCGCATGTATCCATTACTTGCAACATATCTTCATTGACTTACATAAATACAACAAATTTATTTCCAACACTAAGTGTACAACACAATTACACCATTCGACACTTTCTTATCTGCAATATCATATCGATAACTTGCTGAGAACTTTGTGTACATTAATGAACCGGTAGCTGAATATCTACATGTTCCTATCACATGTTCCGACACATCGAAATGCACACCATGTGACACCAATGACACCAGTATTGGTATCGATTCCTCGAACAGAAGCGCGAAATACTCAAATTGTATCCGGCTGTGGAATTGTTGTTGAAGTTGCACATTTATCGACTCCCAGCATAGAAAGTGTAAGACGAATAAGATATCAATTAACAGTTTGGGAAAATTTTAGCAAGAAACTTGTATCGTTTGGGACGTTTTTTACGAAGCGGCATGAATGTACAGATTGCGTTGGTAAAATACGATCTTCAGTATACGAGTATACTCCATTATATTCATGGTAAACATTTTCGACCCGATTGCACAGACAAATATGATGGTGAAACATTGTCTACGATTTAATTTAATTCATAGCTCTGTGCAAACTCCAACATCCAAACAACAGTTAACAAATGGAAGATTTCACATTATCGTCGACTGAACAAACCGCCGGCAAATTGTCAACGGTTTCCTTTTACGGGGCCAACATGATGGGAACAAGCAATGAAATATCAGGAAGAAAAACCGCATATCCGGTTTTCAACAAATTCCAATTCCACTTTGACATCCCAGATCGATTCTTGATTAGAGTGGCCTACCACCACAAACATCAGCAGGAAGCGCACAAGCACTTGTATTGATTGGTCAGTAATTCATAATTTTATTCTTTCCCTCTTACTTCTTCTGCACTGTAGTGTGTTTTCACCATTTTCACTGTTAGCTTTACACCGGACTATCTTATAATGCATATCTCGCATTTCTAGCTCTTTGTTCGAATTGTCATCGATATGCATCGGCGGCGCTGCAATGAATTGCTTTGCAGAGATAAAACTGTGACTTGTTTGCTCGTTTGGCATATATGGTTGGGTGCTTTACTTATTGGTGTTTGTGTTTGTTTGGGTGAGCAGGGAGTTCGGATTATTGTAGATGGACGATAAAAAAAATATTAATTTTGATTGCTAATGCGCCTGCGCCCTATTATGGCAACGACCCCTACGAAAAATTCGACCAAAGTGGCGCAACACCAACAACAAATTACATTCGAGACGAGTTAGGTAAGCGCGATGGTATCAGAGTTAGTCCGTAGAATAGGCGTATAGCTGAGCTAAGCTGAACTTATGGACATATGGAAAATCCAGTTTTTATTTCTGTGGGACACACGCGTATATTAGTAGAGATGGGAGGATGCGAACGGCCAACACACCAACGACTCTCAGGTCGTCCAAATCTCTTGCCTAGTTGGATCATTGAAAAGGCATAAGCGGCTGTATGCGTCGCCGCGGTACATATAGACGGTATCATATTTTCAATTAGACCTTTGATCTTACGTTATGTGCTGGTGGTGGTTGTGGAGTCTCGTACCACAAAAGCACATTCTGCTCATAAGATGCACCACTCATCGACTAATGTCCAGATAATACTGAGAAGATGCACCACTCACCGCCTAATGCCCAGATATTACTCAGAAGATGATCCACTCTTTGCTATGAATCAACATGATGATGAAAAGTATGCGACATCGCCCGTTTGGTGGTGGTGCGATATTGATGATGAAAAAACACAAACGAAAATTGTTCCAACAACACACTGGGTAACATTGAAAGAGATACCTGCAGGAAGTAGCAATCGATTTTGGTGCAACATTAACACAATTTCCATCCATCACGCTTTAATATGAGAATAAAAATTTCTAGAACTTGATCGCCAGCACCATCTCGTTCGTGATGTCTGAGTGTTTATCTCGCGGGTAAGCTAAGCTCACCTGAATAGCCGTTGAAATGTAAATCTCTCCGTCGATGCGGTTGTTGGAATCATCTTCTTCAAATTTTAAGTGTGCAGCACCACCGCCGTGTACCTATATCGTGCAAAACCTGGAAGCCATCACATCACATCACATCGGTGTGAATCATTTTGCATATGTCCCTGTCTCTCTCTCTCTGTGTGGGTAAGTGATGGCGGCGGCGGTGGTGGCGGCGCTGACGGGGCTCCTCCGAAGAAGAAGAAAATGATTTGATGATCGTTTTAGACACTCCATCAATTCGTGATTTTTACGAGCGCTCCTCAATGGATGGATGCATGATGGCTATTCCCATTCCACATTTCTAATAGTAATGCTGTAATTCCCATCTATCCAGATCAGTTGTAGAAGCATCGTCCGCCGCCAAGAGAATGTTATATGGCGATACGCTGCTCACGTGATGGGATACGAGACGAGTTGTCCGAGTTCTGCCTGAAGGCTGATCCTCCCTTCGTATGCTTCTGAGGTAGCTACTGATGCTGCTGAACCGAACCCAAACGAGCGAAACGAAACGAGAACAAGAGAAAATATCGCTGGGCTGTGTATGGTCTCTAAGGTGTCTCAGGTATGTAAATTAGTTCAAGCGTCGATTCATTCCACATTCATGAGGTCATTTTCGTGCTGCATCAGGTGACTTGACACGTGCAGCGTGTGAGTCTGTATTGAGTTTATGCCACAGATAATTCATTTTATGTGGACAGTTGGGCGTTGGGCTCCAGTTTCAACGTTAAAGTCCTCATCGCTTCATCTGTTTGGTGTGATTGGTGTCAGCTAGAAAATAAAAGCTGCTATACCGCATTAGATCAGCATGTTAGCCATCCCGCCGGCGGCGGTTGCCTGTCAGTAAGTTTCTCTTCAAATCTTGACCGAAAAATTGTTGGCAATTAATATTTTCGCCGCCATTGCCGAACAGGTTGCTGATTGTTTTAAAAAAGCGTTTTAGCGCAACGGATTTTTGCATTTTATGTATAAAGTAGTCAATCGGGGATTAGGGTTACAATGCGGCCATGCCCCTTATTAGACGTGCTACACCAAATCAAGCATTTAATTGCCTGTAAATCTCTTTCTGCCATCTCTGTTAACGTAGCTCTGTTGAAGTGTGTGTGTGTGTGTGTTTGACGTCTAATTTGAGATTAGCATCTTGTGTAGTTGCCTTTTACAGCGGAATTTATGACAGTGAACTGATTGCGTGCTGTCAAGCAGTAGCTGCGCGTGAACACACCTTTAGGTTTTTATTTTGACATTTTGGAAAGTCATGTTTTCTTCTGAAAATCAGATAATTCCGATAATTGAAGGTAAACATAACGCAGTTAATTGCGAATTGTAAATTGGCAAATTGTATGTTGTGTGGAATTTTCGTAACTATTAACAGCCTCATTTATCCATCAGTCTATCGCTTTAAGCTACAATTTGATTTTACATTTTGTGAGCAGATCATGAAAAAAATTCAGGACGATAATAAAAATCCAAAAAGCTATAGACTCCATTATATTCCACTGAAATGGCTTATAGAAAAATGTATTAATATCAGTATTGTGATGGCATCATAGTATTAATACATTCTGCAATAAGCCATTTCAGGGGAATAGAATGCTGTCATCTTAAGCTTTTTGGCATTTTATCATTGTCCTCAATATTTCCACTGAATTTTTCCATACACTTTTGCACTAAAAATTTGCCGTTTCGAAGCTTAGATACTGGAAGACCGCAGTTTAAGTGTTCCCTACATGGAAAAAACAAGAAGAAAAAACGTTATTCGTCATGGCTGCAATATCCGTCAAGCTGGCTTTAAATTACTTTTTCTTGTGTAATTTCCCTACAAGCCATATTGTAAGCATTATAACATAAAACCATTTATTTATTTCACTAGCACAAGGTCGATAAATATCAGCCAGGGTGTCCACATTTGAGGCAATGAATTATATTATTATCAATAAAACTTATTTTTGAACAGAAACTGAATCTTTGTTTTTGCTAATGGAAAGTCAAGAAGTATGGGAGCTATTGTCAAGAGCATTATCTTTTATCGTAGCATGTATATAAAAAAAAAGACGTTGCCTGGACTTGTGTACGCGCGTTATAAGTTAGACTCCTTTGGTGTGATTGAAAGATTAAAGCATTATATTTGGACAGTGTGTCGGCCAGCTGCTGTGCAGATCGAGCAAAGGGCTTCTGCAAACGCCCGCCAACGAACTCGATTTATAGCCTGAGGTTTCAAGAGACGCCACTCTGTCCCCTGGGATCTTGTTTCCTCTTCTATTGTCCTTTTCCATGTTTTGCTCGCTCGTCGAGCGCTAGTTTTGTAATATCGTCCGCTGGCTTTCTCAAATGATGACCGCGATTGCTTCCTGTTGCGTTACTCTCCACAAGTCTTGATTGGTGATAATGTCCGGCCATCTTATTCGCAGTATCCTCCTTAAGCACTTGTTGACGAAGACTTTCCACGTTTCGCAGCCATACAAGACTACTGAGAGAACGATAGATCTGAAGATTGTTAGCTTCAAATTCTGGGAGATTTGCGACGAGTTCAAGATATTATTTAGCATACTATAAGAGTGTCGCGCCTTACTTTTACTGAAGCATAACTAGCCAACTAAAGGGTAGAAAATAACTTGGGTTGTAGATCTAGAGAAACTAGAACTATTATAAAATAAATGAAATTGCTGGCTCGTTATTAAGGGAAACGTTTGAAATATTGTGGCTTAAAAAAAATCACAACTTCAGTATTTAACGTATACACGGAGATTAAATGAACGTAATTTTGGAGTCAAAAGCCCCCAAAGGACCCTCAAGCGACTCCAAAAAGTACCCCTTAAAACCCAAAAAAGTCTCAAAAGAATCTGAAAAGACGCCAAATGACCATTAAATATTTGCTTGCAATTCTGATAGCTCGTCAGTCTGATATTCCGCGGCAAGAAATAAATATTTTTACGCTTGAGGAACGTTTTGAAATAATGAAACCTTCTTTTCAATGTCAATGTTGTGTAGCCGAAACCGTGCAAATTTTGAAAATAAATATGGGTCGTGAAATAGCGCCAAGCGGAACCGCTGCGGTGAAATTGGTGAACAGAAGTGGTCCCCGAGCTCTGACAGATCGCACGCTCGAGAATATTACGGCTGTGGCCCATAGTGTGGGAGAGAATCCATCGACCTCAACTCTACACCGATCACAGCAACTGGCGATTAGTCGCACCAGCCTGAGCAGAATACTACACAAAGACCTCGCATTATTCACCTACAAGGTCCAGATGATTCAGGAGTTGAAAGCAAAGGACGATCTGCTTCGATATCAGTTATCTGCGTGGGCTTGATAACGACGTCGATTTTGGTCGAAAAATTATCTATTCAGACGAAAAGCAGAACTGCTAGATTTGGGGTTCGGAACAGCCACACATGATCGTAGAGAAGCCAATGCATCTGCCAAGAGTGACAGTTAGGTGTGGATTTTAGAGTTGTGTTTTGTTATTGGCCAATTTTTTCAAAAACGCTGCTGGAAACGCCGTTACCGTCAATGGCGATTGTTACAGAGCCATGATAACCTACTTTTTATGGCCTCAATTGGACGCCATGAATGTGGACGACCTTTGGTTCGGTGGCGCCACATGCCTTACAAACCGACTGATAATCGATCTCTTGTGCGCCAAATATGCAACCGAATGATCAGCCATTTTGGAGATGTCAATTGGCCTGTTCGGAGCTGCGATTTCACGCCGATAGACTTCTTTCTAGGGGTGCCGTAGGGTAGATGTTATGCGGATAATCCAGAGACAATTCTAGATTTAAAACATAAGATTGCGACTGTTATTTGTGAGATAGGTGCCGAAATGATCGAATAAGATCTTGAAAACTGGACTCACAGGAGGGCAGCAGAGTGAGCTTCCACTTTGTCCAGGAAGTGATAAACTGTCTCTTACCCTCCTGAATTATGTTTGTGATCCTATCAGAAATAGCATCCACACGACTAATGGCCAGTAAATATTCCTAAAGTAATTGTTGAGGACAAACCAAGTCTGAAGCCTATATGTGTGAAACAAGTCAAGGCCAAGGGTATTAGTGTTATGACTTACAATCTCTGGAATTCGAATGGGCTCATTCACAACATGAGTAAGATGGTTTAACTCGGCAAATAACTCAACACCGTTTCCTTGAGGTGGTTTTAAGTCTAAATGGCGAAGCCAAGTAGCAAGTAGCGCCCGCAATGACGATTTCAGAATGTGAATCAAGTGATAAAATTCAAGTAACACAGTAAGACAGTTCATCTAACTCACTACGACTTGAGACATTCTCTCAAATAGGGCTTCTGTAAATAAAGCATACGCACTTTGACTTTGAGCCAAATAAAATTAAATTCCGCGTTGAAACAATTTATTGCCTGATTTCTGGAACTCACATACCACCATGCACACCATGAACTCCATGGCGGGCATGGAGGTCCAGTATGACTAATTCAAATAATTATTCTTTGTCATCGTCTGGGCAAACCTTTGTAGGTCACATTCGTCCATACTCGACATTATCAATGAATCGTTGTCATTTATGTTCTTAATTTTTTTTATCCCACATGCGATGTTTATCATTGCTTCTTTCATTCTTTTGCCGACTAGAAAGCCATATGCACGGGGCATATGAAGTCTTACATGACAATTGTAATATATATGTCATATTCTGATTGTTTTTGAGAAACCATTCCCGATTGGATGTAGATAGGCTAGCTAGCTAGCGGTACAGTTCGAGCTCTATGCAATGTACGTTTAGCACTTTCTTAAATCGTTTAGCTATTTTTGTTGCTGTGGTCGTCGTCGTTGAATCACAAAGGTTATTATATAGTTCAGTTCTGATGTTTTTTTTTTGCAGTAGGGGTTATTAACCACGCACCAACCTTACTTAGAAGGGAATATCCAGATCATTCAGCTTTTCTTTTTTGGTGAACATAAGCGGCGTCCACCAAGGGCAGGTTTGATCGCACTACCACCAGTCAGAATAGTTACGGCATACAATACGTTATTCTTATTCTATTCTGCTTATGGCTGACTTAGATGGCTTAGGTAAGTACATAGGAGCACGTGGCCCATTAAAGTCATCTTGAACGTTCGCTTGTGCCCATCAGTACTGCACTCCTCACAAAATAATCTACGCTGCATTTTGTTAACTTAAATAAAAATAAATTGAGTGTCATTGCATAAGCAGTTCAGTTGTTACAGATGGCTTTTATCAAGGCACCCTTGAGTTGAAAATCGGATTATACTCCTAACAACCAGGCTTGCATTGTAAGCCACATACATCCTCCGCTTCAGGTTTATAATCTGCATTCAATGACATTTTCAGTTTCGCAAACTGAATTTTGGCTAATCCCTTACAGCAAGTTACGAGTATTTCGGTAGGTTGGTTGCATATTTTGATGCAATGCGAAAATATTGCCATTCTTTTAATAACCGAAAGAAAAAATTGTCAACCATATAACAATTACCCTAAATCTGCGCTTTCGCGTTGTTTTTCGTATTTCGTTCAGAGATTACCTTCACTGCAGGCAATATGACTCTCCAATACTTGTCACACTTGCTGTTGCCTCAGTAATCCACAAATTTACATCACTTACATAAAAGACGACAAATGGCTGTGGTTCACTTGATTGGTAAATCTTTTTAACAGTTCGACAATAATAACAATAATCATATCATTAGTTGGCATCGCGGCCGGCTTTTTTTTCTGTAAAAGTCTCCATCGTTCGTTAGCGTTGGTCTGTTCTCTTTTGTTGACAACAAGATTGCAGCACCACATGAAATCAGGTCGAGTTCGATGGGTTTCACCTCGATTGCCACTACCACCACCACCACAACCATCAATACAAACAAACAAAAATTTATTATCCTGCGTCAATAAATATTTGAAAATCCTACTGTTACCAATGACAGGCGCGACAAATTATGGTAACGATAATCGCCGCGGTGGTGCATTTTTGTTGGCAGTATGCCTGCCATATGATTTATTTTACTATGAATAATGGAATTATTTTGTTGGCTGTGGCGCATTTTAATCGTCGTCCTTTCGAGGAGCAGAGAAGAGTCTGCCAAAGACGGCCGTGATAACGATGAAGGAGGAATAAATTCCACGATTACGAGATGCAAATAAAATTTAACGATTATTGTTACTGTTTGAGTGCGATTACATTGTCTCGGTATATGTGTGTGCGAGTTGGAGCGTGCGACAGTATGCGACTTGCACTAAAATTGAGCTTTGGCATAACTTAATTCTAATGATGAAGTGTTCGTTCGTCCAGTAAATTCTCTCAAAATTGTTCACCTCCTATGGCTAAATAGATTATTGCGTAGCGCTTCAGTTACTGCACAACGTAGACATATAAAGTTGTCACAATGAAATATTCAACTGGAAAGTCTTAGATTATGGCATTAGAAAGTGGGGTAAACCCGTTTTTATCGCAGATCTGTAAATAAATGCATTTGATTTTAATTAAAATATTTTCTATTAATTCCAATTCTGATGTCGATGTTTGCCATTTGTAACTGAACTTTATTGCAGTTTTAAATTTTTAAGAGATAACCATATCCTACAGTGGCATGTTTTCAATTAAAAAAAATATATTTTCAACATTCTGAGTAGAATTTTTTCAAAATACATTGTTACAAAGAATATCTTCGTCTGAGAGACTTATGGTTATAAAAAGTAAGTTTTCCAGACAGGTTAATGATCCTATGGTTATTAATTTAGTCCATGCATTGTCTGTTCCAGACAGGAATCGTGGTTTTGGTATTCACCAAAAATTTCTTCTGTGGCTGATGTAAGCCGCAAAATAAAATACACAACTGAGAAGTGCTTGAAAATTTATTTACTTAAGCATCGCTACGGTTCGAAGTGAACCTCAACTAACACGCCTCTATAATTAGCACGCTCTTTTGCTAACAGCCTCCAATTTCGCAAACTTATCCTTTGCATGTCATCCTCCAACTGTGCGCACCATTGACTCAACGGCTTTGCATGTGGCGTGTTGACGTCCATTCGCTCTCAAACGTCCAGTATGTAGCGCTTCGACCGGGTCGATGTCACCATTTTATTCCATTCACTTTGCAAATCTTAGCCATCTTGAACGACCAGTACGTAGCTTCTTGACTTGGTCGATGTCGTTATACAACTCGTATAGTTATAGTATCTATCTTAATATATAAAAGTGAAACGCTTTAGTTCCACTTATTAACCCTCCGTCTATAAAATATATAAGCTTAACATTCTCTGAATCTTATTTTGAAGAGGAAGCTGAGCTGGAAACCTAATATACAAGAAAGATTTCGTAAAGGCACAGTGGCACTCTTCTCATGCAAAAAAGCCATTGGTATCCGTTGGGGTCTTCAACATCATATAACCTACCATTGGCTATATACAGCGGTAGTAAGACCTACTCTTCTATACGGTGTGACTGTATGGTGGACTGCCTTAAATAAAAAAGTAGACCTTGACATAGTAAGCAAAGTCAAAAGATCAGCTAGTCTATACATGAGCGGAGCACTTCATACAACCCCCTCCACCACATTGGACACCCTGTTCGACATTACGCCACTCGACATTTACAGCAAGCACGTAGCTACTAGCTCGGCTATTCGCCTTAAAGCTATCTCGCAGTGGACTAGAAATGAAATTGTTCACTCCTCTAACCAGAATTTAGTCAGGATCCTAGACAACATAGACTATACCATTCCGCAACTCCATTTCAATAAAAACTTCCAGGTCACCTTCCCCTTCAGATCGTTCTGGGACCAAGATGCCTACTTGGAAGATAAACACAATCATTTTTACACACACGGGTCAAAAACTGATGACGGAGTCGGCAGAGGTGTTTTCTCACAAAAGCTAAATCTTACCCTCTCTTTCCGTCTTTTTATTCACTGTAGTGTTTTCCAGGCTGAAATTAAGGCGATCAGTGAAGCCTTATCTAGGCTGAAGAGAAATGTTATATCCGCTAAGGATATCCGTATATTCTCTAATAGCCAAGCTGCACTGAAATCCCTGGAATCAGTCTCTACAAATTCAATTCCAGCACTTAACTGCCGATTATCTCTCATGGAGATGACGGAGCAGTTCAAAATCCATCTGTGTTGGGTGCCGCGGCACAGAGACATTGAGGGTAACTATATGGCTGACGAACTCGCCAAACCAGAAACTACACTAGCCATCTTACCTAAATATGGTTCTCTAGGCATACCAATCGCTACATGCAAACGCACGTTAAAGCGGGATACTAATGAAAAAACTAACCGTAGGTGGTCAATTTACTTAGCGACAAAACAGATCTGGCACAAGCTGGATCCTGGTCATTCAAGGATGGCAATGAGTCTCTATATAAAAAAAAATCGGTGCTATTGTGCGGGTCATCACTGGACACTGTCTCATAGGGAAGCATTCAGCAAGACTTGGAGTCTTCTCGAATGACTTCTGCAGAAGCTGCATGGATGACGAGGAGGATGAGACCATTATTCATCTTCTATGTACTTGTCCAGCAGTCTCACAAAAACCTAAACTCCATATGGGCCATAACCATAACCATAACCTGACAGGTTCTCGCTAATAGTGAGATTATAATTTTTATCACTAAAAAGAACTTATTACTTGTTGCGATAAAAAATATTGCAATAAACTTTGATAGGAACAAAAGACTTAAGACACAAACTCGAAATGCAAAAACTCCAATAAAGTACGAACCTTTTTCATCTTGAAAAAAATAAAGAATTACTTTAATTCCAAAAGCAAGATACCAATGAGCAAATCCTATATTCGAAGCTTATTCTTCTATATACTTTTCGTCCCACAGTTACAGCACAATATTCGTTTCACTTTAATGGCAAAGTTAGAACCAACAATAATTCCAATAAAAATGTTAATCGAAAAAATTCTAAAGAAACCATATCCATTAAGTTGGAATTAATCCATATGGCTACCAAATAGATGCAGATAACAAAATTATATCAACTCCGGTGCAGCGAGATTTTCAAAGATTATCCGACACTATAAATAAGTTACGAACATACACAACCAGAGGCAGGTTTATTAATATTGCACGCATTTAAAGAATCTTACGAAGATGGTCCTAATTAAATAAAAAATAATATAAACCATAATAAAAGTTGGAAATATGGCCAAGTTAAGAAAGCGCCTTTTTGCTGTGCACTGCTGCTCTGCTCCTCTCTGATATGTTTACGACGATAAATCGTTATCAAGTGGCGCCCATCTCAATCGGTCTGACGGTTTGGTGGTGGCAGACTGAATTTGGAATTGTGGTCCAATTAGACACGAGTGCATGTATAGGCTTTACTACAGTATGAACCAGTGATTTGTTTAGCTGTTGATAGAACCAACCTGAGCATTAATTAGTGCTGCAATAGATCCCTTTTTCAGATCAGTTTGGGTTAATTATGTTCGGTAGGAACAGATTATCAGATTCGGATTAGGTCTTTTTTTTAAATGTGCATGCGCATCAGGTAGGATATCATAGGAATGGCATATCCTCGTTTAGCGATCAAGAATTGCTCCAAAAACAATCAAAAGTCGTCATCGTCGTTGTGTCGCATTATGCACACGCACATCCCCAACATAACCTGAATCGGAGATCGAATGGACAAACATCACCAACACAGTACGGTGAGTTGCTTCGCCCAGCATGACGATGTTCCTCTTCGGATTGGATATCATAACACATAATCTGATTAAAAATATGAGAATATAAGATTTGTGAGAAATGGTTCATCTTGGGATAAAATATGTTTATGGTTTCCATTTTAATTGGTTGGGACAAACATGGTGTGGTACACCATGCCATATACACCACATACCCAATACGAAACTACGATCAGCCAGCAGACGGGTACATTCGTTTTCGCATCAGAATCTCTCAACAGATCACGATCAGGGCATATCGTTTCCTTAGTGGATACGTTTAGAGGTTTGGTCGCGTCTCGATTTTATAGTCGCACTGACTCGTAGTCAGCCTCGGAGACCCAATCTTTTATTAGTGTTGCAGCAAAATGTGCATTATCAATTCTGCAAAAAATGCTGCGTGTTGATGAAGATGATGGTGTTGGTCGAACATCCTCGTAGGGTAAATAATATTTATTTATTTATGGCTGTAAGCTCCAAAGGTCGCCAAAATATAATTTAGGTAAAAACTAAAATAAAATTTAGGTTGGCAAACGAACAATAGTAAAAAACAAACCGAACTTATCCAATACTTTCGAAAATAATAAAGTTTATAGAGTGATGCTTGCTTGATAAACAAATCAATCGAATGTACATGCAAGAGAAGTGAAATCTGCATTTTGTGAAATAGAACATTGGAAGAAATGTAATTATTCTCCCGTCTATTATCTAAGGATTGAAGATCCAGCTTGAAGCATCGTCATGCATAAGTAGGCATATCTTAAGACGAATACAAATTTGGAGTAAAGTTCCTCTTTGTACCATTCGCTTAATATGACAGGAAAATAAAGAAACTCAAATCACTGAACAATATTCTATATACGCACTACTGACATAAATAAACATTTTTTTTTTTGGATGGCCACACTGTACTGCCGCTATCATGCACTAATAGTACAAGTATGTGAAGATGGAAACGATGCTTGAATACTGGAGAAAAGTTATCCTGTTTCCCAAACATAAGAAACTGGATTCTTTATTTATTAAAAATCTATAGGGTGGGCCATCTACTGGTTTGTTGTTAAATCATAGACTATGGCAGCATTTTTTAAACGAATTGCTTGAATTTTTGACTACTCATTAGTCTGATATTCCGCAGCACGAAACAATCATGCTTTTGCTCGAGGAGCGTTTCAAAATATTGAAAACTTATTCTCAACATAGTGTTGTGTAGCCGAAACCGTGACAATTTTGAAAAGAAATATGGGTCGTGCATGAGCGCCAAGCGGAACCGCTGTAGTGAAATTGGTGAAGAAACTTCATGAGAAAGGCTTACTATTGAATAACAGAAGTGGTCCCCGAACTCGGGTAGTGCGCACACCCGAGAATATTGCGGCTGTGGCCAATAATGTGGGACAGAATCCATTGACCTCAATTAGTCGCATAAGTTGCACCAGTCTGAGCAATATATTGCACAAAGATTGCAGATTATTGGCCTACAAGGTCAGTAGTTGAAAAGAATTAACCATCCGCTTCGATATCAGTTCTCTGCGTGGGCCAAAGACCAGCTTGATTATGGCGTCGATTTTGGTCGAAAAATCATATTTTCAGACGAAGTGCATTTCCATCTCGGGGGCCATGTAAACAACCATAACTGCCAGATTTGTGGTTCGGAACAGACACACGTAATCGTAGAGAAGCCAACACATCCACCAAGAGTGACAGAAAACTGTATAATGATTAACGTGAGTACCTGCTATAATGCAAAACCTCACGGTCCTCTTCGGACACGAATTTTACGACAATTGACGGCCATCAACAGATGTACCAGTATTGACTGACTGGTAGAAGCTGAGCCTATCTAAGACCCATGCCGATTTAAGGGATGACGGCAACCGGTTGTATGATGCGCAACTCCTCGCCGAGCAACTACCGTACCGGTAACATCAGCCGGTCTACTGACTTACCCTGATTGGTAACATCAGTGACACGTCTGATGCTACCAATACTATGCTCTATCCACATATGGGTAGTAAACCACAGCCCCCACGTTACATCCCCAGAACAAACTGGGTCCGCATCCATAGTTGTCCACAGACCGGTCAACCTTACGGTCAATCCGGTCCGTTGGGCGATACAGCTCCCGTGGCACCAAAGGCAATCTTGGTGAGATTAAGTATCAATGATCTCGGTTCGTTCAGATATGAGTGCCTGGGTGATTGCAAGGCAGACCCTGGCAGCACATTCATCCGGAACCTCAAAACATATCATTTACTACTAGAACCATACGGCAAGCACCACCAAGTAGTCCTAGGCCATCCGGAATAAATATTTCAGGCTCTCCAGCGGTCAAACGGTGTAAGAACAAGCCACTAATACGAAGAGTCCACCCAATGAAATCTGTCTCTAAGTACCAGTAGCCCATTCTAGGCCGCTAAAGTACGAAGACATTGCCCAATCATGAGCATAATCCAAGTACCCGCGGCCCTTTTATTTTTTATCGTGGAAGAGCCCTGCACCATAAACCAAAGGACCCAACCCAACACGAAATGGAATTATAAAAGACCCTTACCCCAGGCATTCCGTACCGCGGTGTTTTCTATACCCCCCACCGCCGGGGTCTCCAAGAGTGACAGTCAACGTCCATCTTAGACAGATGTGCAAGCATTAACTCAATGGTTCGAGCAGGACCAATCTTATATACCGATCTTCGGTTCACGCCAACCTGTTGAGACATAGAGACATAGAAATAGAGCACATACTGTACGACTAGGCAGCTAAATACGAAGACAGTGCCATTCTAGACATTCTAAGTACTAGCAGCATTGGCCTATTTATTTCCGAGTTTACGAAGTATTAAACCGATCGATGAAGTATGATACAGCGGTCGCCTCGGGTAATGAAAAGTAAAGTCATACTTGTTATTTCGACGTTTTAATTCATAGCCCGTAAAAACGAGATCAGCTGTCCATTTGCCGCAGAACTTCAACATTATATTACCACAATTACCTAATTTTGTTTATTTCCAAAAAAAACTTGCAATTTCAATCCAGAGTCAGGAACATTTTAAAACTTTAACAGCTTTTACTTGAAGCACTTTTTCCACCGATCTAACTTAAATTAAAATGTGCAGACATGTATCCCTGTATGTTCTAAAAATATTTATTGAATTAAAACAGATCCATGACAAGTAAGCAAAAACAATATCGCTCCTTTCTCGCAATGAGAGAAAAAAATCACCAAAAAGGCGAAACAGAGCACAGAACAGACAGACAACACACATCCGAAGAAATCAGTTGAAAAAAAAAATCTTAATTTATATCACATCAGAATAAGAATTAAATCATTTTATTTTGTTGCACAAGAAAGAATGAAATCCAATCCGCACACCCACTTGTTTGATTCGTGTATATTATGTACATATACTCATCATCAACAGAAAGGATCTCACATTCACATATGCCTTTAAAGATACAAAACACAACAGGACACCACCACCAGATGAGTGCGATGCGATCACGAGCAACAATTTTTACGATGACAAATTTGCGTTTATTACTTTAGCATTGACAGGCGATTTATATTTGGGTATGGGTCATCCTGCCCTGGGGCTTGTTAAGAGATTTTGTATTCGTGTATCCTGTGGTGGGTTTATCGTTTTGTCTGTGTTGTCTGTGAGACACTTTTATTCTGGTTGTTTTTGTTGGCTGACTAAACGAAAGAATTTTATAGTTTGACAAGATGAGAAATCTCTAACTTGTAATAATAATTACTCCAAATGTCAATGTACTGTTCCCTACTTACCTTCAAATGCAACCTTCCCTCTCGTTAAAACTCATTACATTCGAATGGTAGCACCTTATCATACTAAATAGTCATAATTAGCGAATGTTTAACTGGAAATAACCAGTTGACCAGGCGAACTTTTGCGCTCGCACTAAATTACACCAAAATTATGTGCGACAAGATCCAATTAGAGAAGTCTTTTGGTAACCATTTCGAATGTCATCTAAAATGAGCCAACGAATTCCGTTGGCCATTTGTCATGACACATGCGCGACATTTTAGCACCGGTCTGGTCAACTCCCTGAATGGGCTTTAGATATGCCCGTTATCTCGGTCAGCTATCTAACTGACATTTGAATGTGTGTCTTACCTACAGACAACATAATTAAATTTTATGCATGCATGCAGCACGACGGACAGACAGACGACTAGTGCCAGAGGACAGACGGGCAAATGACTGTCGATTAATTTTTTTTTTTTTTTTGGTTTTAATTATCTCGCTGAAGCCGCTGGTTAGCGTTGTACTAATGTGATGTGATTTGCTTTTTGTCATGTTCTTAGGAATGAGTGTGCCCCTTACGAAGGCGGATAATCAGATTCCTTTAATCCAAAACGATAAACCAGAACAAATGCATTATTTAGCTCTTGCTGGATCAGGATCTTAAAGTTTCTTACTTATAGTATACTGAGTATTTCAAATGCCTATGCCAGGCTAAGCTAAACGATGAATATTGAAACCAATGGTAATGGCAATGTTTTGAAAACTTAAAGATAGACAGACAGAGAGAGAGAGGAGAGAAAATTATCTATATATATATATATGTATTTATTATGTTAGACATAGGATTAACAATCTTTGATATGTAACTTAACTTAATACACAAGTTACAAATGTACTGTGAGACTGAGACATGTGCTAAGATATGCAAAAATAATAGAAAACGACCGATATTTGTTTCAAATAAATATTTTTCGTATCGGGCATCGCAGGGTACTCAGCTAATAGCTTTCTGTGAGGAAATAAGAGCAAATAATGTCGTTTTTTTGGGGTCTGTTTGTATGACAGGTATCTCATCGTGATGACGCGTACAAACCTCCAAATCTAACCAATCCACCTTGTTCTAAAAAGTCAGTTATTGAAATTGGACTTTCCATTCGTGATATATGCTGAGAACATCCTACATCGATACCGAAATATCCCATAAGCATTCCAAAATTATTCTACACTCATCCTATACTCCATCTTTTATGCTAAAATCAGTCTATAATTATCCTACCATCATCCCATAATCATTATAAAATCGTTCAATCGGCCTTTAATTATTTTATCATTATCATACTTGGTTTTAGAACCACCGGGGTTCTGTTCTGGCCTCTTGTCAGAAGTCTGGAAGTCTTTCCAGCAGTTTAGATTTCGAGACGATGTTATCCAGCTATGCTCTTCTTATATACAAAACATCATAAAATTCTATAAAATAAAATAATAATAATATTCTAAAATATTAAAATTATTCTTCATTCAACTTTTAATTATCATCATAAAACGTGACAGTACAAACGTGAAATTCAAACGTGATAGTACAAACATGACAATACAAACGTGACAGTACATAAGTGACGATCTAAAACGAGATATGCTCTTAAAATTTTACTCCTGTCTCGGCAATACATTTTCCAATCATCATGACAGACAGAAACGTGAAATAAAAAATGTGACAGTAAAAACGTGATAGTACAAACTCATAATACAAACGTGACAGTACAAACATGACAATACAAACGTGACAGTACATAAATAACGATCTAAAACAATATATGCTCTTTAAATTTTACTCCTGTCTCGACAATACGTTTTGCAATTATGACAGTACACACATGATAGATAAAACGTGACAGTGCAAACGTAACTGTAAAACGTGATAGTACAAATATCATAATACAAACGTGATAGTACAAACATGACAATACAAACGTAAATATCATAATACCATAATCCAAAACGAAATATGCTCTTTAAATTTTACTCTTAAAGTTTTGTTTCGATAAAATTCAAAGATTTTTGCATAAAAAACTAGACTTCACATTGTTCATAATATGGTAACAATTCCAGCAATTCCTCAGCCCCATCCATTCAATACAAATCACTGCTCATCGTGTGATTGTCATCATCAGTCATCATCACATTACAAGCCATTCATTCGTGCATTCATTTATCATTAAATCAACTATGTATGTATTATCATATATGCAGCTTAGCGCTAATACGCAAGAAAACACTTTAATCCGTTTGCTGTACAACGGATTGGCGTTGCTTAACGTATTCCTCATATTGCTCTCACGGCATTATTACTCTCGTACCGCAAACAAAACATGTCATTTCTCCGATACGTTATCAGCATTTCTAAATGAGGCAACAAGCTACAAGAGTAGGTACGCGTATGTATACCCGATCACCGCCAGCTTTCCGTAAAAGCTGCTGCGAGATTAATGAACAGCAACGGCACGCAAATTGTGTGATAGAACCGCCTCTAAACAAATGACCCTTTTAAGTGTAACACTCAAACACGATCAAAACGCATGATCGTCGTCGTCAGTTGTTGTGGTTATTGTGTTGCTTTACGTTATCTCAAGTGCTCACAAGAAAAAATGACGAAGATGATGGTCGGTTGAGACGGGGCATGGAGGACTGGACATAGTGTAAAAATGAAATATTCGAGTGCTTGTGATCGCGATATCAGAAGAAGAAAAAAAATGTTTGACATCATATGGAACGATTATGTGTAGCCCGTATGGAAAATGGGGAATAAGGATCACCGATGAGGATGACTGAAGACAACCGGCGAGACATTGAACTCAGAATCACACCCGCCCGTACTCCATTACCATCTGACGTTGGAATTCCAATGGAATGGAATATATATGCTGAACCCATTTGAGTTTAGGTTTACAGTTTACACCTTCGCCAGTGACATTTATAAATCACAAACAATCAAAATGTAACAAACGCATGAATCAATTCTGATACCACCATGGAATGGTTATCGGGATTAATCATTTGTCAGAATGGACCACGGTTTGATATCATCCACCTACTTACTGAATGTTAAAGGTTGTTTGTTCGAGAGGATTTGTGGCCGAGGCCGGGGCCGGTTCCTCCTCGTTGTGCTTAGGTATACATTATGTATGAAGCGATGTGGTGTGGTAATATGAGAGAGGGAGTATTCCGCCGCAGCCAGGCTACCCAAGCGCTGCCTACCTGTGCGGCAACCAGCATCAACCAACCAGGGACAATTTATTAAACGCCTTTTATTCATCTGTGCGTTGTTGTTTTAAAAGCTGCGTTCTTGCGATATCCTTTTCTTGTGGTCCCCCCTCTCTCGTTACTTTGTAGAGAGCCAAAAGATCTGGCCAAGTGATACGCTGAAATTTCGTCCGTCCATAAGCAAGCGCTACACGAACGCAACATCGACCGATACAAACCTAATCTTTCAATTAGAGACAATTTGTCATATGGTTTTGTAAATGTGTCTTGTACTCCTCCTTGTCGCTCCTACAGTTTTAAGGTCGGTCGTTTTGCTATTCTTGATTGTTTTTTTTTCTGTTTTTTGTTGCGCTCAGCGCTCAATCATAGTCCATTTAAAGGCGTCGAATTACAAGTACTGGCTAATCGAATTCATTTATCACCACATTGCCTTACATAGTTGAGCGCGTCCGTCTGAGGATAGTTGATGGTAATGTAATAGTGAGGCAATCAGCACCTATTGTCCGGACAAAGAGTCGAATGCGATGCAATACGATAGCAGCCGCGTTGCTTGCCTTCTAAACGAGCGCGGCGGTAATGATTTATTGGAAAATTATCGCCTGGACATTATTATATTGAAAAGAGAACTCTATTGAAAGCACTGATCGCAGCCAGGAACAGGTACTCTACCAGAAATTATGCAGATTACGCTGATCCTAACAAAAATCAGTGTACTTTGTTTTTTGTATTATGAGTCTATCACTCTAATCTGCCACTTTGGCCACATTTCCAGCGAGGATATACAAATACTGAACGTGTGAAAATGATGATCTTTAACGTAACGTGATATCGATCAGTGATAGCCATTGAATGTTTTTTCTTTTCGGAAGAATATTAATGCCTATGAGCATTGAATGAATTAATCAATGACCAGAGCCAGTGAGAACTGCTTAAAAGGAATTTCCATGTCGAATGTAATATCTTCTATAAGAAACATGTGGGTTAATTTTATTGTTATCCAAAACTATATTCCATTACTTTTAAATAAGATGTTTCATAACAATTTAGATGTTAGATAACATTGTGTGAGTCCGCAAAAGAATGAAACCCACCGTTATCGGCTTTAAAGCAGTCAATGAACGGCTGTGCACCATTCGCGTGCGGGGCTTATTTAAAAACAAAAGCCTCATAAACGTTTACGCACCTACATAGGATCCCCCAGATGATGAAAAGAAACAATTCTTTGAATCAGTCGAACAGGAAATCCATGCCTGCCCTCAGGATGTTGTAAAAATCATTCTGGTGGATATGAATGCAAAAATAGTTAGGGAGCCCGTACTCAGGTAATACATTGGCACCAATACCTTACACGAGAACACTAATGACAATAATTTGGTCGATGCGAGCGAATAGAAGAAAAATGGACACGCCTTAAGAATGCTGTCATTAGTACCGCTGACTCCATCTTAGGCAGTAGTCGTAGAGATCGGAACGGCTGGTTCGATGACGAATGTAAGCTAGCGATCGAACATAAGAATGTTGCGTACCGAGCAGTGCAACAATCTCATAGAACGCGGGTACGCGAAGATGAATATAAAGACCTCAGAAGAATGAAAAAAACAGATCACCAGCGAAAGAAATAGTCCTGCATAGATGAGGCTACATTGCCATTGGATTTAGCTATTCTTGTTAATGGTAAACACAGCGCGACCATTATTTGTGTTATGCGAGGTGCTTTACTACACATTAGAGAAGGACTATCCATCAATTCCTGCAAAACCGTTTTAGTGTCTTTTACAAAGAGAAGATGGGTCGAACTAGGACCTATCATTATCAAAGGCACCACTTTAGCTAATTCCAGTGATGTTAAATTTCTCGGAGTTATCCTTGATAAACGACTTAGCTAGAATTCTCGCATCAAGTCCGCCGTCGAACGAACCACTTGGATCATGTGGGCCAGTAGGCGCCTCTACGGCAGAACTTGGGGCTTAAATCCAAAAAAATACACTGTATGTATACAATGATGGTGAGACCTATTATCACATACGCGACAATCGTTTCGGGCACGGAAACTAAGCTTGAAAAGCTTCAAAGAATTGCATGTCTCGATATCAGGAGTACCATGCGTACCTACCTTACAAAAGCATTAGTAGCTGTCGTAGAGCTTTTACCCCTGCAAATCTTTATTAGAAAGACGGCTGCTAGATGCGCTATTAAGCTGCAGGTAGAATTCTAGTACAAACCAGGTGACCATATGAGACACCTAAAAATTCTTAACTCAATTCCTAAAAAGGGACATTTTCTGCACTATCCCCGACATTATGGTTAGGCAATACTGTTTCTACACGTTCTTTGAGGTAGCAATATTGGACCGTGAAGACTGTTCTAATTGTTTTCCGGCACTGAATACTAGAGTTCTGGCCGCAGATAGTAATCTGCGTTCATAGGACCTTAATTTTATTGTCGTGTCAACTAGGCTGCCGATTATGCTGATTATGCTGATTACCAAATGGGAAAACAAACATCATCTAACCCACTGGGTAAATTTCACAGGGTTAAAACGATTAATCAGGCCCTTTCCTACAAGGAAATCCTTAGTAACATTAAAAAGCTGGTGAGCTTTCTCACAGGTCACTGTTACTTGCGGCATCACCTTAACAGAATTAATCTAGGCTCAGACACGGAATGTAGATTCTGTTCGGAAAATAATTAATCATCCGAGCACATTCTCTTTGAATGCCCAACATTACTTTTGTTAAGGAGACGTATTTTCCATAAGGAAATATGTTCGTCGGCAGAGCTGTTAACTCTGCAACTAAGGACATACTATCCTTCATTAGGGTGTTATGATATCATCATCATCATCATATTTGGCTCTACAACCGGTATCCGCTCCTGGCTTCCCGGAAAAAATATCTCCACCGGTCCCGATTTCGAGCCGATGTCATCCAGTTTGCCATAGCATTAGCATATCTCTTAGACTAATTATACCCTAGGATACAATAGATCTTATTATGTTGCAGTGTCAGCCATACTGAGCTAGGGTCGTTCTAAACAAAATACGCCCTATTGGTAATATTGAATTTGGCGGTATGCTTGCTCATTAATTGCACAATTCATATGATGTCATTATAAAGTTTTCAAATCAGAGTTTTAAAATCATTTAGTAGCGCGCTTCAGGTGTCATATCTTGAATTGTCAACAACTTTCTCAAAATCGACAAAGAGAAGATTTTTCGATATTGGAATTAATACGATGACAACTTAGTTGATAAATAGTACAAAATTGCGTTATCGAATTGCTGATACAAAACTTTGTAAGCAATTTTTGCTTACCTCTCCCAGGTAAAGTCGATCAGTTACATACGATCTATATTCATACTAAAAATGGTAAAAGCAAATCAAGAAATAAATTATCCGAAATTGAACATCAAATTCCAACCTTTGTTAATGAGTAAGAGAAACTCAAGATTTCATTCCGCTTGCCAACGGAAATGTGCCCCAAAAAACGAATGGGATCGTTTTTGTTTTTTGAATTTAAAAAGCACTTTCCTTCTTTCTTCGTTCGCCTCTTTAATCGCCATCCAACTCTTTTTCTTGTTATCTGCAACAATTCCTGAGATGCTTGTTCCACTAATTAAGTTGAGATGCTTTAATCCTTTAAATTAAATCACAAAATCACATCAGGGCGAATGTCGAATGATTTCTTTAATTCGCGGTCCACAATGGAAATGGCCGGCCGGAGAGAGACACAGGCAGAGCTCTGGACCCACTCGCCGACCCCATTATATCCACATATCCAGCTGTGCAATTTTTCGAAATTTATCATTTTGCATTTTTCATTCTTATGTCGATCATAAATCGGCAGATGGGATCAAAAGATACACTCGGCGTATGAGTGTGTGAGTGGAGTTGGTTAACCGTTCCATGTTAAATTAACCCCGCTGGGTCGCCCGTGGTTGACTACATGGCATCTACCCAGAGAAGGACACAAATAGTGCCTCACATGTTACTCGATTTGGCTGGCTGGTTTGACTCGAAGTCTGGCAGGATAAACAAATAGCAACTCCGCATCGATCGCCGATGGCAATCTAGTTGCAACAACACTTGTACCAGTGCGCGATAAACAAAAATATACCGGCGCACGCGTAATAATTTAAAGTCATTACACGCAAACCAATTAACACCTGAGCAAATGGATTCATCGTCGTCTCCCCCATGGGGAAGGAGTCTATGGAGCTTTTTTCGCACTCTAATTAAAATTGCTGGTTCGCCCTCTCAGCTCTATCCTCTCGCTAAGCCGCCGCCGCCGCCTGTCGCTTACTGATTTACAGATTGTGCAATGGAATTGTGAGAGTACACATTATCATCCTCGTCGTCGTCGTTGTAGCTTCACATTCGGTGCACACGCTGATGGCTGGGTAAAAAATATGAAAGTGCAAAATAAACGCGTTCGACCGACCGACGACTGATTGTTCACATGCTCCAGCGGTGGCATCGAAGCACAGCACATAATATACTGGATGTGCGATGCTCCGCTTATGATCTTGCATAAATTTCTCATGATGCAAATAAGGTTTGGTATGAACGGTTGCGCATTTTTTTTTTTACAATGTACACACGCTAAAGGGATTTGCACCCTTATAATGTCAAGCACAGCGTGGGCGTTAGTAAATTACAGAGAGGAAAGGATGAGATGTCTAAGCACGTGTGTCTTAAATGACTGCAGATAATACAAATGTGGAAACACTGAATCGGGCAAATTATTTCACATAACTAGTGTGGCTGAATAATGTATCTCTGGATTGGTTAGTACGTCCGAAGATAGGCCTAATAGTAGACCTGTGTGCTCGAGTTGAGGCACGGGTATTACAGATGGTTTCAGGAATGGGCGGTATGAATCTGGATATTTCTTTTGAACACCGCTTGTGGAAAAGGCGATAAAACAATGACAAGCAGGAAACATTCCTACGATGTTCAAGCGAATCGACTGTTTTCGCGATATTTACGTCACCAATAAGTTTTATCGAGCGGTTCTGAATTCTGTCTAGTAGATGCAATGTGATTTTTGGGGCACCTGCCCAAACAATGCAGTTGTATTCAAGTTTAGGGCGCATATATATGCCTTGTAAATAGTAGCCAGATCTGAAGGAGTGAAGCTTCCCATCTTTCAACGAAGACTGTTGTTTTTCCCTCTATTTAGGTAGAAAATGGCTAATATTCAATCTGTATCGATAAAAGGTGATAAATCTGCACCTACTCCCTACCGTCCTATTACTATGTTGTCGGTTCTATCGAAGGTACTGGAATCTATCGTTAATTTTAAACTGATAAGCTATCCAGATAGGAATGCACTTTTATCCGATGTGCCGTATAAATAATAATATTCGGCACGACAGACCGTTGGCTTCTCGCGACCATTTGTGTTGTTCAAGTATATTTTTGTACACAAATTGAAGGGACCTACATTTTCATGCCACATCTGAATCTGAACGGCGAATTGAGAAGCTTTGCGTGACAAGTTATGACTCCCGGATGTTTGTCAGACATTTTTGTTTTCTGGGATTTAAAATAAGAATATCCCTGCTCTGAAATCCATGCACTTAACCACTGAACCACGGCGCCCACAAATCTTGTGTACAGTTTCCAATATGTAGTCAAACTCATTACTAGTATCATCAGGTGATGTGCAGTATGGTTTTCGTAATAATCGCTCTTCGGGTCAACTCATGACGTGCATGACTCATTGTTGGTATTGAAGCATTGAAAATCTAGCTGAATCAAGCGTTTGATATTTCAAAGTATTTTGATAGATTTTGGTATGATTGTCTTATAAATAAGATTCGTTCACTCAACTCTCTCATTGCATGGATTTAGGATTATTTGTGGAACCGTAAAATCGAATAAAAATGGTACCGAATGGAATCTCTTCAGCTTCGCATGAAATCAATGCTTGTGTGCCACAAGGCTCATTCTTATCACCTACGCTCTTCTTGATGTATATCAATGACTTATAGTCTTCTACAACCTGTGATATCCATTCATTTGCTGATGATGCAACGCTATCAGCTTCCATTGAGTTTGTAAATCAAAAATAATGCAATTATCGCTTGATTGGTTCGCGAGATTTAATGAATACGGCTATTTTGTCGAAAAGTCGAGTCATTCTTGATTGGAGCAGATCTAATAAGGTGGAATTTAATCCGAATAAATCCAGGCTCGCCTTTTTTCTCAAAAGGCAGTTCAACATAACGTGCCACCAGTAATTAATGGTGCCCCTATTGCGAGATTTGATTCACTCACGATGTTATGTTTGAAAGGTTCAAGTAAACTTTCCTGAAAGGAACTTATTTATATGTATTTAAAAAAGAGCGAGCCAATGCTTGGGCTTCATTAGACGTTGCAACTTCTACTTCATCCCCTCGAACGTATTGAGAATATATAAGACTTATGTAAGACAAATTCATTTGCATGGGTTCGAGCTCCAAGATCGAATATTATTTTCAAGGCACAACCCAAGTTATGTTGGACAGTGTTAAGTCTGATATTCACCGCATACATGCGGGTGTCCCGCAGGGCTGTGTCTTGTCTCCGACACTCTTCTTTATCTAACGCAGCTAAGAGGTCAGAATACTTTTTTTACTAAGCACCCTTTTCTCGGATTTATATCAAGTACTGTTATGACCATTGTCTTATAAACCAGCAGCTTGGATGTTATCGCTAAGTTCCTGGATTTGAAGAGTCTTGACTGTTATCGCTAAGTTCCTGGATTTGAAGAGTCTTGACAGAGCTTTATCTTGATAGAACTCAGAATAGAGTTGTATTGTAAGTATTTGAAAGTTCCGATTGTTCACATGTGTCTTGATGTCGAATACGAGCAACTTTGCCAAACCATAGCTATATTACTAAAATCGTATTGCGCAACACATCGTTATGAACCTGTTATGAATAAAGATTAACGCTGTGTACCGACGGACGCCGATTTCCTCTTTGAAAGTTATATGAAATTAAACAATATATGGACCAGTGATTTTGTTGTGGTTTTTTGTATAATTTTGGCTTTGGTTTTTATTAAGGAATTGAGTTTGGTTCGGTTATAGTTCTTGTAGTTTTAAAAACTGGTTTAAATCTCAGAAAGCACATACATTTCTCATTTCTCAACGACAGTAAAGTACAACTTCTAGTACCGTCTTAATTATCGTCTCAACTTCTAGTACACCTCGCACATTCTATACATGTATTTCAGTTGAAGTATAGACTTACATATGGAGCTTAGACTTTGTGATAACTTTTGAATACAACGCAGAAGGAGGAAGAAATTTCACAGCTTATCTACGCGACGTTACAAAATCGACCAACTTGATATTTTAATTAAGCAATTTGTAAATTTCACAAACGGCGTGTAATTCAATCTGCGTGTCGTCTCCACTCCCGCATGGACTCCTGGTCAGCAATTGATTTGTCTTCCTTCGTGTTGACAGAATAAATTATCCACACTTTTTTCTATGTGTGAGTGAGTGAGTGTGTGTGTGAGTTTGGGAAAGAATTAATACCAATGGAAATTGCAATCAGCAGCAGCAGCAGTAGTTGTCCAATGTGCTCGTAGCAATTCAGCGGCGGGGAGCAGTGGAATGACAGAAGTAGATGCAGTAGACCACAGTTCGCATATTGCATTGTTGTGTGTGAATGAGCTGCTGCTTCTGAGCAACTTCTAGTATGATGCTGCGTATGATGATTTAACACAGGAACACCATGTTATTACGGCCACAACTGTGGGAAGTGCTCTTGCGCGTGCGTGCGTACCAAAGATCTATTCATCCATCCTAGCTAAGCACTGCTCCATTGGACCACTTGAGCACAGTGGCGCGCAGACGCATACTAATTGACAAGCAAGATGAGCTTGTAAATTAGATATATAAGCATGGGTGCGTGTGAGTAATTTATTTGATGGAATGCGTGCGACGTGCGCGCTTTGCGGGTGCTTCACATCTGTAATTGCCGATTGCAGATCAGACGGACAGACGATCAGACGATTAAAACTTAACGATTTAAATTAAATAAATTGTCACCTGCTGTTACTTGATCAATTGTACTTCTCACCTGAGATCATTGCCGCAGCACGATCTCTTCTCTCTCTCTCCCAGGACATATCTTAAATTTGCGTGCCACTTTCCAATAAGTTTTACTCGTACCAGGAAATTTGAGTACATATTTGTCTGTCGGCAGGAGTTTTAGACACTTGTTCCACTTGCAACTGGTGCACATGTGCCATAAAGTTTACAACCAACTCCTCCTGGTAATGATGGTCGGTCGGGCACTAGGCGGCTGGGATTTGTGCGGTGTCAAAATGTGTCATTATAAAGTGAATGAATTTGCGCCGTCACACAAACTCGGCAAACTACCAGCGATATAGATGCTGTGGATAAAGAAGAATCCCATAGGTACCAGAGTGCCCCCATTCGTGTCTACTGGTCATAGACAATTGCTGTTGATTATTCTTCCGCTGGTGTTTTTCCTAACCAATGTAGGATGTGCAGTGCAGCACTGGAAGGAACATACATTGCTGCGGACACCATATCGGCTTTAGGCAATAAAGTATTCACGCTCATGGACACAACAGAGCAGCGTGCTGCTGGGCACACACGCAATGCAGGTGACATTTGTAACAATTTTTTTTGTTGCTGGCTGACACGTCGACAAAAGCGACAAGTGCTAGCTGTCCGAGAGCACGAAAAAGTGCTAATGCGACTTCACAAGTTAATTAGAAGATATACTCGTACGAGTATGTAGATAAGATAAGTATCATCTGGTCTGGGGAATCTTGTAAGCTTTGTGTTGTTGTTGGTGCTCGTAACTGTGTATTCTGTTGAGTATAACTAAATGTTGTCATGTAAAGGAAATTGAAACCCATAATCCAGTGAGTACATCTGCATTTGTATCTGTATCTGTATCTGTATCTATATCTGTATCTGTATTTGTATTTGTATCTGTATCTGTATCTGTATCTGTATCTGTATCTTTATCTGTATCTGTATCTGTATCTGTATCTGTATCTGTATCTGTATCTGTATCTGTATCTGTATCTGTATCTGTATCTGTATCTGTATCTGTATCTGTATCTGTATCCTTATCAGTATCTGTATCTGTATCTGTATCCTTATCAGTATCTGTATCTGTATCTGTATCTGTATCTGTATCCTTATCAGTATCTGTATCTGTATCTGTATCTGTATCTGTATCTTCATCTGTATCTTTATCTGTATCTGTATCTGTATCTGTATCTGTATCTGTATCTGTATCTGTACCTGTACCTGTATCTGTATCTGTATCTGTATCCGTATCTGCATCTGTATCTGTATCTATATCTTTATCTCTATCTGTATCTGTATATGTATCTGTATCTGTATCTGTATCTGTATCTGTATCTGTATCTGTATCTATATCTGTATCTGTATCTATATCTATATCTTTATCTTTATCTGTATCTGTATTTGTATTTGTGTCTCTATCTGTATCGGTATCTGTTCTGTATCTTTATCAATATCTGTATCTGTATCTGCATCTGTATTTGTATTTATATCTCTATCTCTATCGCTATCTATTCTGTGTCTTTATCTGTATCTATATCTGTATTTATATCTTTATTTGTATTTCTTTCGGTTTAAAACATCCAACTTCACCTTCAACTAAAAGATATGACAAAAATGTATTTTGTATAAATTTTAATCATTTAAGTTCAACAATTTGTCGATTTGTTTTTCAATAAAAAATAAAATTTTGGATACCTTTGTTATTATTCTTGTCATCGCCACCATTAGAAATCGTTCAAACACGAATTTATTTAGAATTTTTTACCTTTATTGTGTGTATGCTCGTATATTACCCACCCAAGCCGCTTAGAGAATTATTAACGTTCAGCTTTCACCTGAATTCTTTCAAGTCTCTGAAGTAGGTAGAGCTGATTTCATTTACATATAGAACAAATAATATACAATTCTACTTTTTTTTTTCTCTTCGTGTTAACTGTGACTTAATTCGTTTCTCTCAGTTGTTTATGATAATTTAATAGACCGATAATGGTTAGACAAAACATATCGATAAATTTCAATTAATTTTTTTCCGAAGTCGACATAAATGACGAGGATGTGTATCAAGTTTGTAGAATGTAATTACTTGAGTATATTTATTCATAACTGGTATAGATAAGCCTAACTTAGAGACTTATAAGAACTAAAATTTGAAAGTGTTTTATTTTTTGTATGAGCAAGTTGATAAATATATACATATAACAAGATTGTTTGACAGTTTGACGGTATTTAAAATTGTAGCAGGTATGAAAGTAGGTAGGGATAGTGTTAACACCATGCGAGAACTTCCAATTGGCGTTAGAGTACACTCTTCTTTGGTCACAGTCATCTTATATGACCTATTTGCTTTTAGATGTAGCCAGTAGGGTTTAAGTATGAGATCAGTTCTTTGAATCTGTACTAAGGTCGTTAAAAAAATGGATCGCTATATATGGAGTTTTGCCAGTTAAAAAAATGATTCGTGAAGGATTCTTAAACATGCCATAATCATAATCGGTGGTGTTATGTGAGATTCGCAGTCTACGCATAAGAAACCTTATTGATTGCTACAACTCTGGTGACTAAATTGGTTTCTGTTCTGCAAACCCACTCAGTTCTTGTCTTCATTTTTTCCTTCAATGCTTAGAAAGCGACCCTACTACAATAAACTGCTTTATTGTTTTAATAAAAACTCTTGCTAACAATAAATTTTCAAAAGAGAAAGACGATCCGCAACAAGAAATATTAATATTAAAAAACAACCCAAAAACTAATCGGAATTTAATTTTTTTCCTTCGTTAGGCTGGACACATGCATAATTATGTGATATTCGATATCCACTAAATTAAGAATAAACGTAACCAGCTTCTTGTCTCAGCCCGCCTGAAGAAGATGACACAAAAGACGTGCTAGGCTTAGGTTAGTTGAATTTTATGGAAATTACAGTTCACGCTGAGAGCGATCGATCGATCGATAGCTATTAAATAGAAGTTTGCTTTTTGCCTTATACACTCCAGGCTCTATGTTCGAGAATAATTTAAATTAATTAAATGCCATGTAGCCACACAGAAGAATGTAGATGAACCAATAAAATATTCCGAGCTGAGATGATGCTGTGAACTGACTGTGATCGTTGTATGGTGATGATGACGAGAAGGTCGTAAATTACACGCAAATCAAATGCTATTCATGTGTTCATGTGGTAGGTCATCGATAGTAATGGGTACATAAATGTGTACGAGTACATATCGGCATTCATCATCATCATCATCACATTCAGAATCCGGTCCTGGTCGCCCGCAGGAAATCTCTATGTCTGTCAAGATTTCGAGCCGTTGTCTTCTAGTTAGACATCACTAAACTCTATGCGTCGTATTCTATACCATCCATCCGGCGTTCCCTTGGCCTACTTCACTGCCATGTGCCTCTTGACTAATGCGAGCATGGTATCCTGCCTACTGGAGCTTAAGTCTTTTCACGCGATTTCATCATCGCGGTAATGCTCGTAGATCTCATCACGTAAGGTCTCCGGAATAGTTTTCCTCGCACTGGCGCACTGCTGTCGTGGCACTCGATTTGTCCAAGGCTTTCGACACGCTCAAAGCATCGGAAACTCAAGATGGGAGTCCCACAAGGAGGGATTCTCTCTCCCATCATATTTAATCTCTATGTCTCGGTACCCCTTACTCTCACTTACGCTGATGATTGCTCTGTTGCTGCCTCCGGTCTAGATACATACGAGGTCACACATAGGATAAATTCCTACCTGACAGAGCTATCTGAATTTTTAAGTAAACGAAACTCCACCTAACCTCCAAAAAATCATCTGCTATGCTGTTCACCTCTTGGACTAAAGAAGTCAGGCTATCACTTGACATTCGTATTAACAACGAAATCATCCCTACAGTTAATAACCCCAACATTTTAGGAGTCATATTCGACAACAACTTGGGCGCCGTGGCTCAGTGGTAATGCACATGGCTGCTGCGCAGGAGGTTCAGGTTCGAATCCCAGCAACACCACAAGTATTTTTCACGGTGTCCCATCTCTCGCATCATCAATGGAATAATATCCAGTCCAGACAACAAACAGCCATTCGCATCGAAATTGGGTGCCACTCCATAACTAACCCCGATCATCTTCATGAGGAAACGTCCATGCTCTCTGTCAGGCAACACAAAAGCTATTCTCAATGCAACAATCAAGTATTATAGCCTCTAATAGTATACACTATGATACAGTCTTCTCAAGCAAGGTTAAACATCCCCTCCCACTTGCCCAGAGAAATTCGGGCTATTAAAGTCGCATTATCCCTGGCACCACTGATCCCCGCCCTGACTGTAACAAAGGTACCCATACTACCAACCACCTATTCTTCTGCCCCCTTCACTTAACGGATTTGGAAGCTGGAGAACTGTGGTCCTACCCTATTGGCGCGGGCTCTTTTTTTGGCCTGCACCACCTTTAGCTTATCTAATTAGTATATCAACTTTTATTTTCTATCTGCTTTGCTTGCCGTTTGCCTTTAGTTAATTTAATATTTTTTCACACGCCCATAGACGAAAGTGACTGTTTCGTACGCTATAAACTAGCCTCGAATGTAGCCCATAACAATACTAGTTATGTTATGATATAAACGTCTTTTGTTATTTACTACAATCTCAGCGAACCCATTGCGCATGAGCAAGAATTCTCTTTTGATTGTCGTTTGTGATTTCTGCTTCTCTCTCGATTTAGCAGAAAAACCGGTTTGGACGCGTGAAAAATTCATTTCTTTGTTATTTACTGCATTCACAGCGAACACACATTCTCACATTTCTGCTTCTCTCTCGATTTATCAAAAAAACCGGTTTGGACGCGTGAAAAATAGCGTACAGGACTTGCAGAAAAGTGCTCATCATACTCGTTAGCTTCGACCTCGCACGATAAGCTCCACTTTCCTTGCTCGTTCTGTAATATACTATTATTCAATTTCTCTTTCAACTCAGGGAGTTACTCTCCCTTCATTTAGGGCAAGTCCTATTGCTTAACCTTTGTTGTTTCCGGTCTTCTTGTTGCTAAGGGTAGCCGTCTTGACTCGAACCTGATTCGTAGCAATGCAATCCGCGCTCGGAGCACAATACCAACAGGATAATGGCCTTGAGTCGATTTTAGCACTGAGGGCTAACTGAGGTCTTTTCTTGAAGCTGGAATTTTGCATGAAAACAAACGCAATCGGCTACTACCTTTCGATACCTACACATCATATAGATATATGTAAATCCAAATCTGATCAAGAATAATATGAAAACATACCAAAAGAGGTATGAAAGAGAAAAAGATCCATTAGATGGTCATCAATCTTTTTCGCTCCATCATTTCTCGCGACCTGTGAACAATTCAATGTTAACAATTATTTATATCCATCGTGATGGTTGCGGGATGAAACACGACGGTAATCGTTTCCATTTCACGATTAAAATATTTTTCCGTAAAATTAAAACTGAAATTTGCATAATAACCTTAAAGCAAAATAAATCGATGGAAAAAAAGAGCAAAAAGCTACCAAAAGCCAGAAGGCACCCAACAGATACCTATACACGTTCGTTTTAAGTACGGGTATAGCTATGTACAAAGCAAAACACCTCAGGTGAATCCGATGAGACAACTCGTGAATCTTTGCGATCTGCTAGCAAAGAGACCGGATTTATAGAGAAGGGCACGGTAATGTGGGCTGTTGATGTTGCTGTTGCTTTCAAATGAAAGCGAAACAAACTGCACGGCAGCACAGTCATCAATGGTTGTTGTTAATAACTAATTGTATATAACTAAATAGTTAATTTTATTTCACGATCTATTCACAACTGAGTTAATTGGCATGCATATAATATCTTACTTAGGTGGGGCTACTGTTCGGGGTGAACCTGATCCACAACTAACATGCCTCTCCAATAAGCGCGATCTCGGCTAATTATGCTTTCAAATAAGCACACCTTTCTTGTGTTGGTCACTCTCGACGTGTGCCATCACTATCAATCAACTTTCTGAATGTTTAACTGAGTGGTGAACTCCACCTGAATGAGAGATTTAGTCCTGGGCGCATTTATCCTAAGTCCCACCGTAGGTAGGAAGGCGATGTCTTAGCGAGGGCCTCAAATAGCGCTTGAGTGCGTCGAAAGATTATTGGGTTAATTATATCCAGGCCTTGGCATTCTAATACGATATCAGATCGGTGATGGTGCACTCCGAAAGCTCCCTCAGGTCAGAATAGAGGGATTACTCAATTTGCGGAGTCGGAAGCCTGTCAGGGTCGGACACTTGCAAAGTTAATGAATGAGACTTTCCTTCTCGTTCACATCCAAGCAGCTCCTGCAAAAGGTGCTATGAGGATTTCCCAGTTTGGCTGCTTGGCTGCCAATGACCCATGATTACGGCAAACACTCTTAAAACATACCTCCGTGATCAGCTCCGCCACATACGTGGTACAATTGTCATGTTTATCCACCTTGAGTGCGTTGTTTTGTAACCACAGTCCTCAGGGGATCAATGGAAAGAAAGACAATTGGGTTAATTATATCCAAGTTGTGGCATTCAGATAAAATATCAGATATGTAATGTCACACCCCGAAAGCTCCCTCAGGATTACTGAATTTGCGAAGTCGGAAGCCTGTCAGGGCCGGACACTTGCAAAGATAATGAATGAGACTTTCCTTCTCGTTCATATCCAAGCAGCTCTTGCAAAAGGTATTATGAGGATTTCCCAGTTTGACTGCTTGACTGTCAATGATCCATGATTACAGCAATCACTCTTAAAACATCCCTCCGTGATCTGAAGATCAGCTCGATTAATTTGCCTTTGCTCAAAAGACAGCAGACTCTCTCAGTGGAGTCCATGTCCAGTGTGACGCACTTCTTCGCCTGTAAGTCAGCATTCTCATTACCGTCAATGTCGCTGTGCCCCGAAACTAGGGTCAGGTCTATGCTTATAAAAGCCAGTTCGGCTTGGCACTGTCTGACAAGTTTAGTATGGTTACTTGTCGCAATAATGGCTTTGATCGTGGATTGGCTGTCTACGCATATGCCAACCCTGCTAGTTATCGCTGTAGTATGACCTAATGCCCTGCATATGCCTCCTTTTTTGCTAAGATCTCCGCCTGGAAAATGTGTATAACGTGCATCGTAGCAGCTTTTGAGTGATAACGAGTCCATTAAGTTCGACGTCAGCGCTTTAAGTGCTGCCTGCCTACATAAAAAGATATATATCCTAGCGCCCTTAATTCCTTTACTAAGGTTAATTCTGGCTCAGATCTCAATGGCATGGAGTTCCGCCTGGAAAACTTTTTCCCATTGGTATCGAGACTTTGGTGTTGGGTCCAAAGACATCAGCTGCAACTCCAATTTCCATCTTCGATCCATTTGTGAACCAGACCAGACCTCTAGGGTCCAGTGCAGGAACACCATTGCACTAGTTTGTCCGGTACAATATTTCTAACTCAAATAACCTGCCGAAACAGTACTTCCTGACCATAATGTCGGAGATTGTGCAGAATATGTCTCTTTCAGGAATTTAGTGAAGAATTTTCATGTGTCCCACATAGTCACCTGATTTGTACCCATATTCTAGTTGCAATATCTAGCAGTCGTCTGCCTGATGAAGATTTGCAAGGGTGAAAGCCCTACAGCTTTTAATGCAGTCGTAGGACAAGTGCGCATGGCACTCGTTATATCTGGACAGGCAATTCTTTGTAGCTTCTGAAGCTTAGTTGCCGTTTTCCGTTCAAGAACTTTCGGCCCCCAAACGATGGGCGTGTACGTGATAATAGGTCTCACCATCATTGTATGCATCCAATGTATTATTTTAAAATTTACACCCTAAGTTCTGCCGTATAGGCGTCTACTGGTGGTTTAGCGGTTTATCAAGGATAACGCCAAGATATTTAACCTCACTCGAATGATCTTACGTAATGCCTTTAATGATGATAGGTCCCAAATCGATCAGTCTTCTTTTCGTGAAAGGCACTAGAACGGATTTGCAAGGATTGATAGATAGTCCTTTTCTGCTGCACCATTCTAAAATGTGTAGTAAAGCACCTTGCATGACGTTAGTGATAGTCGTGCAGTGTTAAGCACTAATAAAAATCGTCCGCATAACCAGGCGATGTAGCCCGATATGTGAATATCGACTAGAAGATTGGCAATCACTAGTGACCATAGAAGGGGAGAAAGCGCTTCTTCTTGGGGACATCCCTTAACTGCAGTCACAGATACAGACACTTCTCCCAAGGAGGAAATACTATCTCGACTTTCAAGCATGGCCCTTATACAATGATTGGTCGAGTCTTCAATAGCTCTGCTTCTGATTTCCCTTGCAATAGAGTCGTAGCCAGTGTTATCGAAAGCGCCCTCAATGCTGAGAAAGGCACACAGGGCCGCTTCCTTGGAACAAAGAGATTAAAATATTTGGCTTTAGCTTTTTGTATGGTACGAAAATTGTGGGCGCCGTTGCTCTAATGGTAAGTGCCCTTGACTTCTGATCAGAAGCTTCAAGGTTCGAATCCCAGAAACACAAGTATATTTCACGGTTCCACCTGTCGCGAATTTCTGACAAAAGTCCGAGAGCAATAACTTGTCAAGGAAATCTTCCCAACTTTCCGGCCTTTCGGATACGGCATTAAACTGTAAGTCCCTTCGATTTATGTGCAAAAATATAACACTCAAAACACTAATGGTCGCGAAAAGCTATGCCTTGGACCGCAACGGTCTGTCGTGTCAATTATTATTATTATGGCATGATAATTGTGGCTCATAATTTCGTTTGGTACACAATTATGGTTATAACTCATTAACATTATTACCAGAATTGCTGATATTTTCAATGCTAGTTTCTTTAATTGTGTTCACTAACTTCGAGGGGAGGAATTATACGATTATAATTAATAACTTATCTTCATTTGCATTTTGTTAATGCGGCAGTACAATTTGTTAAAAAAAAAAGAGGTAACGAACAAAAAATACCTGTCGACCTGATGGATGAATGTCTTACGTGTGAGCTAAAATGGCAAATGATGGCACACAAAAGCATTTATTTGCCATACCTACTAACAACCGCCCCAGAGTCCAGATTGCTTCTCGAGTGACCTTTAAAGGAGTTTTTTTTTGTTTGTTTGTATTGATTCGCTTCTTAGTGTTTCTTAAAAATCAGCTAATACCTAATTATTAAACCTAATTGTTAAACGATGAAAAACCTTTCTAGACATAATTAAAAAAAAGCCTCGCGCCGCACATAAAAAATTAATCTTCTTGATGATTTCGAGGAGGAAAAACAATTTGGCATATTATGTTGGCCTAAGTGTTTCATGGCAAAGTACTGCTTAGTGAATCTAAGGCCTACTCAATCAATAATTATTGATTGGCGATTTCCACAACAAGATAAATGGTCTTAAATGTTACATGGAATTTATCATAATTAACGGTTTCGCATGAAATTAAGGTCAACACTAGAGAAAATATTGTTTACAATTAAGCTGTCTTCGGACATCTTGATTGGAAATTATTTCAAGGGAGATGTGCCTTTTTACAACCTTCGAGGTAATCTTCGGTTTAATCCAGAGCGCTATAGGCTTCTATTTATAGCAAAGAAGAAAAAAAACTATTTACGTTAATTAATAGTTGATTAAATGGAAATACCTACAACACATTTCAATCTTTTGAAATCCCATTTAGATAATGATAATAGAAATTTATGAAGTTTATGACATCATGCCTCAGAAAATCGACGACGTCTTAAGATCTAATAGCATACTCAAGTGGCCGTATTCCTTTGTAGAAATCTACCAATTAAGTAAACTAGTCTGAATGCACTTCTATAGAATTGTTTCTAGTGATAGAACAGAGTCTCTAACAACAGACTCATCAATCTTTAATAACAGACTCTCTAACAACAGTCTCTAGCAATTGTCTCCAATGTTAAATTGAAAAGGAGGTCAGCCAGTCAATATCATCATCGGATCGCGTTCTATATGTTGACCGGTTGAACTAGAAGTTTTAAGAGTCAAGTAAGGAACCATTTATGTATATTCTATATATTGTTGTAATTAGGTCCTTTTGCTCCTCGTGGGGCGTAGTGCGTCAACTACGTCTAATCGCCATCATTATCTGTTATCTGCAATAGATATAAGCTCCGTTCAGCTCATTTCCCATCTGCAAGATGCCTTAATTTATTCTCAAGTGTTCTGCACCAAGTCTGCTTAGGTCAAAATTTGGCACCATCATTTATCTACACCCAAACGTGTCTTATTTGAATTAACCACAACCTCCAACACTGTCTCCTCTTAAATACCCCTGACATATTCCCCCACCAGCAATTCTTTCCCTAATTTGGACCTTAAAACTGGAGGTAAGTACCCCACTTTCGTTAGCTCTCATATTCTTAACCCCACATGTATGGACATATCCAACACAGCATCCAAACCTTCTTCCTTTACTCCCACCTTCTCAAAACCTGCATCTAATATCCCCTTTTTTGATCCCCTTCTACCACCCACTGTTAAACTAACTCAGCAATACATAGACACCACTGAATGTCGGTATGCCTAGGCTTAGAGAAAAAAATGTATACGAGAATATACGACTCTTTCTTGCTTATCTGTATTCTCTCTGTCTGCTATTAAGGTAAAACCAAAACAAGTGTCATGGTTTCCATTCAGGAGGAAGGTATCTCTTTAGATCTAACCAGCGTCAGGAACATTTACATCAGGAACCAGGAGATTTTCAATATGTAACCCCAAAAAGTGGCGGTCGACCTTGGCGTTTTCGGTAAATTGTTTCCTCCCAATTTACCACGATTGACAGCACTTCAACCTCCCTCCCTTACGCCTCATCATAGATTTCCTTTTATCTTCTACTAATAAAATGTAAGAGACCTACGCTCGAAAAACCGTGATGTTCTGCGCCAATCTCATGCCCTTCCATTCGATATATATGCCCTGACTGAAACCAACCTAAACCCGGACATAATGAATCAGGAGATATTCGCTCCTACATTTCATTGACTTTCCTGTGCTTCATGTAAAGCTTCATTGCATCCTTCCAGAGTTAATTTGTTTAATAAATATTGCAACAATCGCAACATTTTATTATAAGCTGTTAGGGTTAAATCCTTTTATATAACTGCTTTAATCAATTCATTTTATTGCATCGTTTTAGGATTAATTTATATAATATTGCGAAAGTCTTCACATTCCATTATAAGCTTTTAGGGTTAAATCCTTTAATATAACTGCATTAGTAAATTCATTTCGTTTTAAACCTTCAGTCTTTTAAGGTTAAGTGCTTTAAAAAAACTGCAATAATAAATTTTTTTCATGGCATACTTTTAGGTTTAATTTATTTAATAAATATTGCATTGATTCTAACATTTCATTATAAGCCTTTTAGAGTTAAGTCCTTTAATAAAACTGCATTAATTAATTTTTTTCATTGCATACTTTTAGGGTTAATTTATTTAATAAAAATTGCAACGATCCAAACATTTCATTATAAATTAAATCCTTGAATATAACTGCATTAATAAATTCATTTCATTGCATACTTTAAGGAATATTGCAACAATTGTCACAAATTTAAGGAATATTGCAACAATTGTCACATTTCGGTGTATACTTTTAGGCTAAATATAATAAATGAAATGTCAGCTTTGGACGAAAAGTACAGAAATTCGCTACATCGTACTGCCTTTGGAAATACTAGAGCTTTCCGGCGACTCGCCATTCAAAGTTCAGTCATATACAGGTTACCAAAGAAATTTCAGTTATCACTCGAACTGGAATACTTCTTCTTTCTTCTTCTTCTTTTCATTATTCTATGTAGAGTCTATTTATTGCCATTAAGTATGGACTAGCTATAGCATTATAAAATTTTTTAATAAACTACATAATTAAAAGTCAAATCGTATTGCCACAGCTGAAATGCAACTATACTCCAAACATTTCCATAAAGCTTTCTTTCATTTTATTGTCCCATAAGCAACCTTGCGTTAGAGTTGGATTTTCTGTTCGAAGACCTGGTCACAATGTTCTTTATTTTACTCTCGTTGATCCGTGTTACGTTACACTAGTACCACCATATGTAAGGAAAACAGAGTACACTTCCCATGTTGTGTATGAATCCATCCAATGGCACAACAAACTATGATTTAAAATAACGTTAAAGACTTCATTTTTTACCGCACACCGCCCCGACGACGAAAACAACGGTTCTTACTCGTAGCTTGACCGCTCTCACCTACATATATACATTTATTTGTTTGCCTTCCGCAAGATCAATTCGATTCGATTCACCTGTCTCGCCGTCCCCATGCACACATTCTTCGAATTTGTCCGGTTCGGGATAATTTGAACGCACAGCCATGTGGTGCTGATGAACGGATGAACACACCGCAGAACAGACCAAAAAATATAGACGACGAGGAGGTCATAAATCACAAGTGACCTCTATGCGATTTCTGGGAAAATCCACACACTCAGACAGCGCAACCGACCGGCAGACAAGCCGACCTCCACAATGTAGTTGCAGAACTCCAACTCCAATGCAGTCGGGTCGCTGCAAACTGAAATTCTAACATTTTCTCCGGGGATGCACAACGAAGAAGATCATTTTCTACCTCATCGTCTTCCTTCGTTAACAAATGCACATTCTTTACGTTACACGCCTATTTTAGAAATTTGCTTAAGTGTGCGTACGAACGACACCGTAATAAAACGCACACCGCGTGCTCACGCGTAATACTCTTAAGAATTTCTTCCGCACGAGGACGTGCCATCAATTTTCCAACAACATGCAAAAAAGAAGAAGATTCTTGGATGTGATTTAGTTTGTTGTTGTATCGCAAAAGGGCGGAAGTATAAGAGTCACCAATATAATCGAAATATTGTTTGTTTATGTGCTTTTGCTGTTTACATTGCGAAAAAATAAGGAAAACAATAATCTTCCAAGTGTGCCCAACCATTAGATGCAGCCTTCGCTGGTGACTGGTGCACGCTCAGGTGCGAAATAAATTCCTATGAGAATTCTTTTGATCATTTCAGTCCAGAAGTACTGAAATACTCAAGCGGTAAGGCAGAGTTACTACGGTATATGGCCTTTTGGGCGGCACAGGTTATTTCTGTGGCAAGCGGAACATCGTTTCACTATATGGACATTGTGCGGCATCGATGGAAGACAAAGCTCCACCACCATTTCGCACTATATCGAGATCTTCATTTCGAGGCACAATTAAAATTATTCGCGTATTCCTATGCGTAGCATTAAGGAAAGTTAGCTAAGGTTGATGGTAACCCGCTTTGATTGGGCAAAGTGCTGCCTTAAAAGGATTTGTAATAAAAAAAATCAAAAACTACAATGCTTTTTATGGAGCATTTGTCGGCCGATCGATTCAGGTGATTGTTTGGTCTTAAAACCGCCGCACTTAGGAAGTTTTTAATTATAATTGCTTGTTCATGGAACACTTACGCGGTAATAGTAAAGAATATTTCTACACCTTGGTAGGGGAAACATTCGGGGAAAACTAAAACTTTAACTGCTACGTGCAATTGTTCAATTTCAAGTCCCACTTTTAAGCTACAATGTTAGAAACATTCTGACTATTTATCCACCCAATTAAATTGCATCGTTAATGATTGAATCGCACGTTTCATCTTCTATTAGTGTACGTTGGCAGTGAAGTACAAGTAAACGGTAATGCAGAAAGAACACAAGACAAAAGGAAAGAAATCTAAGCTCGAGTCCTATAGGAGTTTCTGCGCCGAAATAAATGAGCTGAGAGAAACAGCAAGGCTCTGCAAAATCGCAAAATCTTTCAGAAAGACAACACAGCAAAGCTTAACTCAGGAAATCTGTTATTACCTTCACTAACTCTATGCAGGAAGTCAATGATATTTAGTTCCCAGGAAGCATAGTGTTAAGGAAGATTAATAGTGTCAACTTAGCGTCGGATGAAAGAAATGTCACCAAATGTGATCGGACATAATAGATTTCTCTTTATAGTCCACAAGCACCAGGTGCAGATGGTATATACCCAATAATGCTGAATAATGACTGTAAAACTGATTTATAGGCGAGCTATAACTGATACATACATATATCTAGTTTGGCCCTCGGGTATGTTCCTAAATATTTATGCAGTTTTAGAGTAGCCTTTATCCCGAAACAGGGAAAAACGACTACTCACTAGAAAAAAGCTTTAGGCCAATCAGTTAAACAAGGTGTAGCCCAAGGAGGTACCGACCATCTTCAACCACTACATGGCGAAACTCCCCGCACCACCACCCGGAGTCAAATTGATTTCGTACGTCGACGACTGCACCATTCTTGCCTCGGGTAAAGATATCCCCACCATATATAGAAATATCAACGCCTACCGCGATGTACTAGATTTATTTACTGGTCGAAAACTAATGCTGTCTCCAGAAACATCGTCCGCTACACTTTTCACAACCTGGACCACCCATCGGGACCCCTCGTCTTTGACACACACATTGGTAGAAACTTCAAACCTGTCAGAATGTTGCTCTATCACTCATCACTGGTTGGCATCGCATGTCACATGAGGACCATCTCCACCAAAAAACCATAGTGCTGTGAATTAAAAATAGGACTATGAGCTTCTCGACAAACAATTCCTACTAGCCTGCCACCGACTTCTCCCTTGGCAATGAGGGTATTTAAAAAAAAAGAAAAAAAAACATTAGAAGTGGAGCCCTTTCCCCGCTTCTGTGGTGCTTTGTTGTCGATTATTTGCTCGAATAAGTTGGACATACACGTATAAGCTTATGCGGCTGATGTACGCCTGATGTCATATAATAAATCCCTCACTTTATTTACTCGTAAGCGTAAATTCGATGGTCTTATTTCTCCCTTTCTGAAAGGTTTTACTTTGTCAACATCAAGCCACCACAACTATATTTATACATAGTAAGGCTAGATTTTGTACTATAATGGATCGTTCTCCGATGACTTTTGTATACCGCAGAACCATCGTATCGTCATCGAAACACTGAGCCCATCGTTCCGAAGCAATCTTAGTTTCAATATTTCTCGCGACTGCTGCTTTTTGAATCTCAATTATCGCTTTTTATTCTTTACAAATAGAAAAATGCGTGGATCTTTGTACTGTTATCAAGAACATTTTCTTTTCCTTAACATTGATGAACCACATCTATCTTTTGATTACAGCTTGGTTTCAAAATTAAAGTGATGAACCTATATCTCATCTGTCGTCACAAATTTTGGCAAATAATCGTCTGGATCACAGCTCGAAACGAGGCTCTGGTAGTAGAGCTAAACAATAAGATATGTTGTATTGTTGGAGTCTTTGCGACAAACTCCATGCTAGTACTAATAATGATTTGCCTTTTAAATATTTATATTTGGCCTTGTTAAAGAGCACCAAGAAATGATTTACGTTATGGGTAAGGATTTTAGTTTTACCTCACTGCGCTGTAGTATTTCCAATGCGTTTACTTGCCAATTTCTGATTGAAGAAATTGCATTCACATGAAATATGAAAAACTAATATTAATAAACTTAGAAACTTCTAAAAAAAACTGAAAAATAAAGGGTACCATCATTTTAAATCCAAGTAAAGCACTCGCTCCAGTATCATCTTTTGTAATGGCTGCTCCATCTCCATTGTAAACAATTCAATTAAAAGTCTTGACATTCACCCTTTATTTATACTCATTATATTGGTAAACCGTTTTTATGATATTAAGTTTTAATAAATTTGATTAATATTTAATTAGAAATATCCTCTCTTAATTAGCAGTGCATAATTTCAAATCAGAAAAAACTGTAATGGTCGTGTTGTCGATGGCGATGCCGGTTGAAAAAGCGAATTCAAATCAAACAAATGTCAAACAAAACTGACATTTGCAATAGGAGCTACCAAGCTCTCACAATAAAAACATAATAAGGGTGGGCAATCTACTGTTTTTTTTTTAAAAAAAATCATAGCTAAGCACTTTTTTTTATGATTTGCTTGAATTTTTGACATTTCGTCAGTCTGAATTCCGCGACACGACACAATCATCAATTCGCATGAGGAGCGTTTTGAAATATTAAAAACTTATTTTTAATGTCAGTGTTGTGTAGCCGAAATGTATGTCAGTGTTGTGAAAAGAAATATGGGTCCGAAAAGAGCACCAAGCGGAACCGCTGTGGTGAAATTGGTGAAGAAAGCTCATGAGAAATGCTTGCTATTGGTTAACGGAAGTGGTCCCTGTGTTCAGACGGGTCGCACGCCTGAGAATTTGCGGCTGTGGCTCATTATGTGGTTCGGAATCTATCGATTAAAACTCGACGCCAATCGCAACAACCGGCCATTAGTCGCACCAGCCTGAGCGGAATACTGCAAAAAGATTTTCGATTATTCGCTTGCAAGTTCCAGATGATGCAGGAGTTGAAAGCAAATGATATCAGTTCTCTGTATGGGCCATAGACATACTTGACAATGACGTTGAAATCATCTTTTCAGACGAAGTGCATTTCCATCTCGAAGGCATAACTGTCAGTTTTTGGGTTCGGAACAGCCTCACGTAATCGTAAAGAAGCCAATGCATCAACCGAGAGCAACAGTTTTGTTTGGATTTTGGAGTGATGGTCCATTTTTCTTCGAAAACGCTTCTGAAAACGCTCTTACCGTAAATAGCGACCGTTACAGAGCCAGCAGCATTATTTTTCAGAGTACAAAGGTCATATCCGAAAATTATTAGAGTGTAAAAAAACGACTTAGGGAAATAAAATTTTCTCGAAGAATGAAAAAATTCGCATGTCTGAATTTTGACAGTTAAATTATTTTTCCGATTACTACTACATAAAAAACCACGCACCTTAATTATGATTGAAATGATTTTTTTTGTAAAAATACTGATTCTGCAATATATTTTGAATTATCTGGTAGCGTTAAATTAACAAACAACTCAAAGCAATCGCATTTGAATGGCAAGAATACAAAAGTTATAATAATATTAATACTAATTATTTTAATACTGTGCTTGACGTATGATTATAGAAAATCCATTTGTGAGTGAAAAATTATCACACTTACAAACTTAAAATAAGCAAATATTATGTGAGTATTCTAAAAACAATTTAGGAAAGAATTTATCAATATCTGTCATATTTCACTTTAACTCCAGATTGGTTATTATTGCTGACAGTTGGCGATGCTAATGTGTAAACTTCATAGTCTGCAATCATAAAATTATAATCTCCAAAAAGGGTCATATAACTGGCATTTGGACCATCATAGGAATGTGGCAAATTCGAATAGGAATCCATGTTCATGTTACAATTGTTCGATATGAGAAGATCGGCACCGGCACCAAAAATCGGTCCACAACTATGGCGTTTGAGAATACAAAGGAATAAAAACGATACATATACATAGATAAATTTAAGAGTTTTTCTGTAAATAAATCCTTGAACCTACTCTGGATGATAGCATATTGCGTAGGGTTTTTTTAGAATGTCAAATTTACACGGCTGATCTCCGTTTGCCAAATTCAAAGTGAACAGAAAGGCCCTTTCCGAGTGAATGTAACCGCCTTTACGGCTTGTTTTAGCCCATGCAACGTCTGTAAATCCACCGCTGATCTCATTACGTGTTCCCTTCAAAAAAAAATTTTTTAAAATTATGAAGCTACGGAAAATCAAGAGGAAACTTACAATCCCGATGACAAAGCATGGCGCAATACCATCGCAAAAACGGTGAAATGCCGTCGACGAAAAACCATGACTTGAAGCACGATAAATAAGACGCCATGTTTGCTTTGGTACGCCATACCTTTTTTGTAAAAAAATAATATTAGTAAATTAATCAAATTATACTTAATATGGCGTCGATTTTACCATCCATTTAAAACCCCCTGCAAATGAAGTTTGTCATTCTTGAGAATACTTGAACCAGGAAACATATTCATCATCAAACGTGGCTGTAAGCGTTTATCATCTTCTGATAATGGCGCCCCTGGCAACGGAACAACATGTTGTGGTGGATTTCCGCCAGCCATCTTGTTTGAATGCAATGCTGCATATCGATATCGTTCCAGTGAAAGTTCCATTGGAACTGCACCGGTCGGTTCAACTTCCTCAGCAAAAACCTGACTGTCAATCAACAGGAGACGGACATGACCCATTACTCCTGACAAATATTGACAGACTCTGGCGCGCTCTTCCTCTGTCCAATGTGCGGTTGGTTGTGTAACACCTGCCTGGTTCTTTGCCCAGGCCAAAACACAACGCCACACATCCTCTTCTTCTAAACAGAACTAAAAAAGCAGAAAATCAAACATTTTTTACTCTGTTACGTTCCATGTAAACTTACATAATCAGATGAGATGAGCTTAATGACGCCATCTTTAGTTAAATTCAAAAAAGCGTTTGTCTTGACACATTCAGCAGCATTTTCTCCAATGTATACGATGCAACGTTCCATGAAGGTTGCTGCACACTTAGCACCTAAAATTTAATTGTTTTTTTAAATGTCAATATGTGAAAATATTTTTAAAAAAAAATTACAGAATGAACATCGAATGTCAAAATGCAGAAATAAATTCGAAGTTTAGATGGGGATGGGGAACATCGACATTGATAATTTGAAACTTAGTTCAACGTTTTTACAAAAATACTTAACTTTTGTATTAATTGGATGATAGGCTGCGTTTTTTATATATTTTCTACAAAAATCTGTCAAAAAAAGGAACCATTTTGACTTTTTTTAATATTAAATTCTTTATTTGTATAGCAGAAAAACGTTATAATGTTTATGTGAAGTCGCACAATATACAGAGATATGGTATATATACAGGGTGTGTCAGAATTCGTGGCACAAACGAAGCAGGGTGATAGCGGAGGTCATTTTCAACCAAAATAGCCAAATGAAGTTTTATCGAATTTTTAGTATCTTCTGTCAAATTAAAACAATATATTTGTGATGTATTTTGGTTTCCCAAAATTTTTTGATTTATTTTGAAGTAGCTCTAGCGGAAAAACAATGTACTGCAGAAAGTTGACCGACTATCAGAAAAACTTGCGACATTAATGCATAGGAATATTCAAAACAAAATTGTTTTTTATCAATTGTTTTACAAAGTAAGTCATGTTTATTAAAGAATGCACTTTCGAGGTGCTAAAATAAGCTGCGTTGTCAGAAATAAAGCAAAAATGGCTGTCTAGACCTAACTTTCACCTTTCATTATATATACTTAGGACCCCTATATTACATTTCATTTGTTACCAATTTACCCCTCAAGCTCTTTAAAACAATTTAGAAAAAAGCATTTTTCTGAAAAAACTCTGGAAAATCTGATTAGTTGGGGCTTTCATGACAGGTGTGTCCGAAAGCCCAAATCTCGAAAACCATATACTGTAGTTTGCTATATAACACCTATTTTTGTATGGGAGAAGCATAATTATATGAAATGCCACTCATTTATATGAAACTGCACATAAACCAAATACAAATTAAATACCGTAAAACCGTATACTGGAGATACGACCATACAATTGTGAAAATCTCTTTTTATAGAAAATCAACCAATCCAAACAATTGAAGATTGATTACTTAACAAACAAATTTTGATCTAAACGAACCGTTGCTGTTAACAGAACATTCTATGCAGCGACCATAAAGATCAATCCAGAATCTAAAAGAGGCATCTGGTACAGGTACCATTAAATGATCAGGTTCATTTACTGCTGAAGTTGCTCAGGTAACAAGAACAGTAATGAAATGCTTAGAAATTCCAACTGAAATGTTAATTTTTATATAGAATCAAAGGCTTTGAGGAATCATTGAAGTTAAAAACTACACACTTGACACCTCAAACAAAATTATTACGACTTTCGGTGTGTCCAACTAAACTGGAATCCGTCCTTAAGGCAACGCAAATTGATAGGTGCACTTCGTTTACAATGATCGTGTGGTGGAAAGACAATATTTCTCGCCTACATATAAAAGTTACAATAAAAGATATAAGGTAAGGATTAAAAGGAAACCATATAGGAACCTCTCTGATTACTTTCTGATACCCAAATGAAACGAATTACAATACTGCGGAACATTTTCTGTGTTCCAAGACAAGAAAGACAATGTAAAGGCGAAAATAATGAATAACCCAAACCAAAATTATTGAATACCATAATAATATTCTGCTTTATCCAAAAATTCAGTGCATTCCTTTTCAATCAAGTAATTTATGTTCATTAAACAATTAATTATAGCCTTCTTAATCCAAATAAACTGAAAATTCATTGCGTTAGGATACACATATTTTCACTTTATTTTGAGAATATCATTGCAACAATTTATTTATTGTTGTGCAAAGTATGCTGTTTTACAATGGAATTAAAAAAGTTGTGTATTTGATGAGTTTTTTCTATATATATAAAAAAGGTAATTGTATTTAAAGTCAAGCAGAGTCTTGGGTTGATAGATGAAGTTGCTAAAGCAATTGACTCTTCCTTGGCGCAATATTGTTACTTCGATTTTAACCTCAATCTTTCGATGGACTGACATTCTGGATGAGTGTGATGTTGTCACCCTTGAGCATGATGCGTCCGAGATTTTTTCGTGTTCGAGTCTTTACCCAGACTTCCTCGGCATCATCCAGCACCAAATTCATGTACTCATCAAATCCCACTATGTGTCCCTCAATCCGCAACGAGACATTCTCGTAGAGCCAAACTTGAACACGAGATCTGTTCTGAAGGTAACGGAAAATCAGGTTGATGGGTTGCACCATCACCTTTTGAACTTTTGTGTTGCCCTTAAACGACATCTTGGAACTGATACGATTTTAACTCAGAAAGATCTGATGGAATCTTTAGATAAAACAGACTGTAATATATTTCCCGGCGTCTTTTGTGAAATGTTTTCTTAGCGAATTTGCGTAGTGTCAAAAATACCAGAAAAAGCGTAGCGTCGCGACAGATTGTCAAAATCAGAATGACATTTTGATGGTTTCTACTTGACAATTGATATTTCCTTAAGGTGTAGTTGCATTTTGCCAAGGGAATTTTTGTTCTCATAGGAAATTTTATTTTTTTTATTTTACGTTATACACAATTTTCATAAATTTCAATAATGAAAAAATCTCATTTAGTCCAGAGTGGTTCATTACCAATTAAATACAATTAAAATAAAGTTTTGTTGATTGTTTTACTGTAATAAGACCTTTACACCGAAAATATGATAAAATTTGAATAACTTTTTAACAAGTATGTGCTCCATTGAATTTTTATTTCGATCGAATACCTTTTTCCGACCAGATAACGAAAGGAATGAATTGAAAAGAAAAGAATTTAAAAAAGAAGAAAGAAGAGAACAAGTATTAGGAAAAAAATAGAAAAATAATTAAGAATCGAAAAGTAGCCATTCGATTGGAGTCATCATCCGTCGGAATTAAATGTCGTTTATTAGGTTTTAGACAGATTGATCAGCTAGATTTTTGTTATGTTACAGGGCAGATAAATGAAGCTTTTGTTTCAGGAAAAAAACTACACGGAACGAAAAAATACCATACATTTCTTTTACACCTAACAGATTTCTCCTTTGTGCTATACTTTTTGAGTTATTTGGAAAAACTCGAAAAACTGTCTAAGTAAACTGTCACTTTAGGTTGTCAGATTTCCGTCAAAATCATCTGGCCACTCACAATTTATGTAAAAAGCTTAAATAGGAATTTTCATCATCATAAGCTCAACCGTCTGTAGACTGGACACGAGATTTTTTTTGTTTTTTTCTGACTCCGGAGATACGGTAATGGGTAAATCTACAAAAATCTCGGGTTCGAAAATTTTCACGATTACTTCCTTTTACTACGTAAACCCAGAAAAATGTAAACCATGTGAATTCGCTAATAATCAACATTTCCACCTTAAATTATACTGAACTCCACTATAAAAATACATGCGAAGCACTGCTTCCTTTTGTGGTTAAAGAAATACGTAGTTTAAATTTAGCATAAACATTTGTATCGCTTTCAATTTGCACTCACATAGCAACAAAATTAGCCGATTCTAATGTCAAATTTACTACGCGTGGTAAATTTTTTGCAATGTTAGCGCAAATGAAAAATGTCATTAATAAGCAGACACATACGTACTAACGATAAAATGGAATGTTAATAATCGATTCGACATTTATACAAAAGGTACATTATATATTTTTAAAATAAAGTCTATAAAAAGCTACAAAGATTAAATAAAAAATTTATGAAATACTTAATTACTAATATTAATCAATAATAAAAAAATGGTATAGGAGCCCCTAACCCCGGGACCCGATCACTTGCACTTCCACTCTAATAGAAAGTGTTGTCATCGGAAATACACATGAGTGCAAAGTTTCACCAAAATAGGGCTGTGGGAAGTGAGTTAAAAATTGATCGCAACATTTCACCATCAAACGAACAACAGACAAAACGACAGGCAGAACCATACCGACGCGAGGTGAATGTATAGAGAATGTATTAATAAAAAACGCTTTTCGGCATTGTGGAACATTTCCAACGTTTGGAATTTTCCTACGGAAATGTTTTACAAAAAAGCAATTTTGTTTTCCAAGACAATAATAGGATGGGTACATATTTTTCTATGAAAAATTCAATTTAATTAATATTTTTTCGAGAAAACATAATTCCATAAAAATTAATTCATTAAATATTAGCCATTGGTCCAATAGTTGCTTTTCAAAGATTTAAAAAAATTTACATATTAAAAAAAACAACATTTAGGGCACAAAATGATTTGCAAGAGGGACATTTTGTTACTAACAGTTTCTAAAATTTAAGTTCCCCTATTCGGATGGATCAATAAGTGTAACACAGAATAATAATATATTTCCCTTAATATATTTTTTAGTACTCTGCAATACGCTATGGTGCTTTAGTAGTTACCAAAAGCCAAGAAAAATTACCCCAACACCAATCACACATGTATTCAAGACACAAACCATGCATGTACAAGCAACTAAAGTGCCATCTGCAACTCATACAAACACTAACCTTATCTAAACTTCAAACCTTGAGTTCCACCAATCGACCTACCTGCTTTTTCGTGAATTTCCATTACAGCGGTTAAAAATGTGCACGCATTGTCAACGGACAGCGTCGAAATAACGTGATCTTCGCAAGCGTGTCGCAATTCTTCAACGCCCATATCCTGAGCGAGTGTCATCATTTCGAAAACGCGAGAATCCTGTAGCATTATCTGTGGGTGAGTGTGCTTAGGTGTAAATAACAAAACGACTACATATTTATATCGGTCACCAGCCCTTACCTTCGCTGTGTAAATGTAAACGATGAACTGACGGAACACCTCCGGATTGACATGCATCAGCCGCACTGGTGTTGGTGTTCCGGGCGCTGCCGGAGTTACTGAACTGCCGGGAATGCGGCAGATTTCTCCACGTTTGGCTGTTTTGAAACTTTTGCATCTGAAATGTGAGGATGAAAATAAATATTTCAGACTTTGAATTGAAAAAAATATTAAAAACTAATTCAAACCCCAGAGATGCTTCAAAGAGCTTCAGAAGATAAAGTTTACCATGGAGAAGTACTGAGATTTTCAGTTGTTAATCCAAATATATCTCTAATTGGCTTAACAAATGTGCACTCAAATCAATATTTGCAGCAGCAGAGACGTACTTTTAAAATTAAAAGCAATCTAGGTGATGCGGTAGACGGGGAATGGTTTCTTACAAAAATCAGAATATGACATATATTACAGCTGTCATGCAAGACATAATGTGCTCGGGGTGGGGTTTCTAGTCAGCAAAAGAATGAAATCCACCGTTATCGGCTTTAAAGCAGTAAATGAACGGCTATGCTCCCTTCGCGTGCGGGGCAGATTTAAAAACATAATCCTCATTAATGTTCACGCACCTACATAGGTTGCCCTAGATGATGAAAAAGAAGAATTCTTTGAATCAGTCGAACGGGAACTCCATACCTGTCCTCAGTATGACGTAAAAACCATTCTTGGGGATATGAATGCCAAAATAGGTAGGGAACGTGCACGCGAAGATGAATATAAAGAGCTCAGAAGAAATGAAAAAACAGTTCACCGGCGAAAGAAACCAGCCTGGGAGAAGAATCTCGTCCGTGAACTAGAACAGTATAGAGAGTGAGGACCGCACCAGATGCGGAAGTTCTACCAAAGAGTCCGCGGTATGAGGCAATATAGACTACGTTGCACATACTGCAAAGACAAAGAGGGTAATCTGATCGCTGATCTCAAAGGCATATTAGAGCAATGGGAAGATCACTTTCATGAGTTGTTTAATAGCCAGCTAACTGAGGAATTGGAGGATTCACCAATGACCGAAGACTAAACTATGCTGCCTCCACCTGGCATAGACATTGTTAGCAGAGCGATAAATCGGCTCAATAATAAAAAATAATAAGGCCGTGCGATTAGATGATATCCAAGCGGAGTTGATTAAAACATAAGATCCCGCAATACACCATTCAATTCATAAAGGACCCCCCAAAAGATTAAGCTCTCAAAAGACTTCCAAAAATACCCCCAAAGGTCCATTACCCTCCCCATACAAAACCTCCCCAAGACCCACCGAAACCCGCTAAAAGCCCCTCACAGAACCCCCAAAATACCCAAAAGACCTTCATAAGACTCCCCAAAACCCCCAGAAGACCCCCACAAGACCGCCATATGATCCCCAAAAGACCCTCAAAGGACCTCCAAAAAACCCCAAAATATCTCAAAAATACCTCCAAAAGTCCTTTAAAAGACCCCCAAGGCTCCCCAAAAGAACTAAAGACCTTCGAAAGACTTCCCCACTAACTCCAAAGACCCCCAAAGTATCCCAAAAAGACACCAAAAAGACCATCAAAGGACCTACTAAAGACCCCAAAAATAACTCCAAAATACCCACAAAAAAAACCCAAAAGACTCATAAAATAGCCTCAAAAACCTCAAAACACCCTCAAAGGACCTCCAAAAGACGCCCAAAAGACCCTCATAGGACCTCCAAAATATTACAAAACTCCCCAAAAGACATTCAAAAGACTTCACAAATCCCCCAAAAGACCTCCAAAATATCCTCAAAGGACCTCCAAAAGACTCCCCAACATGCCCCCAAAAGACCATCAAAATACTCACAAAAATACCCTCAAAGGACCTCCAAAAGACTACCCAAAATACCCCCAAAAGACCCTCAAGCGACCCCCAAAAGACCATCAAAGTACTTACCAAAATAACCCTAAAAGACTCTCAAAGGACCTCCAAAAGACATCCAAAAACTCCTCAAAATACCCACAAAAGACTCTCAAAAACCCTTATAATTCCCCCAAAAGTCTCTGAAATACCTCCAAAAGACCCTCAAAGGACCTCCAAAAGACTCTCAAAGGACATCCAAACACTCCAGAAAATTCCCAAAGAAGACCCTTAAAATTCCCCCAAAAGTCTCTCAAAGGACCTCCAAAAGACTCCCCAAAATACCACCAGAAGACCTTCAAAAGACCCTCAAAAGTCTCCTCAAAGACTTCCAGAGGAACCTCAAAAGACCATACCGAAAATTTAAGTTTTTTTTCTTCTCATTTTTACTTTAATTTATCATTTTAAATAGCTCTTCACAAATTTACAAAACGATCACAAACAAACTTATTGAAAGTGGGACAGGACAACGTCTGTCCGGTCATCATTGATAATTTCGGTTTTTTGTAAATTGATAAGACTTAAGACTTGTAAGGTCAGAAGACTTAAGGTACGAACTTTTGAATTTAAAATTTTTCATTTTTGTGAAAAATCAAATGACTTAAGAAACGAACTTGGGAAAATGAATTTTTGTAAAATTTTGTAAATTCAAGAAACCTTCAAAAAAGAACTTTATATTAAATGAAAAGACTTAAGAAACCAACTTTAGAATTGATCAGCTATAACCGGAATCTATTAATTAAAGGAACACATTTATGTTGAAATCTGAGTTATTGACACCCAGTTTAGGTCAACCAATCAACCAAATCAGTTGTATAAGTGTTGTTTTTAGAATGAATTTATTTTATTGTTGAATTATTTATTTTCCTTAAAAATTTCAAGAACCTCCAGTCGGCGCTTAACAGCTGATACAAACTGCGCATGATTACTTCATTAATTAATTGCCGAGATTTTATGCAGCAGAAGCGGCAGCATTAAAGCCAATTGCTAGCGCCACAAAAGGAAATATCAATTAAAACTACAAACTTCCTTCGGCGAGATAGGATGGAGGATTGAGGACGGACGGACGGATACGATTACATCAGTACACGAGTCGCATATCATATTACGAATATCCATCCATCCATCCATCCAACCATCCAACGGGTAAGCATCATACATACCTGGCCATCAGCAGAATGCGATGTGCGTAAACGCGTTCCTCTTCCCGGCCAAGCAGAAAAACCACATCGGCACTGTCTTGATCTTCGGACAGGCGCTGCAGATCGTCGATTAATTGTGGCAGACCGGCCATTGCTTTGTCGCAGATCAACGGCGTTGGTGGCGGTACACGTGTGCCCATCTTTTCGGTTGATACTCTCTGTAAACTGTAAACGAAGTAAGTATGGTGAGTGAATTATAATTGCAATTGCTTTGTAAATAAGACATAGAGAGAGGGAGAGAAAAAAACGAGAAAATGTACAATAAAAAGATAAGATAAAGAATTTCATTCTTTATCAAATCGTTGTTTGTCAAGAAACTGTAGTCAACAAATCATTTGGTCAATTTGATGTGAAGAATTTGCAACATAAGCCGAGAGCTGAAGTAATTCGATCCCGGAAAATTCCCACGTGCTCAGAGCTCACACTTATTGCTTGCATATGAGCACTTGTGTCTTGTGTGTGCAATCAACTCCGTTTCTTTAGTAAAAAAAAATATTACAATGAAAGTAGCACCGCATTGGTGTGACTATTGCAAAAGATGAACTTTGTAAACAAACCACAAACACAAATGCAGTGAGTGAGTGAGTGAGACAATGACATATTGACAGGAGCAATAACAAATAAAAAAAACAAAAACAGAAACGAAATCTCCGTCTCACCGTCGTCGTTGTCGTCGTCACTCTTCACTAATACCAGCAACTCGAACTGTGTGGTGCGTCTTTTCCAACGATAGTAACGATAATAACAAAAAAAAAACAAACAAACAAACAAACAAACACTTACACAGTCACACAAACACCCGAGAAAACACACGAAATTTCTGAATTCCTTTATTCCCGAATTTTAGATGCTGTATATGTGGATGACGGGAAGGCGCTTTCTTCAGATTCAAAACTGGATTTTCGCACTGGAATTTTACCAAATATAACTCTCACAATTACGTTTAAAACTTTAAATGATTTATTTTATTTATTTAGTCCCACAATTAGCCCACAATTGCCACAAATAATAACAACAAATATTAATTCACAACGCGAAAGACAAAATCTCCTCCGCTGGTCCGTCCGTTCATCAGTCCAACCTGCTCAGACTAGTTGTTGGCTGTTGGCTGCTGCCGAAGAAAACGAAGAAGAACACAACAACCAGCAACCCAGGCAACCAACTAACTAACCAACAGAACACTCGGCGTACAGAACACCCAATGCCAATATACCCGAAAACAAAGGGAGACCTTTGTCGAAGGTACAAACGACGAACGAAATTTTATGCTGGAGCGTCAGTAGGTTGGTATGGCTGGGCTGGTGGCTGTGTTCGCTGTTCCTGTGAGCTGTGACAGAGAGAAGATGATGCTGCTGTTTAAGAGCAAATTAGAAGCTATTTTTATTATTAGACCTAAAAGTATGCCATGTGTTTTAATGCTTTTTAAGTTGAGTGATAATTTGTGCAGAGCAGTGCATAACTAAAGGCTACAAGGGCAGATAATATACATAATCGTAATATACAGATTTCGAATGTCCATGCATTCATTTCATCGAGCGGCCACATTTTATCAGCTTCGAATTATTTCTACTTGATAATTTCCTAAGATCTGTGTTCTAATTTTATAAGAAGTACTTGAGTGTAGATGTTTTATGAAACTCAACTTCTGGATGTCGAAGTGAAATAAACCAGCCATAAAAAAGTACAAGTGCACTTGAGTGTAGAAGAGTATAATAACTTTGAGGTTTGTGTATAGGATTATTTGTCATTAGATATCTTGACAGATCAGTCTACCAACTCGCTCGTAAGCTCGGCAACAAGAAACACCTTATCAACTACCCTATTAAGGCAATAGACGGCTCTTTGATCCTTATGGAGGAATAACAATTAACTCGCTGCACAGAACATTTTAAGAATGTTTTGAATTGTACTTCGCCAGGCACGTCCATCAACCCACATATGCATCCTAATGGGCTACTTAACATCAGCGTCGCTACTCCTTCATTGGATGAGATAAAGATAACAATTCGTTCACAGCAATCAGGTAAAGCAGCAGGCAATGACAACATCTACGCAAAACTCCATCAAGCCAACGTCGTGTTAACTACGCGAACATTGCATGCGATATATTAAGGTATCTGGGAATCTGAAACCATTCCATCGTCGTTAAAAGAAGGCTTAATAGTCAAGCTCCCCAAGAAATGTGATTTGAGCAATTGCGGAAACTGGAGAGGAATTACCCTGCTAAACACCATAAATAAAGTGATCTCCTCTATAATAGCTAGACGCTTACGGAATGCGTTAGATCCAATTTTGAGAAATGAACAAGCTGGAATTTCTATCGACTGGGTGATGAAAATAGTAACCCGTATTCCATCGGGTTTGCCATGGAATGTTTTTCACCGCCTAGAAGACCTGGACTATGCCGATGATATCTGTCTCCTATCACAATAATCGTTAGGTGACATGGAGTGAAAATTAAACTCATTACAACTCCACGCTAACAAAGTGGGTTTAAAAACGAACGTATCAAAAATAAAACTACTTCGCGTTAACGCTAGTGAAACATGTGATATCTCGATTGACGGACATCAGATAGAGGAAGTCGATAAGTTTTGTTATTTAGGCAGCTGGATGTCAAAAAATGGTGGTGCTGACTCGGATGTGTGCTCTCGTGTAAACAATGCGCGACACTCCTAGAGTATGCTAAATAATATCTGGAACTCCTCGCAAATCTCCCGGAATCTGAAGCTAACGATCTTCAGATCTAACGTTCTCTCAGTACTCTTGTATGGCTGCGAAACGTGAAAAGTCACGGAGTCAATTGCGACGCTCCTCCAAGTCGTCTTCATCAACAAGTGCTTATCATCAATCAAAACTTGTGGAGAGTAACGCAGCAGGAAACAATCGCGATCAACATCAGACGACGAAAATGGAGCTGGATTGGCCACACTTTGAGAAAGTCAGCGGACGATATAAGGAAACTAGCGCTCGACTGGAATCCACAAGGAAGCCGGCGAGTTGGCCGTCCTAGCAATACATGGAAAAGGACAATATAAGAGGAAGCAAGATCCCAGGGGAAAGAATGGCGTCTCTTGATACCTCAGGCGATAAATAGAGTTCGTTCGTTCGTTCGTTCGTTTTTCAATATAAATAGCTGAATATTTTTCAACTTATTAATAAACACTATGTGTGGTATAATTTTCTGTGTCGTCGCTATCAAAAGGAAAAGACACTAATTACCCTTTTTTGGTAGGATGTTATATGTACAGTGGTTAGACGAGTCAATGCATCTACCTAAAAAGTACTCGAAGGCTTACAATGTGGTTTGAGTTACATCACAAATAATTGTTCCAAAAACTTTTTCATTCTCGCCATTGCTGACAATAAATTCCCCAAATGGCAAGGAGAAGAAGCAGTTTGCAAATAATTCTGCCTTTGTCCATGCAACCTATCCCACTGTGCGGACATCGACACAAAATTTTACTCCTTAATTAAATTTTAATATCTGACAAACATCCTTCCTCTCGGCCGCCTGGAGATAATGGTGTTCATAATGCTGATGATGATGATGATGACGGATAAGTCATTGGTAACAGATGCGGATTTGGCTAAAGCGAATACAATTTTCATTTCATTAATTTAAAAGGCACACTCGCGCACACACACACACCCTGTGTTATGTCGATATGACAAACTGATGACACTGATGGACGAACATCCTTTTTTTGTGTAACAAAAGAATTTCTGTTAACGAAAAAATAAAATATTAAAACATCGAATGCGACAATAAACTCAATCCCACATGTGGCACTACGAAGTTGGACGGCTACTTGGGTTTCCGGTCCGGTCAGCTCAGAGTGGCCACTCTGGCAGGACGATGATTGAAATTTAATCATTCAACAATTCAATTCAATCGAAAAGTAATTACATTTTATCATCACCATGACCATCACCACCATCATCAGCTCGTATGTAGGGGTGGTGTGTAAGTCATCATTGTCATCTGTCATCAGTTGTCATTCATTCGCTGTCACACGAGTCACACCACGAACACGAAGCATTCATATTTGCAATCACTGAGTTTTGTTGCAGTTGGGTATCGTTGTGTATAGAACCCAAGTAAGGAGTGCAACACACTTTGCATTGATGCTCAAAAATTAACGAGATTTTAATCTGTGTGTTTGGTGGTACTATGTACGAGTAGTAAGCCCAAATTTAAGAATTATTGCTTATTCTTCAATCAAATGAAACGATGTGCTTATTGAGGTTATTTATGGGCTTAAAAGGCATAGTCGGTTAATTTCAATGGAATAATGGGGCCGAATAATAACATCAGTTATTGAAAGCAAATGCAGGAATTCTTGGACCTACATTGACAATAAAAGTTAATAGTAGTTTGGAACACTGTCATAAAAAAAATGCTCAAAACTACTATTGCACGTCCGATTTACAAGAGCGGAGCAAAAAGTAACATTGAAAACTACAGGCCAATATCAATCTTGCCTGCTGTCGAAAAAAAAACCTTGAGCAAATTGTTGTGAAAAGGATCACCGAATTTGTTGACAGGTATTCCGTGATTAGAGCAAATCAATATGTTTTTCACAAAAACAAAAGCACGAAAAGCAGGTCTTAGATGAATTTACAAATACGGCCAACAAGACCCTAAAAAAAAACTAATCACGGCCTGGTTGTCATGGAGACCCTAGATCCTCATAGGGTACTAGAGGGTCTTTAGCCAGCTGTTTACTAGATTACCTCAGTGATCGTCAATTCCAAGTCAAAATTACTACTAAAAATCATAGTGAATAGGGTGTACCACAGGGGTCGAAATTGAGTCCTTTACTATTTATTATATACGCGAATAAGCTGTTGCGAGATTGTCTTCACAAAAACTGTCTATGAGATTAACGTGGTTACCTGCAAGTCACGCATTACCCCACGGTCCTCTTCAGACACAGATTTGCCAATCAACGCCCATCTACAAATTTTCTATAGCAGATGTATCAGTATAACTGGGTGTAAGGGCCTAGCATTCTAACTGATTGGAGCGAGACCTATCTAAATCTCTGCCCTTCTATTCCATAGTCCTCTTCGGAAGCGGATTAGCAATACGACAATCAACGTCCATCTTAGACAGATGTGCCAGTATTAACTCAATGGTTAGAGCAGGACCTGTCTTAAATTCATGCCGAACAACCGGTTGAGATATGCAACTCCACAGAGAACGCTTAATCGCACCGGTAACATCAGCTAGAGCTCTGATGTACCAATGAGCTCTACCCGCATTTGGGTAGTAAACTAGCAGCCTATGTAGGTCAAGCCCAGAACGGAACTGGGTCCCTAACCAAAAGTTGGGCCAGACTCAGCTAACCTGCTAGGAGATCAACTTCATCTGTTGGCAGAACGTTGGTTCTGCCGTAGTACCAACGCGACCTTGGTGAGATCTGACATCAAATGACTTAGTTCGTTCAGTATGAGTGCCTGGGCGTAGGTACGCTACAGACTTGGCAGCACATCGTCCGAAACCTCGAACCCGATCATTTGTCACTAGGATACCGTGGCTGCTAATTACGAAGAGTTCCTCCAAAGAAATCCAATCTAAGTATTAGCAGCCCTTTCAGGGTCGCAAAGTACGAAGACATTGCCCATAAATGAGCATACTCTAAGCAGCCCTTATTTATCTCCCGTAGTAAGGCCCCGCACCATATCCAAATATAAATCCATGATGCAGCTGAACCCAACCACGAGTTTACCACTCTTCCTTTCTCAACCAGGCTTGTGACCGGCTACGGCGGAGTTACACATGATAGTATATGAGCCCCGACAGCTTTGTTGCAATAGAACTACCATTAACAAGTCCGCAGTATATGGGACACCTGTGGACATCCTAAGATGCCCAGCAGGTTGTCCCTTAAACGCGCAGTTGCGACATTTAAGGGGCAACTCAGTATTCCACACTGGGACACAGCACCAGCGCCACAGCGACGACATACATCAACTTTAGACCAGCACTCGGCTACCCGATGGTCGAATCCGAGACAGCGAAAACAACCCATATAATGTAGACGCGTCCTGTGGTCAAGAGAGCATTTACCACTCGGCTAGTGCCCTCCAGGATCACATTTGAGACCACATCAGGACCTCCCCTAGAAGATCGGCTCACAATCTGAGAACTCTTCTTCAAGGTTTTCAGTGTCATTATGTCCTTCAGGTGGTTCTCGAAGAGATAACCCATGAGTTCATTACCGGTGATTTTCGCTTGTACCGCCTGAATGATAATCCCCGGATAGAGTTTCTCGGTCACCGACACCTCCAGGCCAAGTTCGCCGAATTTCTTGCTGCCAACAATCTTCTGTCGTTCAGCATTGGTTTGGGTACTTATGACCGTTCCGTTCCTCAAGGCTTCAACGTCGTGAACCCAGACTGCACTTCACGACCAGCGACCATCGGTTTCGGCACAGTAGTTGGAACAGCTAGATCTCAGTCTGCCTTCACAGAAAGTATTCCCAATGCATATGCCGATGATACAGCCATAGTAGTAAGTCATAGATCGCTGGATACCGTGAACCAAATAATGCCAGCCGAATTTAATAAGACTGTAAGATGGTGCCACGACAATGATCCCCTCAACCCATTGATCACCTTAGCCACCCAGGAAACTATAGAATCGACACTTATATCGGCAAAAGATATATACTGATATGATATAATTTCTCGTTGTCGAATCACGCAGTTAAAGATAAAACTCCTAAAAGAAAAGTATGGCTACACGAGAAAGCCGACCGGGATAGCCTCAACAATTTCTTTAGGAGTAGCAACTGGTCACTTAATGCCATTAGTGGTGTGGACGCCATTTCTGATACGATCACGAGCATAATCCACTAGGGTATGAGTCAATTTATCGCTTCCAGAACAAAATGTATCAAGCCGAAGAAAACTGCTTGGTATGATTTAAGCTGCATAGAGGCTTCTAGAAACAGCGAAGTATGGTTTATATAAAATAAACCCCACTGTGGAAAATGCCTATCATCTGATACGGGTCAAATTTGACTATGACCAGAAACTGAGAGAAAAATACTTCAATGTCCCAAAAGAAGTAAGAATTTTTGGTCATTCGTTCAGAGTCATTCGTGGAGAGTGTTCAAAGAACATATTTCGATGGCATGCACCTCTGTTTGGATTATGTTCATGTGCGGCCCTGCTTCGGAGTACTTGATTCTTGACATATCTACTCATTCTGCTTTCTTTGATCTCTCCGTATACCACTTTATGGCTTCCAACTGTATTTGGTATAAAGTTTCAGACCTGAATTCTTTCTTGGGGCTTCAAAGTTGTTCGTGTTGTCGCACGGCATGCTTGCTTGAGAAATCTGTCTAGTTTCTCTTCTTTCCGGCGATGCTACCTACCATGCTTAAACTTAGCTAAGTCTAATTAGACTTGGTTGCCACTACTACGTGGAGTGAAAGTAGTCCAAGGATTGCCTCCATCCCGCTGTGGGGGGAGATTTGCATTGGCACCAGGACAGCCTCTATACTTTTTCCTTTCTGCCCTTGATTATGGATGAATAGGGGATCATTAGTATAATTATGATGATGCTTATCCATTGTATGATTTTGACGCTTACACCATAAGATTTACACACCATGAGCGCTCTTTGTGATTTTAGTATTACTGTTTCTTGTGTTTTTGTGTGTTTTTTCTAAACCAGTCCAAGATATTTGACCTCTTTGCTGATAGCAATGAAGTTATACAAAATCCGTAATGTTATCAAAATCTCAATACTGAAATTGTTCTGAACTCTAATTTCAAATGAACGGACAAAAATCCCCATCAGATATACCAACTATTATTAGACAACTACACAACGTACACCGACCCCTTCAATTGGACTTCAATGTCCCAAAAGAAGTAAGAATTTTTGGTCATTCGTTCAGAGTCATTCGTGGAGAGTGTTCAAAGAACATATTTCGATGGCATGCACCTCTGTTTGGATTATGTTCATGTGCGGCCCTGCTTCGGAGTACTTGATTCTTGACATATCTACTCATTCTGCTTTCTTTGATCTCTCCGTATACCACTTTATGGCTTCCAACTGTATTTGGTATAAAGTTTCAGACCTGAATTCTTTCTTGGGGCTTCAAAGTTGTTCGTGTTGTCGCACGGCATGCTTGCTTGAGAAATCTGTCTAGTTTCTCTTCTTTCCGGCGATGCTACCTACCATGCTTAAACTTAGCTAAGTCTAATTAGACTTGGTTGCCACTACTACGTGGAGTGAAAGTAGTCCAAGGATTGCCTCCATCCCGCTGTGGGGGGAGATTTGCATTGGCACCAGGACAGCCTCTATACTTTTTCCTTTCTGCCCTTGATTATGGATGAATAGGGGATCATTAGTATAATTATGATGATGCTTATCCATTGTATGATTTTGACGCTTACACCATAAGATTTACACACCATGAGCGCTCTTTGTGATTTTAGTATTACTGTTTCTTGTGTTTTTGTGTGTTTTTTCTAAACCAGTCCAAGATATTTGACCTCTTTGCTGATAGCAATGAAGTTATACAAAATCCGTAATGTTATCAAAATCTCAATACTGAAATTGTTCTGAACTCTAATTTCAAATGAACGGACAAAAATCCCCATCAGATATACCAACTATTATTAGACAACTACACAACGTACACCGACCCCTCACATAAATACCACACATCACTAATATCCTCTTTGTCCTGTTTCCAATTTCAACTCAAGAATTACTCGTTCATTTGCGATTGGAAATCGAATAATAATATTTTTCTTTGCGCTCCCTTGACGTCGATCATCACACCCACCGCCCGCACTTGAATATTCTGTGTAATATCCGGCCGATAGAGGATTGCCTGACAGTTTCTTTGGTGGCAGTGGCACAAAACCAAGACGAAAAGAACAAAAAAAAATACCAATTTAATGGAAATTCAAGCTTAAAGTACACAATTCTAATTTCGTCAATTTCGCACTTCACGTGCCCCGTGTTGCACCACCTCGCACTCAATGTGCAACGCACTTTTCAGGGTGCTAGGTATAGTGTGTTGTACTAGTACGTGATGAGACTTTAATTTGACAGACGACGCACACTCTGATACCGATGCTCATGCTACTGATTGATGCTGTGATGGTTCCGATTTATCCTGTCGCATTTATGTAAATGCTGCACAGACCCCATGGTATTTAGCAATGTCTGATACGTGTCATAACGAAGTTTTTTGAAGGGTTGACTTGGATTGCTGGCAATACCCAAATTCCCAAATGAATTGCAGAAATTTGCAGGTTTACTTGTCAGTTTTATTGCGTATAAGAAAAGCGTTTGAACTAAAAAAACAATTAGTCTAAGTTTCTTTAATTCCTAATGAGAAACTTCGTATAACTGCGATTAAGAATTAGACATGATATTTGGCCAAAGTAGTAACGATGCCAGATAGATAGAACTGGGTGTAAAGTTTAATAAATTATTTTGAACTTTTGGCGTATTTCCTATATATACACTTCGCATTTGAATGTGCTTGTTTGTTTGTTTGTCGTCAAATCTTGTGCTCAATTTTTAATCCACTTCCTTAATAAGCGAAATTGTGGAATTTGGCAAGTAAGTAGCTCGAAGCCATTCACGAAGTCTAAGTTCTTGCGGGTTTCATCTTGAAGGACTCATACGACTTCTTCATAAATGTTGCTAGCAACGAAGTCACAGACAATGGAGATCGCTACCGCACCACCCAGGTAACAATTTCAAGCAGATCTTGCGAAAAGTACTTTGTTATTGGTAGAATTTTGCGAAATTCTAAGTTCAGTTATTCAGCAAAACTGAAGGTATTCAGAAGAAAGTGGAGGTCGTCAAAAAAAACCCCTTCTAATTAGCTTCTTAGAAGGAATAAATTTGCAACTAAGCAAACCAGTTTGCTAACGATTTATTTGCCTAATCTCTGATTCAAAACAAAAATCAGAGAATAGTTTGGCAAAGAGAAGAGTTTGCTAAAAAGAGTTTTCAAAAAATCAGATAAAATGAATGAAGGAATGAGAGGAGCTCTTCTCGCCACACCTCCGCTGCACTAGACAAACTGTTCAACTTAACACCAATCGACATCTTCAGCAGACAATAACTTGCTGCTAGCGCGGCAACGCAACCTCCCAGTGGATAAGAAATGAATTCAGACACTCCTCTAATCCGCATTCAATTAGGGCTCCACCAGTAGGTATAGACTACACCAATTTAGCAACTACATTTCAACAACAGATTCCAGATCACTATCCACTCTAGATCACTCTGGAAAGAAGGTTCTATCTCGAAAGATGAAATAATCAGTTTTTATACTGACGGGTCAAAAACTAATGGTCGAGTAGGCGAGGTGGTGTTTTCCCAAAAAGGCTAAATATAAGTCTCTCTTTCTCCTAATCACTGCAGTGTTTTTCAAGCAGAAAAAATGGCGATTAAAGTAATCCAGGATATCCGCATCTTCTGGAATAGTCAAGCGCTTTGAGATCCCCAGAATCAGTCTCTACGAACTCCATTGCAGCCCTAGACCTGCGATCATCTCTTAGAGTTATGAAGGAGCAGTTGAACATTCACCTGTATTGGGAGCCGGGGCATAGGGACATTCTAGGGAACTGCAGGGTCGATGAACTCGCCAAAATTGGTAATACCCTGCACCTGCTACCTGAAAATGGTTCTTCCATAGGCATACCCATTGCTACATGCAAAGCAGGATGCTACTGACAAAACCAACCTTAGATGGACAAATGGTATAACTTGTGTAGCGACAAAACATATCTGGCCAAAGCTAGATCCGAAATGCTCCAAGTGTTGATCTCTCTCAACAGAGTGCACATAAGCGCTACGATAGGTGTAATTACTGTGCACTGTCTTATAGGAAAGCATGCAGCTTGGTGTATTTTCAAATGATTTCTCCAGAAGCTGCATGGACGAGGCAGAAGAAGAAGAGACCATTCTTCACCTTCGCTGCTCTTTCTCTAAAGCGTAAGCTCCATTTGGGAGCCTTCTTTAACAACGACCTTAACAGTTTGTCAAGCACTGACATCAAAAGTCTTCTACGCTTCATTCGTAGCTCCAACTGGTTCAATGAGTAGGGCAAGAATTCCTCTCGATCCATGTGGCATTACAATGGACCATCTATTGGTCTAAGTGGATCGACTTCCTGCAGACAACCACCCTAACCTAACCTTGCTCAATTTTTTTTTCGAACAATCAGAAAAAAGTTGGCAAGGAGAAGAGTTTGCTAAACTTTTTCAAAAAATCAGAGAAAATTTTGCTGAATTTTTCGAATAATTAGCAAACTGTTGTCTGTTATCAACCAACTGACCTTTTTTTTGGGCCATATCAAGTCTAACGGTCTATGTCAAAAACCCTGATATTTTAAGACGACGGAGCGTTCGTTCGATGCTAGTTCCGAATTATGTGAAAAAGATCGCTTTTAATAAAAACCGTGTCGGCGTCGGTGTCCGCTAAAATTTGAGAACCGTTCATTGTAGCTTTCTGAATATTTGCGCGGTGATAATTACATGTGTTCCATTAAAAACACGACGAGAGGATCCAAATATTTGACTTTATAATCGGTATCTGATAATTAACATTTTTACATATTCTCTCGTATTCTTTTTAGGAACTACTACCCATGGTTTCTGTTTTTTTCTTGGTTTTAACTTTCCTGATATCTAGCATATAATGGCTATGGTGATCAAGACCCTCACAATAAGGCTCGTTCTTAGAGAGGACTGACAATTTTTATTGCCTCTTTAAGGATTAGTGGTGTGCAACTTTAAATTCTAACTAAGGACTAGCGGGCGTCTTATATTTTTGCACCCAAATGATAGGAGCATACATTTTAAAGCCATATTCAAAAGGTTAATTAAGAAACTTTCCACGACAGTTATTATTTTCGGACGCTTGTTAGAAATTCGTGAAAGCTGAGAAATAAATTGTGTTTTCTGTAATTCGAACTTTGAACCTCCCGTTAAGTAGCCCAACACACTAACAACTAGAGCCATGGCGCCTACGTACTTTAAACTAATTTGTTAAATACGTTACCCCAGGGAACACTCTGAGGTCTAAGTTATCGATGCCGACAATCTGTCGGGAGTCTTATTGACAGTAACCCGTCCTGTGTATAAAAATCTTCATTTTAATTTTTCTTTCAAGAATCTTCCACTTTTTAGACGAAAAATTTTACACTTGCTGCTACGTAGGTATTGTGGAGCCTCAATGCATGATAAAATCCGGTTTCTTGATAAAATTTCTCTATCTGCACCATTGTTTTAATTGTTTCTTGTAGATCTTAATTCTCGAACGCCAACCCCATGGACATGACGTCATTGCATCGCGTACCACAGTCAGCATGAGACATACCGCGGAATGTTTTTGTCTTTTTATCTTTTTCCCTGGACCGATAAAGTTCGTATCTCACTTGCAATTTAGTATTTCCCCAAAACACTATATTCGTACATACACATATAAAAAATAATAAATAAATAAAAATACTCACACATACATTCAAACACGTTTAACATTTGAACAAAAAAAGGCAAATAATTTCCATCCAATCCATCATCGGATCTTCGACATTGAAGCATCAAACTTTGCAGCTGCCACCGGTCGGCTGGTTGGTCTGAGGCGTCGAAATAACATTGCAATAACGCCTTATCCGCCACCATCGGTAAATATATTCGATTACTGTCCGTCCCATACATTTTGGCGGTTACTAACTACCCTAAGGTGTTTTTCGAATTCAAATAACCAACCGGGCGAGTAAGCTGTTCGCCTTTTTTTTTTGTTGTTGTTGAAGGAAGCGATTTTTCTCGAAACTGTAAGCAATGTGGTGTCTTCTTGTATCCTTAAAATAGTACTTAGCGGCGGCATAAGTTTTCTCAAGTTTATGCAAAAGCAATATCTGGTTAAAAGGGTGGCCTCCGTCTTTACACGAAACTTCTTCGATGGAACGGAAAACTTTTCAAATTGGAAATTACAAGTGATGTCTGTGTGTGCGTATGCGTGACTTTGAACATTACAATCCGGTACAACAGGACTATCTGCATCGGAAAATAATAATTTCACTCGTCAACGAATCGAATAACAGTTGAACACCGTTATTCCGTTTTCTACAGATATTTACATCAAGGAATCGAAGGTAACTGCGAAAAAGCAAAAAAAAAGGATGCTGCGTCGTTCGTAGCACATTGGTGGGTGAGTGGCATGTGTCATATTGGATGTTTTTTGTTCTTCTTCTTTTTAAGGTTAAACCAACAACTTGTGATGCCTTTTGACATGGTGCACACACAAAATGCAGCTATCGTATACCATGGTGAGTCAGTGCAAAAGCTGTGGCGAGGGATTCAATTGTGAAATGGGTACCCCATACAAAGTAATGGGTGGTTTTTTAAGCGCAATAGAACTTAAAATTTTAAAAAATAACACAAAGCATTTTATTTTAATCAAATTATTTTATTCACGGGAAAGAGTAATATATGCATATATCCACTGCGACTGAACTTAACGAAGCGCATTCTGAACGTCCAACTTTGGCAAGAATTTGGGGTGAAAAAAAAATTAAAACTGAAAAACCCGAATTTGTTTACTTCACCAAGTCTGCTTAGCTTCACCCTCCACTCCTCCACCAGTCTTGACGTGATGTGGAATGCATCTAGGGCTTTTAGCGCAGCCTGGCTGTCTGTCACGTAGTTTCTTTTCAGATTAAAGTGAGCACATCTTTCGATGGTGTGTACTTCTGCCTGGAATATGCTCGGGTAATGCCCCATTGCTTCAGAGTACTTGGTTCTTGGGCCATGGACTCCCACACCCGTGTCTTCTGCATTCTTTGATACATCCGTATACTACTTTATGGCTTCCGGATGTATCTGGTATTCAGTTTCAGAACTGAATTCCTCTTTGGTGCTCATTTTCACTTCAAAGATTTTCTTGAATTCAAACTTTTGCACCAAATTGTCACAAGGCATGCTGGCTAACGGAACCTGTTTGGTTAGAGATTCCACTAATGCCCTTGCCCTAACGTCCGTGAAGCAGCCTACCTTACTTTAGCGTAATTTGGTTTGCTTGGATTTGTTCTCTACCCCTATATGTAGTGGGAGAAGCCCAAGAATTACCTCCATACCCGTCGTGGGGCATGGCCTCTGTGATTAAAACACAGGCCAGCCTCTGCACTTTTTCCGATTTCCTTCTCATGGTTCTATTCGCCCATGCCACCGCTCCATAAGTAATCATTGGAATAACTATCATGGTGTACATCCTGTGCATTATCCTGGGACTAACTCCCCAGGATTTTCTTGCCACCCTTCTGCACACCATAAGTGCTCTTTTATTGGGTTAGAGTCTCCTCGGGATCATGTTCCGCGAAGAGAGCTACTTTATTCCGCTTGGTCGCATAACTTCCGCCTTTGGTGGAGGAGGTGGACCCCTCCGTTTTCCCTTCGAAAGATGCAGCTCATGCTGCCTACTGGTGGCGGGCTTCAAGCCAGGTATACAGGACTGCTGTCCCGGCTTCACCCTCGTTGAAGTTGCCCCCTCACCATCCGTCACTGGCATAGGGTTCGGGGGCTTGAACCACCAATTTCAGGCCATCTTCGCAGATAAGAGTAGGGCTTTCGCTCCACCCGAACCGCTTCTTTGCTGGTGCTGGGCTTGGCTAAAGTTGACGGGTCGACTGCCGCAGTTTCCCCATTGCCAAGCTCCTCCCACCATCGCCTCTCGTTGGCCTTGGGGCTAAGGCCCTCCGACCAACTCTGTGTCTCTCGCACGGTTCGTTATAAAGCATTTGCTCCACTTGATTCGCTGCGTTTGATGCGGGCATGTCCTGTGCTGATTTACATTTTTTTTATATTTCTCCATATATAATTCCACGAGTAATGAGGAAACATAAAGCCTCCAGCCCAGATCCTCTTGCACTGGAGGGCCTACTTACACGTGGAGGTCACCAAGTATCCACGGGCTCCATTCGAAACAGCACGATTATCCCTTGGCTACCAACCAGTCCACTTGGCACGGATCACTTGACACCACTGGATTAGGGGTTCAGTAGTTCTTAGTCCGTTACTCCTCAACTCTGCTCGCAAGGAATGCCCCAGCATACAGGATGACTCTTTGAAACTTAAGCCTACACGCCAACCACAAGGCCCCTACCACAGTGTTTTATCAGCCTGGCTAATTGCTGATTAATTTTTGAGTGGCAAAACTAAAAGGTATCTCGTTGTAAATCGACTTATTTAGAAGCATCGCCACTGGCCACTAAAAGTCATACACACACATGTTCTTTCTCGGCTTCAGTTAGGTATTCACTGGGTATAATATACATAAACTATATGCGAACTTCGAAGCAACAGAATAAATTTGCATTAAAATTACATATTTTCCACTTGGTCTCATTTCTAATGGGATTTTGCTCATTTGAAATTGATGCTAGCGCAATTGGATAGTGGAAACATCTCCTTCCTTATTTTGCCTATCATGCACATGGCGGCACTTTGACGGTGGTACGTCAACAGATCTTTGAAAAGAAAGATAACAATTTTTCCTCGTCTATCAAAGGATTTCCGTGTTCCGCGTTTTCGGTGGATTTCGTGATGCGATTTTCCTCCCGTGTGTGCTTGTGCCATTAATTAACAGTTCAAAGTATTGCTTAAAGTTTTTTTTTACTCCTAAACTTTGTAATTTCCTTTGTGAAACACATTCATTGGCACATAAAAAAACATTTCCATATTTCCTTTATTCTTTGTGATGCAACAAAATCAGGTCGTGCCACTGCTTCCAGTCTATCAGTCACGATTGACAACAACAAAGACCAACCAACCGACCAAGGACAATTGAGATTTAAATGAAAATTTCATAAAAGTGCGATTTCATCTTTATCGCACCTAGGACCGTCGTGTTTCCCTCTGCATTTCTTCTCAAAAAGACAAACTTCCTTTCAAGAAGGAGCTAAAGGAAGGGAAAGCGCTTGATGCTTTCAAGAGAAACGACGACAACCTAGTAGTCCTTGCTAGTGGTCTTCCTATACCCCTCTCGATATAATTGTTTCCAACACTGAAAGTAATTCAAGAAACCACCGTCTCCGCAAGCCAAACACAATGTAGGTCACCATATCGAGTGTGGCATTTTCAAAAGTGTCCTGCCGCCATCACATTCATTTCATCTCGCACCCATCAAGGATGTCTTATTATGTATGTATGTGTGTGTATTAAAAGAACACAAGTCAAAGCGCGCACACTCTCCTCTGACTGAAGGCGATGATGGTGATGGCAGCGTCGACCAAATGAGTTGTCATTCTAGGGTAAGCTAACAACAAATAATAAACTTTGCTTCCACCTGATGATGAACGAAGACGACAGCGACGACGACGACGACAAAAAGGCTCAGAAGAAGAAGATGTTGACAAGGACACTGCCAGAGTGTGAGTAGCAATTCTGGTGGCATATTGTGGCACCCTCCGATACAGATCACACACTAACATACACACAGAATAGCGGGATGAGAGAAGTTCCTTCCCATCATAATGGCCGTAAATCCCGTCTATCTGCATAAATGGCGTTTTTCCCACTCGGCAGTCATCTCGAATAAGTGTCGCCCATCTCCGGCCGTTAGGATCTTTGATGTCTTTATAGATGGAGCCAACGGTACATGCACACGTTTGCAAATAGTGAAATTGCCATTAGGAAGTCATCTCGGTTCATAAAGAAAATCGCTTTGTACAGTTCGTTGGTAAGATTCAAGTTGACTCGCCGCCGTCGACACCACCGCCGATGAGTTTGCTTAGAATTTGGAACTGTGCCATCCAACAGTCAGCAGAGAATTTAACATTCATTATAAGAATTTTATTAGAAAAGGCGTTCAATGAAGCATCCAAAAAGAGTGATGTGCTTAGACAAAGGATTTACTCAAAGTGGATAGATGGACAGAGAATTTTAGGTGACGCTTTTTGGATATGCATCGTAATATGCACATTCTTCATAGTCATTGTGTGTCAAATTAAATTCTTTTTTATTTGACAATGATACAGAAAGCTTGCTCCATGTCCCTTGAAAAAGTTTGTAGACGTTTGAAGACGGGTACGTACATATTTAGGCAAGGCGACCCGCTTCCATTGGACTTTGTCAACATTATATTGAGAATAATTGTGCGAAAATCTCAGTTCCTCGATAGAGATACCTACGATACCTAAAGTACCTACAAGTCGGTGGAAACGCTGGCATACGATGACGATAATCAATGGTGCAGCTCCATAATCCTGTGTGAGATTAAACAAACAACGTCAGCGTAGTCCAGATGTTTGAGTTGACATGTAAGAGTCATTCCTCGAATTCCTCCATTTCCAGTAGATAAGGCTGCGAGAAGCACATCGCTAATCACCAACAAAAAAAGTATTGGCGATAGAAAGCAACCTTGTTGTACCCCACTTAGGATCTCGAATTCAGAACCGGAATTCAACGCACTATTCAATAATGATCCCCAAGGTGTTGATGTGGTCTACACAGGACGATCCAGTGCGTAAATCTGCTTGTTCGGCATCGAGTGTATCTTCCAGATGTTCCTTAATTCGCTCAAGTACTACTTTGGCTATTACATTTGCAACTGCAGGTAGAACGCAAATGCCTCTTCAGTTTTCGCACTCCATAAGACTACCTTTTTTGGGAGCTTGACAATCATTCCCTTCTTCCACTCGTCAGGGAAACTTTCTGCCTCCCAAGCTCTCTCTACAAGATGATATGAAAGCTCTGCTGATGTCGTTGGAGCGGCACGCAGAAGCTCTGCGGGTATACCATCTAGTCCTACCGACTTGTTGTTCTTTAGTGCGTCGAGCGCGGTAGCGATCTCATTTTTACTGGGAGTTGAGGTGCGAATTCGGGGAAATGTTACTTCCGGCAGCTCCGTTTGATTTGGGTGCATATCGTTGGCGAATACACGGTTAAGGACTGTAGAGAAATGCTCCTTCCATCGCTTGAGCTGATCCTCATCTGAAACGAGTACGGCACCACTTAGACCTTTCACCGGATGCTGGCTAGAGCGGTGACGACCTGTCGTCTCTTTGGTGATTCTGTAAACGGTTCTGCTATCGTACCTGCTCGCTGATTCCTCTGCTTCTGAGGCTAGGTTGTTAATATAATTACGTTGGTCACGTCTTACACTACGCTGCACTTGTCTCATTTTGATTCGATACAGGGACTCTAGCTCGATCCTCGCTGCAGCTGGGGTATCTACAATACGAGCTTTAAGTAGCTTACGCTCTTCAATCCGCCTCCAGGTATTTTAGGTAAGCCACGTGCTGTGCCTTGCCTGGCTTCTACCAAAAATACTATCCGCTCCAGATGTGAAAATATTTTCCACAACCTTCCAATATTCTTGGATGGTTGTCGGCAGTGAGCTGCTGATTGCTTCCACTCCTTGCGATAAATGATCCCTTAATTGTTGACGTGATGAGGGGTTCTTTAGCCGATCGATGTTATACCTAGGCTGTTATAACTGATGCAGTACGTAACTCGACAGTAGCTACCATAAGGTGATGATCCCGTACCATACCCATGTCGGCTCCTCGTCTATTTTGGAAGTTTAAAAGACAGCTCCTAAAACTGATGTGATATGGCTTTAAATTGGGGATCGGACAACATGCAAGAACTATTATTGTAGCGGCTTTCAATATCTTCCTGTAGAGGAACTTAACAAAATTAAATCCTAAACATTGTGACATGCCCTCTTGTTTCCATATTTAATAGGAGGTGTCGTATTCTCAAATATTTCGGCATTAATTCCTCCTTCCATTCTTGCACAACTTCAGTTCATGAATTATACTTATGCAGAACTAATCATCAACATATTCGGCTCTACAACCATGGTGCAGTTCTGGCCTCACTTACAACTAATACTTTCACATAAATCCAATTCTAAATAAATAAAGACTAATAACAGTCTTTCAACAACAAGAATGTCCTTAAGGTACTATATTCTCGAAATTATGTTGAACGTTCATTGAACCAGCAGGACTTTACAATTTGTATTGAAAATAAATAATTCCCTGTCAACCAGAACTATTATAGGCTATCTAGTGTAATTGTGTGCATTTGGAAGTCTGGACTTGGTCAGGTATATGCTGTCTTTAAAAGACTAATCCATTGTTCAATAAAATCAAATAATTTACTACCTAAAGCATATGTCCTGGCATATGAAACAACAACATATATTTTATGCAGTTTGTACGACAATAAAAAATGGAAAATACATCTGAGAGTGTAGTGTCAACTGGATAATATTAATGTCCTATCGTAGCGACGAGAACAAGGAAGTCGCAAATATATCCTTTCGCATGTTGCAAGTAACAAAGTTACATCCTACGCAATATATCATCATTTCATGTTGAAATTTATTGCATTTAGGAAGTGCATGTGCATGTTATGTGCATGACTGTGGATGTTGCTGGACTTCATATCTTAAGTAAATTTTTTAATAGCTTCTTTGAAGCTTTGCCAATTCGCATATGTTTAACCATTGTGTTGCTCCTTCGACTTTGCCCATCTGCCTAGATTCTACACTCATTCTCATTGCCAAGAGGCATATAAAATCCAAATGTGAGCAGAGTTAATCCAAGAACTCTTACAACTATTTTATTAAGAAAATCGAATCAAATGTAGAGTTACGCAGCAAACATTTGCAATTTATTCCCGAGGGTAGAAACACAAACACAGACACACAGAATTCAATATAACTGAAATTGATTGTCGCTGTCAACACCTTCAGACGAACCTAAACAAATAATCCGGTTCATTATTAAGAATTCTATTGCTTAGTTGGTATCACAGAGCAATAGGACAGGATAGGACTAACCCCAGAGGTATCCTGTTGGACAAAACAAACACAAACACTCATCGTCGCCACCACAACTCAATTGATAAGCAATCACTTGACTTCTTTGGTTTTGGGTGGTAAAAACTTCTTGGCCTATCTATCCTTGCAGGATATCTTTCAGGTATGAAGTGTACATTTCTGATATCCTCTCGAGTTTACCTCTAAGATGACTCTAAGTCTAGAGTTTACAATTCACAGAATGTACATTTATCAAACAACTGTGATTGGTGGAAAATCATAATCATTCGCGGTGTATTGCGCACTGTGGGTATTTTGGAAATAGCAGTTCTTAAAACATTTTTTTAAGACAGGAAATCTTTTGGAAAAAGATCACGATGTGTTAATCCATTTCAGTACTCTTAGACTACAGGAGATTAACATTCAAGCTGCCTTACGAGAACTTTCATGAGATCTTGTCTTTTAATCGGGATTTTATCTAAAAGTCCTCTATGAAAAGTGAAGAGGGTGAAAATTGACATTTTCGAAACCGATGCGACATTAAGTGGCGCTACTGTTTCGAATGGGCTAAGGCTCCAACTTGCAGAAAAGAAAATCTTTCGTTAGCTGCGTTCTCTATAATATGAACATTCTTTTATCACCATCATCGATCACCATCTCGAAATTTTGTCGAGTAGATCAGTGTCGATGATGAGGGTATCTACCAATAGCACTGCGACCCATATGGGATCTATTGCGCTCCCCCTAACTAGAGCTATGGATACAGTACCTGCCCATCCCTATAGCATCCCCTCCATACAAATGGCTCTTATGAAGTTAATGATATGGTGTGGGTTCAGTGAAAGCCGTGTAGACTCCGAGTTCGCCTAAGTTCCCATGTGGCCTCTTCTCTATCAGATCGTTGCTTCGCATTCATTGAGAATGTGAAGGGGTTTCCTCCCCTTCCCCACAAAGACTGCAACTGCCATCCTCTTCTAGTTTTAATTTCTTTAGGTGCCCCTTTAGTCTACAATTTCCTGTTAGGAAACCCGAAATGATTCTTACATTACTTCTATCCCCAATATCGAGCGAGACCTCTTTGGGTCATAGTTCCTCATAATTTCCTTTGATTGTCGTACACGTAGAGAGAAGAGATTTTCCCATCTTACGGAAGCAGCTGCCAAACCTATTCTGTATATCTCCTCCTGCATTATGCTGTACCATATGCCATAGAATTGCTCTACAAGCGGAGTTTCTGTCCCTGTGTTAGCGAGCTATCCGCTGCTTCATTGCCTTTTATGCCAGTGTGTCACGGCACACAGTACAAGCGTACCTTGTTTACTTCGCCAAGTCTTTTTAGCTTCGCCCTACACTCCTCACCCAGTCTTGATGTGATATGGAATGCATCTAGGGCTTTTACTGCAGCTTGGCTGGTCTGTCATGATTGGTCGTGGGGTCCGACTGTAGGCTAATATTATCAGTTATGTTGCAGGACTTAAAGCGACAGATTATGAAACGGTTTACTCCAAAGGGTGGACCGCTAAGTAGCAAAATATAAGGAGTTGCTTAAAGGCGAAAGCTAGGTAAGCACGGGGCTCAATCCCCAACTCCAACAACGACACTCTGTCTGTCATGATGGCTATATCCTGACTCACGTAGTTTCTTTCCAGATTAAAGTGAGCACATCTTTCGATGGCTTCTTGTTACTCACTACAAACTCAATAATGTGTTTTAGTCATTATGATGTACCCTGTTTAGGGTCTCTTTCTTGGACCAAGAGAAGTTGTTTTATACTCATATTTGTGCTCTAAGATCAAAGAAAAAGCGGTCGCAAAAATTATGGAAAATCCAATTGCTTGTTTTGTGGGAGATGAGAACATCCTCTCATCTACCCTATAAATATGGTTCGGTTTCAGATGAAGCTTACCATGTTTTTAGTTCAATTTGGCATTATTAATTTGACAGCAATTTGAGAGAATATATCCACAGTTTTATATCATCCCACACTGATTTAACAAAGGAATTGAACCTTTTTTGAATACTTTTCTTGGCCGTGATTCTGATGGATTCTGATTCATCTCTATCTTTCATTATGATATCATATTTGCGGAGAAATTTCCTCCAAAAGAATTTACTTCAATTCACACAACTACAACAGTTGCCGCCGCTAGAAACGTATTCACCTTTGCACTCATAACAGAGTCAGAGACCCTGCCAACCGGGTGATAGATAAACATCTGAATGTGACAGAAACGACAACAAGTATTGCCGACAACAATGCAGCGTGCGAATTTCTACACATTTTGAAGAGCACCATATATATCCTTTAGGGATCGTTCGATTGTGTTCGCCCAGTCATATCGACTGGGGGATAAACATTGAAATTTAATGATGACAAAAAAAAAGTGGAATATACACAATGGGACACTGTTATCAGGGAGTTGGCAGGTCTTTGAATAGCGAGGACCGAAACGCACCTTTCAACACAATAACAATGCGCGACACTTCTAGTAGATTGAGTTGTCAAGTTTTGATACGCAGTGCGGTTTCCTACTCCTCCATCACTTCTACTTTTTGGCCAGCAACAAATATTATTGTGTACAAATTACATTTTGTGTGTTGTGTGTGTGTGTGCATGTGTCCTTACGTATCCCAATGATATCCCTCTCACGTATTCATGAATGGACTGACACTGACTTCTGGAAATGATACTCTGATACTCGAATGGCAATAATCAATTTAATTGAATTGAAGTTAGTCCCCGTGAATGACTGGACAGCTGGATGGCTCACAATCACGTTGATTTCGATACACTCTCGCCGCCTGACACTCCAGACAATGGTCATCCGGTAAGTGAGTGAGTGGATGCATGTTCTTCGTGCTCATAGCATCACTGAAGATGATGAGGATGTCAGCGTGTACAATACCAATAACAATATGCTACTTGTCTTCGACAGATGGTGGTTTATTTTTAAATTCTCTGTATTAACTCAGGGTGCCCGTGGCTGGCTGGCGGACTGGCTCACCAAATCTTGTGTTCAATTTTTAACCCACTTCGTAAAGTCCGATTTTATTCAAACTTTGCACACATGAGTATTTCCCATGACAACACTTTCTATTAAAATTTGGGGTCCCTCCGGCCTCGGGGTCGGGGGCTCCCATACAAATATTTTATAAAATGTACCCGATTTTGTTCAAATTTTATACGCATGTGTATCTCCGACCCATTTCCGTATCTCCTGAATCAGAAAAAGCAAAAAAAAATCTCTGTGCCCACTCTACAGCCCAGGCGGCTGAGTTTATGGATATTTAAGCTTTTTATAAATTGTGAGGTCCCATTTGATTTTGGGGGAAATCGGCCAACCGGAAGTGGCAGTTTACTTTTTTTTAATGTACACACGCTAAAGGGACTTGTACCCTAATAATGCTTAGTACAGCGTGGGAGTTAGGAAATTAGGGAGAGGAAAAGTAGAGATGTTTATTCACGTGTGTCTTAAATGACTGCAACTCATACAAATGCGGAGACACACAATCAGGCAATTCATTCCACATAACTATTGTGCGGCTAAAGAATTGGTCCGAAGATAGGCCTAATGGTAGACCCGTGCGCTCGAGTTGAGGCACGGGTATTACGGATGGGTTCGAGAATGGGCGGGATGCATCTGGATATTTCTTTTGAACACCGCTTGTGAAAAAAGTGATAAAACAGTGACAAGCAGGAAGCATTCCTACGATGTTCAAGCGATTCGATTCTTTTCGCGATATTTACGTCACCAATAAGTTTTATCGCGTGGTTCTGAATTCTGTCTAGTAGATGCAATGTGGTCTTGGGGGTACCTGCCCAGACAATACAGTTGTATTCAAGCTTAGGGCGAATGCCTTGTAAATAGTAGCCAGATCTGAAGGAGTGAAGTACATCTTGCACCGTTTTAGGGAACCTAAACATTTCACAGCATTCTAAGCGATGGCGAATATGCGGTCATTCCAACGAAGCTTGCTGTTGACGTACATACCGAGTATTGCGAGCATTTCAGTTTCTTTGATGCAGGATCCATTCACGGATAACAGTTGGGGGTTTAAATTACGCTTAGATGATAGAAGACAGCGTTGAATTCAACTATTTTGTATAGTCCCCATCTTGTTATACTGTCAAGGTCAGAATTGCTTAACATACGCTGTTGTTCAAGTTCCACTTTTGATGAAGAGGGGCGTGGAGAGAGCGCTAACTCATATGAAAATCTAAGAGTACTGTCGTCAGCGAAAGAATGAATCGGATTAGAAGTAGCGGATAGGAGATCATTAATGAAAATGAGAAAGAGTGTCGGAGACAAAACAGAACCTTGAGGAACACCGGCGTTTTTGCGGTGATCATTGGATTTGAAACCGTCCAATACGACCTGGATTAAATGGTCAGAAAGGTAGTTACTAGTCCAATCAAGCAGAGTCTAATCACTTCCATAGGTATTCATTTTCGGCAAAAGAGCTTGATGCCAAACTCTGTCAAATGCCTGGGAAATATCGAGTGCAACAACTTTGCCTTCCACCAAATTTGTGAATAGACTGGATCCACTTTTCTGTGATATAAGCCATCAGGTCACCTGTAGAACGTTGCCTACAAAAACCGTACTGCTGGTCATTAACTATTTCACATGATTCCAGGCATTGCATAAGCTTACGATTGATCAGCGTTTCCATAACCTTGGAAAGTATAGATGTTAGCTCAATTGGCCGGTACGAGGAAAGCTGTGCCTTTTTTAGGAACAGGCTGGATAAAGGCTGCTTTAGAGAGTTTTGGTTTATTACACCAATATGTTCAGGTAGTTTCTTGAACTTGTACTTCTTTGTACAGTAGAAATGAAATACAGTAGAATGAACATGTAGATTTTTATAAATACAGTAACTTAATCGTATTAAGTAAGTAAGTAAGTTATTTAATATTTGGAAGAGAACCAGACTGAAAAGTTGAAAAGTAGATGAGCTACCATGCTATAAGTGAACAATAAGTAATCATCAGTGCGAATTTGTGAACTTTTGCTATTTGTTGATTAAAGTAAAGTTGTAATTTCTGAATTAACAAACTTGTACTGTGTTTTTATTTGCAAAATCCATTACGAACTCTAGAAATTTTACACAGCTTGGGAATTTCGGAAAAAAAAGACATTTTCCAAGATGCTTCACCAAAAAACTCAATTGCTCTTTTCCTTCGGCTGTTGTTCGTCAGTGGCAGTCTTTTCTTTGCGTTGCCAAGAAAAACATTCAAATAGATAGCCTCTCTAACAAATTTAAGATACTCCTTATGTCGTATTGTACGAGTAGGTATTTACTCGCATAACATTCGAAAACTTCGCCAGTCCCAAGGAGATAATGAGTTGGTACCCTTCTGATGGAAACTTAAAATACCAAAGTACATTAAACAGGGCACCTATGGTTATTGCAAAAACAAACGGGTATGAGCGGCATGCCGAAACAGTTTGGCACAACAACAGACACAGCAACAACAACAACAACAACAACAACAACAACAACAACAACAACAACAACAACAACAACAACAACAACAACAACAACAACAACAACAACAACAACAACAACAATAACAACAAAACCAACATAATAACAAAGAAAAACAACGAAAATGTAAGAAAAACAACACCAACAGAGCACAGAAATTCGCCCGAATGTCCCTTCCATTGTTTAGCTTGTGTCCTCAGCATCCTTCCTTGAAGAAAAAAAACTTCAGAAGCGCGCCAGATTTGAATGTAAATCAAGCATGAGTACGTAAGCGTGAGTACGTAAGTTTGTTTGGTCGATGGAGTGTACGAAGCGAATTGTGATGTAGCGGTCCTGCCCTGTACGACTATCCACCACACATTACTCCTACACAACAGTACCGTGAAGACGTACAACAAACGAACGCTTTTAAGTTTTCCCAACACCACCACCATCATAGCGCATAAGGATACAACACAAACGACGAAAAAATCTGTTGCGCTCTTTCACGTGACAAACAACAACACAACAACAGCAACAACAACAAATAGCAAAGAAAAAAGCCGCTTGTTTGATTTAATTGGCTTTTTGTCGGCGAAACTTGCACAGCTTATTAAACATTTACAGGTAACGGCATCATCATCATCATCATCGTCATGGTGGAGCTGCTGATAAAAAGCCGCCGCCATGAGCACGAGCGAGAATATCCTCCGCTTGTGGGACAAATACGCGCTACATATGTAGCAGATCCTTCAGCTTCTGATGATAGCATCATCTTGCAAAAGGTCCTTCACATGTGTGTGCGTGCGCGCGCTTGTGTGTATTTAACTTTCGCGGATCAAAGCAAAAATGATGCTCCTCAGCTTAACCCATCCCACACATCGCCAACGCAGCTTTCGCGTTCGTTCATTCCGTTCAACTGCAACTCTAATATTATGTCCCTCACAATGTTCTTCTTGTTATCGCGGTCTCTTCAAATTGTAGCTGTGCTGTGAATTTGAATTTCGCCTTTTGATTCCTGGATGCATTATGATGATGTTTGTGCACAGGCTTTGAGTTTCGTTGAACTCGGCAGAGCCATATTTCGTTTGACAGAGGTTTTTTTTGTTGTTTTGTTTCGCTCAAGAAACCTAAAGGACCTAAATCAAGAGATAGATCCTTTCAAGACCTGTGCTAGTGTGAGTCAGAGAAATAGCAGTTTGGTCCTTTTAATTAACGAAATTCTCAAAGAGACCCGTGCACGCACAAACCTTTGAGCTTAGTGCATTTGTGATATTCATGATACCTTCCATTAATTAAAAAGTTTAGCAACCCCAAAAACCCCTAAAGATTTTAACGAAGCACGTTCCACAGTGGCAGTATGGTAAAGATCCTCTTGCTTTTAGGCGGTGCCTTTGTGTTGCTTATTATTATATTTTCAAACGAGACTGTTACTGTGCATGACGCTGATTATTACCTCGTTGGAAGCCATTCTATTCGTTATGAAAAAAAAAACTCTAATTACACATCTAACGACACCAAATCACGAGCCCTTTAAATCAAAACGGATAAGCCGAATGTTCGGTCTAGTCCCTTCTAAGTAAGACAGAAGAAAGAAAATATCATTACGTACTCGTAATCAGATATGAGCCTTGAAACTGTAACTGATCCAAGACGACGACCATGGTAAAACGATTTAAGAATTTTCTGGAGGAAGGTCGGCCCACGGTAAAGAGCTCGAGCTGCCAATACCCTGTTATGGGTATAAAGCTTAGAGAGTGAGAGACATAGGCTCTGAGAGTAAAGACCTCCCCCCTATACTAAAGACAAGAAACTGCTTCTTCTTTTTAAATTTGACCAAATCGAACTACTCCTGCCTGTGGGAGATGCAAAAAAAAACAGATTTTGCATATACTCGCATAATGCAAGCAAACTGCAATAAAGCGACCAAGGCCGTTGAGAGTCGAAACCTTCTCCTTTAAGATCCCTTAGACACACGAAATCCCTTGGTCGTTATACTGTAGAATATAGAGGACTTCCATCCAAATGCTGGCTTAAACAGATGACATTCATATCATTGATAGAAACCCAAGAGCTGCACAAGAAGCTTTTATCCGGTAGTGTATGGAGGCCAAAAAATATGGGGCTGCAAATTAATGATAGCAGAACAAAGCAAATGGTCTGTGAGCAGAATTGCAGAAAAAATTATGGAAAACTTACCTGACATCCAGATCTGCCTCAGACTACTCATTATACCAACAAGTTAACTTCCGATATTCCATCCTCAGTGAATTCCTCTACCTCGAATACCTCGACAAAATGCAACTTAAACTAATCACTGATCCTTTACGTTTCTTCCAAATAATTAACGCCAAAAGAAGGTCCGATGGCTTTCTCTCCACTCTAAAATTATTTAACACATCATCTGCAAACCCTTAAGCAATACCAACTTCTTTGCCATCTTCTTCAACCAATCGTTTTGTTTAGTGACCACCCTCACGAACCGGAACTTGATTATTTCAACTACATGAATAACGGCCCTCACAGTTCCCTTGTCTCTGTCGATATAAGGATATAGTACGCGAAAAGATTAATCGCCTCAAGGATGACTTTTCCTCCGGTCCCGATGGTCTGCCCGCCATATTCTTAAATAAATGCGTAAATGCTATAAGTCAGCAACTCTATTTCGACTCTCAAGGCGTTTTCGCCAAATTATGGAAGGACTCTTTTATTTTCCCATCCATAAAATAGGTATCAAACTACCAACCCATAGCCAAACTCTCTTCAATCCCCAAGCTCTTCGAAAACATTGTTTACGACTCACTGTATTTTCAGTGCAAATCCATTTGTCCCCACAATAGCACGGTTTCTTAAGGGGTAGGTCCACTACGACTAACCTTACCTAATTCGTTTCGAAAACACTATAAACATTAGACGAAGGTAAGTAAGTGGATGTTATTACCACTGGCTACAGCAAGGCGTTTGATAAAATATGCCACCGAATTTTTTACTTTAAATTTAAAGCCCTCGCTTTTCCACCCTTTTTCATTTCATGGCTTAAATCGTATCTTGAGCAGCGATAGTACAGGGTTCTCTTCAGATTTTCAGTCTCTGACTCTATCAACGCTTCTTTAGGCAGTCATCTCGGTCCACTGATCTTTGTCTTAATAATAAACGATGTTGCTCACATCATTAAAGACTCATTTCTGTCAATTTACGTGGATGACATGAAAATAATCAAGCTTATATCTACCCGATTCTCTCTTACTTCAAAACTATCTAAATTCATTCTACACCTGGTGCGACAAAAACTTCTTAGAACTTAATATTGCTAAATTTCAACTCATTACCTTCTCCCGCAAAAGAAACCCCTCTCTCCCTAGAACCTATTTTTTCGGTACGAACCAGTTTCCTCAGTCTGTTCTATACGCGATCTGGGTATTATCTGTGACAGGGAGCTAAATTTTCATTCCCACATTGATCAAATTCTCAATTCTTCTCTTAGACTTTCTTTGTCAGACCTCAGCTCGAAAACATTAGCCAAGTCTGGTAACCATTTCACGATACCCACTCCTGTCTGTTACCCTTCTAGCAACATGGTATAATAACAGGTACGTTGCACGAGTCTGAAAAGAGGCGCAATGCATTTCCAATTTATTTCAGGATTAGGATAAAATGTTCCCGAAATTTAGTTATTTTCGGGCGGACCCAACGAAATGGTTCCTAGTAAGATCAATAATGACATTGTCAATTCTAGGTACAAGCCTCCAGGAGTTTTTTGTTTGACACATAGTGCCTATACTTAGAAAGTTCGCTTCTGTATATATGCATACATGCTCTAAGACATTTTCTCTCGAAGGCACAAGGTTTTTTCATACATGATGTACTGATGTTCCATCACATTGGACACGCGTACATAGGAATTAGTCGAATGAATGCCTGGTTGCAAACAAAATTAACGTCACTTCTCAGATACCGTGAAAGAAAAAGCCTTTTGAGCAACATAAATACCACCGCTGCTAGGTCTAGGATATTGACATCGTTCAGATATTCCAGCTAAATATGTTCCGGTTTACCGGACACCTAGCTTGCAAGAGCGAATAGGATTTGACTCCTAAAGTCTTTTATAGAAAAACCGATAGGACACAACAGCGTACCTAAGCTGGTAGGATAGCGTAGATCAGGCCATCCAGATTTTTTGGATGCCAAACTAGATGACATCGGCTCGAAAGTATAACCAGTGGCTAGGCATCCTGCGATGTATCTGTTTCTAATAGAATGTCACTGGCACTTTTGTGGCAGGCTTTCACTTCTATTCATAATAATCATTAAAAAGCGCCTCATTTCGCTTTTCGCGATGTTACTTCCCTCGGGTTGTTAGCACATGTTTATGCTACGTTAGAGTAGCTTTTGTCCCACAATCTATTACATTCTAGGAAAAGCTTCGTGTACTTAGCGCTCTTAAGATATATAGGTCAATTGAAATGTACTCGGAAGAAATCCCTTACACCAAAATCAATACGTTTATCAATGTGGGAGATTCTGGGAGTCTGCTCTTTATGATCTTATATGTAAAGGATTGAAAGGAAATTGCTGGGTGAAATCTTCACCATAGGCGATTTTTTTATTAATCTTTAGGGGGCGTTTTTTCAACTTTACCTTCGACCCGATGTGAAACTCGTGGAGTGGAACCAACCCTAAACAGATGGATTTACTACATAAGGGCATAAGAGTGGACATAAGGGATGTAGTATATCCATCTCCGATCTTTCAGAAGTAACGAATCTTTAGTTACTTGGAAATAATATAGCAATACCGCAGTTTCTCTTAATACAGTACTGAATCTGCACCTCGCCACCACCTCTGGATCTACTTATCTACATAGAAGCGGTAAAAGCTATATAAGGACTTCAGAAGAATTAGGTCTGTAATGATGGACATAAGAAGGTATACGGAAACATATAACACAAGGTTTCCAAACAAATTTCTTCGCTCCTGATGCCTGGGCATAGAACTGTACCCTTACAAATGTTCAACGGAAGATAGAAAATTTGATACCGGGGAGCAGGGAGTTTTGGAAATATCCTTAAAGAATACGAGCCAATATTCTTCTGAGAGAGTTCCTTCACTGATGAAGGAATTGGAGCATGATGGCTGTTCAAATAGAATTCTTAAGAAACATTCGCCCTTGGAATAGGGCCAACTGTTTGCTATCTTACATGTTGCTAACTGTGCTGTCTCGAAAGGGATACGAGGAAGTAACTTTGCATTATGTAGTCACAGTCAAGCTGCTCATGTAGCATTTGAATCACCTTGTGTCAAGTCGAAGATTATTCCGGAATTTAACAAAAAACTTAACTATTTCAAGAGTGAATTCCGTCATTATATCTGGATTCCGGGTCACACAGGAACAGAAGGCAACGGATCAGCTGATGCACTTGCTAGAAGTGGTTCGCACGCTACTTCATAGTCAACATTCTCAACCGTCCATTGGCTGAAGAACCCAGGCTTGATACCAATGTTAGGTTTGAGTCAAGTCAGCTGAACTATGGGTATTCGAAAACTTATGGAAACAGCAGCCACAAGAGCACTGTTGTAACCCCATAAACATCATGATCTTTGTTGATAAGCCAAAAAAAATACATCCAAGTTCCTTTTAGGAGTCTCTTTTTACTTAAATGTCGCAACACACTTGAAAGTAATATGTTTTAGTTGGGATATATACTGGACCCAATATGCATGTTCGGCCTGAAAGAAGATGAGACAACTATTAACTATTAAGGGCCTTTTTTGGAAAGAGACCGAATAACTATACGATCGTTGAAATCAAATCAAATCCTTTGTAATCTGAAGGAAACGAACGGACGGTCGAATTTCTTCAGGATTAAGTACAATGGACCTACGCTGTGATTTTATCACGCCTACCCACCATAACTTTATGTACTCCTTCTCCACTTCTGTGATTCCAATGCCGTTGATAAGTGATAGTGATGTCCATTTAATTACAATTCCAGCATCTTCAGATGGGCATAACCCAAAATGAAAAAATGGGTTCTCTTAATTCAAGTCAAATATTGGATATTTGACATCCTCAAAGAAAATGCCCCTAGAAAAGTCACTCTCTCTCACACAAGAATACGATTTTGTTACACTCAAGTAGTAGCACGATGCGGTGCCAACCTTCTACCGTAGGCTACTTTGTGTAACAAGGATGTGTTCCCGTTTGCTTCTCAACTTCAAAATACACCGAAGGACAATTTTCTTTTAAGATGTTCAACCTGCTCGTGTATCTATCGTATACAGAAATCAACCAGAACGCAGCTAATTATTATTTTAAGGAAGGAAAGTCATCGTCGGCGATGGTACGTGAAAGCTGCCAACAACGTCAACTTCCATCAAATGGTTTAACGCTTGAGGATTCGCATGTATGTTTCATAGTGAGGAGGTTCGCTTTTTCTCCTCTTAAAAGATTCATCAGAGCAAAGAGAATTTTTGAGCTTCTTTCAAAAAGCGATGTGTACACATAAAATACTTAAATGTGGCATCTGGCATGTCGAAAGATGAAGCTGGGTGACTGATGTGGTGCTGGCAATGCACGAAAATCGTGGAAAAAATCGCGTGCCAGATGCATTATGCGAAGATATTCCCCAAGAGCCTCCCTTTTTAGCCAAAAGATCAAAGGATTCTCGGTTGCAATTGTTTTCATAGCCGAAAGTAAAAAGGTATTCTAGATTTGTGAGGACATTTGTGCATTCTTTCGTTTCAGAATGAGAGAAATTTTCTTCGAGTTATTGATTATTTTGCTTTTATATTAACTTTATATGCTGTGAGTTGACAGTATCGTACGCGTTGAAGACTGTTCGGGAACATCGGGATGGGAAGGGAAGTCTTGGGGGAAGTTTTAAGGATGTCTTGGGTTTGTCTTGAGCTATCCTTAAGGGGGTATTGAGGCTGTTTTAAAAGGGTGCTATGTGTGGTTTTGAGGAGGTCATAAGAGGAGTTTGAAGGGGTCTTAAGGAGGTCCTTTGGTGGGTCTAGAGTAGGGTCTTGACGTAGTATCGAGAGGATCTTTAGGTCGTCTTGGGGGGGACTTGATAGAGTTTTAAGAACGTCTTTATTGGGGTCTTGCGGGTTCTTAATAAGGTCTTGAAGTGATCTTGAGAGAATTTTTAAGAGGGCACCTTGGGAAGATTTTAGGCGGTCTTAAGTAGGTATTAAGGGGGTTTTAAGAGGGTCTTGATGGGGATTCCTGTGTGTGATCGTGGTATTTTGTGAGTCTTAATTGGGTTTTAAAGGGCTCTTTGGGTGGTCTTAAGACGGGTCTCAGGGGGTTTTCAGATGGTCTTCAGTGGATTGAGGGGGTCTCTTAAGAGGGTTTTGTGGTGGTGTTGAGGTGGTCTTGAGGGGATTTTGAAGGGCTCTTGGTAGATTTTTAAGGGGATCTTAAATGGGTCTTTTAATAGACTTGAGGGGGTCTTCAGGGAATATTTAGTTGTTCTTGAGGGGATCTTGAGCGGATTAGGAGAGTGTCGCGAGTGGAATGTTGCGGGGGTCTTAAGGTGGTCTTGAGTGGGATCTTGGTAGATTTTTAAGGGGATCTTAAATGGGTCTTTTAATAGACTTGGGGGGGTCTTCAGGGAATATTTAGTTGTTCTTGAGGGGATCTTGAGCGGATTTGGAGAGTGTCGCGAGTGGAATGTTGCGGGGGTCTTTAGGTGGTCTTGAGTGGGATCTTGAGAGTGTTTTGTGGGGTTCTTCAAAGAATTTTAACGGAAGTTTGAGAAGGTTCTTGAGTGGTCTTTGGGTAAGATCATTAGGGGTCTTGAAGGGAGTCCCAAGGTGGTCTAAGGGGACTTCAGAGGATCTTAAGGTGGTCTCGAGGGGGTCTGTAGGTGGTCTTGAAAGGGTCTTAGAAGGGTCTTTAGGTGGTTCTGAGGGGGATTTTGAGCGGTCTTTAGTGGGGTGTTTAGGTAGTTTTGAGGTGGTTTCAGTGGTCTTGAGGTGGTCTTTAGGTCCTCTTGAGGAGGACGTCTTGAAAGGGTTTTAAGGGGGTCTTGGAGGTGACTTGATGGGGTCTTAAAGCGTTCTAATGGAGGTTTAGAGGGGGTCTTGGGTGAATTTTGGAAGGGTCTTTCATGGGGTCTCAATGAGGCTTTGAGGGAGTTTTGATGGAGGTCTTGAGCGGGATCTTGAGGGAGTTTAAGGAGGGTCTTTAGTGGGATCTCGAGGTGTCTTTAATTCTAGTTTCAGCTTAATAGCGCATCTAGCAGCCGTATTCCTGATGAAGATCTACAACAGTTTCTAATGCAGTCGTAGGGCAGATGCGTATGGCACCCATTATACCATCATTGTATACATCCAATATAACGTTTTAGGATTAGGATTTAGACTGCTAGTTCTGTCGTAGAGGCGTCTACTGGCCAGCAAGGCTCTAGAGGCGCGTTCGATAGCGGACTTGATATGAGAATTCCAGTTTAGCCGATTATCTAGGATGCCGCCGAGATATTTAACTTCACTGGAATAATCAAATGTGGTGCTTTTGATGATGATAGGTCCCAAATCGACCAGTCTTGTTTTCGTGAAAGGCACTTCAACGGTTTTGCAAGGATTGATGGACAGTCGTTCTCTGCTGCACCAAGACGTGTAGTAAAAGGAATAATAAAGTGTAACAAAAGACTAAAAGACTTCTAGGCTCAAAGAATAGTAGCCACAATAGACCCATGCTTGTCGCTGTGCAAGTGTCTTGTACACACCATTAATTCCCATCGTATATTGTATCGTACGCACCAGCGTGGTAAAGTGGGCGGCAAAAAACGATTCGAGAATGCAAAAGCGAAGCACATTTGTGCAAAGTTCGAAATAATTCCGGCCTTAGGAAGTGAGTTAAAAATGTATGCATAATACATAACACCTTTTGCAGTAGCTGTTAGGAGGTTCATGAGAAAGTTACTCTCATCCACAATCTTTGCAAATGTCCGACAGACGAACCATTCCAGTGGTATCCAAATGGCAAGGAACACTCTACCAACCTACCTACCTTTCCAACTTTTGATTCACATTTTCCACAGTAGGGTGTAGAGAGACGGGTTATTGTCTCCTTACAGCCTACAATGAAAAATTGTTAACTAAAAGTTGGAAAGGTATGAATTATTCGACAAAAGAAAAACCACGCCAGTCTTCCATATAGTCAGCAACTACCTGCTGTAGTATTCATTTATTCGCACAATCTCCGCGCACGCTATTTTTCCTTTTCACGTTTTCTTTTTTCCTATCCTTGTAGGCCTTTCTTTACTTTCCTTTTGTGCGATATTTCCCATACCGTGCGCATACGTGTACATGTATGTATATGTATGCGATGGTGAAAGGATCTACGTTTGCACACATTCCGTGCAGTGAAAGTACACATGTGATGCAATGCGGCGGCTGGCGTATCGCATCGCAATGCCAACAGCGATTCAATGCGAGCAGAAAAAAATGGTAAAGGAAGGATAATAATTACCACTTGAATCCTTTTTATTCGGTTTTTGATGCGGGCCGCTCAAATTGTCAACTACTGGCATAAGCGACCTGGCTTTTGCGTATATTTGATTTTTTCCCCTCCACCGAGAGTCCTTTCAGCTGCTTTTTGTTTTTTGTGTCCTGCTCATTGCTCGCGACAAACAAAAAATAACCCAAACGCCTTCGGCTCGGTGTGTGCTCTGTACAAGCTCCAAATAGACTTTGACATTTTGGACCAACCGACGAGGCTGCCGTACATGTGTATATGTAATTGCTCCAAGGAATCTGGAGTAGCAGCAGCAGCACTAGTCCTTTTGTTGTTACCTTTGGTTTTGTTATATTGAGAGATAGCGCGGTGCACTTACTTTGTAGACAAATTCGCTTTAATTAGCACGCATCCGCCTGTTGACGTTGCCATATAGCATGGAGTTGGGTTGAGGCTTAATGTTGTTGTTGTTGTTGCTGATTGCATTGTTAAGATGCACACTGAAGGATCTTCATTTTTTTAGTACCAATCTGTTTTGCTGTCCTTCATTAAGGTTTGCGTTTCTGTTCGTTGGGAAGTTCTTCTGTCTTTCAAAGATTTGCGGAATGACTTTGCATTATTTGTTATTGTTTGTGTTACAGTAACGTTTGACGGAAAATTCCAAAGGATATATATGTGGATAGAAAAATATGCTTTGATATTGTAACGAACCCTATGCATAAGCATGCCTGCGAGAAATGCAAAACAAATTGGAAAAACATTTCAACCTACCAACCCTGCAAGATATGCTTTATAATAATAAACTGTTGCATACACGAGACACCAGAAAATATGCAACATAATTGTTAACCAGATATAATGACTTTTTTATATTTTGACCACATATACTTCCCACATGAGAAGTTTTCCGTGACAAGTTATTACTCTCGGATGTTTGTCAGACATTCGCGAGAGGTGGGACACTGTGGAAAATACTTTTGGTATTACAGAGATTCGAACCACGATCCTCATGCTCAGAAACCATGCACTTATCCACTGAGCCACCGCCACGGTGTGCAAAAATATACAGGCACAACACAAATGGTCGTGAGAAGCTAGGCCTTAGACCCCAACGGTCGGTCACGCCGAATATTGTTGTTATTATTATATTTCCCACATGGCCTGGAATGGCTATGTAAAGCCAGGAAATCAACCAAAGAAATCTGAGAAGTTGTTCCATACAAAACTAATGATCAACCAGTGAGAAGAATATTTGAAGCTCCCGACCGGGTGCACTGAGTTTTCAATACAGTGTCCGTTTAATTGTCAATAAGCTTTGATAAGTATTGGCGGGAAATATGAAGTATGAAAGGTATATTTGACCATCATATATTTATATGAAAGCATAGCCAGAAGAGGGCTTTTAAAAGCCACGAGAGATCTCAAATAAACAAACATGACCAGTGTTTTAAGCGCAACCCAAGTAAAAATATCAAGATACCTACCAAGCCCATTCAAAATTTATTACGAGCCCCGACAAAGGCGTGGACTACCCTGCGTTATTTTCAACCCATCCATGGAGAAAGTTATCCGAGACTCTGATGCAACGGCTAGAGGAAGAATCCTTTATAAGTCCTTTTTAGATACTGGCGTACGAAGATGATATTGACAATATTTGTAGAAACCAATGAGCTGTACAAAAGGCTTTCACTAAGATCGAGCGGGTGGCATGAAATTTGGGGCTGCAAATAAATGAGATCAAAACAAAGTCTGCGAGCCTAAGACCCCCAACATTGGTCCCTCAATTAAGATAGTGGAGCGTGGATTTGAATAGTCCTTTAACTACTTCGGGTTATTTTAAACAGACGATGGAACCAGAAATACGTGCTCGGTTGCTTAAAGCCAACAAAGCCTACTTTAGTCAGTCAACACTCTTTAAATCCTGGAATTTAACCATGCATCCAAGCAGCTGGTGTATATAAGATAATGCCTGTAGTAGTAATTATATATGGATCCTGAAACTTGGACCCTTAGCAAAAAGCAATATATCTTCTTAGCCGCTTTCGAACGGAAAGTCTTATTGAGAATTGTTGGCCCTTTATGTGAGGAAGCACGATTCTGGGGACACTATGAGAATAAGATCTACGAGCGTTACCGTGATGTTGACATCGTGAAGAGAATTAAACTATGTATAGACTTCGGTTTGAGCTGGACATGAGAGCTCACATGAGCGAAGTGGATCCTGCTTTGAAAGTTGTTTGCAGTAGAATTTGTTTCTGGGACTCGAACTTCGAACCTACTGCTCAGAAGTCTAACGCACTAACCGCTAGAGCCAGATATGGAGAAGGTACAAAGAGCGGAATGCATGCTTATGAGCGGGGCGTTGAGATCAACACCAACCAAGAGGTTATGCCCCACTTCATTCCAATAGATATATTTGAAAAGAGAAAGTGGCAAATATTCGGCTACGCGACTGTTATCTCTTAATCAGTGGAAAAGTCACCAAATGGAAATTCCACTACAATAAAAAAGCAAAAAAGCACAGTTTTTCCCGAAAGGCTCTAAGCTAGACGGCAGAGTATGAGCAGGAGTCTTTTGTGACAGACTGAGGGTAAGCATATCCGTCTGAATCCTTGATCACTGCATCGTATACAAGGCTGAGGTGATAGCGATTGAGGAGGTTATGAACTCGTTAAGGCATAATGTACTATCTTTTAAGAAGATTATCATTTATGTGGACAGTAAGGAGGTCATAAAATCGTTGGAAGCGGTCTCACTGACATCTAATGTAGCGTTGAGCTTTAACTCTTCTCTTAACGAGATGGGTGAGAAGTTCGACATAGGGATCATTTGGGCCCCGGGCACCTCAGATGTGGAAGGGAACTGCAAGGCACACGAATTAGCTAGACGTTCTCGTGAAAAGACTCGTGGTAAGACTCTCCAGCTGCTGCCGGAAAAAGCAGAAGTGGGGAGGCCAATTGCATGTCTGAAAATTGTGTTTCGGAAAGAGGCAGAAGCTGTAACAAATGTAAGGTGGTAAAATATCGGCACTTGTAACATATAAAGGCATATCTGGCCAAAGCTGGACTTAAAGCGCTCAACTATGCTATTCACCCTGGGAGGCTTGTGCTTAGGAAAATAGGCGCGAGCTGCAACAAATCTAAGGTGGAAAAATATCGACAGTTGTAACATATAGGGTTTTTCAATAAGAGCACTTCAACTTTTTTTTTTGAATAAAACACAAATTGTTCTACTTTTGAACTACCTTTTATTTTATTAACGAATTTGAACATATACATATGATACATTTAAGTATGAAACTCGATTTCTTTTGCATGACCACCGCGTGCACGTTTTACGAAGTCCAATCTTTGAACCCAATCTTTGGCCCAATGACGCCGCCGGCATGTAATCCGCACCAAACAGTGACTTTTTCGGGATGCAACGGTGCCTCATGAATCACGTGTGGGTTGCTTTCTGCCCAGTAATGCATATTTTGCTTGTTGACAAATCCTTCTAGCCAAAAGTGAGCAAAAGTGTTAAATGGACCGTCAAATGGCCGTAATGCTCTTAAAGTAGCGGCAACAGAACGATTATTTTGATAAAAAATTTGCACGATTTGCAATCGCTGTTCACATGTGTAGCGTTCCATGATGAAATGTATACTAATGAAGTTTCCAAATGACAAAAGAACAATAAAAAATATGGCGTCGTTCGCCGTCCCTATTGGAGAAAAGTTGAAGCGCACCTGTTGAAACACCCGATATAATGGCATGTCTTGCCAAAGCGGGACTTAAAGCGCTCATCTGTGCTAATCTGCCCACAAAGACGTGATCAAAAAACGGTAGTGGGGATATTGACAGGAGACTACCTTCTCGGAAAGCATGCGAGAATGATGGGTGTCGAATAAAATGACTTCTGCAGAAGCTGGATGGACGAGCAGGAAGAGGAGACAATAAAACATATGCTTTCCTCCTGTCTGGCGTAAGTATTCAGAAGACACAAATATTAAGGCAAGTGATTAATGAATAACCTCGTAAATCTCCAGAACGGCAAAGTGCGATTCATAAAGATCTCGGAATGGATCCTTTAAAAAAGGAAAATGTATAAGACCCATGTGGTAACACAAAGAACTGCTAATGGTCTAAGTGATCGATTGATGCTACCGCAACCTAACCTAACCTAACCACTAGAGCCACCGCACTCACAAGTATTTTCGAATGTATAGCTTCCAAATTGTTCTTAGTCAGTACAACTAAATAAATACTTAATTTGTAATACAGACTCTGTATGCGACGAGCGTCACGCGAGTAACAACTCGGTAACAAAATATATCCTGCAATCGATCTGGTTCCATTAAGCGTATATTTTTTGTCCTAAATGTAATAAAACCTTTTGGTATTCACATCAAAGCTTTGTGATATATTCTCAAGCTTTATCCGTTGCCGCCACGGATAGCATTTAGGCTTGAACTTTGCGAACTTCCCTGAGTATCGTTATCATTTCTAACGACAATAGTAATGATGAAGCAGTGTAGGGGCATAGTGAAACATATGGAATTCTTAAGGACTATAATATCAAAAGCAAAAGGGAAATAATTTTCAAAAAGTGCTCTTGCGTATCGTATGTATTCCCAAAGCAAAAGCAGTCGTTCGCGCTTATGCAAACAAACGCACCGCCGGCCGCCCAACACTTGAATTCCTTTGCTGATCATTACGTGAGAGACATGTCCTATATGCAAATTACTCTATCTCTTTCTCTTTCGTGAAAAGTACAGGTTCAAAGGTGCATAGAAAAATATCAACGCTTCACTAGTCCACTTCCAGTTGGTTGCAGAGCAGCTCACAACTAAATACTCGTACATCCATCATTTGAGGACGACGACGACAAATGACACCGCCCTGCAGTAACTTAACGTTTGATGTCTCCAACCTGCAGCTTCAGCTCTAACACTTCCACATAACCCTCCTACACAATTAACAGGCATCCTTATCGCATGCAGGAAGTGGAATTAATCCCAACACGGACTGAAACAAACGAAGATACGAATTTCGTTTGATTCAAGGAGACATGAGGAGAAAGATATAAATCAGAGAGATGATGCGTCGTACTCGTAGCTTGGATGTGATATTTAAATGCGAGTGGATCGCAATCCCACATATCCTTCATCGCAATAATGCACTTGAGTATTCATTCCCGTATGCGTGCGTGTGTGTGTTTGTAGATGGATAACGAATTCTTCTTAATGTGGCCCAGTGGCAACTTTGTTTTTCCATTTCTTCACTCCTTTGTTTCGCCATCCTTTGATCTTCAATTGCGCGCAGAGCAGTTTTTGAAATGGGCGTCCCACAGTAACGATGAAAGTAATACAACAAGGAATAGAATATTGGAAGGGCAAAGATCTGAAAACTTCTTTTGTTGTAATAACAGTAATTTGTCATTTACCCTAAGTGGATATGGTGGTTTGATTGTTTTTTCAAAACAAAACGATGTTGGGCTTTCTAATTAGTACAATGGTTTTTACAGAATATAAAAAACCGATATTGACATCAAGGGCTAGCCTAGGTTTACCTTCAAGGATATGGATATGGATTTGGAATGAGAAAGCTTGAAGTTAAATTGCATAAATTGCGTGCAACGATGCCTGAACTTGGACTCCTTTTCTGGATGCAGAGATATGATGAAACTTAAGTCAAGAAGAAGAACAATTTGCAACCTCAAGGACAACACTTGTATTGTTAATTAAAAAAGTCGCATGTGAAGAGCCAGTTCTTTACATTGAGTAATTAGGATAACTTTTATTTTTTAAATATAAAATTTGTGAACGCGTAAAGGAGCTTGCACCCTTATAAAGCTAGGCTATTTGCTTGGCACGCCCACGCTGCGTTATATGTTATGTAATATGTAGTTTCTTGTAGTGTTGTTAAGGGGGTTGTTAAGAGGGGGATGGAAAAGGAAGAGGAGAGGAACAAAAGTGCGGCATCTTTTGGTTCGTTTTTTCGCCGCTCATAGCTCTTATATGTCACCTTTAAGTGAAAGAAAATTGCGTACAAAATTCGGTGCAAATAAAGCACCAACTAAACATCTCGATGGAAAATATTACTGCCTTAGCTGAAAGTGTGGGTCAACATCAGAGCACCTCAACCCGCTATCGATCACAAGAACTGAATAGGACTTTTAGAAGACGTTTACACATAGAACTCGGTATGAAGGCCTACAAAGTCCAATTCAAGAATTGGAAGCAGTTGACCATCCATCCATTCCGTTTTCGCTTCGCAGAATGGGCCATATATCGTTTGGAAGAAGATGAGCATTTTTACTAAAAGTTTATCGATAAAGCTCATTTTCAACTCGAATACAGTGGTTATGTGAACAAGCCAAGCCAAATTGCCTTATGTGGGGCACACACGTTACAATTGAGAAGCCAACACACCCAAAAACGAGTGACTTTGTTAAGTGTGCGATGAGGTTCAAAAGAGTCACAGAGCTATTTTTCCTCGAAAATAAACACTAACAGTCGATGCTTACCATTATCGTGATAAGTTAACCAACTTTTTATTCCCCACGATTGAAGAAGAAGACTTGGCCAATATTTGGTTTCAACAGGACGACACCACTGCCCACACATTATCAGCCGAAATGGCGATGGATAAGAGCATGACTTCTGAGCAGGAGGTTCGTGGTTCGAATCCCAGTAACACCAACAGTATTTTTCACCGTGTCCCACCTCTCGCGAAAATCTGACAAACGTCTCCGAGAGTAATAACTTGTCACGGAAAGCTTCTCAATTCGCAGTTCGGATCCGGCATTAAAGTCCCCTCCATTTGTGTGCAAAAATATACATGTTCAAGACAAATGCGAGAAGATAGACCTTGGACCGCATTGGTCTATCGCGCCGAATATTATTATTGTTATAAAGATTTGAAAGACGCAATTGGTGGGACTTGAAAAAGATTGAAAAGGTACTGAAAAACTTTGTCGACAGTACACACGACGCAGTACCACATTCTAGATCCAGCCGAGTCAGTTATTTGAATGAAATAGTCATTATAAGTCCGGTCCTGGCCTCCCGCAAAAAGTATCTCCACCGGTCCCGATTTTGAGCCGATGTCATCCAGTTTGGCATCCCTAAACTCTGGGCGTCCTGGTCTACGCCATCCTTCCAGCGTAGGCTTGGCCGGCCTCGCTGTCGTGTTCCATAAATCCTACCGCAAAGGACTTTCCGAACAGGATCCTCTTCGCTCATGCGAGCTAGCTGTCCTGCCCACCGGAGCCTACCGAGCTTAATTTTCTTCACGATGTCGACATCGCAATAACGCTCGTAGATCTAATCATTATAGAGTCTCCGGAATCGTCCTTCCTCATATACGGGGCCAACAATTCTCCGTAAGACTTTACCGAATATCTTTACCGGTTTACATTTACTTGTTTCATATCTTCTGAGCTTTTTATATTCATCTTCGCGTGTCCGCGTTCTATGAGATTCTTACGTTCCGTCTCTAGCTTATCGATCGTCGTTCCAATCTCTACGACTAATGCCTACTTTGGTGTCAGCAGTACTAATGTTAGTATTCTTAAGGCGTATCAATTTTTCTTCTTTGCCTGATATCTCAGCCACAGGACTAACTCTCCCTTCATTTAGAGCGATTTCCATCGCTTGACCATGGAAAATTCTTAAATCGTTTAGCCGTTTTCGTTGCCGTGTTCGTTGTCGTTCATCCAGTGTATCCGAGGATGATTTTTGGTTCCGTAATAAAGTTTTTTTAGTGTACTTACTTACTTTGAAGGCCCGATCATTCAGATTTTCCTGTATTGGAGGAAAATTACGTGTAATTATCATCTTCATTCGCTCTATTCATTCGCTCTATTCAGCTGATTGCTGACCGCCGTAAATATAGCCTTGCTAATTAGCACTTAATAAGCCTAATTAGAAGATAAATTAAATGAATAATGGAAGAGGTAGCCAATAGAAGCACAATACTATGCACCACCCTGAAATCATTGGGTGGTTAGTGATTTTAAACTAGTTTCAAAGCCCCACAAGAAGGGCATTCAAAGATTAAGTTGTGCTTATGTACCAAAGTTGGGATAGTTGGTGACAATTTATTAACAAGCATGAGCTGAGTACAGACGAAAATAACCTTTAAACTTGAATGAAAGAAACTCTGTGGGATGCTCGTATGTGACGGCCATCGAGCTGAAAAATATCAAAATCTTTAAATTCTGGTAGAGCGGCGAAGTATAGTAAAGACTCGGTAATTCAAACTATTAGAGAAATACTTTAATTTAAATTATGAAGGTATTCAAACTACTGAATGCTTTTTTGAACTTTTTGAAAAAAAAAAGTGCGTTTCAGCTCCGACGCGCGAATGAAATTTACTCTTTAAGAATCGATTTTCATATAAAAGACGCGCCACACGACACGCGTCACACGCGTCACAAATTACGTCATCGCAAGCTAACCGCTAATCAATTGTTTTAAGATAAGTCTCATTCAATCATAAACACGCGCCACACGCCACACGCCAAACGCCACGCGCCACATATCAAAAATTACGTCCCTTTTTACTAACGCTTTTGTTAACGCGTAACAAGTTAACACTCGAATTCACTCCCCATAAAATGTATCTCTGTTTACACATTTGCTATCGCTCTGCGGCTTTATTCTGTCTTAAACAGGTTTTACTGTATAACCAACAATTCAACTCGAATTTAATCAACCCATTAAATTCAATTTGTTTACTTGAGCTTCTAATAAAAACAGCAATACAATATTTACATTGTTGGCCATACAACTTAATTAAACTTAAAAATAAATATATCGGTTGAACATTTATTGCAATAAATCACTCACTCACGCGGACTCACTCACCCGCACTACCTCACTGACCAAAAAGTAAACAATCGCCGCTCGAGCTTCACTTAAGTCAAAAATGGTCTGCTGCAGTGCAGTGGTGTCCTTCGGTCCTTCATCGCGTTGTCCTGCTCAATTAAACTCTGAATACTGTATTGCATATTATTATTTATTATTTGGACTTTTACCGAATGAAAATCAAAAAACCATTTTTCCAAATTTAATCGAGCGTTATATTATATTGTGCGGAGGCAGCCTCTTCAGTGGTCCAGCGAACCATTATTTGGCCTTTTGTGTGTGGTCAATATGCTGTGATATTTCTCTTTTTTTTAAAAAAAAATTGTGTCCTGCGAGAACCAAATAAAATGTGTACAATGAGTTATTGCACTAAAGTCGCTTATTGGGTGATGATACTCGGGTAAATATTTATTTTGGCAATTTAATTCTCTGCAAAGGACTTTTCATCATAAAAAGTGTGTTTATTCGTTACACTGCTGTGTCATTTACAAAGCAGTTTGATGATTGCATTGTCATACTGTCCTACGTGAAAGTCCTCTAATTTTTGTATTTGCGTTTATAGATTTAGTGCAAGTCGAGCAATCAAAAGCTTAAACTTATAATTGAGATCTTCAATTCAAATAAATTAAAGAATTATCTACTGGGGGAAATAAAGTAGAACCCTCGTAGTTGCTTGCTAACAGAGTAAGTGCCGACTTTACACTCTAGCGCCAAGTGTGCTCACCACCAAATAGCGCCAGAACAAAGAACAACCAACAACTCTTGATGTTGATGTAATTAAGTTAAAAAATTATAAATGATATACGTTTTTAGTTTTAAACAACATTATTAAGAAAGAAGTGTTGTTGACATAAAAGGGAAGTCACACTTACCATGGGAAAGACCGACCCCGCATATTGTGTTCAATGCAGCTGCGAAATTGCACGATCAACAATAATTGTAATGCAAGACGATTGTGAGTGGGTCGTGTCTGAGTGATCTCTTGTTTAGCAAATAACTCAATTGTCCATCAGATTCATTTGAAATTTTTTACAAAGTGGTTCGAGCAAATGGTATGTACTCGTGACTCATTAAGATGTCCGGCGTTTAAAAGTGACATGCGACATGTGGCGTCTTTAAGTGGGTTTTAATGGAATAACCAATTCTGATTTTTCAGTTTATTTCTTTTCATATTAAATTATTTACTCAATTTTCTAATCGTTTAACAGACTCTTAATATTTGTATGATTGGTTTGATGTCCATCTCAATAATAAGATAGTACTTACATTATTGATCAAGAACAGATTAGAAAAGCAATGAAGGATCTTTTGAGCGTTAAATTCTTAAAGAGTAGTTGGCTAACTTAACTAAGTTTCCTTCGTCATCTCTTCCTTCCATTCTTAAGAAGTTATTTTGATTCCTTTGGCAGGTACCAATGACGGTAATGTTGCTCCTTAGCAGCTTGGTGCTAAATGTGATATAAGATTCGCAGACGATCTCATCTAATGAAATATTTTATCCTTCTTTGATTATTAAATATTACTAGCTATTTCCTGGAGCTTCACTACCCGCACACATGAACCCCTGCCCTCTTCTTACCACACCGCGTTGGCTGTTTTTAACATTTTACATTTCCTATAGCCTATAATCACGAAATACGACAAAACTTGCTTCTAGCACCTTTTGTATAAAGTAAAATAACTAATAACCAAACTAAAGACATTTTTGTGAATATCTCGATTCAAGGGCTACCTACCTGGTCCAAATATAAACTTATCAGAGTACCAAACGAACATGTGGTGGAAATATGGCTTTGTTAGGAATGTTTTTATACTTCGACTTCAGCGTCACCTACCCAACTCGAAAAAGTGGGCCACAAATCGAATATATGGTGTAAATTTAGCTTGAATATGCCCAGTGGTTTAGGTGTGATGCTCTTCTTAGACATATATTCAACAATATCTCTACTCCAGCGCCATCTACAAAAAAAATGCGAACTTATAACAGCACCAAATGATCTTATGGTGTGAATATGATTCCAAAACGTCCAGTGGTTTAGACGTGATGAGGTTAGATTAGATATAGTTATATGCAGAATGATATTTTCAAAAATATCTCGACTATAACGCCACCTACTGAGTACCAAAAAAAAGACATGAACTTATAGGAAAAACCAAAAGTAACTAATGGTGTGAATATAGCCTCGATACGTCCAGTGATTTAGGCGTCAAGAGTTTAGATGTATATATGCAGAATGATATCTTCAAGAATATCTCAACTCCAGTGTCACCTACCGGGCTAAATAAAATAGATGAACATTCAAAAGCACCAATTGATAACAACTATGTGCTCCAACACCCCACCAAAGAACAAACTACATTTTGAAAATATCTCTACTCCAACGCCACACAAAACATGAACTTATCGAAGCACCAAACGAACGTTTAGTATGAATATGGCTTTTTTTTATAATTTGCGCACGCGAAAAGGGGTTCGCACCCTTATAATGCTCGGCTATATGCTTGGCAGAACGTGGGCGTTAAGGAAAAGTAGAAGAAAAGAGGAGATGTCTATGAGCTTGTGTTTTGAGCGTCTGCGGATTATAGTGATGTAGAAGGACAGAGCTTAACAAAGCATTCAACATACGTCTTGTACGACTAAAGAACGGATCTTTGAATTTACCTGTACGTCCGAAGATGGGCTTGAGGGTAAACTGATGAGCATTTAGGGCGCCAAGAGTATTGCGATTAAATTCAAGGAGAGGTGGCATCGGTATGTAGCTGGTTATTCCTCTTGAGCACCGCTGGTGGAAGAAGCGATAAGACAGTGACAAGCAGGAAACATACCTGAGGTGTTCAACAGGAAAGGGCAGGACAGGAGACAGTATTGGGTTTTGGAAGCGTAAATTCTACTTTCAGTGGCTTAGGTGTGACGCTCTCTTACAAGATTCTCTTAAACATCAAAACTCGAATACATTGCTATTTCATAAAAATTCAGACATACACAGCCCGCCAAAGTGGTTTTACTTCTAACACATGAACGGACTCTCTTTGTTTTAATTAGCTCGAGAGCTCCTTAGGGTAGATCCACAATTCTAGACCTCACTAGGTAGCTCGCTCCACAATCTCACCTTGTAATTCGGTTCTCAGACCTTCCGAAATGGCTCTTACAAGAGTTTCTCCAACCACATCGGCAAAATTATAGATTCGCCTCCCTACTGCCGGACCTAATACCTGATATAGGAATGACCTAATTCCTTCCTTGATACCTTAGTTTCCACTTGAGAGTGTTCTATTGGTGGAAAAAATATTTCATCATGTAACCATTAATAATAAAGTTCACACTTTATGTTATCCCCATCAGCGACAGCGCAGTCAATTTGTATGCAAACATAATTCCTGAAATTTGAATCCCTCCCCATATTTTTGTTTCAGTTTTTAATTGGAAAACATAAAATCGCTTAACGCCACAATTTATGAGTTGTTAAGTCGGGATGTAATCGTAAATGTGTCAATCGGACGCGCTTCCAATGAAGTGCCCCCCCCCCCATTCGTACATTGTGGAAATTATCTCACACAACATGTCAATGATGTAGTTTCTGTTAACTGGAGAGGGGGAACCGATTACAAGTGTTAAGTGCGTTCGGTTGATTCCGCCACAAATTATCCGCCGTAATGCGTAAATCTGGAATTTTAATTTTCAATAATTAATAATTACGGAATTATAACAAAAAAAAAACTTATTGACTGATTCATTAAACGATTAAACGAAAAAATTTGGTTAATGAAAGGGAAGTCGCTAGCTCCCCGGCTGGTATATGCAATTAGCAAATTTTCCACATAAGAGTTGACAGAATTGTTTCATGGAATTTTTGTTGTATTTATGTTCTTAAAAGGGATACGTGCGATGAAACATTGATGGCTTTAATAGATGGAAAATGTTTAACAATTAAAGACGGTTTTTAGATGTGAGCTCTGTGAACAATTTTTGGATGCTTCTTGAGGGTACTTACTTGTGCGTAATGAATTTTTGATAAAGAAATACCTTTGGAAAGGAGTCATTTTTGGGTGTCCCTTCTTAAGAATGGCAAAGATGACAATTCTTGAGTTGCGGCAGTGAGTCAGATTATCGATCTGTGCTTTTATATCCTTCCCTCTGATCTACACTGCAAATTAGGATGGATTAATTGAGCAAAATGATAGTTAAGAGAGTGCAAATGGTTGCTTGGGCTTGTGTACGCGTGTTAGAAGTTATACTTCCTTGGCGTGATTGAAAGAATAAATGTTAATATGTATTCGAGTAGATTGATAAGAGAAGTAAAAGGAGATAGTAAATACGATCGATGAAATTTTATGGCACGTTACAATACATAACATAGCGCAATGGTTGAGTTCACTGCGCAACAAAATGGTCCCTACAAGATAATTATAATCCTCAAAAGACTCCCAAAGAAACACCAAAAGACCCTCAAAAGACCCCCAAAAAACACTCACAAAAGATCTTCCACAACATTCCCAAATACCCCCAAAAGACCTTCAAGAGACTCCCAAAGTATCATCAAAAAACTCTCAAAAGACTACCCAAAAGACTACCAAAAAACCTCTAAAAGACCCATATAAGAATTCCGAAAGACGTACCAAAAACCTTTCCGAATGCTCCAAAGAGTTTACCAAAAGATCTATAAAAGACCCTCTATAGAGTCCCAAAAGGACCCTCAAAAGACTTTCAAAAGACCACCAAAAAAGACCTTCTAAAAGGCTACCAAAAGATCCCCAAATACCCACACAAAGACTTCCAAAACACCATTAAAAGACACTAAGAAGACCCAAAAGACTCCCAAAGTACTTCCAAATGATACCCAAAAATACTTTCAAAATATCCTCAAAAGACTCTCAAAAGACCCCCAAGAAGACCTCTCAAAAGGCCTCCCAAATACCCCCAAAAGTCCACCAAAGACCTTCTAAAGCCCCCCCCCCAGATGTCTCCCAAAAGACCATCAAAAGAACTAAAAACTCCTCCTAAAAGACAACCAAAAGACCCCAACATGACACCTCAAAAGAACCCTAAAAAGACTCCAAAAGTACCCCAAAATGATATCCCCCCAAAAAATCTCTAAAAGGCTACAAAAATAACCCCCAAAATACCCCCAAAATACCCCCAAAATACCAAAAAAAAACTACCAAAAGACCCCCCAAATACCCCCGTAACTCTACCAAAAGACCCCTCTTAAATGACGTCCAAAGACCACAAAAAGAATTAAAATACCCTCTAACATACCCTCAATATAGCCCCGAAATTCCACCAAAAGGTCCCCAAAAAAGCTCTCAAAAGACTACCAAAAAATGAACTAAAAAGTCCTCTTAAAGACAACCAAAAGACAACCAAAAGACCCCAAATGAAACCACAAAAGAATCCTAAAAAGACTCCAAAAGTACCCCCAAATGACACCGCAAAAGACCTCTAAAAGGCTACAATACCCTCAAAAGACTCCAAAAAGAACACCAAAACCCCAACAAGACCTCTAAAATACCCTCAATATAGCCCAAAAGTCCACCAAAAGTCTATCAAAAAAAAAACCAAAAAACCCTCAAAAGTCCCACAAAAGCCCCTCTAAAAGACTTCAAAAAGTTCCCGAAAAAGACTCCAAAAAGACCCTCAAAAGACTCTTCAACTACACAAAATCACTACCCCACCATGTCTAAAAGAACGCCTTCTTCTTCGTGTTCCATTTCAATCAAGTGTAATTTATTTTGAAAAGAGTTCATTGGTTTGTGTACTGGATATTGTGTTATTCAGCACGGTGTAGTGGTGAGGGGGGAAAATTATATCATCATGTCGCACTTTCGTGACGTTTTCAATTATACACACCACTAAACACGCCAAAAGAAGTACAACTTCAAAAACTTACTCCTTATGTTGGAAATCCATACAATCTTCTAAGTCTTAAGTTTACAGTTTTTCCATTGTGAGAGCACAGCAACGCATCTGTCAAATTAACTCTATTCTGTTGATGGAAACGCTACAAGTTCGAGCCGCCATCTTCTTAACTCGACGAAAGCTTGACTTAAACTACATCATGGAAACACGGTAACAAAAACCCAAACAAGGGCAAATCTTACCCCACCTTGCTGTGTATCCCAAGGCACTGAGTCCCTTGTAGTATCACTACCCGAGGCACATTCTGTGTTACCAACATATCTAATTACAATAAAACCAAATCATAGTTACGAAGAAGAAGCCTAAATTCTAATTTTAGTAAAGTTATATGTCCTGCGACAGAGCAAAAATTTGGCTCTCACACAAATATCTTCTTTTCTTCTTATACTCCACATGTAATGTCTTTCAGGACGACTGAGAAACAATTTTTTGAAACTTGTCTTGAAGAGCCAGCAAGTGAGCGTTTCCTTAGGGCCTTGTGCTCCCACACAAGTTAAGGAAACAATGAAGAAAGCGTTAAAGAAATATAATCTTTTTCTTCATTTTATCGACCTAAAACCTACCACAAAATACCAATTCAATAAAGCTGCCTCCTCCTCTTAAGATGTTCTGTTTTTATTAAAAACATAAAATTCCACAAATGAACTGAAACCAAAGGCACGCGTCATCAAATTGAAAAGGAAAAACATACACCGTGTGCCCCGACGGTTCCATTCCATTCAATCCTAAATTATTCTGGAATCTCGGTGCTCATGGTAACTCCAGCAATAAATCACAGTAAAGTACTTAACCAAGCAGCACCACCACCAACAACATAAAAGTGTGGCCTTTATCTACGCATGACGCACGCATTAAGCGCGTAGTAATGTGTCACCCCTTCGCACATTGAGAAGAAGCACACAAAATAGCAGGGAAAACAATGACAACAAAACATAAAAAAGTAATAAAATGCCATCAGCAAGAGGACGAAATCTTTTCCTGCGCACTGAGCGAGAGGCAACGACTTAACGTCCAGGTCCATCATCTATCACTGCTCTGGCGGTTTGCTTTTTTTACCTAAATTTCTTAAACATAAATTGCTGTTTTATTTTACTAAAAATGTAATAAGGTTTTATGTTCCTTTTATTATTATTTAATAATTAAAGCTGTTGCCTTCTCCTATAAGGATGCCGGTGCCGGTGTATTGTCCAACGCATGACACGCATTATTCGGTGGTAGCGGTACATCATTCCATCGTCATATCCTATTGTGTTTTGTATGTATGAGTGTATCCTTTTATGGCTCACAACTCACATTTTTCCATCGTTTTCTCCATCAACGGCTGAATATCCTGTTTCAATTCGTTTTTATTTCATACCCCTCTTTGATTTATTTTGCAATGAAACGAGTATAAATAAATGGACATTTTGCTCATTGAGTGAAATTCACCCTTTGAATGATAGGCAAGGGGTAAATTTTTCGGAGGTTGCGATCCAATGGTGCCAAATCTTGATGAAAATACGAGAGCGGGCTGGAAATTAATGTACCGTAGATGGCCGCATCATATAGATAACAAAAACCCAATTGCCCTGTGCACACGATATTGCATATTTAAGAGCTATTTGCACATTTTCTACACCGGTCGTTATTCGCGCCGATCAATTGACAGCCCGAGGCTGGCGTAGACCAAAAGTCCCCGCCTCACCAAAACCCTGAGGTTTTTGCATCGGCCGTTTTGTCATGCCGATGTAATTGGCACCCCCAGGTGTCCAGATTTACGAAGACCTAAGGTCCACACCCCCCACACCACCGAGGTTTTTGCCAAACAGTTATCGATGGTACCCCGCTAGCAGACCGATGGAGGTTATTACCGGTCTCTCTGGCAATATCAGCAGCGACCTCCGGAAACTCCGAGTATGTTGTATTTTAAATAGCTGCTTACGTGTCTACTACATAGGCTGTTATTCGTGCCGATGCGAACGGCACCGCCAGATTTCTGGCTTCACCAACCCCTGTGGTTTTTGTCACATGATTATCGAAAAATTTAATTTTATCGCCAAAAACTTTGTCGTTGTCGCGGACAATTGTCCGAGAAAAATCGCACCTAATACTAATTACTAAACCTTAAAAAAATTATTTATTTGAGTTTTTCTAAATGAATTCCTAAACAAATATTACAAAAGATATTAAAGGGTTTGGCATCACTACATTCAGAATACTTATGTATGCGCTCTTCTAATTGAACAACGGCAGAACGGCAATACTATTTACGGCAAGCACAAACTCGTGCAAAAGAGACAGACTTGGACTAACTTGATTTACGATATGATTGAGTGAATATGACCTGTTTGTGTTTGATTTTTGTTTTAATGTTTGGTTTGGTGTAGAGTGGTTGAGTAGAATACATTCGTAATATCGCGCGTTTTTGGTCGTATCCTTGATTCGTAATACAAACTAGGAATAGGAATGCAGAATTCCTGCTACTTGTTCGATGCAGTGTTACCACTTCGACATAATTGTACCATTATAAAAAAAAATTTCTCTTGTTTTGCATGGCATAGACTAAGATTTCATATAGTAATGAAAATAAAAATAAATTAAAAATAATAAACTATTATATAAAATTTAATGACAAAAAAAAAGAGTAAAAAAAATTAAAAATGAATAGACAAAAGATAATAGAGCGTTGAAAGAAAGATAGGAGACCAAGTAATTTTTATAATAAGTTAAGATTTATTTGCAAAGTAATTGAATACTGCTGTGTGATTCGTTGAGAATACTTATCATTTTATAGATTCCATGGTCAACGTTTTGAGGTTTATTTGCTTTATTTGTCACGTTACCCGCAACTGTTTCTGCGAATGATATTTTTGGGTTAATGGCGCAATATTTTTCAATAGTTTCGGGAATGACCAAACTCTTGGCAATTGGTACATTGTGAACTGACCTACGTTTATTGGGCTCTTCCACTCTTCTGTATAAGAGGTACCTCGCGTTATAGATTTCATAAGTACCTTTGGTTTTTGCTGCTTGAGGTTTCAACTCAACTTTGAACATTGGTTGAGGATTCTCTCGCGATTAATAATGTTTATAACGCTTGTTATTCGAAAGCCCTTTGCGATCAATTCCTCACTTATCTCTTGAGGCGATACGGTAGACTCGATTCCTTTGAGGGTCTTTTGGGGGTCTTTTGTGAATCTTTTGAGGTCTTTTGGTGGTCTCTTGTAATTCTTTCAAGGGTCTTTTGGGATTTTTATGGTGGTCTTTTGTAATTCTTTTGATGGTCTTTTGGGTATCTTTTGAGGGTCTTTTATGATTCTTTTGAAGGTTTTATGGTGGTTAATGATTTAAACTACAAGTCCGTTATATTTCAAATAATCTAGTTCAGCCTATAAGTATGCAATTCTTAATTCTAATTTTAGTGCTTATTTTTGGACGAGTATGTACACTGCGATTTATCTTAGGATTCGAATTCTATTATTTGCGCTACTAACAACTTTTTTTAACAACATGATTCGATGATCGAGATGTTATCTTGTGATGAAGATGAAGCGATGAAGAACTCTCCTCCTGTTTTATTTTTGAGTATAGTTACAAGTTGTTCAGATAATAATATGAAATTATGCCAATATTTCTGTCTTGCTGAACATCTTCAAGGCAATCCACAAGCGGTCTTTAAAAGAAATATCCAGATGCATTCCGCCCATTCTCGAACCCATCCCTCATACGCGTGCCTCAACATGAGCCCACAGGTATACGATAAGGCCTATCTTCGAACGTACTAACCAACTCAGAGATTACTTTTTAAGACGCAAAATAGTTATTTAGAATGAATCGCCCGATTCTGTGAGTCCGCATTTGTATGATCTGCAGTCATTTAAGACACGCGTGCATAGAAATCTCATATTTCCCTCTTCCTAATTTCCTAAAAAAATAAAATATAAAACTAAATAAAAAATAAGAAAAAATAAAAAATTTAAGTTTTTAGTTATCCCAACGTTGCAACTTATTTAAAGTTATTTACTGGCAGCACTGGTTCAATGAATTGATGTCTTGAGCGCTGACCGGTACTGTAACAAATTAAAAAAACTTGCGAGACAGCAGATATTCTGCATGCAGCGAGATAAGAAATAAAAATATTCTGCTGCGATTCACCGCGTATGAATATGTGTGCTCTAAATGCGCTGCAATTCGCTTATGTATTTCTTCCATAAGGCATTTTATTTGACCTAACCTACTCACTCAAGTGGTATTTTGCAATAAAGTTTGCACACACAATATTCTGGTTAGAATTGAAAGCAACTTTTTATTTGTGTGATATCGCACCTTATCTACTCCATTTTCCAAACTGTTCCCTCCATGATATGGTGATGGCAAATGAGTAATTCAGCACGCGACAGCGCACTGAAACCCACCACCCCTCCGTAAAGTGTTTGCTGTATCATTTTTCATTCATTTGTTTCTTTACATTTGAGCATACGACCACCATACGAAAATAACTGGATCGTAGGTATTTGAGCAAAATGTTCATCATGCAATAAATCAGTTTATGGAGAACTGTAATTCGAGTTGGAATCGTCGGTCGCAACTACACACTGGTTACAGCTTAACACTACGTACAAACTAAACGATGGTTGTCGGTTTTTTTTCCAAACAATTTTTTTGTGTACACAGCTAAACTGAAACAAACTTCACATTTGCTGTAATAAATTGATAATTTCGCAAAGGTAATAAAATAAAGTGCACACACACTCTGTGATAAAACCAATTTACTTTTCATATAAAAGCGAATGCAGGTTGCTGTGCAAGTATCATTCTCTGTCGAATCAAATACAAATTCGCGATATTTGTCTGCTTCTGCTGGTGCTGTCGCCGTTTGCGTTTGTAAACGAAAATAATCAATAAAAATAAAAATTAAACCAACACAACACGGAATACAAATGTGAATGAGTGCGACAGGGCGATTGTTTCTTTGTGTATCTATCTGTGCATTTAATGCTTTCATGGACGAGCGAGTACACTATAGTGGATTAGCTTCACGAGTTTACTTTTTTTAGTAAAAAAAAAATCCAATCAAAGGAATTTCCAATTTGGTTTTTCCTCTTGTAAATATTCGAGTATCAAACAAATGTAAATAATCTTTTTTACTTAGAGGAATGTGAAGTATACGTCGCTTAATCTGCAAAATTGCAGACAAATGTAAACAAAATGAGTGAAAAATATACTCGTCGAGTGTTGTTCGGTGTAAATGAATAGAGAAATAAAGAAAACCGCAATTTTTCTAATTGGAATTTCTCTATGGCTTGCTGTCTAATTGTCTAACGAGGTACGGCACTGCGTCAGTCATAATTGTCTTACACCTGCGAATGTGTATTGCCTAAAGTACTTTATATATTTGATTGAGTAAAGGGTGCTGTTGCCGGCGTTAACTTGAAGCCGGCTTCTTCTTCGTTCTTAGTGTGGTCGTGGTGTGGTAATTGTTCCAACCAAGTGAGAGAGTCCGTTCTGCCATAAGAGAAACAACGAATACATAGAATTTTTGTTGTGTCTCGACGAGTGCAACGTAACGTACCGAGTTCAGGTGCGCTAGAAATTACGTCTGCGGTAAGGTGCGACAGAGATAGCCTTTGAGCTTAAAAGGGTCGTGGCACTGATTATTTGTTATTGTTACTCTTTTGTTTTGCTGTGTATGTTTGTTGCTAATTCGACGGTCGGTGATGAAAAGGTGAAATAAACAAAAACAATGTAACGAAAAATAGCATAATTAATAGTGTATCTGTTTTGATTGATAAGAACTGCTGATACCTGATACTCGAACACAATTCGATTTCGGTACGTGTTGTTTGTCGCGTAGAAGTGCTTAGCAAAAAATTAATAAGCAGTCAACTGACTGATAATAACTCAGTTGGAAAATTCGAAAGAAGATCACTCATTAAAGCACAGCGAGTCCGCAAATGTTAAAGGTGTAGGCGTATGCGTATTGCGTATATGCAACGTAATTATTTTCCATTCATGCAACTCTCTCGTTCCTCTGCATTCCATTCGATAATCGGTCTGTGTTTTCTTTTGTGATTGCACTCAAAAGTCAAAACCAAGTAAAGAAGTTGAAGATTCTGTCTTTCGTGACCCCGCCATCGTCCCACAATCAAAATAATCTCAAAATCTCCCTACAACGTTTTCTTGTTTTATTATTTCTGCACGCCGAATTAATTTTTAATTAAAACGACACAAACAAACAAAATGACTGTGCATCAAAAGGAAAAGTCTTCATCTGTCTGAAGTTATTTGTGTGTGAATTGTGTGGATTACAGTGTGGGGAATTGCCGTTCGCCGATTGCTGGTATTTTGCTCAAAGGTTAGTACCTCATAGAAAAATGTTCTTGCATCCATTTTGTTTTCTTCATTTAATTCTTTATTGACAATTATTTTTCTTCGATTTAAGTGAGAATAACTAGAAACAACGTGCTTCTTTTCTGGACACTGTGTGATGAGAAGAAAAAGTATCACCCCACTGTTATTATCGACTTCACAGATTTTATTCGTGATAATGATAAAAATATGGCTACCTTACTTATTCTGTTTAATTAAGGCATTCGATAGCGGTAACCATAACCTATTAATTTCAAATATAAGTACCTGGTAGCTGATGTACACAGCAGTTGTGCGTCCTATTCTTACCAATGGTGCGCTGGTCTGGTGGCCGGTGATTAATAAAAAGTACAATGCCAGCAGGCAATCCGCCATCAAAGCCATTATTGCGGCAAGCAACAGTTCTAAACTTGTCAGGCAGCGCCAGGCCGAACTGGCTTCGATAAACCAATGCTTGACTTGACTTGACCCTATTTTGGGTTCCTGGACACAGGGACATTGACGGCAATGAAAAAGCAGACGTACTGGCGAAGAAGGACGTCACAATGGACATGGACTGTGCTGAGATAGTCTGCTTTCCTTTGAGCTGCGTCAGAAATCATGTTCTCACTTTTCTCACCACCAAAGCGCAGTTAAAGTGGAATAACATGACGATTTCCACCACGTCGAGAGCGATGTGTCCTTCTGATCTTCATTTGCTGCATTTAAGATTTAAGAAGGCCACTAGACGGTGGGCAGCCACGTAGCCAAAAATGCGAATCCCTCATAGAACCTTTTTCAGGAGTTGCTTGGATGTGAATGAAAAAGAAACACTCATTCACTTTTTTGCAAGTGTCCGGCCCTTGCGCTTCTCCGTTTCCACAAATTGAGTAATCATTTCTTTTCCGGCCTGCAGGAGCTTTCAGAGTATGGCATCACCGATTTTATATCTTACCTCAATGCTACAGGTTGCATATAACTTTACATACCCATTTCCTTTCCATGACATCCCGTGTTGACTGTGGTAGCAAAACGGCACACTCAAGCACTATTTGAGGCGCTCGCCAAAACTGAAAGTACCGTCACTCTACCGACCTACCGTAGTAGCATATTTTCCATGTCTAGCTAAGCAGTAAGTCTGCTACGTTCGTATCTGTCAGGCAGATCTTAGTGTGTCTCCATTGCAGGCGATTGTTCCGCATTTGCACCAATACCTAGAGAAGTTCCACAGGGTTACTATCTTGGGATCTATCCTGTTCAGCCTTTTTATAAATAATTTCCCATCAGTATTAAAACATTGACGAATACATTTGTTTGCTGTTGTTGATCTGCAAGCTGCTCATGCAATAAGGCTTTCCAATTCTGGGATCGTTGATGTCGGAGCTGCCCCATACTGAGTGATGGACACACTCATCGCAGCCGATAATGAGAACTTGCCTCTGCGATGAATCTCTCCAGATTTTCACCAGGGAGAGATCCCACGTCGTGGGCGAGATAAGCCGATGCCAGCCAATAGGTTCCTTGGTGAATCTCCAATTGTGCGGCAGTGACATCTCGATCGCTGAAGTTAGGTGGTAAAAATACATTTAGATTACGTTTCACTAATACGCAGCATCTAGTTTTACCTTTATCTGCTACATATAGGGAGTAATAACCAGGAGTCCTGAGTACGCAAACCAGGTTGTTAACAATCAATGGTTTTTGGATTAGGACGATGTCCTCTCTGTCTTTAAGCAGACGGAGTAAAAGGGATGCCGAAGCCTCTTTAGAGTGTTGGAGGTTAATCTGAACTAACTGCAAGATTTCTGTTGCAATCAGGGAGAGAAACCTATACCACGGTGCTCTCAAGATCTTCCCTTTCTGAAGACGAAATGAGAATTACGTCCTCGTTGGGAATTCTCCGAAGGGTGAGTAACCGAGGGTGCATATCCGATAGACGTCCGTCAGGTAAATAGACAACTGTGACAGGGTCACCGAAGTTTTTGGAGTGTCTTCCATCAAGGGAATCGTGACAGATGATCCAGGGTCGCGAATGTATACAATAATGAAATACTATATAAAGCTAAACTACAATATTCGATGATCATTTCTTGTAAAAAAGCAGCTCTATCTGCATTGAATTGAATCGCTCTGTTGTCGCCTTTTTTATTTCGTTCGTCCGAAGTTCCAACACTAAATACCCCAACTGTATTGTGGCGACCAATATTTCAGAGCGACGTTGCTTTGTAATTCTTGGATGTCGGCGGGCCTTCCTGTTATTATGAAATAAAGTTGAAAATACAAAATTTTAAATTTTATTTGGTTTATGTGATAATTTAACCCTAACAGAAGGTTTCGCCTTTCCGGTAGGCTTTCTATGAAAAGTCATTAAAATACTTTTTCTTTTCATATTTTCAAATACCTATAATGTATTTTTTTTATTATTCCAAGCAAAATATATAAGAAAATGAAAAAAAAATCTAATTCGATCGATCGAAAAGAGACATAACCAATTTTTAAACCTAAGGACAATGTCATCACCACCAGAAAGCCTGCACATACACCCAACACTTTCCATTTAAATTAAAGTGCAAATCTCAAGCACAATAGAGTTCAGGTGAATGCACTGCACTTTGTGTTGGTTGAATAGATACTTTTTTACATCACACTTTATCCATCTTCATCTGCCATTGTGTCGCATAGCCCCCGTGGGTAAGAAAAGATCCAACTTTCCCCCTTTGCAAAAAAAAGAATTGGATTCTGTTGCCTCTGGTGTAATTCAATTATGTTTTGGATTTAGCAATATTTTATTTCCAGCTCCTTAGAAGGACACAACACAACAATTTTATTTTCTTCGGTTGAATTTTACTGAGGCGATCTTATTTCTTTGTCCTGTCGTGACTGACGGACATACAATAGCGATGGAGCATCTCATCGCATTTCCTGTAAATTACTCCTTGTTGTCTGGAAAGAGATGACGAACAAAAAAACTGCAGTCCTGCACCACTTGATAGAATTAAAAATTTGCGTCTTCAGCGAATGATGAAGATTAAAATCCGAGTAATCTTAGTGACACTCAACAAGTTTCGAAGATGCTGATAGCGCTCTACCGACACCCACTACCCAGTGAAGAGGACAATTGTCCGTATTCTTTGTGGATCCGAAATAGATTGCTTTTTCAAGTTTTTTTTTTTTTTTTTTGAAAGAACGGTAAAACTTTTCTTTAAAAAATTGAATTTTTCCCGTGTCGTTCCACGGATGGTTGCTTTCTGCTTTTGTCACCGTCATCTGTCTTCAGTCAAAGGAAAAATTACAAATTGATTTCTTCCGATTTTTGGGTCTACTCATCACCGGCTGTAACTTTTGAGAACGTTGCAGAATTTTTCTTTTTCCTTCGCCGCGGCTGTAGAATTTTTCCTTTTTCTCCCGCTTCGAGGAAGGATAAAAACCTCCAAGACGATACAAAATTTAATTCATGCAAAATGGAAAGTGTACCCCAAGAGAGATGCTATTCTGTCTGTACCCCCGGCCTATACGACTTAGTCGACTTTTCCCTTTCAGTTTTATCAGACACTGGTTTTTTATTCCGTTCAAGCAGCCAAGTAGAATTATCACAATATTTTCCTCTATTCCTCTTGTTCTTAGGATTTTCCTTAAAATCGATCCTTCTTAAAGCACCAGCAAAGCAGCAAGAAAGTCCCATAAGAAACACCTCCATCTCGGTACGTACGTGGCAATTGACGATGAGTCCAATGAAAAATTGCCTTGGCAGACATGATATTATCGTAGTCTAATTGCGGTGATGGCGTTTTAGGAAAGACCTCTGGGAGTGCACCAGAAAACCCACCACCACCGCTCCATTGAAAACAAACGCCGACAAACTCTGTAGCGATGAATCCAAGAAAATTTTCATCAAAACCGAAATGCGAAAATGAAGGAAAACTCTCCGGTGAATTTTCCTCTTGCTTTGTATTTTTTCGTCCCTTTGCGAGTTATTGTAATCAAAAATGGACTGGGGCTAGGGTAGAATTTGTTGTTGTTGCACTTTATTTATTGACGGATGCTCAGCTAAATAATGGATGTAAAAGTTTTCAACTCACCGTAACGATGGCTCTGCCACCCATTTGGATGCTGTCACAAGGCATTTTCCTTATTAAACGAAAAAATAAACGAATGATGAACATAGGAAGAGAAGGAGAGGGTTACACTTACTGTTTACTACGTCTTTTAGTATCAACCGCCGATAAAGGGAATTTCAAGGAATAAGAAAAGTTTAATAAAACGCGAATTTTTGTGTCTAATCCCTAATTTATGCTTTAAATTAAAACGTAGAAGGTTAGAAAGCTTAAACGCAAATTTCCAGGTCATAGCGGGCTTAATTGTCGTTGAAAGGCTAAGCTTGAAAATTTAAAAAAATGCCATAGTTTCAAAGGATCCTTTGAAATCAGAAGACGGTAATACTACAAAATATCAAAGGTAAAGACAAAAGCGTCAAAGGTAAAATGTCATAAAAGGCTTATACGTAAAAGGTAAGATATCATTGAGCCTTAAACGCAATTGTCGATATTATTGCGGGCTTATTTGTGAAAGGTAAGCTATCATTAGGAGCCTAAACGATAAAATATCAAAGGAAAAGTTCATACGGTACTTAAACGTCAGAGGTTATAGATAAAAAGGGGACTAAATGCTTAAACGTCAATGGTTATGGGTCAAATGGGGCTTAAAAGCAAAAAAGTTAAAGTTTGTAGGTCCAATGGTGACTAAACATCAAAATTACCAAGGTGAGATTTGATATTGGGTTTTAAATATCAAAGATAAGATGTCATAGGGAGTTTCTACGACATAATATCAAAGGCAATAGGTCATACGATGCTTAAACGTCAGAGGTTATAAATCAAAGGGCCCGAAAAGGTTTAAACGTCAATGGTAATGAGTCAAAGGGGGCTTAAAAGCAAAAACGTAAAAGTTTGTAGGTCCAACGGTGACTAAACGTCAAAATGACCAAGGTAAGATATGATATTTGGGCTTAAATATCAAAGATAAGATGTCATAGGGAGTTTCTACGACATAATATCAAAGGCAATAGGTCATACGATGCTTAAACGTCAGAGGTTACAAATCAAAGGGGCCTAAAAGGTTTAAACGTCAATGGTAATGAGTCAAAGGGGGCTTAAAAGCAAAAACGTAAAAGTTTGTAGGTCCAACGGTGACTAAACGTCAAAATGACCAAGGTAAGATATGATATTTGGGCTAAAATATCAAAGATAAGATGTCACAGATGGCATTAACGCCAAAACATCAAATTTTCGTTGTCCAAACTAAAAAAAACGAAATTAAGACTAGGGCTTAAATATCAAGCTTATTTCTGGAGCGCAAGTCATTTAGGGAGTTCTCCCTTGCCAATAAGTTTTCATAAAAAATAGCTCTCAAAGTTTTAGTTGTTTTAGGGGTAAAGACGATTTAAAAGCCAAGATTGCAAAGTCCATAGTCTTTATAGAGGGATTTAAAAGGTAAAGTGTCAATAGTAGGAAGTCATACAAGTTCTAAACTTCAAAGTAAGATATCAAAAAGGGATTTACATGTTTAAATGCTAAGGTCCACATTACATATGGGTCATACTGCAGCTTCTACAGAAGTCACTAGAGAAGACTCTAAGTATTGCTGCATGTTTGCCTATGAGACAGTGTCCATTGATGAAACCTAAAATAGCACCGATGTGCGATCTTTTTTGAGAGATCGAATACTTGGAGCGTTTCGGATCCAGCTTGGGCCAGATATGTTTTGTCACTATGCAAATTGTACCGTTTGACCACCTACGGTTAGCGATATATAGGTAAGATGGGTAGTGCAGCTCCTTGTTTGGCGAATTCGTCAGCCATACAATTACTTAGAAAGTCTCTGTGCCCCGGCACCCAACTCTGTTGGATATTGAACTGCTCCGCAATATCCATGAGAGATGATTGGCATTTAAGGGCTAGAATTGAATTTGACGAGACTGATTTCAGGGATTTTGGTCCAGCTTGGCTTTCCGAGAATATACGTATATCGTTAGCGGATATGACGTTTCTCTTCAGCCATGATATGGCTTCAATGATCGCTAACTCACTGATCTAATGACATTATGTCAAAGTTCAGACTTTATAGAGATGAGAGTCACAACATTAAAAGATGGAGTTTAAACGTCAACATGTCGATGTCAAAATGTTAAGTTCTTATATGTTTTGTGGGTAAAGAAGGGTTAAATGGCAATATGTCAAAGTTCTGACTTTAAACGGATGGTTAAACGTCAAAGTGTCAAATAGTAGGAAATTACAAACGTTTTACACTTAAAAAGTTACAGGTAAAAATGGAGTTTAAACGACAAAATGTTAAGTTTTGATTTTTTTTATGGTTACAAAATGAAGAGTACTGGGTTTAAACGTTAAACTTGATAGTTTCTTGGCCTAATATTCCTGATGATTCTTTTATTGCGACAACTTTCCACACATTTGGACTTAAAGTGTTTAACTCAATTTATGGTTTCTAAAGTTTGGCCAACTTTGTTAGATTAAATCTTAAATTTTTACTACCAATTGTTTACAAATGTTTTTCTATAACAAAATGTATTGATATCCTTACCAACACTGTACAAAGGAGGTACACTGGCGATACATGTGTATATAAAAATAACTCCACTGGGTGTGTTTTGTGTGACTTTTCCCATTGCCCATCAGAAGAAGGAAATGTGCCTTTTTCCTCAAAGCTTACTCTTATAGTCGGCATAATAATAAAATACAGGATATTCAGAACAACGCTGTTGCCTTTTCCTTTTCCTTGCCGTCCCTTAGCTGTGATTACTCCAAAGGGTAGTTTATTTCTTGGCTATTTTCTTTTGAGTCGTCCTTGTGAGTTATTGTTGTAGTAGAAGTTTTGCCCTCCTCATCTAACCACCACTTCACCCACATTGGGAACTTCTCTCTTTATTAGTTTTTTTTCATACTATTATTGTTGTTTGCTGGCTGGCTGAATGGATGAGATAGGGGCGCAAAGGGTGAATAAAGTTGTCCTCATTGTAGCCGCTGTGGACAGGGGGTTATAGGAAAAAATCGAGTGAATTGGAATTTTATTCGCGGTTCTATTTTACACAGACAGACGACGACGACTCGATTGGGGGAGGGAAGTCCCAAGTTGGAAGTTGGTGGCATAGTGGTGCATTGCCGAACAGGGTGATTCATGGGGGTATGTACTCTAGAGGAGTACAGTGGAATAAGATGTGATAAAGTGGATGTTTAAAACAATCGAAAATCGGGACAGGTGGAATGATTTTTTGCAGATGTTCAAACGGAGAGAGAATAAAGAAGAAGACCCAACAGTTGGGATAATGTTTTTAAAAACTTCTACTTAACTTGACTTTGGCTGTTATTTTGACTTCATTGAGGTCCTTTTAAACCACCTATCAAACGACCTAAAGAGCTAAACTTTTGTGAGCAACTCAGTGTCACGGGCCATTTCTAAGACCCACACGCGTGTCGCGACTCGCATGTGACGCGGTAATGCGTGGAAAAGTGTTTTTTCCTACTTTTTTTAGGTCCTTTTAACCAATTTTCACACATACGAAGAGCTGAAATTTTCTGCGTGTGTGACGCGTGTGATGCATGTGGCATGTGGCATGTCGATTTATACATAAAGGTTTGTACCCGGAAAAAAAAATTTAATCTCTTTTCTTTTCTTTTTTCTTTTCTTCTCTTTTCCTTTCTTTTCTTCTATTACCTCCCCCTTTCCTCTCTTTTCTTCTATTACCTTCTCTTTTCTTTTCTTTCTTATTTTAGATGAACTATTTTCTTTTCTTTTCATCTCTTTTCCTTTCCTCTCTTTTATGTTCTTCTTTTAGATGAACTATTTTCTTTTCTTCTATTTTCATTTAATCTCTTTTCTTTTCTTTTTTCTTTTCTTCTCTTTTCCTTTCTTTTCTTGTATTACCTCCTCTTTTCCTCTCTTTTCTTCTATTACCTTCTCTTTTCTTTCTTCTTTTAGATGAACTATTTTCTTTTCTTCTATTTTCATTTAATCTCTTCTCTTTTCTTTTCTTTCTTATTTTAGATGAACTATTTTCTTTTCTTTTCATCTCTTTTCCTTTCCTCTCTTTTATGTTCTTCTTTTAGATGAACTATTTTCTTTTCTTCTATTTTCATTTAATCTCTTTTCTTTTCTTTTTTCTTTTCTTCTCTTTTCCTTTCTTTTCTTGTATTACCTCCTCTTTTCCTCTCTTTTCTTCTATTACCTTCTCTTTTCTTTCTTCTTTTAGATGAAACTTTTTCTTTTCTTCTATTTTCTCTTCTTTTCATCTCTTTTCCTTTCCTCTCTTTTATTTTCTTTCTCTTTTTATAAGAACTGTTTTCTTTTCTTTTCATCTCTTTTCTTCTCTATTCTTCTCTTTTCTTTTCTTTTTTTGCTGTTCTTTTCTTCTCTTTTCTTTTCTTTTTTTTCGGTTCTTTTCTTCTATTTTCATTTAATCTCTTTTCTTTTTTCTTTTCTTCTCTTTTCCTTTCTTTTCTTGTATTACCTCCTCTTTTCCTCTCTTTTCTTCTATTACCTTCTCTTTTCTTTCTTCTTTTAGATGAAACTTTTTCTTTTCTTCTATTTTCTTTTCTTTTCATCTCTTTTCCTTTCCTCTCTGTTATTTTCTTTCTCTTTTTATAAGAACTGTTTTCTTTTCTTTTCATCTCTTTTCTTCTCTATTCTTCTCTTCTCTTTTCTTTTTTTCTGTTCTTTTCTTCTCTTTTCTTTTCTTTTTTTTCGGTTCTTTTCTTCTCTTTTCTTTTCTTTTCTTCTATAACCTTCTCTTTTCCTCTTTATTCTTCTTTTACCTTCTCTTTTCTTTTCTTTTCTTTTAATCTCTTTTCTTTTCTTCTCTTTCTTTTAATCTCTTTTCCTTTCCTTTTCTTTTAATCTCTTTTCTTTTCTTCTCTTATAATCTCTTTTCCTTTCCTCTTCTTTTAGACAAACTATTTTCTTTTCTCTTCATTTTTCTTTTCTTCTCTTTTCTTTTATTTTCATCTCTTTTCCTTTCCTCTCTTTTATTTTCTTCTTTTAGCTGAACTATTTTCTTTTATTTATCTTTTCTTTTCTTCTATTACCTTTTTTTCTTCTCTTCTCTTCTATTTTCTTTTCTTTTCTTTTATTTTTTATTTTTTGATTTCTTTCTTTATATTTTGTTTCTTTCTTTAATATCTTTTTTCTTCTTTTTTTATTTTCTGTTCTATTCTCTTCTATCCTTTGTTCTATTCTGTTCTGATACAAATCAACATTGTGCTAAATTTTACCAACTGATACACCCTGCACTATTTGTAAACATCATCGTAACTTTAAACTCTCTATGTTTCTTCCCTACGCTTTCATCTTAGATTTCAGTCAGTTATTTTACTGTGCACATTAACTCGGAGTTTCCTTTTTGTGTCTTTAATTCTGGTTAGCTACTGATTAAGCGCAGCTAGAAACTGTGGACGAAAATGTACACATACGCGTACAAAGAAGAAAATGTGGCATAAACAGAAAAACGGCAGGAAAAACTAACAACCTATGGGGTTGTTGTAATATTGTGGGCTTTGTTGGTTTTGCGAGGTTCAAGGGCAGGATGATGTGTAGTTTATTTGAATTTTTATCCCCTAACGAATAAAGGGATGTTCTCTTCTTCGTCTTCCTTCATCTTCTTTTTCTTCGTTGTACTCTGATATCAAAATTCATTGAAAAGGAAGAAAATCATTTGTTTTCCCCCTTTTTCTACAAAATCGATCACAGTTTTTGTTGTTTTACAGCTATATTGCTATGTATGCACACTATTTTTGTAAGGATTCGTAGCCGCTACTAGAAAGAATGGACCAATTTTCACTTAAAAACGGGAAAGATAAAACCAAACGTAGGGAAAATAAAGTGAAAATCAGGGAAATCCGACCAACCAACCCTGGTGTAATGGAATTTTCTCAATTTAGATTTAGAGAGTGTTGTTCTTGTTGTTCCTGCCATTTCATTGTGACGACTGTTAATAATTGTCCTTAGCGTATTTACGATTTACAGACGCAGAGTGCCTCCTTTTGCTTATGCTTTGTATCCATTGATGTGTCCTTTGGTGATTTACAATTTGTTGCGATTGAAGGACAGTCATTGGATTGAATTACAAAATAATTGGTTGGAAAAAGAAGTCGTTGCAGGGTGGTGAGAAAGAAAGAGAGAAAGGAAAAAGAAGTTCAAAATGAATACAAAGTGAGTCAAAGACAACACAAAATATTTCCAAAGAAAAAAAAAAGGAAACTAACAACGGAAATCATTTGGAGAAATAAATTTGCTATCGGTATCCAAAAAAAACAAATAATCGAATTGAAATTTCGCTTATTTTGGCTTAAATTGAATTTTCTGCAAACATAATCAGTTTACGACGGATTTGTTCAGCTCTTAATAGGAATTAACGCAAACCATAAATGAAACGACCGGGTGCTGCTGCTCATCGCTTTTCCATAGCACTCCAAACACTGTGTTTGGGAGGAAAATCTTACATAAAATTGTTGCATCCGTATTCCAGAAAACTGACTCAATATTAGGCAGGAAAAAAAAATATAAATCCGACCCTTGTGTGTTTAGAAAAAGCACTCTGATCTCATGGCAATGGATTGAGAGAGTGGTCTTGTTTTTGCCAAAGCCGCCCCTTCTACTTTAACATATAGGGAGGACTAATCATCACCATCATCCAAGAGCCTTGGGTTATTAGCGGACAGATAAGAGGTCTACGGAACGGGACAACTAAGTTGATCTGTAAATGCGGGAAGCCAGTACCAATGGCGGCCTGCTTGATCGGCACGAAGATCAACTTTTTCCCTATTCCAGAATTCATAGCAAAAGACCTGGTGGCCCTGCTGATTGAAGAGAGAGGGGAACACAGAACATCGTATGTGCTTCAGCATATTTCCTCGGCGACGACGACAATATTCCGCCCCTAGAGGTCCAGGAGCTGATAGAGCACTGCCGGAACAGAAACATCCAGTACCTCGATTCGATCCAAGTGCACACCATGAGGTCTGGGGTAGCAGCGACATCAATAGAAGGGGTGAGTGTCTTCTAGAAAATCTTACAAGTAGTAATGTAGATATACTAAATAAAGGATCCAAACCTACCTTCATAAATGAGATTCGTGAAGTGGTACTTGACCTACCTCTCGCCAGTCCATTTATCTCCAACTTTGTTGAAAACTGGCATGTCCCACGAAGACTCGGTGTCAGACCATCAGCACATCAGGTTTGACTTTCCTAGCAAACTGGCACATGATCCAAAGTCTAAGGACCGGAAACTATATCGGGGATTTGTCCTCTTTAAAGTAGATATGCTTGTCATATCTATTAAGTTCATACATCATTAATTTGATATGCTGCCACACAAACTGTAGGTTTATTAAATGCTCGATTAAGCCAAGCGGACAACTTAGAACAAGCTGTACATATGAAGTGAACTGTGCCTTACAATAGAATTTACAAACATGGAAAATAATAATGGTCCTAAAATAGACCCCTGAGGAACTCCACTGGCTTTAGAGAGAAAGTCTGACAGGACCTTATTAATTTCTGCTGCCTGAAATCTGCTCGTCAGATATGAAGATATCAAATTCACAGCGCTAGGTTCGAAATTAAAATTTCGAGATAGCTTTTGGAGTTGAATGACCTCAGTATCAAACGCTTTAGAAAAATCTAGTAGTACAAGGAATGAGACTTTTCCCTCATCTATGATGACGTATGTCATCTGATATGCCTAATACGGCATACTTTGGTAAAGGAGATGTATTTTCCATAGGGAAAGCTGAGAAACTCTGCCAATAAGGATATACTATCTTCCCTTAGGGATGTAATAGATTTTTCTTTAGGTCGTAGTGTCAGCCACATGGGCTAGGGTCGTTCTAAAAAAGAGAGAAAAAAACACTGGATGACATCGACTCAAAATCGGGAACGCTGGAGAGGTTTTTTTTGCAGGAGGTCATAACCGAACTCCGTTGATGATGATGATGATGATAGTCAAATCAGTTATACCGATAATGACCTAGTTAATGCTATAAACGAGAAAAATAGATCCGCCCGCTTGCCATCAAAGAAGGGGTTAATGGCACTCATTGGAAATTTTAATGAGGCGGTTAAATCCTGCATTCAGGAGAAAATCGATTAAATTTGCATTTTAATTAATAGTGAAGCATATGCGGCGTTACATTATGTCTGTGGATAGAAATCACTAGTCTAAAAGAAATAAAAATATTTCTCAGAGAATTGTGCCGCCTTCCTGCTGATGTCCAGGTGCTGATGGACGAAGAAAATTATGCACAGTCGCAATCAGAAAGGAAATCAAGAAACCAAATCAAAAATCAATGATAATTATTGTGAATAAGCGAAACAAAAGGCAATTTCGTTATTGTTGTCGTTTCGCGTTTCGGTGATAAAATGTGGGACGAAAACTCCAAAATACTGCCAAGTGTTAATAAGCGATACGCCAGGGTTTCGTCATAACGATCGATCGAGCATTTTGATTGGGCAAATTAGAGCTTGAATTCGGAGGAACTATACCAGCCTCTAGTTAGCTAGTTAGTGCAAAGTGTCGGTCGGCACTATTAATTAGAGCTCTTTGATGTTTGATCTGACTGTTTAGTCACAGAGACAGCGAGACAGAGAAGGAGAGCTGCCTATTGTTTCATTCAACTTTATTCGTTTGATAGAAAATATCAAAGCGAAGCCGACCGACTTATAGCAAGACATGGTATGGTAACTATTGCTTACAAGTATCTATGCGCACGCCTTGTGGAAAATTCATAACGAGATGGCAACTTTCGAAGCTGATAAAGCCGCTTGTTAAGTAGTTGTGCCCCTGCTACATATCCATACAAAACTTCTGCTTATTAGCGCTAATAAAAATGCCAACAATGTTACCAGTAATAAAATAGTAAATTGTTAATAACAATAACAATAAAAGCGAATAAACATTTCCCTAATTAATTGACCCGTTCGGCTTTTGTTCATCGGTTGATGGGCGATTGTTGGGTTGTTATTGAGCCAGCGGGCGCCAATTTACATTGCAATGAGGTTTCTCTTGAATTAGCATTCAAATTGGATATTTTGCTTCTATTCCTTTCTACTGATTTAGCAATGTAGATCGCCCGTATGTTGCTCAATGCATGAGTGTATTATTTCACCAGCTTCTAATATTTCTCAAATCAAATTTTATCGCCCGCACTCTCAGTCCGCTTTTGCTTAGTAGCATGCCGCTTCCACTTTAAGTCGTCCTCGCACTTGGACGAAAAAAAAATGTCGCCAAAAAATTTCGACGTTCGCCTTTGTTTGGCGTGAAATTCCTAGAATATAGCAAAGGTGGTTTAATTCTGAGACCAACAATGATATCGCGTTACATACATATGTACCTACTTGGTGCATATTTTGCAGTCTGGGTATGTGCTTTGTTAACCCTTTGATGCGGTACTGGTCGACTACGAGGCATACCACTTTGGGGTTATAGAACAAACGCAAATTGTCAACTAAGCATTTCTTAGAAACAACCTACACTTTGTTGTGCTCTGCTTCATTTTGTTGCTCTACTTGGCCTCCTTTAATGAGTAATCACAAAGTGGTGATTCAAAGGCTTGCAAGCGGGTATTAGTTGTTCAGTAAATGTACGTGCTTCAAAGTGAAGTTTACGTAGAAGTGCGCTCAACTACTAAGGAGTGATTACTGTAATCTTACAATTATGCACAAAAACGATTTACTTGTTTTACCTTGGCTCTAAAATACAAAGAGAAACAAAAACTGAAATTGTCTATCGAGTTTGAAAAAATCAGCGCAGGGACATAAGTCCCAAAAGAAAAAATTTGGACTTATAATCAACTTAAGTGGGACTTAGGCCCCAAATCGAATTAGAGACTAATGTCCCATCCCATCGGGATATGTTGGGACTTATGTCCCTGCACCATTTAAAAGGAGTCATATTATGTGGCGCAGTGGCATAAGTCCCAATATTTACTTTTGGGACTTATGACCCACTTAAATAGGACGTAAGTCCCAAATCGAATTAGGGACTTATGTAGCAACCATCAAAAACTGTTTTTGTAAAGCTGGGTTCTCTGAATTTAATCATAGTCAGCCCGATTTTTATGCCTAGGATGATATACCACTGGCACGGTTTGGTTAGGGTGGCTATCGTCAAGAAGCCGACCCACTTAGACCAATAGATGGTACATTGTGATGCTACATAGATCTGGAGGATTTCACGCCCTACTCATTGAACCATTTGAAGATTCGAATGAAGCGTAGAAGACTTTTGATGACTGTGCTTGACAAATCGTTATGGCCGTTGTAAAAGATGCTTTAGACAAAGAGTTGTGCATGTGCAGACGAGGTGAAGAATGGTCTCTTTCTCTTCCTCGTCCATGCAAGTCATTGTAAAATACACCAAGCTTTGCTGGATGCTTTTCTATAAGACAGTTCCCAGTAATTACACCTATCGTTGCGCTTATGTGCACTCTGTTTAGAGAGATCAAACACCTGGAGCGTTCCGCTATTTTTCCATCTAAGGTTGGTTTTGTCAGCAGCATCCTGCTTTAACATAAGTTAATTTGTAGCAATCAGTATGCCTTGGGAACCATTTTCAAGTAGAAGGGGCAGCGTAGTACCATATTTGGCGAGTTGATTGGCCCTGCAGTTTCCCTGAATCTCCCTATGCCCCGGCACCCAATACAGGTAAATGACTCGACAGTCTAGGCCTACAATAGAGTTCGTAGAGACTGATTTTAGGGATCTCAAAGCTGCTTGACTATCCGTGAAGATGCGGATATCCTTAGTGGGTATGACGTTTCTCTTTAGCCAAGACAGCCATGATTTCTGCTTGAAAAACACTGCAGTGATTAGGAAGACGGGGAGAGAGACTTTTTGAGAAAACTTCTCCGCTTTCCCCATCATCAGTTTTTGACCCGTCGGTCGGTATAAAATCTGATTGATTCATCTCTCGACATAGCACCTTCTTCCCATAGTGATCTGGAGGGGATGGTGACCAGGAAGTTGTTGTTGAAATGTAGTTGCGTAATGGTGTAGTCTATACCTCCTGGTGGAGCCATGAATGAATTAAGAATAGAGGAGTGTCATTTCTTTTCCACTGGGAGGTTGCGTTGAGGCGAATAGCCGCGCTAACAGCAACTTGTCTTCTGAAGATCTCGATTGGTGTTAGCTTGAACAGTATGTCTACTGCAGCAGACAAGCCGATTTTTGGAATTAGCTTAGTTTTTCGCGATTTATTGCTTTGTCTAAGGCAGTCCATTATACCACCACACCGTACAGGAGTGTAGGTCTTATTACCGAAATATAAAGCCAATGCGTGATATGGGGTTAAAGACCCCATTTGCTACCGATGGCCTTCTTGTATATTAGGTTACCAACTTAGCTTTTTGTCCAGAATGAGACGTAGATATTTAGCTTTATCAGAGAAGCATAAGCTAAGCTTGTGCCCTTTATAGAGAGTGGGTCAACATGTGAAATTTCATATTTTCTAGTAAAGAGGACAAGTTCTGTTTTGGGGGGTTTACTTCCAGACCACAACGATCTGCCCATTTAGTTAGCTTGTTAAGACCAATCTGTAAGAGCTCCTTCAGGGTATTAAGGTGTTTTCCTGAAACGGCATTTCAGCAGCTCGTTCACCACTAAATATAACTCCACCTTGCGGCTTTCTTTATTGGTACACTGGCAATCTATGAAAAATTCCAAGAAGGGTTCAGTTTGTCACATGGTTTTGACGAATTCCTAAAAATTGATAAAAGTGTCTGATCTGAGCTGAAAATTGATCAGCGTTTCCATGATCTTGAAAAGAATGGATGTAAGTGCTATGGGTCGGTACGAAGAAGTAGACGATGGCTCGTTTGGGTATTGGCTGGATAAAGGGTGTTTTTTAAGTTCTCGGGAAGAGTCCAGAAGAATATAAAAGATAGAAAAGCTTACGCAATGGTAATGCCAGCTTGGAAGAACACCTCTTCAGAACTAATGGGGAAATACCATCTGGCCCAGCGGATTTGTGAGTGTTGAGATCGTTTAAAACTCTAGCAACTGCACGACTACGAATGAAAATCTGTCCCATAGACTGTTCAATACTCTGAGGTGCAGGCGGCAGCAAAGCACCATCTGGAAGCATGGAGCTAGCTGCAAAATGAGCAGGAAACAGATTGGCCTTGTCCACAGAGCTGACAACTGGAATGTCATTATAAATAAGCGTTGGAATCGACGACGACGCTGTATTTTTGATTCTTTTCCCGAATGACCGAAAATTTTAACTACCTTTGGGACATTGTAGTATTTTTTGCCTCAATTTTCGGTCGTAGGCGAATTTGACTCGCCAAAGATGAGCATTGCAATCATTTCTGGCTCGTTTAAAATTTGTTCGATTTTCCTCAGAAGGGTTAGCTTTGAAGAACCAAAAGAATACCTCTCCAATCCTAGATGCCTCTTTACAGTTCGAGTCATACCATCCAACATCCTTTAGTTTGATAGACTTATTCCTGGAAGGGATAAAGACTCTCATACCAATAAGGATGATGTTTTTAATTGCATCAGCGGTTGCTATCGCCAAACAATAGCGACCAGTTACAATAGTCCATATACTTCTTTTGTCGGAAAAGACGACCGACCATATGCCACTCTCCACTCCACCGGATGTGTCTTCTAGCCGTCAAGTCAAGTAGCTGCAGTCAGAAATGCCTTCTTCTTCATTTTGTTGTGCTGAATACAAGTAGCTTTCTGTATGATGCGGTAACCAATCAATCTGCTAGCCTTATTCCCAATTTTTGCTTTAATTTCGTGAATATATTAACTAACTAAGCCAAACCTCAGCAACAATTTTTCAACTGCAACTCTTAAACGAGTCTGTCAACTTCTTGTAAATTTAGCGAACATTTATGTATCTGACTTCTTGTTCCTCTTAATTATCCTAAGAATAATGCTCGAGCAGAAGTTCGCACAATACACACAGAGACCACAAATTAATTTCTTCCCCCTAAACCGAAACATTTTGTGCAAAAGATAACACAACCCAGAGCATACGTCATGGTAGACAAAACCAACCAAACCAAGCCAAAAAAAAAGGAAAACCAAAGCAAACGAAGCAACCAACAAAAGTGAAATGAATTCCAAAGTGACGTTTCACCATCTCACCCGCTGTACTTGTAGTTTTTGTTGCTAACCAGCAGGGCAAGCAGTGTGTTGATGCTTCAAACTTTCTGTAACTCATGTTGTCATGTTGTAAGTGAAATTCAAAATTTAAATACATAAAATGTCTCACACCTTAGCCACAGGAACATTGACATGTTTACCACACACCATTCCTCCGGTAGCATCTGTGCAAAAAAAAAATAGCCAAACAAATACCAGGACGGAGGAACTGACATCAAAAATATTTTACCAGAGAGAGCAGATATTTCTTGTTTTTCAACAACGAACAGGCTGAACAGTATCTAAAAAGTTTAAGATAATTAATCATAGGTTGGTAGTGTCAACCAGAACAAGTCATCTGTCATGTGTCGTGGAAGCCACCTTGCTGGCTGTATCTGTGTATCATTCATTGGCTATGCCTTCGTTGAGATGTGGAAATTCCATTTGGCATCGGAGTTGGAGTACCAAGAAAAAACAACTCTCAATCTTCGCCTGGTATATGTGACAGGCAACAGGATAACTTACAGTGGTGCAGGTGATGGTGGAAAGAAGATTCAAGGCGCTCAACGTGTTAAAATGAAAAATGTATCCGTCTCCTGGTTGGGTTTTTTTTTATGTATGGAAATGTATAGGTAGATAGAGCGGTGGTGGTGAGAAATATATATATACACAGATAACACAGAGTGAGTTAAGGTGATGGTAGCTATAAATAATCGGTAGTACCAGTACCAGTACTGGAGCTATGTTTGGAAAAACATAGTTCTTTTACTGAGAGTATTTCTCGAAAATGATATTTAAGAATATTCCGAATATCCAATCAGCTTTTCACGTGATTGTTAATTTCAATTCTGATGCAAAGATCGCATTCAATTAAAGAAACTTTTAAATGTCTCTTAAACTGAAGTTTATATACTCCATCAGTTAAAAGCAGTGCAGCATACGCCAAAACTTCAACTACCAACTGTAGGTTCATTTGTGCTGAAATTGTGTAATTTAGATACAACACGTGCGAGTACAGTGGGATAGAGAAGGTGTTTCACAGAAAACGACGACGGACGACTGACACTAATGAGGCATCTGAATACATAACGAATGCCTGCTGCCTGCCCATGCGATGATACTTGCAATGCTTTGCATGCCTTTCTCGCAAGTGAATCCATCCATTTTCGCTAAACGAGTTTCGAGCAGTTTTCCTTAATTTAGTGTTGATGGGATGGTTCGTACACCTTAAGTGGTTGGTATACTTAGTTGATTTTAAGCAACTTAGTATCTGAATGAAATTGAATTTATGTATAGATACAAGATACAAGTTAAAAGATATCTTGTTGATTTCTTTGATCAAGATATCAATCAAATTGAAATGTAAATTAATTGATGTGAGAAGATTAATCTTTAAGTTAAAAGATGTGGAGATAACGAAATTATTTAGTAACGAGTGTGGCAGCGCCCAGTTTATAGTTTTAAATTTAATGTCAATTGTCTTTGTTAAGTAACATAAAATAACCAACACCAACTTCAAGTGCAACAATCCTCATCGACAAACAAACATAGAAATCAACAGTCTTCATCAAGACAACAACAGGTTCATAGTAAGCTTGAAACATTATTCAGAAAGCAAAAGGCCATGAAGAATTCCAGAGAACGAATCATTAATGGCAGGACCAGAGACGAAGAACCAGCTTAATGTCTACTGGCAATGGAAAAACTGTAAAACCAAATCGAGCAGGTTCATTATTCGGTTTGGGAAAAGTGTGCAGATCATATAGTTGAAGGATACGATATGGAGTCATCTGGAGGCAAGAGTTCTTCAGAATTGTGCCTCTCTAGGGAAGGCGGCAACTATACACGATCGACATAGCGAAACTTCAAAACGGCTGATGGATCAACCAGCAATACAACTTCCCAAAATGTCAATATCAAGATTTGACGGTGATTATATGAAATGGCGAACGTTTTCCGACATTTTCACAAAAATGATCCATGAGCAGCAAATACCACCAATTCAAAAAATGTGGTATTTGAAAACAAACGTATCCGGCGATGCATAGAGGTTGCTGCGACACTTCGAGATAACCGAAGACAACTACAATTGAGCTTGGAATATTCTACACGATCGCTTTAGCAATAAAAGAGCATTGACATCAGCACTGCTTCAACAGATCCTCAGCCTACCGATCCTAACTGGATGAGACGTGATGGGTTGCAAATTCTTGAATTATTGCATTTTGATTTGCATCGAACGAATGGAAAGATGACGACGCTGAGTTGATCCATGAAAGTACGATTTGTGAATCCATTCAGAAAGATGTTGGAATGACTTGGAATCTTAAGTCACCTTTGACTCTGGTTGTAAGTTCAGCTCCTAAGACTGCAGCGCACAGTCCATGTCGCGGAACAGTCTGCTGCTTGTTCGATCCTTATATGTTGACCTTACATATGCAGCTGCCTGATAAGCTTGCTCCGATACGTTCACAAAGTTGTGAATTTGTGCGGACCTTGGGTTATTTTGTTTGAAAATATGTCTAGAGACACTTGCATAATTCAGTGTTGATATGCTGGTCCTAAATGTTGTCCATTCTTCACTTAGGTGTTTGGTTAGTTCGTCGTCCCAATCAAGTTTTAGGTGCCAGAGCTGCTGCATAAATATTTTCACCCTAAAGACCAAAGATTCCTATCATCATTATAGAGTCTCCGGAATCTTCCTTCCTCACATACTTGGCCAACAATTCTCCGTAAGACTTTTCTCTTGTCCCGGTCGATCAGGATGAAAGCTTCCTGTACAGCTCATGGGTTTCTACCAACGATGTCAATGTCGTCTGCGTAAGACAGTATTAGAATTGACTTATAGAGGATTGTTCCTCTCGCCGTTACGTCAGAGTCTCAGATGACTTTCTCTTACGCCAGATTGTAGAGCAAGCAGGCCAGTCCAACCCCTTGTCGGAGCCTGTAATAGATGTTGAATGGGCTTTATAGTGATCCGGATATTTTTACTTGGCTTATTTATTTGAGATGCGGAATTCTCTCATCAGATGTGTAGTGTGGTCTTCGGTCATTGGTGGAGCCCCCAATTCCTCAGTTAGCTGGACATTAAGCAACTCATGAAAGTGCTCTTTCCATCGCTCTAAGATCATTTTGTGATCGGCGATCAGATTACCCTCCTTGTCTTTGCAGTATATGCAACGCGGTGTATATTGCGTCATACCGCGGACTCTTTGGTAGAACTTCCGCGTCTGGTGCGGTCCTCGCTCTCTGTACTGTTCTAGTTTACAGACGAAATTCTTCTTCCAGGGTCGAACAATTGACTGTAATTTGAGTGTCGATTGCGACAGGAAATATGTAAAAATACGTCCACGAATTATAAAGAGAAAAGTTTTGTTAGAACAAAACACGTCCAGACAACACCGCGTCAAACAATTGCCAAAATCTATAATTGTGGTAGAAGGTGGTGGAGATGAAAGAAGTTCATTGGACTTTCTCGAGTCTTCTTCGTTGTCAGGCCGCCAACATTACAACCTTCCAGAACACACTACACAAACCACTACCACTACTACGAGTAATTCATATTTTTGTTATGAATAGAAATTCAGAAGCAAAGCAAATAGAGCACAAGACTTCTTATCACAACAAACAATTTGTCCATTTTATCTGCTACGTAACCATTTATAGATAAATAACGGAGCCTATAAATGTTTCTATCGCTTTTTAATTATAAGCAATATCGGGTATGAGCAGCAGTGTATCTGTGCGCATATACCTTTCGTAAATAAATATTTAGTTTATTATCACACAAAAACACATGCACGCATGGAACATGAAGAACCCTGCTTTCGCCTGCCATCCTGTCGAGTGAGTGGTCTATAGTCTATCGCAGCCGTCAATTTCCAATGCAAACTCTGTGGGTTTAGCGGTGATAAATTCATCAACCCCGATATATTCGAGATACTGGAACATTTCGGTATTTAATGCTGTGCGCTCTTCTAATAAATTCACAATCCGAATGTTTATTTAAAAATATATATTCCCGTTGATTTGTTTGTTTAACGGCAGCAGCAGCAGTAGTAATGTACGAGCACAATGGGAGGGATAGTTTGTGTTTGTGTGTGTTATGTTATCAATGTAAAAATAATCTAGATACATTTCTGCGGTATTGATTGGAATGTAGCGCAATAGGCACGGCGGGATAAGAATTTTGCGTTTGGAAAATAGTGTGCGAGAAGTTATTGGTTTTTAACGTTTAAAATAACAAGTAAAATGTATCGCTGTATTACTTACTAAATATCTAAATATATTTATGTGTCGAGCTATAGAGGTTTCACAGGAAAATACCAGCATTTAAGATATATCTTTGTGGAATTCCAAATTTAATTGGAATTTTAATTCTCCTAATGATGGAAAGGTAAAAACATCAAGGGGAAGGACGATTCCGGTGAGTCTATTATAATAAGGTATATACGAAGAGAATTATTAAAGACTAACCCCTAGCCACATTGGATGATACTGCGACCCAAGCAGATCTATTGTATCGTATCTAAGTGACTGCCTTCCTAATGAAGGATAGTATGACCTTAATGGTAGAATTTCGCAGATCTGCAGACGAACATAATGCCTTGTAGAAAATACGTCTCCTTAACCAGATCAAATCTGGACAGTCACAAAAAATGTGTGAAAGCCACCTCTCAAGAATGTCTGACAGAATAATAACTGTCATGGAAAGCTTTGAATGCGTTAATGCGCAGAGAAGTGCTCGATACCAACTTTTTTGTCATTTTGTCATCAATATTTAGTATCAGTGTTGATTTGAGGTATGAACTCCTTGGGATTTATATTCGCATGGGATGCAAAAATTAACTATGCGGATTAGGAAAAGCTTCGCAGCGCGTTAATGCGCAGATATGTTGTCATTTTGTCAATATTTAGTATCAGTGTAGATTTTTGATAGCTATCCCTTGGGAATTATATTCGTATGTGATGAAAAATTGTAATTATGTAGAGCTTCGCAAAGCGTTACTTCGCAGAAAAGATCTCGATACCAACTTTTTGTTGTCATTTTCTCCATATTCAGCTTCAGTGTTGATTTTTGATATCAACCGCTTGTGAATTATATTCGCATCTGAAGGAAAAAATTGTATTTATTTATGCAGATTATGGAAAGTTTCACAATGATTTAATGCGCAGAGAAGAGCTCGATGTCTACTTTTTTTTATCATTTTGTCATTATTTAGTGTCAGTGTAGATGTTAGGTAGCTATTGCTTGGAAACTATATTCGCATCCATTTTTCCAATAGGATTACTATGTGTGAAGTTTGCTGTAGACGTTTCAACTCATCTATGTATTCCATTTATTCATGAAAAATTACACCAAACGTGGAGTTATTGAAACAAAAGCTTGGTGGCCATGTTATCTCCAGAAATAGACCAGTCCCATGTGATTTGATGCCGCTGGACTTTTTCTTAAGGGCTTTGTCAAATCCACAGCCTATGGCAATAACCCAGAGATTTTAGACGAACTCAATAGCTATATCGAACATGAAATTGCCGGCATATCGACCGACAAGTCCTTTCAGATTCTGGCTTACATAGACGAGTTTAATATCATCGTTAGAGGGTAGTTAGTGAGTAATTCATAAAGCATTTTTTTTGGTCCATTTACGAAGCCAAAAACTATGAAACTATAAGCATTAACTTACTTATAGGGAAGAAAGCTTGAAAATATCTGTCAAGACTTCATCAATTCAAAAATGCGACCAACGTTGAGGACCCTTTTAACCAAGTTCCACACCACCTAGAGAGCTGAAATTTTGTGAGTGTCTAAGTCCAAAATAGCATATTTTTCATTATGAGTATGACGCGTGGCGCGTGTGATGGGTTATCATTTTTTTCGACTTCTTTGAGATCCTATTTAACAAACTTTCACGCGACCTAGAGAGCTTACATTTTGTGAGTGTCAAAAATAGCTTTTTTTATATTCCGAGTATGACGCGTGTCACGTGTGTTGCGTGTGATGGGTTGAAATTTTTTTTTTTCGACTTCTTTGAGGTCCTTTTTAACCACATTCCACACGACCTAGATAGTTGAAATTTTGTGAGTATCTAAGTCCAAAATATCATTTTTAATATTTCACGTATGACGCGTGTCACGTTTCGCTTGTTTCGCGTGTAATGGTTTTTGAGGTCTTTTTTAACCACCTAGTGGGCTGAAATTTTGTGAGTGGCTCAATGTCAGGGGTCCATTTTGATTTCTCGCTTTTGACTCGTGTCGCGAGTCGCGTGTGGCGTGTGTGAAGCGTGGAAAGAAGAAAATTCTTTGAAATAGCTCCAACCGCAAAACAGATATTTTGGCGATTATTACCAAATAATTAACGACTGTGTGGCGTGTTTCGATTTAAAGTTTGTACCCGAAAAACGAATTTTTTTTTTACATTTACTTGTTCTTTCTTAGTTTTATACGAATGTATAACATACTTCACGATGTTAAGTTAGTTGCTTTTCGAACTTCAATAAAGAACGGTGTCCTAAAGTTTCCGTCGTTTTTTCATTTCTCCGAATCGACGTTGTATTACTTTACCTTTTCCAATAGTTGCTAACCAAATCAGCTCCACCTCCCAGTCATCTACATAACTACATAGCAGTTAGGTGATCGTCCGCTGTATTTTTAAGGTGTTGCCACCAATTGGGTGCGATCTCATTTTGGTCTATCTAACTACATAGCAGTCGGTTGATAAATAATTTCTCCAATAAAATCTTAAGCTTCTAGAAAAGAGTTGCTCAAAAAATTGCAAATTATCATCTGGTCATAAATCAAAGTTCTCATTATTTCCATAATTGTCATCACACCTCAAAATAGAGTTTTTTAATTGCGTAATAAATTCTTTTATTTATTTTTCTCAGCCGTAACGTTCAAGCTTCAATTAAATTTTTATGTTCAAAGATTTACAATGCGATAAATTGCCATTGAAAGCAAACAACAGCAAAACACTCCAAGCTATCCAATTTGAATTTTTATCAACGTCCATCAGTTATGTGAGTACGAGTATGTATTAGAATTGCAAACTTTAGGCCATAATTTACACAGAAAAATCCAAATGACTTGGACATAATAATCCTATTACCAGAGTTGTACAGAATTTGCAATAAATGCGATAAATAATATTCACACGGCTGGATTGGCTGACCGCGGCCGGCCATTTAATAATCACACAATCCTCCGATTATTATCAATAATAACGCGCCACAGTGCAGAAGTAATAAATATTGGCAATATATCCTACCTCTTCCACACTTGTGTTCTCATCCAAACTGCAATGTTGTCACTCCACCACTCAAGTCCCTCATAAAAATGCAATCAAGTTTTTTCTATGCAACCTTCCTCTTATGGTATCTACTCGTAGTCAACCTACAACTACGTGTAGATACCATGTAGCAGCAGCAGTACTCTTGCTTGGTGTGTGCGAGTATCTGTGTTTACTGTTTAGTTAGTAAATTATTCGAGTGAGTTTCACGAATTTTTTTTTTGCATTATTTTTATGACATGATGACGACGACGCGACTCAGGCAAAATCATTGATGACAGCCTCAATTTGTTCAGAGGAGAATAATTTTAATTGAAATCAATTACGAAGTACTCTACTAGTTGGTTGGAGTTGATGCTTGGAGTTGTTGTGTTGGCGCTGGATTGTGGATGTTAGGCAGCACTCACTCCTCACTTACATCCATATTCTTCACTTGATGTCTGTCATATTACGAGGAGAACACTTGACAGTTAGTTGTTGGGTGCTCCACATGAAAAGTGTTTAAATTCACACTGGGCGCTCATTTGTTGATGTTGTTTTCGCTTCTTCGTTTCTTGATTTATAAAAGTTTGGACTCTTGTTTTCTATTTTTCGCTTTTCTTCCATTTCTCATTGCAACTATTTTTAGTCTTCGTCATTTAATTTTCCGCTATTTCCCTGTGACATTTTGAACGTATCGTTGGCGGGCGTACATGGCACAGTGGGATAAGATGTGCGCTTTTGTTCTTTAAAGTTTTCCATTTCATTCTTCTAAATATGTACTTCGAACTTCAGAGTGGCTGTCAGTGAAACCGACACACTTTGATCAGGAAAAATTTCCTTCCGGCTACTCGATAAACCAATTAGAGCTTCGTATTAAGCGTAGAAGACTACCAAGAAAATCCTTTTAAATTATAAAAAGTGATCCAGAATGCGCTGGTGCTATAATCCTTATATGATACCATCTAACGCCCCGAGGGTATGAGAAAACCATGTCAATGTTGATGAGATCATTGGTGTCGTTGTAGAAGAAAGCTCCTATATGGAGTTTACGTTGCTGGAAGAGAGCTGGACAAGTACAGAGAAGATGGACGATGGTCTCCTCCATCTCCGTCTCCTCATTCATGCAGCTTCTGCAGAAATCATTCGAAAAGACTACTAGTCTTGCTGCATGCCTACCTATAAGACAGCGTCCGATGTGCGATATTTTTTGAGAGACCAAAAACTTGGAGCGTTTCAGATCCGGCTTGGGCCAGATCTGCTTTGTCACTATGCAAGTTGTACCGTTTGGCCACATACAGTTAGTTTTTTCATTAGCATCCCGCTTTAACAAGAGTTGGCATGTTGCGATTGGTATGCATATGGAACCATATTCAGGTAAGAAGGGTAGTGTAGTTCCTTGCTTGGTGAATTCGTCAGCCATACAGTTTCCCAGAATGTTTCTGTGCCCCGGCACCCAACACATAATTCGTAGACGAACCCTGCTTGTCTATAGCTTTCGCCATTAAGAATGCTCTTGAACTACTCCCATTTAGCGGTCCTCCCTTCGAGAGTAAACCATAAGCCCCCGCGTTGCATCCCCAGAACTAGCTGGGTCCTCAACCACCTCAGACCGGTCAACCTTACGGTCGGCCTTATTGTCTGTGGGCACAGACAACTCCCGCGGTACCAACGCGATCTTAGGTTAGGTTAGGTTAGGTTCGTTGGCTGCTATTGCACACTTAGACCGAAGTACGGTCCATTGTGATACCACAGGATCAGGGCCTTTCCCCTTTTTATTATAGAGCCCATTTTGTGCCCATTTTAGGATGTCTCCCACTTTGCAGTTTTCGACATCCGATAAGCTGTTTAATGTACCATATCCCAGATATTTTTGTCTTCTGCTTGCAAGAGCCGGGTATGTACACACAAAATGGGATACTGTTTCCTCCCCTTCGGCATCATAGCAGCTTCTGCAGAAGTCACTGAACTCAAGGCCCATCTTTCTCGCATGCACTCCGACAAGAACATTTATAATCATTCTTATATCCCTTCTTCGTAGGGATATCAATGCTCTAGAGAGATTCAAGTCAAGCTTAGGTCAGGCTTGTTTTGCTATAGTACATGTGGCGGTATGCATCTATCTCGCGTTTGTTAATTTTTCTGCCTCTTTCCGAAGCATTAACTTGACCGTTGATAAAGGTCTTCCTATGCCTGCCCTTTCCGGTAGCAGTTGGAGTTTTGTGCCATTTCTGGCTAATTCGTCTGCTTTGCAATTCCCAACGATATCAGAGTGACCGTGGACCCATACAAATCATATGGTAAAAAACTCACTCATCTCCTTGATAGATATGTGGCAGCTTATCGCTACCCCCGATGTCATTAAGACCGATTCCAGCGATTTGTCTGACTGACTGTCTATGTAAATTATAATATCGGTTACCGATAATATATTATGTTTCAGCCAGGTGACTGCTTCCTCAATCGCTGTTACCTCAGCCTGATACACGCTGCAATGGTCCTGGAGTCGAACGGAAATGCTCACGCTAGGTTTGTTGCACTAAACTCCGGCACCGACCCTACCGTCGACTTTGGAGCCGTCCGTGAAGAATTTGATAGCAGCAGTTTCTTGTGGCGATCCATCTCTCCATTGATCCCTGGAGGGGTAGATGGCACGGAAACCCTTCCTAAAGCATAACACTGGTTCTGTGTAATCTAAGTTCTAAGTTCAACCTTAAGCGAGTTGTTTATCGTCGAGTGTCACGTTTGAATAGGTTTCCACTGACCCGTTGCTGACAGTCGCGCGGCCGTAAAGGCTGCTCTCTGCCTGCCGTATATATCTAAAGGAGTCAGGTGCAACATTAGTTCCACTAATGTGAAGACAGGCTGCCCTTTACACCTTCTCAAGAATTTTAACATAGGTGGATTTTCCAAAAGCCGGCCACCAAACGCTAACACCGTACATGAGTATTGATCTTACTACCGCAGTGTATAGCCAGTGTACCAGTTCTGGCTGTAATCCCCAGCTTTTTCCGATGACGTTTCTACACGCATATAGAGCTTTAGTAGCTTTGTTAACTCTCTCTAAAATGTTTGATGGTTTCCACTCTTAAGTGAAGGATCTCAGTGTTTGTCGGTTTAGCTTGATTGTTTTGTTTATATTTTTAATGTTGTATTTGAAAAGCTTTTTCGTTTGTTTCATCGTAGTTGATGCTTCCCATTCAGCCTCGATGGTGTTGTTTGCCCACTGTTTTATTTTCTTTTTTTAGGTGGCTCTTGCTGAAGGCTATGCTTGGCTCGGGGTCAGTAAAGGTCTCTTCCGCGCCTTCTCTTGCGCAGAGGTCTGCTGTCTCGTTCCCATAAATGCCTTGTTGATTTTTGCCAGTTCGTTTAGCTGGCAGTAGCAGCTCCACGTTGTTTTTGAATTGAAAACCGGGCCTTTTAGCGCTAGTAAAGCGGTCTGACTATCGGAGATCATATAGATCCTATGATCTAGTTTCTATGGTAATTCTGGAATATGATCATTATGGTCTGGAATTGCTGGAACAAAGCGATTTGCATGAAATTCGGTATGTTGTAGTAAGATGTGACTTTAAGACATGTTCCTATGGAAATTCTGGGATATGGTCATTAGGATCTGGAATTTTGGAAACTATACCATTTTAAGATTTTTAGATTTCAGTTCGTGTATCCGTTCCACAGACAAGAAGATCTTTGTTTTTTTTTCTTTCGTCTCGGGCATACGGGAAAAACCCGGCATTTGATTAAATCTGTATAAGTATTGTCCCACTGTTTCAGTACCATACTTCTTTGACAGTTTTCGCGCTATGCCTTCCCCACCAGGGGATTTGTTATGAAAGAAATTTAATTACAGTTGTCAGTGGTAATTATTTTTAATTTGGCTGCGATAGTAGACGATGGAGCATGGCGAATCGTGAATTGGCTTTTGTCTGAAGAGAGAATGCAATAGTGAGAGGAGTGAAGTGTTTCAATTATTGGCTATCGCAGCCGGTCGCATCAGCATTTGTTCACTTCGCCTTCTCATATTGGAATTTAATCGAACGCCGCATTTTACATGCGATGCCATTATGTCAATGCTGTCACTCAGTTTGTTGGACGTAATTAAATTTTAAATCCCCATCGTGGAATGTACGTACTCGTGTACGTTAGTTGTTCGAAGAATGAATTTAAATTTTAGATGAAAGTTGCTTCCCGCGCGCCAACAGCAAATCGAGACGTACACATCTGCATGAAAATCACACCGGAAGTGCAGTTCACACAAACATATGTAAATGCAGTTCGTTTGATGCGGGAAGAGAAATGTCACACAATGCAAAACTTTTTGTGGAAACTTTTTAATTGGCTTTCTTCTTATGATGGTGTGTGCAATTGAATTTCCATATTGTCTATCTGTCTGTCGAGCATAGTACATGAAGGGAACGCGAATTTTAAATTTGAAAACAGAAGAACATTTGTGGAGGCGACAAAATGGAATGAGAAATGCGATTATTAACTAAAAAGCAGTGGCTTAGGGTCTAGATGTACCATTACAAACAACTTATTGCAGAGCTGATACTACACAGATAATTATTCCTCTTTTTCAAAATGGGAATTCGGAATGTAAAAGTGTACAAGAGCACAGTGTTACAAGCGGAAGGTTAATTTCAAATTCACATTCAAAAATACACGCGAATCTGTTTAATTACATCAGGACTACACGGTTTTATTAAAATTTCTCTGAGTGGGCTTGAATTTCAAAATTAATAAAATTAAATTGAAATTAATGTGAAATTAAATTAATTCAACGAAAATTAACAAACCAAAAGTGGTCGTCTATAGTAAGTGGTAGTGCAATAGAGGTGGTTCAGCTCACCAAAATTCCAAATGGCGATTTGTGTTCAAATGAAGGCAAAAGGATAGTATCTCCCTATATTATCAGATAAAAAAACTTCCGGTTTCAATAAAAAAGCAATCATTCAAATAATGTTGTGTTCTACGTTCATCCCATTCATTCTATTGAACCAGCTACGACTGCGGACGTGGACTCCATGGATTTGGCCATGAAAGTATCATGACCGATCAGTCGCAGCAAGAAAAAGCTAGAGCGATAAACAGGATACGCTCAGAAGGCTGTCCAGATCCATGTTCAACATCTGTTATACAAATAATTTCTGGCCACCTTACAAGGACATACAAGAAAGCCATCAGAAAAGCTAAACGACGTTTCTGGTTGGAGTTCGGTCAATCCATTGTGTCCACAAAGGAATCGGCCAAAGACAACTCTTGTCCGACCTGGCCTTGACGGCATTCTACCTGTCATGCTTCAGAAGATTAAAGGTGTGTCGGCCCTTTGGTTAGTGAATATTTTCAGAAGTTGCCTAAGACTTAGCTATCTTCCCTGCAGTTGAAGAAGAGTACGAGTTGTGTGCATCCCCAAAGCAGGTAGACAAGGTCATGAATCGGCGAAAGATTTTAGACCACTTAGTCTATCATCTTTCCTGCTGAAAACGCTGGACCGAATCTTAGACTACCATATAAGACTAAGCTTCGAAGATACGGACGTATCAAAATACCAGCATGCTTACTTTAAAGGCAGGTCCACAGAGACAGCCCTCCATGAGGTAGTACGCACAATTGAACATTCCCTTTATTTCAAGCAATACACCCTTGCCACCTTTCTCGATATAGAAGGTGCTTATAACAATGTCCACATTGATGCCATTCAGAAGGCTCTCACTCAGTTAGGGGTAGAGCAACTCCTAATACGATGGATCATTTCCATGCTAGGTAGCAGGGTGATCCATAGCAATCTGGGTAGTAGCAGCATTACTAAATCAGTCGACAGGGTCACTCCCCAGGGAAGGGGGAGGGGGGGGGGGTTGCTGGTGCTTTTCATCTCGAGGTCCAAAATACCGGACTTTGCCCTGCCCAAGCTTAATGGCCAGAGACTTACGCTTGTCTTAGAAGCAAAATATCTCGGCGTAATCCTAGAAAGGAAACTCAACTGGAAGTCGAACGTAGAATTTATGGCTAAGAAAGCTTGCATTGCCCTATATGCTAGCAGCAAAACCATTGGCAAGAAATAGATGATTTAATCATATAGTCGGTTAATCTTACACCCAAAGAGTATGCAAGTGCTTAGTTCTAATTCAGTGCCTATCTTTGTGCGAGAATTTCATAGAAATTGCTTCAGAAATAACTAAGTATCCTAAATTCCAGTCTCTCTCCCTAATGACTTTAACTCAGAATTTCCATAAGAACCAGTCTTATATTCGCTTCTTAGTCCTAGATACTGAATTTCATGCGAATCGCTTGAGAAATGCCTTAGTTCACATAGTTTCAACATGATTTCATTTAACAGTGGGACATTTAACATTTTACTTTTTGAATATGTACCCCCTTAAACCTTGCAGTGAGACGTTGTCACGTCAAAAAATAGGTGATCCTTCGAGCCGGATATTTCATACATATTTAAAAATTAATCACTTATTCCGCTGGTAGATGAAGCGATATTCAATAGAAATATTCAGGTGCATTCTTACAGTGTTTAACTCAACAGTGTTCCACTTAACAGTGTCTCACTTAACAGTGTCTCACTTAACAGTGTCTCACTTAACAGTGGGATATTTAAACCTTGTAGTGAGGCGTTATCACGTCAAAAAACCGTTGGTCCTTCGAGCCGTATATTTCATACATATTTAAAAATTAATTACTTATTCCGTTGGTTTTCTGGAAATAACGCTGTCAACGAATATAGAATTTATAAACTCGATTGTTTGGCCAGCTGTGTGGCATATGGCGTTGTCTTTTTGAAACCTTAGAAAGGTTGGATAATTTGCAAACTGTTTAGTTCATTGTTAGTGCTGGTTTTATGCTGGAGGGTTCATTAGCTCATTCTTGAGACGTTATCACGTCAAAAAACAGTTGGTCCTTCGAGCCGGATATTTCATATTTAAAAATCAATCACTTATTCCGCTGGTAGATGAAGCGGTATTCAAAAGAAATATTCAGGTGCATCCATCCATCTTCATCATGTACACCATCCGCAAATATCTTGCCTCAACTCCAGCCCACGAGTCTTCCATTAATCCAATCTGCGGACGTACCAACCAATTCGTTTATATTTGAATGCCAGAATTAGGGTGTAAAAGTGTAGATCTCAGAACCCTCAACAGGCGTCTTCTACACTTTTACAACGAGTACAACACCACACCTTTTTAATATCTGATCGCGAATACCCTTATTACTTTTCAAAGAACTGGAAATTATGTTACCATGTGGACATGTTGGTACCTAAGAATAGAAAAGAATAATTCTTCCATCCAAGATAGTCCACACAACAATTCTCACTGTCAGTATTTATTTTTTTTGTTCTATAATATCTCAATCTCAATCATTTTCTAAAGAATCTAAAGAAAACGCAAAAAACAGAACATAAGAATGTAATTTCGAGAACAGGGACCCCCATTAATCACCACAACTGCGTAAAGACGATGACGACCACAGCCGGCGCCATATGCTACGAATAGCGACTTCATTTACAAGAGCCTCACAACCGATCGACGTTGCGAATTTTCCCTCACAAACACAAAGCACAAGAATTGTGGTGATAAAAAAAAACTGAACCACAAAAACACGACGGGCGATTACTAACTGACTGACTGACTGCTCGAGACTGAGTCAATCTGTTTTTGCGCCACGGCCAGGTATTCATCTTAGCCATGTCAACGACGCTCATGAATGTGACAGCAAGAACAGTCACGACAATCGCTAATCGGATTAGAAGTTATTCAATCAAAATCCCAGATGTTACACGATTTACGCGAGAGATGCACACACAATAAGCCCAGAAAGCAGGGGCAAACGTCAGAGGGCCCTGACAGCGCGACCGAAGTGACGGACTGAGTGCTGCTCCGGTGAATGAGGAATGCGAGTCTCAGCGTTTTGTTCTGCTTTTTGGCTTTTTACCACTTCAATGGGTTCTTGGTTTTTTTTTAGGTTGTCCTGTGTGTTTCGTTGAGTTCTTTGTCCTTTGGCAATTATTGGTGCTTGTTCTGTTTTGTGGTTGGTACTTTTCTGATCACCGTCTTTTTTTTTAATAACTTCACCAACAATTAAAAATAAAACCAAAATTTCGTCGCTCTCTATATATTTGCAAATTCGGTTAAATTCCCTTATACTTGAATTGCGGTATGCAAATGTTTCCGAGACACCTCTCTGCTTTGCGGGAAACCAACCTTGCATTAGCAAAATGCTAAACATAATCAATCTCAGTTTGTTGTGAATTGTGAAAATTGGATTGTTGTTTTTCTTACTGTCCGACTTTATCTACTGCATTCAAATGCTGCATCTATTTTGCACATCAATTTGTATTTCCTGCATAAATTTGCCTGTAGTACGTACTGTGTACGTACACGAACAACGCAATCTCAAGATTCAATTATAGAACCGGACAAGCAGATTTGTATAAGCTAACTACTAGTTCCGACATTTGGGTTCTCACTCGTTGAATCAACCAAAGAACCAATTTACATTTATTGATGCAAATCTCTGAATTGTAAGTACCATAGAGGACTGAAGATATTTTATATGGAACCAATTATTTATCAGAGTGATATGAGAAGATTAAAAAGAATCTTGCGTTTTGATCGTTTGGCTAGATGGAATTAAATATCTTGTCTCCAGTTGTCTGGCATTCTTTTTTTTTTTAGAAACTTTGCTCTTCTTTTCTTCCTTCCTTTAAAAGCGTATTGTTTTCAGGGTGTTTAGTACATAGTTGAACCCACCGCTATTATGAATGTGAGTATGCTTTTTTTACGCTCACGGAAAGCAATGGACGAGTAAATGCGCTAAACCCAGCTGACTGCTCCTTTTCAGGACATAACGCCGTCAAAGAATATAGACTTCAATAAGTCGATTGTTTGACCAGTTGTGTGGCATGTGGCGCTGTCTTGTTGAAACCACATAAAACTCTAAGTCAACCTTTTCCAATTAAACCCAAAAATAGTCGGTAAACAAAAATCCTCCGGTAGCGATCTCCACTAACTGTGACTGGCAATCTTTGAAGAATAAGTATGGGCAAATGACCAGCATACAGCATAAAATCAACACTAAACATTCAATTTTTGGAAGCGTAATGCCATTTCGTGAATGACTTCAGGTTGCCAGCTTACCCAAAGGCTTATTAACAAAGCCGTTGAGACAGAAATTGGCTTAATCCCTGAGAATGATTAGCGCACATAATGTTGTCGCAAGCAAAGGTTGGATAAGTTGATTTGCAAACTGTTCACTTCACTTCTTCTTCAAAGATGCTGCCGACGCAGTCTCAGTCAAGCCCTATGAGCTGCCTAGGTGAACATCTCAGTAGTCGACCAAACGAGGTTACCACACCAGAAATGCTTAAGAAAATCCACAAAATGTTGTTGTATGACCAACAGAAAGAAAGTTAGAAAGCTCTTCAAACTCGCTGCTAAACGCATGATAAGTTGGGACGGTGCCAGCTCTCGGTCGGCTTGGGATGTCATCCCTCGCAACGACCTCGAGCTTAGCGCCCGGACAAACCACCTCTCATAGACTGCTTATAATCTGTTTATAGAGCTCGCGAGATCTCAAGTCATCACACGCGATTAGCTTAATACGGCCTGAAGCCAGCTACCATCGCGAGTGAGAGGAGGTGGTTCTGGATGATCCTTCATAAAACTCTTGAAGCTACCAGAGAGCTTTATCTTGACTAATTGCCACCGACCGTTCTGGAGAGATAGTTCCATCAGTGTCGCTGCGATGTACTGGTATCTCTGCGACTACGATTTTGTCCTTAAGGACATCACTGAAAGACCTCTGAGATGTAACGATGGAGTAAGTAATTGTGCTGGTGTTGTATTTTTGAAATCAAATCCATTTCCTCCATCGATATCTGTCGCTTAGACGTAGAGTATTCGCTAGTTCGCTGTTCGTGTTTGTCAATTAGTGCTTGGCGACCAGCTTCGGTGTTCTGTTGGTCTCTGGAATTGCTCCGAGGGCCTTCAGTATCCGTACTGCAGTATGCCGTTCCTTGTACGACGATCTAGATGTAGTGCGTTGTCGCGAACATCAATCAGATGCGCCTAGAAGATTACTGGCAGCGGAAGGGCCACGAGGTGCCACAATCCTACCGCTGCAAATAGAGGGCCTAACTGTTAAAGCCGACCTGTGCTTGTCGGCAGTAGTTAAACCACTACCCACTGTTGCAGGAGCATTAACGGTAGACGATCTATATGTAGTGCGTTGTCGCGAACATCCACCAGATGCGCCCACTAGATTACTGGCAGCGGAAGTGCCATGAGGTGCCACAATCCTGCCGCTGCTAGTAGAAGTCCTAAATGTCAACACCGACCCGCGCCCTTCGGCAGTAGTCAAACCACCACCCACCGTTGCAGGAGCATTATCGGTAGACAGCAAAGGCACCGTACTACCGTCCGGTAAAGCAAAAGAAACATTTTAACCACGAGTGGCGGAGAAAGGGTGGTCCATCTGCACGTAGATCCACAGCATGCAGATAAGGCTAGGGGGATAGAATCTGGAGGGCGCCAGGTATCCAGATACTCCGTGAGCGACTGGGCTGTTATTAAACTGGGCTCACAGCCAGGCTGGTTCTCGGCACGGAACGAATAACACCTTAATCCACCCCAGAGGATGAGGATTGAGATTGGGTGATGTAAAAAGGGCGGAGGGGGGGGGCGAGAGAGAGTTATGAACGACCTTTGGTTTCAGGAATCATGTAGCGATAACTCTCAAGAATCTTTAACCTTACTTAGCACCTATAACTCTTTAAGTTTGACGCTCGGGTAGGAGAATAATAACGTAAGTAAGCCATCAAAGTGCCTGGATACTCTATTCGGTCCTTAAGGAACTACTTAACGTCTTTCTTGAAGGCCAATAACTTTTCAAAATTTGAAATTTCGTAGCAGCATTCGCCTGCCTTGGAATATTATGTACCTAGTCTGTATAATTTAATTACAAATTTTACACAAAAAAAATATTCTCTTTCTATTAATGCCAAAGAGTTGTTTCAAAATTCCACAAAGTATACTGATGACAATAATGAAACCCAAAAACGATTGCCAAAAATGGAAAATGTTCCCCCACAAAATGTTTATTAAAATCACATTCGACTGCTTATAATCTGTTTATAGAGCTCGCGAGATCTCAAGTCATCACACGCGATTAGCTTAATACGGCCTGAAGCCAGCTACCATCGCGAGTGAGAGGAGGTGGTTCTGGATGATCCTTCATAAAACTCTTGAAGCTACCAGAGAGCTTTATCTTGACTAATTGCCACCGACCGTTCTGGAGAGATAGTTCCATCAGTGTCGTTGCGATGTACTGGTATCTCTGCGACTACGATTTTGTCCTTAAGGACATCACTGAAAGACCTCTGAGATGTAACGATGGAGTAAGTAATTGTGCTGGTGTTGTATTTTTGAAATCAAATCCATTTCCTCCATCGATATCTGTCGCTTAGACGTAGAGTATTCGCTAGTTCGCTGTTCGTGTTTGTCAATTAGTGCTTGGCGACCAGCTTCGGTGTTCTGTTGGTCTCTGGAATTGCTCCGAGGGCCTTCAGTATCCGTACTGCAGTATGCCGTTCCTTGTACGACGATCTAGATGTAGTGCGTTGTCGCGAACATCAATCAGATGCGCCTAGAAGATTACTGGCAGCGGAAGGGCCACGAGGTGCCACAATCCTACCGCTGCAAATAGAGGGCCTAACTGTTAAAGCCGACCTGTGCTTGTCGGCAGTAGTTAAACCACTACCCACTGTTGCAGGAGCATTAACGGTAGACGATCTATATGTAGTGCGTTGTCGCGAACATCCACCAGATGCGCCCACTAGATTACTGGCAGCGGAAGTGCCATGAGGTGCCACAATCCTGCCGCTGCTAGTAGAAGTCCTAAATGTCAACACCGACCCGCGCCCTTCGGCAGTAGTCAAACCACCACCCACCGTTGCAGGAGCATTATCGGTAGACAGCAAAGGCACCGTACTACCGTCCGGTAAAGCAAAAGAAACATTTTAACCACGAGTGGCGGAGAAAGGGTGGTCCATCTGCACGTAGATCCACAGCATGCAGATAAGGCTAGGGGGATAGAATCTGGAGGGCGCCAGGTATCCAGATACTCCGTGAGCGACTGGGCTGTTATTAAACTGGGCTCACAGCCAGGCTGGTTCTCGGCACGGAACGAATAACACCTTAATCCACCCCAGAGGATGAGGATTGAGATTGGGTGATGTAAAAAGGGCGGAGGGGGGGGGGGGGGGGGGGGCGAGAGAGAGTTATGAACGACCTTTGGTTTCAGGAATCATGTAGCGATAACTCTCAAGAATCTTTAACCTTACTTAGCACCTATAACTCTTTAAGTTTGACGCTCGGGTAGGAGAATAATAACGTAAGTAAGCCATCAAAGTGCCTGGATACTCTATTCGGTCCTTAAGGAACTACTTAACGTCTTTCTTGAAGGCCAATAACTTTTCAAAATTTGAAATTTCGTAGCAGCATTCGCCTGCCTTGGAATATTATGTACCTAGTCTGTATAATTTAATTACAAATTTTACACAAAAAAAATATTCTCTTTCTATTAATGCCAAAGAGTTGTTTCAAAATTCCACAAAGTATACTGATGACAATAATGAAACCCAAAAACGATTGCCAAAAATGGAAAATGTTCCCCCACAAAATGTTTATTAAAATCACATTCGAGGCCAATAAAATATGCAAATTATTGAACCACACCCACTCGAGACATCAAGGCAGTAAAACAACACAAATACTTGTACAACAATTGTCATTGGCAATTGAATTGGTGCCAAAAATCGAGTGCCTTTGCCAAAAAAAATTCCATAGATAGAAGCGATTACCAGCTCTGGAGCCAATTCCTGTGCCTGTCAGTGGGTGTTGATGTTGATGTTGAGTACATGTAAGTAGTTCTTGTCTGCTTCCTTATATCCTTGCACATTTGTCTGCCGTTCGGTAATACCCACTCTTCTAAGGTACATTTTGTATTATCGTCTATTAGCGCAATGTCACTTGCTGTTACCTATCGCAACCATAAACCATAAAGATACACAAGATACACCAAAGAATACAGAAGAAAGTTATCTACAAAATAAACTATGTGTCTAGGAAATAAAAATGAACCTAAATCTACGGAAATAGTTTTCCTTTTTAACACAAGTTACCAAGATTTTCGTAAGAGAAACAGAAAAAAATGCGATAACAATTGGCGCTGATTTTTTTTTCTTTTGGCTCCTTCTGTGCCACACACTCCACAACTTGTATCTATGTAAACGTCATGGTCGAACAATAAAATTGCATAAGTACTCGTATGTTTTATACATAAGATTATGTTTAGATTTGACTTGGAGACAACTTGTTCCTTTCCCTATTATTGGTTTTATTTCTTTGTTAAATGGCAAACGGCGCCCATTTTGAGTTATTTTTGTGATGAATTATTAATGCAGTCGAAAAGTTATTAATTTTTTGTTGAGAATGTTGTGAAAATACTTGCAGGTAATGTAACAAGAAACATTCAAACTGCCAACTAATGTCGCTTTCCAATTGCACAAACCGTACCCGAAACCATAGTCACGGGCAAGTTGTCTAAAGTACAAGGTTTTCGTAGTTTCCGTGGTGAACGCTTTGCAAATAAAATGTCAAACGGAAACCAAATTTGACATTTTCCTGAGAAATAAGTCTGCTTGCTCTCTCTTTGTCTTCTTGTTGAGTAAACGAAACCTTACTTGTCTATTGCCAACGGGTAGCAGAGTTACAGTGTTGGCTACAAAACTCTGCAATTGGAATACACAATCAAACCGTTCCCCGGCTGCAGTTTGCAAACGTCAAACGTCAAACGAGAGAGAAATCAACTCTACCCAGCAATTGTAAAGAGACATAACATTCAACTGTGGCTGCTTTTGTCAGTGAAGTTATTGTACTCGATAGTTTGCAGGATGACGATTTTTTTGACAATTTGTGCAGAAAACGTTGTCGTTTTTCTTGTTGTCTGCGTTTCTTGGGCTGCGCTCTTTAGGTCAGGGTTCCCAAATAACCACAGCCCCTACGAAATATCCCCAAATAAAATGGATCCGCTCCATAGTTGGCACAGAGAAAGCAAACTCCTTTCATGGGTTTCACCAAGTCCCGTAGTACCAATGTGCCCTTGGTAATAAGGATGTCGTTCAGTGACCTAGGCTCGTTTGTTATGAGTGCCTAGGCATGTTCTGTTTCTTGGGCATTGGCCAGGATCTAATTGTGCTATTTTCTTAAACAACTTGAGAATTATATTGTCGAAGTAGAAAAAATATAGCAAACAAACTCGATTTTAAAACACTTTTGCCTGCATTCTAATATAAAAATAATATATATCATAATAAATACATGTAATAGACTTTTGTCCATCATAATATATTGTTCAAGACATGGTATGTCTTACTTACTCGGTCAGCGGTCGTTGGTTCTCTTGTTGACCTATCGCAGTGACTGCAAGTCGGCTGCTTATTTCAAGAGATATATTTTGTAACGAGTGAACTTATCTACCGATTAACACAAGTAATTACAGCTGATGTAAAATTTATCTACATTATCTAAAGTGCCTAATTGACTAACTCACTGCTCTCTTTTGTGTTCCATAAACTCATTGTTGCTGCATTGCTTCGTATCACGAGTTAACTTCGTTCGTAGATGTCGTCAGTGTTGTTCAGATCACTTGCTAAAGGGGCTTCTGTATCCAACATTTTTATCTTTTCCAAGATATTTTTCTAGGAAGGTAATGAAAAGTTTAGGCAACAAAATATAGCCTTGGGGCATGCCTTGCAGATCGAACATTGCCTTTATAAATTACTTCACGTTTCGTTCTTCTGGAAACCTTTTGAAATTTATACTTGAGATTAGTAAAATCGAACGCTAATTAAAGCTAAGAGTACCTACTGTCTGAGAGAAGTTTTTAGGAGTTCATGTTATGACCTGCAAGCATTTTCAGATCTTAATTTTTTTAAGGATTTCATTGTCTCCAGCATATCAATTAATGTTTATGCTTTTTTGTCCTGACTTACGACGAAAATAATGTGAAGTTTTTAGCTTTTGCTCGGCTGAAAAATCTTAAGCCTTAAGTGCTGATAGCATTCCTGCTACATTCTTTGTGTTCTTTAAGATTGCAAACATTGCCCCTGCGCACACTGTGTTAAATGGAGTAATAAGCCCTCAAAAATGTACCTCATAGTCGAATGGGTTAGCTGGTTGGGTTTTAATAACCGCCCGGTAAAAAGTGTTGGATTTTTTTTTGTTTTTCTTTGTGAAGTTAAAAATTCCTTGAGCGTGTACTTACAAAAAAAAAATCCTAGAATTATATCCTTTGACTGGATGAGCAAAAAAGTCTCTATTCAAAGCGTTTCTCACTGTCATTGACGAACTTTAACTCAATGACATCATAATGAGAGCACTTGCCATATACTCCTGTAGTATTACTAAACAATATTAGTTGATTTCCGTTGTAATTCTGTTAGAGTATTAAATCACAATCACTACTCTATTCAAGACCAAATGAAATCCCACACAACAGCCTAGTGCCTACTTGTAGTAAGCATAAGAGCAACCGCATACAAAGCGCGCCCCGCACAGACGAATCAAATACTCATCAAGCGAATACTTTGCGTGGGTAAACATGCACTAAACTAAATTACTATGATTATTATGGGACTGGCTCAACAGAGATCTCTGCACCACCAACAAATGCTCAACAAGACAGCAATACTTAAAGCGTATTATTAAATAAGTTGTAGGCACTTGAGTTCAATTGGTGACGACAGACAGACAACACTCTGCTAAGTCGTTCGTTACACAACAATAATGTGACGATGGAGTACTTGGCACTACGAGACAAAAATGAGGGATGTGTCTGATATCGTAGGAATAGAGCCGCTGAAGCTGTGAGTGAGTGGTGTGGTAACTAAATTTGCAGTTGGTACCGCAATCAACTAAGGAATATCTACAAAAATGAAACTATTCCGATCTGTGTCGAAGATATTCATGTTGGTTTTTGTATTCTATAGAAGCTTACGCTTTCACATCTTTATCACTTTATATGATGACAGTAAAATGCCTCACTTTTGAGCTATTGCAGGGATTAAGTAATGAATGAAACTACTACTATATGCGCGAAAGAAAGCATGCCCGACGACTGCACTATCACCACCCTATGCTCGCATTTACAAAAAAGGCGATCATCATTGCAGGAATTATTGAGTCCCCGGCTTAGCATCGCATTTAAGAAGCCATCCAACTATTGTCTGAAACTCACAACTCACCAATTGGCACGTACCAGTCGACAGTTCGATCATAGACCAAATGTTCACACTGAAGCAATTCCTTAAAAAAACAAACGAATTTCAAGTTGAGACTCACATTCTTTTTATCGATTTTGCAATAAGGATTGATGGAAAGCCCTTCTCTACTGCACCATTCTAAGACGTAAAGAAACGCACCCTGCATGACATTTGTTATAGTCGTGCTGTACTTACCACTAATTATGATCGTCAAATCATCAGCATAACCAGTGGCGATTTCGTCTGATCTATGCAGATCGGCTAGAAGGTTGTCTATGACGAGTGATCATAGAAAGGGCGAGAGATCGCCTCCCTGCGGGCAGCCCTTAGCTGCAGTCACCAACGGTCAGAGACACTCCCTCTGAGGAGGAAGTAATGACTCGACTTTCAAGCGTCCATTGGTTGGTCGAGCCGATCGATACCTCTGTTACTCATTGCTCTTGTTATTGAGTCGTAGCCAGTGTTATCGAAAGTACCCTCAGAAGCACACACAGCTATTTCCTTGGAGCGAAAAGTACCTTCTATCTTTTTAACTAGATAGTCCTTTCCTGTATGCGAACTGAGGATTAGACGTATCAAGCCGAACTGGCTTGTGAGTAGAGGGCTAGACGTATCAAAAACATCAATAAGTCTCTTCATAATTGTGAGAACAAATGATGTTAGACTTATAGGTCTGTATGATTTAGGCAGCTCCCTAGGCCTATTGCCTGGTTTGGGGATAAAGATAACGTTAACCTTTCTCCAGGTATACCTACGGAATGTAACCCCAGTTGTAGCTGACTTTCTTCCTAAGTTAGGCCAGCCGGTCATTCCAGCAGGGAACCTTTTGTTTACTCAAACTGGATTTGGAGACACAGCTGCCGTAGTAGGAAGTAAGCAACACATCATTTAACTGATAAGCTGCCTCATCTAGGTCCCATATAGACTTTATGGGAGTAGGTAGCATATCTATCTTAGTGAGGACAAGTCCCATTTAACTGATAAGCTGCTTTATCATATCTATCTATCTATCTAGCATATCTATCTTAGTGAGGACAAGTCCCCGATAAAGATTCCAGTCCATAGATTTAGGATCGTATCTGTAACAAGCATGTGCCAATCTGCCTGGAAGGTCAAACCTGATGTGTTGATGGTCAGACAGAGAGACTTCTTTAAGTTTGGGTTGAATTATTGTCTATTTGGCGTATTCTTTTATTACCATTTGATGTGTTGTGACTTTGAGGCCGGTCATCATCTTCTCATGACTCTCTACCTTGTTTGAGTAAGCCTGACAACTTGTATATACCATACCAAGTTCTGTGTGAACTGTTTGCATTTTGCTTTTCTATTTTCCACGCAATTTTTCCTTAATTTACCTCGTGCACGGAATTAAATATATGACACTTAGTTACTTAGTCTACTTCTTTTAATTGATGCAGGCGAAATATTTGGTAAATCAGATTAAAAGTTTACATTTATTCTTAAAAAGGATTACATGACATAAAAAAAACTTATTCTATCCTTTAGCCTTAACTTTTAAAAACCACTTCTTACCTACCTCAATAAGACGGTGGTAACTTCTCTCAGAAGAAATCAGAAAAATTAACAAAACTGTTCCCTATCCTTCTCTAATCCCACCGATTTAAGAAAGAAAAGAAATAAAGAGGAAATCTCCCATCAATGTCAGTGTCAGACATCATCATCATTGTGTGACATACAGACGTTAATGCCTTTGTACTTTAATTCCTTTGTCCAGGAAATCTTCTACTTATCGGCCGCATTTTTCGTCATTCCTGATGAAATTCTTAGTGACGACAGCGAGTGTCATCTTTCCTGGGAGACATGTAGGCACCCGTTAAAGGCAGAGATGGTAAAGAAATCGGAATTCTGGAAGTTGATACCAACAGATACTTGTGACACTGGATCAATTAATCCCCTCCCTCCGCATCATATTGACAAGCAAATACTTTGTATCAGCGCAAAGGCGATAATTACTGTTTGTGTGTATTGCATGTGCATGTGTGCGCGAACAAACACAAAGACAAGAAGGACCGGCACTTAATTGAGAATTATCCCACCATCGCAAATCAATCAATCAGACTTATTGTGCGTACGATGACAATGAGAGGTCAATGTCTGGACTCTGAAGGAACGAATGGTTTTCTTGGCCACTTCGAATTCCCTTTCTTTCTTTCTTTCTCTCTTGTTATGCCTGCACAAGTTAATAACAGTTTGAAGCATGTTATTATAGTAAAAAAAAAATATACATTTTCTTTAAGATGATTATTTGCTAGCCACATGACCACCAGCCGCCACCAGACGGAGGCTTAAATCATCATAACGACCATGCGTCGTCGGCGAGGCCACGGCCGGACCGTCCTCGTTACATGCATCGCGACGTGATTTTTCGCTTTCGAGATGGCTTAGAATGTGAGGCGGTTGAGCTGAGAGCTTATGTATCGTGTATCGTGTATCCACTACTCGTAGGTGGCACAACTACGGTAGCATTGACAGAAAAGATTATTAATTGAACGAATTCTTGTACAGTCAACAAAATAAATGAATAAACAAATAAGCTGCAAGGTGTACCAAAACAGGCGTAACAAATGAAAATAAATCACGTGCATGTTTCACGGTTTGTTGGTTTGTTGTTGCAAAAAAAACACGCTAAGCTTCTTGTTATTACACAGTGCAACTTCTCGCCTCAACAAACGCCATTTTTGCAATCATCACGGATACTCGGTTTTCCAGCGAGGTGAAACAACAACAGAACACCTCTACCACCTCCATTCCAATTAATAGGAATTTAGATGTAAAGCAGGGCATATGTGTAACCGATCGTGTCCATCTAACGACTTGTGGCTTTCTTAAATCGCTCTTGTTGTTGTTAATTTCAATTAAATTGAATCTTAAGTAATTTACATTTGTAACAATTTATGGATTATGACATATGATTTGATTATGGTCATTAGTTTGCAAGGCTTGTGGAAGATTTACGAGAAACACACACTAACCAAAGTTCAGTTCACATATAAAGAGGGGACAGTACACCAACACAGGACCCTGAGGTTCATTGGATATGGTTGAAACAAAATGGCTTTTGTATGAATCCTCCAATTCCATACTGAAACCCTACGAGTGGTGGTAGCAACGCATAAAAAGAACCTATTTTGAGAATTTTCTTCCTATTATTATTAATACTAAACCTTCCTCTTCTTTAAATCCTTTCACCCCTCGAGGGGCATAGGGCGTCAATAACGCCTACGTGGCATTTTGTTCTGTTTACTGTAACGCGTTTGAGCTGCCTCCAACTCATTCCCAAGGACCCTGCTTCCTCCTCGACTGTCCTGCGCTACATTCTCCTAGGGCGTCCCGTTGTTCTACCTCCCTGGGTGAGCGGATTCCACTGCATGGCATATTTTGCAATGGAGCTATCGTCGTGCCGTAGTGTGCGTCCAATCCACTGCCACTTTCTCCTTTGCACAATAACGTCTATAGGATCTTGGCCCGTTCACCGATGAAGTTCGTCGCTGGATATACGATTGGGCCAGAAGATCCTCAAGATGATACGTATTTGTTTACGAAAGATTGCAGTAATGGTATCCACCTTCCAAGTACTGCACCCATACAGCAGTACTGATTCGACATTGGAGTGGAACAGTCGAAGCTTAGTTCTTAAGCTGAAAACATTGCTTCTCCAGACTTTCGATAGCATTCCGAACGCAGTCCTTGCTTTCCGGGTTTTGCTGCACACACCCAGTTCGGTGCCACCGCGATCAGCCGCGACCACACTTTCTAGAAAGTTGTCAACTAACTGACTACCTATCCAGCAATGTTGAGCTGAGAGCGGGTGTTAGAAGTGTTCAGGGCTTTTGTTTTGGCAGTGTTTATCTTGAGACTCACTTTGCTTGCTTCGGTTTCTAGATTTTGGGCCATCATATGAAGGTCCTTTCGATATGAAAGCAGGCAAACATCGAATTCCAATGTTCCTCAGTGCTCAGTGCTGCATGGAGTACATAGCTGATGACCACCAGGAATAACAGCGGTGATAGTATGCACCCCTGACGTACTCCACTTTGGACTTCAAATTCGGCGGACACCTTACTGTTGTGTATGACGTAACATTATCTTCCTTCGTATGTAGCTTTGATAATAGCTATAAGCTTTTCTGGGATAACCCTCCTGCGCAGGGCCATCCAGATAGAATTTCGATTTAAGCTGTCAAAAGCCTTCTCGAATTCGATGAACAGAAGATGTAGCGGAGATCTGTACTCGACGCATTGTTCCTTTATGATCCGAAAGGTGTTTATGTGATCGATGCAAGAGGATCCAGAGCGAAAACCTGCCTGTGAGACGTCGAGAGTTGAATCTAAATGCTCCTTAACGCGTTCTAATATAAATCTAGCTATTATCTGTGCTACGGCCGGTAAAACGAATATACCTCTCCAGTTTCCACAGTCCATCAGATTTCCCTTTTTTTTTTTTGGAAGCGTGACGATCATCCCTCTTTTCCACTCTTGGGGAAATTGATCATTTTCCCTCGCTCTCCGTATGAGATCAGCCAATCCGCTTGGATTATTTCGGCAGGGATGCCGTCAATATCCACCGCTTAATTTTTCTTTATAGACTTGATTGCTGATGTTATTTCGGTTTACTGTTCGGAAGATTCATAAGCACTCGAGATCATATCACCATCGTCTAATTGGTTAAGGACTGTAGCGAAATGTTCTCTCCATCTTGTGAGCTGCTCCTCATCCGACATCAGAAGGCCACCATCTAAATTCTTCACTGGATGTTGTTTGGAGTTCCGACCACCATTGAGCTCCATTGAGGCAAGTGAGTCGATGTACTGTCGTTTGTCCCGTCTTTCACTACGCTGCACTTCCTTCTTTTTCAAGCGATATTGGGCTTCTACCCAAAAAAAGGTAATTCTAATGTAATTACTAACTTGAGGCCCATTAGTATCCTCCAGGCCCTATCCTAGGTCTGTGAGCGTCTTATCAAAGACCAATTAAGAACATATCTCGAAAATGGATTCTTAGTAAGAGGAAGTTTCACAGTACTACCTCTGCTATTATGGATTTTACTGAGTATGCACGGAAGAATATGGACCAAGGTAGGGTCAAAGTTCTTATTCTTCTCGATTTCAGCAAAGCATTCGATAGCATTCTTATATAACATTCTTTTATTCAAGGTTTTCTCGCATTTTAATTTGTCTAGCTCCGCTGTCAACCTAGCTCACTCGTAGTTGACCATTCGATTCCAGTGTGTCTCAGTGGGGGAGGTTTGATTCTCTTTTTCTTGCCATTGCAGAAAGGCGTCCCTCAGGGTAGAATTATGGGTCCCCAGCTTTTTTCTCTCTTCCTCTTATACCCCGTTTTTCTCTCTCGCTCTCTCTCTCTCGCTCTTAATCTCGTTCTTTCTCTCTATTTTTCCCTCGTGCTCTCTCTTTTTATCTCTCTATCTTTTTTATGTCCCTTTCTCTTTATATCGCTTTTTCTTTCTCTCTCTTTTTCCTTCTCTCTTTTATTTATCTCTTCCTCTGTCCTCACTATCTTACACACTACTTATTGATAGATGAGATAATCGAAAGCATTAATGACATCTTTACTTATCAAATTATTTATTTGTGACTTAGCTTTTGGTTCGGACGAATCAATAAAAAACACTTTGGTACACTCAAGCTTTGTAGTGCTAGGAAACAAGTATTACAAAGTTACTTGATTATTCCACAAAGCCCATAAGGTGTACTAAACCGACATGAGAAATTGTAAACGTGCAATAAATGGCTGTCACAATTTGTCCATTTGATAAGTCAATATGGTTAAATGTCTAAGTCTAACCGATGCAGTATGGAGTAGCAAATGCTAAAAGCAATTATTGTTATTATTTTTTATTTTAGCTGTTAATCGGCACTTACCTCACGTCGCTCTGCTAAACGCAAAATGCTATTCTCATGTTCCCAGCTCTGAGTCATTTCGTTTCTCTTTTGCAGAATCTGTCTTGAAGCTGACAGCAGTACAAAGATACTAAATCCGTCTGTATGTTTATAGAATTATAAAGATTTTAATTAGCCACAGCATTTAAAGCACCAAACAGCCAACACGTCTGTCACAACTTCACTCAATCATTTATCGCGGGGCACTTAATAGTCGTCGGCCATCGATACTACTAAATAGCTACGATCAGTACAACAACAAACGTACGTACTTTCGGCCTGAAAAAACAACAACACTTTAACACTTAAATGGTTTGTTAGCCACATTCAAGTTTAACGAGTTGTTTTTGTTGTTTTATTTTTGTACAGCAGAGCAATGAACAAATTGAAGTAAAAAATATCTCTTAGGTCGGAAGGAAGGTAGAGTGGTGAACCTCGCTCCACTTGCAAGATCCTTAATTAGCGCTAGAGTTCGCCATTTTGATACCACAAATCAAAAATATCTCTTAAGTGCAGATCATGTCCCAGAGTAAACGGCATTGTTTTGTTTTTTCGTCCGAACATGAAGTTTGCAATTTAACCCTTTTGAGCGAATTGGTATTTTGTCATCTTATTGATATAACAAAGGTGTTTTAGAGATAAAGGAGGCATCTTGTTTCTAACTTTGAAAAACTTTGCAAATAAAAAGTTTTAATAATAGCCTGTAAAGGGTTAACATGGTTTTCTAATGTGTTCATATTTTACAACAACAACAAAAAAAATGTTCCCATTAACTCACATACATTTACTCTCAAATTGTCTTCTCTATTTGTATCTTACAAGGACTTTTCTGTATCTTCACTGAACTGCTGGCGCATACCATTTCCAAAAATAGTGCTGTCCAACTCCAAATGCGCGATGATGTGTTTTTCTCGTAGTCGTCTGTTAGAGCAATTATTGGGGTAATGGATTAGGCATGTTTTTGCTCGCTGGCGCACTTAGCTGGAGTATCAGGAGAATGGGATGAGGAGGGAGGATTGACTGCCTGCGGTCCATATACGACAGAATGATTTGTTGTGACCAAAATAATGGTGTGGTGTGGTGTGCGCTGCCTGCACGTCCATTTGCGCAATCGCTGGTGGGTTTTAGGAATAAACAGTCATCTATAATGGCGCTAGCTAGCTAGCTAGCATGATTCAACATAATGTTCGACCATTTGTAACTTAATATGGTCTTGATTGAGTTGACTTTAAGTCGACTATGAGATGTGCGCGCAATCATTTATTGACATCATAATAACGGTTCGATTTGGCTTTAAGTACTTTTTAGATGGCGTTCGTTTGGAGTCATATGTAGCACTTAACCATCTTATACTTTATTTTATATTGCACTATTTATTTTATTAATATTTAACAAATATTCTTGATCTTATTTTCATTGCAGGTAAGAATAAGTTCCTCCAGTTTATCAGAAAACCATAGATTTAATCGAAAACTAATGGGATAGAGGTATGTTCGCCCAATTTTTCGTTGCTAATAACCAGGTCCTGTCATGAACTGATATAGATAAAGGTTGACTTTTTCATCAGCTTCTCTGTCTATCGTGAGTCTTTTCTGTTTACCTCTTTGGTAAATAGTGATGTTCTACCAGCGCCGTTGCCAATAAATGCGATTGTACATTAAATCATGATTTTCGTTGATTGATTGATTGATTGATTGATTGATTAAGAGCACATACTATTGTTACAAATTTAATTAGCAAACAGAAAAAGTTCAGGAATTTACACTGGTGATTACTTATTATTCACTTATAACACTATTTTCATATAGCTCTCTATCTACTTTTTAAGTTTTCAAGTAGTCTGGTTCACTTCCAACTATCAACTAACTAACTGCGATAAACTTGCTGCATTTATACCTAATCAACATCTTGTAGAAGGTTTTATTAAGAACCACCTAGAAAATTTCAGAATATACTGGTATAATCTCCTTATATACAATTTACTCCACACGTATAACTGTTATACATAATTTATATACAATACTACTGAGCCTAATTGTATGCAATGGTTTTTCGTAATTTTTTAATTGTAGTACAATTCAATCAATGCTTTTTCTTATAGTGCGATAAATGATTTCCATTTACATTTTTGTAACTATATGTACCTTTGCTTCTTGCCCTTATCAACAATTCTTGTCTCTCTAGCATACTTATGTATTACTATGGAATTCTATCCCACTCGCAACCCAACCTTAAGCTCCCAAAAGGTGAACGAATTTTTGATTTCTTTGTTTTAATTGCAACCCAAACTTGTTTTATGGGATTCGTATCAGAGAAGCAAGCTAGGTAGTCTATAGTGTTCAGTTGGAATTCGACAAGATACTTGAAGTGTGGGCAAGAGCCTTATTTGGATGAGAGGAAAATTGTCGCCTTTGTATGGCACAAACCTGCCTGCATCTGTAGCTGGTATCTGTAGCTTGTATCTATAGCGTGTAAATTTAGCCTGTATCTGTAGCCTTTATCTCTGGGCTGTTTTTGTAGCCTGCATCTGTAGCTTGTATCTGTAGCTTTTATCTGTAGCTTGTATCTGTAGCGTGTATATTTAGGCTGTATCTTTAGCCTATATCTGTAGCTGGTTTTTCATTGTACATTATACCGTTATCTGCTGTTGGTAAGTTTGCATTATAACTCAATTTTAATTGCTAAACATACACATACAAATCTTCTAATTAAGATGTAACTAGTAAACAACTATTGATTGCAACCAACAATTTCTACCGGCGCACTTATCCTATGAAAATATAGAGAAAGACAAGTACCAAATAACTGGGACAACATCATAGAATGAACGCCTTTTCTATTGAAGAGTAATGAACCATGTCACCACGCATATGATGATGATGATAATGATGATGGTGATGGTGATATGAATGTCCGAGTGTATGCTGGAGGAGGACTATTCTGCAGTCAGTTACTTGCTCTTACTTGCCACAATTGCAACACTTCACAATTTGATTGATTTCGCATGATGTATACTCACAATTCCGTGAATAGCCAGCGGGAGCCATCAGCGGCTTTCTTCTTCCAATTTCAGATCACTGACAGCTTCCGTGTGTCTAGTATAGCGGTTTTCGTAAGCGGAAATTGTGTCTGTGTACCGCACACAAAAGCGAACTGCAATGTAGTTGGCCTAAATCAGGATGTGCAAAGAAAATTGCCATTCAGCTTAATCTCCTCCTACAGTGTGTGTCGTTCAAGTTGCGCCTACAGTGTTTCACCGCAAAGCCATTGTGTTGTTTGAATAGCGCGCTCTTCGCATCTGTGTGAGTATCGCTTCTTTGACAGGCACATCTAGTGTTTTGATGTGAACTGCAATCGTCCTAACTGACTGCCTGATTGATTGATAAACGCTGGCTGCACCTGCAGCAGTAAACTACTCTGTGGCAAACGACACCACAAATCCGCAAATTTAAGTGTTGTTGTATCTATGTATGTATGTGTTTTGAGTTGAATCTCGTGCCGTCCTAACTCAATTATCAGACCCACTTTATCGCTGTTTAGTTGGGTTAGTTGATTGGTTTCTCCTTTGGCACCTCTGAATTTAATTTGAAATTCGATCGAATTTCTGTATCTGAGCGGAAGTGATGCTCTTCTGACTATAAACAGAATCGTAAAGCAATTGTTGGTTAAGTGAAATATTTCGCATTCACTTTGAGCGGACTTTGTGTTATCGGTTTGTCAACGGAAATGAATAGCGAGCGACTTAATTCCAAAAACAAGGACTGTTTGACTGTTTGTTCTCGCTTTGTTGGTTAAAATTGGCAATTTGTTTAAAGAGTAACAGTGTGTGAGGGTATTTTCGAACTTAAGCCAGCTTTTAAGTTGATCTAACAAAGAGAATTCAAATTGAAAACAAAAAAACATTCTTTTGCTTTTCTTCCAACCACTCAACTTTCATCAATAAATTGGCCTACTCTCATGCACATAGGAGGAAAACATAATTGCTTACAACTTCCGATTACCAAAATTAACTCATCACGTAAGTCCTTTTCATTTTGCAATTAGTTGGAATTAAATTGAAAAACCCAAAGTCCTTAAAATCTCAATGGTAACCAGCTAACCAACCAACCAACAACGCGTCCTTCTTAATACATCCTTTGTTTTTTTGAGAAATTCCCACTCCACTCAGCAGCGAGTGGGCCATAAAAAAACCGCAAACACAAGGGCTAATGATCGTTATTAGCAACGAATTTTGTATTAATTCCACCCTCAATCTCACACCATATCGGAGCAATATAATCCTTTTATTGTACGATTAACGTATCCTCGCGCCGCTGCTGCAAGGAATTCTTCAAAATTTTCCGCTTGTTCTGTTTCATCTCACACAATGCATTAACCCACCCACAATGCATTAACCCACCAGCATTTATCCTCTTTGGCTTTTGAAGGCTATTTGTAAAATTCGTCCTTTCTTCCCAACTTCCACTTGATGACGGGTACACCCCCGTTTAAATCATTCTAAAACTTCGTTCATTCATCGTGTGAACTCCAACACCATCAGTTGAATAATTACAGCGAGCGTACGCGAGAATTACGCGTAGAATAATGGAAATTTGAAAGGATTTCTGGTCCTCCTGCTGCACTTGCTTCTTGATGATGATGGGGATCTTTTTTTCTCCTTTCATTTTTTTGCTGGAATTCTTCTTTCTCTAAATTTATTTTTAGCTGATTTTGTGAGTTTGGTCGTATTTTCTTCCTTCCTTCCGTTTTTTTTGCTGTTACCATCATCCCTTCACAGCTATTTATCGTTATCACGGCCAAGTGGTCCTTTTTTTCGTGGCACAATCTGTTCTGCCTGAAGGATCGTTATTCAGTTTGACTGCAGTCGTATTTTATTCGCACTGTCAAATAAAACTTGTGTGCGACTGAAGTTAGCTTCAATTTCTTATCGTCGGGAAGGGAACATTAGACAGGCAGGTCCTTGTAAAGCGCTTTTGCTCTTCGGCTTTTATCGTTTGAGGCATTAAAGCGAATTTCTATAAATTATGTGATGAACAAAAAACACATTATTCGTATCTTAATGGATAAAAAGAGGACAGACATCTAAGATTTTAAAGTTATCCTTGGTCTTGGATATAGCTGACTTACTTACATACATACTTGCTTTCTGTCCTCTAGTGCGACAAAGGACTTTCACAATACATTTTTAGAGTTGCTTCGACCACATACTTTCTGCTTCAATAGGCCAACTCCACGTTTGTGTCTAAGGACCTGCCGTACAAATCGATTGGGTTTTAGGTTTTAGCATTTTTTTATTTATTTTAATTAACATTTTACTTTTTCTATAGCCTATAATCAAGAATACTTCACAACACTGTTTAAGTAAAATCATATCACTAAGAAACAAACTAAACAAAGAATTACGCAAATCCATCGTTCGAATCGTGAGTTATGGTCGCGAGTTCATACAAAAATCAGGTTTACCCGAATTTTCCAATCTTCCGGGCAACTTTTCCAATTTTTCTTTCCGTAAAAACCTTACTCGGACTATTACGAACATTTTTTAAAAAAATGAGCCAAATCGGTCCAGCCGTTCTCAATTGATGCTCTTAGAAAGCAAACTGCATTTAATTTTTATTTATATAGAGAAACAATATGTCCAGTCCAAGTTCTTCCAGTGATGCTCTTACATTCACATTCAACAACATCTTCACTCAAGCTCTATCTACCGAGTCCAAAAAATGCGAACTTATAGGAAACAAACATATGGTGTAAATATGACTTTGATAAATCCAGTGGCTTAAGCCTGAGGACGTATTTTATGCCGGCCGACATCATCTCGATTCCAGCGCAACCTACGGGGTCCAAAATAAACATAAACTTATCGGAGCACCAAAGGAACTTATGGCGTGAATATGGATTCGATGTTTAGGCGTGATGAGGTTAGATATATATGCAGAATGACAAGTTCAAGAATATCTCGCTCGACTCCACCACCACTTCATCATTATCATCATACAACCGGTGTCCGGTGCCTCCCGCAAAAAAATCTCGATGTCATCCAATTTGGCAAACCCTAAACTCTGGGCGTCCTGGTCTACGCCATCCTTCCAGCTTAAGACTTGGCCGACCTCGATTTCGTGTTCCATAAATCCTACCGCCAAGGACTTTCCGAGAGGGTCCTCTTCACCCATGCGAGATAGGTGTCCTGCCCACCGGAGCCTACCGGGATTAATTCTCTTCACGATGTCGACATCGCGGTAACGCTCGTAGATCTCGTCATTATAGAGTCTCCGGAATCGTTCTTTCTTACATACGGGGCTAACATCTGTAAGACTTTTCTCTCGAACGAAGTCCTGGTACGACCATTGTCTTATGTACCAGCAGCTTGGATTTTATGGTTAAATTCCTGGATTTTAAGAGTATTGACAGACTATAGTAGGCTTTGTTGCCTTTTAGCAACCGAGTGTGTATTTCTGATTCCATGCTGTTATCGGCTGCTACAGTTGCTCCGAGATAGTTAAAGGATTGCACTACTGTAAACTCGCACTACACTATATTAATTGAGGGGCCACCATAGACATGTACTTTGTATTATGTATTCTCATTTATGTGCAGTCCCAGATTTCGTGCCGCCTGCTGGATCTGGATGAATGCTTCCAGTGAAGCTTGTTGGTTTCCTGTAAATCTCGTTGGTTTCCTGTACAGCTCGTTGGTTGGATTGGTCATGGTCAACCTACATAGTCTTGTCAGTTTATTTGGGTTGCCGCATTCTCTCTTAAAGTTCTACTCTGGCTATGATATCATAGGCAGCTTAAAAGTCTATAAAAAGATGGTGTAGTGAGTTTTAAGGCTCTAGACATTTTTTCATATGGGGCACAGGATGCTTCTGCGCCAGTCTTCTGGAATCACTTGTTCCTCCCGTACTTGCACTATTATATTATGAATTGCTTGGTGTATTGTGGGGCCTCTTATTTCAATCCGCGGACTCTTTGGTATAACTTCCGCGCCTGGTAGGGTCCTCGCTATCTGTACTGTTCTAGTTCATGGACGAAATGGACTAGCCCGATCATTAAGCTTTTCCTGTATTGGAGGAAAATTACCGGCGGCCACCACTTGCAGGTTTTATCGCACTTCCACCAGTCAGAGATAGTTACGGCCACTTGCAATTCTGTTGTATTTTTTCCCCTATTCTGCTAATGGCTGATCGCCTATTCTGCACAAAAAAAGAAAATGTATTTGCCCAGCATTTATTCGATCTCAGTATTGTATGTGCCCCGTGAGTTAGGTTGAGCTATCGTAGTGCATGCAAAGGGGTACCTTAATTAGACTACTGGGTCAACGGTTTTGCCGAGTATACGACAAGGGTACTATAAATATGACGAACGAAAAGAAACTAAGAAATATGGAACGAGCTAAATGTGAAACCTGTTAAACACTTTAGAAGATAAAAAGCGCAAATAGTTAAGACAAAGGGTGCCAGTGCGGATGTACGAAAATAGAGATATTTATTAATTTGAGAAGTAAAGACCTGAAGGTAAAATTATTGGAGAAAGACCCAGAACAACGTGGAACGGAGCAACTGAAAAGAGTATAAAAGAAGCTGAAGAAAACTGGAGCTCGGTAATATATTTCCTTTAACCCCTTGGGAATTATATTGTCTCTCGAAGTGAAAAAGATAACTGGTCAAGTTGTTGTATGTCACCAGGGTCATTAAAAATAATTTTTAACCCATGTCGATTTCTGTATTTGGTCGGTTTATGGCCCTTTGACTTTCCTACACTTTCCTAGAGATGACAATAATAGCACACTGTAGACAAAGATTGGGCTTTGTTGATTCTTTATGTTATGTCTGCCTTATAAGATGTTTGCCTTAAAACTAGCGACGATTTTGACAAATTAAAGATCTTACAGCTCAGTACATTAAATAATCAAGCGAGTAAGTGATCCCTGGTATTCAGTCGATAATGAAATCTTGCAGAATTCTACAGAAAAGGCGTTCGGTGTATTATCTACAGTTTCTAGTTTTACCGTAAAAAAACCGTAAAAGCTGTCGTAAATAACTAAAAGGATCAAATTCCGTACTACAACCGACTGCGTTTTAATTTCCTTTACATCGCATATTAAACATTAATTTTCCCACAAAGCATTACATCAAATCCAACACCCTCCCGGCAAAGCATAAAACTTGTTGAGATTACATTTATATGTTCTTTTGCACGTCGCGCCCGGCGACAGCAAAGGCGTAAAAGTTGTTAACCGACAGCATAGCAACGGATATTCAGAAAAAGGAGAAAAACACTTTCCTCGCCTCGAAGAGGCAACAACCGCTATCGCAAACGCCACCAACTGTTACTAATTCCAACCGAATTGCATGCCACCATGACCATGGCTATCCGGACTGCCGAAACTTATAAAGACAACGTTCGCAGGCAACAGCAGTAGTTGGTTGCTTGCACTATATGTGAAAATATTCACTCCAACTCCTAACAAACAGAGTTACACTGACAGCATCCATTACAATTAATGCCTCACGCTTCTTTGTTGGGGCAATACACTATGTACTCTATGTGCAGCGGGACAACAGACGCCGCCGGACTTTATCATCTCTACGCAGACAGTATATGAATTAATTTAGTGTTCCAACTGACGCTGCGCCAACGACTCTTAGTTACTTTTACGTAACACTCTGTGGCGTGTTGTTTGTGCGACGTGTTTGTATGATGATGTGACAACTTGCAATCATCCTGGGCGGACAAGTCCAATTTCATAGGAAGAATATTACGTGGCGCAACATCCGCCTTTCAGTGATGCCCATTGTTCTTTTTGGACGACAGAAATTCTACCAGACCGACCACACGACCGAGGGCTAATGCTTAGTTTGGGTAGCCAACTCTGTTTGCAAAGGGAACAATGAGCTCAGCGTGAAAGACTCCCCTCAAAACACTATATTTGATGTGTGGCGCCACACTGACATCACGTCGTCCCGCGTGTAGTTCTGATTTTAGGGTTGATGCTTTGACTCGTTCATCGGAAAACCTCTTTATAAACGTAATACAACATTGTTTTGATATTTGATATTTGAAGTCCATTTGTCCAGGGAGCGATGGTGGTGGTATTTGAAGAGACTATAAATGCGGCAAAATTACTACTTCGTTTTAAGGATGGCATTGTTGCTTGAATAGTTTATAGCTTGAGTTCTAGGTTTTTTAAGTTATGATTCGCGTTTCCAGTAAACTTTCATGTCCACGTCATGTTTTGGATCGTCATGTTACCGATCTTTAAGTGCATAGATATAAGGACTTACTTAGAATGGTCAGGGGATGATTTTTGGTAGTAAAATGAAAGAAAGATTATTGGATGAAAGCGGGGGGTCGTGGCTCAGTAGTTAGTGCAGGGACTTCTGAGCGATGTTTCGGCGCTTCATATTATCAAAAGACTTCAGATCTTTACGCAAAATTCGCTACAATGTAAACTGAGAGATTACCAATTCCTCTGAACGGGGTGGAATCCTCTGTTTGTCTCATTTTAAACTGAAGCACTTACGGCTGCGATATATGCGGTACTTCGTCCACAGCGTTTTCCCACTGGCAACATGAACATTAAATAGTGAATATGTTGACTCGAATTTATCCACTATAGCACGTACAGCCTGTTTGGTGAGACGATTATTAAGACCGAAAATTGGAGTAGGCGCTCTTAAAGTTGCAACCACCAACTAATTTTTACTCGTTCGTGAACCTCACCATGATAAAAACGTTAACCATGGCTGACGTTTTGACATTGACAGATCATAAAAAAAGTTTAATAATGCGTTTGTATTAAAATACGAAATTGTTACGTGCCTATTGAAAAACACTTTATATTTATCAAGCTAAAATACCCAGCGTTACCTGGCTTCCTCCACCACACTGTTCCCATACTACGCCCACCCAATTGAACACCAAGACTCGGCAAGACCAACCTTAAGATACACTAAACCTCTCCCCAAACACATATATATCACTTCTATCTATCAAATGCATGGCCTTCGAGTCAATTTCATACAAACAATACGTAGCCACCCACCACGTCAACCTCCTTAACAACATCACCACACTAACCCCCTACAAACATCCACACCAATCGTCTCCACAACATCACAAAGTTTCAGCTATATCGGATGAACGATCTTCGAGTAAATTGCGAACAGACATACAGAGAAGGTTTCATTTTTAAATTCTCTACATTAACTTTGCGTGTCCGTGGCTGGCTGATCAGATCTTGTGATAAATTTTTAACCCACTTCATTAAGCCCGATTTTATTGAAACTTTGCACACTTGTGTATTTCCGGTGACAATACTTTCTATTATAAATTGAAAGTGATCTGGCCGCGTGGTCGGGGGGCTCCCATACACGTTTTTTTCCCATTTAGCGGTATCAGATCATTTCATACTATAGTGACTGTGTTCTGCGCTGTGCGCTATCTATGAGCGGGTCGTGGGGTCCGACTGCAGCATAATATTCTCAGTTATGTTGCAGGACTTAAAGCGACAGATTAAAAAACGGTTTCCTCCCGAGAGAGGACCGCTAAGTGGCAAATAAAAAGGAGTAAGCTTAAAACCGCAAGGTGGGAAAGCGCGGGGCTCAATCCCCAACTCTACCAAGACTCGATGTGCGCTATGAGCATCGCTGCTTGCTTTACGATTGAGGCTGTTTTGTGGTTGGGTTGCAGTGCTTCGCATCTGTTTTAATATTTCAGCATTTATAGTGGAATTCAGTATACTTTTGGTTATTAGAGAATGAAATTTTACATTTATGGGTTGTTTTTATTATATATTAAGATTTAATAAGAATATTATACGATGATAGGATCATTTCGTTTATGGGGTGCTTCTATTGTGTCTAAGACTTGGTAAAGAATGATTTTATAGGATATTTATAGCATGATCATAAAATGGTTAAAGGGTAATAAAATGACTATAGAATGATTTCAAATGTATTGAATAGCCGTAGGACGATAACACATTTTAAATATGACTTGTAGAGTTATTATAGTAAGATTATAGGATCGTTATGTGCTGATTTTTGGATTACAAAATTATTATGGGGTGCTTTTATGATTATATAATGACTATTTGATGATTCTTATGATTTTAAGATTATATTTGATTATGAATAGTCCTAGGATGATTAAACCATTAAAATTATGACTTGTAGAGTTATTATAGTAATATTATAGGATCGTTATGTGATGGTTTTTGAATTAAAAAATTTGTTATGGGGTGCTTTAATGATAATATAATGACTATTGGATGATTCTTATGATGATATAAGAATGATTTGAAGTTTATAGGAAGACTATATCATTATCAGAAAACAAATCAAAGGTTTTAAAATAATTTATTGCATACCAAATAGTCATATGATGATGAGATATTTAAAGTTTGATTGTAGAATGATTATAGGATGATTATAGGAAGATTAAAGAAGCATTCTAAGACGTTTTTTATGTTGATGGATGATTATGGGGTGCTTTTATATTTAAGTCATGCCAATAGGATGCTTATATGATGTTTAAGGAATGATTTTAAAATTATAGGAAGATTATATCATGGTAAAAAAATTATTTAAGAATTGTTTAATGATAAAATCAGCTTCTTATCGACTAAAATATGAGATCGGTAATAAGTTTTTTAACAAAACAAGAATTAGAGGTAAGTTAAGCGAGTTTATGACATTCTCAGTCACTTTGTTTTGTTGTAAGTTACTTTTCGTTTTAGCGGTGTTTTGTTTGTGCTTCCGAAATATATTTTCTGAACCTAAAACACACATTTATATAATTGTGGAATTTTTATATTTTCTAACCAAACCAACCAACCAGAAACAACTTAAAGACTATTCAGTTCTTTTAAATAGAAACTTCCAGTTGTAAAATTCAGGACGTGATTTGTTCATTCCAATGAACAATGAGTTAAAAATAATTTCTAATTTCGATAAAAATTTTCGGTGTTCGTGTTGTTATTTGTTCATGCTTCACTGCACAATGCAATAACATTCCTTTCAACGGCTGATCGACCTCTAGAACGCACACTGAGCTTACCATGACTTACACTGAGTTAACAATACAACAACTTTCACTGAGATATTTAAAGGCACCATGCGCTACGTAGCACAGACCAGAAATTAATCGAATTTCAAAAATTTCCGACGACACGACATGTGGCTCCAAGTGAAAAGTATTTGGCGGAAAATCAATACTCGTAGATTCGTATTAGTATCTTCCAAATACATGCATGCATATAAAGAGAATGTGGTGGGGGATAACTTTTTCCGAATTACTGCGACATTCACTAAAAAAAAGGTTATCGGTGAGCAAAGTTCTTGTGGCAAGTTGACTTGACAGCAATTCCAGTTCTTCAAAGTTAGAAAACTTCACTTTTTTCCCTTTTTTGGCATCTTTTTTTCGGGATGAAATCCATGAAAAATTTATGGCCAACATTATATTTCAGTTCGTTTTATCCCTATAGGGATTTAAGAGTTGGAATAAGTCAGAGGAAATCCCGACATAAATCGTGAGTAACGCCGAAAAATATTAAATTTCTCTCCGATGCTACGATTGAGGATTTTTTAGTATTCGACATATTCCTCCTCCCCCCCCCCCAAACTATTCTACGAAAGGATACAAGATGCTGTCTCTTCTTCTTAAATAAATTATTAATTTACTAGCCGTAACCGAAGCAGTCGTTCCTTCAGTTATTCTTTACTAAGAAAAAAGTCTTAAGAGTCCCACCACGGACAACATAAAAACTGCCATTTGGCTTAGGTCCAGTTAGTGATGTGTAATAAGAATCATATTATTTATGTAATTATGTGCAAAGAGTAATCATAAATAAGCTTATTAATCTTAAAAAATCTCCAGAGGATTAGGTCTTATAAAGATAAACAACTAAATGATAAAATCTCAATGGACAACGGCCACAGAGTGAAAGATAGCATCGCAATCACGCATCAGGTCAGAGATCACAGCGAACAAAAATGGAAAATTGTTTAATACCAATGGTCGTAAAGTAGGAAAACTGCAAAATGTCAAGGGTCATCAATGGTCTGAATACATAAATGGGCCTAAATAAAGGGTTAAACCCCCTTGGGGTTTTGCTTTGCGATTGATCGGGAAACTACTGACTGCTCAAAACTTGGTTTGAGCCAGTAGCGCAACAATCAAGTTCGTGATGTGATGTGCTTGGCTTACCCTCCTAGTGGTGATCCCCGGGCAACAATGTTTATAAATATATCCTTTTCCTCCATATATGTATATGTATATATGTAGTCTAGGTAACGGGGGTTACCACCCTGCGGTACCAAAAAAAAACTCCGCTAATGAAACCGGCACAACGCCTCGCATAAGTAATGATCGAATAATGACGACTTTTGGCTATTGTACCCAGACGAAGATTGGTTTCTGAAATGTGAGGATGGTCCTTCCTCAAAATGCCAGATTTCTTCGACTGGAACGTTAGTTTCTTCGATATTATTTGGACATACTGGGAGTGAGCGAAGTAAGATGGTTCGACGCGGGAGAGTACCAATCCTCAACGTGTAACACTGTGCTACTCTACCCCGATAAATTCTCCGGCAGTCCCCGTGAATCTGGAGTGGGTCTGCTGCTACCGCCAGCAGCACGCAGAGGCCTTATTTCCTGGCACTCTACGGCCTGACGGCGCGTCACGATCATACAGTGTTACGCCCCAACGAATACCTCGACTGAGGATGAGAAGGACAATTTATACAGTCAGCTAAGCGCTGTATTCAACGCAACGCCGAACATAGATATTGTCATCGTGCTGGGGGAATTGAATGCCAAGGTAGGCAACGGCAATAAAGGACTAAGACATGTGATTGGGAAGCACGGCTTCGGCGGACGTAATGACAATAGTAAAAAAAAATTTGTTGATTTCTGTAACACCAACCACTTTGTCATAGGAGGCACCATGTTTGGGCATAAGACCTGCCACAAAGTCCTGCTGGGTGTCAACTGACAGGCAATCATCATCCAACCAAATCGACCATGTGGCGATTGGCCGACGTTTTAGAATCTTTAGACGTCCGAAACAGACGAGCAGCCGACATGGGTATGGTACGGGATCATCACCTTACCGTAACTACTGTCCAGTTACGTACTGCATCAGTTCAAAGACTCCGCAATGTCATCCGAATGCCTAGGTATAACATTGACCGGCTAAAGATCCCCACAGTTCCCCAACAATTAAGGGATCATTTATCGCAAGGAGTGGAAGCAATCAGCAGCTCACTGCCGATTTGTACCCTGCCTACATTATATACATCTAGGTTTTCTTTCACCAAAAACTCTTAAAGGTACTCGGAGGAGCACCGATATAAATAAGAGGGGGCGACTGCTTCCCCGCCCCTTCTCTAACACGAGCTACTGGATCTCATCCGGCAACTCGTTTGCCTCTAGTAGTTCGATCTTATCCAACTCCCCTTGTGTGATGTGTGGTTGTGGAAGGGCAGCAAGGTTTTCCAAAGTAGGGACCTCATTTGCTCCCTCTTGTCCTTCCGTGATTTCCATCACACTATCCCCCTGAGAGCCCTCTTTCTTCCTTCCTTCCTGTATCTTATTGAGTGTCCTGAGGACTTTATTGTGTCTCGGCTACGGGAGTCGATGGAGATGTTAGTGAGCACCCTATCATCTTCCTCCCGGCAGCTGATCATTTCCACCATTCTATGTGGAGCCCCTCGTTCTGCGCTCCGTTCAGGGAAATGGATTTTTGATCTCTTTGGGAGAAACACCGATGTTATTATCGGTTAAAGTAGTTCATCGCAGTCCCTTGCCACTAGTTTTGGACCTTCCATGAAATGATTAGAGCGTGTGCCTTCAGCCAAGCGGCTATTTCCCCGTCGCAACAATCAACCAGGTTCATTCCCGATCTGAAATAGACGCTCCGCGAAGATAGCCACCTTAATCCGTATGACAACTAAAGAGATGTATTTCCTGTTCCCTCTATTTATAATCGTTGGTTTTGACGAACGCACGTTTTGCGCACGCAGTTGAAACGCGCACGCCTGCGGAATCGGGCCAATGTATGCAAAACTGTTTGTGTCGGATTCAATTAAAAAAAACACTTTATTTTACAATCGTTGTTGTAAATAACTGCCTACACACTGCAGTACAAGCAACAAATACGCACTGCACAAACAAAAACACACAAACACTAAACTAAAACAGAATTGTGGGAATGAATCCAAAGCACATCACGCACAAAAGCCACCTAATCATGTGGCACAGATTTGTTACATTTTCATTTGTATCTGGCTGTGAATTCCAAATTGAAGAACAGCTCACTTAATGCCTCACTACAAACCAGGAAGAAATTGTCTTCATTTTCGATTCAGTTGCGATACATTTGGCGAAGTTATGAAACGGTTCACTCGCCGCTTTCTTGATTATTTTCGTTATTTTCTATGCCGTCATCATTATCATCATCGTCAGCATAGTCAGGATAGTCAGTGAAGGCTGTCGAAGTACATGCGTACAACAACAAGCGAACATGAACACTGGAACGGGGAACCAATATACCATCATACCAGACTCCTCCTGCATCATCGATTCAAGTGATATGGAAGCCACAATTTATTACCTTTTGCAATTTGTGCACATACTCCTCGCCGACCCAGCCGCCAGCTGCTGCTTCCCGTCTCATTGGCTCGGTTGAACGTTTATAGAAATGATGTGAGAAATGGTGTTTCCTCCAAGCAGTTCCAAGCATCTATAAACTGAATGTTCACGATGATGACGATGACGATGTGGGCTCCGTCTCCTAACCGATGCCTACCGCAAGCGCACAAGCAATAAACATATTTCAGGAGTCGTATATGAACTGGAGCTGGAGCAACAGTAACATCGACTGTTGATGGGGCTGATTGTTGCCTGTGCACTAGGGACTAAGGTGCGGGAGTCATCATCACCATCATCATCACATCATGGAACTTCATTTACTGCTCTCGCTAGCATGCAACACATATTGCGATTTTCTTGATTAGCAAAATTGTTACATGAGAGGAGAATGTGTGTGCGAGTATGAACACTGGGGAGCTGATACAGATATACACAATAATAATAATAATAATAATGAAAATAATAATAACGACGACGGTGACGACGAATCGACAGCCCTATGGCCGTCGTCGATCCATCAATATGTACAGAACATGGATATAGGATTTTCCATTTGGAGTCGTGCACTCAGCGTGCTGAGCAGTATACAACGAAACAATTTTATGAAGTGATATTTTGTCTAAGGAGCGGTAATAAAGCATCGCTATCCTCGAACGTCTCTGTGTATGTGTGTGTGTGCATTACCAACAAGTGGAGCGCAAAATTGTTGCAATTTGCAATTGCAGTTAGTGCTCAGGACAAAAAAAAAAAATTTAATTCTAGGTACATGGAAAACCCCGGAGCATTTGTTAGAAATATTTACGATTTTTTGCATAAACTGCAGATTCAAATTGGCTTATATTGAATTTTGTGTGTAACCAGTTTTTTGTGTAACCAAAATAGAAGCGATTCCAATTTGGCAGACCACAATTGTTTGCTTAATGATGATGAGATGAACTTTTTTCTTAAAATTTCTTCGTTACCGAATGCACTCATTGTATTAAGGGTCGTTTTCGACGCTTAAAGTATTCAAATAAAAGAAAAAGTTATCTTTTAAGCGAAATTGGTAAAAAAGAGCAGGGTAGGCTTTTTTGGAGACACGGCCGTGGGTTTTGAACGTGACAACGTCTGCCCGGGACGAAAGAAAAAAACACGAACGAGCATCTCAAAATAGTATAGTCTTGAAAATTCCAGATCCTAATGACCATATCCCAGGAAGAACTCATATAGTCGGATCTTAGTCCTACATTCCGAATAACATGCGAATCGCTTAAGAAATGGCTTTGTTCCAGAAATTCCAGACTATAATGAACATATTCCAGAATTTCCATAGAAAGAAGTCTTATAGTCGCATCTTAGCCCTCATTCCGAATTTCATGCGAATCACTTTTGAAATTGCTTTGTTCCCGAAATTCCAGATCATATGATCATATTCTAGAATTTCCATAGGAGTAAGTCTTATAGTTGCATCTTAGTCTTACATTCTGAATTTCATACGAATCACTTGAGAAATGGCTTAGTTCTCAAAATAGTCTCCCTTAACAGCGTGTCATAACAGTGTGACACTTAACAGTGTGTCATAACAGTCACTTAACAGTGTGTAATAACAGTCACTTAACAGTGTTTCATAACAGTGTCTCACTTAAGATTTTACTTTTTGAACATGCACCCCCTTGTAGTGAGACGTTGTCACGTCACAAAAGCAGTTTTCTCGAATTTTCCGGGCAACTTCCAATTTTTCTTTCCGTAAAAACCTTACTCGGACTATAACGAACATACGAACGAACAGACGTTGTGCTGTCCAAATTTCAATAAATTTGCTTGAGATCGTTTTGTGAAGTTATGAAGAGCTTTTTGAAATGAGGGTTCTCTAGGAGTTCTTTTGGGGGTCTTTTGGTGGTTTTTTGATGGTCTTTTGGTGGTCTTTTGAGGGTCTTTAGAGGGTCATTTGGGGTTCTTTTGAAGGTTTTTTGTGGTCCTTTTGGGGTTTTGAGGATCTTTTGGGTTTTTTAAAGAATCTTTTATTTATATTATACTTTTGTTGGCCTTTGGGGGGTTTATTAGGGGTCTTCTGGGGATCTTCTGGGAGTCTTTTGAGGGTCTTTCGGAGGTCTTTTTATGATTCTTTTGGGTGTTTTTGGGGTCTTTTTTTGTGTCGTTTAGGGGTCTTTGGGGAGTCTTGAGTGTCCTTTGTGAGTTTTTTGAGGGTCTTTTTGTGGTCTTTTGGTGGGTTCTTGAGGGTAATTTTTGATCTTCTGGGTGTCTTTTGTGGGTATTTTTGGGGTCTTTTGGGGTTTTTTGGTGGGTCTTTTTGATTGTTTTTTGGGCGGTCTTTTGTAATTCTTTTGAGGGTCCTTCTGAGATCTTTTAATGATTTTTGGGGGGGTTTGGGGGGGTTTGGGAGTATTTTTATGGTCTCTTGATGTCGGGTCTTTTAGAGATTATTTTGCCTACAACATCAAAAAGTTTCACTTCAAACGCGCGGAAAAGTTACACGCACTGTTTTTGTAAGTGAAACTACTTTACGATTTTGTGTTTCGATTTTGTGTTACATTTTTGAGTTCTTGTAACTAAGTCATTTCTCAAGCGATTTTTATGAAATTCGGTATGCAGGACTATTATGGGACTATAAAACTTGCTCCTATTGAAATTCTAGGATACGGTTATTAGGGACTGGATTTTCGGGAACTAATCCATTTCTGGAATTTCGGTAAATAATCAATTTCTCAAGGGATTTCTATAAGACTTGTTCCTATGGAATACTGGGAAAAGGTTATTGGGGACGGGTATTTCGGGAACTAAACCATTTCTGGAATTTTGGGAACCTAAGCCACTTCTCTGTCTGTTTTTGGGGGTCTTTTGGGGAGACTTTTGAGGCTCTTTTGGAGTCTTTTTAGGGTCTTTTGGGGGTATTTTAGGGGTCTCTTGAGAGTTTTTCGCCCCACAACATCAAGAAGTTTCACACGGCGCGTAAAGGTTACACGCAATGTAACACCTTTTGTAATTTTCCCGAATTTTCTTTTGCTAAACATTTCTCCAGGAACATAACGAACAAAACAAAAAAGGAATTACGCAAATCCATCGTTCGAATCGTGAGTTAGCAGCTGGTTAAAAATTGGACAACAATCATAGCATCACGAAGAACAACATTAATACGATATTGGTGGCACCATATCTTGCCTTGGCCAATAACTTTTCATAATAAACGGCAAACGGTTTTCGAAATATTTACGTTAAAACAAAAGAAGCATTCTGATCAAAAAAGACCCCAACGTAAGTCTACATATATACTATTATACTACTTATGAAATTTAAGCAACTACCAATAAATCGAACAAAAACCACAGATCAATGACCCATCATTTCACATCGGTGAACCGCAACAACAAAATAAAATATCTAAATGGAAACAATTTCCTAGCAGTAATGTGTAGTACTTAGTATCGATTAATGGCCAATCAAAGTGTAGCGCAGAAAGTCCGCTTTCCTAGATCTAAAAAATTCATAAAGAAACCATCTGTTGTCGATTGAAAGATATTCCCATAATTGTGTAACTCCTTGACAAAGCACAGCTGGCGAATAATAATCGTATATCTGTTCGTATATCTCGAGAATGGAGGAACATTTTGCGTTAAACTTCATATCTGCTTCAGACAGCCAAACTCACAGACAGGCAAACGACACTCAGCTACAAGGTATAATATTTATTCTCGACTTTTTTGCCGTCAACAAGGCTCAAAAACATAAAGTCACGCAACTGCCATTATGAGCCTACAGAAGGCAAAGTTTTCATTAGAAACCCCCTTGAGAGGCTAAGTATCGTGGTTATGCGTAGATTACTGAATTTTACATTAAATGCGGCACTGAACTAAGGACAAAAGACCGTTAGGCAGACCTACTTGGTACTATATACATATATATATCTAGAAATTACTAGCAATTTGCGGTGTATGAAATGCAAAGGTAGAAAGTTTGGTTCAACGGATAATAATGTTGGCACAGGTTTAGCTTTGGAATTTAGTCAGACGTATATAAGTGTTTGGATAAAGTTGAGTAATCCCTTCACCTGCATCTCAACTTAATCTGGAAACAGAAACCTAACTTTCTAATGAATGGATACACACATTGTGTTACGGGATTAATATAAGATATTCAGTTAACATTTAGGTCTGCAGTCTACACAATCTATACAATTTGTTTTATCAAAGGAGTAATGGAATCCTTTAAATATCTCGGGTTAATTGTAGCAGTGGATAACTGCAGTGCGAAAGTTCGACTTCATAAAATCTGGCCGTACTTTTTAAATTACGGAATTTACTTACTAGTAACTATAACTTTGTGGTTGCTGGTAGGGAACACCAAGATTTGGTTGTGTAGCAAAAAAAAAGCTTCAGAGAAATGGAGAGGACTAATATTTGGACTGTACATTTCTACTCAACATCAATGTGAAGTTGTACTCGTAAAAATGCAAAAAATCCTGCTCACACCAAACCTTCAAAGTAAGTGTGATTGTATCATACGTGAAAATTGAGGCGCTGGGACATAGGTCCCAAAAGAAAAAATTGGGACTTATGTCCCACTTAAGGACATATGTCCCAAATCGAATTAGGGACTAATGTCCCTCCCCATCGGGACATAAGAACAAAACAATATGTTGGGACTTGCGCCTTTTTACCGGAGCCATTTTATGTATCACAACATATTTTTTTGGACTTATGTCCCGATGGGGAGGAAATGATGGAAATCTGATCAGTTGTTGATTTGCCTGGGATGAAACCACACTGCTATGGACCAATGATGACTTAAGCGTATGCTAATTCTGGGGCCTCTGCTAATTTCGTTTATGCTTGATGGCGGCAGCATAATGTGATATTCAGTCATTGGTCGAGCCTCCAATTCCTCAGTAAGCTGGCCATTTACCAACTCATTGAAGTGCTCTTTCCATCACTCTAAGATGCCTTTAAGATGGGCGATCAGATTACCCTCTTTGTCCTTGCAGTATGTGCAACGCGGTGTATATTGCGTCATACCGTGGACTCTTTGGTAGAACTTCCACGCCTGGTGCGGTCCTCGTTCTCTATACTGTTCTAGTTCACGGACGAGATTCTTCTCCCAGGCTGCTTAATTTCGCCGGTGAACTGTTTTTCATATCTTCTGAGCTCTTTATATTCATCTTCGCGTGCCCGCGTTCTATGATATGTTGCATTAGTGGGTACGCAACCTTCTTACGTTCAGTCGCTAGCTAATATTCGTCATCGAAGAAGTCGATATCTACGACTACTGCCTAATATGGAGTCAGCAGTACTAATGACAGTATTTCTAAGGCGTGCCCATTTCTCTTCTCGAATCTGATTTGCGGATGCAGTCTTTCGTATTGATGCAATCCGCGCTCGGACCATCATACCTAAAGGATAATGGTCCGAGTCGACGTTGGCACCTCGGTACGTTCGTACCGTCATCAGGTTTGGGTTGTGGCGGCGATCTATCAAAGTAGATTACGTTGAAAAAAGGGGGGAAACTTGCGTCTGCATTCCTAATACGGGTACTACTGATCGCCCCTCGTATATTCACTTGCTAACAAAACTTGTCGCAATTTAAAGTTCAAACCAAATTTAATTTGGCCGCATTATAGATATCGGGTGGCTATATAATAACATGCGTTGCGACTAATTCGTAATTAAATAAATACAAATAATAACTAACTAACTAACAAAATAATAGCTAAATACAAATACAGAGATGGAAGAAATGTTGTATACTTATTACCATCGCACATCGCAATCCAATTGGACACAAACCAATTATTATCAGGCTTCAACTCCGAGTACTCGCACAAGCTCCAATTGTTTGTTAGCTAATAACAGTGGAAAGCAGTGACCATCATCATCATCATCATCATTTGTTTAGCTAAATTAAATAAACCGCTAAATGAAAATGGAAATAATTAATTTCCATTTTATATGCTGTGTTGGAAATTAATTTCGGGATCAGTTCATCAGTTCAGTCGGTTTGGTTTTGTCTATTGGTCATTTGGTCCTGCCCTCTGCCCTCCTATCAACTATTACGCACAGAATAGATAGAGATTAGTTTCACAATACTCATGCAGAACAGATAAATGCCTTTAAGTGACATCGTTATGCGGAGGATTTTTGTATGTACTTTGAAATCCAGCTAAGTTTTTCCTAAAATTGCTGTTTCTTACATTCATCCAAACGGGTAGGATTTTCTTGTCATTGTCTATTAATGTCGAATGTTGTTTCCAAGAGGAACTCTTCAGCGCGAAATTAATTGGACATGTTTCTTTGGTTGTTGCACGGGGAACTGTTGACCGTTTGTATGTAGGCTGAGATCGCGAAATAAATCATTGCAATGAAAGAAATGCCCCGGCATTTGACAAAGACTGATGAACTTACTTTCGATTTGAATTACTGGCTAAAGTGGAAAATGGACACAATCCTTTCTATAGTAATCTGAGATTTCGAACTGGTTGTGTGGAAGTTACAATAAATTGGCAAAAGTTCATGATATGTACGTTTTACAGGGAAATCATGTGCTGTTTGAAAGTTTTTGTGCTTTTCCTGAAATTTAGACCAGCGACAGATCAATTCCACTGTGCTTGAAAAACCTTCTTTTCTTTAAATAAAGGTACATATCTTGATCAAGTCACTAATGGTTACTTTAGTCTATATAGGACTATAGGACTTATAGTCACTAACCGTTCCCTTTTTTTAATGATTCCCAACTAAACAATTATGTAATCTATGTTTTTATGTTTTTTCAGGATTACTTTTGGATTAAATCTACTGAAGAGATAAAACAATTTAACGAAAGGTAAGTTTTATATTTCCAACTAATATGAAATAAAAGAATAAAAGGTTTTGATTTACATACAAGTCATACAAGTACAAACATATTTTATTTATCGAGAGCCAGTTGTGGGAGGGGTTGCCTATAAATAACTGATCCGTTTTAAATGCTTTCATATGAGTGTTACACAGGCAAGTCTGTCTGTCTGTCACTGTCGGTTTATATGTCATTCTGTCACGCTTTTTAAATTCTCTATATTAACTTCGCGGTCAGCCGTCAGCCGAATAGGGGGAATAACTCGAAATGCATCAGAATTGCAAGTGGCCGTAACTATCTCTGACTGGTGGAAGTGCGATCAAACCTCCACGTGGTGGCCGCCGGTAATTTTACTCTTATCAGGAAAAGCTGAATGATCGGGATAGTCCTTCAAATTAAGGTTGGCGCGAGGCTAATAAGCTCGCCCGTACAAAAACTATATTACGGAACTCCAAATCAGCCTCGGATACACTGACGAACGACGACGACCACGGCAACGAAAACGGCTAAACGGTTTAAAATTTTTCTGATGGAACGTACGCTCACTGTATAGATCTGTCAAAATATAAGGCTGGCATAACAGCAATCCAGGAGATGCGGTGACTTACAAAAATCAGAATATGACATATAATACAGCTGTCATGCAACACATCATGTGCTCGGAGTGGGGTTTCTAGTCAGCAAAAGAACGAAACTGAAATCCACTGTTATCGGCTTTAAATCAATAAATGATCGACCCTTCGCGTGCGGGGAAGAATTAAAAACATAAGCCTCATAAACGTTCACGAACCTACAGAGGATTCCCCAGATGACGAAAAAAAAAGAATTCTTTGAATCAGTCGAACGTCAACTCCATACATGCCTCAGTATGATGTAAAAATCATTCTGGGAGATATTAATGCAAAAATAGGTAGGGAGCCAGTATTCAGGCCGTACATTGGCACACATAGCTTACACGAGAACACTATGGACAACGAGTCATAGAGATGGCAGCAAGCAATAATTTTGTCGTTGCGAGTACAAGGTTTGCGCGTAAAAAAATTACACAAAGCCACCTGGGTATCTGAAGATGGAACCACTCGCAACCAGATAGACCACGTGTAACGTGTTGATAGACCGCCGCCACAACCCGAACCTGATGACGGTATGAAGGTACCGAGGTGCCAACTTCGACTCGGACTATCTTGCTGGTATGGTGCTCCGCGCGTGGATTGCATCATCACGAAAGACTGTATCCGCGAATCAGATTCGAGCTAACCCAGCTGCCCTTCGCAACGAAGTTGACCATGACCAATGTTATAAAATGAATATTCGGCGCGACAGACCGTTTCGGTCCAAGGCATAGCTTCTCGCGACCATTTGTGTAACGGCGAGAGGAACAGTCCTCTATAAGTCCATTCAGATACTGGCTTACGCAGGCGATATTGACATCGTTGGTAGAAGCCCAAGAGCTGTAAAGGAAGCTTTTATCCAGATCGAGCGGGCGGAACAAAATCTGGGGCTGCACATATATGGCAAAACAAAGTACATACATGGTGGCCACGTCTGCGAGTAGAAGATCCAACATTGGTACCGCAATTTAAATAGTAGAGCGCGAATTTGAAGTAGTGCAATGTAGCAGCCGATAACAGCATGGAACCAGAAATACGCGCACGGTTTCTTCAGAATTGAGAATTGTGTTGGCTCCGTATTTGAGGAAGGACGATTCCGAAGACTATAATGATGAGATCTACGAGCGTTACCGCGATGTTGACATTGTGCAGAGAATTAAGCTCAGAGTTTAGGGATGCAAAACTGGATGACATCGGCTCAAAATCGGGATTGGTGGAGAGACTTTTTGCAGGAGGCCAGAACCGGACCCCGGTTGTAGAGCCAAATATGATGATGATGATATTAACTTCGTGTGTCCGTGGCTGGCTGGCTGGCCGGTTTAATCTTGCGATCAATTTTTAACCCAATTGCGCGCTGCCTGGTCAAAAGCCTGCCTTCTCGCGACCATTCGTGTTATGCGTGTTATATTTTTCCTTCTAATCCCAAAGGCACATTAAGAAGCTTTCCGTTACAAATTATTCTTATTACTCTCGGACATTTGTCAGACTTTTGCGAGAGATTGGTCTTTCTGGGATTCGAAGCCTCGAGCCTTCTACTCAGAAGTCTAACGCACTAACCACTTAAGCCACGGCGGCCACGACGGCCACGACGTTTACTTTTTGGCCAAGCATGCGGTCAGTGAAGGAACAAAATCTGTTTCTAAATATACCAGCTCTAAGTAAATATCGGCGTCATCTTATCTTTGTCTTTTTTAAGACACCACCAAATAAAGTGGGCGACGTGGCTCAAGAGGCTTATACGGGAGCCCCTCGACCCTGAGGCCTGATTACATCAAAATTTTTACAGAGTCAAAAAATTTTCTGCAATTCCAACTTTGAAACTCAGTAGTCCAACACTCTAACCTCTTGGGCCCACTTCAGTGGGCTGTTCGTTCGTTGGTAAAATTAGAAAATTCTGGAAAAACTGAAAGAGCTTTTTTTCCACGGGATTTTTGCATGAACTCTCGACCATAACTCACGATGGAGGTGGTGGTCAGTTTGGTGGGGGTTAGTGGGATGGATCGATTACGTACCAGATAGAGTATTTGTATGGTGTGTTGTTTAAAATAATTGAAGATTAAACTCTCAAAGACACAAGATCTGTGCATCATTTTGGAAACAGGTTTAACCCGGCGTAGCCCTGGAGCTACCCCATATTTTCTAAAGGACATTGGCGCTCTGATCTCTCTATCAGAAATATACAAAATACAAAAAAGACGAATGCGTGCAGAAATATCAATATATCACAAATGCTATTATTATTTATCCCGTGATCGTCTAGCGTCAATTTAATGCTTTATCTGCATTTCAATGATAGCTTTAGCTGCCAATCAAATCTTATCGCTAATTAATTTACCTACAGCAGCGTTCTCCACCCTTTCGCGACTAAATCCTAATTTTACTGTCTCCCTTGTGTGCCTTTTAAGTCTCTGATTATCTCATTTTAGTATGCAGGTCGATGTTTTTGTGTTTTGCAACCCCTAGAAAGTGTACGATAGCAGTGTAGTGAATAATACCCTGTCACTGTCACAGCGGCAATCACCCGCTTAGCAAAAGGGTGCACTACCACAAAGAAACTCACACAGAGTTTTGTTGAAATTAAAGAACAAAAGATAGAATTGCAAGGTTAAAGGTGTGGTTGGTTTATTGTTAAGTTGTTTTTTTTTTTTTTGCTGTTGTCGTTCGTTCAGTACACAAACACATACAAACACAAGGTGCAGTTATTCATTTTAGCCTAATTCCGCACTTAAGCTCGACAACCTCCTCTCTCGTTCAATTAAGTTGACATTGTCAAACCTATATACTACCGACTGTTAACAGGGATCTTTCGATATAAAAACAACAAAACAGCAACAACAAATGTTTGCCAATTATAAACTTACGCATAACAACAGACCTACATTTGCTTGCCTTACTTTGCTGGATTTGAACACTCGTACTCCGTCTGTCGTTGTGTTTTGTTGTTCAAGTACACACAAATCCTTGTTGGACTGACTTGGAGAATATTAATTAGCAAAATTTTGCACACACACACACAAATCTATCACCTGATCTGACCCAAGTGGAACAAAGAGTATACAGTACAGAGTACAGCCCTCCCTAATGCTTTGTTTTGTGTTATCGCTTTTGAAATTTTAATTGCTTTCATTTTAATTCGCTGCTGTGTCTGAGATTATATCCCTCCCATTGGTGGATTTTTTTTGCTGTGTTTATTGCAGATTACTCAGATAATTTTATTTCAGACATTCTCTGTTGCATGAGGTACTTCATTTCCTTGGGGAGGTGCTGCTGGTGTTAAAATCAGATACAAAATTTAGATACCAAGTTGAGATAAAGTTTTTCATTATGAGAGTTGGTTTGTTGTTGGTTTTTGTTAAATTGAATTGCATTTAGTTGGTTTTTTTTTGGCAAAAGGTGACCAGCTCTTGAAAAACGTTTGAAGCTCACAACCATGCAATAATATATCAAAAGCATGGCCGGTTCAAGAGCCATCAGACTAAAGTATAAATAAGGCAAACGAAATTGTCCAACTATCAGACTTGACCATAACCACAGCTATTTTCCAAAAGAGTATCTCAATAAGAATGCTAGAAAGAGATCAAGTTGAGAAAATCAAAACCAACCTTCTCCGCCATGCATTTACCTGGTATATTGACGGATCAAAAACAAAAAAAAAATCTGCAACCGTCTTCCAGTCAGAAACACTAGCAATAGAAGCCTCCACATTAGAATGTATCAGAAGAAGGTAAAGAAGACGAGAGTTCTACAAGATATCTGACAGCCAGGCAGCATTAGTAACCTTAAGAGACCCAGTCTTCAACTTAACGTAGAGCTGCTACTGCCACTTAATAGAACTGGGTATAACTAACCAAATTCCCCTAATGTGGTCACTCTGGCATTCCAACAAACAAGGCAGCCGATCTCTGTGCGAGAGAAGTACAGATAGAATCTCCGCACGCCGCGAGCCAGGCAGTACTTATTTCAGAAGCTCTCTAAACAGAATGGCATTCCAGGAAACGAGACAGCCCATCTCTGTGCGAGAGAAGATACATCATTGGTAGAGTGGAGACGAGCTCCTCGCTTACCCACCTTTCGGCATGAAGCATACTAATTGTGCCATCTTCCCATCTAGCGTTGCCCTCTTGCGAGAGTAAATCTTTAGGCCCCACGAAGCATTCCCAGAACGAAACTGGGTCCGCAACCATAGTTGTCACAGACCAGGCAGTCCTCCGAAATGATCCACCTGGTCCCTGAGTTCACGAAGGTCAACCTTATCTGTTGGGCAAGACAACTCCCGTGATATCAATGGCTTCAGTTGTTTAAGGTATAAGGCGATTTCAAAGAAGACCCTGGCGGCACATCTATCCGGAACCTAACCATATCACCTGTCAACAAGATAGCAAGCTATCACGATCCGAGACCTTGGCCAGATCTGGCATCTAAGGTCACCCGTTCGTACACGTGTGAGCGCCTGGGCGATTGCAAAACAGACTCTGGCAGCACATCCTTCCGGAACTTCGAACCATATCATCTGCCACTAGGACAGCAAAGCCATCCTAGGCCCGCCCAGGATAGCTTGCTCTAACACAGACCTGTATGATAGGGTCGCTAAAGTACGAAGACAGTTCCCATCCTGAGCATACTCTAAGTATTCACGGCACTGTCCCTTTATCTTCCATTCCCATATATACAGTAAGATGCAGCTAGACACCGCAAAAAGGACGAGAGAAGGTACATGAAGTCGTGGTTGGAGTTGGGGATTGAGCCCCGGGCTTACCTGGCTTTCGCCTTTAAGCCACTCCTTATATTTTGCTACTTAGCGGTCCTCCCTTTGGAGTAAACCGTTTCTTATTCTGCCGTTTTAAGTCCTGCAACATAACGGTTAGATATTATGCTGCAATTTGAACCTCACGGTTAGAGAGAAGGTACAGATAGAATCTTAGCTTGCCCCGAGCCATGTATTTCTTATTTCAAGAGACACCTAAATAAAAAGGTCAGTGACTGGGGAAACAATGCTATCGAAGCAGACTGGGAATCATCGCCCGGGATGATACAAATCAAAAAGCTTCTTAATATAACACAATACATCAAGACGTAAAACTCAAGCTGGAGCGGCAAACATGATCGTTTAGTAAAAATGGGGAAATACCAAACGGACCGCTACAAATTCTGAAACAAGAGCATTTCTTATCGCCTCATCATGAGATACGAAGGCTCCTTCGATGTCTCTAGGAAGGCGGATAGCGCGATTTCCTTACTCGACCCCTCTATACTTTCCGTCAGCTCCTACAGTGCATTCTTCGTAGATCTGCCCGCTCTCTACGCATGTTGATTGGAGTGTAGTGGTTCTCATCACAGTACTTCCCACCTTATGTAATTATCGATAACCTTCTCGATAGTCTTTTGGACAAACGAAGTTTGGCTAATTGGTCTGGAGGACTTGGGATGGGTGGGATCTTTCTTTCCCACTCTCGGTATGAATACCACCTTTGCCCATCTCCAGCTTGTCGATATGAACTCGAGTGCTTCTGAATATTCTAAGAAATGTGGAAGGTGATTTTTAGGGCTGGAAGCTTTTTATTGCCCATCGGATTCTTTGTTCAGTGCAGATCTGCGAGACTTTCTTTCAGTAATTCTTACTTGCCATGAGGTGGTTCATCCTCATCTCGGGATTTATGCTGGCTTATCAATATAGGTAGTGGTTTGCCTGGCTTGGCTCTCATTATTACTTCTGCAACTTTACATTGTCATCCAATTGAGGCGTTGAATTATCGTCATAATACAATCTGCAGTTATGCAGTTTTTGTGGGAAGAGGTTGGAAGATTTCCTCGAAATTCTTACTCTCCCACTTTTAATAACTTTCTGTTTATCAAAAGGAATATATCTTGTGACACTCGTACACAACTCGTTATACAACCGGCTATAAATCTCTCCACTGGTCCCGATTTCGAGTCGATGTTATCCAGTTTGGCATCCCTAAAGGCTTTAATCGTTGAAAAACGCATCAGTTTTCTATGTGACATCTTATGGAGTTGATCAAAACTCAATCTTCCCTACTGGAGTTTCACAAAATGTTGGTACAATCAACAGGATATAATTAATATTCCTGTCTAACTTACAGTAAAGTAAAACTTTTGCATAGGTATTCATATAAAAGTGAATTGCTTTGCATGACATACAATTTAGAAAAATTCCTAAATCTACATCCTTGCTCCGACGCTCACTCCCCACACCATTGCATTAAATAATTGCAAATCTACGCTAGACTATGGAACAACGCCAGTGATTCACAGAAGTGGACTTTTCATCAACCAACTTTACATGATGTTGTCCGCCAGGACTGCTGCATCATCATACTTCCTGTCTAAAATCGGCAAAAGATCAAAAAAAAGGTCCAAGTAGCCTGATTTGTGTATACACAGCTGACAACACATACATGTACACCGTGCAGAGTACAGTGGTGTATCTCGTACCGTTATCAGGATCTCATCTCAGATGTCAAGAAGCATAAATGCCGGCAAACACAACCCGCATAGTCGTCGGCAACATGGCCAATAGACCATCATGGGTGTCTAGCTGTCTAGCACACATACACTTGCACAAATCCCATCAAGGGAAATTTGCACTTTAACACATTCACTCCTTTGAGCGCCACAGGAGTTGAAGTTGTAGCTCTCTCAGCAAATCTGACGGAATTGAAAGTTCAACGAAGGTATTTTTGCCACCTTGACGAGCGTTAGAGAGCGGTGGATGGGAAAGAAGCACCCCACAGAACTTCACTAAATGGGAACATGAACGACACTGCACGACATGGCACGTATATCGTATAACACTAAGTCGTTGAGCGTTGTTGTCGTTTTTCAGGCAAAAAAAAAACATTCCCGGAAAATATGTAAATAAATAAATAATCTCTCGCTCTATCTATTTCTCTCTCTCATTCTCTCTCTCTCTTACTGTGTTACAGTGTTTAAGGAGCTCAATAGATGGCACATGATTCTTTATTGATGGTGTGGTGAGTAAGAAAAGCGTTGTTGCCAAACTTACGCAATTAACACTCACTGTTCCAATCCACATGGATGGCTGAATTTCTTGCAGCAAAAAGGTTAACAAATTTCTATAAAAATTTTAACATCAACTGTTTTGTAAATATACACCAGTGAGGGTGGTGTTGTGTGCACAACAACAAACCAGATACATTATAAAACAGCAAAATTGCCATCAAAAGGCAAAAGGCATCTTCCATAATCTAATCTACAACCAAGACACAAATTCAATGCCAAAAATACCAATCAAAGCACCCATCCCACCCCAGATCCCGTAATATTGCTGTCTGATCAGACTGTCGTTGTTGTTTTGTGTTTCGATTTGCGATGAAATAAGACAACGAATGGAAATTGGATGGAATTCAGGAAATTTATTTCCATTGATGACTAGAGGGGAATATTGAGAAACATTAAATTTTTCAGTTGTACGTTACAGTTCTTTGTTGTATTATTTGTTTTGTATTGTAAAAGGTGCACGGCAAAAGTAATGTCGTAATGTGATTTAGCTGCCAATTTGTTAGAAATTAAAAAAATTCAGCTCTATTTTCACGTAAAGTTTATTTGAACTTTGAAGATGTAAGATGGATTACATTAAGTTGAAAAAATGATATCGGTCAAATGACAGCCTCCTGACTTGATGAACATTTTGAATTGTTGCTCGTAGAACATCTGTCTTCAAATTGTTAACTTCTTCTTCAATGTTGACTTTCAAGACTAGCAAGGTTTGTGGTTTGTTGCGGTAAATGCGAGATTTCAAAATGCCACAAAGGAAGAAGTCTGGCGCCGTCGGATTTGGCGATCTGGCCGGTCAGATCAAAACGTCCGGAAATTGGTGTTTCAAAATCTCCATCGTTGCCTGAGTTGTGTGAGCGCTTGCTCCGTTCTGCTGGAACCAACAATGCTCGATAAACAATTCAGCAACTTGCATTAAAAAAACTCGTTCAACATCTGTCAGTAGCGTTCACAAGTTACGGTTACGGTGGTGCCGTCTGCGTCCTCAAAAAAAAAAGGGCCAATCACTTTTTCACTGGAAATTCCGCACCAAACAGTCACTTTGAGATGATGCCATGGCTCTTGGTGCATTTCATGTGGATTCTCCGTGCCCCAGTAACGTATGTTTTGTTTGTTCACATACCCACTTAAGTGGTAAATGGCTTCGTCGCTCATTATGATTTTGGAAACGAAATCATCCTCTTCTTGCACCAGGTTTAACAGAGAGCATGGGAGTAATTTAACCTCACTTGACGGTCAGCAGGCAGTAATTGGAGAAGGGTTTGCACTTTGTAAGGGAACATCTATAGGTCTTTCACCAAAATTCGACGCAGCGAACGTCTGCTGATGCCAAATTGTGTGCATCGTTTTGCCGTTGTCTATGGAGGCATTGTCTGTTTAGGACGTCCTCGGCAACCAACCGCAGCGAACAACCATTAGTTCTGAAGAAGTTTTTCTAAAAGCTGGCATTACCATTGCGTAAGCTTTACCATATCTCCAATTCTTCTGGACTCTTCCCCACAAGTTGCAAAACAGCCTTTGTCCAGGCCATATCCAAAAAGGCAAGCCGTCGTCTCCTTCTTCGTACCGATTCATAGCATTTACATCCATTCTCTTCAAGATCATGGAAACGCTGATTCATTTTCTTGAAACTAACGAAATCGTTAGAGACTGGCAGTACGGATTTTGTGGGCAACATTCTACTGGTGATCTGATGGCTTATTTCACCGAACAGTGGATTCGGTCTTTGCATCAATTTGGTGAAAGCAAAGCTGTTGCTCTTGCTATTTTCAAGGAATTTGACAGAGTTTGGCGCGTCAAGCTCTTTTGTCCAAAATGCGTGCTTATAGAGTCGATGTAAAAACGGCTTCATTGGATTAGAGGCTATTTTTTTGACCGCTCAATTCTAATTGTCTTGGGCGTTTTTAAATCTAAAATGCATCACATAAATGCTGGCGTTCCCCAGGGCTCTGTTTTGTCCCCGACACTCTTTCTTATTTTTATTTATAATCTCTTGTCTACTACTTCTAATCCAATTCACTCTTTCGCCAACGACGCTTCTCATATAAGTTTGAGGAACGTCCCTCCACTTCTCATGTGGAAATCTAACAACTACGTATGTTAAGCACGGTAACAATTCTGACCTGGACAGCATAATAAAATGGGGAGAAAACAATCGAGTAGAATTTAACGCTTCCAAAACCCAATGCTGTCTCCTGTCGTCCAAGCTAGTCCTAAATCCTATGCCATTGTCCAGGAATGGGACTTGCATCGAGGAAACAAAGCGGTGCTCAAGATAAACAGCCAGTTGCATGCCACCTCTTCTTGAATTCAACCGCAATACTCGTCGCGTTCGAAATGTTCATCAGTTTACCCTTAAGCCCAGTTCAGTAAAGTTAAGTTCAGACTTTCTGCCGTACGTATGAGGAAGCTCTGCCAAGCTATGTTTTTCCACATCACTATGATCCACATCTATTTAAGACACAAGCTCATATAGACACCTCCTATTTTCTCCCCCTTTTCCTTAACGCCCAGGCTGTGCCAAGCATAAAGCCGAGCCTTATAAGGGTGCAAACTCCTTTACGAAACTCCTGCGCGAATTATAAAAAAACGAGCAATACAGGGTCAATACAGTAACAATAATTCCGCGTTCTTCAGGTGTGTATCGCTCCTTGTTGTCAACTAATTCTCTACAAATCTCTACAACATAAATGTCAAAGTACACTGACGCATTCTGGCACATATACATTATGACATTTTTTATATTCCGCGTGTGACACTTATGACGCGTGTGACGCGTGTGATGGGTGTTATTTTTTTTTCGACTTCTTTGAGGCCCTTCTTAGCCACTTTCCACACGATCTAGACGGCTGAAATTTTGTGAGCAGCTTAATGTCAGTGGTAAATTTTGGTATCGTATCGCGAGTCGTGTGTGGCACGTGTGATGCTTGAAAAAAAGAAAATATTTTAAAGTAGGCCCGTACTTAGAAACAGATTTTTTTTTTTAGATTATTACCAAATAATAAAGGACTGTGTGACGTGTGTCGATGTATATATAAAAGTTTGTACCCGCAAAACGAAGTTTTTTTTACATTTACTTGTTTTGTTGTAATGGACACACTCTCAAGGGATGTGCTCCGTCCAAAAGCTGAACACAGCGTGGGCGTTAGTAAATTAAGAAGAGAAATATATAAGATGTCTATGTTACCAAGTCTGCGCAATAAATTGATTTAAGCTGTAAAATTCTCTTAAACAAAATTAAGGTCTACTTTGTTGATTGATTGTCTCCCTTGTTATTGGGTAAATAAAAAAGTTTTTCCAAACCAAAACGAAAGTTTCACACTTTTGGTGAAATATGCATCCTGGCCACCCTCTTTTTATCCCTGCATAGTACATATACAAAACATACACACACCCACACATATTGGGATAAACTCAAATCAGGGATGAAATAAATGCAAATCAAAATATAAAAGAAAATGGTGAAATGTTCCAGAAACACCCCGGGAAAATTCAAAAAGCACGAAAAACGTGCCAGTAAACCTCCGCACCTAATCACCGCATTTTTGAGTGACTTGCTGTTCGGCTATAGTATGTATTGGAGCGTGCGTGTTCGTTCTCCATATACTCGTAACTCTCGTCCATGTGAGCGATAGAATTACCTAAAAAGTTGATGCTCTCCTGTAGCACTTTGATCATCAGGACAGCGGTGGCAGCGGCCGGCAGTACGCTTCAACACGCTGCTTGATTTTCCAGGATAAAATAAGCAAATATTTACAGAAAGCAAAAAACAAGAGGTGAAAAAAGGGAGGTCGTCTCACCCTTAAAACTATTACGGTCTTTGATACAAAAAAGCAAAACTGCAGTACTCGACAAGGACACTTTATTCACGGTTTTTTTTTTGTCGTTCAGGAGATTCTCCAGCTTCGTCACAGGGGGTGTGATTTTATTTAAGGGAAAAATGTCAGCAATAATATAAGGTACTCTTGATTGACGAGAGACCGAGCATAAACATTTGAAAGGTGTTATGCAATCAAAGAGTTTTAGGTCGTACCCGTCTGTCTGTCCTTTTATGGCAAAATTTCTTTTATTTCTTCTCGGTTGTAGCATTCCCTACAATTGAACTCACTTTACTTTTCCGTAGTAATTATTTAGTAGACGTCTCATTACTAGCTTCGGAGGAATTGCTGAGAAAATTGTAAGTGACGATGTTAATTGTCGCTGCTTGTCTCAGCCCAGTAAAACCAGAATTAGTATTATAGATTCTTAAGCTAGTTTTTAATTCCCTTTACACTGAAGATAATCCTTCTAACAGTTATAGAAAATTCTTACTTTGGTACTAACTGAGGGTTCTTACTTGCAAAGTATAAAATCCAATAGTCCCGTTCGACAAAGAAAAAGTGGAACAATTTGTGCGGGTACTCCTCAAAGCTTATTGAAATGGAAAGAAATTCAAGTCAAGCGGAAAGCAGGTAGTTGTGTACTTACATTAGTAGTTGTGCAAAAGAGTAACCATCTCTACCAGCACATTACTGGTTATATGAGGTTCTTTAATAACTTCAGTTTCTTCCAGCTTTCGTGGTGGTTTCCAAAATATATTGCTTAGGAGCTTTTCCACCAAATCAGAACTTGTTCCTTATTCTGATTTTTCCACCGATAATATACATCGCTAGGCCCTAGACCAAAACAGTCAGTTGCACAAAATGTTGTTTTGTAGTTCAATGAACCTGTTGGGAATTATAACTACGACAATATTCACTTACAAAAGTACAGTAAAACCTGTTTAAATCGGAATCGTTCGGGATTGATGATAATGTTTCGTTTTACTTGATTTCTCGGCTATAAATTGGATCTGTGGTCTCCTACTTGGAGTCGGTCAAATGCCGCTTTGACGCCCAGCAGTCATCACTGACCAAACATATTGAAATCAAATGGGGTTTGAAACCAAAGCTTGTACATTGGCTCTACACGGGGGTAGTGAGACCAATACTACTGTACGTGATAAGCTTATAGTAGCCAGCTATGGAAAAAATACGTATAGAAATATAATGAAGAGGGTACATAGAGCGGCATGTATGCTTATAAGCGGGGTGCTGAGAACAACACCAAGTCGCGTCTTATAGAGGTTATGCTCCACCTCATCCAAGCAAATATATTTAGCTCCCAGAAAGCGGCAAATACGGCTACGTGACTGTTAGCTGTCAATCAGTAGAAGGGTCTCGAAAAGGAACACTCCAGCATAAGCATAAAGCAATTACTGGCGAATCTCGATTACATGACACCAGTGTTATGTTTTGAAAAAGGTTTTCGGAAAACAATATCCTCCAGAGAAGAATTGATGAGTGGATCCGTAACTGATAAAGAAACGGTATAGTTTTTCACGGATGTCTCTAGTGAACTAGGGATAATCAAAGGACACTGCCTTCTAGGGAAAGACGCGAGAAAAATGGGTGTCGAATATGATGACTTCTGTACAAGCTGCATTAACGAGGAGGAATAGGAGACAATAGAGCATCTTCTTTGTTCCTCTACGGCACTAATGCAAAGAAGGCACAAACACTTAGGTAAGCGGTTAATGAAAACGGCAAAGTGCGAGATAGACTTCGATTCATCAAGAGCTCTGAATGGATTCTATGAAAAAGTGAAAGGTATAACATCCTGTAGTAACACAAGGGCCGTTGCTGGTCTAAGTGAGCGTTTAGCTGCCACCACAACCTAACTTAACCTAACCTTTATTTAACTTGACTCGTCACCTGTTTGTCTGTTTCGACTTCTTTGAGGTTATTTTTAACCAACTTTCACACGACCTAAACAGCTGAAATTTTATGACCAGTCTCGTTGGGCATTTTTTGAGATTCCGCGTGTGACACGTGTCGTGTGTGGCGCGTGCGATGCAAATTTAACCAACTTTTACACGCCTAGAGTGTTGAAATTTAGTTAGCAGCTCACTCTCATCGACCATATCTCAGATTGTGTGACGCGTGTCGAGTTTGGAGGGTGTGACGCGTGTAAAAGATTTATTATCAGTAGATAATTCAAAACAAAACTTATGCACAAAAGTTTCTACCCGATCCGGGTTTGACAGCTATCATCAATACAAATGCTAAGTGCGTTTTCCACTTTCTGCATAATTTACGCATATAGAAGATCCTGCATAGCAACAGCAGGATTTAGATAAAACAAAGAAGTCTCTTAACAAATACTTAAAATATTTGTAGGACGTACATTAACATCAGTACGAGACATTATACTAAGCAAACGACGGGCATAACATCAAATCAACCCGAAACATTACATCTACCAGTGTTAAGCATATGAAGCAGATCTAAGAAATCAGACTTAAGACCTAGTTAGGTAATTACAAAGTCGTGTTATATGAAGATTTTCTTGTGGTAGAACGAAGTCCTGTTGTAGGTTACCATGTTATACAAAGATTTCGGAAATTTTCCCTTTCGTGTTAGAGCAAAACCGTGTTGCAGGAGGGATACCAGTACTTTGTATATCTAGTTTTTTGTATTTAAATATATATTTTGAGCGATGTACTGTATCCCGAAGTAATAATTCCTATGCAATTTTCTGGAGATGTCCCAATTGAGCAGCTCAATATTCCTCCTAAGACAGTTATTAGGTTACTAGTAGTAACTTACTAATATATATGTAATACTCTACAGAAGGGAAAATGTCCTTCAATATCATAATGTGGTCAACTCCTAATAAGCATGCTAAGTGCTAATAAGTTCTTTGTACAACATTGTTCTGGTAAATTATGATTGTCGCAATATAGCGCCCTTCTTTTCCATTTTGAAAGCTCTCTTTCTTTGACAAATCTAATAATTGCGGTCGCACATAGTAAATAGTGCATAGTTGTTGTTCGATTCTTATCATCACCTTTTATGTGGGTGACAGCTAATTTTTTATTCTCAGGTACTTATGTACTTAGGTACTTAATACAATGATTTTTTGGGGTGTGTACAAGACCAGCTTGGAGCTATTGTGCCCGGGTACTTAATAATAATTCAAGCTCTTGTCATACGCCATTAGTTCCCCTTTATATTATACATAGTAGGTTTTTTTTCTAAAAATAAAAGTGCTACCACCTAATGGTGGCAATCAGTTTTATTGCTTGTATATTTTAACATTAAATGTCCTGAAGTAAATTGATGACTGTATACCTACATGTTGAACCCTCCCCGCTCCAGCTTCTGTAAGCCATCACAGAGAAAAATTTTGTATAAACTGTAAGCAATTAATGTTTTTTTTTATGAAATGAAAGAAAATTTCTATGTCGCTTACACACGCACTGACTCCAGCTCTATAATCGATTGGCTGGCTGAAAGGAATAGCGAAGAAATTGGAACTTAATGTTCGTTTAGATGACTTAAGATGTTAAGCTTTGTTGTCAAAGTTAAGCTCGAAAAGTTTTTTGAACTTTGAAGAAATTAATGGAGTAATGCAATTTCCCGCTCGACTTACTCGACACTCTTTTACCTTACAAGCATGCGTCCAGAATCGATTAGTTGATTATTTAATCGATCATTCGCATCACGTCCATTGGCAATAATATTATTAACACTTCCAACAGGGTGAAGAAGGTAAACAAAGTTTAGATTTTTTGTGCAAATCAATCAATCGGATACTAACAGATTGTTAAAGAACTACGTTAAATATCCATCATGAGCATGATTACACCGATTGCTAGAAGAATCTCATTAATTGATAAATCGTGAATCGCGATAAATAATTTCCCAGCATCTTCAACTTATACATGCATCAAAAATTAGAAGCGTCATCGTTAAGCATGAATAGACACTCAAGTGCGTAGCATGTACGTACCGCAGCATGACGCATGAGGCACTCTGGAGTGTAGGTGACCAGTTGTTTTGGGATTCCTCGGCGCCACCTCTCTTCCTCTCATCAGTCATCCCAAAGGAAGGTTAATTTTTTTTCCTTTCAATATCAATCAATTGAATAAATATTTTCTTTTGATCTAAAAACAACAACCAGACGTTCCACTTGATCATCTCGATGGATCGATGAATGTTTACAACGTATGCGCAAGTGTTGTCTTTCTCAACCTTTTAGAAAAATATATGATCGATTTAATCAGTGACGTTTAATGGGGAAATGAGCAACAAGGAGAAGGCTACAATTTTCAAGCGACACACTGTTATTACACTGTTGTTACACTGTTGCTACACTGTTGTTACACTGTTGTTACACTGTTGTTACACTGTTGTTATTGAAGAAAACTTTTTTGCGGAAGGGGCTTCAATTTTCAAGCGTCACACTGTTATTACACTGTTGTTACACTGTTGTTACACTGTTGTTATACTGTTGTTATACTGTTGTTACACTGTTGTTATTGAAGAAAATTTTCTGCAGAGGGGGCTTCAATTTTCAAGCGTCACACTGTTATTACACTGTTGTTACACTGTTGTTACACTGTTGTTACACTGTTGTTATACTGTTGTTACACTGTTGTTATTGAAGACAACTTTTTTGCGGAAGGGGCTTCAATTTTGAAGCGTCACACTGTTATTACACTGTTGTTACACTGTTGTTATACTTTTGTTACACTGTTGTTATTGAAGACAACTTTTTTGCGGAAAGGGCTTTAATTTTCAAGCGTCACGCTGTTATTACACTGTTGTTATTGAAGAAAACTTTTCTGCGGAGGGGGCTTCAATTTTCAATCGTCACACTGTTATTACACTGTTGTTACACTGTTGCTACACTGTTGTTACACTGTTGTTACACTGTTGTTACACTGTTGTTATTGAAGAAAACTTTTTTGCGGACGGAGCTTCAATTTTCAAGCGTCACACTGTTATTGCAGTGTTGTGCCTCGCTTCCCACTTTTATGCCTATATACATATATTCCGGATTCCGGAGATTCCGGAGACTCTAAATTGATTAGATCTAAGAGCTCTACCGCCATTTTGACATCGTGAAGAGAGTTAAGATCGGTAGGCTCCAGTTGACAGCTCCCATGACCGAAAAAGATCATGCTCGCAAAGTCATTTGTGGTTGGATTTATAGGATACGGCAGCGTGGCCGGCCAAGCATACGCTGGATGGTGAAATCTAGGACGTCCATAATTAAGGGATATCAAACTGGATGACATTCGCTTGAGATTGGAATTTTTTTCTGGCGGATCCTGGATCGGACACCTCTGTTGTGTAGCCAAATATGAAAACATGGTAACTAATGGCACTAATAATAGCGGTATTTGGCGCAACAGACCGTTGTGGTCCAAGGCCTAGCTACCAGCGACCATTCGTGTTGTGCGTGTTTTACTTTTGTACACAATTGGATCGTATAGAAAATCCAAAAACCGAATTGAGAAGCTTTCCGCGACAAGTTATTACTTTCAGACGTTTGTCAGACAAACGCCAGAGGTGGGACCGTAAAAAATACTTTTGGTATTTTCAATGATTTGAACCTGCTACACAAAAGACCAATGCACTCACCACAAGGCCTTGGCGCCCACACCAACTGTCATAGCTACTCTTTATGAGACACATGAAAAGTGCATGTGTGGTTTAAGCAAGTTCGGATGGTCTCCGCTGGGTGGGCGACTATAGAGCGACTATCCTAGCCGAAATAAACGAAAATTTGGGCACCAAGTGGTTGTGAGTTATTAAGACCAAAACCATGGTAATCAGATAGCATAATCATAAATAGGATAGAGATAGGGTATGATGAGGTAATTAAGAGTATAAAGTGTGGAGGAGCATGTGATAAATTAGATAGGAAGTAGTGAAGATGGAAGGTTAATAGGTTAGTATAGAGAAAGACAGAATAAAGAATAGATTAGATATGGGAAAGTAAAGATTGAAGATTGGTATGAAGGTTAGTATAGAAAATGGACAGAAAATGTTATGATTAGAATAAGTTTGATAAGATTTGTAGGTTAGTATGCAAATATACAGGATAATAGAATAGATTGATTATAGTTTTAGGATGAAGAATATATAATTAGATGAAATAAAAGAAAGAAGAAGAAAGAAGAAAGGATAGTTTAGATAAGGATATGGTTGAATGAAAAGAAGGAAGGAAGAAAAGATAGTATAGATAGATGATAGTTTTAGGTAAAGATATATTTAGATGAAATGAAAGATGGAAAACAAAGAAGAAGGAGGGAAGACAGAAGACAGAAAGGCAGAAAAACAGAAAGGCAGAAAGAGAGAAAGACGCCCTTCTGTCTGAAAGACAAAGAGACAGAAAGACAGAAAGACAGAAAGACAGAAAGACAGAAAGACAGAAAGACAGAATGACAGAAAGACAGAATGACAGAAAGACAGAAAGACAAAAAGACAGAAAGACAGAAGAATTTAGTGTCAAGATCGGAATTTATTTTGGGAATAATTTAAAATGACGTGTGAAAGTCGTCGAATGGGGGGACAGAGGGGCTTCAAATCAAAAGGATTTGAGGATACTTGGTTGAACAAGAAAATTAATAAATTTAGAAAAAATTCAAAAAGTTGTGATAGTGATAAGAATCCGGCATACGGGCTTCTATTTCCTTCAAAGTTGTTCATCGTCTTATAGGGAAAAAAACTCTATGTTCCTTTAACAGTTCTTCCATAACAGTCTTGCTGGAAAATCAGAAAATGCAAAATATTTCCGCTATAAAAAATGCCTATTAATCTGCCTTGAATCTAATGTTCAAGCCTCCCATGCTCGCTCACTCCATTCCGCCGGAGCACTTTATAGCTGCAATTAATTCGCACGAAATGCGACAGTCCGACGAGCGATCAAATTGCGTGTAATAAACAGAAAACTTCACACTTATCGCTACGCAATTTTTTGTATGCTTCAGAAATTTCTCCTTAAACCGGCGCGCGGTGCTGACTGGCTAAAGCCTAAGGTGGTGGTGGTGTGCGCCTCTACTTTTTTTTTTATTACCAAACGAAATGTCAAATGATATGTCAAAGCCATTTCAAAAGTAATTGAATCGGACAATTTAAGTGCACTGAAGCGCGAGTCATTTGGTTTGGTGTTGGGCGAAATCCACATTGGATGTAGGGATGTAGTGTGGAACGCTGGCAGCTGAAAATGTGCAGAGGGTGTTTGTTGCTGCCACACTTTAATTGCAATTACAACCAGCAACCAGGTACAGATGCAGATGCAGATACAGAATGAGTCGCTCGCTCTTTGTCAAGCAGTTAAACCGGAAACACAACTTGTGGGCACCTCACAATGTGCATATAGGTACTGGGTGTGTCGTTAAAGCGTTGCGCATTAGTTGCGTCTTTCCGTCCGTTCTTCGTTTACAAAATGGGTTAAACTGCATTTAATGATGCACGTTAAGTGAGATTATTGCGATCCGCATTGCGTGTAATTTGAGAACCAAAGAAATTTGTTCTCTGCTCTGTGCTCTTTGCATTTTGCATGCACCGTCGACATGTCATAGGATGTCAATTACTAAACATTAAACATTTTTGAAAAGTGTTTGCTCATGTGATAGTAATGGGTTAAAAAAATGAACAATTTACATTTTGAGCTGTCACTTATTTTTCCGTTTTATTATCGACCTGTCATCTTAGGTGTTTTTTTTTTTTTTTTGATTATTGCACACTGATTAAGATTATACTTTGCGAATAGAATGGCATTTTATGTAGCGAATCAATAAGTACAAGTGCTCACGCAGCCCGTTATACGAATAAGCGGGCCCCTAGTTTGTAAAGGGTGGGCCATCTACTGATTTCTTTTAAATCATAGGCTATGGCAACACTTTATTTGAACAATTTGCTTGAAACTTTGACAGCAAGTCAGTCTGATATTCCGCGGAAAGACAAACAATCACGTTTTCGCTTAAGGAGCGTTTCGAAATATCGTAAACTTATTTTCAAAGTCAGTGTTGTTTAGCAGAAAACGTGCGAACGTTGAATGGGAATATGGGTCGTGAAAGAGCGCCAAGCTGAACCGCTGCAGTCGTAAAGTAAGATCGTGAGAAAGGCTTGCTATTGGATAACAGAAGTGTTCAACGAGTGGCTGTGGCCAGAATCCATCGACCTCAACTCGACGCCGATGGCAGCAACTGACCATTAGTCGCACCAGCTTGAACAGGATACTGCACAAAGACCTCGGATTATTCGCTTACAAGGTCTATATGACTCAGGAGTTGAAAGCAAATGGCCATCCGCTTCGTTATCAGTTCTCTGCGTGGGCCATGATGATGATGATAATAAAATGAGGTGTTGTAGCACTTCGACTCATATGGATCTATTGCGCTCCCCCCTGACTAGTGCTATAGAACCAGTACATGCCCGTCCCTATAGCACCCCGTCCATACCATTGCTTCTTAAGAATCCAATAATATGGAGAGGGTTCAGTGAATGCCGCACAGACTCCGAGATTGCGTGGATTCCCAAGTGGTCTCTTCTCTGACGGATCGTTGCTCCGCACTCGTTGAGTAGTCTCCTCCGCCACAGAGTCTGCAGCTTCCATCCCCTTCTATTTTTAACTTCTTTAGGTGCCCCTTCAGTTTGCAATGTCCTGTTAGGAAACCCGTAATGATTCTTACATTACTTCTACTTAGTCCCACTATTAGGCGAGACCTCTTTGGGTTATAATTCCCCAACATTTCCATTGCTTGCCGTAGGCCTGGGAGGTTCTCCCACCTTTCGGAAGCGGCTGCCTTACCCATACTGCGTACCTCTTCTTGCATTATGCGGTAGCCTATGCCACAGAAGGGTGCTGGCCCTACAAGCGGAGTTTCTGCTCCTTTAAACGCGAGCCTATCCGCAGCATCGTTGCCTTCTATGCCGGTGTGTCCCGGCACCCATTATAAACATACTTTGTTGGTTTCACCAAGCTTGTTAAGCTTCGCCTTGCATTTCTCCACCAGTTTTGATGTGACGTGGAATGCGTCTAGAGCTTTTAAAGCAGCTTGGCTGTCTGTCATGATTGTTATTTCCTGCCTCATGTAGTTCCTTTCCAGATTGAAGTGAGCACATCTTTTAATGGCATGTACTTCTGCCTGTAATATACTCGGGTACATCCCCATCGATATGGAGTGTTTGGTTCGTGGCCCATATACCTTCCAGCACCCGTGCCTTTTGCCTTTTTTGATCCATCCGTATACCACAGTTGGCTTAGTCTAAGGCCAGCAGAGGGAGCCACATGAACGAAATTCTTTTTCATTCTTAAATCGGAGACTCCAACCATCACAAAAAGAAAAACATATGCCAACCATTCAGATTTGTGCGTTACTGAGCCTTAACGACCTGCGGGTCTCCCTAATGGCTAAGATCTCTTCCTGAAAGATACTAGCTGAATCGGTTAGCTTGTATGACCTTGACAGATTTAGATCATCCGAAAAGAAACCTGCACCGACTTCATCGTTCATCTTGGATCCGTCAGGGAATATTGTTGCGTTAAATTGTCTCGTTACTGCCCCCTCCATCCTGTTGCCCCTGGTAGGCATTCATTCGACACCGAATGAAGAGTTGAAGCTAAGTTTATAAATTCAGCAGTCAGTGGATGATGGTATCATACCTTCAGGTACTGTCTGTACTGCAGTATATAACAGTGCCCATATGGTATACTAGCACACCACCCAGATTCTCTGAGTCGTACTGCAATGCGACGTGCAATATGTCAGGAGGTAATTGATGGTGTTAAGTAGAGGTCTGTAATGAATGTCTTAAAACACGTTTCAACAAATTCATTTATATTTGAGTTCGCATCACTTAAAATCTAAAACGAATAGTTCACCTGGTGTTTGTTTGTTAAATTGGTAGTTCACCCATTCTAAACAAAATGTTTAGTGCAGTGTACTCACAAAGAATGGGTTCAGTAGGTACACTGAGTACACCGAATTAAATATGAGTACGGTGAGTATACTGAGTACACTGAGTACACTGAGCACAGCGTGGGCGTTCTGAAATAAGGGAGTGTAAAATGGGAGATATCTATGCACGTGTGTCTTACACTGAGTACACCGAATATAGTATGAGTACAGTGCGTATACTGAGTACACTGAGTACACTGAGTCACAGCGTGGGCGTTCTGAAATAAAGGAGTGTAAAATGGGAGATGTCTATGCACGTGTGTCTTACACTGAGTACACCGAATATAGTATGAGTACAGTGCGTATACTGAGTACACTGAGTCACAGCGTAGGCGTTCTGAAATAAAGGAGTGGAAAATAGGAGATGACTATGCACGTGTGTCTTACACTGAGTACACCGAATATAGTATGAGTACAGTGCGTATACTGAGTACACTGAGTACACTGAGCACAGCGTGGGCGTTCTGAAATAAAGGAGTGGAACATAGGAGATGTCTATGCACGTGTGTCTTACACTGAGTACACCGAATATAGTATGAGTACAGTTCGTATACTGAGTACCCTGAGTACACTGAGCACAGCGTGGGCGTTCTGAAATAAAGGAGTGGAAAATAGGAGATGTCTATGCACGTGTGTCTTACACTGAGTACACCGAATATAGTATGAGTACAGTGCGTATACTGAGTACACTGAGTACACTGAGTCACAGCGTGGGCGTTCTGAAATAAAGGAGTGGAAAATGGGAGATGTCTATGCACGTGTGTCTTAAATGACTGGAGGTTATACAAATCCGGAAACACAGAGTCGGGGAATTCATTCCACATAACTAAGAAGGAATCTCTCAATTGGTTGGTACGTCCGAAGATAGGTCTAATGGTGGACCCGTGAGCTCGAGTTGAGGCACGGGTATTTCGGTTTGATGGGCGGTATGGATCTGGATATTTGTTTTGAACACCGCTTATGGAAAAAGCGATAAAACAGTGACAAGCAGGAAACTTTCGTACGATGTTCAAGCGATTCGATTGTTTTCCTGATATTTACGTCACCAATAAGTTTTATCGCGCAGTTCTGAATTCTGTCGAGTAGATGCAATGTGGTCTTGGGAGCTATCTGCCCAGACAATACAGTTGTATACAAACTTTACCTGTCAACGTATGTTTAGCAAAACGCGGGGAATAAGCCCGCAAATTACCCTTTGGCTATACCAAACGCGGCCCTGGTTTGGTAAGTTTAGAGCGAATACTTGTATATTATATAAAATAAGAATTTTGTAAAAACAACAACTAAAGTATTCATCAAAGAAATAAAATCTCCTTAAAAACCATTTTCATTTCGTAATTAAAAACAAGTTTTCTGGTTGTCAAATCAAAAAAGAACTCATATGTTCTTCTCCCACAAGTTGATGATTTCTACTCGTAGGTACACCGCAGTCAGTCGATTCAGGCACAGAAAATGCAAAGAACTTTAAAACCTCATTACAAAGAGACGGTGACAGGGCTGTCTCTGTCTTTCTGTCTGTCTGTCTGGCTGTCGCCGTTAAGAGCAAACATTTATTGCTGCAAATTAAATATTCGAAACACGAGTGCCGAAACAAATACCAACTGTGGACGGGAATTAAATTTGTTTAAATTTTCTTGGAAAACGAAAAACAAGCATTAAAAAAAAAACAATGTGCGAATAAATTAAATCGAAACCGAGACCGAACAAGAAATTAAATCAAAATAATCAATAAAACGATACCAATGATCAAGCAACATCAGGAGGGGCCACTTCTCAGCTACACTACAAGCTTGGAAATGATTCCCTCGAATTAATTGCATAAATCACACACTGCTTATAAAGGACGGGTTTGGTCGCATTTCTTAAGCAACTAACTATTTGTACCAAAAAATCAAAAATCAATGAAATTCTGAAGAACGACGACTGTACGACCAATGCCTAATTAAAGCACGAAATTATGATGCAACGATAAAACTCGATTAATAACTCGAATTAATTCGAGGAATCAAATAAAAATATAGATGGATAGATACATTTTTAATTCGAAATTAAATCAGCGCGCTAGTAATGGTCGCAAACGACACGCCAAGGCATACGACTCAGATCACACGAATTCAAAAAGTAACGAAGAACAACAAATCAATGGAGTGATGGCATTAATGAGAGGGAATTTGAATATTTTTTTACCTCTTCGTCGATTGATTGGTGTCTAATTTATTTAGAAAATTTGAAAGCTCAAACTCTTTGAGTTTCGCAGGTAACACGCAAATGAAAGATTGTGAAAGATAGGAGGCGCGATGGTGATGATGATGGTGATGGCGATTGCGATGATGGTGATGGCAACGCTGCTGATGAGGCGCCTAAATGACGAACAATTAACAGATAAGAAAGTGTAATTAAAAATTGAATTTACGACCTTTTTTTTACTTCAGCTATAAGATGAATGAAACAAGCTTAGTTGAGATTCAGTTTAATTTGTGAATGAAAGTCACTTGATTGCGGCGAATTAATTACAAATGAGATTAGAAGGAAAATTTCTCTCCCATCGATCGATTTGGTTTAATTAAAAGCTTTATTCACATCCCACAAAAGATCTGGCTGCAAGTTAATTTACTGTGGACCTACGGCAAAGTATTTTCATTGAAATGACAAAGAAAAAGAGAATGTCGCTCGATCTTAATACGTTTCAACACCGGCTAAGGTAATTACATTAATTAAGCTGTAAAACATGAATGCTCGAGTTGTCATCTTTAACTCACAACAAAACTGGGAATAATTAAATGGCGAAATAATAAAATAAAGATAATCATTATAAACTAATTAAAGGAAAAGGAAACGTTAATAGTAAATGCACACTTGTTACAAAAAGAGTCCGAATACTAGAATCTAATCTTCTTACAGTTGACATTCCAGCGTTCAAGCGCATTTGATTAAATTAAGATGGACCGTATTACACCAAGCAATTCACGAACTAAAAGAATGTAGCCGCAACCCTATATACGAGTAAACGGGTCCCTTGTTTGCACTGCCCCCTTAACATTACCCCATCCAACTGACCAGCAAGACCCCCCAAGAACTACCTTAAGATACCCCCAAATCCCCCTGAACAGACAAAAGACATTCGTGAAACGAAATATAAATAATGTATCAACTTCAATTCCTACGCTCATTCACAATGACGTTCAAACTGTCAGTTCTATAGACAAATCCAATCTGCTTGCTTCACATTTCGCAGCTAGTTCTACGCTACCACATAGCCGCCTGTGCTTGCAAAGGACTGATTTACTTTCGTACTCGTCCAGTGGCTAGTGTATTAAATGATCTCAACATTCATAAATCTGCTGGACCTGATGGTCGGCCGTGGGGTCCGACTGCACTATCAGTTATGTTGCAAGACTTAAAACGGTAGAATAAGAAACGGTTTACTCCAAAGGGAGGACCGCTAAGTAGCATGCTATAAGGAGTGGCTTAAAGGCGAAAGCCAGGTAAGCCCGGGGCTCAATCCCCAACTCCAACCACGACTTCATGGACCTGATGGTATTCCAGCTATAGTTTTGAAGAGGAGTTCTTCAACGTTGGCCTTGCCACTGTGCAAGCTTTTTCTCTTATTCTTCTAGAGTCGTCTCAAGGCATTGGAAAATAGCGTTTGATCAGCCTGTTCCTAAACAAGTAAATGTAAAAAAACCTCGTTTTTCGGGTACAAACTTTTATATATACATCATCGAAACACGCCACACAGTCGTTTATTATTTGGTAATAATCACCAAAATATCTGTTTTTAAGGTCGGAGCTATTTCAAATATTTTTCTTCCACGCTTCATACGCGCCACACGCGACGTGCGACACGCGCCAAAGCGCGATATCAAAATGGGCGACATCTGAGATTGAGTCGCTCACAAAATTTCCCTCTAGGTCATGCGAAAGGTGTTTAAAAAGACCTTAAAAAAACGAGAAAATGGCGTGATCTCAAACCATCACACGTGCCACACGCGAAACGTAACACGCGTCATACGTGGAATATAAAGAATTCTATTTTGGACTTAGATATCTACAAAACTCTCTTCAACTCTCTATTTCGTGTGAAAGGTGGTTAAAAAGGACCTCAAAAAAGTCGAAAAAAAACTTCAACTCTCTAGGTCGTGTGGAAGGTGGTTACAAAGGACCTCAGAGAAGTCGAACAAAAAAAATTTCAACCCATCACACTCGCGACTCGCGTCATACTCGGAATATAAAAAATCCTATTGTGGACTTAGACACTCACAAAATTTCAGCTCTCTAAGTCGTGTGAAAGTTGGTTAAAAAGGACCTCAAAGTGGTCGACAATCAAGAAGGGAAGTTAAATAAAAGTTTTTAAAAAAGCGAACCATCATCTATTTCCTCGTACCGACCCCCATTGTGCTAACATCCATACTTTCCATGGAAACGCTGATCAATCATAAGCTTATGCAATACCTTGAATCACGTGAAATCCTTAGCGACGGTTAGTAGTACGGTTTTCGTAGGCATGGTTCTACAGGTGACCTGATGGCTTATCTCACTGAAAAATGGAACCAGTCTTTTTACAGATTTGGTGAAAGCAAAGTTGTTGCTGGTGATATTTCCCAGGCATTTGACAGAGTCTGCTATCAATCTCTTTTGTCGAAAATCAGTGCCCACGAAAACGATAACGCTATGCTGGATTAGACTGGTAGCATCTTTATACCTGTTCAATCCAGTGCGTCTTGGACGATTTCAAAATTTATGTTCGCCGCATAAATACCGGTGTTCCACAAGGCTCTATTCTGTCTCCGACACTCTTTCTCAGTTTCGTAAATGATCTCATGTCCGCTACTTCTCATTCAATTCATTCTTTTGCTGACGACACGAAAACGATAACGCTATGCTGGATACAACTGATAGCTGTCTTTACGCCCGTTCAATCTTTGTCTTGTACGGTTTCAACATTTATGTTCACCGCATAAACACCGGTGTTCCACAAGGCTCTATTATGTCTCCGACACTCTTTCAATCCCGTTCAATCTTTGTCTTGTACGGTTTCAACATTTATGTTCACCGCATAAACACCGGTGTTCCACAAGGCTCTATTCTGTCTCCGACACTCTTTCTCAGTTTCGTAAATGATCTCCTGTCCGCTACTTCTCATTCAATTCATTCTTTTGCTGACGACAGCACTCTCAGCTTTTCACGTGAATTCACGCTTTCTTCACGTCCGGGTCTGTTTTTCCGAGTCTGTAGAAATCGATTACATTCAAGACACATGTGCATAGACATCTCCTCCTTTCCTCTGCTTAACTCCTTAACGCCCATGCTGTGGGGTGCAAACTGGCTTGTGTACAATATAAAAAAAATGTTCGGTCAGAGGATCAGAACAATTGCTTTAGTATTAAAAATGCCAATTCTTATGACTCAGCATCATTAATGTTTTAGTAACAGGGAAGATATTAATTACGGACTCACAGCAGGGGAGAACACTCCGTCAAACACGCTGCAATAAGTTCTGCACACTTTCTGAACATCACACGCATTTCAAGAATTTACTCGTTGCAATTAAAATTTAAGGAATTTGCTGCAAGCGAAATAATTAATAAAGTTCCCAAATTTCTTAATTGTCATTTTCAGCAAATGTGTGTGGGAATGCGAGACTTTACCCAAAATATACAAATTAAATTCCTCTCTTAGTCCAATCTAATCCCACTCCTCAACAACAAAAAAAAGGCGCCAACATTATTCAAATTTGAATTTCGAATCTGCTGGCCACATGTTGTCTGTGCTCTCCACGAGCTCTTGACAGAAAGTAATAAATAATACGTATCGCATATTTTCGTCACATATTTAAGTTGATCTCAAATTACAAAGAGTTTTTTTTTGCCAGCTTCTTAAACAGAAACGGAAAGGGGTTTTCCGCAAACTTGTTGGTGATTTTTATTTTAATTTTTGTTACGTTCATAAGGTAAAAATAGTAAAACGTTATGTTTATTACACATTTTCTGAAGAAAATTGATCTCAAAGTCAAAAATTAGTATGGACAAGAAAAATGGAACAGGCAGAGGAATTGGATATCTGAAGACTCAAATAAGATATCAAGATTATTTAAACGCAGTTACAAATGCTTGTATTTCTTCTAAAAATTCAGCCCTAAACGAAGTTTCTACCATTAGAAATAACAGAGCATTTATGGCTCAGGGTACATCATAATAAGCTTTTTCTTAAATCCCCGATAAATGATGTCAACATTGGAGATAGACCCTTACTTTAGAACGATTTTCTTCTAAGATTATACCCAAGAATCATTTTCCAAATTATACTTGACGAATTAGGAGATACCCTGCACTTGTACTAAGCCATAAAATTACCCTCAGTTTTAAAGGCCAAAAAAGCAAGTATGCTCGAAGATTGTTAGTTTGGTGCATCAGAAAATGTGTGTGTAGTAATCAGAAAGTTGTTTCGACAGTCTACGCAAAGCTATTACTCCAATGTATTCCTCAGTTAAATGAATTCTCAAAAAAGATATTAAATCAGAAGAAACAATAAAATGTTAATTCTATTATACGACTTTAAAATGAGAATGTTGTTTATTTGACTAATCCGCATCATAGTAATCACCTCTGGCAACTGATCGCCCGGCCATTTCCAAAGAAGTTTGTATTCATTTTATGAAAAAAAAAAAACAAAAATAAAATAAAAAAAGCGAAACAAGCTTCGCAGTGTTTTAAAAAAAAAATTTACGAATATTTCCATCAATAATGAACACATAAATTTCAACTCAGCTTTGTGCATATTTTTGACTGATTATTTTTGGAACCTCCTTCTTAGTTAATCGGTCTCTTTCTCTCTATCTCTGTATCTGTCTTTAGCTAGTTTTTTATTCCGTGGTACTATCAAGTGGTATTAACTGTAGATTTCCGTTTGATTTGTGGGCCTAGCATCTAGTTTACTAGAAAATGTTTGATCAGCCAGAGGTGTAGGTATACATCATCTCGTTCGTCGGGCTTCCATGCATGATGTTGAGATGTTTACCGTCGATTTGATTAATTTCCATCTTAAGCCTGTTTGCGTAGATGCTTAACTGATTAACTGCTGCTTTTTGTGTAGGCACTCGTAAATTTATGGCTTATAGATATTTGTTTTATGGAGAATATAGGAATTTTTGATTTAACTTTTTTGGTTGCTGAAGTTCAGTGTCTATAATTCATACTTATGCATTCTTTAAGTTACAAACAAAGTCATCAGTAGATAATAATTAATAGCATAAATTGTACTTTAATCTGAATTAATTTTTTTTAAAAAAAAAAAAACAAGCAGTAAAGCTTTATTTAAAAACCTAAAATAGGGCGCTCTTAATGAAAACCCCTATAAAAGTTACAAACAAAACCTTCAGTAGATACATAACTCATCTCAATATTAATGCCTTTGCTTGTTGTTTTTTTAGGCACAGCAAGTGGTTTTGTCTGACATAACATTACATAAATTTACATTTTTTTCTTCATCATATTTACCTCTAGAACCATGGCCGATGTTGTTAATTTTAGAATTTTAGGCGGTCAGCTCTACGACTTGCTTCCAGCATAGGCTTGCTCTGCCTGACTTTCGTTTCTGTTATTTATTATACCGTAAATGACTTTCCGAGAATAATCCTCTTCGATCATGCAAGCTATTAGGTGTACTGCGCACCGAGCTTAATTATCTTCGCAATGTTTACAAAGCGGTAACGCTCCCCGAAATCTTAACTCTTCACCACATATCAAATTCAAGACTCTCCTATCGAACGGGGTTAAGGGTACAGACTGCTTTTTGCTAAACGCCCAAGTCTCATTATGACATTGCTTTATACACCAGCAGCTTGGATTTTAAGTTTTATCTCCAGAATTTGAAAAGTCTTGACAGACTAAAGTAGGATTGGTTGGCTTGAAGTTATCAGCTACAAGCTACAATTGGCCCGAAATAGTTAAGGATTGATCTTCTTCAAATTCTCGCTCCGATTAATTAAGGGACCAATTTTGGATCTTCTCTTCGCAGACCACGTATTAGGTTTTTTTTTTTCTTTTTAATGTGCAGTCATAGATTTCGTGCCGCCGGTACGATCTGGGAGAAAACTTATTGTATAGCTCAGTTTCTACCAATGGTCTACGTAAGTCAGTATCTGGATGAACTTAAAGAGAGCTTTTCCTCTCGCCGTTAAATCAGAGTCTAGGATTGCACTTTCTACAAAGTCATGTTGAAGAGAACGCAGGCACGCACTAGTCGGCTCCGGTTATTGATGTTGAATGGACTTGGTAGTGATCCGGATTTCTCTACTTCATCGAAATTTACAACAACTGTCTAAAATTGAGTCTTGAGATTGAGAATTGAGCGGCAGTGATGACAATATATTTTTAAGGCTTGTAAATTTCTCTTCTATGTCCGTCAGTCCAGTCTAGTCAGTTCCAGGACTTACTTTCTGTTAGAGCTTCATTTAGGGCGAGTCCTATCGCCTCTTTTGAATAGTTCTAAGTCTGAAAACTATAGAAATACTGGTGTTCCACAAGGTTCTCGTTTGTCTCCATTACTTTTTCTTACTTTTGCTATCAATCTGTTGACTTGTGAGACATGTGTCAATTGGAAAATTGGAAAATTAAAGCAGCTATAGTTATTATTGCGGTTACAGTATTTTATCAGTTAATGTGGAAAAAATATATAATTTTTATTATAACCGTCATCACTTTATTTGAATTTTACTGTTCAAGTTGTTTTTAATGGTTTTATTTCTGAAATTCATACAAATATTGGTGTTCCGCAAGGTTCTCGTTTGTCTCCCGTACTTTTTTATTATAATCGATCTGTTGACATGTGAGACATGTGTCAGTTGGAAAATTAAAGCCGCTTTCGTTATCAATGCGGTGACAACGTTTTATGTGAAACAAATTCAATCTCTTTGTTGGTGCAACCTTTTCCGGTGCCTGCGCAAAGTTTAAATTAAAAATGTATACCGGTAGCTAACTCAATATACAGTGTATCTATACATTTTTTAATTAAAATTCCACTCCAAATTATTCATCACTCAAACCGTATTTCTTCTTTCTTTTAGAAAATTACAGAATAAACCAAATCGGATTAAATCTCAATCAACATTGAGGTCTTACCGGACGACTTTGAAATCCCAAGGAAGCGATGTAAGTTTTTTTACTCTTAAATTTAGTTTTTTTTTTGAGACCTCATTTCACGAGCTAAAAATGCAATTAATCCGATCCGATCTGATTAATCCGACAATCAAGGTGTCTTCTGTACATGAGCAGTAAGCAATCGAATCAAGGAGAAGGTGTTTAAGGTGAAATAAGATACACAACCGTACAGTAGATGGGAGAAGGTACGACGTGTAAAAAGAATAAGACAAGAGACAAATCAATGGGAAAGTACAAAAAAATACGACTCAATACAAGGCACGCGTCGCCTACGTGCAGTGGAATTAAAGTCAAGAAGCTTTTATTATTAAGCCGCCAGTCAGTTTTAATATTTCGAGATTTAGGCTTGGCCGAGATTTTTGTTTTTGTTTTTTTGTTAACGTGTTACTTAACTGATGCTGCCAAGTTGGTTGCAGTTCGCTTATCCATGCTTGCGATCGTGATGATTGTAGTGCACATCAGTAGTTCAGTGCCACCTTAGGTATTCTCCATACTCCACCTGTGTCCCCTGCGTAATGATGTAAATGATGCTGAGCAGATGCAAATTTACCTCCAAAGGTGTGGCGGCACTACACTTCACTTACCACTTGCAACGAACTCGTTATCGTCTTAAAATTGAGAAAACATCACGCGCAGATGATCTGCTGCCTCGGGAATAACCTGTTCTTCGCATATTGAGTATATTATGTTTCTGGGAAAAGAACAGCAATCAACATTTATAGAAAAGTTCCGTTCATATTTTAGAGCTTGGGTTGGGTTGTATTGTAAGCCATCCTCGCAAATATTGCGGACAAAAGTACCTCCACTTTTCTATTAATAGTGACCATTATGCGAAGAGAATTTCTGCGTGAACGAGACTCAAGTTAAGCCAGACTTTTTCTCTCCCTCATTTTTGTAACAAAAAAATGCTACCTTTCCAAAGCACTGAACAAATACGAGCGTACGTAACACAAACGCACACGACATAACACTGAGCGAAATTTCTCGCGGGAATAATAGCGTGCACCAAGTATGGCAAGACCAACAATCCACCCTCAGGCGGTTTTGTTGTTTGCGAAGAGCTAGCGAGCAAGGAGTACCGCTGGCATATGGCACAGTGGGCTCTGTTTGCACTTTGTGCGCAGTGCATCCGTATTTAATCCTACGACACCTTTTTCAATAAAAAATAATTATGACACGCAGTAACAAAAGGGTTAGCACTTCAGTGCAGTGCAGCAGCTCGGTGAGCCTTTTTTTTGGTTTAGAAGAGACAGCGCGGTTGTTAAGCTGAAAAGTAAAGCAGTGGAAATAGACTGCCACTGCGATATTGCAGATTCCACTTTGGCATTAGACCGATATGGATTTTAGGGAGAAAAATATGAACAACAACTAAGGATGTCACAGAGCTGATTTGAGCACAAAAAGTTACTCGGTTTCTTGTACTCAAATGGGAATTGAGTGTTTGCATTAAGCAACGACACCATGATATTGCTACTGAAAAGTTACCACTTTCCTTTATTTATTGTCCTTAATTGAAAGCGAAACTTTTCCCGTTCCAAGTCGAAGTAATTTGCAATTCCAAGTAATTGATAGAGCTTTGAATTAATAGAAGCAAATGTCCAAGTCGAAAGTTTCAGAATTGATAAAAGTTTGCTTTAATTGATGTTTGGTTGAGGTAGAATCACTATTAGTGGATATATATATATATATTAAAAAGAGCTCAATGGCTTGGTCTGACAGAATGTATCTGCAGATTTAGTAAATGCATCATTTGAAATGAAAATACTCCCTTACACTAAGAGGTGAGTATTAACTTTATAATGAATAATAAAGGACAATGCTTTCAACCTTGTGGAACCTTGTGTTTCTTTAAATTGATTCTTTGGTTTTACTGGATTTCTTCGAAGACTTTTCTTTCCTTTAGAATTATGTCAATAGAACTCTTTTGTTTCTTTCATATTCTTGTAACTACATTTATTTGAACTCATTTCGTTGTGGTTAGTAGCTGATCACTTCACCAGCAAGTATGTGGGATAACTAGTAAGGCAGTTAGAGGCTTTGTCTACCTAGACTCCGCTATAACATCCGATAATGACAACCTTACAGAAATCTAATAAAAAATCACTTTGGCAAATCGATGTTTCTTTTTGCTCTTTCTGTGAGGAAGGTTAGTATTATTTTCTTTATAGTAAACAATAATGGACATAGTTTTCAACCTTGCGGAACCTTGTGTATCTTTAGATTAATTTTTGGTTTTCTAGGAATTTTTTAAAGACTTTTTTTTCCTTGAGATTTATGTCAATAGAACTTTTTGTCGTCAAGCTCCTTTCATATTGGGTTAACTACAGTTGTACTAGTATGACTTGAACCCATTTCTTTGTGGTTAGTAGCTGATCACTTCACCAGCGAGTATGTGGGATAACTAGTAAGGCAATTAGAGACTTTGACTGGATTTAAAATAGGAGGGGTGGTTGTTTGGTGTCGATTACGATTACAAGAACTTTTTATATTTAATTATAAATTGAATCCCTTCCTCCCCTTGCTGGGAGGGATAAAAAACTTCAAACATTAGTGCCCAGGTGTTTTTCATATGTCATATGAAAGCCCCTGACCAAACCTCTTAAGAAAGTCACTTTCTCCATAGAAGAAGAGGTCCTGCAAATTTTGGGTAAAGTAGTTTAGGCTCCGTGTCTTAGTGGTTTGTTCATGGACCTCTAAACAGGAGGTTGGAGATTCGAAACCAATAAAACACCAAAAGTATTTTTTACGGTCCCATACGGTCGCGAATGTCTGACAAACATTCAAGAGTAATAACTTTTCACAAAAAGCTTCTCAATTGTCTGTTCGGATATGGATTACATTGTATGTCCCTTCCATTTAGTTTGCAAAAATATTCATGCACAACACAAATGGTCGGGAAAAGCTAGGCCTTGGACCGCAACGGTCTGCCGCACCGTTGTTTGTTTGGTTGTTCGTTTGTTTGTTTGTTTGTTTGTTTGTTTGTTTGTTTGTTTGTTTGTTTGTTTGTTTGTTTGTTTGTTTGTTTGTTTGTTTGTTTGTTTGTTTGTTTGTTTGTTTGTTTGTTTGTTTGTTTGTTTGTTTGTTTGTTTGTTTGTTTGTTTGTTTGTTTGTTTGTTTGTTTGTTTGTTTGTTTGTTTGTTTGTTTGTTTGTTTGTTTGTTTGTTTGTTTGTTTGTTTTTTTTTTGTGTTGCATAGAGAGTTTACATAAACTAGAAACAAGATTGGACCTAATACAGAACCTTCTGGCACTTCGCCGTTAATGTATTCGATACCAATTAAGAGCCATTAACTTGAAATGAACTAGGGCGAGACGAAAGATATCATTTCACAATGTCGAACGGTTTTCCACCCATTTTTTTATGTTACATCAGCAAAGGCGGCAACATTTCCATACAACTAGAACCAAAATTGGGCCTAATACAGAACCTTGTGGTACTGCGCTGTTAATGTATTCGATACCACTTAAGAGCCATTAATTTGAACCAATTTGGGGCGAGACGAAAAATATTATTTCAGAATGTTGTACGGTCTTCCACCCGAAATATGCACACATCTCCGATACAGAAAATTTACTTGAAAATTTTTATTTTTTATGAGTTGTTTTTTTTAATCAATACCAATAGCCAAACAAAAAACGAAACGATGTCACCCAATTTTGATTTACTTTGAAAAGTTCAATTAAGTTCGATTCGTTGAATTCAATTGAAAATCAGAAAATATTTGCTCACAAATTTGTTGTACTTTTTGTTGTTGTTTTTTTTTAAGGAAGGAAACAACACTCTTGCGCAACAAAAAGTATGTTTGTACATGCGACGAGGAGCCAGCAGCAGACAAATTGCCAAAGAAATGTCGACGACAACCTCGCGACTTTTTTCGTTAATTGTACCTCTGACATATTCTTCCCATTCGGATAGATCATAAATTATCTAAAGTTTTTGTTTGTGAACTTTTTCGACGGTAGTACGGCACACAAGCGTATAATTTCAACTTGAACACTTAAACGAAGTGAATGGAAGTGAAGGATGTCTCCTTCACTTCCCATCACATAGATAGACCAATAAGAAGGGAATAGAATGGCATAACAATTCTTAAACGGGAATGAGCGTCCAGAGGAGTTGAAACATTTCGCACGCAAATATCTCAAAGGAAATGGCCGGCCGCACATGCAAAGTCCTTGAAACACCAGGAAGACGAAACGAGCCTTACCCACCCTCTGTTCGTCTTCACCGAAGGGAAATTTGTTTTTACAAAATGTATAAATATTTATGTTATGTTGTGTTATTTTATAAAACAGAAATAAATTTCGCCAAGAGGGCATTTGGCGAGCGTTCTCCTTGGTGTTTAGTGTATGTGTAGTTGTAGAGTACGCACCTAGAAGACGTACAGCTAAGGCATGAACTGTACACGATAAGAGCGTTGGCAAATGCAACAAAAAGAACCAACAATATGTGTATTTACACACAGAAATGAGAACGGAAGGAACTCTGGAGTCAGGATAAGTCAGCAAGCAAGTAAGCAAAAAAAGCGGGAAACTCAACAAACTCATAAATTTGCTATAAAACAAAGTTGCTATAGTTGATGAGAAGAATAAGGAAATAATGGGCGGTGGTGGGGGAAGCGTGATTATCCGCACAGTACTCGTGAAAAGTACAGTGCAGTATATCATTTTGTTCTGAATGGAGGGGCAGTGGGGTGAACAGGCACTACAATGTAAAATGATTAATGTTTGCTTAATTTATTAATTTACATTTGCGGATTGTTAACTTTATTGTGCGGTGTGGACTGGACGGACAGCCGATGCAGTTAGTTTTACGAATTGGACGAGAAAACCGCAGGCATTTTTTTTTAGTATTTTGGGTGTGAATTGAGCAACTTAGAGGAAACGCAGTTGGTTGGTGGATCCAGGCATATCCGCCTCTACTTCTACTACTTCCGCGAAGGAGCATAAATTCATCTGCAAATAGAAAAATGGCAATTGTGAGGTGTGCAGTGTGCATGTCCGGACGATAAAGTTATGTTTTATATTGCAGAGAGAATTAATGAAGGAAGGAAGGAAGAAAGTTATGCTTTCCTCAAGTGAAGGTAATATTTTAACTTTAATTAGATTCCATGAAGGTCGTCTGTGAGTAGCATGCAATTAACTGAAAACATCGCGCTTCAGACAATCACAATTTCTTTTAATAGCAATTAGTCGAAATGGCTAAAAATTTTAATAATTTGTTAAATACTTTAGACACTGCTTTGCTCGTACATTCAGTAAAGAAAAATTAAATGTTAGGAAAAATACAACTGCGCTTTATATATTATTATGAGTTCGTAATGGGTTTTGCATATAAAAACACAACACAAGTTCGTTTATTCACAATTGACAACTTTAATTGACAAATGATAACAGTTGCGAATTCAATTCAAATGCAAATTCACACTGGTGATTACTTATTATTCACTGAATCTACTTTTCAAGTAGTCTTGTTCAATTCCATATAATAACTAACTTATTGCGATAAAGTTGCTATATTTATACCTAATCAACATTTTCGAGAAGGTTATTTTCTTTTATAAGTGACCACCTAGAAAATACCAGAAATCTCCATATACATAACTTTATATACAAGTGTCCCTTATATAACTTTTATATGCAATACTAGCTTTTCCAGGGAGCTCCGCCACCCGCACATATGAATCACCGCCTTTCCATCACTACCACAGTAGGGGTGTACTATTGCCTAAACCTAAACAAAGCGCCAACTCGATTGTATTTTCACTATTTGGTTTACCGAGATTTTGTTAAGACACATATTCTGTGATAGTTTCAGCTCAATCGGTTGTTTAGTTTTTAAATTTTGGTGTCATATTACAAACCAGCAGACATTTATTTTTATATATATATATATAGATTATAGAACGTAAAAAGCAGCGCAGTACACAGGACACAGTGATTAAAATGACCGACCGTTTTTTCGTCAACTTTAGTTATTTAGCTACAAAATTGGTCGCCACGAAAGACCCTTTTATTTAAACGGGATAATATATAGCCTACGTTCACCCTGAAAGTGCATATTAAATATTAGTGAAAGAATTTTTGAAATTGGTCCAGTAGTTTTGAAGATTACCTCATACACACAAACCAACATTACCTCTTTATAATATTAGTATAGATTACGAGGGTGGGTCAATAAGTCCCTGAAAAATGAAATAAGGAACACTCTTTTCGGCATAAAAACATTTTATTTTTCAACATAGTCTCCTTTTAGTTCAGTACACTTCATCCTATTTATATGTCATGCTTATTTTTTGTGGTAACTTCTTAATTCTGATATTAATGATTATTCTTATACGAGTATAACAGAGCGAAACAAGATTTCTATTCATAACATTTACATTTTCGTAACAATATACTAAAATCCTGTTTGTTATCTAGACGACCAGTGAGGTAAGAAAATTTGCGTTTTTTAAACGCGCCGTGAATCGAACCCATTGTCTTCCGAGCTGGAGCCAAACCGGAACCGATAATTGGTAACACACAGGGTGAAGACTATCGATGTGGTACAACAGGAGTTTTTTTTACAGACTTAACATAAATTTGAAAAAAAAAGTTCTTGAAGCACTCGATCTAAGAACTTCTCTTTGGTCTTTTGTTCATCATCATCATATTTCGCTCTATAAACGGGGTCAGGTCCTGGCCTGCTGCAAAAAACCAGTCACCTGATTTTGTACCATCTCTTGGTATCTTATTCATAATATTTGGCTCTACAACCGGGACCCGGTCCTGGCCTCCCGCAAACATCTCTTCAACGGTCCCGATTTTAAGCCGATGTCATCCAGTTTTGCATCCGTAAACTCTGGGCGTCTTGCTCTACAACATATTTCCCGCGTAGGCTTGGCTGATATCGCTGTCGTATTCTATAAATCCTACCGTAAAGGACTTTCCGAGCAGGATCCTCTTCGCTCATGCGAGCTAGGTGTCCTGACCACCGGATCCTACCGAGCCTAATCCTCTTCACGATATCGACATCGCGGTCACGTTCGTAAATCTTATCATTTTAGAGTCGTCCTTCCTTACATACGGGGCCAACAATTCTCCGTAAGACTTTTCTATCGAACGCGGCTAAGAGGTCATAGAGGAGGATGGTGGCCACATCTGCGAGAAGAAGATCCATCATTGGTCCCTCAATTAAAATAGTGGAGCGCGAATTTGAAGGAGTGCAATCCTTATACTAACTTGGGGTCAACTGACTATATTAGTAAGTTATTTGTCGGTACTAGTATACTCTAAACATCAGTTGAGGCACCCTTTATTATTAGTCCTACGTTTGCAGTTGGCACCTTTTCAAGTGTATAACTCGTTTGTATGTAAATATGTACCTAATCATTTCTGTGCATCGCAAAGGATCATTGACACCTTGGTTAGTAAATTAGTTTGTGCATCAGTTTGGAATGAATGTTCGGTCGTCGTTTTTTATGGCATTGGGACATCCCCCCCAGCACTTATTTTAAAATTCTTAGTCAATCTCGCGCTCGTAAACGACTCGTGTCGTAAAATTTACAACTAACACGCGCCTCTCCCTGTATATTTACCAATCAATAAATATTATGGGCGCATAGTGCAACAACAAAATTATAATTTATTTAATGGCGTCAGGGAGCCACATAGTACATAGTAGTTGTCGGTCGTTCATTCAATTGAATGGCATAAAGAACTGTAGGGTGCTTCAGACTGCCGTGCAGTTTATGACCAAACTACTGACTGACTGACGTTGTTCCTTCCATATCTGATGGCCGTCAATAGACGCCTATAATTCGTGCTCCTGCTGATGTTGTCCGACTGCAAGTACTTGGTGTAAACTCTTTATTATTATTAGACTGGAGTCCCGCACCACCATCAGCAATACTCGCCGCTGATGGGGTCGGCGTTGGTAACGATGATGAGGGCTCACGTCATAAAGCGAGCGCCGACGTCAACACCGACAATCGCGTACACGAGACGCACTATCAAAGCTGCGTTTAGATTTTTTATTTTCTTTTTATTATTTATTTGTTAATCAGTTCATTGTTTACAATTTCCCTGCTCTCGATTTATGTTGCCGGTCGTTTGTCTTTTTGTTGAGTGATGATCCCAATAAATAATTAAGTCAGGCGATGCCGCCGAGCGCCGCGCGCCGGTGCAATGCATGTGCTTCCTTTTCATCTATCGTTGCTGTCATAATTGATTAATTTATTTATAGGCTTACATTATACCCACTGTTTTGTCTGCTGGGTCATAGTAATTAAGTTTCCGATTACCGCTAAATTGATCTGTGTGATGTGGCTTTCGACCCCATCACAACAAAGTGCCAGCTAGCCATTGTATCTTATGGATTAGGTTTCAGTTATTTAGAAAACTTCTGCTGCAACAACAATGAAAGCAGCGGGTAGGTAATTGAGTTATTCATTTTTTATTATTATTATTATATTGTTTGTATTTCATTCACGAAACGAGTTTTTTCTATCTGGGTCTGAGTGAGTTAATGTTAGACAGTTTAGTTGGTTTTCTGTGCTTTCTTCTTTTAGTTTTGGAGTGGACCGCAGCAACATTCTAATCTTTATCTTTTCGCTACTGCAGATAAACGATTGTTAAAATTTTTTGGGCAGATAAAACTCAGTGCCTTTATTCCTATCAATGCCGACGTGGATACTGTCGCTGATACCATTATAACAATCATTACAGTATGAGAAACAACATATGTTCCTTTCAGGACAATTTACGCTGCAAGGTAGCCTATACGAACATTGACGTATAGGTAGGTGGGTAGAGTCGTGGTCCGCGCTGTCTTAGAGAGTACCTTAAATAGCGCTTGAGTGCGCCGTTTATTGGGTTGATTATATCCAACCTGTGGCATTCAGGTACGACATCAAAATGGTGATGCCGCACTTCGAAAGCGCCCTTAAGTCGGCAAAGAAGGGATTACTCAGTTTGCGGAGTTTGGGCTAGCCACTTGCAAAGATAATGAATAAGAGTTTTTTTCTCATTTACGTCCAAGCATCTCCTGTAAAAGGTATAATGAGGGATTCTCAGTTAAGCTGCATGGCTGGCTACTGGCCAATGACCCGTGATTACGGCAACCACTCTTGAAACATCCCTCCGTGATCTGGAGATCAGCTCGATCTATTTGCCTTTGTGATAGGAATGCCACAACACCGTCTACGTGGTAGAATTTGTCAAGTTAAACCACCTTAACTGTGATTTGGTGGTAAGGAAAGTGAAAACACGAACTCTGACGAAGCTCAAAGGACAGCACATTCACTCAGTGAAGTGACGCTCTTCTTCGCCAGTAAATTAGCTTTCTCATTACCGCCAATGTCGCTGAGCCCCGGCACTCAAACTATGTTCAGGTCAATGCTTTGGCTTATCAAAGCCGGTTCGGCTTGGCACTGTCTGACAAGTTTAGAATTGTACTGGATTTGATCGCGAATTGGCTGTCTACGACGCATATGCCTCCCTTATTGCTAAGAAATCCGCCTCGAAAATGCTAGTAGAGTCGGGTAGCTTGTAGGACTTTGAAACATAAAGATTTTCAGAGAAAACTCCAGCGTTGACTCCATTTACCATCTTGGATCTATCGGTGAATAGAGTTACATCAATAAGTGTCAAAACTTCCCCGGGTATTTTTTTCCAGTCGGAAACTCTACAGCAAAGCTGGCGCTGAAGTATAGTTTAGGAGTTCAGTATTCGGTTGAAGATGGTATCATCTCCTTTGGTAACAACTGCAGTATAGTGACCGTATTGTTTGGTAACAAACCACCCGAATTCTCTGTGACGGACCGCGCTGCACTCGCAACATATATAATAAATAGGTCAGGACCATAGTGCTCCCGTTACGCCAACAGCTACCGATCTTTGTATTCCACCACCACGACCAGACCTGCGCTCCATAGGTGAGAATAGGACGTACTACCGCTGTGTACAGCCCCAGAGAAATACTCGGTTGCAGTCCATATTTCTTACCAATTGTTTCGTTAATAGCATATAGAGCAATGGATGTTTTCTTAGCCCTACATTCTATATTCAATAGTCCCCATTCGTCACCAATGGTTTTGTTGCTAGCATATAGAGCAATGCACGCTTGCAGTGTCGGATCGTTGAGTTTGGGCAGCACAAAATTCGGTATACTAGACTTAGCAATAAAAAGTACCATTTCAGTTTTGCAGTTTTGCCAGAGTTAACCCCCAGGCCACAGCTGGTCGCCCAGAAGCTAACTCTTTTTAGAGCCCCTTCCATGACTTCACTAATCACCGAAGGATACTATCCTGATACAAGTATCACTACGTCATCTGCATATGCGATAGCTTTCGTCCTGTCCAACTCAAGTGAGCTAAGGACCTTGTTTATAACCGTCAGCCACAGTAAGGGCGATATTACTCCTCCTTGAGGTGTGCCTCTGATTTGCTGAAACTGCTACTGCCCAGATTAACTTAGAATTCCCTGCTAACTAGCATGGAAATGATCCCTTGTATGTATTAGGATTTGCTCCATCCCTTACTAAGTAAGAGCCCCCTGGATGGCATTAATTTGGACATGGTTGAAGATACGTCTCTGTAGACCTGCCTTTAAGGTAAGCATGTTGGTATTTTGATGTTGGTGTTAATCAGAATATCCTGAGATTCTGCCGTGGATCCAGATCAACTGCCTTCCGATCTTTTGATAAAAGTCGGGCAGGAGTTTTCTTGGATAGAACCTTACACATTCTTTCTATTCTTTGGTGGACTCAATGGATTGATAGAACTCCATCCAGGAACGTCATTTAGCTTTCCTGATGGCAGTCCTTGTAGGGTTGCCAGAAATTATTGGTGTAACAGATATTAAAAGTAGATCTGGGCAGTCTACTGAGCTTATCCAGTTCATCCCTCCAAGGTGGGTGCTTTTTCTTGCTACGACTGATCCGGCATGAAACTTTCATCGAACCTATAAACAACTTAAGTTGGAGGCCCCGTCCGCAGTCGTTACAGGTTCAATATTAGGAAATTGGTTCAGTTTGGTCCGGATAATATAACTGAATTTCATCCAGTTCGTTCTTTTAATATTCTTGTACGGTTTGGGATTTGAAGTATAATACTAATAATATTTAACGCATCAGACCGTTGAGTTCCAGGGCTAACCTTCTCGCGACCGTTCGTATTATGCTTACAACTGAAGTATTTTGTTATGTCCTTGATGTTTTTATGAAATCCATATAACATAATTGCGATACCGAAAGGCGAAGCTAATAATCCAGGCAGCAAAGTTCGCGCCCGCACTCTGTTAGTCTACCGAATACTCAATTATGCGCCTGATCACACTCCATGTGATTTGCATTAGTCGACCAACTTAAAAAAAAACATTTAGGAGGACATTTTTAAGGAATGAAGAGGTTGAAGCTGCAGTAAATGAATTTTTTGAAGGACTTGAGGCAATATTTTTTAAAACCCTTACAATCACATTTTAAAAACTCGTATAATGACATTTAAGATCAAATGGAGGAAGTGCATTGAGCTAAGACGTGGTTATGTTCAGAAATAAAAACATTTTTTGAACTTCCGAGTACGAGTATTCTTACTTTGTCAGGTGGCGAACTTTCAATCTACTCTCGTAAATGGTGTTCCTCAAGGCTCTGTTTTATCTCCGATCCTTTTTCTAATTCTTATCGTCAATGATCCTTTGTCTGTTACTGCTAATCCTATATCTGCTGACGACAGCACTATCGGCTTTTCATGTTTATGTTATCGGAAGTGAAGCTCAAGTCATTTTAAATTCTGACCTTGTCAACATAAAATTGGTTTCCCAGTTTACGCTTCCAAAATTAAATTTTGTCTTTTGTCGTCCAAGCGAAGCATAAACCTCCTCTCCGTTATTAAAGAATGGCGATTGCATTCTTTGCTGATCTGATACTCTAACTGTGCCTATCAGTATTAGGTGCAAACCCCGCACTCATTTCGTTTATGCAAATTTTAGAAAAACTTATCCTCACCTACTTAGCAAGATACTTTTTGCTTTATGATTGTTATGTAGTTAGCAACAAATATTGTCTGTTCATCTCTTTGCTGTTTTTGAGTTCACACAAAAAAAAGCGACAACCACAAAACTAATCTTCTCATGTATTAATTACAGTTATAAACCTCAATTTATTCATAGTCACAGTATCTGAACTTGCAAATCTCAAAGATTAGCAACAGATACAAATAGCTTCGTCTTGAAATAAATATCTAAATACAATTGCCTCCAGTTACTCACTTCACCGAAGTGTGCTGTATGCAATTACCATTATTACCAGTATCTGAGATGTTTTATCTAATCCGTTTGACAGTCGCATAAAGTTTAGTATCTGTTTGAAATTCCCTTGAGAAATCTGTGATTTGTCCCCTCCAGTTAGTTGGCTTTTTTCTTCGCTTTGTTTTTTTTTTGTTTCTATTGCAATCAAGCATTTCTGACGACGACCAACAAGACTCTGAGAGGAGGCGCTCTGGGTAATTGTTATATATTCTTTTATTTTCTTTTTCTTCTATCAATTCTTTTATATTTTGCAGTGCAGCAGTGTTGTAATAATTAGATGCAGTCATCCATTCATTCGTCTCGCTGACAACTTATAGCTTTAAGTGGCTTCACATCGCCGCGTACAGGTGTGGTGTGCCTGTCTCTCTGACAAGTCAAGTTTCAAACTTGGACTTGGAAGACATCATTTGCTGCGCCAACACGATATGCGAGTATTAGTATTACAGTAGTCGCTGTGGTTCAAGTGGTAGGTGGGTTTTAAGAAAGATGAGAAAAAAAAACCAACCGGTTTCTCTTCAGCGTAACATCTGTGGCTATTAAGTTATTAGGTGTCAGTAGTTGGCCAGTAAGCGTGTGATTTGCCTTGTTTTGTGTTTTGTTTTTGTTTGTATTGCTGTTGTTTTATACGAGTAGAATAGTCACGCTCTGAGGCGACAATAAGAGCGTGCAAATATGAGCGTGCTTCTGCTTATTGTCTGCTAATGTGATCTGTAGCTCATCCACTTTTCATAGTACGTCGATATGCGAGGTATTATTAATTCGAATATAAAGTGATGATTATGTCGTTGTCGCTTTTAAGTGGGCGTTAAGTACATTTTTATGTCAATTTAAAAGATTGTTACCTACTTCACAAATTTATACACAAGGTCTCGGTAAGTTTTATATAACATGGAATATGTTTTAAGATTAAAAACTAATTATTGTTTAATGAATATTAAAAAATTCGTACTCAGCTTAAAGATTTCTCGTTTAAAAGATTCAAATAAAAGTGCAAAATGTTACTACTTTTTTCATCAAGCAAACAAAGGGTACTAACTTATCAAAGGGTTGGCTTTTTTTAATGTAAACACTTAGTAATTATAGATAAATGTATAACGCCCATAATAGATGATAACATTTTAGCTGGAGCTCAATAAGTGCACTCTTCTTTAAAATTTAAAATGTTCAGAATATGTCGTACACTCCCTCCGTACCACTTGTTAAAGGACATCATTTTTAAAAATTGCACGATACCTGCAAGGCCATTCACTTATCTGGAAAATATATTTTGCAGAAGGACAAAAAGACTCTTCAAAAAACTCCACGATATACCCGCAATAACCCCCAAAAGACCCTCAAAAGATGCCTAAAAACCCCCAAAAGACCATCAAAAGACCAACAAAAGACTTTCCAAAGACTCCAAAAAGACGCCCAAAAGACTATTAAAAGACCCTCAAATGATTCCCAAAAGACTCTCCAAAAGACCTTCAAAAAAGGTCCTACCGAATTTCATATAAATCGGTTGAGAAATGGCTTTAACTATCAAAATTCGAGACCATAATGACCATATCCAAGAATTTCCATAGAAACAAATCTTATAGTCGTATCTTTGTCCTACTTACCAAATTTCATACAAATCGCTTGAGAAATTACTTATTTACAAGAATTCAAAAATGTAACACAAAATCGAAAGACAAATTCGCAACAGAAAATTATTTTTGATACCGTACTTAATTTTCTCATTACCGCTTATGAAGTAGTTTCACTTACAAAAAATTTAAGCGCTGGGACTCGCGAGAATTGATGACCAAGACCTCCCCAGACCTCCTCAAAAACTTCTTCAGGACTTTTTGCAAATCTTCCATAAGAGCCCACTAAAGAACACCCTTAAAACCTCTCTCAAGACCACATATGTTCACTAAATACCCCCTTAAAGCGTCTCTAAAGACCTCCCAGATCTCCTCAAGAACTTCTACTGGACTTTTTCAAGTCTTCCACAAGAGATCACTAAAGAACCCCCTTAAAACCTCTCTCAAGACCCCATATGTCCACTAAATACCCCCTTAAAGCGTCTCTAAAGACCCCTCAGACCTCCTCAAGAACTTCTTCTGGACTTTTTCAAGTCTTCAACAAGAGCTCACTAAAGAACCTCCTTAAAGCCCCTCTAAAGACCCTCCAAGAACCCTTCACGAACGTGCTCAAAACCGTATGCCACTTCTTTCCAAACGCACCCATAGAGAAGCTACGAATGTCTTACCGTTACTATTTATCTCATCGAGCCTGAAAATAACGTCTTCGACACTAGGTATATGGTACTACCACACCTAGCGTTCCTGTTGGTGTCTTAACCATACAGTATTTGACCCGAAATCGTGAGACATATGTGTACCAAGTTTGGCTGAATTTGTGCCTGAAGTTACAGAAGTATGACAAGCGTTACATATTTCGTTACGCGTCTATGACTCAATACGAGTATGTCGACTTACTCTTCCGCCCGTATAAAAGTTTCACTTCAAAAGGGAGCGATACATAAAAATAATCAACTACTGCCATAAATTGAGGAATTATGTTTGGAGAACATTTGGTTCCACCAGAGCTGTGCAACCTTACACCATACATACACTATGCAGTGGAAATACTGCAGCATTCACGGCCGCTTAATTTTTGGATTTGCTCTAGCTAACAAGATCACTCAATTTGACCCTTCCGGGCTGATTTCATTTGAGTTTTTTAAGTCACGTATCTATACGAAGTAGCCGCAGACATTGATATTCCTAAAGGAGAAACTCCGACAAGTAGTGGAGTAGTTTTTGAGAAAAGTTATGGAAACTGTTGTGAAACGAACCCGACTGTACCATAACTCTGTCGGCTCTGACCGATATTTTTTTCACGACTTAATACTTCCGTACCCTCGACAACAACACCTTCGTTGATTTATTGTGTGAATTAATTCATTGCACTATTTTTTTATTATTCTTTGAAGTGCACATAAACTACCATAAGTTTTTGATGAAGTTTTAGAGTTTATTTGGTCTTATTGCTAACAGCCATAAGAAATGCACCAATCATATCCGAATCATTTGTTGAAGTAATTCATATTTTAAAATGGCCATAGCTTTTAATGTCAACCAATAGGTACGCGCAATAATTTTTGTCATCAAATCGATGAAAAGAAATCGAACAAGCTCTTAGGAGAGTGGTCAAATCTTATATGCTGAGTGTTCCATATAAGAAAGATTTCCCATTATCTATAATTGAATTTAAAGTAATTATTGTTGGCTACATCTTAGGCCATTCAACAACAACTAATCACAAATTGACTCGTAGACATCACTTGATAGAAAGTTGTTTTCAGTTTAAAATTCATTCCAACATCTGGTTGTAAAGTCAAAGATGATGAAGCAGAGGCAATTGTCCACTTCTTAAAATCCGGGCGCCCAAAGTTTTCACATAAAAATAACATTCGCTCATGATTCGTAGTTTGTTTGTGAATTTCACTGAAAAAGACATTAAGTCGTCCGATCTTTGTGTTGTTTTCAAAGTCGCTAATTGTTCTACGAAAATCAATTTGAAAATGTACTCAACATTTAATGCTGATCATTCGAATGCTCCAGTTGAGAGCTGTTCGTAGGAAAAGTATCTCTGTCATGTTTTCTCGTTGAAATACAAACACAGTTCGGGGAGATTTGTGTTGAAAGAACAACAATGGCCATTCCTCGACTCCGAGGTTGCACTCAACAATTTCGAATAACTTATTTTTATGTAAATAAATGATTGTTGTGATGTATGAAGATAATGATGGTGTGTGGTTCCAGGGCACACACACACACACACACACACACACTTACCCGTGGTGATTGGTCCTTGTTATGGAAATGTTTCTCAAATATTGTTGGAGAAATCGTGAAAACTCCTACAAGAAAACGGAAAAGAAAAACATCAAACCAAATCGTGACTATGCACATTAACCCTTTTGTTGTTTCGCCTGTGTGAGTGTGTGTGTGGGTGTTTGTTTATTTATTTATATTTAATTTCCAGTCAATTCAGTCTGGAACACTCTTCCTCTGTTGGTTGTTTAACAGTATGGGTCGTCGTTTACACTGAATCTTCTTACTTTGGGACAAATAAACAAATCGTCATAATAAATTTTCAAGTATTTTTCGCCAGAAAAATGTTGAATGTGAACTTCAGTTTGTATATTGAAGTCTCAAAGATGACTGTGTAGCAAGTTTCTTATGTGGGCGAATGAATCTGCTCACCCTTTAAATTCCTAAGAAATTCTTCAGAAATAAAATGTGCACTGTGGGGGAAAAAGTACACCTGTATACAACAACGAAACATACCCAGTTAATCAGTAAACTCTGCACTCAAAATCGAATTATTACTAAGATATAAGAAAAAGTGACACTGATACTGTTGCCTTCTTAAATCATTCAGCATCCATTTATCCATTTCAATTCTGGTCAGTATATGGTCGATAGAACTGAAAAAAATTAACCAAGCTCAGATTGAAGACCTAATTACTTTACAGGGCCATTAACAGAAAAATAAATGGCTGGAATATGAAAGCGAAAATCATGCTCCTAATTTTATGTTTGTTTGTTGTTTGTTCCCCCCAATTTAATAATATATTTGCTTGAATAACATTTCCACTATAATATAAACACTAAGAATTGTTGAATTGAAACTTTGAATTTAGATTTTTGCTTTTAAAAGGGAATTTTTTCGATTTTGTTTCCAACTCATACGTGTGATTAATACAAATGCGCACTCGATGAGTAGTTGCAAGTTACACGGCTCGAAGGACCAAACTTGTGTGTCTAGTGTTGTGAGTAAGATGATCACAGAGTTTCAATTCGCGCTTTTAAAAGAGAAATATATCGATTGTATTTCCGACTCAGAATATGCACTTGATGAGTAGTTGTAAGTTACACGGCTCGAAGAACCTAACTTGTGTGTCTAGTGTTGTGAGTAAGATGATCAAAGAGTTTGAATTCGCGCTTTTAAAAGAGAAATATTTCAATTGTGTTTCCGACGCAGAATATGCCATCGATGAGTAGTTGTCAGTTACTCGGCTCGAAGGACCCGAAGTGATTAGTTGTAAATTACTGAATTTATTTTGCATAATTGTGGTCTTTATATACAAACGAGTACTTAAGAGATAAAAAGATATTTACAAAGAAATTCTTAATATATGTTTGTTGCGCATCTATAAGATCGTAAGCTATCGCTATCTCATTTTTAGTCTGTTTATCAGCATAGGGATTGATTTTTGACCAAGGGATGTGTTATCTCCTGTGAGTTGGCTTCATGACGGATGAAAAGACCAAACGAACAGGATGGTTTTAACAACGATATTACATGATCTAACACGAAATACGTCCGATCTTCGATTTAATTACAATAAGAGTTGTTCTCTTACTTTGATAGATAAAAACTATAATTACTCAGTCTGGGTAAAAAATTTCGGACAACATTTTGATCCAGCAATTGCCGTTAACAAATTGGCACCACTTTATTTCATAATGACTCAAATTATAGGTTTTTTAAGAATATTTTATGTGAATAGCGAAAATATTGCACGTGTTGAGAGTAAACTTTCGAAACTGCCACATATGCCTCTCTATTTTTTGGCAGCTGAAGTTGCGTTAGCGATTTTTTATGTTTTCATATTTTTGTTTTAAAAGAAATAAAACAAATAAAAATGTACAACATAGTATAGTTGAATTGAAAGACAAAGATGAAGATAACCCCTGGCCAGTTGCCAGAAAAATCCGGTAGTGTCATTTGCTGTATAAGGAAAAATTCATAAAAAACTTTAGTTGTATGATATACCAAGTTTCCGTAGTTTTTTCCTGAAGCTGATGTTTTATTCATAATATTTAGACTTAAATTAAATGATTTTACCCTAAAAGTGTAAACGAAATGTAGTAATTGTTGTAATATTTAATAAAGAATTGAACCCTTAAAGTATACATAGATATGGAAAGGTGGTTGCAACAATTATTAAAAACTTAAAACACTAAATCTACATAGTGGAATGTAATGAATGTATGTTGCAATTATTAATAAAGAATCTAATCCTCAAAGTATACAACTAAATGGAATTATGGTTGCAATATTTATTAAATAATCTAACTATAAAAGTATACAATGAAATGTAAGGATTGTAACAATATTTATTAAAGAATATAACCCTAAAAGTACATAGAGAAATGGAAAGATTGTTGTAATATTTTTCAAAGAATAGAACCCTAAAAGTATACAATCCTAAATGATTCTTACAATTTTCCCTAGTTAGTTTCATGTATATGTAATTGCAAAATATTGCAAAGGATATTTTTGGAGCTTTTTATGAATTTAACATGAAAAGCACCCTGTTCAACCTCGGAATTATCAACTACTAATAATCAACTCAGATGGCAACAAAAGGTCATGTCTGGGATCGCGCAGCAGCTATGTTGCGTTTTTCCTGCAAAACTTGGGTTATTTTTTAAGCGATCCATTTTGCCACCCATATGCCCCATTACCCAACAGCTTCTTTTTCTCTTCGTAGCATGCGACCATGAGGTTGTTGTTGTGTCTGATGTTGTTAGCCTCTTTATTCTCAACTTCATCGAAGAAAATCACATCAGCAGGCACAAGCAAATAAGCAAAATAAGGCAAGGCAGAAAAAAGAAAAAAAAAACAAAGACAGGACTAACAAATCGGTTTGCTTTGGCTCAGTTAAAGAACCCAGAGGCGTTATTTTGTGCAATGAGCGTGTTTGTGGGAGCGGAGGAGGAGGTGATAAGCGACTGATGCTGCAGAAAATAAGCAAGCTGGACAAACGAACGGACGGGGGGCAACATAATTGGGTCTGTTGTAGTTGGATGCATGATGGTTTCTAGCTGCCAGGCAACCGCTTACTAGCTCACCAGCTCCACAGAGGATTCATGCAGATGAAGACGATGATGTTGGTAGTGTCTCTCGGTATCGGCGCATAATGTCTGGTGCACCACCTGCATATTGACGCTTTCTGTTGCCAGTCAAGCAATGCAGGAAGCACGTAACATTGTGGCATATTCACAACTCCTCCTCCTCGTTCAACAACAACATGATGATGACGATGACGACGAACACGACCATAACGCCTGCGATGGTTCATTCGTTTTTGATACCTTTGGCCGTCGTTCGATCGATAAACAAACTACTGACGGCGATTTCCTTTCCTTTGACTTGGGCATCCTGATGCAGACGACACCAGCAGAACGAACTGGGGATATTTGTTGTGAGGAAGCTTTAACGTTTAGGTTGTTTTTCTTCCCTTCTTCGTACTCTCAATGAATATGAAGTTCCTCTGTGTGAGCTGCGTGTGCGGTTGGATTCGTTCCTATTCTTGTTAGCACACAGTCCTTGCTTCTGCTGATGGACGCGCACTAGTTGGCTGGCGTCACTTTTCACATCATCATCATAAGCATCTGCATCGACCTCAGTGAATGGACGAATCGTGCATAATCACTGATTAGCGGGATCATTGTAAATTACGCTGGCTAGCAGGACCAGTTAGGTCCTACAATTTTTCTCTTTGCTGTGCGTGCGTAATCACCAGTAACTCATTTTTGTTTTGAGCCGGAATTTCTCATAACAACTATGGATCAATTAACATCTCACTGTCGATGATGATGACGCTGACGAAGAAGGAGCAATAAATCAAGTATACTCTAGATACACATACACATACACCAGAATGCACGATAATTCGATGAGGTTCCAGTGAAAAAGTAAAGGATGAAGAAGAAGGATAATTATTTTGTGAGTACAGAGTAAATACGAAGTAATGGATGGTCTGCTGTGGTAATAGTCATTGGTATTTGCTCTTGAAATGCAAATTGGATGCACTTACCTTCCTTTATGATGTTAATATGATTCACAGCAGCGCAGAGTGGGCCTCAGATGGAGTTTTGTTAGGCAGAGCGCAGGCAACAATTTTACAGACTGGCCGAACTTTTTTTCATTTTTCTTGTAGAGAAGAAATTCTTCAAGACCTCTGAAGTGAGAGTTACCTTAAGTTAGCAAGTGCATTGACCTTTTTTTTATTTATTTTTTATTTTTTACCTAATGTTATAAACTGAATAATATGAAGAACACTTTTTTTAAGTAGGTTTTAAAATGCGTGCTTAGAGTAAATTTCCGAGAATGAAATGAATGAATAATGGTCTGATGAAGGAAAAGAAGAACTCTTTGAATCAGTCGAACGGGAACTCCATGCTTTCTCTAAATATGATGTAAGAATCATTCTGGGGGATATGAACGCTAAAATAGGTAAGGAGCCAGTATTCAGGCAACACATTGGCACCCATAGCTTACACCAGAACACTAATGATAATAGACAACGAGTCATAGAGATGGCAGCAAGCAATAATTTGGTCGTTGGGAGTACAAGGTTTGTGCGTAAAAATATCCACAAACCCACCTGGGTATCTCCTGATGGAGTCAAAGCCAGAGTAGAACTTTACCAGGAGAGAATTCGGCATTCCAAACAATCTGACACGGCTATGTAGGTTGATCATGACCAATGTTATAAGCCAAGTAAAAATATCCGGATTACTATCAAGCCCATTCACACAGACACGGGCTCCGACAAGGGGATGGACTGTCTTGCGCCCTCTTCAACCTGGCGTTGGAACAATGCTCTATTAGTTTATTCAGATACTGGCTTACGCAGACGACATGACATCGACATCGTTGGAAGAAACCCAAGAGCTGTTCACGAAGCTTTCATCCAGATCAAGCAAGCAGCACGAAATCTGGGGCTACACATAAATGAGAGCAAAACAAAGTACATGGTGGCCACTTCTGCGAGTAGAAGATCCAACATTAGTTCCGCAATTAAAATAGTGGAGCGCGAATTTGAAGTAGTGCAATCCTTTAGCTATCTCGGTTCAACTATAGCAGCCGATAACAATATGGAACCATAAATATGCGCACGGTTGCATAAAGCCATCTGCTGCTGCTGGTATTCGGGATTCGAACCACGAACCTCCTGCTCAGAAGTCATGCACTTATCCATTGAGCCATGGCGCCCACACCCATAGTTTTCATTATCACCGTGATACCGTGGTGGTAGGACACTCCTACGGGTGAATTATGTATCTCCGCAGGAGGGATATTAGGGCAGATCCCATAGTTTTCGGGGTTGCTGAGATGAATAGTGGTGTTTAGAATGGCACTCGGTGACCAGTTAGGTTTGGGTGGTTAGGACGTTGTCGCTCCTATCTCAAATTGAAGAACGTCTAGATGAGTAGCCGTGTCTTATGGCAATATAATTGTAATCTGTCGTAGTGATAATAAATTCCATTTATCCAGCTGTTTCTTAAAACTATTTGGAAATCAAGTAAGGCGGAAAAGAATTTTATTGCAAGGTCGTAATATCTTCTAGGTAGGTTAACACTAACCACCGTTCTTTACGAACAAACAAAACCCCTTTCAAAAACCCATCAGGACCCTACTCAAGACCCTCTCAAACCCCCTCAAGTTCCCTTTTAAACCCCATCAAGACCTCCACAAACCCCTCTTAAGACTCTACTAAAGAAACTACAAAAATCCCCTCAAGACCAACTAAAGACCCGCTCTAGACCCCACTAAAGACCCTCAAAAAACCCCTTCGGGACCCACCTCAAGACTACCTAAAGACTCCCTCAAGATCACCTCAATACCCCATTAAAACCACGTTACTACCCCCATTATTACTCCATCAAGATCACCTAAATCCACATTAAGGTTCCACTCACGACCCACTTAAAACCACCTCAAGACCAACTCAAGAGCTCCACAAAACCTTCCTAAGATCCCCTCAAGACTCGACTCATGACCCTCTCAAAATCCCCTCAAGACTCTACTCAAGACCCTCTCAAAAGCCCCTTAAGAACCCCTTAAGAACACCTCAAGACCTAAAGACTTCCTCAAGACCCGACTTAATAACCCCATAAAACTCCCTCGAGACCCCCTCATGACTACTTAAAGACCCCCTTAAGACTCAACTCACGAGCCTCTCAGAACCCTTTCAAACCATCCTCAAGACCACCTAAACACCCCACTAAAGACCATCTCAAGACTCCATAAAGACCCACTCAAGACCCCCTCAAGACCCCTTCAAGACCGCCTCAAGTAACCCAATCCCATATCAAACGCCCTCAAAAGCCAATCAACATCCCACTCTTTTAACCCTCTTTAAACCCCTTCAAGACCCCCTCAAGACCCATATGACCCAAAACCCTCTTTAAACCCATTCAAGACCCCCTCAAGACCCATATGACCCAAAACCCTCTTTAAACCCATTCAAGACCCCCTCAAGACCCATCTGAAGACCACCAAAAGATCCCCCGAAAAGTCATACCCCAAAAATGCGTACGAGACTTACTAACAGATTTGTAATGTAAAAAACGTGACAGAATGACATATAAGACCCTGTTAAAACCACCTTAAGATCCCCTCAAGACCACCTCTCTGTGACCCCCACAACACTCCTCAAGACCCGTCGCCGAAATGTTTTCCAGTAAAAATTCATACAAGACCGTCAACTCACAGCATTAGAATGAAAAAAGAATGACAGAGTGACATATAAACCGAAAGAAAGACAGAAAGAAAGACATAGGCAGGTTAATATAAAAGGATTTCATAGAGAAGATGCTGTTGCGCTCTCAACAATGTTGCTGGTGCTAGCAGCTTGCGTACTCGTATATAACATTTGTAAGCTAGATACAGTGTCCAAATTTTTGTCATCGGTATTCGGTAGCATCTAGTTCGTCCCTTTGCAGAAGAACGGTAAAACTCCCAGTGGACAATTGCTTGGAATAGGGCTCTGATGCACTGCTTCAATTGACTGTACCTCTGTCGAAGTGAAGGATAAAAGCTCGAGGGACCCCTAACAAGAGATATTTCAGTGGTTAAAATCCAGCCTGTAGTGTTCAGATAAAGGAATAATTCCGAGTATCGGTTTTTGGTAAATATTCATTTTTTTAATCTCCAACGGGAATAATTTGTTACGATTCTGTTGGTCTTTTAATGCAGCTTCTGTGATATCGTCTAAGCCTACTATTTTAAGAGGTCTCTTTCTCGATAAATCGTGCGTGAAAAATTACCAATTTTCTTTTTAGTATTTCGGCATTAAGCTTGTGATATTCCTCCATTTTATAGCAAACAATTTTTGTTACAATTCTTGTAGTAATCGTTGGATACTTGATTTGTCTCTATCAATAACATTGATTGGGGGAACAAAAGTTTCACTGACCTGATGGTTGATCTGTGAGCTGACTCAGCGGAGCAAATCTATTACTTGAGGACTAAGTCGTCGGCAAGTTTTTCTGTTTTTTCCCCATGTTTAGTGATGAAACCTTTATTAAACTTATTTGAAAATTAATTAATATTATCATCATCAGATGAAACAGTTCGTATTCGTTTATTATTAAGAATCTTTTTTAAAATCACTGTTGGTTACTTAGAAAGTAGTGTTCTCTTTAATAGAGAAACTGACCTCAAGTTTTAAATTCTCATTAAATGTTTTAATATCGCGTTCCATTTGCATACTCAATAGTTTTTCGTGATGTGCAAAATACGAAAATAAAACCCAAAAACAAATTTTTCTAAGAACTGCATTAATGCAGTTTGGCTCTTTTTCATTCAATGTACAGGAAGACAACCCAATTGCTATCAGAGCCTGATTACAAAGTCCTCTTTATGGCAAAAAAGCGCCTGCCTCTTCAAAGTATTTTCGTTCTAAAATTAATTAAATTTTTGTTGCCAAACTGCCAAATTTCAGTCACTTTTAACAGATATTTTTAAAATATGAATACGAACACTTAACTGATGTACCAAAGTCTGCACCAATTTTTTGTCATCAAAGTTTAATCCAAACTGCATATAACGAAATGAAATATATTCTTTTCTGGCCAACAAAATAACCCAAATTGGAACAAAACTACAATGCAATAAACAAATAGTCGACAAATCTACGAGTACAACTTCTGCTTTTATGTGGCATTTGGCGTCCGGTCACAGTCCGAATTAACCGATCATCATCCTTTATATCCTTTTCGTAAACTATGCAGCTCATAATACAAATAATAGCATTTTTTTTATTTAATTTTTTTTTTAGTTTTCCCCCTTCTAGAGTCCTTCCTATGTGTCTGTCTTTCCATGGTGAACATCGTCGCCCGCTTCAATATCCTTCGGTAGCGCGTGGGTCGAGCAATTTTTGTCTATGGCAAGGATTAAGTGCCTTTCACATTAAATGTGGCCCACCCTCTTGTTAATGTCTCTGTGACAATTTTATAACCTTTCCGCGACAGCAAGAAGTGAAGTCATACTTTTTAACGACAGCAATATACACAACGAACGAGAACGGGCGCGAATCGACTCTTCAGATGATCATAAAGTGTGACTCGAGTCAAAAATATTATGTAGCTACGAGTGTATGGAAAAGCTTTGTGACAGGATAGCTGTCTGCTGAGACTGGGTTCTGTGTTTGTATCGTGTACGTTCAATGAGGCGAATAATTTGTCGTGTACAGGGTGCTCAAGAGAGTTGGAATATAGAAATTGTGTAAAGAATCACTTTAAAGTTAGATTTTATTTATTATGCAATACTAATAGATGTATCTCACCTATTCCGAGGTAAGAGAGTCTTAAAATGTTTTCGCGAATGCATGAAAGCTTTTGACTTTTTCAAAACCAATGTCATGCCAATGCATGCAGACAAAAATCTCTCCATTATTTCTGATTTCGAATCCATGTTTGGCATACATTTTTCGCTATCCTTTATTAGGATATTTTTGTACCATAAATCCTTCCACATAAAACTTTCAAAGCAGGTTGCTAAAGTTGGGTTTTCTGATACATAACATAAGAAAATTTACCAATAACTTGGCTCATAATTTAAGTGGAAATCTCATGACTCTCATAATTCTTCGTTAAAGGATTAGAGACAAAAAAATTATACCAAAATACGTAGAAAAGAACAGACTTTCGAAAAGATCCTGTAAAAGCCAAATTTACTTAGCTACGATTGAGATTTATCCTGCCAAAACTTGAGTTCCGATATTTTTTGAAATAATACCTCTTACTGCCGCTAACCCTTTATACTTCAATGTTATGTATCCTTGTGGCAAACTACCTCTTCTTCCTCTTCCTTCGTCAGAAACACTCTGTGGCTTGCTGCCTTCAATTTCCAGCTATCGAAGTCATCATCATGGTTAGGGGGCAAAATCGGTAACACAAAAAAGGGGTAGAAGCGAGCAAACTCTTAACCAACTAAATACGAAAGATAAAAGGAACAAAAACCGCTCTCAAAAGGACTTCAAAACAAACAAACTCTCTGTCTCACTCATTCTTAAGCGCTTCAGACTGAAACAACAAACCCAACCAACCTACTGGTTGGTTCAAAGCCATCCGAGACTGATGTTTGTTTTTATTGCAGTGGTAGTCGCGTCCCAACTCTTGGACTCCTCGCGCTCCCTTATACATAGACTTATACATTTATACTCGTATATAATTTTTCGAACAGCCTCCATTTCGGGACACTTTAGGGAACACAGTAGGCACAATTGCGAGTGCAGTGCAAAGGCCTAAAAGACGCGGACGAGGAATATTGCAAAATTCAATTTATGTGCTCTCATTAAAATTTCTCTTGATTTGGATTGCTAGAGCGTTTGCTTTCGCGTCCATCCATCCCCACGTCTATAGGGGGTGGTAATAGTGATGGTGATGGTGGTGTTGTTGGCGTTGGTGGTGGGCTTAGTGTCTGGTGTGGCTCTGCCTTTGATATGATGCGCATTGTCAGTTATTCTTTGATTGCATCTGGCGGGCGCGAAGCTTTTTCATGATTTCAATTGAAACTCTGGTGACTCCTAGGGGCGGCGAATAAAGTACTCGGTCGAGTAGATTTTACGGTTTTTAATGTTTTATTTTTGTTGCTGTTTTTTTTTTTTTTTTTGTTTAATGTGAAACTTTACGCAAAGGATCAATGGAGTAAAACTGTGCACTCTTTTAGTGAGTGCATGTGTATTGCACTATTTTCAGATTGACTTTTGCCAGTTGCCACTGCTGATATGGCTGCTAGTTGGTGTCCATCCTTGTTCACGCTGAAGTAGTTTTTGTTGGTCTTGATAAATGCAATGTATCCCCAATACTGTTCTTCACTCTTCCGGCGTCGTTTTTCTGTGCACTGCACTGATGCATTTTCAATTGAGTGAATAAGTGTATTTCGTTGTGGTTTGGTTTTGGTTCATTGGCGGGAAATTCGAAATTTTCACTGCACAAAGGAATGAAGTTGATGATGCACTTGTGGTAGAAATCAAAACAACAAAAAAAATCCAATTCACTTGAATGCTTAACAGCAGAGAGAGTATGCCGGCCGTTGCGAGAAAATCGGACACTATGGAGCGATTGGTTATGTAGTGCTCTTTGGGGTTAGTGTACATATATGATTCCAGGATGTTATTGCGAGTACGTTTTTTGAGTAGGATTATTATTTAATTTATTCTTATTTGATAATTGTTTGGGTAGATGACGCACATGTTAGGTGAATCTTTTATGATTCTATAAACACCATACAAATCTAATCCTTAATTAATTTTAAATCAACCTTTTATACATCCTATAATCCTTAAATAATTCTAAAAAGCATTCTAAACATGCTGTAATCATCCTTTAAACATCCCTTAGTAATCCTATATTTTAAAAATTATTCAATGAACATCCTATAATCATCTTCTTTCTTTCCTTTACTCCGCGGCATAGGGCTTCTACAAACGTCCGCCAACGAACTCGATTTAACGCCTGATGTTTCAAGAGACGCCACTCGGTCCCCTGGGATCTTGCTTCCTCTTCTATTGTCCTTCTACATGTCTTGCTAGGACGGCCAACTCGACGGCTTCCTTGTGGATTCCAGTCGAGCGCTAGTTTCGTAATGTCGTCCGCTGGCTTTCTCAAAGTGTGGCTCCATTTTCGTCGTCCGATGGTGATCGCGATTGCTTCCTGCTGTGTTACCCTCTTGCAAGTCTTGATTGGTGATAATGTCCGGCCATCTTATTCTCAGTATCCTCCTTAAGCACTTGTTGACGAAAACTTGGAGGCGCGTCGCAATTGACTCTGTGACTTTCCAGCCAGTTTCGCAGCCATACAAGAGTACTGAGAAAACGTTAGATCTGAAGATCATTAGCTTTAGATTCCGGGTGATTTGCGAGGAGTTCCATATATTATTTAGCATACTGTAGGAGTGTCGCGCCTTGTTTACACGAGAGTACACATCCGAGTCAGCACCACCATTTTTTGACATCCAGCTGCCCAAATAACAAAACTTATCGACTTCCTCTATCTGATGTCCGTCAATCGGGAGATCACATGTTCCACTAGCGTTAACGCGAAGTTTTGTTTTTGAGACGTTAATTTTTAAACCCACTTTGTTAGCGTTTTCGCTCCATGTCACCTAGCGATTGTGATATCATCGGCATATTCTAGGTCTTCTAGGCGGTGAAAAACATTCCATGGCAAACCCGATGGAGTACGGGTTACTATTTTCATCACCCAGTCGATGACAATTGTGAAAAGCAATGGTGAGAGGATGCAGCCTTGCTTGACTCCCGACTAGATGTTGAAAGGTGAGCCAAGATGACCGTTATGAATGACGCGACATGTTGAGTCGCGGTACAGCTTCTTAATGATGTTTATGAATTTTTTCGGGAAAACCATAGCTTGACAAAATCTGCCACATCATGTTTCGGCCTACGCTATCAAAAGCGCGTTTAAAATCTACAAAAACCATATACAGATGAGAGCGCGATACTCAACTGACTGTTCAATTATTATACGCAGGGTGTTAATTTGATCAGAACGAACAAGAACGGTTCGGGCAAAATCCTGCTTGTTCATTTCTCAAAATTGGCTCCAACGCATTCTGTATGCGCCTAGCTATTAAAGAGGAGATCACTTTGTTTATGGTGTTGAGCAGGGTAATTCGTCTCCAGTTTTCGCAATTGCTCAAATCACCCTTTTGTGGGGAGTTTGACTATTAAGCCTTCTTTTAGCGACGATGGAATGGATTCAGATTCCAAGATATCTTGATATATCGCATGAAATATTCGCGTAGTTAACTCGACGTCGGCTTGGAGGAGTTCTGCGTAGATGTTGTCATTGCCTGCTGCTTTACCTGATTGCAGTGAACGGATTGTTGTCCTTATCTCATCCAACGAAGGAGTAGCGACGCTGATGTTAAGTAGCCTACTAGGGTGCATATGTGGATTGATGGACGTGCCCGGCGAAGTACAATTCACAACATTCTTAAAATGTTAATTGTTGTTCCTCCATAAGGGTCTATTGCCTTAACAGGGTAGTTGATGTGGTGTTTCTTGTTTGGCGAGCTTACGAGCGAGTTGGTAGACTGTGCTATATTGTGTGCTGTCAGCGGCTTGCTGTGCTTGAGTTGAGATGTCGCTTATCCATGCTCGTTTGTCGTTCCTAGCTAAACGGCCAACTTGCCGGTCCAGATCCCTATACGTCTGCGCTAATGCGCTTCGCTCGGCACCCGAGGCCGCGTTTAACTCTGCTTTGATGGATTGGCGTTCGCGAATGGTGATCCATGTGCTATCTGATCTAATAATCCTAAATTTATTTTTTGTAAAGATTCTTTAATCCTACAATAATTCTAAAAACATGCTATAATCATTTATAAAACAATTTTTTATTATCCTATAACCCTTAAATCATTTTATTGTCATACCTTTTGAATCACATAACCATCCTATAATTCAAAAATCATTCTATAAACATCCTATAACCATCCTATAAACGTAAAATTATTCTATACAAATGTTCTACAATCATTAAATCCTAAAAATCATGCCTAAAATATGTCAAGATCATCCTATAATCTTAAAAAAAATATCCTATAATCATAAAATTGTCCTATAATCATTCTAAAAACATCCCACAGTCGTTGTATAATCATCTTGGGCAGAACGTCTTAGGTCTAAAAAAAAAAGGTCTAAAGCAGCGAATACACGATACAATTATGGTACCCTAAGTTGTATATGACGGTATAGGTTTTTAATCAACAGTGTTCTACCATGTGATATAGGCACAACAATAAATCATCGCATACGGCCGTAATGTTGGTACAATGATCGGTAGAGGTACGATAATTTTATCGGTGTATTCGCCGCTTAAAAGTGACAATTCAAAATGTCGCGTTACCCTGAAAATTTACTCTCATTGCCCGTAATAAGGTTTCACATATAAAAGGTAAACAACATAACTTCAATTGGCATCTCTGCTCACCCTCATGTGAAATATTTGGAAAGATAACCAAAAACCAAGCTTAAAACAGAGATACATACGAGTACTTCAGTGCAAATCCGAGCGTGCACGTGTGGTGGATACAAAGTCTGATAAATACCCAATCGATTATTGCTTCGTCACAGTTTCTTCTTGAAATCTCATTCACGTCACGTATATCGCTCAAGCCGCAAGCTGTCCTCCTCATCGATGGCGAGCGGCGGCAACATTCGACAGAGAAAACTCCTGAAGCTCTTGAAATCAAAATCCCATTGAGTATGTTGGCAGCGAGCACATCATAAGGCAGCGTACCTCTGAATATGATTATCATTTTTGTGTTCAAACAATGAAATGATGGAAGGAGTCGTTAGCAGTTCAGCGGCAGGATAGGCATTGGAATTCAATCGAATCGTCTGTTATCAGTGCTCGTCGGTGTGCCAGTTTCCCTCTCGGTATATTCTTCAATTCAATAATCAATTACAATTTTTCTCTCGAAAGGTAAACATCATTGAAATGAATAAACACGCAAAAGGACGTGAAAGGACTAAAACGCTTTGCGTGGGGATTGTGAGTTTTTGTTTTTTCGTCCTTTGCGTGCTTTCCCATCTTTTGCAATTAATCGAAGTGAAATGGTGCGGTGGGTGGGATGGTTGGTTGGTGTTTGTTGTGCCTGTTGGCTCCCTCTCCCCCATATGCCAATGTTTCAGTTGGTGAAAGTCGATCGTTTGTACCTTTCATCATTTTAGTCGGTTTATTGTCGTGCCACAAAGAAACACACAAAACCAAATCGCAATAAACTGGAAGAATCGTCGTCTCTTTCGATTCGAAGACGACAAAAAAAAACGACCCCCACAGTCACCACCAAGGCAAACACCAATTTAATCGAAGCTTATGGCAAAGTATTGAAATTATTCGTAATTATTGGTGGAGACTGCTACAAAGGTGCCATTCACGATTGCGCGAATTTTATGGAAATCAGTTTTTTTTTTAAGTTTACCTTAGCTTATTGCATATAGGAGTGATGGGGTTATATGCAAAGTTTTGTCTTGAGAGCCGGCAAAAGTCTTGTCAATCGAATTGTTTCTTCATGTAGACGGGGGACTATGGTGTCGTTTGTGTTGCGAATGTGTGCTTCGCTTTATAATGCGCCTCTTCCGCTCTCGAACTCGGAACGGCATCGGTGAGATTGATGTGAATCCATTTATCTTCAGATAGATCTGCATTCGAAAAATGATGTTTGACTTTCGTTTATTCATCCGTCTCGTTTCGGAAGAATTAGAGTTTGGTCTGATCCGGTGGTGGTGGTCGCGGTGCTTCCTTTGAATGGCTTCTTACTTCAATGAAAGATGCGAGCAACATGAACAGTGTAGTAGTTCAATACAAAGTCACAATTTGTTACATTTTCTGGTTGTGTTGTTTACCATTGGGGGTAATGCACACAATTTACGCGAAATTGATTTTTTGTAACCATAGTTGGGAGGTTTTCGATGAGCTTCTAAAACAAGCAGTTTTCACGAAGGAAAGGAAATGAGAGTGTCCTGATTTTTGATTATTTTCGACTGTGAAAAGGACCCCAAAAATTGTTAACACCAAACATGTAACTACAGTGGTGGTCACATAAATACGTTAATATAATTTGTTTTCGTAACTGCACCAGTGCTTAAGTCTACTCGAGCCCAATAAAACCTCTGTTGCTTCTTCTATCACGACCTAAGTCAAAGTCCGATTTATTCAAAAATTGTGTCTGAAGATTCTAATAATAATAATATTCGGCGAGACAGACTATTGCGGTCCAAGGCCTAGCTTCACGCGACCATTTGTGTTGCGCATGTATATTTTTGAACACAAATGGAAGGGACCTTCAATTTAAGGCCGGATCCGAACGGCGAATTGATAAGCTTTCCGTGACAAGTTGTTACTCTCGGAACGTTTGTCACCCATTCGCGAGAGGTAGGACACCGTAAAAAAATACTTTTGGTGTTACTGTGATTCGAACCACGAACCTCCTGCTCAGTAGCCACGCGCATTTCCACTGAGCCACGGCGCCCACGCCCACGAAGAATCTTATACATATGAATAATATCTATTATAACAATGCTTATATCTATCAATACATATAAGTCTGTATTGATTCCCGACCGATTGTGTTAGTCAGCATTAATACATTATAGTAGAGTAATAGACCGAATACTTTTAAGTGCTTTGGGTCGCTTGCCTATGTTGCTGATTTGACATGATTATTACCATAGGCAACCGACCCAATTATTTATGAATAATTTTATGATACTCTCGATCAGAGCAATGCATTGGAAGGGTAAAGGACCAAATGCTTTAAACGATCAGTGCTCGCTTGCCTATAATGGTTAGTCGACTGATTTACTGTCACGAGCAAACGACTGCTGATCGCACTGAATTAACTATCGCTTATGAATAAAAGACCTACATTTAACGTTGCATACTATTAGGCTTCTAAAAAAATTAGTCTTTAGATTGAATTACAACTAAATATACATACACGTGTATATGTATACTCGAATAGCAGAATACATTAGCTCGTGTGCCTATAGTAGTGGAAAGTTGGTAGGAACTCGTATATCTCGGCTTCTACCAGTCAGAATTCAATGGGACTAGTTTTAAAACAATTGTGATGCGCTAGGCGCGTGTGACACGTGTGGCGCGTGTAAAAAAATAAAATAATAAATAAAAAAGGGGTTTATAAAAAAGGTTTTTTTTTAAAGTTTTTTTTTTTTAAAAAATAAAATTTTTCCAAAAAATAAGAAAAAAAATTTTTTCTCACAGAAAATTCCCCAAAAAATTGTTACGAATTTTGTGAATTAAATGGTTACTATTGGGCTTTTAAGATTATTCAGTGTTTAGACTGATTTACAATTATCCATATGGCGAGCTGAGAAGCTCGCTTTACTATTTTATATATATATATATATATATATATATATATACAGATGAACAATACTTTAAGAAATAATTGTTAAGTAATTATAATTTAACAAACAATAAATTGCATGAAATATCTACACTTTTCCATACAAACGAACTAATTTGTGGGACCTCCAGTAGTTAATGCTTGCGTAAACAAAAAGAACTCAGTTACATACCACCATACCAGCACCCTTAAAATAAATAAAGAATATAATTAATTGCAATTTTTTGGTTTTACTTTTTCTAAATTTCTTACTTGCGTTACTCGTGGTTGCTATTCCAAGTGCTCTTCACTGTAGATTACCTCAAAGTAATGTCTCTACTACGTGTCCTCCTTCTGTAACCAATCAGGAATATTCATCTGCAAATAATTCAATCAACACGTCGCATCGAGTGAAACTGGAAAATGGTACCACATGATAGTGGCAATAAACAAATCAAACGGGTAGACTCTTGTAGTTAGAACCACGATGTATACGTGACACAGTAGGGATCGCGACCACATGGAATATAACATTTCCAACTTCTATCAGCATCGCAGCACAAACTGTACGGGCGGGTTACGGTGAATATGCGGGCTTGGTTCAGTGAAGTCCACTGACTCGACTTTTCCTTGGCGCTTGAGTCCATAAATATTTCATTTTAAGACTCGCGCAACGCAGCACTCAGGGATCATTTTCCGGGTGGTAGTGTTTTTAAAAAGGGAAAGTAAGTCACTGTCGACTGTAATGCATAGGTGCGCGCTATGTATGGTACGTTAGGAAATGTTTATTTCCTCCATATATAACAGGAATGGAAAATTGTCTGTTCCATTACCTTTAGGTGTTGCGCTAGCGTTTACAAAGTGTACTATATGTGAGTGCCATTCTCTTTGAAAAGCGAGAGATGTTCAAAACGACGTCAGTAAGGATTTTCCTTGATTAAGATTTATTATTTCTTTCTTTTTTTTTTGTGAGAAGTTTATGCAGAAGGTATTTCAGAAGCTTTAATTTTGCAAATGCTTTTCTTAATCCCATTTAGGTGTGCTTTTACGCTCGCTGGCACGGCTTTATGTGAAATTAGTTCTTAAGCTCTTTATTCATTACTTACCAACAGTAAAATGTCGCCTCACGTATTAATAAATACGTAACGTATTTAATTTCCTTCTCTCAACTTTGAGAACATTTCATAAAGGGTTTTAGGGAGTCTAGGAATGAAGTTGGATGTATTATTCCCCAGAGTCGTTCTTTCCCATGTCCTATCAATTTGTTCATCCTCCTGTAAAATTTTATTATTCAACGAGTAGGAGGTTTTGTGGCAACAGCTATCTAATCTTCATTCTATGTCTCCGCATCATTTTAACTACCTTCCGGTACACTCCAATCAAACTCTCATTTTATAAATTGAACGAACGAACCAGCACGCACGCACAAAAGCCCAAAATATAACCTAATTTACTTTTAAATCAAGCGACTCATATCCTTTACAATGCCTGTAATAAAGCATCGCTAAAGCACTTAAAATCTCATTCATCCCTGCTGCCTGAAAAACGAGTATCTAATTAAATTTCATTCCAAATTTTTTGCTTTATTTGCAGATTCATTTTTTGGCTTATAGTCAGTCTGCTGAGAAAGACGCTTCGCATCATCCGCCATCCACCACAAAAAGGATAAAATTATTTTGCAGTAAGTCTGTTTGTGTCAAACTTTTACATAATGTGTTCATATTTATCTTCGTGTATGTATGGGGATATAATTAGGCAGAAGTGGGATTATTACAGCATCAGGTGAACCCAAATGGTTACAGGTGTAGGCCTCATTTCGAGCTTCTCTTCTGGTTTATAAATGTGGGTGGTTTTTGGTGAGAAAGACAGGGAAAAGGGTAAATAGGACTCGTAGTCGTATATTTCTGTCAGATGCCTGCATTATAATTAAAGTTTAGTTCATAAAAAAAGTTTTTAAGGGGTCGTTTTCCTGTGGAAGACTTAAAAACTTTTAACAGACAGCTGCCGTTTGCTATACATATGGATGTAGAGGTTTCCTATGAAGGGCTTTAATTTAAACTAAAAGCAGAAACATTTCGACGCAGGGACGTAAGTCACAAAAGAAAAAATTGGGACTTATTGCCCACTTAAGTGGGACATAGGTCCAAAATCAAATTAAGTACTAATGTCCCACCCCATCGGTACATAAGTCCCAAAAAAATATGTTGGGACTTATGTCCCTGCGAAATATCAAGCCCATTCAATATCTATAACGGGCTCCGACAAGGGGATGGGCTGGCCTGCGTTCTCTTCAACCTGGGTTTGGAGAAAGTGATCGGAGACTCTGACGTAACGGCGAGAGGAACAATCCTCTATAAGATCATTCAGATACGCAGACGATATTGACATCCTTGGTAGAAACCCAAGACCTGTAGGTAGGTAGCTAGAGGGCGCCGTTTTGTAACCACAGACTTCGGGAGACATTATGACATTATAGGTACATTGAAATGATTACAGTCAGCTTGTAGCGTTCAGGTACGAGATCAGATCGGTGATCCGGCACTCCGACAACTCCCTCAGGTTTGCAAAGAAGGGTTTTTTCAGTTTATGGAGTCCGAAGTCCGCCAGTGCTGGAAAGTTGCAGAGATAATGGTTGAGAATTTCCCTCTTTTTGATATCCCTGCAGCTTATGCAGCGTGGCTGCCCACCAGCTAGTGGCCAATGATAACAACCACGGCTCTGGAAATATCTTTCAGTGATCCTGAGATCAGTTCGGTGGATTTGTTTTTATTGTAGGAAGGCCAAATCGCCCTTAAAGTAGATCAGTTGGTCAAGTCATTCCACCTTAGTTGTGCCTTGGTGGTATGGAAAGTGAGGACGCGTTCACTGATGGAGCTAAAAGGACAGCCCAATCTCTTCATGTGGTCGATGTCCAACGTTACGCCCTTCTTCGCCAGTACATCCACTTTCTCGTTTCCGTCAATGTAGCTGTGCCCCGGCATCCACACTAGGGTTAGGTCCATGCTTCAGCTTGGCACTGCCTGACAAGTTTATAGTTGTGTCTAGTTGCAGTAATGGCTCCAATTGCGGATTGACTGTCCAGGCATATGCAAACCCTACCATTTATAGCTGTACGTTAGCAAGTGCCCTGCATGCCTCTCTAATCGCCAGGATCTCCGCATGAAAGTTCCTAATGGAGTCAGGAAGCTTGTATGACATTGAAAGATTCAGTTTTTCTGATAAGACTCCATCGCCGACTCCATTACTCATCTTGGACCCGTCGGTGAATAGAGTCACGTCAAAAAGTCCCAAAACTCCTTCGTTCTTCCTACTTTCTCTAGTCGGAAACTCAACGACTGGGACTGAAGTTCAATTTAGGAATGCAGTAGTTAGTTGAGGATGGTATCATATCCTTTGGTAGCAACTGCAGTAAATTGCAATGCCCATACGGTTTGCCAGCAAACCACCCAGATTCTCTGAGACGGACAGCGCTGCACGTCGCAACGTATTTAATAAATAGGTCGGGGCGTAATAGTTGTAAAATTATATTGAGATAGGGCAAGACCTTAGTGTACCAGTTATCCTAACAGTTGCTGATCTTTGTAATCTACCTAGCTTTGTGACATTGTACTTTTTGTTAATCTTCAGCCACCAGACTAGCGCACCATAGGTAAGAATGGGTTGTATCACCGCTTTGTACAGTCAAAGTGCCATCCTCGGTTGCAGGCCCTATTTCTTACCGATGATTTTGTTATAGGCGTATAAAGCAATTCATGCTATCTTAATCCTGAATTCTATGTTTGACTTCCATCTGAGTCTCCTATTGAGGATCACGTTGAGATATTAAGCCTCTGAGGTAAGTGTAAGTCTCTGGCCATTAAGCTTTGGGAAGTTGAAAACCGGTATTTTGGACTTAGCTGTGAAAAGTACCATTTCAGTTTATTCCTAGAGTTAGCTCCCACTCCACAACTGGTAGCCCAGGAGCTAACCTTCTCTAGAGCCCTTTCCATGACTTCACTAATCGCAACCCCCGACGTCATTGAGACTGAATCCAGCGTTGATTGCCGCCTGACTGTCTACATAGATTACATATCAGCCGGGTCACTGCTTCTTCAATCGCTGTCACCTCACTTTCCGCCTGATACATGCTGCAATGGTCCGGGAGCCGAACGGAAACGTTCACCTTAGTTTTGTCACAGTAGACTCCGGCACCGATTTTACCGTCGAGCTTGGAGTTGTCCGTAAAGAATTTTATTGCAACAGTTTCTTGTGGCGAATCATCCCTCCATTGCTTCCTGAAAACCCTTATTGAAGCATAACAGCGGTAGTGTGTAGTCTAAGTTGGCCAGTTCTGCTTTTAGCAGATCGTCGAGTGTCCCGCTTGAATACATTTCCACTGACTAGTCAGCTTCGTCGCTGCTCAGAGATCTAGTCTTAGTGTTGATAAAAATATATATGATGTGTGTAAGTAGAAATATGTGGATAGATGAAGCGCGCACCTGTGTCATATATGAAAGTTCCGGGCCTCTGTACCGATACAACTTCCAAACGAATCCAATAATTCCTCTGACCTGAACTGCTCTAAATGGCATTATTTTTTGGCGAAATAAAAATTTGGCAAAGTGGTTTTTCCAATTATTGTTCAAGTACCAAATAAAGTTAACCTCGTCGTTTTCGATCAACAAGGAACGCTGCAGGTCAATACGAGTACATAGCTACTATTCGTATAGAAGAAAATTGACTCATAAATGGTTGAACTATTTCGAATATGTAAGTCACGTCCTTAGACATCACCAACGCTACACATTTTTCGCTATGTTGTGCTCAAATGTTTTGTAAGTGAGGTTCTTCTGTGGCGGTATTTTGTTTGTACATTCCATTCCATTACATTACCAGTTACGAGACCAAAACATGACACATAAAATCTGAATGTGCAACCATCAAGGACGGAAGGATGCAGGATGTATACTGCCAGAAAACGTACCATCTGAACATTTTTAGTTTCCAATTTGCGAGTATGCACCTTGCGTATTGGAGGTGGAACATGGAGGCTGGAACTGCATTTTAATTCTGCATTATGGAAGCATCGTACGTGGTGTGTGTGTGTTTGTTTTGTACGCTATTGCGACTGTTTATATGGGAATTGGTTTTAATCACGTTCTTCGCTTCGATCAAACGTGTCGATCGAGATACTATGCAAGGGTAGGTAGTTTTCGTTTTTATGTTGTCACCGTGTAACACAACACATTGACGACTTAAGAAGAAGGTTGCCTCTGTGACTGGATTTGAGTTTGTCATATTCATGGTTGCCCATTAAATACGGTCTCGCTTTTCAGCAAATAAAAGGAATAAAGTCACAATAACTGCAAGCAAAAAATTGCACCATTCTAGAAAAAAACATTTAAGCTGCCACTTAATATGGAACTGCTCTTTCCTCCTAAATTACTTTATTTGTTTAGTTTACCTTGTTGTTAAGTTTACTTAACTTTCCGTAAATTCCCATCATGTTGGGTTAATCGTAATAATGAAATTGCATGTCAATTGAATGACTGAGGCTGTTCTACAAAACTCATACTCGTCATATCGCTGACAAAGCTGCAAGTACATTAAACTCTCAATCTATAGTCGAACGTCGAACTCAATACAAATTGCATGTGAGCATTAGGCCTTTTTTTCTGTTCAACAATATGACGTATCCATTCATGTCGGATGGATGATTATGGCACATTAGCCTGTCAGCCAGCCAGTTGTCAAGCAAGTACTTATAGTGCGGCAGACGTTACATGACATCGTGGCATACAGGAATTGCAATGTTAACGCTTTCGTCATGTTGTTGCAACTAGCTGCTGTTCTAGCTTATAAATACAAACCGACTCATTGACTGAACAAATGAACGACTGACTTCTGTGTGACTTTGAATATCCTTTTGATAGGCATCTGCAGGTGGATTACGGTTTTTTTCATCTCTTGTATATTATTAGAAAAAATGTCATGACTTTGAGTGGCATTGTCAATTGCATGCTTCCAGGTTAGATTAGATCCTGTAGATAAATGTAATGGCTTTTTCTTCTTCTTCTCCCCTTCTTTACGTGTAATGTTAAGGGAATGTAAGAAAAGGGTATTTACATTCAAATGGATCACATGACATACACAACAAAAATGTTTCTAAGAAAAATGTTACAAGAACGTAGCACAACATCAAATGTTGCAATGCATAATGTTGACAAAAACAAGAAAAATGTTATTAAAGAAAGGGTTACAAGAACCAAGAATGCATTACATCAAAATGTTGCAAAGTACAATGTCGACAAACAAAAGAAAAATGATATTAAGAAAAATGTTGCAAGAACCAACGACGTAGCACATCAAAATGTTGCAAAGCACAATGTTGACAAACACAAGAAAAATGTTATTAAGGAAAAGGTTACAAGAACCAAGGACGTAGCACATCAAAATGTTGCAAAGCACAATGTTGACAAACACAAGAAAAATTATATTAAGAAAAATGTTGCAAGAACCAAGGACAATTTTGACATACACAAAAAAATGTTACTATGGAAAATGTTGCAAGAACTTAGCACAACACCAAATTTTGCAATGCATAATGTTGACAAACACAAGAAAAATGTTATCAAGGAAAAGGTTACAAGAACCAAGGACGTAGCACATCAAAATGTTGCAAAGCACAATGTTGCCAAACACAAGAAAAATGTTGCAAGAACCAAGGACGTGGCACATCAAAATGTGGACTAAAACAACAAAAATGTTTTTAGGAAAAATGTTGCAAGAAGGTAACAAAATATCAAATGTTGCAAAGCATAAAGATGGCCAACACAAGAAAAATGTTCTAAAGGAAAATGTTGCAAAAACCAAGGACGTAGTACATCACAATGTTGTAAAGCACAATGTTGACATACACAACAAAAATATTGCTAAGGAAAATGTTGCAAGAACGTAGCACAACATCAAATGTAGCAAAGCATAATGATGCCCAACACAAATCAACGCATAACTTCTTTATCGTCACTCTAAGATCGTCACTTTTGTGTCGTTACCCTTCGATCGTCACTTTTGGGTCATCACCCTTCGATCGGGACTTTTGAGTCATCACCCTTCAATCGCCACTTTTAGGTCTGCTCCATTCGATCATCACTTTTGATCCGTCAATTTGGAATCGACAATATCCGGTCGTCAATTTGTATGATGCAAAAGTGGGGATCTAAAAGGTAAAGCGGCCTTTAAAGTTACCTGTCAATGCGACTAAAGAACTCTTACTTAAAAAAGTTCCTTCCATCCTTCACCCCAGAAAAAAATAACAAGTTTATGGGACTTTTATCTAGAGATTTTTTTCTCCACCCACCTGTCTGCTTATTTTATAAAAACGCACAAAGCGGCCATAATTTCCAATTCATTTTTTCAGCCGCAAATGTAAATGAAAGTTGCAACATATAATCGCTTGCAAAATTGCAATCCCTAAGTAAGTGGCTGTGTAATTCTGTTTTTATATTTTGAACCATTTCAACAGACGTGATTAGGGGAAAAGTATCTCTGTGTATCTTCTTCGATTTTTTCCAACAGGAAGAGAAAATATCATAGAAAAGCTTTCTTTTCTTTCCATTAATAACCGTGAAATTTAAAACAACATTATAAAAGAACTTAATATGAACAGTCAACAAGCATTTCGCTCTCGTAAATTGCACAACATAATGTCCCCTATGTTGACATGAACTTTGCTACATTTGCGAGTAACATGCATTCACCTCAGACATCCAGAAATCGACTAGCTCCAATGCAAGACAACAGCAACATGATATTCACTTCAGAATTTTAATTATCCTCCTCATCACCTCACATATTAGACTCAGACTTGGGGACTGTAGGGTGCAAGTAACTTGTTCGCCGACGACGTAGACTATCAAGTCTCACCTCATATCACCTCACTCTTCCTTAACTACACTGCTCCGCATTTGGTCCTTATTGCGATTCTATATAATTAAATGCCAGAACGTGTACAGCGTACACCGTTTGCTGTATAGATACTTTCCGTCGGCGGCAATCTATTTCCTGTCACGAACGTTCAGAAGCTATTTAGCTCCTTCGTGTGTGTAGGTACAAGTACGTGTGCGCCTTCTAGACAGACTGTCTCTAATTGGATTTGCAATGTCATCATTCCCTACTTTTGCTTTCAGCGATGGATAAAATTAGTTTTCAGACGTAATTCCCTATTTGTGATTTGGATTGTCAGGGCTGATAAAATAGCATTACAGAAAAAGGTCATGGTCACGACGTTGTTATACGTTCTAACAAAACTAATGATCAGATGAAATGCACATTCTGAAGATCAATGACGTGTATTGTGTTTTAGGGTATTGCTGATGACCTCTTTTTAAAAGGTATGTTTAGCAATAGAAATTCTTAAGAGCATCATCCAAGAGATGTGCATACATTTTTTGCTGACTGTGAGGCACACATTTGCGACTGTATCTCAACAGTGGAATAGTTTAAGAATTCTTTGACTTAGGGCCTATATCATAAAGCTACTCCTTTAATATTATGACTTTTACAATTGACATTTGACGAAAGAATGTTCTTGTGTTGTTTTATCATCTTGTACTTGGCCTGCCACAAAACATTGGCAAAATATGCCAATCTGATTCGACTCGAGAGGAGTATTCACAGAAAACGAGGAGCAAAGAGCCCTTCTTCGCCACAAAACACACTTTTCAGGGAGCTTAGTGATGGTCACCGACCTGGTGAAGGGCTGAAACCATCAAAGGTTAAGCAAAGAAAGGTTGAAAGAGGGCTCAGATATACGTATTGAGCAGAGAATCTAATGGGTGGTAAGAAATCGGCATATGCTGGATTAGAAAGTCACCTTCTATAACTCATAAGAATACTGGAAAGCAAGCTGTCACTTGGGTACATAGCCAAGAGTTACATAACAGTGATAGAGGTTGGAGAAGGATGACGATGATATTTTTTAAAAAGTTGCGCAAGAGAGATCGTTCCAAATCTAAGTCCTACCGTCTAATTAGCCTTGAAAATAATCGAAAAGCTTATTGAAAACAATACAAGATCCGTTTTATCGTAAAAATAATCCTACCCTGAAGTCAGCATGCTCCTAACCTGCAGTCATCATGCATGTCAGCATGCCAGCGGCAGATCCTCGAAGACACTGTGATGACTTCCTATCCATGAAGAAAATCGCGCTAGATGCCTACTTAGACATTGAAAATGCCCTTTAATAACGCATCTCACGATGCAATAAGGGGTTCTCTGGAGAAAACTGAAGCTAAGGGATGTGCAAGATGGTGCTCAAAAAAACAGTGGAGCCTATAATAATAATATCGGCGCGACAGACTCGCGGTCCAAGGCCTGACTTCTCGCAACCATTTCTGTTGAGCATGCATTTTTTTGCACACAATTGGAGGGACCTAAAATTTAATGTCGGATCCGAACGGCGAATTGAGAAGCTTTCAGTGACAAGTTATTACTCTCGGACGTTTGTCAAACTTTCGCGAGAGGTGGGACACCGTGAAAAATACTTTGGTGGTGTGGAGGCTATAGTTGGAGATAAAATCATTATGGTCAGCACAAAAAGAGGATGTCTGCAAGGAGGAGTATTATCTTCTTTTGTATGCACCACAGTGATTAAAGACTTTCAGCGACTAGCTGAGGTGGAGATCTGTGCCTTAGGCTATATATACAAAACAAGTTCAATATAACAAGCAGATGTTGCCAAGAAGTAGGACTCAAAGTAAATCCGGTCCTCTTCACCAATAACAAGTAAATTTAAAAAAAACTTTCGGGTGCAAACTTTTATATATACATCGAAACACGCCAGACAGTCGTTTATTGTTTGGTAATAATCGCCAAAATATCTATTTTTGAGGTTGGAGCTATTTCAAAGAATTTTCTATTTTCCACGCTTCGCACGCGCCACACGCGACTCACGACACGCATCAAAAGCGGGATATCAAAATGGGCCCCTAACATTGAGGCGCTCACACAATTTCAGCACTCTAGGACGTGGGAAAAAAGGAGAAAACTGCGCGATTTTAAACCATCACACATGCCACACGCGTCATACGTAAAATATGACTTCTATACCCACAAAATTGCAACATCTTCGTGTGGAAGATGGTTAAAAAGGACCTCAATGAAGCCGAAAAATAAAATTTTCATCCATCACACGCGCCACACGCAACACTCGTCATACTCGGAATATAAATAATGCTATTTTGGACTTAGAAACTCTCAAAATCTCTATTTCGTGTGGAAGTTGGTTAAAAAGCACCTCAAAGAAGTCGAAAAACTAATTTTTTCAACCCATCAAACGCGATACACGCGGCACGCGACACGTGTCATACGTGGAATATAAAAAATTGTATTTTGGACTTAGATACTCATAAAATTTCAACTCTTTAGGTCGTGTGGAAGGTGGTTAAAAAGGACCTCACAGTGGAAGGAAATTACAGACAAAAAGGGGTCAAGTCAAGTTAAAAAAAGTATTCCGAAGCAATGAGACAGTACCCGAGTATATTCCAAGCGGTGGTGCATGCCATCGAAAGATGTGCTGACTTTATTTTGAAAGAGGACTACATGAGGCGGGTGTCAGGACACATCGGTATATAGAAGTGAACATAACGATGCAGAAGATGGGAGAATACTGAGTAGATTGAATGTAAGAATCATTGCAGGGTTCCTAACAGGTCAATGCAGGTTGAGAGGAGTTTTTCTCAATTACTTCATTTGGGGTTGCTTTAGAAAACCGTATTTTCCGTTCAATCATAATTAGAAAAAAATAAAAAACAACGCAAAAAATTTTCAAATGAAAAACAACAGGAACAATCAATCCCGATTCTTCCTTTCCGTCCTACATTACGATGATATTAGCAACTGGAACTGAATGATATATCCTCGTTAGTATCATACCAACGGAACACTTTATTTCATCCCTCCTCTTCCAATTGCAATTTTTCTCGACGGTACTCTAGCTGGCTCACGCATCCTCAATGAAATAGTTAGTCACAGCCGGTTCGGCCCGTCCCTTCCAGCCAAAGTGCATACTCAAGTCAAACAAATGACCAGAAATCGCAACTCATTTGTCTCTGTTTTTCTCCGGGACAAATGGAATTTCCTGCTTCAATCGGCGGCGGGCGTGCACAGTACAGCACACATTGCAGCGCTTCTCCATCAGAGACGCCACTCGACGCCACACATTTCTCGCACACGCAACTGATACTTACGTATATATGTATCTATGTATGTATGTATTCCTATGGCAAGTTGCTAATCCGTCGGTGATGATTGTACTCGACCAGCATCATCTGATCTTTTTCTATTGCCATCGTGGTCGGTCGATAGTCATCATCGCAGCATATGAGTCGGCTGCTCGACTCTTAATAGTTTCGCGCCAAGGGGCAGTGTGAAATTAAGGGCCAAGTGCCCAGAAGCTGATTCCCGTCCCCAGTGTGGCGTGTGGCAAATGGCAAACTGGCGTTAAATCAAAGGAAATGCATTGAATTCGCAACTAGGGGATGGGATGGGGGTGGAGGAGTAAAGAGTGAATGAATAAGCATTGGATTGGGGTTTTCCACTTTGATAATGCAGTGCATCATCATCACTAGGACTCCAGAAAGAGCCACTTATGGCGTTGATCGTATACGAGGGGACAGACGAGCTAAGAGTAAAGTTGTTAATTGAAAATAGTTTCGACAAGTTGCTCCTTGATGCTGCTGCTTGGTCTTTTGCACTGCATCCACAACATCGACTGTAAAAAGATGATTTTTATTAATAATCATCGCTGCTGCTGCGCCGCGAATGAATGATTTTTTATGAAAATAAATTGCAAAAATTTCTTTCGATTAAAATTTATTGCTATATGTGATGCGCCGCACGCATCTTCTTCCTTTAATATTGAAAAGTGTTTATCCCGCCAACTACAAAGGAAAGAGGGCTGTGGAGTATACTGCACGTTCCAAGCGGTATTATTTGCTTAAGTGATTGATGGACAAATAATCGATGAGAGGATCGAACTACTACTTTAGCTTTAACTGGATGTAGCTTAAGTGTGATATATTTGCATGTGGACATGGCTAGTTAATGGCGGTGATTTATTTATGTTTATGATCATTTTATTTAAGAAAATGCTTCGATGTCTCTGTGTCTTTTAATTAGATATAGTAGGGGCAGGTGCAGCTTATCAGATAAAGACCATCAGCATTCTTACATTCTTTGTTAATTCTATTTATTAAAATAACATTATGGCTTAATAAGTCCAGTGGAGTTCTCTTCCAGTTGTTTTTCCAAAAAACTATTAACAGCCGGTGTTAGTTATTCTATTGACAACACAAAATCGCTCCGTACCCGAATATGCAGTGGCTGGATAAGTTCTGAATAGTTTATTTACAATAACTAAGTATCATTGCCTAACGACTAGTTGGATTTTCTTATGATATGTCTAGGAATTGCAAGGCGTCAAAACAGCAGCCCCTTATTAGCCGTCATATTTGTTTATTTCCAATTAAAATCTAAAATACAATAAATTAAAAAAAAAGTAAATAAATAACACTCCTATTTGGAGCATATGGCAGAAACATGCTCTCTCCATTGTCGTGTCGATTCTGTGCAATCCGTTAAATTTGAAGCCATTTGAAGCCTTTTGATGAAGACTCCACTTCTACGGATCTCGTCCATGTTATCCTACAGCATCCAAAAGCTTGGAGTGTTTTTGTTGAAGAATCTGTGACTCGCCAGGTCTCACAACCACAGAGAAGGAGTGATTCCACACTTGAATTGAAGATGTGAATTTTTGTACGTGTCGAGATGTTACGAGAGCGCCACACTTTGTTAAGTTGGTGATATGCGTAGCAGTATAGCGGTAGCGATATATCTGTCTCCGAACAGCCATCCTTCGTTATAATACTCCCAAGGTAACAAAACTTTTCTACGTCCTCGATGACTATCACTCGATCGTCCAAGCTTAGCGTCAGAGGAGTCATGATACCAGTTTCGATGCGCATCATTTTAGTTTTGTTGATGTTGATTTTCAATCCGACTCGTCTTGCATTGGAGATCAAACTTTCCATTTTTGACTTTATGTCCGTGATCGTGTCTGTCATAAGGTAGATGTCATCAGCGTAATCGAGATCATTAACCTTTTGAAATGGACGCCATTGTATTTCATTCGGTGCTTCGATGTTTGTTTGTATCATTACATTGTATCGTTGTGATAATACACAACCTTCACGTACTCCTTTGGTGATGTAAAAATTGGCACTTTGCTTGCCTTTGAAGCGAACACTGTGCATGTCGCATCTTTATAGAGTTCACGAATGAGATCCACGATTGTTTCCGGCACACCCAAATTTTGCAGTGCGTTCCAAATAGCGGATCTGGATATAGTGTCAAAAGCTCGCTCAAAATCCACGAACAAGAGAAACAGCGGTGTCCTCCATTCTACAGTCGGTTCAATAATAATCCGCAGTGTGTTGATGTGGTCCACACAGGATCGATTAGGCCTAAATCCGGCTTTTGCACGTCGCAGAAGACTATTCACAGTTGGTGATATACGATCTAATATGAGAAAAGCCAAAACCTTCACAATCGTTTTGAGTAGAGAAATTCAATTCAATTCTTTTAGATCTCTGGGAATTCATTTCCAATGCCATTTTGGCAACGTTATTTGCTGGTTTCCATAACGTGTGACCAATCCATATTTCAATGTTTACCGGACTTTGGGATGTCAGTATTAATAAATCAACGTTAGAAATAGAGTTGGACCAAGAGACACATATTCTTCTAAGACATTTATTAATGAAGACTTGGAGTCTTTTTGTTGATGATGATTGGAGAGCATTCCAATTTTCGCACCCATCCCATAGAGAAGCACTGATTAGGATTCCTATGTTGTCTGTGTTTCCTTTTGCCTTTTGGATCCTTGCGGTCTCTGCCACATCTTAAAGGCTTTTACAGAAGGAGAACCAGGTTTTTGCTTAATTTCTTCTTAGTTCTGAGTGCTTGTTTGCAGTTGTTTTCCCATGCATTCGGTTTTTTTTAGTTTTGTTAAACTCAGTTCTAGCCACTTTTCGTAGCTTTTTTGTTCCTTACCTTTGTTTTTGTTGGACAGCTTTTAATATACTCTTATAGGACTGCTGCTGTTAAATGATTTACAGTCCAGTCGAGCTCTACTATGTTTGTCATCCATAGTGCCTTGTCATTTAATTCTGTGTTTAGGCATTCTTTGTACCCAGTACCCAGTTTCCCCAGTTTTTTGACTTGGGCGACCTATAGACTTTTGTATCTTGTATCTTTTGTTTGTTAGCTATCTCAAATAGAATGTGTCTGTGATCTGAAAAGCCCTCTGAGACTCTGCAATTTTAAATCACGTCCATTGCTCTATTTGTTATTAGTGCCAGGTCTAGAACCTCTTTTCTTATGGCGTTTACAAAAGTAGGGCTATCCCCTTTATTTGCTATTGTTAGTTAGTTAGCTAGTAGGGCTATCCCCTTTATTTGCTATTGTTAGTTAGCTAGCTACTAATAATTTTAATAAAGACTCACCTCTTTTGTTTGTATCACTGCTTCCCCGTACTATATTGCGAGCATTTGCATCGCAACCGATGATGAGGACCTTATTGATTCTTCTACAGTAGTCCTCTGATTTTTGAATCATCATACGTGGGGCTTCTTGGTATGTTGAGGCAATGATGACTTCTGTAATCTCCTCCTGGATGAATACCTTTGCTATGATAGTGGCTGTGTCCTTGTCCGTGAATTCTGGAAAAGGCATTATATTAATGTCTGTTGTCTACAATAATGGCAGCCCTAGGTTGGTCTGTTTCTTTGTGATATATTAACTTACAGTTTTTGTTTTCAATGCCCATTATTTTGCCTTTTATTAACCAGAGTCCAATATTGGAGATGCCTCCGGCAAATCTTTAGCTTATTTCAGCTTATGCTGCTTAAGCATGGTGCAGATTTGCTTAGATGCATCTCATTTTATGGGTTGTTTGAGGTCAGTTATTCCAGATTCAATTGAAACTATGTGCTATCAGACAAATAACATCAGCATAATCGAGATGATTCAGCTTCTGAAATGGGCGCCATTGTATAACATCAATATTAGTTTGCTTCATCACATTGTCTACGACATTAAAAAAAAGTGTAGGTGAAAGAACGTACCCTTGTAGTACTCCTTTGTTGATATTGAATTTAGAACTGCCTTTTAACCTAACTTAACGTTACTTAACCAGAGCTGTTACAGCTCTTGTATCAATGCTATGATTGTTTACGGTATTCCATAGTTCCGCATCGCCTTCCAAATTGCGGATCTTGTGATGGTATCAAAAGCTGTGTTGAAATTGACAAACAATAAGCAGAGGGGTGATCTCTATTCAACAGACACCTATACAATGATGCTGAGGGTATTTATGTGATCAACACATGATCGACTGGGCCTAAATCCTGCCTGATCCGTTCGCAGTGAATTTTCGATTATTGGGGAGATCTGATCCGTGGTTAACAAAGAAATACCTCGGAATCGTCACGATGACACTCTTCTTCCAACAATTAGGGATGATATTTGTATTCCACGTGTCGCATGGTATTGGGACGAGTGTGCGCGCAATAATGTTAGAGCTGCATTTTATCGAAATTTTGCACTAATGTATATCCGGTGACAATACCTTCTATTAAAAATTGAGAGTGATCGGGCCGCGGGTCGGGGGGTTTATATATGGTTTGTATTTGGTTTAGTTAAAGGTTTGTTATAACGAATAATAACTAACACTCAAGGCCAAGCTGTGGGAAAACAGCATTCTATGGTCATTATGCATATTTACGGGAATTGAGTTAAGTCACTTCAAGTGACCCACTTGAACCACTACATAGTACTTATGTACATGTTTGCTAATAACTAATCAAATTCAGTTATATCGTTTGACAATTGATAAGAGAATGTGTTCATTATGATATCACTAGAGTGACAGACAAACGAATAAACTGCTCCATATTTCCACGTTATTATTAATATATCATGTCATGGTGACTTACACAAGACGTCATCAATTACAACAAACAATCGTAATTGTAATCAATTAATTTTACAATATAACTAACATACATGAGATAAGACACAAAATGAAACAGATTTACACTAACAAGCGTTCGAACGTTCACTTCAGACTTCAGAGATACACTCTAATATGAGGTTGATCAAAAAAATGTTCAACCTATAATCATATCTGTATCTTAACGCCATATCTAGCACTGCTGTCCGTTCACTAAACCATATGTCAACCTTTATCGAATCGATAACTGTGCATTTTCAATTGTTACACAATTCAACTGCATTCGTTACGTACCCCTGTCCATTTTCCAATGATCATATATTGATCGTCGCGATAAGCGATCGCAAATACGTGTCGCTCTAATCCAACAACCAACTTGCCTGCCTGCTGTCTCTCGTGTATCGATCTTTAGCGTTTATCGCAACGACAAGACAAGGCACAAACAACGCTGCATTTCTTTAAATCATATTTTTCATAACTACTGATGGCTGTCTTTTTGTCTGTCGTCCATATCGACGATATTTCAGATGCGGTTAAACGTAATCAGAATGTCCAATCTAATCGTGAGCGAGTGACAACCATCAATTCTCCTCTCCTTACTTATATGTATGCCTGCAAAAGGATATGTGAACAGTAATTTACTACTCTTCTGGCACTAGCACTCGAAATCGAATTCTTAACAAATATAAATCAAGGCGCACTGGAAAGATAATCGAGTGTGCACTGTGCTCGCTGGCTGTGTTTGTCTCAAATGGAGAAATATTTATAAATTTGTCACGAACCGATTTTCGAACAACTTCCAAGGAATAGAAACCCACAACAACCGAAACGACACAACAACGACAAATATTTCCCTCGCTCAGCAAATAAATTATTATTACTTGTAGATACATTTTTTCTTCGTACTTCTCACTTCGAATGGACGAACTTTAAGCCGACATTCTTACGCGCTGCATAATGAAACATCAAACCTGACGACGATAAAGATAATCTTGGTTATAGGATCTCCTCCGCACAGTTCTTGGTCATAACCATTTATCGCTTTATTGAAAAACAGAACGCTCCTCTAACGTCGTACAAGAGAAGCACACACAGGATGCAATCTGAGCTGGAGTTAAAATTTATTAAATTTCTGATGAGAGATGCGCGATATGGATCCATCTTGCAGCAGAACCTTCACCGAAACCAAATTCGTATAGAGGTGGAAAACAATTTAATGTCTATACAAGTACAGTGGTGGTGGGAAAAAAGTTCTCTCTCACCATATTAAACCTGGTATTTATATTTTTTTTTGTTTTTCAATTTAATGATCTTTTGAGAAAAATGTTTGACATTTAATGACAAAGTATATCAGAACTACAAAGGGAGTTAAAAAAATTATAATTAAGCCCTCGAATGCCTAGAAAAGTGACGAGCAGTCAAAAAATATCACAGAAATTAAGTTTTCCTTCGCTGTTGATTAATAATATATATGTGCGCAATACAACGTTGTGGTTCCTTGTTGCCATTCGTATTGCATTTAAATTGAAGGGACTTACAATTTAAAGTCATATCCGAAAGCCGAAAGCTTACTGTGACAAGTTTTTATTCTTAGACGTTTGTCAGAGATTCGCGAGAGATGGGAGAGATTTTGACACGAACTTTTAACCTGTCGCTCAGTAGTCCAAATCACTTACCACCAAATCCACGGCGTTTACTTGGATGTTCTTAGTCACAATCTTAACTCACAAAATTTCCAGTCAATCGCATGTGCGCAAAAGCTAGCAGAAAAGGGAAGCTTGGCAGTCAAAAATAATTATCAAATAGGATAGATCCACTAATGACGATCCCAATGTAACGATCGTAAAGATTGAAGCTCAAAATGATGATCGGGTCGTCGCTATTCAATGGTCATCTTGGATTATAAATACTCACTTTTAGATAGTCACTTTATAATTGTAACTTTTGGATTGTAACTTTTGGGTTGTAACTTAGGGAGCAACAAAAGACCCTTATTTTGGAAAGTCCCTTTAGATGATAAATTCTGAATGCTCACTCTTTTCACTTCTTTTCACCTCCACCCCAACCGATGTTAATGGTGTCTCACCAACACTATTTGTTTCAGCGACCTCAAAAACTATTGAGTCGACACTAATATCAGTCGTTTTAGATGGTTTTTACATGTTATCCCCTTCTCACCCCAAGTCCTAAAGATGGAGACGTATCCTACCGTTCCAATTGATCTCAGCTGCCTCAAAAACTATCGTTTGCAAATATTTTTACATGGCATCGCCTCCCCGCCTCTACCATAAGAGATGTTAAGCGTGACTTACCATCACTATTACATCAGCGACCTCAAAAACTATCGATTCGACACTAATATCCCACCTAGAGGTGCTAGGAGTGTCTTATACACATATTGTAAGTCATATAGGTATATGGGTACCAAGTTTTTTTTTTTTTTGCTCTAGACGTTTCTGAGTTATGCTAAAACAAATATATATAGATACATTCATACATTTATTATATATAAAAGATGGGCAATTTTAAAGTTTGTTTTTAAAAACGCTATATAATGAGTATACATCAATATTTTTTTGGAAAATTGTGAAGGTTGGCGTCTCCGATTGAAGGATGAAAAACAATTTCGTTCATGTGGCTCGCTCTGCTGGCCTTACAGTACGCCATCCAATGAGTACAGTTTTCAAGAACTTTTTCGATCATTTCGGCGCCTATCCCGCGAATAACAGTCGCAATGTTATGTTATAAAGCTGGAATTGTCTCTGAACTATTCGCATAAGATCTGTCCTTAACGGCGCACTATAAAAAAAAATGCATCGGCGTCAAATCGCAGCTCCGCGCAGGCTAATGGACATCTCCACAACGGCTGATTATTCGGTTGTCAAATTTGGCACGCAAGAGTTCGATTGTCAGTCGTCTTGTAAGGCATGTGGCGCCATCTTGCTAAAACCAAAGATCGTCCACATTCGTCGATTTGAGGCCATATAAAGTTAGTCAGTTGGCTTTTTAACGGTCGCCATTGACGGTAAGGGCGTTTCCCTTGGCCACCTCTCCAAAACCCAAACAAAACTGTCGCTCTTGGTGGATGCATTGGCTTCTCTACGATTACGTGTGGCTATTTCGCACCTCAAATCTGGCAGTTCTGCTTTTTTACATGGCCCCCGAGATGGAAATGCACTTCGTCTGAAAAGATGATTCGATCAAAATCGACGTCATTATCAAGCTGGTCTATGGCCCACGCAGAGAACTGATATCGAAGCGGATGGGTATTTGCTTTCAACTCCTGAGTCATCTGAATCTTGTAAGCGATTAATCCGAGGTATTTGTGCAGTATTCTGCTCAGACTGGTGGGACTAATGGCCAGTTGCTGCGATTGGCGTCGAGTTGAGGTCAATGGATTCTGTCCCACACTATGGAACACAGCCGCAATATTCTCAGGCGTGCGACCTGTCCGAGCTTCTACTGTTATCCAATTTCTTATTTCTCACGAATTTTCTTCACCAATTTCACCACAGCGGTTCCACTTGGCGCTCTTTTAAAAATTCCCACAGTTTCGGCTACACAACATTGACATTGAAAATAAGTTTCTAAACGCTCCTCAAGAGAAAACATAATTATTTCGTGCCGCGGAATATCAGACTGACGAGCTGCCAAAAATGCAAGAAAATATTTCAAATCTATGATTTATCAACAAACCAGTAGATTACCGTGGAATATCAGACTGACAAGCTGTCAAAAATTCAAGCAGATCTTTCAAAAAAAAAGTTTGCCATAGCCTTTGATCAGGAGATTGCCCGCCCACCCTTTATAAAGAAATAAAAGATAGGAATATTCTTTAAAATAATTTTCGAGAAAGACTCTTAATAGATAGGAGATATATTCAGAAAATGCCTAGAAATAAATTTTGTAACTTACTAAATTTCTACTTAAAATGTCTCTTTAAAATTTAAAGCAACTTTTTTTGCGCCCTTCACTGTAATGAAATGAAATACTTTTCAAGGAGTTTTCAATTCTGTTTATGCAGCATTTCTTGAGATATTTACACACTGCCAGTATGCGACATCCTGTTTGTCTGTCTGTCTTTAACCCACACATTCACATACATTCACATATCATTTGTAATAATAAACCTTTTCGATGGACTCCCATGTTTTGACAGACACTTGCTGTGTGAGCGCTGCGGTGTCCTCGATAGGTACCTGAAAAACTATCTGCATCTGTATCTACTTCATTTATCTGTGTTCAATATTATAACAAATGTGTGACATAACACAATTTCCACAAACCAAAATAAAAGGGAAAAAGATAAATAAATAAATAACAAGACCCGAGTAAAAAAAAAAAAGATTATCAGTGAGACTCTGCTGCAACTGCGAGCTGCGCTGTGTGACAATGTCCGAACGAATTATTTAAACCACCCGGTCTAGAAATACAAATTGCATTATTTGTCGTTTGGTTTTTTGTGGATAAAAAAACGTTTTCAAAAGATACGCTCAGTATATGTGTATGTATGTGTATCAAGTTACATCTTCGTGTGAGATTTCCCTCAGATCTATCTTTCTTCTATCTTCAGATACTAATCGCAATTTCAAATGAAAAAGGACATGTGAACTTTGTGTGTCTTTGGAATCGAAATTCAGACAGCCTTTCTTTGTAGACACCATTTTTTATATCTCTCTTTCCAATTTGAATTATCTATAAGCAATAGAACTAACGGCGCTGTGGGAAAATCGCAAGCCTTTGAGTCTACATACGTAGTTATGTTACCGGTTTGCAAAGGATATGTCTTAGAGTCGGAAGTAAATTACCGAAAAACTTTCCGTATCTACATATAGGTTACAATAAGTTATAGCTTTGTACTTTGTTAAGGACATAATATCGGAAAACGACAAGGATATCTTTCTACCGAGCGAAATATTAATGTATTTGTATCTAAAGGTAGCTGTTATTCCTTATGAACAAGCGAAACATTCTCGTGTCTCCTGCTGCCCCTCCAAACGAGAAAACTAAATCCGGAGTAGCTTAAATTGTGCCACACAACCTTTTACCTTTTTGTTGAAAGTGTTTCCTTTCTTTGCTCAAATACTATCAAAACTATTTTAAGTATACTTGACGTATAGTTTGGAAATTCTACAATAGAAAGTTTAAGATTAAGCGATTGCGATAAAAGTGTGATGGTAAAGGAGCATAGGGCAACTTTTGCAACAAAAAAAAACTTTATTTCGAACCACACCGAGAAGCCAGAAGGCATAACATTGGAAAGATAAATTCCTTGAGAGTTAGGAAAGGACAATACAGTAGGAGCAATAAACGTTAGATACGAGCGGGATACAAAAAATAAAGAATAAATATTTGATGTAGAAGAACTTTAAAAGGATACTTTTCGGAGTAAGACTTATCCGCATCTGGAGTGAAATCGTAAAATTAACTTCCAGAAGAAAAGTATTACAAATGTCACTAAAATTTTGATAATAAAGAATTGAAAGGGAGCTCGCCTTTGAGTCAATGACAAAAAAAATTGAGTCATCATATGCACTTCATCATGTTCCAAAGTCAAATAGACATAGAAACGCCTGGAGTGCTGCGAATATTTATTTTTCAGCTGCGAGTTTTTTTTTGTTCTATCCGGCACACGCTCAAGGGGTTAAAATCCTTAAGAAGCTGGGCACAGCATGGCCACTAAGTTGTTAGGGAAAGAAAGAGGAGATGTCGATGTGCATGCATTTTGAATGCCTGTGGATCATATTGATGTGGAAATACAGAGCTTGGTAAAGCATTGCACATTCGTGTTGTACGACTAAAGAATGAGTCTCTATACTTAACAGTGTGTCCGAAGATTGGCTTGAGAGTAAACTGATGATCATTAAGAGCGCCACGAGTATCGCGGTTGAATTCAAGGAGAGGTGGCATCCAACTGGCAATTTCTTTTGAGCACAGCTGGTGGAAGAAGCGATAAAACAGTGACAAGCTGAAAACGTTCCTGCGGTGTTCCAGCGAATCTATTGATGTCGCTATGTTTGCGTCACCGATAAGTTTTATCGCACAGCTCTGAATTCTGTCAAGCAGATGCATGGTAGTCTGAGGCACCTGACCAGACATGACAGATATACTCAAGTTTGGGGCGAATAAATGCCTTGTAGATAGTAGCCAGATCAGAGGAAGTGAAATGGAATCTCTAACGGATTCCATTGCTTAGCGTAGTTTGCTATGGAACTGTCGCCTTTTCGGAGTACTATCAATAGAAATGTATCTGCCAATCCACTGCCACTTCCGTTGTGGTTGTGCCTATTGGTTCCTGATCCGTTCTCTGGTAAAGATGTTCGTTAAAGATACGGTTAGGCCAGAAAACCCTTAATCTTCAAACCCACAACATTTGCCTCCCTTTCCACATTTGTTGACATTTGGTGCAGCTCCATAATCCTGTGTGAGAGTAAACAAACGTCGTCAGCGTAGTCCAGATGTTTGAGTTGATATATAAGAGTCCAACGAATTCCTCCGTTTGCAGTAGATAAAGCTGCGCGAAGCACAACGCGAATCACCAACAAAAAAGTATCGGCGATAGAATGCAACCTTGTCGTACCCCACTTAGGATCTCGAATTCCTCTGACAGCTTTCCTCTATACAGCACATGACATTTAGAGCCATCATAGGTTGCTATTAGTTTATCGGGTATACCTCTCCTGCGCAATAAATAAAATAAAATAAAATAAATAAATAAAAATAAATAAATCGATATACAGCAGGTGCAGTGGTGACTGGAATTCAACGCACAGTTCAATAATGATCCGCAGGGTGTTGATGTTGTCTACACAGGAGGATCCAGTGCGGAAACCGGCATCGAGTGTATTTGCCAGATGTTTTTTCATTCGCTCAAGTACTACCTTTGCAACTGTAGGAAGAACGCAAATATCTCTCCAGTTTTCGCACTCCATAAGACAACTTTTTGACAATCATTCCCTTCTTCCACTCGTCGGGGAAACTTTCTCCCTCCCAAGCTCTCTCTACAAGAGGATATAAAAGCTCTGCTGATGTCGTTGGAGCGGCACGCAGAAGCTCTGCGGGTATACCATCTAGTCCTACCGACTTGTTCTTCTTTAGTGCGTTGATCGCGGTAGCGATCTCATCTTCACTGGGAGTTGAGGTGCGAATTCGGGAAATTGTTACTTTCAGCAGCTCTGTTTGATTTGGGTGCATATCGTTGGCGAATACACGGTTAAGGACCATAGAGAAATGCTCCTTCCATTGCTTGAGCTGATATTCTCTTCAGTGCGCTCATGCCTTTGACGTGTTGGAGTTATTACATTATTTAAAGAGAATGTAGTTCGAGATCTATCCACAGCTCGGATGATGACATGCACAGATGTACGATTGTGTGTGGACGATTATAAGTGTTCTATCGAACGCGAATCGACGACTGATTTTCGAAGTAAATTTTCATATTTTGGTAGCGTTGCTCAATCGCAAGTCTATGTACGATAATTTCCGGAGTATATTGATAATAAGTAACGAACAGTGAGTGCAGTATGACAGCTCGGTTGTCAGTTAACCCTTCAGTATGTTCTATCTAAGCAAAAGAAACACCATGTTTATGTTATTCCCCCTTTTCTGCTCACCGCCAATTTTTTATTAATGATTCTTTTAATGCCATGTAACTGAGCTCTGCGACTAATTCTACATAAGATTTAAAAAATGTTTTTGTTTTTAACTAAAGCAACTAACAATGCGTCATTCCATCTTATCAGCAACAATCTCCCATTCACTTTAATGCTAGGTTGGCAGTTTGATGTAAAATGTCCACGTTGTACTGTGGTGACAATTGTGTTCATTCCACATAGTGCAACGATTACGTTGAGGGACAAATTGTAACCTACTGAACCCCTTGCAAGTACGGAGGGAGAAAATCCAGGACAGTACACTAACAATCCATTCACCGCCATCTCAAATAAGAAACTGTGAACGAACAATAAAATGTTCCAACACTTTTAGAAGCGTGAAGGCAAACTCCTGACTGATAACCTTACCACATCTGTACTGAACGTTTCAGAGATAACCCGCGTAAAAAGAATTAATTGAAAAATATATAAATATTGAATTGACAACGACGTTGGAGATAATTGAACGGCATGAGAGAAACGGATGATACACTGTGTAATTTTATTTCAATCCGGCATTGAGGTTTTTAATTAAAATGTAATGTAAATGACCATTTTTTTAAGCGGAAAAGTTGGTTATCTAAAATTTCTTAGTTAGCCCTTAGTTGACTAATTAGAGTCCTCTCAAGTTTCCACAAAAGCAAAGATGGGTAATTGTGGTTGGCAGTCATCAGTCCAAGTGGAAAAAGTTTAACATCCGGGAGTCAGATCTTGACAGCTTGTTTTTTAGTTGTTCTCGATGACTTCGACGAAAGTCAAAGTATCAAAGAAGTTAACAGAACACCGGGAACATTCACTTCCACACATTTCTCTAAAGCTCCACAGCAATTTCTTTTCTGATAGAAAATTTCTGTTTACTTGTTGAGTTGTTGTTTTTGTTCGTGTGCTTCATGAGCTGTACGTTTATGATTTAAAAGTTAACAGTTCTTTAGATTCTTGTTCTTCATTTTCACTCAATGGTTTAGGGAATGTCCTTCTCCTCCATTGTACTCACGTCGATACGATAACCGATGGGATTTCATTTCATTTCAAACGAAATCTTTCACAGCAAACTTAAGGATCTCTACGAGCATTGTATTGTGTAGTAGTCCTATTTTTTTTATAGAAATGTTGCTCTTTTGTTCTCCTTCTTGTTTTGAATTGGCTCCGAAACTTTTGAGGTTTTCTCAGTGCTTTTGACGAAATGTTTTTATTTTTTTTTGCTCTAAAAAGGAGTTGAATTTCCATTTGGTAGCCACAGTCTAAATATTTTTGCTTACTGGAAATTTTGCATAGAAATTGAAGAGTTAGAAAAGTTAGAAATTTAACCCAAAACGGAGACGCATGTTCCATGCATATAGTACGGTAAGTAGGAAGCTAAAGTGGTAAAATACGTTGATTCATTAGAGATAGAGGGACTTTGAACTTTTTAGTTGAACCACTTTGGTAAGAGTTTTTGTGGCTATGGTGTATTTGCTTGGATCATGTGTGTGTGTGAATGGAATGAGTTCAAAGGTTTTGGTGTCTCGACATGTGTAAGCATCAATACAGAATAGGAAACTTATTCGACATCAAGTGATATTTGCCAACAAAAAGACTCCAGTAATTTTAGGTCGTAATCATAGACATTTTTTTATTTAGTGTTTTCCATGTTAAAAGGATATTTTCTTCTCTTTCTTGGTCTGGCAATATTTTATGCTCTACGTATTTATCCAACGTGCCATACTTAATCACCAGTACTATTTGAAATTGAAAAATTGGTAATCTAATGCAAGGTTGCTATTCCAATCTGGCAATCCTATTATGGCTATACATCTATGATCAAAATCATCTTTTAAACATTCCAAAAACAAACTAAACTCGTATTGTTAACCTATATTCATCCAATAACCTTTCCATTATCCTATAATCAATGTATAATCCCATCCTGTTAACAAACAACAACCCCATAATTCTAAAACCATCTCATAACCAGTTTCTAATCATCATATATTAATCTTGTAATCTTGCTTCTCGCAACCATTTGTGTTGAGCATGTATATTTTTGCACACAAATGGAGGGGACCTACAATTTAATGCCGGATCCGAACGGCGAATTGAGAAGCTTTCCGTGACAAGTTATTACTCTGGGAACGTTTGTCACCCTTTCGCAAGAGGTGGGACACCATGAAAAATACTTTTGGCTTTACTCGAACCACGAACCCTCTGCTCAGAAGTCCATGCTCTTATCCACTGAGCCACGGCGCCCATACATATTATAGTCATCATATACTTATGCAATAATTCTTAAATCATCCAATTATTTTTCAATAATCATAAATTTCTATATCCTATCTTATAAGCTAATAAATAATCCTTTAAATATTCCATAATCATTCTATAATTCTAAAATGATCGTCTAGTTATCCTTTGAACATCCTATAATATATATAATAATAATAAACCATAATCTTCCTATAATTATGCTATGATTCTTAAACCATCCAATTATCATAATAATTGATCTATAATGCTTTCAACATTGTATAATCGTACAATAAACATCACGTAACCACCACATAATCTTCCTATAATCTTACTATAATTCACAAATCATCCTATAAGCATTAATCTCTGCAAAACGTGGCGAGCCAATTGAGATAGTTTATTGGCTTTTCCAAAAAAAAAAAACTATCCTTAAAAGTTTACTCCCAATGCGCCTAACCTTCCTATAATCACGCTATAATTCTTAAATCATCCAATTATCATCCTTTAATCCTTAATTTCTATATGGTATCCTATATGCTAATAATTATTTTATAATCATCCTATAAATATTTCGTAATCATTCTATAATCATCGCAAAATCCATAAGTCATCTTCTAATTATCCCATAATTGATATATAATACTATAAACATTGAATAATCCTCCTATAAATTACAAGTAAGCACTACATAATCTTCCTATAATCAAATAATAATTTAAAAAGTATCCCATAATGATCCTCTAATCGAACAATTCTACCATAATCGTCGTATAATCTAAAAATATTCCTATAATCATTGATGACTGCAAAACGCGAGATCCAAATGTGACGATTTATTGATGTTTCCAAAGAGACGATTCTTGAAAGTTTAAGAAGAAAGAAAGCCTGTAGAAGTTTAACTTTAAATTAACCTTAGTCTGCAGATTACTGCATGACTTTAAAATTGAAAAACTTTCTTTACCAAAAGTGTTTCCGATTTCTCAGAATTCCTTTCGCATGTACCAATAAATAACATAACCTAAGCAACCAACCAACCACTAAACCACTCAATTTCCTTTTGAGCAATCCATTGATTGCACGACGGTTCCATGCTGTGGTATCCTGTGGAGTTTGTTTGTTTCTTCTTTTCATTTCTATATGCGAGCGAGTACCTTAATGTGTCCGTCCATATGTCGTCTGGAAGTGTTGTGCCAGTCTCCCAGAGTATGTCTCACGCGTGTGAGCACAGAACAGACCGCAGTCATAGAGAATAAATGCAATAAATATCGCGCATCCGCAACTGAGAGTAGTTTGCATTCTTGTACGTATTATGCCAGCGGTAATTTCCAATGAAAAATGCCAATCTACTGCAGGTATAGACGAGAGCGGGAAAAGGACACCACCAAGTCTTCGTCTGGGTCGTCTGATTTAAAAAAGGAAATCAGACAAATTATTACCAATTTGTCAACACTGTAATGATTGGATGGATATTGAGCGGAAGTTTCTCCAAGCGAGTGAATTTATGTGGATATGCAAATCTGAGTTAGCCTTGGTAAAATTAGAAGGATTGTAAGGAGCTCATTATTGCGTTACAGATAAGATTGTTTATTATCTAAAAAACTCGCCAAACGGAACCAAAACGACCGACCTACTTTTGTTCTAAAAAAGATGTGATGTGACGCTCGTTGAGGTTTTCTGTATCAAATCGCACAGATGTTTTCAGTTTGTGTTTCCTCTCCCTAAAAATGTTTCACATTCAACTTTCCATTCAAAGGACTTTAGGTTAAATAATAGTTTTTTTTTTCGTGTACCGCCGCGCGTGAATATGTGTGTGTGAATGTACTGTAAAAATTAAACGGAAACACAGATCGTCCTCGCCTCAGCTGCAGAAGGTCAGCAGCCGAAGTAGTTTTGAACGTGGACCAGAAAATTTGTCGCCTTTGTTTGTTTAGTTTTGGGTGCAGCCGTGAAAGTGCGAAAATCCCCTTTGTTTATGGGTTTAGTATAATTTTTAAGTGATTATGTAAACAAATGAAACACAACTTAAAATGTTACCCAAACGCACATACACTAACAACCAAAGGAATTCAATTGAGCGTTGAAAATTCATTTTAGATTTTTGGTTTTTGTTTATTTGTTTAGTTATTGTAGATACAATTGCGTATACATATCTGCGGATGTACAAATGACCGGATAAAGTTATTGTTGTTTCTTAATTGGTTCTAGGTCTTTCCTTAAAATCTTTTTTTTTTGTAGTTCAAGGATTATTTCTTTTTGGTGTTTTTTTTATAATTTGCGAAAAAGGGCTTGTACTTGGCAGCTTATAATGCCAGGCCATATTCTTGGGCACCGTGGCTCTAGTGGTTAGTGCCTTTGACTTCTGAGGGGGAGGTTCGACGTTTGAATCCTAGAAATACCGAAAGTATTTTTCACGGTCCCATCTCTTGCGAATGTCTGACAAAAGTTTGTCTAGGAAAGCTTTTTAACTCGCCTTTCGGCTACGGCATAAAATTGTAGATCCCTTTCATTTGAGTGCAAAAATATAACACGCATATGACGAGAACCTATACCTGTCTGTCGAGGCAAATATTATTATTATATGCTTAGCACAACATTATCTTTATGGTAAAGAAGGGGTAAAGAGGAGATGTTTATGAGCTTGGCAAATCATTCCTCGAACGTGTTGTACGGCTAAAGAAAGAATTTCCAAACTAAACAGTATGTCCGTATATGGGCTTGACTTGGAAACTGATGAGACTTTTGGTTAAAGGCTTCTTCTCTTGAGCACCACTTAAAACCAAATCAAATGGATTCCGTTAAGGTTATTAGCCTTGTGGCAGGGTCTTGTGTGGTTAGGGTATTTGGTGATATAGCTGTGAAATTCTGGCAGTCGAAAGTCTGGTGTTACGTTAGGTTAAGGTGTCTTTCAGTGAAACCGACACACTTAGACCAGTAATGGTCCATGGTTGTGATACCACACGGATCAGGAAAAATTTCCGTCAACTACTCGATGAACCAATTAGAGCTTCGTATGAAGCGTAGGAGACTACCAATGTCTATGTTGATGAGATCATTAGTGTCATTGTAGAAGTAAGCTACCATATGGAGTTTACGTTTTTGGAAGGGGGCTGGGCAAGTACAGAGAAGATAGACGATGGTCTCCCCCTCCTCCTTATCCATGCAGCTTATGCAGAAACCAATCGAAAATACTCCAAGTCTTGCTGCATTCTTGCCTATGAGGCATGTCATGACACCTACAATAGCACCGATGTGCGATCTTTTTTGAGAGATCAAAAAATTGGAGCGTTTCGGATACCGCTTGGGCAAAATCTGTTTTGTCGCTATGCAAGTTGTAGCGTTTCACCACCAAAAGTTAGTTTTTACATTAGCATCCCGCTTTTACAAGAGTTTGCAAGGCAAGGCTTCACTGATCGCCATAATTGCACCCTGGAAAACACTGCAGTGATTAGGAAGACGGAAGAAGAGGCTAAGTTCATCAGTTTTTTACCCGTCTGTGAAAAAATTAATGTGTTCATCTTCCAAGTAAGTGTCTTCGTACCCAAAATGACCCAGGTGACCTGTAAGTTTTTGTTGAAATGGAGTTGCGGAATGGTGTAGTCTATGTTGTCTTGGATCCTGACTAAATTCAGGATAGAGAAGTTACCAATTTCATTTCTAGTCCGCTGGGAGATAGCATGAAGGCGAATAACCGAACTAGCAGCTAGTTGCCTGCTGTAAAAGTCGAATGGTGGAAGGTCGAACAGAATGTACAATGCGGCGGAGGGGGTTGTACGAAATGTTCTGCTCATACATAGACTGGCTGATATTTGGACTTTGCTTAATTTGTCAAGGGTTACTTTCTTATTTAAGGCAGTCCACCATACAGTCACACCGTATAGAAGAGTAGGTCTTACTACCGCTGTATATTGCCAATGAGTTATATGGGGTTCTGATACCAATGGCTTTTTTGCATAAGAAGAGTGCCACTGTGGCTTTACGAACTCTTTCTTAGGTAAGGTTTCCAGCTTAGCTTTCTGTCCAATATAATACTGGGCTTTATCAGAGAATTTTAAGCTAATATCTTTTATAAATAGAAGGAGGATTGATAAGTGGAACTTTATATTTCCTGGTGAATAGGATAAGCTCAAGTTATGTGAGGATTAACCAAAAAACCAAAGCGATCTGCCCAGCAAGTTAGCTTGCACCTTCAATGTCTAAGAATACTACCATTGTGTACTCCTTGTGGTGAATGGAATGTTCAATAGAACGTACCAGTGTGTGCAGAGCTGTTTCTACAGACTTGCCTTTACAATACGCGTGCTGATCTGAAGACAGGAGTCTTTTGTCAATGCGTGTGCATATGTAGATATCGCTCAGTCTTTCCAGTGTCTTTAAAAGGATTGATGATAGACTGATTGGTCTGAGATCCTTTGGACTAACATGCGATTATTTGCCGACTTTGGGTATGAAAACCACGTTCACTTCTCTCCATAAAACTGGAATGTGGACCAGATCGAGACAACTCTTTAGGATCGTTTCCAGCAGAGGAAGGATAATATCCGAAGTCCTTTGCAGCTCGGCTGGAATTATGCCGTCAGGTTCTGCAGATTTGTATGGTTTGAAGTAGCGCCCAAAGCAGTTTGTCCTTATTTATAAGATCATTGGAGATAGTTGTAGAGAGTTTTTGTCCTATCAAGGCTGACATTACTTAACACATGAGAGCTGCCCATTAAGTGTGTCTCTAAAAGCAGATTGAACGATTCTTCGCTTGAGGTAGTCTACGAGTCATCTGGGTTTTTCAGGCAGATCGGCGTTATTGGATTGGTTGCGAGGATTTTTCTTAGCCTATAGATGCCTCAGAAGATTATTCTATTTTACCACAGAAGAGTCTCCAAGAAGAGCGCTCGGCTGTTCTTAATTATTTGTATATTTGTAAGCATCTCAGTCAGTTTCAACCCCTCTTTTAGTGTAATGGATGTCTGGCGAGCAAGATCTCCTATTCGGTCGCATAACCGGGGTCGGTAGACACAATCTGATACTTGGGCCCGATATTAACATCCACGTCTTTGTCAAACAGACTCCAGTCAATAATTTATATCTGGTGGTTAACCAAGTAGCCAACCAAGAAGAATTAATGCATAGATTGGTTCGGTGGGATATGTCTTTAAATCACCAGTAGAACGTTGCCACGAAATCCATACTTCCGATCACTAAGTATTTCGCAAGTTTCAAGAGCTGATTAGTGATCAGTGTTTCCATTCCATCTTTAAAAGGTATGTAAGACTGCTATGTGTCGGTTCGAAGTAGGAGACGACTGCTTGCCTTGTTTGGCACATGTGGGACAAAGACTGTTTTCTAACTACTCAGCACGAGTCCAGAAGAATAGCAATAGGAATAGATGGAAAATATCTTAGGTAATGTTAATGCCACCTTTAAAGAACACCTCTTCAGAATTAATGGGAAGATAAGATCTGACCCATCGAATTTTTGTATTATGATTGAGATCATTTAAAATACTAGCAATTGTACAAATACGAAAGTTCATTTGTCCCATTGACTATTTAATACTCGGAGATATAGACGGAAGCAATGCTGCAAAATGCACAGCAAACAGATGAGCCTTATCCTTAGCGCTGACAGCTGTAATGTTAATATAAATGAGCTGTGGAATTGACAACGAGGCTGTATTTGTATTTCTTTTCACCAATGACCAAAAATTGTTACTACCTTTGGGATATTGTAGAATTTTTTGCCTCAATTTTTGGCCTTAGGCGAATTTGGCTCACCGAAGGTGGCTTGGCATTGCAATCATATCCGGCTCGTTAAAAATTTTCCGGTTTTTGTCAATAGGATTTGCTTTTGTAAAGCATAGCCAAGCACTCTAATCATTGAGGCCTCTTTGCAGCTCATCTTTGCTGTGATGCAATAATCCTTTATTGGCTTACTTTAGTAATACATACGAAGCGAAGATACAAAATAATAATAGGTACTTGTATATAAAATACTGACACAGAAAATCCTCTTCGTAAGTCGATCGTTTTATTTTTTTTGTGAAGCAATTCTGTCTTGAAATAATAACCCATCTTGGTTTTCTTTTAGATTTGCTTGCTTGATAAATATTTACCACAAGCGCAAGTAAAGAAAAAATAAAAATATAACGACTAAGGACTAACTAGATAAAGATTTTGAGATTCGGACGTACAAAACTTTGTTGTCCATGATGGAGAAACATGACCATCAGCATCTTCCATCAGCGCAATTTATTCAGATGTAGCATTCAGTGTCAGTTATATTCGTATGCAGCTTCACATTACTCGTACTTCCAAAGAAGAGCTAATCAGTTAAAAGGAATTGAATATCTCTATGGAGCACATGCATAGGACATTTCGCGCGCTGAAAACAAGTCGAACGTTGCCACAAGCACATCAGAAGAAACACCTCGTCAACTTTGGAACAGCAAGAGACCAAGATGTAACCATATTCCTAGACGCACATACCTATCTTTCATCTGGCTTTTGTGTCTACCCCACACACACACACACACACACCGGTCAAGGTCCAGAAACCACAGTGCTGTCGCGTAGCTTGACTTGTGTGTCGTCTTCTTGAGCAGTTGTGCATTTTACTTAGTCGTTTGTTGTTCTCTTAACTGCTTTGCTGCTCAGTATGAATTGGACAAAATATTAGGAATATAAATGTATCGTAGTTGTTGAGCCAACCTTTAGCACCTACCAATGTGCAGATGCAAAGAGACCAACATCAAAAATGGAATACCAGGTAGGTATACGAGTAACTAACTAGACACACAGAGATAATGAAAGAAAAACTCGTAACAAGGTGAGATGTTAAGACAGACGTACGGATATCGCACTTGAGGCGCGTTAGTTGTGAGATGTTTATAGTAATGTATACTTGCACAGCATACCCTCACCGTGAGCGTGTGCTAAAGTAGGTAGTTATAGACTGTGGTGATAGTCTGGAAATACACATTAAAAAGTAACTTTTCCAGGATATGAAATTCAGTTGCCGTTGCCGTCTTCAGCTCTGAGCATCTAAAAGTGATTATTTTGAGTCGTCATCAATTCATGGTGTATTTACACGAATGACGAAAGAAATGCTTGCTTGGAGGTGTGTTTGCTTGTTTTTATCAAATGAATCTGCGAGTATAACACTAAAGACAAAAAAAAGACAGCAGGCCTTGGCGGAATTTCCGACGAAATTATTCAAGCAGCAATAATGACATCGGCGTACATTCGTCACCATTTTGTTGAGTAAGCATGGGAGGCATGGTACTAGTGACTGGTACTGTACTGATGAGTGGAAATAGGAATGATCGTCAAGTTCCCGACAGAAGAAAATCCGATCGCGAAAACTGCAGAACCTGCTACCGTCGCTAAGATAGTAGCTGAAATGATTAAAAGAACAGATGCACGGGATGCTGAACAAGCAGAATTCCGTAGTGAATCTTTCTGTTTAGACCACATTAACACCCTACACTGTACCCACTTTAGCTTCTGTGTATAGATTTTGAGAAGGCTTTCGGCAGTGTTAACAGAGAGCTTATCTGGAGTGCTCTGCGCAGGAGAGGAATTCCTGATACACAACTAGTCAACATCAGGGCCTAAGTGTCGCGTTTTGCATAGAGAAAGGTCGTCGAGTGAATGCGAAAAGCGAAAGTAAGACAAGGCTGCTTCCTTTCACAAAACTATTTCTATTTGTAATCAGTGACCTTCTTAGTGTAGCGTCGATGGGAACCGGAAGAATTCGTTCTACTTTTACAGAATAATGGTTATATCTTTATAATATGACAACATAGGTAGAGATAGAGGCAGAGTCGGATGAATTCGAAAACCAAAGTGGGGTAACCCAAGGCTGCTTCCTCTCACCAAACTATTTCTTTTGGTAATCAATGACGTTCTTCGTGCAGCTTTGTCGACCGGAACCGGGAGAATTCGTTTGACTCCTCCAAATCTACTTAAAGATCTTGACTAAACAGACGGCGTGTCCTTCTGTCCCATAGAATAATGGATTTCTATAATATGACAAGATATGTAGAGATAGAGACAGAGAGAGAGAGAGAGTGAGGCAAACCTGATAGGGCTGGAACTCAATGGCGCAAAACCTAAAATGATCAGCCTGCCAACAATTTCATAGACTCAAGCTCAAGTATGTGCTACTGAAAAGCCCTGGGAAAAAGTGGAAAGTTCCCAATATCGTCGAAGTATAGTCTCGACCGATATGGGACGAGATATTGCCAACCGGATTGGCAAAGCAAAAGAGTCGCGTTTGAATAGAGGAAGGTTGTCGAATGAATTCGAAAACCAAAGTGGGGTAAGAAAAGGCTGCTTCTATTTCTTTTGCCAATCAGTGACGTTCTTCGTGCAGCGTTGTCGACTTGAACCGGGGGAATTCGTTTGATTCTTCGTGTACTTACTGTCTCACAGAATAATGATCTCTAAAATGTGACAACATAGGTAGCGATAGAGACAGAGAGAGAGCGGCAGACTTGATAGGGCTGAAACTCAATTAGCCTGCTAACTCAAGCTCAAGTATCTGCTACTGAAAAGCCGGGAGAAAAAGTGGAAAGTTTCCAATATCGTGGAAGTATAGTCTCGACCGATATGAGACAAAATATTGCCAAGCGGATTGGCAAAGCAAAGATTGCATTTGGAATGTTGTCTAAAATATGGCGAAGCAACGCTACCAGCTAAAAAAATCCTGTATTCCGCTTCGTGCTTTTACATGGGTTCAGCAACTGGAAAGTGACCGCGACTATGACGAGAAAACTACAGACGTTCGTAAAAAGGCGTCTCTGAAAAAGCTTAAAGATTTCGTATCTTTAACGTATCTAAGAACGGGATAGGTTCAATAATCCAACAAAGAAAGCGACAGTGAATAGATCTCATAATTCTCATTACTTAAAGGTGACAATTCCATAGCTAAGGAAGTCATGTAATGGAATCTGTTAACCCAAGATAGAAGAAGAGCGAGATCTAGGCAACTGGTAAAGAGTTATAGAAAGTTGAAACTTATCCCTAGACATCGCACACGATGGCGCGCATATGTTGCAGAGGCTCTAGGACCAACAATGACATACTAAGAAGGGGAAACTTTTGTTCTTTTAAAGATAAAAATCTGGTATTTTACATTTCTTTTTCATTAGGCATTGATATTTATAATTATGAAGCGGTGTTCGATAGGACAAGAACTTAGAAGTCGTTTTCTCATATATTGCAACGTTTTCGAAATAAAAGCCCGTCATTTAACCAAAAACTAACTCACTAACTGCATATATACATTTAATTCCAAAGACAATGATCTACCAAATGTATGTCTTAATAATAATCGGGTTAGATTGGAAACACTATGCATGTGACAAAACATTGTGACAGTTGTTTATAAAGCGTTGAGAGTTTTTCAACAAAATCCACTGACCTAAGGACAACATCATATGACTTTGGCAATAAATCAAAGGACATTCATGTAACGCAAAGGCGTATTGCTTGCTGGGATGCTTAGATGTATATGTTCGCTACGTTGGTGTCCTGTCGTTTTCAGGGTATTCACTGCAATAGGGATTGTCTCTGCCGGAGTTGCTTTCCATTGCTTAATGTGTGGTTTTGTTGTTGTTGTATACAGAAATGCGTCGGTTTTTTTTGTCCACATAGGGATTGTTTTATGACCGACCCATGTCTACGTCCAACCACTATTGATTGCTTTGCATTGACTTTGTATGTGAACTACGCGTAAGTTGTGCTTTTTCGCTTGATGCACTCACGTGATGGACGTGCTGTGTGAAGTTCCTACAACAAAAATGGGTCTTTAGTTTGTTGTAGTCCTACGTGTAATTCGATATCTTAATATATCAATTATTTTATATCACCTTAATATATAAAAACTTTGGTGTGTATTTACGTGTTCACGAAACACCTAGCTTCTCGCTCGCGACCATTTGTGTGGCACATTTTTATTTTTGGACACACATGGAAGGGTCAACCTACAATTTAAGGCCGATTCCGAACGGCGAATTGAGAAGCTTTCCGTGACAAGTTATTACTCTCGGAACGTTTGTCACCCATTCGCGAGAGGTGGGACACCGTGAAAAATACCTTTGGTGTTACTGGGATTCGAAGCACAAACCTCCTGCTCAGTAGCCACGCGCATTTCCACTGAGCCATGGCGCCCACACCTATGAGTATGATTAGTTGTAAATAAGTGAAGTTGCCACAATTTTCTAGTCTTTTCTCGATATTTCTGTCCATATGATTGGAAGTTTCTGGAAACTTTTCAATGAGTATAAATAGTACGGCGTTGCCGCATATCATTATAGCATTATCAGACATAAAAGAAGTCCTCACGCTTAAACCACTAAACGTATCGAAACCATATGTATATATTTTTCGCCCCCAATAGGTGGCGCTGAAGTAGAGATATTGGTATATATATATGTAAGAGCATCACGCCTTAACCACTTGACATATTGAAGCCAAATTTACACTATATGTTCGACTGATGCTCCTAAAGGTTTATCTCTTTTTTGTAGCCCGGTAGGTGGCGCTGGATTTGATATATTTTTGAAAATGTGTATTTTTAAACTAGAAACCCGTTGATAACAAAGCCATATTTACACCATATGTCCATTTGGACACGTAGGTGGCGCTGAAATTAATTCACGAAACTGTCATTACTTTGGTTATCAGTTATTTCATTCTACACAAACAAAGTGTTGTAAAGTAAGTTTTGCCGTATTTCCTGATTTATGCTATAGTACTTCCCCATTCACCATCCCCGGGGGATGGATGTAAAATGTTAATATTAGCCACCGTGACGGTAAAAAGGATGGCGAGGGGGTGGCGAAGCGCACGCGAACAGCTAGTAATATTACATAATATTTTACATAGTATTGTATAATATTTTATAAGAAAAATAAATTACAATCAACTTAAACTGCAATTAGGTTTCAAAATTAGGAGAAAAAAAATGCAGATGACAAATCGGATGATATAAGATGATGGAGTCGAAGCATTAGGTTAGGTTAGGTTCGGTGGCTGCTATTGCACACTTAGACCGAATTACGGTCCATTGTGATACCACAGGATCGGGGCCTTTCCCCTTTTTATTATAGAGCCCATTTTGTGCCCATTTTAGGATGTCTCCCACTTTGCAGTTTTCGACATCCGATAAGCTGTTTAATGTACCATATCCCAGATATTTTTGTCTTCTGTTTGCAAGAGCCGGGCATGTACACAGAAAATGGGATACTGTTTCCTCCTCCACGGCGTCATAGCAGCTTCTACAGAAGTCATTGAACGTAAAACCCATCTTTCTCGCATGCACTCCGAGAAGACAGTGCCCCGTTAAAACACCTATAATCATTCTTATATCCCTTCTTCTTCGTAGGGATATCAATGCCCTAGAGCGGTTTAAGTCCAGCTTAGGCCAGACTTGTTTTTTATAGTACATGTGGCGGTATGCATCCATCCCGCGTTTGTTATTAATTTTTCTGCCTCTTTCCGAAGCAGTAACTTGACCGTTGATAACGGTCTTCCTATGCCTGCCCTTTCCAGTAGCAGTTGGAGTTTTGTGCCATTTCTTGCTAATTCGTCTCAGAGTGATATCAGAGTGACCGGGGAACGGGGGCATATACTAAACATATGTTAAAAAACTCACTCATCTTCTTGAGAGATGTGTGGCAGCTTATCGCTACCCCCGATGACATCAAGACCGATTCCAGCGATTTGATTGCCGCCTGACTGTCTACGTAAATTATAATATCGGTTACCGATATTTGAATTTTCTTTTCTCCGAGGACACGCCGGATGCATCCGTCTCGTTCTCCAATGCCTCTTTAATTGTAATATATGCCAGCTCCCCAATCGAATCTGACAAACATTCCTCCTCGGACTCAATGGAGAGCAGGCCGTCCAATCTATTGACCAGGTCTTCGCTGGAACGACTGTCACCATCGACTGCAGTGGCAACCTCCCCTTGAAGGGACTGGTTGTTATCTGTGGATTTATCTACAGTGGCCTTATTGGCTTCATCCTTCCTGAATACATTGAGGGTTAATAACCCGAAACCGAAATCTCTAACCCCCTTGCTATCTGAAAGTGGTGCTAGGGACTCTCTGTTGATTAACATGGTTGTTAATCTAGAGTCGCCCCTAGCTACTTCCTGCTTCAGAATCTTCCAGTTTTTGGTTAGAAGGTTCGGGTTGCTGGCGTGAATTATCTGCATAATTTCTTGCTCTGTCGGTTCAGTTGGAAGCCAAGGCCTGTTCGGGATTTCCTTTTTACTGACTGCTTCAAGCTTTGCGCCCGGCCACACCTCCCCAACCTCAGAGATAGCCCTTTTATAGAGAAATGCACATCTCTGGTCTAAGCATACAGTTAATTTCACCCTGACTTGAAACCATCCCGCATCTCTGCAGGACGGAGGGGGTCCCGGTTTTCCCTGAGGAAAACACCCGGTTTAGAGCATTAGCCACCGACTTCCATCTATCCGAAGAGATGTTCCCCTCATCATGACTTCGGTCATTAATCAACCATAAATATCTACTGAACTCGGTTTGGCTTTTAAACGTTCACCTCGCAGTATGCAAAATAATGACTTATTAGCTTCTTAATCACTTTTAATTCTGAGAAGAAGAGATCCTATATACAAAATAAAAAATTAATTTCGCCAAAAGTGAAAATAATCAAAACATTTATCATCGACAATGAATGTGGAATACCTGCTGCGCCTGCGCAGCACACTACTCAACTTCATTGATTGCTTATTGCACAAGGACCGCGGCGCCGCCTCCGCGCTGTCTCATTTATTATGACGCACAGAATGGCTAAACAGTGCGACTTCTTTACCGCTCCAGCTCATCTAAATGCACAAAATTTATCTCGGTTTTATCTTTTATTCCCTTGTTAAAAGTAATCCAAACACGTTGTTCGGTGATAACATATGTGTGTGCGTGTGTGTGTGTGTGTGTGTCGTGCGGTTACCTAAGTTCACACACGGATTCTCTGAGGTCTTGGCCATAGCTCCGAAGGTTTCTTCTGCTGGTTGTCTCTCGGTTCAATACCTTCTTCATTATTTTTTCGAATTGTTGTTTCTGGTTTCGCGTCTGCCTCATCACTGCACGCTCACTGACTTACTCTCACACACACACACACACACACATGCGTTGCAGCATGTTTCCAAAAAATCATGGGTATACCTGCAACGAATGCAACAGGGTGCCCGCGAGCAACAAGCTCTCCAACAAGGTGCCCCGTCGATTCAACTTGGCCATGTTTGTTGTTGCCTCGTTATGCTGCTGCTGCCTGCTGGTGTTGTTGGTAGATATATTCTGTTCTCTGTTGTTGTTCAGTTCGCGCAGTCAATCAGATAAACAACGACGAGAACGCGACCAGCAGCGACCAACGTCAAGACTCGTTTCCAGTTTTATCCATCTATCCTGATTAGCGACTTCGTCCAGGTACTAACTAGATTGTTATTTAGAAAGAACGGGTGTGCATGCGGATGTGGAATTTTCGCTTTCACTCCATTTGTTGTTGTTTGTTCCTGCTGGCTCTCAGCAGTATCCAGTTGTTAGTCGTATAAGAACAACAGCAGGGTTGGTTCATGGGTTCATGTTTTTTAAGTAACGTGCTGAGATTGTGAGCTGTTTTGTTATACTCTAAAGTTACTCAAACACATTCTTTGGTGCGGCTCTTCTGTAGCGCTCATTGTAGACAATACGACACTACAATGTACAGTGACAGACTGACAGTGTACACATTGAAGTGGGTGTGCAGAAAACCAGTTACGCAGAGTATCAAGCATATCGTGTCAATCGTGCTCAATATCTAAAAATAAAGTTGGAACATAAATCTCTCAGATATTAGATATGTGATCTGAGATTTTAGATACACAGAGAAACTCTTAGCTCTGTTTTTCACGAGTCTTGAGTTTTCTTTTTCGTAGAAAAACTTAGTTCTAAGTAAATCCAGAAAAACGTTAGTCCAGTGAAGTGTATAGAAAAGAGTCTATAACAACAAATCTCTCTTGACTCAAATACGCAAGTAAAATATCTCTCATATTTGTAATGTGGGATGCTGCAAATCGTACATAACACTTCTAATTTTTGTAATGCTGCCAGTCGTGCAAACATGTCGAGTTTTCAATTGCAAATTTGAGGTGGCAAATAAATCTGAACGTAAGCCCTCTAGGACCACACTGTATCTGTAAGACTTTTTTTTATTTCATTTCATTTCATTTCATTTCATTTCATTTCATTTCATTTCATTTCATTTCATTTCATTTCATTTCATTTCATTTCATTTCATTTAATTTCATTTCATTTCATTTCATTTCATTTCACTTCATTTCATTTTAAAGTAAAAAAAACCAGCCCATGAAAATTAAATTTTTTATGTAAATTCTCTAGTAACCCAAAATAAAAAAAAGTAATCCACTGTAAAAAATAAAAACACATGCGAAGCACTATGCAGCGTTGCACACACACAGGCATACAGTCATTGTAGTATGGCATGATCTTATGCCGCTATATGGCGTGTTTGTTAAAAAAATTTGTACGGAAGCCTCCGACCTCGGAGCCCGATCGGTGCCAAATTTTAATAGAAAGTGTTGTCACGTGTGAGCAAAGTTTCAATAAAATTGGGCTTTGGGAAGTGCATTAAAAATTGGTTACTTTTTTTCGTTATACAGTTATACAGCTATCGATATCTGATAAAAGTTCTTCATAATGTAGTAGCCCAATAGTTTTTGCCTGCCAAGTGCTACGTCTTCCTTCCTTCTTTTTCTCCGCAAAACGCAGTGTTTTTTTGGTGTCATCAGTGGTCCAGAGCATCTCAAGTCCAGCCTTGGTCATACTTGTTTGGCTTAAATTTTCTGTTAATGTTTTCGCCTCTTTCCGAAGCATTAACGGCATTCCCACATTTGCCATTTCCGGTAGCAGTTGGAGATTTTTGCCAATTCTAGCCAACACGTCTGTCTTGTAGTTTCCTCAATGTAAGCGTGACTATGGACCAACACTATACGGATGTCTCATCTCCTTAAGATATGCGTGGTAGAAGATCAACGCCACGCTAGACGTTAGTGAGACCGATTCTTGATTGCTCTTTGACCATCTACAACCTCTGTTGTTGATTTTATATTATGTTTGCCTCCTTAATCGCTATCACCTCAGCCTGGTAAACGCGATAAAAGTCCGGAAGACGAACGAAAATGCTTACTTTTGGTTTTTGACAGCAGACGCTAGCTTGGAGCTTTCAGTGAAGAATTACACATCCTCGATTTACGGTATAAAGCTATTACTCTAGTGTTCTGTGGGGGGGGGGGGGGGAATATAGCCTGGAAAGCCTTTGTTTAAGCATAAAATAGGTTTGTAGTCAAAATTTGCCAGACAATAAAGACATAGATATTTGTTAATCGTCGAGTATTGGTCGCTCTCTGCATCATCATTGGAGTGGCACGAACCCGCGCTTACGCCGGCTTTCGCCATTAAGCTGCTCATAACTATTCCCGCCAGGAATTCCCCCTTTCGAGAGTAAAGTTACATTCCCAGAACGAACTGGGGGTCCGCAGCCATAGTTGTCCTCAGACTCGGTCAACCTCACGGTCAAACCTGGTCCGTTGGGTACAGACAACTCCCGTGGCACCAAAAGATATCTTGGTGAGATCTGGTATCAATGATCTTTGTTTCTTCAGAGCTCCTCCGGCGGTTGCAAAGCGGACCCTGGCAGCACAATCGTTCGGAACCTCGAAACACATCATTTACCACTAGGGCTCTAAAGCAAGCAGCTCAAGGCCGCATAGAATAATAATTATTCTAGACACTCAACAGGTCATACGGTGTACGAAATGAGCTACTAAATACGAAGAGTTACCCAAAAAAATTTCTCTAAATACTAGTAGCCCTTTTTGAGTCGCTAAGTACGAAGACATTACCCATCCCGAGCATACTCTAAATACCCGCGGCCCTACTTATTTTCCGTGGTAGAGCCCCGCTCCCTAACCATAAATATGTTAAGATGCAGCTGGACCCTACACGGGGACGTGTATATCTACCGTCAGAACCGCTAGGTTATGTGCAGGGAGTAAACAGCAGAATCTAGAAATGGCGCACTCTATTACTATTTTATATTTTTATTTTTCTTTCCAAACCTTGTGTTGTTATTGTGGCTTCAAGTGCAGAACTGAAATGAGCTGCCGATAGAATCTCAAAAATATCGTCGATATCGGTCGGCCAATATCAGGCAACTTTCCTATGATTTTTCCCTGCAAATCAAACTGACACTCAAAAAAATAATTAAATTTTAAATAATCGCCGACTTACGAAAGTGCGATCTAATGTCAACCATAAGGAACTTTCGCACACTTATGTTAATGTCAAAACTGTCAAATTTTCTCATGAAAACCAGTTTTGATACTGTCGTTTGGGGGCGAAAGTGCATTATGGCTGAGCCTTAGTCTCTGCATTCTTTAATTTTTTTTCTCTCCCCTCTTACCATCGAATGCATCAATATGCCTTTTTCTCTCTGGATCGCATTCTCGAATCGCAAAGCACTTCTTCTCTATACGACAACGACAATACCATCACACCACATATTTCTCTCCGCTTATGGCTTCCACGTTTCTCAATTCTTACTACTCAAAATGAAACTCACTCAATATCAACATTGAACCGACCAGGTTTTCACTCATCCACCAAAGTAAAGCAAACCATTCCATAATTATTTTCAGTTTAGTTGTATTCTTGCGATCGTGCGGGCTGGTGTTGTGTATAGATCTCTCGCTCTTAAAATATCTTTCATTATCAATCCCGGTCTATCGATGAAGAATCAATCCGTCTTATTGTTTACTCTAAGTGTGTGAAATATCGGTTTTCCTATGAGATTGTGTACTCGATCCGTACTGATGACGCGAAAATGCGCAAGATATATTCCAAGCGCCGTAGCCCGACGACGTATCGACGACGATAGTTCGTTTGCTCGATCGCAAAAAAAGTAGTTTGTAATATTAAGAATGAAAACGAATTGTTTTGTTTCCGCGAAAATTGCTTTCGATCGAGTGTGGAAAAAGTGATATTGTGAATTTGATTGATTATGCTTATTGGATACTCAATTAAAATTTATTCGAACACAAAAAACACGATCTAGGATACATATTCTGTATAGCAGTGGACTTATAAGATGGAAAACGGATTTTATTCGCAACGTTTTTGAAAGGATATATCAAAATTGCTTCACCTTAAGTATCTGAGCGCGGTATGTATCTTTATAGGGTTTTTGATTATCTAAATAAAGATGATAGGATCGTTGTAGCTATCTTAAGAAATTGTTCTCTTTAGGATGGTCGTTAGTAACAAATCTTCGGGGATATTAATTATTGCCTATTATGTATTGCAAATTATATTTGTATGTAATATCTCAAGATATAAAAATTGTTTCAATTTTAGTATCTGGGCGCGGTATATATCTTTATAGAATCAATTAAAGAGGGTAGGAGTATTTAAGATTCTATAAGAAATCTTGTCAGGATGCTCTTAACTAAAACCTCTATGTGGGTGTTAATTACTGATAATAAGGTCTTCGAAAGTACTATTTGTATCTAATATCTCAAGATATAAAAATGAAAGACGGTAGGAATGGTGTTCTCTTATCAGGATACCGTTTACTAATAACTATATCTGGATATTAACTACTATTACTATTTTCAAAACACTATTTGTATCTTATATCTCAAGATATCAAAATTGTTTCACTTTTAGTATCTCGGCGTTGTATTTATCTTTATAGAATCCACTAAAAAAGGTGGGAATGTTGTAGATTCTATGAAGAAATTATTCTCTTATCAGAATGCCCTTTACTAATAGCTCTATGTGGATATTAATTACTATCTATAATGTTTTCGAAAGTTATATTTGTACCTAATATGTCAAGATATCAAAATTGTTATCTCGGTGCGGTATATATCTTTATAGAATCCACTAAAGACGGTGGGAATGTTTTAGATTCTATGAAGAAATTGTTCTCTTGTCAGGATGTCCTTTACTAATAGCTCTATGTGGATATTCATTAGTATCTTTAATGTTTTTGAAAGTACTTTTTGTATCATATATCTGTATCTGTACTTTGTCTATCTAAAAAGGCAGACTAGATACTGTATCTAGCTCGTTCTTTCAGTGCATATTGTGCACTACGTGTACTACGCCTTTGCCTTTTTTGAGCTTTGTTAGAAAAGGTAACTAATTTTCGTTATGAGACAAATTTAAGTGAGACTTAGTTACACAAATCGCTGAAACGGACCTTTTTTCTTTGCATTTTCTTAGCTTTGTTATGAACAGACAATGATGATGTTGTCTCATTACTAACTTTTGTTTCAAAAAACCTTGAATTTTTCAATTTTCTTTATGAGACATAAGTAAGACTCGATATCCCACAAATCGCTTAAACTGACATATTCCCCTGCATTTTCTTAGTTGGATTATGAACGTACAAGAATATCTTTGTCTCATTACCTACTTTTGTTTCAAAAAAACCTTGAAGCTCGCCTTGAAAGCACTTTACCGGGTGATTTTTTTTTTGAACCTGGAATTTTTGAATATCTGCAGGACGAAGAAACATCCCTCGGAAACAATTGAAGGTCATCCTTCTGGGCACTTTATTTAATAGAAAGGTGAGTGGCGAGAGACTCACGTAAATCAAGCACAACGGTAGGTGATGCTTTTTTCTCAAGATATTTAAAAAAATAATGCTTCCATGCACAATGCCGGTATCTACATACTTATATTAAATATTTGTTTAATTGTAAGATTATGGAGAATTGCGTAAAAGCTTAAACTAACCTTCCATTATCCTCAAAAGATAACAAAAGTACATGCTCTAGAAGAGTAACTTAGAATAGTCAAGGGGGCCATGTTCTTTTTAGAAACTATCTTTAGTAGTAATGATATGATATAAATGATTTTATAAAAATCCAATAATAAAACAGTCGATAAACAAAGAAACCAAAATAAATCTACTCGTCCTACGCTTAAAAAGTTATTCTATTAAAACCAGACACGTTCTCAACAGTACACAATAAGTTCAGTCGAAATTTGATATTTATTTTTTCTACTGAGAAATTTTATCTGTCTTCTAGTCAAATTTTCAAACAACACACTGTTATCAACGGTGTGTAGTTGCTTGCTTTTTCTTTCTCTATATGTATCCGTTTTTGTATTCTTCTACCTCTGATTGTATCGTCTAAATGATGAGAGGAGGAAAAGGTAGGTGTACCGGTGCGGTTAGGTTACCTCTAGTTAACCTGACATAAATTCAATTTCGAATGCTTGTTATAACAGCTAGATACACACAACTGCAGACACTAATACGAATGAGTTGTAGTTTTACAGTAGAATACCTGTAAAGAGTGACAAGTATTAAATTCATGTGAGCTAAAAAGGAGAATTAATAGGATATGTATACAGTAGATACAATGTATTATTTAAAATGAAAGATATCTGTCTAAACTTTTTTGTCTCAACAGTTTTGGTTTGTCTTTTATTAATTTGTCTTGCAATCTCTAAAGCTGCATTACGTCCTGTTGCGAAATAAAGTTTTTTTCTTCGACAAAATTAATAGGTTTTTCAATTGAGAGGATAGCCTCGGTTATCTTAACACCATTCTATTCAGGCAAAACTTTGCATTCTTCACAACCAAATCGTGGAGATTTCCGTGTCGGTTTAAGCCTATCCAAGCGCTTAAGGTTATGTATCAATACTTTCGAAAGTTGGTTGATCCGCTCCCAGTGTCCCAGGCCAGGATTTCGTCAACAACATCTCTGCTTTAATATGGAAACGATCCCTCAGTCTCATTATCATGATTCGGCGGAATAAGATTTTTTTTTTTTTTAAATATTCCGGATATTAGAGGTTGCGGTTATTGGAGTTACGGTTTAAAGAGTTTTTACGGTATATGAAAGGTTTAGAAACCGTTTCCTTCTAGTCCTTTAAGTCAGCGGTTAAAAGGACACGAAAGAAGTTGAAACCCAGCTTCACAGGACACGCGGGCGCTCCGAAATTTCCCTTGATACTATGATGCGAACACTCTCTAGAACATGTAAAAGTTTGTTAAACACTTCCTCAAAAAGTTAAAACAATCAGAACACTATGGTTTATGTCAAGTTAAATAATAGTTTAAAAAAAATAATCATAAAGAAGTTTTTCTTGCCAAAGTCGAATTCCCTCTGACATTCCTCCGGTCGACGACTTTCCTTTATCTCGTTGATTATTACATTTCTCTTGTAATTCACAACATATAAGACACGGAAAGAGTTAACTTTAGTAACCAACTTGAATTTAATTTTAGTTCACCTTATCACAAGTCTACTGTATAATGAGAATATGAGCGCGTATAACAAGAAGAAGTCAAAAAATGGAAAACAAATAAACCTTGGCGGATACACAGACAGACCAGGCTACCTTTTCCTTTGTATCTTCACTGCACAGTGCACATCTATCTGCAATGCCCTTTCGGAGGAGATCTACCTGTATTTACCTTTTTCTTGTTCTTTCCACGTAAAGTCAATCGGTCGTTGTCTTTTGTTGAATCTTGTTATGTCGATAAGAATCATCGAAGCCTATTTAAAAAAGGTCTGTTGCAGTTGAGTGTCAGATGATGGGAGGTTTTTTTTTATTTAAAACAAAAAATGAGAAAAATAAATTATGCGTAACGTGACACCCTTTTTTTGTGTTGATCATGAAATGATGACAGAATTTTTTGTGTGGAGAAACATGTTGTTTTTATATGGATAGGTATGTCTTATTCATCAATTATGTTTATTTTGATGTACAAGACGAAAAGGTGATTAACGATTTTCCCGGTTATTCCCCATTATTATTGGTTCCTTCAAAATTGCTATTAGCAATTTACATTGGTTGTTGGTGAAGGTTTTTGGCATCGAAATCTAAGGATTCTGTAGATGTATCTGACTTAAAACTACTCGTATTAAATCTTCCAAAATGCTCTGTCTGCTACTTACCTAGTAAGCGAAAATTACTCTGCGTACTGCGTATATGGTCGATTGTCGAGTGCTTCACAAAGCAAAAAACTGCACGAAAAATCTAACCAATGATAAGATAATGACTACACAATAATGTGATATTGATTATTTTTTAGCATACCTTAAAGCTACACAAGCTACTCGAGCCCCAGTTGTAGCGCCAAATATGATAATTATTCAAAGCTACGTCAAAGTCGTTAATACTTCACAATGAAATCTTTTTGGGTTCGAGTTCAAGGAAAATCACCTAAAGTGCTACTCTTACTGGTATATATTGTTCTTTCAGTAATTATTACATAATTGGACTCAAACCAAAAACTATCCTAAGCGAATGGAGTTTTAATGTACCGGATCGGCACACGAGCGAATCTATTTACTTGCTTACAACCTGTTCCGAGCGCTGATAGCAATTATTAACTACTTACCTGAATTTATTACATATATTTATCATTGCATATAGCATACAATAAGAAAAGCTTTGAACTTAGAAAGTAGAGAAGGTCAGGGCACGAACATGTACCATTATTATATCTAACTGTATGCTGTATCTAAATATTGTATCTAAAAATATTAAAGATAAGCTGTTTCTATATATTGTATCTATATTTTGTATCTATATCATCATCATATTTGGCTTTATAACCCGGCCTGGCCTCCGTGGGTTCCGTAATAAAGTTTTTTTACGGGCGAGGTTATTAGCCTCGCACCAACCTTACTTTGAATGGACACTAGCCCGATCATTTAGTTTTTCCTGTATTGGAGGAGAATTACCTGCGGCCACCACGTGGAGGTTTGATCGTAGTAGGGTGGCTAGGCTAGAGTGCGCCGTTTTGTAACCACAGACCTTGGGAGACCTTATGACCTGATAGACTATTGTAATGATTATAGCCAGCTTGTAGTGTTCAGGTACGAGATCAGATCGGCGAAAGCTCCCTCAAGCAGGCAAAGAAGGGTTTTTTCAATTTATGTATTCGGAAGAACGCCAAGGCTGGTTGCATCATGTTGGTCATAGTGGATGAGAGTTTCGCTCTCATTGACATCCCTGCAGCTTCTGCAAAAAGTATTGTGCAAAGTTTCCAGTTTGGCTGCGTGGCCATGACCACGATTCTGGAAATATATTTCCGTGGTCTTGAAATGAGCTTGGTGGATTTGTTTTTATTGTAGGAAGGCCACATTGTCAAGTCATTCCACCTTAGTTGTGCTTTGGTGGTATGGAAAGTGAGGACGCATTCTATGACGGAGCTCAATGGACAGCACAAAGGGCGTAACATTGGACATCGACCACATGAAGAGAGTGTGCTGTCCATTGAGCTCCGTCATAGAATGCGTCCTCACTTTCCATACCACCAAAGCTTTCTCGTTTTCGTCAATGTCGCCATGCCCCGGCACCCACACCAGAATTTGGTCCATGCTTTGGCTTACTGAAATCAATTCAGCCAATTCCAAGCATATGCAGACCATGCCATCTATAGCGGTACTTATGAAAAGTCTCCTCCCTAATCGCCAGGAGCTCCGCCTTAAAGATGCTAGCGGAGTCAGGAAGCCTGTAGGACATTGAGATATTAAGCTTTACTGAGAAGCGCCGACTACATTACTCATCTCGGACGCGCCGGTGAATAAAGTTACGTCAAAAAGCTCCAACACTCCCCCGTCCTTCCAACTTTCTCTAATCGGAAACTGGGACTGAAGTTTGGTTTGATCGTTCTTCCACCAGCCAGAGATAGTTACATTGGCAATTCTGATGCATTTTGTGTTATTCCCCCCTATTCTGCTGATGGCTGGCCGCCATCTATATACTGTTTCTTTAAACTCTTTCTATATACTGTATCTATATATTGTATCTTTGTAATGTATCTTAATAATGTATCTTTAAACTGTATCTATATACTGTATCTTTATAATGTATCTTTATACCGTATCTATATAGTTTATCTATATATTATATCTATTCACTGAGACGATAGTGTTTTTTATACTGTATCTATATACATACCATATCTATACAGATGCGGTATCTATTGGTATCTTGTGCTTAAAAACTATTACATTCAATAGATTTCAGGTTTAAAATTTAGTTGATTTTTTGCTCGCAGATACAAAAATATCTATATACTGTATTTATTTATTTATTTTTTATTTAAAAAAAGAAAAAAGTCTATAAATCAGCGATTAATATACCTACCATTTAAATTATCTTTGTTGTATCTAATGTCAAAAAACATTATATATATTGTATCTATATAACTTATTTATTTATTGCATCTACAAACTGTTTCTCTATAGTGTATCTGTTCATTGTATCTACATACAATGTCTAGATAGTATTTATATCTATATATCGTTTCTATAAACTGTATATAATCTATATAATTTATATATTTATATGCTATATCTACATACTTTATCTACATATACATATACGGTATCTAAACAACTACTATCTCTAATAAACTGCTAATGATTAATGATCACCATCGAAAGGGAACAATATATTGTTAGTTTTATACGGGTGTTTTTATTTTGATTCTCAGTAAAAGGAGATAAGTTAGGTTTTTACGCACAGATACACCAGATGGAAATGAACTCTTGACTTGCGAAAGCTGTAATTATGGAAAACGGTGAAAACAGCATCAAACATTCTCGAATTATATAAGAATAACTTTCTAATTAATACGTTGTAATACGTTGACCTGACGCGTAATGCCAGCAACTCCTTCAATATTATAGCTGAAAAAAAATTAAAATTACACCACACAAACATTAAGATACACCTTAAGCTTCCAACTCTGGCAATAAATTTGAAATTATCTGCTAAGACTGCTCCTCCTTGTAAAACGTTGAAACACTTCCTTGTTGTTGTTTGAGTGTCTGTTATTTTTCTTTCATTCTCCAAAAGCCTCCACCTTGGACAAATGCCCACAAACTATTCCCGAATAACTTAGAAAGCCCATTATTCGACGACAAATAAATAACAAATCAACAGTAAAGTGCATTGTGGGTGTTCCCCACTTATACTTTCGACGTGTTGTTGTGTTGTCGCGTTGTGTCGCGCCGCGTCGTCACATGCCATTAGCGATTGCGTCGTCGTGTGCCTCTCGATCATACTCCTAATATGAAGATAATGACCATTAGCAATACATTGCTAACGATAGCCGCATGGCAATATTTAAAATGGGATTTGTGCGATTCTGTCGATTTGCAAAGCACAAGGCGACCGCTATACTCCACGCCGCATGATGTTATTAGCTTTTTTATCATTAAAATTACAAATTTTCTCTCTGCAATTGTGCTGGTTGGATAGTAGATAGGAGCTGTCTTGTCGTCATGTAACCGAATAATAACAATATTGAACATAAAATAATCTACAGCTATCAAGTATCTGTCTGCCAATAATGTGTTTCACATGATTCACAACACAACAACTATAACGATCCATAAAATGAACCCGAACAAACCAATTTTGGTGTTGTGGGAGGCAGTTGTCGTACAAGTTTTAAAGCAAAAATAGTTAAACTGCAATTGCATCATGCGTGTGGTGTTCGTTGGATCGTGTAAAATGTAAATGAAAATATTGAAATTAACACGTTCCGGTTTCATATTACCATCTGCGTGTTGGTTGGAGCCAAAGCCATAATTTGTGTATCTATGTAAAGAACTGCTGCTGCGTGTGGTGATCATGCAGAACTTCTTTCGCGCACTAAACAAAGAGTAAAGTGCCCAAAGATCGACCCCTCTATGTACAGTGTTGTTGGTTGGACGCTTGACATGATGGCATATGGGGATAGGTGTCCGATACGATACGCGATGATCGCACTCTGTGAGCTGTTATGCGTGCGATGATCGCTGCAGAGGACCAAAATGGCAAACTGAAAACTTTATTTAAAACGATCGACGCCAAAACTGTGCGACATTGTCCGGTTGAGGATATCAACAAAAGCAGCCTTGTAAGTATGCCACGACATGTGTAAACGAACGTCTCTCCATTCCGATCAGTTCAATTTTGCTGGGCCATCATCAGAAAGGCGACAATAAAACTGCTGGACTCCTGTTGCTTTTATGTATGTCCGTTCGAACAGGTGATCGTTTTTCATTTTAGTGCGCTGTCTGTTTATGGCAGAGCTATCAATCCCTTTCTACCTGAGGCGATACGGTCAAGCAGCAGCAGCAGTCATAAAGGTGAAACTGGAGACTCCCAAACCAGTATCCTTTTTGCACACAGCATTCGATGAATTTATTGGAATTGATCTCTGCATCTTGCGTCCCATGTGACAATATAAACTGAACCATAAATTATCTGTAGTTTGTTCATTTTATTACCATTTTTTATGTTATGCGAAGGCAGATGAAGTCGAGTGCAATAAATTAAGCAGAAATTCACAACGAGACACACGGTGTTTAGAGAGTTAATGTCTCAGTCCTTGATGAATCTTAATGCTGGCCAAAGTATCTGGTGTCTGATTGTTGGTAATAAGAGATTTTAAATTGTAATGATCATCTTCAAGGATCTCATATGGAGCGGTTTTAAGTTGAAATTTAAAAAATAAATGCTTTAATTAGGGTGTACGAGTATATGTACTGGATGGATGATTAAGAACTTTTTGCAGTGAAACTTATTTTTGTGGCGCTATGGGGGAAACTTTAGCATTCGAGTGCATAGTTTTGCTTAGCAATATTGAATTGGAATGTAGCGTTTTGCTTCTTATACCCATCATTAAATTTATTCGGAGCCAGCGTCGCTTTCCCGCAATTTAAATGCATAGTTTGGCTTATCAGCGCAGCGTGCAATGTTTGTTTTGAAATGAAGTGTCTTTGGATTTTTGTGGATACCAGGAAGACTCTGCCCCACGGTCCTCTTCAGACATGGACTAGTTAAACGACAATCAATGTCCATCTTAGACAGATGTGCCAGTATTAACACATTGGATAGAGCAGAAACCATCAAAATCTTTGCCGATTTTTGGTTCACGAAAACCGGTTGAGATATGCAACTCCTCTGAATGCACATACTTGCACCGGCTACATTAGAACGGCTACTGACGAACTAAAGAACTTGGTAACACCAGTGACGGCTGATGTACCAATGCTAGTGCTCTACTCGCATTTGGGTAGTAAACTACCAGCCAACCCCAGAACAAAACTTGCCTCAAAACTACTCTACCTATAGTCCAGGAAAATTGTGCAAAAGTAGTTAATAATTCACATGGCAATGAAATGTTGCAGGATTGTATGGTTAACTTGGGAGAGTATCAGGCATATATGACCACAGCGGCTCTTCTTGGAGAGAGATTTGAAAAATCCCCACTCCTATGTGTTGGGCAACCCTTGAACCCTGTTTAGTTAAGCTGGTACATTGTCTTCTTGGAATGTATGTTGATTCTACCAAATGTGGTCGTTTTTTCTTATTTTTCCTTCCAATAAGTTTCCACTGGGATAATATCCCAGGGCTTAGACAATCCAAACGGTTCATCAGGCCCTTTTGCTATAAGGATCTAGACAAGGATAGCATCAGAAAGCTAGTGAGCTTTCTCACAGGTCACTGTGGCTTGCGATATCACCATAGCAAAATTAATCTCAGTTCAAATACGGAATGTAGGTTCTGCTTGAAGGAGGCCGAAACATCCGGGCACATCCTCTCTGACTGTCCATCTAGTTAAGGAGTCATATTTTCTACAAGATAATGCCTTGTTCGTTCGTCGGCTAATCTGCGTAATTCTGCCACTAAGGACATCATCATTATCATCATATTTGGCTCTACAACCGTGTCCTCGCCTCCCGCAAAAAGTTTCTCCACCGGTCCCGATTTCGAGCGGATGTCATCCAGTTTGGCAACCCTAAACTCTGGGCGTTCTGGTCTACGCCATCCTTCCAGCGTAGGCTTGGCTGGCTTCGCTGTCGTGTTTCATAATTCCTACCGCAGAGGACTTTCCGAGCAAGATCTTCTTTCATGCGAGCTAGGTGTTCAGCAGACCGGAGCCTACCGAGCTTAATTCTCTTCACATCGACTTCAACATCGCGGTAAAAAGTCTTTAAAAATATGGTGTAGTGATTTTTGAAACTCTAGACATTTTTCTATCACCTGCTTAAGGGTGTAAGTCTGATCAGTTGTTGTGATGACTTTAGCGTATGGGGCTATCCTGTCTTGAAGGTGGCTTGGTGGCGGCAGCATAGTATGATCTACGGTCATTGGTGGAGCCTCCAATGCCTCAGTTAACTGGCCATTGAGTAACTCACTAAAAGTAAAGAGAGTGCAAGAGTGAAATCCTTGCCTAACAAACACAATTTAACCTTATACGTAGTTTTAAGCCAATAATAGTTTTAAGTTTACGGATTAAGCTAAGAAAAGGAAATAATAATAAAAACAATTGAATTCCATTCCCTAAACAAACAAATTCTTTTTATTGTAACGACCCTAGTAGTAGAAGGAAGGCGCTCTAAGATCCCTTTGAGTTGGGCGATCGATCTGATTACCCTCTTTGTCCTTGCAGTATGTGCAATGCGGTGTATATTGCTTCATACCGCGGCCTCTTTGGTAGAACTTCCGCGCCGCCTGGTTCGGTCCTTGCTCTCTGTACTGTTCTAGTTAACGGACGAGATTCTTCTCCCAGGCTGCTTTCTTCCGCCGGTGACCTGTTTTTTCATATCCTCTGAGCTCTTTATATTCATCTTCGCGTTCCCGCGTTCTATGAGATTGTTGCATTGCTCGGTACGCAATATTCCTACGTTCTGACGCTAGCTTACATTCGTTCATTCGTTTGCTGACTAGAAACCACCCCACCCCGAGCACATGATGTCTTGCATGACAGTTGTAATATATGTCATATTCTGATTTCACCGCATCTCCTGGATTGCTGTTATGTCAGCCTTATATTTAGACAGGGTATCGGCTAGCTGCTGCAGCTCGATGTCTATACAGTGAGCGTACGTTCTATGAGAAAATTCTTAGCCGTTTTCGTTGCCGTGGTCGTCGTTCATCAGTGCATCCGAGGCTAATTTGAAGTTCCGTAATATGGTTTTTTTACGAGCGAGGTTATTGGCCCGCGCCAACCGTACTCTGAAGGGAGGTTTGATCGTATTTCTTCTTCTACAGAAACGCTCACCAAAAACGTTCTCAATTGCATTCCGAGTAAAATCTCGGAAATTTTTTTAATGATTCAATCCGTTAGTTGACCTAACGTTTTCCGATAAATGCTTCCCGATTTCTCGCCCCTTTTTAAGTGAATACTTTTGCGTAACTTTTGATAAAATTCCGAAATTAATTGTGTACCTTATTTATAGTTGATTTTAACATTCCATTGGTATGATGGCGTTTTTTCTTATTATTTGCCAGCTAAGAGCTTCTTTGCCACAGCATAAAATAGCTCACAATAACAACGACAACAAGCATGTGACACTAATCGAGCGAGCTTGCTCTTTGGTCTGGGGCTGGGCGGGTGACTTATAATAATTTGAAACCAAACCGCTGCTACAGAGAAGCATAAACGCAAGCCGTTTATCATGTTGTAAGTAAATTAGTAAGAAAAAAGGTATTAGTTTCAAAAAAGTATTCCAGCTGACGCAAGCTTTTCACCCAGCAGCCGCACCCCGATGCAGCACAGATCCAATCGATCAGAGCGAACCTGAAATACAAATACAACGAAATTCCGATGAATCTAGCAAAGTAGCACAGCATGATGGAAACGAATGGGTCTGCTGCGAGCAGCCACAACAAGGCGCGTAGAGATTTTTATTCTTTTGAAAATTAAAAAAAAAATAAAACAAAAACATACAAGCAGACAGGCGAAAAATAAATACGAAAACGAAATATGTACGAGTATGTATACGAAAACATCGCTTTAATTAATTATGCTTCGATCTGTCTTGTGGCTGCGGCGCGGCGGTGGCGTATCTATATCTTTATATCGAATGCATGCAGCATTATTTGTATCTGTTGCGGCGAGAATGTCCCAAAAAAATACAAACAACGTGTCGCATGCATTTCAATAGTAATGATGCGTCGCAAAGGAGACCGGGCAGACGGACAAATCCAGACAAAGATCTTCCGAATTTGATTTCGAGCGTGAGACGTCCAAAAACCGTCGACGAAACCCCACCGATAACAACATTCACAGAATAAAAATAATGATTTTTTGTTTCGGTCGTCGGATCCCGGTGGTAGATACGAATTCGTTGATTGTCAAGAAGTCAGCTCTTCGCTGCTCGCACTCCTCACTCTCGTCTGATGATGATGACGTTAAAACAAAGCAACGTGTATCGTTGGCTAGGTGATTAATTAAAATTAATGCCTGCGCATTCTGCAGAGATAGATGCACCCCAAAGATGGACTGATTGGCTGATGTCGTTGATGTTCATGTGCTGTGCTGCAGGAGAAAATGACGTTTGAATTACGAATACAACTCCGGTACAGAAGAGTATAAAAAGTTTTGTAATCAGTTAGAAGATGATGGGCAAATGGATGCGCATGTGCGGATGGAGCAACAAACGAATAAGCAGCGATTTGTATCTTTTGGTAGTTTCCCTTAAACTTCTACTTTAGGTTTTAATTAAAATGAGCCCGGTGTTTCTTATTTTAAATGACTATTAAATGTTTGAAGCTGATCAGCAGTCTGGTGGGTCCTGATCGAAGTAAATACGCTTCTAACGAGTAAGCTGGATCCATCGATAAAAGTAATGATGCGATATTTATTTCTAGAAACACTAAACGAAATTCATTCCCTTTCTTTCCAAATTGGAAATTGAAATTTTTATTTTTTTAAAACTTCGAACCTGCCTACGAGTATTTATTTATTTAGTCTAAATAACGCAATCATATTCTAGGATGGAGCGCACAGTTGCACCATATATACTTTTTAAAGTATCTTTAAACTCAACAGCATGTCTCTTAAGAAAAGCCAACGATGCCCATGCTTTTGCAGATATGTATATATTCAATGTGTTTACTGAAAGTTAAGCCACAGTCCATCATTATGCCTAAGTCACAAATTTGACTCACTTTAGGACTGGACTATATGTATCCGAATGCTTGAGCAGGCCTCTATAAAATAATATTGATTTGTATTTTAAATAGTTAATACGCAAGAGATATGTATTACACCAATCACTAAAGGTATCAAGATCTTCTTGTAATATTTGAGAGTCCTCCCAAGTTAGAAATTTTGAAAAAATATTTAACATCATCAGCAAATAAGAGTTTTTTTTAATGACCTTAGATTTCTATTTATGTCATTCATAAATAAAAGAAACAAAAGAGGACCGAGATGACTGCCTTGTGGTAGACCTGACAAAACCTTATACACCCTATACACATAAATGTTGATGTTCGGATAATCCCGAAGAGAGACTGTCAACACGTCGAACACATTCTTCGTAATCCACTGCAAGACAGCAAAGAGGCATATAGAAGGAGCAGAGGATGAGAGAATTAGTGAAGGCTGAATTCTGCAAACTTGTCGTTTATCTAAAATCTTCTCGAAAGTGTCAAACAGAGATTTTAGTTGGCTTGACATACATAGGAAAAGCATTTTAGATAAACTTATAGCCATTATCAAGCATGAGCGCTGTGGGTCAAGTGTACATTGGACTACTATGCGATAAATTCTTAATTCAATCCCAGAAAACACAAAAAAGATTCTTCGCTGTCCCACCTCTCACAAATGTCTGACAAACGTCCGAGAGTAATAACTGTCATGAAAAAACTTTTCAGTTCGTCTTTTGGATATGACTTCAAATGAGAGGTCCCTTCTAATAACTGTCATGAGAAAACTTTTCCATTCGCCATTCGCGGACATGAGTTTTAATTGTAGAACACTTCTCAATTCGCTTTCCGAGAGTAATAACAGTATGAGGAAGCTTTTCAATTCATCCTTCGCGAATATGGGTTTAAATTGCAGGTCCCTTTCATTTGTTTGCATAAATATATAACAGGTACAATACGGAAGGCTACGCACTGAACCATAACGAGCTGTTGCGGCAAATTTTGTACAATACCGAGTATCAAGGCAACCCACATCCAAAGTACCATGTCCTGACAACAAAAACTGTAAAACCATATCAAGATGAACATTGAAGTCAAGCAATTCTCCGCTAGTCTTTATCGATCAGGACGTCATGGTGAATCAAGAAGTGTACCGGGATAAGGTATTAAATGATGTGTTGCTACCTTGGGAATGCATAAAATTTGGTAACAACTGCTGAAAATCCCAACAGCTCTTCGCAAAGAACGGATCACTTCGTGCAGTATGCAAAGCTTTCGTTAAGAGACTCGAAGCTATCGAGCAGTGTTTTTCATAAAATTTCAAATGTTTTTAGCATTCTCTAAAAAATATTAATGAAAATATTCATATATGACGAAATTACAGTCGTTTTATTTAGTAACACTTCGATTGGCGAATCTTGTAATGGTCGGTTTCGGTATTTTAATTACTAGTGAGTAGCCGTCAAAAATGGTGGAATTAACTTTTTTTCACTTAAGTCCCAATATATAATTTCTACTCTAAAAAAATGTAAAGTTCATCGTAACAATCGGTTGTTAAGATATCATCACCTAAGCGCACCACACATTCATTAAATACATGTTGTCCTGCTGAGCTCATGTTGGTTATTAAACTGCGTTGTTTGACGTGACACCAAAGTGGCCAAATTTTGACGGACAATTCAATGATGTCAGTTACAGTCCCTCTTGGCAATACATTTAATGTTTGTGGAAAGTCACCTCCCAATATCAGTAGCTTTCCTTCAAATGGTCGGACGTCGTTTCTAATTTATCTAAGTAACAGGTCTATTACTCGAAGCGAATGAGTGGAAAGCATAGATGCTTCGTCGATTATCAGCAGAGATGCTTTCTTTAATTTGTTAGACTCAAATGATGGAATTTTCATATTTGAAATAGGTGTTTCATTTGCCGAAAGTGGAATTTTTAATCCACCACCAACAAAGCCAACAAATCAGCTGTAATTCCTGTGGTGGCGAATGCTTGAACTTTATGTCCTTTTGCACATCAGTGTATTCTAAAGTGTGTGTTTGTTCTAAAGGTATGTTTTGCCTGAGCCTATAGGGCCATCAATAAAAAAGAAGCGCGATTCAGCCCTTAACACCATCTTGCATCTATTAGATGCTGACATATTTATCAATTATTTTGCGACGTGCAGTACAGTACGACTCAGAAAATCTGGGTGGTTTGTTACTTAACCATACGGTCACTGTAATATACTGCAGACAGTACCTGAAGGCATGATAACATCACCTACAGCCTACTGCATCCATAAATTTATCTTCAACTCCTCGTTCAGGGTCGAGTTTCCTACCAGGGGAAACTGGAACGACGGGACAGTAGCGAGGCAATTTGATGCAACAATATTCAGTGACGGATCCAAGATGAAGGATGGAGTCGGTGCAGGTATCTTCTCGGATGATTTAAATCTGTCAAGCTTTTACAAGCTACCCGATTCAGCTAGAATCTTTCAGGCAGAGATCATAGAATTTAGGGAGGCCTGCAGAACACTCTCAGTCAGGGTCAGTAGCGCACAAATCGAAAGGGTTGGAATATGCATTGATAGCCATACGAACGTTTTTTGCGGCCTCAATAAATTCGAAACTCGTACAACAGTGACAAGAGGAGTTGGCCCCGATCAGCCAATTCCTGGAAACAACCATAGTATGGATGCCGGGGCACAGTAATATAGATGGCAATGATAGGGCGGTCAAATAAGCTTGGATGGGCGTCGCTATGAACACTCAGTCAAGGAGCAAGTTCTCTCCCTTTTTAATACTAAGACACAGCTCAGGTGGAGCAGCGGGTCCACCACTCTACCTACCTAATCCGCGCAAGAACACAGTCGTTCAGTAAGGTCAGTTTTGCTATTGACATATATAGTAGGACGTGCATTACTCAAATTAATGTCAATCCTTCATGCTTGCATTTTAAATGACTGCAACTGAAACAAAAAATATCATATACTTATCACTACTTAAGCTCCCAGAAGCTGCTACTGTACCTGTAGCGCGGCATCGCTATTTTATGTTTGATGTCGTTTATTTGTATCTGCGGCAGGATTACAAAAACACAAAAACCTTAACTTTTTTCTCAAATAGATACACAATTCGTAATTAAATATCGACGAAGGTGTTGTACAACACTTTTACAAGAATTAAAAAAAAATAAAAAATTCAAAGCGGCGATGCCGACCTTTTTTAATCTACAAGCAAACATTGCTGTGTTCCTCTTGGGTCTGTTATCATAGCTTAGCTTCTAAGGTACTTACATACAAGCGCACTAAATATTTGATGTCTTAATTAAGAAGTTATCTCATTTATAGTCGCGCACACCGTCGTCACAGTGTTATCATCTGCAAATAACAAAATACCATAACTTTTTTGGTAGCACATTGCGGTTCCAAGGTATGGCAAGGAAATCAGATGAACGGCTTACTTTCAGTTACATTAAGACGCTCAAGATGGCAAAACTGTTGGATTGAGTTGTAATAATTTTCGAGTAGTGATTTTCTGTAATTAATTATCAAGCATTAAGTGTTTGCAATACCAAAGTCAGAGGTAAAGTAGTGCCATTAGAGTTAAGAATGGACCTTTTCATTATTGATGTGTTATTGTGGAAAAGTGCTGGAAATTACCAAAATTAGGAAGCCATAGTAGTTTTTAAATTAATAAACAATTTATTGTTTTTTGTTAAAAACTTTTATTTAACTTGACTTGATCCCCTCTTTGTATGTATTTTCCTACCACTTGAGGTCCTTTTTACCCACTTTCCACACGACCTAGAGAGCTGAAATTTTGTGAGTGTCTTAAGTCCACAATAGCATTTTTTATATTCCGAGTATGACGCTTGTCGCGTGTGTCGCGTGTGATGGGTTGAACAATTTTTTTTCGACTTCTTTAAGGACATTTTTAAGCACCTTCCTCACGACTTAGAGAGTTGAAATTTTGTCTAAGTTTTTCTTTCTAAGTCCAAAATACCATTTTTAAATTCCCTATAATGACTTCGCATGTCCGTGGCTGGCGGACTGGCTGACTGGGTGGCTGGCTGGCTGGTCAGATCTTGTGATCAATTTTTAACCCACTACCTAAAGACCGATTTGCACACATGTGTATTTCTGATGGCGATACTTTCTATTAAAATTGTGGGCTTCTCGGGCTTCGGGGCGATTTTCTTAAAATTTTATACGCATGTGTATCACAGATGGAAAAAACTTCTTGTAAAAACTTGAAAGTGATCTGGCCCCGTGGTCGGAGGACACCCATGTAAATTTTATAAAAAAGGACTCCGATTAGAGAATTTACAAGAAAAATTTCAATTTTTATTGGCTGTTTTTTTATATTCCATGTATGACGCGTGTGGCAGGTGTGATGGTTTGAAATCGCGCCATTTTCTCGTTTTTTAAGGTCTTTATTAACCACCTTTTGCACGACCTAGAGGACTGCAATTATTGTGAGCGGTTCAATGTCTGGGGCCCATTTTGATATCCCGCTTTTAACGCGCGTGGCGCGTGTGAAGCGTGGAAAAAAGAAAATTCTTTTGAATAGCTCCGATCTCAAAAACAGATATTTTGGCGATTATTACCAAATAATAAACGACTGTGTTTCGATGTATATATAAAAGTTTGTACAAGAAAAACGAAGTGTTTTTACATTTACTTGTTACCAACTGAACAGGATATGAACGAAAGATTGGCTCTCATGCAAACAGCCACAAATGTATAATTTATTGCAAGCCCGAAGGGCGAAGCTTATATTCAAAGGACATGAAAATTTTTCACCGAACGTGTGTACATTTGTAACGTTTGAACGTTTGTCGTGTCGTATATCTCGGCTTCTACTAGTCAAAATTTAATGGGATTTATTATAAAACAATTGGTTAGCCCTCAGTTTGCGATGGCGTAATTTTTTCATTAATAGGGGTTACTACCCCTGAGAAAACTAAAAAAATATTCAATCTATGCATCGCTATCGATTTTTTTAAGCCTACACGTTTGCAAAGTAAAATGTGGTTTTTTCAGACTATTTCAGAAGACGCTTAATACTGAATGACCTATCGCTTATGAATGAAAAACCTTCATTTAATGTTGCATACTATTAGGCTTCTAAGATAAATTGACTGAATTAGAACTAAATATACATACACGGGTGTGTGTAGTCACTCGCATACCAGAATACATTAGCTCGTGTGGCTATAGTAGTGGAAAGTTTTTGGTAGGAACTCGTATATATCTCGACTTCTACCAGTCAGAATATAATGGGACTGGTTTAAAAACAATTGTGACGCGTGTGGCGCGTATCGCGTGAGGCACGTATGGCGCGTGTGACGCGTATTTTAAAAAAAAAAGTTTTTTTTTTTTTAAAAAAAGTAATTTTTTTTAAAAAATTAAAGAAGATTTTTTAAAAAATACAAAATTTTCCAAAAAAAATAAGAAATTTTTCTCATAGAAAAAATTTTTTTTTTACGAATTTTGTGAAATAAATGGTTACTATTGGGCTTTTAAAATAATTAAGTGTTTAGACTAAATAACAACTATCTATAAGGCAAGCTGAGAAGCTCGCTTTACTATCTTAAATTTTCTATAAGAATCATACTTTAAAAATTCACTTATCATTTTTATAATCTCTTTATTTTACATTTTCTAAATCTCATTACAGATTATCCATTCAAATACTTTACTTCAATGTCACCGTCAGTCTTTCTTGAATGCACGAAAATGGAAAAAATGGTAAGTTCAGAGCAATTGGATATTTTTTAAAATATCTTTTTAGAAATAGGAAAACAACATTCCAAAGAGCAATCAATCAATATTCATAAGATACGACCGCTTAAAAGACGAATGACGATAGTCCATAAATAGCATCTCTGTGGTTGGCTGGCGCCAAGAAAACTCACTGACAACAGACATTTTCAAAAACCAATTTAAGACAAAGACGAGTAGGCTTTGATTGACACATCCATTTTTAATGTTTTTATCTGTGTGGTTTGTGAGAACTGTCAAGACATATTTTTCAAAATTTCAAGTGAATTTTCCCGCAGTTACTTATATGGAAAATAAACAGGATGTGCAACAATTGTTAGAATAACATAATTTTCAAAAAATGCAAGGAGTTTCTTTTTCTTCTTAAATCCCTGCTTGCTTGTGTTGTGAATGGATGGCCGGACAGACGACAGATAAACTCACGTTTTGTCAATCTTGCATAAACCAAGTGGCACTGGCGGCTTTTCTTTAACGTTTTTATTGGTATGCGCATGTTAAGCGCTCACAATCCGGACTCTCTGACCAGGGAGTCTGCAGTAGCAACAAAATTTACAAACAAAAAATATCCTAAAGAATTATTTGCATACATTTGTAGTGTAACTCAGAGGTTGCGTTTGAGCCTCCTTGAAGGTCGCACTAGCCACTAGACTATCTCGTCGTTTCGTTTCCTTTTCGTGTCTCCATTTAATGTTTTATTTTCTTTTTCGAAATCTCTTATACACGAGTGTTTTTGTTCGCCATCGCTGGTTATAAACTACAACCCATGACTGACTAACTAACTAACTGCCTCTAAACTTGTTCTTCTTAACAAGCTTGCTGTGCTTGCGTTGTGTACGAGTATATCTGATCAGAATTGAACCGGCTGAGGCGGCGACGAGCCTAGTTAGCGTGCTCCACTGACGCATTTATGTGCTGTTCGTATATGAATTTCAATTTTGTCCATAGTGAGCGCACAAACACAGACTCAGTTAAGTTCTTGAATCTTGACTCTTGGCCATATGCATAAAACCATTTATTTGACCATTTCGGTGGGGTTCTTGTTCTTCTTTTTTGTTCTCGTATGTGTATGTGCAGCTGAAGCCGCTCTGTTGCACAACAAGACAGACAACTGCGCTGAGTGAGGCTTCATTTGTGTGATCGTTCGTTCGTTCGGTCCAATGTTTGCCGCTGGTACAGTTTTGCATATAAGCAAAAAGATGATAGTCGGCATAAAATGTATCTATATGTACGGATATGTAAAAAAAGAGTACTATGTACCACTCACACATTTGCACTAATTTACGATCAATAAAGGGACACTTTGATGTGACCGAATCCTGAATGGCCGTCGTTCGTTTGCTTAACTAAACAAACGAAGCCCAGCTCTCTCAAGGGACAATCAAAAATGTAAATTTCTTGCAATAATAGGAGCAGAGGTGTCCAATGTGGTGTGCGAATGTGTGACATTTATTAAAGAATAACAAATAAAATACGTTTTGTACACACAAATGCAACTAAAGTTAATTTTTCTGTTGGACTAAACGAGAATGATATACAGACGTATGTGACAGACGTTTTTTTTTCTTCTCTGGATGAATGACTATAGCAATAATGCTGCGAAATGTTTAGGTTTTCTAACCCGTGAAAGAAATATTTCACTTCCTCTGATCTGGCTACTATCTACAAGGCTTTTATTTGCCCTAAACTTGAGTACAATTGTCATATCTGGGAAAGAAACCCTGGCGCAACTAGCTGATACCCTGTCCAAATATTAAGAATTACCACAACGTGACTGAATAATGTTGATTTGGCATGATCGCTTACGTGAACGAGTGACGAGTAGTGATCATCCCAATGTAAATACTGGATCACTCGTAACGTATGGATTTAATTCACTCGTTAACTGATGTCGTAATTGGAATTGAATAGAAAACAAAACCGTGCGATAAAACTTATCGGTGACGAAATTATTGCGAAATCAATAGATTCGGTTAAACACCACAGGTACTTTTCCTGCTTGTCACTGTTTTGTCGCTTCTTCCACCAGCGGTGCTCAAGAGAAATAGCCAGTTGCATGCCACATCTCCTTGAATTCAACCGCGATACCCGTGGCGCTCTAAATGCTCATCAGTTTATCCTCAAGCGAGAAGGATGGGTGTCGAATATAATGACTTCTGAAGAGGTTGCTTGGACGAGGAGGAGGAAGAGACCATAGAGCATCATCTTTGCTCATGTCCGGGACTAATGCACAGAAGGCACAAACGCTTGGGTAAGCGGATAATGAATAACCTATCAGATCTCGAAAACGGCAAAGTGCGAGATATACTCCGATTCATTAAGAGCTCTGAATGGATCTTCTGAAAAGGGGAAAGGTGTAAGATCCTGTGGTAACACAAAGGACCGCGAATGGTCTAAGTGAGCATTAGCTGCCACCGCAACCTAACCTAACCTATCCTCAAGCCCATCTTCGGACGTACAGTTAAGTTCAGTGATTCGTTCTTAAGCGTACGATGCGTTTGTGAAATGCTCTGTCTTTCCACATCACTATGATCCACGGCCATTGAAAACACAAAACTCATAGACATCTCCTCTTTTCTCCTCCTTTTCCTTAACGACCACGCTGTGCCGGGCATATTGCCGAGCGTTATAAGAGTGCGTTAATTAAAAAAAAAAAGTTACAGCATTTGACGTTTAAGCCCCTATGTTATGTAAAATTTTACGTTAAAGCCTCCTAGGCCGTCTTTCCTCTGACGATTGAAGTTTTAAGACCCCTATGAGAACGCGGCCTTTGACATTTTGTCGTTTTACTTCAAGCCATTTCAAAAAAGCGATGATTTTAATGTTTAAGACCCTTATGATCCCTAAACTTTGAAGTTTAAGATTTACTATTAGCTCTTACCTTTGACATATAAGACAACAATGATCTTTTCTCGAAATGTTCACGTTCAAGCCTCCAACTACCTCTTTACCCTTAAGACAACAAGATCTTGTCTCGAAATTTTCACTTCAAACCTCAAAAAGCTTTATATGACCTCTTTATTTTATCACATTTCAACGCTTACCTTCAAGATTTTAATGCTTAAGCCTTATTTAAGTTCTAACCTTTGTTTTGGAAGTCCCTTATGTCGTCTTACATTTGACTTTTCCCGTTTAAGACATAAACCTTAATATTTTGACATTTAACCTTTGACGTTTAATATTTCTACGATGACAAACTACCTCAAAACTAAGGCATTTTAATGTTTTCGTCCCATATATTTGCTAACTTTCACTTTTTATTATTCTATGACTTTAAACATTCGACTTTAAACCTCATTGCCTTTGACTTTTTTACGTGTTTACCACTTTTTTGACTTCAAGCCCTCGAAATTGTTTTTGTTTACCCAAGCCTTCGAAGTTTTTAAGGTTTCTCTCCTCTTTACCTTCGACTTTTTTACATTTGCCCCTCTTTTGATCTTAGAAATTTTTTATGTTTACCCCTCATTTGACCCAAAGCCTTCAAATGTTTTAAGGTTTCCCTCCTTTTTACCTTTAATTTTTTACGTTTGCCCCCCTTTTGACCTCAAACCTTCGAAATATTTTATGTTTCCCCGTCTTTTGACCCCATGCTTTCAAAGTTTTTAAGGTTTACCCCAGCTTTAACCTCAAACCTTTAACATTTCGGCATCTAAGCCACCTTTGGAACTCTTAACTTTTGTCTTTGACCTTTTACCACTGACATTTTGTTGCTTACTCCTCATTGGAACTCTGTTTATTGTGTTTTTTTACCTGTAACCTTTGACGTTTAAATCTTTTATGACCTCTCACATTTGACTTTTTACTTTTAGGGTCCCTATATGACAGCTAAAAATTCGATATTGTTATGTTAAACTTTCTACAACCAGAAACTACCTCAAAACCAGGGTATTTCAATCTATAAACCCCATCCGTTCACTAACTTCCTTCGTTTAATCCTATGACCTCTAACTTTTTTTTATCGATGGCCTTTTACATTTTAGGACCTCTGTTTATTGACTTCTTGACTTCTAACCTTTGACGTTTAAGTCTTTTATGACCTCTCACTTCTGACTTTTCACTTTTAAGGCCCCTATATGACGGCTAAAAATTCGATATTGTTATGTTAAACTTTCTACAACCAGAAACTACCTCAAAACCAGGGTATTTCAATCTATAAACCCCATCTGTTCACTAACTTCCTTCGTTTAATACTATGACCTCTAACCCCTTTTTTATCTATGGCCTTTTACATTTGACATGGTTATGCTTACTCCCGATAGGACCTCTGTTCATTGACTTTTTGACTTCTAACCTTTGACTTTTAAGTCTTTTATGACCTCTCACATCTGACTTTTTACTTTTAAGGCCCCTATATGACTGCTAAAAATTCGATATTTTTATGTTAAACTTTCTACAACCAGAAACTACCTCAAGAAACCGGGCTATTTTAATATATAAACCCCATCTGTTCTCTGGCTTTCTTCGTTTAAGCCTTCTATGACCTCTAACCTTAAATGTTTAATTCTTCAATGACCTGTTTACCTTTGAAATTTTGACGTTCCCTTTTCTAAACCCCAAACCTTTGATATTTTGACGTTTATCTCTCTGTTGACCCTAAATCTTTGATATTTGTAAGTGAAAAGACCTCTCAAGATTGAAGTTTTAGCCCCATATGTCTTCTCTCCTCTTACATTTTGATGTTTTAGAAGCCTGCTTTTGATGTCTGTACTCTGACATTTTTATGCTGAATCCTCTTAAGACCTCTGACTTTTTGACAATAACCCTATTCTATTTATAAACAGTGTTGTGACCGTTCAACTCGATTTACTCAAGAACTACTTATACGAATTTCACAGCAATTGCTTGTTCTACACCTGTATACCGAAAAAGTCTTACAGACAGAGACACTTTCAGTACACAATGAGTAAATGAATTTATTATAAGCTGTCTGTAGGGCAAGGGTTCCACATCTGCTTCCATCAACCATACACTAGTTTGTTATCTTCTAGTAATTAACCTTATTTGTTGACATTACCTTTCTCGTAAATACTTGTATGAGTAATTCAAGTTGGTCGGCCATCGATAATTATTCCAAAAATATAGTAGCTCCGGCACGGCACGACCGCTAACTACTGTTTGGCTCTGATTTGTTGTGTTTGTTGCTCCAGAAAGTTTGTTATTTCACATATTTGTATTTGTACGGGCAGATATAGTATATAGTAGCGCAGATACAATTGTAATTGTGTTCTTGGGACGGCTGTGCCTCTGATGGTGGCACACGCATCGAACAAGTCGGTATCCATCAACAACAATCTTCATAATTATGGGCGCATTTTTTTTTTGAGGGAAATTAGTATGTGCGTCTGAGTATATTTATATAGAGATATCGCTAGGGAATTTGTGTTTTCTTAACTCTTCTTCATAATGGAATCTAAGCGCGCATATTTATCTACTACTGCGGCGATGTGCGGCCGCTGCGCTGTTCCGTCTTATTGCAATAACAACTGAAAACAAAAACAAATAAAAACGCCCTTCGTCGTTGGCATACAGCACACCCGACGTACCTCACTAAATGAAGTAAATAATAATAAAAAAAAATAACATACGCGCATCATACCCTAATATTTACATCAGTGCATCAACACATCGCTCTTTCCGTATCAGAACATCCAAACTAGACTCTTCAGACTCTAGAGGAAAACAACGAGAACGTACACGTACACCTTCTTCATTTCAGTTTTCATTTTCAATTTGAATTCAAATTTTAAATTTAATTTCACATTCAGCATCTCCTCAAGTGCATTGTGCACGGGTTAGCACAATTTTCGTGATCGAAAAAAAAACAAAAAAACTAACAACAAATCGTCGAAGAAACGCCTTGAGAGACGACGAGACTTGAAGACAGCAGGAGCTTTGTTTCTTTGGATACGTTAGTTGTTTCCTCGAGGATACGACAACACTACACATAAACTGAGATGCACAAAGAGATAGAAATATACTGACTGAAATACATTGCCTGCGTGCGTGCATCATGATCATCATCATCGGATACGTGCACGGGTATTTCACCCATCATCAGCAATCAATGAACTTGCATATCCCTAATAATTCTTAACCATTACATTCTGGAAATTGTTCACCCTCCGATGTGCGTGTCTTCGTTATCTTTCAAGTGCAATTTCGATCTGTGTTTTTTCAGTTGCTCTTCATCGTAGTCTGTGGTACGGGGTACCCTTTCCACTACGCTACACCTTGCTGTGACGTCTGACGACGCTGCCACAGATTATTCTCCAACATGACAACTTAACGACTTTAATGCCTTCCTTCGTGCGTGTGTTGAAAGTCATAAGGTGTTTGTTAACAGATTTACAACTATGCTCCTGCCTGTGTCTATTTTCGGACTGATCTGTTCGGTTCTGTTTTTTTTTTGGTATCTGCTTCTTTTCTATAATTTTATCGATGCCCCAATGTTGTTATTATTACTTCATTGTGAGAAAATTAGATGGTTGTTCTATCCACTCCCTCTTCCCATATAAGAGACTCAAACTCAAGACTCTGCTCCACCAACACCTTACTAAAATAGCGAGCATTTATGATATTTATGATATAATATTTTATTCATTATGGATATTTTAAGAAATGAAAGTGAAATCCAAATGGATGAGAGGGATTCTTTTAACTCTCCAGCTGTTATGATAATTTATTAATTGATTGTGTTACAAGATTGTTTATAAGATGCACCATAAGAAGTGAATGATGGAGAACGCCTTTTAATTGCGTTTAAATCATGTGATTCGGGCGGATTGTGGGAAGAATTTGATTTATATCTATTTAATTATTCGATTACTCTTAGGTTTTTTTTTTAGAAAAGTATGATTTATATTTGTGTGAGGCAGGGGGTTTAATGTTCCAATCCCAGAAACACCAAAAGTATTTTTCACGGTGTCCCACCTCTCGCGAAAGTCTGGTAAACCGTAAGTCCTCAACCAAAAGTTGACCCAGACTCAGCTAACCTCCAGGGAGATCAACCTTATCTGTGGTTAACGTCAATTCCCGTAGTACCAACGCGACTCGTTCAGGATGAGTGCCTGGGCGAGGAAAAACCAACTTTTGCAGCACATCGTCCGGAACCTCGAACCCCATCATTTGTCACTAGGATACGACCTCTAATATCCTAGGTCGCCCAGGATAGAAACTATCCCAGGCACGTACGTGTCCTGCAGTGTTGTACGGTAAGGCTGCTACATACGAAGACAGTGCCCGTTCTAGACATAAGCCTTGCCCCTTTTATCTTCCGAGTTTAACCAAGTATCAAGCCTACCAGAAAGTAAGATACAGCGGTCCCCTTGGGGGCACGGTCCTCTACAGACACGGATTTGGTTTTGAAACGCCAATCTACGCCTATCCACAATATATTCTATTGCAGATGTATCAGTATAACTGGGTGTAAGGGCTCACTGATGGGAGCGATACCTACCTCTGTTAATCACATCCAAGTCGAGAGGAGGAGACCGTGCGACAATCCGGCAAACAGGCATCTAGTACGATCCGCTGAGTGGCATAAATCCTAGCCATGCATTTAACAAGCATGACAGCCTCGTACCACACCGCCGTATATGATACGCACCGCACCATTATCAATAAGAAACCGACGCATTGGCCCAATCATACATAAGAACCGCTTCCTGAGCTCAAGCAGATGAACTTGAAAATTCATGCGCTCACTCATGCTGATTCCACTTGCTTGGCATACTTAAGGTATGTGTCGTTGAATCTGATAGAAAAAGACAATCTGCCATTAAGCAGCATCATCTTTGTCTTCTCCCTTACCCCAGCACGAATTCCCCACCTATGAACGATCGACTCAACTCAAGGAGTCAAATGCGCCCTTGAAATCTACAAAGATACCAAGGATTGCTAGCACTTTCACTCACACAATCTTTAACATGCATCCGGGCATTCTCCGTACTGCCTGTCAGACATCAGATTGGTCACTACTTCCCGCAGCCTCCTCACCATAATCCCCTCCAGTACTTTTCCAAGCAACGGAAGAAGAAGAAGACTTATGCCACGGTAGGAACGAGGATCGCTTCTGATATACGATATGCGAAAAAACTTTTTATTAAAGGAGCAATGATATACGATATACCTTCAACTTTTTCCCAACGTAATATGTACCCTAAAAGTATGTAGTGAACGGCAATGATATTGTTGCAGTATTTATTAAGGTATTTAACCCTTAAAGTATTCTATGAAATATAATGATTGTTACAATATTAAAAGATTAAACGCTAAAATCATCCTCTATAGACTAATTGGCTATGTCACCCACTAACAAAGTGGTTCTAAAACTGTTATGAATATCTTCACAAATAAAGACATTAAATAACACGTTCTCTTTATTTCAACTCACGCCACTGGGCTGAACAGCGCATATACATACATAGTACGTACTGATTCTAAATTCTGAAAAACAAGGATTTGTAAGTACAAACAACAATTGAATGACATTCCTATTCTACAGTAAATAGTTTACTTACTTTAAAAACAATTTTGTCCAGTGTTTTTCATAGAATTTTGATTATAATTTGATAGTAACAGTTGTGCCTTTTATTTAAAGCACTATTCTTAATAGTAGTTTCAAAAAAAGAAACTGAAATGATTATTCCTAATGACTACCATGACGTGGGTGTGGCTTACTCCTTCCATTTACAGTCTAATCGACCTCTATGCTGTAGCTCAACTAATCAATCTTCGTCATGATGTCAAGATTATGTAAAAGTTGTTCTATGTTTTTGGCTGAATTTTCCCAACAAACTTTACTAAGTAAAAGTAAGCGTCGTCTAACCCAGGATGACAAAATACATCAATCCTTCAAGCAAAGAAGGTACGAGTAAAATATTCACCTACTCACTTCACTTCAGTTCACTTCACTTGTAACCTACACAATGTTAAACCCTTTTCGCATTTCACTTCGTCATCATCATCATCATGAGCATCGTCATCATCAGCATCTGTATCCAGTGAAAACAACAAGATGTGTACCAACTCTCTAGGACATTAACTGAAATTTCTTCTGGCCCCTATCAATGTTTTCTGTAGAACGAACGAACGAACGATCGAACGAACCAACGAACAACAACATCCGTAATCCATTAGTTCGTCATTTGTTCAACTTTTCATTGCACCCTCTGCGATTCTTCCCTTCTGTTCCATATACGTACATGGTTGTTGTCATTGTCATCATCGTCGTCCCATCGTTCGTTTCGAAAATTCTAATTTGAAATTCTAATTCGTTAACATCTGGTCGCCAGGCGACCAGGTTTTTGCTCTGCATGCTCCTTAAAATATTGTCTAAATGTTTCGGTGTCATTCTTGCTGTGTGCGTCTCTCGACAAAGGAAATGAAAGGAGGCGGCTGCATCGTCGTCATCGTCTAGCCGTAGCCTACATACATCCGCTGAACGAGGTGTAGTTAGTTACTCAGGGAATAATATTCGTCGGGAGATTGTTTGAGCAATTTGGCAAGTTTGTGCTGGGGTTTGTTTTGTCATCTTTATTAAAAACCAACCTTCATAGCTTCTAAATAGGCATCCGCACATAGTCGAGCATAACATATCTGACAGCTAGGATTAGCACCTTGTTGTTCTATGGCATGAAATCAGTTTCAGTTTATGTTCTGAGGCGAAGACCCTCTCCTTTGTCGGAATTGAAGCCAAGCTGTTTATGACAGATTTCTTTCCCCAATCGGTTGGGATTAACATATTTCCTAGTTTCTTGAGGGTACACTCAAAATGAATGCTATCTGCAGTAGCTTTTCTTGGTGGACGAAAACCTGAATCGAGTTTTGAATGTAACTGCAGATTAGCAATTTCCCTGTTGCAAGCGCTGAGGGACACTACTTTGCTTTATTTCCCTCTTAAAATGTTGCACAGTCTACAAACAAAAAGCGCTTCGCTCCGCTGGCTGCTATTTCCTTCTTTGTTGCGCTACTTTGCAAGAATATATCCTTGCACATCAGTCTTAAGTCTTTGTTGCTGTGAAAAGTTTAAATGCCTTAAGTTTTTCTTTACTTAACAATGCTGAGGTGATAACACATCCAGTAAAGTATGAACAATAGGAAGCAAGTCGCCTAAAGAAGACATCCGTATTTCCAATGATAATTACAATAGTTATTTAAAGAATCAACCCTAAAAGTATACAATGAAATGTTATGATTGTTGCAATATTCATTATAGAACCTTAGCCTAAAAGTCTCATTCGCTGTATACAGCGGTAGTTAGACCTACTCTTCTATACGGGTGACTGAATGGTATAACAAATTAGGAAAAGTCCAAAGATCATCTAGTCTATGTATTAGCGGAGCACTTCGTACAACTCTATCCGCCGCATTGGACATTCTGTTCGACCTGACACCACTCGACAATTACTGCTAGCTCGGCCATTCGCCTTAATGCTATTTCCCAGGGACTAGAAATGAAATCGGTCACTCCTCTATCCTGAATTTAGTCAGGAACCCAGACAACACAGATTACCCATTCCGCAACTCCATTTCAACAAAAACTTCCAGGTCACCTTCCCCTCCAGATCATTCTGGGTAGAAGACCTGGAAGATGAACTTATTCATGTTCATTCGGAGATGTTTTCTCAAAAAAGCTAAATCTTAGCCTATATTTCCGCCATCCAAATCACTGTAGTGTTTTCCAGGCTGAAATTATGGCGATCAGTGAAGCCTTATCTTCATATCCGCTAAGGATATCCGTATATTCTCGGATAGCCAAGCTGCACTGAAATCCCTGGAAAGTCTCTACTTATTCAATTCTTGCCGTTAACTGACGATCATATCTCATGGAGATGGCGGAGCACTTTAATATACACCTAACAACTCGCCAAGCAAGGAACTACACTACCCATCTTACATGAATAAGGTTCCTTAGGGATACCAATCGCAACATGGTTAGTTATGTTAAAGAGGGATGCTAATGAAAAAACTAAACGTAGGTGGTCAAACGGCCTATTTGCGTATCGGCAAAGCAGATCTGACCCGACCCAATCTGGATCCGAATACAATTAACTGTAATAATTGTTGCAATATTTATTAAAGAATCTAACCCTAAAAGTATACAATGAATTGTAAATATTGTTACAATACTTATTAAAGAATCTAACCCTAAAAGTATACAATGAAATGTAATAATTATTACAATATTTATTAAAGAATCTTACCCTAAAAGTATACTTTGAAACGTAATGGTATCAAATTTCTAACGTTGAAATTTTAAAATTTGAAAGGGTGCTCAAAATGTTCCTATTACTTAATTCGGCTTGATCATATTGACAGTTGCACGGCAAAAACAGATAGCTTTACGCTTGGAAAAGACTATGATTGACGGAGTTCAAAGCTTTTTGCAAATCAATGCAGACACAATTGAAAAAATCACCACCATGCCTACAAACGAAATGTTGCCTGCAAAATTACTTTGCCAGCCAAATAAACTTAAGTTTGGCTAAAGACCTGCCTAATTTTGTCGAGGTTTCTGTTGACTGCATCTTCGAAGAACTCTTGTTTTTTATTATACTTGTGCGGAGGACTTACTTAATATGCACAGATGACACTCTGCCTTGCTTGCGGTCGTCTACTATTTGATTCTTTATACTCTGCGCACTCGTAGTGGCAGCACAGAAAAAGCTACTTTGAAAAATGTTCCCGTCACGTCGCGAATCAGAATCGATACTATTTCAACGATTGAATGTCGTTGCCCCTTGTCCTTCAAAGTGTTGGTCACAATGTGTCTCAGTACGTCATGCTCCTTATTGGTCGTGTTAGCGCTCTTCAGGATAAAACAGAAAATAAAATAAAAACCAAAAAAGCAAAACATTGCGCACTCACCCTGAATGGTAAATGAGTAAAGATACTCGTACAATCGATCAATGGTGGGTGCTCCATGTCAGTCATCGAGCCGGGTTGACAGACAATCTATTCACGTTGCTATTGAAATAGTAACAAAGCGATTTACAACTATTGTTTTTAAAAGTCCTGCTTTATCTCTCTATCTCTTTTTAGTCTTTTTCAATCTTCTTTAAATCGTTCCAAAATCAATTCCAAAGTTTTGAACGAAATTCCAGTGTTTAACATATTGTCATCAGTATCTACATGTATTTGGATGTATGCGTATCTGTTTGTGTGTTGCATTTTTAATTGGTTGATAAATTGTTATTCAAAAGCACGTAGGACGGTGTGTCTTGCATATGTGCGCTGCAGACCAATTGCGATTCAATTTGCATTTACAGCAATTTTGTTATGCCTGCGTTATACACCTACGGATACGGATTTTTGAATAGATTCCAGATCGTAGGCTGAATTACATTTAGGGCGTGTACACGTCGTTAATGTGTTTGTTGTCTAAGTGATACGATTGCCTACTTGAAATTCATCCAAAATAAATATAAACATTTTTAACTCAAATTTATTCCCTATCCCTATTATTTGTAAGGTATTTTTATAAATATTATTATTAATATTGTAATTTATTCAAAATTTATGAGTCTTTAATGTTGCAGGTATGCATATAAGCGGTAAGCCCTAATTTCTTAAACTCTAACCTTTGCTCAATGTACTCAAAAATTGGGTTTACAGATTGTGCTACGCCAAAGCCAGCCGAGGCAACTATTTAAATATAATTATGCTCCCTAACAAATCATAAGGCTTATTCTTTTCAAAAAAGCATCAAACTTTAAAAAAATATTGTACGGTTATCAATTTATAGCAATTTTAAAAAGAAACCAGCCGATGGCCCAGACCCCAGAGTGTGAAAGTGAGTAAAGTAAGTGGACAGTTGAGTGCAGCAGAGAGGAATATATTGTACTGGTGGAGAAAATTATCCTTAAATCAACAGAATAAAAGCGATTCCCAGATATTTAGCTACATTTACTCCATAGCTATATCAGAAGACAATTACAGAAAATGTGATAGACATGCGGGATTTCGTTATCCTTAATCATGTGATGCAACTGTCTGCATCTGGTGGACTCTTTATAGGTTAGGTTAGGTTAGTTAATGGTCCAGCACATGGATCAGGAAAAATTTCCTCCACCTACTTGATGAACCAATTAGAGCTTCGTATGAAGCGTAGGAGACTTCCAATGTCAATGTTGATGAAATCATTAGTGTCGTTGTAGAAGAAAGCACCCATACGTTTTGGGAGAGTGCTGGACGAGTACAAAGAAGATGGACGATGGTCTTCTCCTCCTCCTCATCCATGCAGTTTCTGCAGAGGTCATTCGAGAAGACCCCATGTCTAGCTGCATGCCTAACACCGATGTACGATCGGATCCAACTTGTGCCAGATCTGTTTTGTCGCTATGCAAGTTGTACCGTTTGACCACCGACAGTTAGTTTAAACATTAGCATCCCGCTTTTACAAGAGTTTGCATGTAGCGATTGGTATGCCTATGGAACCATATTCAGGTAAAAATGGTAGTGTGGTTTTTTGCTTGGCCATGTGCCTGGAACCCAACATAGGTGGATATTGAAGTGCTCCGCCATCTACACGAGAGATGATCGGCAGTTAAGGCAGTTAGTATTGAATTTGTAAAGACTGATTCCAGGAATTCCAATGGAGCTTGGCAATCCCAGATTATACGGATATCCTTAGCGGATATGACGTTTCTCTTCAGCCAAGACAAGGCTTCACTGATCGCCATAATTTAAGCCTGGAAAACAGAGTGATTAGGAAGACGGAAAGAGAGGCTAAGATTTAGTTTTGTTTTTTTTCGCGAAAACAACTCCGCCGACACCGTCATCAGTTTTTGACCCGTCTGTGTAATAATGAATGCGTAAATCTTCCAAGTAAGCGTCTTCGACCCAGAATGATATGGGGGTAGGGTGACTTGAAAGTTTTTGTTTTATGCAGAGTGGTGTAGTCTATGTTGTCTGGGATCCTGACCAAATTCAGGATAGAGCAGTTAACAATTTCATTGTTAGTCCACTGGGAGATAGCTTAAGGCGAATATACGAGCTAGCAGCTAATTGCCTGCAGAAAATATCGAGTTGTGTAAGGTCGAACGGAATGTCTAGTGTGGCGAAGGGGGTTGTACGAAGTGCTCCGCTCATACTAGCTGATCTTTGGACTTAGCTTAATTTGTCAAAGTTTTCTTTCTTATTTAAGGCAGTCCACCATGCAGTCACACCGTATAGAAGAGTACTATTGCTGTATATAGCCAATGAGTTACAGGTGTTAAAGACCCCATCCAATGGCTTTTTTGCATGAAAAGAGTGCCACTGTGCCTTTACTCCTTGTATGTTAGGTTTCCAGCTTAGCGTTCTGTCCAAAATAAGCCCCAAATACTTGGCTTTACCAGAGAATGTTAAGCTTATACCTTTTATAGAAGGAGGGTTTATTAGTGGAATAGGACAAGCTCAGTTTGTGTTACCCTTAAACCACAGCGATCTGCCCAGCAAGTTAGCCTGTTGATAGCAACGTCATCCGCATAAGCGATTACTCTGAAGCCTTCACCTCTCAGGCATACCAGCAGCTCACTCACCGCTAAGTTCCATAGAAGGGGGGATAGGACTACACCTTGTGGGGTTCCTCTGCAGACAGATCTTGTGGGAGACAACAGGCCCAGTTTTAAATTAATAATCCGACTTGTGACCAGAAGATTAATCAATTCACCAAGCGAGTGATGAAGGGAATGTTGAATAGAACGTACCACTGTATGGAGAGCTGTGTCTACAGATTTGCCTTTACAATACGCGTGCTGATCTGTAGACAAGAGTCTTTTGTCAATGGGTGTAAATTTCGATCAGTCTTTCCAGTGTCCTTAACAGGAATGATGAAAGACTGATAGGTCTGAGATCTTTGGTTGAGAGAGTTGGTGACAAGAGTAATATCTAGCACTTCTTGTCGATTCCTGATTACGAAGGTTGCTTCATTATGAGTATTTACTACAGCTAGGTTTTTACTGAAAATATAATCGAAAAGTAACTCTCCCCTAACGTTGATGTCGGAGCTGCCCTCTTCTGATTGATTTGCATCGCAGCCGATAATGAGACTGGTTTTACGTCTTCTCGATCGCTGAAGTTAGGGAGTAAAAATACATTAAGACTACGTTTCACTTACATGCCGGATCTAGGTTTACCTTTATCTGCTACATATAGCGAGTAATAACTAGGAGTGCTGAGTCCGCAAGCCAGATTGTTAACAATCCATGGTTCTTGGATTAGGACGATGTCCACTCCGCCTTTAAGCAGACGGAGTGAAAGGGAGGCCTAAGCCTTTTTAGAGTGTTGGAGGTTAATCTGGACTAACAACACTCTTTATAGGACAGAAGGAAAAGTTTTGATTACTTAGCTACGCTAAACAATTCCCTTCGAAGCGAAATAGAAAACACTCGTGAACAGGTCTTACCCATTTATATATCGATTCCTTAGCCCATAAAAATTAACTATTAACCGACATACAAAAGCCAGACGAAAAATTTGTCTAAAAATAAATGTTAATCACCAACCAAAGCTTCAATAGCGAACGTTATCGCTTCAATTTTATACTCAATACTCATCTACCGCCGTACAAAATCGTTACACAGCACCCAAAAACCAAATCAAATTCAATTTATGATCGGCCAAAACCGATGAAAATGTTATTCACTTTCACAGACCTACTAGATATAGTGCTCTAGCTACAATGATCTTTATGCTGGTTTCTTATCAGAGAAAAAATTCTTGCTTCTTATCACGACAAACAGTGGAATAAGATTGGTAAAATAAAGTTAATGTATTTATTTATTTATTTACAATCTATAAAAAATTTACGAACAAATTTAAGAACATTAATAAATAAATAGATTTGGACAGTTTCTCGACAAATCGACAGCTTGTCAAATTGTTGTCGACTGTGTGAACTGTTGATGGACGTTGGATATAGGCGCTACTTAATGGTTCTGATTGCTTTGATGACAACATCAACCGACATGGATTCTGATGTTTTCCCTTCATTGCTCACATACACAAGTCGACAAGTGTGCGTAATAAATCAATCTGAAGATATGTGGAATACAGCGGAAAAGATTTACCCTTTTAAATGCTTTTATATTAACTTGCCTGTTTAACGTAGAGTCTGAGGGTAGTTACTGAGTTTAATGTAGATATTATTTTTATCTACAAACAGGATTTCTATAGTCATATACTACAGATAATTTTCTTTAGTATAAGCCTTTATAGTTTCTGGGTTGTAAGATTAACATCGATCTTTAACGATACCTCAGTAAAAAAAAGTTCCAAGCAGATCCATTGTGCAGCAGGTAGCACCATTTTGCTGGAACCAGATCAATGCAAATCTCATATGAAGTTCGCCAACGAAAGTGCCACTAGGGCCTTGTGGGCCAGTAGACGCCTATACGGCAGAATGTGTGGTCCTAATTCTAAAATGATACATTGGAAGTATACAATGAAGGTGAGACCTATTATCATCGTTTAGTGGGCTAAAGTTCTTGAACGGCAACGGCAATTAAGCATCAGAAGCTACAAAGAATTGCTTGTCTAGGTATAACGGGTGCCATGCCCAACGAGAGCACTAGGAGCTGTTGTTGGGCCAATATTCATTAGGAAGACGGCTGCTAGATGCGCTATTAAGCTGCAACTAGAATATGGGTAAAAACAGGGTGATAATGTAGGAAAATGCTTGACTCTATTCCTGAAAGACATGTTTGCACTATCCCCGACCGATTATGGTCAGGGAGCACTGTTTCGGAAGGAAATTTGAGGTAGAAATATTGGACCGGGTAAACTGGTGCAATGGTGTTACGGCACTGGACGCTAGAAACTGCAGTTGGAGCTGGTGCTTTTGGACCCAACTCGATACCAATGGTAAAAAGTCAGGCGGGTTTCAGGCAGAACTCCATGCCATATTGAGATATGCGCCGGGATTAACCATAAAAAGGAATATATATCTTATCAGATAGCCAGGCAGTACTCCAACTGTTACGATGCACTGCAATGACTTGCCAGTTCCAAGCAAATCCATTGCTGCGGCTTGTTTAGCAGGTAGCGCCATTTTTCTGGAACCAGATCTAGTCCTATTCATCACCATCTATTGCGCTTCATACGAAGCTCCAAGTGGTTCAACGAGTAGGCGTGGGATTTTCTAGATCCTTGTGGTATCACAACGGACCTTTTTAGGTCTAAGTGCGTCGGTTTTGACTGACGGCCACTTCAACCTTACCTAACCTAACCTCTTCATCAATTTCTGGCTAACAAAAATCGGTTATCATACCTCTGTATCGATCTACGTTGTCCGTAATGTTATTTTCAGCTAAGTTTTCAGTAGTTCCTAATGATCGTTCTTCAAGCTTAAATTAATTCACTTATATACCTCCGACGTTTGACACTAAAAGTCTATCACAGATTTATTGGACCCAATATTATACTAATTGCCCTATCCAAAATTCAACCAAAGAAATAGTGAAACATATAAACTTAATACACCAATACATAATTATATCGACCTCATTATGGCGTTAAGCGGAATAGTTTCGTAACACCACGATCCGCTCCTCTCGAAATACAATCCTGCCACTATATTGTTTTGAAAGACTAATTTATTTACAAAAAAAAAGTATAGTACTTAAAATTGAACCATGAGGTAAACCAACTTATGGTGGACTTTATATCGGAATTGTGTCAGTTCTTTACCGCTTTAGTCGACTTTTAAGAAATTATTTTGCGTTAAGACATTGTTTAGAATTTAAATTCGTTATTTTTCAGTTAAGGAGATAAAAGATAGAACATTTCATAAATACAAAACATCGTGAAAGCAGAAAATTTCTCGGAAATTGTAAGAAGTTTTTTCTAAAACGACATTCTTAAGTTTGCCTATCTAACTGTGAAACTAATAACTTCTTCAATTATTTATAAATAGCACTTCATTTGCATGAGTATAATACCAGTACAAGCTATCTTTTGTGCTCTGCTTGCTGTTCTCCTCTCAAACTAGAACAACAACACCTTCACACGAGAGTGATCAGATACACATTCAAAAAGTTGTTGTTATATTCTTCTTAACTTTCTATGTCATCGCTCTTAATGTTGTGAGAAAATTCCTGTCGTGGCGACAAAATCCACCGTCAGCGCCAACAATGAACGCCACACCCAAACACTCCAACAGCACCTCTTAACACAATGGATTGGATTGACTGATGTCGCATCGCGCAAACACTACAACGTTTCTCGCGCCAATCTATTAAGATCTTCTCGTAAACTTTTACCACCCACCCACATGAAATGAATAGAAAGAAAAATTAAATATTCCTCGTGTGATGTCTGGCTGAGTGTCTGTCATCAGCGCGGGGCTTCCGAAGAAGAAAGTCGCAAGTCAGTCAGTCAGATTCTGATCTGATTCTGATTCAATTTGCACACACTCTATACCTAAATTTTTTTTTTGCACCTATTCCCCAAGCAACAATCAATAATCGGATTTTGCATCCTCGAGAGGTGCAACACGACACCTCATGCAACAGTTTCGAGGGATTTATTTGGCGCCTGACAAATCACAGACAGCGAAATCAATTCGATTCGATTCGATTCAAAAATATTAATTACATTACTTTGCTGTCAAACACTGGGTGAATTTTTAATTAGCAGACGCCGCCACGACTTCCACGCAACACTTAACGCATACGATAGCATCGATGTGTAGTGCGAGTGCAGGATTTTGGAATGACATTTACTTGTCAACGCCTTCGAAATTTGAATGCAAAAGGAAGTTGCCAGCCAGCCACACAGAAATATTCGTATTATGTCTTATACATAGGAGTGTCGCGCAGCTCATGTGAAAGTTTTAATGTCTGGAGTTACTCTTGGATACCGGAAACAATAAATAATTCAAGTATCCGTCTGTGAACTGCAATTGGAAATTTGTTTTATTATTTTGAAATTTTACTGATCATTACTGTTTCCTGTGGAAGTGTTTTATAGACAAAATCCTAGCCCAATTGGCTGATTCACTGATTCTACGACCTTAAAAGATCTATTGTATCGTAGGGTAGATCAAGGATTTCTTTATAGGAAAAGGGCCTTATTAACCGTTTTGATTGCCTAAGCCCTGGGGTATTATACCAATCGGTCAGACGAAGTCTACCACTTATTAATCATTGCTATGGTGACGGCCCTGTTGACATCACATTAAGGTTCCGGTCATAAGAAGGTTGAACAGAATGTCTACTGCGGCGAAGAGAGGTGTGCGAAGCGCTCCACTCATACATTATACTTCCAGCTTTGCTTTCTATCCAGAATAAGACCCAGATATTTGGCTTCGTCAGATAAGTTAAGCTAATGCTCTTAATAGAGGGAGGGTCTACATGTGGGATTTTAAATTTTCTTGTGAAGAGGACAAGTTCAGTTTTATGGGGGCTTACCTCTAAACTGCAACGATCTGCCCATCTGTTTAGTTTTTGAGAGCATTTGGTAGTAGTTCCTTTAAGGCATTAGGGTGCTTTCCCGAGACGACAATAGCAACGTCATCCGCACAAGTGATCACTACGCAGCTCTTCATTCTCAGGAAAATCAGCAGCTTATTCACCATTAAGTTCCATAAAAGGGCGGATAGAACTCCACTTTACGGGGTTCCTCTGCAAAAAGATCTCCTGGTGGACGTCACACCTAGTTTTGAATTAATAAGCAGGAGGACGACTCAGTTGGCAAACTGTATCTGCGATCGCAGATTTGTTGACGTTGTTAAAAGCGCCTTCAATGTCTAGGAATGCTACAATTGCTACCACTCCTTATAGTCAAGGGAATATTCGATAGTACGTACCAGCGTATGTTGAGCAAATTTACCCTTATAGTACGCATGTTGATCAGTATGCAGAAGTCTCTTGTCAATGCTATGGCATACGTGGACATCAACTTGGCTTACATTAATTAGTTCATGTAACCGAGACTTAACTCAATTGGTACTCTTTTACATAAAGAAAACACTAAGCTACTGAATTGTATACGCGACTGCGACGGCCGTTGGAAAATCTTGAAGTATAGTCTTGAAAAGTTTATTAATCTTTTTTCGAATCAATATATCTCCTGCTTTAAGAAGATGCTTTTCCAGATTTTTAGATACAAATATCTAACTCTACAAAATACTGATCTGCAGCAGCAATGACTTTTCTATTGTTAAACAAATCGAGCCACCTCGTTTAATTAGAAATAGGCAGTATCCAGTAAATTGGATCCATATTTGGAGAATAAGTTGGATTAGAAAGAAATTGGAATTAAAATTCATTTAGCCTTACCAAAAATGTTTTAATTTTTAAACATGCATTAACAGCTGTAATGAGCCAATAACCAGAAGGCTTTTTAGGGTTTATAGCATGCTGAACGTCTTTGACTTTCACAGCAGCATATCTATTCTTAGAACTGACCCTGTTTATCATAGCACCTCTTCTTCTCCTTCCGTCCATCCCTTCTATAGCTTATGCCTTAGTTTAAGTTTTTTTGGATTGAAAATATTGAAGTTAATTTAAGCTGAAGACCTTAATCATTACATTTTATTGCATACTTTTAGGGTTAAACTTGAAACAATTGTATACCTTTAGGATAAATATGAACGTAATATCAGTTTTGGGAAAAATGTTAGGAATTCCGTAAATCATACAACATTGAATATATATATATCTTACTAGAAATTTTTATAGGATGTCGTATTCTACCACAAATTAAATTTCCAGAGTTTTCCGGCTACTGGCCTTTAGTAAATAATAAATATACGAACAAGTAGGATTACAACAGCTCTCGTACATATTTCCTTAATGTGTTATTTTTTTTTATCCCTATGCACGAAAATGTTAATCAAACGGACTAATTAAACTAAACGTTCCTTAAGTACAATCAATTCAATCAATTAGGGTTGAAAATAATTACTCCTACAAATTAAAAAAAAAAGGTAAAAAGGCAAACAAACATCAGTTAATAAATTACCAATAAGGAACTTGTAAATTAGCGCACCTTAACCCCAAACTATTCTCTTAAAGTTTTTATTACCAATGTACGTTCAAATTAATAGTGAAAATGTTATTATCGTTCGTTCACTGAGTAAATGAAAATCACAAAAGAACCCCACAGTAGATAAATGTTTATTTCCTACATTTTCACAGTTTACCATATCTAAAGGTTAATAAACATTATGGTCCTATAAAACTGCTGAAAGATTCTGAATAGTCACTTTGCAAAGAAAGGTTTAAAAAATGACTTTCGGTTTTTATAGCACACGAAGGTCGGTTTCAGCGTTAACGATGCAAACGACTGCGTGTGGGTCCTGCGGGTGGAACAGCAATATCAGATTGGTGCTGTTTAATCGGTGAAAGGATACGAAAGTATATCATATTGTTATCTGGCAAATAGACACGAAACGTTTTAATTTTTATTAGCCAATTTAATGGGTTTTAGCTATTTCAGGCATTCCACGAACTTTGACATCTCGAATTCATGTTGATGACTTCGTTCATGAGTCTATTTCTTAAGGAAAGAACAGGAAACTTATATTGAATATATTTTTTATGTTGCTGTTTATTCTTTTGATTAGATTTTATATATAACGTGGCAAGAGGAGATTGAATTATTTCATCTAAAAAAAATATTAAGTAAATTCACTGTACTAGAAGAACTAAAAATATGTGAATTTCATTGATTTATATTCCAACTTTTTGAAAATTGAAAGATTTCCAGTTTTTTTTTAATTGTATAGAAACCTTTTAATTTTCCCATCCATTAAGATGAAGAAAAATGGTACGGAAGCGCCTGGTGTATTTAAAAAAAAAATTCTACATAAAGAGTACATTTAAAGACATTAAAACATTCGAAAATTCGGCTCGAAGGACCAACATTTACAGAAAGTTATTTAAAATAAACCCAATTTATCTTTTAAACTTTAATTTAAATTTTCTCTAATAGTTGGTTATCTTTTAAACAATTTCCCGTAATAGTTTTAATATCTTTTAGACAGTTTTCCAACTTTTAGAAAATTGAAAGATTTCCAGTATTTTTGTTAAGTGTAAAGAAACCTTTTAATTTTCCCATCTATTAAGATAAAGAGAAATGGTAGAAATGGTACAAAAAATTTGTTATTTAATGAGTAAATTTAGAGACTTAAACATTCGAAAATTCGGCTCGAAGGACCAAAATTTACAGAAAGTTATTTAAAAGATACTCAATTTATCTTTTAAACTTTAATTGTTATCTTTCAAACAATTTTTCGTAATAGTTTTGAAATCGTTTAGACAATTTTCAGCAACTGTTGATCCTTTGAGCCGAGTTTTTGAATTTTAAAATCTTAATTATTAATTTGTTACTAAAGAATTCCTTGTTAAATATTTATATTTCAGTGTCATTTAATTTATAAACAAATTTGTACCAAAACTAAAGTTTATGTCTTCCTTAAACTCCACCGAAATACCCCAAAGAAGCCATTTTACCACCCATCACCTTTAATAAATGTCACGCAATTAATTTGATTACGTGTGCTCCACAATGGTTTCTGCTTTATGGGTATAATTATTGAGAAAACTGCTTGTTGTGAAGCTATAAAAATTTCCAAAAAGCACGGAAAGAAGTAATTCTCAATGTCGCTAACGGTATCATGACAATTATAGACGACACACGCGCTCTTAAGTATCCCTTTTTTGGCAGCGCTGCGCTGTGGGCAATGGAATTTTTCTTCTCTGTGGCACTTAAATTATAACCACTCAAGTGCAAAGGCATTTAAGTGGTTTTTTTAAATTCCAATCGAACTATTAATTCATATAATTACGGGTACCGACCGCATGGCGTGTTTTCTCATCAAACCGTGTCATGCAATACAAGAAAATTTGTAATAAAAGTTGGGTTTTAGAGGACAATATAATTTACGACCTTGTGGCAATTGGTCTACAGGATAATTATCAGTGTAGGAGTTAGCTGTGTAAGAAAAGTAATAAAGCAATCGAAAAGCCATAAAACACTGTCAAGTGAGTTCAATTTGTGGTATGCGAGATCATTCGATGAACCGGATGGATTCACATCCTTTCTTAATTGTGCATTTTGTCTGATTGGTACATGAACTGAATATTGAATCCATTCAGACGGCAGATTGCATTCTTTCTCGAATAAACTCTGACTCCCCACTATGTTTGTTGTTGAATCCACGGTTAAATATTGAAAAGGACTCTTATTCACCCCTCACAGATATAATTATTATTTATTTTTAAATAAATACTTCACACATGTGCGGGTGAAATATTGATGAGCAGTAAATGCAGCTGGAGGAAAATATGAATCCAACTCATAATGAAAGGACGAAAAAATGAAGGACCCCACTTGACAATAAACACATTGTCAACATTCTGAACGGAAGGAAGAAAAAAAGAAAAAAAAGGAACGAACGAACGAACGAACAAACGCATTAATTTAATTTCACTTCGTGGGTTTATTCTTTCTCTTCCTGATTGAAATATGATTTAATATTCGAACACATCGAAAGTTTTTCTATTTTAAGCAAGGATATATCCTGGGTTCCCCGACAAACAACGGGAATGGTGATTCAGAAAACAGAAATAGGAAATGTAAACCTCTATCTCTTCTTATCAAGAAATAGAAAGAGTATTAAATTTTCAAAGGACATTGCATTTCGTGCAGTTTCGTAACAACAGCCAGTTTCGTCCAGTGCTGCACCACTACAAACAAATGTGACACATCAACAACCAAAGTGGGTGATTTCCCTGCACTCCAATCTTTCATTCATTGCATTCGCATCGGTAGTCTGTGAAGTTTAAATAAAAAAGGACGCGTGAATGCAACCATCTGTGGTCGACACGACGACACTTTTTTTGATGCGTTGAACCACCATCATGAACTAACGCACAAATGATTGTACCACCAATATCCTGATGAGTTCTCTCTGCTACGCAGCACTGATCCCTGTTAGGTGTCCCCTGTCTCGTTTGACATGTTCCTGAAGAGATTTCGTCATCGTCGTCGGTGTTATTTGCTGATTTCTGTGGGGTATAGCAGACGAACCACATCAAAATCACATGGAAAAGGAGAACACAGGCGGACGACGATGGACTCGCTATACAAGAGCTATCCACAGCGATGTCGATGGATGTTGTTGATGCTGTGACAGCAGCTGTTGTCGTCGTCGTGCCACGGCCACGACTTTAGTGTGGATGCGATCAATTTAGGGTTGATGTTGATGGTAATGGTGTGTGTTGGTTCATATATCCTTAATCGCTCGTGTCCCATTGTGTAAATGAACTTTATGTATGCATGAATGGAGATAGAGGAAGACGCACGCACATACACGACAATGAATGACATTTTAATTAATATCCCATGTTCTTCACTCTATGTGTCTCCTTACTAATCAATTAGGTAAATAATGTAATTTAATATTTCAATGTGGGTGGCACAAGGGAAGTGGATATATCGGGGTCGGTGGGAAAGTCACGTAAAGTATGACAATTTATAAATACAATATTTTATAAAGTGGAAAGAGTACTTACTATCCGACGAATAAATAAGCAATGTTGAGAGGAGTAGTAGGAGAATGTTATATAATTGACGCAGTGGAGAGAGAGAGAGAGAGGAGATGGGAAACCCATTAGATACATTATTTTACAAAGCTAAAAGTTTGCTGTAAATTTAGAGACATTTAAACATTCGAAAATTTGGCTCGAAGGACCAACATTTACAGAAAATTGTTTAAAAGATACTCAGTTTATCTTGGAAAGAGCGCTTTTTGTCCGAAGAACAAATTAGAAACGTTGAGAAGGAGAAAAGGATAAGGTTAAATAGTTAAGGCAGTGAGGATGAAATCTTATTCTTTTATAAAAAATTATGTAGATATTTTACCACTAGGATTGAGGAATTTAGAAGGAATTCTTTGATTTGTGATCTGCTATGAAATATTTTTATTTAAAATAACTAGGAATTCAGGTGACAGAAAATTTTTGTTTTCTGTAGTCCATACTGACAACTTATTCGCTCTTTTATATGAACAAATTTTACAGAGTACAGGTGCTCTCTACTACTACCTAAAGGTTTACTGCAATATTTGGTCCTTCGAGCCGAGTTTTTGAATGTTAGAATCTCATTTATTTCCTTTAGCTTTAGAATTCTGTACAAAGTGCCAATATCTTTTCACTGTTGAATCAGTAAATCAGTATATATTTGCAACAGTTACTTACAGTCCACTCCTCTAATACAACAAGAAAACGATTTTTCTGCCTATTAGCTTTAATCCTGCAATGGATTTACGAGATAATTTAAAAATTTAGAAATAGTTCTTTCATATTAGTCATATCCTTTAGTGTCTTGAAACAAATTTGCCATTTACTGCAAGTGAATTGTGAGGTGAGGCTAACTTAGGTATTAACGCAAAAAAAATAATGCCGAAGCAGACCTGGACGTTAACAGCATAATAAAGTATATCCATAGTACATTTGAAATCCTTCCTACTGTAAAATATCACTTCGCTTTTGAAGCTCATTGAATCCAACGAGAAATCTGTGCTGATAGTGAAGCAGTTCTTCAAATGGAATCATAAGGGTGAAAGACGATAAGGCCAAGATCAACATGGAGATAAACTATTGAGGCATGGTTTTTTCTTTCTTTTAAAATTCTACCCTAGCCCATATGGCAGACACTGCGACCTGAAAAATCTATTGTATCTTATGGTGTCTTTACTCTAAGAGACGTACCACGTCCCTAATGAACGATAATACATCTTTAGTAGCAGAATTTCTCAACTCCGCCATCGAGCTTATTTTCTTGTGAAAGATGCCTCTCCTTAACCAAAGTAATGCTAGGCATTCACAGAGTATGTGCTCTGATGACTCTTCATCTTCCGAACAGAACCTACATTCTGTCTCTGAGCCAACATCAATTTTGTGAAGGTGATATCGCAAGCTGTTGGAAAATTCACCAGCTTATTAATGCTATTCCTGTTAAAATTAAGGATTTCCTTGTACGAAAAGGGCCTGATTAATTGGCTGAAGCACTCTGTGTTTTCCTCTCGGTCGGAACTTCAATCGGCAGGGCCATCAGGTCTTTCGTTATGAATTTCGGAAAAGAAAGGTGATGTTCTTGCCGATCGTGGAATTCTTGGATCCTTGGCCACCCTTGGTACTGGCTCCCCGCTTTTACAGATCAACTTACTTCTCCCGTTCCGTAGACCTTTTATCTGTTTAATTACCCAAGGCAAGGCCAAGGGTTATATTTGCCTCGGCGAACCGCTTGCTGAGGGTTGCGGACGCGCCCTTCGCGTGATGCAGGTCTAATGAATCCAACTTGGTGTTGCTGGATCAGTAGCCCATCTAATGGCTTTCCAATAGAAGAGCATCTGGATTTCTCCGAGATGACGCTACATGCATCAATGATTGTGGATGCGTCAGAATTAGAAGTGGCTCTCTGGATAGGGTATATATATATATATATATATAACAATAGCTTACTGCGATCCGCGAGAGATGAAATGCATTTGTGATCTGTGTGGTGTATGCCAATTTTGATATGTGATAATATTGTCAGGAAAGGATAGAGACAAAGAGAGAATCAATAGTAAATAAGGTATACTACTTATTCTTTCTCTAGCCTTCTCTTACAGAACATTTTCGATTTTGCTTTAAAACTTCAGATTTTCGTACGAAATTTTGCTACCTATGTTAACTCGGACTCAGACAAAAAAAAAAGTGATTAGTACATTGAGCACCGTTTGAATATTTGGTCCTTCGAGCCGAATTTTAGTATCTCACTTATTAATTCAAGACTACAAATTTTTTGGCAAGGATCTCATCGGGCCTGGGCCTAGTAAAACTTATATTCCTTTACTGTCGGAAGGATTTTACTTTTAACCAACCAAGTAAAAAGAAGAATTTTCAAGTGGAATAAATAGAATAATTAAAACATTGACTAAAAGCGTTCCCAGTGGGATAGGTTGGCGTATTGAGGCGATCTAATCTTGAATGGATTGAAATTCAAAATTTACATTTCCCATTACATATTTACTTTTCGATATTTTGCTTTCCATTGACTAACAAAAATATTGATATTAATAAGTATGCAAAGCTCTCGAATAAGCAAGCATCATAACAACAACACTGAACACACAAATCAATCTCATAAATGGCACTTCTTTCACACTTTAAGAGTATCTTTTTGTTTATTTAATTTTAATTATTTTTTCCGATCTCGCTCGCTGGTCACAACATACCAGAGAACCAGAACCAGAACGTCATAGATCCGCGCCTATTTCGAATGTATATGTATGTATCTAGATATTTTTTTCTTGCGTTGCTCTTGAGTTCAATAAAAATGAATAAAATATCAGCACAACAGAGGAACGTCACGTCGCTACGCAAAAAATTTATTTATTTATTAAGTAAGCAAAAAAAAAAGAGAATCTTAAGTGCGATGAGTGATATATTCCATGTATACGAATTTAGAATCACCCAGCGAATAAATGTTTACTTTGCACTCTCCGATTGATCTCAATCCAAATGGCAGTCGCATGTGCCGGCGATCGCTTCATTGTCGTCGTCACTGATTTCCATAAATATTTTCTATGTTCATTGATATGCGTTTCTCGGAGAGTAGCATCAGCAGCAGCAAGAAAACAACACATTCCGCTGAGCAAGCAACTTCTTTTGAAAAAAAGGTAAGTCACGTTGGCTCCTCTCGTTCATTTACGAGTACTTCTATAGTAGTAAGTAGTAACGACTGCTTCGTTTGAATGGGACTTGGCACGTTTGCTTCTTCAAAGTGTGCTGGGTACTTCAGGTAACACAAGAAAAACATAAATTTATTAAAATAATACTTTCAATAATAATAATAATACCATCCATGCCATCGTCATTCGAAAAAAAAAGATCGAAGAATGCTTCCTTTCTTTGTGCAGACTTTGTTTTCGTTGAAACTGCATTGCATCTCTTCAAATTTAACTGAACAAACAATAAAATGGAATCCCTGCTTACTGAATAAAATAGCATCACCGCAGAGAAATCATAAAAAAAAAACATCCAGAAATATCGCGCCTATCTTCCAGCAGCAGCAGCAGCAGGAATTAATGCATCCGTACGTCCGTCGTTTTGTTTACTTTGCTTCGTAGTTGTTGGTCCGATAACGATGAAAACCCATTACAATAGGAGCCAGACGACAAGACAAACACACCTATCCAAGTGTATCGTCGTGATCGTGCGATGTTGACTATAATTCCATGAAGATGATGATGACCATAATCGGTCGGCAAGGTGCTACCATGCCATGCCACCCATATTGTCTGCTTTTGGAATTTTTCCCTGATAATTTTCATTTTATCGAAGATCTTCCATCGCGTTGTGATTGTGCGATTGTCTAACTATGTACATCCAACGGGGTCCAACCAACCGTCCAACGAATAAGGATGTTCATCTTTTTCTTTTACAATTTAGTTAAGCAAATAGTGTCTGAAGTGGCAAAAGGTTGATAGTGATGGTGATGGTGATGGTAGCAAAAAGAACCAGAAGCCATAAGCGAGCACCATACACGAGTTGATGGCATAAATAAACATTTTACTCAAGTGGAGTATGGACAGAGTGCAGTTGCGCCATTACTAGCGGACGGACGATGCTTTATCATCTTGAGCAGTAGTCAGTGGCTATTTTGAGTAAATATTCCTTGACTTCGCAAACACATATGTGTATGACCATGCGTTGGTGTGATTAAACGCAGATGCGTATACTTGTATTGAAAAATTCCAATAAATACGAATCTTATCGAACATTTATGGATGTTATCGACCAGCACTTGAGGAATATTTCTTATTGAACAGATTTTATGTAATTTCTATTTATAAATACGCATCAATTAAAACACAGATTGACTTTTATGCAGACAAAACGGATCAGTTAGCCAAAAGAAGATAATGTATCACTTAAAATGTTAAATACTTTTTACTGTTATCTACAAGGAAGCATTATCATCATAATATGTTACTGTTGACGACTTTTTTCCAACTTCTCGGGAAGAGTACAGCCGATATGTTTGAGGGCGAGCCCTATATTTACCCACCGTCTATAACGTTATATAACGTCCGTCTACCGCCAAATCGCACTCCAGCAATTTACTGGGTTCTCATACCCTCTTAACATACTTACTAATGCCTGGCGTTCGCCCTGGCAACCACTCCGCTATAAATAGGATAATATGCTGACATCATTAGATGATCAGCAGAATGTCCTTTTAATTCGCAGTTGCGACAGTGCGGGCGATTTGTAACACCCTCCAGCAGCCTGCAGCCACGCGTCCTTGGCTACCACAACGACGATAGACATTTTTCTTCAGTGGGCACTCCGCAATCCGGTATTCAAATGCGAGGCATATGAAGCAGCCAAATCGGGCATCGTGTGATCGAACCCTCGCAGGAGGTTCACTTTATGTAGCAACGTCCGGCAGCAAGGAGAGTTTCGATCACTTGGTCAGACCCCTCCACGATGACGTCCGCAACCACATCAGTGCCCTACTTTTTAGGCCAACTCACGACAGCGATGTTCTTCTTGTAGTTCTCCAGCGTCATTGTTTCTTTGAGGTTCTATTCGTGCAGCACCGTCATTATCTCGTTCGTAGCTGTGTCGGAAGGTACTCCCTGGGTAGCTATTTTCTTCCGAGGGTTCGGTGTGTTGGCCACATTTAATCCAACTTTGAAGAACTTCACGTTCTTGCTTAGCTTGGGTCGTTCACCGATGCTCGGGGTGCGGACACCTACATTCCCGTCCTCACCCCAAGGGTAAGACCCACTTCGGTCATCACCTTCTTCATCACGTCTTTTGCGGTAGCGTCCTTGTTGTTTCTGCGAAAACCGGGAAGAGTACAGGATATAGTCTATGAGGAGCGAACCCTCGACTCGCTCCAACGCTTTGCATGTCTTTCTTGTTCCTTTTAACTTACGAGGTCTTTAGTAAGTCCTCAAGTTTATTTGCTACTAATTTTCTAGTTCTTCACTTTGAATGCCTTTCTTGGTCTTTGGTAAGCCTCGGGAAGAGTACATCATCATTCGAGTGGGACGTGCCCTCACTTACCCGGCTTTCGCCATTAAGTATTCTCATAATTATGCTATCTCTGTCGAGTGGTCCTCTCTTGAGAGTAAACCGCAGCCCCTACGTGGAATCCCCAGAACGAGCGGGTCCTCAACCAAAGGTTTCGGTAAAACCTGGTCCGTTGGCACAGACAACTCCCGTGGTACCAACGCGACCTTAGTGAGGTCTGACATCAAGGGACTTAATTCGTTAGTAAATCCCTTTTTGCGAAGGAAAAACCAACACTGGCAAATTATCGTCCGGAACCTCGAACCCAATCACTTGTCACTAGGAAACACCACCTTATCCTAGACCGCTTGGGATAGAAACCATCCCAGGCACATCCAGTCAATTAATCAGTTTTGTTACGACTAGGCAACTTAATACGAAGAGCTACACCAATTAAATCATCTCTAAGTACTAGTAGCCCATTCAGGGTCGCTAACTACGAATACATTGCCCATAATGAGCATACCTTATTAATCTCCCGTGCTAAAGTCCCGCACCATATCCAGATAAGATTTTATGATGCAGTTGGACCCCACCACGAGTTTACCACTCCTCCTTTCTCAACACGGGCTTGTGACCGGCTATGGCGGAGTTTCGGGAAGAGTACATCGTTGTAGAGTTGGGGACGAGCCCCGCGCTTACACACCTTGCGGCATGAAGCATACTCATTGTACTATCCTCCTATCGAGCGTTGCTCCCTTGCAAGAGTAAACTTTACAGCTCCACGATACATCCCCAGAACGAAACTGGGTCCGCACCATAGTTGTCACAGTCCAGGCAGTCCTACGAACAGTTCCACCAGGTGTCTCAGACTCGGTTTCCGCGAAGGCTAACCTTATCCGTTGGACAGACAACTCCCGTGGTACCAATTCGATAGGGTCTGACATCAATGGCTTCGCATATTTCAGGTATGTGTGCCTGAGCATTTGCAAGGCAAAACCCTGGCAGCACATATGTCCGTAAGAAGAGTACAGAATAATTCAGAAGATGGAAAAGCTTACGGTAATGCCAGCATGAAAAAACAGCTATTTTTCTATTACAGTCGGATTGTTGCACATAAAAATAAAGAAAATGTCCAGTCGCTCTCATCGCACCTTGAATCGTAGGTATCTACTCCTTGTTATTCTTTCATTCCATATTGCATTCGTTTTACTTTTTTCGATGCAACTTTTTCATTGCTTTCGAAAGCACATCAAGAATTACCCAGTCGACGGATTGCCGTCAAAGGGCAAATGAGTTGCTTATTCCTTTAAAAGATTTATTTTCGCTCACTGACGGCGAACGACGCCGCACTAAAAGTATCAACGGCGGAAAGAAGAATCCATTTTTACACTTTTGCAATAAAAAGTTTATTCGTTCGTTCGTCATTTTTATGTCGACTTTAGTTGTAAATTTTTAATTTGTATGCAAGAAAAGTCAGCCTCCCGTTCTGTGAGTGGAGCGTGCGATTGACGGGAGGATTAGGAGGAGTTAAATGAGTAGTGCACCGCAAAAGGATCTCTCTGTGATGCAACTGTGAAATATTTCTCGTTTCTTCCCTGCTCCATTTTTTTAAATCTTATTTGAAATTATCCTCCACGCCGACACGACGACAGCGAGTTGAACTTGAGTTGTCTCATTATATGCAGCGTCAGCGTTGCCAGCGGCTGGCGGTTTTTTTTGCTGTGGTTGAGCAATCGAATTCCAGCCACATACATTTACCAGCACAGCACAGCGACAGCATCTTAGTTCCTTGATCCTTCGCCGATGAGTATTGCGCCTTTGTCTTAAGTTTCCTTGTAGTACGATGTAGTCTTCAAGTCTTGGTGTAAAACTTTTTTTTTATTGAAGTGTTACACTAACGAGTAGTTTACATTTGTTATATTTACATATTAAATACTATATATTTTACATTAAACCAATACACATTTATTTTTCAATTCTGTTGTATCTTATAGATAACGTTGTTCCCAGTTATATCATGTGGTTTAATTCGCTGTAGTCTTCGAGTAATCCCAGTTGTATCGCAAAGCTTTGCTGCTTCCTGGTTAATATGTCGTGCAAGTCTTTATTTAGAGCCTAAGGTCGCGATGTAAGTCGGAGTTTCTGACATACCATGGAGCATTTACTATGCATCTTAATACATTGTTTTGGAAGCGCTGAATTATGCCTATGTTCTTTTTAGCAGCACACGACCAGAGTTGAATGCCGTGTGTCCATACTGGTCCTAATGTTTGCTTATATATTAGTAGTTTGTTATTAATCGACAAAATAGATCTTCTGCCGATGAGCCAATTGATTTTTCTTAGCTTAATGTTAAGCTCCTCTCTTTTTCTTTTTATATGCTCCTTCCATCGTAATTTAGCGTCCAGGTTCATTACCAAGTAATTTGCTGTATTGGAATAAGGAATAAGTTGAGTGTAAAATTATGTTGAATCTTTTTGTTATTAAATTAATATGTATGGATTTTCGGCTATTTAGCTTTAAGTCCCAGTCCAAATAAGTATTGACAACATTCTGTAGAAATTGAGTTGATTCTTTTTCATTTTTTCCAACTGAGAGAATGGCTTTATCATCAGCAAACGTAGCAAGTGTGCAGTTCGAAAATGTTGGCATACCATTTGTGGAGAGTATATACATTGTTGGGTCTAGTATACTTCCTTGGGGAACACCGGCTTTAATCGCTTTCAACGCAGAGTAGGCATCTTCTTGTTTTACCCGGAAATATCTATCAGTGAGATAAGATTCTAAAATTGTTGAATTGTTTCTCTAGGAAAAAGAGTTTTGAGCTTATATAGTATTCCTTCATGTCACACTTTATCGAACGCTTGGGCGACGTCCAGGAATATTAAAGAACATATCATTTTATTTTCAAGGGCTTCTTCGACAATGTTGGTGATTCTATGTACCTGCTAGATAGTAGAATGTTGGTCTCTAAAGCCAAATAGATGAGACGGAATCATATTCTCCTTATTGAGTCTTGAGTCTCTTTAGTAGCATCTTTTTGAAAATTGTTGACAAGATAGGTAGTAAGGAGATTGGCCTGTAGGAAGACATTTCGTGCGAATCCTTACCTGGCTTACGCATCATTATAACATCTGAAACTTTTCAGTAGTAGGGGACATGCTTCAGGCGCAGACAAGCATTTAGAAGTGCTATTAATTTAAACTTAGCTCTTTGCGGTAGGTTTTGTAGTAGCTCAGCAGTAATAAGATCATAGCCAGGTGACTTTTTCCTCTTGAGATCTTTTTGTATTTGCAGTAGTTTCTACTTCGAAGGGTGTAACTGGAGGAATTTCCACAGAGAGTTGCTCGATTTCCGGCCATATTACTTCATTTTGCCATTCATTAGGTTGAAATACGTTCGTCAGATACTCGGCGAATATTTCTGCTTTCTCATTGTTGCTTTTGGCCCATGAGTTATTTAACTTAATTGGTGGGCTGTGTTAAATGGGACGTTTAAAGTTTTTAGTTATTTTCCACAATGAGTGTTCGGTCGATTTATCGGCTGTAATTTTCGATTAACTGCTTTATTTTTAAGCTCGTTTAATTGGAAGCGAATCGTTTCCGTAAGCTTGTTTAATTGTGACTTGTACAACGGGTATTATTTTTGTATTTGTTCTGTAAAATCTAATACTTCCTCTTCTAGTTAGTTTTTATTATGCAGCATTGTGTTAAAATTTAAATTCGCATCTAATAGTGCATGAAAGTAATTCCAATCCGTAAGGTAAGGATTTGTATATCCTGTCATTATCTTCTTTCTTTTCTTTACTCCGCGGGGGAGCATAGGGTTTCTACAAACGCCCGCCAACGAACTCGATTTAACGCCTGATGTTTCAAGAGACGCCACTTGGTCCCCTGGGATCTTGCTTCCTCTTATATTGTCCTTTTCCATGTCTTGCTAGGACGGCCAACTCGACGGCTTCCTTGTGGATTCCAGTCGAGCGCTAGTTTTGTAATGTCGTCCTCTGGCTTTCTCAAAGTGTGGCCAATCCAGCTCCATTTTCGTCGTCTGATGGTGAGTGCGAATCCTGTCATTATAGACTAAATATATTGGTGAATGATCAGAATTTAAATTTTTTCCTTCTTTGATGTATAGTACATTTCTGGAGACTTGTTTTGTAATAAAAAAGTCGATCAGGTCTAGAATTTTCTTTCTATTCGTTGGCCAGTACGTTGGCTTACCAGTTGACATGAGTTCACGACCTTCTTCTTGCATTGCTTTTAGCAGTTCACGTCCTTTTGTTGTTATAAGATGAGATCCCCATTGCGTATGTTTTGCGTTACAGTCGCCACCGATTATGTGTTTTTGTATCAAGGATTTATATTGATCCGAGCTAATTTTATGTTTCGGAGGACTATACACCGACGTTAATGATAAGTTTTGTTTTGTCTTAATTGATATCGTGGATGTCTGGAATTCGGCGGTACACACATGGTCTTCTTCAAAGTGTTCAATCGATTTCCTGACGATAATCGCAGTTCCCCCTCGTGTATTGGCTTGTGGATGATTTGTGCAATATGTGTTGAAATTTCTGATATGGAAAAATAACTGATTTGTGGTGGAAAACCTGACAAAATCCCGACAATTTTAACAAAAAACAAAAAATAAATTCAAATGCAATTGGAAGTTTTTTCTTTGAACAAAAATATTGATAATTTTGTATTGGTAACTCTTCTTCAATATGCAATCAAATTCGGACAGGAGCAGAATTTTGTTCGGTAGAACGCTCATGACTTTTCCAGTGCGTTGTAGGAGTTTTCACTAAGCAATTAGTCAAAGCGCGAATGCGAACAAATATCGTTTGTTACTTTGCATTTTTTTTTTTGTATCCTTCCTATTAGGTGGTTTTTACGATTGTTAACTTTGAGAGAGAGAGAGAGAGAAAGTAAAATACGTACATAATTGTCGGCGGGAATTATCCTTTTCCAGGAGTAATTTGCGATAAATATTCGAGATACGAGTACGTACTACAGCAGCAACAACAGCATCACAGTTCTATGACCTTCTCTATGCTGCGCACAGAAGAGAGTTGTGATTGAGCGTTTTCATTCATTTTAACTGCATTAAGGACGACGGCGATGACGACTACGACGGAAGAACCTTCCAGGTGCGTACTCGTCCTTCCACCGCCCCACCATCAGTCACCACCCACCCATGCACCGCTTCATTCACCTTTTATGAGCTTTGCTTTGATGCGCTTTGATGTATGCTGTTTTAGCAAAAATAAATTATGTTGTTCTGGGTTGTTGTTGTTGTTGTTGTTGCAAGAAGGTGCACTAAAGCAACTCCAATACTTATGTACATGTAGTTGTGTTGGAAAAAAGTGTTCTCTATCCTCTGTTGCCTTTGCGTTGAGAAGGCTTTTTAAAAACAATTTTTTGTGTGTGTGGTTTCCCTCAAAGGACGAGTGATCCTCATTGAAGTAATGGAACTTTTTTCCTGATGTTGATGCTGTTTTCGCATAAAAATGTGTAAAAGGATTTGTTTCCACCCCCGCTTAAGTTTCGTTTGAGTTATTTAGTTGTTGGTTTTTGCCAGTGTAAGCCCAGTGACTGTGACTATGTACTTGTGTTGGTTAGTTTACTGTTCAACATTAATTACAGCGTTCTTATATGCTGCATACACAACAGAATTTTTAAGGAGACCTGGCGGAATTGCAGTCTCTAAGATGTCAAAGCTAAAAAGTTTTTATATTTGGCGATTGTTTCAAAGGGAAAAACTCTGTAGCGTTGTTGTAACTTGTTCTTAACTGATTCGGTTAAGAATCTTCTGGTATTTTAGAATCTGGAAAAGGTTAAATGCTTTTGTAAATATAAAGGCTTACAAAGGACTTTATGGCAAGGTAGGATTCGCATTTTTTTACATCGAATCTGCAATCAACGTCAATAATGCGACAGTATAAAACTTAAAACATGTGGGGCAGTATCAATAAATCGGGAGGCCATAAGTGGGCCTCGGTTCTAGAGCCAAATATGATGAATTCCAAAAAGAACTGGCCTTAAAAAGCCAAATACTCGCTTTAAACCTGTTATGGTTGAAGACATTGAGAAAACAAATGAATTGATAAAGAAAATATATAAATATAAGAGTTAAGAGAGAAAGAAATCCGGCTCGAAGGACCAACAAATGTTTACAAATCGCTAATTGATTTCAATAAAAGAGTTAGGTGTCCGGTTTGAAGGACCAAAAAATATTTATAAATTTATAATTGATTGATTTATTAACCTCGCGTGTATTTCTTTGTGGCTGGCTGGTTGGCTGATTGGCGGAATCTTGTGACCAATTGTTAATCCACTTTTCAAAGCCCGATTTTATTAAAATTTTACATAGATGTGTATCTCTAATGACAACACTTTCTATATTAAATTTGGTAATGATCAGTCCCCAGCGTCCATATAAATTTTTGTAAAGTTTACCCGATTTCGTTCAAATATTGCACACGTGTTTATCTCCGATGACAGTTTGTTAACATTAACTCTTCATTTCGTATTCATACTCATACGAGTAGGTATTTTGTCGTTTGTCTTTACTGTTGCAAATCTGAAATTTGATTTTGCCGGTTAGAAAGTTTCAAAAGTTCTTCGGAAAAATCATCATCATCAACTTCAATATAAATAGGATCGTTAATGTTAAAACGAAAGAAGTGCAAAAGACTGGTTGCTAAAGAATTGAATGGGTTATTTTACAGCTTTTAGTTTTTATTTAGTTTCTGTAAGTAGCTGTGCACAATTTCTTTTATTATATCTTTGCCCCTAGTTTGCTAAGGGCGCATGGTAGAAAATTATACTGAATTTTTCCATTTTTTTTTGAGCAAAGCATAAGTTACCCCAAACTGAAAGAGAGTCAAGTGCGAATCGATAAATACAGACGCTTCGCCACTGCTGACTACCTTACAAGCAAATTGCATGGGAATAATTATTATAACAAATGCTTTTTCTTTGTTATACTTCAACTTTCAGTTATCCTTTATTATCATTGATCGTGCAAATTTAAAATTTAAAAAAAAAACAACCAAGTTGACACCTATCACAGGTGTACATGGGTAACATTAACCGCAACACCAATCCACAGTTCGTATTTCGGAAGCTAAGTCCAGAGACGAAGCTAACTCATTTGGTTAAAGTACATACATTAGCCTGTCTCATTGTGCATGACGCTGATATGCACCGACCGCAAGAGGTGATACTGACACTGCAACATGTGGTCAGTCGATTTGCATACTGGCAACCACGCATTTACACTTACGTCTGAGGAATGACAGTTTTTAGTGAATGTCCGGGACTAAAAAGTTGGCGATGATATTTTTGATGACTATGACGTATGACATATGACAGCTTACAGCTACTTAGTGCAAAAATACACTGAACTAAAAAAGTATGTACATACATATACTATTTTATTACTAAAAAGTTTTATGAAAAGGTTAGCTAAAAGTTACTTTTCTGTGACGACGAAAGGTACATTTTTGATAAGCCCTCGTACACCCAGCTAACAATAATTTTTTTTAAGTTCGCACTAAAGAACTGGTACATTTACTATTATTGGCATTGTTGCTGATAGACTTGAAAACAGAAGGTACTGAGGGGAACAGAGCTACTCACGCGCTCTGTGGGTACTACCCAGTCAAGAGACTGAAGTTTTAAAACTTCTGCCTTTGTTGTTGTTGTTGTTTGCTTCCTTTAAATAATTCCCAATTCCCGATTCTGTCAAATTCAATTAAATCTCGTCGAGCTTGATCGATGGTGTACTGCGATGAGTTCCGTCGCATTGGTCGCTGTTACAGAAAAGTGGATGCTGATGAGCATGTATGTTTTTGCCACTAAATTGAAATAAAACTCTAAGCTGTGACTGGGAATCCCCCTCTTTCGCATTTTGACCGTCATTGCTCCTGGAATTATGATTGATTGACAATTTTTATTTAAATGAATCCCATTTATTGACTTTAATTAATATTTTGTTGTTGTTGTTCTTTTCTCATTTTAGATGTCGTCCAAATTTCGACAATATTCGATTTGACGTGACCCAGTGGAGTAAGAGTTTTTGCTTCCCATCTTGCGAACCAGCAGAGGAAGAAAAAATAGAAAACCAAAAAAAAACATCCAATCATCATCACAGAGAGTGTGAAATCATCCAGGATTTAAATCCGACGAGAACTTATACCAAAACCACACACACACACAACAAACAGATATAATGTCACGAGATACAAGAAGAACGCACAGGACGAGTATGTGCTTCAGCGAATTAGTGTCCTCCGCGTGGTTTGTCCTCCTGCTCAGTACAGGTACCTGCAGCGGCGATGGCATGCAACATATGACCGACGGTGGTGGAGGCGGTGGCGGCCTAATGGGCGGATCACATTCAATGGAGGTGAGTCCAGCCCCATCATTTGGTCTGCCGGCGATACCGAAAGATCCAAACTCACGCTGCGAAGAAATCACGATACCAATGTGTCGGGGAATTGGCTATAATATGACATCGTTCCCGAATGAAATGAATCACGAGACACAGGATGAAGCTGGTCTGGAGGTGCATCAGTTTTGGCCGCTCGTCGAGATCAAATGTTCGCCAGATTTAAAGTTTTTCCTGTGCTCAATGTACACGCCTATCTGCTTGGAGGACTATCACAAGCCGCTGCCAGTGTGTCGATCTGTGTGCGAGCGAGCGCGCTCCGGGTGTGCTCCGATCATGCAGCAGTACAGCTTTGAGTGGCCAGAGCGAATGGCCTGCGAACATTTACCCTACCATGGGGATCCTGAGAATCTCTGCATGGAACAACCCACATACACAGAATCAAGCAGTGGTGGAGGTGGCGGCGGAGGTGGATCTGGTGGTTCTGGGTCTCGCGGCGGAGACGGAAATAGCGGCGGATCCTCTGGCGGCGGTGGAGGTAAACGTAAACAATCCGGATCTGGTGGCGGTGGATCCTCCAACAAGTGCAAAGGAAAAAATTCAAAAAACTGCCAAAATTCCCTAGGAGAAAGAACAAAGGAGTGCACGTGCAGTTGCCGCCCACCTCTGATACTCCTGGGGAAGGAAAACCACTGGTACAACACCACTGTCGCAAGGGTGGCCGGCGTGCCAAATTGCGGAATACCGTGCAAGGGGCCGTTCTTCACAAACGACGAAAAGGAGTTCGCCGGAATATGGATCGCCCTGTGGTCGGGACTGTGCTTCATCAGCACTCTAATGACACTGACCACCTTCATCATCGACACCGAAAGGTTCAAGTATCCTGAGAGGCCGATCGTTTTCCTGTCGGCGTGCTATTTCATGGTAGCAGTTGGCTATTTGTCGAAGAACTTCATGCAGAACGACGAGATCGCCTGCGACGGAAGGATCCTCAAGCAATCGTCGACGGGACCACAGTCCTGTACGTTGGTCTTTTTGTTGGTGTATTTCTTTGGCATGGCATCGTCGATCTGGTGGGTCATTCTGTCGTTCACGTGGTTCCTGGCAGCCGGCCTTAAGTGGGGCAACGAGGCGATCACAAAACACTCGCAGTATTTCCATTTGGCAGCGTGGCTTATTCCAACAATTCAGAGTGTCGCAGTGCTCCTGCTGAGCGCCGTCGATGGTGATCCGATTTTGGGCATTTGCTATGTCGGCAACTTAAATACCGACGCCATGAAGACATTCGTGTTGGCGCCACTCTTCGTATACTTGGTGATAGGAACAACCTTCCTGATGGCTGGCTTCGTTTCGCTGTTTCGCATTCGATCGGTGATCAAGCAGCAGGGTGGCGTCGGTGCCGGAGTCAAAGCTGACAAACTGGAAAAACTGATGATCCGCATTGGAATTTTTTCCGTCCTGTATACCGTCCCGGCGACAATTGTCATCGGTTGCTACCTGTACGAGGCGGCCTACTTCGAAGACTGGATCAAGGCGTTGGCCTGCCCATGTGCCCAGATCAAAGGACCCGGCAAGAAGCCGCTATACTCCGTTCTCATGCTTAAATACTTTATGGCACTGGCCGTTGGCATCACCTCGGGCGTTTGGATTTGGTCCGGCAAGACTCTTGAATCGTGGCGTCGCTTCTGGCGACGTCTTTTCGGTTCACCCGATCATACTGGGGCCAACCAAGCGCTCATCAAGCAACGGCCACCCGTTCCGCATCCGTATGCCGGCTCTGGAATGGGTGTGCCGGTGGGCTCAGCGGCCGGATCGCTGCTCGCGACACCCTACACACAGGCCGGTGCCAGCGTTGCATCAACCAGCCACCATCACTTGCACCACCATGTTCTCAAACAGCCCCCGGCCAGTCATGTATGACCTGGCGAGTCAGGTGGCGCTTCAACGGGTCTACCGATGGGCGGCGGCGGCAGTACGATCGGCGGCAGTAGCGTTCTTGGCAGCGGTCATGGGGGTATGATGAGTGCAAGCGGCGGCGGCACCCTCATGAGTGCTGGCCTTAGCAGCAGTACGGTCGGCGTTGGAGCTCCACCTGGCATGATGCAGCATCAGCATCAGCATCAACATCAGCAGCATATGGCACAAGGTGGTGGTGGTGGGAATAATGGTGGTGGTATGGGTGGTGTTGTTGGTGGTGTGGGCGTTGGCATGGCTGGATGTGTGGGTACACCGGGAAATAATGGCGGCGGAGGCGGCTATGGCGGTGGTGGCGGGCAAAACACCGCTCCCGGATCGGTGGTCGATTCGCGAGCGGTCTCAGTGGTTGTGACACTGCCAGGGCCGCAGCATGGGCAAGCATTGAGTGATTATGGTCCTATATAGTTAATGGTACGGCCAGATACCGCCCATTGGGTATCCACGAGTAGTTTTAGTCAGCTCTAAGAGGTCGGCGGCGGAACAGGTGGAGGTAGGTAGTGCGTGAAAAAGCAAAGGAAAGGCACATTATTGCATTGTATAAAAAAAAGGAAAAGTTGCCGGTCTTATGTGCTGTTTGGAGCCATTTACAAACTCACTCTCTCTCTCTTTCTTTTTAAGTCCCTCTCATACACACACTTGTTTAAATCTAGTCCATTTTCAATATACAACAACAACAAAATTATAATAAGTAACAGCACAATTGATTAAGTTTTTTTTACAAAAAAAAATATGAAGGAAATAGCAAGACTGACGGACGGACGGACATATTTTCTATTTAACAAACAACTACGACAAAATCCCATCCCATTCAATCAGAATAACATTTTGCGGGGAGCATTTCAAATCTTTAGGTGTCAGACTTAACCACACTTAACTGGATTATGGAAGGCAGACATTTTTTTATTTAGTTGACCTTCTTCAACTTAAAGGAGGATCACTGCATAGACACAAAACGTCTCAAAAAGTTTACTTCTAAACAACTTTCTTATTGTGAATATCGGAATAAGAAAGGACTGATAACAAAATTTGACATAAACACTCACGCAAACAAACAAACAAACAACAATAATAGGAAACAGCCACTGCCAAAAGTCAATAAACAAAAACACAAATTGCTAAATTACTGACAGACAAAATCCGATCCGATAAATCGAAAAATATCAAAATATTATCTAAATTTGGATTTATGCAATAAAAACAAAATATCCTAAATAACAACAAAATTCAAATACATAACATGCCCTTTTCCTTTTTTTAAAAAAAAAATTAATAAAGAAAGCAAAAAAAAAAAACACAAAAACAATGTATATATATTTTCGTTATTTAAATTTTTAATAATAAATGCATAATAGAATAATATAAGTGATAGAAAAATAACGGATACCAACCTAAGCAAACAAACAAACAAACACAAAAAAAAATGAATTTTTTAAGAATTTTTTTCTATGTAAAAAGCTGTTAGCCTGTAAGTGATGATGATGATGAAAATGATGTAGTGTAGTTTAAGGTAAAAAGCAACAACAACAACAACATTATTAATAACAATATTTAAACACCAGAAAGTCAAAGTAATTATTTTAAAAAAAAATCGCAAACTGTAAAAAGTAATTTAAATATTATTCTCATTTTTTTTATAATTACTAAATAAATAATAAAAAAAAATGCAGGTAAAATGTAGATTTATTTTTTACGTTAAAAAATATTTATTACACTGAAAATATTAAAAAAGAAAAATAAAAAAAAAATTGAGAAACTTTTTAAAGAAAGCATTTATATAAAAAAATTTACTTTTACTTTTTTATACGATCAATGTATGTAGTTAAGGAAAATTCTGTTTATAATAATCACTTTGGCCATATTATATATTAGTTGTTATTTTAATTGCTTTCACTATGAGCTTCATCCATTCATTATTATTATATAAAAAAATAACCAACAGCAGCGCAATTGAATATTTTTTTGTGTTATAATTTATTATATTATATTATTTGTTATAATATGTATAAAAAATAAATAATTTGCATTTACATTTACAGTTTCTTTAAACTGAAATATTGTGATTTTTGTAATTATAATAAATAAATATTAATTTATAATGATTTTAATTACTCTTGGCGTTGAGTTTATAATTAATTAAATATTTTTTTTCTTATAATTTTAATATTTTATTCATTAATTTTGAATAATTTTTTTTTTCGTTTTTTCTTATAATTTCGATATTTTTTTTATTAATTTTTACTGAACGCAAAGAGTAATTAAAAATGTACGTTTAGATTATTTAAAAAATATATATATATATATATACAAGTATATATTAAAATTATTATAATATAATAATAACTGAATAAAAATATAATTTAATTAAATTATTTTCTGTTCGTTTTTTATTTTTAGTTCGTTCGTTCGTTTATTTTCTTTACTTTAAAATTTTTAATTTACTTTTTGCTCCTTAAGTTCATATAGATTTTGATGAAATGAGCAGGTCGTCCAACCAATCTTTTAATTTAAATTTATTCTTATTTTATTAAAACAAAATTAATTACTTCAGTTTTTTTCGGTCCAGTTCAGTTCAGTTATGTCCTATAGCCCCTTTTGGGTCCTAAGGCCTCTACTACGCTTACGCGCCATCGCGTACGGTTCCTGGCAATGAGCTTCAGCTCTCTTCAACTCTTCTTCAATTGCCGTGCCTCCTCCTCAACTGTTCTGTGCCATGTATTTCTCTGACCAACTTACGATAACGGATTCCATTGCATTGCGTAGTTTGCAATATTTTCCGTAGGCACCTATTCATGAATGTTTGTAATTTTTTTTGTAATAGTAGCGGTCATCTTCCAATACAACAGCACAGATTCCACATTTGAACGGAACAATCGTAAATTGGTGTTTAAGCTGATCGCATTGCTTCGCCATATCATGGACATCATTCCAAACACTGACTTTGCTTTGCCGATTGGATTGACAATGCCATGTTCAGTTCCTCCTTCGGTCTAGACAATACTCCCAAGATATTCGGAAACTCGACTCGGTTGTCCTGCAATGTTAACTTGAGTTACTGAGTTAGTGCCGAGGTTGATGATTTTGGTTTTGGCAGTATTATTCTTTAAACCCGCAACATTTGCCTCCCTTTCCACATTTGTTGTCATTTGGTGCAGCTCCATAATCCTGTGTGAGAGTAAACAAACGTCGTCAGCGCGTAGTCCAGATGTTTGAGTTGAGATGTAAGAGTCCAACGAATTCCTCCGTTTCCAGTAGATAAAGCTGCGCGAAGCACATCGCAACCAACAAAAAAAGTATCGGCGATAGAATGCAAACTTGTCTTACCCTACTTAGGATATGGAATTCCTGTTACAGCTTTCCTCTATGCAGCAAATGCCACATAGGTTGCTTAAATAATAGGTATAAGTTTATCGGGTATACCTCTCCTATGCAAGGCGACCAGATAAACTGTCTGTTGACACTGTCGCCTTCAAAATCGATGAACCGCAGGTGCAGTGGTGACCGGAATTCAACGCACTGTTCAATAATGATCCGCAGGGTGTTTATGTGGTCTACATAGGAGGATCCAGTGCGGAAACCTGCTTTTTCGACATCGAGTGTATCTTCCAGATGTTCCTTAATTCGCTTAAGTACTACTTTGGCTATAACGTTTTGCAGGAAGAACGCAAATGCCTCTCCAGTTTTCGCACTCCATAAGGAAAACATCCAGCAGAACATAGTCCACAGGCAACCGAGTAAGAAACGAGTGTGACCAATCACACAGCTTTTCTTCTTTTGATAATAGCTGTTGTCAGCTGTTGTATAGAGAACATATAACTTTAGCTGTAAAGATTTCTATATTCTTCAAGCTTCAAGCATATGTTGTTATAAAAAAAACCCTTAGGTTAGGTTAGGTTAAGGTGGCTGTCAGTGAAACCGACACACTTAGATCACCATTGGTCCACTGTGATACCACATTACTCAGGAAAAAAAAATTCCACCTACCCGTTGAACCAATTAGAGCTTCGTATGAAGCGTAGGAGACTGTTGGTAAGATAATAATTAGTGTCGTTGTAGAAGAAAGCTCCCACATGGAGTTAAAGTTTTTGGGAGACGGCTAGACAAGTACAGAGAAGATGGATAATGGTCTCCTCCTCCTCCTCCTTATCTGTGCAGCTTCCGCAGAAGTCATTCGAAAAGACTCCAAGTCTTACTGCATGCCTGCCTATGAGACAGTGTTCAGTGATGACACCTACAATGGCACCGATGAGCGATCTTTTTTGAGAGATCAAATACTTGAAGCGTTTCGCATCCAGCTTGAGCCAGATCTGCTTTGTCGATATGCAAGTTGTACCGTTTGACCACCTACAGTTAGTTTTGTCATAAGCATCCTGCTTTAACAAAAGTTGTGGTGGATGTAGCGATTGGTATGCCTATGGAACCATATTCAGATAAGAAGGGTAGTTCCATGCTTGGCGAGTTTGTCAGCCATACAGTTACCCGGAATGTCTCTGTGCCCCGGCACCCATCACAGATGGATCTCCATGAGAGTTGATCGGCAGTTAAGGGCTAGAATTGAATTCGTAGAGACTGATTCTAAGTATTTTAGTGCAGCTTGGCTATCCGAGAATATACGCAAGTCATTCTGAAAGTTATCCTTGACAATGAGTCTATATATATAAAAAAAAATCCTTAGCGGATATGACGTTTCTCTTCAGCCAAGATAAGGCTTCACTGAACGCCATAATTTCAGCCTGGAAAACACTAAAGTGATTTGGAAGAAGGATAGAGAGGCTAAGATTTAACTTTTTTGAGAAAACAACTTCGCCGACTCCATAATCAGTTTTTGACCTGTCTGTTTTAAAAATGAATGTGTTCATCTTCCACGTAAGCGTCATCTTCCCAGAATGATCTGGAGCTGAAAGTTTCTGTTGAAGTTTTGTGAGGATTTAACCCTAAACCAAAGCTATCAGCACAGCAAGTTAGCTTGTTGAGAACATTTTGCATACGCGATTACTCTGCAGCCCTCACCTCTTGTATACCAGCAGCTCCTTCACCGCAAAGTTGCACCTTGTGGGGTTTCTCTGCAGGCAGATCTTCTGGCAGACGACATACCCAGATTTGAATTAATAATCGGACTTGTGAGGAGAAGATAATCAATTCGCCAAGCGAGTCGACAGTGCATCCGTTATCGAAGATGTGTGGACGTTGTCAATAGCGCCTTCAATGTCAAGGAATACTACCATTGTTTACTCCTTGTAGTTGAGGGAATGTTCAATAGAACGTACCAGTGTATTCAGGGCTGTTTCTACAGACTGCAATACGCGTGCTGATCTGAAGGCATGAGTCTTTTGTCAATGCGTGTGCGCATGTAGATATCGATCAGTCTTTCCAGTGTCTTTAACCGGAATGATAATAGACTGATTGGTTTTTAATAAAGACTTAGCCCACCTTATTGCCGTGGCGCAAGTCATTCAGGGAATTCTCACTTAGCAATAAGTTTTCATAAAAAAAAAGCTTTTTTACTATTTTCTCGAGAGTAAAGTGCTTCTCTTGTAGCAGTTTATTCATCATCGAACTATTTGGTCCGGTCTTCAAGAGTGTGTACTGTCTAAGATGAAGTCAGGAGAATGACAGTAATTTTAAGTCTCTCCAACGCTCTTAGATCTCATCATTATAGAGTCTTTGGAATTGTCCTATCTTAAATACGGGATCAACAATCCGGGGACTTTTCCCTTGAACGCGGTTAAAGGGTTAGAGAGCTTTTAGCTAAGCACCAAAATCCCGGCATATGAGCCAAATGACTTTCTCCATTCGATGATGATGATTATAAATGGGGTGTAGTAGAACTGCGACCCATGCGGATCTATTACGTTTCCCCCTGACTTGTGGTACAAAAACAGTGCATGCCCGTCTCTAAAGCACTCCCTCCATACCTATGGCTCTTAAGAACTTAATAATATGGAACGGATTCAGTGAATGTCGGGCAGACTCCGATAACGTGAAGTCCAATGTGAATTCTTCTTAGCCGTATCGTTGCTTCACAGGGTCTCCCCGCTTCCCCACAGAGTCTGCAGCTGTCATCCTCTACTAATTGTATTTTGTATTAGATGCCCGGTCAGTGTGCAATGTCCTGTTAGGAAACCCGTTATAATTCTTAGATTACTAGTTGTACCCGCATTATGCGGTACCCTATACCACAAAACGGTTCTGGCCCTACTAACATTCTGTTCCTTTATTAGCGAGCCTATCCGCTGCTTCGTTGCTTTCTATGTTAGTGTATTTAGGCACCCAGTAACCAGGCACCCAAGTCTATTCACCTTCGCCCGGTATTCCTCCACAAGCTTAAATGATATGTGGAATGCATCCAGGGGTCTTAGCGCGGCTTGGCTGTTTGTCATGATAGCTATTTCCTGCCTCATGTAGTCCCTTTCCAGATTAAAGTGAGCACATCTTTCGATGGCGTGTATTTCTGCCTGGAATATACTCGGGTACTGCCCCATTGCTACTGAGTACTTGGTTCGTGGCACATAGATTCCAGCACCCGTTCCCTCTTATTTCTTTGATCAATCCTGAAACTACGTTATGTATCTATTCAGTCTCAGATCTGAACTCCTTCTTGGTGCTAATTATTACTTCAAAATTCTTTTTGAATATGAGCTTTTGCACTTTGTTATCACACGGCATACTCACACAGGGGGTAAGCTTGGCCAGTTATTCCACTATTGGTCTTGCCCTGCTCACCGTGAAGCAGCCTACCTTGCTTAAACGTAACTTTGTTTCACAAGGATCACATCCATTCCCGCTGTGGGGTAGGTTCTCATGACCCTGTAACATAGGCCATCCTCTGAACTTTTTCCAATTCCCTTTTCGTGTTGCTTAGCTTTATTCTATCCACCCATGCCACTGCTCCGTAAATAATCATTGGAATTACTATCATGGTGCCCGAGGTGCTACAGTTTTGGGATACTCCTATTTTTTGGACATAAATGCTTCTTATATCCATCGTTTCGAAGGAGTGGTGACTCGAACCTGAATTGCTGATGAAGTCTTTCTTGGTGATGCAATCCGCGCTCGAACCATACCATCAAGATAGTGGTCCGAGTTGACCTTATCGCACATATCGTTTTAATTTTATACTTTATTTATACTTATTATGTATTAGGACTTCACAGATTTTTAATTCTTTGTTGTTGGTTGGAATTTAGTTAAAAACTGTTTATCGTTTTTTGCTTCGTTGACTTTTCTTATTTGTTTGTCAAAGAATTCAGGCCGACGCTGCATAAATCTTTTATCTCTTATTATTTTTTTTTCTATAGACACTTTTTTGACAGCTGTCATGTAAAAGAATATAATGCGGCTTTCGTTTTAACTGTCAGAATTCAGATCTGTGTTTTGTCATGTCATGTGTTCGATTTGCAGAGAAAAAATCTAAGCTCGAGGGCAGAGGAAAAAAACGACATAAGACACAGATATAATTTTGGCATGTATGTATATAAAACTCTTTTTTTTTTGACAGCTGTCATGCAAAAGAATGTAAAAAATGTAGAAAAGCAAAATACCACTTTTTTTACAGTTGTCATTAATGCACATTTTGAACGGTCAGGCATGCAAAAGAATGTATAAATATTAAAGATAACTTCACAGTCGTCACTGTTGCATGTAATAATATAAAAAAATAAGAGGACAAGAGATGAAATTTTGCAAAATCGTCCTGAATAATTTTCTACCAAAAAGCTGGTCTAATTCAGAGTATACGAATAATTTTTACCCTCCAATTCGAGCGCTTGAAACAAACAAAAATACATACGTATCATTAAATCAATAAATAAATTAAAAAAAAAAAGAATTTAAATTTACATTAGCAAAAATATACGAGTATGTTATATTATATATGTTTTTATGTATTATTAATAATAATAATAAATGGCTTCGCTGCGCTTAATGTTTTTTGGTGTTTACAAAATAAAATCGTTTCATCTTGTAGATTGAAATTTAAAAAAAAAATTAATTTCATAGATTAAAGGTGGAAATAATCCTTAGATTGAAGTTTCAAAATAAATGAATAAACAAATTTTCTTAATGCTGTATCTATGTATGTATATTTTATGTACCTTTATTGCGAAACCTTCAAGACAGGTTCTTTTCATAGATTGCCACTTTAATAATAATTAGAATATGAGTATTAGTTATAGAGAACAGCAAAGACGCAAAAATACCCTACTTGTAAGTAACTTGAGAATGTTGTGTTAAAAAATAATACTAATAATATTATCTAACAATATATGTAGTAGTATAATCAGCTTAAGTTGAAATGCGCTTATTTTTGCTTAACACATTTTTTTTATAATAATTTAACTAAAAAGGTGGATTTTTTCCTTTAAAATCTTAATGCAAAATATGCAAATTGTAACGAATATACGTAAAAGACAAGACAAGACGCTATTAAAGTGTGTATTTATTTTTAATAATCTACAAATACAACAATTAGTGGTAAGAAATGTTTTTCTCTTTCTCTCTCTATCTATCCCTCCCTTTTTTAACTTTACGATACAAATTTACAAAATAAAACAAAAGAAAACAGAAACACACAAATGATTGAGTACACAAAAGTAGTAAAGTAAAGCGGGTGATTGATTGTTAACAAACCAAGGAAGGGTAAGAAGAAAAAAATTCAGAATATTTATGACAATGTATTATAATATTATATTTAAAGAGAAAAGGAAAAAGATTTTTTTTTCAACAAAAATAAAAACTCCCCCCCAAAAAAAACAGTAAGGATATTCTGGTTTCACAGATTTGAATGTATACGAGACAAAAACAAAAAAAAACTAAGTTTAAAATGCGAATTAAAGCACACAAACACACACTGAAAAGGCATAACAAGTTAAGTAAAAAATATGTAGAGATAAAGAGAGTTTACTAAGTAGTAGCAGTAGTAGTAGTTGTGTAGTAGTTGTGGGGTGGAATGTGAAATGTGTTTTTGGGCGTGAAAAGGCAAAGAGAAATATTAATTTTTACACAAACAACAATTACATGTACTAAATAGTCATTTATTTCAATAAACAAATATATATATATATATATATATATATATGTAAATATATATATATATATACATAAAGAAAATAGATTTAAATGTAAATGTTTAAATTAATGAGTAAATAAATTAACAAACGAATTTTTTTGTATTCAACATTTTTGCATCACATTCCCAGAGCCACACTTCACCAAAAAGAAGTCACACTTCACAAAAGAAGTCACACTTCACAAAAGAAGTCACACTTCACAAAAGAAGTAACACTTCACATTAAAAAGACACAAAAATCTCATTGTGAGGAACAACCAAAATAAAAAAAATGGAAACCGACAAACCAGATTTTCTTATTAAATGAACATAAAATAAAATAAATTTATTAATGATTAAATGATAAATAAAGAAAAAAAAAACAATAAAATGCTAAAAGTTTGACCTTTTATTTGATGCTATGATTAGGTAGAGTGGCGGTCCCCGCTACACTTGCGAGAACCTCAATTAGCTCTTGAGTGCGCCATTTTGATACCGCAAACCTCGAGAGAGCTATAAAGGTTTATATGGATGGTTTTTAGATGCAGCATTGAAGTACGAGATCAGTTCCGAGATCCGATTAAGCGGGAAATAATGGTTTGCTCAAAGAACGGAGTCTCGACTGGAGTTTGGCAACGTGCCAGCCCACCGGCCACTGACCCATACTTATAGTGATTGCAAACCGGTTCTTCCGGTAATCGAAAAACCGGTTTTTTGTTATTTTACGTCATCGAAAAATGGATTTAATTATCTTTAAAACCCGGTTTTATTAATTTAACAAAAAATCTTTATTTTTTAAATTCTCTATATTTACTTCGCGTGCCCGTGTGTTTGTTTGTTTGTTTGTTTGTTTGTTTGTTTGTTTGTTTGTTTGTTTGTTTGTTTGTTTGTTTGTTTGTTTGTTTGTTTGTTTGTTTGTTTGTTTGTTTGTTTGTTTGTTTGTTTGTTTGTTTGTTTGTTTGTTTGTTTGTTTGTTTGTTTGTTTGTTTGTTTGTTTGTTTGTTTGTTTGTTTGTTTGTTTGTTTGTTTGTTTGTTTGTTTGTTTGTTTTTTCGTTTGTTTGTTTGTTTTTTCGTTTGTTTGTTTGTTTTTTCGTTTGTTTGTTTGTTTGTTTGTTTGTTTGTTTGTTTGTTTGTTTGTTTGTTTGTTTGTTTGTTTGTTTGTTTGTTTGTTTGTTTGTTTGTTTGTTTGTTTGTTTGTTTGTTTGTTTGTTTGTTTGTTTGTTTGTTTGTTTGTTTGTTTGTTTGTTTGTTTGTTTGTTTGTTTGTTTGTTTGTTTGTTTGTTTGTTTGTTTGTTTGTTTGTTTGTTTGTTTGTTTGTTTGTTTGTTTGTTTGTTTGTTTGTTTCTTTGTCGTGGGATCTTGCAATCAATTTTTAACCCACTTCCCAAATTCCAATTTATGTATATATTTTTTTAATTGTTTTGTACATCGTCTGACAAAAACGAATAACTTAAGATATAGCTTAAAAATAACTAGAAAATCTTAGTTAATTATAGTAAAAACATGAGTAATCAAGGACACTCATCATTAAAAAGTGCTTGCATGATCTTCGTGTCTAATGAGAATGACGAGAGGTGATCTGATACTGATCGTTTGAGTAGCGTCATTGAAAATCGCATTTAGTCTTTTTCTATTTTAAGTCTTAACTTTCGGACCAAACTAAACGTGCAGAGTTCATGATGTCCTTAATCTGATTCAGGGGATATTCGCATTCTTGCAACGGTGTCTATAGCGCAGAAAAAAGCAAGTCAGGCATGGCACAGTACATAAAGATAGGAAAATTCATCCATAAAAGCAACAGCATCTCTGCAGAGGGGTTTTTCTCACTACATGACATTCACTTCGTGTTAACTATCAAATGGTTTTGATCTTCCTTTTAAAATATTTTTAATTGATTTCTTAGTCAGAGTGCTTATTCAGAACTCTTATTCCCTCCGTATATAGGACTAAATACCCTTGGTAGAGATCAACATCTTGCAGCAATAACCAAGCTGGCCTTTGCCTGCCTGTAAAGAATCTTGTTTGCTTACTTCACTGAGTATGTTACGTCTTTGCCTCGTTGCTTCAGTTGTTCAAAACTTTTGCAGATGAAAGGACTGAGATTACAACAGTCATGTTGTGTTATAAACGAGGTGAGAGTGTGTGAAGTGTGCAATTGAGCGAATGGCAATGCTAATGCCAATGGTGAGAATTGATTTCATGTCTGTTTCATTGTATCACAATGTTGCAGAGCGCAAAAACAGATGCGTTTGCAGAATGAGTTAAAACTTTTCAACATTCTTTAGATTTAAGATTTTGGTGGCAACTTTTATTGGCTAAACAGAGCAAATTAAATGAAAATTTGTAGTAATCAATGTAAGGGAAGAGGAGGAATACATAATCATAAAAAAAAAACATTTAATGGTGATGTAAAATATTTATTTGTTTATTATTAAGACATTAGATGACTTCCCGGGACCCAAAAATATTAATTCTACACTAATTATAGAATATTTTTACAAGTCAACCCCTTCCCACCCCGCTCCAAGATATGATAGGTGTGTTTTACTGATACTATTTATCTCAGCGGTTCCGAACACTGTGGATTTGACACTAATATCGGTTATCTCATATTTCACCCCCTACTCAGTCCCTCCACTAGGGGTACTAGAGGTGTCTTACCGTCGCCATTCATCTCAGTGACCTCGAACACTATTGATTCGACACTAATATCGGTCACGTCATACTTCACCCCCTTCTCACCCCCACCATAGGGCTTCTGGAGGTGTCTTACCGTCGCTATTCATTTCAGTGATTTGGAAAACTATGAATTCAACAGTAATATCGGTCATATGGAATTTCACTCCTTCCCAACACCAATCCTAGGGTTGCGAGATGTGTCTTAACATCACTATTCGTCATAGTGAACTATGACTATATCATCACAGTGACCTGGAACACTATGAATTCGAGACTAAAATCGGTCATGTCATATTTCAACCCCATTCTCACCCACACCACTAGTGCTTCAAGAGATGTCTTACCGTCGCTGTTCATCTCAGTGACCTCGAAAACTATGGATTCAACAGTAGTGTTGGTAATATGGTATGTCACGTCCTTCCCACCGCCAATCCTAGGGGTACTAGATGTGTCTTAACATCACTAGTTATCTCAGTGATCCCGAAAACTATGAATTTGACTTTACAGGGTCCGGCGATCGAAGTGTTACTAACTTCACGCTGCTGTATCTTCCAAACAGCCGATGCCAGCGCGCTTATATTTTGATAAAAGTTAGTTTGTTATGTTTTTTGCAAGTCTACGGAAGCATATCGATTTACGAAGTATTTAAAAGTAATATTCAATATGGAATTCAAACGTAAAAATGCACTGGCTCGAAAGTCACAACCGGGTATTGTCAAAAAGCTCCAGCATTTGAATGTAAATGAAATATCGTTTATCGGATCCATCACACGTTACAACGATACTGGTAGCATCGCAAAACGCCATGGAGGTGGCCTTCCAAAAACAGCGAAATCACCAGAAATGGTTCGCTCAGTGAAGGCATGAATTAAGCGAAATCCACGAAAAAGTGCGTAAAAACTGGCAAAAAATCTGCACGTGTTCGATAGAAGGATCTTACATACACTGAAAAATAAACTTCAATTGAAGCCCTACAGTATACAAAAAGTGCAAGGCTCAAAATGAAGTCAAAGTGAAAATTTTTTTACGGTTCAACAGTAAGTACAGAGGAGTCTGTGCGTCTAGTATTCTGACCTGTGATAAGGATACTTCGGAGATCACGTTCAGAGGAGTCTGCGTGTCCAGTATTCTGGTCAGTGCTAAGGATACTTCGCAGATCACGTCTTCAGAGGAGTGTATGCGTCTAGTATTCTGACCAGTGATAAGGATACTTCAGAGGAGTCTGTGTCGGTCTATATTTCAGAATTCCAGAAGAAGTAGGGTTTTTGCCTTCTTTTATATCACTTGAATCGTAGAAACCGTGAAAACCCCATTCTTGCTTCGTTCCCACGGTTCGTCCAGAGTCCCGCCGTGTCCGTTATGCTATGCAGGATCACTTCGCTTCGTTGTCTTTGCCTGTGATCTTTTGCTTGTGTATTGTTGTTGTTGCGTGCGCATATGTGATCCTTTTTTTTGTTGTTGATTGACGAGTTGCACTTGTTTTGCATTATTTGTGTGCTCATATGCTGACGTTTGTCATGTTCTGAAAACTCACATAAATAAATAATTTAAGTCGACCGTTTTTCAATTGAAAATCCATTTTGTTTTACATATATTTTTTAGCTTTGCACCCCTGTGTATGTGCCATTAAACAATAACTGTGCGTTGCCATCGTTGTTTTAACCATTCCTCCGTCCGTCTGTCAACCTTTAATAAACCGATGATTGTGTTTTGAGTGGCTTGGTATGGGATATCAGATGTGATGCTTGTTCATTGTCTCCTCTTTAGAGTTGTCTTCTTTACTTCGATTACTTGTGCAAACGAACGAACCAGAGGAATGCTGCTACGCGAAGATGACGACAGCGACAAACGACAACGACAACGACTCTATGAGTAGTCATGTCCACAATAATCAGCTTCAGCTCCCATATTCCAGACGTTTGAGCGAGAAAAACTGTGTTGGGAGTGGGAAGTTTCTCAAAAACTTGTTACAATCTGTAATCGATTTGTGGCATCAGGTGAGGGTGCGATAGGTATCTCTGCTGGAATGGGAATGAGCACACACACCAGTACCTCGACCACGACCAGAGACTATAGAGGCTGATCTGGTTCCAAGCAAAGCAAGCAAGCAAGCAAGCAGGCGAGCGAACCAACAACGACCAAACAAACAGCAGGTAAACTTTGCTCTTCTACACACAATTCCAGCGATGCTGCTCCACAGCCAGATACTGAGCGTTCAGCTTCCAAATTGTTTATTCTTCGTTGCTGCCCAACTTTTTGTTGGAATTTTAATGAGTTGAAAGTTGAAATTTTATGCATACGATCCTTTGTGCCGGCCGGTAGTGTATGCTTTGCACTTTGATGGCATTTATAGCGCGTGGGCGGTTTGTAGTTTCCTCTGAGGCCAGATGATTGGGAATACAAACACAACACACGAAAGCAAATGTTTTTCTCGTTTGGCTTTTAATTTCAAAAAAGTTGTAAGGGATTGTGAGGTGCAACACGCTCCAACTACATAATGATTGTACTCGTAATATGATGACAAAGTTTTGGTCCGTCCAGATATCTGTCTGTGCAGTAGTTGCCTGGTGTGTGGAAATGTGTTGACAACTAAAAGGAACCTTTATACACACATTGCAGGATGTATTCCTCAATGACCGTTTAGGTATTTATCGTGATGAACTTTCGAACAAAATTGATTTTTTTAAGCAACGTTCATTACATAATTAATTTGTTAATGGACTTTAAGGCAGAAAAAAGCATTATAAAGTCTACGAGCGTTACCGCGATGTCGACATCGTGAGGAGAATTAAGCTCGGTATAGGCTTCGGTGGGCAGGACACCTAGCTCGCATGAGCGAAAAGGACCCTGCTTGGAAAGTCCTTTGCGGTAGGATTTATGGAACACAACAGCGAGGCCAGCCAAGCCTACGCTGGAAGGATGGCGTGGACCAGGGCGCCAAGAGTTTAGGGATGCCAAGAGACCGGACCCCCGTTGTAGAGCCAAATGATGATACATTTATTTCCGTAATTTTATTCTTCTGCATTCAAATTGTAAACTATGTGAAGGTGGAAATAAATAAAAAAATTAAAGTATAGCGTTTGCCTTCGAACCTTCCGTACGCACTAACCACTAGAGCTACGGCGCCCATGGGGGGGAGGATCTGTTTTTGTACCGAAGAAATAGTTTTACCCAAACATTCGTTTTTAAAGCCAACTTTATGATTTGGAGAAAATGTTCTAAAGCAGAGGTATAATCACAAAAGAGTACGAAATTCAGTTTCACGCAGTGTGGGCCCACAAAAAATTTTTCCGACAAACGTTGGTGGGCGGAATTTATTAGTCTACCGCGAACTTGCTCTTTTGCAAACCTATAGAGTGTGGTTGCACGACTTAAAATCAATGGAAAATTTAAACAATTGACCCAATTCATTCCCAGCGAAATCAGCAAATCAGCCCAATAAATTGCAATATGTTTTTGCACTGTGGGGCGCTACTCCAATTAACACAAATTTCGCGCATTCGTTTGCCTTGCATTTTAGTTCTTTATGTTCTTCCACTCGTGCAATGAACAACCGCAGAAAAAAAAAACTTTTTGCCAATAAACAATAAAAAAAAATCTGTTTAGTTATGTGATGTTTTCGGTTTATTTATTTGATCGATTTGCTCTTATTTGGTCAAACACAAAGCAATGCCAATTCGGTTCCAATTATAACAAATCGTTTGTTCTGCACCTATATCGCTCGTTTTCGTTCCGTGCTCTCAGTGCATTTAGATATACGCTTTGTAGTCCTTCGGCAAACTTTGGAAATCCTGCAACTGTCTCTTTGAAAGTTGTCATCAAAACGGGCAGATACATGACAAATTCCTTCAAGTGACCAATAAAGGAATTAAAATCGAAGTTATTGGTTGTTGTTGTTGGTTCCTTATCAAAGCTGAAGTCGCTTAAGGATGCACCGAGTGAGAATTGTGATCCTTAATTGGCAAAACACACGGTACGATATTATAAAATGTCCAAGTAACTTGATTTTTTCTACAACTTACCACTTAGAAAGAGCGACAAATATATTACCAAGAAGATGTAGGCACTTTCCATGGCAGATGTTAGAAGTTTATTGTCGTCGTAACAATAAACTCTAAAGTTTATATAAATTTGATTGTTACTCGTTCACTTTTTTATTTTAAATGGCATTCATTGCCGTTTTCTGGTGTCAAGTGGAAATTTATTCCGCATTAACTGTTTTCCGCGTTGTTTTGCTGATTCGGGTGCCAGGTGTTACTTTGGTTTTTGTCACCGTACTTTGTTTGTTAAATAATCAACAATAACAGAACAAAAAAATAACGTGAAATATATTGACATTAATTCTTTCTCTTCTCTTAAGTATTTAGCCATACCAACCGCTTCGTACCGCTACATTACTTGCACTATCTATAAAGTGTTAAAAATATCTTATTCTGCAGGTGCAGTCACAAGGTTTTACTCCCATTAATGTACAGCTTCCCCATAATGCTTTCATAAGCAGCATAAAAGATTATTAAAGAATTATGTAATGCATATTGGTACACCAGATATGTTTCCTTCGTTCCTTCGTCTGTATATCGAAGTTTGTAGAGAACTATTTCGGTTAATCAAACATCTAGAATTTAAAAAAAAACGTTCAACAGTTAAAAGATGGCAAGCCAGTCTATCGGAGCCATTATGTGTTACTGGTGGTCGGTAACCGGGAAATTCCGGAAATTGAACTCCCTAAAAACACATCTCTATACGATGCACGATGTACCGAATTCCTAAAAATTCTCCTAAATCTGATCAAGGCCAATGAAATATAAGTATTGTTGCAATCGCTGGAATGCAATCTCAAGGACGTCAGGGGTGGCGTTGAACTGTCACACCTCTTTCAAGGAGATGAGCAACTGTATCGGCATCCGTTTAGTCTGGGTTCCCGGTCACTCCGATATCGTTGGGAACTGTAAGCCAGACGAATTATCTAGAAATGGCAAAAAGCTTCAACTGCTACCGTAAAGTACAGGTATAGGAAGGCCATTATCAACGGTTAAGTTAATGATCAGGAAAAAGGCGGAAACAATAAGAAACGAGAGGTGGGTTGGCCTAAGCTGGACTTAAATCGCTCTAGAGCGATATATATGATTGTTGCAATGAAATATAAGTATTGTTGCAATATTTATTAAGGATTTAGACCTTCAAGTATACAACGTAATTATATGATTGTCATTTCATATTCAGTCACAGACCATAGTTTGAGAAAAACAAACACGACAACAGAGTGTCTAGAAGGAGGAGTATTATCTCCCCATAGATGAACTCATTCAGCGACAAGCTAAGGCGGGAAACTATGCCCAGGACTACGCAGACGATATAGTCACAGTTTGCAAAAGTGCTATGTGATATAATCAAAAATCGGGTTAAAAATGACGAGCAGGTGTTGTCAAGAAGTGAAGTGAAGAAAGACGACACTAGTCACCTTCACCAAAGCTGCAGTCAGTTACCTTTAAGGGAGAAGTAATTGCTGGCAACTTGGGTGGACGCCGTGGCTCAATGGAAATGCGTGTGGCTACTGAGCAGTAGGTTCGTGGTTCGAATCCCAGTAACACCAAAAGTATTTTTCACGGTGTCCCACCTCTCGCGAATGGGTGATTAACATTCCGAGAGTTAAACTTGTCACGGAAAGCTTCTCAATTCGCTGTTCGGAAGCGGCCTTTAATTGTAGGTCTCTTCCATTTGTGTCCAAAAAATAAAAATGCGCAACACAAATGGTCGCGAGAAGCTAGGCCTTGGACGGCAATGGTTTGTCGCGCTGAATATTATTATTACTCGTATTTTTGTTGACTGACTTTTTGTTTCCTGGTGTAGAAAACAGAATTCAAGTGTTCAAGAGGAAGTGGATGTCAACGACAAAAGTTCGTTAATCATATTTGGAAGATCCCATATGGAATTTTTCTTATTTATATACGAGTATATAATGGAAATCAAAAACTATTATTAATTTAAATTGAAACTGAAAAAATGCAAATATTCCAACCGACACCATCAGCCAGCACCACATTGTCAATTGATTTCGTTGAACAGTCTGTTTATTCACAGCTCACACTCATGATGATGATGATGATGTGATGGCGCATGAATATCTCTACTTTCAGTGGCAGTGAGCGACGATACCCAAATTAATTGTAATTCAGTAACCGGATAAGCATCAGAAGAGACATTGATTGATGGAAGATGGATGGTTAAGTCCATATGACAATAGGTTATGAAAGTGCAGCCTACAACCGGATTCAAATGTAATGAGTAATTGGCATGAGCTGGGAATGGAGAATTCTTAGAAATTCTTTTCAATCATTTTAATTGGAAAATTGGCACACTTTATCATCATTTCAGATGATTGATCAGAATGTAGTAATAAGTTGTATTTCTAGGAAATGTACCTACTCTCGGAACAATTCGCGGTACAGCAACTGTCTTTTGGATTTACGTGAGTTACTGCCAGGAAGGCTCTACCCCACTGTCCTATTCGGACACGGATTAGTTATACGACAATGAACGTCCACCCATAGACAAATATGCTAGTATTAAGGATCATGACCTGTAAGAAAGAATATGAAAAGTCAAAACTGTGTGAACGTTTTTCAAATGTATCCATAGCCTACATATTCTTGCAGATTTATAACTGCCGTCACCGCTCACCAGCCAATACCCACCGGTAATTGCTCTTTGTAAAGTTTAAAAATCAAAAACTTTCCAAAAGGGTTCTTCCGATAGGGGAAAAGGATACCAAACAGCCAGCAAAACACCACCGGGTGCTCGTGAAAGTCTATCAATCATGCATTCACCGAACGTCCGTTCGTCAGTTGTACGGAGCTCGTTTTCGAGAATCTCTGTGATGGATGTAAGGATGCGAGTATGCCCGTATGAAAAACAAAGAAAATTCTTTACAAATACTAATGCAGACGAGTGCATTTGCAAAGCATTTGCTAGCCGTTGGATTATTACTGAAGCGCTTTTTTTCAACGACAGAGACGGCAAAACTTTTACTTTAAGGCAAAAACAAAAAACAGTTTATAATTCTAGAAAACGTGAAAACCGCACTGTTCGTGCTTAGCATTGAGCAAAGGATGTTCTTTTGTTTTGTTTCATATAAAAAAAAACGCGCAGGTGTGAATGGAATAATTGATTATGTTCTGTGGATGTGGAATGTATGCTTCGTGGGGTTTCATTCTTTAATTAAAACCACTCAACGCGAAGAGCTTTTGTTTTTTAGGTACGGCTGTGAAGGAAAAACATACCAGTAGTCCATTGTATTGATCCTTAAAGGAAGAATTTGTTTTTTTCTTTTTTATTGTAAATAATTTTCTTTCCTAAAATATAAAGCCTTTCAGATTAATTGACTTTTTTTCAATTCAATTCAATTTATAAATAGTACAACGAATATTGTGGTTTTTGTTTTGTGAATTCAGTGTCGTAGTTCACAAATAAAGTTAACAAAAAGCAAATAAATAATTGAATTACAACAGGGTTTTCAATAAAAAACGCCCGATTATGTTGTTTTAATTAAAAGAGGTTCTGTTTTATAAAGCGAACAAAAGCCATACATCAAGACACCTACAACGTTGTCAGAACCAGCAATAGAATGTCGAAGAAATTTAAATTTTCGGAGGGATTCATAAGGTAGTGTGTTAAGCCCCCCTCTATTCGTCTGTACAATGGAAGACGCTATACAATGCCGAGAAAGAATAAAAAGTTTAATTGCTAGCCCGAATGACGAAGCTAATAACCAGACCAGGCTAGGGCAGGATGTTTTTTCTAAATGCTTTTATATTAACTTCCCTGTGTCTTTCTGTCGGTTTATTTGTCAGTCTGTCACGCTTTTTTCATTACAAATCTGTGAGTAAGTCTTTTGAGTGGTCTTCAGGAGGGTCTTAAGATGAGTTTTGAGGTGAGTCATGAGGCCTTCAGGTGGGCTTAGAGGGGATCCTGAGGGGGTTTAAAGAGGGTTTTGAGTGGGATGTTGGTTGGCTTTTGAAGTAGTTTTGAGGGCGTCTTGAGATGATGTTAAGGGAGTATTAAACGGGTTATTGAGACCACACTCAAGTCTTGAGAGCTTGAAGACAGTTTGTGTGGAGTCTTTAGATGGTCTTTAGGGGATTTTGTGGGGGTTTGAGGAGAGTTGGAGAGCGTCTTGAGTGGGGTTCTGAAGGTTTTGAGAGGTGTCTTAAGGGAGTTCTGAGTGGATCTTCAGAGGGTATTGAGGGAGTCTTAAGGAGATATTAAGGAGGTCTTGAGATGGGTCTTGAGGGCGGTTTACGGGAGTCTTGAGATGTTCTTGCGGTGGTTTTAATGTGGGTTTGAAAGGGTCTTGATGAGGTTTTTGCGGGGTTCTTATGGGGGTTTATAACGGTTTGAGTTTGGGTCTTGATTCTTAAGACGGTTTTGATGGGGGTTAAGCAAATCTTGAGGAGGGTTTTGAGGGGTTCTTAGGTCCTATTTTACCACCTTACACACGACCTAGAGCGTTGAAATTTTGTGATTATTGTAATTGAAAATTATTAAAATTTACAAAAAAAAAATTGTGTAAAATTTAAGAAAATATTAATATTTTAAATTAAATTTTCTATTATAAATTTTTTTTTACTACTTAATTATAAAAAAATTAAATGAAAATTAGAATTTATTAATTGGAATAAGTACCTATAAAGTATATACTATAAAATAAATGTTGGTATTACTATAAGTCCAAAATATATTTCACGTATGACGCGTGTCGTGTTTTGTGTGTGGCACGCGTTGACGGTTTGAAATCCCGCCATTTTTTCGTTTTTCAGGTCTTTTTTAACCACCTTTCGCACGACCTAGAGTGCTGAAATATTGTGAGCGGCTCAATGCCCATTTTGATATCCCACTTTTGACGCGTGTCGCGTGTGGCGCTTGTGAAGCGTGGAAAAGAGAAAATTCTTTGAAATAGCCCCGATCTCAAAAACGGATATTTTGGCGATTATTACCAAATACAAAAGTGTAACACTTTAAAATTGTAGCCCCCTCCATAAAAAAGTTTCTCTTCAAAAACCTAACATTCGTAAAATGGCATAAATCATTTTAGTAATAAGCTACAAACAAATCTATATAGTAGATGTATCAATTAAGGTCTTGTACTTGCACCCTCCAAGTTCGGCTTGATAGACTAATAAAGTATTCATAGCTTCCATATCGGTCAGTGAATCTTGCTGTACTTGTAGTTCATTACAGAAACATCAAATACGCTCATTGTTTTTCTAATTTCCTTTCTGATTCCTTAATGATGACGCTGTTCTTCCGATTGTAACACAACAATAATGAACTGCTGCCAATCTACCAATGGAAGCTGTCGCCAAGTCGCGTCAGTCTACCTAGACACAATCTGGTGCTGTTGATAACTTAACTAACTACTGCTCATGTTCATGTTGATGTTCATATGAAGCTTGCAACAATTCACATGTAGGTAGAAAACAAAAGTCGAGGTAATGCACCTAATTTCGTTCACTTATCTCGATAAATCTTCGATTCTTCATCCACAAATCAAAGCAGGAAACAAACCGCAAATAGAGTTCAGCGAGTTCGTGTTATTTCCATGCCAGCGCCGCCGCCATCTCTCGCATCGCATCCCGCCCAATAAGCCCAACAAAAATAGCCACAACATGATTTTCTGTGGTTACGTTCATCATATTGTGATTAGCCGAGAGTTGTGTTTTATGCTGCAGTTCGATGGAATAGTTGGGAACGTTCTCCAGAGCTGCAGCATAACTAATTTTGCTGATTGGCCGAACAAGCAAAATATGGAGCAGCATACCATTACGGAAGTATTGAAGTCCACATGCAACAGTAGTTTGAGTTCGTATTTTTTCTGCTACCCTACCCTACTCGAAACCCGTGAATCAAAAATTGCTTAACTATCACTTTGAATAAAAGTTTCCAACGTTAAAGATGGGAATAAAATCAAATACTCGTACAAACCGCTTAAGATGTTCATAGGAAAAGTTTTCCAATATGGGCGGCAGCGGCGAAAAGTAATTTCGATATCCTTGTACCTTGGTGTTTTTTTTCGGTAACATGTTACAAAATACGACGCTGCGATTACAGGACAACTTTGATTTATAACTTTGGGTAAATTCTTATGTCAGCGGAAAATATATGTGCGAATTTTATTACCTCAAGTCGTCCTGTATCCTCGTAGTTGTCGTGTCTGAAGAAGTTTCTCCCACTAGCGAACGCCCGCATATTACCAAAAATATAAATCAGAATTCTGTTCAACTTTGGACAGCTCTGTAAGCCAGTGGATTTTTCTGCTAGGATTTTAGTGTACATACTCGTATACGAGTATAAGGAAGGACCACACTTAGTGTATGAGAAATGTGATAACCAACACGCCGACCTACCGCATGTGGTGCAGATAATGAACGAAGGATCCCCATCGTGGGGATACTTTAAATGTGAGATTTTTTTTTGTTGGTGGATGTAATTGTTATTTTAAGTAAATAGGTAAATTTTCATTAAATCTATTATGTCGGCTTAAATTTTGTAATTGCTTTAAAATTTAGGAAGAAAATGTTGGAAACAGAAAAACAGATAAGCAAATAATGTTTAGAGAAGAGAAAAGAGGAAGGATAAGCTGATGGAGGAACAAATAGATAAACGGGCATAAAGATAGACGGAAAGACACTCAAATTAACAGAATCGCACCCTTATAATGCTATGCTAGCAAAAAAAAGATGTCTATGAGCCTGTGTATCATAATGATGTGGAAAAACGGAGCTTGACAGAGCATTCCACATACGTGTTGTACGGCTGAAAAACGAATCCCTCAACTCAACTGTATGTCCGAAGATAGGCTTGAGGGTAAACTGATGAGCTTTTATATCCAGGCTGTTCTCCAACTTCTCGGAAAAAGTCCATCCAGAAGAATAGGATAGATGGAAAAGCTTACGCAACTGTAATGCCATCTTGGAGAACACCTCTTCTAATTCGTTTAAAACTCTAGCAACTGCACGAGTACGAATAAAAATCTGTCCCATAGAGTGTTCAATATTCGGAGGTACAGGCGACAGCGATGTATTATCTGGAAGTGTGGAACTAGCTGCAAAATGCGCAGCAAACAGATTGGTTTTGCCCTCAGCGCTGACAGCTTGAATGTCATTGAAAATTGCAATTGGCGACGAGGTTGTATTTTTAATTCTTTTCACGAAAGACCAAAATTTACTGCCTTTGGGACTTTGTAGTATTTTTTTACATCAACTTTTGGTCGTAGGCGAATTCGACTCGCCCCGAGGTGGGCATTGCAATCATTTCTGGCTCGTTTGAAGTTTATTTGGTTTTCTCAGTTTGTAAAACCGAAAGCATACCTCTCGAATTCTAGAGGCCTTTTTACAGCAAGAATCATACCATCCATCTTACTTTGGCTTGGCAGACTTTTTCTTGGAAGGTATAAAGTCTCTCATATCAATAAGAATGATGAGATGGCATCAGCGGCGCCATCCACGATACTGTCGGGGAACAGTAGCGACTTCTACTCCTTCTGACTGTTCTAGACAGCGTTATTATGCAAAATAACATCGATGGTCAACGACCAACAACATCCAATGACGCCTCGGTGAACGACTCAACGATTTTGGACTCCAGGAAATAATGGATATGCCATACCTTGCTCAAGAAGGATGGCTATTTTGCAAATATGGCCCTTGAGTGGAATACACATGGAACTCGCAATATTGGTGGCTCAAAAAAGCAGATGGCGCAGGTCCGAGAATATCGAGAAGCAGTAGTGGCGGCTCTGCATTGCGATGGATTGAAAAACTACTGACTGCTCAAAACTTGGTTTGAGCCAGTAGCGCAACAATCAAGTTCGTTATGTAGTGCTTGCTCTACCTCCTAGTGGTGGTCCCCGGGCAATTATGTGTATAAATCCTTATATATGTAGGCTAAAATTGCAAGTGCGAGCGGTCTAGCGTTTCTAGTCTGGGTAACGTGGGTTAGCACGGTTCCGAAAAATGCCCGCTACTGAAACCGACACAACGCCTCGGATAAGTCATTATCGAATAATGACGGCTTTTGGCTATTGTACCCGGACTAAGATTGTTTTCTGGAATGTGAGGACGCTCCTTGACTTAGGGAGTGAAGGACCTCAAAATGTCAGATTTCTTCAACTGGAACGTGAGTTTCTTCGATAAAATTTGGACATACTGGGAGTGAGTGAAGTAAGATTGTTCGACGCGGGAGAGTACCAACCCCCAACGTGTAACGATGTACTTCGCGCAGCTTTATCTACTGGAAACGGAGGAATTCGTTGGACTCTTACATCTCAACTCAAACATCTGGACTACGCTGACGACGTTTGTTTACTCTCACACAGGATTATGAAGCTGCACCATATGACAACAAATGTGGAAAGGGAGGCAAATGTTGCGGGTTTGAAGAACAATACTGCCAAAACCGATGATTACGGCACTAACTCTGTAACTCAAGTTAACATTGCTGGACAGTCGGTAGAGAGAGAGTAGAGAGTTTCCAATATCTTGGGAGTATTGTCTTCTCGACCGAAGGTAGAACCGAACAGGAGATTGTCAACCGAAACGGCAAAGCTGATTTAGTTTGGAATGATGTCCATGATATGGCGAAGCAATGCGATCAGCTTAAACACCAAGCTGCGACTGTTCTGTTCAAATATTGAATCTGTCCTGTTGTATGGGTGTATCACTTGGAAGGTGACCGCTACTATCACAAAAAGATTACAAACGTTCGTAAATAGGTGCCTACGGAACATCTTAAAGGTTTTCTGGTCTAACCTGGCCTACGCAAAGCTATGGAATCCGTTACCTCAGGATGGTAGAAGAACGGGTCGTCCGGGAAATACATGGCGCAGAACATTTAAGGAGCAGTCACGACAAGGGGAAGAGTTGGAGAGAGCTATAGCTCATTATCGGGAACCGCACGCGATGGCGGGTAGGCTTAGTAGAGGCCCAAGGACCACAAGGGAATATAGGACATAAGTAAGTAAGTAAGTAAAGTAGTGGCGGCTGACACAGAATCGACTAAGATGCAGGGAGTTCGTGTCTGCTCTGTGCAGCTATATTTGTTCTATAGAGATTCTTGTTTATTTATTTATTTACATTTGAATAAATATTAAGACAACTTAAAAAAAAAACACCTGCATCGTGCATCTGTTTCAGAAGAGTATGAGTTATTCTGTGGCGTGTGACGTTGCCAATTTGAATGCCTGATGCATTGTTACTTTTGAATCGGTGTTAAAACGATGACCACAAATCACACCAACTGTTATAATCTTCTTATAGATATTTAACTTATTGTGGTTTTCTAGTACATTGTAGATACAAAACGATTTGCAGCAAACATCTCTACCAACCCCTAAAATCTTTGTTTGCAAAACACCAAACCCAAACTCTAAGACAAGATTATCCCAAGTATAAGCAAAATGTATGTTCGTGCAATTACTGTTAGTAATTAAGGGAAAGTAAATAATTTTTAATAAAAATAAAAAAGAATTCCAGAACATATTGGGCCGAATAAAGAGGCCAGTCATATATTGAACAAAAGCGGTTACCATTGCCCAACTAAAGCAATTAAAAGGAACCCCAGATTCTCTATAGAAAGTTGAAAACGATTACATTCGATGTGAACGTTTTGTGGTTGACAGCTTAAGGCAAAATAAAGGTGGCTTAATCTGCAGAGGTCGTTGTATACCTGTACAGATAATCACAAAGAAGTTGATTGACCCTGCGGCACTTAATCTAATTGAATATTTTTCTGCTATCCTGCTATCGTTTCGTTCTTCTTTTGGGAAATACATCCCTACATACATCCCAGTGAGAATTTATCTCCAGTTCCAGTCGTGTTGCACACGTGTATAGATATTTCAAAATGTCCTTTAGTATATATCGATGGTACAATGTATCATCTCTATAGCGAGAAAAAAAATCGAAATTCAATTGCAACGAATAAGAGATAGGGATTGGATGTATGTTCTCGCAATCCCATATAGATACTAAGTCACGTGTTTCTTTATTTTATTCCATCTACGAGTGTGATCATCAGGCAGGGTAAGGATTCATAATAGAAATCAATCTTCGTTATCTTATTTGTTAAAGAATAACTCCACAATTCGTCCCTTGGCTGCCTGTCGTATCCGCAACCGAACAAATGGTTGGGAAAGGACTCAACAAACTTTAGAAACCACAATTAGCTCCACAAACATCTCAAATGCTCATAGACGAAATCTATGTGTGTGTTTTGCAGGCAGGCTCACATGTCATCATTTTCCAGTAATTTGATTTTTTTTGATTTCATTTGTCCTTCATTCATAGGCAATCATGTTTGCTTACAGAACACACCAACGATCTTTATTCATTTTCTTGTGCAATCAATTATTTCAATCATATGACGGAAGACTTAGAAGACTCTCACACCGAGTTAGGTAAGTTTCTTACAGTAAATATTGATAAGCTATGATATTGATAACTATGTTGAACATTTTGAATAGATCTTTACATTTTTAGAGACCTCTCAGCTTGGGCTCAGGAGTGATAAGTCCACTGAAGACGCGTTGTTGAAACTGCCAAGCGGAATTTTGTATTTTATATCCTTATCCTTATCCTTACTTTCTTACTAATATTATAAATGTGAAAGTAACCCTGTCTGTCTGTCTGTTACCTTTTCACGGCTGGACCGATTTGGCCCATTTTTTTGAAAAAATGTTCGTATTAGTCCGGGGATGATTATAGGAGCCTGGAAAATTGGAAAATTCGGGAAACACTTAAAAAATGTCGTTTTCCATGGAATTTATGTATGAACTCGTGACTGGAGGTTATAGGCTACAATTTTGGGTCAGTGGCGGGTAGGTGGGGGTGGTGTGCTGTTCTTTTAGTAGGGTAGCGGCCAGTTTGGTTGGGTCAGTAGGGTGTGAGGGGCAGTCACACACAGTGTAGAGTTGGAGCGTGAGCCCCGCGCTTGCCTAGTTTTTGCCATTAAGCATACTCATGAACTATGTACCATTCAGCAGTCCTCTCTACGAGAGTAAATCGCAGCCCCCGCGTTGCATCCCCAGAACGAGCTGGGTCCTCAACCACAATTGTTCTCAGACTGGTCGAACCTTGCGGCCGGCCTTGTTGTCTGTGACCACGGACAATTCCCGCGGTACCAACGCGACCTTGGTGAGGTCTGACATCAAGGGACTCAGCTCTTTCAGAATGAGTGCCTGGGCGACTGCAAAAGCAGACCCTGGCAGCACATTCGTCCGGAACCGCGAACCCCATCATTTGCCACTAGGATTGCCCCAAGTCCCAGGCCTTTGGAATACGAGATTCCCGTCTGTCCCCAATCACAGACCTGTTTAATTGTATGAAATGAACCACTAAATACAAAGACTTGCTCATAAAGATATTCTAAGTACCAGTGCTCCACTTCGGGTCGCAAGTGAGAAGACATTACTCATCCGGAGTATATTCTAAGCACCGACGACCCTTTTTTAATATCCCGTGGTAAAGTCCTGCAACATTCCTATTAAAAAATCATGCTGCAGATGGACCTCACGGGGATGAGGGGCAGTCAGACAACGCCTGTTATGTTAGCTTTTTACTTGGTTACTTATGTCGTATATCCCCTTGTGGTTTCTAGGGCCTCTACTACGCTTACGCGCCATCGCATGCGGTTCTTGGCAATGAGCTTCAGCCCTCTCGAACTCTTCCCCAATTGCCGTGACTCCTCCTCAACTGTTCTGCGCCATGTATTTCTCGGACGACCCGTTCTTCTACCATCCTGAGATAACGGATTCCATTGCATTGCGTAGTTACGTAGCTATGGAACTGTCGCCTTTTCGGAGTGTATGACCAATCCACTGCCTCTTCCGTCGTTGGATGGCTGTGCCTATTGGTTCCTGACCCGTTCTCTGGTAAAGATGTTCTCTAGAGATATCGCAGCTTGGTGTTTAAGCTGATCGCATTGCTTCGCCATATCATTCCAAACACTGATTTTGCTTTGCCAATTCGGTTGATAATGTCCTGTTCGGTTCCACCTTCGGTCGAGACAGTACTCCCAAGATATTGGAAACTCTCTACTCTCTCTACCGGTTGTCAAGCAATGTTAACTTGAGTTACTGAGTTAGTGTCGAGGTTGATACAGTATTTTGGCAGTATTAATCTTCAAACGCGCAACGTTTGCCTCCCTTTCCACATTTGTTGTCATTTGGTGCAGCTCCATAATCCTGTGTGAGAGTAAACAAACGTCGTCAGCGCGTAGTCCAGAAGTTTGAGTGGAGATGTAAGAGTCCAACGAATTCCTCCGTTTGCAGTAGATAAAGCTGCGCGAAGTACATCGCTAATCACCAACAAAAAAAAGGATCGGCGATAGAATGCAACCTTGTCGTACCCCACTTAGGATCTCGAATTCCTCTGACAGCTTTCCTCTATGCAGCACATGACATTTAGAGCCGTCATAGGTTGCTTTAATAATAGCTATTAGTTATCGCAGGAGAGGTACTGCGCAAGGCGAGCCAGATAAACTGTCTGTTGAAACTGTCAAACGCCTTCTCAAAATCGATGAACAGCAGGTGTAGTGGTGAACGGAATTCAACGCACTGTTCAATAAGGATCCGCAGGGTGTTGATGTGGTCGACACATGAGGATCCAATGCGGAAACCTGCCCAGTTTCCTACCGACTTGTTGTTCTTTAGTGCGTTGATCGCGGTAGCTATCTAATCTTTACTTGGAGTTGAGGTGCGAATTCGGGAAATTGTTACTTCCAACAGCTCCGTTTGATTTGGGTGCATATCGTTGGCGAAAACACGGTTAAGCACCATAGAAAAACGAAACGAGTACGGCACCATCTAGGCCTTTCACCGGATGTTGGCTAGAGCGGTGACCACCTGTCAGCTCTTCGGTGATTCTGTAAACGGTTTTGCTATCGCACCTGCTCGCTGGAGCTACTGGCTCAAACCAAGTTTTGAGCAGTCAGTAGTTTCCCGATCAATCGCAATGCAGATCCCCAAAGTTTAGCTTTTGATGGGTCTAAACGGTGTATTCGGGGTGGAGATCGGCGGGTCCCGGGCCGGCGTTACCCGTTAAAAACTAGTTATATCATAAATGGGTGACAAACGGTGAAGTTGATGCGATTTTAGACAATCATGTCCTTAGCCTCTCGCATCACAACCCCTATCTTACGCATCCACGTCGAGTCATTGGAAACTTGTCAATCAAGTGAACGATTTTGGTACACAATCCGATTTCTATTAGCCTGTGGTGGTGACTAAATAAGAAGGGGACTTGCCTTTGTCGGCGGCGCTTCACGTCGACCTAGGTTGCGGTCGGCCAATCACCACTCAACTGAATTAATTGATTCTTGAAATTAATACACGCCGCGGATACATATCGAATTGATCAACAATGACCTTTGGACCACGGAAAAGGAATTTGGAACACTCGCACGCTCGTCAAGACAACAACTCATGCACAATTAACAAAAGAATTTCTTAAATAGCATCTAGAGAATCAAATACCATCTTAGATCAACTACGGAAGAGTGACATCGTTATTTTGATGGGTGCCCTTAACGCAAAAGTAGGCAGTGATTGGGAACATGTCATGGGAAAGCATGGGCTTGGTTCAATGTGAACAATTGTGAAAGGTTTGCTGATCTATGTTCTGATCGCAACCTAATCATTGGAGGCACAATGTTTCCCCACAAAAACATCCACAAAGCCACCTCTTCTGATCACATGTACAACAACCAGATTGATCACATCGCTATAAGCCGCAAGGTGTGATCATCGTTGCTGGACGTAAGAACCCGTAGAGCAGCCGACGTCTACAGCGACCACCACCTTGGGGTTGGCAGTGTGCGATTGAAGCTCGCGTTCCGCTCCACCACACGAAGTCAAACAACGAGAAAGCCAGCTGAAGAAGCACTGAAAGACCACTGTTAAACGGAACAGACACATTATCTACCTACATTTATGTTTTGTCCAAACTAACAACAAATTAAGTTTATATGAAATGATTTGGTAATTTCTTAATTACCTGACAAAACATTACCATTACTTCTAAATAAGCATTTTACCCTAATGGCATTATCAGAATCAACCAGCATTAGTTTGGAAAATGGTTTTTGTATTCTTGATATTACCACCCGCTCTGCTTTATCATTTTTGAAGAGTACAACATCAGATACAGTCACGCAACCACCACACCCTTTATAATTATTTAACTTTGTTCTTAACCATGTTATCCCTTCATTTACATTCTTCTTTTCAAATTTTTACTTATCTTTAATTTAAACAAATCTTATACGTTATAAAAAAAAGGGAACATATGTCGGTCGCTTACCTAATCCAACACTTTCTTCTACTTTCGGCACTTTGTAACAATGCGATTAACTACAAGATGTAATGCGTTATCTTTCGTAGAAGTGCCATAACAATGGCCTATGCAGTATTCAAATATCTCCTACTATTTGAACTTTTTACTAAGAGCAATGATGTAGCGCCGAAAGCATTGCTCCTCTTGAAGATAAACTGGTTCAACTGATAAGAATAAGATTCCAGGAATTGTTACATCTTTGCCGCTACCTTGGCTGCGTAAACAAATGACTTTTATGTGTTTGGATTTTCATTTCTAGTTTTATTTACAGTCGTCACTTTAAATATTACTTCTGTATATTCTTTGAATATAAATAACAAAAATTGCATTGGTATCAATTTTCTTCTACACTAAATTACTGCAAGCTAATGTGGCTTTGCGAAACTTGGCATATTCAATTGAAGTCCTTCTTTGGCTTCAAAAAATGTATACGACAGCGTTATAGTGTCTACAAACTCCATTTTTGGGTCACGAACGAATTCAGGATCGATATAGAAAAAAACTGGCATATCCACCTAGAGGGGATGTGGTTATAAAATGAAAATCTTATAAATAAGTAAACTATCTTACATCCTCGTGTGGATTCAATTGCTGTTCCTCAAAGCAAAAACATTGGATCTTATTAAAATATGCTCCCGCTTCAAATGGTATCACATTGTACGTGCTGATGCCGGTAACTGGATGATCTGTGGGATTCTTTGCTGTGTAAAATGCAAGTGCTGTTTCACCAGGCACCACTTTTATTTCGTATTGCTGCGGCTTGAAATTCCATCGCATTGAAGCACCAATGTCAGCATTGAAACGAATACTCAGAATGCGATCTTCAACTTTTTGCATATTTTCCACTTTTTCTGCATCGTGTCCGATTGAGGTAGTACCGCCGTAACTGTAGGACTGAAATAAGTATCGTTTTAATGAACCAATCATTTCAACTGCATTGTTATATAAATAAATATTTGCTGATGAAATTCTTCCTTTACCTGACAGAACATCCTGTACAGCGGCACAGCAGCATAACTAAATCCAACAACTAGAACTCCTCCTGCCGTCACGTAGTACAGCGTTGACTTTGCATTAAACTTTCGTGTTGAGTCAGTTTTTGGGGCTCCACCACCAACAGTTGATTGAGCACGACCGGCCAGTTTCGCTTTTGCCACTTTCGAAGCTGAATAATGCCAACATTTCGCATGTATACTTAACGCCAACCGGGACATTGTTAGAGGCTGACTATTTTTTAATTCACTAAAATAGATTAATTATTCCATTGACATGTTTGCCATATATAAATTTAATATTTTCGTTTCTCCTAAAGAACAGCACAGCTTAGGACTAAGGTTAGTTATAGTAACAACAGCTGTTGTGTTAATTATCGTTACAAACGACAGCCGCTGTACAGCCTTATGTCAAAATTTATTCTTATTGTCAATTGCCATATGATATACGATACGATTATACGATATTTGATTTTAAGGGTGGGTACATACACGAATTTATATTTAATTCTGTAGCCGTTTCTTAGCAACGAAATTGTAAACAAAACAAAGTAGCATTTCGTTAATTGTTCGGATTATTATTCATAGTAGTTATAAGTTGTAGATTCTTTCCGAAATGAATTTTAATTTGGACGATCCTCTTGCAGATTTATTCAGCGATAACAGCAACGATAACGATAGTTTTTTCGAGAGTAATCCTTCTACGAAAAAAATAAAAACACCGACTGCCAAAACTCGAGGAAAATCAGGAGAAGCACGGCCGTTAAAGACTGATGTAAATACTACTATTAGGCCCATAACAAGTAGCACTCCTATGACAGTAAAGCAAGTAGCTTCAACCGAACCTACTGAAGATGACGACATCTATTCTGATCTCGGATTTGATCCAAAAAAGCCAAAGTCCAATATAAAAGGAAATAAAAAGAATCTGTTTGATGACTTACTTGGTCCGATGGACTCTATGAAACCACAAGCTCCTGCTTCTCGTGAAGAATCTTTAAAATTGCCAATATCTCGACAATCTACAGATACCACTACCACTGAGAATTCAACAAATCAACGTCCGAAAACAGCCACTGGTCGAAGATCTTCAGGAACTTCAGGAAATAGTCCACTGGATATTTTTTCAATAACAGCCAATCCAAGTCGTAGTAGAAACGAACCAAAACCCACCGTCGATTGGCTGGGACTTGATTTAGACTCTGGTAGTAAGGCACAATTACAAATACCGGAAAAAGATCCTGCATTAACAATACAACCTGAACAAGCGCTACCATCGGTACCGTCCGACCAGCCAGAGAATGTAGAAATATTAAAAATACCTGACGTAAACACAGAGGAATCGAAAATAATTATTACAACGGCAGCACCTATGGACCCAACCCAAACGGCTTTCCTTCTGGACACAATTAATTTAGAGGCGCAAAACACTCTCGAAGCTATCCAGCAAAAGGAATCACATTTATCTCTTGCTGCTCAAATGAAAGGCCAGGAAATAGCTCTGCTCGAAATGCAGAGGAAACAGCAGCATCTACTTGCTCAACAAGAGTCACAATTTAATGGACTTTTGCAAAAGCAGCTACTTCGTCAGAATCAATTGGAACAAAATCTTAAAGCACAGCAGGATCGCATTAATGAACACATTCAGTTGCTTATGAGCCAATCATCTATGTCGACAGGGTTTCAAGGGGATTACAGTTATACTCAGAATCCTAAAACACCACAGCAACAAAAAAGCTCTGTTGAAGTGGTTCAGTTGGAAGAAGATGTTAAGAGGCTCGAATTGGAGAGACTTCGCCTTGAAGATTATGTTTCAAGCATCAATAAAAATTTTGAAAAAGAAATCGAAATGATTGAGAATTCCTACAGGTAAATACGCAGTAAATACATTCAAAATACACCTCAAATATTTATATTTCCTTTAGAAAACAAATTAAACTTCTCAATGACCATACGGCATCGGTGGAGGCTCGTCTCCAAGGAGAAATTGAATCTCTGCATACATTTTATACGAAGAAATTGGACTCTATGGAAGTAGAAAAGCAAAATTTAAAGACAGAATTAGAACTAAGTGTAAGCACGATAAAACAGGAACATAGCGAAGAGATCCGCAGGTTGAAAAGCTCTCAGGAGGAAGACTTGGAATCATTGAAAGACGATCACAGGCGAATGCTGGACACTATTCGAGAATCGAAGCTTTTAGAATTTGCTGCAGTTCAAGATAATGGTTCATATCTCAACACCCTGCGGTTAGCCTCAAATAACCTAGAGACAGTTACTGGAGGGCTTCAAACTTTACGCGATGAACTGCAAAATAAAATGGACTTTCTTCATAAGGAGCGTGAACACAGACTCGAAGTGCGGGAGAAAAAACTAGAAGACACCGAAAGACGATTAAAAATGATGGAAGATTTCGCTGAGGATGAAAAAACTCGTCTAATGGAATTGGTCAGCAGTCTGGAAATGCAACTAACTAAGCTGTCTAAGGAATCCTCAGAGGAAAATTGGATACTTAGACAGAAAATGGCATCTTTAGAAGCTGAGAAGGCGGCTTTTGAAAAGGAGAAAAACTTCTATAGGGAACAATTGGCTAAAGATGAAAAACGCATTGAAAACCTAAAAGAGCAGCAGCTGGCCGAAACTCAGCGTTATATGTTGGAAATTCAGGAGGAACGCTCACGATTACATACAGAACGAGCAAAGATAGAAGCGACAAAAAATCTCAATAAGACTACCGATTCGGAACATTGTCGCCAAGAAGCTGAATCCACTCTCAAAGTCGCCCAAGATGCCACAAGACAAGCGGATCTGGAGCGAGAGAGATATTATAAAATGCAACGACAATTGGAGACACAAAAGCGTGATCTGATCGACAAAGAAAATACTATACGTTCTCGGGAGGAAGATCTCCAACAAGAACTTCTTGCCGTGCGTAACACTGAGCAAAAAACAAAGGAAACGCTGCAGAAAGCTCGGGCTGCTGAACAAAATTTCAATGCAAAAATTCAATTCTTACAACAGAGAATGCGGGAGTTAACCGAGAAGGAGTCAAATATTTCACAGGAGCGTCTACTACTGTCACAGGAGCGAATCAATATGCAAAAGCTTAATTCAAAATTGGATATAAACAAATGCAGTTTATGCCGAATTGGCGAAAGAAGTCAAGATATGTCGAATATTTTAAACTCCAGCACTATGAGGTTCGATAATACAAACGATGGCATCCCAGTTGCGGCGGAACGATATACTTCTACACTCATGCAACCAAGCTTGGTTGATCAAATTCTCGATGATAATATCGTCGAGTCTTTGCGTAAGATGAACCGTTCAACTGGTAATACAGCAGGAGGCAATAGTCATTGGCAAGCAGTAAACGAGGAGGAGGATGATTTCAAATTCAATTCTGATCCGATTCGGTTGGATCCCGAAATAAGTCTGACTAATAACGATACTTTTCATAGCGAGTTTTTATGAAATTTGTAAATCTAAGTATTTTTGTAATTAAACAGTTTGGTTATTTAATATTTTTTACATTTGGTTGAATATTTTGCTCTCTCCAATTAAATTTAAAAAAAAAACCCATAAAATTTTTCGTTTAAATTTAATGTGCAAAGCTTGTATAAAATTGAATTACTTTTATAAAAAAAATTATATGGGAGTACCTAGGCCTGGGGGCCTCGGAGATACACATGTCTATAAAATTTGAAGAAAGTTAGGTAAAGTTACAAACAAGTTCTTAATTAACTAGTGCGTACCCGTAAAAAATTACGGAAATAATTTTTTTCATTTGAGTCCCAATATATAATAACTAATCTAAAAAATTTAAAGTTTTTTTGTAAATATTCTCGAAATCTTAAGCAAATCTTCTTGACAATTAATAATATAATAGATATTTTTCTATAAATTATAACCAAATTAAACTGTATAGTAAAATTATTTTTAAGAATCCTTGTAAAAGTAAAAGCTTACAAAATTACAAGTATGAAGAAGTCAAATTAGTAAACTTTTAATTATATACCACCCATTAGATTAATAGAAGAGTACCTAATAGTACTAAAAAATTCATTTTGTCCAATAAAGAAAAGCGTTTGAAAGTCACTGGATTTTTCTCGACTGTCAGTGACCGTACTGTGAATCTTAAGCCTGATTGCAATTATGCAAGTGTAACTGGTAAAACTAGGTATATGAATTTTGTTTTGATAAGAAATGTCAATTGACGTCATTAGTGATTAAGGAAATAAAGCCTAGTACCGACAAGCGATAAAATCAAAAAGAAGAGCAGTGCGAGTGCCATATTAGCTTTAAAAAATAATAACTTATGTTATTCCAATTATATTAATCAGTTTTATCCAAGGAACGAATAAAAATGCAAGTCAATGCACTTTTATTCCTTTTGTTTTGTATTTATCATAACTACATATTGGCTAGCAGCAGCGAAGCCAATGCCGACGCAGCAGAGGAACCACAAACAGTTCTTATCGCATTACTAGTTCGAAACAAAGCGCACACCTTACCATATTTTCTTACGTATTTGGAGAATCTAAATTATCCGAAGGACCGATTAGCATTGTGGTAAAATTTAAGAGGAGTTATTTTGACGAATAAGTTTCTTACCAACATACATATATATTCCAGGATTCGCTCAGACCACAATGAGGATTCCAGTGTGCAGCTACTTCAATTGTGGGTAAATCACACCGGCAATCTTTACCACGATGTAGACTTTGATTTTGAGACTGATCCAAAAAGCCATCAAAACGAAAGTTCTCCTTTGGAATGGCCTTTAGCACGTTTCCGTCACCTAATCAGACTGAAAGAAGATGCTCTGGCGCACGCTCACAAAATCTGGGCTGATTTCATATTTGTAAGATGTTCTTGGAATATAAAATTCATTTTGTTTTTTATATGTTATATGTAGTTCTTAGACGCAGATGTACTGCTAACACACCCGGAAACACTTTCCCAGTTGACCAGCCTGCGATTGCCAATTGTTGCCCCAATGCTACTCTCTGAAGGACTTTATTCAAATTTCTGGTGCGGAATGACCACAGATTATTACTATCAGCGTACTGACGAGTATAAGGAGATTTACAATTACAACAAATATGGTTATTTCTCCGTTCCGATGGTGCACAGCGCAGTGTTAATTCATCTGAATTTTGCTGCATCAAGATGGCTCACTTTCGATCGTGATCGCCTTATAGAACAACAAATAAATGAAGCTAAAGTCGACGCGGCCAGCAATTGTCGTATTTATAATGGCCCACTAGATGATATCATTATTTTTGCGATTTCTGCAAATTGTTCAAACGTCCCAATGTACATCAGCAATTCAATTGTCTATGGATACATTGTGCAACCATTGGAAAGTAATGAACAACTGGCGCGAGATCAACAGCAGTTGATGAATATTAAGCTAAATATCATAAACGATATCAGTGCGGAAGTTGCAGTGAATACGATTTTTCAGAAATATATCGCTTATCCTGAAAAGTAAGTTGAGGGTTTAGTGTGGGTGGGTACCGCTTGAGAGTATATTCAAAATTCATATTTTCTAAGGCACAAACTTACGCTCGATCATATTTATATGATAAATTTGGAACGTCGTCCTGAACGGCGAGCTAAAATGGAAGATTCCTTCAAAGAATTGGGTTTGGATGTGGAATATTTCCCCGCGGTTGACGGAAAGTAAGGCATAATTTGAGAAGTAGATTAATTAAACTGCAATTGCATTAATTATTTTTTGCAGAACACTTAACTTGAATATTATTAAGGAAATGGGAATTAAATTTCTCGATGGGTATGAAGATCCTTACCATCATCGGCAAATGACAATGGGAGAAATTGGCTGTTTCTTGAGTCACTATCGCATATGGGAAAAAATGATCGAAATGAATCAAAATGAAGTACTTGTTCTTGAGGATGATATTCGCTTTGAGCCATACTTCAAAGAGCGTGCGGAAAGCATTTTGGAACAAGCAAGGAATATCGGTCCATATGACCTAATGTAAAACCACTTTGTACAAATTATACAATCGTACAATTTAATTAATTCCTGTCTTATCTTTAGATACTTTGGTCGCAAGCGGCTGAAAGATGAAATCGAGCCATGGGTTCATGGTACCGAAAACCTTGTACACGTTGGTTATTCTTACTGGACACTTGGCTATGTAATCACTTTAGAAGGTGTTCGCAAGTTGCTCAATGTTGAGCCACTGCAAAAACTCATTCCAGTCGATGAATTTCTTCCAGTAATGTTTAATCGACATCCGAATGATTCGTGGAGTGCAGGCTTCTCACCGCGCAATCTTAAAGCATACAGTGCCGCCCCATTGATTATGTATCCAACACATTACACAGGAGATTCTGGTTACATATCTGACACTGAAGACTCAGAAATCACCACTCAAAAGTTATTCGACACTACTTCCCATTATAAAAGCGATCGTGAATCGCTAGGGGATGCCTTGATGGACAGTGCGAAATTTATTTCAAACGAATTGCATAATTCACTGTCTGGAAAACATGATGAGTTGTAGATCTTCTGTTTTTTCCTTTTCATATTTTAAGCATTCTGCTGAGACTGGTAGAATCATTTAAAGCCGTTCAAGTACTTTCTATTTCAGCGCTGAACGTTTGCAATACTCAATGTGCCTTAAACACTAACATTTTTATTTTTTTTATATGTAGTTGATTATTTGATACTAATATTTTTTTAGAACAGTTTTTATAATCTTATTCTACTCTGAATAGGCAAAAAACACGTTGCCATAAGGACATTCATCCTCAGGTTGTTGGATATTAGTCAGATTAGTTAAACAAAAATACAATCATAGTTAAGAAGGAGCAGATCATGACTACATCCATCCTACATCAACAACTTATTATTATTTGTAGTGGTAATATCTGTAGATGTAGAGTGAAGCTGCTGTAAACGCCAAGTTGGCATTTCTGCGAATTTTATATACCAAATAGGGTTTGTTTGTTACGGCCCATAACATTTATTATTACAAAATACATTTTAGGTATTTTCTTATATGAAAGAATTGTGGTTTTTTTAAAAATTTTCTTGACTTCTCTTTATCCACCTTCCACACATGCCAGAGAGCTGAAATTTTGTGTGTAGCTTAACCTCAGTGCGCGTAACTAATACCCCCCGTATGACTCGTGTAACAATTTGCGTGTGGCCCGTGCGATGCGCGGAAAATGGACTAATCATTGGAATAGCCCCAACCTGCGTCGACTTCTTTGTGGTAATTTTTAACCACCTTTCACACAACCGCAATTTAGTGAGCAGCTCAGTGTCCAGGGACACTTTGGAATAGGCCTTCTCAACAGATAATTTGGCGGTTATTTAACCATCACATTTGGCTCTACAATCGGTGTCCGATCCTGGCCTCCCGCAAAAAATCTCTCCACCGGTCCCGATTTCGAGCCGATGTCATCCAGTTTGGCATCCCTTAACTCTAGGCGTCCTGAGTTATGCCAATCTTTCAGCGTAGGCTTGACCGGCCTCGCTGTCGTATTCCATAAATCCTACCGCAAAGTACTATCCGAGTAGGATCCTCTTCGCTTATGCGAGCTATGTGTCCTGCCCACCGGAGACTACCGAGCTTAATTCTCTTCACGATGTCGACATCGCGGTAACGCTCGTATATCTCATCATTATGCAGATTCTTAACCAGCCCTGGCTAGTTCATCTGCATGTTTGTTGCCTGCAATTCCCTGGTGACCAGGGACCCGAGATTCACCCTGTTAAACCCTGCCAGGGATTGCAGTGCATCGTAGCAGAATTTTACTAATTAAGAATCCATTATGTTGGACGATAGGATAGCGCTTTCAGTGCTGCTTGACTATCTGACAAGATATAAATCGTATAGCGCCTCTAATACCCTTACTAAGGTTAATACTAGCGCAGACCTCAATGGGATGGAGTTCCGGTTGGAAAACCATTGGTATCGAGACTTTGGTGTTGGGTCCGGATAACTCAGCTCCCACTCCAGATTCCATCTCCGATGCGTCTGTGTACCAGACCAGACATTTATCGTCTGATGGTGATGAAGCACCACTACATCAGATTGCTCGATCTAATATTTTAACTTTAAATAACCTACCGAAACAGTACTCCCTGGCCATGGTGTCAGGGATAGTGCAAAACATGTCTAATACTTGAATTGAGTAAAGAATTTTCAGATGTCCCACATAGTCACCTGGTTTATACCCGCATATACTAGTTGCAGCTTATTAGCGCATCTAACGGCGGTCTTTCCAATGAAGATTGGCAGTGGTGAAAGCCGTACAACAGCTTCTAATGCAGTCGCGGGGAAGGTGCGCATGACACCCGTTATACCTAGAAAGGCAATTCTTTGTAGCTTCTGAAGCTTAATTACCGTTGTCCGTTCAAGAACTTTCGGCCACCATATGATGACCGCGTACGTGATAATTGGTCTCACCATCATAGTATACATCCAATGTATCATTTGAGGATTAAGATGCGAAGTTCTGCCGTAGAGACGTTTACTGGCCCACAGGGCCCTACTGGCCTACATGATCCTACTGGCACGTTCGATGGCGGACTTATATGAGAATTCCAGTTTAGTAGAGATATTTCACCTCACTGCAATACTCTAATGTAGTGCCTTTAATGATTATAGGTCCCAATTCGGACAGTCTTCGTTTCGTGAAAGGCACTAGAGCGGTTTTGCAATGATTAATGGAGAGCCACTCTCTGTTGCACCAGGCTAGGAAGTGAAGTACTGCACCTTGCATGAAACTTATAATGGTTGTGCTGTGCTTACCGCTAATTATGATCGCCAAGTCATCAGCATCAGCAGAATAGAAGGTTGTCTATGTCGAGTGACAATAGAAGGGGAGAGAGGACTTCTCCTTGCGGACTGCCCTTAGCTTCAGTCACACGACACAGACACTCTCACTGTGGATGAAGGGATGACTCGACTTTCAAGAATGGCCTCTATCGGTTGGTTGGTCAAGCCATTGATACCTCTGCTACTGATTGCTCGTGCAATTAAGTCGTAGCCAGTGTTATCGAAAGTACCTGCAATGTCAAGGAAAGCACACAGAGCTATTTCTTTGGAACGTGTAGGGATACACGCTTCTATTTTTTTAAAATCTTTTATTTAACTTGACTTGACCCCTTTTTGTCTGTAATTTCGACTACTTTGAGGTCCTTTTTAACCACCTTCCACACGAAGTAGAGAGAGCTTAAATTTTGTGAGTATCTAAGTCCAAAATAGCATTTTTTATATTCCGCGTGAGACGCGTGTCGCGTGTTGCGCATGTGATGGGTTGAAATTTTTGGTTTTTCGGCTTTTTCGAGGTCCTTTTTAACCACCTTCCGCATGATTTAGAGAGCTGACATTTTATGAATTTTAAGTCAAAATAGCCTTTTTTATATTCCGCGTAAGACGCGCGTCGCGCGTGGCGCGTGTGATGGGTTTAAACTGCGTCATTTTCTTATGTCTTTTTTAACCACCTTTCGCACGACCTAGAGTACAGAAACTTTGTGAGCGGCTTAATGTCAGGGGCTAATTTTGATATCGCGTGTTTCACGCGTGTCGCGGGCTACGTGTGGCGCGTATGCTGCGGGGAAAAAAGAAAATACTTTAAAATAGGCACAACCTGAAAAACATATATTTTTGCGATTACTACCAAATTACTATGACTGTGTAGCGTGTTTCGATGTATACATAAAGGTTTGTACCCCAAAAACGAACTTTAAATACTATTATTATTCCTTTTATAAAGTTTCCCTTTAAACTTATTACCTCTTAAGCCTTAAATAGAAATATCACAGATTCATGTTATGACACAAATTAAATTCTAAAATCTATATATAGTTTTGGCAGGAAATTTCACTTAATGATGAGTTCGAGCATTTTCCCTCGTCACAAAAAAAGGTCGTTCCTCCGTTGGACAGAGAAACTTCTCGAATAATGGCAGCCATTCTCTCGTCTTCTCACCGTCAGTCTCAAACATGTTATTCCACAAAGCGTTCGCACCTGTAGTGGTAATAAATTTTAGTTTTGGGCGAACTATAAATTTCTTAATACCAACTGAGAGCTTGTCCACGTTGACTAAGGTGAAAACAATCCGTAGACAGATTTCGGTAATCAGTATTGCCACTCTTGGTCTTTGGTAAATCTTTGAATTGGGTAAACGGCTGTACGTTCACCGTAAATGTCTACAGTTTAAACGAAAGTTTGGTATTTGTGAATTAATAACAATACATAAATAGAAACCTTCTTATTCCTCACCCACCTCAGTGTTAAACTCTTCGCGATTTGCTACTTCCGAGTCACGAGCAATCCATTTCTTCATCAGACTTTCGTAATATTTCAAATGTTTTTGGCTCTTACCGACGAGGCAAGGACATTCCATACGCAGCATTGTATGGCAGGTCGCCGGCACACCAACCTGGCGCGTCAAAAACATTAAATTCGGTGCCAGAACCAAATTTATTAGGAGTCGTGGAACGTTATCACGAAGATATCGTAGCGTTTTGACCATATTGCGTTCGTGCCAGTCAATTGTCAGCTCGGGTTTCGGATAGTAGCATATATCTGTGCAGAAGTCATTACTCCCGATTAGCAAAGTGATGATTTTCCAGTCGTGTGTCATATTTACACGTGGATCTGCTTGAAGTCGTTTAACCAACACCTTGGCTTCGTAGGGTATATCCCGGGACATAGCACCTAACTCAGCTACGTTAAATCTGAATCGGTGAAAGGATAGATAATTAAGAGAAATTCGAAATTAAGGTCGAGCTTACTTAGAGCTCCTTTCAGTGGATAATCCATCCTTCGTCGAGTATCCGTACAATTTGGGGTTGAACTCTTTCAGAATGTTCGGCAGTGTCAAGTATTTGTCCCATGTGCCCTGTCCTCCGATAGACCAGACAACACCACGATTTTCCACGTATAGATGAAGAAAAGTCGAAGCAAAAATTCCATTTCCAGCTGTAAGAGAGTCACCAAGGGCACCGACAATGTCTATGTCTCCGGGTCGCAAGCGATGAACGGATGTGGGACGTGTATCACTTCTCCGCCCAGGACCAGTTTTAGTATCACAAAACGCGGTCAGTGAACGGCCGGACGATTTTTGAGTTCTCTGTGAATTAACGATAGCTTATTCACTTCTATTAATGCAAGCGCTCGAATGAAACTGCACTCTGCACTTACCCCTGCTCGCTGCAAATTTCGAACATTCTGCTGGTTATCACCGGAACGTCCAGCAATCTCAAGGCCAAGCAATCTTAACGGCCTATATAATGAGGAAAAATAAACGTCTACAGTGGTGCGCTGGGCATTGCCAACTTTCGAACATATCGTCAGCAATAGTATCAGCAACAACAGAAGTGTTCTGGCAGCATAATTATTATGACTTGCGATTATGGATAATTTCATTTTTCTCTTAATATTTTATTAGGAATTTTGAAGTTAATCAAATTTTTAATTCAATTTGTATCTTAAATAAATTCTAAAATGACAGATAAGAGAAAATTGTAACGGTTTTTTGAGTGTAACAAAAAATGTATAAAACCAATTTGTTTAAAAAAGAACGGTCACAGAAGCATCCAGCACGCTTTATTCCAGTCCATCTATTTAGTCAATATTTGGAAGAGTAGAATAATAATCTTAAATAAAGCCGCTTACGAACAGGCGAGTGGACGGACAACTAAAATCAATTCAAAACGCATATCGGAGCTAGTGACGAGCAAAAGCATAACCAACTTGGTCTTGGTTTTCTGGTCCATATTCCAGTTTTCAGTTTTCAGAACGCATATCGGAGCTAGTGACGAGCAAAAGCATAACCAACTTGGTCTTGGTTTTCTGGTCCATATTCCAGTTTTATGGAGAGAAGTAAACGTGGTTTTCATAACCAAAGCCGGCAAATGCTCGCATGTTAGTCCAAAGGATCTCAGACCAATCAGTCTTTCTGTTAAAGACAACTGGAAAGACTGATCGATATCTACATACGCACACTCATTGACAAAAGACTCCTGTCAACAGATCAGCACGCGTATTGTAAAGGCAAGTCTGTAGAAACAGCTCTGCACACAATGGTACGTTCTATTGAGAATTCCTTTACTCAATGGTGGTATTCATAGACGTTAAAGGTAAAGGTCAACCCTTCTGTGATTACTGATGCACTGTCCACTTTAACGGTGGACGACTAGCTTGGCGATTTGATTAACCTTCTGCTCACAAGTCGAATTATCAATTCAAAACTGGGAGTGTCGTCTGCCAGAAGATCTGTATGCAGAAGATCCCCACAAGGTGGAGTCATATCCCCGCTTCTATGAACTTAGCGATGAATGAGCTGCTGGTATGCAAAAGAGGTGAGGTCTGCAAAGTAATCGCTTATGCGGATGACGTTGCTATTTCCGTTTCAGGAAATACCCGAATACCATAAAGAAACTCCATCAAAATGCTCTCAACAAGCTAACTTGCTGGGCAGATCGATTTGGTTTTAAGGTAAATCCTCACAAAACTGAGCTTGTCCTATTCATCAGGAAATATAAAGTTCCACTTATTAACCCTCCTTCTATAAAAGATATAAGCCAAGTATTTGGGTATTATTTTGGACACAAAGCTAAGCTGGAAACCAAAAAAAAACAAGTAAGAGTTCGTAAAGCCACAGTGGCACTCCTCTCATGCAAAAAAGCCATTGGTAGCAGATGAGGTCTTCAACCCCATATAACTCATTGGCTATATACAGCGGTAGTAAGACCTTCTCTTCTATACGGTGTGACTGTATGGTGGACTGCCTTAAATATGAAAGTAAACCTTGACAAATAAAGCAAAGTTCAAAGATCAGCTAGTGCGAGCGGAGCACTTCATAAAACCCCCTCCGCTTCATTGGACATTCTGTTCGACCTTTCACCACTCGACATTTACAATTTTTAATTTTAATGAATATAAAGAGGTTTTCAACTAGGACGCCCCGTTTTTCCAATAGGATTTCACAGCTATACGTAAAGTTAGCTGATATTTGTTGAAAGTTTCTACTCACCTATACTTGCCATTTATTTACAAAAAATTACTTGCTTCAACAACGTATGTGATACATAAAAATTTTGTATCAAATTTTACGTTCTGTTCCTAAATCTTTACACTAATTTTTAGGCCACCGTACTCGTCCTGATAAACAAACAATTAGACGTCTATTGGAAAATTTAAGTCAATATATGCACTTCATAATTTAGCCGAGCCAACAAGACAAGGAAACGCGGGGAATGCAGAGATTATTATGGTTGTAGCCGCGAGTGTAAGTGAGGTCCCAAATTGCCGATCTCAGAAAATCGGACATCTCTGTGAGCAGTTTATGGAGAATTTTTTGCGAGTCTGTATCTTCTACACCCCTATAAGATTGCTTTAAACCATGACCTGAAGCCGAAAGACCATAATATGCGACGTAACATCAGTGATTGGAACTTACACAGCAAAAACAATCCCGATATGTGGTCGTTCCAACGAAGTTTGTTGTAGACGCACATAACGAGTATTTCATGTTTTTCCGTTTCTTTGATGCAACCACCAATATCCCTTCATGTATAAAATTTGGACGACTAAATTACGCTTAGACGACAGAATACAGCACTGGGGCTTGGAAGCTCTATTCTGAATTTACATTGTTATGCTGTCAAGACCAGAATTTAACGTACTTAACATACGTTGTGGTTCAAGTTCCACTTGCAAGTAAGAAGGGCGTGCAGAAAGCCTGAATACATATTAAAATCTAAGAGTGCTGTCGTCAGCGAAAGAAGGATTAGAAGTAGCGGATAGGAGATCATTAATGAAAATGAAAAAGAGTGTCGGAGACAAAACAGAGCCTTGAGGTACACCGGCGTTTATGCAGTTACATTGGATTTCAAGCCGCAATACAATCTGGATTGCACGGTCTGAAATGGGAATACTATCAAGTTCAGCAGATTTGTGAATGTTGAGATTATTATATACTTCAGCTACTTGACGGGTATGAAAGTAGAACGGTCTCAAAGAGGATTCAATTCAATACGATTGACTATTTTAGGGGTAAATTGTAGGAGGGTGACTAAGAGCGTATGTGGTTTCAACCATATGGCGCCAAATGGCACACAGCTGGAAAAACAATCGAGTTATTGAAGTCGAAGTTGCTATTTTAACGTGACAACGTCTCACTACAAAGTTTAAGGGGGTACATGTTCAAAAAGTAAAATGTTAAGTGATACACTGTTAAATGTCACACTGTTAAGTGAGCCATTGTTAAATGTCAGTACTTTGGGAACTAAGCAATTTCCCAAGCGATTCGCATGAAATTTGGAATGTAGGACTGAGATGCGTTTATAATACTTCTTCCTATGGAAATTCTGGAATATGATCATTATGGTCCGGAATTTCTGGAACAATGCAATTTCTTCACATGAAAATTCGCATGAAATTCAGAATGTTGGACTAAGATGCGACTATAAGAATTCTTCCTAATGAAATTCTGTAATATGATCATTATGGTCTGGAATTTCTTGTCTCAAGCGAGACAAGGTATGTTGGACTAAGTTGCGACTATATCACTTGTTCTTATGGCAATTTTGGAATATGGTCATTATGGTATGGAATTTTGGGAACTATGGGACAAGAAGATCTTTGTTTTCTTTCGCGCCGGGCAGACGTTGTCACGCTCAAAACCTTCGGTCATGTCTACGACACAGCCTACCCTGCTCTTTTTTTTTTTGATTAGTCAATTGGCCACCTCGTTTGTTTCCTATCGTTTGGCTCGTATGGGCTTTTCCTTTGGGGCTATTGTCAAGTCCAGAATTTAAAAATAATAATTGGTTTTTTAAAACGTTTTAATTTATACTTTCACAATTTAAATTAATAGCAGTATGAAGTTGACTACGAAGACGAGCATTTAGGTTCCACGCGCTGCAGCAAAAAAATAACACAGGCCAAATAAAAAACACAAGGTTCGAGTATCGGATGTTATTACTTGACATTTTTCAGTACTTGAAGTCGAAGTCCGGCGGATTCGGTGTATTCCGTTTAAAGCGTCAACAAAAATGGATTATGTAGATTCCTACGCACAAGGTACTCTGTGTATTTTATCTTTTATTAAACACATTTTGGGGGTTTTATGCTTGGGGTAGTGTTTTTGTGGATGTCTTGTCTTTCCCTCCGTGGAAGAAAATTCAATGATGTTGTATTTCACAATTAATGGCATCGATAGTAGCTCAACCCGATTCGATTTCGATTTTTGATAAATCCAACAGAAGCTAACTTATTTGCACACAAAAAAGAGGAGCTCTTAATGAAAAATCTTTTATTAATCCGGTGCATATGTGTTTAGGGTGCAATTCAGGTAATTTATTATAAAAAAATTTTATATTAAATTTTAATTAATTAAATTGAATAATTCTAATAACTAACTGGAATAACTGGAATTAAAATCAAAACATACAGTTTGTTGTTTTTTTTTTAAACTTCGCGTCAATATTAATTCACTCAACCCAAAATACCAAAGTTTATCATCTAACTTTTTATAGATCGTGTTGTTTATCACTAATTCCGGAAGCAAAGCAAATAAGAAGTAAGAAAAATATTGTAAACTTGCATACAACAACGTAAAACCGTTCCAAAGTTCTATTTGAAATAATTAAACAATAATTGGTCAACACTTTCGATTTTCCACATATAGGAATATTAACTAGAAATTTAAATTCCGCGCGCTGTTCTTCTTTTTTCGTGCACGCCGTTCGATGTTCTACGACAGAATGAAACGAGCACACAAAACACAGATTCGATTCTCCTCACAACATTCGACTCGATTCTTAATCAAAGATGTTGTGTAGTTAATAACAACAACTGACGAAGACAGCTTTATCAATCAGATCGCATGGAGCGAATATTGATCGGAAGAAACATCTAACATGTTGATGGCGATTCTTACGCCCCGTTAATGATTCAATTATTGTTTGACTTGTTTGACCAGTGGTCATTAAGTTTGATGTTTGACTTCCTTACTCCGAACCACTTGGATTATTAATTCTGGATATGTTGGAATTAATTACTATTAAAAATCGTTCCACCCGCAGTCACCCACAACACACTGCAAAGTGCAAACTGGTAAGATTGAAATAAAGTTCTGAGCTTTTATTTAAAAAAATTATGAAACAGTTTTATAGAAGCACGCCTCTCTCGCTCACTTTCACAGTGAAAAATGAGAAATTTTTGTTCCTTCATCAATAGAGGTGTATTCCATATGCACGACAGATTCATAAATTACCTAGAATCATGATGATCATGATGATGACGACAATCATTGTTGTGCTACAACTACACACAGGTTTAACTGGTCATCTCTATACTCTACTGATCGCTTGGATGCAGCATAATGAATAATTAGCATAAACACTTACGTGAATAAATCGTTTAATGCAAAGTAATGCCTGTCTGTCCGGGATACAAATTAGTTAGCGAATTGTGCCGCTGATAACCGAACGACAAGTCTCGGTGATGGCTATGGGAGTTGTGTATGCTTTGAGAATTTTAATTTTGTGCAAAATATTGGTGTTTTTTCCTCCCTCTCGATGGTAGAATCAAATTTCACACACACACACACACACACGATCAGGATGACAACTACTTTCTGTCGACCAATACCCAATGAACAACACGATTGATTATGTGATATGGGAAATAAGATAGTAAAGCGAAGCTTCTCAGCTCGCAATATGGATAGTTGTAATTCAGACTGATCTGGATCTGATCTGGTCTGGTGGGTCTAAACCTACCTTGCATTAGCTAGATAGAATACAAAACTGTGCGATGAAACTTATCGGTGACGAAAACATTGCGAAATCAATAGATTCGCTTGAACACCGCAGAAACGTTCCCTGCTTGTCACTGTTTTATAGATTCTTCCACCAGCGGTGCTCGTGAGAAAAAGCCAGTTGCATGCCACCTCTCCTTGAATTCAACCATAATATTCGTGGCGCTCTACATGCTCCATCAGTTTACTTTCAAGCCCATCAGTTCATAAGTTCAGAGATTCGTTTTTCAGCTTCAGGAATGCTCTGCCAATCTCTGCCTTTCCACTATGATCCACAGGCATTCAAGCACATAGACATATCCTCTTTTCTCCTCCTTGTCCTTAACGCCCACGTTGTGTCAAGCATATAAACGATTATTATAAGGGTGCGAACCCCTTTACGCGTGCCTCATAAGAAAAAACCGAATCTGATGAGGTGCCAGTCGTCGACTAGGACCTTTTTGATTTGTTGTGGGAAGAGGAGGGTAGAACCAGGTCGTGGCTTAGAACCCAACATGATGATAAAAATACGTCGTTGATGTTGATGTTGCACGATTATGGGATCGACGAGAGCAGTATTGACCTGTGTCAAGACCATCAATAAAAGAGCTGACTATTCTGTATAGATTGGCAAAGGTGATCGATTGGGGTCGTTATGAAAATAAATACCTTTGAACAACAATCAACGACAATCCCGTGAAATGTGTTTTTTTCACACGATCACATTTGAGTCATCTAAATTGTATTTGGATATTGAAATTAGTTTTTGAAGAAATCGAGAAGTGCCTCGTTTTCATGAGATTATATTATGTACTCGTATGGCTACTAATGAGTACATCATGAGCGTATTTTTCAAACAACTCGTAACGTCGTTAGATGACTTTCAAAGGCATTGTATGCGATCATCTTCATTACACGATCATTTCATTCAGCAATCAATTCGATCTTACACGCTTTTAAAGCATTGATTTCTTTAGAGTGGAGGTTTAAAATTAATTTATCTAAAAACATCTAGAAAAGAATACACACACTCACATTTCTACTAACAACGCGTAATTATGTATGCCCATTTTTAGCGTTAATTTAAGGTCATCGAGGAAATAATACTAAACAGGCAATCAGCCATGCTGCCATCTGACATTGACCCATATTTGTTTCAATTTATTACAAAATTACAATAATTAACTGTTTGTTATTTTACTACGGGTGTTTGCCATTGATACTTTGCACTACTCGGAACTATTCATTTTGTTAAATCCTTTCCTATGTTAATCGTTAATTTACCAACAACTGTATTACCGGTTTCACTGTGTGTGACTAAGCTTTCTTTTAAATTAACTGTCAAGGAAAAGTTTAAATGAATCTTTCACAGTCAAGTTCATTGGGGTTGTTCTTAGTCGCATTTTGGCCTTCTCCACTTCTAATTTTTATATTACTGACATTTTTAATAATCCAATTAAATGCTTAATCACGTCAGAAAGGTGGATTTCTGTGATTAGTTGATTAAAATTAAATTAAAGCGACTTGCACTAAAGTAACTAACGGCAATTAATTATCCATTACATTTTAAATTTGCATAGTAAATTATATACAGTTTGATGATAACCTGTTCTAGGAATGAAGTTATATCATAAACCTAGTTGTACTTTAAATGTCTAGAAGATTCAAAATTGGTCCACCGCGTAAGCAAGTGAAACATGAATTAGAACTAGCTAGCTGCAATTCTTTGTGGGCGCCGTGGGTCAATGGAAATGCGCGTGGCTACTGAGCAGGATGTTCGTGGCTTGAATCCCAGTAACACCAAAAGTATTTTCACGGTGTCCCACCTCTCGCGAATGGGTGACAAGCGTTCCAAGAGTAATAACTTGTCACGGAAAGCTTTCTCAATTCGCTGTTCGGATCCGGCCCTAAAATTGTAGGTCCCTTCCATTTGTGTCCAAAAATATACATGCGCAATACAAATGGTCGCGAGAAGCTAGGCCTTTGGACCGCAATGGTCAGTCGCGCCGAATATTATTATTATTATTATTAATTGTTTAGGTCCAAATCGATAGACTTTAAGTTTTAGTCATTAATGTTATAAAATAATATTTTACTTCCAAAGGTTAGCCTCACTGTTTATTGTTATATGCTATACTAACCATTAACTTTATATTGAACTAGCTTTTCCCGGGCGCTCCGCCACCCGCACACATGAATTATCACCCTGCCTTCACTACCACGGGAGGGGTGTACTATTGCCTAATAAACCTAAACAAAGCGCCACCTCGATCGTATTCGCATATTCAGCTCAATCGGCTGTCTCGTTTTTGAGTTTTAATGTCGAATTACAAACCAACACACAGTCAATTTGATGCGCGACCGCTTTTTCGTCGACTTTAGTTGTTTAGTTACAAAATTGGTCGCCACGAAAGCCCCTTTTACTTGAACGCGGGATAATATATAGCCTATGTTCACGATGAAAGCCAATTCTAAATATTGGTGAAAGAATTTTTGAAATCGGCTTAGTAGTTCCGAAGATTACCTCCTACGCACAAACTAACATTAGCTCTTTATAATATTAGTATATATAAACGCCCCACTTGTCATTTAACATTCATACAATGGTTTCTATTTATCTTATTTTATACACAGATATCATAAAAACTGTAACAGTTGATTTTTCGAAACTAATGTTCGAAAACCATGTTTTTAAAGGATTTTGTTTAAACTTTTAATCGTAACTACAAGTCATTGTTTTTCGAAAACGAACTGCCAACATAAAAAATCTCGTTTTTTGTATTTCTTGCATCTAAATTTTTTCCCATTTGTATTGAGACTTTGGTGTTGGGTCCAAAGACACCAGCTCCAACTCCAGTTTCCATCTTCGATCCAATTATGAACCAGACCAGACCTCTAGCGTCCAGTGCAGGAGTACTCTTGCACCAGTTTGCCCGGACCAATATTTATATTTCAAATAACCTGCCGTTACAGTACTCCCTGACCATAATGTGTATACGAAGACGGGCAATTCTTTGTAGCTTCTGAAGCTTATTTGCCGTTGTCCGTTTAAGAACTTTCGGTCACCAAACAATTGCCGAGTACGTGATAATAGGTCGAAGATCTAGGTTTTAGGGTTTAGACACCAAGTTCTGCCGTAGAGGTGTCTACTGGCCCACAGGGTCCTAGTGGAGCGTTCGAAGGCGGACTTGATATAAGAATTCCAGTTTAGCCGTTTACCAAGGATGACGCCGAGATATTTATTAATACTTTTGATGATGATAGGTCCCAAGAACGTTTTTGCGTTTTACTGTGTAGATTGACTAGTAGATTGTCAATGACTATGGTCACTAGAAGAGGGAAGAGCACTCCTGCTTGAGGACAACCCTTAACTACAGTCAAAGACACAAACAATCCTCCCTAGGAGGAAATGATATCTCGACTTTCAAGCGTGGCCATTATCCAATGATTGGTCGAGACTTCGATACCCCTACTACTGATTACCCTTGCAATAGAGTCGTAGCCAATATTGTCGAAAGCGGCTCAATGTCAAAGAATGCACACAAAGCCACTTTCTTGGTACGAAAAGTTCCTTCTATCTTCTTTACAATATAGTGAAGGGCACCTTCTATGCTTTTGCCTTTCCTGTACGCAAACTGACTTGAGTGCAGAGGGGTAGACAATTCTAACCGACCTCTAATATGAACAACACAGTTTTGAGGACGAATGATGTTAGATTTATAGATCTGTACTATTTAGGCAGCTCACTAGACTTATTGCCTGGTTTTAAGATAAATAACACATTTACTTATCACCAGGTAGTAGTTGTAGATGGCTGTAAATAAAGTAATCATACCCGTTGGGATGAGATCGATTGCCTGCTGTAGAAGCGCTGGAAGGACCCCATCACTGCCGGGAGCTTTGAAAGGTTTATCATTTAACTTTATACGGACTGAAAATTTTACCGAATAAACTACTGGTAGTACAGAACCTTTGATCAGATGCTTTTTGGTAAGTGTAAACGAACCTGGGAAATGAACCTGAAGTAGAGTTTTGATTGTATCCTCAAGGTCTGCGTGTAGGTGCCATCGGCCTTTTTTAAAACTTTCATCCGAAGCCAGCTCATCGTTCCACCAGGGAACCTTTCGTTTACACAAACTAGTTTTAGGGAGACAGCTATCATGATAGGAAGTGATCAACACATCATTAAGTTGATATGCAGCCTCATCTAGGTCCACTTTGGCATTAATAGATGTGATAAGCATATTTCCTTTAGAGAGGATAAGTCCCCATCCGTGGACCTTGGATCAGATCTAGAAGAGCAACGTCAACGAATACGTCGCCGCAACGAACGCAAAGTATTATACCTTTAGGCCATTTTGTGCGTTGCTTTTGTCCGTGTCTTACGATGCCTATAGGACACTTTCCATTAGAAGCATATGCTTCTCTCGGTGAAATTTAGAAATGCCTGAATGATATTGGCTCAAAATCTGTTTTTTTTGTGCAAGAGATCTAGGCCTAACTTTGACTGTAGAGTCAAATTGTAATTGTATTATTGTAATTGTAAAATGTTCGTATTTCAAGGACGCCAAACTGGTTAACATCGGCTCGAAACCGGAACCGATAGAGAGATATAATGATGGCCGGGATACAAAGATGATGATAATAATTTTCTTAGCACTTAACTAAGATAATTTCAAAGTTTTTCTGTCCAGTCCATTTGCTACGTGTGCCCGATGTGCATTCTTGGCAATTATTGCACGAGCGTTTGTTCATTTCTAATGACATATAACAACATCCATCTTAACAATGTGGTTGTATCTTTGTATGATGGCGAGATCTCGCGATCTTTTAATAGTTTTTCTATTTGAGTGATTAGAGCTGATAAACGAGTATGTATTAAGTCTATATAATAAAAACTGCAAAGTAGTACTTGAGATAAACTGCATATTTTATACGATATATGATAACTTTTAAATCACAACGATAGTGTCACTTCTAGCATAAGCTTTTAAACACTATTCGCTACAAATAATTACTTAATTGCTGTTGACATAACATGGGATGTTACACAGCGGAGGTATTCACGCAAAGCATTCATTTAACAGCTTTCTGTTAGATAAATGGTAAACAATGCATCAACTGCAAAACTGTTTTTTGTTCTATTAGCACGTCGTTGTGAAATGTGTTTAGAATTTTAGTTGGCTGAAAAAAATTGCAAAAACTGAGCTTATTAGCTAATTTGGTTTTGAAATAATTTAAATTTACGACGACTTAACCGTGCTCTAGCATTATAGTATATTACAGAACGAGCAAGGAAAGTGGAGTTTATCGTGCGAGGTCGAAGCTTGACAAACGAGGCGGTAGCCGAGTTCGGCAATCTAACGAGCACGATGAGCACTTTTCTGCAAGTCGTGTACGCTATTTTTCTCGCGTCCAAACCGGTTTTTTTTTGCTTAAACGAGAGAGAAGCAGAAATGTGAGAATGTGTGTTCGCTGTGACTGCAGTAAATAACAAAGAAATGAATTTTTCACGCGTCCAAACCGGTTTTTCTGCTAAATCGAGAGAGAAGCAGAAATCACAAATGACAAACAAAAGAGAATTCTTGCTCATGCGCAATGTGTTCGTTGAGGTTGTAGTAAATAACAAAAGACGTTTATATCATAACATAACTATTGTTGTTATGGGCTACTTTCGAGGCTAGTTTATAGCGTACGAAACAGTCACTTTCGGCTATGGGCGCGTGAAAAGTAATTAACTTTTTGATGCTAAAATTTTGGTTTAAAAATTAAATTCTCCCGCTAACTTGTTCTGGTCAGTACCATCCGCACTATTGGCCACAATCAATACGAACCTTAGCTCGATGTCTGCAGTTTTGACATCGCATTTGGGGCAGATCTCGTTTGATATCATTAAGACGACGTAGTCCAGGACTTCTGTTTGGGCGTATACCTCTACTGGTTGATTGACTTTTTTTAACATCCACTAGCTGACCCGACAGACGTTGTCCTGTTGCATTTTCAATAAATTTGTTTGTGAAATATTCTCTTTCAGCTGTGAAACAACACACAACCAATTAATTTCGTTCGTTGCTCTAATCAAAATTTGTATATGTAATGAATTTTTGTTGTTTTGACTGATGGGGATTTTTAGTTAATTCACCGAACTGGCAGCAATAACCGGGTTTGTTGTTGTTCTCTGAGCTCGAAAATGATGAATTTGTAAACAAACACCTAACATTAAGGGATCAGCATCACAATTTTGATAGTCTCTGTTCTTAATTCTTATAACTGTTTCATATTCACACATTTTAATAGTTATTAACGACACAATAATAAATAACGCAAAACGTATGTTTTAAATGAATATTTAGAATCTGAAATTAACTTAATTTATAGTTGTTTTAATGTTTTACCGCTCCGTTAAAATGTTGATAATATGTCATATCATCGTGTGTCATTGTAAATATAACAATTGGCGCGAAAGACCGATGCGATCCAAGGCCTGGCTTCTCGCGACCATTTGTGTTGTGCGTGTTATATTTTTGCACTTAAATGGAAGAAGCTACAATTCAATGCCGTATCCGAGAAGCGAAGTGAGAATTGAGATTTTGTGACAATTATTACTCCCGTTTGTCAAACATTTGCAAGAGGTAGGACCGTTGGTATTTTCGGAGTGTCTGGGATTCGAATCTCGAACCTCCTGCTCAGAAATCAAACACACTAACCACTAGAGTCACGGCGTCCAGTATGGATTTCGTAAAAATCGAATGATCAGGTGAACTCACGTTCATGAACTCATGCACGTCATGTGCATAACTCATTATTAAGAGCGAAGAATTGAAAATCTACCTAGGCGTTGTATCCTTGGATATTTCATGGATTGAGGATTATTTTTTGAACCGCATAATTAAAGTTGTGTTTATTGGAATCTCTTCAGATTTGCGTGTGATCAATGCCGGATGCCACAAGGGTCATTCTTGTCGCCTACGCTGTTCTTGATATATATCAGTGAAGTGCTGTCTTGTACAACCTATAATATCAATTCATTTGCTGATGATGGAACGCTATCGGCTATCATTGAGTTTGTCAGTAAAACAAAATGCAATTCTCGCTCGATTGTTTCGAGAGATATAACGAATACGGCTATTTTGTCATTCAAGTAACTCTTGATTGGGGCATATCTAATAGGTTGGATAGGATAGGTTTATCAGTAATAAATTTCAGGATTGTCTTTTTATCTCAGAAGACAGTTCAACATTACGTGCCACCAATAACTAATAGTGTCCATATTGCGTTAGGTTTGAAAGTTTCAAGTGGTATTCCCTTGAAGGGACATATTTATGAGGTTCCAAAAAGAGCGAGCCAATGTTTGGTCTTCATAAGACGTTGCTTAGCTTCTAATTCACCCCTTCTAAAGTATTAAGATTATATAAAACTGATTATGTTAGACAAATTTTGGAATTTAATTCATATACATATATCGCATTATATTGATAGAAGTCAGAATGGAGTTGTCCGTATGATAGACGATGACATCATTACTTCATCTATTGATTCTTTGTGGGAGCTTTAACAGTTTTCTACAAATTTTACTATGGTAAATGCGGTTCAGAAACCCGTTCTCCAAATCTCGGGTCCTTTTGCCAGCAAAGCAAACAGTCGATTTTTTCTTGGTCGGCATTTTTTGTAGTTTTCCCTGACGATTATCCAACTGATTTGGACTGGCGTCGTTCAAGTTTCGTGATCCTGTTTCCGTATTGCTTTTTCAAAATAAATCGGAGAGAATTCTGAGAAAATAATTAGAAAACGTGTAATTTTAAATAAAGGGCATTTCCGTCGCGTGTCATTCGGGGAGTTCTACCTTGGCAATGTTTTTATATATAGAAACAAAAAAGTTACCTTTACTTTACTTTGCTTTTGCTGGGTAGAGAAACAAAGGCAATTTCTGGATGATGTGGATTTCCGGTCCATTTCTAAGCCGTTCACGACGAAAACTGGTAATTTGACAGCTAAACTGTGGCTTGAAATGTGCAAATGAAAAGATATATTATATAACTTTCACTCCGCACAACAATTGATTTCATTCTGAGCACAAAGAAGGTGACATCCTAGGAATATATTTACACAACAATTGTATTGCAGTAAGCCTGATAAGCGGGCATTGTTAGATCTTATATATCCTATGCTAAACACTCCGCTTATAGTTAAATGAATCTCTTTTACAAACGGAAAGACAGACGGACAGGAAAACTGTCTGTTTTTCGCGGTAAGGGGCGTAAAAAATGTAGGGTTATATCTTACTGATATTACTTTACAAAAAACAGGAAATAAATTAATTTATAACTCAAAGCATACAGATTTCAAACATTTAAAGTTACAGCCATTAATACTGACGTATTTCAAAGTTCCTAATTTAGATATTAGATCCCCATTGATTAGAATTTCCACTAAGATCACATCTTTATTATGCTCCACACGTTACTTTAAGATCATTAAATCATCTTACCCGGCTTTTGTGAGCTCACACGCGTCATAAATAAATAATATACCAGCCAAGCTAATCAGAATAATTACTAAACAAGTAATCTACGAAGCGACCGCAAGCGTCGTATTTAATGAATCTAGAACGTGTTTGGCTGCAAGCCAGAAGTCTGCGAGCTAGTTAGTTGTATTTTTTCTAAATCATCGCACGATTGCATCTCGTTCCCGGTACGTCATCAATAAAAAACGAAGTCTGGTGATTCACCAACAGGTGCATGGTCGGCCAAACGATCAATGGGATTGCAGATGTTTGTGTGTAGCCGCAAATGCTATGCTATCTCCCCGCCGATGATGTTTAAAGACATTACTTTACAGCACCAGTCACGGCCAATGACCAATGACTTTGACCGTTAAGTGTCGCCAATAGTTTTTTGTTTAAGACACTTTTATTGTTAACTGTAAGCTTTTGTTTGTTTATCTTTCCATTGGCTAATTCTTTGCGATTAATTCTTCTTTAAGGCCATTTGAAGCTTCGATTTGGTAATTTGTATTTGCTGGGTTATTAGCGTTTGAATTGTGTTTGAAAATCAGAAAAAAACTAAGGAAATACGAAATTTTGTCAGAAAATCGGCAAATAATATTTCTATTGTTATATTGGCTTCAAAAGATTTTTGTTTCCGTCTTTGAAAATACATTAAAGGTTTACATTATGTTTAAATTATTAACGAATTTTGTTTAAGTGATTGTTTCTGTAACCGGAATAATACACTCAGCTTAGTTACGTTTGAAACAAACGAGAAAAAAAAAATATTTTTTATAGGTCTCATGGTTAGTTAATTGCTATATTGCTTTGACAAAGCCAGCTTGGCTTACAACAACAATCGCTTAAGCATAAAGCCGAAAGTAAATCCAAAAAATTTTTAGGATTTAGAAACTAAAGCCATTTTATAGTTATGGTGCTCACCGTAAGGCGGTAGACCAAAATCTGTTGCTTTGAGAATTAAAGTAAAGCCAAAGCAATATAGCAAATGCGTAATTCATTACGAGTTTTCTTCATTGCCGGCATTAAGCTTCTTTTATACTTGGCTTCTCCAAAAATTATATTTGCAGATTTGGTTTTTTTATGTCAGATAAATTTCAGCGCCTCTCAAAGTTCGCCTGGCAGCTTGTGTCATTTTGCGAGGCTGTGCAACGCATAAAAAGTTATAAAGTTGAATTTTTGACACTAAATTCACCACAAATATTTTATGTGTTCTACGACCAGTTAAATTTCTTCTTCTTTCTTTCTACACATTCGCGTTGGTTCTACCAAGGGTGATGGAAAATTGCTTGAAATTTCTTTTGTCTCCTTACATTTATATTTTTACTGAGAGAACGTTAGATCTGAAGATCGTTAGCTTCAGATTCCGGGAGATTTGCGAAGATTTCCAGATATTATTAAGCATATTATAGGAGTGTCGCGCCTTGTTTGCACGAGAGAACGCATCCGAGTCAGCACCACCATTTTTTGACATCCATCCAGATTGATGTCCGTCAATCTTAACACACTGGCATACTTGAACTAGTTCAAACCTATTTTCTCGTTTAATTTTTGCCAAACTAGTTACGCAACTGGTTTATTCAAAAGTTATTATTGGAGGAGTAATATATAAGTACTCACTCTAGCATATGTATAATATTTAAGTAAATAAAGTGTTGTCTCGTTCAACAGAGCATTTTATAATCTTCTCTTTTTGCAAACTACCCGGGAGTGTGTTACAACAAATGTTATTTCTTAAACTACAAACGATAAACTACTTAAAGTTTGCTGGTGTGTGAGGGTATTAGGGTAGTGTATAATTCACCACAATGTAGCTGTCAGCTTTGCTACGCGCTCTCAGAATTCTGTCAAATTTTACCGCCAAACACAATACAGAGTGAGAAAGAAAATTCTTATTGTCATTAGAAATTGGAGTCTCGATCTCAACGACTGTTCGTTGGCTCGTTGGCTGTATGTAGTGTGAGTGTGTTGTGTCTGACTCTGATTGAACTTGACGTTGGAAATTATCGCATAAATTATTTATCAGCAAACCAAAGATGAAAAGCCGAATGGCGACGAAAAATCTTAAGTTCTTAATGTAAACAACGCAGAAAACAAAAGAAGATTAATTCAATTATTTTTTTATTGAGTGTAGTATATAGTAAGTTTGTTCGCAATTAGTCGCGCCGCTGATATAACTTGGTTGAAGAAATTTAAAGAAGGCACAAATCGATTTTAGTATTTCTGCGTAAGTAAGAAGGAACCGGGACAAATAGCTCATCATGACGACACCACTTATCAAGTACATGTCCATTTTGACCACCTGCTCGGTTTTCGCCGCGTTGGTTTCCATCGTTTATCAAGCGTTCCTATCACTGAAACAGTTGAATAAAATGACCACAATTCTCACCGGCTTACTGGCAATTGAGAATGCGGTGCATGTAGAACGGGCAAGAGTTGCTATCGGTTATGGAGCCTGCACCGACTTACTGATAAGCGCAACAGAGTTTCTGAATTTTACTGCAGAATATGACATCGAAATTGGACCGGACTTTACGGTGGATGAGGTCAACGACGAGCGGCAGTTGCTGCAGACTTTCGCCTATTATTTCCAAAATGGAGCTGCTGCAGAGTATGATCCGCACGCTTCAATGAGTCACACATATAAAAAAAATTATTATTTTTCAGGCGTGTGATGCCGAATGGAAAACTTTTTCGGCATCTGATAGCAACGGCGAAATCTCAACACAAAGAAAGCATCAAGTGGTCGATAGGTGGAAATGCACCACTGATGGGAATTCGATTTTTCATGGAAGGTGCTGATGTGCTATTGGGCGCACGAATGTCTCATAAGTACATAGTCTGAGTTACAAACACGTTTTCCATTTTTACACCCAATTTTTATTTCAGACTACGCCGTCTTATTCCCGAGGAGATACTTTTGACTGGCGATCTCATTGCTGAAGATGACATTCACTTAATTCTCGAGTATAAATCCGGTGACTCTTGGGGCCCATTTACAGCGCCACGCGCTAACCGATACATCTTGCACAGTGATCAAAATAATCCACACCTCAACTCACTCGAACATTTTGATGCAGCCGTTCGGGACTTTAAGCCACGATTGCTGGTTATCAGTGGATTACAAATGATGGACAGCTACAAGTTTGCCAAAGGTATGTCGTGAATACGTAAGGCAAAGAAATTATAAATTTTCTTCACAGGAGTACGCGAATCACGTTTGGAAAAAGTTCAACAACAAATCGCTTCCCAACCCAACTCTACGCTAATACATTTTGAGATGGCCAGCTATGTCGAAATTGAATTGCTACAACTGCTGCGAACGAACATCCTTCCTTATGCCGATTCGATTGGCATGAATGAACAGGAACTTAATAATCTCAGGCAAGTTATAGAATTTGGAAAAACGACTTTAGCCTCCGATTGGAATCCTCGAGTGGCTACAACTCTCGATCAAATGCGAAAAGTGTTTGTCCTTCTTGTACAGGATTACTATAGTCATGTTGCTACTACCGTACAAACCAAACGGCGAATGCTTTCCCGAATACATGTACACACACTTGCCTATCAGGCATTGCTCACAGTCAAGCAATCGCAGTGGAAGAACACTAAAAATTCAGCAGCAAAAGCTGCACTTACTGCCCATCGTTATGTCTGCGAAACAGATCATGTGAGTTGAGACAGGTTTACACAAGAACAGAATTGCTTCAACTTTTTCCTATTTTCCAGATCAATCCCGAATCAGCATCACTCATTTTGGACGAAAGTTTTGCCACATCCACCGAACTGGAGACCAATCCGAAACGTGTAAATTTCGATCCTCATAATCCAGTGCCTTGTTGGGATGAAACCATAATGATTACTGACCGAAACATCGAGATTGAAATATGTGTAGCTCCGGTGCTTGTGTGTCGTGTGGCCAAAAAGACCGCTGGCGCAGGCGATAACATATCTGCTGCTGGATTGTCGCAGCAGATATAAAATGACTGATTAGTAATAGAAGTAGTCGTGTCATAGTATATAAGCTATTTGTGTCCCTTAATTGAATTTTTAAATCCACACAATGAATGCTCATTCCAAGTCATTCCACTGAATTTTAGTGCCCTTCTTAGAGTACCTTTATAACCTTTTTGTATCCTTTTGGATAACACAACATTCCATTTTGCACTAGCTCCCCCCACCAAACTCATTTCCTTGTCTCACACACACACACACACACACACAGACTCTCTTATAATTTCTTTCTTTGTTTAGTTGAAAATTACGTTGTGCAGAATGTGTTCGGTACGTTGTTTCCTAATAATTTGTATTCGATTTATTAACGGTTTTGGCAATATAATTTATAGTTTTAAGATTAGCTTTAACGAGTTTTGTTTATGTATTTTATTTGTAAAAAGTTGGACGATTTTATCTGCAACCTTAGTCAAGTAGGTTTCCAAAAGTTCGGTGATATATTCGTATTTATAAAATTGTTTAAATTATATTCTCCGGTTTCATATGAGGTTCCCTATTTTTGGCGTTATGTATGTGAACTTTTGTTAAATGTTTGTTGATAAGTGAAATTCTATTTTTTAATCTTACGTCTTGACTGTGTTCGTTAGCATGCGCATTTGTGACTTAGTCGTGTGTTTTACTTATTTCCTCATTATTATACTAAATAATTATTCTTATTAACATAGCATTACCGACCAAGCTCATACATATATGATATTTTAAGAATAAAACTTTTATTACAAAAAAACAAAGTATTTTTATTTATAGTCCCGGCATAATGTAGGCAATGTTATCCAGTGTTGCCTGTAAATTCTCATTAAGTTCCGGTTTCAGTTCCAATCCGGGAATCTGCGTAGTCAGACACATGAGTGGCCCTAAGGAGCATAAAAGACTGTCTAAAAGAACAGATAAGCTTCCCGAGACAGCAATTTGACCCTCGTGTTCTTTAAGGCGTTCTCCGATTATCGACAGACTATCACCCAACAGTTTAAGGTAGGCGGCGACGTCGATTGGTTCGTGGCTGGTGATATTAAAATCAGCGGAGCATGAATTTTCGTTTTGAATGGTGCTATTCTTAAGGTTTGCCGACGTAGATGATGTTGGGGTGTTGGATGTACCCGCTGCTGCTGCTGCCGTTGCTGTTTCTCGTCTTGTTCGCTTAACAGGTGTTGTTGGTGTAGCTGCTGTTTTTGATTTAGTTTCAACCGACTGTTGGACCAGCTTTTTAGTTCTGCTAGTTGTCGCCCTATTGAGGAAAGTTGACGGTGACAATGCTGCACTGGATGTTGTTGGTTTGTCTGCCGATGTTGGTGATGACGGTAAAAAAGTCGTTGATTTTGATGGTGAAACAGGTTCTTTTAGCTGAGGCCTGTTTTTGGTTCTTGCAGATAAACGCTTGGCACGACGGCGCCAGATCAGTTTCTCATTTGCTGATACGTTAGCCCACATTTCGCTAAGGCGCCTCGCAGCATTCGTAAAGTCTTAGACGGCAAGAAAGAAATGTTCGGCCTAATAAAGAATACAATTTTAACATATTCTTACCAAACTGTCCTGTTTTTCTTATATCTCGTGCCCATAGAGAATATGCTGTGAATCTAGCCCTGCCTTTATCCTTACGCTGAGCCTTTCCCATTACAATCTGTAAAGTATATTCAATTAATTGATTGTAACATGTTCTCTTTAAAACTAAAACCTTTCCATCTTTAAGCATTTTCTTCTTATTCGATTTCTCGGACATGTATAGACTCTGACGAAATGTTGGATCATTTGCTCCTTCAGCTTCCGCTTCCACTTCTTCCACTATATCAGCGACCATTTCTTCGATTTCGTCTGAATCACTGTCTGATGGCAAATTACTTGTGTCGTTTACATCATCTTCGTCTACATCGTCGTTAACATCGTCATCTTCATCTTCTTCCTCTTCGGATTTGGGCTTGCGCCTGGACGATTTTGGAGTTCGTTTGATTAACTTCGGCTCAATGTCGTCTGGTGATTGGAAATCTAAAAGTTTTGATGACTTCTTGCGGACGCGTCCGCTTCTCGAGACGCCAGTCACTTCGAAATCTAAATTTCAGTCTACTATATAGTATTTATTTTATTATTTTAAATTGAATTCTTACCTTTTGCGTTGGTTGTACTAGGTGATTCCATTATAGAGACAAGAGACAGTAGTCATTGGTCGGATCCCACTTACAAAAACAAAATGTAATCAACAATAATAAATATGCAAAATGCAACACTAACTGAATGTCAAAATAAAATGCATTTTAGCCAATTTCTTACAAACATCAAAAATCCACAGTGAGTCTCAAACTTTTATTGATATTAATGGCGAGTTCTGTTCACTGTTTTGAAAAATCTAGATTTGTTGGTTCTAATTGAACACAAAAACATTTGATCTTGATTTGTAGTTGTGTTGTGTAGTTGTAAAATTTTGTTTATAATTTTAAGACACAATACAATATTAAATCAATATATCGAAAAAAGGTACTGGGGTACCTCCTCTTTTCATGGATGCTTTACGACTGCACTTTGAATATATAGTTAAAGAAAGCGAGATAGAACAAGGTAGTACACCTAATTTTGTGCTCAATCATATTATTTCAAGAAGCGGTCATCCTTATCAAACTTTGGAACGCTTAGAAACTGAATGTGGTTTCAGATCTAAATTTTACGAACTTATCAGCGGATGAGATAGATACGACAGATACGTAAGCGACGCTCGGAGTTCCCAACATAGAATATACTTCTCGCAACTTAGATATGATTTACAAAATGAAACATACTTTTTAAATTGCAACTCGACCGACAAAGTAAGCCCTATATTAAAGGTAAGGGGTGAGCTCATCGCACTTGTTTTTATTCTGTATCGGCCAAGGTTGTCAATTCTTTGCTATCTATGTAACAGCAATGCGAGAGAGGCCATATTTTAAAAGAGTACCGCCCGATATACTTTGGAGAAACTGGGCTGGACGGGGAGAGAATGCTGAGCATGTACAACTACACTACGAAGACCCTAATGTTTAGAAAATGTATTATGGAGGAAAGTTATTAAAATAGATTTTCCATTATAACTAGAATTCGTTATGTAATTGTAAAATTATTTATGCGAATATTTAAAATTAATAATATACCATGTTTGTAAATTTATATTTTATGTAGATAGCCTAAATGTCAATCTCGTATACGGTCAACAATAACCAAAATTAAATAGACGAAAACTATGTATAATAATATACCAACCTACATTTTTATGAAATAAAAGTCTTAACTAAGAAAGCTTTAATGAAAAATTTCAACAAACTATATTTTATTTTATTTTATTGATATTAGGTGCGTTTTTTCTCTGACAATTTGTCCGCGACAAGGTTTTTGGCAATAATTTATACTAAAATCAAATAAATAAATTTTTCCTTTTTTTTACATAGTAAAAGGAAGTATAGTAATCATGAAAATTTGCGAACTCGGGATTGTGCAGATTTACCCCCATTGCCGTATCTCCTGAGTCAGAAAACGGAAAAATAAAAAAATCTCTGTCTGTATGTGCCCCTACAGCCAAGATGGCTGAAATTATCGGAATAAAAAATTTATATTTAAGCTTTTTTTCACCTCGCGAGGAGACTTATTTGAATATGTCATGTTCCACAAATAACTCTTGTTTCTAAAACAACTGTGTTCACTGTAATTTAACAAAATATTTTTTGTTTTCCCGGTCAAGTTGTCCGAAAAAGAACACACCTATTTATAGTTTGGCGGGAAACTGTTAGAATGTCAAATAATATTTAAGGGTTGACATCTACTTGATTTGACATTTTCATTACAATGCACATATACAAAATTACAAAGGGTAGAAAGTAGAAACAACGCGAATCGTAATTAAGTGGAGAGGAAGAATTCAACGGATTTTTGAGAAAATAAGTAAATATAGAAAACAAATTGAAATATTGAAAAGTACTTGACTGCAGCATTAGTTTTAAAGTTTTAAGTCGAATTTAAGTCCGAATTGGACTTGAGGCAATATAAACAAAAAGTCCTTACAACGCATTTACAGTTTACATTTTAATTTGACACAATGGCTACCATACATCAAACGACGCGAACAGCTCTGTCTGAAATTCCTGGTCGTTTGGAAGCGATGCATGTTGCAACTACGCCAAATAATCGGCTGGCGGATGAACCTACACCGGCGAATGTGCTCAATACGACAATAATGGATAACCCACTGCACAACATATCGATGCAGCAGGACTACAATATTTCGCCAGTGCCGTCTCCAGATGAAATTGTTATTAAACAACGCGGTCGTCGCCGTTTTACACTGAGCTGGTCGCCGGAGAAGGTGCCAACGCGCAGTCCTTTCCAGAAAACACCGACAAAGCAACTCTCAACACAAATGACCTTACGCAGTTCGCCAAGGAAGCGTTTAGCAATGGCGGCCGAGTCACTTCAAACTCCCGCGTCACCAGCAAATTACAGCCTCACCAAACCACAGTCACCATCATTGCTGGTGTCTCCGCGGAAGGGTTCGGCAGGTGCTGCCAGTGCATCAACAGGTAGTGTCAAAATGCTATGGCCAGGCACACCAATGGTTAAGAAATTACGTTTCGAAGAAAAACCCATCGGTCAAATGAGTGCCGAAACTCCATTGTCTGTCCTCTTGAAGGGTCTCAGTCAGGATCAATTAATTGTAATAATTAGAAATCTGGTAGAATCCGATGGCCAGCTCGAAGAGAGAGTGCGAAATAATTTTCCCACTCCAGATGTCGGGTAATTAAGCTGGAATTCTGGTTTTTTTTACACTGTTTATAATATTGTTTTTGTTCTTTTGTTGTTGTTTGGAAAACAGTCCGATGGAAGATGAGCTGATGCACATAAAGCGCAACATATTCAAGAGTCTTCCCACATCGCGCATCTGCAAAAAAACCGACAGCGTTGCATATGCCCGAGCTGCAACCCATTTGTCTGCCTTCAAGAAAACAATTATAAATCAGACAAAACTTCTGCACGATTCGACCCATTGGGATGCATTACTCGACTATGTGACTATGGCTTGGAATTATGTGCGAGCAACACCCATTTGGGATAACAATTCGCACAATGTAGTGCGCAGGCAGTGTTTCAAAGTATTATCGTGTCACTGCGTTTTGGCTGTAAAAAACGGTGGAAAACGACTTGGCGCACAGCGTCTGTATAATTTAGAACGCAATCTCAAAGAATGGTCCAAAGACTACGAGGACGTGATATCTTGTGTAAATTCGCTTGACAAAACGCTGGCCATGTTCCGTACGAGTCTGTAATAATGAATATCCAAAGGTTTTAGGAAACTGAACAGATTTGTTTTATGTTAGCACTTGTTAATATATTATTTAAAGAGACAACTAATACATACACTAAAGCTGAGAAGTAATGATTTATATGTAAAATACGCTTGTAATGTTTTATGTTTTGCACGTTAATTACTTTGCCTTATTGCAATTAATCCACACTAAACTTAATATTTGTTGCAATATTTTTTATATTTTATTTGTACTTTATTCTTAGCAATGTGCATGTTTTGTAAAACCTGTTTCCGACAAGTATGTAATTATAATATCTAATAAGTTCACATTGTCAAATTAACTAAATCAAATTTGTATAATCACTTTGTTATTTAGGACTTGATATTGCATCAATTAAATTTTTAAGTTCTAAGTCTGTTTCCGTAACGAAGGCTTGCTTGTGGAATCTAACGTTCTAAGTCTGTTTCCGTAACGAAGGTTTGCTTGTGGAACCAAACGTATTCAAACCTAACGTCTTGCAAAAAAAATCTAATTTGGTTTTCAAAATTACAAAAATGTGTGACAGAGACTCAATTTTTATTTTGATTTTCTTGTCAAAGTACGGAATCAATTTGGACGATTTTACGGACTTATTTATGACGGCGGCAAATACGTCTGAATAGGTCTGCGTTTCGGAAACAGTCAGATGAATTTATACAAAAACTACATTTATATGTACTGAATAGTTTCTAAGTCAAATGACAATATAGAGTATACCACATAATGTGTGGGTCAATTATTTTTATTACATAAAATTCGGATTTTTGTATTATAAAGAATTGTGCTTGTTTTTTGTTATTGTTATTGAGTAATGCTGATGAAGCTGAGGAATGAGGACGAACTCAACGGTTCCTTCCAGCGTAGGCTTGGCCGTCCTCGCTATCGTGTTCGATAAATCGTACCGCAAATGACCTTCCGATAGGATCCTCTTCGCGCATGCGAGCTAGGTGTCCTGTCCACTGGAGTCTACCGAGCTAAATTCTCTTCACGCGGTAGCCGCGGTAGATCTCATCATTATAGAGTCTCCGGAATCGTCCTTCCTCACATACGAGGCCAATTCTCCGTAAGACTTTTCTCTCGAACGCGGCTAATTGGTCAGAATGCTTTTTGCTAAGCACGCAAGTCTCGGATCCATATGTAAGTACTGGTATGACCATTGTCTTATAAGTTCCTGGATTTGAAGAGTCTTGATAGACTATGTTGTTGTTGTTGTTGTTGTTGTTGTAGCAACTATTAATTCGTTTTAATCCAAACGTTGGGTCGTAATGTTTGTGTAGCTGTCGGAACAGTCCAGGCCCAGAAATGCGGCTGAGATTTGACACGTTGTGTCTGTAGTGGTAGCGTTGTGAGTAACGTCGCATGGGACGGGTAGCTGAATAGATGAGCGGTGTTATGTGGTGACGCACCACAGTCCGGGAATTGATCGGTGATGCTACAACGTTTACGTGACAGCTGTTGCTTTTTAGATAAGAGCTCCATTCTGATCTCAGTTGTGCCAGTGTTGATCTGGTCTGTCAGGGGTGGCTTTCCTCCCTTTGATGTATAAGAGGAGGGTGATGTTATTTTGGCGACCATCTAGTGCGGTTCTGACTGAAGCTTGATGAATCGCGTTTAGGGCTGTTTTATAGTTTGCTGGATCTAGAGGTGTTTGTGCGATAAATTGGTTTATCTCTTTGCGGAACATACGAATATAAGCTCGGATATGCCTGGGTGGTGTGTTGACGGTAAGCAGGTCACGGTTCGGGTTATCGGGTTTGTGGCATGCCAGTAGCAATTGTTTGGCGAGAAGCTCGTTGTGCTCTTTCACTTTTATTATTAGGGTTTCTTGGTGGAGATGGTCTTCATGTGACATGCGGTGGCAATCAGTGATGATCGTAGATCAGCATTCTGACTGGTTTGAAGCTTCTGCCATTGTGTGTGTAAGAGGTGTGTGGTCCAGATGGGTGTCGCATAGTTAAGGACCGAGTGTAGAGCCAGTGTACCATATTTTAATAATGGCGTTCTTGCATGAGTATAAAGCAGCATTCGCTTAATTTACGAGCGTTCTATTATATTAGGTTTCCAGCCCAGTTTCCTGTCCAATATTGTCCCAAGAAATCTTGCTTCAACTTCAATTCAAATCAACTGTTGGAATTTTATATTTCCTGGTGAAAAGGACAAGCTCTGTCTTATTCGGGTTGACGCCCAAACCGCTTTTATTTGCCCATTCTTAAACGTTTAAGAGGGTATTTAGCATAACCTCCTTAATCATTCTGAGGTATTTCCCTGAGACGCTAACGCTACATTATTAGCATACGCTACCAGAATGTGAATAGCTCAGCAGCTGTGATGATGTTTCGCTTTCTAAAGGGTGGGCAAGTTAAAAGTTTGTTTTTAAAAAAGCTATAAAATGAGTATACTCTGACATAGCGTGTTCGATTTGACTGAAGAGTAAAACTATTTACTTCAGTTAATTGAGTTACCTGAACCTGTTCGATTGGCGTTCTTCACTTCAGATTAATGTTAATGTTTTCAAATCTGAACTAACTACACGAGCAAAATATCTCTTCAGTTAATTCAGTATCTGTTCACTTAAGTGCAAAATTGTCAATCGAACAGTCTCTTTTAATTTAATTAAGTCCAATCCTCCAATCAACAGTCTTATGTCATGTTTTTTTTAAACTGGCGCAAATTGATTTTTTTGCCTGTCAAGTTGTTCGTTTGTTCCAAAAAACCAATCTACGGTAGATCGGATTTCTGGTCTAACAGATCTTGATATTTTGGGAGATTTACCCCCCTTTTCATTAACTGCAGTAACTACAAATGCAACAAAACAATGTAAAAAAAAAATTCCGGGCTTTCGTGTTCGTTTTTTTGAGAAAAAATCTGAGCTCGAGCGCAGATTTCTAAAACAAAAAAAAGACATAAAAATGAATTAAAAATTCAAGTCAAATGCAGGGTGTTCTTAAAAAAATTAGTAAAAAATATGTACTGGATTTATTTTGTGCTATCAAATATTTGACCTGATCGCATTGCATAACCAAGTCCGAAATTTTATATTACAAGTCCAACCAGATAGTGGGTCACTCTGATAAAAATGATATTACAAGAATATGCTGATAAGTGAGAGAATTATATTTTTGGATGCTGTATGCTCAGTGGATTCTGATCTGCAGTACAAAAAGTTAAAATCGATTCCTTATGTTGACTTTTTTAAAGAACGTTACTATAACCGAAGCCCGGTTATATAGAGAGCCAGTAAAAAGAATAAAAACTCAACGTTAAATTCACTAAATTTATTAAAAATGGATAATTAATATTTACAAATATTTTACTTATAAACGAATATGTTACATAGTCCTGCTACTAATTAAGTAATATATCTTAAATATTTCTATAATAATGAATTAACATTTTTCACTTCTAGTGCAGAGTACGAAAATCCGTTGCACAGCCTTTTCAACAAAAGTCCATTCCTCGAATGTTTGAAAATAATGTTTATTCTGCACTTAAAGTCTATTACATATTAAAATTAAATTAGTATACATGTGATTTTATAACAAATAAAAATTGTACTCTCTTGTGCTTTGGAATGCGCTGCTAGCAACAATCAGGAGAATTGAAATGACTATCGATGACAGTGATCCGGTTCCGGTGGATGGTCCAGCTGCGGAAATATGTCTCCCTAAAAGCAAAAATGGAATGTTAAATATCAAATAATAAAATTGAATTTTATAAAAAAATGACAATAATTTTGCAACAAAATTCTTCCAACTAAAATCTCCCCTCATTGACTCAGCAAAGCAGTATTTATACGGGCAGTTTGATAAGTCAGTGAATTTTTTGTGTTTCTAGCGCAGTAACTTTAAATGGAACACTGCTCATGTTAACAAATTGCTCATAAACTACTGTAGAATTTTGAGGAAGCTGCGTCATTTATGTCGTTATATCTGGCGCAGATTGATTTTTTGACTGTCAAGTTTTTCGTTATCTCTAAAAAAACCAATATACGGTATATAGAAATTCCCTCAGAATTTTAATGAAAAAAAAACGGCATAAAACAAAAAAAAAACGAAATTAGTTTGTGTTTGACAGTAAATGAATCACTCAATGTGTGATTTTTAACGAAAATGGAAAAAAGTGAACGAAATCCGAACGAGTTTTTGGGCCGTTTTGTAACCATGGACGAAACATGGATCCATCACAACAGGAACAGACCAGTGACCAAAGAGCAATCAAGACAGTGGGGAGTCGTTTTATCTGGTTAAACGTGCAATAAGGTCATGGCCGCAGATTTTTGGTATGCACGCAGTGTCATTTACATCGATTACCGTGGAAAGGGTAAAACGATTACCGACGAATATTATTCAGAGCTTTTGGACAGATTCGATATTGATTTGAAGCAAAGAAAAAAGTGCTGTTCCATCAAGACAATTCACGGGTGCACACGTGTGTAGTCACCATGTCAAAAACTAAAAAATTGGGCTGCTAAATGCTACTCGATCAAGCATTTAACCCAGATTTAGCCCCATGCGCGACTATTTCCAGTTTCCAAACCTGAAGAAATAGCTGGGCGGTAAGAGATTTGGGTCTAGCGAAGAGGTTATCACTGAAACAAACGCCTATTTATAGGGTCTATTGAATTATTTGAAAGCAAAAGAAACCAATAAGCTGCATTTTTCTACAAACAAAAGTCCGAGAGGCACTGTAACTCATCAGGAAACACCTTGACAAGTATAAAGTATAGTGTTTGAAAGTCATAATAAAAAGAAGGCAGAAAATTAAAACGTGTTTGTGTTTAATTCCAAAATATTATAAAGGGTGTCCCAACAAGAGCGCCGGATTTGCTACTTTGGACTTAGCACTCACAAAAGTTTAGCTCTCTGGGTCGTGTGGGAGTTGGTTTGAAAGTACCTCAAAAAGTCGAAAATCGCACGTGACAAATGTCAAAAGAAAAATCACCATACAACTCGTATTAACAAAATGGCGGAAAATTAAAATCTGGCGCTCTTGTTGGAACACCCTATACTTTATACTAAATCCGTCAATATCGACGGTTATAGGTTTATTTCAGATTTCTAGAAAGTATACAATACAGTAACACGCAGTGAAGCTATTATATAGCCTTTAACTTTCTTTATAAAACACTCCACCAGGAACAATTTATAATTTATAAACAGCAGAAAGTTACAAAACCAAGAAGCTTAATCACAACAGTCGTCCAATACCACCCACCTCCCAACCACATGCCGACCACACCAAACAGTCCATTAGCCCCCCATCGGTTGTAAATTATTTCAATAATTCTCATTTTCTTAGCACACAAACGTCAGCATAATTATCGACATTATAAAGTTGGAATAAATGAGGAACATTTTTGAAATGATCTACCCATGGCCACTTGCCGCTTATAATATCAAAGACTTCCGGAAGTATAGGGTGTGTGTGTGTGCATACGATATATATATATATATATATATACACATATATAATATCAACTTTGGCCTACTATAGTCTTCTCTCAAGTAAATTAAACGAAACATTTTACCACATCATAATTTTGGAGGAACAATGTTTATGTTAAAGTTTGAAATTTGTAAACAGAGTGAGCGTTTTCCGATCGTTGGCATAAATATAGCGAACGGTCGAAGTCGACCGACTATATTGGATAGCAATTTCTGTAGTAGATATTCCAAAAGTTAATTTGCGGTGTTACAAAATAGATTAACCTGCCGCGGCTGCTAGCCTGCCTGTCTGTCTATGACTTTAGTGGGATTTGATAAAGATCGAAGCCAATGGAAAACGAGAGAGAAAAAGCATAGAAAATACCAAAACCGCTCATACTAGAATTTTTGAAATTTTATCTCTAAAATTGTTTTTCTTTAAACTTACAAAATGATAGTGAAGACTTTGGGTAGATTATCTGGGAAAATTGTCTACTTATAAATCTAAAATTCATTTGGAGCTAGAAATCTGAAGGAGCGACAACAAACAAAGAACTCAAAACAAAATTCATCTGTCACTGTCTTTCCATTGTTTATAAACATTCGTTTCGTTTATTTCCATAAAATTCGTAGTTGGGAATTTAGTTTTTGTTTAACTATGATTGGCAGCAAGCCCATTAAAAGCTGAAAATCGCCAATTGTCACGAGAAGCTTTGTGTTAAACAAAGTCTATTTAGAAGGCTTGCAACCCCTGAAGACGAACCTTACCCTTTTAAAAAGGGATGAAAAAGGTCAAACTTTGGATGACCGCCAGAAATGTTGATTTTGGATTATTGGTCACACAGAAAGTGCGTGCAAAGGTCGTTACCAAAAACCTGGAAACTGAGTAAGAAGAAAATCGGAGAGCTGTGTGTGTGTTGATCTTTTGGGCGCTACATATCAGGTCCCCAGCTAATAGCTGTGACTTTTAACGTGAAATGTATTTAAAATCAAAGCATGGGGGTACAGGAACAAAATAGTAGCGCAACGAAATGGGTTATACGTCCTGCCTTAATAACTCCCTAACTATTAGTCTTAGAGACGTAAGTACGGTGTCTTTAGTTAATGTATATATAACCTTTATTTTGCGTCGATTGTGGGTGGTTTCGCGGGGAAGAAGAAACGCGCAGGTTCGACAAAACCGGGGCTCTCCTTTCTATTCAGTGTAGCTCACGACTCAGATGTGCTAGCGATATGTTTTTATGTATTGAATAGAGCTTATTTATATTTATCGATTCGTATTTTAACAAAATAATATATCGTATTTTAAACAATATTTTTATGTAAAATTGTAGTCAGCCTATGAAGTATTAATATGCATTATGTAAGCCTCACCCCTTCAAGACCCAACCGAAAATAAAAATAAAAGGTGGATGTGGGCCACGCACAGGTACCCAAATATCCGGCGTCGAACGAGCCACATGAGAGGTGGAGGGACGTACCTCAAACTTATATGAGAAGCTGAGAGTGCTGTCGTCAGCGAAAGAGTGAATTGGATTAGAAGTCACAGATAAGAGTTCATTAATAAAAATTAGAAAGAGTGTCGGGGACAGAAAAGAGCCCTGGGGAACGCCAGCATTTATGTGGTGTATTTCAGACTTGAAAGCGTCCAAAACAACTTGAATTGAGCGGTCCAGAAGATAGCTTCTAATCCAACGAAGCAGTTTATCATCGACACCATAAGCACGCATTTTTGACAAAAGAGCTTGATGCCAAACTCTGTCAAATGCTTTGGAAATATCGAGTGCAAAATCTTTGCTTTCACCAAATTGATGCAAAGACCAGTTCCACTGTTCGGTGAGATATACCATCAAATCACCAGTGGAACGTTGCCTACGAAATCCGTACTGCCGGTCACTAAGGATTTCATTGGTTTCAAGATATTTCATGAGCTGAAAATTGATCAGCGTTTCCATGACCTTGGGAAGAATGGATGTAAGTGCTATGGGTCGGTACGAAGAAGGAGACGACGGCTCACCTTTTTTGGGTATGGGCTGGACAAAAGCTATTTTCCAACTTCTCGGGAAGAGTTCAGAAGTATAGGATAGATGGAAAAGCTTACGCAATGGTAATGCACGCTTCGAAGAACACCTCTTCAGAACTAATGGGGAAATACCATCTGGCCCAGCGGATTTGTGATTTTTGAGATCGTTTAAAACTCTAGCACGAGTACGAATGAAGATCTGTCCCATAGAGTGTTCAGTACTCGGGGGTGCAGGCGGGATCAATGCACAAGCTGGAAGCGTGGAGCTAGCTGCAAAATGTGCAGCAAACAGATTGGCTTTGTCTTTAGAGTTGACAACTGGAGTGTCATTATAAATGAGCGTTGGAATGGACGACGAGGCTGTATTTTTGATTCTTTTCGCGAATGACCAAACATTTTTTACTACCTTTGGGACATTGTAGTATTTTTAGCCTCAATTTTTGGTCGTAGGCGAATTTGACTCGCCGAAGATGAGCATTGCAATCATTTCTGGTTCGTTTAAAATTTGTTCGGTTTTCCTCTGTAGGGTTTGCTATGTTAAACCGAAAGCATACCTCTCTAATCCTAGAAACCTCTTTACAGCTCGTACCATCCATCATCCTTTGGTTTGATAGACTTATCCCTGAAAGGGATAAACTTTCTCATACCAATAAGAATGATGTTTGTGATTGATAGTAAAAATACACACTGTTTATAGATAGTCTAGCTTATCAAATCAATCCTGGATACCTCTCAGGAAACAAGAAGCTTGCTTTGCTGACTGAAACAGGATCCCTTTTGGATGGACTCGTAATGAAAAAACGGTACTATCTGTTTAAAAAATAATCCTAAAAAGAAGAACATGCTCATCTCATCGAGTAGAGGGTTGAAATCACTCATATACGAAGGAAAAGCTCTATGGGAATAGCACCAATAAAAATTGGCGAAATTGCTGGAAACAGTTGATTTGCGACTACCAAACGTCTGCTTTGAATTGTTCGATGTGGCTGGGGCTTAAGCTGAACTCCTAAATCTTTAAAGCTTTTGTTAAAGAGACGACTATTAAGTTTTTCCCAATTCTTTATAAACTTTTTTATTAAAAAATTAAATAAACATTACAATACTAGTGCTAGTATGTAACAGCACTCCTATTTTATGACTTAAATAGTAACAAGATTGTTGTCTGGAGAGCGGTTATAAAAGAAAAACACCTTTGCAAGAGGACAGTGATTGCAGTAAGAGACTGTAATGGCAGGCACACTCTAGACATAGCTTAGCATGCACGAAAAAAAGACATAACCCGTAAAACTTGCAATTCGATACTCGCACCCTTGATCGTGTAATATGTGACGGTCAAGTTAATTGCTGGTTGCGCCGACGTTTCGTGTGTGTAGACATAATGCTGCCATGGTTAGCACGCACACGCATACCGCTCGCTAAGGTGATTTTGGTCTTTAATTAGCATGTTCTATGGTAAATATGTTAATTAGTCTGTCATTTATTTGTAAAAATTTCTATCAATAAAAAATGTATATTTTGTTTTTAATTGTTTATACGATGGAAGATTTATGGTTAAACTAACGAAGATTAAATAAATTTCAATCGTGGAGACATTAATTAAGATGATTTTTAATAGATTTCGTGCTCCAAAATATTAGACGATGTGGTTTGTTTTGTTGACAGAAATACAATAGTCATAGATAAGATTTTGGCGTTTTCTCCACTATGACTTTAAAATAAGCTTAAGCCAATCTGGTCTGAAGGGTCGAATTTTCAACACCGTTATGTACTAAACGCATACATATAAAATAAGTAAAAACACACCAGTTCGCTTTATCTGGTCACCCTGTCACAAGAGTTTATCGTTATGGAGTGCTATTAATCAATTCATAATAAATTATATAAATTATATTTGTTTGGAGTTTTCGTTTATTTTTACCAAAACAAATAAAAAACAATAAACCTTATTATAGGCTTATCTCAACTTACATTGCTTGGCCAGAGCCGGTGCACAGCAGCACTCCTTTACTTCCTCGTAAAAGAAACATGATCCTACCGATGCAGAGTATTGCTTCTCTCCAACGTAGCAAATGTGTGGAATGAATGGCAAACCCTCTGAAATTAAAAAGTGGATATATTATTCTGTTTTGTATTAATTTATATATTAGAGATGTAAAATAATATTGTAACTAAGCTACAACTGAGGAACAAAATAATTATTACTTTGTATATGTAGTACTTAGCTGTCACTGGTTCATTTGACAGCTTCAACACACATCCTTACTTTTTCTCTGCCGAGGCCCATAGGCGCTCTATTAGCATATTCACCACTGAAGGAGTTCGCTGGGCAGTAAATTCTTTCGGACCATACAAATCTCCAGGTGGAGACGGGATATACCCGATACTTCTGCAACGTAGCATAAATATATCTACAAAGCCAGCTATAGTCTAGAATATGTTTCATGGCGCTGGAGAGAAGTGCGAGTGATTTTTTTACCAAAAGCAGGGAAGAAATCCCCCGAGGATACCAGGTCTTACAGGCCAATTAGCCTCACATCATTCATACTTAAAGCCATGGAGAAAATATTAGGTCACCACATAAGATCTACCATACTCCAACGAAACTATCTAAATTCCAACCAACATGCGTATCAGGCTGGAAAATCTACAGTAAGTGCACTCCATGAATTGACAGCTGAAATCGAAGAAACACTTCGAAGCAAAGAAATGCTACTATGAGCCTTCATCAACATTCAAGGCGCTTTTGAAAACACAGTAGCGGTACTAGAGGCTGTCTAAAAGGCGGCGTCCTAGCACCACTTTTGTTGCTACTGGTGATAAGCCAGCTATTAGACAGGCTTTAGAATGAACATATCATAAACATTAGCTATGCGGATGACGTAGTCATAATAATGGTGCGCGGTTAATTCGGGAGTACGATAGCATGAAATTCTCTCTCAAACTAGTAAACGAATGGTGTAGAGGAGTCGACCTAAGTGTTAAGCCAGACAATTTATTATGCACCGTATTCACAAAAAGGAAGAAAATAACTCTTCCCACACTAAGATTCATAGGCAAAACACTCCAAACAATGCCAGAAGTCAAATATCTGGGAGTCATATGTTTGACCAAAAACTCACATGGAACTCTCATATGTCATACATCACCAAAGAAGCTAATAAAGCTTACAGATGCAGGGACGGGAGCAGGAGTATTCGGGCCCAGAACCACAATACGAATACCACTAGGAAAATCAAAAACCGTTTTCCAGGCAGAAACAACAGCCATAGAAGCCTGCACCATCGAATGCATTTAAAGAAGATCCAGAAGAACCGAGATATACATGATCTCCGACATCCAGGCCGCATTGCTAGCATTAAAAGGCCCAGTTTTCAACTCCAAAACAACGTGGAGCTGCTACTGCCACTTAAACGAACTAGCCAAAGGTCACCCTAATGTGGTCTCTCGGCTATTCAGGCATCGAAGTGAACAAGGCAGCAGACCTTTGTGCAAGAGAAGGCGCATCGTTGTAGTTGTAGAGCTGGGGCGAACCCCGCGCTTACCCACCTTGCGGCATGAAGCATACTCTTTATACTATCTCCTATCCAGCGTTGCTTCCTTGCAGGAGTAAACCTTACAGCCCCACGATACATCCCCAGAACAAAACTGAATTCGCACCATAGTTGTTCCAGTCAAGGCCGTCCTCCGAAAGGTCCGCTCGGTTTCCCCGAAGGTCAACCTTATCCGTTGGGCAAGACAACTCCCGTGCTACTAATTCGACCTTGGATAGGGTCTGACATCAGTAGCTTAAGAAATTTCAGGTATGAGTGCCTGGGCGATTGCAAAGCAGACCCTGACAGCACATCCGTCCGGAACCTAAACCATCTCATTTGCCATCAGAATAGCAAGCTATCCCGCGACCTTGGTCAGATCTGGCATCAAGAATCTCCCATTCGTTCAGGTATTAGTGTCTGGGCGTTTGCAAAACAGACCCTGAAAGCACATCCTTTCCGAACTTCAAAACCTTTCATTTGCCACTAGGACAGCAAGCCATCCTAGGCCCAACCCACATATATTAGACTTGACTACTTAAATACGAAGCGGTTGCCCAAATGTAAGGATCTCTAAGTACCATTAGCCCTTTCTGGGTCGCTAAGTACGAAGTACGAAGGGTACTAAGTACCCGCGGCCGTTTATTTATCTTCCGTGGTAAAGCCCCGCACCATACCCATAAAAATGATGCAGCTGGACAAGCCACCTCAAGAACAAAATAAATGAGTGGGTAAATAACGCCATCGAATCTCTCATTTAGATCTCTTGTTTGGTATATGACAGGACACGGCCCATTTATTGACCACTTAATAAAAAAGGGGAAATCCCAAACGGACCGCTGCCGCTTCTGCAACGAGGCAAATGAAACGCCAGAACACATACTCTTCATATGAAACGCCCTCACCAGGTACAGATTTCAATACCTTAAGGCTTACACAGTTCCATGGCAGAATGTCAAACCGATCAACCTGGCAGATATGATGGCACTCATAAAGGAACACATAATATGGGAAATATCTGTGATGCACAATAGATCTCATTGTCGCAGTGCACCAGGCTTTTTAACCCACCAACAATAATAATAATAGTAATAATACTATACCATGATTTTAAAGATAGTTATGATGTCTTCCTGAAAGGTGGGTCTTTTCAAGTGGCTACCAAAAATGTAGCTGTCAAGAGAGGGAAAATCGTGACAGGGGTTGAGTGGCGACCCTTTATGATTTTTGCTCATAATGAAACCAGAAACTATCCCAGTACGCATTACGATATAACCTGTATTGTATAGTATATCAATTCTATAGATGGACATTTGTTATCAAACACTATGATAATATTTCACGGCGCTTACAAGTAATCATTACGATTACGCTCTCGTTTAATGCTGAAATAAAATTGCAACTCCTGGTAAAAGTACATATATACCCAACTAATAATATGTACATTTTCGTATGTGTAATGCTCATAATTGTATCGAAGGGCATTGCCTCTGAATTTGAAAATTGCAACATGTAGTTAGTAGGTAGTTGTTACCTGCACAAAGCTGCTTGCGTGCGCTGATGTGCGTAAATCCAATGCATTCAAGAAATTAAACGAAAACTGGGTTAATAATGGAACTAGATTCTCCCGATTAAAGTCACTGGTCTAGAAAGTAAATGGCATTGTTTGTTGTACCATTAACCGAATTGCAGTAATTTCGTGCAATTTCGTTGGTGACTTCATGCAGCGGGACTCTCAAAAATTACCTAAATTATTTTGTCAATGTCAATTGATCGACATAAGTATCTACAGTAGCAGAATGTGTTTTTAAATCGACAATTGTATAATGTGGAGATTTACGTGATCAACAACAACAACAAAACCTGCATAGTACTCGATTAAATTAGTGAGATAAGAAGGAGTTTAGCTCAGCTCGTCTCGCCTCACGAGAACAATGAACAGCAATGATGGATGCTGTCAATAGTATGTCACGAATCAAACTAAATTTTTATTTTTGCTTTCGCAAAAGTTTAAAATGTTATCAGCAGTTTTTGCTAGCTGATAGTCTAACTGTGGTCTACCATATCAATAAAAAACAACAACAATTTTGATTTATTTACTTCAACAGACAATGACTGTTGGACGTTTGTTCTCGTGCCGAACTCGTAATTTTCTTCAATTCAAATCCACATTAAAATTGTGAATTAAAAAAGGCAATGTACATATTTTAACACCACCACCGCCATTAAACTATTTTATTGTGAGCGCGCCAGGCGCGTTTGTATCATTCATAAGCGGACTCACTAGTGGTTTTGCAATGTTATTTTCTGTGAAGTCAAATACCTTATAGTGAGCGCTTAACCCCTATAGCACTATTAATCGTATATACATACAAACTACAGTGAAGCTGGTTAATATTCATAACACGGTGCATTATTTTTCAAATGTGCGAACGTGCGAATCATTTAAAACACCTGCCCTCTGCCAAGTGGGGAGGCGCACTTACTGTGGTTAGAATTTATTTCTACGCTGCACCGCATAATTATGTGTCTCCTAGTGCAACGTTAGAATTTGTTTTGTTTTGCTGTATTTTGAATGTAAACTGTCCTTCTGTGAATAATTATCATACTGATATTAGATGGATCGCTATAATAACAATAAAGCTGAGGAGGCTAGTCAATTTCGTTTGTTTGAAATATAATTTTATTAGTTTCACTTTATTATTCACAAAAACCACTGGGTTTTGTTATGAGTTTGGTTTAAATGTTTTCATTGCGATACCTTACAAAATATGGTACGATACGATGAGATTTGACGTGTGCACAAGCCACTTGCAGCGCGACTTGCATGGGTTTATTGTGCCCCCAATTCTTTGAGCCAAGAGATCTTTGTTGAAAACCGCGGGCAAACAAATGGTCGTACACCAAGCTGAATTGACTGTCTTTTGATTTTCAAGAGCCACAGTAGCCACATGACCGGTTTTCGTGAAGAAACACGCTACCATTTGCTTCCAAACGCTCCGAGCTCGCACAACTTTTGCTGGTTTTTCTTCGAATTGGAAGACAGTCGTTTGCCCTTTTCTTTCCGACTCATACGCAAATATCCATGACTTGTCAGCTGTCACGATCTTGTATACGTTTTTGGAAGTACCTCCAACGAATTTTTCAAGCATTTGGCGGCACCAATCGACACGAACCTTTTTTTGTGCGTCTGTCAAAAAATGTGGAATCCAAAATGCACATATAGCTTCTGTACCTTTAAATGTTCATGTAAGATCGTATATATGCTGGTGTTACTAATACCTAGGCATGCCTCGATTTCCTGATAAGTCACATGACAATCGCCTTTAATCAGTTTTCCCTTTTCTCACAGCATCGATGTTTTCTGGCACAACAGCTGTTTTTGGACGACCTTCACGAGGCTCGTCTTTGAGTGAACGTTGTTCGCGTTTAAATTTACTGTACCAATCATAAACCCTAGCCAAGGATGGTGCTTCGTCGCCAAAAGTCAAATGAAGTGATTCCAAGCACTGTTGTTGAGGTAGCCCCTTTTTAAAATCGTAAAAAATCATCACACGATAATTCCATTTTTTCACTGAATTCAATTTCTCAAGTAAATAAAAAACAATGTTGCGATGCGAACTGACAGCTTACTTTTGAGAAACATAACCTCCAAAAATGTTGAACTTTTTGACTGACATAGAGATTTGCATCGGAAAACACTAGTATTACCATTTTCTAAACACATTTACGGCACCCTATGTATAGTTAAATTTTCCGTGGAAAAAGTTGATAAGATCATGAAGAAAAGAAATATGTTACACAAACTGAAGTGGAAGGATAATAACCAAATGAAGTACAATGAAGCGTTAGGGCAAATAATTTTGTGCAAAAGCCGATTACAAGTTTCGGGTTGGGAGAATTTGCTGAAATAATAAAAATAGCCGCCCCAGTAACAATAACAATACCGTTCTATATTCCAAAAAATGAATGGTTCAAGAGCAATTGCTATAATGCCCGAAAGAGCTTAATGCCTACAAAACTACACAGAGCTACAACTGTGCTTTCACCAAATTGGTAAAATAACTGGTTCGAAGCAAGTGCCATTCATGGATAATGGCTGAAGGTTAATAATTTGTTTAATCGATAGAAAACAGTATGGGACTTCGAAGCGTTAAATTTAACTCTGTTGTGTTCCACACTTTGTTATTCTTTCAAGGCCAGAGTCAAGTCAGACCCTCTTTAATGATGATGGGATCAAATATATGATAACTGACAACTGGGCTTAGCGGTTCTGGTGTCTAGGACTGAGAAGACAACACACCACGAACAGTCCTATAGGTCCTGCACCAAAACGGTTTGTCGCGCCAAATATTATTATTATAAGGGACTAGCTGATGCTGGGCGCTTTGCGACCTAACTGAGTCCATAATGATATTAAGGGCCATTTAAATCATACGGATAGTAGTTGTGATTCCAGCTGTTTCACTATTGAATCAGTTTGCAGTTTGAAATATTTTGGATTATTGCTTGACTCTCAATTGAATTGGAGGGAGCTTGTAGATAGCCTTAAATGTAAATTGCAAATGTCTGTCTAAGTGATTTATTTTTCGATAAGGTTATGTTCTCATAATGCTATGCTTTTTTGATATTTTGGATTAGTTGATTCAAAATTACAATATGTCATAACTTGTTGGGGCGGAACTTATTCCAGTACATTAAAATCTATTGTGGTTTCTCAGAAACCAAATAATAGAATACGGGCTCATTTTTGGCCTATTTTTTATTAACCTTAACATACTTCCTTGCAAATATCTATATGTGTCTCTGTTGTGGAAGTATATTTCCAACATTTCCCACTTTTGAGTTCTGTCAAAGTAAGAATGACATTAGTGATGCCAGAGCCAAAATAACCGATATGTCAAATTTGAACCGCTTATTGGGACACCCTATAAATATGTTTTTTAATTATTTGTAATAAATAAAATTCAAAAATGTGATTTTACAACAAAAACACTAAAAGAATAAAAAGGTAGAGTTATTCAACTATTATTTTTATTTATATGTATAAAAAATTGCAGTTGCATGCAGTTGCGTTTATATGTTATTTGCACGTAGCATATGTTAGTGATGACCCGCATGCACGCATGGCCAAATGGCTCAGTGAAATCGAAATTAACACTGCAGCACTCATGCTTCTATGCACTTCTCCTTTGGTAAGCTGGCCTACAAGTAGCATGGTTTTGGTCTAATTATTGATGTAAGCACATAATGAGTAGGTACTTTCACAACATACTCTGTTTGTACTCGTATGTAGGTACATATATCTGTTGTTGTTTCTAAGAATGGTAGAAATGGATCCACCGCAAATAACTAAACAGCGGCAGAGGAAACATTCATTTTTGTTGAATGTGCAAAAAAGCACAAAATTCTAATATTAACTCAATTCAAAAACTGTTATGACTCTTTATGACAAAAATTGGTAAATTACAAAATTGACCATGGATATACTGTTGCAAACACATAGTACGCGAAAGCACAAATGAGTGATCGATTTGTTCAATTAAAACAAACTTCTTTTGACTGAACATTTCAATGGTACGTCTTGTCTGGAAAATGCATCATCAAGCGTTATACCCATAGAGCAAATGTTTACTCATTGGTTTGTTTGTTCGTGCGGGTATGATGACAGTGTAACATGTTCAGGATAAACACGTCCATCGCAATAGAAACAATTAACGATGGTCATTTAATGTTGGTTGTAGTGGTGTGGTTGAATTGATGCAATAAACGGGCGAGTATTTCTGAAAAAATTGTGGTTTTGTAGAATTGTAGTGTAGTTGAGCCTAAGAGCAGTTTGGATTATTTCGTTACGATTACGATGGCCGTGATTCTTTGATATGTGTGTATGCTAAATTTCTTACATCTTCTTGGTATTAAGTATACACCACAATATCTTAAATTTAAAAACATATATATATGAATTTGCGTTGAATTGACTCAATACACGTAGAAGGATTTCGTAATAGGGTTACCAGTGACTTGGCTATCAAAAAAAAAAAATCAAAAGTTGGCATATCAAAGGTTAGATAAAGAGATGTTGTTACAAAAGGGGTTCGAGTATTCTTTAGGCCAGCCATTGTTTTGGGACCCGAGCGCAGAGTTGGCTTTGTTGTTATTGTATCAATATGGGAATGAAACCGGAGTTCCTTTCCACAGATAACACCCAGATCTCACATTGAAGTTACTTAAGTGATAAATAAAATAGCTTTTGGGTGGTTGTGGAAAATCGTTTCGGGAATATATATTAGCTTGACATTTACTGATATTAAGTTCCAGTCAATTTTTTAAGCACCAGGCTGAAAATCGGTTCAGGTATTCTTGTAGTTTCTATGGGTAATGGTTGCGGACGGGGTAGGGGTATATAGGACGGTAAATGTTCATGTCATCAGCATAGAAATTCTTCAATAATGCAAACGACTGTAATAAGATCAAATAAAAAGGATCAAAAGAGGACTCTGTATCGTTTTTCTTCAAAGTAATATCGAATCCACTTAGTAAGCCGAAATTGAAAGCCGAGAGCTTTGATTTATAAACCAAAAATAACTTACGTCCCCGACCTACATATTAAGTTTAAATTCATTTTTGCATACAACATCGGAATATAGTCCTGGTCACCGATTTTAAGTCGATTTTTTATTAAAATTGGTATCTGCACTCATTCCGGCCGTCCTGGTCGATGGTTCGATGGTCAAGCGAAGACCTTACGACTCTCTTTTAGATCAACGGGCTACTGTAAAAACTTATTAGATTTGGTTTCCTCAATTATATCTTTATATCTTTAACAGGGTCCTTTTTGTACAGGTTTACAGAAGCCCATCAACTAGGAAAAGGATTAAAGCCGGAGTTTCTCAAGGTTCCAGACTTGAACCAGTCCTGTTCAGCATTTACAAGGCGGATCAACCCAGGAATACAGCTGGAACAAGGACCATGCTTTTCGCAGATGACTCCATCACATATGCCATTTCCCTCTCTCCTGAGATAGCTGCCCGAAGAGTGGAGGAAGTTGGGATTACTACCTCAAGTTGGGGTTGAAGATTAACGCCAACAGAACGGAATTCATCTGCATAGACTTAAAAATTACCTTTCTAGAAAACACGATAATAAACACCAAATCAGAGGCAAAGTACCTGTGAATTAACTTCACCCAGAGGCTTAAGTTCAACAATCACATCAATATAACGATGAGAAGAGCTAACTAACTTGGTGCACCAGACGAAACGGACTGTCCAACAACACCAGGCTACTCATCTAGAAGTAGCTTATCGGGCCAGTGATAACCTATGGCTATCCCATATGGTTCACCGTCTTACCAAAAACTATGAAGAAGTTCTCTTTATTTGAAAAAAAAGGTACTTAGAATCTGTACAGGACTCTGGAGGGTGCCAAATAGCTACAAGATTTTTCTCAACTACAAGGCTTTACGAAGCAACAGGTCTGCTGCCAATAACCGATCGCTTGTTCCAAATGGTAAGACAATTTGATGGTGGGTTGGAAACACATCCAAGTCCGGAGATCCAAATAAAATCAAAGGACCAAGGTGGCTACCTTGAGCGATTTCAGAAGTGGCTGCAATAGATCTAAAGAGAACTTTGTATTGGCTTTTATCCAAATAAGAGTAAATTCAGTTGACAGCCAAGAGCTTTGAGTTTGAGAAATAATTCTGTGCAAAATTTTGGCCGAAGGTCTTACAACAATCGACCTATCGATCGACCAATCACCGCCTGCCGTAGTCGAAAAATCTAATCATTTATGGATTTTCCTGGGGTAAAATTGGAGAATATCTTCCACTTAAGTGCTAAGTAAGTAAGTAAGTAAACAATGTAATGTCACAAAAGTTGCCGAATATGTTATGATTTCTTCCTTCTACAAGTAGAAGCTGTTTACTAACACGATTTGTCAGGCTTCTACATTTCCATTGATTATAGTTATTCCCATTTACAAAACAGGAAATGACTACTGCCTGCATGAAACATGATACAGGAACGTATACATTTTTCAAACTCATTTTGACAACTGGGAAATAATCAATTATAGGAACTCCCAAAGTAACTAATCTCAACTTTCTGCCTTATTTAACAAATTTGCATAAAATAGTGATTTACTTTTTTGATTAAATGTTTTTTTTTACGTTTATAGTTTGTCTTACATTTCTATCGAATCGTGAACGTTGATCGCCCGATCACCGACCGGATCGATACGTTCGATATACACATAAATGTTTGTTATAGTGAAGCACCTTCAAAGAAACCTTCGCTGTAAGTTTTCCAGATGACTGGACATCAGTCTACAAGGTATGCATTTCTATAAGAACAACGCAGAATAAAACGAGCAAAGAACCATCAGCACATTAAAGCTTATAACACAAAAGAGCTACAATGGGCACACCAAATTCTATTAAAATGCGCAAGCGCAGGAAACAGAAATTTTTTAATTGACTCATTCAATTGTTGGATTGTGTGTTTATGCATTTTTTCAAACTTTTGCTGAAGATATCTTTTGTTTGAATACAAAAGATACAGTGAGTAGATAGTACCTCACATACTTAACCTAGATACTAAAATTTGTTTGTTTCTACTTCTTTAAACATTAAACAATTCAGAATTTTATGAAAGAATACATATAACAATTAAATGAACTTTATCCTTGTACAGGGTTTGCAGAATAACCTTTTGCAAATCTTTTAATTTGAACTGCAAAACCTGTAACAAAGTGAATATACCTTTAGGAGTTAATATTTTAGCAGGATGTATTGTGATCAATGAACATAGCGTAATGCATGTGCAATGCAGCAATCGAATTGTTATGCCAACCAAATACTAATCGAATAGACAGATTCTATCGACTGATCTACCCATTTATGTACTCGTATGTATTCTGTTGTAAAAAGCTTATAATAAAAATTCTTAAACTTTTCTGATGACTAATTTGAATAATTCCGATCGAAGAGGACAGCTATGGATTGTAATCCGCTCAAGTAAAATGCTGTATGTATGTATTCCGTTATAATAAAAAAAAGGAAAGCGATAGGCTCGTAAGTGCAGATCAACCTGCGATGCATCGAATTGCATTAATGCATTAATTTCCCCTGACATATTTTAAAGAGTGATCGTACGTTACATGATCTAAGGTCCATAAAAGGGAGAATATGATGGGGCAACCGACACATTCATGGTGGAAAGATTTGTTGTGAAACCTGCACTAAAAAAACAAGGAAATATTTATATAGATAAACACTAGCTGAGTCCCGGCGTTACCCGATTCGGAAAACATTGATTCGTCACTTATATCAGTAGTTTCAAATTATTTTTACACATCATCCCGTTTTAATCCCAACCCCTTAGGGGGCACAATTTTTGAGTCATTCTTGCATCTGGATGCAATGGACTATTTGTCGGACTCGTGCAACGTGCCCATGATCTACCATGTTGCTTAAAGCGCAACGGAAAAATTCATCAGACATCGGGATGTTAACTGGAGTTACCGCAGTAACATACCTGAACGTGATCTAATTTAGAACAACACAAGCGAATAGTGGTGGCTCAACTGGTGTGCGGCTGACATTCAGACCTAAGCATTAGCGGAGGTTTCCGTCATTCTGTGCAGTGGGTCTCGCAGCGTTGCCCTAGTATCAACTTTATGTAGCCAGTTGCGTTGAGGGCATGGGACGCTATCAACGCTGTATTACGGAACTATATTTTATGAAATTCTCTGTAATAATTCGCGTGTCCGTGGCTGGCTGGTGGAATCTTGTGATTAATTTTAAACCCAGTTCCTAAAGCCTGATCTCCGATGACAACACTTTCTATAAAAATTTCGAAGTGATCGGGCTCCCATATAAATTCAAATTTTATGCAAATTTTTTTACACATGTGTATTTCTAATGACAACACTTTTTGTAAAAACTTGAAAGTGATCGGGCCCCTGGGCCGAGGGGCTTTCATATACATTTTTTTAAGAAATAACCCGATTTTCTTCAAATTTTCTGAAAAGACCTGTACTGGACTGAATTGATGGAAACCCTGTCAGTATCAGTTTCAGTTCAACTGACAAGCATATTAAAAGCCACCAAAGTTAAAGGAATTTGCATGAGTTTAACTTAAGTCTAACCTGATAACTGTACTGAACCGAACTGAAGAGAAACTGATCGTCTAAATCGATCTTCAAAGTATAGTTGTCGTATAAACTGTCCGCACTTATGGTCTTCACTTTTCGTCGTCACAAATCCGACGATCTGTTTGTCATCCAATATCGTGCGAATGAAAATCGCAAAAAATTACGTCCAATTTCGTTAATACCAGTTACGTCTAAAATCTTTGAGAAGCTTAGCTTAGAAGCTAGGCTTTGGCAAGTTTGACATGAAGACGTTCAACCAACAATTATAATCTTTATTACCGGTGTAATTCATATATATTCCAAATTCAAAGCCATTAAGGCAGGAGTACCTCAGGAAAGTTTAATAGGGCCGGTGCTATATACCAACTATACACTAGCAACCGTCCGTCATTAGAAAACAACACTGTGGCAATTAGATAAAGTCATGCGAAAAAATAATACAAGATCGGGTTCAATGCATTCATACTCGTGCAGCTGTTTCCATTTGCTCTATATTAATTGACATTGATGGTAATGGTCCCGAAAAAAGTTACCAAAGAGAGGGTTAAATTTTTTAATTAGAAGTCATGGATGCCCACTCCTTACTCTTTACCTTATGTGCTAGTCGTTTTACTGAAGCTTATAATATAAACAATAGCCAAATCATAAATACAAAAAAAAAATAAAGAATAATTACTTACCATGCGCATGACCCAGCTCACACCAACAATGATCGTTTATAAACTGCGGCCCAAGGCAATATTTCATAACAGTCTTCGTGCAGCTAACCGCTTTGCAGGAGGAACTTCCAGAGGATTCTGCAACAATAAATGAGAGGTAGTCAGTTTTTGCTTTTGTGGATATCCTTCATCTTATCCACTGGAACTTACCTTCGTAGAAGCTTTCGTTTAACTGTCGTAACGCGTTGATTGCATCATGTCGCGTCACCTGATGTTCGAACAGGAATTCTTCGTAACTGGCATTGGGATCTTTGGTATCGGCTTTTAGATCATTTCTATCACAAAGGACGCACGATTGCGGTGCTGCCATTGTTGTAAGCTGGCAATTATCGAGAATCACAACTAAACTCACAACTAAAGTGATTAGTGGGAGTTTTTTACATGCTCTTCTCAATCCAAATCGCGACGATTCCGACAACGCAAACGCATCATTGAAGCGGCAAGGCTTCAATTGTAATTCATAACAACTGGTCACCTCACTATCATTGACAGCAGCAACAACACTTGGTGTTCTATCGCAACGACACTGGGACATTTTCTCGCTCTTTGATAATTATCGATGACATTCTAATGAGGCAGGCGAGTGTGTGGTTGAAATCAGATATTTTGTGAAAGGGTCGGGGATAGAGGACACACCAGAAAGATGTTATCAATATCGTTTCACACTGCAATGCACAATGACGATGACGACGGACGCAGATCACTAGAATAGAAATGAATTACAACAAAACGAAACAAAAACAATTACATATCCGCCGATGTGAGAAGTATAATAAATCTTTTTATTTTTTTTTAAAAAAACATAAATTATGCGTTAACTGGCAGGCGACTTTACCCGCCGGCCGACCGACTTGAGAAATCATCAAGTGCGAACGATCACTAAAATGTCCCGTGCTAAGATCAACACAAAAGAATTATCTCAATTTTAGTGTGGTTCTAAATTCACACAACTTTTCTCGTAATTTATTTCCGTTTTGACGAACTAAAATGATATTCTTTTGGAATCACAACCGACCGCGGACATACTTTGTATATGCTAGGAAAGGAAAACCGTTCGCACGCGCCCGTTCGCAAACGAACGATCGACACGGTGTCTGTTTTCGAATGGAGGCAAAAAAAATTCTGAATTCGCCTTCTGGTGGTGGCCGCTTTAGCACTGGGCGGCCGACTTAACGATGAGCGGCAGTAGCAGCAGCTCTCTTGGGAAACGCACTGCGATGAACAGCTGTTCACTGTTGAACTACTATGCGATAGATAGGTCGTGAGCTGCATGCTAAAAGACTCAACCAACAGTCATAATCATTTGAGGTTCAATACTGTTGAACAAACGTATTGATAGAGAATGAGGTAGTTGGTTGCAGTTAAGTGCGATTGTTAAAAATACAATAAGAATGCATGAAGATACAGAAGTTATGGTCGTGGATTGAATTCTTTAATGATATTTTGCCACACTAATGGTGGGAGTTGGGAGATATACGTAGTAAGGGTTGATTTTGTCGTATGTAGACTCTTTGCAATAAATTTTGAGAGCTTATAGAGAAAAAAAAATCACATACCTACAAGGGTTAAATTTTAAATTAATACGTAATTTTACTTAAAATCTTACAATATAATTAATTAAAAAAAATAAAAATTAAAAACTAACAAACTAGTAATGAGTGTGAATAAGTGAATTGGAATAAGAATACTACTCAAGTAGGAGTAATAATAAATGCCATGTTTGGCGACCTTGCTGGTGATATATTGACTAAGAATTTTACAAATTGATGTCATCAGAGGATGTGTTGAACAAGTTCAGAGTTAATACATTACAAAAAAAACTCTGTTCATATAATCGTCTGTTAATTTCGCTTTTAAAAAGGTGCACTAGCTTCTTTTCAAATACTTAGCAAAAGTAGAAACGTAGAAGGTACAACATATTTATATTAGATATCCAAACCTACGACAACAGCGTTCTTTTAAGATCTTTCAAAACATACAAAATCTTATCGATATAACTGCATAAACATAATCATTAAGCAAAATAAATACTAAATATTTTTCAGGATTTTTATAATATATCTATACAAATAAGATAGAAATTTACAGCATAAGTCAGATAAGATGCAAATATGCATACGTATTTACTCTACACTGATAACGATTTGCATACATTTGCTAATCGTCGATTGTGCTATAACTTATATATATATATATATATTATTTGCAAATCGTTATCAGTATAAAGATGGTACGCGCATGAAAATAAAGTGCTTATGGGATTGACATTTGAGTGAAGTGCAAATATTTAACAGGAAGTTAGCACAATCAACGATGGCAAATAATGATTTTTTCGTATTTCAGCGAAGTACAAACAATTAGTTATTATCTATATGAGATTTGCATTGAAAATTATTGGTAAATCTTTATCTGCACCTTTGATTATTCAAAGTTAACTATAAAATTTGATATAATCGATTTTTTAGTAGATTGGAAAGTATAAATAAGAGAGTGCAGTAGAATTGCATAACCGGTATACTAACATACCATCAGCCTACCCGCATACGTCATACATAAACTAAACCATTCTTGTGTACTGCAATTCAGTAAGACTACAAATACATTACATTTACATTTGCACATTGCGAACCCGAAGCCAAAACCTGAGTTAGGCTGTCAGGGGTCGAATCACGACAGCAGTTAACGAGTGAATGAAATCCATACGTTAACGAATGATCAAGTATTTACATTGAGATGATCACTACTCATCACTGGTTCATGTAAGCGATCATGCCAAATCAAGATTATTCAGTCACGTTTTATTCAGTGGTAATTCCACTGGTTTTCGTTTTCGTGGTCAACACTTAGGTAAGGATGTGAAACTGGAGGAACTCAAACTTGAATAAAGACGTTTAAAGATACCGCGTTGATTAAGAAGAAATTTGCGCCGATATCTAACTCTAAAGCAGGGGTCATCAAACTTTTTCACTTGAGGCCGAAGGTCAGTTAGCGTAACACCAGTGGGCGGGTGTTAACTTTGGTGGGTGTTTACTTGAATGGGTGTCAGGGGGATGGGACAGCCGGGAAACGCCGGAAATTAGTCTGCTTGATCTCTCTTCGCCATGTGTCGGTTACAAAACCTTGCAAATAAAACGCAAACTCAAACCAAAACCCCGAGAGTGAATTTTTAACTGTACCCTGCAAATCGAAAGAGCTATTATTTACTACTACTGCTCAGAAGTCCATGCACTTATCAATTGAGCCACGATGCCCACATGTACTTACCTACAGGTAACACACTTACTAAAGGTATAAACCGCGAAAGGCGATTTCAAAAAATGTGGCCTCAATCAAGTGAACGGGTACAATAGATATCACTATATCAAGTATATTTCAATTAAATTAAAAACTAATAAACAAATCAAGTACGTGAGTATATTAGGTGATTTAGTATAAGTGTTGTTACAAATTAAATAATCATCATATTTTTTATCGATAGCACTTAATACAACTTTGTATAATTAAAAATTAAGCTCGGGTTGGCAACAACTACTAACAAATCAGAACTTGTGCATGTTCTATGTTTAGTGAATGCGTAGATGCGTACGGAATGCAAATTTTCACGCAAAAACTTATAGACAAGTGCTTTTCCAAAGGTTTCTTTTTCGTTCTCAACCTCTATGTTATTTACTCATATGATTATAAACGTGTCGTTTATAAACTGCTTTTATTTGTAACAAGGAATTAAGTACATTGACAAATAGACGCTGTTATTACATATTCATGCAGAGCATTTATACTTTGGAAACACCCAAAAACACTAGTAAAGGAAAAGGTAGTCGAGATGAAGATTCCACATTCAAATTCAAATCTTTTTTCGCGATCTACGAGTAATTTTTTTGAGAAAAATTGAACCTAATAATACATATAGGCTTAAATTGTTATTTTATTGTGACTACCACAATTTCTCATTGAAAGATAGTAATTTAAATGCATCATTTGCTTACTTAATACATTTTTTCTTATTTCACTTAATTAGAGTTTTGATTTGCAATAAATATCCAGACACAGTCTAATTGGAATCTATAAATTTTATAGTATAATAGCATAGAAAAAGCCAGGTATCAGCTACAAACCACATTTTATGCTGCAATTCGACCAGACCATAGTACCGTGCCGTGCCGCCTTTTAATTTTTCAAAGTTTATTTTCACAAAAAATTCACTCTACATTTTTTGTTTTTGTATACAAAAATAAACAACAATGCCATTTAAATATCGACTGTTCCAGTTTTTCTGGAGAAGAAGAGAAATCTATTCTGGTCCCTTAAAACAAAAAAAACTTTATAAACATCATTCATGGTTACGATATCTTTAGTTTTAATTGCTTCGAGTGCCAGAAATCTCTCAATTAATAGGTGTGTTTTGAAAGCACGTGCAGAATGGATGTTGAATAGTATAGGAAGATAATTGCAGCTCTTAAGTTTTATGTTTATAGCTACTACTAATTACAATGTCAAGCATTCTATTGTCGGTATGTTATTAAAGAAAATAAATGAAACAGTTTATCTTTTCAAAAATGATAAGCTTACAGTCTTTAATGTCGTTACCTCATTGTATCGTAAATACCAATTTGAATGCAAAGATATAAATCAAAAAAAGTTATAAAATTGGATCAGTTTTTTTTCCTATGTAACAATGTTAACTTCAAAATACCTTAACCAGCTATGTGGGTCATAGGTGAAACTTCATTTTCATTTTGACTAATAATGTACGAAGTATACAACCTTTTATCATTCAACGAAAATCTCATCACATTATTTCAAAAGTAAGTCTAATGTGATACCTTGGCCTTGTATAGAGAGATAAGCAGAAAAACAAATATACGTTTTTCTTACCACGGCACGACAATGGGTTTTTCACATCCCTCCTCCTTTTAATATTGGACTTTGACTACGTAATAGTTTACAAAAGTATAGGCTCTATTGGATTGGCACACAATTTTATACTCCTCTACCTCTATATGCATGTGTCAAGCTCTTTATAGATGTGTTATATGAATTTTCTTAAATAATTTAAAAAGGCAACTTATCATTGATAATAAAAAATCCTTAAAAATTATTAAGGGCTGGCATATTTGCTTTGTGCTTTTGTTATTCAGCCTTTCACAATTTATAATGATGATGTTATCAGGTCTGATCTCAGCAGCTTGACATACTATGATGGTGAGTAGGAAAAGTGCACAAGTACTTTGAAGTACTCCTACTTACATAATGATGATGAGAGATGAATATTCATAAGTATATGAAAGGCTTATTAACCTACTTCCTTGTCACTCGATATACACAAAAAACCTGTGTCATAAAAAAACTACTTAAGCATTTCACATATAAAAGTATAGTGAGACTTTTCTATCTCGGGTAAAACGTTGAATTTTTTCTCTTTTAATAAAATCGCTAACTATATCCTTTTCCTTTTGTTGAATATTGTGGTTAAGTTTAATTATGTATGTATGTATGTATGTATACAGGGTGCACAATAATTTCGGAAATGATTCTTGGGTATATTCTAAGAAAAAAATCGTTCTACAGTAAGGGTATATCTCCAATGTTGGCATCATATATCGGGGATTTAAGAAAACGCTTACTTTGGTGTACCCTGACCAATGTTAACAGAAATTGCTCTGTTAATAAAGGGTGATCAGATTGGAGGTACTTTTTTCAATAGGATTTTTTTTGACATGTCACGCGTGACTACTGTCAAACTAAATATATAATTTTTTTTCATCGCCGTATTTTGAGATCCGAATTTTGTTCAGCGATGAGGCCCATTTTTGGCTTAATGGCTTCGACAATAAGCAAAATTGCATCCATTGAAAACTACCGTTAGGGGTTGCCTATGGGCTGGAGGAATCATCGGCCCATATTTCTTCAAAGATGAGGCTGGCGCCAATGTAACAGTGAATGGCGAATGCTATCGCCCCATGATAAACGACTTTTTGATGCCTAAAATTAAAGCCCGTGATCTCCAGGACATTTGGTTCTAACAAGACGGCGCTACATCCCATACAGCCCGTGACACAGTGGATTTACTGCGTCCTCGTTTCGGTGACCAATTGATCTCTCGTTTCGGACCGGTGGATTGGCCATCAAGATCGTGTGATATCACACCTTTGGACTTTTTTTCCTCGAGCGAGTCATTCAAAATTGGTGCGTATGTATGTCTGACTATCACGGCTGAACCACTGAAGCTTTCCAACTTAGACTCACACTATATGTTCGTGTGGGGCTCGGGATTGTTTTTGTTTGCGTTAGATCCCACTAGCTGGCGCTGGGGTCGCCTTTTTTTTTTTTTCGAAAATTTGGACATTTTGGACAGATTTGGCTCAAAATCAAACCATATAATATTTAAATAAAAAGACAGTCGTTAGCAAAATTTGGACCGGATAAGAGGGGGTGGACTGGAAAATGTAGTTTTCCCTGTATATGATTTTCATGTAAAGCATATTCGAAGACGTATACATTTTTTGCCGATATAAGTGTCGATTCTATAGTTTTCTGGATTGTTAGGGGGTCAGTTGGTGGGAGGTCATATGGCGAGAGTCATAGAGAAAGAGGTTAGTGGGCGTGGATTCAGTGGGCGGGTGTTAACTCGGGTGAGGGTCAGTGGGATGGGGCAGCCGGGAAACGCCGGGTATTTCCGCTAGTATCTTAATAAATAACAATCATTGCAGTTCATTGTGTACTTTAAAGGCTAAAGGCTTTAATAAAAATTGCAACAGTCAATACACTGTAATGCATACTTTTATGAGCTTTAGATTTCGGTTTAGTTACGTCAGTTTATGGCTTTAATAAAAGAAACTCTTCGCATTCCTACCGCAAATGAAATTGCTGGAGTTTTCCTGTAACTGGTATCATAATAAATGCCCGAATATTCAATATTGATAGGTAGCTCCTACTCATTTCAATATCTTAGCTCAACGGATGTATATAATACAACTTAAATATTATATCAGGAATTAAAATTCTTATTCTTTTTCATTTGAAAATGTAGCTTTAAAAAGGAAAAATTCTGGAGAACTTTCACACTCGTTCTACGATACATTCCTATATGATAGAATAAAGCTTAAAAAGAGTCCTGACAGCAATAAAATTGCATCATACATATATAAAATATAACAATTCAATGCCAACCGCTGGACATTCCGACAGGAATTGGCACCAGCACGTAAAGCTCGTTCGACACAGCAATTTTTACAAACTTATTTCTTCGCAACAGCCGCCTCCAAACTCAAAAGTCTTGAATCCGATGGACTTCTCCATATGGACGCTTAGTTGTCAACAAAAAAAATTCGAAAACATGGAAATTTTGAATACAGCTCACATTTGTACAGAGAGCCTTTATCAGAAGACTTGATGCCATCATCCGCGCGCCGCGTCGGAGGTAATCACATCAAATATAGCTTAGTGTTTTTCTTGAAATTCATTTTCAACATATTCTTGAAAAATGTAATAATTGATGGAAATACATGATGGAAGCGTTCTAACCGTTCGAGGGACAGACTCTGTAAATACATGATTTCTTTTGCAATATATCTACGAGTATATAGTAATTTTGATCAGAATAGTTAAAGGAATTTTTAAAATTTTAAAACGTATGTAGGTAATAATGTTTCAGTAAACTTTTCGTTCTTAATCTTAAACTTATGGTATTTTATGTTCGTCACTAAAAGCAAGAGTCAGTAAAGCATCTGAAGGGAAGGAAAAAGTGATGATGAGAAATCATTGAGTGCTACGGATCAAAACTTTTATTGAATATTCTGTCAGCAATACATTATAATCATAAACAGTAGCTCAACTTTTTTTTAAGGATGACTAAAAATTCATGATTTCATAATTCTGCCTAGGTATAGCACGCACACAATGTTTTCCGTCATATCCATCATCACTCGCTTTAAACTATCGATGATGCTTTCTTATTTTTTACAGAAAAATACAGTAAAATGTTGGACAAATATTGGACCGTTCACTTTTTTAAACAAAAATATTTCATAATCTTTACTTCTAACTTCTAAATGAGTAAATGGGAATATATTAATAAATCAACAGCGGTTAAACGATTTGCGCTTGTTGAGCTATGAAAGCACAACACATTACCAATTATTCAAAGATGATTGAGAGACAAGGACATCGTCACAGCAATGGAACATCAACAATGAATTCAATTTCAGATTTCGAATATTAGTTCATGAACCAAACGTTTAAATATTGCTTCAGTTTCGCCATTATTTTGGTTGTCAAAAAAGTTCGAGATTGTTTAGAATTAAGTCAGAGTTGATTTTTAATTTCAACGGAGAAGTTCTATGAATTACTTTAGAAAGAATTGAGTACAATGATGATACACTATAGGTATTGCACCAAATTGAGGTAAATTCCGTCTTAAATATTCCACCGCACGTCACTTCACGAACGAAATCCGCGCGCACACTTTTCAACGTTTAATCATCAACTGAGAATGGACAGAGAATAGCGCACAATAATTGTTAAGTGTTTCTTCCCCACTGGGAATGTTGAGTGAAAAATTCAATTTAAGGTTTAGCACAGCCGCCAGAAAACACCCTTATTCGAGTATACTCGAGTGTTCACAGTGGAATATGCATAATGCTACAGCAGATAGCTCTAGTGCCAGGTAAAGCCCTTTGCAATAAAAAGTCTTTGTTTGGATTGAAGTTTCACAAAGAATACGAAATCCATACATACACAATGCGAGTGTACGCTATGCGCTATGGCATAGCAGCTATGCCTTTCGGAACGATTACATTTTCTTGTGGGTCTCTCCTTGTATAGATGATGTCAACTATGCAGGGTAGCCATGAGTTTTATGTTGTGCCTTTTTAAAAAATACTGGTTAGGGGATGTTTTTATTGCTCATAGGTTTTTACAAAACTGGTATGTTCCCGGCAGTAGTATCGAGGGTATATTATTGGTTGTCTGATTGGAATCTGAAATATTTGCATTCGTATACAATGGCTACAATGGCAGATCTAAAAACAAATTTAAGGTTATTCTTCTCACTCTTAACTCTTAACTCACAGAAAGCTAAACCAACTGCTGTAGTAAGCGACCTAAATGACATACAACACTTAGCTAAAATTTATAAAGCTTACTAACGATGGTAAACTCGAAAATTCAAACTAACAACTACCTACCCTTATTGAAATAACAGAAGGCCTCGAACTATACTGAATCCTTTGTGCAGTAAAAACAAACATTTATTAAACTAATCAACGTTATTTAATAAACGGTGGGTCAGGTCCAGGTCCAGGTGCAGGATGTAGAGCCATTTACATTTGGGTGCAAAAAAATTCACACATTGATCAATTTTCAACAAAAGTTCAAAAATATAACAAAATCTAATGTTTGTGTAATTTTCTTAAATGCAGATTCAAAGTCTGTTTCAACACCTATCCAGTGGTACCTCTTTTGTACTAATATCGTGCCAACAAAGTGTTTTTGTAAAATGTATACAGTAGGGTTTCAAATTAACCTCTAATGTCAATAACAAAAAATAGCTCGTTCGGAATTGTCATCATTCCTATATCAACTCTTTGCATTAACGGTCTTCTATCGATAACGTCTTCATCCGGAACAAGAAAATGAATACCACACCAGAGGTAGCCGCTCAAGTGGTTGCACTAATTGATGCGGGGCAAAGCCAAAGTGAAGTGGATCGACAACTAAATTTGAGCCGATTCTCCGTTCCTCGAGTGTGGCATAGATATCAAGACACAGGCGGCTTCAGACGGCGACAAGGATCTGGCCGACTTCGTGCTACAACACAGCGTGATGACCGCTTTCTTGTGACGACTTCGTTGCGAAATCGTCGTTTAAATGCGGTTCAACTGGGGCAGTTGCTCCAAGAAAGTCGTGAAGTCGAAGTCAGTCGCTGCACAGACCAGCAAACGGGCCGAAATTGACCCCAGCTCACCGAGGAGCCCACCTTCAGTTCGATTGAGAGCGTTTAGATTGGACAGAGAAGAACAATGGAGAACAGTCCTGTTCTCTGACGAGTGCAGGATGTGTTTATATGACAACGTGTCTCGTATGGCGGTGGATCGTGAATATTCTGGGGAGGCATGTCAGTGAAGGCGAATTCAGATCTTGTGTTCTTGCTCCGGAGCGGAAAACGGGCCGTGGATCAAGAGGATTGACCTCTTAGTCGTACATTGAGGAAGTACTCGAAGACTACGTTGTAACTTTTGCAGGTAGTGAGTTTTGAAACTCTAGACAATTTTCCATCACCTGCCAGTGGGGGCAGAATGGTGTGGTTTTCGGTCATTGGTGGAGCCTCCAATTCCTCAGTTAGCTGGCCATTTTGATTTACAAAGTTGGAATTACAAATGCGATTCTTCGAATAACCTTTGAATGTTCCTGCATTATAATTCTCGAAGGAAAACATTTAAAATTTTAACTATATTTCTAGCCTTTTTTTGGAAAAGAGAGAAAGAAAAGAAAAGATTTTATTTTTGATGTCAAGTTACCTGTCTCTCTCTTGTTGGTTGCTTTTAAATGCGAATTGATATATTGTGTTGGTGATAGTTAGAAGAAACAAAGCACTTGAGCTTAATTCTTAAGAATCTATTTTCACATATAACACGCGCCACTCGCCACGCGTCACATGCCTCACAAATTACGTCATGACAAGCCGAGCAATAACAAATTGTTTTAAAGCAAGTCTCATTAAATTCTGACTAGTAGAAGCCTTTTGCATTGCCCGCGCCACACACGACATGCGTTACACGCGGAATATCAAAAATGCTGTGTGAGATATACCCGCTGTCAAAATTTCAGCTCTCTAGGTCATGTGAAAGGTCAAAACCTAACGACTTTACTTTTTGTTAACTCTCGGTTTGTTCACAGTCGATTTCACTCCCCATATAATTTTTTGCTATGCATGAAAATCGATTCTTAATTAGTAAGCTCAAAAAAATGTCATTTTAATTTTTGATTTAAATCATATTTTTTTGATGTGTTTGTCCCGAAAAAACGTTAAATAATGTTTGGCACTAAGATTTTTTTTGATCCAAAAGAACTCGACATAAGACTTACCTTTCATATGAGAACATATCAACCGTAGACCTCAACATAACATACTGGATACTCCCACGGTCAAACGGTGTTTTTTTTAACCAAAGTAGTACAGCGTTTTCAAAATAAAATTATTTACATGAGCAAATGATACAGAAACCTAGTCGTGAAATGTTTCGCCTTAGCGCTTAAGGATATAAGGGTGTTTGGAAAAAATGAGAATTGACTAGGTAACCCTTAAAGTAATAATTTCTCGTACATAGTTACGAAAAAAAAGGTTAAGAGCGCATGCTCCTCTTCTAAAGCGGAAGGGTTGAATTATCCAACACAAAAAACCATCATTTTTACATTGAACTTCTCATCAACAGGCTCTACCTTCCTAGACGATAATTAAATGCCATGCGGTACGTATATCTAACACACGCACTCTCTCAGTTATGTCTGTAATTTGAGAACGAAATACTCTTAAGGTAAATAAAAATTAGCATTTTCGGACTTGGCAACTAAAGTGAATAGAAATGACTCACTTCCGACCATCGAGAAGGTGAGGTGCATGCAAAAAGAATATAAGAATAGAAGTAATAATTTCATTCTTCTTTTGAACCCTTCAAATAGTAGACAAGTGAATGGGCTTAGATTTTCTGTGATGGTTTGTTTGTTAACGCCGGCACCATTGCTTTATAGCCAGGTGTAGCAATTCAGACGGTCAGTTCTAAGTAACAGCTTATATGGATGGGCTCCTTTTTTGGATTCTGAAGAAGTGCATTCTCCCATGAATTGCAATAGCGGGCTCTAACGGTACTTATATATATATATATATTGTGTCGTGTGGAATAGGATTACTCGCTAGGAATGCAAAAAAGTAGATAATTTTGTAAAAGTGTTAAGTATTTCACTTGGAGAAAGTATGGCAAAGAATTTTTCAATTTAGTCTATGAAGAAAGGCGTTGTGACCATTTTCATAAACCAATACAAAAAAAAATACTACTGCAAAAAAATGTCTAATACACTTAACATTAGTGATTATTTGGATTTGGAAGCTGAACCACAACTAAAACAATATTTTTAAAATCTAGAATATTAAAAGAGGCAATCTTCAGCATTGATTGGTTGGTCTTCTCGTGGAAGATGAAGATGTCTTCATTATTAAAGATTTCATCAAATCTACCGTCAGTGAATCCTCTGATGTGTATGTACCGGTGGGTTGGCTTGATTTCCTCGTTTTAGTTAAGTTCTTGCATTTGCAGACTTGGATATGTTTTCAACACAACATCATCCGATTTGCTCTCGATCAAAATCAACAACGATTCAAATCCAACATTCACCGCATAAACGCAGGTTTCCCCCAAGGCTCTGCTTTGTCTCCGACACTCTTTCTCTTTTTCATTAACGATCTCCCATTCGCTACTTCTAATCCAATCCATTCTTTCGCTGGCGACAGCACTCTTAGCTTTTCATAAGAATTCACATTTCTGCACGCCCCTCTACTTCGCAAATGGAACTTGAACAACAACCTATAACGTTAAATTCTGACCTTGACAGAATAACAAGGTGGGGACTACATAATAGAATTGAAATAAACGCTTCTAAAACCCAATGTTGTCTTCTGTTGTCCAATTTAAACCCCCAACATTTATCCATGAACGGATCTTGCATCAAAGAAACTGAAAAACTTTCCATTCTCGGTGTGTGTGTCAACAACAAGCTTCGTTGGAACGACTACATATTTGCCATCGCCAAGAATGCTACGAGATGTTTAGGTTTCCTAAAACGGTACAAGATGTACTTCACTCCTTCAGATCTCGCTACTATTTATAAGGCGTATATTCGCCCCAATAATAGTGCAAGTATGGGATGAAGAAGCTATGCCAGAAGACTGGCGAAGGGCATCCTGTGCCCATACATAAGAAGTGAGATATCACAAAAATCCAGCAATTATCGTGGTTGTTGAGTACCGGGTATAAGATTTTCTCCTCTATCCTTCAAGACAGGATAGCCCCATACGCTAAAGTCATCATTGGTCCATACCAGTGTGGCTTCATCCCAGGGAAATCAACAACTGATCGGATTTACACCCTAAGGCAGGTGATGGAAAAATGTCTAGAGTTTCAAAACTCACTACCACATCTTTTAATAGACTTTAAAGCCGCCTATGATAGCATAGCCAGTGTAGAACTTTATAAAGCCATAAGAGAATTCGGCATCCCAAATAAACTGACACGACTATGTAGGTTGACCATGACCAATGTTATCAGCCAAGTAAAAATATCCGGGTGGCCGCCGTGGCTCAGTGGAAGTGCACATCGCTGCTGAGCAGGAGGTTCAGTTTCGAATCCCATCAACACCCAAAAGTATTTTTCACGTTGTCCCACCTCTCGCGAATGGGTGACAAACGTTCCGAGAGTAATACCTTGTCACGGAAAGCTTCTCAATTCGCCGTTTGGATCCGGCCTTAAATTGTAGGTCCCTTCCATTTGTGTCCAAAAATTAACATGTGCAGCACAAATGGTCGCGAGAAGTTAGGCCTTGGACCGTGGGTCTGTCGCGCCGAATATTATTATTATTATTTAAAATATCCGGATCACTATCAATCCAATTCAACAACTATAACGGGCTCCGACAAGGGGATGGACTGGCCTGCGTTCTCTTTAACCTGGCGTTGGAGAAAGTGATCTGTAGTAGATCAACCACCACTCGTTGAATTCGTGTCCTTTGCCCTTACAGACTTAGAGAGCGGCAGCAAAGTCGACGTTGTTGCAACTGACTTCAGTAAGGCTTTTGATAAGATATCTCATCAATAAATCCTTTTAAAATTGTCTGCAGGAGCAGCAGCCATCTGGGCCCCTTCCTTTATTCTAACTATAAATGATCTTGATAGGGTCATCAAAAATTCCGCGCGTCTTTATTTAACTCGATTTTCTTCTCTCTCTACGTTGTCCATTTCTATTTAATGCTTTATTCTTTACCGACACACCGCACTAGAACCAAAAATTAATAGTGACAAAAAAACAAATGGAAATGTGTTTCCAGCTCTGATCGAAAGAGACTCTACTGCAACGCACTTTAATGTGATCTTTATTCAGATTGGAATGGTCACGAATATGTACATGATTATATCAAGTCCTTTTTGAGTTACTGTATATTGCAAATAATGTTCGATTCAACTAAATATCTATCTGTTCAGTGAGTGACTGCACAAATACCTCACGAATTCATTAAGAGAAGATTTCCACAAATGATCGAGGGAAAATATCTATAAAAATCTAAGTAATTGCCTCGACTATTAAGAAGTGGCGGTTACTAAATAGTCTCGAAAATAACATGCGGATTAAAGTTTAAAATTTATGTTTGTCAAACAACGCCCTAGGCACACATTTTATTCGAATAATAGACGCTCCACATGGACCAATTGCAAATGAGACGAATGACAAAACAAATCAGCCGCTACGCTGCCTGCCGTGTATGGATCACATCACGGAAATATCTCTAAGAATATACTCGGATATACGACAACATTTTTCTCATTCTTATAATGAACACCCCAACCGCACTCGCAACGCTACCTGATAGAGTGACAAGGTGTTGAAAATAGGCGATCTTCGGGATACATAGCGATCACTATGATGTATGATAATAGGACGCTTTGTGCTGTATCACATTCTAATCTTCTTGATCATACCTTTTTGTCATCATCAGGGTTTGTGCTTCCAGTAATGAATTTTGGATCAAATCCAGAGAATTTTGACAAGTAAATGATATATTTTAATTTTTACTTGTAAGTTATTGCGATGTTATTAATGTGCCCACCTTCTTCCTCTGTTTAATCCACTTTTAACGACCGTTGTATTGTACATTTTAATGTTCATAATTAGTTGAACTGACAGATAAAGATTTCAAATATCAATATGTGTTTCTTCTCTCTTCCTCGTTCGTCTCTCAACAAATGCAACTCAATCGCGCTTAATAAATTGATTTGTATCTTATGTGTGAGTCAATTTACACACACACCTGTTCTCTTGTTTGTTTGTTTGTTTTTCTATTTTAGATAACATTGTTTCTCTCTGTCTGGCTTGAGGAACAATTTCAAGAATTTTCATCAAATATTTCTGTTGAGGTTTGGGATTTGTATCTGAATCCGCTAAACATATTTCTTTTGTGAAAATGAACTGACAGGGTTGACAGTTACTTTGAAAGAGGAATGCAAACTTTGTTACATCGCAGGTCGCAAAATTGTTTAGAACTACAAGGTCTGTCATCTTTTATCCAGTCTGAGCTGGATAAAGATGCGTGAAGATTACGAGTGCTGATTAAAGGAGAAACAGAAAATCAATTATTGGACAATGCTTAAAGGTTTGGTGTACACCACAAATAAAGAAAAAACCCTTAATTGAGACAACTTTTAATAAAGATAACCTCAAAAGGATGACTAGTTAACATGGTTTCATCATCATCATCATCACCCTTGGAAAAAATCTCTCCACCGGTCCCGATTTCAAGCCGATGTCATCCAGTTTGGCATCCTTAAACTCTGGGCCATCCTACCAGCGTAGGCTTGACCTGCATAGTTGTTGTATCCCATAAATCCTACCGAAAAGGACTTTCCGAGCAGGACACCTAGATCGCATTAGCGAAGAGGTAGGCCCACCGAATCCTACCGAGCTTAATTCTCTTCACGATGTCGACATCGCGGTAACGCTCGTTGATCTCATCATTATAGAGTCTCCGGAATCGTCCTCCCATCCGGGCCAACAATTATCCGTAAGACTTTTTTCTCGAACGCGGCTAAGAGGTCAGAATGCTTTTTGCTAAGCACCCAAGTCTCGAATCCATATGTAAGTACTGGTATGATCATTATTGCCTTATATACCGGCAGCTTGGATGTTATATTTAAGTTCCTGGATTTTAAGAGGGCTTTGTTTAAGCAACCGTGCGCGTATTTCTGGTTCCATGCTATTATCGGCTGCTACAGTTGACCCGAGATAGTTTAAGGATTGCACTACTTCAAATTCGCGCTCCACTATTTGAATTGAGGGACCAATGTTGGATCTTCTACTCGCTGACGTGGCCACCATGTACTTTGTTTTGCTCTAATTTATGTATAGCCCCAGAATTCGTACCGCACGCTCGACATGGATGAAAGCTCCCTGTACAGCCCTTTGGTTTCTACCAACGATGTCGATGTCGTCTGCGTAAGCCAGTATATGAATGAACTTATAGAGGATTGTTCCTCTCACCATTACGTCAGAGTCTCGGATCACTTTTTCCAACACCAGGTTGAAGAGGACGCAGGCCAGTCCATCCCCTTGTCGGAGCTCGTTATAGATGTTGAATGGGCTGGATAGTGATCCGGATATTTTTACTTGGCTTATAGTGGTCATGATCAACCTGCATAGTCGTGTCAGTTTATTTGGGATGCCGAATTCTTTCATGATTTCATAAAGTTCTATTCTGGCTATGCGGCTTTAAAGTGTATGAAAATATGTTGTAATGAGTTTTGAAACTCTAGACATTTTTCCATCAGCTACCTAAGTGTGCAAATCTGATCAGTTGTTGATTTGCCTGGGATGAAGCCACACATGAACCGATGATGACTTTAGCGTATGCATGAATTGCTTGGTGTATTGCGGATCCTCCTGACTTTATCAGTTCCGCTGGGATACCCTCTGATCCCGGGGCCTTATTATTTTTGAGCCGATTTATCGCTCTGCTAACTTCGTCTATGGTTGGTGGCGACAGCATAGTGTGGTTTTTGGTCGAGTCGATGTTAGCACCTCGGAACGTTCGTACAGTCACCAGGTTCGGGTTGTGGCAGTGGTCTATCAATACTTGGTCTCACGTATTTCTGAATTAGGAAACCGGTTTAATAATTAATACCATGTTCCTAAAAGTCATCTTGTGTATACCTTTATTGTAATTTTTATTAATTGAGAAAATACTCCGTCGTTCATAAAGATAAGTAAAATATCTGCGCTTAAATAAATTTAATTAATTAATAAAGTAAAAAGCCTCCGAACATGCTATACGCGCGTACAAATTCGTAAGCTTGTTAATTGTGAGAAAAAACCCAGACCGCGGACCTGTTCGAAAAGAATGCAAACAATTTTGCGAAAAAACAACAAACTAAGTGTTGTTATTTACATGCCGTGGAAATGAGGAGAGCCTACGCAAGAGTATATAGATATATGTATATGTAGGTAACTCACGTAACAGTTTAGTGAATTATTTAAATGAAAAGCCAAACACTCAACAAAAATGACTCAGCAAAATCACCTACACCTGATTAGAGAAACATTAGTGATAAACAAAGCCTTAAATATCTGCATTTCGTCGACGGTTGATCTTGAGGACGAAGTTCACACCTTGTCGACAAAGTGATATTTAATTATTTTTAAATTTAGTTTAGTTGCGGGACTATACTGGGTGACATAAACAAGACTTGTTGTGCAAGATTGCATGTTTTAGGGTAATGAGAGTCATTAAGTAATGAAGCAGTGACAATTGCCACGTTTGGTGCGATACTATGATTTAATATTTTTCTAGTTACAGGTACTCAGGTACGAGGTTATTTGATAATAATTTTTTACGACCGGCGTAATGACTGTTTCTAGGGCACTTTCAAAATTTGGGACGGCAGCCGAAAAATTCTCCAGATGCAGTCAACCTTAGTGTGCCAAGTATCAGTTAGCATTTACGACTTGGAGAACACCTCTATTGGGAAACACGGACTTATTCGGATCTTAGGACCATTATTTCCGGCTATTTTTGTCCAAAAAGACATCAAAGGAGTAGGGGATTGCGCGTTAAGTTAAAGCTCAACCGCCGAAAAACCTATCTTGCACCGATACAACCAACAGAACAGAACAGAAGCGTTCCACATACCTGTTGTACGGTTGAAGAAGGAATCTTTAAACTTAACTAACGTCCGAAGATGGGCTTGATGGTAAACTGATGAGCATTTAGAGCACCATGAGTATTACGTTTGAATTCATATGGGGAGGTGGCATGCAACTGGTTATTTCTCTTGAGCACCGCTGGTGGTACGAGCGGTAAGACAGTGACAAGGAGGAAACGTTTCTGCGTTGTTCAAGCGAGTCTTTTGATTTCGCTATGTTTGTTTCACCGATAGGTTTTATCGCTCGTTTCTAAATTCTATGCATCAGATGCAAAGTAGTTTTAGGAGCACCTTCCCAGATATGACAATTGTACTCAAGTTCGGGGCGACTTGTAGATTGTAGCCACATCAGAGGAAGTGAAATATTTCTTGCACCTTGTTAGACAACCTAAACATTTCGCAGTATTTTTGATGTAAATATGTAGTCGTTCCAACGAAGTACATACCGATAATTACGAGTTTTTCAGTTTCCTCTATGCAAGTGCCATTCGTGCAATGGCTGAGAGTTAACGGTTCGCTTAGGTGATAGAAGACAACATTGTGTTTTGGAAGCGTTAAATTATACTCCCCATTTTATTATGCATTCCAGGTGAGAATTTAACGAGCTGAACATATAAGTAATTGTTTGAGGAGGAGAGACGTTCCTCAAACGTATATCAGAAGCTACGAATGCTGTCATCATCAAAAGACTGAATTGAATTAGATGTAACTGACAAGAGATCATTAATAAAAATAAGAAAGAGTGTTTGGGACAAAACAGAGCCCTGAGGAACGCCAGCATTGATGCGGTGAATTTCAGATTTGAAACAATCCAAAACAAATTGGATTGATCGACTCCATAAGCACGCATTTTTGGACAAAAGAGCTTGATGCCAAACTGTCTCAAATGCCTTAAATATCGATTAATAATAATAATAATCGTCGCGACAGACCGTTGCGGTCCAAGGCCTAGCTTCTCGCGGCCATTTGTGTTGTGCATGTATATTTTTGCACACAATTAAATGCCGTATCCGAACGGCAAATTGAGTAGCTTTCCGTGACAAGTTATTACTCACAGATATTTGTCAGAGCACCCACGACTTTGCTTTTACCATTTTGATGAATATACTGTTTCCATTGTTCGGTGAGATATGCCACCAAATCACCAGTAGAACGCGTTGCCTGCGAAATCCGTACTGTCGGTCACTAAGGGTTTCGTTAGTATCAAGATATTTCATGAGCTGATAATTGATCAGCGTTTCTATGACCTTGAAACGAATGGATGTAAGTGTTATGTACGAGAAGAGAAAGGAGACGACCTCGCGCCTTTTTTCGGTACAGGCTAGACATTTGGATATTTTCCAACTTCTCGGGAAGAGTTCAGGATAGGTGGAAAAGTTTACGCATTGATAATGCCAGCTTGGAAGAACCACTCGTAAGAACTAATGGGGAAATACCATCTAGCCCATACCCAGATCATAAGCTTAAGTGACCGCTGGCTTGTTCTACCAATGTCTGCTGTCATTTGCAGCAGCTGTCTGTCTTTTCTTTTCTATGTCTTTTCCAACTTCGCGGAAAGAGTCTAGATTCTAGAAGGATATAGGATAGGTAGAAAAGATTACGCAATGGCAGTGCCAGCTTCGAAGAAGTACACCTTTTCAGAACTAATGTGGAAATACCATCTTGCTCAGACCCAGATAATAAGCTTAAGTGACCACTTGCTTGTTCTATCAATGTCTGCATTGTTGTCTGTACCGAATGTCTCACTTCATTGCCAAATTCCTTACTCCCTCATTACATTACATTACGGTCACAACATACGATTAACATGTGATGAGTCGATCACATCAGCTAAGTAAATTCCACTTAAGTCCGTATAGTTGAATGCAATAGAGTAATAAATCTCCCTTTCGGTCCTTCTATAAGACTTTATTCATACCAGGTATGATTATGGCGCCGAAGCATGAACTCTACTGAAGTCACAGGAAGATATCCTTGGTCGTTTCGAACGAAAAACTCAGCGTTGCGTTGATGAACTTTGGAGAATAAAATCCATTGAGACGAATTATAGGAGATATACAGTGACATCGAACTAGTCAAGAAACTATGTACTGGAAGTTATCATGTAAGGCAAATTGACAACAACTATCGAACTAAGAATGTAATCCAGAGGGAAAGCGCAGTAGCGGAAGGTCTCATTTTCATTTTAGATGACGCGAACAACTGGAGGGTGACATGCCAAGGATAGATGTGAGCAATTCAAGGAAGAAGAAAAATCATGCTAATTGGAGGGGTTAGTGGGATGTTAGTTGAAACGCAGCCCGTTAACTCTAGCACCAGTTAAGTAGATTGAGAATGTTATTTTTCATTAGTCGTCATGTTCTCTAAGAATATTGGCAACCATGCTTTCGTTTTTCTGTTTTTATCTTGTCATTTTGTAATATAGGTCTAAACATCTTGACATAGACCGGGATGTTTTTCTACGACTATTAAATGCATATGATGTTAATAGCAAAAAAAAACAACCCATAAAAATTAAAATTTTTCATCTAAATTCTCTAATCGCAGAAATTGATATGGGAGCCCCTCGATCCTGGGCCATTTTTTTTTATTGTAGAAGAAAATCATCGAAACAAACATTTGACATCAGATGTTAAAATTGAAAAAGCTCAGATCATTTTATTCTGAGCACTAAGAGCACGCTCATACTCTGAGCAAATAAGAAACACGAACATTTATCTTAAGAACTCTTTGACTGCTCTGAACTAATTTATGAAAACGCCAAATGACAGAATATTGTGAAAACTTGTTGTTCTATCTGTAACTTGATATCGACAACAAAAAAAACGACATCAATAAAAATACAATTCAGTAAATAAAAATGTAAGTTGAATTAAGCATAAAACATGTATGTCTCGTTTCATTTGCTGGGTTCATTTGTGCGTGCGCTAAGATTTCTCTCTCTCTCTCCACCACCAACAAAACCATGCAGCGCAGCCGACTGCGCAGCACACACCGCACACAGTCCATAAAGGGCGACGAATATCTGATGCCAGTACAGATATTTAAAAAATGTATAAGGGCCTTGCGGCCGAACCCGGGACCCGATCACTACCAAATTTTCGAAAAAGTATTGGTATACACATGTGTGTAAAATTTGAAGAAAATCGGGTAAATTTTTTAAAATTTTTGTTTGGGAGCCCCCCGACCCGCAGCCCGAGGGGCCTCAAAATTTAATAGAAAGTGTTGTCTCCGGAAATACACATGTGTGCAAAATTTCAATAAAATCGGGCCATGGGAAGTGGGTTAAAAATTGATCGCAAGAATCCACGACAGACGACCGACCGACGACCGACCGACGACCGACCGACGACCGACGACCCACGGGCAAGTAAAGTTAATATAGAGAATTTAAAAAAACACAGATTTTAAGCCGAGTCTGTCTTCGTTCAGCCACCCTGTATAAAAACCAGTGTCATATATCTTCCTGTTAGACTTTTGGGGGCTTGTTCGTGTTGCTCAACATGTTTATACTATTTGTATAGCAGACAGTTTCAATCTGAATACTGAATTAATTTGCATTTGGAGAAAACAAGGTAAGGTGGATGGCGCACAAAAGAAGTAATACTCGTAAACTGTTTACAGGTTTATACTGCCTTAATCATGAGAAAAAGTGTCAAGTAGTATCTGCCTCAGAGTGGCTATAACACCTGGTGAATTAGTTATGGATTTGAAATCATTTCAAAATAAATTTAATTCAATACACAGGTCTAACCATATGCATATCATAGACCTATCAGTGAGCAAGAAAAACAAGAAAAACATTTAAATATAGAATTGTTTATAGAGTTGTACGTCACTTGTGGATTTTACTTCTATCAACGCTAACAAATGCAAACCATTAGAGGAATTAAAAGCTTTGAAAAATGTTGTATCTTTACATTTTTTGCAAAGTGTGTTCCAATTTCCAAACTAGTAAACTGATTTACTGCAAGACTCTTTACCAGTCAGTGTCTGATGCTCAAAATCTCAATTCTCGATTCACCAAACGCAAAGGCAAAAAAAACATCATAACAATAAATTAAGTCCAGTAATCTTATGAAGACAATCACGCCGGGGCTTCGATCCACATTCGATTAAGTATCCATGAATATTAAATAAGTTTTGATCTGACAATATTGAATTTATAATTTCTTAAGACCAGATAAACAAAATACTCGTTTTACACGCCTCGAAATGGGGGCAGGCAGGATTTAAGATTACCTTTCGATACATTATGTGGTGAGTCAATGGACGGACGAAAGCTGAGGCAAATCTATAAAAGCGGAACATCTATTCTAAGACCTCTTTAGTTTCTTTAGAGATACCAGTTAATAAGCTGAAAGAGCGTTTTAAGTGAGTGATACAATTTTAGTGAGTGAACAATTTTGTGGACAACTTTAGTGGAAAGTGAAATGGTAGGTGGTAGAACTTAAAGTCGGGAAAAACAATCGGAATTGATGAAGTGAAATTAAAAAAGACAGTGAAAATATACCTTTTGGATAAAACTTAAACAAAACAAGTTAGACGAAAATTCTGTTATATAACCACTATTTGTGTAGTTCAGTGTTTCAGCGTTGCAACATTTCATAACTTCTTCTCAGTGATATTCTTTGAAATAATACGTGGAAGCTGCTTGTTGACATTAGGCAACAAGGAAATGGTTATTTAAATTAGGCGGTAATAAGCTTATTCCACGCAATCCAGTACAGACCAGATCCAGTCGTCTCACATTCGCTCAAAATCGTTTGTCGCCACGTTATCCTTGGGCGGGCTACAATGCCTTTGACTGCCGTGTTCGTATTCTATTAGAAGGCAATCCTCGCAAACTTATTCGATGGTTGTCGTTGTGTGTAGCACACCCATTGCCACTTAATCTCCTTGATTGCGGTTGCAATTAGCCGTTTAAGAAAATTTTGATATTCGATTTGGTCCCAAGTCAACGTAAGAAGTCTACAGCGCTAAAAATGTGGTGGTTGAAACTTGGGGTCTTATAGGCGATGCTAAGGAGACTAGTTCCTCTATAGTTTACACAATACGGAAGTTTGGGTCTTATAGGCGATGTTAAGGAGACTAATTCCTTTATAGTTGGTGCAGTTAATTGTATCTGTAATGCGGATCAGGCAAGCACAAATGCTGAAATATCATTCATTAGGCATTATTTTATCAGACAATATTTTGGAGACAAAATGGTTTTATATTTGACTTTGCAATTCTCACTTCACCTTTGTCTTGTGGACAAAAATTGATCGTCCAAGTCTTAATTAGTATGTAAGAAATTGTAGGTAATTGAATTTCGGTAACCTTGACGACCAGGTCGGAAGTCCCAATTAGCGCTTCGTTCTTGTTTATAAGGTGCTCTACCTTTGTTTTGTGATTTTATTGCATGAAAGAAGAAGCTGAGAGTGCTTTCGTCGGCGAAAGAATGAACAGAATTAGAAGTCACATACAAGAGATCATTAATGAAAATGAGGAAGAGTGTTGGGAACAAAACCGAGCCTTGTGGAACACCAGCATTTAAGCGATAGATTTCAGATTTGAAACCGTCCGAAACAAGTTAAATTGAGCGGTCCAGAAGATAACATCTAGTCTAATGAAGCAGTTTTTCATCGCCTCCATAGGCATGCATTTTGTTTCAAAAAGGTTGATTCCTAACTCTATCAAATGCCTTGGTAAAATCGAGTGCAACTGCTTTGCTTTCACCAAAATTATGAATGGCTCGATGAGATATATCATCAAATCACCAGTAGAACGTTGCACATAACAAAGGATTTCGTTAGTTTGATATTATTTCATGAGCTGCTAATTGATCAGCGTTTCCATGACGTTTTGACAAAATTCATGTAGGTACTATGGGTCGGTACGAGGATGGAGACGACGGCTTGCCTTTTTTTGGGTATAGACTGGGCAAAGGCTATTTACCAACTTCTCGAAATTTGGCCTTGTCCTTAGCGCTGACAACTGGATGTCATTATAAACGAGCGTTGGAATCGACGACGAGGCAGTATTTTTGATTCTTTACACGAATGACCAATCTTTAAGACCTTTGGGACATTTTGCCTTTAATTTTTGGTCATATGCGAATTTGACACGCCGAAGGTGGGCATTGCAATCATTTCTGGCTAGTTTGAAATGTATTCGGTTTTCCTCAGTTGGGTTTACTTTGTAAAACCGAAAGCATATCTCTGTAATCCTAGATACCATCCATTTTTTCTGATACCAATAAGGATAATGTTTGCGATCACATCAGCGGCAGTCCGTCTCAATCGGCTTTCTTGAATTGCCATACTGTTTTTTTTTTGTTGAGGTTTTCGTCAACTGGGGGTTATATTAAAAAAAAGATATATCAATTTGTATCACGGTTGTTAACTGATTAAATGTGCCTTGCACTAAACAGCCAAACCAGTTGGTAGTAGGCTTATGCATTCAAAAGAGTAAATTATGTATGCAAATTGTTTATCGTTTGTTGCTACAGCATCGATGTTAGATGCTTCAATTTTACTAAGTAATTTCAGAATAGAAAACCAATTTAATAAGAAATTTTTAACTTATACCAAATAAAAGTTCTTTTTTTCCTTTTTCAGACCACGTACACAGACAAAGGACCAAAAGTAAGCAAGAATCTCGAGTTTTATTCTTAGTTTACAATCTATAACGTACGATCTGTTTCAGCCACAAGGAGGACAATTCTTAAGCTTTGACCATTTGACTTTTTACGTTGGAAACGCCAAACAGGCGGCCAGCTTTTACACAACCCGTTTGGGATTTGAACCGCATGGCTACCAGGGACTTGAGACTGGTCATCGTGAATATGCGAAACATGCTGTGAAGCAAAATAAGGTATAAAAAACAAAGGTGTTATGTATTTCTATTCTCCAGGAACTGGAATTGGAGTAGGAATATACGATACGCGTAAAACTTAATGTTTACTGTCCAAAATAGAAAACTTAATACAATTTTATAAAAGTCGTTTCCTATTGCATCTCCTTAGATTGTCTTCGTCTTTGTGTCAGCCTATAGCCCCGATAATAAAGAACACGGTGAACACCTTATGCGTCACGGTGATGGAGTCAAAGATGTCGCATTTGAAGTAGATGAACTGGACGTTATTTTTAAAGTATTTATATCATTTTTTATATAACGTTAATAACAAATAATAAAAACTTACCTTTCTTCCAAAGGTTGCAAAAGAGCGTGGAGCTAAAGTTATAAGGGGCATTTGGGAGGAAAAGGATGAATTCGGCACAGTGCGATTTGCCAAAATCAGAACAGTGAGTTGAGTTATTTTTCATATTAAAGGATAAAATAATTGTGATTTAAGATAAATTTGGAGAGACGTTGCATTATTATTTGAGCCGCGAAATGGCAATGAAGCACTTTCTTTCATTTTATTGAAAACTAGCTGATCCTGGGCGCTTCGCTACCCCCACATGTCGGTTAGGTCGAATATATGCTTTGTAAATAGTAGCCAGATCTGAGGGACCGCACCGTTTTAGGAAACCTAAACATTTCGCAGCATTCTTAGCGATGGCTAATATGTGGTTGTTCAAACGAAGCTTAATGTTTACGCACATACTGAATATTGCAAATTTTTCAGTTTGATGCAAAATCCATTCATGGATTAGGAGTTTAAATTACGCTTAGACGACAGAAGACAGCATTGGGTTTTGGAAGCGTTAAATTCTACTCTATTGTGTAGTCCCCACCTTGTTATGCTGTCGATGTCAGACTAAACATATACGTTGTTGTTCAAGTTGCACTTGCAATGAAGAAAGGCCGACACACTTAGCATCCCTCTTTAACATGAGTTTGCATGTAGTGATTGCCATGCCTAGAGAGGCATTTTCAGGTAACATGGGTAGTGCAGTTTCGTGTTTGGCGATTTCGTCAGCTCTACAGTTTTCTTTAACGTCTCTATGCACCAGCAACCAGCACAGGTAAATGTTGAACTGCGCCGCCATCCTCGTGAGAGATGATCGGCAGTTTTGGGCTAGAACTTATTCCAGGGATTTCAGCTCTGCTTGGCTATCCGAGAATATGCGGATATCCTTAGCGGATATGACGTTTCTCTTCAGTAAAAACAAGGCTTCATTAATCGCCATAATTTCAGCCTGGAAAATACTACAGTGATTAGGAAGACGAAAAGTGGGACAAAGATTTAGCCTTTTTGAGAAAACACCTCCACCAACCCCATCATTAGTTTTTGACCCGTCTGTGTAAAAATGAATATCAATTGAGCTCTTTCTTCCCAGAATGATCTAAAGGGGATGGCGACTTAGAAGCTTTGTTGAATTGGAGTTGCGGAATGGTGTAGTCTATGTAGTCTATGGGTTTTTTGCAATAAAATAGTGCCACTGTGGCTTTACGACCTCTATCTTGCATGTTTTGTTTCCAGCTGTCCCGTATTAGACCCAGATACTTGGCTTTATCAGAGAAAGTAAAGCTTGTACCTTTAACAGATGGTCAACCTGTAAAAAGACTGGAATACCGGTCAGAACACTTGGTATAAGCAAAATGCGTTTGCAATACTTCTTAAAATGTGTGATCCAAGCTACACAAATTACACTAACACTGTTTGGCAGTGATAGGTCGCTGTGATAAATCGATCGAATTATCATCGTAAATACAAGGTCCAAATGTTAACCTTTACTTTTCCTATTTTCTTTGACACAGTACGGAGACACCACACATACTTTTGTTGAACGCAAGAATTATCGCGGTGAATTCCTTCCCGGCTTCAGATCTCAACCCAAAGACTGCTTACTGGCCAATTTGCCACCAGTAAAGTTGAACTTTATCGATCATGTGGTCGGAAATCAACCAGATTTACAGATGGAAAGTGTTGCCGCATGGTATGAGAGAATTTTACAATTTCATCGTTTTTGGTCAGTGGACGATTCACAAATTCACACCGAGTACTCTGCATTACGATCAATTGTTATGAGTAACTATGAGGAAACAGTCAAAGTGCCAATTAACGAGCCAGCCAACGGCAAGAAGAAGTCACAAATTCAGGAGTACGTCGATTACTATGGCGGCGCTGGTGTGCAGCACATTGCTCTAAATACGAGTGATATCATTGGAGCTGTTCGGAACTTACGTGCACGTGGCATGGAATTTCTATCGATTCCGGATTCATATTATGATATTCTAACGGAAAATCTTAAACACAGTCGTACCAAAATTAATGAAGATATGAAAATACTCAAAGAACTGAACATTCTAATCGATTACGATGAAAATGGATATCTCTTGCAGATTTTCACCAAAAATATGCAAGATAGGCCGACAGTATTTTTGGAAGTCATCCAAAGATATAATCACAATGTACGTATTAATATCTTTAAGGCATAGATAGCATTTTATTTGCTTTTCCTTACAGGGTTTTGGTGCTGGCAACTTCAAGTCTCTGTTTCGCGCCATTGAAATTGAACAAGAAAAACGTGGAAACTTGTAACGATATAGTTAGATAGTTTGAAATTTACTTATAATAAAATAGATTTAAGAAATGTCGCTGCTTAGTCTCTAACAATTATACTTTTTTAATAAATTACAAAAGACATCACCACACAATATCACTTGCGTCTCGGTTTGCCAATGAAACGCGTGTCGATGAGAGTTTCATTTCGGGGATCATCTTTGTCAAAGGGTTCAATAAATGGATTCCAGAAGCCAGATGGAGTAAGATTTATTTCAGCGTCACGATTTTTGTGTTTTGTGCAATTGCGTATATGCTGTTCGATTTCTCGATCTGTGAGATTTGCACCTATGTATTTTATGTACTGGAAAAGAAAACAAATGATTATTTCTTAAAGCTCATCCACAAAATTGTAACCAACCATTTGACAGTCATGGCAATCGATATTGAATATTCTCCTAGCTTTGTCATCAGCGCCTGGACTAGAATTTCCTTCAGACAATTGCTCCTTTTTGATGATACAATTTTGGTTCAGAACTACATGATTGTGTTCCCTTTCGTTATCATCGCTGCTATCTGTGAACGGTGGTGTTTGTTCGGTACTCGCAACTGTTTTTTCCATTTTAACATTTAGCAAATTCACATTATTGCTAGCTAGTTTTATTCCCTTGCGGCTTGAATTAAAAATATTATTTTGATGTTTATCAATTTCTTTATCATGGAATAGGGTTGATTTCTCATTTTTCTGAACCAATGTTTCCAATTTAGCACCTGGATTACTACCATTATCACGTGTAGCTGTCTTTAACATTTCTTTTTGTTGTTTTGAAGCATTTTTCCTTTTATCTGTATCTTTTGTGGACTGATCTATAGATGGTTTTTGAAGATGTCTTATTCTGAAAAGTTGAAATAAATCAAAAAGTGTTATCGAGCGGCTTTATTTAAAATCAATTGCAACCGACAAGACCATACCTCTGCGTCTCTAATCTTCTTAAATTGGCCAGTTGTGATCCATCAGACTTCATCAAATCATTAAGCAAATCCATTGATGCAATGAGTGAGTTATCGCAGCTGTCGTCGAGAAATACAATGTCCTGCGTTGCTGGTGTCAGTATCATCACACTTGATGTGTTCATTGACGGGTCCTGGACTTGAACGCTACTTTCTTCTTTCGTCTTTTTTCCTGGTGATGGATCGTTACGCAAAACAAATTCCGGACGTAATGCGATGGGCTTCGGTGAAGAAACCTCGATACCGCTTTCACTACGCTTGTTTAGAGTGAGATTGGTTATATCGCTGTTGCTCCTGTTGATGTAACTTTTGCCGTTGCTGTTTCTGTATACTTAACACAATGAGCTTAACATGAAACTGGAAAAAGTTAAAACTTCAAAAATCTTACCGCAAAAGCCACTGTCGACCAGACTTTGACTTTTTTGGAGTTGTATGCACCATTGGACTGGCAGCGATTATATCATCACAAAATGTCGAAGTAGACTATGTAAGATTTTAAAAGAATAAATCAAATTTTGTCATTTTAAGGTAAACGCTTTTCGTCTAACCAATAAACTAGGGCTCTTTCGCGATACATCTAACTGCAGACGAGTCTGTTTGAGTTTGTTCTGACCGCTTCTCAGAGATAAACTAACTTTCTTTGTGTTCTCTTGCTTAACAATCGGTTTGACAAAGCTCATGTCGCATTTATTATCAAAGCTAATGTTTATCGATGGTTTTTTGGTGTCTTTTTCCTTAAATATCCAACCAGAGGTGCTCGAAGACGCAACCACACTGCCTAATTTCTTGTTCTCGTTGTTATTTTTTTCCATCTTAATGCCCAATCGTTTGTACTTGGAGTGATCATCAATTGTCTTAAAAACTCTTGGACTACATGTGTTTTCAGTTTCAGCAATTGTCTCTTCAGTTTTACTTGGAGGAGTTGCTAATTGTGCAGCCGAACAATCAAATATGTTATCAAAATGATTTTCACTATTAAGGGCCATATTCAGATCATCAGTAGACATTTCCGCTAAAACGTTGCCATCGCCGAAAATCTTGGAGGAGTCATCTACGTCAACATCTTCATGTATGCTGCTGTTGTTGTTGTTAGTCGACAAATGCGGTTTTCTACGTTTTCTAGGAGATCGCTTGAAATCCTTCAAATGTTTTTGAAGACTGTTTATGGATTTTTCCTGTTCACTGACTGTTCCCAGAAGCTCTTGAATTTTTAAATCCTTTTCAAGCAATTCCCCTTTAATAGCTACAGTGGTGATAGAGAATGATTAAAATAGCCAATGCATAAGGGACCTGACCGGAACTTACACAGATAATGTAGCTTGATCTTTTCGAGGCTATCAATAATGCAATCACTGTAAGCAACAGGTTTAGATTTATTTTCCTTCAGGCATATGGAACAACTCATTTTCCGAGGTTTTTTATCAAGCTTTTTAATATTTTGGTAACAAAATTATAATAACTGAAAAAAACATCGATGATCGATCGTAAACCTTGCCTCCGAGTGTCATTTTCCTATGTCATTTCATTAGAGAATACTACAGTATAACAGTTTTTCATATGGGGCGTTACACAATTCCGATAGAGATCACGATCGATGGTATAAATCGATTTTCTACAAATTCAAAGTGTTGTTTTAACAATCTACATTTTTTTTTAAATTACAAGTGGATGCTGACCTTCTTTACACTAAAAAGAGCAGCTTTAAGAAATATGGCTCTTTTACTTCTACTTTTCTAGATATTACTGAAAATGCTCGCCTTTTTTTTATTTAATAATTTCATTAGCCTCAAAAAGTACCAAGAGCACTTGTGTGAGAGATTACAATAATAATAAGGATAAAATGTGAAGTATAGATATTGGATTGCAAGGCAAAGGTATACGATACCAAACCAAGAAATACCGAAGATCTGAAAGCAGAAATAACCCGAGTAATTCGATCGATTCCCCAGTCAATGTTGACGAGCGTTTTTAATAACATGATCATCCGGTACAAGGCATGAATCCATGTCAATGGCCATCTCACCATCGTAATCTTCAAGAAATAAATTGGTAACAAAAAATTTATCAAATTTCTGATTTTAAACAGAAATTAATAAAGAATTCCTATCCTTTCGAAAATGACGACTGTTTATTTTCGATTACCTTACACGTATTTTTAAATATGCCTCTTTGGCTTTGTTCAAACCATAACCAAAGCAATATCCACTGGTAGCTGTAAAAGCAACAGGGGTTTCATGGTGACTGATTTGTAAAAAGGGGGCCAAACCAAAAGCAAATTTAACAAGAATAACAAACTGAAAAATTAGTCTGCTTGCTCTGTTGCTGAGTAAACGAAACCATACCCATTGATTTCAGACGGGTAACATAGTTATAGTGTCGGTTACAAAACTTTGCAAATAAAAAGCAAAATCAAGCCATACCCGAGATACAGTTTGCTAATAGAAAGTCAACCAAAACATCGAGAGATATCTATACCCTGCAAATCGAAAGAGTACTAAACACAATGTTCATTTAATGAAATAAGTTAACTTTATTTCCAAAATTTAAAATTCGTAATAACACACACAAAGTTTCAGTACACTTCAGATTTTGGCTTAATTATTGCTTTATCTGGTATACTTATAACCCAACCCGGATTTAAACCAAAGAATATCTGTCTTGCATCTTTTAATGATATCAGCATTTCGTAGTCGGGATCATCTTCTATTTTCGGCAGTTCATAACCATATTTTTGAGCTAGCACCAGACGCTCCTTGCTTATCTCTTCTGGGTCGGCGAGATAACCACGATTCTTTGCCGACGCATAATAAAGGACAGCATCTTGCGGCGGAATCATTCTTCTTGGTATGGGTACACCTTTCTCAAACCATTTTCTTGGATTTGTCATAATTTGCAAACTGCGAGGATCATAATAAGCTGTACGAATAACACCACCATTCCTTTCGATAGCTGCAATCACCGATTCTTTTGCATGTTGCACTTCAATGCATATTTTTGAGCGGAACTTATCAATGCCATCATCTGTCAGCTGGAATCCGTATTGCATTTGGTTTGGTTTAAGTTCAAAAAGACCCGTATTACATAAGGTTGTCACATCGATGGGTTGACTAGAATCGATTCGATTTGTATCAATCAGCACCTGTAGTTGAGTCATCGAAAGACGTGGATACTCGCGGCGCAAATGGTGTCCTTTGTAGTATGGTTCGTAAGGGAAACGCATATAGAATGGTGTGTTTCCAGTTTCATAGCCTAAACGCATGAAATTTTGTCGCTGTCCAGAACCCTTGTTGCCAGCGCCATGTTTGTCACCGCTGTGTTGTCCTCGACCACGTTTATCCTAGCAGATACAATTGGAAATCATAATCACAATATATTCTTAATACTTACTTAAAAAATACAATAAAATTCGTACTCACATTTTGCTTGGAATTTGGATTTGGACGAATGTTTCCAATTTGAACACGAGGCAACGTGCGCAGAAGCTTTAACGCCTTATCGGCAGATTCTCTAAGACTGCCCATTATCGTTACAGATTTGTTGGTCAAATTTAATAATTTAAAGTAATTTTAAAAATTATTAAATTATAGGTACTGCATGAGTGCATGAAAAAACGAAGACAAGAAAAGTCAACTGTTGACATCGGCGAGATTGACAGATTTGGTTAGAATTTATTTGACAGCAGTATATAGCTGGACATGGGGTGCGTTCACATGCTGTCTTTTTGGTATGTAACAGCCGCTGCTAAAAAACTGACGTTCTTTGAAAGTAAAGCTTGCATTATCAGAGATTGTCCTCGCTTTTTCTGTAAAACTTCAGCAAGAATTATATTTCCGTATTAGCTACTACAATTACATTGCTATTGTTCGCTTGACAGTAGTAGTAATTATTATTGAGAATTAGTTTTTTTGAAATTTTTTTTTCGTAAAATTTGTAAATTATATCACTTAATTTAATATAATTGAATTGGCCTTGCTACACAAAAATTTCATTTTAAATTGGGTTTGATTGATTTTCAATCTAAGTAATGCTGAAAGAAAAAAATCTACCGATAATTATTATGTGTCTACTCCCCGTTTACTCTATAAAAAAACTATTCGACACATAACTTTGACATAAAATTTTTTTCATACGTATTACAAGTAGTACAAAAAGAGCATGTTTGGAATGTTTAGGATAAATAAAATAAAATATAAAAAAAGAATAGAAAGATTAAGATTACGTTTGATAACAGTTTTGGAACGTGCGGAATATTTGAAATAAATAAAAGAAAATACTGCTCATTACTAGCCTAACATTAGATCAATCAATAACTTTGTATCTTGAATTTGACAGTTGTCAATTATCCCTCAAGTTTATTGGACACGGCTATTTAAATTTCCTGATTTCAATGTTAAGCATCAATTTTTATTGGATAATTGTATATAGAAAGAGTAATTGTTTGGTAATAATAGAGTTTAGCTCCGTTTCGTTAAGTTTTCGTTAACATTCACGTACTTAGTCTCAGGTTAAACTTTGCAAAATATACAAATTTGACATTTGTCTTTTGGATATGAAAAACAGAGACAAAAGCGCGTATGCAGGAAAAAGTTTATTCAAACCATTATTTTGTTGTTGTTCTCTCGACCGTTTATTTCGATTCTGCATCTTAAAAATGTTAATTCCGTTTGTTTTTTAAACTCGTATTAAAACAAAAGTTTAAACTAAAGAATTTTTTTATTTGAATTAACATTCTATTTGAGTTACAATTTTGCTATAAACATAATTTTAATTTAAAAACAAAAATACTGTTAAAATAAATAGTTAGGGTTCCAGTTAGTTAACTAGCTTGCTTACTCTTTTAAAATTGTCCCGACTATTATGTATACACAATTTTTGCGCACTGAAATAAAATACGAGCACAAGGAAATATTAATTTGTGTATGATAAGAGAAGAAGGAATCGTTTGCTTATAAAGGGTGGGCAATTCAAAAGTTTGTTACGCTATAAAATGAATATACAGCTATTTTTTTCGGGAAATTTTTTTATTGTGAAAGTTGGATTCTCCGCTAATTATGGCACCACTCGAAAATCCACACGAAACTGTCACACTTGAACCCCAAATGGCACTCCTGCTTGTTTACATAGCCACCGAGATGGATCTCTTCTGCTCTCCAATAGGAAGCCTTCCTCACGGACTTTCTTTTCCAATTTCACTACAACAGTTCCGCTTTGCGCTCTTTCACGACACATATTTCTTTTCAAAATTCGCACGGTTTCGGCTACACAACATTGAATTTAAAAATAAGTTTTCAATGTTTCGAAACGCTCATCAAGCGAAAACATGATTGTTTCGTGCCGCGTAATATCAGAATGACGAGCTGTCAAAATTCCAAGCAATTCGTTCAAAAAAGTGTTGGCATAGCTTATGATAAAAAACAAACTTTTAAATTGCCCACCCTATATATATGTGGGTATGTATGTTCTTTGAAAACAGAAATCAAACGGTCGAACTTAAAATGTATTTTTTTGACGATATAGGGTGCTTATTATATTATCATCGAGTACAGCTATTTTGTATTTTAGTAAAGTATCTTATAAGGGCAAAGGTAATTCCACATTGTGACAATGAAATTCATTAAATTATTATCGGAAGACTTTAGGACAAGTTGTATAAGTTGAAAATAGCATTCAATATCATTTACCAAACTACCTAAGAGTAATAAAATTAATCTATGGATCCACGTAGCACAGCAGGTTTTAATGAATAGTACTTTGTGGTGGCGTTAAAGGCGCCCAACTGGATGAAGCACCAGCAACATTGCCATGATGAGCTGATCCTTGAGGATCTTGTGATGTAGCATCATGTTTAGCTGTCGCCAGGCCAAGAGGATTGTGGGGCGATGTCTTAAGTGTTGAGCATTTCAAAGTTAAAACAGATCCTCCTGCATCATCGGCATTTTTGTATGCGGTGCTCTCCTCAAGCGGTTTAGAAACTTCAACTGGCTCTAGATGATTATTGTAGGCGGTGCTGGAAGTACGACGTCATTGATAACTATAACTAAATATTTTTTTCATTTGCACAGAGTTAAAGTGTCTATAGACGCCAGAAGTAACTTTAATAACTTACCCTATCTCAGGAACGAGTGGAATGTATTCCGGTTGATATGGATAGGTGTTCTGATAAAAGCCATAGTCAGCGGTTCCATTGTGCCAAGTACTTGTCGGATAACTAAGAGCTGGAGAAGCATTCAAAACATTGGTGTAAAGCTGATGTGTTGGCGACGTAGGTGTAGGATGATACACCTGATGAGCAGCAGCACTTCCATAGGTCTGTGGTGGAGATCCGGTGGAGTTTTGATAAACGTCCGAATGGTTGGAATTCGCGGCGATATTGTATTGATGCGTATGTGGTGTAAGGTGGTGTATCGTGTAGCCTGGTGATGGACTGGTGTAGTTCGGTGAACCATTCGATGGCGTAGGAGAGTTGTTGGAAGCTGTAGTATATGAAAGATAATTACTGAAAAACTTTTTTCCTCGCACCATAATATTTTGAAAACATACCATGCGGACTGCCACTGGGATTTAGTGGCGGCGCAGTTGCACTCCAGTAGCTGTTGTTGCTCTGCCAACTTGTTGGGTATGTAAACACTGAGGAAGACGTCGAATCAACCGGAAGGAATCCCGATTGTGAATGTGAATTAGAGGATATATGTGATCCCGGCTGCGAAGTTGGCGTTTGGATAGATGATGTTAGCGGAGGAGTTCCGGCGTTACTAGATGACCCTGAAACAATGCGTGGTCTGGCATAAGGTGTCGATCTTGTTGTTGTTCTCGCCGTAGTGGACGTCGCTTGATGACGTTGATAGCGATCACATGAGGTTGTATATGAATTCGAAGTAGGAGGAACTGTAGATACAGGAGCCGAATAATGTGTCGGTGGTGGAATGAACCAACCATAGTGTGCATCATGTGAATAAATCGATTCAGGACGCTCCTTGGCAAAATTTGGGTGTTTAGATTAGCTATGGTGTGCTTGATTAAGAAAATATTATCTTGTGACCTCTTACCTTAGCGTCTAGGAATGCTTTAGCAAAGGGATTATACTTGATCTTTAGCGAGGTCACTTCTTCATTTTGATAGGCGGTGACAGCGATAAATTGCGTCTCTGGGAATGGATATATGACAACATGTCGCTGAACAGAACTTGTTGTAACCCGGACGAGATGCACGCGAGGCTCGTATTTGTGCAGCGAATTCAACATGATCTATCGGAATGTTTGGAATTTGTTAACAAAATCATTGTCGTGTGTAATAACATTAACATTACCTGTCCATTTCCGTTAGTCTTATTTGTCAGCTTTACTTTAGCGAATGAGATTGGCTCCTTCATCCAATGCACCCCGAAATTGGGTGATTCCGGATGGCTGTAGAGCGGATTCGATGGTGGAACTTCAGCTTTCCCACCTGGCACCTAAAAATATAAAAATAATCTACGTAAATCCTATTTTAATCGTAAATCTTTGCATCATGTCAATTTACCCATTCACCGTTAACGTATTTCCATCGATGCGTATCCACTTGAACAAATTCCAAATAAATTTCATACATTGCCTCTGGATCCAAACCGGTTGTTGTGACTTTAACTACTGGGAACATACGTCTGTTTAGGTTAAAGAGAAGTAACAACATTTTTAACACATTTCTTATTTTACAAGAATCTATACATAAAAATGGATGTACGTATATTATATCTGTTCCAGCGTAACTCTGAAATGTATCGATCAATTTTCAACTCCTTCAACTCCTCGTTCAGCGTTGAGTTTCATACCAGAGGAAACTGGAAGAATGTGGTAGTAGCAAGGCAATATGACGCAACGACAGGTCATTCAAGCTATCAGATTCGGCTAGCATCTTTCATGCAGATTTTCTAGCAACTAGGGAAGTCTGTAGAGCATTGAGGCGCAAAAACGCACAAATTGGCAGGGTTGGTATTTGTGTTGATAGCCAATCGGCCATAAGGACGATTTATGCGATCACAATTAACTCGAAACTCGTACAACAATGCGAAGAAGAATTGGCTTCGATCGGGGGGACCGGGGCACAGTTATATAGGGGGTAATGAGAGGGCTATCAGCACTGGCCACTGGCCAGTGGGCAGTCACGCTGCTAAGTATGGTATACTGCACAACAACTTCTGCAGAAGTTGCAAGGATGAAAATGAGAAAAAAAACTTGCATAAACTTCCTCTGCAGTTGACCGGCCCTAGCAGGGCCAAGACACCGCATTTTAGGTAAACCATTTCTTTACGACCTGAAAGAGCTCACAGGTTACAGGGTCATCGACTTGATCTCATACCTGAACGCAACGGGCTGGATTTAATCCCTGTTCTTATCCATGCTAGATTCCTCGAGTTTTTGGCATCAAAATGGCGTACACTAGCGCACTTTTTCAACATATACCCCTTAAACCATGGAGTGAGACGTTGTCACATCAAAAACTACCCGGAAATTGGTTAGTTTTCCATGAAAAATTCAATATCTAAGAGCAAATCCCCTCTAAGAAAATGTGAAAATTCCATGTTGGAAATTAATAGCTGCACTGCAAGTTGAACAACAACGATTGCATATTGGCAAAAAAGAAAACAAAAAAAAATCTGTTTACACTCTAAGTACGTGCACGCCGCACACACACTATCAGCAACTACGTAAGCTAATATAATAAGCGAACCGACATTGCTCGATGCTGTTTTATCAATTAGCGCCTAGCGATATTTTTCGTCAGTTAACAATTCATTACTAACAACGCAATCTGGTCTGCTTCGGACGTTTGAATATACGTGTATCCGAGTGTACTTCATCAGCAAGCGAACTTATTTTGTATTACATAAAGTGAATATTTCAGTACAGTGTGTTTGTGTTCTATTAAAAATATTCCATTTAACACTTTGCTTTCTATTCTACATAAATATCTACGAGATTTTGCGTTGCTACTTAAAATATTTTTAGAAGGACCAACTGCGATAAAATCACTTCCTATGCTTACCTGCCATTTTTTGTAACGATCATCTCATTTGTTAGATTTTGAAAGCGCATCCATAACTCTCGGTCATCGAGCGTAACATGAAGGTTTCGATCCATTCTTGGGCTATGATTTGAAACTAAATTATGTGTATCCTGGTTTGGTGAGTGCTGGGAGCTTGTTGATGATGTTGAGCCGATTCTTGATGGATCCATAGCGAATAAAATGTGCGATGTTGCCATGTCTTCTATTTATTGAACAAATGACAAAGACAAAAGAAAACAATCAATGAATCTTACTGATGGATTTAAAATTAAATTAAAGAAATAATCAGCGCAAAAATTTCGTAGACCATAATTTATTTGTCTAATCAGAAATATCCTTTTACTGCATATTGTTAAATATGGCAACTTAACAAAGTTGCTCTTTTGCCTTTAAAAGACTACAGTTTTATACAAATTTGTTACTACATATTGTAAATTGTAATATTAATTAAATAAGAAAACATAACATAGTTTCTGTTCTTCTCTTAAAAAATAAATTTTTCGTTTGTTTTATCCAAACTGATACTAAATCAGTTAAAAAAAGAGCAGCCCGCAACTTCTTCTTTTATGTATGGAATTGAAGATTTTCGTGATTTATTTATTATTGGTAATTTTGTGTTTGCTTCTATACCTCAAATTCGATCAAAAAAGCAAGCAAAACTACCGCTACTACGGCTAGCAACAACTCTTCATGTAAAGGGAAGAAGCTGCTTACGCACGCCTTAACAATTAAAGTCAACTTCAACATTAAAGTTGTATGTTGTTTACACAAAAATATTATGACGAATATATTCTACACAACACAAAATGATACAACAACAAAAAGCAAACACTTCGAAATCACAAACCCTGTTTTTATCGTGACTTAAATATTTACCAGAGTTATATAGGTACATATGTATGTATACGAAAAAATTTGTAATTGATTTTCTTTCATATCATAAGCTGAGTCGGTTGATTGGTACAGCAGGTTTTTTCCGTTTTTTTTTCGATTTTTTTTTTAAGTTTTTCGAAAATGATGGTAGTCATGTGTTTTTTTTATCTTGAATACCTACTAACTTATAGATCTTTTGATTAATTTAATTTGGATTTGGTTCGTAGCATTGTGAAACCTAGCAAAACGAAAGACTTAAGCGACGAACTTGAATATGTGGTTTATGTGTTACTTGAATTAAAAACAACACACCTTAAGAGTCAGTCTCTAAGACTCAGTATTTCATCCAAGTTCAAGAATCGACCAAATAATTTGTCGGTAAAGAACACTCGCATAGTGCACCGCGCGCCCAACTCGCTGTGATGTGATGCTCGTGTACTTTGGGGGAATGTTACAAAAACGCCGCTCTTCAAAGGTTGCCGCTTACCGCTCAGTGGCGGGAGGTTTGTGATCATAATTTTATTGATTTACAGCCATCATATATATTGCGGCTGATAGTAAAGGAACAAAATGAACGGACGAAAGAGACAAATACAGTTACATTTGTTCGTGAGGCACAACAATCAAGACATCGAATTTCTGCCTAATTCCATGCACCGAGTGTAGTTATATTGCATAACATCACATCAGTCAAAAGGCTAATAAAATTGAAACCCTTTTTTATTGATCGAACAAATGAAAAACGCTTAGATGACGCAGTCAACAGCGTCAAAAATTCTTTAACAAAACTGACATATTAACGGAATTTACAGTGATATCTAAATTTGTGATTTAATGATTTGAAAGATCTAGTGATGAATTGTTGGTCCAGCTGGAATGTGGGAATCATAAATTATATTAAGGTATTAATAGTTTTGTGTGATTTTTGTGTTATGGCGCACATGTTTGTCGGCATTAAAAGCGATATATTTCTATATCAAAATTATGTTTACCCCAAAATTCGAATCAAAACTGCACTTAAATAGTTAAGTAGTGATTAATTGAATAATGTTTGACAAATTGCTACGCCGAAGCTTATGAAGCTTAGACCTTTCCTTACTATTTTTTAAAACTTTTATTTAACTTGACTGCATTTTCGACAGTTTGAGGTCCTCTTTAACCACCTTCACCACCGACTATAGAGATGAAATTTTGTGAGTGTCTAAGTCCAAAATAACAGTTTTTATATTCCGAGTATGACGCGCGTCATAGGTTGCGGTTGGCCAATCACTACTCAACTGAATTAATTGATTCTTGAAATTAATATAATCCTCGCATACATATCGAGTTTATCAACAATGACCTTTGGATCACGGAGGGCCTTGATTCAATGAATGACAACGGTGAAAGGTTTGCTGATCTATGTTCTGATCGCAACTTAATCATTGGAGGCACAATTTTTCCCCACAAAACCATCTGGACCTCTCCTGATCACATGTACAACAACCAGATTGATCACATCGCTATAAGCCGCAAGTGGCGATCATCGTTGCTGGACGTTAGAACCCGAAGAGCAGCCGATGTTTACAGCGATCACCACCTTGTGGTTGGCAGTGTGCGATTGAAGCTCGCGGTCCGCTCAACCAAGTCAAACAAAAAGAATGCCAGCTGTAGCAGCACTGAAAGACCCAGATGTGAAACTGCAATATGTATCCCGCATAAAACAGTCACTCTCTGAGATGCAGCCCCAAACCATAGAGTATAAATGGTAGAAAACAGTAAATGCGTATACGGAAGCAGCCTCAACCATTTTAGATTATACCGGCAAAACTAGAAAAGAATGGATCTCAGATAGTACATGGAACACCATTCGATCAAAGCAAAGTTAAACGCGGCATCGGCTGCCGAGCGAAGCGCATTAGCGCGTAAGTATAGGAATCTGGACGGGCAAGTTGGCCGTTCAGCGAGGAACGACAAACGAGCATGGCTAAGCGACATCGCAACACAAGCACAGCAAGCCGTTTATAGCAGACAATACAGCACAGTCTACCAACTCGCTCGTAAGCTCGCCAACAAGAAACACCATATCAACTACCCTGTTAAGGCAATAGATGGCTCTTTGATCCTTATGGAGAAACAACAATAAACCCGCTGGACAGAACATTTTAAGAATGTTTTGAATTGTATCTCGCCATCAGGCACGTCCATCAACCCACATATGCACCCTAATAGGATACTTAATATCAGCGTCGCTACTCCTTCTTTGGATGAGATAAGGACCAGAATTCGTTCACTGCAATCAGGTGAAGCAGCAGGCAATAACAACATCTAAGCAGAACTCCTTCAAGCCGACGTCGAGATAATTACGAGAACATTGCGTGCGATATATCAAGGTATCTGGGAATCTGAGACCATTCCATCGCCGTTAAAAGAAGGCTTAATAGTCGAACTCCCCAAGAAAGGTGATTTGAGCAATTGCGAAAACTGGAGAGAAATTACCCTGATACACACCATAAACAAAGTGATCTCCTTTATAATAACTAGGCGCTTACAGAATGCATTAGAGCCAATTTTGAGAAATAAACAAGAATGATTTCGCTAAAACCTTTCTTTGGAAGAAGTCATCAAGACACTAGCTTACGGAAATGATCTTTACATTATTGGCAGAAACCTAAGAGCTCTATAAGAAGCTTTCCTCCATATCGGGCAGGCGGAATAAAATCTAGATATGTGTACATAAAAGAGAGCACAACAAAGTTTCGCCAATTCTGCGAGTAGAAAATCTAACATTTGACCCTAATTTTACTATCTCCGGTCAATTGTTGCAATCAACGATGTTGACATCGTAATTCGTAAGGATAAATAAAGCTCGGTAGACCCTGATTGGATAATTCGGCTCGAAGAGTATTTTGTGTTAGCGTATATTTCTCGCCACCAACATTTACAACAAACTTTTACAAAGAAATAGACTCTGGTCTGATTATTCTCGAGCCCGGTATTGAAAAAATAAAGCACGCACAAAAAATTGTCACGAAAAGCTAGACTTTGGTCTGCAATGGTCTGTTGCGCCAAATATTATTGTTATTGATGAAAATATCTGAGACAAGCGAGCGACAATCCTTTTGAAGTACGGCTTATACAGACTATCCAAGAAATTAGGAGTCGTACATAAATAGGAGCAGATAAATTGAAGAGAATGCTGTACATTGGTCCTTTAATAGAGTTTGTTCAACATTGATCCGAAGTATATATTTAAATTACTTTAAAACTACTGCTGCTACAGATTACGGCATAAAAGCTGAAATATTCTCATGGTTGTTGTCTAGATTCAACTATCCAGTAACCTAATCATAACATTCAAGTTACTAGTGGCTGAGACAAGACGGAACTTTAATTGCTCTCTTTTGTATGTAGTTACATTTTCCTTTAAAATGTACAAGTTTTGTTTCATTACACACAACTACCTAATAGTACTGGAAGAGAGAAAATCGAAGTGTAGGAGTCAGTACATAATTAGGAAGTCATTACATACGATCTTATTATTCTTATGTCAAAGATTTTAAATTAAATATTTCGTGCTCTTGTTCTTGAATGCTCAGTAAAAAGTTATTGGGACTCAGATAAGATTTTGAATGCCATTTTTCGTGCTCTTGTTCTTTGCAAAAAAGTGAGTAGGAGTCTGATCACTTAGTCAGAGGAAAGTTATCCAGAGAATTGTTGGCCAGTTATAAGAAGAAGAAGAGAGGAATAATTTAGTCTATTCGAGTGCTCATGTGCTGTTTATATCGTGTAAATACTGAGCTTGTACGATTCCCATGGGTACGACACTTTAGGGTAAGACTTGAGAAAGACTTATGGGAATTGACAGCAAGGCAGACCAATCTTTCGCACTGGAAAAATAGCATATGAGCAGGACCGTCTAGAACTAAGGGATTGCTATAGAGTTATACAGGAAAAGAAGATAAGAAAATATCCGCATTTTCTACGCTACTCATTATATTATTGTCAAAAAAGACTTAGTAACAACATTAATAAATTAGTAGTAAGTACAATTAAACAACATTATAAGTTAACACTTACGCATTTCGGCTGCTATCTATGTTTGTTTCCTTTTGATCGTCCAATCTGGAAACGGTTACACTTTAGAAAAACGTTCGTTTATTTAGTAACACTAAACGATTATTATGTATATTGTTTATATTTAAATAATGAGATGATTTTGTTTGTTCCAAAAATTTACCCGCAATTGGCACTTATGTGCGTAAGTGCGTCAAATCAAATTTTTTATTGCCAATTATAGTAAAATGATAACAATGATCGCAATCTTAGCACATTAACAGGTTGGCTGTTTTTCCTTGTTCACACTTATTCGCGCGAAAAATGCGATTAAGCCAAATACTCGTACACATTCGAAAAAAAATGTCCTCTTCCGGTAAAGTGAATCAATACGCGCGCGCGTTCACACTTTTTCCTAACTTAGCACTCTTGTGCCAGATTCCATTGACGGTCATAGACAGCAAAAAATAAAACAGCAAAAGAAACAAAAAGCTGTCAACCAATCATCATCTGCATTGGGTCATTCATAAAATTCCAGAATTCTGTTGAAAGTTGTAATTAGCCGATGGCGCTCTGTAACAAGAGGAGGAGTTCTGATGCTATTGCAGCTGGTTATTATTATTATTAAGATAATAATTTGTGTGTTGCTGCCGGCACAAGTACTACACTAAATATCGTATAAATACTTTAAACAAACTGTAATTAATTAGTATACGTTTGTCAAGTGATTTATCAATATAAGATCCCTCGTTGCGGTTCGCTGCGTAATTTTGCGCTTTTTGTTTAATACACGTTTACGATTTATTTAGAGGATAATTTTCACTCGCTTAGTAATTGCTTCCGATTTCGGTGAATGGTAGCCGCACGCATTTAACTTTTTCGTTTATTTTCATACTCATGTACTAATTTGCGTGTGAACTTCCAATGCTTTCCAATATTCAAATTAATTATTATAAATAACTAATGACGGTTTCTTTGTACAATGATTAATATTTATTTATCTCGTTAAATTCTTTAAAATTTCAAACTTTTGTTTAAAACACTTTATTTTGTGATAATAATTAAATGGATATATGAATCGATCGTAACTGAAGATCGTACGTGTCAAGAACTCCAAAAACGTTTACTTATTCATTTAATTACTTTAAAATGTTGTCACATATGCAATTTTTTTTTTGCTTACAAGTACAATTTAAAACTGAACGGTATTAAAAATCCGCTCTGATGAACGTTTAACACTTCGCACCCGAATGCCAACTTCGCAGTCAATGATAGATGATAATTTGTTCAGCCATCACAAAGTTCGAAAAATGGCTCAGTTGTCGTGTCCATCAGAGCGAAGATCTCAGAATGTAATCCCACCTTTTTTCTCAGGTTTTCTCGTTTACTCGCTTACAATCGATTGGCATATAGAGATAGGCTATCTTGTGCACTCATTGATTGTGAGGCAATGACCAACCACTCCTCTGACTGACTGGCAGACAGGTAGGTATATAGTATAGTTGAGTCAGTCAGGTAGCAGCATCAACCCGATCTTTCGTCTTACCAAACAAACCAAAAGCATGTAGAGTAACAGTGGAACTGATAGGTGTTTCTCTCAATGGTTGGGGTTTCCAAAGGAGTTCGTACCACGCATTGCATTGCAAACAGGAAACCCATAGTACACAACGTCGGTATTGATGGATTCCATTGAATTTTCATATGAAAAACATTTCCAATTACATTATTGCGATATTGATTTTTGTGTTATTGGTTTGGTTCCGTTAATAAAGTGGGAACATGGATTGATTTGATGATTAATTAAACAAAATACCTATTTGGAAACAGAAAAAAAACTTAAATTTTTAAATAATTTTGTGGTAATTTTTATAATAATAATATTCGGCGCGACAGACCGTTGTGGTCCAAGGCTTCTCGCGACCATTTGTGCTGTGCATGTATATTTTTGGATACAAATGGAAAGTACCTACAATTTAAGGCCGGATCCGAACGGCGACTTTGGGAATACGAAAGTAGATCCGTCCCATAGAGAATTCGACTTTTTGTGGTAATAGACAGGGTGCAGGGTCAAACTGGTAGCATAATGTAGTAAAGCAATGAGAAGCAAGCTGATTGCTGATATGTCTGTAGACTTGACGGTCAATGAGCGTATGAACTGACTAGGAGACATTATTTTTAATTCGTTTCACGAATAAACAGAAATTCTTAGTTTCTTTTTTTATAATGTACACACGCTGAAGGGATTTGCACCCCAATAATGGTTAGCATAGCGTAGACGTTAGGAAATTAGGCAGAGGAATAGATGAGATATCTATGCACGTGTGTTTCAAATGACTGCGGACCATACAAATGCGGAAACACAAAGTCGGGCAATTCATTCCACATAACTATTGTACGGCTATAAAAGGAATCTCTGAATTGGTTAGTACGTCCGAAGATAGGCTTAACGGTGGACCTATGGGCTCCAGTTGAGGTACGACTATTAGGGATGGGTTCGAGAATGGGCGGGATGCATCTGGATATTTCTTTTGAACACCGTTTGTGGAAAAGGCGATAAAACAGTGATAAGCAGGAAACATTCCTACGATGTTCAAGCGATTCGATTGTTTTCGCGATATTTTCGTCCCAAATAAGTTTTAACGCGCAGTTCTGAGTTCTGTCTAGTAGACAATACAATTGTGGCCAAGGTTAGGGTGGATATACGCCTTGTAAATAGTAGCCAGATCTGAAGGAGTGAAGTACATCTTGCATCGTTTTAGGAAACCCTTAAACATCTCGCAGCATTCTTGGCGATGTCAAATATGTGGGGTCGTTCCAACAAAGCTTGTTGTTTTTAGCTTGACGCACTTACCGAGAATTGAGATAAAGGTTGGCGTTTGAATAACGCTTGACAGCGTTGAGTTTTTGAAGCGTTGAATTCAACTCACGAAGAGCACCTCTTCAAAACTATAGCGGGAATACCATCAGGCCCAGCAGATTTATGAATGTTGAGATCATTTAATACTCTAGACGAGTACGAAAGTAAATCAATCCCGTAGACGATTCGACTTTCGTAAGCACAGGCGGCGATAATCCGCTAGCGTAAAGATAGCTGAAGCAAGCATATTGGCCTTGTCTATAGAGCTGACAGTTGGAATATCATTGTGAACGAGCGTCCTGCGGGCACATTGAAATATTTTTTGTCTTAGTTTCTGTAATGTTCAAATTTAACTGTCCGATTTAAGCGAAAGCTGTTATATGAATGATGTTAACATTCCATACTTATTGGAATTGAATTTACTTTCATCATCATATCATCTAAAACTGCTGGGGTACGGTATTTTCCTCCCACAAAATATTCTCTCCACTTGTCCTGATTTTGAGCCTCCTTAAATTCTGTGCATACTGGTCTACGACATTCTCCTAGCAATGGATTGTCTTACCTCGCTGTCGTGCAGTCGTGCACCATAAATCCTACCGTAAAGCCGGATCAGTTCAAGGCAGTTGAGGTATTATTGTAAAATGTTAAATTTTTCTTAACGCTCTTATTCCACAACCGTCTTACAATGTTGGATTATTTTGCCCTTTCAACAGTAAAGAGATTTTTTGCGGAAGTCCAGGAGTAAACAAAATCTGGTTGTGAAGTTTTTTTTGATGGCTAAACAAATTTAATAACATCACACTTTACCGTAATTTTCCCAATTAAAATTGCATTCAATTTCATTAAAGCATTTATTTCCAGTTCAGTAAATCCCATCCCATATTATAAATATCACGACAATAAAAAAAACTGGACTAAATAAACGATCAAGAAAGTGCATGGCGACGGCACGGCAAAATACCAACAAATTACTTAAAAGCCAAATATACAAAAACGATAGCCTTCAGCTTTCGTCTTCTGACTATTTTTCATTTTGTTATTATTTGTTGTGCAAACGCTCCGCCTCATGCATTTCGTATTGTGTTGAGGTGTAGTGTTTGCGAAGCAATATGGCCGTCGTCCCGCATTCTTACGTACATCATAGTTCACAGTACATCAGCCATATTGCGATCGTCCGAATGGTCGTCGTCGGGTCGGTTTGAGTGAATGCAATATACATATAAATAAATAAAAAGCAAATAGAATAGCCTGCTTTCGAAATAAGACCCCCAGAGTATTGGCTTAAACTATCAGCAGTTATGAATATCAGTAGACCATCAACAAAACCGACAGTCATAAAATTAAATACGCTCTGATAGTAATCAGGTAGGAGCTGAGCGGTTAACGACAGACGGCCGAAGGAACATCTATTTTATGCAAAGTTTTTGGTTGGATTTCGACGTTCGAAAATATTTCATTAATGAGTATGCGCGGTTCCAATCCTTGAGGACTTTAGATAAATTCTTCGTATCCTTAAGATTGTCGGGTATTCCCGGCGTGCCGATGCGCACACGTGTGCGTGCGTATTACTTTATGACGTCTCGGCTCAAAACTCATTTCTATGTGGAGTTTTAACAGACAAAAGAAAATTACAACAAAGAAAAAGCGGTAAATATTGAGTGCAAATTAAGAAAAGGAAGAAAAGGTTACTATCGGCAACTACCTACCGTTTTGTTTTGTAAAGCAATTAGAGGAAAGGGTTAACTATATTGATGCACAAATGGAGAAAGGGTTGAACTAGAGGCTCTATATTATATTTTGCTTATGAATGGTTTGAATTATATTGTTTTATTATTATTGTTATATTTTTCTCAGTTATAGCGGTCATTAATAAAAAGGAAAATAATCGTTTATTTTATTACATAGTATATGTCCTTGTCTCGTCGTGAGTGTGTCGGCTAATTGATGTGGTGTTCGAAGAAAGACTTCTAAGCTAGTTATATAGGTTTTGATTCACAGTAGATCAGTATATTTCTTAAATTTTTCACTCTTTGATGAAACTTTTTTTCTGTTCTTACCTTCCACAAAAAGTTTCTCAGCTGGACTGGATTTTGAAAAGATGTGATGTAATGTGATTGCCACATGCCAAAAATTTGGTCTCAATAATCACGACCTGCCCTGCTGTCATGTGCAATCATTTCTATGGCAAATGACTTTCATCAAACGGCCGTACACAAAATTCTTGCCAAAACTTCGCGGAACACCTTAAGATAAAATATGTATGGAAAAGAGAACTACAGTACGAGCTCGGTAATCACAACCCTTGATACATGCAATTCATCGATTTTTGCAACACTATAAAACATAGCATTATAACCTTTATAAGTGCAAGTCCTCAAAAAATGTACCTCAATAACTACACTTTCTATGATGTTTATGAGGTTAGTAAGAATGTATATTAGCCTAACTTCATTCGTCCTAAAGACTATCGACAATTACTTAAGGAACCACTACACTCCAGTCAACATGCGAACAGAGCGGGCAGATCTACGGAGACCGAACTGTGGGAGCTGACGGAATGTATAGAGGGGTTCCTTACCAGAAAGTTGTACGCTTTCAAAGATATCAAAGGAGCATTTAACAACGCATCTCATGAGGCGATTAGAGTGGAGAGAAAGAAGGTAGACAGCACAATAGCTAAGTGGATGTGCAAGATGATGAGTACCAGAACAGCGGAAACCATAGTCGGTGATGAAACCTTATGGTGAGCACAACAAGAGGATGTCCACACAAAGGAGTACTTTCCCCATTTTATGGAGCATTCTCACAGATTAACTGCTTCAGCAACTAGCTGAGGCAGGAATTTATGCCCAAGGCTATAAATTCGTGGCAAAAGGGAAGTTCGAGGAAGTACTCTGTGGTTTAATCCAAAACGGATTAACAATCAGGAGAAAATGGTGCCTAGAAAGTGGACTTAGGGTCAACAAAAACAAAACCACACTGGTACCTTTCAACAATAGAAGGTTACCATCAATGGCGAAGGGATTACTATCAGAAAAGCGGTTAAATACCTGGGACTGATAACTGATCGTAGACTGCTATGTAATAAACACCAACAGGCAGTACTGAAAAAATCAAAAATGTTGGCAGAAGGGTGGCAGGGAAGTTAGTCCCAGGATAATGCACTTGATATACACCATGATAGTTATTCCAATGATTATTTATGGAGCAGTGACATGGGTGCATAGAACTAAGCTAAGCACCACGAGAAGGGAATTGGAAAAAGTGCAGAGACTGGCCTGTGGCCTAGTAGAGAACAAATCCGAGGAAACTAAGTCACGTTTGAGCAAGGTAAGCTAATCCACAGAGGTTAGGGCAAGTGCATGGTTAGTGATAACATGTTGCAAAAGCTTGAATTCAAGAAAAACTTTAAATTCAAAATGAGCACCACGGACGTTAGGGCAAGAGCATAATCAAACATGGTTAGTGATAACACGGTGCAACAGCTTGAATTTACAAAAAACTTTGAAGTCAAAATGAGCACCAGATCTAAAACTGAATACCAGATACATATGGGAGTGGTATACGGATGGGTCAAAGAAAGCAAAAAGCATGGGCCAAGAACCAAGTACTTTTACTTTGATTTAACATTTCAAAAAGCTTTTCACAAAGACACAAAACGATCACAAACAAATTGTGTCTGGAACTACAACAAAATTCTCTATTCCTTATTGTTCTTTCTCGATAATTAATTTTACAACAGGTCTTCAGGACAACTTTCTTTCTGAAAAGCAAGTTTGTTTTCTAAGTCTTTAGTTCAAAATAAATTCTATAAACATCTTTGATATTGAATGATTGAAACATTTGGACATGAAAAGAGTTGCAAATAGAAACTAGTTTAATATTTTCTCATCCGTGTGTAGAAGGTGGCCTGTTAATAAACTATTTTTGTCCAAAATAGACAAGCGCAAACCTACACTTCGTTTTTTGTATGTACTTACATTTGTGTTCAAACAAAACTCGATTGTTGTTGTTCCATTTTGTAGATTTTGTCTTCGGGCAATACAGTGAAATTGTGAAAATCCGTGATGAAATTATTCAATGTCAAATAGTTATCTCAGTTTAGACCAACTCAAGCTCATGTTTACGCACAAATAAATTGTCCAACAAGTTGTATTCTTAGAAAATGGGCAACACGACACCAGAGAGGGAAAATAAACGGCGAACGATCTTATATGTAAATATTCCGCTACCTTGTTTCTTTGCTCATGGTAATTGTAAATAAAGTTCTGTCTGCCATTATATTAAATACGAAAAAAAGAGGAGAAAAAATAACAACAACAAAAAGTATCCGTCTTCTAAACAGAAATTGGCTTAGTGATCCCATCAGATCGACGGAGAGATTTTTAACTCTGAGTCTCGTAATATCAAGAGATTGCTGAGACTGACTGGATATTGACATAACTCATTACTGATATGCTATGGGCTTTGACTGAAACCTCAATGCGCTTAGAGTTAGTTCAAAAGGCACTCACGTTCAGCTGGAAACAACACGCCTGAAGGCGTAAACTGAAGACAGTTTGTCCCATACAATCTCGTGTATTAAAATTCATTTCATAAACGCCATTGATTTACGCACACGTGTAAGACAACGTGACATAGGATTTATAATCTAATAGAGTGGTCATTGATTATTGGAATGGATATTTTTTGTTGGGTCACGAGTTACGAGTTTACTGCCAATAGTTTAACATTTTATTTGAATTGAAAAAGTTTATATTCCAAGTTTGATAAAAAAAAAGTACGTGGACTTTTTTTGTTTATTAAAAATTTAATATATTAATTTTATCCCACTTGCCAATTGAAAATTGGTTTTTTCAATTTTAAGGCACTTCCTGGAATACTGGTTAAAGTATGCTCGTACCTCCTTAATGTCGGAAAGACTTTGTCTTTTTTTGGCCAAACCAAAAAACCAGTAAATTGTGTGCAAGGTGCATTATTCATTTTGTTTTTCGCCATAAAATCCAAACGATTTTCTTCTAAATGCTTGAAGCAAGGGGCATCTTCTTGTACTCTTCACTCACAAGAACAAGAACCAGAACTCATGGTACACTAATATGCGGTTGAAATCACGAAAACATTTTTTTTATAATTCACGCACACTTCAAGGGGTTCGCACCCTTACAATGCTCGACTATATGCATGGCACAGCGTGGGCGTTAAGAAAAAGGAGGAGAAAAGAGGGGATGACTACGAGCTTGTGTTTTGAATATCTGTGGATCATATTGATTTGAAAAGACAGAACTTGGCAGAGCATTCCACATACGTGTTGTACGGCTGAAGAACGAATCTCTGAACTTTACTGTACGTCCGAAGATGGGCTTGAGGCGAGGGTAAACTGATGAGCATTTAGAGCGCTACAAGTATTGCGGTTGAATTCAAGGAGAGGTGGCATTCAGCTGGCTATTTCTTTTGACCACCGCTGGTGGAAGAAACGATAAAACAATGACAAGCAGGAAACGTTCCTGCGATGTTCAAGCGAATCTATTGATTTCCCAATATTTTCGTCACCGATAAGTTTTATCGCACGGTCATATATTTTATCTATTCTATATATTGTAGATAGTAGTCAGATAAGAGTTAGTGAAATATTTCTTGTACCGGGTTAGAAAACCTAAACTATTTGGCGACGGTGAATATGTGGTCATTTCAACGAAGCTTGTCGTTAACGCACATACCGAGAATTACAAGTTTTTCAGTTTCCTCGATGCAATTGCCATTCATGGATAATGGCATTGGATTTAAGATTCGCTTAGACGATAGAAGACAGCATTGGGTTTTATATGAGAAGCTGAGAGTGCTGTCATCAGCGAAAGAGTGAATTTGATTAAAAGTAATGAACAGGAGATCATTCATAAAAAAACAACCCATAAAAATTAAAATTTTTCTTGTAAATTCTCTAATCGGGGATACACACACACACACACTGCGTGCTCGTTTTGTGGCAAAATCATCCACCAAATGACGCAGCGGCAGCGAACAGCGCTGCTCACAAAGCACAGATCTGAGACTTTGCCGTGATCTGATGCGATATAGCGATATTTAAAAATTATATATTGGGGTCCCCAAGGGGCCGATCGCTCCAAATTTTTACAAAAAGTATTTTTCATCGAAGACACACATGTGTACAAAATTTAAAGAAAATCGGGTAAATTTTGTAAAATATTTGTATTGGAGCCCCCCGACCCCGCGGCCCGAGGGGCCTTAAATTTTAATAAAAAGTGTTGTCATGGGAGATATACATGTGTGCAAAATTTCAATAAAATCGGGCTGTAGGAAGTGGGTTAAAAATTGATCACAAGATTTGGCCAGCCAGCCAGCCAGCCAGCCACGGGCAAGTGAAGTTAATATAGAGAATTTAAAAAAAAGAAAGAGTGTCGGGAACAAAATAGTGCCCTGGGGGACGCCAGCATTTATGTGATGTATTTTAGACTTGAAACCATCCAAGATATATTGAGTTAAGCGATCTTAAAGATAGCTTCTAATCTAATGTAGCAGTTTTTCATGGACCCCATTTGCACGCATTTTGGACAAAAGAGCTTGGTGTCAAATGCCGTGTAAATATCGAGTGCAACAGTTTTGCTTTCACCAAATTGATTTCACTGGTTGATACCATCAAATCACCAGTAGAACGTTGCCTACGAAACTCGTACTGCCGGTCACTAAGGATTTCGTTAGTTTCAAGATATTTCATGAGCTGGAAATTGATCAGCGTTTCCATGACCTTGGAAAGAATGGATGTAAGTGCTATGGGTCGGTATGAAGAAGACGACTTTTTTGGTTATGGGCTGGACAAAGGCTGTCCAAAGTTTATCCACTATATCTGCTCTATCCAGGAAATCGAGGTCATCAAGTTTTTCTTCTTTTATCACAAACCCAGTGTAAAAATTGCCGTTTGTCTCTCTTGACTATTGCAGCTTTTATCAGGGTGCGATGATAGCGATTGAGAAGTCACTGACCTACTGGCTAAAACATAACATAATATCAACAAATGACATTGTAATCTATGAGTATGTAGATATTCAGACAGCAATAAATTCGCTAGAATCAGTTTCACTGATGATCTGCATAGTATCAATCTGACATTGTGGTGAACTGCAATGCAGATGAGTTGGCTCAAAATGGCATAAATCCTTAGCTGCTACTTGTATGGACAGCTGTGGGAAGGGCATTAACGACGGTTAAGTTAATCCTTAAGAAAAGGCGGAAACTTTAACAAATGAGAGGTGAACGTATGCTACCACATATAGTGTAGCACAACAAGTTTGACCATTGCTAGACTTGGTACTTTTTAGAGCTCTAGTTTTCGCTGCTGAGAATGATCGTAGGGATTCTAACTTTTCGGAGTACATGCGAGTAGACAGTGTCTCCAATGCAATGATTTCTGTAAAAGCCGTAAAGATGTCGAGGAGGAAGAGACAGAAACCCACTTCCTTTGATCACGCCCAGATCTTACTGGCAAAAATATTTGGACTACTTAATAATGGACAAATTATCGGATATCGGAAACTGTAAAGTGCGAGACATTCTGAGATTTGTTAAAAGCTCAAATTGGGCTCTGTGAAGGGGAAAGGCTCGTGATCTCGTGGTACCACAATGGACCCTAACCAGTCTAAGTCTGCGAATGCAGCCACCGTACCTAACCTAACCTAACCTTTCTTCTTTTTATCATCATCGCCCGATTGATGCTCCTGTTACACCTATATATAAAACACAGAACCAACGAAAACGACGCTAACTTAAAGTTTGTAAGAAGCAGCCGATTGCTAGTTTGTTAGAGCGCTGAGCAGAAAAAGTAAGAAGAAAATTAAGTCTCGGGTTCGAATCGGACTCATAACGTTTAACGCATTTTACTCACCTACGTACTTTTTATAGCTTTAATTCGGTAAAAATGTTTAAGAGTAAAACAACATCTATATATGCGTATTTAACATCTGTATTAGGTCGATAAACATAATTAAACTATCGGGTTTTCGGTTTATGTCAGCAACCACAATCCTTAGATGGTAAAATCGAACAATCGTCTTCTATACTCGTATGAGGAAACAAAAAAAACAACAAAATTGAAAACAGAAGTTCTTCGCTTCTTTCTCGGATTTTTATTAGTTTATGACCACGTGAACAATTTTTTTTTCACCTATGGTCGCCTTCGACTTCGTCATCGTTTTCCTTTTACTGGAACGAAGAATGTGATGGTTGTCGGCATTTTAAAAAGCAAATGTAATAATAAACATTTTTAAAATGTTACTCACTCTCTCTCTTCCTAGATGAACATTAATGCAATTTGTTTGTTTGTATTGATAGCGTATAGAAGGTTATATATTATTCTACGTAGCATCAACAGGTCCTTGGTTTAAAAAAGTTATATAACTATTGAATTTAATAGGAAGCCGAAGATTTACCAACAAACAAAAAATCTCTTTTGTTTTGTGAGCATTCCCATGACGCCGGTTGGATGATAAAAAACTAATCAAATTTTTTCATTTCATATTTGATTAATTTATCTATCGATTGTTTACAACTCTATTAGATTGCATTCGAAAAAGAACAAAAATTACCTATTTACTTTAAGCTCATAAAGAGAGTCAGTAACCAGTTTTCAAAAAAATCATTTAAAAACTTAGGTCCAAATCGATAGACGTAACTTTGATTTTGATGACTACAAGCCTTGCTACAAGGTTCCATTCCACCCTATTCCATTGCTATAGCATGAGTTTTAGTTGTAGTAACGTCTATAGATTCGGATCTTGATGATAAAATCAGAATCAGATGGTCAATTGCCATCAACATTATTAAAAAATTGTAATATCATTTTGTTAAAAATACAAATAAAGCGCCAGCAGTGTTAAAATATATTCCACCTAGTGGCGATATCTTCCAGACTTTTTCAAGGATGTGCTGTGGATTTTAATTTGCTTTAATTTAATTTAATTTACATAATTTGATATTGAGGAATATCATACGTGTTTTGTATGGTGGTGGATCGTGCATGTTCTGGGGAGGCGTCGATCAAGAGGATTGACTTCTCAGCGGTACATTGGAGAAGTACTCAAGGACGATATCGTACCTTTTGCTGGGTTTATTGGTGAAAAATTCCAGTTCATGCCTGATAATGCGAGACCGCATACGGCTGATATAGTCTACCAGTATAGTATAGTATATATACGGCTGGTATAGTCTACCAGTACTTTCAAGAGGTGGAAGTGCTTGTTATAGAGTTGCCAGTTCGAAGCCAGGACCTCAATTCCAACGAACATTTATGGGACGAGCTGAAAAAAAGAGTTCGAGCCAGAGATATTGCTCCAAAGATTTTTACCATTCATTTTCATGCTGACAAATTCACAAAAAACGTGTACTTTAGATTTTGACCACCAAAATCACTTTGTTGACACGGTATAAGTACAAGAAAGATTCCACTTTGAATCTGCATTCAAGAAAATTAAACAAACATTGGATTTTTTGATATTCTTTAAATTTTGTTGAAAATTGATCAATGAGCGAATTTTTCGCACCCAAGTGTATTAAAAATAATTTTTTTTTGTAAATTCTCTAATAACCAAAAGTATACTACCACTATAAACGCTGAAAAATAAAAACACTTGCGAAGCACTACAATCGAACCACAAAACAACCCTAATCGTAAATCAGCTTTGCACACAGCACAAAGAGAACGCAGACATTATAGTATGGCGCGATATGATTCCGCTATATGTCGTGATTATTAAAAAACAATTTGTATGGGAGCCCCCCGTCCCTGATCACTTCCAAATTTTAATAGAAAGTTTGGTCACCGGAAATACACATGTGTCAAAGACAAAGACAAACAGAAAAACAGCCAAACAGTTAAAAATACAACAGACAAACATACAAGCATACAAGCATACAAGCATACAAACATACAAGCATACAAAGATACAAAGATACAAAGATACAAAGATACAAAGATACAAAGATACAAAGATACAAAGATACAAAGATACAAAGATACAAAGATACAAACATACAAACATACAAACAAATTTGGAGTTTTATGTTTGTCCTTAGGCCATCTAAAGATTCTAGCTTATTGTTTTAGACAGTTTTCTTGGTATAGTCCCAAAGAAAAAAGTCCAAAACCCCCTTTTTTAAATTCCTGTTACGCTACCTTAATTAAGCAATTGCGATATTGTACATGCCCAGCCTTCACCTATGCCATATATCAACTGAAGAAACGTTCATTTGTTTAAATGCTTGCAAAGTTTCTTACCTTTTACCTTAATCGGGACCTAGGGCGTCAACCACAAGTGCACACCATTGTGTTAAGACAATAAAAGGCAACGAAGCAGCGGATAGGCTCGCTAATAAAGTAGTAGAAACTCCGCTAGTAGGCCCAGAACCATTCTGTGGTATAGGGTACCACATAATGCGTGAAGAGTTACGCAGTATAGGTAAAGCAGCCGCTTCCGTAAGATGGGAAAATCTCCCAGGTCTACGGCAAGCAAAGGAAATGCTTGGGAACTATAACCCTAAAAGGTCTCGCATGATGTTGGGACAAAGTAAAAGTAATGTAAGAACCATAACGGGGTTCCTAACAGGATATTGGACAGTGAAAGGGCACCTAAAGAAAATGAAGTTAGTAGAGGATGGCAGCTCCAGATTCTGTGGGGAAGCGGACGATACCCTATAGCATCTTTTTAACAAATGCGGAGCAACGATTCGACAGAGAAGAGATCACTCACGTAATCTCGGAGTCTGCGCGACATTCACTGAATCCGCTTCATATTATTAGGTTCTTAAGAGCCATAGGTATGTAGGGAGTGCTTTAGGGACGGGCATGCACTGTCTCTGTAGCACAAGTCGGGGGGAAGCGCAATAGATCCGCATGGGTCGCAGTACTACTACACCCCATTTATCTTCATCATCATTTATTTTTTTTCGAATTTCCAAGTTTTGTTTCACTCCAGTAAACTCGGCTATAAATATAATGTTCAAATGCACGACCTATCACGACGAACCAAATTCCATTCTCGAATAATTAATTAGGCTATGTATTTACTGTAGCATTGTAATGTTGGAGTGGAACATTCGCAGCTTGGTACTTTATTGCTGTTAACATGTTTGGACAGCATTCTCAATTAAGCTTGTAGGTTCTCGAAAGAAAAATACCAAAATCTTGTTTTACATTATAGTACCTTTATTATCGCATTACTCATGGGTTTCATTTAATAATTTGTTAATATTTTAATATGATAAATTATATATAATTTTTATTTTTAATGATGTTTGTGTTGTGGTTTTAAATTGTGTGAATGTCTGCTGTTTTTTGTATTTTTTTTTCAATAAAATGCATGTAAGTTTTTTACACTGGAAAAAATGAACTATTCACTCCAAGCTGGATTAACAAATAACAATTTCTATATTCGCTAAGTTTGTATATGTATCTGTATATCAATTTATTTATACTTTCTGTCATGTAAACAAAGCTTTAAAGTTATCATTTGTTCTCTATCAAAACTGGAGCAATGAAGATACGCGAAACAATGGCAAACAAATGCTTGGATCGTATAGTTTTTTAGTTTTTATTTGAGATTTTTAAACGTCTTGTTCTTTGTTTCCTTTAAAAACAAACAAACGAACACTTAATTTGTGAAATAAGCGATTTTTTTCTTTACCTATAAGCACTCATAATTCATTTTGTAATTGCGCTTTGAATTATTTATTGCTTTCATATCAATTTCTAAAATATTTATTTTAATTGTTTTTTTTTTTTCAAAATTTGTGTAAGTGTATGTGTGTATTTTATTTATCTAAATTATTCGCTGCGTCCATCTTTAGTCCCTTTTTCATTTCACTATAAACAAAATTTCGAAATTACTGATACCCAAAGTATTTGCTTAAAGAAAAAATTACAACTTTGGTTTTTCTTTTTTTTTTGTTTGTTTGGCATCAATGGCTTACTTTGTTGTTGTTATTGAGATATGTTAAGTTAACCCATAACAATAATAGATTTAAAATTTTCAAAATATTCTTTGATTTTGTACGTAGTGTAATTATGATAATGAAATTGTATGAAGATAATGAAAATGTTTTTTTTTTAGATTTGTTTGTCGAATGTTTTGTGTTTTTCTTTACCGGAAAAAATTTAACATCAAGATATATTTTTTCAATATTAGAGTAAATGATTTGATTTTTTAAATAACAAATAATAGCTTGTGTATTTAAGGGGTATACATTTAGATTTTTTATAATTATAATAGTAATGTAAATAAATTAGTATATTGGAATATTACTAATTTGTAGTACTCTCATATATTCAAATATAACATATTAATAATTTTTATTTTAATATAATAATATGCATTTACATTACATTTACATTACTTTCTAAAGTAATAATAATTTTACACATTCCTTCTTCTTTGATAAAATGTGTTAGTTCCATAATTGTTATAAATAGCAATAATATTTATTCTGTATATTTGAATATTTCATTTGACAATGATAATAATTAATATGTTTTTGCTAATTCTGATATGATTCGAATATATATATGTATATGTGTAATCATAAAATTTTAAACAAATTAACCTTCTTCTATAAATAGACAATAAATGTATATGTATATTTGTATTTGTACATATACTACATACCTATATACATATATATTTACGAGTTTTGTAATAATTTCTGTTTTGTTTTCATACAATTTTTGTTTTTTATATTATAATTAATTTTTTGTAATATTAATAATATGGAAGACATTTTTTAACTTTTTAGTAAACATTTTTTTGTGTTTTTTTAATGGTTGTTTTTGATGATGTTGTTGATAATATGTATTTGTTATTTTATATATGTATGCATGATATGATTTGTTATTATGTTGTTACATATATATATCTCCTTTTGTGATCTTGAAGTTTTTCTTTGCAATGTTCTGTTTTTTTAAGGGATACTAAAAGCTCTACGCCAAGAACTTGTTATTTTGTTGGTGAATTATTTTACAGTGTGACGAGTCTGATCGTACTGCTTTAACATTTGATATTTATATAAACTTAATTAAACTCGCACTATAAATTGATTTGTTTCATTTCACTAAAAAAAATTTGAATCTAAAAATGAAATTAAAGTAAATTTGTTTAAGTGTCTCGGACAAACACTACCAGCTTTTAAAAGGATTAAAAAATGTGATCTTCAATGTCGAGAAATTTTTAAATGGATTCCCTTGTATACTGTTTAGGTAAGTTCCTTAAGAAATACAAATTGTACTCAAGCTTTTATGTTAGATTTTAGGTCTAATCGCATTTTTTCGAAGCTGTTTTCTCTTTCTATGAAACTAAAATATGTCACACTGTTCCATATAACGATGGAAAAGGTCATTCAGAAAGAATAATAAATGCTTTAGGGTTAAATGAAATGAATAATGCAACTATCACTCAACAATTGTTTTCAGTGCAACTTCTGATATTGAACCATGACTCTCCGTGACTTCTCTTTTTATTATTTGTAGCTTCTCCCGGGCGCTCCGTCAGCCGCACACAGAACCCTGGCCTTGCCAACACTACCACGGAAGGGGAGTACTATTGCCTAAACCTAAACAAAGCGCAACCTCCATCCTATTCGCGCTATGTGGTTTACCGAGGTTTTGTCAAGACGTATATTCTGTGAACGTTTCAGCGTAATCGGCTATCTAGTTTTTGAGTTTTAGTGTCGTATTACAAAAGAACAGATATTCATTTTTATCTACATACTAGCTGAACCGACAGACGTTGCCCTGTCCAACTTTTAATAAATTTGTGAGGAGAAAATTTATAACGGTATATAATTTTGTGTGGCGACTTTTAAGTCATTGGTCAGATTATTGTGTTACATTTTTAAATTTTGGGAACTAAGTCATTTTTCAACCGATTTGTATGAAATTCGGTATGGTCTTTTAAGGGTCCTCTGGTGGGTCCTTTGGGGGTCTTTTGAGTGTTTTTTTTAGGGTCTCTTGGGGATCCTTTGAGAGTCTTTTGAGGGTCTTTTGAAGGTCTTTTGGGGGTCTTATGTAGGTCTTTTCAGGGTCGTTTTGGGGTTTCTTGAGGATCTTTTGATGGCTGTTTGAGGGTCTTTTGGGAAGTCGTCCGAGAGCCCTTTGGGGGCCTTTTGGAGGTCTTTTAGGGGTATTTTGAGGGTCTTTTTCGAAAGTCTTTTGAGGATTTTTTAAGGTTTTTTGGGGGTCCTTTGAAGGGCCTTCGAGGATCTTTCAAAGGGCCTTTGATGTTTCTCTTGAGGGTCTTTTGGTGACTTTTAAGGCGTCTTTTGAAGGCCTTTCGGAGTCTGTTTGGGGTCTTTTGAGTGACTTTTGGGGAGCCTTTTGTGATTCCTTTACAGATCTTTCGGAGGTCTTTTTATGATTCTTTTGGGGTTTTGGGGATCTTTTGATGTTCTTTTACGACCGACGACATCAAAAAAGTTTCACTTCAGCCGCGCATAAAAGGTACGCGCACTGTTTTTTATTTGTTGGCCGGCGGGTAAACAAACAAAGTTGTTAGTTTTCCGACACTGGCATTGGCGACATTCAATTGACCATGCGAGAAGCATGGATTTTCAGGGTTAATGCCGCAAACACTCAATGACTGCAATTTGCTTATTGTAATTGCGAATGTAAACCGCAAGTGGTAATCATGTCGGTCGGATTCATTGGGATGCGTTAACAGATCGCAAAAGAAAGACCGTGCACCGTGGATTAGCTGTCAAACGACACTTGCGCACATAGCGCTAACTATTGGAATCTATTGGAATAGCAATGAAATAGAGAGTTTTGTTGGACAGATCGAGAATCAAAACAAAAGTAAAAACAAATTTAAGTTTATTTTATTTTGGGCTGAAGTGCGTTTTTCCAGATTTTTCATTTTACCGAAAATATTCAATTTAACGTTTTCCAAATTAACATACTTAACGTTCATATCGTCAATTATGATCGAGAATGCTTAAAGAAATTATGATTTTTGCTGTTTGTCCGAATTTTTCGACTTTCCTTTGTAATTGTCTTTCTTTCTCAGGACCAAAACAAAAAAAGAATTACGCAAATCCATCGTTCGAATCGTCAGTTATGGTCGCGAGTTCATACAAACAGCACTTTCAGTTTTTCCCGAATTTTCCAATTTCCCGGGCAACTTTTCTTTTTCCGCACAAACCTTATTCGGACTATGACGAATATTTTAAAATAAAAATCAGACAAGTCGGTCCAGCCGTTCCCAAGTGATTCGGTTACCAACGAGCATTTTTATATATATATAGATATGAATATATATATATAGATTATAGTACGTACACAAAGCAACGTAGTCATTATGATGATGCCGCTATATGCTTGATGTTCGTACAAAACCTAACACAGAAAGCAGCGCAGCGAGCAGTGCAGCACACAGCACACAGTCATTAAAATGCGCGACCGTTTTTTCGTCGACTTTAGTTGTTTTGTTACAAAATTGGTCGCCACGAAAAGCCCTTTTATTTAATATACAGCCTATGTTCACGCTGAAAGTCCATTTTATATATTGGTGAAGAATTTTTGAAATCGGTCCGGTAGTTCCGAAGATTACCTCATGCACATAAACTAACATTACATTAGTATAGATTAACATTTACGTATATGTTTGACGCGTATGTAAGGAATGATAATTCCAGAAGCTCTACAATGGCGATATCTACGGACGTTACCGTGATAATGATGACTGCGGAACACATAACTTGAATAAGGGATAAGGATTTATAGATGATGACAGTGGCAATGCCAACATGACGGGCACATCTGCATTATATTATTACCCAAACGTGGTTTGCCTCCAGAAACGGGCAAATTGAACCAAATCTTTCAATTAAAAGGTAATATTACCGTGCATTTGATATCAAACAACCGCCACCTTTAATTTTAAACCCCAACAAAAAAAAAACCGTAAGCTACGACTAATACGACAAAAAAGATGTTTTGGTCGGTCAAAGGTTATGAGGTTTATATTACACAAAAACAAGAAGAATAAGAAGCAGAACGGGAATCAAATGATAGGTAGGTAGAGAGGCGTTCCTCGCTGAACTTGCCGATTCCCATGTATGTTCTGCAGCGCACCGATTAGAGCGCTCGTTAGGAGTATTGAAGACTCGGGTTCGAACCTCCCGTTCCAGTTTCAGTTTTTTTTTTCATTTTCTCAGTTTTAAGTAATCGCAAAGTTTTAAGTATATAAAACAAAAAATCATTAATTTAAATTATACGTAATCTATGCGTGTACTGTAATGTATTTATCTTACTCTAAGTTACACAAAAAAAAATGAATGAGGAATGTCAAAGAAGCTTAAGCTAACTTCGAGGTACGATTATGTAGCTAAGTTTTAATTTAAGAGAAATTATCGATAACGGTAGTTTCAGAATTAAAAATGAATTTCCCGACGTTCCGTGTAAATTAAAGGTTTTTCTAAAGGGTTTCTTTTTTAACCCAATCATAGTCATAAAAAAGACAATGTATACCCAGCATATGACTGTTAAGTGTGGTTTTGGAAATGGCCTATTTTTCTTTAAAGTCTACAATAGCAGATGCGGTACTGTTAACTGAGAGGCAAAATTAAAAGGAAACCAGCCCATGACCAAACGCTACATTTCTCGCCTACAGTATGAGCATCAAAATCATGTTTATTGTTATTTAAACGATATGTCAAATTTTGATAATACGAGCTTATTTTACTTAATATATACAATTATTGCTGTTCCAACTGGAAATAACATTTTCATCTGATTAGCTACGTTACATGGAACTCAATTACAATTTTCGCCAGCACTGCATAAATGTGCTTTGGGATTTGTTTATAATTTTAATATATTATATTGTAATATGTAGTAAATAAAAAAAAATGTTAGATATAAGCAAAAAAAAAATAATTGAAAGAAGCGTAATCCCGGGTAGGTTAATTTACTAATTAAAACTAATAAAGTCAGTAAGCTATTTATTTATAACTAACAAATAGTTCCCAAGATTCTCGTTTGGTAAATAAAGGAAAAAAGGAATTTGTTTATAACTAACGATAGGAAGGTTTTTTTTATATATATTTAAAACTTGTTGTCAAGAAAAAACTCCCTTAATGACTTGCGCCACGGCAATAAGGTGGGCTAACTGGGAATCGAATTATCAAAAACCGTCATTTTCTCTGTTGCAAAAAAATTTCAGTAAATAATCAATGAACATATATTTTATCTATGGCATCTATTACGATCATATAAACAATAAGTTCTTTTGTAACCTCCACAACGAAAATTTCTGTTAATTATTAATATAAATTCATGTTTATGTTTAAATTTGTTTTAATTTAGTTTTTCTTTGATAGAAATTGCAAAATTTGTAACTTTGAGAGAAAAATTTGCTCGTAAAGAAATTTATATGTAGTGCAAAATTTGTTGTTAATTTTTTTTTAATACAAACGAACAGACGATTGTTATCAGGAACAAATTTCGATAAAATAATGCAACATAAACCTATTTTACCTATAAAGTTATTTACTGCTTTTTGATGGTTTGCTTTGTTTGCACCAAATATGTAACTAATGTTTCTCGTTTTCGTCATTAATAATATTATATAAAATTTGAAAATTAAATCCCTCGAAAACCGTTTACTTACAAAATCCTTTTTACTGCATTGTACCGTACTGGACTTTTTTGATTTTGAAATATCTGGACACAAAGGGAAGAAATATAAAAGACATAGAAATTTTTTGATAAAAATCCCTCACCTCCATCCACCATAGCCGGAAATTGTGATTAGCACTGCAACGGCGAGTGCTGTGCCAACAGCCAATGGAGCGGTTTCATCACGATATGATCCTGTTGCACTGCAGTGGAACGATGGACCCCAGTTGCCACTCTCTTTGAACATGAAACTCTGCATTCTTAATTGACGCAGGTACAATTTTGCAATGTGACCCGATTGATCGCCCGAATCGAGTGGGGCATACATTACGACAACTTGTTCCTTGTCACAGATATACGACTTGCCAACCGGTGTGGGAAAATACATTGGGGTTCGTGATGGTGAAGTAAGTTTTACGTCTAAATTCGGACGATCGGGATGCTCAAAGATCGGATTTGATGAGGAATATGACAGTTCGAATAAGTTGATGTACCATCCTTCTCCACCGGAAGACTGTTGGGTAATAAAAGAAGTTATCAAATGAAATTCAAAAAGGGTTAAGTGGTTAAAAAAATGAATAAGAAAAAATAAGGGCAACGTAAGGGTGCTATGCGCACCTGGCCGACGACTGCATTAGAAGCTGTTGTGAATCTTCATCAATAAGACGGCTGCTAGATGCGCTATTAAGCTGCAACTAGAATACGTTATAAGCCGTGTTACTATGTGGGAGACCTGAAAATTCTTGACTCAATTTCTGAGAGAGACATGTTCTGCACTATCCCCGACATTATGGTCAGGGAGCACACTTTCTGAGGTAGAAATATTGGACTGGGTAAACTGGTATAATGGTGTTCCGGAACGGGAAGCTAGAGATCTGGTCTGGTTCACAGATGAATCGAAGATGCAAACTGCAGTTGGTGCTGGAGGTTTTGGGCCCAAAACCAAAGTATCGATACCAATGGGAAAAAGTCCCTCAGTTTTCCAGGCAGAACTCAATGCCATTCAAATCTGCGCCAGAATTAACCTTAGCAAAGAAATGAAGGACGCTATATTATATATCTTTTTATATAGCCAGGAAGCACTTAGAGCGCTATCGTCCAATTGGATGGATGGACAGAGATATAAAACTGTATCCGGGTCTCAGAGCCAAATATGGTGATGACAAATAACCATCATTGTTTATAACTCTGTCAAGGGTTAGACAATTAACTCGAATAGCTATTGAGATATTTTGCGACTGTTGTGAAACTACTAATCTGCTCCTGCCACCCTCCTCTATGGTACCCTGCCTATTAACAATATGCTGTTGTGTGCATCGGTTGGTGTGCATTTTTTTTGCGTTATTCCTTAAGTCAGCAACCTTACCGGTTCACTTAAAACGATTGACAGGTTTGGCACATTTGTTTCATGTCACCAAAGCGATGAACCACTAGAAATTTGGTTCTAATTGTTCTTTGGATGTAACAGACTTCTTTAGCCTAATAAGTTATTCAATTTTTCTAATTTATTGAATAGCCCGGCAATGTCATTTCTTTATTAATTTCTTTGTGTCGGCATGTGTATGCCTATGGGTGGTTAAAACGAGTATTATAAATGTGAAAGTAACTCTGTCTGTCTGCTACCTTTTCGCGGCTTAACGGCTGGACCGATTTGGCTCATTTTTTAAATGTTCCTTAGAGTTCGGGATGATTATAAATTCGGGAAAAACTTGGAAAATTCAGGTAAAACTGAAAAAATGTCGTTTTCCATGTACTTTATGTATGAACTCGCGACCATAACTCACGATTCGAACACGTTATAGGCTCTAATTTTGGGTCAGTGGCGGGTAGGTGGTGGTGGGACTCAATTGTATGTGCTGGTTTCAGTAGGGGAGCTTTAAGTTTGCTTGGGTCAGTAGGAAGTGAGCGTCAGCCAGACAACGCCTGTTATTTTAGATTTTGGTGGGTCTAAACGGTGTCTTGGGCCTGGGGGTCGGCGGGTCCCGAGTACCGTCGGGGTTAACAACTATTAATTATATATACTTAATAGATTTTTTAGCATGCAATATAAATATTACAACTGGAGTTGGTGTTTTCGCGAGGTACTGCGTGGAACCCGGGGGGTGGGGGGACTCAATTACCTCGAGCAAAGTATCAAAACGATTGTGCTTTGCAGGGGGGAAACTAGGTGCCAAAAAATAAAGACCGAGAAGCGACAACTAGAGCAAGTCTCTGTTGAACGGAAGGTTCGATATAGCCAAAAAGTACACAGTAATTAGAACGATGATGGCTGAGCGAATGGATATGTTCGAATGGAACATTGGCAGCTCGGGATAGTGAGCAAAATACCAAGTAGTCAGAGAGATCGCATTTATAAAACTATTAGGAGTCGTTTTTCGAATGGAACACTGTGTGTTTTACACTTAGAACCATGTAGTAAGAACGATGGTGCTTAGTAATCTACTAAAGCAAAAGAAAATGTTTTGTTCTTTCTGAACTTAACTAAAACGGTGGATTGTTCCGAATGAAAACGGCGTATTTTACTTAGCACGCAGTATTCAGAACGATGGTGTTAGTAATATACTAAAGCCAAAACTGTTCGTAATGAACGGTGGTTAGCCGGAGCCTTCAGAAGACTTTTCTACATACACCAGAATTCCTTTCTGACTTCTTGGATTTTTCTCGTCCGATATTCCTGTTTGTTTGTATTAATTCTGTGGGAATTTTATTATTACTGGCGAAAAATAAAGAGATTTTTTATATACCGTATATTCATCGTGTAATATTACTATTTTTTAGTTAAAATATCGGCCGAGAAAAACTTTCTATCCAGTTTCTTTTTTTTATTATTTTAAACAGAAAAGAATAAGTTCCAGGTTTGTCGCCAGACGGGTGTGGGATTCGATCTCCTTAGCTTAGTAGCCATAATCGGAAAGTCAGGATCGGACTCTGGTTTGGATCTTAAATTTTAAAATATTATTTAAGCAAACGCCCCCAACAAAATAAACGCCATCCGAACTAAGCCCTGTACTATAACCTAAAACGACTAAAACGACGTAATTACAACGGAAATTACTTTCGCATTTTCATTTCGTCACGTTGTATAAACATAAGCCAGTAAGCCTCTATAACAACTGTGCTCCCAATATACGATGTAATCCACCTCCCAAAACCATAGAAACCTTAACGTTTGCTAATTTCATCACGCTCTCTGCAGCAGTATATAATTTCCTATTGAGAATAATTTCCTCCCCCAATTTTTTAAAACACTATATCACCATCATTCAACATCGCTAATGTCGTCTTTGTCACTTTAAGTATTTAACGACGTACTTGTGGAGGTCAGAAGTTCAACATCTTATGGATTGTTATTGTGATAAGGAAAAAAAAGTGAAACAAAATAAACATTCTTTTGTAAGAAAAATTCAAAACATTTAGCTTTGTATGACAATGCTATTAATATGATTTTACTTAAATAAAACAACAAAATATATAAATGTACATATGTATGTATCTGACGTATAACAAGTATATATACTATACACAGAGTGCTTGTTATACGCTCTGCAGTGTAACCATACCCACAAGACGTGTATTATGTATACTCATATTGAAGCAAAAAAGGACATCACAGCAGTCTATATATAGAGAGGACATAACACAGGCCCACTTCAAGGCTGTGTGTCCTCCTACACGTAAAATGGATATAAATATGTAAAGTGACACAAGAGCAAACCAACAGGCGACTACTCGACATTTCCATGTTCATTTTTCCGCATGTCCCCGAACGGCATTTTGCATGATATGTTATAGGAATATAACTGCACCCACTCAAGCTACCATATACCAACGGCGACAACGCAAAAGGTCATCGGCGTAAGTAGGACTAAAACAGGATTACTGCGACAACGATTTATTGTATAAAAAAAAAGTTATGCTCTATGTGCGACGGCCGATGAGGAAGATACTCAGAAAAAATAAACGTTCATGCGTATGCGGTGAATACCATGCCACACCATCTCCCATACTCACTTACCATGACGTACCGTGTCTGGTATCCTAGAAAACTTATACACATACAGAGGAAGATATAGTTCCCTATTTAGACAACACACATGTCACATACACAATTACCTTTTTGAATGTCATCGAGAGTGTAAATCCTTTGAATGTCATCGTAAATATTTCCAGATTCGATTCAACGCATTCCCCGCTAAGAACAGGATTGTCAGGCAAATACAGATCGGCCTCGACATCTTCCATTAATTTGTTACGATATTTGATGCTAATCAGACCATCGGTACTGATGAGAATGCAGGTGATGCCGTTTGTTGCATTGAAACGGTACAGCGATGTCGTTGAAGCAATCGATGCCTACAACAAACAGGATAACAGGGTTTTTATTTCAAGATTTAAATCAATGAAGGGAAGGACATTTTTGTAAATTGTCCATCACCATCACTATCATCATCATGGTGTCTCCACATACGACATACCGATGGGGATTTAGTTGTGTACTTCGTGACCCTGGGCGTTCTTGTTGTAAATGCACTCAGTTGTAGTCCTTCGCATGACACACTCAGAAGTAACACTAAATAAATGGTGTCCAAAGCAATTATGGGATATTACAAAAAATACAAAAAGGAAAAAAACAGATTTTTGGTTAATTTTTTGGAAATCGATTTTTTTTCTGTGTGTGTCACAACTTACGAATTACTGAGAAAAGTATACAGGATATTGTGGCATGGCCACTATGGAGTTCGCTTATTTTAAGCATTTTATCGCACAGAATATTTTCTTTTTTTTCACTAAATTTATAAAACGGGAATAAATTCTTGAAATTTTTCGTGAAAATTTTATTGGAAAAAGGAATTCTTTTTAAGACACAAACGACGCGACGCTATGCTAAGAAATAAAAAATTTTCGTATCCACCACAACTACTGAGCATGGAGAAAATGCTTGCTCCTTTGGATTAATTTTTTCTTCCTGAGTGGTACCGTAAGCGTACAAAAACTTACACTTACACACATACACAAAAAACCGACTAACTTGCGAGGATGACTGCGATTGACTGTTGAAGTGACAATGAAGCGAAATGCCTAACACTGGGTGTGGAAAAGAATGAATGAATACGAAGTTGTTGTTGTAACGACACACTTATCAATAGTCTTCACCTTAAATTCAAATTAAACGATTTGTAAGGAAGAACCTTTTCCCGGTAGTCACGTTCACGTGTTTAATTTATAACTGAAACTGTAGTAACCGTTTAGCAGGACTTACAGTGAAAAACAAGTGAAGTGGATGGATATTCAAGAATAAAGGAAGTCCGTAGTTTACCTTTGATTCCCTAGAAAAGGAACAAACAACGATACACCCCGATGACATTCGTTTAAAGCGCAGGAGCAGGATCTAAATAAATTCCCTTTTTCTGCCATTGGAGAAAGAGCACGTTGACGTCTCCCTGTAGTAAGCGGTGAAGAACTCACAATTAAAGTGTAAAACTATGGGAATTTCTTATTTACGGTTCAGGGAATTTTCGCAACTGTTTGTAGTTTGCTGTGCAATGGTTTTTAAGAATTCAGAAAGCATACAAATACTTCTGGCTACACGCAACTCATTGCATTTTCAAACAAAAAGTTAAGTTCTATTCCCTGTCTTCTAATAGTTGACAATTTTCAACAATTTTACTCCAGTTATATTTTATATGAAATACAAAACATACATTTCGTTTTTCTTTTACACATAGTACAAACAGTACATGCCAACTCATAGTTGCAGTCTCCCATTATGCGAATGTAATTAGTTGTAATTACTTTATTGTGGAGATACAGGAAACGTAATATTAAGATTTCAAAGGAAAATGTAACGAAAGATAAGTAAGAGTAAGTGCATTTGAGTGTAATATAACAGATTTATAAAAGACACCAAGGATGTATAATACAGGAATTCAAAATTTACGTACACACAAAGGAACTGAACTCAGTAGCGTTGTTGGGAGTTGTGGTGGAGGTGGCCTGCATCGGTTGGCAGCCATTTTGTGGTGACACCCGACCGTGAAAAAAATATAAACTTAAACAAACCAGCCGAATGTTTTTTTAACTATAAATCACGCGACGTACGACGAACCGAAATTAGATCGTTCAATAGATATTAGATAAGATCATTCAATTAATGTGGCCAACACCCATGTATTATGTGTAACATTTTTAGGAACAGTAGAGACAATTTTTAATAATGATACTAATATTTGGCGCGACAGTCCAAGACCTGGCTTCCCGCAACCATTTGTGTTAAGTATGCATATTTTTGCACGCAAATGGGGGACCTACAGTTTCTGAACGGCGAATTAAGAAACTTTCCGTCACAAATTATTACTCTCTGATGTTTGTCAGACATTCGCGAGAGTTGGGACACCGTGAAAAATACTTTTGGTGTTTTCTGGATTTCGAACCACGAATCCATGCACAGTAGCCATGCGCTTTTCCACTGAGACACGGCGCCTTAACGTTTATAGGATTTTTATTAATTTTCCATTCTTGGGGAGACACCACGACGCCACCCATGCTATCTACGCCACTGACTAAACTGAACTCTTGAGATGCATTGCTGTATTTCAATATGCCTTTCATAATCATACAAAGTAATTCTGAGTAGATGATGAAAGGAATACGACTTTTAGTTTTTTTAGTAGGCGATATATTTTAAATTTGACATAAATTGAAAATGAGCGTTATCAAGTCGGCGCATCGCACCCGTTATACCTATACAGGCAATTCTGTGTACTTTCTGAAGCTTAGTTGCCGTTATCCGTTCAAGAACTTTCGGTGGCCGCATACGTGATAATATGGTGAGACCTATACATCCAATGTAACATTTTAGACCCCAAGTTCTGCCTTAGAGGCGTCTACTGGCACATACGGCCCTAGTGGTGCGTTCGATGGCGGACTTGATATGAGAAATCCAGTTTAGCCATTTATCAAGGATGACACCGAGATATTTAACATCACTGGAATAATCTTATTTGGTGCCTTGAATGATAGGTCTCAAATCGACCAGTCTTCTTTTCGTGAAAGGCACTTGAGCGGTTTTGCAAGGATTGATGGACAGTCCTTCTCTGCTGCACCATTCTAAGAAGTGTAGTAAAGCAACTTGCATGACACTAGTGATAGTCGTGCAGTGCTTACCACTAATTAAAATCGCAAAATCGTCCGCATAACTAATGGCGATGTAGCCTGATCTGTGAATATCGACTAGAAGATTGTCAATTACTAGTGACCACAGAAGGGGAGAAAGAACTCCTCACTGGAGACATCCCTTAACTGCAGTCACAGACACAGACACTCCTTCCGAGGAGGAAATAATATCTCGACCTTCAAGCATGACCCTTATAAAATGATTGGTAGAAACTTCGATACCCTTGCTACTGATTGCCCTTGAAATAGAGTCGTAGCCAGTGTTATCAAAAGCACCCTCAATGTCGAGGAAGGCACACAGGGCCACTTCATTGAAACGAAAAGTTCCTTCCTTCTTTACAAGATAGTGAAGGGCACCTTCTGTGCTTATGCCATTCCTGTACGCAAAACTGACTTGAGTGCAGATGGGTAGACAATTCTAAACGGCCTCTAATATGAACATCAATAAATCTCTCCATGGTTTTGAGGACGAATGATGTTAGACTTATAGATCTGTATGATTTAAGCAGCTCACTAAGCCCATTGTTGAACAACAGGATCAAAGCCTTTCCCCTTTTATTATAAAGCCCATTTAATGCAGTTAATGCATTTTAGGATGTCTGCCACTTTACAGTTTTCGACGTCCGATAAGCTGTTTAATGTGTAATATCCCAAATATTTCAGTTTACTTCTTGCAAGAGCCGGACATGTGCACAGGAAGTGCGATACATTTTTTTCCTCTTCGACTAGAGCACTGATATTGCTTAAGGCCAGCTTAGGCAAAACTTGTACTTGCTATGGTACATGTGGCGGTTTGCGCCGGCCTCGCGTTTGTTAATGCTACCGCCTCTTTCCGAAGCAATGACTTAACCATTGATAAAGGTCTTCCTATACCTGCCCTTTCAGGTATCAATTGAAGTTTTATTCCATTTTTAATTCGAACGTCTGCTTTGCAGTTCCCATGGTATCAGAATGACCGGGGATACAGACTATAAGCGGATATCAAAATACTCACTCATCTCCTTGAGAGATGTCTGGCAGCTTATCGCTACTCCCGACATCATTGAGATTGAATTCAGCGATTTGATTGCCGCCTGATGGTCAACATAAATTACGATATCGGTTACCGATATTATATTATGTTTCAGCCAGGTCACAACTTCCTCAATACACGCTGTAATGGTCCGGGAGCCGAACGGAAATGCTCACGTTTGGCTTGTCACAGTAGACTCAGACAACGACTTTACCGTCGAGCTTGGAGCCGTCTGTGAAAAATGTCACTGCAACAGTTTCTTGTGGAGAGCCATCCCTCCATTGCTCTCTCGGATTGGTAGATGGCCCGAAAATCCTTGTTGAAGCATAATACCGGTAGTGTGTAGTCTAAGTTCGTCAATTCTACCTTTAGCGAGTCAAAATACTCGCGCATCTCCTTGAGATATGTGAATCCAGCCAGATATGTTAATTGCCGCTAGTCACTGCTTCCTCAATCGCTGTCAACTCAGCCTGATACATGCTGCAATGGTCCGGGAGCCGGACGGAAATGCCCACGTTAGGTTTGTCACAGTAGACTCCGACAACGACTTCACAGTCGAGCTTAGAGCCGTCCGTGAAAAATTTCATTGCAACAGTTTCTTGTTGCGAGCCATCAGTCCATAGCTCCCTGGGATTGGTAGAAGGCCCGAAAACCCTTATTGAAGCATAACAGCGGTAGTGTGTAGTCTAAGTTCGTCAGTTCTACCATTAGCGAGTTGTTGAACGTCGAGTATCCCGTTTGAATACATTTCCTCAGTCGGGTAGGCGTATTGGCTGCTCGAAAGGAGTCAGATGCAAGAATATTTTTCTGACGCGTGTAGGTGTTGTCTTTAGTACAGTTTAGTACAGGCAGACAGGCTGCCCTTTGTACCTTTGATATTTAGGTGCACTCTTTTAACGATTTATGCAGGCGTCCCTCAGGGTTTTATTTTAGGCACATTATTGTTTAGTCGTTTAATGCTTTTATTAATGAGTCGCCTAGTACAAGGTATTGACTGTTTACTACAGGGTTAAGTTTTATATGATAAAAACAATCAAACGCATCCAATTTCGGTTATTATGTAGCAATGTATTTATGTATTTTTTTTATATCGATCGTTGATTTGTTTCCGCTTTAATGTGAAATATTATTAATTCTTTTGTTTTGTATTACATATTTTGTGTCTGGAAATAAAGAGCTTTACATAATATTCGCTGAAACTACAGCTTTATAAGTTTGAAGTTTGTTTTGGAAATGTTTCCGTCAAGAATAAGTGCAACAGTTGTATCTCAGAACTTCTCCAAGAGAATTCGATTTCAGTTAATGGTTAATGATATTTGTTGGCAAAAAAAGACAAAACAACTTAATTTAGATAAAAGTGTTTATTGCGAATTTTTGTTTGCTTCATCCTGAGATTGCATTACAATATAATATCAACATAACCAAAACGAAAGTTATGGCAAATTGATTGGTGAAAAAGAATCTTTGTTTATTTATTATCTTCGTTGATGACGTCTCTGGGGTAGCAAAAATCTTCAGGATAATTATTATTGTTTCTTATTTATTATGTATAATAGATATTTTCTTGTATATAATTATTATTACTCGTAGTGTTTATGTGTAGCAGTTTGCTCATGAAAAGTTGTTCTACAGAGATTTGAAAGCGAAGAAGTTTACGTATTCTTAAGATATCAAAAGGATTAATAGTTTTACTGTTGTTACAACACTCAAATGTACTAAATCGAAAGAAAAAAACGTGTTCTCTACCATTAATTATTTGATTACTCTAATTGTAGTTGTAATTGCCAAGGAGTTGTGTGTTTTTCGATCGCAACAATGATTTTTTTTGTTATTCTTTCATTCATTAATATTTGTATAAGGTTTAATAATTAATTAAAGCTCTACTTGTTCTGTAGTATTATTTTGCTATCTTTTTATCTAATTATATGCTATCTTTATAAGATGTGTAAATTTGATTTGCTTTTTTTTTCATTTGAATGCTTTAAATTCTAAAAATAAATAAAAATAAATTACCATAAAAAAAAACAAATAATCCATAAATAATAAATAATTTCATATAATTTACAAAACAAAAATTTTAACAACTTTTCTATATAATCATAAAAATTAAAACAAAAATATTCAATATGTAAATTTTTTTAAAGTTTAAGTGTAAGTGTTAATTAATGATATGCTACTAAAACTTGAAGAGGATAGGACAAAGGCAGTTGCGTATGCAGATGACGTGGTGATACTCGTATCAGGCCAGTATCCTTTCGTCATCAGTGAAGTCATGGAAAGGGCCCTGGGTAAAGTTAGCTCCTGGGCAACAAGCTGTGGCCTTGGAGTCAACCCTGGGAACACCGAAATAGTTTTGTTCACCACTAAATCCAAGGTATCGGCCTTTATGCTTTCAAAACTCAACGGGAAAATTATCAATCTTACCCACAGTGCCAAATATCTCGGAGTGATCTTAGATAGGAAGCTTAACTGGAAGGCTAACATAGAGAACAGGGCTAAGAAAGCATACGTGGCCCCCTATGCTAGCAGCAAAACCATCTGAAGGAAATGGGGTCGTCAACCAAAGATGGCTCTCTGTCTGTACACAGCTGTTGTACGGCCAATTCTCACGTATGGATCGCTGGTTTGGTGGCCAGCGATGAAGAAGAAGTAGAACGCCACCAAACTCAGCAGGTTACAGCGATCAGCAGCAGCAGGCATAACAGGAGCTCTACGGTCTTGCCCGACCGAGGCCCCTAACACCATCTTGAACCTACTACCTCCTGACAACATATTTATCAAGTATGTTGCGACGTGCAGTGCAGTACGACTCAGAGAATCCCTAAATTCAGCTTCAACTCCTCGTTCCGCGTTGAATTTCCTACCAGGGGAAACTGGAAGGATGGGACAGTTGCGAGGCAATATGACGCAACAATATTCACTGACGGATCCAAGATGAAGGACGGAGTCAGTGCAGGTATCTTCTCAGATGATTTAAAACTGTCAAGGTCTTTTAAGCTGTAGAGCATTAAGGCTCAGAAACGCACAAATCGGAAGGGTTGGTATCTGTGTTGATAGCCAATCTGTCATAAAGGCGATTTATGCGACTACAATAAACTCGAAATTAGTACAAAAGTGCCAAGAAGAAGTCAATTCCTGGACATCACCATAGTATGGGTGCCGGGGCACAGTAATATAGAGGGTAATGAGAGGGCGGACGAATTGGCTAAGATAGGCGTCGCTATGGCTCTATGGAGAATGTTAGCTGTCCAATGAGCTTAGTCAAGCAACTCCTTCTCCTTTCTCCTTTCTCCTTCTTTAATACTAAGTCACAGCTAAGGTGGATCAGTCTGTCGAACTGCGCCGTATCGAGATCAATGTGGCCATCCTACAGCAAAAAGAAAACCACCGAGTTGTTATCAAGAACCCGGAAGGAAATTGCCAGAGTTGTGGCTATCAGCACTGGCCATTAGCCTGGTGGGAGCTGGGTATGCCGCACAACAACTTTTGCAGAAGTTACAAAAATGAAAATAAGTAAGAAACTCCCATACACTTCCTCTGCAGTTGTCCGGCACTAGCAGGGTCAAGACAACGCCCTTTTTTTACGACCTGAAAGAGCTCTTGGATTACAGGATCATCGACTTGATCTCATACCTGAACGCTACAGGCTGGATTTAAACCATGGCCGTATCCATGCTAGAACCCTCGAGTTTTGTGACATCAAAATGGCGCATACTAGCGCTAATTGAGGACCTCGCAAGCACAGTGTGGGTGGACCACCACTCTACCTACCTACCTACCTCTACTTAAGTGTAAGTGTATTAGTGATAATTCGAAATTTATAAATACGTTTTAATTAAAATTGATTTTATAGTTTTGTAAAATTTTCATTAATTAATTTAAATTAAATTAAAATTTTAATTATTTAATACTACATTCATCTAAAAGAACGGTCTAATAAATAATATATATATTTTTTTTGATATTAATCGATGTTGAAATTTTTAAAACTCCTACAAAAATTCCATTAAATAGTATAATTATATATATTTTAAATTGATGTATCTATTGCTTTGCGTTTATTGTTGTTGCTGTTGTTGATAAAATTAAATTATTTAGTTTATTTAATGGTAAATTCTTTATTGTTTTATAAGTTTAAAATGTTTTTTCTTTGATTTTTATGTTTTTGGTATTTCATTAATTTATTTAATTTGTAGCAACATTTCTTTATATATTAATTGTTTTAAATTTATTTAGGTATGTTGTATGTATTAGCTTAAAAACGTTCTTTTCTTCTTTGCAATAATTCTCGTAAATATTTGATTTACTCTAAGTTCTTATACATATCTTCCAGTTGAGGTTTGAAATAACTTTTCAGTTGGGGTCGCTTTGATTTGAATGTTGGCGTCATGAGACCATTTTGTACCGAGAATGGATCTGGATGAAGGTAGATGTCTTTCACCTAAAGCAAAAAGTGTTTGATAGAATAGTATTAGAAGATTAACTTTTTTTTTACTAAAAATGACCGCCCCCCCCCCCCCACCCTACTGACCTGTTCAAATGATTTCAATCCTCCTTGCTTGCCCCACGAAAGCATATCGTTCATTATTAGTTCTTTTACGGTGCTGTTGTTGCACAAAACCGTTAGTGTTCCAGCCACGTTATTCTCCATTGCCCAGGCTTTGAGGACATCAACATCAGGAACGACAACCGCAACAATACAGCTCTGTTTTGGAGGAAAAAATTGGTTGCGAGTGATTGCGAATTGGAGACTGAATTTGCAAACTATCTGCTTCATACAAACCTTCAAACTTTCGCCATAAACAAACACTTGATTCACATACTGACTGGTGGTGTAGATATTTTCAATCTTCTCCGGGACAATGTATTCACCTTGACTCAATTTGAAAATATGCTTTCTTCGATCGATGATTTTTAGCGTTCCATTGGGTAACCATTTGCCGACGTCACCGGTGTGATGCCAGCCATCTGCGTCGATGGCTTCGGCGGTCTTCTGCGGATCCTTATAGTAACTGCAGTCAACAAAACCAAAAAAAAAAAAAAATTTAAATTCACCGCCTCCAGTAGTAGTGTATAGTGTAGTGCAATGTTGCAGTCATGTACATACCCGTGGAATACGTTTGAGCCGCGAACGCAAACTTCGCCAGTGTTTTGATTAGCATAGTACTCCATTTCGGGAACGTCAACGAGCTGCGAATAATGACATATTCTTGTTATTATTATTAGAAAAAACAATAATTAATTTATCATTAATTGTTTTAAAAATTAGTTGGCTTTGAAAGGGCTAAGCCGTAGGAGGTGATTTCAAAATTCAAAATTTTTTTTTAACTAAACCACAACAAAAAAAGGAAAAAAACCAAAATGAGAAAGCTTTAGCAAAAGCCTGATTTTGAATCAAGAGACTTGACCAAACTACGAAAAACCACAAAGAATCGGCAAATAACACTTTTGCAATGAGATTTTCTCTTTTCTGGAAAACTGCATTTAAATACAACTCTTTCGTTTATCCTTGGCTTAAACGTACACTCTGATCTTACAATTCCCCCCCCCCCCACCTCACCTCACCTGTGCTTTTAAGAAAGCATTTTCTGCTTCCTGCCCACTCCTTTGTCCAAGAGGCAAGAAGAGACCACATTGGCGGACATCGGAGTTAGGGCATTTCGGGAAGTTATTCAACATAGCCAAGGCTACTAGATTAGAAACTAACTGGGATGTTTACAAGGCATCTCTCAAACTTTATAAAAGAGAATTAAGGACAGCCAAACACTCTTCTTGGAGACTCTTCTGTGCTAAAAGAGAAAAATCTTCTGAGGCGTCTAGGCTCAGAAAAATCCTCGCAACCAACCCAATAATGCCGAACTGCCTGAAAAAATCAGATAGCTCGTGGACTACTTCAAGCCAAGAATCGCTCAATCTGCTTATAGATACACACTACACTATACTACAGACTTGATAGGGCAGACACTCGTACAACTATCTCCAATGATCTGATAAATAAGGACAAACTGCATTGGGCGCTACAAAACTTCAAACCATACAAATCTGCAGGACCTGATGGCATAATTCCAGCCGAGCTGCAAAAGAGTTCGGATATTATCCTTCCTTTGCTGGAAACAATTCTAAATCGGTATTTGAGCAGCGTTTGGTCAGGCAGCTGGCTTTCGTATAGCACCATCAGACGGACCAATTATAGTCAGTTAAACTAAATACGTAAAAGGACGTATTACGGGTCCAACCAGTCCTGAGTTGTAAGGAACTCACTTAAGTAGTAAAACACATATAGTATACTATTAAATCCCTTTGGATATTCTTCAGTTACCACCGAGTTTCGTGACTCAGAGATCCGTGACTCAGAGATCGGCATAGTCTCGTTCCCAACACCGAGAACGCTGTACCCTTACACCTTAGTTATACTGATAAATCTGCAACAGTGATATTATGGATGGACGGTTATTGTCACCACAAAATCAATCCGCATCCTAAGATGACCTTCAGAGAAGGCTGGGCCCTTACACTCTAGTTAGACTGATAAATCTGCAACAGTGATAGTATGGATGTCAACACATTGTCATTGTCACCACAAAATCAATCCGCATCCTAAGATGACCGTGCCTTCACGGCATATATCCAGTTTCTGTTATCAAGCCATTGACTTTCCAAATCTAAAATTTACTTTTCTCATCCATATACCCATTTATTACTCACCTTGATAGCATTGCATGCAACTGGCGGACCTACATGATCTGGAATATAATCTCCTTGAACAGTCAATGAGATTGCTCCGGTACACTCAGTCTGTCCGTAACCCTCAACGACCATACAGCCAAGAGCACAGCGCATGAATGTGAGAACACAGCCGGCCAGTGGTGCAGAACCAACAACCATTAGACGTAAATTGCCACCAAATGCTATAGTGAAGTTTGCAAAATAGAAATTAAATGTTATACGCACGATATCATCAAGAAGGCAGCCAAAAATCCCCACCTGTATGAACCTTCTTGAAGACTAGCTTATCCCAAAATCCATTCCGCCGGAGAATACCACGACGAATTTCATTGTGTTTGGAATTTAAGGCCATACGGAATAGGGCCCTTTTAATGGACGATACTGCAATGTCTGATTGAATTTTATCATAGACGCGATTGAGCAGGCGTGGCACAACCGGCATAACTGTCGGTTTTAAGTGTTTCAAGTCGTTGGTCAGTTCTTTGATGTCGCCCGAGTAGAAACCAACCATTCCGCCAACATAGTAAATGCCATTTTCACAGCATCGCTCGAACATGTGTGCTAATGGCAGGAACGAGATCATAACGTCGCCTGCTCGTATCCTATGGTCACCTGGTAAGGTAGATGGTGATGGAAAAAAAACACAAATTATGGACTGAAAAATTGAGGTAGACAAAAACTTACCCATTTGCAAAATGACCGCACACACCCCAGCCACCACATTACTATGCGTCAACATAACACCCTTGGGGTTGCCCGTCGTACCCGAAGTGTAGCACACTGTGCACAGATCGTCCATCGTCGGAGGCACTTCTGGATGATTACCCTTTGAGCCTAGTTTCTCCACTTCGGCGAATGTGAATATCTGAATGCCACGACTTCTAGCGCGTTGCATCGTCTGCTGTCGAATCGCTTTGATGGCAACCAGAACTTTAAGTGTGCGTGGCCCCTTCTCGAGCAGCATGTTCGCCTTCATGTCATCCTCAACAACGACAATGCTCATCTCTGTCTGACGGATAATAAAAGCACATGCCTCTGGCCCAAGGGTATCGTAGAGAGGAACAACAACTAAGGAATAGCAATAACAGCCCTGCTCGTAGAGTATCCATTCAGGACGATTTTGCGAATAGATGCCAATCAAATGTTTCGGTTTGGCGCCGAGGGCAACCATGCCAGAACCGAAATTTTTGGCACGCAATAGAGCTTCATCATAGTTAATCCACTGCGCAGTAGAAAAACTCAATATTATAATAGACTGTAGCGGTTTTTTTTTGAATAGTTACTTACCTGATATGGTGAGGTAAGAGTTTCTCGCCACCCAAGGCAAGGTCCATTGTTAGAAGCGTAGGCTCCTTCGCGAAATGTTTGATACAACGTTCGCACGTTTTCTGTAATGCAGCTGACAAATTTGCCATTCTTTGATTCTTTGTAGAACTTCGAAACGTGTATTTGATCAGGACCCTAAAATTAGAATTGAAAACCATGGAAAGGCAAAAGAAAGTAGGGAAAAGTCGATGAGAAATCATGCAGCAGTGATAAAAAATGAATTAATAAATAAAAGATTGATTGGATAAAAAGTTCTTTAAAAATTTTCATAATGAATTTATCAGTTTGTACTAATACACACAGTATTATAACAGATATGTATTTCCACTTGAATTAACACAAATGTTGCCAAACATATTTTAAATATCATTGGAGTTTTAACTTTAAAGCTTGTTTGAATACAAAGGTATAATTTAAAGTTGTCTAGTATTGTCAGAAGATGGAAGATAAACGTAGAGAAAGTGTATTTTTAAACAAAACAAAAACTGCTTCTACGAGGGTTTTTTTATAATCAATCTGCTTCATATGATCCCCTAGTATGGTAGTCAGCTATTGCCAAGACAACAGGTTAAGATTAAAGAACATGTATAAATAATCTGAAATTGGAAAAACTGATGTATGTAATTAAAAATTAGAGAATCTATTTTCTCGCCAGACTTAAACTTCTTTGAGTGATAAGAAAACCAGAGAAGGTAACATTTTCAATGCAAAACAAGTTACAAGAATTCTAATCTGAATCTTATTTTGTCAATTAAATATTTATAGGATGATAAAGTATAGGACCATTGTAGGAATCGTATGGTTATAAAGCCTGTCCCATATACGTCGGACCGTTAGAACGCTCCTTCAAGTTCATTCCCCCGGTTCGTCTACTTGTGTTTCACTTACACACCCTATTGCTCTTAATCATAGGGAACGCATTAACAGCTGGGTAAAGTTAAATGGGCCATAGGCTCCTACAAACCATTCAAAGCACCTGGCGGAGATGGCATTTTTCCAGCTCATTGAGCTCATCCAGCCGGGGTTGATTGCTATATTTAGAGCCACCTACAACTGGCATTACATTCCGTTTACCCGGAGGAAGATTAACGTTATCTTCATCCCCAAACCAGGTAATAGGCCTAGTGAGCTGTCTAAATCTTACAGACCAATACGTCTAACATCATTTGTCCTTAAAATTATGGAGAGACTTATTGATGTTTATATCAGAGCCTGGCTAGATACGTCTAGCCCTCTACACTCAAGCCAGTTCGCATACAGGAAAGGAAAAAGCACAGAGAGCGCTCTTCACTATCTAGTAAAAAAGATAGAAGGGGCTTTACGCTTCAAGGAAATAGCTCTGTATGATTTCCTTGACATTGAGGGTGCTTTCAATAACACTGGCTACGACTCAATAACAAGAGCAATCAGTAACAGAGGTATCGAGGACTCGACCAACCAATGGATAAAGGCCATGCTTGAAAGTCGAGTCATTACTTCCCCCTCAGGGGGAGTTTCTGTGTCGGTGACCACCTAAGGGCTGCCCGCAAAGAGGCGTACTCTCCCACTTCTATGGTAACTCATCATAGACAACCTTCTAGTCGATCTGTATAGATCAGGCTACATCGCCATTAGTTATGCTGACGATTTGGCGGTCATGCAAGGTGCGTTACTTCACGTCTTAGAATGGTACAGTAGAGAAGGGCTCTCCATCAATCCTTGCAAAACCGTTCTAGTGCCTTTCACGAAACGAAGATTGTCCGATATGGGACCTATCATCTTTAAGGGCACTACATTATGGTTAAACGTTAAACGACTAAACTGGAATTCTCACATCAAGTCTGCCATTGAACATGCCACTAGGGCCTGTAGACGCCTATATGGCAAAACTTGGGGTCTTAATACTAAAATGATATCTTGGATGTATACCATGATGGTTAGACTAATTATCACGTACGCGGCCATCATATGGTGGCCGAAAGTTCTTGAAAGATCAACGGTAATTAAGCTTCAGAAGCTACAAATAATTGCCTGTCTAGGTATAACGGGTGCCATACGCACCTGCCCTACGACTGCATTACAAGCTGTTGTAGGGCTTTCACTCCTGCCAATCTTCATTAGAAAGACGGCCGCTAGATATGCTATCAAGCTGCAACTAGAATATTGGTACAAACCAGGTGACTACGTGAGACACCTGAATATTCCTGACTCAAATTCTGAAAGAGACATGTTTTACACTATCGCAGACATGGCCAGGGAGTACTGTTTCGGTGGGTTATTTAAAGTAAAAGTAAATTTGACCGAGCAATCTGGTCTAATTGTGCTTCAAGACTGAACAATAAAGGTCTGGTCTGATACACAGACGGATCGATTATGGTGGATTCTCGAGTGGGCGCTGGGGTATTCGGATCCAATAGTAAAGTCTGAATACCGATGGGTAAGAGTCCCACTGTTTTCCAAGCGGAACTCCATGCCGTTGAGGTCTGCGCTACCTTAGTAAGGGTATTATAGGTGCTACTATTTATATATTTTCAGATAGTCAGGCAGTACTGAAAGCGCTATCGTCCAGCATTGTGGACTCTAAATCAGTTAAATGCTGCTACGATGCACTGCAATCCCTGGCAGGGATCGACAGGGTAAAACAGTGTTGTGGGCTACCACCACAGCGATGATTAATAAATGGAAAAGGAAATTTCGTCTGGCCCACTGGTCTGGTCTCAACGCACCTTTTCGCCGTACAGTGGTCCGATTACTCGAGTAATTTGAGACGATTGGGTCAGTTCAAACCCAGAAAAGACCTGTCCGTGTTCGTGCATCTTGGTCTAATGAAAACATTGCAGCAGTTAGTAAAAGTGTTGACCAGAATCCTTCCACCTCGATTCGCCAACGTTCTCAGTAATTGCTACTTTCAAGAAGTAGTTTACAGCGAATTTTGACTAAAGATCTGCAAGATTCAGTTGACACAGCATTTGAAGTCAGTAGACCTTGAATCTTAAAGTACAACCACTGAATGGTGTGTAAGGAGCAGTCGGGTCATTATGGCAACCTCTTTTCTGGAATTGCTTCGGTTCAGCCGTGTGCAAACATTGAGCGCATATCTATTTCGGCTGGTCAGCAAACCACTTTGAGCCAACCCTAAATAACTCTTTTTCTTGGGCTTCTTTCATTCTATTCTATAGTGCATTCCACATTACATTACAGGTGATGTGCAACCGATATAATCATAAACCGCATCAAAGCATTAGTCACAACACATATTTGTTTTTATAAAGAAACTTGAAATTTTGCCAAATCGGTATATGCCATAAAAAATAAATAAGCTGCCCAACAGAATTATTTTCTATTTATTTTCCAACAAATGAGGTATGAATCGATAACATCGATTCCAAACATAAACATTGAATTATAAACAATAAAGCAAAAACTATAAACAACTGCTATGAATCTGTCAACCACAGTGAAGAAAAACGTTGTGTGCCAAAAAATTTCATAAACGTTAAAGTTTTACGAGTTTACGGCAAAACCCTAGTGTCTGACCTGTTAGCCAAGTATGAGAACCATAAATAGATGCTGAAGTGGTTAGTTATTGAAAATAAGTTCAGGCTAATAAAAACACAAATGTGACAGTTAAGAAGCATTCACGGCGACGTCATGAGCGGAAAAGTGGCCTCATCAAGCGGAATGAGGAACTGTTGTGTGTGTTACTTTACATATATGACATATACCGCTTGCCATGACCAATTGAAATTCAATTTGTCGAATTTTTCTTCGGTAGTACTAGAAATATCATGTGCTGGCATAGAGGCTGTCAGCATGTACACAATGTACAATGCACCCTTATAATGCATAGCACAGCGTGGTCGTTAGGAAATTAGGGAGAGGAAAAGATGAGATGTCTATACACGCGTGTTTAAGACTACAATCATACAAATGCGGAAACACAGAATCAGTCAATCAATTCCACATAACTTTCGTGCGGCTAAAGAAGGAATCTCTGAATTGGTTAGTACGTCCGAAGATAGACTTAATGGTGGACCCGTGAGCTCGAGTTGAGGCACGGGTATTACGGATGGGTTGGAGTATGGGCGGGATGCATCTGAATATAACACCGCTTGTGGAAAAAGTAATAAAACAGTGACGATTCCTACGATGTTCAAGCGATTCGATTGTTTTCGCGATATTTACGTCACAAATAAGTTTTAACGCGCGGTTCTGAACTCTGTTTAGTAGATGCAATGTGGTCTTGGGGGCACCTGCCCAGACAATACAGTTGAATTCAAGCTTAGGGCGAAGATACGCCATCTAATTAGTAGTCAGATCTGAAGGAGTGAAGTACATCTTGCACCGTTTTAGGAAAACCTAAACATCTCGCAGCATTTTTGGCGATGGCAAATACGTGGTCGTTCCAACGAAGCTTATTGTTGACGCACATACCGAGAATTGAGAGTTTTTGAGTTTTTTTGATGCAAGTTCCATTCATGGATAAAGGTTGGTGGTTTAAATTACGCTTTGATGACAGAAGACAGCATTGGGTTTTAGAAGCGTTAAATTCATTTATCATTCTATGATGTAATCCCCACCTTGTTATGCTGTCAAGGGGCTTAACATACGTTGTTGTTCAAGTTCCACTTGCGACGAAGAGGGGCGTGCAGAAAGGGTGAAGCCATATGAAAAGCTAAGAGTGCTGTCGTCAGCTAAAGAATGGATTGGATTAGAGGCGGCGGATAGGAGATCATTAATGAAAATCAAAAAGAAGGTCGGAGATAAAACAGAGCCTTGAGGAACACCGGCGTTTATGAGGTGAACATTTCCGGATTTGAATCCGTCCAATACGACCTGGATTAAAGGGTCAGAAAGGTAGTTACTAGTTCAATCGAGCAACGCCCTATTAAGTCCATAGACATTTATTTTCGACAGATGCCAGACTCTGTCAAATGCCTTGGAAATATCGAGTGCAACAACTTTGCTTTCACCATCAATCTGTTAATAGACTGGTTCCACATTTTAGTGAGATAATCCATCAAGGCTCTCTCTGATAGCTTAGAGATAGCTGAAGCAAGCAAGTTGGCCTCACATTCAATTCACTACTGCTGATCATTCTGAGAGTTATACCTTGGTCAGATCTAACCAAATTTTGATCGCTTTCCAGATTTTCATCTTTTTTTTCAAAGTTAAAGGTATTTATTTCTGCTTAGGTTTCATCGTTTTTTACGGTTCTTACGGTTTTTACAACTATCCATATGGGGAGCTGAGATGCTCCTAGTTCTAGTTATGGAAACAAAGCTCGTCCTAAGTTTATTCAGTATTTTTAAATTCTCTATATTAACTTCGCGTGACCGTGACTGGCGGACTGGCTGGCTGGCTGGTCAGATCTTGTGATCAATTTTTAACCCACTTCCCAATGCCCGATTTTATCGAAATTTGATAAAAATATATATATATATATATTTCCGGTGACATTACTATCTATTAAAATTTGAAAGTGATCGGGCCGCGGGATCGGGGGGCTCCCATATTTCAGATCATTTCATACTATAACGAATGTGTTCTGTGTTCTGTGTGCGTTGTACGCTGTGCGCTGTGGGCAGCGCTGCTTGCTTTACGATTGGGGTTGTTGTTGTTGTTGTAAGGTTGCAGTGCTTCATGTTTTATATTTCAGCATTTATAGTGGAATTCAGTATACTTTTGGTTATTAGAGAATTTAAATGAACAATTTTAATTTTTATTGGTTGTTTTTCATTTTTATTCGATTTTGTACAATTGCATAGCAGCAGAGTTATTAGAATGAGAACTCCGTTAACTGCAAGTTTGCTAAAAACAGCCAATTGTTATGGGAGCACAGTCCGATTCACCGGTTAGAGCCTGTTTTGAAGAACGAAGAAGAAATAAGGTATAGAAGTCTCGGGTTTAAATCGGTTCTATGTTGAATAATGTCCTTCATGTTTTTAAGCCACAGCACTGCACTGTCTAAACATAGGATGCGAATTTGTCCCACTTTTCTTTTCCGTTTTTGGATGAACAGAATTCAAACTGAAAACCAACCGAATAATCTATTAAGCAAAATATTATATTTTTTCATGGAATTCAAATCAATAACTTGTTTACTTAAAAACAACATTTTCCCCTTCTGTACTGTTTCACATTGAGAAATTATTTTAGTATTTTCTGCATTAACGCATATCAATCAATATGTAATTGATGGCTACCATTGCAATATTCTCGTAAATTAATAAATTTCCACTGCGTTATACACCAAAATGGAAATTCAAAAAAAAAAAAAACGAAATGCATGTTACTGGTAATTGTCAGGAGAAACATTTACGGGTATTACGAGCTGTCTGTGGTGGTTGTTGTGTGACTTTGATATTTTTGTGTGGATCTTTTCACATGTCACTCAAGTTGGAAGCGCCTTCTGTATGTACACATAACTAGGTTTATAGATTTGTACGCATATTTACACTACATATGTAAGTTCGTATTTTCGTACGTTTACAAATCCGCATACGCCGGGTAGCCGGTCCTCAATAGAAAAACTGTTTCTATTCTTGTTAATATTTTTGAAAAATGGCAATTATTATGGTTATTATTTTTTTTATATTTGCGCACGTGTAAAGGAACTGACGCCATGCCCACTGACCTCCCGCCCACTGACCCACTTAAGTGGAAGTCACACGTTAAAAAGAAGCGCGACGGAGCTCAGAGAGATGTATTGGCTTATCGGAAGATTTTCGAAACTAAGCGTCTATAGTATATAGATAAGCTATAGTGGCGCAAACCACTTGTTAAGGAAACTAAGTTGTAGTCATAACAATTAGAAAACCTGAGAGAATTGTATTTCCTACTACTATGAGCACTTGCGGCCGGTTCTCATAGTGCCTTTCTGAGGGGTGAGGTTTAGCATATATCGGCTGACATAGTCAGGATTACGTATATGAATCGGGCATAGCCAATGGTATGGGCCATTGGTATCTTTAGAAGATTTCTGCACCTCCAGGCGCATCCGAAAAAAAAGAGACCTACAATTGAATGCCATATCTGAAAGGCGAGGTGAGAAGCTTTCCGTTTCCGCTTTGTTTCGGACGTTTATCAAACATTCGCGAGAGGTGGGACCGTGAAAAATACTATTGGTGTTTTTGAGAGTCAAACCTCGAACCTCCTTCTTAGAAGACCAAGGCACTATCCACTAGAGCCACTGCTTTCATCCAAGCAATCCATTTTTTGATCGCACATATCAGTATCTCGTACCGTCGCGAACGCTTTACTTAATCTTTTGTGGTCTTGCCGTGCTTTGCTGCTATTGGGAAGTTCCGTGGTTGGATTTTACCTTCTTGTTGTTAACTGTGCTGTGTTGGATGCAGGGTGCACTCGAAAAACAAATAAACCGCAATTTTGTGAACAAAATTCAACTTCACGAATTTTGCTCTTCACAACACGTGAACCCTTCTTTAGTTGTTACCTAACCTAGCATCCCCTCACTGATCGATTTTCAGATTCTTATCAAAATTCATGAATTTCATTTTCATTTGACATACAAATATGAATGTATTTGCCTTTCTATGACATACAGTTATATGAAACGGTCTAAATCAATAGCAAAACAAAAACTGAATAATGACAGGACACTAATCATTCTAAATAAATCATTGTGTGAATAATAATAAAATGTAAAACATACAGTGGAGCATTTAAAATGGAAAAGAAAACACTCGGCAAAAAAATATTTACATAAGTCAGTTCATTCGTTCATTAAGTAAGTGTGTATCCTACCCTGGAGTTTATATCCTGTCTGTAGTCATATTTGAGCTGAATCAAATAAAAACAAAACAGAAGAAACAAACATTAAAAATTAAATACTACATTTCTGTCAAGCTTGGGGTTAATGATCAATGAATTGATCCTTTCACATTTATGGCAAACATGATGGACGGCTTGATTGCAATTGCATGCCTGAATGAATGTCTTGAGGAAGGGCGCTTAGGACGAAGGCATAAATGCGAAAATATAGCGAGGTGGGTAGGAACAAGGAGATTTTTATATAATGGACAGTGATAAACTGATTAGGCACTGAAACTTTCCAATAAAGGAATACTTCAGGCTTTAAAAGTAAAATTTTAAAGGCAGATAGTACGGCTAGTCGGAAGGCAAGGACCGGACACGGATTGTAGAGCCAAATATAATACGACTAGTCCCGTCAAAGTATGATTGGCACGAGGCTTATAATTTCGCCCGGAAAAAACCATTATAACGGAATACCAAAAATCAGCCTTGGAAACACGAAAATAAAAACTGCCAAAGGGTTTCAGAATTTTCTCTCTAAACAGCACACTCGCTGTATAGATTTCGGGTTGCACTGAAGCTATACGACACCTTGTCCGAATATAAAGCTGGATGGCTGTCCAAGAGATGCGGTGCGAGCATGGTCTCTTACATAAATCAGAATGTGACATACACTACATCTGTCATACAAGGCATCATATGCTCACGGTAGCCTTTCTAGTCAGAATAATAAAAATAAGGAATTGTTTAAATCAGTCGTTCGGGAACTCCATGCCTGCCCTAAGTATGATGTGAAAATAGGTCGGGAGCCGGCCTTCTGGCTGTATATTGGCAACAATAGTTTATACGAACACAGTAGTGACAATATACAAGGAGTCACAGAAATGGCAGCAAGTAAGAAGATCACGTACTGATAGACCACCGCAACAACCTAAACTTTATAAAGGTACGAATGTAAAAAGTTGCCAACTTCAATGGTCCCACATTATCTTGTTTGTATGGGCTCCGTCTGTGAGCAAGCATACAATCCCACATTGCTTTCTCAATTAAAATAGTGGAGAGCAAATGTGAAGAAGTGCAATTTTTCAACTAACTCGGCTTAACCGTAGCAGCCGATAATAGCAAGGATAAGGAAACAAATTCTACTTTCATCTGTCAAGACTCCTCAAATCAAATGGTTATAAACAAGGTCCTCAGGACATTTGAGATGGACAGGACGAAGGTTGTCGCGTATGCAGACGACGTGGTGATCCTTGTGTCAGGACAGTACCTTTCCGTGATCAGTGAGATCAGCACTGCCAAAGTTCAATGGCCAGAGACTTACGCGTCCTATGCTTACCTATGGTGCGCTAGTCTGGTGGCCGGCGATTAATAAAAAGTACAATGCCACTTCGATCACTTCGCTCATGTCCCACCGATGCTCTTAACACTTAGACTTACTACCTCCCGACCTATTTGTTAAATACGTTGCGGCGTGCAGCGCGGTCCGGTCAGAGGTGGTTTGCTAACAAACCGTACGGCCACTGCAATATACTGCAAGTGTTACCAAATGAGATGATACTATCTCCAACCGACTACTGCACTCCTAAACTTAATTTCAATCCTATCTATTCACCGATGGATCCGAGATGAGTAATGGAGTCGGTGCTGGAGTTTACTCTAAAAACCATAACCTTTCAAGGTCCCACAAGCTGACCTGACTCTGCTAGCATCTTCAAGGCAGAGATATTAGCTATAAGAGAGGCATGCAGGGCCCTATCTCATAATACATCAACAGCGGGCAATGTCGGAATATGTGTAGACAGCCAATCTGACATTAAGGCCATTATTGTGACAAGAAACAATTCTAAGCTTGTCAGGGAGTGCCAGGCCGAGCTGGCTTCTATAAGCCAATGCACAGACCTGACCCTAGTTTAGGTGCCGGGGTACAGCGACATTAACGGCAATGAAAAAGCGGACGTATTGGCAAAGAAGTGCGTGACACTGGACACGGACTGCGCTGAGGCAGTCTGCTGCCTTTTTTAGCTCCGTTAGGGAACGCATTATTTCCTTGTTAAGCGCCGAGGAGCAATTTGACCAATTGTACCACGTCGAGAGTGATGTGGCCTTCCAATTATAAAAATAAATCCACCGAGCTGATCTCCAGAATTTTGGAAATATATTTCCAGAGTGGTTGCCATAACCACGGGCCACTGGCCGGTAGGCAGCCACGCAGCCAAACTGGGAATCCCTCACAATACCTTCTGCTGGAGCTGCTTAGATGTGAATGAGAAAGAAACACTCATTCATTTTCTTTGTAAGCGTCCAACCCTTGCGGCTCTTCGTTTCCGCAAACTGAGCATTTACTTCTTTTCTGATATCATATCTCAATGCTACAGGTTGGATATAACTACACAGTATCTTTATTTTTCTCTTTTGATTTTCAGTTCCATTGGGTTTCCTGAGGACTGTGTCACCAAAACGGTGCACTGCCTCGTCAAGTCGGCAAGGACCGCAACTCTACCTACATATAATGATGAGATATAGGAGTGTTACCGCGATGTTGAATTAAGCTCGTGTCAAGGGGAAGGACACCTAACTCGCACGAGCGAAAAGTATCCTTCTCGGAAAGACCATTGTTGTAGGATTTATGAGAGGCAGGCCTTTCCTACGCTGGAATGGTACAGTAGACCAGGAGACGCTGAGCTTAGAGATGCAGGATCAGCTCGAAACCCGGGACCGATGGAGAGACTTTTTGTAGAACGCCAGGACCGGGCCACGGTTTGATAATAATTATGAATGCATTACGGATGGAAAATTCTGAGTTGACTTCTATAGGGCGGGTAATATTTGATGTATCTGAAGATGAACTGGAAAATCTTTTTCACAAACTGATCATTATGCATTAAAACTATAAAAGGAAACTTTAACAATGTGGACCTTCTTAAATAAATGAAACACAAAAAATCTATTTCAACATTAAAAACTTAAACAACAACATTACCTTTAGGATATCACTCTGCGACGACATATCGATGGGTGGACGAATTGTCGTGATTTGTCCGCAGCAAGCCATTTTGATGAATTTTTATTTTCAAATTCAAATTTTTTTTTATTAATGATGATAAAAAATTAAAAAATCAGGCAAATTTTGGAATAATTTGCATACGCGAAAAAAAAACAAATATTCTCTTGTACTCTTTTAAAAAAATAATAACTTTTTTCCTACATATTCATATTTTGATTTCATTAAAGAAAATCATCTCCTCTGGCACTTGCATTTATATTTTTTACTATATATGCCTATAAATAAAGCATTGACTTTTAAATAAACAAAAAATCACACACCCACTTTTAACGTAAAACATAACATTACGTCCGTGCATATTACGCGATTGTTTTGGATGTTTGCTTTTGTATCGCTACCGTCAATATTCCTTCAAAGTCACGGTCGACCGGTGATTTCATTTTTTTTTTTAGGTTGGCAGATGTTTTTTGTGTACAAAAATACATTTGTACAAGTCTAGATAATACGCGTTTAAAAACAACTCGCACGGTCACACATGTCATTAAGTAATTAAGAGAAAAGCAACAATGGTACTCTTCCACATTTATATCAACCACTTGTCATGTATAGATAAATCATAAATTTGTTCTTCAAAAAAAAACATACAATTTTATAAATAACATTTTTATTTTTACTTGTGGCTTTTTTATTCTTTAAGAGACCGTGATATCAAGAAATAAAATGAGACAAAAGCCTTCAAAGTTCATTCAATGTTTCCACTGGTAGAACGATTGGTTAGGACAACTTTGTATTTAAAAAGCTGCAGGAATACCAACATTTCTACCTAAAAGTCGGTGTTATGATCTTTAAGTAAGGATGCAATTATAATTTACTACTGCTTGAGAGAAAGTCGTGTTACAGAAGGTTTTTTGTACCCATAGCACAGGGTGAGCGTTAGGATAGTATTAAGAGAAAAATATGAGATGAAATGTCTGCAGATCATACAGATAAGGTAGAACAGCATTCGGTAATTCATGCCACATAATTATTGTGAGACTTAAAGAAGAAAGTTCTATGTACGAAGACGGGCTTAATGGTAGTTCTGTGGGTTCGAGTTGAGGCACGAGTATTGGGGATGAGTTTGAGTATGGGCAGGATAATGTACCTGAATATTTTCTTTGCACACCGCTTGGGCAAAAAGCGATAACTGACAAGCAGGAAACATTCGTACGGTGTTCAAGAGAGTCGTGCGTCAAATCAAATTCTAATCTTTTGAGAAATCCCTACTTTGTTATGCTATAAAGGTCAAAATTTAACGAGCTTAACTTACGTTGCAGTTCAAGCTGCACTTGCTAAGAAGAAGGACACGTACAGATAATGTGAAAACGTATGAAAAGCTGATAATGCTCTTGCCAGTAAAAGAATGAATTGGATAAGCAGACAGGAGATCAGTAATATAAATGAGAAAGAGTGTGGGCGACAAAATAGAGCCTTGGGGCACTCATGTAGAACGTTGTCTTCGAAATGCGTACTGCTGGCCGCTAAGGTAAGTGATTCAATCTATTGCATAAGCCAAATATAATAATGATAAAAAAGAAGTAGAACTTTAACTGGTCAAAAAACTGAACGAATTTTTGAATTTTTTTTCGACAAGCAACATTTAACAAATAGTGAAAGCCAAATTTCTATGATTTTGGGATAATATTAGTGACAAATTTAATTTTTGTGGGGGGCAAATAGCCCCCATTTATTCGGCTTATTACAAGATAATACTAAAAATACAAGCATTAACTGAAAACGAAGACATAAGACAACACTTAAAGTTAGGGGGAATGGTGGAGGAGATCGAGTTTAAGAATGTGAGTGCTGCGGTTAAAATCGAAAACAGTGAGGTTTAATCATTTCGCAGCATACGGGAGATTGGTTCGTTAGAGCCGTACATGGTCTGTAGATAGAAGAGAGATAGTGGGCACCGTAGATTACGGAGGTTAGTGTGAAAGAAAATCTAGTTATATAAAGACGTGCAGTCGACCGAGCCTATAAGAAGAAGATGTATGAAAAAAATATCAGCAGTGTCTCTGCGTTCCTCAAGTGTTTTTAAGTTTATAAGGCTTAGGCGGTTTTGATAGGGGGCAGGATAAGATGTGCAAATCGAAGAAAACGTCGTTGGATGCTCTCGATTCTAGACACATAAATTTGATTATAGGGCGATCATGCTTGACTAGCGTAAGTGGACTGACTGACTGAGAGGGATCTAGTCCCACAACGGTTGGAAAATTCTTTGGAACACCGTTTGATAAAACCAAGTGATGAGTTGGCCTTATGAATTATATCATCAATATGAGAACGGAAATTTAGCTCCGAGTCGCACAATATGCCGAGGTCACGAAAAGATTGTACGCGGGATATGAGAAGGCCGTGAAGACGATAATATCTGGTAGGGGGCTTGTTGCACTTACGTGATAAGTTAATAGGTTGGCATTTGGTGATGGTGAGCTCTAAGCAATTTTCGAGTCACCAGGTCGTAAGACTGTCTAGGCCTTCTTGAAGGAGACAAAAGTCTTGTGGAGAAGAAATTGGTATGAAAAATTTCACTAAATGCCATTATAAACTATTTACGTACATATACATATGTTGTATTATAGAATATCTTGTAAGGTTCATTGGCATCAAAGCATTTTCAAAATTTATATTACGCGACGACAAAGGCGTGGGAGTTTAAGAAATTCATTTTCATTAAAAATTAAATCAAACCGATTTTATTTTGCAGCTCTCTTAGTCTGACTGTGCAAATGTGTATCTGGTTGTTGCAAAAAAAAAACCAAATACAAATTAATGCATCTGTTCTCATTTAAATTTTGATAAATATATGATGCATAGCTTAAAAAAATTTGTTCTTAAAAAAGCGGTGACACATAACGTTGATTATACATAATACAAAACGGTTAGAGATGGCCAATTTTTAAGAATTGTTTTATTGTCGAATAGTTAAGCGGCTGTAGAATTTTTGGTAGAGATCAAGTGCTATTTTGACTTATTGCAATTTTAAACATAGCAAAGTTAAATTAGTTAGTCTGGGTGCCTGGTCACCAATAGATTGCAGGCAACAAGGCTACAGTTGAACTAGATGGGACTGGTCCAATCACCGAATATTTAATCCTGATGCCGTTTTATAACGCCAATTGAACTGCACACATTCAAGGCCCAAGCTCACAGACACCTCCTCGTTTCCTCACTTTATCTTAACGCATGTGCTGTACCAATCATATGACGAAGGAAGCAAACACTTTGTACGTGCGCAAATTATAAAAAAAAGGTTTTTTTTAGAAGAGTGTGAATGTTTACTACAAGAGATACGTTTCTCTAAACAAGAATTAAAAAATGAAATCGGAGGTGGATTCAATCGCAAGATTTAACTCAAACAGAAAAAAGAGCAAACTTTCGAATAGGTAACTGAAATACCATTTCAATAAGCAGGATCCGTCCCTATAGACCGAATGATATCTCGTATGAATAAAGCGACGAGTCCTTTACAAAGGGATTTCCACTCTCCAAAAGTTAATTAATTCCTAGCTATACTGTGATGCGTTAATTTAATACCCTTCATACAATAGACCTCTTTTACTAACTACGAGAAGGTATATCGACCTTTGGGCATGATACGAGTATTTTTTGAAAACGCGTTATAAGATTCTGCCCATACTGCTAATTCACTAAATGGTAAAGGGATAACTGACTTTGAAATATAGCGTTTTAAGGTTTAAGTTTCGACTTAGAGAGGTATTTTTTATGACAAATCAAGTTTCAAGGCTAAAGTTTCCACTTAGAGAGGGATTTTTTATGACAAATCATTCTCAAAGTAGAAAGATAGTGTTAAACATCTTCAAGAAGCGATGCGTTATTTACTTTTTTTTATAATGAACATACGCTCAAAAGATTTGAACTCTTATAAGTCACAGTGTGGGCGTTAGGAAATTAGGGAGAATTTAAAACCTTTGCGGAAGACGCCACGCCACTTCTCCAAGTAATCTGCAGTGCGGTTCAGTGAAGAAAACCCCGCGAACGCTCCCGTAGACGTCGTTAAGCAGAACAACTGTTGTCAATGATTTGATTATAAGTGGAAACTTAAAATTATCACCACGCACAGACGGGATTTATAACTTTTTGCTTAAAAAGTTACCATGAATTTCAACAACTGCCTAAACTTTCCAGACAACTGGAAGGTGGCCAAAGTAGTACCAGTACCAAAGAAAACTGACCGCCCCAGCGTAACTGGTAACCGTCCAATAGCTTTACTGTTTTGTATCAGTAGAGTATTGCAATCTTTGATCCGTTTTGTTCGGAAAGAAACCTTATTCCTTCCTTTCAGTTCGGGTTCCAAGAGAAGCACTCTACGCTGCACCCTCTGCAGTGACGTCTGACTGATCGTCAAAACTAGCACAGAGTGGAGGAACACCTCCGCTATCTTTGTGACTACTACCTGAAGTGGGGACTAAAGATCAACGCCAGCAATATGGAACTCATCTGCTTCCGAGTACCAGCAACCAAAACATGGATAAGAAATTTTGCAAGCCGGTCCAGAGGCTTAAAAATCGAGCTTCCAGACAACACGACAATAAACACTAAGTACCTGGGAATCAACTTTACCAAGAGGCTCAGGTTTAACTCTCACATCGCTCAAACAATAAAGAAAGCCAACTACGCTCTTCACTTGGTGCACCCGCTTCTTAGAAGGCGAAACAGACTGCCCAAAAACATCAGGCTGCTCATATACAAGCAGCTTATCAGGCCTGTGATAACCTATGGCTCGTCTTACCAACGGTGAAGAAGATCTCCCTATTTGATAGACATGTACTTAGGATCTGCACAGGACTAAGGAGTGTGCCAAATAAAGCAGCAGGTCTGCTGCCAATAACCAACCAATTGTTCCAAATGGCGAGGAAATTCCTTGATGGGATTCTTTAACAGTCAAGACGTCTGCTTATACGAAAAGCTGCACAACTCGAGGATTATTTTGAAATGTAAGAGAAGACTGAAATCTCTATGCAATTCCAGAAATCTTATCTGGTAATAATAGGCATAGGAATGAATCTGCTGATGCACTTGAATGAAACCGTTCTAATGCAGTACGTAATGGGCCGATCCAATGTTAGGCTTGAGTTAGGCAATATTAGTTATTGGTATTCGAAAATTTATGGAGCACTCCTGTGTAGACTACATCAACACCCTGCGGATCATTATTGAACAGTTCGTTGAATTCCGGTCACCAGTAACTCAAGTTAACATTGCTGGACAGCTGGTAGAGAGAGAGTAGAGAGTTTCCAATATCTTGGGAGTATTGTCTCGAACGAAGGTTGAACCGAACCGGACATTGTCAATCGAATCGACAAAGCAAAATCAGTGTTTTGTATATGATTTCCATGATATGGCGAAGCAATGCGATCAGCTAAAACACTAACCTGCGACTGTTCGGGTCAAATGTAGAATCTGTGCTGTTGTATATGGGTGCAGCACTTGGAAGGTGAACGCTACTATCACAAAAAGATTACACACGTTCGTAAAAAGGTGCCTTAAGGGTTTTCTGGCCTAGCTGTATCACTAACGACCATCTTTACCAGAGAACGGGTCAGGAACCAATAGGCACAACCATTCAACACGACGGAAGTGGCAGTGGATTGGTCCTACACTCCAAAAAGGCGACAGTTCCATAGCAAACTACGCAAGGCAATGGAATCCGTTATCTCAGGATGGTAGAAGAACGGGTCGGCCAAGAAATACATAGCGCTGAACAGTTGACGAGGAGTCACGGCAATTGGGGAAGAGTTGGAGAGAGCTGAAGCTCATTGCCAGGAACGGCACGCGATGGCGCGTAGGTGTAGTAGAGGCACTAGGACCCACAAGGGGATATATGACATAAGTAAGTAAGTAAAGTATACCAACAATCTGGAAATCCATCACAACCCTCTCGCTAGAAACGTCTTAACCGCAAATAGGCATAAAAGAACTAAAGAAAAGAGATACTCTAGACTTGCTAGATTATGTTCTCTCTTAAAATTGTAAATCAGATCATTTTTAAAAAAAGTTCATTTGATAGTTCAATACACTGGTAAAGAACATTATTGTATTATTTTGGAGTGAAACTTTTTTACGAAGAGGGCTACAATTTTCAAGCGTTACACTGTTATTACACTGTTGTACACTTTTGTTACACTGTTATTACTCTGTTGTTCACTTTTGTTAATTTTATGCCTCGTTTTCTATAGTTATATTTTATTTATATAAAACTATACATGTATATAACTACAAATATAACTATATATATATAAATATATTACTACGACCACAGCTTCTATGGAAATTCTGGGATCTGGCCAATAGGGTGTGGAATTTTGAGAACTAAACCATTTTTTAAGCGTTTCGTATGAAACTCGGAATATAGGACTAAAATGCGACTATAAGACTTGTTACTATGGAAATTCTGGGATCTGGCCAATAGGGTCTGAATTTTTTTTGGAACTATGCCATTTCTCAAGCGATTCGTATGAAATTCGATATGTAGGATGTAATTTAATCGTAATATCGGCCACAATGTCAAAAAAGCGTCACTTCAACCCTTTTTTTTAGTCCCTAACTTATTGTAAAAATCTTTAAATGATTGATTCAATAAACAACTATATGCTATAATGAAAATGTCTCTGCTATATAAATTATTTACTACTTTTGAACAATTTTCCTGAACTATATAGTAAAAAATGCAATTATTTGCGCGTAGATGTGTCAGGAAATGTAAAGCAAACAAACTCGCTACTAATGATGGTGTTTTTGTGGCAAGTAATCACAATAAACTTTTTTTTTTCTAGCGTTAAAAATACTAAATAGATTTTCTAGCATTTCAAATAAAATACTTGGTAGATGCGTATGCGAGCGCATACTTGCATGTAAATGTACATTAGCATAACAAAAATCTATTGCCAAAGATTGGTAGACAGACAAACAGACAGACACCGTCTAGAATCGTTGTAATGCCATTGTACTATTGTCACATCGTATCTATTTATATGTAGCTGTCTGTGTAGGTTTTTAGCAATCCGTTTAATTGATGTCGTAGACACTTAAAAAGTGATCATGCTAGATCACTAGATTAGGTGGATTTGGCCATTTCGGTGTGACGCCGCGACATCGTGACTGTTGATATTTGAATTTTGTTGTTTTTGTTGTTTGATTGTTGTTCTTTTTTCTCTTTCGCGGATAATACACAAGCGACACAAACATCCACCATTATCACTACAGATGCCAAAAAAAGTTTTTTTTTTTTTTCAAAATTCGTTTCTTGTTTATTCTAAGAATAAAAATCGTAGTTTTTCACAAATTTTATACTTTTGCAAAACAGCAAATTTGCTGTACTTATAATTTTTAAGAAAAAATGCTGATCATTTATGGAACTATCACCGATTGTCAGTGATTTCATTCATAAATGCAATTTGCCAACTCCACAATCAATCTTTTTGACAATAACTATTGTAACGCATTTTTTTGTACGCCTGAATTCGAATAGCAATTGATTCTGATCGCGTTTGGCCGCCACACTTAAACAGCAATAACCGAGCAGAGTTTCCTGTGCCATCGTTCTACATTATTTCACTAACGCAATTTTCTTACATGTAACACTTTTACGTAATATTTAAGTGAAAAATTGCTTTTTTTTATTCATCCAACCAATGCAGAATAAGTTAAGAAAATTAATTAATTATTTTCTCTTCAACTTCTATGCTGGATCTTTTCCCTCTATGCCCTCTTCATAGTTGTTTTTAATAAATTTTGAATTCCGTACAAAATTTCCGCCACAATATGAACACTGTTATAGGACGAACGAGGAAAAAAAATTTGTTCTACGTGACGGACGATCGGGCGGATTTTGAAAATATTTTCGCGACGGCAAAGTTCGTACTAAAGATGAGGAAATTTTACGAAACTTTTGAAATGAAATTTTTTTAACGACGACCACGATCACAATTGATTCAACGACGAAGATGTGATCTTCGTTCTTATCGTTGTTGTTGTTGTTGTTGCTCATTGCTGCTAGTTACTTATGCATATCGCCAGCCAACATTGCCGAAGATTTGGGGTATCTCTTTGGATGAAAAGACTCGCTGATGCTGATGCTCATCCCGAAGATGATGAGGACTATTTTCGGATGCCTTAACGATGACGAACTTATTGTTGGCTGGGGGTGCCATCGATGGGACGGTCGGACGTTCGACTGTCGGTCAATGGCTAGATTTCGCATTTTGAGTGGTGGGTACTGACTGCAGAGGCATACTTTCAATGAAAATTCGCACTAAGAAGAAACAGACGACGAATCTTTTTGGGAAAGTGTTTTTTTTTTATTGGTTGTTGTTTTTGTTTCTGCATACAATACATTGTTGTTGTGCTCACATGGGATGAAAGATTAATTGGAAAATACTTGAAAAGTCACACGGTTATGGTGGTTGTTTAAAGCATCTACAGGGGATGTGCGCGATCAATTAAGATTTATGCGATGCTCGTGGTCCAATAGTTTATTTTTAATTCAAGGAAATTCAGTTAAATAAATGCACTTTTTAAGTGCTTAGGCAATTTGCATTTACATTTACGACTACAATTTGATTTATTCTTTTTGGGATGGGTTTTGGATCCATTAAGGGGTGATTCCTTGGTTCATTCTGAGAAAAAAAACCGTATGGAAGGGGGGGGTCAATTTTTGATATCCTTTGAGATGCAGGGTGTTTAAAAAATGTTGTTCAGAAAAAAATGCATGCAAATATTAAACTGTAACTTCCAAAATATTTATCAGAGACCAACCAACTTAGTCTTATTTGACTGGTAATTGTATAGGCTAATTTAAGATTTAAGTGGTTATCTTGCAACTGCATCCATTGGAGAACTTTGATGCTTTAAAACAAACAAAAATATTTTTTTTATAAAATACAATTTTTCTCAAAAAAACCGTTATATTTTTCTCTTTTTTGACCTTATATTAATTCGCCTTGATATTCTCTACAACTCCTGATAAAAAATTTGGCTCGAGACTCTCCAGTTATTGCAGTATAAAGGTTTGAATATGTGATGAAAAAATTAACTTTTTATTTTTAAATTTTTATTAGGTAAAATTACTACATGTGGTTATAAAAGATGCTCAAAATGTCCTCCTTGTGATTGCATATCTTCTTATATATAAAAATAGTGTCTGTAATTATTGGGATAGCCTTTCTCAGGAACCAGAATTTTCACCATAGATTAGGATTTTAGCGGTTTGGATTTTTGTTTTGGTTTGAACTCGCTAGGTGGAAGCATCTTACCATCTTAGGAACTTCAGATTTTAACCATAGCTTTGTTTCGTTGCTATTTGGATTTTTGTGAAATTTGTACCTGATAGATGGCGCTGTTTTCAAGATATAACGGTTTTTCTGTTTCTAAGTAACGAAGCATCTTAGGAACTTCAGATTTTAACCATACGTTTGTTTCGTTACTATTTTGGTTTTTGTGAAATTTGGACCCGATAGTTGGCGCTGTTTTCAAGATAGTAGATGGTAATACCGCTATTTTTGACATTTATTTAGTTTCATTACAGCACGCGCAAGAATAAATCGTAGGACGCAAAATTAAAAATAAAATTTATAAAGATCTTTATATCTAATGTTGATTTGTATGTAGGAGGTAGTCTACGAAACTACTGGACGGATTTCAAAATACTTTCACCAGTATTTAGAATGGACTTTCACGGTCGACGAAAAAATGGTCGAACGAATACGTTGACTGTGTGCTCCACTGTTCGCTGCGCTGCTTTCTGTGCTCGGTTTTTTACGTACTATGGCTGCCCATAGAAAAGTCTAAGACTATGTGCTTAGTGCGTATTACTCTATGGATATAAGTTATAGTACACCCCCCCCCCACGCGATGGTAAGACGTGGGTTCATGTCTGCGGGTAGCAAAGCTCCCGGGAACATCTAGTAGGCTATATATTTAAGATGGCCTGAAAACCCGAGCGAAAAAAAAACAGAAAAAAAACCACCAGTTAAAACCGTAGGTCACTAACGTGATGTATATGGCTAACGGTAAATACTCGTATTTGATATTTTGTGTGCGGTTACTGTCTTTGCTTCGGTACTCTTATGTGGCGATTATTGTTGAGTAAGCAGTGTCTTTTGTTGATTAAGAAGTGCTCTCAAAATGCTCTAAACAAGCTAACTTGCTGGGCAGATCGCTGTGGTTTAGGGGTAAAACCTCACAAAACTGAGCTTGTCCTATTCACCAGGATATATAAAGTTCCACCTATTAACCCTCCTTCTATAAAACGAATAAGCTTAACATTCTCTGATAGAGCCAAATATTTTGGTCTTATTTTGGACAGGAAGCTGAGCTGGAAACTTAACATACAAGAAAGAGTTCTTAAACCCACAGTGGCACTCTTCTCATGCAAAAAAACCATTGGTAGCCGTTGGGGTCTTCAACCGCATACAACCCATTGGCTATATACAGCGGTAGTAAGACCTACTCTTCTATACAGTGTGACGGTATGGTGGACTGCCTTAAATAAGAAAATAAACCTTGACAAATTAAGCAAAGTCCAAAGATCAGCTAGCTATGTATGCGCGGAGCACTTCTTACAACCCCCTCCAACGCATTGGACATTCTCTTCGACCTTACACCACTCGACATTTACAGCAGGCAAGTAGCTGCTAGTTCGGCTATTTGCCTTAATGCTATCACCCAGTGGACTAGAAATGAAATCGGTCACTCCTCTATCCTGAATTAAGTCAGGATCCCAGACAGCATAGACTACGCCATTCCGCAACTCCATTTTAACAAAAACTTCAAGGTCACCTTCCCCTCCAGATCATTCTGGAATGAAGACGCCTACCTGGAAGATGAACACATTCATTTTCATTTCATTTTTTACACAGACGGGTCAAAAACTGATGACGCAGTCGGCGGAGGTGTTTTCTCACAAAAGCTAAATCTTAGCCTATCTTTCCGTCTTCCAAATCACTGTAGTGTTTTCGAGGCTGAAATTATGGCAATCAGTGATAAAGAGAAACGTAATATCCCCTAAGGATATCCGTAGATTCTCGGATAGCCAAGCTGCACTGAAATCCCTGGAATCTGGAGACTGATTCAATTTTAGCCCCTAACTGCCGTTCATCTCTCGTGTAGATGGCGGAGCAGTTCAATATCCACCTGTGTTGGGTGCCGGGCCTCAGAGACATTCCGGGTAACTGTATGGCTGACAAACTCGTCAAGCAAGGAACTGCACTATCCTTCTTACCTAAATATGGTTTCATAGGCATCCCAATCGCTACATGCAAATTCTTGTTAAAGCGGGATGCTAACGTAAGAACTAACTGTAGGTGGTCAAACAGTACAACTTGCACAGCTGGATGCGATACGGTCCAAGTGTTTGATCTCTCAAAAAAGATCGCACATCGGTGCTATAACAGGTGTCATCACTGGACACTGGCACGGAAGAGTATGAGATTTAGCACAGTTAAAGTTTAGATGAAGAAGGAGTGCAAAAAGCTATAATTTAATTAATTTAAATTTTTTAATTTATAAATAATTTCATAGGTATTGCAGGAAATAAAGACAAACAACACACGCTAATGACGTATTTGTAGACGATCGCAGCTGACGTAATAGAACAAAATTGAATAAAAGTATATGCAACGATTATATAGGTTATACTCTTTGACAAAAGAACCTCAATAACGTTCAAACCTAAAAATTAATTGAATAACGCTCGAGTTTCGACCATAAACGGGCCTCTAGTTTAAAAAAACATTGCAACAATCATTACATTGTAAGGATTGAATTCTTCCAGAAATGTTGAAATTAAATTTACATTCTGTTGTATCTTTTTAGGATTAAATCATTCCAGAAATATTGCAACTACAATTATATTTTGTTGTATACTTTTAGGGTTAAATCCTTTACGTTAAAGATCAAATACTTAAGCAAATATTGCAACAATCATTACGTTTCATTGTATACTTTAAGAATATCGAACAGCTTTGGGGTACGCCTCTTTTAATTGAAAGATATGTAGGATGTCATATTCCTATGAATGAAATGAAAATTCTGGAAGTTTCCGGCCACTGGTGGATTATTAAAAAAAAAAAAGGAAACAGATATGCATTTGATTGTTCTTAAACGTTTAATTTCTCCTCGAAGCAAGTGTTCCAAAATTCGTCTTCCATATAAGTAAACAAAAAAATCTCGCCTTGCTGCAAATATCAGCTATATAAACTGACTTCAACAAATTTATTGTATAGTTACTAAAAACTTAAATAAAAATCAGCCGTAATAATTAACAAAATTAAAAAAAAATTATTGCCTTATTGTTTTTGAGATATTTAATCCCGCACATAAATTTACTACTTTACTGTATTTTTCACGCAGTAAGAACTTAATTCTTAATGTTATAGAGATAGACAGAGCTACCGCAATAAATAATTAGTCCAAATATTTTATATGGGGGAATCGTAACAGAAAAGCTTAACACATGAATGAATTGAATAAACCATAAAAATTAGTGGGTGGTGCGTTCCTACTCAGCTTGATGTTTTCATGCGTAGTAATTATTTACACAGCAGGTCACATTTAAAAAAATTTTAAGAAAGAAGCTGAGCACGCATACTTATTAAATATGTTATACCGGAGGAGGATGCTGATCGTTCCGATCGACCACTCACTTTAAGAAGACAACTTGTTGATTGTTGGTTTCTGGCAAGAGACCATTAAGTTGTCATCTCCTGGATCATATGGTACGACTACAGTAGGTCGCTGTGAAGGTTTGGCAGTAAAACTTTAAAGTGTTGGTGTTCTCTATATTAACTTTGCGTTGATGTGTGTTTGTATCTTTGTGGCAATCAAATCTTGTGATCACTTTTTTAATCCACTTCCTAAAACCACATCGGACCCCAGGGTCGAGGGGCTGCCATATACATTTTCTTCACATAACTACTTTGTACCGTTTATCGTTTCGATTATGAACTAGTAGTATTAACAGATTATAAAGAAAGACATTTTTTACATATCTCTCAATAATAATTTAATGTGCAATGAATAAAGTCGTGTGCTAAAGACCTCAAATAATTCGAAACAAAATGTCCACCCATCACACGCGCCACACGAGGAATATAAAATATGCTATTTAGGATTTAGACACCCAAAAAATTTCAACTCTTTAGGTCGTGTGGAATGTGGTTAAAAATATGAACTTCAAAGAAGTCGAAAATACAGACAAAAAGGGGTCAAGTAAAGTTAAATAGAAGTTTTAAAAATTTAATGTCTGTTGGTTTGTAATACGACAGTAAAACTCAAAAACTAGATTGCGATTGCGCTGAAACTGTCAAAGAACAAGCGTCTTAATAAAACTACATAGGTGATTTGTGGTGCTTTGTTGTGGTAACGGAAAAGCGGGGATTCATGTGTGCGGGTGGCCGTATTGCGGAGAGCCCAGTAAAAGCTAGTTTTATTATATTTCCATTTAATGTTTCCAAGAACAAATAAGTACTTGTGTGTAGAGTTTGTTAGTCGTTGTAAAACAATTTTTTCTCTTTGTTAACATTTTGTTAGTGAATCTTTTTGCCCCATAGTGCCTGCGTATTCTTATGCTACCGAAACAAACTCATGCTAGAACTAAGTTATTGATGACGAAGTGATGACGTAGTACTCGTTCATATAGAAATATGATTAACAACAAATAAACCTAAACCATAATGTCAGATCAATCGTCAGGTGCATTTACATGGCATCATCAGTTGCGAAGACTAAAAATGTCAGCACCACCCACATTCAACGGCGCCAAAAACTGCCACCGTTTCAATTTGATTCAAAAACCTCTCAGCCGAATTTTCTTCACGTTCAAAAGTACTTTCGTTTTTATAAAAACAAAAATATCCAATGATTTGGATGCCGAAATGCATCTTAATTTAAAATTAGAATCGCATAAAAAATTTATTGGGGCAAAAATTGTTCGAGAAAAAGTTTAGAAATAAACAGGCATACACATACACATGCGGAATATAGCTATTTCTCGTAGTAATAGACCGTGTTATGATAACCAAATTTCCACTTTCATTCATGGCATGACAAATGAGTTGTGTTTAGTTAATTCTATATGAATTCTCGTTAAAAGCTAAGTTATGCTTCTCATATTGATTTTGTTTTTGTTCCTTTTAAATCTTACGCAGAGTGGTTATTTGGCTGTCAAGTTGTTCGTTTCCCCTAAAAAACCAATCTACCGTAGAGCGAAAACAGATCTGTATATTTTGGGAGATTTACCCCTCTTTTCACTAACCACAACAACAACATAATGCAACAAAACAATGTAAACAAAAAAATTTCGTATTTCGGGTTCGATTTGCCGAGAAAAAATCTGAGCTCGAGCGCAGTTTTCTAAAAGGAAGGAGTAAGTGTAAAAAAAAACTTCGTTTTTCGGGTACAAACTTTTAAGAAGTCGAAAAAAATGTACACCCATCATCCGGTTCATCATTCCGGTCTTATCGTCATCGTGGCATTTGTGGGACCATTTCGACACAAAATCACATGCAAAACGTGCAAGTGCACATTTTTTTTCGCTCAGCGCCAAAAATTAGTGCACTTTGTTAAGAAAGTGTAGGAAAAAACGGACGCAACATAAGTTAGTTGTCAAGAAATTCGTTTTTGACAGAATGTTCACATGTTACTCACAGAAACTTTTGTAGTAAAGTTGGCAAATATTCGCATGGAGTGGCAATGAATTTACTCTCTATTTTCCGCTCTCTTTTATTTTTTTTTTCGAGTACAGGAACGCTTTTGATTAAAAAGCACACCAACAAAAAACTGTCAAACTGTCATAGTGCTGCCATTTTGACTTTTGATATGCGACAGCAACCACAAATACAAATACAAAAACAACCAGTACACTTGTTTTATTCGTTTGACGCCCAAAAACTAGTGCACTCGATCAAAAAAGGGGAAAAATCAAACGAAAGACACATAAGTCTTAAATTGAATGTTTTAAATTCTCAGCAACGTCAAAATTGGCAAGCGGTTGCCAATAATCCAAATACAAACAACCTCAGTGAACATAACACCTCGATTTGTTAGGTATTACCCTTCGTTTACACTTCCGTAACTATTTATTTAAAATAAAGTTTAACCAAACACTGTGAAACCAGGCATTAATCAGATTTAGTAACGTTTATACACTTTGGCACACCAATTTGTATTAAAATATCGATAGGCAATAGTTTTTCCAACGCTGTGACAAATCAAACATACGCCAATTAATGCGCTTTTTGAGATATAGGCGGTATAATATTACTAAACGAAATTCGCTTTGTTTAGGTATTTGTATTTTTACGTATTGGACATGTATGTGTAAGTGTCCAACGATTTAATGGAAGAATTCGAAATTAAATTTTCCGGCAACACATTTCGATGCGACGACTTTCAGATCGAGCATGGTGTTTTCATAATATGTATGTCTTAACAGCTCAAAAAATTAATATTACTAATTATAAATAGAAATATATTTATTTTAAACTTACATCTAAAATGGGCGATTGATTGTGTAGAGGCACTAATGGTTTTTCTGGGACGGGTCGTGACGCAAAATAGTATGCAGATGCCGCGGCAATTCCACTTAGGGTTAGGGCGCCGACAGTGCCGCCAAAATAATGCAAATATCCGTCGATTTCATCCACTGAAATTTAAAAAAGAAAGAAAAAGAAACATTAAATTATTATACATATTTACCTATGAAATTCAAGTTGGGTCAATTTCTATGAAGAAAAGCAAACCAAGAATATTTTAAGGACAGCGTGAGTTATTAAAAAATAAATGACAACAAAAATATACGATTGCTTAAAAGTCAATTTTCGTCCATACCAATGGCCGATTCTGCGACTACCATCATACGTCATACCTAATGAACGTCAGCATATCCCTAATTTCCAGTTTTCTAACTCCACGAGAGTTAGAATCTCTTTGCGAAAGACACCATCGACACATCACACAGAGCAGAGAGCTTTGATGACTTATCTTCATTTAGGCATAGACAGGTGGAATAAGTCGCGTGGTGATAAATCTGGGGAGTAGTGGCAAAATTGGAATGCATTTTAGTGGGCGGCTGCAGCAGAAAATACACAGGGAATCCCACTGTGTAATAATTTCTTGTGCAAAAACTAGTAACTATCTGCCACTTCTAAGAGCTATGGTGCTTCCAGCTGAGATGAACTCAGCTTTATGGGATTAATTAGTAATAAAATGGAGTTGCTAGGCGCTGTAGCTGATGGTTGTGCATTAAAAAAATTATTCCACTTTGTCCCAATTAAATTGCCAGACATTTACCGAAAAACTATTAGAAATGGTGAGGGTGGATGGAGACAGTTATTTATGCACTCGTAATTAAATGGTTGTGATTGCGTACCAATTGCCAAGCGATAATTTATTCATTCGAATTTGTCCAAACAACAAAGCAGACTAACTTATTGATTACACTTTCGATTGATCGCTGGGAGGATGTGTCATGCTATCCGCCAGCGACAACTTACGCATTTGCATATCTTAATATGTACATACATTACTATTTTCAAATGTTTTACACTACATCAGTAAGTCAGATCATCGCTGTCAATAGAACGTTTCGTTGTAAGAACGTGGAGAACGTGCAGACTGTATTAATTCAGCATTACACTTAACAAAAACCTACGCTTTTTTACGGTCTCGCACCTCTCGCGAATATCTGACATACGACCGAAAGTATCACTTATCTGACATACAAAAGTCTCTCAATTCGCATTTCGGATATGGCTTTTAACTGTAGATCACTTTTAACTTAGTGCAAAAATATAACACGCACAACACAAGTGGTCGCGATAAGCTAAGCCCTAAGCCACAACGGTCTGCAGTGCCAAAAATTATTATTAAAATAGCGCGTTCACGGTAGAGTTAAGGAGTCTAAAAGGAACACTCTGGCTTTTTGACGGTTTAACCGTAGTTTCTGTAAGAAAATAAAAGATACTATTAAAAAACTATTCGTATGTAAATTGTAACATGAAATTGTACAAGTTTTTTAACAAGAAACAGAACACACACAGCAATAATGAAAACATTATGTAACTTCGGTCTAACATTCAGTAGAATTTCTCGAATTTCTAAGCTTTTGTTAGTCGGACAGACAACCAAGCGAAACAAGTGAGCACAGATCTGCATAAATCAATTAAATTAAATGAAGTTTTCGCATTATCCAAATCTTAACCAAAACCTTGTAAAATTTTTTCAAACTCGAAACCCTAAAAATCTAATTTCCATTTATTCAGCACTCCATACAATTTTTTTTTTCAGTGTACTTATCATTCATGTTGCTGTTAACTGCACTGCGCTGGGCGGCAATTAATTAATTTCGATAAGGAAAACATTTGTTCTTGGGTTCTATATACAAAGAACGAGTTTTGTTTGCTGCAATTAATGAGCAACATTTTACAACACAAGTATATTTTATTTAACATAAATATTATGTAAAAGGATTTTATCGAACCTCCATATCTGTATTTCAATACGCATTTAGTTCAGATAAGAAGTGAACTACATTATCTGTATAGTTGTATTTGCCGGAAAGTGATATTTCATATTTCTATTGCTTGTTTCAGTGATAGCAATGCATTGGACTACTGAGCGGGAGGTTCAAAGATCGAATCCTAGAAAAACACAAAAAAGCTTTTTCACGTTTCCATGTCTGCCATACGTCCGAGAATCATAACTGTCATGAGAAAGCTTCTAAATTCACTCTACGGATATGGCTTAATATTGTAGGTCATTTTATTTTTATAATTAAAGGGACTCGCACCATATAATGCTCGGCTATATGCTTGGCACAGTGTCGGTGTTTAAGAAAAGGAGGAGAAAAGAGGCGATGGGTATGGTCTATGAGCTTGTGTATCGAATGCCTGTGGATCATAGCGATTTGAAAAGACAGAGCATTCCAAATACATGTGGTTCGGCTGAAGAAAGAATTCTCTGAACTTAAGATGAACTGAACTTCGAATATGGGCTTGAGAGTAAAGTGATGAGCATTTAGAGAACTACGGGTATTGAATTCAAGAAGATGTGGCATGCAACTGGCTTTTTCTCTTGAGCACCGCTGGTGGTAGTAGCGAGCGAAAACAGTGATAAGCAGGTAACGTTCTTGCGGTGTTCAAGCGAATCTAAAGACTTCGCAATGTTTTCATCACCGATAAGCTTTAACTCTAGCTTTTGTATGTTATCTAGCGATGTAAGGCGGTCTTAGGCGCACCTGACCAGATATCACAGTTGTACCCACGTTTGGGGCGAATAAACGCCTTGTAAATAGTAGCCGGATCAGAGGGAGTAAAAATTTCATGCAACGTGAAAGAAAACATAAACAATTCGCAGCATTTTTAGTGATAGTGAAATGTGGTCATTTCAACAAAGCTTATCGTTAATGCACATACTTAGAATTGAGATGCAAGTGCCATTCATAGATAATGGCAGTGAATTTAAGGTTCGCTTGGATGACAGAAGACAGCGTTGTGTTTTGGAAGCGTTAAATTCTACTCGGTTGTTTTCTCTCCATTTTACATGCTTAACATACGTAGTTGTTTGAGTTTCACATGAGAAGAGGAGGGAGTTTCCTCAAACTTATATGAAAAGCTAAGAGTACAGTCGTCAGTGAAAGAGTGAATTAGATTAGAAGTAATGGACAAGAGATCATAATAATAATAAAATAAAAATAATAAAAAAAGGTCGGGGACAAAACTGAGCCCTGTGGAACTCCAGCATTTATGTGGTGTATTTCTTGACTTGAAAACGTCCAACACAACTTGAATAGAGCGGTTGAAAAGATAGCTTAATCGGTTACGTCTAATTAATACTTAAATTTTTTTACTTAAATTTTAAAAATTATTATTATTTTTTTAAAATCTAATGTACTTACGAAAATATGTGATATTGCTCACAATGAAGTGATTAAAATAGGTCCAAATCGATTTTTCCGGCAACATGACTGCAATGCGTGTCTGTGTATGGGTGAGTGTGTGATTATTGATTTATTGTATTGTAGCTACGAACTGGCCACTGCTGCTATATTTTGTTTGCTACTTTATTCCAGCAAAATTGTATTTCGGTTACGTTAGACCCGCTCTATAGTTGCGGCTTAATTAGCAGTGTATTTTCTGCTTGCTGTGGAACGATAATCGATGATTTGGTTACATTGTCAACTATATTTCATAGCGCTGCTAATTTTAGGATGGCATAATAAATGTGCACTACTACTACTACTTCTAATTTGATTTCCTGAGATCGACGATTATACGATTAAAATTTAATTTAATTATTTCTATTTTTTGTTTTATCAATGTAATTCTCTTTTATTAACTTAAAGGTATTAGTTATTGTTATATTAATGTTTTAGTATCTGCAACACTGTTTTAGTCTATAGTGAATATGTAACGATGGTGCTGTTTCAACTCAGAACTCAGAAGTCACTCTGTAATTTTACTTTTATTGTAAAATTGTTGGTCCGGCTGTGTTTTGAGTATTCTGAAAGTAAATGGAAAAGAACAAAAGTTAATTTCAAAATGTAATTAAAAACATTGTAACATTATCTAATTGGTTTTGAATTTTTTTTTCGTAACCCGCTATGCAAAAAATATTAATATCAAGTGTGGAAACCCGGTTTTTCAAAACCTGAACCTCAAAAATCAATCAAAGAGCATCAACAAACTAAACTAGACAGAAAGCCTTAAACCAAAATCAAAAATTACGAATTTAAATAAAAAACAGTAAAAATAACAAAAGTTCACAATTTTATACTGGTGATTACTTTTCTAAGCACACAAAAACACTTATTACAACAATACTTGATGGCACGACTTTTTTATTTGCAAGTACTCTTTAACTGCTCTGGTTCAATTCAAATAACAACTAATGAACTCCTGCGGCAACACCGTACTTTTTATACTATGTACCGGACAAACCGGTTTGTCTACATTTTTAACAACACCAGTTTATAATGATTTAAACTCATAGTCGGTTATATTTAAAATAATCTTATTAATCTTACAGCCTAAGAGTATGCATTTCTAATTGCTCGTATTCCATTATCGATCGATGAACGCCTATCCCATGGCGACATCTACTAACTAATTTTCGTAACAATATTTTATATTTTTTTATATTTTGTCATGACTTCATAAGGTTCTTTGGTTTTTTGCATTTTGCAACCAGTAAGCTTCATCAACCAATTCACTTACTGTCCATGCACATGTTTTTCGTTCACAGTTGATTACAATTATTAAAAATAGATAAAAAAAATGTTCTTTAAAAGCAAAATAACGTGTATTGAATTTTCCGCATATCTCAAATAGACAATATAAAACTGGCAATATGTGCATCAAGAACTGTAAGGTAAAGATCCAAAAATAATATAAGCTGCAAGTGAATGAAAATACATTCCATTAAACGCATTACACGAATAATGTTAAGAGTTATAACTCAGTTCTGACATTTTCTCACAAATTCCCACACGTGTATTATATTTTCAATTTCCCATAATGACCATTTGAAAAAACACCTGACCACAACTACTATTAATAATAAATGACAATTTTTACATTAAATTATATACACATATGTTGGAATACAGCAACACAAAATCAATAAAGTATCGACTTAAAATAAATTCAAATGTAAAATGATCTACTTCTGTTTTGTTATGCTCGTATGTAGGCTGGCAACGCGAATGGACAACAACACTAACAATATAGCAAGTTGCATGATTTTCGATTCAGTATAATGTGTTATCTCATGTTTACGTGGAAGGACAAGCAGGTAAAGTGCACCAACGATACTAATTAGATACCTTCTCTATAATTATTATTTTAATTGCATATGTAGGAGCTGAGTAATCCCACAACGAAAGGATGAAAATATCACGATTCATTTATTTACATATAGGTTTGCATAGGATATTTTTAGGCATATCAACATAAGCATAATCAACTTATGCCTAAAATACCAATATTATATTGATCTAAAGTAAGGAGGAAATTTATAAAAACAACGCGCTACCCGCACACCACGCCACCCTCATTTTACACACGCGGTGGGTGTGGTGGCTGCTATTGCACACTTAGACCGTTTACGGTCCATTGTGGTACCACAGGATCAAAGACTTTCCCCTTATACTACAAAGCCCATTTGGTGCTTTTTATTAGTTTTAGGATGCCTCCCACCTTACAGTCCTCGACATCCGATAAAATGTTCATCGTGTGGTATCCCAAGTGTATCAGTCTTCTGCTTGCAAGAGTCGGACATGAACACAGGAAGTGGGATATTGTTTCCTCCTCTTCGTCGTCATAGCAGCTTCTACAGAAGTCGTTAAACTTGCGGGCCATCCTCCTAGCATGTACACCAAGGAGACAGTGCCCGGTTAAAATACCTATAGTTGTTTTCATATCCCTTCTTTGCAGTGATATCAGTGCTCTAGAGCGATTCATGCCCAGTTTAGGCCAAATCTGTTTGGCTTGTGCGCCTACCTTGCGTTTGTTAATGCTTCTGCCTCTTTCCGAAGGAAAACCTTAACCGCTGATAAAGGTCTTCCTGTGTCTGCCTTTTCCAGTAGCAGTTAAGGCTTTGTGCCATTTCTAGCCAGTTCGTCTGTCCTGCAGCTACCAACTATATCCGTGTGACTCGGGACCCAGACTAGGCGTATGTTGAAAAAATATTCGATGTCACTTGGGTCATGAGTCAAAAACAAATCGAATTTTAGCAGTCTTTTACGGAAAAGCACTAGGGAAAATTCTAAGCCGTGAATGCGAGAAAGAACTATTCTGGAGCTCTTACAACAACGAAAAACTTCCAAAATGATAGAAAAATCGAGAAAAATATCCAGTTCGGTGGAGACTTTTTTGGGTTTTTAAGGGAGCTCATCAGGACATAGAGTTTTTTTTATATGCATACAGTATGTTTTAAGAGTCTTCACCATCAACCTGTGACCGCTGTCAGCCATTCCCTGCGTTAAATAGAAGTTAAGCACAATTTAGGGTCATTGTTATTGTTATTGTACCCAGAATAGTCTACTCTGTAATTTAATATTTCCAATGGTGAGAAATCAACACTTCTCCAGTGAAAAATAATTGGATATTCTGTTCGCGTAAAGTAAAGTTCTCCTCCTTTTAAGGGAAAACGACACAACGTACATAATATAATGACAAGAAAATTATTATGCGGTTTATGTTGTAATAAAATCCTTTAACCTAAGTAATTTCTTAGTGGTTTAACACTGATTTATTTTAAATATACGACGATACACATCTATATACCTGTATTATATATATAGCGTAGCATAGTCCTTAAGATTACACACAGTATAAAAAACATGTATTAGTGCATAATTATTACAAAGAGAGGTCATTAGTTTCAGATTGTTTTTAATGAATGACTGAACATATAATCGGTGTGTGGTTACACGCACAACAGAGCAAGTCAATACTTCCTAACCAACTACCTGTAACTAAATCCACCTTTATTTTGGTATTTAATTACAATAGGAATACATTGAAAACCATTTACATTTGTCGATAGATTAAAAAAATGTTAATAGAAAATGTATGTAATGGTCTATTTGATAAACGAGTATTTAGTTGATGAATCAATATACTAATTGCCCATGTCAATCGCTCACTCACGCACGCACGCACAAAAAGTACAAGCCTAAAATCGTGCGATGCTTTAAAATATTTCCGTTGTAAGACAACGGACATTAAATTAAAAAACTAGGGCCCGTTTATTCGTATAACGGGCAGGTTTCTTTACCAATAATTGTTTTTCTACTCAATTGGTCAGAAGACTTTGAAATTTAAAGTTGGTTTCGAAAAGGCTGAATACTGTCACCACTATTATTTTATTTTATTTAGACGGGCCAAATTCGACTATGTCTAGAAACTGAGACAAACAACACTTTAAAGTAAGTAAAAATATTTGGTCATTCGTGAAACGAATTAAAAAAACGGCCTCGTCTAAAATTCCAACGCTCATTCACAATGACATTCCAACTGTTAGCTCTATAGACAAGGCCAATCGACTTGCTTCACATTTGGCAGCTAGATCAACACTATCATATAGCGCGTTGTCGCCGCCTGTACTTGCAAGAGTCGAATCCTCTATGGGAAAGCTTTACTTTCGAACTCGTCAAGTGGCTAGAGTATTAAATGATCTCAACATTTATAAATCTGCTGGGCCGGATGGCATTCCGAGGTATTCCTTAACGTTAGCATTACCACTGCGCAGGCTTTTCCAATTCTCTTATTCTTCTGGAGTCGTCCCAAGGAATTAGAAAACAGCCTTTATCCAGCCTGTTCCTAAAAAAGGCGAACTGTCATCTCTTACCTCGTACCGACCCATTGCGCTAACATCTATACTTCCCAAGGTCATGGAAACGCTGATCAATCGTAAGCTTATGCAATACCTTGAATCACATGAAATCCTTAGCGACCAGCAGTACGGTTTTCGTAGGCAACGATTTACAGGAGACCTGATGGCTTATCTCACAGAAAAGTGGAACCAGTCTATTCACAAATTTGGTGAAAGCAAAGTTGTTGAAATCGATATTTCCAAGGCATTTGACAGAGTCTGGCATCAATCTGTTTTGTCGAAAATGAATGCACATGGAATTGATAAGGCCCTGCCCGATTGGACGAGTAACTACCTTTCTGACCGTTCAATCCAGGTCGTATTGGAAAACAATCGAATCGCTTGAACACATTATGAATGTTTCCTGCTTGTCACTGTTTTATCTCTTTTTCCGCAAGCGTTTTCCACAAGTGTTAAGTTGTTCGTTCGAGGTACGATTCGGCCAGAATATTCATAAAATTATGTGAAGACATCTATTTACGTAGGATTGTAGCTTTCTAGTTACTATTGTGATCAAGTACTGCACTCTTACATCAGTAATGATTCAACATTACAGTGAAACAGTCGTAGCGCTTATTTCTCCTGATTATAACATTGCTTTTTCATACTCGTGCCAGACTCCTAACGTAGCCTATACTTTACCATCCAGTTTGGTGCAGCCAAACAGTCGGACGAGACAATAGTGCTTCTTGGTCTCTAATTCCTTCGGCTTTCAAATGTTGAACAATTTTGTGTAGGTTCATAATTTGGTGGGAAAGAAAAAAGATATCGTCAGTGTAGCAATCATTGCAATAATTTCTGATTCGTGTAAATTTGGTTCGGTTTACCACAACTGGGTCTTCATTACATAACCGAAAGCCGGATCCTAGTAGCCATTTTGCAGCTTAAGTCATACCAAGCATTTTCCTTCGGTTTGATACACTTTGTCCTGGAAGGGATAAACTGTCTCATTTCCTCGAGGATAATGTTAGTGATCGTATCAGAAATGGCATCCATACCCCTATTGGCGTTAAGTGGCCAATTAATGCATATAAAGAAATTATTTAGGCCATCCCAGTTGGCCTAAAACAGCACAGAAATAAAAATACGAAGAAGAATACACCATTTGCCGAGCCTATAAAGAAGCCACCCCTCATATCCCTCATCGTATCGAATCGACCCATAGAACTAACACGCATCTTCACTGTAAGGTCATGAAAATTCTGATTAACCGTCAGCTTATGAAATATCTTAAAACACGAGAACAACTCAATGGTCTCCAGTATGCCTTTTGTTGTCAACATTTACTGGTGATCTGATAGAATATCTCACCGCAAAGCGGGACCAGTCTATTCACCAATTCGATGAAATTAACGTTAGAGCACTTGATATTTCAAAAACATTTTACAGATTTTGACACAAAAATAAATTTTCAACTTATGGAATCGATGCGTAACCCTGCGTCAGTATAAAAGAAGCTATCTTAACCGTTCCAGAAAACACCAAAAGTATTTTTCACGGTCGCACTTCTCGCGGATGTTTGACAAAGATCCGAGAGTAATAATTTGTCACAAAGCATCTGAATTCGCCGTTCGGATATGGCATTCAATTGTAGGTCCCTTATATTTGTGTGCAAAAATATGCATGCACAACTCAAATGATCGCAAAAAGCTATGCCTTGGACCGCAACAGTCTGTCTCGCCGAATATTATTATTATTTATTATCTTAAGCGTTCAATCAAATTTGTTTTGGGCGGTTTCCAAATTCGGATATTTGGGTTTCAGCGCTGTATTTTGTCTCTTCTCATTAACAATCTTCTGTGTGCAACTTTTAATCCTATACATTACCTTGGGTATTTTAACCACTTTAAATTCTTCCCTCAGTCGAAAAACACGAATGCGGAATGCTTTGCCAAGCTCTGTGTTTTCGCACAACCTTTATCCGAAGGCATTCATAAAGCATGCACATCGACATCTCCTTTTTCCCTGCTTGATACCTTACTGCTTTGCATCATCCCTTGAGCGTGTTCCAATATAAAAAAGAGTGGACATAGATCGGTCACACTTTACAGCCCGGAGAAAGCTCATTATGCTATGCAGTGGAATCCACGTACCTAGACAAGTCAGTCTTCCTAAGCAAACTTTGCGGGAAAAATACATAGAAGGAATTAAGGCAATTTGCCGAATAGGAAATGAGTTGTAGCGCTCATCATTACAGAACAAGCAACACACAATTCAATTGGTCAATTTCGAAATTAAAGGTTGTATAAATGTTGTTCATTTGTGGTATAATCGAACTGAAAATATTATCTCATGCGAACACACAAAGATGCAAAAATTCCAATCAATTAAATTCTACGAAGACCTGATTTGGTTTGACGATGTATTATGCAGATTATTGGCCCATATCCATCAGAAGTTAGAATAAGATTCACATAATCACTATTAGAAAGGAGTATAAAAAACACAGTCCATATCAATTGGTCTCTTTGTAATCGATTCAAATTCCAATTAGAGAGATAGCAACTCAAATAACGAGATACTAGATGTTAATAGTTGAGCAATTGACTTCACCTAGATAATTCAATGTATACCCACGACAATTTACGGTACAACAATAAATCGAAGAAGAAGTCACAAGGTGAGACATAAAGTTGTACAAATGTCATGACAATTTTCTTGACATGTTTATCTCAGTGATCTAAATTTGTGGCTCTTAGAAAATCCTTTCCGCCGTTTTCTTGCGATGTATGTACTAAGAGATGCACAAAATGTCGCAGTGTCCTGAGATACACACTAAGTAGTTTTTGTGATATCAAGATATAATGCAATTAAACAATTTGCCAACTGTCAACTCCAGCAGACAACTCCAGCAGATGTAGGACACTCCTTATTTGTGTCTTTTGCAGTGACCCGATTTCGGTAAAAATTTTTGAATTTGGCAATAGCATTACATAAATGTATTGTATATGTGTGTGCTCTCTTATTGAATTAAATACACAATAAAACGCTTGCTAGAGGAATCAATGCATAAAAACAGAGAAAGATTGTCCTTCTTTTTCAAGCTTATCAAACGAGGGTATGAACGCGATAACATGATCCGATCATACGCTTATTTCAGTACTACTATTTTCACATGAAAATGATTATTTTTTTAGATAAATTTAAGTGCGTAAATAAGATAAGGCGAATTTCTATGAAAACCGTCAGATCTAATAGATTGCCTGCGTTCCGCTTATGACACATACATAGTTGTTGGCTTTGTGAAGCGGTGGTCCAAAGAATTTCCAACCCTTACGTGACCAGATCCCTCTTTTCATTTTTGTCCGTCCCCTCCTCGAGTACGCTAGTCAAAGCGTGATCCCAATATCATCAAGTTCATGTGTCCAGAATCGAGAGCATCCAACGTCGTTTTCTCCAATTTACTCTTCGAGGTATACCTTGGAACAACCATCTTATACTGCCTTCCTACCAAGACTGCCTCAACCTCATAAACTTAAAAACCCTAGAAGAACGCAGACATAGCTGACATTGTTTTTATACATCGTCTCCTTTTAGGCTCTTTAGCTCTAGCGAACCAATCTCCCGTATGCTACGAAAGGTTATCTTAAAACTTACCGTTTTCGATTTTAATCGCAGCACTCCCTGCCTTAAACTTGATCTACTCCGCCATTCCCCCTAGCTTTATATGATAGCTTTAAGTCTTAGTCCTAAGTCTTAGTTTTTAGGTATTATGTGATGTTAGCTTTAAGTTTTAACTTGGGATAAGTCGATTAAATGGTGGCAATCGCCCTCACCAAAATTCATTAAAATTTTTAACCCCCTTCCAAACGACCTAGAGAGAGCTGAAATGTTTGAGTCCAAAACAACATTTTTTTTAGTACGCTTGTGACGTGTGTCACGTTCCGCATGTGGCGAGTGTAATGGTTGAAAATTATGCCATTTTCTCGTTTTTTGAGGGCCTTTTAAACCAGCAGCAGTTTAATGTCAGGGACCAGTTTTGATATTTCGCGTGTGGCACGTGTGATGCGTGGAAGAAAGAAAATACTTTGAAAAAACAATTTTGGCGATTGTTGCCATATAATAAAGGACTGTGTGGCGTTTGTTCATGTATACATAAAAGTTTGTACAATAAAAACGAAGTTTTTTCACATTTACTTGTGCATTCTTAAGCATACACATACATCTTTATTCTAGGCAAATCCAGCTTATGGAATTAGCAGAAGTAACTGAAGTTTGAATGTGTTTTTTTAACACTACAAAGTAGATACATATTATTGAATAGTTCATATTTGCAAATGTTCGCGAGTCTACTGTAATTCATATCAAAACATCCTAATCGTTTTTATAAATCAATTCCGAAACTTTCCGCAAAACATTGCTGTTGAATTAATAGCACTTAACAATTGAAAAAAAACTTAACAAAAGCAATACAACTGTCTTATCATTAAAGTTTGAAAATTTCATGAAATTATCTGAAAAGCTTAGATTTTTTTGCATGTTATATCTTTTATATACATATATGTATCTCATATTAATGTGCGATATAATTTTTATCAGTTTCCAATGCTTTAACACAAAATACTTGTGAGTGCTCACGGCTCAACAAACCGGAGTGACAGACTCCACAAATATGCATGTGGCGCTTCAATTAAGAAAACAAATTATAAAGTACATACATATATTCAAATATGCAAAGCAAGATGTAGGATAAACATAATAATTGTATTTTATTTTCAGAGGGTTCCGATCGCATTTACTCATTCCATTCGAAGACCGGGCAAAAACGAAGCACTAAAGAAGAATGGTGGTTGGTATTGTTGGTATTGATTCTTTAATGGGCAGCAAAAAAAATGTGTTTCAGAGCGGTATGTACGACTATATGTAATAAGCTGAGCTCAATTTGGGGAAATGCCGCGATGTAAGTCGAAATCAATATACCAGTCAGAGACAGAGTCAAAGTTGAAGAAAATATCCGCACAAACAGAGATAAAAATGAAAGAACAAAACGTTTATCTACTCAGTATAATATGCGAGAAATCATTGCCATGTAAACATTAATATGGAACGCCAACAAAACAATTCTATCCAATTGGATACGTCATGTATTATTCACAAGAAGTTGAATTTCTGTGAAAATTAAATTTTTATAGGAAAATAGAGCAGACAGCATAAAAGGAAAAATAGCATTTAAGAATTGATAAAGTATTAAATATAAGTTTTAAAGTTAAGCCTGGACAATTTTTAGAACGATCTGAATTCGAACAAAACTGACAAAATTATTCCGTTGTTGATATGTCGTCTATCAATAGAGGCAATTTAAAAAATACAGAATTAAGTTAGCAACAGTTCAAAACGATTGCTAAATATTTGTTGATGTTAGGTTAAGAAATTCGAAATGTCAGAATTTTTGAAAACAAACTTCCATATAATAACAATATAAAGAGTTAAGTGTTTCCATTGTGAGAGCCCATAGAATCCGTTGCGTCAGTTGCGTCGACTTTTTCGTGGACGTTGCCGTATTCGACGCAAAGAGGTGACCCAATGAACACGTTGTCGTCGTACAGGCAAACAACAACAAATGCCAAATTAAACAAAATAAACTTCAAACTGGTGTGCGAGAGAACTGTCAAAGCATTTGCCGGAGAGAAAAGTTGAAAGAACGCGTGTATTTCATTGATCTGTCAGTTGCTTACTTCGCCACAACGGACGCAACGGATTCTATGAGCTGGATTCTTAAGAAACGTTAAAACGTTTAGTTTATAGCTCTTTCGATTTGCAGGGTAGAGTTAAAGATTTATATCTCGTGGTTTTGGTTTCTCAGAGAATTTCTTAGATCTTTTGATACAATCTTCTTTAGATGCGTTATCTGTTAGTTTACTTTGACAGTTTTTTATGCTGATCTGACAGATAGATAACAGACAGCTGATAGATGTTGTCTCACTGAATGCAATTCATTTAAGTAGCATTATGGAATTCAAAAAGCAAATTTTTCAAAATACGATCGATCAGAGCGGAATAAATCGGTACTAAATCGCGTGCGCGAATTACCACCCTAAATGCGTTTGATTATCAAAAAGTTAAATTGTGCAAGTTGAATTGTGCCCAGTGGAATTGTGCCAAGTTGAATTGTGCCAGTGGAATTGTGTCCAGTCGAATTTTGTCTAGTGGAATTGTGCTAGTGGAATTGGCCTAGAATCCATAAAATTGTTCATGTATATTCTCTAATAGGAGATACATATGTGTGCAAAGTTTAAACCGGGTTAATTTTAAAAAAATAACTATTAGAGCCCGTTCACTTCAAAATTTTTACCAAAACTGTTTTCACCGAAGATAAACATGTGTAAAAAAACTGTATAGGAGCAGCCTTAGGGCCGGATCACTTCGAAATTTCAATAGTAAATGTTGTCATCGGAGATACACATTCACATGTGTTTAAAATTTGAAAAAAATCGGGCTAATTTTTAAAAAAAATTATATGGAAACCCCTTAGGCCTCAGGGCCCGATCATTAAAAAAAATTTAAAAAAAGTTTTGTCCATCGCAGATACACATGTGTTTAAAATTTAAAAATAATTTGGGTTAATTTTTTTAAAATTTATATGGGTACACCTCGGGCATCACGGCCCGATAGCTGCAAAACTGTTGAAAAAAAGTTGTGTCCATCGGAAATACACATACGTATAAAATTTGAAAAAAATCGGTCCTCAGAAGAGAATTTAAAAAACTAAATAATGTAAATACATATTCGGAGTTCGGTGAACCGTGTACGAAAAATAAGCACCGATACCAAACACCAAAAGACAAGACAAGAAATTATTTTTTAGGATCCTACAAAAAATTTGTCCACCGATCCCAACTGCTAGGCGATGTTATTAGACTACTAAGTTCCAGTCTAGCACAGTGGTATTATAACCAGAAATAAGCAGGAAAAAATATTTTCTTAGACAATTATACAAAATTTGTTTTTAAAATAATAATTGAATTTTACTCTTCATCTGTAAATAAAAGTTATATTTTCATGTATTACATACTCGAAATAATTAAAATAAATAAAGGAGCTTCATACGACAGAGTTGGATTTAGATTTTTATAAAAAAAAATCGATTCACGTTTCGGTTCTGTTCTGATCACATCATGCCGGTGGCACGTCATTCCCTTGAGTGGATGAAAGTATATGCAGAATATAAATTTAAACTCTACCTTAATAGACATATAACACGTCGTTGTGGCAAAAAAGCAGTCGCTCTGAAAAGGAATCATCTATATGAAAAGGTCGCAAATACGTAGCTGCCACTTTTCGCAAACAAGCAAGCTATACGTTGATTTCTGTCGAGCATCGATTTTTCTCGTCGAAAGTAATAACCAGAGGCACAATTTAATACAAAACAAAATATGGTTTGGAAACGCCATCAAATAACATTTACACAAAGTGCGCGTTCATAAAAGGTAAGGTTCAACAAAAAAAAAATCCCCTACTCCAGATAAGAAAAAGAAGTAAACCATCTCAAGAAGGTTACGAAAATTTTCGTTTGCCGCATAGGAATATAAATTACATACTGCTATGTACATTATACGTCTGACTATTTGCAGAATGTATACAACAGTCTGCAAAATTTTAAAATCGTAACCGACGGCGACAAACAGAGCAATTTATTAAAAAATATGTTTTGAAGAAAGCACAAAAATTGTTCGGAGAGGTTTTTTTTGTTGTTGTTGATATGTTGTGCATATAACCAACATAATTGTAATTCAACGGTAGAGACTTACCAATCAATTTTTTTCTCTCTGTTCATCGAGTTCTATCGAGTTTAGACTTTTATGCCTTTTTCTAAAAAATAAAACACCTTTTTAAACAATGAATTTATCCAACGAACAGCCACATTTGAATAAAATGCACAAAATATTTATTTATCACACGTCGTTTTTAAAAACACGGCAAGCTTTAGGCACAGACAGCCGTCCCCATCTGCACACAATTTGAGGATGTCAGTCTCTTATTCAGAATGTATACAATAATTGGGTTGAACTTGTGATTCGGTAGTTTCACAGCACAACACTACACAACACAGTCAAGGGTATGCACGCGGATAAAATATATGTATGGATACGTATATCACCATACACCTCAGGATATTTTTATGTTCTCAAATATAACACAACAAAATATCAATGAACTTTACAGAATAGAATTTATCAATTTAAGGACACTACTATCGTTATTAAATAAGCGACTATAATTCACACACAACATAACGTACCACTGAACGCAGACAGAATCAATACTATCCCGGTATACTGAATCGATTCTTGCTCTTTTGTACAGAATCAGAAGGTAAAAAAAATAGTGGAAAAGCACAAAACGTAACAGCAACTCAGACTGAGCTGTATCGAGAGACTGGGATTTATAACTACACGAAATAAATGAAACTATCGCGCGTTCGAGCCGGCGAGAACAACCCAATACCCAGCTGCTTGTAGGAATGTCGTCGGTGAACTGATGTCTGCTTCTTCTTCTGGTAGCCAACTGCTGAATTCAAATGGTAAAATGTTAACTGAGGAAAGGACTATGCAGCGTGTTATATGCGGGGTGTGGGTGGCGAACGTGTGCAGTCACATGGCAATGGCAAATTCTCAGCGAAATGCTTGTGAGCCCAAGTCCCAACCCAACCCAATCTCCAATTATCGGAATTGTGAGCATTTAGTATATAGAGGAAATAAAACTTCACCTACATGCACTGGATACTGGAAGTTTACAGTGTTGCCTTTTAAAGAACAGAATAATTGAACCTCTTAAAATAATTGTTACTGCAATATAAAAGTTAAAAACCAAAATTTAAAAAAAAATATATATATATTCCTTTATATTACATAGTGCATATATAGGAATAAAACATTAAACAAGTTAATGTAAAAAAACTTTGTTTTTCTGGTACAAACATTTATATATACATCGAAACACGCCACGCAGTCTTTTATTATTTGGTAATAATCGCCAAAATATCTGTTTTTAAGGTCGAGGCTATTTCAAAGAATTTTCTTTTTTCCACGCTTCCACGGTCCCCGACATTGAGCTGCTCACAAAAGTTCAGCCCTCTAGGACGTGTAAAATGTGGTTAAAAAAGACCTCAAAAAACGAGAAAATGGCGCGATTTCAAACCATCACGAGTGCCACACGTAAAACGTGAAACGCGTCATACGTGGAATATAGAAAATGGTATTTTGAACTTAGATACTCACAAATTTAAACTCTCTATTTCGTGCGGAAGGTTGTTAAAAGGGATTCAAATAAATCGAAAAATTGTTCAATGTTGCTGGGAACAGGAAGAAGTCATTGGGTGCCAAGTCGAGGCTGTAAGGCGGATGACCCATCAATTCAATCGTTTGAGTGCTCAAATACTCGCTTTTTTGATGTGATGTATTTGAGCTCGCATTATCGTATTGCAAAATGATTCGCCGTTTTTGGGTTGTTTTCTCTCAATTTCTTGAAAACCTCAGGCAAACAAATGGTCTTATACCAAGCTGAATTGACTGACTAGCAACAGTAGCCACATGACCGGTCTTCGTGAATAAACACGCCCATTTGCTTGCCAACGCTCCGAGCTCGCACAACTTTTGTTGGATTTTCTTCGAATTGAAAGACCCAAACAGCCCTTTTATTTCCGGCTCATGCGCAAATATCAATGACTCGTCACCTGTCACAATCTTGTATACGTTTTTGGAAGTACCTTCAAATAATTTTTCAAGCATTTGGCGGCACCAATCGACACGAACCTTTTTTTGTGCGTCTGTCAAAAAATTTGGAATCCAACGTGCACATAGCTTCCGCACCTTTAAATGTTCATGTAAGATGGTCTATACGCTTGTGTTACTAATGCCTAGGCATGCCTCGATTTCCCGATAAGTCACATGACGATCCTCTTCGATCAGTTTTCTCACAGCATCGATGTTTTGTGACACAACAGCTGTTTTTGGACGACCTTCACGAGGCTCGTCTTTGAGTGAACGTCGTTCGCGTTTAAAATCATTGTACCAATTATAAACACTAGCTAAGGATGGTGCTTCGTCGCCAAAAGTCGAATGAAGTGATTCGAAGCACTGTTGTTGAATTAGCCCCTTTCGAAAATCGTAAAAAATCATCACACGAAAATTTTCGTGTCATAGAACAAAAAATCTCAAAACATTTAAAATAGTTTTTAACAGATAGACACGCTACTTAAGTAGACAATTTTTTGTGCACGAACTTTGATAAGGAGGTATACATACATAATAAAGACAGACTGCATATTTTTTTTCTGAAATCTCAATTAATTAAATCCCTATTAAAAATATCAAAGAAAAATTATCTGCTTGTATGATTTATGATTTATATTTATGTTTTAATAAAAATACTAAATTTCTAAGGCAGCTGCTTTAGATCAATGATAACGTTTAATTTAATTTATTTATTTATTTTTTCTTACGGATTCTTTCTTTTTTTTCAACTGTTCATTAAATAACCCTAATGAGATAATTATATTATTAATGATAATACATTAGATTTGTAAACAGACATTTTTCTATATTTTTCTATAGTCTGGAAAAGACCTGAGGTGCTTTACTTATTTAACATTAAGGTTTTTAAGTTTAAAAAACGACACTACATTTTAACAGGAAAGTAAGATAAAACAAAAAAAGGAAAAATAAGTATGTAATGAGATGGGTTGAATGTTTTGGAGTAACAAAGATATAAGTGCATCCATTAAATTCGGTCCCTCTAGAAGAAATGCTTAATGTACCTAGTCAAGAGGGAAAACTTTATCTTAAATGATAGCTTGTTGACCATTCTGTGTACTCTAAGAAAGAATTTAAAAAAAAATTAACTTTTCCAGTTCATTTTCATATAGGCTATACCCAGAACTTTTGATCTATATGAAGGTGTAAGAAATTTCTGTATACAGAACGGTTAAGGATCTAAGGAATAAACCTCCAAAAACACCGACATCAATTTCCCAACGTAAAATTGACAACTAAATATAATTGTGAGCAAAATTCAATTTTTGGTTCGCTGTGGTGTTCTCTTCAAGACTATGCATAATTATAGTTTATTGAGTATAGGGCAGTTTTTACCATCAAGGCCGTAAATTAATATATATGTTATAAGTTCACTTTACTCTTTCACCATATAAATGACATGCGCGTATTATGCGACTGGATAAAGAACAAAAAAAAACTGCATAACCTTATTGACAATAAAGTGGCGTGTTACGCACGCATACATGTTAAATGTAAATATCTGTACAAAACGGCTCTATAGCAGCTAAGTATTAGTGAAATCTGTATGCAAGAATCTAAGAACGACATACAAATCGGCATTCATCCGCCGGCCTCGGCGTGTGAAATGAATGCCGATTCCAAGAGAAAAAACGCAGGTGGTGGAATGAACGAACAGCCAAAGAACTTATTGGAAAGGTAGAAAGGTGCCTTTCTTAAGCACGTTTTATATTACAGATTGGAAGCTAAAAAAGTTACCGTAGAGAAAGGCTCCTGTGCTTATATATACATGTTATGCACATGTTCAGCAATATCATTATTATGACTTAATGGTTTTTAATAAGAATTTCTTAAAGAAACTTATAATTTTAAAAACCAGAATAAATCGCAGAAAAATAAAAGAATTGTATAAATTAAAAGTTTGCAAAATGCCAACACGGTGGCTGATCAACGGACTAATACTTATAAGATAGTAAATCGATATTCTCAGCTCGTTGGATAGTTGGAAAAAAAAAAATGTACACACACTTTACAATTGTTTTAAAACTAGTCCCTGGTAGAAGCCGAGATATACGAGTTGCTGCCCAAAACTTTTCACTATTATAGACACACAAGCTAATGTATTCTGCTATGCGAGTGACTACACACACCCGTGTATGTATATTTATAGTTGTAATTCAGTATAAATACTAATTTATCTTAGAAGGCTAATAGTATGCAACGTAAAATGTAGGTCTTTCATTCATAAGCGATAGACTTATTTATAAGCGATAGGCCTTCAGTCATTTCAGCGATTTCTGGAATTGACTGAAAAAAACACATTCTACTTTACAAACGTTTAGGCCTAAAAAAATCGATTGCTATCGCAAGCCAAGCGCTAACCAATTGTTTTACAACAAGTCCCATCAAATTTTGACTGGTAGAAGCCGAGATATACGACACGACAAACGTATAACGCCAACTTGGTCGTCCTAGCAGGACATGGTAAAGGACAATAGATGAGGAAGCGATATCACAGGGAAGACACATGTGCATAGAAACTCATCTTTTCCTCTTCCTAATTTCCTAACGCCCACGAAGTGCTAAGCGTTATAAGGGTGGGGTGCAAATATCTTGAGCTTGTGTGGAGGTGTGGGCACAACACGACTTTCTTTTACAGACGGGGATGGAACCTTCAGTAAATTTATATTCAATTTTTTTTTTAATTTTTTTTTGCACTTAACAGATTTCTCCTAAGTGCTATACTTTTTAAGTTATTAGCAAAAACTCGAAAAACTGTCCAAGTAAACTGTCACTTCCGGTTGTCAGATTTCCGTCAAAATTAACTGGGCCCTCACAATTTATCTAGAAAGCTTAAATATGAATTTTCATCCCCATAATTTAAACCGTCTGGGCTGTGGAGTGGAGACAGCCAAACAGATTTTTTTCGCTTTGTCTGACTCAGGATATACGGTAATGGGTAAATCTGCAAAAATCCTGTTCATGTTCATTATTATTATACTTCCTTTTACTATGTAAAAGAGAGGTAAAACGAAGCCAAAACGATGTTAACAATCCCTAAAGGATTTAAAAATGATGGCCTACCGAGATTAACAATATCCGATGCCAAGCATGATTCCAAATCGATTTTAACCAGATGCTATGCTAACTTGAAATTTTTGATTTAGTTGGATCCAATGCCAGAAAGGGGCGTGGGCGCCGTGGCTCAGTGGAATTGCACATGGCTGCTGAGCAGGAGGTTCAGGTTCGAATCCCACTAACACCAAAAGTATTTTTCACGGTGTCCCACCTCTCGCGCAGGGTGACTAACGTTCCGAGAGTAATACCTTGTCACAGAAAGCTTCTCAATTCGCCGTTCGGATCCGGCCTTAAATTGTAGGTCCCTTCCATTTGTGTCCAAAAAATTAACATGCGCAGCACAAATGGTTGCGAGAAGTTAGGCCTGTCTGGTCTGTCGTGCCGAATATTATTATTATTAATGCTAGAAAGGTAGAAACGATGCGAAATCGATGTATTGTGCATAAATATCAACATTTCTGAGTGCCCGCATGTGGCACATGTGCTCCCGTGTGACATGTGTGACACGTTGATACACGTTTGACATTGCAATTCTTTGTGTCTTATTTTAGTTATCACAAGTCTATTATATAATTTCAAAATAATAACATGATGTTATATCCCATATCTGAATGTGTTTACACATCAATTCACGAGCGTCCCAGCACTCTACTTTTTTTTACTCGACGAGCATAACGAAAACCCCACAAATGTCAAACAAAATGCTAGCAATATACCAGCATACTTTTAGGATAGAAAAAAGTCTGAACATCCTCTTATCACTTAATTCAAACGATATTCTTCAAAACTTAACCACAAAAATATGTAACCGCTGAGTATGAAAGTTTTCTTATTTTTATATTTCTTTATAAAAAAATTTAGTTAACTTTTGATATTCAAAGAGAACACACTATACAATATCGAATACATATTACTACAAGTATTATTATTAATTCTTAATATGGTGCAATACAGTAAACCACCCATAATGGGTGCAGATTCTGTGATTATAGAAATGACGGATGAAACTCATAATTCAGTAGATACTTTCACTGAAATTGAAACAGAAATGGCAAAAAGTTGCTGTAACGAACTGGCAGAAGATGGCAAAATCCAATTGAATAAAGACCAAAGAACAGATCAACTGGATGGAGGACGAGCTGGATATCAGTGTAGAACAAGTAGTAACAGTTACGCTTCTAGCAAAAATGTCGCAGAAGGTATTTATTAAGAGATTCCAAACTAATTTTATCCAAAAATTAAATTTTATTTTTGCTGCTTTTAAATGTTTACAATTTTTTTTATTATCTAACATTGAAAAAACTCATTGTATATGTATCTAACTTATCAGGTATGATGGACATCGCCCTGCTTTCAGCGAATGCTAATCAGTTGCGGTTTTTGATAACCTACAATTCTGAATCGTCGACATATTACATTAGTTTGGGATTAATCGTGTTGTCGCTAGTCATGCAAGTGGCCGTTGGAATTGCCCTCATTTTCAAAGTATGGTTGAGAAATTCAATTTGAATTATAGAATTTGTCTTTGAAAAAAATCTTATTTACAATTCCAGAGACGCATGTACAAATGTTCGACTACCAAACGAATCAACCGCACTAATGAGTTTCTAATTGGCGGAGTATTCATTGTGACGGTTATTAACATTCTATTGGCTGCATTCACAACCACTGATAGTAAAATGTCCCACAGTGATGAGCGAAAAGATATAGCAAAACACCACGATTAATAAACGCCGTGCCTATGATCCTTTTAACAATTTAAAAAAAAAAAACAAGTAACTTACTGGTATATATCGAATTTAAATATAAATTGAAATAAAATAACATTGCATTACAAATTTCAACAGTTTTTAGGTTCATTTAACTGACGAATTTTCTTGTCACTACTAGGGTTGTTCGATATTATACTGTGTATGGGAGCTCTATTGTTGCTTTATGTGTGTTTTGAGTTGAAAATTTCTCCCGTGAGGTTCGTCATTTTTGTCAATAATCGATTATTAAAAATCGATAGGCATGTGTAGATTGTGTATAGTCTTCTCAGTTTCCCATCTACTACCCTATGAATAAAAAACAAATACACCATCGCAAGCCGAGCGCTAACCAATTGTTTTAAAACATGTTCCATCAAGTTCTGACTGGTAGAAGCCGAGATATACGAGTTAACAAACTGATAAACGTACAAGCTGATTAATGTAAGCACACACGCTAAATAAATTGTCGTGTCCTCTGATTATTAGCTTCGCCTTTCGGGATCACAATAACATTTGTCATTTGGATATGAAAAAATGAAACACATGATAATTTAGGCAAAAGTCATCACAATTTGGTATAATTTGAGAAACATTTACAAGCATTTCATTTAATTTTGATACTTTAGCATGAATTATAATGGACATTTGCCAGCATAAGCACGCATAAGCGAATTTGCGAATACACAGAGAGTATATTGTGTGTTTATAATAGAGTACAGCTCCAGGTCGCTCTTTACATATGTAAAATTGACATTTGTCTTTAAGACACGAAAACAGAGACAAATGCTAATGCAAGCAAAAGTTCATTGTAACCATTTGTTGTAATTTGGCTAATATGAGCAAGCATTCCGTTGACATATGACACTAGACCATGCACGCAAGAGTCTCTTATAATCGACCTAAGATATGAATTATAATCGATATTAGTCAGCATGAGCACCCATAGGCGAATTTGTATAAAGAAAGTGTATTAGGTAGTTACATTAGAATACAGCCGAGATTCGTTAAATTTTCGTTCACTTTCAGGTGCAGTTGTAAGCGATTCAGCGACAAGAAACAGGGATAAATAGTTATACGGGCAAAAGTTCATTATAACCATTTGTTGTAAGTCTGCCAATCAGGAGCTAGCATTTTGTTTAATTGCGACACTAGCTCGCACGCGAGGTTCTATTATATTAATGTCGTTTTTTTTTCTTCGTAAGACTCTGCTGTCAACTTGTTCGTTTCCCCTTCAAAACTACTCTACTGTAGAGCGAAAAATATACGCTCGAGCGTGCTCTGGGGCAGAGTTTTAAGGGGAAAAAAATTAACATAAGTTAGTATTACAAACTGAATTTTATGAGCAGCTCAGTATTACCCATTTCTAAAATTACACCTTTGGTGCGTGTCGCTATTAGAGCGTCTGACGCGTGTCAAAATTAATTTTTTGAACTTTCTTGAGGTCGTTTTCGACCTAAAATTTTGTGCACAGCTCAGTTTGAGCGCGCGAGTGACGCGGTTTTCCCCCTCTTTCTGGCCCTTTTTACACGTATGAATAAAATAATAAAAAAATACCCGTAAAGCTAAGTTTTTTTAATTCTCTATATTAACTTCGCGTGCCCGTGTGCTTGTTTGTTTGTGGCTGGCTGGCGGAATCTTGTGATTAATTTTTAACCCACTTTGTTAAGACCGAATGTATTCAAACTTTCTATTAAAATTTGGAGGGTATCGGGCCCCATGGTCGAGGAGCTCCATAATTTTTGAAAAAATTACGCGATTTTATTCAAATTTTTTAAACTACTAAACTTTATTACACTTACTACACTTTTTGTAAAAATTGGGAAATGATCAGGCACTGGAGCCAAAGGGCTTCCATACATTTTTTTTTAAAAACTAACCCGATTTTTTCAAATTTTGTACACATGTGTATCTCTGGTGACATTTTTGTAAAATTTGGTAGTGATCTTAGGCCCTAAGGACGAGGGGCTCCCATATATTTTTTTTAAAAATTAACCAGATTTTCTTCAAATTTGAAATTTGTTATGATGTTTTTTTTTACCATTACTTCTTTTTATAATTAAAAGCTATTAAAAAGAAAAGGTTTAATACAAGATATTTAAACGATTTTTAATTCTGTATGTATAACGTTTTTGATTCCTTACAAAATTAATAAAATGTTTTTATTGTTTTATAAATTACTCACAATATTATTGCTTGTTTAAAAATTGAATAGTCAAAATGCCATAGAAAACTAAAGCAAACCTTTGATATACCTCAGTCTCTTATAATAAATGCACGGTTGGTATCTGTTACGGTTTTATGTATGTAGGTATAATATATTCTAATAAAATATAAATGTATTTACATCTTTTCTTTATCTGGACAAAAAATCCTTTTTAAGAAGAATATTCCTTCTTAATGATTTTGGCAATAGTACTCAATTGCATGTTGGTTGTACCTTCATAGATGGCACCAATCTTGACATCACGGTAAAACTTCTCCTGAGGGAAATCACGAGTGAAACCTACTCCGCCCATCCAGTCGATACACTTGATTGTTACCCTCTGGGCTACTTCAGATGCGTAATACTTAGCCATAGCAGCCTCCTTGGTGAATGGTGCACCTTGCTCCTGTAGACGTGCTGCATTGTAGGTCATCAGACGAGCAGCTTCGATTTCAGTTGCAATAGTGGCAATTTGATGCTGCATCGATTGAAAATTGTAAATCTCTGAACCGAATTGTTTGCGTTCCAACAAGTACGGAATGGTGGCATCAAAACAACCTTGAGCTAAACCGATCATCTGTGCAGCAATACCAATGCGACCTTCGTTCAAAAAACCAGCAGCATATTGGTAACCCTTGCCGAATTCTCCCAAAAGGTTGCTCTCTGGAATGCGAACATTTTCGAAATGAACCATGCATGTACCAGAGGCACAAATGCCGAGCTTATCTTCTGGCTTGGCGACAATCAATCCGGGTGTATCGCGTTCCACAATAAAAGTCGTGATGCCCTTGTAACCCTGGGATGTGTAAAATCGAAAAAAAATATAATAATTGACTTACAATATACTAAACTTACAGCTTCAGGTTTTGCATTGGCCATAACTAGGAATAAGCCAGCTATATCGGAATTCGAAATCCACATCTTAGTACCGTTAATAACATAATGATCGCCATCCTTCTTTGCAACAGTCTTTAGGGAAAAGGCATCAGAACCAGCTGATGGCTCAGTCAACGCAAAACTGCCAGGCTTTGAAAAATTTAGACTGTAAATTATTATCAGTTCTATGTATAATAAATAAATGCAAATGACATACATATTCCTGAGCTAATTTTGGCAGATACTTTTCCTTTTGCGTCTTGTTGCCAACTTTCATCAGCAGAGAGTTGACTAATGTATTGTGAATGTCAACCAAAGCAGCCACAGCCGGATCAACTTTGGATAACTCTTCGACAGTTAGAATGGTGGTCATGAAATTACACCCACTTCCGCCTAATTCTGGATCAATTTCGATCCCCATCAAACCATTTTCGAAAACGGCTTGCACAACGGACGGGTCGAATTTGTGTTCTTGATCCATTTTCTTGACCAGTGGGGCAATCTTCTCCTGAGCCATTTTAGAAACTGTCATAAAAATGAAAAAGATAAATAAATGTAATTGAACTTTACAATAAGCAATGTTAAAGTTACAAGATGCATTCCACCAAATATAAATTTTTCTATATTCAAACTGCAGGGTGTGCCACAATGAACTCAGTGGATTTGGTGGATTTTAATAGCCAAACTATGTACAATGTGCTGTATTGCTGTCTTTTTACGATAACGAATCAGAAAATGTCTATCTACATGCGTCTTAATCATACAGACAGGGAAACACAGAACTTGAAAAATGTACTCCACATACGAATTAATGTGCGGATAAAGAATTTGGGGGTCAGCCATCAGCAGAATAGGGGGAATAACACAGAATGTTCTAGAATTGCAGGTGGCCGTAAGTATCTCTGACTGGTGGAAGTGCGATCAAACTTCCACGTGGTGGCCGCCGCTAATTTTCCTCCAATGCAGAAAAAGCGGAATGATCGGGCTACCTCGCCCCTAAAATATTATTTTTACGGGGTTTATAGTCAGCAAGAGAATGAAACCCTCCGTTATCGGCTTTAAAGCAACAAATGAACGGCTATGCACCCTTCGCGTTCGGGGCAAATTTAAAAAAATAAGCCTCGTAAATGTTCACGCACATACAGAGGATTTCCCTGACGATGAAAAATAAAAATTCTTTGAATCAGTCGAATGGGAACTCCATGCTTGCCCTCAGTATGATGTAAAAATTATTCTGAGGGATATGAACCACGTGTTGATAGACCGCCGCCACAACCCGAACCTAATGACGGTACGAACGTACCGAGGTGCCAACGGACCACTATCTTGTTGGTATGGTGCTCCGAGCGCGGATTGCATCATCACGAAATACTGCATCCGCGAATCAGACTCGAGTCAACACGGCTGCCTTTCGCAACGAAGAGACCAGAAGCAACTACGGTCAAGCGATAGGACTCGCCCTCAATGCAGGGAGAGTAAGTCCTGGAGCTGAGATGTCAGGCGTAGAAGAGAAATGGACACGCCTTAAATATACTGTCTGCAGTACTAATTACTGCTGACTTGTAGTCGTCGAGATCTCATAGAACGCGGGCACGCAAGGATGAATATAAAGAGCTCAGAAGATATGAAAAAACAGTTTACCGGCGAAAGAAAGCAGCTTGGAAGAAGAATCTCGTTCGTAAACAAGAACAGTACAGAGAGCAGGGACCGCACCAGGCGCCGAAGTTCTACCAAAGATTCAGCGGCATGACGCAATATACACCGCGTTGTATATACTGCAAGGACAAGGAGGGTAATGTGATCGCCGATCTTACCAGCATCTTAAGAGCGATGGGAAGAGCACTTTTATGAGTTGCTAAATAGCCAGTTCACTGAGGAATTGGAGGGTCCACCAATGACCAAAGTTCATACTATGCTGCCGCCACCAAGCATAGACGAAGTTAGCGGAGCGATAAATCGGATAAAACAAAAACAACCCATAAAAAAATACGACCTAATTGTTAATTTTTTTTTAATTTCTAAACAAAGACAATCAATTCACATTATGAGATTGCTTTTCCCCAACCTTGTACATTGTCATTTTATGCTCCCCAATAGCTACGATTTATAAGCCACTTCCTTCAGTTTGTGCTTCTCTATTACAAAATCACCTAAACAACAGAAAACAGACTTTATAATATAGTTGAGAAAAACTTCCTATAACAAATTAAAAGAAAGTCAAATTTCTTTTAATTTAATTGAAACCATAAAAAAGTTGTTAACTTTCCAACTAGGAATTGAGAAAGACACACACAAACCCAATTCAACTCTCTAGGAAAGTTCCGAACGAAGCTCTCAATCAATGGTCCACTAGAACAGTTTCCCAAATGATTTCGAGAATACGCTCGAGCTTTTATCTATCACAAGTGTAACGCTGTCTATTCTATTAAAGGAGAAGTTAAACTGCTGACTGCTTGTGAATGTCGAAATAGTATATAGTATACTTAGAAAAAAACTGAAATCCACCACCACGACACGATGGTGAGATTTGAACTCGTGCGTTTTATTTTTTCCTGAAATAGTGTTTACCACATAGCACCATTGCTGCTTTACTGCGATTGTTGACATATTCTTGCTATTTATCACTAATAAACGTTTGTCCAACTCTTACTTACTTAACTATAATAAACTATATATAATATAATAATCACAAGGAAATTTGTTTTAAATAAAACTGAAAGAGCATTAATGAAAATTCTTTTCTACAACGATTCTTTTTCAATGTCTACTTTAATTTTGCAATTTTATCCGACAAGCAATAGAGGAGCTGTCGTATGTAGTGTTACTTAACCAAGAGAGTGTAATTTCGTCATTTATGCATATTTTTATTAAAAAAAAGGTTGAAGAATCTTTAAAACATTTCAAATTTTATGAAAAACATCTGATCTGATCTGTTGGCATTTTGGTCTATTCACTCCGAAGAGCTGTCTTTAATGCGTCCACACATTTAAATTTGTTTTGTCGACACCTTGGCCTCCAAAATGGACCATATGAAGAAGTCAATTGGTCTGGCGAGTTGTTGCGAAGAAATTAAAATTGGAACGTGAATTTGTAAAAATTTGTGTTTCCAACGAGTTTTATGTTATGGTGCTGGGTCCTGTTGGAATATCCAGCGGATGTTGTTTGCGGCCCCAAGCTAGCAACCAAGGTAGAATTAGAATTGAGAATTGCATACTTTTAGACAATAAGTAGCAATTAGTTGAAAGATTATACCCATTACAAGTTTAAACCATTATGTACTGGAGATGCCAAATATGTAGTCAAACCTGTTTGGTATATTGAAGTGTACATGATTGCACATAGAATTTATTTTTAAAAGTTTTACAATAGATGACTCATTACAGTATGGATAGTTGTAAATAAGGGAAATTAGCAGAATGTTTTGGTCTTTGCTAGGTATTTCTGTATATAAAAGATAGGAAACCAGTGGAAACTTTTCAATGAATATAAAAAGCCTTAAACACTGCCGCAGCCTTCATTCGTTGTTGGGAATTCAGTTGAAAAAGCAGATAGAGGTATCACCTTAAAGAATAGTAGTAGTACTTTAAGTGTTTTTGTGTGCATCAAAAAGTTGTCCCCAGTGTAAAATTGCGAACTGGTGGTATTTCTACTTTTTATTAATTAAAGTTGTATTTTGTAAATTAATAAACTTCTGTTGGGTTTTATTTGCAAAATCAAATAATAAAGACTAGCAGAGAACGACCATTTGCAATTACAGCTGGCCAAACAATTGCAGAGGCCGGCGTTTGTTATTGTTTGCGCAGAGCAACTTGCTTGAACTAGCTCTCTAACTACACAAGACTATTCTGTTTGTTTACTTACGTTAATATTTTTTTTCCTAGAAACTCTGCGCCAGAGCGCGCTCGAGCGCAGAATGCCGTATTTGATCGAAAAGTGAAAAATTAGTTCCCCTCCCACAGAACCGAAAGTTTGAAGTATTAGTAGGTGTTGTGTTAGTATGATTTTCTGACGCATGCGCATTACTTGATTTTGTTCTTCTATCAAGAGCAGTGCCGCTGTTCTTGGGAGTATATTGAATTACACGATAAAAATATTTATAAAAAAAAGTTCCAATAGAAAGAGAAAAAACGTTTTTGTATTACAATAATTTTTTAATTGAGTTTTGCCATTTTTTGCTATTGCACAAAAAGATATTGGATCGTTTCGATTTTTAATTGCTTCATAAAAGTAGTATAAAGTACTAGCTTTTAGAAGTATAGTAGTACGGCCGGTGAAATAATAGTATATTACTGATTGAAGCACTGCCCGAGCATGTGATTAGTTTGCAAGAAGCTGTTTGGCATTTAAAGACTTCTCGTCTAGTCACGGGTAGACGAGTTGTGAATCGGGTTGGGGAAAGAACGAACCAATTCGCAAAAAGTACTAGATTCTGTTATTAAACTTAAACTACGACAAAGGAAACGCATTACACAGCAATAAAATTGTATGCTATACACCACGTACGTATACGAACTCACTTGTCACTTTTCACTTTCCAACTCGCTTTTTGCGACTAAAAGGCGAAGGTGTTTACATTTTTGTTGTTGCATGTGTTGTTGTTGTGTTAGTATCAAGGGGGTAAATCTCCCAACACATACAGATCTGTTTCCGCTCTATGTTAAGAGTGGTTTTTAAGGTGAAATGAACTACTTGACAGCCAAAAAACCACTCTGGCGCAGAGTTTTTAGGAAAAAAACAACATTACTGTTGCACTGTAAAAAATTTTAATCATAAAACACCAAGTTGATGAGATTGTTACGTTCGGTTAAACTGTGAAATAGCTCCTACCTCAAAACGTAATTTGACGATTATAACCAACAAATACAATGTAAAAATAAAAGTATTGTTATTATTATTATTTATTTCTTATTTATTATTTATTACCCAGTTAATGAAGGTTTTATTCATGATTTTACGGAATATAAATTTTCCTTTTAATAATCGTGTTGTTCATTAAATTTGAAATGTATTTAACATCCTCTAAAAAAATTTAAAAAAAAATGACGAAATTACAGCCTTTTGATTTAGTAACGCTTTATACGACGGCCCCTATACATGTTTAGACATGGCTTAGGTTCTAATTTGCTTGTTTCGAATGTATATTATGTACAAAAAATATTTATATATAATATGCAGTAGCAAAAATCTTGAAAACACGCATTTGATCGCAAATATACGCGACAAACAAGCATTCATATGGATTTGTTTGATTGACGTGCAAAAAAAGCTCAACGATCAGCAGCAGTATCAGTTATCAGAAGTATCATTAATATGCCAAATTGGTGGTGGAGCACTTTAGATCTCCTTGAATAACAAAATGTTTATCACTCACTCACTCTCTTTACTTAAATATAATTTAAAAAGGCCACATATATTGCATAACAATTTATTAGAATATAATTAACTTTTTGCGTAGGCATAGATAAAAATTTGTAGGCGGTTTTACTATGCATTAAAATGCATTTGCTGACGTTGGCTTAAATTTTATTCGAGCATCTTGGGATTTGGGAATCGTCAAATAACTGCGTACAGAACGCTGTGAGTGACACTGATTAGACGAATGCAATTGAAAATTCGCGCACCCAACCCATAATTACTATTCGAAACGAGTTGGCAAACTAATTTGCATTGCCAAATTCCACAGGTTGTTCCCACACAGTGATTATAATCTCTATAATTATATTTCTCTATAAATATGTAAACCGTATGGTACCTACCTGTTTCCTTCATCATTTTTTCGTCGTCGGTCAAGAAGTTTAATGGAAGTCTAGTTCTATGTCCTGATGACATGCAGCATTGTTGCTGCCGTTGAACTGCTTTGGCAATCTGTTATTTAATTGATCAATGATTTTAGTTTTACTTTAAATTCTCTTTAGTTAACTTATACTATGTAGGAACCATAGAAAAAAAACAACACATACCATACGCGTTGGAACTTTCCTTAAGTAATTCATCTTTTCTTGTTTTAGTTTGAAAAGAAAAAGTGAATAAATTAACACCAACTAAGCAAATTGCACGGCAAACCGACAGTTGACGACTGACTTGGACTACTTACCAGTCAACACTCAACTTTCAACTAAGAATTGCTTATTGTGCGTACGATCAAACGATCGCAGCAATAAATAAAATGATCCAAGAGTTCATGCAAATTGGGAGCAAAATGTAAGTGTGTATAATGTATGACGTAGCACGTAGGAGTTTGACGAAGGGGGAATCGAAGTCAGAGAGTTTGTTGTATAAAACATAAAATTCTAATAGACATTTGCCAGCATGTCCACGCATAGGGTAATTTGCGAATACACAAAAAGTGTATTTTAGTGGTTATACTGGAGTTCAGCTCCGAATCATTGTTTTCGTTATTCTTTGTGGAGCAGTTGCGTGCGGGCGTTTCAGAGCGTTCTTCGCATAAGTAAATTTGACATTTGTCATTTAGATACAGGAAACAGGGACAACTGCTTATGAGTAGGCAAACCATGTTTGTTATAAGCAAGTATTTCGTTTGATTTTGACACTAAATAATGCAACGTGAAAGTCTATTACTATCTACCTTAATTTTGTAATAATAATCTAAATTTTATGATATATAACAACACACATTACCAATACTTAAGAAAGATTAATTTTGTTATATATTACAAAATTAAGGTTTCTTAAGTACTCTTGGGTCCCGATATGCATCGACTCGTTTTGCGTTGTTTCGATTTGCGTCCTCAAAAAAATCTGTTTGCGTTGTTTCTTCGCTTTGCGTAGCTATAAAAATGTAACCGTTACTTAGAAATACCTCCATATGTCTATGTACTTAATATATTTTACCTATATCATTGTATATTTTTACACGTTAAGTTGGCTAAACTCATTTGACACCTTGGTCACCTTAACAGCAAACTTATTGAAATAAGTAGGTCTCTACAATCAAATAGGTAAGTCTCCACAAATAAGTATGGAAAAACTTAATACATAAGACTTACAAGATTTGGATTTCTAACATAACGAGCAAACAAAATTTTTATCTGTTTTTTTTATATCGGTTTTTTTTCTCACCTGAATGCTCCATAGTAGTCAACATGTCTCATGTTTAAAGAAACAAACAACTACAGCTGTCAAGAAATGGCTTGTTAACATGCTACATAAAAACGATAAGCATTTTTTTGTAAATTCTATTGCATGTTCGATTCGCATCAAATTTAAAAATAAAAGAAAATAAAACTATATTGAAAACTAAAAATTGCAAAAAAAGGTTGTACAATATAATACGATTAAATGTTTTTGCAAAATTACCATTAAAATGAATTTCTGCCAGGTTATCGTAAAATTTAAATTTTACAAATCTAACAATCACAACCAGCTTCGTTAAAAACAAACTTTCAGCCAGTGCTGAATTGCGCTGAATGCTTTAGTACTTCCGACAGCATAAACGTCAATTTCTTTCTTTTCGTTGTACTTACGATAGTCGTTTGACGTAAGTTTCCACGATTTTCAATCTTTTATCATCGATATAAGAAATTCATTAAAATTAAACTTAAAATGCAGCAGAATGTGTGCCGAATTGCCGGTTGTGCGTGGATTTATGAATTTATGCCACTCTTCTGTGAATAAGCAAATTTTTGTGAATTTTTCTGTATCGTGTTATTTATCATCATATCAGCGACACAATGCCGAAACACAAATGTCATTAAAGTAATTTTTATTTCTCTTCTTTGTTGTTTTAATCCAGCAACCGGGACCTAAGAAAATGAAGTTCAACAGATTTGTGACGTCCTCGCGAAGAAAGAACCGCAAACGTCATTTCCAGGCGCCTTCACACATTCGCAGGCGACTTATGTCTGCTCCGCTGTCCAAGGAACTCCGCCAAAAATACAATGTCCGTTCAATGCCCATCCGCAAGGATGATGAAGTGCAAGTTGTCCGTGGCCACTTCAAAGGCAACCAAGTTGGTAAGGTTGTCCAATCGTATCGTAAGAAGTTTGTTGTTTACATTGAGAAAATCCAGCGTGAAAACGCCAGCGGTACCAATGTCTATGTTGGTATTCATCCATCAAAATGTCTGATTGTCAAACTGAAGTTGGACAAGGATCGTAAGGCCATTCTTGAAAGAAGAGGAAAGGGACGCTTGGCTGCTCTTGGAAAGGACAAGGGCAAATACACAGAAGACACTGCTGCTCAGCCAATGGAAACTGCATAACAAAGTACCATTGATAAGCGCAAGAATCTACTGAGGATCTTTTATAATACAAACGTTTTAAAAATATAAGAGGATTAAAAAATGAATTTCAAAGTTTTTCTTTGTGTCTAGATTGGCGTGCATTTAATGCCAAGTTTGTAATTGCTTGTTGATAGGACTAGGTCTTATAACTTTTGCAGTCATGCATTTCTGGAAATTTGTCTACGTACTTTAAACAAGTTATCCGTTGTTTTGTTAACTGAAATTAAGTGGTGGCCGTGAATTGGGAAATGCAACTTGCACACGGTAAAACAATGATATGTGTCCAATTATTGGCATATTTTAGGAATGTTAATAAACGATTCTATAGGCGCCGTGGCTCAGTGGTTAGTGCATCTATTTCAGAGTAGTTGGAATCCCAGAAAACACCAAAGTATTTTTCACGGTCCCACCTCTTGCGAATGTCTGACAAACATCCGAAAGTAATAACTTGTCCAGGATAGCTCAATTCGATGCAATTGTAGGTCTCTTCCATTTGTGTGCAAAAATACACATGCACAACACAAATTATCGCGAGAAGCTAGGCCTTGAGCGCACGGTCTGTCGGGCCGAATATTACCAAAAAACGATTCGGTACAAAACGTAGTTATTTATTACAAAAATTATAATTTATCATATACACTTAAAAATAAGAGAATTACGCGAGAATAGGGATACAAAAAAAATCCTCTCAAGGTTACGATTCCAATTCGACAGCTGCCGCAGTTACAACTTTATTGGCTTCTTCAACAGGTTTTGGCTTCGGTTTGAATGTCTGTCGCACAATGTCGTTAAGTCCTTCACGGTTTCGAGCAATTTCAATGGCCAAGAATTGAATTCTCACAACAAGCAAGGAATTCTCGGGTGAAAATTGTTTTGACGCGTCTCCACGCAATAGAGTTCCATATGAGTAGTCCTCAAGTTTGTTGAATTTCTCCGCAAACAGCCGCCATCGCGCCTTTTCCTCCGATGATTTCAAAATATCATCAGTAAGAACGTCTACTTTTAGATCAGGAAAGTCTAGCCTAAATGTTGAATAAATAAGGTCATCAAACGGAGTTAATCTTATGCTTCGCGGCTCCAAACTACAAATTAACTGCAAATTAAAAATGCTTCTAATTTTCGCCGATTGTTTAATAAAGTTTCTTACATTGAAATAAACTTCAGCATGATCCATTGCTTTTACAGCCCACATCTCTTCGACCAGGCCATCATTTCCAAATTCCTCGGCAGGACGAGACAAAAGATCGTTCTAGTAAAAGTGAGATAACAATTAAACTTCGCAAATATTTTTTATTTAAATTTTTTACCATTATCACGTTTTGTTTGAAAAATAGATCTATTCTAAATGCGCACTTCGCTGCGGCTGAACATGAAAAGTGTCATAAAGAATTCAACTTCAGTCAATTGTTTTTATTTGACATATATAAACACTCATATTCGATTTTTACACACTGGCCTTTCTTTTCCTGTAAGCCCAACTCATGCGTGACAAGTAATGCGTGTTACTTTGGTTTTATCGTAAAAAAAAAGATAATGAACGGAAATTGGCTAAACTAGCGATTAAGCTCTTCTGAATACCCTTATTGAGCAGACCTCGAAAATCAGCATCTTGTTTGGGGGAGACGACTCCTTTATGAGGTAGAGGCTTTCAAGTTTTGATTTTTTTTGGAAAAAATAATTTTTTTCAGTGGTTTGAAGGAGGTTTGGGGGTTAGTTGGTTTCAGTAAAAGTTCAACAATGGGTGTGTTTGAATTTGGGTGGCCTCATGTTGATGTCAAATGAAAGCTGAAAGTTTTTCCCACACAATCGTACCATTTTTATGTGCGTGTCCCAATTTTCATAGAAGGTTGATAAATTTGTACTCATTACAATTGATTGAGTTTTTTCATAAAAAATAGGTGATGATTTTATTTCCGTCGCTCAATTGTTTTATGTTGAGAAATTAATTTTTCCTTTTAAAGGCGTGCTTGAATATTATGAGCACACAATATAGTACTGTGCGCTCAATTAAGTTCAGTTTTTTAAGTTCACCTGTTTGTTCGCTGCTGCTGTTCTGTGTGAAATCTTTAATCTAATCGAATTGAAATTTCGTACAGATGTGAAGTCCTGCTGACAATATAATAATATGATTCCACTGAGCTGGTTCAATGACGGACTCGGACGATAGAAGCATTAATTCATTTCACATGTTTGGTAGCTGTTAATCTTGCAAGTCGATTTTCGTCAACTTTCCGTTGTCCAAATGAAATGAAATTTTGCACCAACATGTAAAACAATAATTCGCCCCTTCAATTATATTTGGAAATGGTTCATTCTCCCGTTTTCGTTTTGATTAAAAAAGTTCCTTATTTGTACCTTTTTAAAATTCAAATCTTTAAAAATCCCGCCAAATGGTGAAAAATCAACGATTTGAACACTGAACAGGCAAAGTGATAATTAAAATCAATTGCGATGTTTCTAACTAAAAGAAGAATAGAATTTTTTCATTCCAACAAACTGTGATGTTTCTAACTATAAGAAGGGTTAAACTGTGAAATAGCTCCTAACTTAAAAACATAATCTGACGATTATAATCAAAATATACAATGTAAAAATAAAATTATTGTTATTATTATTTATTACCCAGTTAATAAAGTTTTTATTCATGATTCTACGGAATATAAATTTTCCTGTTAAAAATCATGCAACACAGAAGTGAAATGGCCGCACTAAAGTAGATTTTCTTTGCAAAAGAGGAAATATAAAAGTTATGTTATTCAACTGGATAACAAAAGTAGTTATAGCATTTTTCATCAAATTATGTAATATAAAAATTAATATTTAACTTTTTATGAGGTAGGAGTTATATCAACTCCAAAAGAAGAATCCTCTACAAAAAGAGGGAATAAAATTAATCCAAATGCATGGGATTGTTGTAAAAATATTGTTATTGCTCTTTCGATTCCAATAAAATGCTGCTTTTTTTACATTCCCATTTTTTTGCTTCTTCTTTTACTGAACATACTCACAACAAATCGTAAAATTCACAAACCACAACCGTCAGTAACTGCTGTACAGTTCAGTGCATAAGTGACGAGCAAAAATACAAAAATGGTGTTGGAGAGTACTATGATCTGGTAAGAATTTTTAGAAAAAAATAAGGATTTTCTTATTTAAATAATAACTTAATTACACATAAAAAATTTATATTAACGGAGTTTTATTTATTTGATAAAAAATAAAGCGGCTATTAAAGTTTATATAGAGCTCTACTAAAAAAACCTAATTGCCGATTGCCATTTTTTACTAGGTTCTGTTTTTTTTTCGTCCACAGTTTTGATAACAGTGATTTCCAAAGAAATGGTGATTACTTTCCAACTCGTCTTAATGTTCAAAAGGATGGAATAAACTTGGTTTGTTTAACAAAGATCCGATCAAATCCGGAAAATAATGTTGGTCTGATGACAATTTCCAAGTTAGTAGTTAAGTTCCTTCACAGCCATAAATCTATATTCAATCTGTGTTCTTTATAGTACCATTGAGGTGTTGGCGACTTTAACAAGCGATGTTGGGAGGATCTTCTCGAAAATGCATCTCGTCCAACCTAAGGGAGAAATCAATTTGTTGACTGGAATTCGTATTGCTCATGTAAGTGGTACATTTTTGAATCTCAGCAATACGTAAAAAGACAATTTTTCTTTTAGTTGGTATTAAAGCATCGCCAAGGGAAAAATCATAAAATGCGAATTGTCGTCTTCGTTGGATCTCCAGTAACAAATGAAGAGGCAGATTTGGTTAAATTGGCTAAGCGATTAAAGAAAGAGAAGGTTAATGTGGATATCGTTAGCTTTGGCGACCATAGTAATAACAATGAAGTTTTAACTGCATTTGTTAATGTATTAAATGGAAAAGATGGCACTGGATCGCATATTGTAAGTGTTCCACGAGGATCAGGTCTTTCAGATGCTCTTCTTTCGTCGCCAATCATTCAAGGGGAAGATGGTTTAGGTGGCGCCGGTCTAAGTGGTGCTGGCTTTGAATTTGGTGTTGATCCAAATGAAGATCCCGAACTGGCACTTGCTTTACGTGTCTCTATGGAAGAGCAGCGGCAACGTCAAGAAGATGAGCAACGTCGCGCTCTAGCCGACTCAAATGTAGAAGGAGCCACAAATGAAACTAGTAGCACTGCAGACAAACCAACTGCAGCTGCTGTCACCGCTTCAATTGTTGATGAGCCAAACTCTGAGGAAGCAATGCTACAAAGGGCTCTTGCTTTATCCACAGAAACGGTTGGTGTTGCAGATTTCTTAATTTAAATTTTTTTTACTCAAATATTGCATTCTAGCCAGAGGATAATATGCCGGACTTTGCTAATATGACCGAAGAGGAACAGATCGCTTTTGCGATGCAAATGTCGATGCAGGATGCTGGTGAGTACAATTTTTGTATCTTCAGTTAAAATACGTTTCAAATTAAATAATAAACCGGATAGATGAACCTGTATCACAACAAGCAAAACGCCCCAAAACAGACGATGAAGCACCCATGGAAGTCGATGAAGACTATTCTGAAGTAATTGGTGATCCGGCATTTTTGCAGGTAAAATCATTATAAAAGCCAACAAATTTACTCTATTAACCATAAACTGAATTCTTTACTAAGAGTGTACTTGAGAATCTTCCCGGAGTCGATCCACAGTCGGAAGCTATCCGTGATGCAGTTGGCTCTCTTAACAAGGACAAAGATAAAAAACCTAGCGATGGCGGTGAAAAGAAGAAATAAATTTAAGAATCTGTTAAAATTTCGTATTTTTTACATAGAAATCAAGATCAACCACAAACAACTTTCATTAAAAATTTAAAACACAAACGTACTTTCAGTTGAATGTCTCATAAATATAAATAGAAGGGTATTACGAATTTACGAATACTTAATTTTATGTGGATATTTATGATTAACGTAATAAAATTCTGTTGTTTTGTACAACAATTGAAATAACAGCTTTCATTTTGCTTGCAAATAAGTTTTAATGATTTCTACCTAGCAATGGTGGAAAAAATGTTATATGCCATTTTTTGGAATAGATAATTACTCGAGAGTTAAATAAAAAAAATTTTATGTGTACATTTCAGTTAAATCATTGGATTGAGTATATTGTTTACGAATCCGTCCTTAAAGTATTTTCAGCAGCACTGGTCACGGGCATGTGAAGGGCCCAGCCAATAGAATCCGTTGCGTCAGTAGCGTCGACGTACTCATTGACGTTGCCGTATGTAACGCAAAGAATACGTTGTGGTCGTACAGACATACAAAAACAATGCCAAAATAAACTTCCTTGAGAGAGAACTGTCAAAACATGCTGGAGAGAAAAGTTGGTTAACTTTTTGCGTGGCTTCCGTCACATGCTTTTCCTATGGGACACTTGCCATAAGAATGCATATATTTCTTCGATCTGTCAGTTGCATATGTAGCCCCAACAGACGCAACGGATTCTATGGGCTGCCCCCTGATTAGATTGCAGGAATTAGTTTAGGGCGCTCTCACAATGGTAACTAAAGACTTAAAAGATTGTATAGTTTTTGGTTTAGAAAAAAAAATTTGCTCGTTATGTTGGAAATCCATACAAACCTGTAAGCCTTAGAAAAAGTTTTTCCATTGGGAGAGCGCCCTTACCCCTTATAATGTTGACCCAGACGAGTAGCTGGGTTGGTAGTTGTCTATACACTACATGGTGAAAGAACAAACCAAAAGCGACAATTTCTGTAGTAGATTCTATCATTATAGTTACACCAATGTGACTTTCGTTTGATGGAAAAAATAACCCGGAGTGCAAAAAATTGCACTGAGTGTAGTACCGGGGTAAAATTTTCTACTCGTGTTATTTGGTCGAGACCAAAACCTTCTCTATAGAAAGCCCAACTGTTCCGATCGTACACAGATACATGCTTAGATTTATCCCAAACGTATTTGTGTTAGTAATCAACTAAAGAGCAAAATCCATATAAAAATTTTCTATTTCCCACTACCACATTTCTCGCTCTTTGCGACTGCTTATTTTTTGTACACTGTATTCACGTCCCACAAAAACAGATGTGTTTGGGATGGGTTTACAGAATTAGTATGCGTAGAGTTGGGCTTTCTATAGAGAAGGTTTTGGCATACCCCTCTATCTACACACACCAACTAAAAACTGTCATTGTTCTGCCATTATGACTTTTGATATGTGACAGCAACCATCTCTAGGTAGTGTAAAAGGTAATTAAAAAGACCTCAAAAATGTACCCATTTTCTATGCATTACACGCGCCTAACGCAACTCACGATACGTGTCACACGCGAGATCTCATAAATGCCATAGGAGACTAAGCTACAGAATATTTGTGGATAGTTAATTGTGAAAAATGTAACGTAAAAACCATTATTAACTTTTCGTTAGTTTATTGTGCAAATAATTCGTATAAACTTATAGAACACAATCTATTCTTTAGTTAAAATAAGTGAAAACCAAATTGTTCTTCAATTATTTGTATAATCTGCCGATGAGTATTGTTCGTTGGCGGTAAGAAATTTTCCTAAGCGGCTGACAGTCTATCGAACCTGGCTGTAAGTCATAACTGATGTCAGTTTTGACTGATGAGCCTTGCGGTCAGATTAGTAAGACGGTTTGACAGTCAAATCAACAGTCACAAGTTCTATTTTTCGGAGAGGAAAGATGGAGAGCCTCTGTTGCCTTCTACTTTTTTAAATATCCATCAATTTGCGATACCCATAATTTTTTTTCACGTGTGACGTATTCGGTGCTCGTTATGTCCCACAAACAGCGGCTATTTTTGTAGGCGCACCAAAATTCTATCAAAAATCTTCTCTCTTCATCCATGTCCATACGGTCCTTTCGCGTTAAAAACTACAGCTGAGTGACGATTTTGTGTACACATTAGGTATGTTCTCCGTACTTTTTGTAGTAAAAACTAGCAAAAGAGAAAACTAACATATAAATTCTCAGAGAGAGCAAGCACAACAACAAAGTACGAGAACGCATAAGACCAGAAAATCGTTGGTTTAAGAAAACGTGGAACCTATTTTAAAGATTTAGCTACGTGTTATTTTTTTCAATAACCATAGCCCAATTGGCTAATACTGCGACCTTAAAAGATCTATTGTATCGTGAGTGTAACTAATCTAATAGACTTACTTCCTTCATAATGAAGGATAGTTTGTCCACAATGGCAGGATTACGCAAATCGCCGACGAACTTAATACCTTGTGAAAAATATGTCGACTTAACCATATCAAAGCTGGACAGTCACAGAAAATGTGCCCGGATTTTTCGGAGGAGGACGTGTTTGAGCCTGTGACCTGTGAGAAAACTCACTAGCTTTCTGGTGCTAACCTTGTCAAGATCAATAGCCGTATTTTAATTGCCGAGGAACAACAACAATTGCACTGTCGAATTCCTTCTTTGGAATTGTGAAAACCTGCTGTTTGGCTGGTTTTGACATTCGAATTCCGAACTCGCTCGGCAAATAAAATGCAGCTAATGTGTTACACGCTGGATGCCAGAAAAAGCACATGACACTGAGCTGCCCATAAAATTTCAGATCTTTACGTCATGTAAAAGGTGGTTAAAAAGGACCATAAAGAAATCAACGCGATAGGTGCCTGTGTAAAAGATTCACCCATTTTATACGCATCACACGAGCCTAGCGCGACTCGCGACTTGTGTTAAGTGCTTGATCTCAGAAATGGCCTATGACACTGAACTGCCCACATAATTTCATCCCTCTAGGTTTGTAAAAGGGACCTCAAAGAAATCGACGAGACGGGGGCCTATTTCAAAGATTAACTTATTTTCTATGCATTACACGTGTCTAACGCTACTCGCGACATGTGTTTCAAAGCTTTATCCATTTTGTACGCACCACGTGCGACACATGTTATACGCGTAATTTCAGAAACGACCTACCGTACATAGCTACTTACAAAATTTAAAACTTTTTAGGATGTGTGGAAGGTGTTTGAAAAAAGGTAGACCCTATTTCAAAGGGGTGGGATAACATTCCACGCATCAGACACGTGACAAGTATTACAGGCTTGATCCCATAACTTCGGCTCTCAGAGCCTGTGAAAGGTGGTTAAAAATGACCTCAAAGAAGTCGAAGGGTCTATTTCAAAGATTGACCCATTTTTTACGCATCACACGTGCCTAACGCGACACGTGTTTTATGCGTGATCTCATCAATGTTCTACGATACTAAGCTACTAGCAAAATTTTCGCATGAAAGGTGGTTCAAAAAAAGTTGGGGACAATTTCAAAGATTAACGCAATTTTCACGCATCACACGCGTTCAACGTGTAACGTGTCAGAAATGACACACGACACTGAGCTGCTCGTAAAATTGCAGCTCTCTAGGTCGCGTGAAAAGTAGCTCAAAAAAGTCGAAAAACCCCTAGAAACAAAGTAAAGTTAAATAAAAGTTTTCCAAAAATCTTTAAAGTCTCTTTGGCTTTTTATGCTGCTGTTTATACCATTATGTCGTGTCAAGATTTTACTTTCCATAAGAAACCTGTACACCGACCATAAAATCAAGGTCTACAAAAGTTCCTTACGTCGCATGCATGTATTAAAGAAATGAAAATATTAAAAAAATTCAAATACACTGACGGCATCAACACAGACTGCACAAGTGCACACAAGCAATCAAATATAAGCCAAAAAGCATAAACAGCAAAACAAATCTCAAAAATGGCCTTGTTTCACTTTTCTAATGCAAATGCAAACATGCTCCACATAAAACACGAAGGCAAAAAAGAGACAAAACTATTTTTATTCAGCAGTTAAACAGCTGCATCTTTCCATATGGTGCAAGCTTGACAGCATTGCAAGAGTATGTAGGCAAGTGTTTAGTGCTAGTGCTAACGCATCCATTACCATTCAACACCAGTGAGTCGACTTTTTTGTGGTAGTTTTCTGTATCGTCATAAATACACACGAAAGCTGTCTTTTGATCGAGAAAAATAAAAACGTAAAACTAAAATTTAACTGCGAAAAAACAATTTTATTGTGTAAGTGAAAGTTGCATATTCAATCAGTCGTCAGCCAGCTGAACAAAAAACACTTCCCAAAATCGTAAATTTGTGATATTTCCTTTGGTAAAGCTGCCCGTGTAAATGGCCACTAATTATACAAAGAAGAAGAAAAACAAAATTTTAATCGTCTTTATGAACGACGCAATGTTCAATTTTGCTGTGTTAAAAGCTTTCTAATTAAAAAATAAGAAAAAAAGTTATACGAATAATCGTTTTTTAGGTAATTTTCATTCTATGGAAAATTTAGATTTCCGTCCTTCATTTTCTTTTTGCTCGTTTCCACAGTTTGTTCTTCCTATTATTAGCCTTTCTTGGTCGTCATCGTCATCCTCACGACGACAGCAACGAAAAGGCGAAACAAAATAAAGAATACACTTTGCTTGCTTGCTTGCACAGGAAGAAAACACAAAGAACAGACTGATAGCCAGTTGGTGGGCTACTATACTTTACTACACACACCACTTACCACTAATCGCCATCGCCATCTAACGAAAGCAACCACAAAACGTCAGATAAAAAACGAATTCCGTGGACGATTGTAGTTTTCTCTGCTTTTTTTTCTAATTGAAAATCTATAAATAACGACAAAAAAAGTGAACTCAACACACAGTCAAATAAAAAGTAAAAATACGATCCGAGAGATTTCCTTCAAATTATATATTTTTTGTAATCACCTTCTTCGTCGCTCTGTCACAATAATTACCAGCAGCTATCTCGCCTATACTTTGTTATTTATTTATACGCTTAAGTTAAAAAGCACACAGATACACATTACACCTTCGCATTACATTTGCTTCGTGTACACCACCCCGCGACGATTGTTCATTGTGCGTGTTGTTAAACAAAGAGACTCAAAATTGATAGAAATAACAAGAAAGCTGCTGCAACTGGTGCCTCATCTGAGGACCAGCCGCCGCGCAAAAAAGGACGAAGATCGAATTCAGCATCGGGTTTGGGTTCGAGTTCGAGTTCGGCATCCACCAGTTCGAATTCATTAGCAGTAGGAGCCGGAGCGAATTGCTCCAACGCTAGCAGCAGTAGTAGTAGCAGCAGCAGTAGCAGTATATTCTTGGCGCCCATAGCAATTGGTCTTGTTGGTGGCAGCGGTAGTAGTCGCAATTGCAACGAACCATCAACATCGACGTCCTTAAGTTTCAGAAACACTGGCAATCAGCAATCAGAGGATAAACAAAACAATAGCACGAAAAACTCAACCTCAACGTCTACGCCTGTGTGTGATAAAATGCAGCAGTCATCTGGAAATTCATCGGTTAGCAGCGCCAGCGGAGGAGCTGGAGGTAGTTCAGCAGTGTCCTCAGCTGGAGGTAGTTCAGCTGCGTCCTCAGCAAGTGGTAGTGGTGGTAGTGGAGGAGGTGCTCCTGCTGATGCTGGTGGTGGAGGCGCGTCGCCAACAAATGGGCACTTAAGTAGTGTGGAAGATAATGGACAACAGCAACAACAGAATGGTGGTGGTTCCAGAGCGAATAGCAATGGGTTTATTGCTGATGCGCACAACAGTCATCATGCTGCACCAGGTACTCCAACATCGTTTGCAATCGCCACAGACAGTGATGATGTTGTTGCTGGCAATGGTGAACCGGCGGTGACAAATCACAATAATTTCCATTTGGATAAAACCAATCAAGAAATGATACGACTTATTGGTCAATATCTACAAGATGTCGGCCTTGATAAGACTGCTGAACTATTAATGAAAGAGTCTGGTTGCTATCTAGAACATCCGGCAGCAACGAAATTTCGAGAGCATGTTTTGTCTGGGGACTGGTCAAAGGCGGACAGTGATTTAAAGGTAAGTTGAAGGGTCAAAGTTTGTTAAACTTTATATTATTTGGTTTGGGGAAGTCAATACACTAACACGACAATATTACAATAGCAAATCTCATGTGCGCTAGATGCTGAGCTCCTCTCAATTATTTCGTTCTTCACATTCTACAACACAGTCACGAACACACACACACATATACCCACACAAAGCATCTCTTCAAAACAAAGGAGATCAATTGCGTTGCTGTTGGTGATGATGATTTTCTTTGTACCTACATATTTTACAAAGAAAATATCTGTGGTTTTTAGAGGAGTGGGAAACAGGCCTAACAGATAAACGGATAATGATTATGTTGTTGACCGCACAAATTACAGATGAGAGCAAATACAAAATTTTCATCTCCTACTCCCACTGCTGTACCACGAAAATCAATTTCGTCAAGAACGCAATAATTGTGAAAGTTAGCACTAACATCATATTCTACCTTATAGCTTCGAATCAGCTGATGGATGACCGACGTATTGTGTTTACTTCTGTCTTTGAACTCAACCTCATGTCGAGTTTTTAATGGCTTATGGGAAAGGCAAAAAGGATTTTTCAATCGGGACGCCCCATGATTCCAATAGTATTTCTAGGCTATACATAAAGTTTTAACTCTGTACTTACCATTTAATTATGAAAAATAACGATTTTTACGAATTATCAAAAAAAAAACACAATGGTAGCATTCTAGGTAGCTAGAGAGGGGTCACACAGCCGTGGGAATGAAAGTCATGCCAATGAACGTTGAGGGTACACAGACCATCTGTGTGTGTTTGTGTGTATGTTTGTCAATTTGTTGTTGTTTTGCCGTATAGAACGTTCATGCCTGCGCCAAAAGTCATCTCTTGTAGATGACTTTTCTTCGATTTTCGGTGCAATCAAGCTTTCTCTTTCAAACTCAAAAATGCCCTACCAGTTTCGGTGGACATGACTTTCATTCCCATGATCGTGTAGACACGCTCTAATAACCTACCTGTTTCGCTGGACATGAATTTCATTCCTATGCCTGTGTGGCCACGCTTCTAGACATTGAAGGCGCTTTTAACAACATCAGCACATCTACGTTGGCGGACGCACTGTCGGCTGTGAGGGTAGACGACTCACTTGGCTAACTGATTAATCTTCTGCTCACAAACCGGAATATTATTTCAAAACTGGGTGTGACGTCTGCTAGAAGATCTGTCTGCAGAGAAAGCACGCAAGGTGTAGTCTTATTCCCCTTCTATGGAGCTTTGTGTTGAATGAGCTGCTGGTATGTATGCCTGAAAAGGGAGAGCTGCGGAGTTATCGCTTATGCGGATCACGTTGGTATTGCGGTCTTAGAGAAGCACCATAATACCTTAAAGAAACTTCTTCAAAATGCTCTTAACAAGCTTACTAGATGGACAGATCGTTGCGGTTTAGGGGTAAACCCCCCATAAAACTGAACTTGTCCTCTTCACATGGAAATACAAAAACCCTCTATTCTTCATCTTCTATTTTTCTCTATTAAGGGCGTTAGCTTAACTTTATCCGAAGAAGCCAAATATCTAGGTGTTATTCTGAACAGAAAGCTAAGCTGGAAACCAAACATACAAGAAAGAATTCGTAAAGCCACAGTGGCGCTTTTCTCATGGAAAAAAGGGGTCCTCAATCCCATATCACTCATTGGCTATATATAGCGCTAGTAAGACCTACATTTCAATACGTTGTGGCTGTATGGTGGACTGCCTTAGATAAAGCAGTAAATGGTGACAAGGTAAGCAAAGTCCAAATATCAGCTTATTTATGTATGAGCGGAGCACTTCGCACAACTCCCACCGCCGCAATATAGACATTTTTGTTAGCTGCTAGCGCGGCTATTCGCCTCAGTGTCACCTCCCAGTGGACCAGTAATGAAATCAGACACATCTCTGTTCTGAATTCGTTCAGGATTCCACTGGGCAACACAGACTAAACCATTCCACAACTTCAATTCAACAAAAACTTCCAGATCATTCTAATAAAAGGCGCTCACGTGGAAGATGAATACATGCATTTTTACACAGACGAATCAAAAACTGATAATCGGGTTGTCGGAGGTGTTTTCTCCAAAAAGGCTAAATCTTAGTCTCTCTCTTTCCGTCTTCCTTATCATGTAGTGTCTTTCAGGCAGAGCTTATGACGATTAAAGAAGCTTTATCGTGGCTGGAGAGGAATGTCATATCCGCTAAGGATATCCAAGCTGCCTTAAAATCCCTGGAATCAGTCTCTACGAACTCTATTGTAGCCCTAAACTGCTGGTGGAGCAGTTCAACATTCATCTGTGTTTGGTGACGGGCATAGAGACATTCTGGTAAATGGTAATGACAAACATGAAAATACACTGACCCTTTCACCTGAAAATGGTTTCTTAGGGGCATACCTATCGCTACTCATGTTAAAGCAGGATGCTAGCGAGAAAACTAACAGTGGGTGGTAAAATGGATCAACTTTTCTAGCGACTAAGCAGATCTGGTCCAAGCTGGATCCAAAACTTTCCATGTGTTTGATATCTCAAAAAATATTGCACATTGGTGCTATGATAGGTGTCATCACTGGAAACTGTCTCATAGGTAAGCATGCAGCAAGGCTTGGCGTTTTCTCAAACGACTTCTGCATAAGCTGTATGGACGAGGATGAGGAGGACTTCATTTACCACCTTCTCTGTACGTTCCCAGCTCTCTCTCAACAACGTAAGCTCCATCTGGGACCTTAACGATCTAAACAACACTGACATTAGTAGTCTCTTGCGCTTCATACGAAGCTCCAAATGGTTTCGCGAGAAGGCGGTAAAATTTTTCTCGATCTATGTTTTTTTTAATGTACCCACGGTCAAGGGATTTACACCCTTATACTGCTTAGCACAGCTTAAGCGTAAGGAAATTAGGGAGAGGAAAAGATGAGACATCAAACATATGAGTGGATCACAATGAACCATTGCTGGTCTAAGTGTGTCGGCTTTTCCACAGACAGACACTTTAACCTAACCGAACCTAACATCGGATGCGTCAGTTTGATGTGCGCTAATTATTCTCAGGGAAGAAGCCCTTTTCTGCCTCAACGACTTTATTAATAAACGAAATACAAAAAAGAAACTAAAGTGTTTGGTGCTTGTTTCATGCTGGAGGAGTCATTGGTGCATACATCATCTTCAGTGGTAATGCTGGCAACGCAGTCTCAGTCTATGGAGAACGCTAAAAAACCATATTGACTGACTATTTTCAGGATAAATCGGAAGAGACTTGCAGCATATGTCGTTTCAATAAGACAGCGCCACATGCCAAACAGCAGGATAAACAATCAAGTTATTGAATTCCAAGTTTGGTGACCGTGTTATCTCCAGAAAAGTATCAGTTAATTACGTTCGAGTGATTTGACGATGTAGGCCAGAGCCATGAGACCAACTGTTCCTTTGCCACCTTTCTCGATATAGAAGGCGCCTTTAACAATGTTCACATTAATGCCATCCAGGAGGCTCTCATTCAGCTAGGGGTGGAGCAACCCCTATGTCATCGCTATCGTTCCAGGGAAATCAATTTTTATCTGGAGTCGTAGTAGTAGTATCTCCAAATCAGTCGACAGGCACACTCCCCAAGGAGGGTTGGTATTATCGCCCTAACTGTGGCTGTTGGTAATAAACAAGGTCTTTAGGACACTTGAGTAGGACCGGACGAAAGCTGTCGTGTATGCAGGCGACGTAGTGATATCTGTGTCATGACAGTACCCTTCCATGATTAATGAAGTCATGGAAAGGGATCTAAGCAAGGTTAGCTCTTGGGCGACCGGCTGTGAACTGGCGGTTAACTCTGGCCAAACTGATATGGTAATTTTCACTGCTAATTTTAATATACCGGATTTTTTACTGCCCCCAAACTCAATCGTCACAGAGACTCAAGCTTATCTCAAATGCGAAATATCTCGGCGTAATCCAAGACAGGAAACTCGGCTGGAAATCGAATATAGAGCAATGCATGTTTTTATTAGCCCTTCTATAATATGTGCAACGCAATATCTAGGTAATCCTAGACAGGAAACTTAGCTGGAAGTCGAATATTTAGGGCTTATAGAGAATGAACTGCTCCATATGCAAAATATCTCTGCGTAATCTTAGAAAGTCGAATATAGCATTTAGGGCTAAGAAAGCATGTATTACTCTATATGCTAGCAACAAAACCATTAGTAAGAAATGCGGACTGCAGACGAGGATGGCTCTGTACACACCGGTGGTGCGTCCTATTCTCAACCACCTATAAAGCGCTGGTGACGCCGGCAGTTAACAAAAAACACAATACCAGCAAGCTTAGAAGAATTCAAAAATCAGCAGCTGTTGGCATAACTGGAGCAATACGGTCATGTGTCACCGATGCTCTTAACACCCTCTCCTATACTTATTACCTCCTAAACTTTTTATTAAATACGTCGCGACGTGCAGCGCATTCCATCTCAGAGAATCTGGGTGATTTGTCACCAAACCATACGGTCACTACGATATACTACAGTTATTACCAAAGGAGACGATACTATCTTCAACCGACTGCAGCACTCCTAAATTATACTTCAGTCCTATCTTTACCGTCGAGTTTTTAATTCGAGAAGTTTGGAAACATTTTGGGACCTTTTGATTTAACTCTATTAACTAATGGATTCAAGATGGGAAATGAAGTCAGTGCTGGAGTTTTCTCACCGTTAATCCTTCAATGTCCTACAAGCTACCTGATTTTGCGAGCATTTTTCTGGCAGAGATTATAGTGATAAGGGAGACTTTATTTTATCTCATAGTTTCGCAATAACTGGCAGGGTTCGTATTTTTGTTGACAGCCAATCTGCAATAAAAGTCACTATTGCGACAAGCAACTCTTTTAAACTTGTCAGGCAGTGCCAAGACTTAACCCTAGTTTTAGTGCCGGGGGACAGCGATATTGACGGCAATGAGAAAGCAGACATACTGGCGAATAAGGGCGTCATACTCGATTTTGTCCTTTCAGCTGCGCAAAAAAACCTGTTCTTACCTTCCTTACCACCAAAGCACAGTTAAGGTGGAATGACTTGACCAATTGCACTACTTCGCGAGCTATGTGGCCTTCCTATAATAAAAAAATCCACAGATCACGCAAAGATATATCTAGAGTGGTGGCCAGTGGGCCATACCATTTGCTGGAGTTGCTTGGATGTAAAAAAGAGAGAAACTCTCGTTCATTATTTTTACAAATGCGAAACCCTAACGGTCTTCCGACTCCGCAAATTTAGTGATCCCTACCTTGCCGTCCTGAAGGAACTTTCAGAGTACGGCACCACCGATCTGATATCGTACCTGAATGCTCCATTAACCTAACTTTCATTCCATGAGATCTCTTGACTACTGCGGTTGCAACACGGCGTATTCAAGCGTTATTTGAGGCTAAGACTGCGAATACCACCACTCTACCTATGTGCCACTCTATTTATGTACTGCGATGTTTCTTGTAAAAATACAGATTAAATTTTATTTTCATCGCTATGAGTAGTCTTCTTCCTTACTCTTGAAATATCCTCTTCCCTTTAGCCTATCAAATAATCTCTCTTTAGTTAATTGGACAGTTTACCCTGACTGACGCCATCAATGTGACGCACACAATCTTCCCACATTTATCTTTTTCTTATTGCAGGAACTTGAACCGCTAATCGATGGCGGTAAACCAGCAAACATAATCGAAATGAAATTTATTATATTGGAGCAAAAATATTTGGAACATTTGGATGATAGTTGTCCCCTGGATGCCCTGCATGTATTGCGCAATGAGCTGACACCGTTGCAACACAATATTAGTCGAGTCCATCAGCTATCATCGTACATGATGTGCTCAAACAATCATGACCTATATCAGCGTGCTAAATGGGATGGAAAGGGTATACTGTCGCGTGCACTTGTTATGGAACGTCTGCAGGTGTATCTGCCGCCGACGGTAATGTTGCCACCACGACGTCTTCGTGCGCTGCTCACACAGGCAGTCGAAATGCAAACACAACGATGCCCATGTCACGATATGGCATGGGAAACCAATTTACAAAATGTCTCATTGTTGGCCGATCACAGTTGCGCCACCGATGGATTTCCCATACAGACAATGCAGATTCTTACCGATCATTGTGATGAGGTATGGTATTGTAAATTTTCACCAGATGGCCTTAAGCTGGCAACAGGCAGCAAAGATGCTACTGTCATCATTTGGGATGTTGATCCATTCAAGCTGGCGGTAAAGAATCGTCGAACGTTAGACGGCCAGTCACAGTTAAGTGTGTCGTTCTTCAGTTGGAGTCCCGACTCAAAGTTACTTCTGGTCGGTGGTCCCGATGATTCGCCAGAAGTGTATGTTTGGAATGTTGACGACGGTAAACTTGTTGTCAAAGTGTCACATTCAATGGACGACAGTTTATCGTGCGGTGCATTTAATCGTGATGGCACACGATTTGTTTGTGGCGGTATCAAAGGGCAATTCTATTTGTGCGATCTAAATGGTACAATTCTTGATAGCTGGGAGGGCGTACGCATTAACAGTGTAGCTTTCCGTGCTGACAACAAAACTGTCCTGGCTGGCGACAATCATTATCGTATAAGAGGGTAAGTAACTTATCAGAATGGTAATGGTAATGAATGTTGGAATAATGTCAGCAACCTTTTTTTTTTTTTTTTTGTTTTCTGTTTTCCAGCTATGGCTTCGATAATCCACGCATCGATTTTGACATTCTTAAAGAGTCTCATCCCATTATGGCGTTCGCCATCAATTCAGCCGACCGTCTAGCACTACTTAACATTGCCACCCAAGGTCTTCATCTATGGGATCTAGAGGATAAGTGTCTGGTTCGTCGTTTTCAGGGTATCAGGCAAAGTAACTTCGCAATACACTCGTGCTTTGGTGGCATCAATGAGAGTTTCATTGCCAGTGGCAGCGAGGACAACAAAGTATGCATATGGCATATAAAACGGGAAGAGCCACTGGCCAAGCTATCCGGTCATACGAAGACGGTTAATTGCGTCTCTTGGAATCCAGTCTATCCCTCCATATTGGCGTCGGTCAGTGACGATGCAACGGTTAGGATTTGGGGCCCGAAATCCCATCAAACAAACGCATCACTAGAGAGCGATGACTGCTCGTCATGTTCGTCGTCATCATCATGGAATATGACATCATAATAGATGCAAGCGGCGTCTGATTGATGATTGATGCTAATGATAAAAAAGAAAACACAAATCTGACCCAACACCAACAAAATGTTGTTCAAGTTGTTCGCTTATTTACAATATATGTGCAGTAATGTGACGCATTATGAATTATATTTCAACAAAAATATAAAGCTGTACAGAATAAACAGAGCAACTCTCAACCTGTAACTAACATTTCAAACTGTTCTAACACACACCACTCACCCACACACACACACATTCAGAAAAATTATTTTTTTTATCAATTTTTTTTCAAAACAAAAGCATTTCGATTAAATTTTGTTAATACCTCGTATTTTATTTTCCGAATTACCTACCTCCTCTTTTAACTAACGTCTTGTATTGTCTAACTTTTTTATTAAATCTTTTTACGAACCTCTTGCATAGAAGAAGTTTAAGTTTAAGGAGAATTTTAAACGCACCTATTCCCTGACCTCTGACCAAATCAAAAATGTGTGTGACTGTAAAATAAAATCAAAGGCACCCATAACAAAAGATTATTGAGAGTAAATAAATGATAAGATAAGAATAAAATAGCAATAAAAGATTAAATTACATTAAAAAATTAACATATTACCAATATATGCAAAGAAAATCGAAACTTAATATTAACTAATATTACATTATATTATAAAAATATACAAAAACAAAATAGTTATTGTCAAATGGAATCTAATAAACAGAAATGATTAGTTGTACTAGAGTTTCCTGGAGACGAATTGTAATTAATTAGTAATCGTATCTTTGTTGTCAGTCGAAATATATTTACGTATAAATCTTTCCCTGTCCCTCTCGCTATTTGCTCCATCAATAGAAACAAAACGTTACAATTTTAATTTTCTAATTTTAAACTATTAACTGAAGTAGTAGTAAGCCCAAAAGTAATAGTTATTAACATACGAGTATAAATTGAATATTAAATGTTATTATAGATATAAACAAAGTAACAAATAAGGTTAGCGTTAGAGATTAAGGAGGAAAGTTACGCAAGAAGCAGAGAAAACAACAACAAAAAGAAGGTCTTTGCTTACTCACACATAACGTATTCAGTTACCAAGATGTATACCCCTATTATGATTAGCGAGTCGAACGTTCGACTTAGTCACTTAAAATTTTCATCCGCTTGACAAAATAAAAGAAAATTTGATGAAAAAGTATCAATTGAATCAAGCAAATAAAGAACGATGAGAAAAAATCTACAAATTGTTATTGCTATGTCAAATATAAGCGAATGATAATATTAAGTGACTTAGTCGAACGTTAGACTCGCTAACCATAATAGGTTGTGGTAATAAAAATACAAGAACATCAACAAAATGGGAATACATATTAAAATTAGGACATTCAATAACAATATTACAATTTGTGCAGAGGGCTAAAGCTATATTTAAAATAATTAACTAAATATTAAATATATAACGATATTATATAAAAAATAAAAATATATATATATATATACATACATATATAGAAATATAATATGAAACAAAAACAACAACAAAAAAGTAAGTAACCTAGAAAGCACAGATGATTACGGGAGACACACTTTGAAAATGAATAAATAATATACATTATTGTATCGAATTGCGTTAATTTTAAATTAACAAATGTGAAATGGCTTACTCTGCATTTGATTAATTTCTAATTTTCAGTATAAAAGCCATCAGGGGAAGACATGCATTTTCTCTCTCACATTCGATGTAACCATAACCGGGATTTGGAGGGGTTGCAATCCCGGACCCTCTAAGGCCTTATTTTTGTATTCGAATGACTAATATTTACACAGAAAGAACGTGTCTGAAGTCAGTTTTTCAATTCGTTAAGGTCGTCAGAGGAAAAAAAATACACAAGTGTTGTAAGATGAAAAAAAAAATGCCCATAAAGAGTAATAAAGTAGACGACTCACTTGGCGAACTGATTAATATCCTGCTTACAAGTCGGATCATTAATTCAAAACTGGGTGTGGCGTCTGCCAATAGATCTGTCTGCAGAGGAACGCCGCAAGGTAAAAGTTCTATCCCCCTTCTATGGAATTTACTGGTGAACGAGCTGCTGATATACCTGTTAAGTCAGGGTTGCAGATTGATCGCCTATGGCGGATGACGTTGCTATTGTCGTTTCAGGAAAACACCTCAGTGCCATGAAGGAACTCTTATAGAATGCTTTTAACAAGCTCACTAAATGGGAAGTTCGTTGTGGTCTGGTAGTAAACCCCCATAAAATAGAATTTGTCAGTGAACACTAGAAAATATAAAATTCCACATTTTGCCACACCCTCTATAAAGAGCACAAGCTTATCCTTCTCTAGCTTAGTTGGAAACCTAATATACAAGAAAAAGTTCGTACAGCCACAGTGGCCTTCTTCTCCTGTTCTCGCCATCGGTAACAAATGCGGTCTTCAACCCCATATCAAGCATTGGCTTTATATTTCGGTAATATGACCTAAACTTCTGTACGTACGGTGTGGTGGTCTGGTTGAAGAGAAATGTCATATCCACTAAGGATATCCGCAGCTTTGAGATCACTAGAATCAGTCCCTACGAACTCTATTTTAGCCCTAGACTGCCGATCATCTCTCTGGGAGATGAGAGATGGCAGTGAGTTCAAGATTCACCGTTATTGGGTGCCGTGGCATAGGGACATTCTGGGGAACTGCAGGGCCCTTCTACCTGAAAATGGTTCTATAGGCATACCGATTACTACATGCAAACTCATGTTAAAGGCAGGATGCTACTGACAAACCCAACCATAGACGGACAAATAGTATAATTTGTGTAGTGACAAAACAGATCTAACCAGAGCTGGGTCCAAAACGCTCCAAGTGTTACTTGGCACAGTCTTATATAGGCAAGGCTTGGTGTATTTTCCAATGATGCCTGCAGAAGCTGCATTTACGAGGAAGAGGAAGAGACCATTCTTCACCTTCTCTGAACATGCACAGCTCTGTCTCTAAAGCGTAAGCTCCATTTGGGAGCGTTCTTTTACAACGACCTCCAACTGGTTCAACGAGTAGAGCGATTAATGTGGCATCACAATGGACCTTCTATTGGTCAAGTGGGTCGGCTTCCTGCCGACAGCCACCCCACCCCAACCTAACCTAGCGGGGGTTGAAATGTGCTGGTTGCGAAGCGCTCGAGATCAGCTAGTTCAAAATAAAACTGACATTGGACGACGATCGACGAAACTGTTGATTTAAACCCTGATGAGGCTCAGCCCAGCGTGGGCACCATGGTATCAAGGAAGAAAAGAGGATGTACATGCATTTTGATAACTGTGGATCATATTGATGAGGGAATACAGAGCTTGGTAAAGCATTCCACATTCGTGTTATACGACTTAACAAAGAGTCTCTAAACCTAACAGTACGTCCGAAGGTGGGCTTATGGTTAAACTAATGAGTATTCAAAGCGCCACGAGTATTGCGTTTGAATTCATGGAGGGGCGGAATGCAAATGGCTATTTCTCTTGAGCAACGTAGATGGAAAAACCGGTATGAAAGTGACAAGCAGAAGACACTCCAGTGATGTTCAAGCGAGTAAATTGTTCTTTCAATATTTGTGTCCTCTATAAGTGTTATCGCACGGTTCTGTATTCTGTCAAGCAGAGGCGGTCTTAGGTCCACCTGACTAGACATTACAGTTATACTCAAGTTTGGGCGAATGAATGCTTATATGCTTATGCCAGATCAGAGGGAGTGAAATATTTTTTGCACCGTGTTAAGAAGCCAAGACACTTTGCAGCATTTTTTGTGCTGCATTAACGAGAGAATTACTAGTTTTTCAGATTCCTCGATGAAATTGCCATTCATAGATAATGGCTGGAGGTTACTATTTCGCTTCAAGGACAAAAGACTGCATTGGGTTTTGAAAGCGTTAAATTCGATTCTATTATGTTCCACCCCTCTTTGCTATGCTGCCAAGTTCAGAATTTAACGAGAAGCAGAAGAGGACTTGAACCAGCCAACATATCAAGACAAGGTAAGAGTACTGTCGTCGGCGAAGAAATGTATTATATAAGATTAGTTACAAGCAGGAAATCATAAATGAAAATAAGAAAGTGCGTCGGAGACATAACACAGCCCTAAGGGACACCCGCATTTATTCGGTGAATATCAGATCTCAAACCGTTCAACACAAGATGGATTAAACGGTTTGAAATATAACTTTTAATCTATCGATTCCATAAGCACGCGTTTTGGACAGAAGATCTTAGTGCCAAACACTGTCAAACGCCTTTGAAAAAAGAAGTGCTACAACTTTGCTTTCACCAAACTTGTGATAAGTCTGGGTCCACTTTTCGGTGAGATATGCCAACAGATCACCAGTAGAACATTGTCAACGGAAACGGCCATTGAGTATTCATTCAAGATATTTCATAAGCTGACGATTAATCAGCGCTTCCATGACCTTAGAAAGAGGGGACGTTAGTGTTATTGGTCGATACGAAACGAAAAGAGACATGACGTTTCGCCTTTATTTAGTGGACAAATGCTGTTTTTCAACTACTCGGGAAGTCTAGAAAAATATGATAAATAGAAAAGCTTACGCAATGAAAAACTCATCTTCAGAAGTAATGGGGAAATACCATCTGGTCCAGCGGATTTATGTATGCTGAGGTACACTTAAAACTATAGCAACTTCACAAGTACGAAGGTAGAGATAGCTGCAAAATGTGCAGCAAGTACATGGGCCTTGTCCTTAGCTCATAGCTGACAGCTGGGATTTCGTTATGAATTATTGTTGGGATTGACGACAAGTGGGATTAACGATGAGTGGGATTGACCACGACGTAGTATTTTAAATTCTTTTTACAAATGGCCAAAAGTTCTTACTACTTCTGGGACATTGTCGTATTTTTTGCCTAAATCTTTGATCATAGAGGAATTCGACTAGCCGAATTTTTACATTGCAATCATTTCTGATTGATATTATTAACAACATATGATGTTCTGAAAATCTTAGTATATATTTTTTTGTAACCAAACAACTACAAGTAGTTTTCAATGTAGAAGGAAATTCCGTTTTTAAGGTATTCTTTTAAGATGAACAACGGCAAAACGTATAGAGCTGACTGAATCTTTGATAATCGACCAACAACTGTAAAGATAAAATCTTGAAAAAAACTGCATAAAATTCTTATTGGAGAACATCGCGCCTTACCTGAGTAGACGAAAATAAACGACAACAAATGATGTCCCATTACAAGTAAATGATGAAGACTGGTACCAAATTCTGTGGTGTTCTCACGCCATACCATAATAGGCAGAATAAAAATTTTTGAAAAGTTCGCAATAGTAATCGCTTTGATAATGCAGATAACATACATTTTCAATTGCCTGGTGCTTTTTCGAACGACTAACAAACTTATAACGAGCAAAATTGCGTAAATTGTATTATCTGTAGGGAAATAAAACAAATATTAAGGATAACAACACTTTAAACGATATTGTGGCTAACCTATGATATTTTCCAAACAACAAATGTAAAACCCCTTTTCATATATTAAATCAGATGGATAAACATCGTCGATGCTCTGTCGCTTTTTTCGCCATAAGGCAAACGATTCCAGTATTAGGAGCACCAGTGAGATTTTCCAGTGGAGCTAAATTTGGTATGGAATTACCTTTGATTTAAAAACTGCGCTGCATACTTTTACTTACCTTGAAATCGCGATTGTAGAGTACATGCCGGAAGGCCTTATCTGACAAAAGGACCGAATCAACCAAAATAATGACTGGTTCGAATTCAATGTATTTGTCTGCAATTTGATGGCATTTGTCCTAGAGAGAACACTTAATACAATTTTTGAACGTAATTAAATATAAAAAAATCTACTTGGCGTTCTTACACAGTTGATAGTTTTCACGGATGCGCTGTATTTTTTGTACAGCTCGCGAATGGAATTTCCACAGTTTATGCATATAAAGTGATTATCGTTTTTAAGGCTGGAACCGGGTTTTTTCATTTTTTAAAAACAATTTAAATTTACGTAGAATGTTTAGTAAACAAAATCACAAATAACAGGAACAGCTGATCCTGATACCTACACCTGACATTTGAAATATGGTGTAGCATGTAGTAAACATGGCCGAGTGCTTTTCAAGTTTTATTGAATAGGTTTCGATTCAAGTTTGGGATGCACTGAAGCAAAATACGATTTGGGTAGTGCTCTAACAATAGGTGTATGTTTTTAAAGTCTGAGATAACATTGTAATATGTTAATTTTATTCTCTGATCAGTTCTGTTAGAACAAAAAAATTCCTGCTGCGTTGTTTTTTGTATCAGAAGACATTTTTTATTTCTTACCTGAATGCTCGACATAAGTCGACATGTCATGTTTAAAGAAACAAACAACTACATAGCGTTGGGCGCATTCGAATGATATAATCGATTATACTCAATTATGGGAATGTCTCGAGATATCTCGATATATACCTCAAAATACCTCCCAAAAGTAAACCAAGCCACCAAAAAACCTTCAAAAGACTCCAAAGTACAACCAAGATGCTGAAAAACGTTGAGTAGTTTAGGTACTGGATATTCGGTTGATCAGCACTTCGTAGCGTAGACAGCTGAAAAATTAAATCATCAATATCCCCCTCTACTAAACGTGCCAAAAGATATATAATTTCAAAAATTGTTGGTAATCTCTCAGGTTGAATAAAGAAACAGACCTAATGTTTAAACTACTAATGTCGTATTTTGTTTTGTTTTAGAAATCTGCGCTCGAGGTCAGATTTTTTCTCGAAGAAACGAACATGAAAGCCTAGAATCTCTTGTTTACCATGTTTAGTTGCATGTGTTGTTGTTGCAGTGTTAATAAAAAGAGAGGTAAATCTCCCAAAATATTAAGATCTCTTAGAGGGGAAATCCGATCTACCGTAGATTGGTTATTTGGTAAAAACGAACAACTTGACAGCCAAAAAATCAGTTTGCGCTAGATTTTTTGTAAAAAAAAAACAAAATTTTAAATTGTATTTGCGTGAAACGTGAACAGACCTAACAAATGTCATATTTGGATAAAATTTACAGCAGTCATCTCTTTTTGACTACTGTTTTCCTTATTCCTTCGGTCATATGCTAAACTACAGATATTTGGTCAGTCATGTGATAGAACTGAAAAGTTTGTGAATAAATTCGACGTTGTCTTTTTTTTTAATTATTATTTTCTGTTGCTTTGCACAATTTATATTTGTTATTATATTTACTATTGCAAAAATGGTAGCCTCTTTTGTTGCTCCATTGGTTGTTACTTGCTTTTGGGCAATCGTTGGAATAATTTGTCCGTTTTTCGCCAAGGGACCAAATAAGGCGTAAGTAGAAGATCATTTGAGGACACACGAATAAACATTAAAATGTGAGCTTGTATTCTTTTATTTATAGAATAACCCAATGTTGCCTAATGTTGATAGGCGCAACCTGTTGGCTCTTGTAAGTTTCAATATTTGAAGAAATTTCGCATAACTCATATCGCATTTTCCTTATGTAGTTGGCTATGTTGTTACATGACGCAAATGAATCCACTTATTGGACCCAGACTAGCAAGGAACGAAATCATGATCATCGCCAAGGAATGGGGCAATCCAATCACTGATGTTATTGATATTGTATATCACTAATTTTCATTTCCAAGATTTATTTTGCCCTTTTTACTTTCTAGTATTTTGTATAATCAGTTTTAAAAATCTACAATTACAATATTTCTGTCCACCAGTGATATTTCTATTTCACAAATCAAAACTTGTTATACAACTATATGTACCACTTTTGTGTGCCTTAGCATAAGAAGAAAAACTATTACTAAATTGCAACAAATAGCCTCAAATTTGTCCTGGTATTTTTACCTTACTATAACGCTTTTGCGATGTATTCGGTGCACATATACCTATAATAAGCAATTTTCTAAAAGTTTTTTGTCGTTCTAAAAATTAACTTAAAATAAATATGTACACACTGAAAAAGGATCGAATAAAAATAAATCGTAAAACTGCATAAGTTTTTACGTTTTAATATGTAGATCTATAATTTTTCAAAGCTTGTTTCTTTACAGAGGTGAGACGAGAAAGTAGAAATATAATTTCAATGCATTTTTACACTGCAAAATCCAGACTATAAGCCCACAAAACTCTGATTTCAATAAATACCTTGCTACATGTCATTAATCCACTTGAATTGACAAAAAAAAGTTGCCTATCAAGGCATTGGGCCAAAGATCGTCAACACAACAACAGGTTTGAGATTGGATCACCTGGATCCACTTCTTACATTTGCTTTATTTTGTTTTGCCTTCAGAGTGGTCCTCCCGGCAAGCCTACTCTGCAACCTACTAATTATAGGCGGGATCGAATCGAACCCAGGTCTCAAAATCTGTTACTGCTCGGTCTGCAATTGTCCGATCCGAACGCACAGAGGCTGCGTGCGTTGCAACCGTTGTACTAACTGTTGTCATCTGCGGCAATGCTCAGGGTAACACAGTGCCAACGATTATTACAACCGAAGTCGTTGGCACATGCTGCTCCCAGGGAGCTTCACAACAACCACCCCCCCCCCCACCATTCAATTAGTTAATTCCTTTAAGATCCTTCAGTGGAACTGTAATGCCTATGAAACAAATAAACAGAGATCGCCCACTATCATCATATTTGGCTCTAAAACCGGTGTCCGGTCCTGGCCAAAAATCACCCGATTTTGAGCCAATGTCATCCAGTTTGACATCCCGCCCACTATATGTTTCGCAATAATTTCTAATTGCTGCCGTACGGGAGATCAAAATACCCAACTCATACTCATTGACATCTTTTGAAGGTTATCAAATCGACAGATCCGACAGAGGCGGGGCGCTCGCTTTTATTCTTCACCAGAATGTGTCCTACAAATACATCTGCCAGCAACCCTCCCCCGATCCTCATCTTGAGACAATGAGTATTTCAGTTAGCACTGGAGATTTCGAGTTATTACTCACCAATGTTAACATACCCCCCGTAAACAGCACAATAAATGGTTATCAACCATATTAGAAGAAACTGACTTTGTCACGAAGATTTTCCCACCAGGATCACCGCTACGTGCTCTAGCTCGCCTGATATCACAATAGCCAGCAATTTGCATTAGGTTCCCTTTTATGGCAAGTAGCACAAGCTCTGGTCAACGGTCTTTCTGTGAAATCTAAATCTCATGTGTTCTGTTGCTGCCACCGGTGCAGATGTAAACAAGGTCACACATAGGATAAATTCCTACATGACAGAGCTATCTAAATTTTTCAAGAAGAAGAAACTCTACCTCGCCTCCCAAAAGCCACCTGCTACGCTGTTCACCTCTTGGACTGAGGAAGTCAGGCTATCACTTGACATTCGTATTAACAACGAAACCATCCCTACAGTTAATAATCCCAAAAATTTTAGGAGTCATATTCGACAACCTCCTTACATTCTGTAATAGGGTTTTAAGAGCCCTAGCCGGAACTGCATGGGGTAAGGATAAAGAAGTCCTTATGACGACGTATACAGCTATTGGCCGCTTAATTATTAACAACGCCGCTCTCATCTGGACTTCATTTTTAAGTGAATATAAAAAAATGGAATAATGTCCAGTCCAGACAAAATACAGCCCTTCGCATCGCCACTCCATAACTAACCACGATAATCATTATGACGAAACGTCCATGCTTCCTGTCAGGCAACACAATGAACTGTTGTCAAAGCAGTTTCTGTTAGCCTGCCACAATCCCGCACACCCAGTTGACGATATTACTGTCAGTGAGATGCCTCCACGCTGCATGCATCAAGACAAAAACTGCATAAACACCTGTTGCCGCGGCCTCTTTTCTTGGTCTGCCAACATAACTCGATGACTATACACCCCCTTTAGTTCATCTAATTAGTAAGTTCCTATACCTATCTTCTATCTGCTTTGCTTAATTTAAGTACTGTGAATGAGAGTTTAATGTTTGGAGGGTTTCCTCTTGATTACGTTCCAGGCCTAGAGTTGTTACAACACCATATACTTAAATGACTATCATTCCTACACTTATACTGCCGTCAATTAGAGCTCCAATGCCTAGCCTATTTCTTTAATAAGCCAACTCGGTTTGCATATGATTGATGGAAAATAAAACCAAAAATACAACTTTTTCAAATCGGATTACGACTTTATTTTCGTTATACCAGATATGCAAAAAAAGATGATGCGGCAACTCGCCATTGGAGTGTCAGTCCGACGATCATTTGCCGCACTATGTCTAATGAAAACATATTTGTATACTCGTCACCATAAAGTCAATCTCTTGTCGAAATTATTTAATCGAACAGTCCGAAACCCATATCATCGTCTTCCTCCTCTTCAGACTCTTCTTTGACTGGTTTCTTGTCTTCAGCAGCTGGTGCCGCAGCGGCTGCCACTGGAGCAGCAACAGCAGCAGCAAACTTGCTTGGATCCTTAATGTACTCCTTGATGGTGGTGGCTTCCTTGAACTCAACCTCGGTGGTAGCAGCAATGGCCAATAAGTTTTTGAAACCATTGGCAATGCTGTGTGGTGCCGAAGCGATTGTTGGATATCCAATCTCCAAACAGACGGCAGCCAAGTTGGCGACTCCATTTTGGAATTTAGCACGAAGATCTTCGGGCTTGATGTCCAAGATATCAGGCGAGAAGATTGAACCAGAATCGTACACTTGGTTAATAAGCAATCCGTACGAGAATGGCGAGATGTTTAACATGTTGAGTAAAGTTGCTTCCGAAGCACCGACTTTATCACCAGGCTTTAAGATTGGGACATCATTAATGATTTCAATTGTACCCTTCGAAATTTTGGTGGGAATTGAAAGAGCCTGGAAGAAAGAAGTCTTCTCCGGACCGAGACCAGTATTTTGAGCTGGAATTACGACTTGCAATGGAGCAATGGCACCAGCACGGGCTGGAGCACGAACTTTACTTTCCACCAGCTTGTCACGGATTTCAGCCAAATCTCCCTTTGTGAAGACAAATCCAACATTGCCTTTGATGTGCGGCAACAACTTCTCCAGCTGGGCATTGTTCTCCAAATGACCACGGATTGCTTTGCGCATCATGGTATTTTTGCCCATGAGAACTACACCCAAGCCACGAAGGGAGGTACGGATGTTTTGCATCTGCTTTGAACCGACATTGTCAGCCCCTACGATGAAACATTTTGGGTATTCATCGAACAATTCCTAATGGAAATAAAATAGACACAAAAACTTGTATTAGTGCTTTCTCAATGTAAATATAAATAATTATTTTATTTTAAGCAATCAGACAGCATTTTTTCAACTTCTAACGAACCAGGATACATGGGTTCAGCTATTTCTAGCCGTTGCATCCAGACGATTCATATTCAGACGTAAATTTTTGTCATCATTTAAACAAAATTTATATCTTTTCATTTATGCAAATAAACTTACGATCACTTTAAGGAAATAGCTAGCTTTCCATGCTGCTTTGTTCTCCCTAACCATCTTCAGCAGTTGTAATTAGGGACTCGTAAAAGAATTTAAGAACTGAAATAAGAAAACCAATATATTTGTAAGTACGATAAACATCAATTTAATACACAATTAATTTAATATATAAATGGATTATCAAATAATCTGCGGATTAAGATGCACATAAAACATAGCAAACTTCGAACTCACCAAAACACTTCCACGCGATACGGCGACTTTGACTAAAATGGACGAATACATTTTATTTTACCCACTACGTTCCTACGTGCTACGTAGCAATTTGCTTTCGCTTTGACATATCGCCATATTGCTTTGTGTACAAAATCCAATAATGAAAATGGCGCTCGGCAAAGTAGCGATATGGAATATCGTTTATCGAAATCATCATAGAAATATATTGTGGATTTTGTTACTGAATTTTTCTTCGACAATATAATATTGATAGTCATTTCGATTAATTTTTTTACTTTAAGGCTGTTTCCAAAACGATGACTTATTTCAGATTTATTGACTTATTTGCCACCATTATATAAATAAGTCAGTAAAATCGTCCGAATTGATTCCATATATTTACATTGACAACAAAATCAAAATAAAAATTGTGTCTCTGTAACACATCTTTGTAATTTTAAAATCCAAATAAGATTTTCTAAGAAGTCACCTGGCGAGTAGACTTATTTGAATAAGTTAGGTTCCACAAATAAGTCTTTGATTTAGAAACAGCTGCGTCCAAATCTTATTTATTTCGGCAAAAGGTAAACGTTTGGGAGGGAAATTAGCTGTTTGATACCGCCTCCAATGAAGAATTAGATTATAAATTAACAAAATGCTATTTTTAAAAAAGATGATTACAGCCGATAACTTTTTTTACCTTTTACCTATGTTATCGGTGTTTTTTTTCCCAACACGGTAAATCGAACTCAGAAAATGCTTGTGCAATTTTGCATAACACTGGTGTCTCGATTTGCGTCGCGTAATGGTTTTAAGAATTGTGGACGATAAACGAAATAACGCAAACTGTGGTTTTGTTTCGAATTCAAATTTAATTTGGATTGCGTTTTATTTTTTGAGCATCATGTGGAACCTATTTGTTCGACTTTATAGCTAGCTTCATGCTGCTATGAATGAAAGCGTTTTAAATCGCAAATTATTATGCAAAATAAAAGATTATTTCTTAAAGAATGATTAAATAAAGTACAACTATGAAGAAAAACGATACACGACGCGCTTAGTGTATCTTGTGTTTTATTTATGCGTTCTTCCGTATACGTGCAACAAAGAACATCGAAATGGAAGCCAACACCGAGAGTGTAAAGCAACATTATACTATCATTGTTCAGCCTACGTGCAACAAGAAATATCAAACGACTAAAAAACACCGAAGGGAAGACGACCGTCTTACACGTCAAAACATTATCACCTTTTTCGCATAATCACATTTAAGGCTAATTTATTCATGTATAATCCGTTGCTATTCAATTAAAACCAAAATCAACATAGATTTTTTTCTATAATTGAAAACATTTTTTTCACTAACATTTATTAATATATTTTGTATATTTTGAGTTTAAACCTAAATTATAAAAGTATTAGTAGTTTCCTAATTAAAACAATACAGATAGCTCTTGTTTGCGAAACGAAGACGTTAAAAATATTTAGGTGTGGGCACAGCACGAATTTCTTTTACGGACGGGATCGGAATCTTTTTCTTTTTTTTGTTTTGTTTTATTTCTTTATTTTTTTTTGTTTAAATTTCTTTAACAAACTGTTAGTTCTCCTAAATGCTATACTTTTTGAGTTATTTGCAAAAACTCGAAAAACTGCCCAAGTAAACTGTCACTTCTGGATGTCAGATTTTCGTAAAAATCAACTGAATGACTGAACTTATAATTTATGTAAAAAGCTTAAATATGAATTTTCGTCCCCATATGATCAGCCGTCTGGGCTACAGAGTGGACAGAGACTGACAGACAGAGAGATTTTATTTTCGCTTTTTCTGAATCATGAGATACGTTAATGGGTTAATCTGAAAAAATCCCGTGTTCGAAAATTTTCATGATTACTATACTTTCTATGTAAAAGAAAGTAAAAGGTAGCAGAAATGTAGGGAACGATAAGTTTTTAAGCAGCGTATCGATAACTATTCGATGTGACCGCCTGAGAACATATTTTCAATTATTTTACTTTAACACACAATCCTAAATATGTTGACTTGAGGGCAAATATGAATAATTGTAACGGATATCAAAAGCAGTCGTGGCCGAGCGGTTAAGGCGTCTGACTAGAAATCAGATTCCCTCTGGGAGCGTAGGTTCGAATCCTACCGACTGCGAAGAGCCATTATTTTTTTTCTTTTCATTAAATGCCTTGAACGCGCAATGGTCTGTCGCGTCAAACTCATTGAAAAACTTTTAATAATTAAAGTGTCCGTTTTTAGCCTTCTATTTTTGGTAACTTAGGTTTCATTTCCTCTACGCAAAAACAGAATCGTTAATACTCGTACCACTATTTTGGTTGCATAAAATTTTGAAAAGTGAAATACCCCGTGGCTCGTTACAGTACGGCGTTTTGTAAGTAAAAAATGATTGCTAATAAAATGTACACAATGTTCTTTGATTATTTTTCCTGATAAGATGATCCAATCGACAAGGTATAGAAATATTCATTAGAGTACTGATACACTGAAGAAATTAGTTTCCAGAAAGTTTTGTTGAATTAATATAATACTTAAAAGCTGTTCTACAATTTAAACGAGGTTGTCCAAAAATATTACCACCCATATGGTACCTATACCTACGGAAATGTGTGAACGAGCTACGGCCAGTATGGTGAAAAGACTTCGCACATGCATTGGGAACCAAAAAGCACAGGTCGAAGGAAATACGTCATTAGATTCGTACTTTCTACCTACAGTCATTCTTTTTAAACAACAACCGCTATCTAATAGTCAGGTCGGGTACTTTTTAGATTGGTTGTTATACTTGTGTCTCGTTATGCCTGTCTTACGGTCTTAATAATCTCGTATTTAAGATGAAGTAAAATGGTTTAATTTTTTTAGTGTCTCCAAGTCAGGATAAAGTCAGAAAGTCGTAGCTGTGCCCTCTCGTAACAATCAAATATCAGTTGGAGCAATCGATTTAAGATATCTGTTATACCTACTCGTAGTAAAATTGTGATAACCCATTAGTTTCATCTTACTATAAAGGAGTGTCTGGAAACGATGAACGTTTGAACCACCAATATAGCCGGATACCCATTAATTAACATTGTTCCTCTCTCCAGAGGTAGTTGTCCGAAGAGTGGTGGAACACCTCCGAAATCGTTGGGATTACTACCTCAATTGGGGGTTGAAGATCAACGCCAACAAAGCGGAACTCATCTGCTTCCGCTTACAAGCAAAAAAAACATGAAGAAGAAATTTCGTAAGCCGGTGCAGAGACTTAGAAATCACCCTTCCGGACTGCACGATAATAAGCACCAAGTCAGAGACAAAGTACCTGGAAATAAACATCACCGAGAGGTTTAACTTAACAATCAATAGAGGGTCCAAGAATTTTTAAAGTCTGACTTACATTTTGTATTATTTTGACGGGTTGACGGGTTGGAAACACATCCAAGTCCGGAGATGCAAAGATTGAGAATCGAGGAAATTGAGCTAAAGTCACCGGTATATATACATCAGAGGATTCACAGACGCTAGATTTGATGAAATCTTCAATAACCAAGACGTATACTTCTACGAGAGGGCCCGTAATCTCAGAGGTTGAAGATCGCCCTGTTTATACGCCCCTTTCTGTTTGTGTTTTTATTCCATTTTAAAATTATTGTTTTTAATGAAATTTCTTTGAATAAAAACACGTAGTAGTTAAGTAGTCAAAAATGTTGTTTAATTATAAGCAATACAAAATAAATTAAGACAATGTAAGTACGTCGGGCCCCTATTGTTGAGCTGAGCTGATACTTATTATAATTAGTTATACGTTTAGTTTTAAGTCAAAATTGTAAATTTTATAAATAAATAATAAAATATCTTAATCTTAAATGAACGGTTGAACTTATTGCACCATTTGAGCGGAATTTTCCTTGGACGGTTTTTATGGTCTCTTCTCAATTTTTGTGGCGAAACATCATTAGCAACATGGGTTATACGAAAAAAGCAAGGAAATGGTCCAACATAAAACTTATTAAGAGGAAATAGATCGGACACACATTGCGTAGACCTACGAAAAAATTCAGTAAAACCTGGACTGGAATGGTGATCTTAAAAGAAAAAAAAACCAAAAAAAAACTATGTCCACATGCTCCAAATGCTGTATCAGGAATTATGATGATGATGATGCAGGAAGGTATATATGCAAGTTTGTTGATTAAAAATTAAATATTTAAAATAGATAACAGTGTAGCTATTTTGCTTTTGGTTGTTGTATCATTTTCTGTTGTGCAGAATATATTAGTCATAATATTGTTAAGGCATGCGTAAGCAGCTTCTTCCCTTTATATTGAGAGTTATTGCTAGCCGTAGTATTATAGTAGGATTGATTGATTGATTCTTTTACATAGTAAAAGGAAGTATAGTAATCATAAAAATTTTCGAACTCGGGATTTTTGCAGAAGTAAAGCACTTAGGAGAAAGTGCAAAAGAAATCTAATAATATACCCATTACCGTATCTCCTGAGTCAGAAAAAGCGAATTTAAAAAAATTGTGAGGGGCCAGATGATTTTGATGGATGAATCTGACAACCGGAAGTGACAGTTTACTTAGTTTTTCGAGTTTTTGCAAATAACTCAAGAAGTAAAGCACTTAGGAGAAAGTGCAAAAGAAATCTAATAATATACGTTTACTGAAGATTCCGGTCCCGTTTCTAAAAGAAAGTCGTGTTGTGCCCACATCTCGATTTTTTAATCGATTTTGAGGTTAAAATATCATAAATGTAAACACAAAATTATAAATAATAAATAAATAACGAAAATCTTAAATTTTATAAATAAAAGAGGAAGTTGTGGGCTGCTCTTTTTTTAACTGATTTAGTATCAGTTTGGTTAAAACAAACGAAAAATATAAGAGCAGAACAGCAACAATTTTAAGTTTTCTTATTTAACTAATATAACAATTTAAAATATGCAGTACAAAAGTTGTATAAAACTGGAGTCTTTTAAGTTGCCCTAGTTAACTAAATTAACAATTTAAAATATGTAGTAATAGGTTATTTTCGATTAGTCAAGTGAATTATATGGTCTACCAAATTCTTGCTCATTGTTTCTTTAATTAAATTTTAAATTATGATTCATTGAATATTATCTTTTCTTTCTCTGTATCATTTGATATAAAATAAATAGAAGACGTGGCAACATCGTACATATTATTCGCTATGGATTCATCAAGAACCGGCTCAACATCATCAACAAGTTCTCAGCGCTCACCCAACCGTGATACACATAATGTAGTTGCCCAAGAATGGATCGGAGCCTTCATGTTACTCTCGGTGACCAAGAGTTATGGATACGCTTTCAAAATCTAACAAATGAGATGATCGTTACAAAAAATGGCAGTTAAGCGAAGGAAATGGTTTTTGTACAGTCGTGTCCTCTTTTCTTTTAGTTTCTGAAAATTAAGGATAAATTACTTGGAAAACTGTGGTTTTCAAGGTATTTTCTGAGGAACGTAAAAAATTTTGCTGAACAAACTGAACTGCTTTTAATTTCGATCCTTGCTCCTGTCCAGCTATTCGTTGATTTATTCTGCGTCCGTCTGGCTTTTTGTTGGAATAGTTTTGCATATGTCTGAGACCCTGCCAGTTTTTGCATTTGATGTCGGAGACTGGAAAACATTCAGGGCACACGAATGCATATTTGATGATTAAAATCCCTCAGAGGCTATATGTGTAAGTTCCCTTCGAAGGATTTTTCCACATGGTTCTACATCATAGTCTCGTATAACTTTCTTGCAGAGGAGTCGAGATTATTTAAGTATTTATAAAATTTAAAATAGAGAATATGTTTTTATAATAATTAAAAAATGCATTCTTTAACTTTTTTCCTTTTTAATTTTTTAATGTTATATAATAGCATTGCGTTAAATTGCTACTATATAACATAAAGCCTATGAATCCTTTGACTAATATCAATTAGATGAAAACTTTTAAGTCTTCTTCTGGTCTAAATGAGACCAACACTATATATACTATACGTATTCGTTAAGTATATAAGCACGAGTAAGTAAGTGATCACTCGCTCAACATTTGCAAATAATGAAGCCATAAAAGTTTTTAAATTTGACAAACGGTTCACTGACTGACACACACTAAATTAGTTCCATATTTCTTATTAAAACGAATCCGATCTGTTGTTAGTTTCAATCAAAAGCACTGATTTCGAATGGTGCTAGAATTTCTAAATTTGCAACAAAACAAAATTCAATTTACGATCTATCCACCAACCGATCTCAGTTCTTTATTTTGAAATTTCGTTTCGTTTGATGTGTATGTGTCGGATTATCCTGTTTGACTTCTTATTAATGAATGCATTGAATGCACAAAAAACTTCACTTTAAATATTCCAAAAGTACTGTACGAGTTTTTTTTTTACTGATAGTATATCCTTTTTATTATCCTTCACAACAGTTTATTTATTATGCCGCTGCAGTATATTGTCCAACGTATGGGTATAATGTCACTGTTGCAACTGCTACCATGTCAGTCGGAGACAGAGGTTTAAATGTGAAAAACCAGTTACAGCTGAGAAGTCTTTTACAAAAGACCACCACAATTTTCACCCCTGCGTTCAAGGTAAACTTATCATAAGACGCAGAGAAACAGACAACAAGAGAGATGATGTTTTGTATGCCACACGCATTTTGTGGTATGAACTATGATGTGGTAAGTGGCAATAATATGCAGAGCGGATGAGGCGCACTGATGGGGACATCGCTAAAATGCTTCTTTTGTGTTGAAAATATTGTTGCAATTTTTACACTCTCCTTTGACGATCGCTTATTATTTATCATCGTTGTTACCTCGATCTAATTTATCGTTGGACTGCATTGGACGATTAAATGACAATAGATTTACTTCAAATTGCCTTTTCACTTCAAATTATATTTTGGTAACATTTGAATCACTTAAACAATCAGATTATATTCTAATCTGGTCCTAAAAGATCATTTTAGAGAAATCGTACAGCTAAATGGTCTTAAGTGTCGTTCTTAGAAGGTATATAGGTATTAACGTTCTAATGCCTCCGCCCGCCTCTAGCCAGGGTATGTATTATCACTTACAATTCCTAATGCAGCTTATAGTCGATAAATTGATTTAAACGTTAGTCTTTGTTTCGGAGCTGTAGTGCTTTGTATGTGCTAGAAACTCTAGTTCAAGTTCAAAATTAACTGCAAAAACACGAAAATAAATATTTTTTGCTAAACACGATTTTTGTAAATGAAAAAATTATAGTATACTAGCGGAAATACCCGGCGTTTCCCGGCTGTCCCAACCCATTGACCCCCACCCAAGTTAACACCCGCCCACTGACGCCATGCCCACATGACAATTGTAGCAGCCAATAGCAGCATGGAATCAGAAATACGCGCACGGTTGCTTACAGCCAACAAAGCCTACTATAGTCTGTCAAGACTCTTCAAATGCAGGTATTTAACCATCACAAGCTGCTGGTGTGTTATACAATGGTCATACCAGTAATTACATATGGATCCGAGACGTGGGTGCATAGGAAAAAGCATTCTGAACTCTTAGCCGCGTTCGTGAGAAAAGTCTTACTTCCACTTCCACTTCCAAATGTTTACAAAAAGTGTTGTGAATCGGAGATGATATAAAATTTGAAAAAAAATCGGGTACTTTTTTTTATAAAATTTGTATGGGTGACACCACCCCCCAAGTGGTCCGATCACTCCCAAACAGAAAGTGTTGTCCATCGGAGATACACACATCCGACCCCGAGGCCCGAGGTGCCCCAAATTTTAATAGAAAGTCACCGGAAATAAACATGTGTGCAAAATTTCAATAAAAATGGGCTTTGGGAAGTGGGTTAAAAATTGATCAGAAAATCTGAGCCACGGGCACGCGAAGTTAATATGGAGAATTTAAAATTAAAATTGTTCTTGTAAATGTAACCAAAATATGCGCCTAAAAGTATACTGCATTTCACTATCAAAACACATGCGAAGCACTATGCTTTTTTGGTTAAAAATAATATCATTATTTTGTGATAACAACATCAATAATTTTCTGACTTCGTTACTAATAATGCCATGATCGTGTAATATGCCTTTGTCGATGACAGAGTTTGAGTAGTAGTAGAGAATTTAATAACAAACATCAAATAGTATCGCTGAACACAGGCACACTGTCATTATAGTATGGCGTGATCTGATGACGCTTGATGGCATGATTGTTAAAAATTTTGTATGGGAGCCCACCAACCACAGGGCTCGATCACTACCAAATTTTAATAGAAAGTGTTGTCACCGGAAATATACACGTGTGCAAAGTTTCAATAAAATTGGGCTTTGGGAAGTGGGTTAAAAATTGATCGCAAGATTCCACCACCGAACGAACAAACGAACGACAAAACCATTTTTTTTTATATAGTAACTACAACGGATTTGCACCCCACCCTTATAATGCATAGCACAGTGTGGGCGCGTTAGGAAATTAGGGAGAGGAAAACATGAGACCTCTATGCACAAGTGCCTTAATTCAGACGCGATAAGTTAATATAGAGAATTTAAAAACAAGGAGAGAAGACGAATCCAAAAAAAATTTAGTTTTAGAAAATCGGAGAAATTTTCATAGTCTTCAGTAAGGAATCGTGTCTCATTTAATAAGATGATCGAGGATCCTTACATGGGACACGGCTATTGTTTAGAATATTTTTTTGTTTTGCAAAACTTTTGCTTCAGAAAGAAATGAGTGATGTCGATTGAGATGCGTCCAAGATTATTACCTGTGCTTATATTCTAATACCACTCACCACATACACAAATCGCCCTTTATATCAAGTAAGCAATTTGAATTAATAGGAGCAAAATATTTAAATGGTGTTATAATCCCAGCTAGATCTGCACCGCACCCGGCTTGTCCAACTTATTTATTCTATAGGAACAAAACTGACCGAAGCGAAACGATTCCATCTGTTGTCGTTGCCTAAACTCATCTTGGGTTACAAAAAATGCAAGACAACGCAAGGTGTTGTCCCTCATCAACAAATAACACAAAAAAGAATGAAGATGTCGCATAATGACGAACCTTCGTAGTTCGAAGAGAATGGAAAATCTGCGATCTCTTATAGTGGCCATCATCATCATCTCACCATATCAGATTCAAATAAAGATGCATTGCATTGACAAACGCTTCTTCTTTCTATGCTGGCAAATGTCCATATCTATATAATAGAAGTTGGAGATGGTACAACGCAATTCTAATAATAAAACACACTACGAAACACTAAGCGATGAGGACTCATTTTATTTTAATTTGTTTGTCTACTTTCAAAAGCATTGATGTGTGGATGGGATGTCTTGCCAAAAGATATCCTATTACCATTCCCAGTTACAGATGGAATTGGCTCTTATGTTGCTTTTGCAACAGGTTCGCTGCTTCAATGGTGTACACCAGATTTACCGTTTTAAACTTCTTATGTCGAATACGCAAGCAAATAAACAACAACAACAACAACAACAGCAACAACAAAAAAACAAAATGGACGCTAAAATCTCTTCCGGATTTGAAATCTTTTGTTTTTTTATTTTTACTGCTTATTAACTGTTAAATCCACTCTGATTGTTTGATTGCCTAGAACTGGCAACAAATTAATTTTTATTTATTTTTAAGAAATCTCTTTAGAGGTTCGTTCCGATCTGATGAAATTGCAATTTCTATCACTTGTTGTGATTCGATGAAAGCAACATGAGTTGAATAACTATATATATAAAGAGTGAACTAAAAATCGTATAGATGAATAAATATTGAGTTGACTGTAACAGCGCTGGAAACGATATTTGATACTCAAGTAAAAAAAAATACGAAAGTATGATGTACGACGTACCAGACAATGCGGTTGACAATAATTCCAATATGTAGGCAGTCATAGATTTGAATGCAACGTCAATTAACTTTATACACATACATCTTCGTAGTCATATACTAATTACCAAAAGCAAACTTGTTCATCTAAGAATCCAAGTTCATTGTTTATTAATAAATATGTAGCAATAACAAACAATGAAAGTTAATCATTCACACGAGTTCTTTTTCATTTTAAATGTTTCTATAGCAAGGGTGTCCTGTCCTGGTCTTCTAATCTATAGTAATTAATAATGTGCATGGACTCTAGATTTAGAGGTTTCATAACAACATGAAGGAAATGTGCATTTACCCCAACTGGGGTCGCAAGATATTTTATTGCGGGGTCATTAGTGGGAAAATTGCATTGCAGTTCACAGTGACGGAGCGGCTGCAATGACGGGAAATTTAAATGGACTTCTGCCTAATATTTAAAATAATAAATTCACAGATTTTGTAATTCATAGGAAAGCATTAGTGGCTAAAAAGAAATTCCTCCATTCTGCTGACTCTATAATGAATTGGGATCGGAGTATGAGAACCTTTTTCTGCATGTAGTGGTAAGATGGCTTCTAAAGGCAAAACAGTAATTCTTCTGAAAGACGAATGTTTGTCTTATAAAAACCAAATTATGGCTGATTATTTCTGCAATAAAGTGGGCGCCGTGGCTTAGTGGAAATGCGCGTGGATACTGAGCAGGAGGTTCGTGGTTCGAATACCAGTAATACCAAAAGTATATTTCACAGTGTCCCACCTCTCGCGAATGGGTGACAAACGTTCCAAAAGTAATAACTTGTCACGGAAAGCTTCTCAATTCGCCGTTCGGAACCGGCCTTAAATTGTAGGTCCCTTCCATTTGTGTCCAAAAAATATGCATACGCAACACAAATGGTCGCGAGAAGCTATGCCTTGGACCGCAATGGTCTGTCACGCCGAATATTATTATTATTATTATTTCTACAATGAAATCTGGATGTTGAAACTGTGTTATATGCGGCAGATATATTTGATTTATCACTTGAGGGTTAAAATGTAAATCTAATATATAAAAATGGTGTGTGTATTGTTTGAGATTGCCTTTCTCCGAAACCAGACATCGCAGGAAGCGGAAATTTTCACCATAGATTAGGATTTTAGCGGTTTGGGTTTTTGTTTTCGTTTGAACTCTCTAAGTGGCGCTGTTGTCAAAATATAACGGTTTTTTTGTTTCTCAGCAACGAAGCATCTTAGGAACTTCAGATTTTAACCATAGGTTTGTTTCATTGCTATTTTGGTTTTTGGACCTGATAGATGGCGCTGTTTCCAAGATATAACGGTTTTTCTGTTTCTTAGTAACGAAGCATCTTAGGAACTTAAAATTTTAACTATACGTTTGTTTCGTTGCTATTTTGTGAAATTTGGACCCGTTAGGTGGCGCCGTTTTCAAGATAGTAGTTTTGACATTTATTTAGTTTCATTACAACACGCACAAGAATACATCGTAGGACGCCAAATTAAAAATAAAATTTATAATTAATCGTAAAAAAACATTATTACACAAAATAACTGTTTTTATATTATGCACATGAGTCACGAAAACTGCATTTGTTTGATTAGTAGTTATTTTATTTTACACACAAGGAATGTAAAATGATAATATCATAAACTAAATTTTATGAAATATTTAAGATATATTATTGGCAGGTAGGGGAAAGTTATAAGTATAGATGGAAGGGGAGAAAGATAAAATTTTAACATGAGATTTACAAACGTATTTTTAAAAAAATGTCAACGTAAATTATTGGCAGGTGAGGAAAAGTTATAGGCTATAGTACTCCCGTCACCCCTGGGGTTCATGTGTGCGGGTAGCAAAGCGCCCGGGAACAGCTAGTGTTATTATATTTATACCATTAAATAAATAGTTTATTTTTGAAAAAATTAAAATTTGGAATCTAAATATCATTAAAAACAAAATTGATATTTTTAAAAACTTTTATTTAACTTTTTAACTCTACCACTTTTTGTCTGTATTTTCAACTACTTTCAGGTCCTTTTTAACCACCTTCCACACGACCTAGAGAGCTGAGTGACTAAGTCCAATTTTTGATATTCCACGTGTGACGCGAAGCGCTTTTCGCGAGTGATGTGTGGATATTTTCTTTTTATCGACTTCTTTGAGCTCCGTTTTAACCACCTTTCACACGACCTAGAGAGCTGAAATGTTGTGAGTGTCTAACACCCAAATATCATTTTTGATATTCCGCGTGTGACGTGTGTCGCGTTTCGCATGTGGCGCGTGTGATGGTTAGAAATTCCGCCATTTTCTCGTTTTTTGGGTCCTTTTTAACCAACTTTCGCACGACTTAGAGGGCTGAAATTTTATTAGCAGCTCAATGTCAAGGCCAAATTTTAATGAGGCGTGTCGCTAGTCGCGAGTGGCGTGTGTGATATATACATACAAGTTTGTACCCGAAAAACGAAGTTTTTTTTACATTTACTTGTTTAATGGATGGCACTGCAACACATGCGGATCTATTGCGCTTCCCCTGAATTGTGCTACAGAGACAGTGCATGCCCGTCTCTAAAGCACTCCCTACATACCTATGGCTCTTAATAATATGGAGCGGATTCAGTGAATGTCGCGCAGACTCCGAGATTACGTGAGTACCAATGTGATCTCTTCTCTACCGGATCATTGATCCGCATTCGTTGATTATGCCACGGGGTCTCATCCGCTTCCCCACAGACTCTGCAGCTGCCATCCACTACTAATTTTTTTTCTTTAGATGCCCTTTCAGTGTGCAATGTCCTGTTTGGAAACCCGTAATGATTCTTAAATTACTTCTGCTTAGTCTCAATATGATGCGAGGCCTCTTTGGGTTATAGTCCCCAAACATTTCCTTTGCTTGCCGTAGACTTGGGAGATTCTCCCATCTTACAGAAGCGGCTGCCTTACCTATACTACGTAGCTCTATACCACAGAACGGTTCTGGCCCTACTAACGGGGTTTCTGCTCCCTTATTAGCGATTCCACGGCATGCTCGCTAAGGGAGTCAGCTTGGCCAGTGATTCCACTGTCTCTCTTGCCCTGCTGTCCGTGAAGCAGCCTACTTTGCTTAAACATAACTTGGTATCGCTGAATTTGCTCTTTACCACCAGTTGTAGTGGGAGTAGCCCAAGGATCGCCTCCATACCCGCTGTGGGGCAGGTTATCATGGCCCCTATAATTAAAATACAGGCCAGCCTCTGCATTTTTTCCAATTCCCTTTTCGTGGTGCTTAGCTTGGTGTTTTTTTCAATGGGATTTTAGTATAAACTCGCGACCATAACTAACTATTCGAACGATCGATTTGCGCTATTCTTGTTTAGCTTGGTTATTAGTTATTATATTTTACACAAACAGTGCTGTGAGGTAATTTTTGTTGTATTTCTAGATATAGAAAATGTAAAATGGTCATCTGTGCGGGTAGTGAAGCGCCCGGGAACAGCTAGTCTTTTCCCAACTCTATTATACATTAAATTCTTTTATGCGGTCCAGATGTCTTGCACTCCTCATCACTCTTTAATTAAGGGCAAGTCCTATCTCAAAACCGTAGAAGAAAACTGTTTCTAATTCTTTTAAACAAAAATTTGTACTCGAGAATATGTTACAAATGAATATGCCAATGAAAAATTTGTCAGTTAATAAATTACTTTAAAATTATGCAGATAAACATTATTCTTATATGTATTTATTGAACTATTGAAACCTCCGTTTTTTGCGGTTGAAATAGATATCTATATAAACTATTTATATCAATAATTATATAAGGAAACTAATATTCGCACATAGATAATCAGTATCAAATGTTTAGTTCGTCAACCAATAGAGAATTTTGTTATTCCTTTCTGTAAAATATATATTCTTACCTATAAACACGACTGCTAATGAAATTTTATTATCATCGCTTCATTTATGGTATTCTCGAATTACAGATGGCGTCATAACGGAAATGTTTTTCTCAGACATTATGCACGAGGTACGAGTATTTGCAGAGAATTCCAGTTTGATCAAGCAGACACTAATGCAATTTTTTGTTTTATGTACAACACCTAATATATGCATATATTTATGTGCTATGATGTGGTATTCAATAATTCATAAATGTAGGCCAAATTTATAAGACAGCAATGTTAATTTGGAAGTACTCGTTATAGTGAATCGTAGCCCATTGCATTGGTTGCTGCTAAATTATCTTTATCATTCGGCTAAAGGTGCTGATTAAATCTTAAAGGCCCGCATTACACCAAGTAATTTATGAGCTAATAGTGCAACTGTTGTCATAAGACTGGAAAAGAGGCATCCTACGGGACAGATTTAAAAAAATAAGCCTCATAAACGTTCACGCACCTACAGAGTATTCCAAGATGATGAAAAAGAAGAATTATTTGAATCAGTCGAACGGAAACTCCATGTCTGCCCTCAGTATGATGTAAAAATCATTCTGGGGGATATGAATGCTAAAATAGGTAGGGAGCCAGTATTCAGCCATAATTTGGTAGTTGCGAGTACAAGGTTTGTGCGTAAAAATATCCACAAAACCACCTGTGTATCTCCTGATGGAGCCACTCGCAACCAGATAGACCACGTGTTGATAGACCGCCGCCAAAACCCGAACCTGATGACGGTACGAACGTACCGAGGTGCCAACGTCGACTCGGACCACTATCTTGTTGGTGTAGTGCTCCGACCGTGGATTTCATCATCAAGGAAGACAGCATACGCGAATCAGATTCGAGTCAACGAAGAGACCAGAAACAGCTACGGTCAAGCGATAGGACTCGCCCGAAATGCATCTTAGAGCGATGGGAAGAGCATTCATTCATCAGTTGCTAAATGGCCAGTTAACTGAGGAATTGGAAGCTCTGAACTGATAAAAATAGGAGGCCCCACATTACACCAAGCAATTCATGAAATAATAGTGCAAGTATGGGAGGAAGAAGCGATGCCAGAAGACTGGCAAAGAGGCATGCTGTGCTCCATACATAAGAAGGGAGGTATCACAAAATGCAGCAATTATCGTGATATTACGTTGTTGAGTACCTCATATAAGCTTTTCTCCTCTATCCTTCAAGACATACGCTAAAGTCATCATTGGTCCATACCAGTGTGGCTTCATCCCAGCCAAATCAACAACTGGTCAGATTTACACACTTAGTCAGGTGATGGATCTAGAGTTTCAAAACTCACTACACCATCTTTTTATAGACTTTAAAGCCGCATGTGATAGTAGAGGCATCCTATGCCCCACACATAAGACAGGAGACATCAAAACTAGCAGCAGTTAGAAGAAAAACCGGTTTGGTCGTGTGAAAAAGAGCGTACATTACTCGCAGAAAAGTGCTCATCGATAAACTCCACTTTCCTCGCTCGTTATGTAATATAATATTAAAGCCGCCTATATTAGCATAGCCAGAGTAAAACTTTATAACCGGGATCCATATCGGAGAGACAAATATGATGATGAAAGAATGGAAATGTGACAGTTAAAATTGAAGTGGAATGGAAATAGCAGTGGAGGGATATGGATGTAAGACCGCTTCGGAACTATCGAGGACTAGGTAAGCCGGAGTCCGAAGTACATAGATGATTTGTAAACTATGTAAATATGCATAAATGCACAATTAGTTTCTTCTAATTCATCCGCAAAAGTAAAGGAGCACAATCCTCGTACGTACTAAGAACTCTTTCAGTTTGTTAGAAAAACCATTTTGGTCATACATACGCCCCACTTTCCAATAAAGCAAATTTAGAATTATTTGTTCTTCTAGGCGTTTAGGTGCCTACTACACTACTACTATTTAGAACCATTTTAATAAAACAAAATTTAATTGTTGATCTTTTTTTATTATTTGTTTATTTTCTTAAAAATAATATGAAGTCTTTTCACATTGTTTTCCCTTTGGTTTTTTATTATTCCTCATTAAAGTTATCAATAACAATATCCTGGGTGGTAAGGAACATAATATAAACAATAAATTAAATATAATTCATAAATTTAAAAATTATTAGCACATATTTTTTAATGTTTGGTTTTCTAAGATTTTATTGTTTCTTTTATACTAAAAACACATTAATAATAATAATAGCAGATATAAATATTAATAACAAAAAATCAAATAGACACATTAATTTATTAAGGAGCATGCTAATCTAAGATAATTGCAAAATAAGAAACAATGTATATTTGAATGCTGAGCATTTTAATAAACAATTTGTACAGTGTGTCGTTTTGGTTTGTTGCTTTAAATAAAAACTAATTCAAAGAAAACTTTAATTACAATAGCAAAAGAGAATACTTGCGTTTCGGATGATGGTTGTGATTTAATTTTTAGGATTATAATTAAGAAAAGAAAGAACCTGTAAACTAAAGGAAGAACATAAGTTGGTAAGTCTTTTTTCATCATATTATAATATATGATATTATTACAATAAATTCAATGTATTGAATACATTTAGATGCACATATATTAAAAATATACAAAAATTTCCTTGCTAGTGTATCCAACTAATTTGGTACTTTTGTTTGTTTGTTTGTTTTTAAGCTTAATATGTGGTAAAAATTAATGGATGTTTTGTTTGTATTTCCCTAGCTGCATATTAGGTGCATAGTTTTTATCATTTCATTCAATGTTCATTTTGTACTGCTTGTGTTTAAGCTAAATATGTAGTTAAAAGTAATGGATTTTTCTATATTTCTCTCGCTGCATATTATCTTCACAGTTTTTATCATTTATTACCTCATTAACGTAAATTAGAGTTTAGTGTAGTGGACTCTCACAAAAATTACAAATGGAGCGATCAACATTGTGTATCGTAGTACAGAAAGTGGATTTTCAAATACGATTCATATGAACATCAAGTCTGAATCGTTGCAATGCACTGTATAGTAAGTAGGTTTCGACATTCAAAGTCATTTTGGTTTTGTTTTTACCAGACTCATGGAAACAGGGTTAAGTTGAGTTTCTGTTTGTCAGTCAGTTTGAACTCAACACAAACGAAAGTAGAGATGAAATTCAAAATGGTGGTTATTATTATTTTGCAACTAGTCGTCGGATTTTGTATTAGGTTATCAAAATTTCAGCTAAATTTTAAGCTGGGTACATGGAAACGCATGACGCCATTTTACATTTGACAAAAAATAATTTCAACCCAACCCAACTCAATCCAGATTGATGACAACATATATGGTATTAGGGGCGTGGACTTAAGTCCTTTGTATTTATACTGAATTTAGGTGCGTAATGGACTTAAGTCCTTTGTATTTATACTAATTTTATATTTTGAAATAATTAAGTTGCTCCTAAGGGCTTAAGTTATCTTATGCCTTTAATACTAAAAAGAATTGGACAAATCTTGTTCCTTCTAAGTGCTTTGGTCATCTTATGTCTTAGTCTTAGGCTTTACTCTGTCGCAAAAGAAATTATACTCTTTACCAACTATAACACCAGTATACTAACCTCTGTGACACATTGTAATTTTGGAACAAATAATTGAGACAGCTATAATAGTTTTTACTCTCTCTTTCAACTACTATGCTGAGAAATTTTTTTTACCTTAACCCTACATTGTGGACCTCGGAGTTAAAGCATTTCATGAGCAGCTGCAGCAAACTATTCAACGTAGCCAAGGCTACTGGATTAGGAGCTGACTGTGATGCTTATAAGGCATCTCTCAAACTCTATAAAGGGATTAAGGACAGCCAAGCGTTCTTCTTGTAGACTCTTCTGTGATAAACTAGAAGAATCTTCTAAGGCGTCTAGGCTAAGAAAAGTCCTCGCAATCAATCCAATAATGCCAAGCTGTCTGAAAAAGGCAGATGGCTCGTGGACCACTTCAGGCAAAGAATCGCTCAATCTGCTTTTAGATACCCACTCCACGGGAAGCTCCCATGTGTTAAGTAATGTCAGCCTTGATGGGGCAGACACTCGTTCAATTATCCCCAATGATCTGATAAATAAGGACAAACTACTTTGGGCGCTACAAAACTTTAAACCATACACATCTGTCATAATTCCAATACCAATCGCTACATACAAACTCTTGTTAAAGCGGGATGCTAATGTAAAAACTAACTGTAGGTGGTTAAACGGTACAACTTGCATAGCGACAAAGCAGATCTGGCTCAAGCTGGATCCGAAACGCTCCAAGTGTTCGATCTCTCAAAAAAGACTGCACATTGGTGCTATTGTTGTTGTAGTAGCAGCACCAGGTCTGTTAAACCTATTGCTGAGTTGACGATCCTTGTCCCATAGGCAGGAATGCAGCAAGACTTGGAGTCTTCTTGAATGACTTCTGCAGAAGCTGCTTGGATGAGGAGGAGGTGGAGACCATCGACCATCTTCTTTGTACTTGTCCACCCTCTTCCAAAAACGTAAACTCCATATGAGAGCTTTCTTCTACAACGACACTAAAGATCTCATCAACATTAACATTGGTAGTCTCCTACGCTTCATACGATTCATCAAGTAGGTGGAAGGAATTTTTCCTGATCCGTATGGTACGTACCAGTACTGATCTAAGTGTGTCGGTTTCACTGACAGCCACCTTAACCTAACCTAACCTATTATTGTTAACAAAGACTTTTTTCTTGACAGGTAACAAAAAGACAAATGGCTGTAAGGAGATAAGTTATCTATCAGAAAAGCTGGTAAGCTTTTAATATTTGTTGGTTAACAGCTAAATGTTATTATAGACGACCGTTTTGATGATTGTTTTGTATCATTAATGTTTCGAAAAAAGAATATCTGGAACTACTATTTCTGACTTAACCCATTTCTACCTGGCACCAAAGAATTTTGTCGATTTCGACTCTGCTATACACTAATGTCCATTTCGGAAACTATGTGTGCTTCGCGGTACGGTTCAGTTCATAACAAAGAGCAATAATACAAAGTAAAATCACACAGGTTGATTAAAAAAACATCGAGTAATAGGAAAGAGTACACTGCTTGCTCTGGTTGTTGAAATAAAAAACAGATCCATTGCTCGCTTCGAACGATTGTAATAATGCTCTTAGTAGATTTTACAAAATCTTACAAAAGGACTACACAACACCAATACGTGAACAAGGCATTAGCATGCTTGCAAGTCCGAAGGGCAAAGCTAATAATCAGGGTTAATGTTATTTTTTTTGGCAACGTACGTGTGTTTGGTTGTTTGTCCACTCGTATATCTCGGCTTCTACCAGTGAGAATTTGATTTCTTTCAAAAACAATTGTTTATCGCTCGACTTGCGATGGTGTAATTTTGAGATTTTTAGGAGGATAAGTATGAAAAAGGGTTTTTTTTATGAAGCAAACTGGAAAGATCCGCACTACTATCGAAAATTTAAAGGTTAAGAGGTCTATAAACGCTAACACATTTGCCAAATACTCATACTAGACCCATTTACGATTTTTTAGTGTTTGGGGAGAGAGACTTCATATTTTTCTTGTTAATTGTACTATTTACAATTTAAAATGGACGATGTCTTTTTGTTGTTGTTGATAAATGCGAGACAACCATCAATGCAGCTATAGAACTATTTGATTTCAACTGCGTCTGTATGTCTGCGTGCTTGTGTCCGTTATCAGCTGGCAGTTGTAATTAGAAGCTAGGTCTGGGTTTTCTGTTGAATATGCAGTAGTAGTACATTAGTAAAACTAATCAATCTTTTTCACGTTGTGTTTTGGTGATTTCTTTGGTGATGGTTTTCCTAAAAAAGGCGACAAAAGAAAATATCAATTTAAATAAATAAACAAAAGCAAACAAAGTAAAGTAAAATATAATGATGTTATAAAACGAATACCTATACTCGTCCATATCTTGGTAGAGTGGTAAATGCAATAACAAATATAGCAACTCAAATTTAACTTAATTTATAAAAACACATGCAAAACGGAAAACCAACTAAAATATTCAGAACAACAATTGCCGCATAATAAATGTATGTACTTTGAAATCTAGTATCACTTTAGTAATTAATCAATAACACACAACAAATAGTTTATTGTCGATTTACAGAAATGTTCATATACAAAAATTACATTATATAGTTATAATAAGAATTTCCCGAGTAGTACATTGGTTTCTTAATTTTTTTTATTCGCTTTTATTTTATTTTCTTGTTAGAAAAATGTATTTTATTATTTTTAAACATAAAATGTTTTTGTATAAAGAAATGTAATAACGTTATAAAAACTTTTCATTTTACTTTTAATAATATTGACTAAAAAAACGTTTTTTTATCAGACAAATATGATGGATCATAAAAGTGTTTTATTTAGTTTATAGTGTTTTTTGATTTTAATTTTTTAGTTTTGTTTTGCCTTTGATTTAAATTTTTTTTTTAACTGTACTCAAGGTTATACAATTTTAATTTTAATGTCATACGATGTCGTTTCAATATCATCGTGTGGTTTATTTAGTTTTCCATGTGCATGTGCTATTATTTTTGGATGAACATAATAAATAGGACCTAAAGTGAAATCGAAAAAAAAAAACAAAGACAAAATTAAACAACATTTAAGAATGATGTTGATTTAGTAGTGTTAATTGTTAAATGGATATTTACATTCGACTATACTTAATATGAATAGCTCTTCAAAGCAACGTATAATGCAATAAAACACAACGAAAAAACTATAATAGACTATGAAAACTAAAGGTAGCTTATAATAGATCTTCGCGTTTCCCAAAATTCCACAAATAGTAATATAATCGAAAGAATTTCAATGGCTGTAAAATAGGATTTTCGCGATACATAAATGGAACCACAAAGTGAAACTCGATATGCTCCGACATTCGCATGAGCAAAGTAAACCCAATTAGGAATGTCTTTTAGGCCCCCAGTGCAAGAGGCTTTATGTTTCCTCATTACTCGTGCGACTATTTATGCAGAATTTTAAAAAAATATGTAAATTAGCGCAGGGCATGCCCGCGCGGAGAGACCACTTGGGAACTCATGCGATCTCAGAGTCTTCACGGCATTCACTGAACCCACACCATATAATTAGGTTCATAAGAGCCATTGGTATGGAAGGGGTGCTATAGGGACGGGCATGCACTGTCTCTCCCTGGCACTAGTTAGGGGGAGCGCCATAGATCCTTATGGGTCGCAGTGCTATTGGTAGATACTGGTATTGGTAGGATTTGCTTAGATTGGATTAGAAGTAGCGGATGGGAGATCATTAATGAAAATGAGAAAGAGTGTCGGAAACAAAACAAAACAGAGCCTTGGGGAAAACTGGCGTTTATGCGATGAACATTGTATTTGAAACCGTCCAAAACAACCTGCATTGAATGGCCAGATAGTTAGTTTCTACTCCATTCAAAAAAAAAAAGTCGGCAAATAAACTTGATGCCAGATTCTGTCAAATGCATTAGAAATAAATATTAAGTGCAAAAACTTTGGTTTCACCAAATTTGTGAATAGACTGGTTCCACTTTTCAGTGATATTTGCCATCTGTAGAACGTTGCCTTCGAAAACCGTACTGCTGGTCGTTAAAGATTTTAAGAGATTCAAGGTATTGAATAAGATTACGATTAATCAGCGTTTTCATGACTTTAGAAAGTAGGCAATGGGTCGGTACGAGGAAAGAGATGACGGTTTGCCTTTTTTAGGAACGGGCGGATCAAAGGCTGTTTTTTTTTAATTCCTTAGAAAGACTCTAGAAGAATAAGTAAAATGGAAAATACTGTGCAGAGGCAATGACAACGTTGAAGAGCACCTCTTCAATACTATAGCAGGTATACCATCTTGCCCAGCAGATTTATGAATGTTGAGATCATTGACTCGTCTAAGGTAGGCATTGTAATCATTCCTGACTCGTCTAAATTTGGTTCGGTTTTCCACACTGGGGTTTTGTTTATATAACCGAAAGCATACCTTCCGGTCCCTAGAGAAGCCTCTTTGCAGCTTAAATTAAACCAAGCATTTTCCTTCGGTTTGATACATAGTCTCGTACTCTCGTGGATTATGCTTTTGATCGTATCAGAAATGGCATCCAATCCACTATTGATATTTAGTGGCCAGTTGATACTCCTCAAGAAATTGTTGAATCCATCCCAGTCGGCTTTCTCGTGTAACCATACTTTTCTTTTAGGAGTTATTTCTTTAACGCATGGACCGACAACGAGAAATAAGCTGACACCACACACAATGGTCTCAAGAGCCTAAAGGTGATGATACACTGACGGTGTATTTGTTAGGATGAGAGGTAGGAAACGAGTAAAGGGTACTAGCGTTATGACTAACAATGTATGGAATTCTCGTGGGCTCATTTACAAGCTGAGTGAGATTGTTTAATTCGGCAAATAACTCAACATCTCTTCCTTGTGGTGTTGTTAGACCTGAATGGCGTAGCCAACTAGAATTGTGTACATTGAAATCGCCGGCAATCACGATTTTAAAATGAAGATCAAGTGAGAAAATGCAAGTAATAGAGTCAGACAGTGCATCTTACTGACTACAAGTTAAGACACTGTCTATATTAGGACTTCTGTAAATAAAGCAGTAGTGAATGTTATGCTTAGGTACTGAAATGAAATTCCGCGTTGGAAAAATGGATGAATTGTGTATGGGTAGATGACGAAACCGCGGTGGGGAAAAAATACTGGCTTTTCAATAAAGACATAACAAAGGCATGCTTAGGTTGACGGGTAGTTTTTTCATATTAACTAAGTTTTGATTGTTCCTTGAAGTTTTTAAACTCCATCAGATCTCAGTAGACGACCTTCTGCAATTTGCAGTGAATCTTCTACTGCATTTAACATTAATACAATGTCCGAAATCTTTTTATGCTTGAAAAACTAAAAAATATGGTAATGAAATAATTGTTTGAAAAAGAATCCTTTTAAAGTCGAGTCATGTATGTACCGTGTAAATTTAAAAATGGGCGTATTAAATTACAACAAACTATTTATAGAATCTTGTATAGTTTGATTAATTGGTCATCGTCATCTTTTGACTATAGATGTACCTCTTGCATATTCTTGAATAAACACTCAAGAGCTAAACAGCAAAAATAAGCCGATTATAAAAAAAGTAAATAAAACAAAATTACAGCTGTCGAGTACTTAAATAAATTTAAAGCAAACAAAAATATAAAAAGGCAGAAATCAACATAAAACATTTATAATTATGCTGTGCAATTTTCGTTTTCCTATCCTATCGACAACGAAACAATTACGACAAAGCACTTACCTTTTGAATCTCCTCTTAGAACAGCTGAGTCTTTGAAGTCCACTTCGTTGGCTTTTTTTGCAGGTGAGTCTGAGTTTTGCTTCTTTGTGTCATACGTTTTCTATAAATTTAAAGGCAAATATAAAAATATAAATAAAAATAAATAAAATATTTCTACCCCACCTGCCACAGGACACAACCGTAAACGAAACATATTGAAATAAACACTTGCACCGACAGCCAAATAATAATGTTAATCGCTTGGGTCCTTTCGAACAATTCCTTGCCATTTTTAATGCAGAGAATCGCTTCGGAAACCATTATAGCACCATAGACCCAACATTGGGTACCAACACGCTTGCAACGTGAGTCTGTTACGTATGTATAGTATTGTCTGAGGAAGGTAAACGAGTAATTAGAAACGATTCCAAATTTTTTTTCTAATAATACCAATTACCTAACTGACGGCGCGACGAATAAACCAACAAATATCAAACGGACAATTACAATGTAATGTCCTGGAGGCATTTCAAAAATGTGCTTTAAGAAGAAAGTGTTCAGTTCGGTTACCTGCGTTGGAGTAAAGGAAAATTCTTTGAAATCAATCAACAAAATATTTCTATTCTTCCTCTTACCTGCCAGAAAATAACCAGCTGACAGACAGCAGCAAATCGCATATATGTCGACTTCGGATCCAGCCATCGTATATGGGTCCAACTCTCTGGCGTGAATTGCAAGACGGCACGTTTGATTTTACCTGTCGTCGATGAGATGTCCTTGATGCTGGCCCATTTGTACTCGCGCATTTCAAGTATTTTGCAAATTTTCAAACCAACCCAAATCCCAAGGCCATTGCATATAAGAACATCCAATATAATAGCATCCCACCAGCATTCGATGAAATTTGGCAACAAATGAGCAAATGTCATTTCAGTTATCTCCCACATTACCGAAATAGCCCACAAGATTCCCATGTGACGGACGAGAACAGCTTTAAAAGCCCAACCAAGAAAATGACCCCAGGCAAAGATATCGAGGTGACCTTTAACGCGCTCGAAAGACACATCTGAGCAGTTGACGCCATATTCCTGAAGGAAAAATATGAAAAAACCAACAAAAATATACTTCGTATTCTACTTCTTACCTTATCCATGTTAATATGGAAATCTCTCAGCTTCGGATCTAACCAGTAGAATATGTTCATGATAGTTTTGTGATTCTGAAACATTAGGAACTGCAGCGCTAACAGGTAGAGCACCGAACAGCCAAATAGTATTCGCCATACTGCTGGATGAGGTCGTGTAAATGGACCATTCGGAAATGCCAGCACAGAAATAATTAAGAAAAAGAATACCACGCATAGTATACCAGCCCAAATGTTCTCTTCGAAACTACCTTCGTCCCTGAAAGGTAATCAAAAGTATTGGTTAAAAATGTTGTAGAGATAAGAAAGCTTAGAAATTAGGTAGGATTTGCCATGGAACTTTTAATTATATTCCCTCAATACATATATTCAAGCTAACTGAAGTATAGATGTATTTAAGGCTCCAAATAGTAGGCAGTCCACCATCAGAAGAATCGGTCGAATAACATGTAATAGGTACATTATGTGAACAGAATATGCCCTATTTCCACTATAACTATTCCAATGGAAGTACAATCATAACTACTTGGTTCTGCCCCCATGTGCAGGTCGTCGAATGTGTTATATTAATTTCAGTCAATGTATAATCTATACAGGTTCTGAATAACTAATTATTAATGGCCGATTGCAGTAATCTCTAACATTTATTAAAATTATTCTATCAAAGGTATTCCCTTGACCAGAACATTTAAATGCAAATAGCAATGAGCTTGCATGCAATGATCTGACGCTTATTTTAATAATACGAGGTTGGATTGAAAAGTTAGCGAATTGTCCATTTTTTTATCGACATAATCACCTCTAAGTGGGCGCCGTGGCTCAGTGGTTAGTGCATGGATTTCTGAGAGTAGTTTTCGAATCTTAGAAAACACAAAAAGTATTTTTCTCGTTCCCACCTCTCGCGAATGTTTGACAAACATCCGAGAGTAATAAGTTGTCACGGAACGTTCGGATATGGCATTAATTTATATGTCCCTTCCATTTCTGTGCAAAAATAAACATGCACAACACAAATGGTCGCGAAAAGCTAAGCCTTCGACCGCAACGGTCTGTCCCGACAAATATTATTAATATTTGTTAGGATCTCTCTTTGTCCTCCCAAATGTTTTTTTAGGTTGGGTAGGGACAGATAATAGTCAAACGGAACGAGATCAGGCCCGTTATGGATGTGAACATGCGATGTGTGAGTGTGCACCTAATGAAACAGAACTCAATTCAATGTTGGTGGCTTATAACAAGCTAAAACTAAAACTAACAGCATTGAATACTTAAAAACTAAGCCTTAAGACTAAGACTTAAAACTAACTCTTAAAGCTAAGGGGAATTGTGAAGGAGGCAAGGTATAAGTTAACCTTCCGTACGGAAGATTGGTTCGTTAGAGCCGTACATGGTGCGGTGTGTTCGTAAATAGAAGAGAGTCGAGTATCGTAGACGATGCGGGTTAGTATTAAAGAATATCGAGTTGTATAGAGACGCGCAATCGACGGAGCCTAAGAAGAGACGATGTATGAAAAGAATGTCAGCAATGTCCCTGCATTTCTTAAGAGTTTTCAAGTTTATAAGGTAGGAGTGTTCATGGTATGGAAGCAGGATAAGATGATTGTCCCATGGTAGACCTCGAAGAGAAAATCGGAGAAAACAATGTTAGCTGCTGTCGATTCTAGACACATGAACTTGATGAAAGGGGGACCACGTTTGACTAGCGTTATTCAATAAGGATATGAATATGAATATATGAATTAAGACATCAGTTAACGAGTGAATGAAATCCATTCGTTAACGAATGATCGAGTATTTACATTGGGATGATCACTACTCGGCACACGTTCACGTAAGCGATAATGCCAAATCAATTCAAATTTTAAACACATGTGTATCACTGATGGAAAAATTTGTTTGTACATTTTTTGGCGTAATCAGGCCCTGAGGCCCGAGCGGTGCCAATGTAAATTTTTTTAAAGTGAGCCCGATTTTATTCAAATTTTAAAGACATGTGTACCTCCGATGGACAACGCTGTTTTGTTTTTGTTTTGGTGTGTTCGGTCCCTGAGGCCCGAGAGGTGCCCATGTAAATTAAAAGTTTTCATGTCAATTCTCTAATAGGAGATACATATGTGTTTAATATGTGTCTCCTATGTAGGAGGGGTACCCATGTAAACTAAAATCACTGAGGCCCTAGGGGTGCCTAAGTAAATATTTTAAAAATTAACACGATTTTCTTCAAATTTTAAAAACATGTGTATCAGTGATTTTTTCGAGTGATCGGGCCGAATTTAGCCCGAATTTATTCAAATTTTAAATTGCATTAGGTGTATCATTGATCGACAAAGTTTTTGTAAATTTTTTGGAGTGATCGGGCCCTGAGACCCGAGTGTAAATTTTTTAAAAATTAGCCCGATTTTATTCAATTTTTTTTTTCAACTGAAATCAGTCGCGGAACTCCTCTTGCAAGAAGCCTGGACAACCCAACTGCCTTTTGAGTTTTAAGTCAGTTCATTTCATACAAGAAGTCAAGGTTCTCAGCTTTCGCCTGCTTTGTTTGTTAAACATGTTGTACAAATTTTGCAATGGTGTTGTTTGCGATATTAAATCATCTTCTTAGAGCGTGGCTACACAGGCGTGGGAATGAAAGTTGTGGCTTGTGCGTATGTTCGTCAATTTGTTGTTGTTTTGCCGAATAGAACGTTCATGTTTGCGCCGAAAGTCATCTTTAGTAGTTGACCTTCGGCGGATTCTCGGGGGAATCAAGCTTTCTATTTACAACTCACTAAAAACCTACCTGTTTTGCTGGACATGACTTACATTTCCATGCATGTGTAGCCACGCTCTTACAAAACTACAACTAAAACTACTCGGAGAACCTAAAATAAGGACAAACTCCACTACGTAACTACATCAATGCACTCATAATAATACATACGCAACTGGATCAAACGCTACGAAGTATAAACAAAATTATCAGGTTACAGAGTGGTCGAGACGTTGCCATCTGACTTCAAATTAATCAAGAACTTTTGACGTCTTTGAACTGACGTGGCCTAAGATAATTTTATTCAAATGCGAGTATGGTGATAATAATTAATCTGCCGAAATGATAATTTTGCACAAACAATAAAAAGAATTAAACAACCTCTGTTTAGTAAATAAAAACAATGGAAATTTCATCAAGATGTGTTTTTCCCTTTTTATAAAAGAAAGTTTGTTTGGTTTACATAATTCCATTCATATTTTAAGAAACATCATTGACTAAATTTTTGTAATCAACTTGCTTATTTATTATCTTTTGGATTATAAAATTCAAACACTCTATCTTCTCTATTTCTATTTAATTTCATTTTTGGGTTGTACCTCTTAAAATATTTATAATAGAATACCACTACATGTCTTATTTTCTATGTCATTAAAAACCTAAACTAGAACAAAGCCAATGTGTTCCCGGACTTCGATAATTAATATACCAATCTAATTACGTTTTAACATAGAAAACAAATGTGTTAGTGCTTACCGTGCTAAACTTAAGCACAAAGGTAAAATCTAATTAGCTTTTAGTTTAAGTCGACATTTTTAAGTACTACTGTACTACAAAAGAGCAACATCAACTAATAGGTTCTCTTTGGAATAAATTGTATTTTCGGTAGAATGGTGACTATTAGAAGGTCCTCCATCGGAATTGAAATCAATATTATGAAACGTTTATCAACTTAATCGGCGACAACAAACGCGGCCTAAATCCAGATGCCAGATTTTTGCGTTTTTTTTTTAATTTAATTTGGCAACTAATACGCAATGGCAATGACATGGCAGTGCGACCGAAAGGCGAAATGCATTGCATTAGGTTACGCTTAAAGTTGTCATTAAGGTGAACGGCATTCAATCAAGTATACGCACAATACTCTCGCTGTATCAACTCTAGAGCTATATGTGTGCGTCATGAGCAAGTTTTGTATTAGAGGTAATAAAAATAATGCACTTTAAGTTCTAAATATAAGTCCCAATATATATATATATGTAAGTTCTGACTAAATAAACTAAAGATAAACTATTTCTTGATAAAAAAAAATAGTTTTACGCGTTTACTCAAAAGCAAAGAGCAAAGTAGTCGAAAAACAAAAATTTCAACCCATCACCGCCACTCGCGACACGCGTCATACGTGGAATATAAAAAATGCTTATTTTGACTTAGATAATTACAAAACCTCAGCTCTATGGGTCTTGAGGAAGGTGGTTCAAAAGGACCTTAAGGTGGTCGAAAATACAGACAAAAAGGGGTCAAGTCAAGCTAAATAAAAGTTTTTAAAAACGTGTTAAAAAGAGCAGATTGTGAATTTTAGATTATCGTATAAATATACAGGTGTCGTTAATTGATAATTTTAAGTAGAAGATAATCTAATAGATTGCCTATACTACTACCAGAATATTTTTCTATACCTTAATCGAAGAGCGGCATAACCAATGATTGAACCATTTTTGTCTTCATATAAACTGACAAGATATCTTTTACCAGGTAGAGCTTACATAAGATTGACTAAATCGGACATATAATAGCGTTAATGTGCAAATCCCACGATTGATCCAGTGTACAACCCAAGCTCACCATCTCAATAGAGAACTGAATTTGCTGGCCAAAGGAGGTAAGGAACGAAAGAAACAAGAAGAATAATAATAATAATATTCAGAACGACAGACCGTTGCGGGTCCAAGCCCTAGCTTCTCGCGATATGTATATAAAATTTCAATATTATTCAGGTGGGATAGTAATATGGAGACAGCCACAAGTCCCTCAAAATACCGTCAAAAGACTTCCAAAATACCCCGAAAGGACCTTCTAAAAACCCCTCAAGACCACATAGATGCCCCTTTAAGACCACCCCACGACCTCTTCTTAAAACCCCTCAAGACCCCACTCAAGATTCCCTTAAGACCCCCACAAATTCCTCCTAAGAACCTACTCAAGACCTTCTAAGAAGCCCCTCTATACCCTGCACAAGATTCCCTTAAGAACCCCTCAAAACCCTCCTGAGACCCAACTCAAGACCTGCTCAAACCATCTCAAGTACCCTTTTAAACCCCCTTAAGACCCCGAGAAAAACCCCTCTACTAAAGACACTCCCAAATTCCCCTCAATATCCCCTCAAGACCACCTAAAGACCTCCTCAAGACCCCACTAAACATCCTCACAAAACCCTACCTAAAGACTCCCTCAAAATCCCCTCAATAACCCCTAAAGACTCCCTTAATACCCAACTAAATAACCTCTCAAAACTCCTCCGAGACCCCCTTAAGACTACTTAGACTCCCTCAAGACCCCCTTAGGACTCAATTTACGACCCTCTCAGAACCCCCTCGAGCAATCCACAAAACCACATAAACTTACCACTAAAGACCACCTCAAGATTCCCCTCAAGACAACCTGAGGACCACCTGAGGACAACCCTTAAGACCCCGTTAAACCCCCTTAAGACCCCCCCTATTCCCTTAAGACCAAGACCCTCTCAAACCTCCACAGAAGATACCCTTAAGGCTCCCCAAAACCCCCTAAAACCTCCATTGTGACCACCGGAAAAACACCTAGACTCCCGTAAACCGCCCTCAAGACCCATCTCAAGACTTCCTCAATAACTCCTCAAAGACTCCCTCAATACCCTCTGATGATCCACTCAGAACTCCCTCAGGACCTCTCTCAAACCCTCTCAAGATTCCCTCAAGACTACATTAGGACCTTTCAGGACCCCACTCAAGACCCTCTCAAACTCTGCTAAAACCCTCACAAAACCGCCTAAAGACCATCTAAAGACTCCCTTCAAACCACCCTCAAGAGCATTCAGGAACCCCCTCAAGACCCCCGCAATGCCACTCTCAAGACCGCCTCAAGTAACCCCTTTAATACTGCTTTAAGACCCCCTCTAGACCCACCTGAACGCCCTATCAAGCATCACCTCAAGACCCATCTCAAGACATACCTGAAGACCACCGAAAGACCCACCGAAAAGTCCTACCCAAAAATGCGTACGAAACTTACTAACAGATTTGTAATGAAAAAACCTGACTGAATGACATTAAAGATACCGTTAAAAACACCTTAAGATCACATCAAGACCACCTCAAGACCACCCTGACTCTTACAACACTACCCTCAAGACCCCATAAAAAAATCCCTCAAGACCCGCCTCAGAAGTGTTCCACAAAAATTCGTACGAGACCGTCAACTCACAGCTTTAGAATAAAAAAAGCGTGACAGAATGACATATGTATACACCGACAGAAAGCCATAGGAGGCAAGTAAATATAAAAGCATTTAAAATTAGGCTTGAACACTTACTCATCCATTTCAGAAACGTTTCAAAAAATATCCTTCGCATTCCACCCGTTTTATTTGCCGAGTAGATTTGCTGAAGCTGTCCAATGTACAAATCTAAATCACATTGATGGAAGAAGATGTCACCCGTTGTGAACATCCGTTTCCCCACTTTTACTCAACTTTCGTTGTTTTATAAAATCACTTTATTGTTTTACATTTTTTTGCAATTTTTATTTTACTTCTAACTATATACTTTTTACTTCTAATTAAAGTACAGTATCTAGGAGAACTCCATAGGTTTACATTTTATTTCTGCATCTGTTTAAAAGAAAAAGTAAATCCACGATGCAGTTACTTGCATAACAAGGAATATCAAATAAGGATTATACACATTGTAGCGACCGTCCTTTTAAAACGAAACCCCCTTGATTTTTTATATAGGACACACCATAGATACTTTTTTAATTAATTTATTTCCTATTTTATCTATGCACTAATTTTTTCGACCAAAACACCTTGTATACTTCACTAGTCGCAAAAAAAAGAACTAATACGGTATCTGTTTTGAGTTTTTATTTTTTCTTGCAATTTTCCAACTCAGAAGGTATGGAAAATTGTATGGCATGATGTGCGAAAGAAAGGATTTTTTTTTGTTGTTAATGCAAGGGTACTTCAGCACCACCATATGCTGAAGAAAAAGAGAATATGCGCAATTGGCGGAGATTAAGAGCAACCAGAGAATAACAATTAAAAGAGGAAGGGCTTCTGTATGGTGTGGTATTAAGCGTGTCCACAGTAATGTTTACGTCAATATAGTTCGTAATAATATGTAATCAGTTTTCATCTTTCATTGTTATTTAAAGAAAATAAGTTTTTAAATATTTTTACAGAAGCATTATAGTTTTTTTAAGTTAAAACTTTATTGATAAGTTTTTTATGGAAACATGTTCCATCTTTAGTTAAGAAATATGTTTACATTTTAACAAATACGCTTTTTTATATACTTATTAGAGCAATTAATGGGGGTCCTTCCTGTTCCAAAAGGGGAAAAACATTTCTAAACACGTGCAACACTCACCTGACAAAAGCAAAACACATAACAGCTAATATTGAAACCGCCAACAATGTTATCGTGTGCGGCTTATAGAAAAAATCCAGCGAAATATCATCGACAGGGCGTTCATTAACTATGACAAAGGTTTCCGCAATTTCATCGACCATGGGTTTTGGGGCCTCCGTTGATTCCCTTTTTGAAGGTAAATCATTGTCGCTTGTAGTTTTCGCTGATCCAGTATCGCCACCTTCACCACCGATGTCCGTGGGCCGGACACTTGCACGCTGTTTCATTATTTTGCAGATAATGGTTATTAAACTTTTAACTGAAATAAGGGATGACTAGTGTAGGAACTTATTTGGATTTGCTTAGCATTTATGACACCGACGGTACATTCTCTATTTTTTAAAATTCACTTTTAATTTTTCTCCCTTTCGAGATATTATGATTTGAAATAAATATTTGTATTTTTTGATTTCCTTCTTAGTTTTAATCAAATGTAAAAAATTAGCGCGCGACAACGAGCATTAAACTTATAAAAGATATTCCGCGAGCTTAGCCAAAAGCGAACTACTGGTGATGGTGACAGAAAATGAAAAAATTAATAGGGCTATTGACAGTTGCGCGCAAAGGCATTACTACCAGAATGTCAAATCCACATGTGGTTGTGGTGAGTTTATTATGTCGTTTTTTTCAATTATAATTTGGCGCATATTGTTTTTTTTTCTATGTGGTTATTCGTTTTCTTTAACGTCGTTTTTTTTTCATTAAAAATTTGGCGTGGATTGATTTTTTGGCTGTCAAGTTGTGTGGCTAAAGTGCATTACAGCTTTTTTCAGACATCCGTGTCCTGAAAGCCTTTATTAAGCATACATAGAAAACCGCAATCTTGTTTTGTCTCTTTAGGAGAGAGGCTTCCAAAGTTTTGAGTTATTTTTTGAAAATTGTTTTTTCTAATTGGTTTGATGGATGTTAGTATCATATGAAAGGTAATAAAAATAACTTAATTGGAATCCAACCCCCGTCGACAGATTTAGACCTAAAAACTGACTTTTTCGTTCAGTAGTGGGCGTGTTTAAAAGTGAAAGGGCCTACATATTAGTATAAAATGGTCAAATAAACCCCCTCGAATGAGTTAGAGCAAAGAACGGACTTTTTGATTAAAGTTCAGCAGGGGGCGTGTTTAAAATTGGGCGGGCGTACATACTAGTATAAAATTAAAGGTGAAAACTAGTTCTATACAGCCATACTATTTGTATGGGTGTGGCCCACTTTTAACGGAAGAAGGGTCAATTTATATTATTTCATATATGTAATTGTGTTTTTCCATACAAAAAGAGTGAAAAAGCTTAAAATAAAAAATTTTAAAAATGTTTATTTCATTTTCATATAAATTCCGTTTTATTTATAATGAAGACACAAGTACTTAATGGAGGTTAAAGGGCAAAAATACGGTTAAAATTTAATGTGTATATTTGCCAAAAATAAAACTTAAGCTATGTTTAAAATTCATTTAAAAACAATTTAAATTTCTGATCGACGCATGGCAACACTTTGATAAGACGTCTTTTAATTCACCACACTTTCTGCTTTTGTTTGTCACATATCACTTTTTAGTTTTTACTTATCACTTATCAGTCACGAAAAGTTGATAGAATATAAATAAATGTTGGTTGCTTAATTCTTTATTCTTCTACTAAACGAATAACTAAATCATCAATAAAATCGTTAAATGTCTCTTGCCGATGAACTTCTCGCCGATCTCGAAGAGGAAAATGACGATGATGAGATTCAAGAAGTCGATGGATTGGCTGAAGATGTGCCTGCACAGGATGAGGAAATTGTCGAAAAACTCCTCAAGCCAAGTATTAACCTTATGGATGTCGATGTAAAGGTACAATCCATTAGAGAACTTTGCAAGTTGCGCGATTCGGATCGCCTACAATACATCCTACGACAGATTGAACATTATGCTAGTCGATTAAGGACATCCGCCGAAATGATTGGCAACGTCGAATCGGATCCAGAGTACCGTTTGATTGTCGAAGCCAATGCTATAGCTGCAGAAGTCGACAACGAAATATGTAAGTAGAGTGGTACAATGACAAGAAAATTCCCAAATTATAAATGATTTTGATTTTTACAGCTGTGATCCACAAATTTACAAAAGATAAATACCAAAAACGTTTTCCAGAATTAGATTCCTTGATTGTCGGCGAAATGGAATATTTATTAGCTGTGCGAGAACTGGGAAATGATCTTGACCAGGTCAAAAACAATGAAAAGTTACAAGCTATACTAACACAAGCAACGATTATGATTGTTTCAGTTACTGCGTCCACTACGCAAGGGTAAGAATAACCCGACTTTTAAAATCGTTTAGATAATTGTATTTTACACTTTTTACAGAACCAACCTTCTGCCAGGTGAAAAGGCTCAAATCAATGAAGCATGCGAAATGGCAATTGAATTGAATAACTTCAAATCGAAAATCTATGAATATGTTGAGAGCCGCATGACTTTTATTGCTCCCAATTTATCTATGATCATAGGTAAAACTTATGAAAAATAGTTTTTTAAATCCAGACTGAAAGTGTTAACCCCTTTCCCCAGGTGCCTCAACAGCAGCGAAAATCCTTGGCATTGCCGGTGGTCTCACCAAACTCTCACAAATGCCCTCTTGCAATGTTCAGGTGCTCGGATCACAAAAGAAAACCCTATCTGGGTAAGTGCTATTAAAATAAACTTAACATTTCTTAATTCTTTCTTTTAAAAAAGATTTTCAAAAACGCAAATGCTTCCTCATACTGGCTACATTTATTATTCGCAAATTGTCCAAGATACAGCGCCGGTAAGGCACCAATAAAAAGTACAATTAAAAAAAATCATATATCTTTATTTAGGACCTTCGTCGTAAAGCTGCTCGCTTGGTCTCAGCTAAATCAGTTTTGGCTGCCCGTGTTGATGCTTGTCACGAAAGTGTTCACGGCGAAATTGGTCTCAAGTTTAAGGAAGACATTGAAAAAAAACTTGACAAACTGCAGGAACCGCCACCGGTGAAATTTATAAAACCCCTGCCAAAACCCATAGAGGGCAGCAAGAAAAAGCGCGGTGGCAAGCGCGTGCGAAAGATGAAAGAACGCTATGCATTGACTGAATTCCGCAAGCAAGCAAATCGCATGAATTTCGGCGATGTGAGTTTGATACACAAACTTAAATGTCAAATAAAACAATATAATCATTTAATATTTCTATCTTCTCTGCCTTAGATCGAAGAGGATGCCTACCAGGGTGATCTCGGTTATACACGAGGAACAATCGGAAAAACCGGAACTGGTCGCATCCGTTTGCCACAAGTTGATGAGAAAACCAAAGTTCGTATTAGTAAAACACTACAGAAGAATTTACAAAAGCAACAAGTGTACGGTGGCAGTACAACGGTAAAACGGCAAATTTCCGGTACTGCGTCAAGCGTTGCATTTACGCCATTACAAGGTTTAGAAATTGTTAATCCACAGGCTGCAGAAAAGTCACAATCCGAAATGAATGCAAAGTATTTTTCAAATACGTCGGGATTCTTGTCCGTTGGAAAGAGAACAACCTGAATTACAATTTTATTTGTCTCAATTTATTTGTTTTGTTGATAGGCGATTAAAATGGAAAAAATTGCAAAATTAATTATACAAAATGTAAAAAAAATTAAATCCTGAAACGACATAATAACAAATTTTAAAAAATGGCATTTTTAAGCATTTCCAAGAAGAAACAGCAGTCTGTACAAGATAAGCTGTGTTTAAGTTGTTTTTATGCTCGTGAATTTTTGAGCAAATCAAAGAGATTCGTAAGTTGCGTCTGGAATGCACACCGAACTGTGGCACTGTTAAATGTTATGATTTCTATGGCAAGCTGTTAACTTAATTTGCCAATTTCCAATTTTCTTTGTATCACCTCCAACGAGTTATTTAAAAAGACAGCTATTATTCCCGCTACGGTAAAAACTCCGCCAATGATCGAACAGCAATTTGTTGCAAGGTGACCAAATGACCTAAAATAAAATGAGTGGTAAAAAAAACGAATATAAGAAATAACATTGGCAATTTCTAAAACATACCTAGATTTTTCTTTGTACTTAACCATCAATGGTGATAACTCGTAGCTGAAGAATATTCCTGGCATTCCACGTTCTTTGCTGCTAAGATCTTTTCTATAGCGTGTGACGGAAAATTGATTTGTATGAATTGGCGATTGGTCAGCTTTGACATACATCGTTGGGACAATTTTGAGGTAATAGTTGTACATTTCACTTTTTGTTTCTGTCGGAGGTAGGGGAAAAAAGTCATGAGTTGTTTAAATTATGCATATAAACGACTAATTATGAAATGAAAATAATAAAACAGGAAGAAAAAAACAGGGCTCAACCGGGATTTGAACCCGGGACCTCTCGCACCCAAAGCGAGAATCATACCCCTAGACCATTGAGCCGCACGTTGTCAGTCGAGCAGAACGAGCAAAAGTAAATCGTAAAAAAAAACAGTAGAAACTAGCACTTTTCAAGTAAATTATCAAATAACCAAAAGTATACTGAATTCCACTATAAATGCTGAAAAATTAAATCATATGCGAAACAATGCATGCTTTGTAGTCAAAAATAACCAGTAAAATTTTTTTTTTCGTTTTTCGGTTACAAACTTATACGTATAGATCGACACACGTCACACGCCATACGCCACACAGTCCTTTTATTTTTACATTGTATTATTTAGTAAAAACCACCATATTATCTGTTTTTTTTAAGTCAGGCCTATTTCAAAGTATTTTCTTTTTTCCACGCATCACACGCGGGTTGTCACAATTGACACCTGGTATTTAGAAGCTCAAAAAATTCCAGCACTCTAGGTCGCGCAAATGGTGATTAAAAAGGACCTCAAAAACGAGGAAATGGCGACTTTTACACCCAGCACACGCGAAATATTTAAAATTCTATTTGAAACTTAGACCATTGCAAAATTTCAGCTCTCTAGGCCGTGTGAAAGGTGGTTAAAAAGGACCTCAAAGTAGTCGAAAATACAGACAAACAGGGGTTAAGTCAAGTTAAATAAAAGTTTTTTTTAAAAACAACCCCAAATCGTATAGCAGTGCAGCACATAACGCACAGTCATTATAGTATGGCGTGATCTGATAACGCTATATTGCTTGATTTAAAAATAAATTTGTATGGGAGATCCCCATCCCCCGCTCCGATAATTCTCGGATATGATCTTTTTACACTAAAAAAATGGAGGTGTGGGCACAACCCGACTTTCTTTTACGGACGGGACCGCAATTTTTGTTTAAATTTCTTTTGCACCTAACAGATTTCTCCTAAGTACTATACTTCTTTTTGAGTTATTTGCAAAAAATCGAAAAACTGTTTAGTATGCTGTCACTTCCGGCTGTCAGATTTATGGTCCCTCACAATTTATGTAAAAAACTTAAATATGAATTTTTATGCCGATAAGTTCAGCCGTCTGGGCTGTAGAGTGGACACAGACAGACAGAATTTTTTTATTTTCGCTTTTTCTGACTTAGGAGATACGGTAATGGGTAAATCTGCAAAAATCCCGAATGTTTTTTATGTTTGAGGAATCAGAGAAATACCAAGCATGGTTGTCGAAGACCGAACTACGAAAAAGGATTGAATTAACAATTTTCCGCGTGAATTTAATAATTCAAAAAAATTGGTTTGTAAATGATCAGTAGAAAACGCCGTATAACTTTAAATTTATTTACTACACGATCCAACTATAATTTAAAAATTTGTTAAACGTTTTAGTGTCACGCTATGGGCGGGTTTTTTTTTGTTGTTTTTTTTTATATCGGAGTACAGAGAAATTATCTATCCGATATTTTTTTTCTGATCAGATCCGTCATATCAAAAATATCATCTATTGTTTTTTTTTTTGGTATCAGAAAAAAGTTTTATTTCTCACCTGAATGCTCCATAGTAGTCAATTGCTACGTTGCTTTGGCAAAGCCGGCTTGGCTTTACAAAGCAACAGCTTTTGGCTTTTCCGCCTTACGATGAGCACCAATACTATAAAATGGTTTTAGTTTCCTTAATCCTGAACATTTTTATTTACTTCGGCTTCATGTCGCTTTATCACCGCCTTACGGTGAGCACTATTACTATAAAATGGCTTTAGTTTTAAATCCTAAAAACTTTTTGGATTTATTTTCGGCTTTATGCTTATGCGATTGTTGTTGTAAGCCAAGCTGGATTAGCCAAAGCAATACAGCAAATATATCTTATGTACCAATAGAAACTAACAAACAACTACAACTGTCAAAAAAATGAATTTTTTTCGAAGAATGAAAAAAAAAAACCCATGTATTAATTTTGAAAGTTAAGTTATCATTACTCCGAGAACAAAATAAAACACACCCTATGATACACAAATAATTCACGATAAGAACGAACGCCGGCTGAACACGCTTGACAGGCATTTGAAGTCTGAAGATGTCAGCTCAATTTAGTTATTAATTAATCGTCGGAGAAAACATGGTTTTGTCGTCAATTCGATGCAATTGAGTTTCCTTATATGAAATATTCTTGAACAAAAAGATAGCTTGCTCAGAGTTACATGCACAAAGAATTTTAAAACTAAATTTTAATTGAAAATTAATTTTAAAGGCAAGATTAAAAAACTCATCTAACATGCCAATGCCAAGTGGAGTTTACAATCAACAAGGACCAACATGCTTCGATAAGATGAAGACCGGATTTACAATTGGATTCTGTGTGGGAATGGCCAGCGGAGCACTGTTTGGTGGATTTTCCGCATTAAGGTAAGTTCTGCGCTATCCCCTCAAATATGCCTGATCTTACTTTATACTTGCTGTAAAAACGCATTTAAAGCCTAATGTTACATAATAAAAACTCCATCTCTATTCTTTTTTAAGATATGGTCTCCGCGGACGTGAACTCATAAACAATGTTGGCAAAGTAATGCTTCAAGGTGGTGGAACTTTTGGCACATTTATGGCCATTGGCACAGGAATTCGCTGTTAATATATTTTGTCTCGACATTTATGCTATTTCTTTATGACTGTTTACTAATAAAAACTAAAAATATAACTGGTAATCGGAAACATTTGATTTATGCGTCATACTAACCTGGATCACTCTCGACTTTAAGACCATCAAGTGGATGAGTGTTGGCAAATTCAATTTTATCACCAAATGACAAGTGATTAATTGTGTGTGATAACTTCACGTCAGTTAACTGGAAGTCATGGATGTGAAATTGTCGGATAGAAAAACTATTTCCGGGTGCAATGTGGAAGCTGCCAGCCATCTTCAAAGAAAATTATATGTATATACTTTAGAAGAAGATTGGTTAACAGAATGATTGCAAACCTACTCTATTCACTTCCAAGTGACCCTGCACACGACATCCCTCTTTAAAGGCATTCAGATCCGATCGCTCGAATTTGTCTTTGCACTGTTCAATTTTGTCCAGTTGAACATTCCACCTTTTTATACGATACGCATTCATTACCTCCTCGCAAGTATTGCAACATCTAAGAGTTGATCGACAATATTTTATAGTCTAAATTCAACTATTCCAATATGATATAAAAAAAATTATAGTTTTATAATTACAGTGTACTATTATCTTCAGCACCATAGCAGCTGCCACAGGTGCTGTTTTGTGCTGACGGGGAGACAGCTACAATTTCTTTGATTGGTTCTGCCTCTTTAAGTGGATTGCCATCCAAATCTAAACGATGTTTAAAAACATTATGCTCGACACGTAAATGTTGATCACCAGACGAGTCCATTGCATCGAGAGAAAGATCTACGAACAAATTAATTAAATAATTAATGAAAATGAAAATATGTTTGTTTTTACAATTGCACGCCAAATTTTCCATTGTTAAATCTATGTTTATGCGTAGTTTGTGTCCTCTCGTGGTGTCGACAAAGAGTTCCTCGGTTATGTTTGGCGTCAGATAAGCGTAGAACTCCAGGAATATTAAAATCGTTATTATACTTGAACTAATTATCGTAACTGTCGAGTGAGTATAAACAAATTGCTATTATTATTCATTGCTTTGAGATATTTCTGGGTCATTTAACTTACCGGCAGCACCACTAATTGTTCGTACACTAAAGTCTTCCAAAGTTCTTGGATATGCGTCCAAGCGACGCAGCACATCAGAGAATTTCATTTCAGTGCAGTGTTACGTATGTCTATATCCATATGTACTAGAAACACAATCTTTTTATGACAAGTCCATAAAAAACTATATTTTTTACACTCAACAAGACAGACAAAATAAAACAAGAGACAACTAGGAGCCTAGACCTATCGTGTCCGTTGAGGGTTGGTGGACTCGACTATGACGTTGACGTAAAGGTTTGCGGCTTGTGCTGTTAACAATTTTCTGTGGACGTTTAGAAAATGTTGTGCTGTCAATGTCAACGTATTTAGAAAGACAAATACGACACATAGATAGAGCAATAAGCATATAAGAGAAATAAATTGTCGAATGCGCGCCTTCTATAACGTGCGTTCAGTGGTTTCCGCCATGTTCATTTCATTTGCTATACAAAATATTACAATAAAAAAAGAAATTGTAAATCGAGATAAGCAACTCCTGGGGTTGAATAGAGTAACTAAAAAAAAAATTGGAATTGCATTTCTTTAAAAAATAGGAATATGACGCTTTCCAAATTGGAATAGGATATTATGGCATTGTAGTTGAGAAACATACAGATAGACAGAGATCTTTTTTGGCTTTTTCGGACTCAGGAGACACGGACATTATACAAAAGGAAATAAAATTAACTAAGTCTTGAAAGATTTTGTTTAAATGTCGATCCGAGCTCATTTTGATTATCACCTGAAACAAAACTGGCTGGTAACTAACTGGCCAGTTTTTACTGAAAAAATAAATAATTATTAATAACAAAACTACTAATTTGAAATAACATTACATACTTACGCTTCATATTTACATATGCTGTATTTGTTAATATTTACATTTTTCGGCTTTACGAAGATGATTACAACTCGTTTAATTAAATGTTGCACTAGAGAATTACTAATTATTTATTACTAGCGGAAATACCCGGCGTTTCCCGGATGCCCCATCAAACCGAACACCCGCCTACCGCATAACGAACAGTGTGGGCGTACACATGAACACCCGGGATGGGGTGTATACTACAGCCTATAACCATCCTCCACCTGCCAATAAAATACATTAAAATGTGTCTAATGTTAACCTGCCAATAATATAAATTGAAAATTTCATAAAAATCGCATTTGTAAATGCGGCTGATTTTAACATTTTTAATTCCCCACAAGATTTGTTAATGGGGGGGGGGTACTACTGTCTACAACCTTCCGCCACCTACCAAGGATACACATTGAAAATTTCATTAAAATCGGCTTTGTAAATGATACCCTGTGGGAGGGGAAAGGAGGTATTTTACAGCCTATAACCATCCTCAACCTTCGTAAATGTGGCTGTTATTGACATTTTATATTTCACACCCTTTTGGAACGTGAAGGATGGTGTACTATAGTTTATAACCTGCCAATAATATGCATGGAAAATTTCATAAAAATCGGTTGTAAATGTGAATTTCCATAAATAACAACCGCACAAAATTTTATTGTTAATTATATTAATATATATTATATATATATATATATATATATATATATATATATATATATATATATATATATATATATAATACTCGGCGCGACAGACCGTTGCGGTCCAAGGCCTTGCTCCTCGCGGCCATTTGTGTAGTGCTTTTATATTTTTGCACACAAATGGAAAGGGACCTACAATTTAATGCCGACCGGAGATTTGAGAAGCTTTCCGTGACAAGTTAGTTATTACTCTCGGTCGTATGTCAGACAATCGCGAGAGGGTGGGACACCGTGAAAAATAATCCAATATTTCGGACCATTATTAAGTAAAAAAGATAAACGAACTAACTTTTTCTGGATTTGTTTTGATATAGCTCATACCTCATAAAAAGTGAAATATTTTCTTTATTATAACTATATAATATGATGTAAAAATACTCTAACTACTTTTGTTATCCAGTTAACTTTATATTTTCTATTTTTGTAGATAAAATAACTTATATTTCCTCTTTTACAAAGGAAATGTACTTTAGTGCGGCTATCTCACTTTTGTGTTGCAAGATTTTTAAAAGAAAAATTTATATTCCGTAAAATCATGAATAAAAACTTCATTAACTGGGTAATAAATAATAATAATAACAATACTCTTATTTTTACATTGTATTTTTTGGTTATAATCGGCAAATTATGTTTTCGAGGTAGGAGCTATTTCACAGTTTAACCTTTTTTCTGATTTTTCAGAAATTAATGAAATATTAGATTAATTTAAATTATAATTTTTAAACTAATAAAGTCTATATATATAATCGCATAATCGAAGCTAAGCTAAGAATAAATAAAATTTTTTATTTATATAGATAATATCAGCTGCATTTTATTTGCCAAGCGAGTTCGGAGTTCGAATGTCAAAACCAACCAATACCTGCCAAACAGCAGGTTTTCACAATTCCAAAGAAGAAATTCGACAGTGCAATTGTTGTTGTTCCTCGGCAATAAAATACGGCTATCGTAATTTTCAGTGTCACTCGTACCCAATAAATGATGCTGTCAAAATGGCAGCGATGAAAAATTTAGCTGAAAACAAAAAAAAGTAAAAAGAAAAAAAAAAAAAACATTTTGAGTACGTGACTCCAAGCAACTAAAGGATCGTCATATTTAGTTTGCATGGTTGTTTTTGAACTACTTTGATATCATAAGTTCTAAATTTGCTGACGCTGTTGCCCTAAAATATTTTTGTAAATATATATATATATATATATATACTCCCACAATGGAATTATTTATTTTGTGGCGTTAACTATTTGTGTTTTTATGCACCTATGATTCACGTACACGTCGTTTTCTTTCAAATTTGTGAGGTGAGCACGACGTCGACAAAACACAAAGAACAGATTTTGTGCGTTGTACTGCTTTTCAACAAAAAAAAAACAAGTTTGTTGCTGCATGAAAAGAATGCATTCTGCTTTTCGTCGTCGTCAATCGTCATCGTCGTCTGATTTTTTGATTTTCTTTTCCACTTCCCCATTGCCATTACCTAGTTGGATATTTGTAAATCGCATATCCGCACTCCGCAGCGCATTTGCTGCTTCGCTGTTTGCATTCGCCAATCGCCATCGTTCTCACTGCTCAGTCAGTTGTGTTTTCAATGCTTCGCGCTGTTTTTGATTACAAATAAAAATTTTTTGTCAGTAAATAAATAAAATAAATAACCAGGAAAAAATTATTCAAAATTAAAATACAATAAGTTTTTCACAAGAAATCTAGATAGGAAAAAAATTTGTTAAAATTTCTAAAACAAAGACGGATTGTAAAAAGAAAACCCTTGTTTTGTGTCGGGCTCGGGCGTGTACACACCATATTTTCTGTTAGAATTTGTGATTTTGTTCTCCAGCATATACTAAAATTTATAAAACGCAATAAAATTTTGATGTTTGAAAAACTTAAAAAGAAAAATACATTGTTTAGCATTAGCAGAAAAAGTGGTATTTATCTGTAACGGCAAAAGGGTAAACATAAGCACAAATTTTTTTTTATTGTTGAAATAGTAGCTCGTCCCCGCCATAAGTTCTCTGTTTGTATATTTTACTGTGCTACAAAAAGCAAAAGCTCTAGCTTAGCATTACAAGAAAGAGAATATAACAACAAAGACAAAAAAATACGCAACAAAGGAAAAAAGACAGAAATGACTTCAACTCCACCAAAGATGGGCGAAGATTTACTCGGAGGTAAGTTTCCTTTGTTATGCTTTTGTTAATATTTTGTTGTTGTGTTCGGTGTTCTGATATGTTATGCCTTTTCTATTGTGATATTGTCCGCTAAACAACGGCAAACACGAAAACTGGAAAGAAACAAATTCCGTGTAATGGATATGAAGTTTTTGGTGCATGTTGCCATATTTGATTTTTTCGTTATGATAAAAAAAGTTAGGTATATGATGTTTATGTATTACTATTATTCAAAATTTTTTTCCTTTTAAATCAGTTGCAGAGGGGTTTTTAGCTGTCAAGTTGTTCGTTTCTACTAAAAAATCAATCTAAAGTATAGCAAAAACAGATCTGTTTATTTTGGGAGATTAACCCTTCTTTTCACTAAATACAACAACAACGACACACCTTTCGGGTTCGATTTACCGAGAAAAATCTGAGCTCTAGCGCAAATTTCTAAAATGGAAAAGAAAACGATATAAGTATATTGGATTTGCAAACCTTTTTAACTAAAACTGTAACAATGCTGCTAGTATTTGGTCACAGCTCTCTCACACAAAAAATACGGGAACGCAAAAAATCGCAACATTTTTGTTTAGACAGAGGAGAAATGAACTAATGTTAAATTCGAATTGAGAAAAAATCTGGTATAGATTGATTTTTTGGGTGTCAAGTTATTCGTTTTCCCTAAAAAAGCAATCGACTGAATATCGAAAATCCCCTCTAACAGATCTGTATATTTTTGGAGATTTACCCAAAACCAAAACCTTCTCTAAAGAAAGCCCAACTCAATGCATACTAATGCTGTAAACCAATCCAAAACGCGTCTGTATTTTGGAATGTGAATACAGTGTACAAAAAAGTACAAAAATACTTGTTACGCACACACGCAACAAAACATTGTAAGCAAAAGATTCTCGCTTTTCCTGTTCGATTTGCTGAGAACTGACAGTTCCGAGCGGCTGAAAGACTATCGAACTTGAATGTAATGTCGTGTTTTTTTTTAAAAAACATCTAGCGTAGATTAATTTTTTGACTGTCAAGTTGTTCGTTTATTCCAAAAAACCAATCTACGGTAGATCGGATTTCCCCTCAAACAGATCTGGCCAAATCTTGTGATTAATTTTTAACCCACTTCCTACAGCCCGATTTTATTGAAATTGTGCACACATGTATATCTCCCATGACAACACTTTCTATTAAAATTTTAGGCCCCTCGGGCCGCGGGGTACAATATTTTAAATCGTGAATTTTTTGTCAGCAGAACGCTAAGAATTTTAATTAAAGGGGAAAAAGTGTGCATCTAAAGTAGTTATTGTAAATTTGCCCTTTAATTATAGGAAAGGAAATGAAAAGATAAACAAAACCGACGATTCCATAACGTAAATTACAAACAAATGAATTGCATTTGAATATTGGGTGTGTGCGTCATTACTGTTTCATGCAAGTTGCAATATTGCAATATTGATAACTGATTAAGTAAATAAACAGTAATGAAATGAGCAAGCGTTGTGACAACTTTACAAAGGGAAATTGCAATCATTCTTAGATAACGAATGCATAGCAGTATATCCACTATTAATTGCTTTGATTCTTATATGTACTCGTATGTAGAAAACATTTCATAAAGATTGCTTCATTGCTTCATATGCGAACGATATGAAAATAATAGATGTTTGTAAATCAAACATTAGTTTGCAGCAACAAGTGTGTATTAGTTGTAAGAGTAATACTAATTACGTTTTTCAAAACTTTTATTTAACTTGACCCTTTTTTGTTTGTATTTTCGACTACTTTGAAGTCCTTTTTAACTTAGGGAGCTGAAATTATGTAATTGTCTAAGTTTAAAATAGCATTTTAATATTCCGCGTACGACGCATGTCGCATGTCGCGTGTGGATGGATGTGTTGGATTGAGATTTTTTTTCGACTTCTTTGAGGTCTTTTTTAACCAATTCCGCACGACCTATGATAAGCTGAAATTTTGTGAGTGTCAAAAATAGCATTTTTTATATTCCACGTATGACGCGTGTCGCGCGTGAGGCCTATGATGGTTTGAAATCGCGCCATTTTCTCGTTTTTTTAGGTCTTCTTTTAACCACCCTTCGCACGACATAGAGGGCTGAAATTCGCGTTTGACTCTTTTGAAGCGTGGAAAAAACAGATATTTTGGCGATTATTACCAAATAATAAACGACTGTGTGGCGTGTTTCGATGTATACATAAAAGTTTGTTTTTGTCATGTTGGTTGGTTAAGGTTTGGCGTTCTACTTGCAAAGCATTCATTCACCACGAAAACCACGAAACTCTTAATTTGACAGCTTACCCATGGATTTGGTTAATGAATCCGACGAAAGTTGTATACTGTCGTAATGTATAGATATTTGGAAGTAATTCTTTGTCTTTTTGCTACATTTGGCCTAACTGGCCAGTAAAACCGCAAAAGCTTTAGTTTAGCATCCCTTTTTGTAACCCGATTAATTTATAGCTGTTTGGAAGCAATGTACGTAGTCTTTTTGAATATATTTTGTGTCTAACTGCCAGTAACCCCACAAAAGCTTTTATATAGCAGCGTCATGTATTGTACAATTGCTATTTGTTTTAAACAAAGCGCTCACAAAGAAAATACGACTTTCATTCAGATTTTGTATTTGCTTTCTTCAGACTTCCCCCCACCATTGATCTTAAAAGAAATGGTAAATAAACATCAATCGCAATAATTTTCAAGCACACGCCGGCCGGTCGAAAACGAGTTCATCGTCATTGGGGAAAACTATAATTAAAGATATCGCGTTTTATTTATATTAATCTAAAGGCAAACAACAAACAAACACATAAAGAAGAAATTAAAAATTCTAACTGAAAAAATTCGTGCAGATGATGGTTTCTTCCTTGCTCTCTTCCATCGTCGCGCAATACGCAAACTAAGTTTACTGACTTTTTCTTAAATTAATTGTTTTTTTTTCTTCTTCCTTTCTATGTTGCCACAAATTGTTTACAAATGCATACAATGTTAAATGGCTGTCGGCCAAATCGCTGATTCTATTGCCTACCCTATTAGAGAGATCAATAAAAAATTTATTTTTCTTTGGGTTATTGGCCCAATTTCAGATAACCTGTCAGTCGCCTACACAGATAATTATTATGTCTTCGTGCTGCATTTATTCCGAAAATGGCTATGAATTATTTTTTTTTTTTTTATATTTTGTGACTTAATTGTGAATTCTGTTTTCCCAATCCAATGACGCTTAATGTTCTTTTGTTATGCGACTTTACTAATAACATACGTAGTAGTCCCACGAGTCCACGTTGACTTATTTCGGTTTAATTATTCATAGGGTGTGTGCTACTACGTTCCTTCTATTACATAAAAGTCAACCGGTGTTGTTGTAGAGTCGATAATGGCGTTCTACATGCAGACTGGCTAGTACTCTATTTCCTGCTCTATACACAATTACGTTGATAATCAAGCATATCAAATAACATAGCTAGACGCTAATGGAAATAAACTTCAAAACAGAGCTACGAAAACAACAGGTGCAAATCTTTGACATGCTAGTCAATTACCGCAAAGAGTGTGCGGTAAAATCAAAACATGCGACAGTGCTTAAGGTAGGTAGGGTAGGGGAAATAATTAAAGTTAGGTCATACCATGTACCTATTGTGCCATGGCGAAGTACATATAGTGAAGCTATGCAATCCTTTAACAACCGTTTTAAATGAAATGTTTTCTGTCTGGCATTGTTTTATTAACCGCAGCTGTTCCTAAATAATGATGTAAAAAGTTTCTTCCAATAACTGGCGAATTACATTGAAGTGTAATCAAGCGTGCTTCTACTCTTGTTAATCTTTAGTTACATTTTCTTTTGAAATCTACAAAAAGCGGTTGGTTTATCTTTTACAAAAAAATTGTACGTCGAAACTCCAAGCATTATTATGCTTTTTTTTAAAAATCGCATAGAACTAGAAGTTAAACTAAAAGGATGTAGGTATATTCTTTTTCACACGCCCATAGACGAAAGTGACTGTTTCGTACGCTATAAACTAGCCTCGAAAGTAGCCCATAACAACACTAGTTATGTTATGATATAAACGTCTTTTGTTATTTACTACAATCTCAGCGAACACATTGCGCATGAGCAAGAATTCTCTTTTGTTTGTCGTTTGTGATTTCTGCTTCTCTCTCGATCTAGCAGAAAAACGGGTTTGGACGCGTGAAAAATTCATTTCTTTGTAATTTACTGCAGTCACAGCGAACACACATTCTCACATTTCTGCTTCTCTCTCAACCGGTTTGGACGCGTGAAAAATAGCGTACACGACTCGCAGAAAAGTGCTCATCGTGCTCGTTAGATTGCCGTTAAACTCCACTTTCCTTGCTCGTTCTGTAATATACTATTAATAGCTCTTTCGATTTGCAGGATAGAGTTAAAATTTCTCTCTCGTGGTTTTGGTTTGGCGTTCTATTTGCAAACTGTACCCGGGGTACGGTTTGATTTTGCGTTTTATTTGCAAGGTTTTTTAACGAAACTGAAAAGGGCCCAGTCGTCGATCTGTCAGTTGCATACGTCACGCCAACGGACGCAACGGATTCTATGGGTTGGCCCCGTCGGTAATCGACGGTTAAGGTTTCGTTTATTCAGCAAGATGGCGAAGAGAGAGCAAGCAGACTAATTTCTCAGTTTGTTGCTGGCGAAGAGAGAGCAAGCAGACTAGTTTCTCAGTTTGTTGTTCTTGTTAAATTTGGTTTCGGTTTGGCGTTCTATTTGCAAAGCATTCACCGCGAAAACCATGTCATTTTGGTAGCTTACCCGTGGATTTTATTATAATTTTTTAGAGAATGTTAAAAACATTTCAAATTTTATGTAAAACACGTTATTGCTCGATATAGCCACCTTTGGCACTGATGACAGCGTCGACTCTTTTAACGAAGAAGGCATTGCATGCTGTACGAACGTGACCTCTTGGTATTTTGGTCCATCCTATACGAAAAGCTGTCGTAAATGCGTCTACACTTTCATATTTTTTTGTCGACACCTTGGCTTCCAAAATGGACCACATGGAGTAGCCCATTGGATTCAAGCCTGGTGAGTATGGAGGCCATTGTTGCGAATAAATGAAATTTGGAACGTCGTGGCTTTGTAAAAATTGTTGTCTAAAACGGGCTTTATGTGATGATGCTCTGAGTCCTGTTGGAATGCCCAGCGGTTGTTACCGATTTGTTTGTGTGCCCAAGGTAATACCTTTTCTCGGTACAATTCTTGATTCACCTTGACGCCCTGATCAATAAAGACAAGCGGAGAAAGACCATTTACTTTTACACATCTGCCCAAGCATAAGCTGGCTTTTTTGCGAAGCGCAACTCGATTGTCCAAATTGTCGTTGGTTTGGCCCTCTAACCACACACGATAATTCTGTCTGCTTACGTACTGTTGAACTGTAAACATTTTTTCATCAGCATGTTGATGAGATTGATTTGTTCGTGCAGACGTTTTAGAACTTTGCATCTTTTTAGTCGAAATGCATTTTCAGCTAGGGAGCTGTAAGGCTGATGAACTCGCCAAAAAAGGAAATACACTGCCCCATTAACCGTCCCTTTTACCGGAAAAAGGTTTCTTAGGCATACCGATCGCTACATTCAAACTCATGCTAAACCTGAATGCTATTGTGAAAAATAGCATTAGGTTGTCAAACGGAGCAACTTGTCTAGCGATTAAACAGATCTGACCTAGGCTGTAAGTGTTTGATCTCTCTAAACAGATTGCACATTGGTGCTACAATAGGTGTCATTACTGGCACTGTCTCATAGGCAAGCATGCAGCAAGGCTTGGTCTGTATTTTCCAATGATTTGCATGGACGAGGAGGAGGAAGATAAAATTCTTTACCTTTTCTGCACATGCGCAGCTCTTTTTCTAAAATGTAAGTTACATCTAGGAGCCTTCATTTACAATTACCTAAATGATTTGTCAAATACTGACATTAGAAGTGTTCTACGCTTTATTCGAAGCTCCAACTGGTTCAACGAGTAGGGTAAAAATATGCTCGATCCATCTGGTGTCACAATGGACCGTCAATGCTTGTTATTTTTGCCGATAGTATTAGTGTCGAGGGTGGTTGTGGTTGTCGAATGGTGGAATGCAATGGAGCATCCGGGAAACGCTGTGTATTTCCGCTAGTTAAGGATAAACTAGTATTGTTCTTCTTTAATATTTATTCTTTAATAATTCCTTTTTCTTTTGTAAAGAAAAAGAAACGTGACGATTGAGATTTAATTTATCGGATGCAGCAGTCGTTAGCAATAAACAGTTCTTTTTAATACTTTGTCCCAATTCGAGCAACTCCATATTTATCTGAAAATAAGTTTCATACGAGTAACAGTTCAAAAAATGTGTTAAAAATTCAATAAATGGAAAAGGAGCGTTTTTCTATAAATATTTTTGGAATATCCATTTTTTTTGTTACATGTTTTCCTCATTGGCTGACATATAAAGGAAGACAAAAGAAATGTTAAATTTATCTTTCTTTGTTTCTTTCAAGTGGTGACGAACACTGATCGGTTACCTTTCAGATTCTTATAATGAAACACTGACCCGTATTTTCTTCGTTTTACATAGTTGGTATAATCTTTTAATTTTTGTTATTTTTTAAGTAAATTCAATTACGAATGCCGGAATCAGTAGCATGTATCATGACAAAAAACACTAAATATTAAATGCCTTTGATTGACTCTGCTTTTGTTTCCTTTGACGGATGATTAGGGGGATGTTTTAGCAATGCAATCCATATGGATTTATTGCGTTTATACAATTGTAACAATTAAAAGAAAGGCAAGAAGTATAGTGTATAGTCTATAAGAAACATACTTTTATGTTTTTAAGACAATTTTCATACTTAATAAAGTTGACTGACAAGCTTCTGATTCACTTTGTAACAACTTGCAAAATTCCTATAGGCTTGCAATTGAGAAAAGTAAAAAAAAAATAATAAACCGTAATTGTAAATCCTCTTGCGCCACTATGCCTAAATAAATAGAAACTGAAGTAATTTCTTGTCGAAATTGCATATAACGACTTACTTAAGCTACTTAGGTCGCATAAAAGAGAATAATAAGTCGAGTGAACGCATAATTTTAGTAGAGAACATCGCTGGTGGATATTGTCAAGTTAGATCTTTGCGTTGGTGGCAAACAGCAAACGTACAAACTCATGCCTCATTTACGTACACTTACGTACGTACTCTTTCTGTCTATCATTGTCGACAAATTCAATTAGAGATGCAAAAAACTTCAATTTTATTATAAAAATGCGATGGATGGCATGCAGATTTGTCCATCGATTGTTCGGACTTAATAGAAGAGGAGAGGTGAATATGAGGGAATCAGTGTTGTTGCAGCTCAACAACTACGTGGATTTCACAAGTTACTGCACTGCAATTTTGATAAGGCAATTGCATGCATAGAAGACCTTGGGAGCTCTGGTTTTATTAATATTGACAAGTAATCTGTTTTCTACAGATAATTTAAAAAAAAATAAAACAAAAGGAATTCTTTTTATATTGTATGTGAATGTATATATCTATATATCTATCCTATATATCTATCTATCTACCTATCTATCCTTTTAATGTTGACTAATATTTTCATACAACATTTTAAATGTAAATTAAATTAACTGCATTTTTCTTGTGCGTCTACCCTTCCATTATCTAACGGAAGCGTACCAATTCTTTCAAATGTAGGCCCAGGTATGTCTAAAATCTATTTCCGGCCACGGGTTGTTTTAAGGATTCTTAAAGAACTTGAATTTAATAAAGCAACTGGACCCGACGGTATCCCGCCATTATAACTGAAGATGTTATAATACTTTGGCGAAACCGCTTAGCAAATTGTTTCATCTTTTAATGAAGACTGGTGTATTCTCTCTATTTGGAAAACGGCGAATATTCAGCCCGTTCTGAAAATAGGTGACAAATCTGCCTCTACTAACAACCATCCTATTGCTTTGTTGTCGGTTCACTCGAAGTTAATGGAATCTGTCGTTAATAATAATGCCAAACTAGTAAGCTACAAGGGTTGTTTGATAAGTCAGTGACTTTTTTAAATTCCTCATCGCCACCTAACGGTTCAAAAAAAACGTAAACTTATTGGAGCAGTAAACGAACATATGGTGTAAATATAAACCAAACCAACCATAAATACAAATTTTCTTAAATATCTCGACTCCAGCATATGATGTGAATATGAACCAAATCCAACCACAAACAGAAATTTTCGTAAATATCTCGACCCCAGCGCTACCTAACGGGTCCAAAAAAAACTTAAACTTATTGGAGCACCAAGTATAGTGCAAATATGGCATTGATACATATACTGGATTAGGCGGGAGGAGGCGAAATAAAAGCGTTATATCCATACAGACAAACAAACAGATAACGGCAATTATGTTATTAGGCGATTTCACTACATCGGTCCGCTCGAAACGCTCCCCTAGCGAAAAAATGATTGTTTCGCGCCGCGGAAAATCAGACTAATGAGCTGTCAAAATTTCAAGCAATTGGTTCAAAAAAGTGTTGCTATAGCCAATGGTTTAAAAACAAACTTTTAAATTGCCCTTTACTCTTTATATAGAAATAAAAAGCCAAATGGAATTTTGCAACTTGCTGCTCACAAGCTAACAGAAGCATATGAGGATTCGCCCTCTAATATAAAAAATGCGGATGATTGGCAAAATTTGTTAAAGCGTGTGATTCCACGAATAAAAGGCGGCGAGTACAGACGATTTGAAACGCCAAAGAGTTTAGGGATGCCAAAATAGATGAAATCGATTTGAAACTGATGGAGAGATTTTTTGCAGGAGGCCAAGACCGAACCCCAGGCTGTACAGGGTAAGGCGATCGAAGTGTTACCAACTTCACGCAGATGTATCTGTCAATCGACTGATGACAGCGCAATAATGTTTTGACAAACGTTAGTTACAATTCCACGGAAGCATATCTTTATACGTCGTATTTGAAAGGAATATTCAAAATTGAATTGAAACGCAACAGCGTGATTGCTCTGTTTTTGGCGGGAATTTTGTAAATGAATAAATTTTCCGAGCAAATGGTTTTGGTCACTCGAGTCACCCGCACATCAAACAATTTAAAATTATCAATTTATAAGCCCATTTAATGTGATATGTATTTATGGGCTATTTTGCAGCCTTTATGTTATGTCTCGGTATAAAAATGGATTAAGAAATACAGAATTCAACGCTATATAGTTAATAACTTTTCCAGTGCAAAAATTATGGTGCACCTATTAAAATACAAAGCACGTAGCAACTAACTAATGCAGTAAGGAAAACATCTGTTTTGCGGGTAATTGTTTGCATAATTGCGCCTTTAAGCACACATTCCAATGCAGTCTACAAGTAAATTTTTGTATTGTTAACTTAGCTTTTTGCAGTTCGTTGGCTTTTAGTTATACATAATATGTATTTAAAAATACGTAATGTACTCGTATGTATATATAAAAATGAAAATGAAATCAACACCGCTAAAGCGATACTACACACTCGTTATAACTTATAAGTAACTACAAAAATATTAAATTTCTATTACGGTGAGAATATAATTAAAATTAAAGGTAATTGACCGTGTTTTATTTGATAAATAATCACAATAATAAGAAGGTTGAAAAAAGCGCAGCTATTACTTACGCGCTTTACGGGTATATTCCGCCTTAAATTTATTTGCACAATTGAAGCATTACTCACACAGCCATGTTAATCTTAGGTGTTATTGTTATTGTGAACTAGAAAAGTTTATTATTAGCAAAAAGATAACAAGTAAACTGTTGCTTTTATTTTTTAATCAATGGGCGTATCCAGTACGTACAGGCCTACATTTGATATATTCTCATAAATCTAACTAGTAGAATTCTACAGATCTACCACCTACGTAGGACATACCCATTACTTTTAGTTTGTGTTTTACATTATCTGTTAAAGTCAAAAATATGGAGAAAAATTATAAAAAAATCGAGGTGTGGGCACAACACTGCTTTCTTTTATGGACGGGGTCGGAATCCAGTAAATGTATATAAAATTTTTTTTTTTCGTTTAAATTTCTTTTGCACTTAACAGACTTCTCCTAGGTGCTATACTTTTGAATGATTTGCAAAAACTTGAAAAACTGTCTTAAGTTAACTGTCACTTCCGGTTGTCAGATTTCCGTCAAAATCATCTGGACCCTCATAATTTATGTAAAAAGCTTAGATAAATATAAATTTTCATCCCGATTTGTAAAAAGCTTAGATAAATATAAATTTTCCTCCCGATAAGTTCTGCCGTCTGGGTTGTAGAGTGGACACAGACAGACGCTTCGCTTTTTCTTTTTCTGTCTCAAGAGATACGGTAATAGATAAATCTGCAAATTTTTTGTGACAGCTTCAATTTAGGTTACATGGATTTTGACTATTAATTTTCTATACCCTACCATTGTTCAGTTCCCAATAAAAACTGTTTTTTAGTAGAGAGTGAAATTGAAAAAATATCGAGTAAATTTTTGACAGTGCACTGCTCGTTGGGGTAGAAATAAAAAACAGAACTATGCCAGTAGACAAGTCTAATACCTTTGAGAGACCGGCATACTCAAACTAGTTTATCATTTGTAGTTCATAATGTGGCTTTTGTTTGATTTAAACCCTCTGTTGACCGAGTGCGCTCGTTTTTAGGCATCAAACGAACAAAAAATTTGCACTCGCATGTTTTGTTATTTGTGTCGAAATGGCTACACAAATCTAACGATTACGATGATGAAAAAAGTTTTATTTTAAAGTTTTATCCGCACTAATCGAAAATGTTTAATAACAGCATTAACTATTAAGCGAATTGAACAAATTGAAAACTAATCACAAATCAAAAGTCAAATGGCAGCACAATGAATAGCAAGGGGTATACTAGACCGAGTATAAAATTTTACCCGGAATTACACTCAGTGCGATTTTCAAACTTAAACTAACTAAATGAGTGTAATTTTGTGACGCTCATGGTGGTCAAAGTTAGTTTAATCTATTCAACTAATCAAAATTTTCCATCAGGGGGTTAATTTTGGTTACGTAAAAAAATGAAACATGGAGTAAAATTAGAGATCTCAATAAAAAAAAAACGGGAAAAGAGTCACACAAATTTAAAAGGAGTATTTACTGAGCTTTTTAGAAATAAATTATGAAATTTAAATACCTACTTCAACGATTTTTAATTGTTTTTGTAGATTTGTAGAATTTGTATAAAAGTAGCTGAAAACCTCAGTAGCATTAACGGCTTAGCCAAAACGAAGCAACTGAGTGAACTAGAGCAAGAATTTGTTTAAATAATGTCAGAAAGAAATGTTGAGGGGGGGATGGGCCTGTTTTTGAAATAGGCAAGGACAGCACGGGCATTGTAAGTGCAGACATATATAATTTTTATAGTTGTATAAATTATAAATTTTAAAAAATATGCTTGTTTTGACATTCACAATTTGTATAAATGACAGCAAGAGACGACAATTCATTAACCATTTGGGTTGGGTTGTACAATATTGAATTCACCACAGCAGTTTCACCTAATGAACGAGAATTGCTTTTTTTAGTACCAAGTGAATCGAAAAAATTAAAGCAGTGTGTGACAGCGAATGTGAAAGCAATTTATTCAATTCACTCTTTCACTGAACAAAATTGACCCCCAGGTGTCAAAATCAGCTGTTGTCAACTCGTTCAACTGCGATAACCGAGTTCGGCAAACTAGTTTTGAATAAATGAGTTTCGTAACTAGTTAGCTGGAACAAAACGAGAAAAGGGACTTGAACAAGTTAATGTATGCCAGTGTGTCAAGGGTATAAGAGTGCTACTGCATTAGATAGCTATTTTAGATATTCAATATAACGAAGACAGGAATATATATGTATTATTATTTTATTATTTGTATGAAACGTTAAATATTTACCTGCATTGCTATCGTATAGATATTTACATATTTATCGAATTATTATATTTTCCCCCCACAGCAACTGCTGCCAATAACTGTCAAAAGGATAGTAAAGTCGCAAACCAAAAAATTTCTACTCAAATGTCAAAACTCACTAACAACACAGTGAGGCTACCTACATTTTCTGGTGAGATACATATTTTCCATATAGTACATGAGGGGCCTACTGGTTTTTTATGAGGCCTCAACGTACTGGATACGCTCAGTTATAATATATCTTATTCATTTGGCTGTTGTTGTTCTCTGCTGCCAAGTTTTTTGTTGTCCGATTGTTAAAAAGGTTATTTTGCTTTGTCATTGACTTAATAAATTTCATTCTTTGCAGAATCTTGGATTGAACTTAGTGCCGCTGCAGCTATGGCAGGTGTCAAGAGCCCAGACAGAATTACACCGTTACCATTTTCATCAGGCGAAGAATATCTCAGGTTGTTGCGGGAAGCTCAACGTGAATCGAATCAATCGAGTCGTGTGGTTTCGCTGGCCAGTTCTCGACGTGATACACCACGTGACAGGTGATAGGACTTAAAACTGTCTACATTTATATGACGATCTAATTTCAAAAATATTTTTTTTAAATTTGCACAGTCCAAAGTCACCACCAAATAGTCCAAACACTGAAATGTGTCCAGATGAAGAGTTAAAAAATGTCTACATAAACTATTGGAGCAAAGTAAGTAGCCACATTATAGAGTTAGCTTACTGATTTACCAAATATTCTTCCTATTCTATTCCAGGATGGACAAGCTCAAAAGGACACAGACTGGCTAGGCGATTGGAGTAGCCGGCCAGATCAGCAGCCACCAAAGTAAGTGACACCATTACGTTTAATTCTAATTTTTTTTTTAACTGTGGCATTCTTTCATCTTTAAAGAGATTGGAACTTTGAGCATCCAAAGAAGAGAGGTCCTGGCTATTCGATTCGCTTGGCTCGCGTCGGCAAGAACTCACTGTTTTCTAGAGAAATTCTCTATTCATTAATATTTACTAATGTGTTGTCATTGTTGCTTGGAACCGGGTTAGGGTAAGTTTTCCTTAAATTGCAAATAGCTGTTAATAATTTACTCTGTTGTTCATTATTTTACTCTCTTTCTAGACTGTGGCTAAGCAAGCGAGGTATTCTGCTAACAAGAGTTATGATTGACTAAGCAACAGGCATATTTCTTTTAATAAAAATAATCAATAGTTTTTTTAACTTTTATAAACTTCTACAGAAAACAGTTATTCAAAACAAAGTAAAGAAATGGGCTCAGACAGAGATTTCCAATATTAAACTTTTTTTTATTCTATTTAAAACTTTTTTTAATATATGCTTAAAATGCGAAACGAAAAAAAAACGAAAAAAGAAGATTTATGGGAATTATTTTAATAATAATCACAATGAATAAAAAGAACTAAAACTGAAAAAATACCGAAACTGACGAATTCAACACAATTTTTTTATATTAATAAAAGAATTCCTTTGCATTTCCTATTATTATTATTAATATTATATTACTAAAAAATGTTTTAATATTGAAAATTGAAGGAAACAACTGCAAGGGCATACAAATTGCTTTAATTGCTGTTTATTTGTCTATTGAAATCTACTCTCGATACTACGTCTGTGTACCGAGTCCAAGTTGGTAAACAATTAAACAAAATTACAATTTGTAGAAAAATAAATATATAGAAAGAACGGGTACCAATACAGCGCAACACGTGATTTAGTTTTTCACTTTTATTGAACTTTAAAATATTTATAAATCTTTTAAAAGTATCGTATAATATATATAATAACATTTTACACATAATAATGAGAAAGAAAATTCTAGACTTTTTGATAAATATAGTAATATAAATATAAACTATAAAAAGTAAATAAAGAAAAAAAAATGTAAAAACTCAAAGCGTAGCAATTTCTTTGTTGAAGCTTGTCGATACCACGAAGAAAGCTTTTTGAGAAATGCTGGGAACATGAAAAGATATTTTCTGCAGGCTGTTACATGCTGATTAAAACCTTACCTTACGGCGATAAAGTGGCACCAAAAAATGTGCCAAGACTTGGCCAGTTTAAAAGTGTAACTACGTCTATGTCAAATAAGGGTAACAAGCAAAAGACCAACCAACAACAAAGATGCCAACGAGCTCCCATTTGGTCGCACGCTATGAGCATACAGAGAACCAATGGAATAGTGCACATGAACGCCCGCGAACAAAAAGAAGTCGGTACGGTCGCGCAAACTGTTTTACCCAGCGACTTTCCTCCATTGCGCGGGAACCGTGGAGCGCCATGAGGGGCACTGTTATAAATATCGGAATGAACACATGAGCTTCTAAATGGGAGCGAGTCTTTAACATTTAATTTTTCAAAGGCAAGGTGAGTCTTATGCATTTCGAAATTTTTCGGTCGTAATACATAAATTAAATGAACGATTTTAGGAAAGGAAATCATAGATAGTCAGATTGATGTTGAACGAATGATAGTAGAGATACGACAAAGACTGGGATTGTCTTTTTTTAAAAATAAAATATTATTTCAACTGTACCCATCTTTAATAACTAAACTAAACTAAGAAGCATGATCAGCAAATATGCTTTCGAGCGGTCAAAATGCAGCTCGTGTGACAACAACGAAATTTTTGCCGGGGCGCGCGACCATTTTGGAGCTCGTGTGGCATTAGCCTAAGAAAGACATGGTAGCATATTTCAGAATCAATTTTTTGTCGTTATTCCAAAGAATGATCCGTAAATACATCATCATCAGCATCATCATCATCATATTAGGCTCTATAACCGGGATCTAGATAACGAAAAAAGTCTCTCTGGGACCGATTTCGAGCCGAGGTCATCCAGTTTGACTTCCTTAAACGCTGGGCGTCCTGGTCTACGCCATCCTTCCAGCGTAGGCTTAGCCGGCCTCGCTGCCGTGTTCCATTAATCCTAACGCAAAGGGCTTTCCGAGCACGATCCTCTTCGCTCATGCGAGCTAGGTGTCCTACCCACCGGAGCCTACCGAGCTTAATTTCCTTCACGATGTCGACATCGCGGTAACGCTCGTAAATATCATCATTATAGAGTCTCTGGAATCGTCTTTTCTCACATACGGGGCCAACAATTCTCAGTAAGACTTTTCTCTCGAACGCGGCTATGAGGTCAGAATGCTTTTTGGTCTCGGATCCATATGTAAGTACTGGTATGACCATTGTCTTATATATCATCAACTTGGATGTTATGGTTAAGTTCCTGGATTTGAAGAGTCTCTGTAGTAGGCTTTGTTGGCTTTAAGCAACCGTGCGCGTATTTCTGGTTCCATGCTGTTATCGGCTGCTACAGTTGATCCGAGATAGTTAAAGGATTGCCCTACTTCAAATTCGCGCTCCACTATTTGAATTGAGGGACCAATGTTGGATCTTCTACTCGCCTCTACTCGTTAATTCCTAAACTCAGTGTTGTTTTTTGATCTGTCAAGTACGAGGGGTGCCGTAAATGTTTTTAGAAAATGGCAATACGAGTATTTTCCGATGCAAATCTCATTTTCAGTCAAAAGTGTAACATTTTTCGAGGTTATGTTTCTCAAAAGTAATCTGTTAGTTCCCATCGCAACACTGTTTTTTATTTACTTGAAAAATTGAATTCAGTGAAAAGATGGAATTATTGCGTGAACATTTTCGTGTGCTTTTTTACGATTTTCGAAAGGGGCTAACTCAACAACAGTGCTTCGAATCACTTCATTCTACTTTTGGCGACGAAGCACCATCCTTGGCTAGTGTTTATAATTGGTACAATGAATTTAAACGCGAACGACGTTCGCTTTAAGACGAGCTTCGTGAAGGTCTTCCAAAAACAGCTGTTGTGCCAGAAAACATAAGAGTCATAGATGCTGTGAAAAAACTGATTGAAGATGATAGTCATGTGACTTATCGGGAAATCTAGGCACGCCTAGGCATTAGCAACACCAGCTTATATACGATCTTACATGAACATTTAAAGGTGCGGAAGCTATGTGCACGTTTGATTCGTGTCGTGTCGATTGGTGCCGCTTGAAAAATTCGTTGAATGTACTTATACAAGATCGTGACAGGTGATGAGTGATGGATATTTGCTTATCCGCTTTACAGCCCCCCACCCAATGACTTCTTCCTGTTCCCAACAATCAAAGATAAGATGCGTGGACAACGATTTTTATCGCCTGAAGAAGCGGTTGAAGCGTTCAAAAATCATGTTTTGGAGCTATCATCTTCGGACTGGAAAAAGTGTTTCGATAAATGGTTTGAGCGTATGCAAAAGTGTATAGATCTTAAAAGCGAATATTTTGAAAAGCAATGAAGAAAGTAATTTGTGATGAAAATTTTTAATTTTTTATTACTTTTTCAATAAACTTTTACGGCACCCCTCGTACTAGTACAGAATCAACGTTGTAGCGGCAGAGTTTCAGTAAAGTTGGCTATAAGCTAATAATAAACTCGCCGGTTAGAAACAATACATATTACAGAACCGGTTGTAATTACTAAGCAACAGTGAAACAAATTTTATTTCTTTTACTGTCATCTTTCAGATTCAAGAATTTACTAAAGACAATCTACATATTTCCTTGCACTAATCCCTATCTGAAAACTGCTCCTAGTCGATTATCTTGTTCTAAGAAACAACTCAAAAGTTTTCATATCGGACTTGGCAATATTTAAAGCAAATTCTCGATCGGTTCCTTCCACAAGTGCTTTTGGAGAGATATATAAATCTTGGTCAGGTTCGTATTGAGCACGTCCCAATAACTTAAGGAATTCATGGCGTTGCTTTAATCGAAACTCTCGTGATATCAATACTTCTGGAAACTGAATCAGCATGTCATGTGATAGCTTCATTTCATTGTGGGCATAAGCAAAGCGTTCGATTAGTTCATCTGATTCTATGTATAAAAAAAGGGTAATGAAAGAGGTACGGGTATTTTTAATGGTTATGAACTCACTCATCATCCAGAGGCGTGGTTTACTTAATAGAAGGCATTTGACTTCGTCCTTATCGAAGCCCATTTCTTCGCGAATACAAAATGTACTTTTATAAATGTGTTCCATGTTATAAGTAATTAAACGAGGCTGTTTAGCTGCTAAAAATCGCACATCATCGCCTGACAGTTTAAAATTCTGCTGGAAGTGTCCGAGACGCTTGTCAATTCGCGATGTGGCGAACATTAACCAAAAAGGATTAACTGTAAGAATTCGTTGAATTTGTGTCCGTGTAAATTTTTTCATGTCAAGGTAATTTATTCGTGTTTGCAAATCGCCTATGTCTTCCTTAAAGAGTAGTGGATTTTTTGTGATTAATTGACCAAAATTATCAGCTGGTACTCCTTGATCGTTGAGGAAAATTAAATAAGGTTTAACATCTGTTTCAAAGTCTAACTTCAGAACGAACTCGGCTAACCCTTTTCGCCGTTCAATGCTGCTTAAATCGACACCAAGTTTTATCAGTTCTTGCAAGGATACCGATTTGTTGACATATGCAGAGATATTGAAAGTCGGAACAAATGTTTTTTCGGCCGGTTCTGTTGATAACATTTTCGAATTCCTATCATGTTTATTAGGAAATAAGTCGATATTTCTACTGCTGGTATCATTTGAGTTTGGCGATTCTTTCTGCACAGATGCAAATTCAGCAGATTCTTCGGCACTGATATGTGACCCATCCTGTAACAAATCTCCTGGAACACCTTTTTTGTCGAGTTCTATTAAGTGTCGATTGGGCTTTCTCAGCTCCCGAAATTGGGGTAAGCTTAGATTTGCACGTAGTAACAGCAGTTTCGCGATACTTTCCACATTTCTTCGCAACATTTCACAGCCTTATTAAATATTTACTGCAGAATAAACAATAAAAGTACAACAAACCCACATGCATGATGCATGGCATCGGCATGTCGTTAATATCATATCAGCTGATTCTCAACTGGTCATTATGCAGTACTCGTTCAAGTCTATCGTATTTTTCAATGGGTAAGTTCAGTAGTGCAAGAAAAATGTTTCATTAATATTCTTCTGTTATCGATCGATTTTATTACCTTATATAAACCATAACTGTAATTTTTGTCAATTGAATTACCCAGCAGCTCTGATAATAAATTATAGCATAGAATACTCACTGTATTTCTAATAATTTTAAGCAATTGGTTTAAGTATTTTTTGTTTGTATTTTTATTTATTTTTGTGATTAAGTCTAAACTATTTATATATTTTTTTTATATATAACCTACAGAATATCAGCTTATATATATATATATATATTTCTATATATGTATATTATGCTTGGGTGGTTGAATTAAAATTTCTAATATAGAATTCGTAATATTTCATACACAGAAAAATTTATCATACTGTTACTTCAATGAATATTAAGTTGTGTTGACTTAATTATATTGAACTATTATAATAAAATGAAATGCGGATCATCATTACCTATAAATATTTATTTTTATATTTCGGTTTATATAGATTTTTTTACACTAACTTGTTCGATTTTTCATCAGAAATTATGGAAAATATTCGAAAATACACTTGGTGGTATGGTGTGTAATTAAAATAAAAAAAAAGGTGGAATAAAATTATTCCAAATGCATGGCATTGCTGTTGTAAGATTATTCCTATTCCGGTACCAATTGCTATATTGCTTTCAACAAAATGAGTTTAGTATTTTTTGTGGCTAACGGCTGATCAAAGCAACAGCAAAAACTAACAAATTTTTTGTTTCATGTGTTTGCCAACTTAAATATTTATAATAATATTTCTTAACAAAAAATTTTTTTTTTGGTTAACGCTAAACCATTTCTGGTCTATCCAATGTGTTTGTTGTTGTAATTTTTATTTTTTTGTTGAAAGCAATATAGCAAATATATGTTGCAATTAAACTAATTATTGTTCTAAACTGTCAGTGTTATTATCACAAAGCTTATTCGTTATTTTAGCACCTAGAAATTACTCGTTGTTATTTTGTAAAGGGCGCCAATTTTTGCGTCCCCCAAAATAGAGTGCGAAAAAACAAACCAAATTTCATATACATATTACATAGTACGAAATATTTAGTCGCATTTACACTACGTCTATAGTATTGATTATTGAATGCCGGCTAGATTCTAGATTCTAGAAGTGATTCGAAAGGCTGCATAGTGCATAACTACATGCAATGCATGGAATCTGGTTCTTAAAAGATTAAATTTGTAACAACGCACAGTTCCGTTAACGTTCCATCATATTTTATTAATAAAACTTGCAAACAAAAAAGGTAGAGAACGTGGTAAAAGCAAACCTGGAAAATGTCCAAACGTGATAGCCTTGGTGGAACTCCAAATAACACGCTTTTACGTTATTTCACAAAATCGCCAGCAGTTTCGGCCAAAAAGACACCGAATACTCGTGAATCTCCTGTTTCAAAAGGGAAAAAACATGAGGAAGATAAATGTTCTCCCACCGAAGATACGACATTGAATAACAATGTTGATAAAAAGCCAGGTAAGAACGGATTAATATGTATGGGAATAAGGTATATTGATTTTCTAATATGATGTTCACAGCTAAGCGACAATTAGATACGGAGCTTAGTGACTCGTCCAGTGAGAAGGATGTCATTGTTTCAAAAAAGAAACGCCGTCGCATTATTCAATCAGGATCAGACGATTCAGATTCTGAGACGGAAATGGACAAAAAAACCGATTATAAAAGAAGTATTAATGCCCAAGTGGATTCAGATGATTCAAGTCATGATGATGGAAAAAGTGAAAAAAAGAAGATAAAGGTATGAAGTGGATTTGTACCACAATTCCATTATATGTTATTGATATTAAATTTTTATGCTCAAATAGAGTACTAATGGCGAACGAATGAGTAAGAAGAAAACTCTGGACGCCGTAAATATATCATCCGATAACAAAAAGGAGAACTCTTCATTGGTGGAAAAACTACAAAAACTTCAGAACTCTGAAAAATCCTGTTCAAATTCTGATTCCTTTAAATCTAAGTGTGAAGACATTGTGTGCACTACTTCGACACTTGATGAACCCGTTGTATGGCCGCATAACAAACTGGAATTTCTTAAACCCGATAAAATTAAGGATAAGAAAGGCAGGCGTCCCGAACATCCAGATTACGATAGAGCAACATTACATGTTCCGGATAGTTTTCTTAATACACTAACGCCGGTATGCATGCACATTAAGTTGATAAGTTGAAGAAATAACCAATACCACGTCTTCCAAATATTTACAATTAGGGCGTCCGACAGTGGTGGGTCCTTAAATCGGACAATTACGACTGTATACTCTTTTTCAAAGTTGGAAAGTTCTACGAATTGTATCACATGGATGCCGATGTTGGTGTAAAAGAGCTTGGCTTCACTTATATGCGCGGTGAATTTGCTCATTCGGGTTTTCCGGAAGTTTCTTTTGATAAAATGGCAACGATCCTGGTTGATCGCGGCTATAAGGTGAGATTGCCTAAACTTGCAAATCTTCCAGCATCCGTTAGAGATACATACCATCATGTCTTTCTGTTAAAAGGTCGCTCGTGTTGAACAAACCGAAACGCCCGATATGATGACTGAGCGATGTAAAAAACAGTCAAAAGTAACAAAATTCGATAAAGTCGTGAGGCGCGAAATTTGCCAAATCATCAACCGTGGAACCCAAGTCTTTGGTTCACAGTGCCAGATAACACCGAATCACCAGCCAAATTATATGCTTTCTGTTGTAGAGAAGGTATATAAATAACTATTGGATTACAAGGCAAGGATATAATTTTGTTAATTCTTTTTCAGAATAATGGTATAACCAGCAGATATGGAATCTGTTTTATCGACACATCAATTGGCGATTTCTTTATCGGTGAATTTGATGACGACAAGAATTGTTCGCGTTTATTAACCTTGCTTTCGCACCATATGCCTGTTTTGGTCAGTTGCCGATTGTCTGTTTCAAAAATATCTTTAATTAACTCGAAAAAACCCTTCCATAGGTCGTTGCTGAAAAAACCTACCTATCGCCACGCACACAAGAAATCTTTCGCACTATCCTGGGTGGGGTTCTTAAAGAATATCTACATTCGTCAGCCAATAAAGTGTGTTCCGCCGAAAAGACGCTAAAGCATCTTGCTGAAAATTATTATTCCAAATCAAGTGAAGACAATTGGCCATTAACTATTCGTTCTATGCAAAATGAATCGGACCATTTAGGTCTGACTCCAAGCGATTCATTTAAGTTAGCACTTAATGCTCTTGGCTGTTGCATTAGTTATCTTAATCGGTGTCATTTAGAAGAGAAAGTTCTGCCAATGGCACGTTATAATCTCTACATACCGCCAGATATGTTCGGCGATTCTGTTGATGGAGCAACTTTAACACCAACAGCAGCAGCATCTAGTTATAGTAAAATGCGTTCACACATGGTTCTCGATTCAATTACTCTCTCGAATCTCCGCATTAATGCCGAAGATCATTCACTGCTTAGTACTCTGGATAATTGTTGCACAAAATTTGGCAAACGTTTACTCCACCATTGGGTTTGTTCGCCAAGTTGTGATATTTCTGTAATTACTGAGCGACAAAAAGCCATATCAGATTTAATGCAGAACGATCAAGTGTTGCAGGATGCCAGAGCACTGATCGCTCCGTTGCCAGATTTCGAAAGACATTTAGCACAGATTCATTTGTTTGGCAACAAACAAGTGGTAGATAGTCATCCCGATGGCCGGGCAATATTATTCGAAGAGAAAATCTACAATAAAAAGAAAATTCAAGTAAGTGTTATAGATATTTCGTATTTTTTTGGTATTAATTTTTTTCTGTATAGAATTTCATCAGTATTCTGCAAGGATTTAAGACTCTAACAAAAATTCCTGAACTTTTTACCGATTGTAAATCCAAGTTAATACAACGAATAACTCAGTTACCAGCTGAAGGTGGAATTTTCCCCAATATTACTAAGGAGTTGCAGTTTTTCAAAGTAAATTCAAGAAACACTTTGTAGTATATATTAGAACTAGCTGAAACTAGCCAACAAACTATCCCCACCACAATACCCCCACCCACTGACCACCAAAACCTACTCCGAGACCCTCCTTAAGATACTCCCAACCGCCTCACATATATGACACGACTCGAATTGTCAATCTCATACAAACAATACCTAGACATCCTCCAAGTCTACCCCCTTAACACCACCACAACACTAATAACACCCTATAAACAACCACCGCAATCGTCCCCACCACATCCCAAAGATTCAGATTTATCGGATGGACGGTCTTCGAGTTATTCGCGAACAGATATACAGACAAAGACACAAGATTGTTTTTATCAATTTATCTTATAGAATGCTTTTGACCATGAAGAGGCTGCAAAGACCGGTGTTATTGCTCCAGAGAAAGGGGTTGACACGGAATACGATAATGCAGAGGAAAAAATTGAACAAATCAATACTCAGCTTAAGGAGTACTTGATTCAGCAGGAAAAATTCTTTGGCTGTCGATTGAATTATTTTGGCACGGATAAGAAACGCTTCCAATTGGAAGTTCCCGAAAGTAATGCTCGCAAAGCGGGTAACCAATATTTTCTGGAAGGGCAGAAGAAAGGAGCGAAACCAGTGCGGAGGTTTCATACAAATGAAACAAAGGTTTCGTTACTCATTCATATATATATGTAGTTGAAAACCTTAAATTTTGTTATCATAGAATTTTCTCAAACTTATGCAACAAGCTGAGGATGAACGTAACCGCGTCTTGAAAGATCTCTCTCGTAGGATTTTCGAAAAATTTTCAAAGCACTACACGCTATGGAAGCAGTGTGTTGATTGTGTAGCTAATCTCGATGTTCTAGGATCGTTGGCTGAGTATGCTAGAAATCAAAATTCAATTTGTATTCCTGAGTTACAACCGGCGGTCGATGGTGAACCACCTTTCATTGAGATAGATGAAGGCTATCATCCGTGTGTGTCACCGGATAGCTACATTCCAAATGGCTTGATTCTTGGAGCGTCTGGCACAGCTCCGTTGGCTATTCTAACTGGACCTAATATGGGCGGTAAAAGTACCTTGATGAGGCAAGTTGGTCTCATTGTTATAATGGCACAAATTGTGAGTGAAAAGACATTATACCAATAAGTTAATTTATGGACTTTTATTTAAATTATTTATCGTCCTTTCGAAGGGTTCCCACGTACCTGCAAATAGCTGCAAGCTCTCAATTGTAGATCGTATATTCACACGATTGGGAGCACAAGATGACATTCTTGCCGGACATAGTACATTTTTGGTTGAGCTAAATGAAACTTCTCTGATTCTAAGGCATGCGACAGTTAACAGCTTAGTACTGCTTGATGAATTAGGTAAAAAATTGTCATTCACTAAACGATTTTCCATTAAAAATACTAAAACTTCAGGCCGTGGAACAGCTACGTATGATGGCACAGCCATTGCTGCTTCTGTTGTAAATTTTTTGGCTAATTTAAAATGTCGCACATTGTTCTCGACTCACTATCATAATCTCATTGATTTCTTTCACAAGGATGATCGTGTTGTTCTCGGTCACATGGTAAGCAGAAGAATGAAATATCATTGAATGGCTACTTACTCTTTTGTTTTGAATTGATAGGCCTGTATGGTTGAGAACGAGGACAATGATGACCCCACACAGGAAACTGTTACATTTCTGTACAAGTATACCTCGGGTGCTTGTCCAAAATCGTATGGTTTCAATGCAGCTAAATTGGCTGGAATGCCACGTCCGATTATAAAGAGAGCGTATGAGGTATAAATTATAAGCTTTGAGTTTAAATTTTTTCTTCTATTTCTTTCCTTTTCCCTTTTTATAGCTTTCCAAAAAAGTCGAAGCTATCGCTTTGAAAAGGAAAATCGCATCAAAAATTATTGCCAACCCAGCAGACATCTCTGCAGTAAAAAATCTACTTGTTCAGTTGAAATCCTGTAAAATAATTTAAACCAACTATTTTGTGTAAAGAATAAATTTTTTGTAATTCTAAAACCAATCGTTAGCTTAGGAAATTGCGAAGACAAAGATCTTAGTGTCAAAACCTGCTATAATCAGGAGTCGGCCATGTAAAAGTAGGGATGACATTGGCCGTTGTTTTTTTTTATTAATCGCACACGCTTAAAGGGGTTCGCACCCTTTCAATGCTTGCACAGCGTGGGCGTTAAGGAAAAGAAGGAGAAAAGAGGAGATGTCTATAAGCTTCTGTTTTGAATGCCTGTGGATCGTAGCGATGTGAAAATACAGAGCTTGGCAGAGCATTCGGCATACGTTTTGTACGGCTTAAGAACTAATCTCTGAACTTTACTGTTCTATGACAAGTTCGAAGATAGACTTGAGGGTAAACTGATGAGCATTTACAGCACCACGAGTATTGCGGTTGAATTCAGGGAGAGGTGGCATGCAGCTGGCTATTTCTCTTAAGCGCCGCTGGGGGAAGAAGCGATAAAACAGTGACAAGCAGGAAACGTTCCTGCAGTGTTCAAGCGAATCTATTGATTTCGCAATGTTCGGGCAAATTCTAGAAGAATAGGATAGATGTAAAGGCTTACGCAATGGTAATGCCAGCTTGGAAGAACTCATCTTCAGAAGTAATGGGGTAATACCGTCTGACCCAGCGGACTTGTGAGTGTTGAAATCGTTTAAAACGTTAGCAACTGCACGAGTACGAATGACTATCTGTCTCATAGAATGTTCAATACTCTGAGGTGCAGGCGGTAGCAATGCACAATCTGGAAGCGTGGAGCTAGCTGCGAAATGCACAGCAAACAGATTGACTTTGTCTATAGAGCTGACAACTGGAATGCCATTATAAATGAGCGTTGGAATCAACGACGACTATTTACTACCTTTGGGACAGTGAAGTGAAGTATTTTTTGCCTCAATTTTTGGTCGTAGGTTTACCGAAATCATACCTCTCTAATCCTAGACGAGTTGAAACGTTAAACACGCAGCTAACTTCACTACATAGCCGAGAAATACTTTTGGAAATCCACTAATACTCGTACATTTGAACGCAGGCCACGATTTACTCGGTGCTTATAAGGTTTCGCATATATCTAAGAGCACTAAGAAACATACAATTTAAAGATTATGAGTTTCGTATTCCGAAATATTTGTGAAGTAAGCCGGATATTTATTGTCATGTACATGTTCGGTATGCTTCCCATTGTCATCAGCCCCCGTTATTCCTGAATCCTGACATACGTCAAGGGCGTATATAAGTTTTTCGATTGAGTTTTTTGTCGCCATGTCGCCATGTCGACGATTGTCATGCGAAACAGATGTCGTTGAAACAGTCCAGGTCCAGTTCTTCTAAATGGCAAAATATGGTCAATGGAATATCACCAGGGGTTGAACTTACAGCCACCACCACACACACACGCAGAACTTTTATTTGTCTGCGTAAAGTGATCGCTAAAAATGTTATCAAAAGTGGGCATAGAACTTACTTCTTCTCTTTATAACTCCACCACCCCCAAAAAACATTTACAGCTGCAGCCAGTTGAAGGATATGTTAAATATGTGTTTATTTTATTTCTGACGGTAAATCTAGCAACCTCAAAACATACTCGTACATAAGCATTTCTTTGTTTAGTCCCCCCCGTTATTCCTGAATCCTGACATACGTCAAGGGCGTATATAAGTTTTTCGATTGAGTTTTTTGTCGCCATGTCGCCATGTCGACGATTGTCATGCGAAACAGATGTCGTTGAAACAGTCCAGGTCCAGTTCTTCTAAATGGCAAAATATGGTCAATGGAATATCACCAGGGGTTGAACTTACAGCCACCACCACACACACACGCAGAACTTTTATTTGTCTGCGTAAAGTGATCGCTAAAAATGTTATCAAAAGTGGGCATAGAACTTACTTCTTCTCTTTATAACTCCACCACCCCCAAAAAACATTTACAGCTGCAGCCAGTTGAAGGATATGTTAAATATGTGTTTATTTTATTTCTGACGGTAAATCTAGCAACCTCAAAACATACTCGTACATAAGCATTTCTTTGTTTAGTCGAAAATATATAATTTATATGTCTTTGATAATTAACTTTGATAATTTTTTTGCTTTTTTACTAAACTTTCGATTTATAGTGGAGCTGAAGCTGACACAACTTAGCTTTCTCAAAAAAATATGAAAGTGCACCTAAATAGCTGTCACCCACAAACCATAGCAAAAAAGTGATAGTAAATTTGATAATCACCTAACGTGGAGCAAAAGCATTTATTTTGATGATCAAAAATCAACTATCGCCTTAGCCGATTCCACCCCTGAATTAAATTTTGTAACAACTTTTTATGTCATCTGCCATACTATTTTTTATAACTATGTAGAAAACAAAACGCGTTGCTTAAAAATTTTTAAAAATAATAATTTATTAATTGGTATTTTTATCGTTATCTTTTGTTTATCACAGTGAAAATAAATATACAAATCAATTTAATAAATAGTAATGCATAATAATAATAATAATAATATTGACAATAATTTCCTTTCAATAATATACATATACATCATAATAAATACAATAAAAATTTAATAGTTATTCAAAACAAATACATGTATGGTGGTAATGTACGTGGTATAATTTATTATACAACAGTTGTAGCAATTTCTGTAAAATAGGACTCCATTAAATCCGATTTAATGCTGAAAAAGTTCAATTTGGATGCAACTATGTAGAATGCATGAAACATACAAAATATGCAAAATGCTTGTTAGACAATGCTTAGACAATAAATGATAAAGAAAAGTTATCTCTGTGTGATGTTGCGATTGTGGAAGGTAAAGAACTAAACTATCCATTGACTGTGGATAATGCACTTACAGTACACTCAAGAAATATGTGATTTATGGATCAATAAAAATTAAAATTTTGCAATGGATTTTTTTTTATAGTAATATTTTTATCCAAAAATATATAGATATTTTTACATCTTGTTTGTTTTCTGTGTATTTAGCCTTTTCCCGGAACAGGTTTCCTTTTAAGAAGTATAAATAAAATTGTTAATCGACTAGAACCCATACTTGAAATTAACTAAAAACAAATGAAATTTTTAACAATGAACAATGCTTGAGCGTTTAATCCAATTACAATTTATTTAAACCAAACAGACAATTTATAATTAAACACTAACTTAACATTGTTCGTTAATTTTGCAAGATGTCAATGTGGGCAAATGTTATCGAGGGTAAAAGTAAACACGAATAAATCAATAAATAAGGATTTGTGATGCACAATAGTAACATATGTATATTCCTTCTATATATGTATATTCAATTAATTTTTCCGCTAACTAATTACATACTTGTGTATCGAAGTTCTTGAGAAAGAGCATATTTTGAGTTTTCGGACAGAAATAAATACATGAAACTATTATTGATTTTTAGCAACAGTAACTATATTTTATCTTTTTTAAGTTCAAAATATGCCTATTTCTTTGCAAAAATAAACCGTTACCATCCAGTCCAGTTCGACTTACTTAGCAAATTCATTCTCTATGATAATAAATGTTTTATTTAACATCCTCTTTAAAATACAATAGGGGTACATTTACGGTCATATTATCCACTCGGTTAAAAAACGTGGTTTGAACGTTTTTAGACCAAAACAAAAAACCAGAATAAACCACCCGATTTCAAACCAGAAAATTTTAAACCATATCCATATTATTACTATTTTTCTGGTTTAAATCTGTTTGGTTTATTGTCTATTTCGTTATTGGTTTATTTTCTAAACCAGTTTAACGGCCATGAAATGTCAGATTTGCTCGATTTGACAACCATTTGACAAAATACACCGAATCTTAAGTTATGTTGGCATTTTTTGCGTTCAACATTTGGATTCATACGTTTTTAGTCGAAAAGTCTTACCTAATTTATACATATAATGGCGAGATTTCGTTTTGCAGGCGATTTGAGCGATGAAATCCCGCCATATACAAATTAGGTAATAAGACTTCTCGTCGAAAAACGTATGGATCCAAATGTCATACGCAAAAATGCCAATAGAACCTCAGATAATATTGTATTCTTTCGGAATACCGAAAAAATTAATGGAACATACTGACGCGGATCGCCATCGATGCTGTTGCGAACCATGGCGTGCAGTCGCCAAAAAGTGTCCTCGTGAACCTTAAAGTATTTGCGTAAGTCGACGTCGTCGTAGTTGTCGACCTTGGAGCGTTTATTAGATGCGGTAAGGACGATAAGGACGCACCGGGTGTCGCACATGTCGTGCATCTATTTCTCCCTTTGATGACGACGTGGAGGACATGAAGTTTAAAAGCACGGTAAATTGAGAACTCCCACCTTCGCCTTTTTTCCATAGACGCCAAATCAAGTATTTGTCACGCATTCATATAAACAATGTTTAATTCCTTTGTACTGTTTGTTTGTTTTTATAATTTCTTAGTACAAATCGAAAAAAAAACTTTCAGACTTTCCACATTGACCCTAATTAGCTTTCTATTATGTATTTGTTAAATTTCTTTTGGCTTACTTGTAATATTTTTATAAAATACATTATTTAATACATTACTTTGCTCTACGTATAGTTTCTATTATTTATTTACTTTTAACAAATCGCACTATTTATAGCTTGTTTGGATGTTTTTTGTTTTGTTTTCCTGCGGTAATTTTACTACGTATACGCGCCTTTTTTTGTGTTTTCCTGTGTAAATAATGCTGCATGACTATATATTTATATATGTTTGTAAGCCTTTTACTACCAAAAAATGTTGTATTTTTTCTAATAATAATTTAATGTCCATAGGTAGCTTACATTTGGACAAAGCTGCGCTTATTGAAACTATCTATGTCTATAGTTTTTTAAATCTGGATAATTACATTATATTGCTAATAACTATACTGTGCATATCTTATACATTTTACAATAACCCTTTTGCATATACAAAAAAAAAACCTTTTGTTTTTCTAATATTTCACCTCAATTCAACAAAATATGCACTACCAAGTCTAAATATTAATATATATCTACATTATTTATATACATATATACCGAAAAGTTGTGAATGTCGATTTAGAAAAAGTAGAATATGGGTGGAAATATCAACTGTAAAATAGATACCGACTGAGAAAATGTCCACTAATAATTTGGGTCTGGGCCATAATGTCGATTGAGATTCTTAAGGAACTTGACCTTAAGAAAGTTACTGGACCCTACGGTATTCCGCCATTATGGTTGATAAGATGTCTTGATACTCTGGCGAATCCGCTAAGAAAATTCTTTTATCTTTCAATGAAGACTGGTGCTTTTCCCTCATTTTAGAAAATGGCTAATATTCAACCGGTTCCTATAAAAATCTTCCAACTACCGCCCTATTGCTTTGTTGTCGGTTCTATCGAAGGTAATGGAATCTATCGTTAATTTTAGACTAATAAGCTGTCTGGATTCGAATGCTATTTTATCCGATATGCAGTTTGGTTTTCGTAAAAATCGCTCATGACGTGCATGAGTCATTGTTTGGTGCGAAGCATTTAAAATCTAGGTATATCCTTGGATATTACAAAGGCTTTTGATAGAGTATGTAACGATTGTCTTATAAACAACATTCGCATGCTCAACTTACACATTTCTCCTATTGCATTGATTGAGGATTATATATGGAACAAACTTATTAAAAGTTTGTTTCGAATGGAATCTCTTCAGATTCGCATGGGATTATTGCTGGCGTGCCGCATCGTTGTCGCCTACGCTCTTCTTGATATATATCAATAACCTGTTGTCTTCTACAACCTGCGATATCCATTCATTTGCTGGTAATACAACGCTATCGGCTTCCATTGAGTTTGTCAGTCAAAAAGACTGCAATTGTCGCTTGATTGGCTCGCGAGATTTAATGAATGAACATTCAAGTCATTCTTGATTGGGGCAGATCTAACAGAGTGGAATTTAACTCGAATAAATTCCAGGTGGGCGCCGTGGCTCAGTGGAAGTGCACATGGCTGTTGAGCAGGAGGTTCGAATCCCAGCAACACCAAAATTACGAGAGTAATAACTTGTCACGGAAAGCTTCTCAATTCAGTTCAGATACGGCACTAAATTGAATGTCCCTTCCATCCATTTGTGTGCAAAAATATACATGCACAACACAAATGGTCGCAAGAAGCTATGCCTAGGACCGCAACGGTCTGTAGCGCCGAATATTTTTATATTCTCAATCAACATTTTTCTTGAAAAAAATTCTCAGACTAAATTTTTTCACACAACATTTCCTCAGTCGATATTATGGTTCGGACCCATATATATATTTTATATTATATATATACATACATATATCTATAAAACTTGTGTGTATTTTTTTGGTATGCAATTTGCTTTAAATTCTATTTTTGGTATCTTGCAGTTTGTGCTCTAATTTTTATTTAAATTATAAATAACATAAAAGAAAACGTATATTGCACATATTGTATACAAAAGCAGAAATGCTGCAGTTTTAAACAGACCGATGCTTCCATTTTGCAACGTACATGACTGTATGACTTAAAAATTACCGAAGGTGAATGAGATTTACAGCCCTATGCAAAGCTTTTTTCACTTTATCAATAATTTACCCACATAAATGTAAAATCTGTTAAAAATACTTTTTTAGTTTCACCCTATATATATATATGTATATATCAAACGTTAAAATGGCCAAAAAAATATCAAATTATAGCACAAAATCTTCTTCAAAAAATCGTTTGATAATAAAATTTTCCTAAAATCACTTAAACCATTTTCCTTGTCGTTTGCAATACGTCACAGTTGTTGTTATTGTTGCTTAATCACTGATGCCTATTAACAAAACGTTGTCAAAACTAATACTACCAGCAGTATGTGCAACTTTAACTAATCATCGCTTATGATATCCTTTCGTGCTTTGAAATTTCTCCACGATCCATTTGTACATACACCCGGTCCTCGCCACCAATCGTTGACATCATGATACCAGCGTGGCCTTCGCAATGCCTCCTCTTGATGTAACGCCGCACAAACTCTACACCAATAGTAGGTGTTGATGAACTCTCCAGTTCCTTTCCATTTAAAATAGGAATTATACAATTCTTCATCTTTGTCCAGGATGTTAAGATATTCAGCCAATTCCTTGGGCGAAGCAAATTCATCGACATGTATGTACGATCGATGTGGTGCACTGACCTCATAGTCTTCCGGGCGGGCGCCCATTACAATCGGAAGGACATTACGATTTAGAGCGTTCACAAAGAACTTTTCCGTGATGTAGTCTTTGCAATTGGAATTCTCGAATGCAAGATAGAATTTATAATCGCGATCGAGAATGTCAAAACATTTGTCCGCTGTGCTGCGAGAACATTTGTAATTTCCGCATGCACCAAAGATGTCAACCTGTTCGAAGAAGGAGGATATACTCATGTCAAGCGTTTGTTGATTGTCAAATTAAAAATGCCATTACCTCAATAAATTTCTGCAAATCATGGGCAAATTGCAGTCGGCCGTTTCTTGCGCCACAATTCGATACGAACCAGGCGACCTTTTTGGTTTTATTCAGGGCAAAATTTCGATCCTGTTCGATTTGGCGAATCTTTGTATCGTAGTATTCCCATTTTTCATATGGAGCCACGATGTCACTATCCCGTCTTAAATGACAAAAAAAAAGAAACTCCAGTCAATATATTTTGTGCAGAAGTTGTCGTTTAAAAGCGAACCTCTTTCGTCACTTTTACTTACCTGTAAGTGGCGGTCCAGTTGATTGCATCAGGAACCTTTACATTCTGTGTGTGATAGGGGCACTCTAAATAATAAAGCATAGTAACTTGCTTGCTCGGTCGTCTAACTCCACTTGGAATATAATGATCTTTATACAAGATCATATCTGCTGAATTGGCAAGATCCCGATTGGCTGTGATTTCACATGTGTCAACGGGACATTTTGATCGAAGGAAGACATCTCGTCCTATATGTGGGAGTAACGAAAAAGAAGAGAGATTAGAAAACCATTATTTTTTTGGACAAAATTTATTTATAAACTACACCGCACTTATGAACCCCAGCCATCGTGGTAGCTGATATTAACATTTTACATTGTTTATAGCCTAATGGAGGGGACCTACAATTTAATGCCGGATCCGAATGGCGAATTGAAAAATACCGTGAAAAATACTGTTGGTGTTACTGGTATTCGAACCACAAACCTCGTGCTCATAAGTCCACGCACTTTTCCACTGAACCAGGCCCCAGTTTACATTCAGCTGTCCAATATTTTATTACTGCTAATGAGGTTGCAGAGTCCCAACAATTACGTTTAAGTCCACGTTGATTTCATTGCTCTTTTGTTTTTTTCAAAAATAGAAATTTAATCACTGTTCAATACTAAATTCCATTAAGAGTTCACTTTTGACGTCTGTCAAACACAAACTGAATTACGAAGCTCACTAAAAATTTGAAAGTACAGTCTTTTGAATGATGACTGATGTTAACAAAAAAAAGCATTGATTTTAATTGGTAACGACATTTTTTAACCAAGACTGTGTACTTATCACTCTGCCCTCGTATTATATTAAGCTGTGATTAGTTTTAAAAAAAGTTCATAAAACTTATCCGTTTATATGGAATACACAACAAAAAAATAACGCAATTATTTGCCTACAACTCACCCTGTTTGACATTCCACGGACCAAGTCCATTGTACAATAAAATCGTCTTCATACGCCCACTTTTGCGTATCTGCTCATAGTTTGGCGGCACAAACATCAGCTGATTAATAATTCGATCGCTGTGCGGGTCCTGATAGGCAAACAACCGAGAGCCATGATATTTTTGTTTGCTTGTGTGAATAGATCCTTTGGTTTTCCTTCTCACAGGAGATGGATATCGTTCGCCGTTTTTAAAATACCATGCTTTCGATGTGGTTTCTGTGGCAACCTTCTGTTCGCTATTCGACTCACTGTCATACATTCCGTTAGCACTGTCATCTAACTTTTGTTTCTGCTGCTGCTCATCACTACTGTATTCTGGTGAAGTCTTGGTGGCAGCGCCTTTAGTTACATCAGCTGCCGGGTCTTCGGTATCCCCATCTTCTTCTTCTGCTGGCGAAGGATTTATGTGATCTTGCTGTTGCTGATGCCGTTGAAAAATTTGTGAAAGAGGTTGCTGAGAAGTTTTTGATTTCCATACTTCTGGTCCCCTGTTGCACAGAGATATAATATTTAAAAAAAACGGATGATGTTATCTATTAACTAGGAAAAATCAAACTTCCCTGATCCACACTCACTTTATGTTAAATCCAAATATCAAGAGCAGCGCAAATATCAATGTTAGAAAAAAGTATTTCTTCAGTGAGATCTTCGGACGTCGCATATTTAACAGAATTTTTTCGCGATGATTATGTTAGAAATTTTGAGCATTTCACTGGGAAAGAATAAGAATAAAAAAACATTATTCGCTCTTACAACAACTACTACGACTACTAGTACGACTGCTGCTACCAAAATAATAAAACGATAAAAAGTGCAGACGCGTATTACTATAAATGAATGATTGCTCGCCTCCCAAGTTCTTGTTCATTACGAATGACCATGTTATCTGATTCAAAGTGGGTATCTAGCTATCCAAAAAAATAACTCTCTGACCGATTTAATATTTTTTATTGAAGGTGTTGTTTCGATATGCTGTGTACTGTATTTAATTTACCAAAAATTCTTGTTAATATGTAATAGCGGGTGATGAGAGTACTTGCACAGTGGACCGAGTATAATGACTTATTCTTAAAATTCACTAGTGGTGGAAAAATTTAAAAAAAAACTAGGATGTGCGCTGTAGGCTTTAGAAAAAAAACTATATAGTTGATGGACCATACTCGAATGAGAAAATATATTCTGTGATCAAAGTATTTGTTTGGGTTTGGGTGAGTATTCTTTAGGGAACGCTTTCATAACACAGTACCACAAAAAATGTAGCATTTACGTTTTCAGAAAGCTTATGCCAATCAATCAAGAAGGAAGAATGGAACCACTTATTATACTTTCTTTTACATATGTAAGTATTAGTATAAGGAAGTATGTATAGTAATCATGACAATTTTCGAACTAAGAATTTTTGCAGATTTACTCATTTCCGTATCTCATGAGTCAGAAAAAGCGAAAAAAAATCTCTGGGTCTGTGAGTCTGTGAATCTGTCTATCTGTGTCCACTATACAGTTTTAAGAGGGTCGTGAGTGGAACCTTAAGGGGGATTTTAGGTGGTCTTGAGGGAGTAATGATGGGGGTAGTAACGTGGTCTTAACGGGGTATTGAGGTAATCTTGATGGAGTCTTTAGGTAGTCTTAAGGGGGGTTTAAAGGGGGTTTTGTGAGGATCTTCAAAAAGTGGTATTTTTAAAAGATAATTTCACCCGATTATAGAAAAAGATTGTATTTGCCATTTATATACGTTTACGCTATGATATAATGATATAAATATAAAAAACTTTTATAAAAATTTCATAATTCTTTAATTCTAAACGTATTTTTTGCAATCTCACCACACTGTTAGTTGCTGATATTCAATAATATGGCAAAACCAAAGTAAAAAAAGGCCGACGTTAACTTTTTTTGTGATATTCGATAATCAAAAGAAATTGATCATATACGGGGGCCAGCGTTTCAAGTGTTAATAAATCAAAAGGCTGTAATTTCGTCATTTATGAATATTTTTATTAAAACTTATTAGAGAATATTAAAAACATTTAAAATTTTATTAAAATGCGCGTTACTGCTCGATATAGCTATACCTTTTGCGCGGATGAAGGCGTCGCGTGTCTTAACGGAGGCATTGCAATCCCAATCAGCAGTACGCAAACAAACAAAATGTTCGTGCATGGTTAGATTGCAAGTCCAACGACAATTTAGACAAAAGCTAGTTGCGCTATGAAAAAAGCGCCTGCTTCTTTAATGGTTTGGTTAGCTATAACTGCAAATTGTCGTTCTTCGCTAGTCTTTATCGATCAGGGCGTCAAGGTGAATCCAGAAGAATAGTGGAAAAAGGTATTAAAAGGTAAAAGGTATTGTGCCTTGGGCACACAAACAATTCGATAACAGCCGCTGGACATTCCAACAGGACTCAGCACCATCACATAAAGCTCGTTTAACACAAACTTGACTTTGTAAAGTCACGTTCCAAATGTCATTTCTTCGCAACAACGGCCTTCACACTCACCAGACTTATGAATTCAATGGACTTCTCAATAAAATCCATTTTGGAGGCCAAGGTGTCGACAAAGAGATATGAAAGCTATTCGTAAAGAATGGACCAAAAAAAAAACAGATCATGTTCGTGCAGCATGCAATGACTTCGTTAAGAGACTTGACGCAATCATCCGCGCTTAAGATGGGTATATCCAGCAGTAACGCGTTTTTCATAAAATTTGAAATGTTTTTAACATTCTCTAATCATTTTCAATAAAAGTAGTCATAAATAAGAAAATAATATAGTCTTTTATTTTAGTAAAACTTCATACGCTGGACCCTGTAGATATACGGAATATTATTAATAAATGTATGATCGGGTTTTCTTTAATACAGTTTATTTCTTAATTTACTACAGGTGGTTTAAAAAAAGCTTATGTTCTAGAATCACACCGACCCGAATGAGCAAATAAAGTTCCTAGTAACGTATTTTGTTTAAATTATCGCGACATATAAATTTGAGTATGTATAACCAAAATACCTATCTATAGTAGTTATAGAAAAATTTCTGATGAGCAATTATTGTGTTATTCTTGTACTACACAATACAATAACGATTTATTTGCAACAGACCCATCATTGTTGTTATTTTTTGTGAATTATATTTAAAAGCATTTTAACCAACTTGTTCGCCCTCTATTTCGTTTCCGTATAAAGGAATACAAGTTGTAAATGGTTTAATGGCTAATTATTAAAATTGGAAAAAAAAAACAATTTACCCACATTATTTTGTTCAGTGAGACATCTAATTTATTTTTGACAACTTTGTACAATTTTTCAACACTAAAAAAAGAGCCCATAAAAGTTAAATTCCACCTCCAAATTTTAATAGAAAGTGTTGTCATCGGAGATTCACATGTGTGTATATTGTGTACAAAGTTTGAATCGGGTCAATTTTTTAAAAAAATTATATGGGAGCGCCTCGGCTCTTGGACTTGATCACTTCACAATTTTTTACAGAAACTGTGTTCATCAAAGATACACATATGTTTACAAAATTTGAATAAAATCGGGTAAATTTTGAAAATAATTTATATGGGAGCCACCCGGTTCTGGGGCCCGATCACTTTGTGAAAAAAATCAAAAATACAGCCTCGTCGTCGATTTCAACGCTCATTTATAATGACATTCCAGTTGTCAGCTCTATAGTTAAAGCCAATCTGTTTGCTGTGGATTTTGCAGCTAGCTCCACGCTTGCTTCCAGATTGTCCATTGCTACCGCCTACACCTCAGAATATTGAACACTCTATGGGACAGATATTCATTACTACTGGTGCAATTGCTAACGTTTTAAACGATCTCAACACTTACAAATATGCTGGACCAGCTCGTTTTACCATTACGTAAGCTTTTCTATCTATCCTATTCTTCTGGACTTTTCTCGAGAAGTTGGAAAACAGCCTTTGTCCAGCCCATACCCAAAAAAGGCGAGCCGTCATCACTTGAATGCTGGCGTTCCCCAGGGCTCTGTTTTGTCCCCGACACTCTTTCTCATTTTTATTATTGATCTCTTATCTGTGACTTCTAATCCAATTCACTCTTTCGCTGACGACAGCACTCTCAGCTTCTCATATAAATTTGAGGTACGTCCCTCCACTTTTCATATGAAACTCAAACAACTACCTGTGCTAAGCACGTCGTTTAAACTCTAATCTAACCCTTGACTCTGGCGCCTGATCACTTTCAAATTTGCAAAAGGTGTTGTCAACGGAGAAACACATGTGTATAAAATTAGAATAGCATCAGGCTTTAGGAAGTGGGTTAAAAATTGATCACAAGATTCCACCAGCCAGCCAGCCGCAACGGGCCCACGAAGTTAATTTGCATCTTAACCTATTCATGGTTAGGGTGTTGGGTTTTACCACGGGATATTAAATTACGGTTGTTAGATTATATAAATAAAAAGACCGATGATTAATATATATTACCGATTAAACAAAATAACTTTTATTATAATTGTATAATGCGTGATGTTTGCAATATGAACAAGGAGGAAGTGAAACAAAAACATAACATACTGAAAAGTCGAACTACTTTTAGCTTTAACTTTTCACTATTGTCGCCATCTATTAACAATAATACTAATTAAATTGAATTTAAACTACGTTATCCAACATTCCTCCTCAAATTTAATTACATTAATGTTTTGATTTATTTTAGTCCACACAAATTGCGAAAATAAGCCAGTTTGGTTCCAGATAATGGCTTTGTACACATGTCCGCAATCATTTCTTCCGTTGGACAATATTGACATTCAACGATCCTCTTTTTTATGCAATCTTTAGTGAAATTACATTGTACGTCAATATGTTTCGACCGGTTGGTGAAACCTTCCCGAAAAATTAGTGCTAAGCAGCTTTGGTTATCTTCATACATCACAGTTGGATCGACGACATCTATTTTAAAATTACGCATAAGAGCACGTAACCAAATTACCTCACGGCAAGCCTCTGTTAAAGCTATAAACTCTGCTTCGGTTGAAGATAGAGCTACACAAGTTTGCTTTTTGCAACTCCAACTGATAACTGATCCAAAAGCCATAAAAATGTAACCGCTGTTAGATTTTCTATCTGATCGATCTTCGGCCCAATTGGCATCTGCGTATCCAATCAGTTTTACATTGTCACTACCATTTAAAATCAGCTTCAATTTTATGGTGCCTTTCAAATATTTTACCACTCGCTTTAATTCATCCCAATCTTCTTGAGTTGGATTAATTGTTTTTTGAGCTAATATTGCGACACTTGCTGCTATATCAGGACGTGTATTAATTGATACAAACAAAAGACATCCCATAAGTCTTTGATATTCAATATTATTTAACAATAATTGAGATGATGGACCCTTTTGATATTCGACCTTCAATGGCATTTTAGAACATTTCGAATTTTCCAATCCAAATCGTTTGATAATTTGATTTATGTAAGATGTTTGACTTATTTGATAGATATTATCAATAATTTCCACTTCAATTCCAACGTAACATTTGATTTGTCCTAAACTGTCAATTTGGAAACTTTTATTGAGATTATTTTGGACTTCTTTGATTTCGTTGATTTGCTTACTGGCTACTATTATGTCATCAACGTATATAATTATATAACAACTGCCATTTTTATTATGTCTGGTGAATAGACATGGATCTTCGTCACTTTGCACGAAACCAGCTTCGACCATAACTTTATTGAGCGCCAAGTTCCATACTCTTGCTGATTGTTTTAATCCGTATAGGCTCCTCCTTAAATGACATACTAAATTTTTGTTTTCGACTTCAAAACCCGGCGGCTGATTCATATAGATTTCTTCTTTGAGCTCACTATTTAAGAATGCGGTTTTTGCATCTAGGTGATGTACCAATAACTTCTCTCTACTAGCAATCGTCAATAACAAACGGAATGTGGTTTGTCGTGCCACTGGTGCAAATACTTCGTCGTAGTCAACACCAAATCGCTGCGAAAATCCTTGAGCAACCAATCGAGCTTTGTATCGCACAACGCTGTCATCCGCATTCGATTTTAGTTTAAAAACCCATCTACATCCGACTGTTTTTCGATCAGCTGGTAATTTAACAATTTCCCAGGTGCCATTTACTTTGTGTGCATTCATTTCGTCGTTCATCGCTTGTAGCCATTCATCTTTATGGTCAGAGTTTAAGACATCGTTAATTGTTTTTGGCTCAGAAACAATTAAATTAACTTTATTTATATTTTCGATTAACCGCTTCGGTGGAACACCTTTGTTGACTCTTGATGATCTACGAATACTTAAATAATTTTCGTTGTTGCTTTCATCCGCTTCTGATTCATTATTTTGTTGGTCATCTGGTTCATTTTCTTTATTGTCCGAATTATGGTTATCATCGTTTTCTTTATTTGCATAATTTGATTTGATTTCATTGGGATTCGATTCGATTGGATCGTCGGCAAAACGCACGTCACGACTTATTAATAATTTTCGTGCAGAACGATCATAACATCTATATGCTTTAGATTCCAAATCGTAACCCATAAAAATTGCTTCCACTGCTTTTGAATCCAATTTGCTCCTTTTCTCTTTTGGTACATGTACATAGCATTTCTGTCCAAATATATATAAATTTTGCAAATTTGGCATATTGCCGCACCACAACTCATATGGTGTTTTTGGAATCGACTTAGATGGCAATCGATTTTGGAGAAATGTTGCCGTCATAACTGCTTCGGCCCAAAAAATATGATCTAAATTTGCATTGGCTAACATGGAACGTGCCATTTCAATCAAGCTTCTATTTTTGCGTTCCGCAACGCCGTTTTGCTGTGGCGAATATGTAGCTGTATATTGAATGCTTGTTCCGATACCTTTAAGATAGCCAACGACTCGTTTATCGGTATACTCTGTACCTCTATCAGATCTGATGATCTTTGGATATTGCGAAAACTTTGTCTTTGATAATGCTACATATTCCTTTAACTTATCAACACATTCAGATTTATGCTTTAGTAAATAAATCTTCGTATAACGTGAAAAATCGTCAATGAATGTAAGGATGTAACGATTACCATTGTGTGATGCAGTCTGCATCGGACCACATAAGTCTGTGTGTACCAGATCCATCGGTGCCTTGGTTGACGTCATTGAAACTTTCGGAAATGGCGTTCTCGACATTTTCCCTTTTAGACAGGATTCACAAATATCGCTGCAATTGCATTTTCTGACCTTCATACCGCTCACTAAATTCTGATTGTCCAAATGCTTTATGATATTTATATCTCTATGTCCGAGAATTCGATGCCACTGATGTGCACATAGAGTACGCTCACCGTTTACCATATCGACCTTATGCATTTGCCTCAGACGGTATTGATTACCAAAAACCTCGCCAATATTATTGATTTTATTATTCCTCTTGATGAATACTTCGTTTTTGGTAAATTCAACATTTATACCTTTTCTTGCCAATTGTTTCACTGACAAAATGTTAGACGAAATTTCCGGAACGTATAAAACATCTTTTATTATGGCTGACATTGGTTTATTTCTATGATCGCAGAATTGGACATTTACTGTACCTTTACCTATCGACCAGTATTCTTTATTATCGGCAACACGAATGCTTTCATTATAATTTGAGATAAAATCAACAAAATCTCCTTTGTTATTGCTAATATGACACGTAGCTCCTGAATCAATAATCCAGTTACTTGATGAGCCATTTTCCTTATGTGTCACTATAAACAATTGATTATTGTCTGAATTGTCAATTGTATTCGCTTTATGCATCTCTGTTGAATTCTTCTTATGTAACTTCTTTTTGGACCACTTTTCATATTTTCTGCATTCACTTTTAATATGGCCTTTCTTTTTGCAAAAGAAACATTCCAAGATGCCTGAATCGACTTTCAGAACATTACCACATGCGCCACCAGATTGATTGTCACGATCCAATTTGTGTTTATACTCTTCAATCAATTTCGCTTGCACAATTTTTAAATTTAACTCGCTTGCTTTTTGTGTTTGTAGCGCTGTAACCACAGTATCATAGCTGCATGGTAGTTGTCCAAACAATAGACCGATCTGCCATTTTTCAGACAATTTCTCTTCACCGAGTGCATCTATCCTTTGAAACATATCTGTCAGCCAATGAATATGCTTCTCCATGTTGCCACCTTCATCGAGTTTACGTGTGCAAATTTCTTTAATTAATTGAACGCTATTACTACCTGCACTTTTTTCGTGATATTCCATTAATGCGTTCCACATCGATTTAGCAGATGTTAAATGGTCTCTTATATGCACAAATTGACTGTCCTCGATATTTAATCCAATACTCGAAACTGCATTCGTGTTTGCCTTTGTCCATTCAGGTGTTATTGGTTCTGGAGCATCAGATATAATCGCCGTCCACGAATTTTCTTTTTGCATTAACAATTGCATTCGTAATTTCCAATTGAAATAGTTATCGTTGTTTAATTTATCGAAATGATATTTTATTTCGGTAGACATTTTATTTTCCTTTACACCGCAGTAGACACAATTAACAAATTATATATTTAAAAATTTTCTTTGCTTGGGTCAACTGGGCCCATAACCTGTTAGATTATATAAATAAAAAGACCGATGATTAATATATATTACCGATTAAACAAAATAACTTTTATTATAATTGTATAATGCGTGATGTTTGCAATATGAACAAGGAGGAAGTGAAACAAAAACATAACATACTGAAAAGTCGAACTACTTTTAGCTTTAACTTTTCACTATTGTCGCCATCTATTAACAATAATACTAATTAAATTGAATTTAAACTACGTTATCCAACAACGGTTTACTCTCTAAGAGAGCTAAATGGTTCATAGTTCATGAGTATGCTTAATGGCGAAAACTGGGTAAGCGCGGGGCTCGTCCCCAACTCTTTAACAATGCCTGGAAGGTTGTGTGTACCTTACTGTTTTGAAAGATAAAGATAAAGTTGGACATTCACAAAAAAACACATTCACACAAAATATGCTGGGCGTTAACCTTGTATCGTTATTCGTAGGCAAAACGGACTGTACTTTGGAGCCGAACTTTATGGCTTATATACGTGCTTATGATAGTATTATCTATGTTATTGATATAAATAGTCTTTACGTGTATTTTTGCAGATAAACTAAACTAATAACATAACTCATTACGAAAACCGATTTTATTTGTTTATTGATGTCGCGCTTTGTGAAAAGACGGAAACGCTTTGTAGATTTATGACAAACAAAGAGGACGGTGAAATTGTATATAAATGAAAGAAAAGTGGTTTCTCCTCTATATATCATTGAAAAAACCTTCCCGATCGAAGTGGTATGTCAGTGAGTTATAAAATCAAAACGGCAAATGAACTACAAGCGTTTGATATGTAAATCTTTTGCCAGAGCTAGGATATCCACAAAGGTTTATGACATTTGGATGCATACTCGAAAAGAAGTGTTTGTTTTTCTCGATAATATTAAAAGAACCAGCACACAAAATATCCGTAGTGCGCACCCTACATCAAACAATGAAGTTGAAGCAATAGGATACCTGCCCCATACTATCTGATTTGATGTTCCCCCTTATGCATGCGATAGAATAACGCCGATGCTTAAGAACATAGGTAGAATAATGACAGTGCCCATGCATAAAAAGAAGTCATTAGTCACCGACTTCTTTTTATGCATGGACACTGTCATTATTCTACCCAAAAATGCGCTATTACATACTATACTAATTGTTGCTAACTTCTTCTCTGATTTGTATTGGAAATTTACAATTTTCATCGGTAATTGGGGAAAGCTTCAGTTCCTTAGTATGCTGACCTTTTATCAATTCGTAAAAATGCCCGTCTCATCTCTTCAGAATGCCTTTCAATTCGTCATTTGACTACCCCTAATATATTTTTTCGCGTTCCAGTTGCATTGCTCTTTGTTGCCATTTGACCTATTTTTTTTCGTTCAAATTCTTGCCTGCTCCCGGCACATAGGAAAGGTGTTCCTTTCAACTAATTTAAAGAGTTTTATATGCGCAAAGCAGCAAAGTGTGCTGGTGGTGGTCGTTGTGGATTTGTTCTTTCAAAGCTTCTTACGAGAGCAAGATTATTAGCCTCACACCAACCTTTTTTAAATGGAGCGCACTTTGGTAGTACGCTTCAGCCGTTACAAAAACCACCATTAAGCAGTCAAAATTTGTGTGCGCTGTTAAGGCACTTTCACCTGCTTATACTAGAGTCAAAACTGTTATATTTTCATAAGAAAGAGCGCTGGCGAGCGTACATTTTACATGATTCGTGCGTAAACTATATTCGTCGATCACCAATGGGTTGCAAAGTGGCTTTGGCTAAGAGGTTGTTTAAATGTAATGCAATGCTTACCTCAAATCTTGACAATTATTTGCAAATGGAATGCAACTCCAAACGGAACACAAAACTATTATAGAGAGAGAACTCAACTATATCCTGCAAATGCAACGCACTATTAAATACGACAAGCTGTCTTTAATTTTTTGGAAAACTACGTATACGACTTGTAAAATACCAAGCAAGCTTCTTGAGTAAAAATTCACCAAAACTTCAATGCTCGTAATTTTGCACTACAATTTGGCCTGCAATACGAGTACGAAATTTTCCTGTATACAACTTAACTCGCCCTAAATACCACGTGTGCTGTATGCAGGATGATTAAGCAAACAAAAAGCAGAGGCACTACTCAAACCGGGGGAGTTGTTCACTCCTGATGAAGTAGATGCACCTTTGTTTTGATATACCATCCTGAAGGAATGCAAATAAACAACCAAGATACGTTTATACATACGCTACATACTATAAAATTCATTAATAATTCATTGCTTGCAACCAACCAATAGTGTGTGCATACATACGAGTACACAGTTGCTCCATTTTCTGCTGCTGAGTTGCTTTGATTGCACTCGTATTGTACGTAAGGATACGTTTCTTATAATTTCACGTTAGTGCGCATATATGAGTATACTACTATACTATATATAGTAAGGCCTTTTAAAGCCTCATAAACTTGTGATAATGATGACGACGATGATGATGGTGATGAGGTGATACGAATAATTCTAAGGTGGTTTGAGGTAAAAAAAAAACAAAATCTCTCCTACTGCCGGAAAACTTACCAGAAGAAATCGTTCAGAAACTATGTATATATAGATACTTGACTTAACGGAACTTATAAGCTTCAGTAAATCAACAAAGTCTTAAAAACAAGACGAGAGAGCAAGAAACAAGGCGAATGACTTTTCATGTAGCAAAATGACTTGACTGTGTCTTCACCAATACACCAATATAAAATCAGCAACAGCATTCATGACCCATTGCATTTAAAAAGGATAACTTCCCACATATTATATCTAAATAGCTAGGTACGTGTACATATTATGTAAGTGCGGGAAATGGGGGATTTTTTCTTTAGCCCAAAAAACAAACACAAAAATTAAAATAAACAGCAAAGCAAAAGGATAATAATAATTAGGAACGATGACATGATTTTTTATTGTGCAGCATGCAACAGTAGGTATTCTAGGTGGCACAAGTACGGATGCAAATCATGTGCTAGTCATCTACTGAATGGGGGAATATAATAAGCTCCTCTTTTGTTTGCTTATTGCGTATTAGTTGTTTGTTTGTTTGAGGAATTTATCTCATCTTGTAATGGCATTCATCTATAGTGGTAATACTCGTACATTTGCAGGTTTATTCATGCCTTTCTTGTTTATATAAATAAAAATTGTTGAACACATAAAGAGTGCTAAAGAAAAGCCTTAAAACATTCATTTGTCCAGGCTAGTTAGTGTTTTTGTTTTATTTCACTTAGGGTAGTTTTTGTCGTAAGTATGTAGAGTAGTGACTCTCGCAAGTCACTCGATACTTTTAATTACCCTTAACATCCTTTACCATAATTTCGTAGTCATAATTTATTATCATTCGTTAATCTTGTGCCTTAAAAGCTTTATTAGGGGATTGAAAACTAGTTTCTAGAAGAACTTCGATCGTTGAAACTACAGGTGCCGGTGATGGAAGTGTTACGAAATCTGTAAATCTGTTTCTAAAGGCTGTAATTTCGTCATTTATGAATATTTTTATAAAAATTTTTAGAAAATGCTAAAAACATTTTCAGTTTTATGAAAAACACGTTACTGCTCGATAAAGCCACCTTTAGCGCGGATGATAGCGTCACGTCTTTTAACGAAGTCTTTGCATGCTGCATGAACGTTATCTGTTGGTATTTTGGTCCATTCTCTACGAAGAGCTGTCTTCAATGCGTCCATCCATTTATATAATTTTGTCGACACCAAAATGAACAATATTATAAAATAATATAATATAAATAAAAAATAAACTATCTACATTAGTATTAACAAGTAAATCAAGTAAATCAGAATCAAGAGTCTTAGCGCCATGGAAGGTTCTGATGTGATGAGCTCTCACCCGACACTGTGAATGCTCACTATTTGTGTCTCATCAACAAAGTTCCAGCCGCTCTGTTCCTATTGTCTTTCAGATTAATTATCGTTATTCATTTTCATTTCGTTGCGTGTTCCTTGAGGAGCTCTGGCTGTCTATAGCGCCAATTAAATCCAATGCTGTTGGTTTGGATGGGATCCCTTTAAAATTCATTAATAATAAGTATTCTTCCTGGGAACGGCTAGTTAAAGACCAACTTATGGCCAACTTGGTGGCCGGCTCATTCCTCAACCCATTCCAGAGTGGATTTAGAAAGCTACGTAGCACCACTGTCAAAATTGTTGACATTTTTGACAGGATTCGTAACAACATGGACCATTTTAGGGATTCCCTTTTTATAAATGACCTCCCGCTTGTTCCTAGGTTCTGTTTGATTCATTTGTTTGCTGACGATGTTCAGCTTCTTTACTCTGCTTGCTAGTCAAGCTTCTTTTTATCGCTGAGATGAATAGCGACTTAGTGGCTATCGCTTCTTGGGATGGATGGAACAAACTGGAAATTAATCCGGACAAGAGTAAAGTGATGGCCATGTTCCGTTACCCGATTTCGCATCTCTTGGGCCCTATTGTTCTCAACGGGGTACCTCTTACCTACTTGCAGTCCCTCACGAGCCTGGAGTTTGTGTTGGATGAGACTCTATCTTTTAATAGCCATATTTCAGATATTGTTTCCCGAGTTTGGGCTCTTTTACGCAAGCTCTATGTCATTATTGATTTGCTCCTGCGTTACATCGGCTCGGAACTGATAAATGCCCTTGCTATGTCTCTTTACTTATGGTGCGGAAATATTTTCTGGCACATCTTTGGCTAATTGTGGAAGACTGAACTTTTAAGGCATGTATAAGGTTTATTTATTCACTTAGGATATTCGACCATATTTCTGTTCCGTCTATGGAATACCTTGGAATTTCTTTTCGGAATTTCTTAAATTTCAACTCTCTAGGTCGTGTGAAAGGTAGTTAAAAAGCACCTCAAAGAAGTCTAAATCAAAAAATGTCAACCCATCATACGCGCCAGACGCGACACGCGTCATACTCGGGACATAAAAAAATGCTATTTTGGACATAGAGACACACACAATATCAGCTCTTTAGGTCGTGTGGAAGGTGGTTAAAAAGATGATTAGAGATGTTATTGCTTTTGAGCAGGTTAATCGCTCTTCTAAGTGTTTCTAAGCTTTGTTGCGTCATCAGTCATTGATGGAGCTTCCATTAAATCACTCACGAAAATGCTTCACTCCTAGTTATATTTTTAGTGCCGTACTAATTACCAATTTAGTGTGAACATTAAAAACAACTTCCACACATATTCCCACAAGTTAATTTAGAAAGTCCTCACTAGTGTTTAGTTGCTTAGTATTTACCTAAATGATAATCTGGTCAACAAAAAAGCAAGAGTCCATATCCTTAATTTATTCAATATTGGGGTAGGAAAAAAATCTCCATGAAATGAAGCCCTCAATACATTTGTAAGAATCGTGAATGTAAACATTAATTAAGTTTCAATTTCAATTGGATGTTCACTGGCGATGGTGGTGGATAATAAAAGGGTTGTTCTTGATGTTAATTAGTATACACACACACTATACATAGTTGTTTTTTTTAGCCATGGTCACAAGAGGTTTGTGACAACAGGTTGTCTTTGTTTTATGTTTTTATCACTATCTGCATATTATGTTCCCCTTCGCTATGCATGCAAGAGTGAGAGTTGTATTTTTAATGCAGACGCGTTCTTTTAAGATTTTGAGAAATAATATACACTACATATATACAATTATATATGCATATATGTATACATATTACTTAGGTACTTATATTATATTTGTTTTTTATTTTAATTTAATCTCTTATCTCTAGATAACTATAACTAAAGCAGACGTGTTTACAGAGTTAATTAAGATGGATTTAAGTAAATGGCTTCAGTGGGAAACGCATTGCTGCACGGGTATGCATGAAATTTTATTAAAAAAATAGCTTTACTAAAAACCTATAATAGCTAAAAATTTTACTTTTCTGTAATATTTTTAAATCTACATATTAATTGCCCCTGTCACTCGCTAACTCACGCACCAACCACTGAAAATTTTTTAGTGATTTATTCAGTGATTCACAAACTTTTAATAGGGACATAATTCATAATGGCATCAGCAACTCTTTCAGTGATTATCAAATTCCATAATGGCCGTTCCATAGTATAGTTATTCTCAAACTTTTAAATAAAAACTGAGAAATATTTTTATTGACAATTGACATTGAATAAAATCTATCTATAATGTGTATATATAAAAATCAATTGCCGTGCGTTAGTCTTGTAAAAACTCGAGAACTCGAGAACGAAATTTGGGGAAAAATTCCGAATACGCAACTAAAAAGTCGGAAAATCAAAAAAATCTCCTTCTATATACATATCTCCTTCTATATAAATAAAAATGAAATGATGTTCTATAGTTACCGCATCGCTTGAGTACGGCTGGACAGATGTAGCTCATTTGTATTTTAAAATGTTCTTCATAGTCCGAATAAGGTTTATACGGAAAGTAAAATTGGAAAAGTTGTCCAAAATTCGGAAAAAACCGAAAGTCCTGTAAATGAGCTGGAGGTCAGTGGGTCTAAGGTCAGTTGGCGGGTGGTCAGTTGGATGGGGCAGCCGGGAAAAGCCGGCGCAACAGACCTAGCTTCTCGCGACCATTTGTGTTGTGCATGTTTATTTTTTCACCTACAATTTAATGACGAAAACGAACGCGAATTGAGAAACTTTCCCTGACAAGTTATTACTCTCGGACGTTTGTCAGACATTCACGAAAGGTGGGGCACCGTGAAAAATACTTTTTGGTGTTATTGGGATTCGAACCACGAATCTCCTGCTCAGCAGCCATGCAGTTATCTACGCCGCCCAAGTGTTATATAATACACATACAAAAAGTCGGTTTCTCCGGTTGGTTATTTAAAAAAAAAATATTCCCTTATCCTCAATTTCTATATATAAAAATCAATTTCAGTGTGTCTGGGGTTAGTCAAGGAACCTTTTCTACTTGTCACTTCCACCAGCGGTGCTCAAGAGAAATACTCCGTTGCATGTCACCTCTCCTTGAGTTCAACCGCAATACTCGGGGCGCTCTAAATGCGTACAGTTAAGTTCAGATATTCGTTCTTCAGCCTTACAACACGTATGTAGAGTGCTCTGCTAAGCTCTGACTTTCCACATCACTATGATATACAGGCACTCAACACAAAAGCTCATAGACACCCCTTTATGGGTGCGCAAAAAAAGTATTTCGTAACAGATGATTTCGATTGGGTCTTATGTATGCCCATGATTGCTGGAATCTCATGATAAATGTGAAAGTAACTCTGTCTGTTAACTTTTCAGGGTTAAAGAGTTGAACCGATTTTGCTCATTTTTTTTAAATGTTCGTTATAGTCCGGGAATGGTTGGAAAATTGGAAAATTCGGGAAAAAGTGAAAAAATTAATGCCGTTTTCAATGGCATTTATGTATGAACTCGCGACCATAACTCACGATTCGATATTTATATATGTATATATCCACCCCAAGAAACAGCAAACACAATCAATCCCAGCGGTAAGCCGGGATTAGAAAATATCTATACCAAAATCCCGAGATTATGAAAATCGTTCGGGATTGCAAACCCGATTAAAAAACTTTACGGCCCACTTAAGTACAGCCATTGTATAGTCATTAAAAAGCAAATTAAGAATTCATGGAGCAACTTTTAATCAACATCTACAACGGGCTCCGACAAAAAGGATGGGCAGTTCCCTTTTTCACCTGGTTTTGGGTGTATTGTAAGACTGTTGCCCAACATATCTCCAAAAATCCATCCATCGATCCAAAAACACTCCAAAAATGTACTAAATTTACGCAGTTGATATTGCCATGATCGGACGAACTTCAGATTCATATTGTGTATGGAGGCTCAAAAAATCTGGAGCTGCACATAAATGAAAGAAAAACAACATAGTGGTTGCCGCAGTGTGAAAAAATCATATATTTATTATAAAACTACCTTTATAAAAAAAACTACGCTGATAAAAATATGATTTATGAATGCCTACTTTGGTCTGTTACTTCTTCAAAATTTGGGAACTTACTTTGTAAATTTTGTGAAAGGCCAACCAGGACTGGGTAAAGAATACATTTATTTGGTGAAACCAAAAGCTTCTTCAAATAGTTAGTGAGGAGGGAGGTTCGAAGTTCGAATCCCAGAAAAACACAGTTTTTCCCCGGACCCACCTCTTTTGGATGACTGGCAAACTAGTAATAACTGTCAGGAGTAAGCTTTTTATTTCGGCTTTCGGATATGACTTTTAATTTTAGATCCCTTCCATTTCTGTGCAAAAATATAACATGCACAACACGGATGGTCACGGTTAGCTGGGCTCTGGACCAAAACCGTTTCTTGCGCCTTAGCACAGCCTAAATCAAGAATTTACCAGCAGCTGATTCATTATTCTTACATAACGAATAGATTTATTGGTGGATTAAAGTTTTCGTTTCACATACCACCCAGAAAAAACTTTCCTTCCCTTTTGTCTTTTACTGAATAGAAATTAATCTAATAGGATATTTACCCGTAACGTTTTCACAATGTCTTCCTTGTCAACATTTGATTGTTTTCATCGTAGATACATTATTTTAGTTTCGTTAGATTAAAAACAATTCGCATGTATGCTCTACTGTTGTTCTTGTATGTCACTAAAACTTTCAGCATCCGGTAGACATAAATCGCCTTAATATCTTCATCTTTCTTATCAAATTCACTTACGAATTCAACAAATAATATTAAAAGGATTATGCGATTACCTTTTCATGTTAAGGTTTATGTTTTGCTTAAAACAATAATCAATATACAATTAAATTGGAGGTTAGACTTTCATCTGACGTGCACTAAAAAGTAATCCACCTATATGCACAATGTATATGACAAACGAACGATAATTGCAGGCGGCTGTGGGTGGGACTGAAAATCTTGCACAAAGTCAAATTCGGATGTCCTTTTCAATAGATTTTAGATTTTCCAATTTGATTTTATTCTCTCGAAGTTATATCGCTTAATTATTAGTTTCTACCACCGATTCACGTAACAGGATACAATTCTCAACAATTCACTGAAATTCGATAACAAAAAGGACACTTCTATCTATATGCGTTTGTGGTAAGCTATTTCTTGTGTGGCCCACCCAATCAGTTAATCTTTTTGTTTTTTTTTGTTTACTGAATTGAAAGAATGGGAAAAATTATTATTTGAAATCTCTGTTTACGAATCCTGTTTGAGTGTACATTTAATTTTGACATAGAAAAATGAAAAATGTTCTTCTACCGTTGGAGTGTCTTGCCTAATGCCAGATGCGGATGTGACTATTATTCCCGCAACTTTACTACTGACTCTCTCGGGGTAAAATGGAATGGAAAGCCAAAGCATCAGCTGAGACTAAGTGACGGCAAATCCTCGAGTCCTTTTTTCATTAGTAGTAGTAGTATCTATCTGTGAAGAGATTATATTATGTACATGTGAGAGAAATACTTATACCGCAAAAGGTAATAACAAGTTTATTTGTAAAGCTTTAAAAATGTTTTCAATATCGTAAAATATGTGCAAAAGGATAACAATTAAGAAAATTAAAATATTTACTGCAGTTGTTTTTTAATAAGTAATTTAAAAAAAAAGGATTCCTATAATGCAGTTTACCAAACACTGCCTTTTGCAATTAGATACTTATTTGTTTGGCTAAACTTATTTGACGCCACTAATAAGTCACCTCGCCAGCAAACTTATTTAAAAAAAGTCTCCACAAATAAGTATTGGATTGGAAAAAAATTGGTCAAAAAGGAACCTGTGTTTAATGATATAATTCTAAGGCATTATATGTTATATAACCATATTTAAGTGCCAAACTGAATAGACGGGACCTCAGTTGTAGAGCCAAACATGATAATGATATTTAAAAGTAAATTAAACCAAAATCAACTTAAGTGGTTTGCTTTAAACTTCATATTAAGAACAAATTTTCTTATAACGAATAACAAATAATAACGAATTTTCTTACTGTGTCAGATTAATTACCGCGGCACTTCACTGGCTTACTAACGCTATGCTGTACTAATACTGACTATTACTTCTACATGTTGTAAAATCAAAGGAGTATTATTATAATTAATGGTACCATCACGATGTCGTAAAGTCTGCTTTCAATTCTTAAGGGCTATTCTTATGACCATCACGATAGTTGCACGTAACAAATCGACGGGTTGGAATTGTTCACGTTGCACGTCACGCCATATCATTATTATTTACTAGTAAAAGAGGCCAGTCCTAAAACTGGTATTGTGACTTGAAAGCACGGAAAGTTGCATACAGGCTAGTACCAAAATTATCTTTCCATTGAGATATTACACGCCCTTCTAAGCGGAAAAATATTAATTCCGAACTGGATATTATTGCGAACCCGAAGTGCGAAGCTTATATTCAGAGGACATAAAAATTGTTCAGCGAACACATTTGTACGGATGTACGTTTATACGTTTGAAGTGTCGTATACATCGGCTTCTACTAGTCAAAATTTGATGGGACTTGTTTTAAAACAATTGGTTAGCGCTTGGCTTGCGATAGCGTAATTTTTTCATTGATAGGGGTTACTTCCCCTGAGAAAAAAAATGAATCTACGCATCGCTATCGATTTTTTAAGCCTGAACATTGTGAATTTTGTGAATTAAATGGTTACTATTGGGCTTTTAAGATAATTCAGTGTTTAGACTAAATTACAACTATCCATATGGCGAGCTGAGAAGCTCGCTTTACTATCTTATAATACGAATATAAGTCACGACCAAATTATTCAGCCTTCTTTTGCATTTTAACTACTTTTCACGGTATAGTACATAAATTGTGTCTGCTCCGATCCAATAAGTGACTGCGCAAGTATAGTGTCGAGGGGTGGCATTTCTGTTGTACACATGCGAACAAGGATATTATTTTCTTTGAAAGAAAATGTGTGTCCCAAGGCGCCTAGGCTAACGACTCGTATGGTAATCTCTCGTCCCTAAAGTGTCTAGCAGTCTCTGTGTTGCGCTCTTTCTCTCAGTTATCTAGCCATTCGAATTTATTTTTATTTTGCTCTGCTTTTGGTGTGGTGTTCTTTGCTTGTTTCATGTTCGTATTGTTTTGATGGGCTTTTATTATGACTTTTATACCAATTAGGACATTCATTCCTGAGAAGAAATTTATTTTTTCGATATGACAGTAGTTGTAGCCTTGGGTGAAGAAAGGCGACCGATTATTAAAAACTATTATTTAACTTGACTTTTCCTGTCTGTCGTTTTTTCGACTTCTTTGTGGTCCTTTTTTACCACCTTCCACACGACCTAGAGAGCTGAGCAGAGCAGAGCTCTTGCACTGGTTATAGCCATTTCTGATATCTCGCGTATGACGCGTATTGCGAGTCGCGTGTGATGAGTGGAAAATAGCTTAATCTTTGGAATAGGTCCGAGATATTTTTTAACCATCTTCCAAACGAGCTAGAGAGTTGAAATTTTAAGAGGCTTAAAAGCTCAGTGTCTAAGTCCATTCCTAAGATCCCGCGTATGACGCGTGTGGCGCGTGGAAAATGGGTTAATCTTTGGAACAGGCCCGACCTGTTTTTTAACCATTTTGCACACGTGCTAGAGAGTTGAAATTTTGTTAGTAGCTTACCCTCAGTGGGCGTTCCTAGTACGCCCATTATTTCTCGTGTCACAATAAGCGGGTGGCGCGTGCGATGTGTGGAAAATGGCTTAATCTTTGGAATAGGTCCGAACTGTTTTTTAACCATTTTTCACACGTGCTAAAGATTTGACATTTTGTGAGTAGCTTAACCTCAGTGGGCGTTCCTAATACGCCGCGTATTACTCGTGTCACAATAAGAGTGCGGCGCATGCGAAGCGCGGAAAACGAACTAATCTGTTTTTTACACATTTTCCACACGTGCTAGAGTTGAAATTTTACTATTACTAGTATTACTCGGTACGCGTATGGCGCGTGCGATGTGTGGAAAATGGGCTAATCTTTGGAATAGCCCTGACCTGCGTCGACTTCTTTGTGGGCCTTTTTAACCACCTTTCGCACAACCTAGAGAGCAGAAATTTTGTGAGCAGCTCAGTATCCAGGGGACGCGTGTGATGCGTTGAAAATGGCTTAATCTCTGTAATAGGCCCTACCTTATAAATAGATAATTTGGCGGTTATTACCTAATAATAGAATGTGGAAATAAAAGGACTGTGTGGTATGTGGCGTGTGTCGATGTATATATCAAAGTTTGTACCCGTTACTTGTTTTTTATTTGAAATATGTGTGTTAACGGTATCAGTTGTAAAATATGGAAAGGTTTGAAGAAACTTAAATTTAGATTAATTTTGGATCGCAAAGCCAATAATGATAATGATGAGCTTTGCAATAAATCAGATTTTATTGTACACAATGATTATGTTCGTTTTATTTTTATTTATGTCTAGAGATAAGAAATTAAATAACTTATTTTTACATATTTATATAATTTAGTTGAAAAACCAAAACCAAAACTAAAACTTTTCATTGAGATACTCGTAATAGAAAAACCAAACCAACATAAAACGCAAATTAGTTTCCAGCCCAATCGCAAATAGTTTAAGTCAATTTCAATTATTATACAACTTTATGGATTGCAAATTACATTTCGACAGTAGACATGTTAAATTATTTTTTATACAACCAGAATAAATCTTTCATTTAGCGTTTAATAAAAAAATATATATGTACCTATAACTAAAGAAAACTTTATAAAAATACGAGTTAATTGCACATTTGACTGTTACAAGTTCTGTCCAGTCAACATAACATAACATAACAAATTAGTACAAGAAATGAAATATTCTATCAGATAGTTTAAAACTAAGATAAATGCATTCAGGTTTGAAATCTTGGCTTGTAGGTTAAACACAATAACACTGTTTGTTATGTAAGTTTAGATTTCTTTTCCATAAAATAATAGCGTTCTTTTCTTACGTGTTTTGCTACTTATTAGTTACACAGAGCAAAATCAACGCACTTAACAGGTGTACATTGTGTTGAGTCCGATTATTTGAGTACATATTTTATTTTCTAATAAATTTTTAATATTTCTCTTGTGGTTTACATTAAAAGATAGCAAATAATTAGGTATATTGAGAAAAAACTGAAACCCTAGAAATGCAATAAACAGTGAAGTATATTTGAAAACTAATTAATAATTTTAATAGAAACTTCAAACGGGAATGAATGAGTGAATCCCATAAATCGACTTGTTTTGCGCGAGTTGCAAGCCAGTCCCTCTCCAAATTTGCTAACGGTGATGCGAGCCGCACCAACAGATAGGTATTTTTTACATTCCAATTCTAACTAAGAACTAAATTCTTCATAAATATTTGCACCCAGTGTTTTGATCTTTTCCGAAACAAGAAAAAATGAAGTCAACGACGTAGCCAGATTCTGTGGTCTGGCCAAACTATCAAAACTTTTTGACGTAAGGCCACTTACGATAGGAATAAGCTTAGCAAGTGCCACTTGCACTGAATTAATGTTAAATATTTCTGAAGAGGTGCTGTTTATTGTGTTATTATTTTGTTGTTTAGATGTTGAGGGAACATCATTGTAAGATTGTTCAGGAGCTGTTTTAACTGTTTCGCCTATTTCCTCAGCGATAGCATCAACCGCCAGTGAAAAGCCACGACAAATATTATTCGAACAAAGTGTTGAAGCATCATCGCTCTCAAGTAGATCCAATGATTCATTGTACATCTTCTCAAGGAATGGTCCATTATATTGTGGCAGTTCCTGTGGAAGAACGTAGTTTACCATTTTACTATTTGGATCTAGCGCATCACTATTGATTGACATTTGTATTGAGTAGAACAACTGTTCTAAGTCGGACAAATTTAAACGTGCGGTAAGCGATTGAGTTTTTAGAATGTCTCGAACTTTTGCACGAATTAAAGCAACGAGATTACAAAGCCCTCCATCATGTATGAAATAATGAATCAAGGATAGGTAGGCCTGTTTAATATCATCGTTAATGTTTCTCTCTTCACAGACTGTGTCCTTATACAAGTAACCCCCAAGGACATTCATTTGAATACGCAGTGTGATGATTAACATGGATGTGCCATAAATGAAAGTCGTTAGTCGAGTAAAAGAGAGAATTTTCAATTCTTCCCACAGCTCAATTTTGTTTTCTGGTTTACTTCGAAGTTTCGCTAGGACTTCATCTGTGTTGACTTCTTTAATGATCGCATTGCAGAGTTCAGTGCTCATTCCGATGATGACTTGATTGCAGGTACGTTCAGTCGCCTCGAAATGTTGCATGCGTCTTGTGCCTTCAATGAATTCTCGGGCTTGACGCTCCTGGAAATCTCGTATTTTTCTCTGTGCATATTTAATGACAATGAGGGTCCCGCCGACTACGACACCAGTTGCGATGAATTTTCGGCGATGGCGTGACACAAACCCACGAATACTTGATAACATATTGCTTCTGCTGGCACCCCCACTACTAGGAATCAACCTTTTGCGATCGATACAATTCAATTAAATTTTTAATATGCTACGTGGGCTGCAAATAGAGAGTTAAAAAGTTAGAAATTCTTATTTATTAAGAACTGAACATGCATTATCGCATTAGATTAAAGTACAAGAATATGATTAAACACTGACAAAGCAGTGAGCACCACTCAAGAACCACAACTAAATAAAGGCGATTGGATTAATAAAACTACCTCTTTATTTTCCAAGATGATTTAAATAAGCCACTTCAACTTTAATTGACAATTAATAATTTTTATAAATTATTGATTTGAATTATATTTCGAATAGTTTTGCAAATGTATTACTTCGTGATTGAATATTTTAAACACCTTATATTTAACACGAAGATAAAATTATTTACATTTATTTGTATACTGTATAAAACAAAGCAGAGCAGATAGCAGAATTCTCAATAAGTTAAAAGACGGCAAAACGCAAAGTATACAGTGCAAAGTAGAAAGTACGTGACCTGATCCAATGAGAACAAACTTTAAACGCCAAACAAAATCTACGAACCTTGCTTAAATGTCAAAACTGTCAAAAACTTTAAAATAAACTGCCGAACTTGTTTTTTTAAATTCGAAGATGAATAGCTCTTTCGATTTACTGGGTGGAATTATGATTACACAATTGATGTTTAGGTTTGACGTCCGTCCTATTTGCAAGTTGTACGGATATAGCTTTGTTAACTCAGGAATATGGCGAAGAGAGAGCTAGCTGACTTAATTCTCAGTTTGTTGTTCTTCTCAAATTTGGTTTCGGTTTGGCGTTCTATTTTCACCAACAGCAGCAGAACGACTATAGTTAAATTCAAATTGTAGTAAGCCAGAAGAGATTGATACTACGAGAATGTTATAGTTATTTTAAGTGACATTGGAAATTTTATCTATACCTTTATGGTAACACTGAAAAATATTCTACTTCTCGGATAAGATTTTTTTAATCTAAAAAAAATTATACAGATCATTTTTTGACAGCACAGTTGTAGTACTATGGAGTATTTATCTCAAAAATATAACTTTTCTTTGATACTAAAAAATAATTTATGGATCTGACAGCTCTGATCGGAAAAAAATTATCGGATTATCGGATATCTCGGAACTCGGATTTCTCAGATTTCTCCTATTTTTTCGACATAAAAGAAAAACGCGGCTAACGTGAATATTTTATTTTGGAACGTCTTTATAGCTGTGTTTTTTTTTTTGTCGGAGTACTCGGAGATATAATTAAACATTCAGAAATCAGGTATGTGTTTTTTTTTTCATTCTCCGAGAAATCTTTTTTCTCTGAAGCGTTCTTTTTAAGCTCCGATTAAGATCTGGTTATGATTTTTTACTCTGTAAAAATATACAGATCATGACATCATAGTTGCAGTACTATGGAGAATTAATCTGAAAAATATAACTTTTCTCTATTACTTAAAAAAACAGCAGAAATTTTTTTTTATCTGACAGCTCTGATCAGAAATAATTATCGAATAGCTCGGATTTCTCAAATTTCTCCGACATATAATAAGAAACTTGACTAATGCGAATATTTTATTATGGAATGTCTTTATATATCTTTCAGTCGATAGCAGCGCTACGGGTCAAAAATTGGTTTTATGTCAAAATTGAGTTAATTTCACAGAAGAAAAAAAACTGAAGACTACTAGAGGAGAGAAATCGATTATATTGTTCTGCAGAAACGAAAACGGAGCGAAGCAGTATATAGGGAACTTTCTGTGTCATCAAAAATTGTGAAATTTTGTGTGTAGTTCAATAATCAAATTGGAAATAAAAAGAATTTATAATGGCTGATAACGAACAAAAGGCTATACAACTAATGGCTGAGGCCGAAAAGAAATTAACGCAAAAAGGATTGCTTTCGTCATTATTTGGGTGAGTTTTCTTTCTTCCAAGCAGAAAAGAAAAATCGAATCGTCGATTTTTCGCAAAGTTTCGTCTTGACTGTTATCCTTTCTGTGTATAACAAGGTAACATAATTATCAACAATCCCACCACCCGACAAAACAATTACTACTTCTGGCCAAAGTTGTGGAAATTAATTCTTAATTTTTTCATTTTTCTTTGTATATTTTGTACTTTGTTTATTGGAAATTTTTTGTTAAAATTATTTAGCAGTAACTCAAACAAAGTAGAGGAGGCCATCGAATGCTATCAACGAGCTGGTAATATGTTCAAAATGGCCAAGAACTGGTGCAAAGCTGGAGAGGCCTTTTGCGAAGCAGCAAATCTCCATGCAAGGGCAGGAAGTCGCCATGATGCTGGAACATGCTATGTCGACGCATCTAATTGCTATAAAAAGGCAATAAACTTAACTTAAATTTCCTTTCGTCAAATAATGACACCTTCTTTCCATATCAAACAGTCGGACGTCGAAGGAGCTGTGAATTGTTTGCTAAAAGCCATCGATATTTACACGGATATGGGTCGTTTTACTATGGCTGCAAAACATCATCAGAGTATTGCTGAAATGTACGAAAGTGATCCTAATACATTGGTGGGTTTCTGATAAAACTTTATTATTAATAAATAGTATTCGAGTCAAAAGAGTTAAGGTCTTTTGAACTGTTACGAATATAAATCACTTTCTCGCTAGTAAACATATTATCCTAACTAAATATTACATTTATCTTTAAAAATATTACATTTTGGTGTATACTCTGCACACTTCAGTTTCTCCAGTGCAATGTTTTTTGCTTAGGTTTATATCTTTTGAGTATATTTATTTTTTCGATTTTAGCCCAAAGCACTTCAGCATTACGAACAGGCTGCCGATTATTTTCGTGGTGAGGAATCTGTTAGTTCAGCTAATAAGTGTATGTTGAAGGTAGCACAATATGCAGCTCAGTTGGAAGACTACGATAAGGCCATTCAGATCTACGAACAGGTAAAACTATTGCTTAATAACTTTTAACATTCTAGCAATATTTATTTGTGTAATGCAGTTTTTATTTTATTTAATTTCATTATACCGGGTGATTTTTTAAGCTGAAACTTTCAAATATCTCGGAAAATAACCTCTCTACGAAAAAAATGTCCAAGATCAAAATTTAATCATTCCGGGGGAGAAATACATTAGTGCCCTCCACACCTTGTATGTGGGGCGGAAGTAACTTGAAATTTTGGATTTTATGGCTACGTATGTACGTAGGAATTGTCTGAAAATGTTTTTTGATTCATGATAACAGCGCCGTAAGACAATATTACATTTTTTTCGATTTCTCCTTTCATTATAAATATCTACTCGAAATTGGTCGTCAAAAATGTATTAATTTTGCAAATTTCGAATAGGTGACAAATTGTTACCCGTAGAAATGTAATTGGCTGGTAAATAAACGACTTTTAGCGTTACACAGGAACAGCGACGTGGACGTAGTAGTTTTCTATTTTCTTCGGGGTGCTTGATTAACATGAGCTCCACGAATCTCACGTATTAGGGTGCTTGATTTACATGAGTCCCCTCGCCTCATCATATTTTAATTTAATTAAGTGTTCAATGCACTTATTAGGTTCCTCTCGCCGTTGCGTCAGAGTCTTGGATTAATTTCTCCAACGCCAGGTTGAAGAGGACGCAGGCCTGACCATCCCGTGTCATAGCCCCTTATAGATGTTGAATGGGCTTGAAAGTGATCCGAATATTTTTACTTGGCTTATAACATTGGTTATAGTCAACCTTCATAGTCATGTCAGTTTATTTGGGATGCCGAATTATCTCATGGCTTTATAAAGTTCTACTCTGGTTATGCTATCATATGCGGCTTTAAAGTCTATAAAAAGATGTTGTAGTGAGTTTTGAAACTCACATTTTTCCATTACCTGCCTAAGGGTTTAAATCTGATCAGTTGTTGAATTGCCTGGGATGAAACGACACTGGTACGGACCAATGATGACTTTACCGTATGGGGTATCCTGTCTTATAGGATAGAGGAGAAAATATTATACGCGGTACTTAACAACGTTATACCACGATAATTGCTGCAAGTTGCGATATCTTCTTTCTGATTCTCCTCCCATCGCTATAAGATGACTTTGAGATCGGCGATCAGATTACCCTCTTTGTCTTTGCAGTATGTGTAACGCGGTGTATATTGCGTTCTTTGGTAGAACTTCCGCACCTGGTGCTGTTCTCGCTCTCTGTACTGTTCTAGTTCAAGGACGAATTCTTTTCCCTGGCTGCTTTCTTTAGCCGGTGAACTGTTTTTTCATATATTCCGAGCTCTTTATATTCATCTTCGCGTGGCCGGGTTCTATGAGATTGTTGCATTCCTCGGTACGCAACATTCTTACTTACAGTCGCTCGCTTACCCTTGTCATCGAACCAGTCGTTCCGATCTCTACGACTACTGCCTAAAATAGAGTCTGCAGTACTAATGACAGTATTTTTAAGGCGTGTCCATTTCTCTTCTAAACCTGATAGCTCAGCCCCAGGACTTACTCTCCCTCCATTAAGGGCGAGTGCTATCGCTTGACCGTAGTTGTTTCTGGTCTCTTCGTTGCGAAGTGCAGCCGTGTTGACTGGAATCTGATTCGCGAATGCAGTCTTTCGTGATGATGCAATACGCGCTCGGAGCACCATACCAACAAGATACTGGTCCAAGTCGACGTTTGCACTTCGGTACGTTCGTACCGTACCGTTCGGGTTGTGGCGACGGTCTATCAACACGTGGTCTATCTGGTTGCGAGTGGCTCCATCAGGAGATACCCAGGTGGCTTTGTGGATAGCACACATGTCTTGCATGACATCTGTAATATATGTAATTTTCTGATTTTTGTAAGACACTATTTCCCGTCCACCGCATATCCTGAATTGCTGTTATGTTAGCATCATATTTAGACATGGTATCGGCCCGCTGCTGTGAAGCTCGAGCTCTATACAGTGAGCGTACGCTCCATTAGAAAATCAAAAAAACCAATCAGAGATAGTTACGGCTAGATGCATTTCTGAAGCATTCTGTGTTATTCGCCCTACTCTGCTGATGGCTGACTGCCTTAAAAGATACAACAGAAATGAAAAATAAACGTGTATTTGTTTAATGTAAAATATATAGTATTTAATATGTAAATACGATAAATGTAAACTACTCGTTAGTGTAAACTAGTTGTAGTATAAGGAAATGTTGTCAATTTTATAACACTTCAATAAAAAAAAGACAAATCCTACGTCCTTTTACGAATAGGCACAAATTTTAGCACTAATGTATTTCCCGGTATAATAAAATGAAATAAAATAAAAATTACATTACACAAAAATAGTCACCCGGTGAAATAAATAACTAAATAAACTAAAACTTATTTAAAGGTTGCTACCTCAGCATTGGACAGTTCGCTTCTCAAGTATAGCGCCAAAGAATATTTCTTTCGTGCTGCTCTTTGCCATTTAAGTGTTGATCTTTTAAATGCACAGCATGCCATTGAGAAATATGCTCAACAGTATCCGGCTTTCCAAGATTCGCGAGAGTACAAGCTTGTTAAGGTTTGTTGGGAAATTTAAATATTTTATTGAAATATGAACAACATTGTTTTAACTGTCGACATGTAGAAATATAAATAGATTATGTTGCTTAATAATGAATTACATATTTGCAGGTCTTATGCGAACACTTGGAGGAACAAAATATTGAAGGTTTTACCGAGGCAGTCAAGGATTATGACAGCATTTCCAGGCTTGATCAATGGTACACCACCATTCTACTAAGAATTAAAAAAGCAGCCGATGAAGATCCAGATCTCCGATAAGTCATTTACCAAGCATCCATTAAAGATATTACAAATAATATTATAATAATAATAACATATAATTTGCGGGCAAATTTTTCGCTATTGACAGACACACGACATGCATACACAGCAGACTAAAAAAAATTAATAGAGGAATACATCAAACATTTTACATAAAACATAACTAAAATAAGAAAAAATATATTATGCAATTCTTATTAAAACCCAACTAATAAGAAAAATCAAATGATGTTTGTTCAAAAATTCTCTAAATATTCAATTAGTTTTTTGAATAGTTTAACGTTGTTTTTTTTACATGTATAATTATATTACATTACATACACTTAAAACTTAAAATAAGAGATGCAAAAATAACAATAAAAAACATCCAGGAAACGAAAAAATTCTTGCTGGTGGATGATGAAAGTAATTATGGAAATACAAGCACACACGCAACAAAGGCTTAAGTTTTATCATCTAAAGAGATTTAACTACGAATCAATTACTAAATGCGTTAATGGCTTAAAGGATCTCTACAAATTCATAGTATTTTTGTTGCTTGCATTATAAAAGTTGAATTACAAATCTTATATGGAACCAGAAGCTCTAAGCATAACCGGAGAATTAGTATAAAAGCACGCTTTATTCCTTTTTATATGATTTTTGGTAACTTTGTATTTCTACACAGGATGCCAGTCGATCGAAATCCTTTTTTAGAGCCAGAAAAGAAGAATGTATGAAATTCTATTATCACCTTATAACTTTTAGCTCCACGGTTGCTGTTCTGTTTGGGCTTCTGTGTTAGTCGCTTCACGCCAACCTTGTTTCGAGGGGAATCTTTTATCATATTGCAATTTTTAAATTGTAAAATTTTTATTTAAATATTTGTCTATTTTCCTTTGAATAGTTATTAATGTTATGGATCCACTTGCTCCACTATGCAACATTTATTATAAGTATAATCAAGAAATGATTGTCGAAGGTTTTCAAATTGCTTCCTAAATTCTGTTGTATGCAAATCTATCTATCTGTTGTTAAAGCATTTCTTGTTTCTTAGCATTTGTTTATTTTTCTGTAAAAAGCTCTATTTGTAATTATTTTAATATATTGTTAATATTTTAAACAAAAACAAATGTAACACAAGTATTAATAATAAAAATAAACTACTGCATCAACTGGGAGCTATTACAACATTTAAATACGGTTGTTGTATTATTCTTATTATTAATTATCAGTAAACTAAGAAACTATATATATACTATACTTATATCTACGAATATTCCATAATTTTATGTCGTTAATACAAAACAAAAAAACTAAATGAAATTCTTTTTATTGTTTTGTTAAAGAAGACAAAAGGATTCGAATTAGTTTTTGAATTGTTTAAGTTATGAAGAATTTTTTCACCTAGAATTCTCTTAAAATAATGTAAACCAATTTAAGTATATATTCAAGAAACATCAGTGATTATTCGGATAACACAACTACAAGTAAATATACTCGAATGGATTCCTAAGCAACTTGCTTAAGTGTAACTCGCGATTGTTGCTTTCGACTACATTCGTTTGTACAATTAAAAATTAAAGAAATATAAGTTGTTGATAAGTAAAAGACGGGGGGGGAGAATCTCTAATCAGAGCTAGCTTCAAAATATATATGAACCGTCATCAATATCGACGTTAACATACATTTCGTAAAATTGATGAACACACCTTAAAAGATTCAACACAAATGAAGAGTAAAATATTGCAGCTACTCTTAAGGATACCCCGGTGGATTCATCTTTTACTTTAAAACTTTATCGCGATAGTTGATAATTAACATGTATTTCTTTACTTCTAATAGTAATTCCTAAGTCGCGACAGTTTAAATTTAACATGTATTTCTTTACTTCTATTAGTAATTCCTAAGTATAATTTTCAATCTAAATTTCTTATTCCCCTTTAAAATATCAAACAGAATTAATCGAAATTTCACATTTAAACAACAACACGAGTTAACTGACAGAAGCTTAATACTGAAAATTAAATAAATCACAAAACCCTTCTTTGCTTCAAGAGAAATTCACAAAGCACACAAGTGGTTACAGGAAAATTAAAAAAAAAAAAGAAGAAGAAGAAGAAAAAGAAAACTAGAAATTAATCAGTTTAATTCGCCTATTCACTATACAACTATATTTAATGTATTAATATGAATATTCTCGTATTTACGATAGTAACATAAACATACAAACTATGTGCATGTAGCGTATAAATTGTAAAGTCTTTAGATATTGAATTCTGTTTAAATAAAATAAACAATAAACATTTACTAAATCTAATAAAATAGTTTTAACAAATTTAATTCATATTAATTTGTTTGAGTGTTTTACTGTATATGGAAAAGCACAGCCAAAGTTGCAGTCAGATTAAAATGTGAACAATTCGAGCTCAATAGAAAAGCTAGAATACCTTTGTTAAGCTAAGGAAGAAGAAGAATTGCATAAGATTACGATTAATTAGCGTTTCCATAACTTTAGAAAGTATAGATGTTTGCGCAATGGGTCGGTACGAGGAAAGAGATGACGGTTTGCCTTTTTAGTAACAGGAAGGTTTTCCAATTTCTTGGGACGACTTCAGAAGAATAAGAGAAATAGAAAAGCCTGCGCAGTGACAATGACAACGTTGAAGAACACCTCTTCAAAACTATAGCATATATTTGTTTATGAATGTTGAGATCATTAAATACTCTAGCTACTTGACGAGTACGAAAGTAGCTCTGTCTCATAGAGGATCCGAATCTTAAAAGTACAGACAGGCGGCGACAACGCGCAATCTGGTAGCGTTAAGCGAGCTGCGAAATGTTAATCAAGCATATTGGCTTTGTCTATGGATAGAAAGCTAAGCTGAAAGCCAAACATACAAGAAAGAGTTCGTCAACCAACAGTGCACTCTTTTCATGAAGAAAAGCCATTGGAAACAAATGGGGACTTCAACCCCATGGCTATATACAGCGGTAGTAAGACTTACACTTTTATTCGTTGTGGCTGTACGATGGGCTGCCTTGGAACAGGAATGAAATCGGACACTCCTCTGTTCTGAAGTCGTTTATGTTTCCACTGGGCAACACAGAATACACAAATTCAGCTGTGTTGACTGCCGGGGCATAGAGAGACATTCCAGGATATTGTAATGTTGATAAGCTCGCCAAACATGTAACTACACTGCCCCTTTCACCTGAAAATGGTTCCTTAGGTATATCTATCGCTACATGTAAACTCACGTTAAAACAGGATGCTACCGAGAAAACCAACCGTGGGTGGTCAAATGGAACAACTTGTCTAGCGACTAAGCAGATCTGGCCCAAGCTTGATCCAAAACGCTCCACGTGCTTGATCACTCAAAAAAGATTTCACATTGATGCTATAATGATGATGCACCCTGTCTCATAGGCAAGCATGCAGCAAGGCTTGGCGTTTTCTCGAACGACTTCTGCAGAAGCAGCATGGACTTTCCGTACGTGCACCCCCCTCTCTTAACAACGTAAGCTTCATCTGGGAGATTTCTTTTACAATTACCTAACAATCTAAGGGTTTTCTGGCCGTATAACCGTATCTCTAACGAACATCTTTACCAGAGAACGGGTCAGGAACCAATAGGCACAACCAATCAACGACGGAAGTGGCAGTGGATTGGTCATACACTCCGAAAAGGCGACAATTCCATAGCAAACTACGCAATGCAATGGAATCCGTTATCTCAGGATGGTAGAACGGGTCGTCCGGAGAAATACATGGCGCAGAACAGTTGAGGAGGAGTCACGGCAATTGGGGAAGAGTTGGAGAGAGCTGAAGCTCATTGCCAGGAACCGCACGCGATAGCGCGTAGGGGTAGTAGAGGCCCTAGGACCCACAAGGGGATGTACACTCTTTACTGGTCTAAGTGTGTCGGCTTTTTCACCGACAGCCACCTTAACCTAACTTAACATACTTAAATTATTGTGTGAAGATCATCGAAACCAAAGTCAAAAAGGTTTTTTTTATACATTAATAGTAAGACGACCTGATGAAATGATAAACAACACCGCCAATGGGTCAGATTGCATGCCGCCTCTCGATGAATTCAACCACAGTACTCGTGGCGCTTTAAATACTTATCAGTTTACCCTCTAGCCCATTGCGGACGTATCTTTAGATAGTCTTCCTTCAGTCGTAAAACACTAATGTAGACTGCTTTGCCAAAGCTCTCTGTTTCCAAATGCCCATAGATATCTCCTCATGCTCATCTCTACGATACCATAGTTTCCATACTGTGCCTTTCATCATACAGCTCCTAACTACTTAAACGTGTGCCAACTTAAAAAGAGGCAATGTCCTTTTGAAAACCTTTTTGTCAGGATTAAATTTTGAAATTCGAAAACAACGTGGAGTTGCTACCATCACCTAAACGAACTGCCAAAAACCAAAATTCTCCCAGGCATCACAGGGAACGAGGCAGCAGACCTCGGCAAGATAAAGCGCAGAAGAAATTTTTACAGGCCACAAAACCAAGCATTAACTGTTCCAAAAGCAACTTCAAGAACAAGCCCAATGAGTCGGATAATGCCATCGTAGCAGAATGGGAATGGGAAAACAAAAAGCTTCTCAAATACAACATAATCTCGATAATGTTGAACCAAAAACGTACGTTTCATATTTGAGTTATCATAAAGCCATAGTGTAAACTATACCAGTGCAACACTGTAAATATCGAAGAAATAAATTTAAAAAAAAAACTAATATATATATATAATATAGCTATATTTTTTTCAATTTAATCCTTTAAATAATAACCTTAAGTCCTGTAAATATTTTAAAATAGTTTTCTCTTTCATCTCATCTTATCTTTTGTCAAAGGGGATTCTCTAAATCCAGATATTTATTAGCTCCAGTTGCTTGTTCCATACTTCAACATTTTTAAACACCCTGTAAATTACCAAAATTAATTTCTTTTTAGCTGGGCTTTGAGCATATAACTTTTGTAGCTTCTCATTGCCATGGCTATGTTGCTTTCACTTAAATTCTAATATTCGAATATTTATCTCAATCAAATACACACATTCTCTCTCTCCTTCTTTCACTCTCTTTCTCTCTCTCTTTCAAATCCAACAAGGCTTTTGTCAATCAGCCGCATTTCAAGTTTACTTCATAGCTTGTCTCGTATCATTGGCTTGTAAGTTAAGACAATCGGGAATCAGAGCAGTCGCTTTACAACACCTGACCAGTTAGGTCGTGATTCCCAAAGGCAACTTTAATTACTGAGAATATAATACCACAAGCAATACAAAAGAAATATTTTGTGAAAACATATTTGGAAGTTTTTTTTCTTCACTTTTCTATATAGAAATTGCTTCAAATTTTTTAACCACACTGTACCTTCATAAATAATAAATTTACAGTTATTGTTATTAGTGTTAAGTCACTTAAGTTCTGTGACTCGATTAGTTCGGGACAATAATACAAATCAAATCAGAGTTACGGTTCGGTTTTTTATTCTTTAAAGTTTTTAAACAATGTTTGCAGGAAAAGGTAAGCTTGTATAATAAAAATTAAAACAAATCTAAGTGTTATTAAATTTCCTAAATCAAAAGACTCATCAAACGAACGCGGCTTTTTCGAAACCGGTATTTTGTAATTCAATGTGTATTCTTGGACATAGCATATACACATATATTTATGTATATTTGTATATAAAATCAAACATATATGTGCTAAATAGAAGAATCTTTCGTTACATTACTCTTCAGAGGGAGGTAGGTTCATCCCATCTGACGTGTTGATCTTTCACACGACTTCACCTCAAGGTGATGAGAAAACATGTTTAGGCGATAATTTGTGAGTGTGTACATTTCTTTCCCAAATTAGCTGAGCGGGCGGCATAGTGCGTCATATGACCACATAAAATGGAAATTTTTGTTTGTCATAAGTAAATTTTCCCATATTACGTGTTATTAATTTATTTGAAAATCATTTAAACACAATCGTACTTATTGTACTCGTATGATCGTATGTCCTCCGATTTCAATGGGCCATCTCCTTAAGATAATAATAATAATATTCGGTGCGACAGATCGTTGCGGTCCAAGGCCTAGCTCATCTTTCCTTATCTCCTTAAGAAAGTCATCCACAAACTCTGGGCTTCCTCATCTGCACTATGTTTCCATATCTTTTCTTCTAGACTGATCGGTGTCGCATTTAAATGATTCTTTGCGAATAGCGTTCTGATCGCTACACTGTTCGGTCCGCTCATGTGGTGTGCCAGGTTTCCTACCCACTGTAGTCTATTGATCTAAATTTTTTTGACAATGTTAACTTGTTATGTTCTTCACATAAAGAAACCAACAACTGTTAGCTGAATTCAAACTACTCATTTTCTCTCATTTTTTTACCAGAGACTTTATGCCAGGACCAACTATCATTTTGTCGGAGACTGTTGTAGATTGCGATGTTGGTCGAAATTACAACTGGTCATCATTCATTCATATACAAATTTTAATAGAAAGTGTTGTGATCGGAGGTACAACATGTGTGCATAGTTTGAATAAAATCGGGCATTAGTAAGTGATTTAAAAATTGAACGCAAGATTCCACCAGCCAGCCGCCGACAGACAATCGGACACGCGAAGTTAATAAATAGAATTTAAAAATTTGTCTTTGTCAGTTAGTTATATCCTGATACCCCTATTAGGGCATAGGGCGTTAATAAAACCTGCACACCATCGCGTTTGGAGACCTGAAACGTGCTTTAACTCTCCTCAACTTATTCCAATGTCTCTATATTCCTTTTCTCTCGTTCTATGGCATGTTTTCCTAGGGCTCTTAGCCAGCTTGGGTATGTGGATTTCATTGCATGGCATGTTTTCCAACGGAATTTTCTTTATGCATAATATGGTGTAACATATTTTTCACACGACCATAGACGAAAGTGACTGTTTCCTACGCTATAACCTACCCTCAAAAGTAGGCATTATCTACACCAGTGTGTTAACATAGAAAATACATTTGTTATTTACTGCAGTCACAGCGAACACACATTCCCAAAGTAATTCTGCATTGCACATAACCGGTTTAGCAGAAAAACCGGTTTTCGTCGTGTGAAAAATAGCGTACATTACTCGCTTAAAAGTGTTTATCATATCTCGCTCGTTATGTAAGGCGTTTTTCATTTGCCGAGGAATAAGGAATTAGAATTTGAAAACCAGCACACAACAGGCTTTGTTATTCCAACCAAGGAATAAGATCGTGCAATTGTTGTTGTAATTTCTTGTTCCTCGGCAAAAAAAATACAGCTGTAATATACTATGTGGGCGCCGTGGCTCAGTAGAAATGCGCATGGCTACTGAGCAGGAGGTTCGTGGTTCGAATCCCAGAAACATCAAAAGTATTTTTCACGGTGTCCCACCTCTCGCGAATGGGTGACAAACGTTCCGAGTTCCGCCGTTCGGATCTGGCCTTTAATCATAGGTCCCTTCAATTGGTGTCCAAAAAATATACATGCGTAACACAAATGGTAGCGAGAAGCTAGGCCTTGGACCGCAATGGTCTGTCGCTATATATACTATATTGACATTATGTTCGTCTAATTTTAGTGTCTACATATAGTTTCCTGACCCGTTCTTAAATAAAACTGCTCCTTCGCGATATGTGGCGTGGTAATAATAATCTATTTACAACCGATCACTGTCTACAAATGAGCATTTGGTAATCTAACCGCTTGGTTTCCTTTTGATTTTATTGAACCAGTATTGGCAGAGATCAAACTTGTTTGCTTATAATTGCTGCTTATTTCGATATCTCTTCTTTTATTGAAACATTGGACATGCCTTTTCCAATATTTCACACTTTCGATATTAGTTCATTAAATAATACCTTACCTTTTTAAAAAAATTTCATGTTATTTATCATTAGAAACTCCGTAATAAATTAGAAATGATTATGTACAAACACACAATTCGTATAAAATTCCCAAATACAAGTCTATTATAGTCATTTTAAAGCAGACGTAGCGTATTGCGCTTGAGTGATTTCAAAATGAATATAAGCGAACATTATTCAGTGGGATAACCTATCTCCACAAGATTTCTTGAGGAAGTGAACTTTCCTCAAGTTTATTTTTATATAATGTGACCGCAGTTATTCATGAGTGTGCTCGATATAACAACAAATTAAATATGTGTGACTAACCTTTAAAGATCAACAGCCTTACACTTAGGTAATGTTGCTTTTCGATTTTTTTTGGTATAATCATAACTGTTACATAAAAACCAACATGGAAAATAAAATTGTAAAATTTTAATACTTTTTTTTTTTGAGTACAACTAAATCGATAAGACGTATACGTAACTTTACCAAATAAAAATATATTACTCTCTTTCAGCTTCTCTGGCTGCGCTTATAATCACTGCATATTTTGTCAGCACTGAAGCTAATTACATATACAATGGTCCACGAATAGAGGGCGAACTTGTATTGCCAGGATTTACAGAAACAGCCACAACAAACAACAGCAGCCCTCAATCATTGAAAACGCCTAACTTCAGTGTACCAAAACGACAAGACCAACAACAACCAATTACCTCACATCAACGCGACATCTTCCGAAGAATCCTTTCCGGTTCCCAAGCATTCGCGTTAGAATTATTTACAAAATGCTCCGATCATGCCACCCCAGCTGGAAGGGATTTTATGGTATCACCATTTTCCATTTGGTCTCTGCTTTTGCTAATCGCCGAGGGTGCAGCTGGTAACAGTCTGAGGCAATTGCAAAATACTCTACGTATTACTGACACTGCTGACACTCATGAATTGCGTCAAGTCTATCGGATTTTACAAAATATTCACAAGTACGTCGCATATTAGTGGTATATACGTTTTTTTTTTTAATTCTTAAATTTCTTCATTTCACAGGGTTAACACATCGGCCGTTGAAATATTAGCATTGCAAGCTATGTTTACTGATATTAATTCACCGATCAATCAAATGTTTGCCGATGTCATACAGCAATCTTACGAAGCTAATTTAGTTTCTGTAAATTTTCGCAATCCGGTCAATGCTGCTGACACCATTAACAATGAAGTGCGACGTGCCACTCATAGTCTTATCACGAATGCCGTTCAACCTACCGATTTGAATAGTGCACAGTTGGTATTATTATCAACATTATACTTTAAAGGACAATGGAAGGTACTCGTATTAATATTAATATAATGAATTTTAAAATTTAATTTGATACAGAACGTTGTATGGTTTTGCAGTTGCCTTTTAACCCATCTCTAACGGAGCGAAAACCATTTTATAATGAGGCCGGCAATGTAATTGGTGAAGTCGATATGATGTTCAAAATAGCTAACTTCAAATATACCGCTATGGCTGATTTAGAAGGACACGTGCTGGAGTTGCCATATGGCAAAGAAGATCGACTGTCAATGCTGCTTATTTTGCCTAGAAAGGGTGAGTTCATTTATGATTCTAAAATATTTATCAATAACCCAACGCAAGCACATTTAAACGCATCAATCACTTTGCCAAATAATCTACCATATATTTTAAGGCTTTTATAATAAGTCGCAATGAAATAAGTCCCACTGAAATAAATCCCAAAAAATTAAAACTCTCCCAAAATTCGAAAATGAATTAACTACTAAGGTAAATGAAATAACATCAAAATCAAGAAATGAAATAAAATTTGGGATTTTTTTTCATTATTAAACAAGACAATCAAGTTCCTTCTGTTGGGACTTATTTCACTTCAATAATTTTGTAATTTTTTTCATAACAATTTTTAAAAGGAAGTTCTTTCCAAAATAAATGAAATAAATGCCATCCTTTTGGGTTTTATATCATTATGAAGGTTAGGTTAGGTTAGGTTAGGTTGCGGTGGCAGCTAATGTTCACTTAGACCATTCGCGTTCCTTTGTGTTACCACAGGATTTTATACCTTTCCCCTTTTCAGAAGATCCATTCAGAACTCTTAATGAATCGGAGTATATCTCGCACTTTGCCGTTTTCGAGATGTGATAGGTTATTCATTATCCGCTTACCCAAAAGTTTGTGCCTTCTGTGCATTAGTGCCGGACATGAGCAAAGAAGATGCTCTATGGTCTCTTCCTCCTCCTCGTCCATGCAACCTCTGCAGAAGTCATTATACTCGACACCCATCCTTCTCGCGTGTTTCCCTAGAAGGCAGTGTCCTGCAATTATCCCTACAACCGTTCTTAGTTCACGTCTTTGTAGGGAAATGAGCGCAGTTGAGCGCTTCATGTCAGGTGCTTGTCAAGTTTCAAGACCTGTCTTGAAATATTACAAGTGTCGCTGTTTTCCCACCTTACATTTGTTATTGTTTCTGCATCTTTCCGAAAATCATTATGAAATAACTCCCAAAAATGTATTAAAATATTTGGGAGTTATTTAATTTTTTTCTTGGGACTTATTTCATGAAGGCATATTTTATACGATTTTGACATCAAGATTTGTATGTCTCATTATTATAAAGTCTCCAGAATGCAGGGCTAAAAATTTCTCCATAAGACTCACCTCTCAAAAATGGGTAAGACATTTGATGGCGTTTGCTGATCGCTTAAATCCATATGTAAGAGCGGAATGGTAACAATGCAACAAGTCCAGTTTTTCCGAAGAATTGCGATTATCTTTTTCAAATTGCTTCAATCACAAACGACTTTTTTCGAACGTCTTGCATATTGCAAAACCCAAACAGCTAATTGGCTTAACCTAATTGTTGCCTAACTTGTGACAATGTAATATACTCTTATATAGCCTAAGGACTAATCTATAATAATAATATTCGACGTGACAGACCGTTGCGGTCCAAGGCCTACCTTCTCGCGACCATTTGTGTTGTGGATGTATATATTTGCACACAAAATAGAAAGGACCCACAATTTAATGCCGTATTCGAACCGCGAATTGAGAAACTTTCCGTGGCAAGTTATTACTCTCGGACGTTTGCCAGACATTCGCGAGAGGTGGGACACCGTGAAAAATACTTTTGGTGTTACTGGGATTCGAACCACGAACCTTCTGCTCAGAAGCCATGCACTTATCTACTGAGCCACGGCTTATGTATGGAATAATCCTTATGAGTCTTTATTTGACGGGGGAAATTTCAAAACACTTATAGCTATAATACAATAGGTAATATCGCAATACATATTAGGCATCACTCAACCCTCTTTAGCGGCACAATTATTATATGGGATGAATTGTCAGATTCTGTGTTTCTGTGTTTGCTTTATCTGCAGACATTCATGTAACGCTGTTCTTAGCATTATAACGGGGCAAATCCCTTTAGTATTTGTACATATAAAAAACCCTCATAGTTACTCGTAGGCTTCCGGATTTAAAGAGTCTTAACAGTCTATACTGAGTTTTGTCAGTTTTAAGCAACCTTAGGCGTATTTATGTTTTCATAGCGTTATCGGCTGATGCTTTACAATCAATTTGGCTCTAAGACACAGGCTCAATATTTACTTCACTTCTTTTACACTGCGGTTCATTGGATTAGAAGCAGGAAATTTTGAGAAGTAAAAATGATCTTTCTCCCGTTATATACAGTGAGAGAAACAAAATGGTGAAAGAATCAGTGGTTTATGTTAAATGCAAACATGAATTTGTTTGTATAAGCGCAGATAACTTATCCATTTTCCTATTTCCTATTTCCCTTTAATGTAGGTGTTTCCATAGCAAAAATTATTAAAAATCTTCAAACCATTGGAATTGAGTCTATTTTTAACAAACTTCGTAGCTCAACAGCGGGCTATGAACACGAAGAAGTCGAAGTATACTTACCAAAATTCTCATCATCGTCGAGTTTAATAGTTAATGGACTTTTACATGAAGTATGTTGTCTAAAACTTATATAGTGATATTCTTTCTAAATTCCTTTTATTAACAATTATTTTCTCATAGATGGGCATTCAGGATATATTCAATCCCCATTATGCTAATTTAACAAACATTTCGCCATCACTTTACATCTCAAAAATGTTTCACAATACCAAGATCACAGTGGACGAGGAAGGATCAATTGCTGCAGCGGCCACAACTGCGACGCTTGACAATAAGGCTCAACCGCCGAAATTCAACTTGGATCGACCATTTGTCTATGCGATCGTGGAGAAATTGGCAAACTCTGTGCTGTTTTGTGGACAAGTGATGAATCCCACAATTGTGATTTAAAAATGCGACAAACCTAAATGTTAAAATACTTGTACACTTTGTTGTTGTAAAAACTTGAACTACTATGTAATAAAACACACAGAAGTGTTGATTTTTGACACAAAAAACATTTTATTTTACTATTTCGAGTTGAGTTCGGGTAATAACACAATCATTATAATAACTTACACGTCATTAGGTGGAATATACAACATGTCATTGAAATTGTTAAAGGATTTTTTTTTTTTTATGAAAACTCGTCTTACTTGTTATCATTTTAGTCAAATCTAACCTGCGTCATCGACATCACATTCATCCATATTTAAAATTAAATTTACAACTATTTTGTTTATCTGTTGAGTATCATATATTGTCATCAGATGCCCTTCTAGCAACATGGTAGATTATGGGCACATTGCTCTAGTCCAACAAATATCCTAGTGCATCCAGGTGCAAGAATGCCTCAGGTGGAATAAATCCGTTCTCTAGTGCGCTCTCGAAGTACTGAAGATCTGGATAAAATGCTCCTGAATGTTTCTAAGGAGGTAAGTCAGGCGCGATAAAATAGATTACAAAAAGGCGCAGGCGCAAAGCTAAGGATGCACACTAAATGTAAGAATCGATTTTTTAAACGTTCTGTTCGGGTGGAATTTTGTAATTGATTTTAAACTAACTTCCGATTGAGCTAGAGATTTGAAACTTTAAACAAAGCTCAGAACTGGATGAACATTGACAAATCAAAAAAAAATAACAACAACAAAAAACACGCCAGTTTGAGCCAGTTTGTTTCAGATCAGAGCAGGCTACTACGCACAATACTAAACGTTTTAAATTAAAAATGTATTTTTATTAGTTGACATGTTCATTGTCAATCTACCTTAAATTACTTTCTCTTTTTTAATTACAAAGGATCCTTCTAAATAGAAGAGAGTGGTAAAACTATCAAATAAGTTTGCCATAAAAATAAAGTGGAGTACACTTTTGAACACCCCCTCGACCGACCCATCCAACACCATAGGTCATTGGCACCCACATCGACAAACTCCATTAGCAACGGCCACCCAGCAACCGCCACCAACAAAACATTTCACGACGATTGGTTCTAAGCACCGAAAGGACCCCAATGTTTATCCAAACATTTGGCCAAGGATCGTCAACCCAGCTACAGACCTTAAGGCGCTACAAAACAGATATACATATTTAGTCGCACAATAAATATATGCGAGGGCAGAGGATAACACGTACCCAACTTTGGCAAAAAAAAAAACATTTTTGGATTGATACACTTAATACAACGTTTTTAAAATTTGTTAATCACTTTTGAAGTGGGCGCCGTGGCTCAGTGGAAGTGCACATGGCTGCTGAGCAGGAGGTTCAGGTTCGAATCCCAGCAACACCAAAAGTATTTTTCACGGTGTCCCACCTCTCGCGAATGGGTGACTAACGTTCCAAAAGTAATACCTTGTTGTCACGGAAATCTTCTCAATTCGCCGTTCTGATCCGGCCTTAAATTTTAGGTGTATATGTATATTTTTGGACACAAATGGAAGGATCTACAATTTAAGATCGGTTCCGAACGGCGAATTTAGAAGCTTTCCGTGACAAGTTATTAATCTCGGAACGTTTGTCACCCATTCGCGATACTGCGCTATGCTGCTCTGAATATGCGGTAGCCTTATCATTATTCCCCCACATGTAGATACTTAAACACCTTTTGAAAACAATAACAATAACTACCTGACTAAGTAGCTTGTTATAATCATAAAAATTAATTTTCTATATTGACAATGCGTCAATTGTGCTTCTGCGGGTGTTGTTGTTTTGTTACATTAAGAATATCTCATTACATTGGCAAAGTCATAAAATATTGCTATAATGAATCACGGTATTGATATCCATATTCCATGTCTAATTAAAACTGCCAGCGATAAGTATTTCGAGAGATCAGTAGTAGTACGCGGGTAAAACCCAGCACAAAATTATTATCAAATGACGTCGACACGGATCAGTTTATTTTAAAAATAACACATTTACTGGTGAAATGAACTGACATTGACTGTGTGCATATGCTAATTGGTATGGTACATTTTCATGTAAGAATTTCCAGCTATAATTCTCTGAGTCAGCCGAACAAAAAGTTTTTTTCAATGTGTCTCCCTTGATTCTTATTCAATCCGTTAAAGTTGTATCGTTTGTAGTTTGTACAAATGGGCGTAATTCACAGCCACTATAGTGCAGCGTTTAATTGCTCGTTTAAATAAATTATTTCAGGTTTTCTTTAGAGAATTACAATAACAATAGAATTAGATGATTAAAAGTTGTAAACTTTTAACTTTTTTCGATGAGCTTCTCTGGTAAATAGTCGTTTCTACCTAAAAGCTCAGTATATGGCCTTGTTTCGATTGTGTACATGTCAGCCCTGCAATCAAGTAGTGCTAGTGTAGTCTACGCTTCTTACCACAGATGGGGAGCAGCTGGCCAACTATAGTTTCTGTCTACTCGGGCGTGAATCTGGTTGTGGTGTCTAACACACCAGTCTTGTCAAAATTAAAACAACCGCTTACCAGAAATTGAGAAACCTTAAAGTCGTCCGAGGGGATGTATGTATTCAATATTTGTTTAGTGTCTTATTATCATGGGTGGAAGAAGCTTTAAAACAAGGTGATTAAAAGCTTTCTCTAAAAAGGGCTCTAAATACACAGCAAAGGAACGTTTGCCTGGGAATACGCGCGTGCTTAACCGATTCCTTAGCAGAGGAAGTTGGAAAAAGGATTGCCCATTCGAATCGTTGCTGTTTTTTAGTATTTGTTGTTAATGCATAATGGTGGATAAGGGTGTACATGAAAACATATTCGCAATATAATTTACCCCTTGTAATGTTTAAAAGAGGATAAAGGTAAAGTTGCATTGTTGTTGATTCGATGTTTTTTTAATCCATTTATTTACAAAAAGAACACTTTTTTTAAAACTTTTATTTAACTTTACTTGAGGTTATTTTTAACCAACTTCCGCACGACCGCACGAGGTCAGTGGGCGGGTGAACCCCACCAAGTTCACCCGGTCAGTGGGATGGGGCAGCTGGGAAACGCCGGAGACGATGGGTGGGTAATGAAGCCATGAGCAACGCCGGGCACTTCAGCTAGTGTTTATATAAAAGTTTGTACCCGAAAAACGAAGTTTTTTTACATTTACTTGTTCTATTTACTAATGTTATTAAAAAATAAATAACTTGTGTCTACATTATCTTAAACTAGTTTATTAACCTACGTTGGTTTTCACTACTTTTTATATATTATACTAGCTGTTAACCTCGGTGTTACCTGGGACCCATTGACAAGATATCAAGGCCTGTCAAACGTTAAAATAACAGTCTTTCCCGACTGGCCTCCCTACTGACCCCAACCCAACTGACCCACACCAACTTACCCCACACTGGCCCCCACCACTCCTTCACTGATCCAAAACCCTATAACCAAAAACCCAAAAAACTATAACCTCCGAAGTAAAAAACCCTGTACAATGGTGAAAATCTGATCAAAATCGGTTCAGTAGTTTCGGAGATTACCTCCTACATACAAACTTTAACTCTTTCAAATATTAGCATAGACTTGTTGAGTTTCCGGCGGTGTATAAATGTAAAATTTTACACTATAGAAACGACACTAATATCGGTCACTCCACCCCCTCATACATAGACCTAGGGTGTCCCACCAACACTATTCACCTCAGAGACATCGAAAACTATGGAATCGGTACTAATATCGACCCCCTCTCTTATCAGTCGACCAACACTCCATAAAGGTGTCTTACCATAACTTTTTACCTCAGCGACGCCGGAAATTATGGGATCGACACTAATATCGGTTACCCTGTCCCCGGGACAACAAACCCTGTAGAGGTATCCTACCACCAGTATTCATCTCAGCTAACCGTGATATCAGAAAGCCACTCCCTCCAACAACTCCCGATCACCCAACACCAAATTTATACAGCACTTTTTATCACGGCGATCCCGAAACTAATGTCTGTCACCCCGCCCCCGGGACATTCAACTCCGTAGAGGTGTTCTACCACCACTATTAATCTCAGCTGGTTATCGGAAGGCCACTTCCTCCAACAACACCCGATCACCCAGCACCATTCTATTTAGCACTTTTTATCACGGCGATCGCGAAAACTATGGGTTTGACACTAACGCGTCGGTCACCCCACCCCCGGGAGAACAAAGTCCGTAGAGGTGTCCTACCACCACTATTCATCTTCAGCTACCCTGGATATCGGAAGGCCACTCCCTCTAACAACAATCGATCACCCGGCACTATTCTATTTAGCACTTTTTATCACGGCGATCCTAAAAACTATGGGTTCGGCACTAATAGAACCCTGATTCGAGATTTTAAGTAATATCTATACCAAGTTTGGTTGAAATTGGCCAAGGCGTTCCAGAGTTAGTTAGCCACAAACAAACATATAAATTCTATTCATATACATATATGTAGATTATTTTCTGAAATCTAACAATCTTTTATTTATTTACCAGTGGAAATAGCCGGCGTTTTCCCACTGTCCACCCGCCCACCGACCATCCGCACTCTGATCAACCGCCCATCAACCACATCAGCCACCCAGAAAACTATAGAATCGGCACTAATATCGGAAAAAACTACTCTTACAATTTATAATATAAGATAAACGTTGCCAAGTACAATTACTTATTACAAGTGCTTGTGTGTAGATTATAAATGAAACATAATTTTAACCCTCCAAAAAGTAGTTTTCTTTGGCGGAATTATGCTTACGATTCTTTCCACACATCAGTGAAGCATCCTAAAAAATAGAATCAAATTGATACGATCAAAGGCTTGGAACAAAAATACAAACATGTTTTCAAATTTATATATAGGATTTTCTTTTCTACACTAAATTCCAAATTAGAGAATAAATATTTGGGAAAAATTCTCCTAATATATTATTGATTGATTCGATTTTGTTTGTTGTTTATAAACACGTTAAGTTAATTAACAATGGTTTGAAGATTATGCGGCATTCTTCTATTCATTCACATGAGCTCAACTTGATTTTCTCCTTATATTCTGAATTACTTTCCACAATAATCTTGTGAAAACCAGCAAGCACATCTATTAAAATGGTTTCTTTCATCTGTAATTACTAATATTCTATCAATGATTACTAAATCGTCATGAACTCTCCCAACGACACACAGCGAACAGAGAAATAGCAGAGAAGCTTAGCCGACGACATTGCGGCTTACTGCCCATGTGATGTTTGAATTTTAAATCTGTGATCACCGCCGCCGTGACGTTAAATGTGCCTGTTAGTTCAGTGTCACTAAAGATCACACAATCTCACTCTCCCGCATTAAATCAATTAACACAGCACTTGCCAATAAGTACAATTTTGTATTTTATTTTATTTAATGCACACATAGCAGCACATCTAGTGGCATGGGCATCCCACTCATCCCAGCAAAAACAACTCTGTCAGTCGCTACACAACATCTAACTAGTTAAGTTGGGATTCCCAAGGTGGTTGGCTTAAAACACTGTAGTGAAAAACTGATAATTTCTTTTTAATTAAAAAGTGCGGCGTTACAATTCGGTACATTAAAATAACTATGTGTATAGATACTTTTCTATATACGAGTATATAGATACAAAGAAAAACAAAGGGCATACATTGGTATTTAAAAATATTTTAACCTTTGTTGTTGTTAGTAGAACGAGTTTACTGCAGTGATTTGTTTCGTTCGACACACAATAAAATTGAAACCAATGAGTGATTAAATTCTAATTCATCGTTTATTAGTGAACTACTCGTATTATTATTATTTTAAGAAATAAAAAAAAAACACTAAAATAAACATTTACAATGGTTGCGCTAAATGGTAAGCAATTAAACGGAATTAGTTTTCTGTTTTAGTTTTGTTGTACTTCTGTTGTCTGCTGACAGTGACTTAGTTTGTTGTTCGTAATAACAGTTTGCGTTTGAAGTTTCATGAGCGATTCTCTGAAATAATTTGTCGACAAACAAAAAATTTATTGCAGTATGTATTTTTTGTAATCTACTGTTTGTTGGTTTCTAACTGTGGAGTTGACTCCTGTAGACAATCAGACAATCACACGTTAATGTTATTTTCAATGTTGCACATGTTCACCTTGAATTCTGTGATTTTGCTTTATTTTGCAAAATAAATTGGTATGAACGAATGAATAAAGAAAACGAAATGAAAACAATTCCTTTTATATACTCGTATTCTTCTTTTTTTCGTTTTGTATTAATTGGATTTGTTAATCCATATAATAGATGATTGCAAGATTCAATTTCATGAGATGTTTCTGGTCTATAATCTCTTAATTCTTATCGCGGCATGAACTTTGATGCCACTGTGTAGTCAAAATAGTACAACCAAAGTGTAACCAAGTACAGAGAGATGATTTAAAAAGTTACAGAGATATAATAATATGAAGAAAATTTATAAATCATTAACCGATAAATGTTTTCTTATAAAATTGGCACAGCACTATGACGTTTATTGTCATCAACGATAACGATTCTTACTGAACAAATGATATTGCAATAACCGGAATATTATATTAAATCTATGTATGTATATGCAAATATGATAAAAAGAAGTATCTTTTGTCACCATATACTGACCAAAGAGTGTGACTATTCTTTTCTGGCTACCCTTGCTAAAGGTGGAAAAAACTTGTTTTTAAATAGAATGCATATATATGCATGCAATAAGTTTGTGTATTCGCATATTATTATTGTTTATATATTCTTTTTGTTGAGTGAGCGATGCATGCATGCGTCATTACTAAGCTCAGTGCAAAATGAATGTAAAGGAATTGCCGAAGATTGCTGAATTCTGGATGAGATAAGAGAATTTTTTTTACGATATTGAGTTTGCAAACAAGATAACAAGGGTTTTCCCGTTTACTGACTGATATACAAAATCGTCACAACAATTTATTGAAAAACCGGTCTAAGCTGGGACTACAAAAAGGACGTCTGGTATAGATGCTAGCTTAAGCGCCCTCGACAAGCTGTAAAACTGAATTAGTGAAACCGGTATGTATGCGTCTCACTTACAATGACTGAAGAATGCATGGGTTTTTCAGTCGATATGTCACGTGTATTTGAGTGACTGAAACTGCATTCATTCGACATTCGATTTTGAGCAACGAATATAGCAACAGAGTCTTAAGGGAGGAGCAGAATCAGCAATTTTTTTAAACACACTACAATCACTGCCAAAACTATTCTATCCGCTTCTGACAATGTGATCTGCACGTCGACAGTAAACGAAAAATGATTGATTGAAAAGTATGCAGTAACATGTCGGTGCAAATGTACTGCACACGTACATGAGGATGATGTAAAGAATGCAGTAACGTGTCGGGGGCGCTTAAAAGATTAGATGAGATATTTTTTACTAAAAAACCCACAGACCGACACAACACACAACAGCCTGCAAAGATATTGTGCCTAGGAGGTTTTTCTCTTACCCATGGTGCAGACCACCTTCTTAATGAACGTGACCACTGACCAGTCTTATCACCAATACATGCGGTAAGAGTAAACGCAACGTGTTACTGAAAACTCGCAGACGGTAGTAGTGAACTGAGATCGATCGCAAAAGATAATAAATGAACCGGTATAGAAATCGAAATGATTCTTTTTTTTATTGAACACAAAAAGTTCATACATTCGTGGTCTTTTTTGATCTAATAGAATCCGATCACACTATTGAATAAAGGTAACGCGTTTTGTACGAGTAAACCAGTACACAAACCGTGAACTATGGTATGAGTAACACAAAACCCCACCCCTGGTATCTTTAAAACATTAGCAAAGGAACGATGAAATACTGATAGGTCTGAGATCATTCGGACTAGCGTGGGATCATTTGCCTTCTTTGAGTATGAAAACCGCTTTCACTTCTTTCCATAGACCTGTGGGCCAGATCAAAAAAACTTTGGAGAAAGAAAGGATAATATCCGAAGTTGCTTGGCAGTTCTGCTGGAATTTATATGGTATGAAGCTATGAGCGATTCCTCGCTAGAAGAAGTCCACAAGCCATCTGCTTTTTTCAAATGTCCAGGGCAAGCAAAAAATAGTTGTTTCTACCTTCACCTTAAGTCATTTATGAACCATATGTGTCTATGCAGTTTTTATGTTGAGCGAGTGGACCCGTGCTTTCTGTTTGGAATACGAAATAAGATCTTTCTTTAGAAGGATATCAATAGCAATATGTACGATGTCTGGCCTTGTAGATTTGTCTGAAGCATACTATGACTGTGACAATTTTGCTTTTTGCAGCTGTCCGATTTCCAAAGACGTATAATACGAATATGAATCATTGCTACAGTCTTAACAAGGATTTTAATAAATAGCAAATGGAAACGCAGGTTTAACGGCTTTAAACAGCGATTCCTGTTTCAATATCATGTTTGCATGAACTTTAAGCTATGCTTGTAGGGTCATAAGGACAACACAGAGCTGCTGTTTCATATAATAGTATTTTTTTAGAATAAGTAGAATATAAAAAAAAATATGCGTTAATATGCTTCAAATTATTTGATTGTTTGTTTGAAAGTTTCATTATTAATAATAATTAACTCAATCGATTTAAAGAATTTATAAAAGATCCTTATCATTGAAATATGATGACGCAATGGTGGCCCAACTATTTTTATATTGAAATGTAAGCAATAATAACACCAAACAGTAATGAATGCAGCATTTTGATTTTCTAGTTCCTTGAAGAGTAATCATTTGCGTTCAAATCAGAAAAATTATTTTTAAAAAAAAATCACTTTTTTCAGCATTTATAACATCACTGATGGCGATTGCATGTATGGCTGCGAACATCAATGCACAAAATCTTAATTTTATATACAATGGACCCCCACTAGACTCACAGATTGAAATGTCAGCAAAAAATTTAACACAACTATTAAACAACACTAAAAACGCAACAATTATTATGGTTCCAACATCTATAATCCCTTTGCAGTCATCATTGGCAGTCGAGACAAATGGTTCAACTCCAACCCCACAGCAGCAAACAACATCAGCACCACCAACACGGCCGCCGCTCGGACAAGGTGTCGTCATCACAGATAGACTGGGACAACCCATTACTTCTCAACAACGTGATATTTTTACAAGAATCTCCTCAGGTTCCCAATCATTTGCATTAGAATTGTTCTCCAAATTTTCCGATCATATCACACCGACTGGAAGGGATTTTATGATATCACCATTTTCCATTTGGGCTCTACTTTTACTAATTGCTGAGGGTGCCGTTGGTAACAGTCTAACACAGCTACAAAATACTTTGCGTATAACTGATGACACATACATATTGCGTCAAGCTTACAAGGTTATCCAGAACACTCTTAAGTAAGTCGTTAAAGGATGATGAAAATTTTTGTTAATAATCACTTCGCTTCACATACACAGAGTTAATACATCAACGATTGAAGTCTCAGTTTTGCAAGCACTTTTTACCGATATAAATCGTCCTGTCGATCGTAACTTCGAAGATGTTATGGAACGATCATACGAAGCTAATTTGGTAGCAGTGGATTTTCACGTTCCGGCCAATGCTGCAGCCTCAATAAATGATGAAGTACGTCGTGCCACTCATAATCTTATCAAATATGCTGTAACACCTGGCGACTTGACTGATGCTCAATTGGTTTTATTATCAACATTATACTTTAAAGGACAATGGAAGGTGTAAATTTGTGTTAAATTTAAAATATAATTTAGATAAATAATTTTTGTATACATAATAGTTGCCTTTTAATCGTTCCCTAACGGAACGACAACCTTTTCATAGTGAGGATGGCAAGGAAATTGGAGAAGTTGACATGATGTTCCAGATGGCGAATTTTAATTACACTGCTATGGCTGATTTAGAGGGTCACGTATTGGAGTTGCCATACGGAAAGGAAAATCGTCTTTCGATGCTGCTTATCTTACCCAGGAGAGGTGAAAAAATTTAGTATTACCAATTTAGCAATTAATTTGGCTGTTTAACAACAAATATTTTTGATATTTACGTTTTTTTAACCTGCAGCTCCATTTCTAAACCATTATATATTTGATAATTTTCCATTTGAAGGTATTCCTCTAACAAAAATTACAAAGAATCTTCAAAGCATTGGAATTGCACGTATTTTTGAGAAACTTCATAGTTCCTCTGCAGGCTTTGAAGATGAACAAGTCGAAGTTCACTTGCCAAGATTCTCAGCGTCGTCAAGTTTCATAGTCAATGGTATTTTGCATGAGGTATGTTGGTGTTTATCGGAAAACTTTTTTGTATAACAATATTTTCTTATAGATGGGTATTCAAGACATATTTGATCCCAGTTATGCTAATCTGACAAACATTTCGCCATCGGTATTTGTCTCCAAACTGTTTCACAACACAAAGATTATTGTGGACGAAGAAGGGACTGTTGCAGCAGCAGCTACAACCGCTTCATTTGCCAATAAGTCACAACCTCCGAAATTTAACTTTGACCGGCCGTTTATTTATATGATTACGGAGAAGATAACGAACTCACTGTTGTTCTGTGGCCAAGTAATGAATCCCATTTTTGAGCGTTGATCGAGCATGTGCATGTATATAAATATTAAGAAATTTTTTTAATAAATCATAATGTTTTGTGTTTTTGTTCGTTTTTTACAAAAATATAATAAAGAAGTACATACAGAAAAAAATAGATAGACAGAGATAATTCATTTTTTGGGCCTTCCGGCGCCTTTTTTCCCGCCAACTGGCTGTTTGTCTTTGTTATTTTTACTAGCAATCAGGGGATGTGCTTCTGTATGGATTAAAAAGAAAGGGAATTATTTTTGGGAACTATCAAAACAAAACAAACTAACCATCGACCGGCGCTTCAGGTAAATTAATATCGTAGCTGGCAATTTTTCTCTTTTTGGCAGCGGCAACGGCTTCTTGATCATCATTTTCACCCTGCGACGTCTCATTTTCCTTCGAGATCGTTACTTCGTTTCCACTTTCTTGAGTGGCCCAACCATCCTCTGGATCCTCAACTTCGGGAGCCATTGGAAGGAACTGTAAAGCACTCTCATCTTCGCCATCTTCGTCAGATGAACAAAACGCCGCAACAGGTTCGATTTTTTGTACATCAACTTCAGTTTCCTCATCTTGCTTTGCCTCGGCATTCAAATCGACAGACTTATCTTCATCTGTTATATCGAATTCCGATTCTCTTTCCTCGTATTCAACATTTTCGTCAAGTTCTTTAAAATCCGGAGCAAACGCAGACCAATTTTCAACTTGATTTTGTGCCCATATTGAAACGAGCCCAGAACTAATACTCGCTATAATTGGGCGTACTGGATGCCAGACAACGTCAAGTAACAGCTCACCCTTAGTGCCATGCAGAATTTTCACCAAGTTTCCGATAGACTTTTCCCATATGTATAGTGCATGTTGGCGTGCGCTGCCTGCACATATGTATTCGCCATCACCAGAAAAGCAGCATTTTTTCCATGTAGTTCTAGGCAAAGAACATTTAAAAAAGGACATGAAAACAAAAACTATATTGTTAATAGGATTTTCTTACTTATTTACAAGATCTTGAAGTTTTTGTATTGGTTCCGGTTCACCATCTTTACCGAGCGTAATTATTGTCCTTGAGTCATAAACGCGGATAACGCGATCAGAAGTATTGATTAGAAATGCGCTGCAAACCATAATTATAATGTATACTTTACATTTCAAATTAAATATTAAAAACAATTCCAAACATACTCTCCACGTCTGGCAAACTCGATGCTTTTTACAGCAGTAGCACTTGAGGTTCCAACAATTATACGAAAACTGGCTACAATATCGAGGGTTTCAACGTCAAGCACCAATATTTTCCCTTTTGCATTTCCTGTATATATGAACTTTCCGCGACGATCGAAGGAGGCTACAATGTTTAAGTCCCCCTTTATTAAGTATTCGACTGTAATTAGTTAAAAGAAAAAAGAATACAACAAGTTGTTATAGACTTACATCACTATCCAACGGCAGGCACTTGTGGGTGTCACCAATTTTCACCAGAACAGCTGCATATCTCATCGGGCAAACCAAGAAGCGTTGGTCATTTCTCGGGTCGAATTGTACTTTTAAAATTGGAGATGGAAATCGAAATTTTTGCTCACACTCCCCAGTGAGTACATCCCAAATGCAGACATTGTTATCCGTTGACGCGGAGAGTAGCTGTAAGAAAATAGATGATTTGTGTTACCAAATAGATTGGATTGCGATAAAACAAACCTTGTGTCCGTTTCGCGTCCAACTTAAGCTACAAACTGGATGAACATGGGCAGAAATTATCTTTGCTATTCCTCGCGTTAGAAAATCCCACACAACTATACGGCCATCGTTGCAACCAACAGCAAGGAGCGTCCCATACTTATTAAAGGCACAAGTTACAGCTAATGATATACAGTCAAGGGAGCCATCAAATTCTTCCGGGTAATTTTGGCCGAATGATTCTGAAAAGTAATTAGATGTATTACGAGATGATTCATATCGGCTAAGCCATCGAACTGACCAAGTAACTCTAAATTCATTGTTAAAATTAGTTTAAAATTGTAAATGCGGGATCAACAAATAAATGACTAGAAATCGACAATACAACAATAATTCAGTGGGAAATGTCAGTTTGACAAATATTCAATTGTCAACATCAACTTATTCTAAAAGAGTTCTCACATCTGTCTACAACTCGTAAAGTAATCAAAAAAGTTGTTATCGGTGAGATGATTGAGTGGTAACAGTTATCGGATAGCCTACCTGTTTTTCGATAACCCGTATTGTTGTCTTTGTTTTTTTGCTGTTGTCGGAATATTCAGAAAATTAATTTAAATGTCAAAATTTAGATTATAGTTTTTTTCATTCTCCAAGAAATTTTATTTCTCTGAGTCGTTCTTTTTTACACTCCGATAATTATCGGAAATGATAATTTTACTCTAAAAAATATACAGAACATATCATGAAAGGTGTAGTTATTTGTTTCTTTAAAAATAAGACATGTCGACTTCTATGCATTCAGATGAAAAAAAAAACGTTTATCTGGTACAAAAAAAAACAGATAATATTTTTTGTCTGACAGATCTTATCAGAGAAAAAAGTTATCGGATATCTCGAAACTCTAATTTCTCTGTTTTCTCCGATATCCCCGACATAAAAAAACACGCACATTGTTTCTGTTTCGTTCGTTATGTTACACGAAGTCGACTTAAGAAGGAAACTGGAGGACTATGGACTTGAATATAAGTAAAATTTGGTTTTTTCAGTCTTTTTCAGAAATAGCTTATGACTGAATGACTTACATTTACCATTGCATACTATTAGGCTTCTAAAATAAATTAGTCTTTGGACTGAAATACAACTAAAAATACATATCACTCGCATAGTAGAATACATTACCTCGAGTATCTATAGTAGTGAAAAGTTTTTGGTAGGAACTCGTATATCTCAGTCAAAAATAAAAAAACAATTGTGACGCATGTGGTGCGTGTGACGCGTGCAAAAAAAATTTTTAAAATCAAATTAAACAGGGAATTGTGATTTGTCTCATCGGAGAAAATTACTTGAATATTGAATTGTCAAAATACCTCATAATTCGCTTTAAGAATTTATCAGCTAGGAGGATTTATGATGATATCAATATCAGAATAAACTGAAGCCTTTTTGTGTAATATTGTAAAAAACATGCACATAGTTTTTGTATGGAGCCTGCCAAAATGCACAACGCACTGTAGTTCCAATTATAACAAGTCCTTAATATCTTTTTTCCTTTTAAAACTTTAGAAGAGATTTCAACAGAAGATTTTCGACTTTCGTGTTCGATTTGCTGAGAAAAAATCAGAGTTCGAGTGGAAATTTCTAAAAGAAAAAAAAACGACATTAGAAACAAAAGTAATGCGTCTGAACAGAAAATAGAAAAAAAACAATCAGGCTTTATAAAGAAAGCTGTGATTTTAAACAATTTAATATGCCATTTTTACTGCCAGTTTTAAAATTATTTAATTTTTGCTACGTTTTTTATAATTTGATTGGTCGCAATTTTATATATTTTGTTTAAACTGCAGGCAAAAGCAATACTTTTAGTGATAGATTTTTGTCAAGACAATTGTTGGGTCATGATCTATTACCATAAATTAATTACACTTTAGAAAAAAATAAAAGTTTAATCCATAAAAATGACAGCATAAAGTTCATACCAAACTACCTTAAGAATTTGCTTTGTAAAGTTATCGATAACTATAATCTAGTCAAGTAAAATATTTAATTATTGTAAAGTTGGTAGGCGGTTTTGTCTTTTGACATTCCAAAAAACGCACTGTAATCCAAAAACGCCGAGCTGCATATTACAATTATAATTTGCTAACATTAAATCGTTAAGTTTACAAATATCAATTGGAAATAATCCCTTTACCGTAATAAAGTAAAATTCATTTACAGGCAACAGATTTTCTAGTTCCAGTGTGTGGTTTTGGTAATTTTTCATATTTTTCGATTGAATAAAGAAAGAATAAAAAGGAAAGAAAGCAAAATGCCCGAAGCTGCAAAAACGGAAGAAATCACTGTCGAAAAAAAGGCACATGCTGACTCAGACGGAGTTGCTAAAAAAGATGATCCCACCAAAGAGCAACCTTCGCAGGAGCTTTCTGATGAAGATCAGCAACTGCAGGAAGAACTCGAAATGCTTGTAACTCGTTTGCAGGAGGCCGATAAAACACTATATCTGCCAGCCCTTGAAATGATGGCAAAACTAATACGAGCCTCGACAACATCGATGACCTCAGTGCCAAAGCCACTGAAATTTATGCGTCCGCACTACGAAACAATGAAGCAGATCTATAAGCAGATGCCTGACCAAAAGACACGACAAGTGTGCGCCGACGTCATCTCGGTTTTGGCAATGACTATGGGCAGCGGCAAAGATTGTCTTGCCTACCGTTTCCTTTGTGAACGCGATCAGAAAATCGGTGAATGGGGCCATGAGTATGTGCGTCATCTATCAGGAGAGATAGCCGCACACTACCTCGAGACTTCAGGCGAATTTCAGGCACAACTTATTGAACTCGTCAAACAAATTATCCCCTACAATATGGAACACAACGCCGAAGCAGATGCTTGCGATTTACTAATCGAAATCGATCATCTAAATCTTTTGCAAGACTATGTCGATGAAAGTGCTTATCCACGGGTCTGCTTGTATCTGCAGAGCTGTTACCCATATGTGCCGGAACCCGATAACACGATTATCCTTGAGACTGCACTTAATTTGTCACGTAAATTTAATCAGTACACACAAGCCATGCGTCTGGCATTAATGCTGAATGATATGAATATAATTGGAGACATTTTCAAAGAACCAAAGGATCCAGCTCTTCAGAAACAATTGGCATTCATGCTAGCTCGCCAACAAGTCTGCATTGAACTGGACGAATCGGTTCCTGAGTACGATGACTTAATGGAGATCATGTCAAATGCAAATCTCAATAAGCATTTTTTAAATTTAGCTCGAGAACTGGATATAATGGAACCGAAGACTCCCGAGGATATCTACAAATCACATCTGGATAATGCAAGAACACGATTTGCATCGATTCAGGTGGATTCGGCAAAGCAGAATTTAGCTGCCAGCTTTGTCAATGGCTTTGTCAATGCTGGTTTTGGCGTTGATAAACTCTTAAGCGAGGATGGCAATAAATGGTTGTACAAAAACAAGGAACACGGTATGTTAAGCGCAACAGCCTCCTTGGGACTTATTCTTTTATGGGATGTTGATGGTGGTCTTACCATGATCGACAAGTATCTTTACTCAACTGAAGACTACATCAAATCAGGTGCCCTTCTTGCTTGTGGTATAGTAAATTGTGGAATTCGCAACGAAGTTGACCCAGCTCATGCACTGCTATCTGATTACATTGATAATCAGAATTCTTCAATGCGCATTGGTGCCATTTTGGGTCTTGGAATAGCATACGCTGGATCGAATCGCTCCATCGTCGTTGATACCCTAAAAACCGTCTTCAGTTCGGATCGTAAAAATGCTGCAAACATTGAAGTTTTGGGAATTACTGCTCTTTCGCTGGGTTTGATTAGTGTGGGCTCTTGCAATGCTGAAATTACTGAGATATTTCTACAAACAATTATGGGTCTTGGTAAGACCGATTTGCGTGACACTTACACCCGTTTCCTGATGCTCGGCTTAGGACTGCTGTACTTAGGTAGGCAAAAGGCCACCGAAGCTGTTATGGAGACACTCGAAGTACTTGAGGAACCTTACCGTTCAATGGCGACAACAATGGTCGACATATGCGCTTACGCGGGCACCGGAAATGTTCTTAAGATCCAGCAACTATTGCACATCTGTTCTGATCATTATGAAACAGCAAGTTCTGAAAATACCGATTCAGACAAATCGAAAAGTTCTCAGAGCAACAAACAACAGCAGCAGAACAAAGAGAAAGCTGAGAAAGAGAAATCCGAGAAGGACCTGTCGGCCACCCAATCGATTGCAGTATTAGGAATTGCACTAATCGCTATGGGCGAGGATATTGGTGCGGAGATGGCTTTCCGCTCTTTTGGCAATTTACTGCGCTACTGTGAGCCGTGTATTCGACGAGCTGTTCCATTAGCATTGGGTCTTATTTCCGCATCGAATCCCAAGCTTAATATTCTTGATACTCTGAGCAAATTCTCTCACGACGCTGATGCTGAGGTGGCACATAACGCCATTTTTGCCATGGGCTTAGCCGGTGCTGGCACCAACAATGCTCGTCTCGCGTCAATGCTGCGACAGTTGGCTCAGTATCATTCAAAGGACCCTAGCAATTTATTTATGGTGCGTATCGCTCAGAGTTTAACGCATTTGGGTAAGGGTACCCTAACCTTAAGTCCATACCACAGTGATCGCCAGCTAATGAATCCCATGGCTGTAGCTGGATTGATGGCGACGCTCGTCTCATTTTTGGATGTTAAAAACTTAATTCTCGGTCGATCACATTATCTTCTGTACACATTAGTTCCAGCCATGCAGGCTCGCATGTTGATCACATTTGATGAGGATCTCAACCAGTTGCAAGTGCCTGTACGTGTTGGCATGGCTATCGATGTTGTCGGCCAAGCAGGCAAACCCAAAACAATAACTGGTTTCCAAACACATACCACGCCAGTTTTATTGGCCATGGGTGAACGAGCTGAGCTCGCCACTGATGAGTACATTTCTCTTACACCCGTTATGGAGGGTTTTGTCATGTTAAAGAAAAATCCTAATTTTGTGAAGTAAAATCGGAAGGGATCAATAAGCATTTTTTGCAGTTATTTTTTACTTATTTGTAGCTACTAAAATTTGTTTATTCAAATCCTCTCAGTCGCCTTATCGGCATTCTGTAACACTGAATGTAATGCGAAAATAACTGATGTCTTAATAAAAAAAAAAAAATTCTTAAATATGATAAAGCTGGTTTTAATAAAAAGAAAATTTTCGGAGTCTACCATAAACATTGGATCTCTACAAGTAACGGTTATAGTTAAATTTCGGCTACAGTCCAGTCAAGCCAGCAGTATTTTCTTTTATCTAAACACTTCTCTCAACCAGGTTTTTTTCTGGCACGCTACGACAGTATCTCCAGATATCATTTCCAGCTCCATTGAGCAACAAGGCATGCCGGATTCTTTTTTCAGTTGCTCTTCTAGCAACATGGTATAATACAGGTACGTTGTATGTATCTGACAGCCTAATGCGTACAGATACAGAAATTCCTCAGGTGGTATGAATCCACTCTCCAATGTATTTTTAAAGAAACCAGTATTAGGATAAAACGCTCCCGAGATTTAGTCATTATCAATAAAGGATGACCGACGAAATGGTTTCTAGTAAGATGAAGGATGACATTATCAATTTTTGATACTCCGAAAGCATCCAGGAGTTTTTTGTTAGTCACATAGTGCTTATACTCAAAGTGTTTGCTTCTGTGCATATGCATACACGCTCTAAGACATTTTCTCCCGAAGGCGCGAAATTTTTCAATATGTGATGGGCTGATGTTCCACCATATTAGACACGCGTACGTAAGAAGTTGTCAAATGAACGCCTGTGAGCAAACAATCTTCACGTAACTTCTCAGGTATGGCGAAAGAAAAAGCTTTTTGAGCGATATACGCCGCCATTGATTTTTCCAAAGCGATATTGAGATATTCATTGTAGTAAAGAAAGTTGTCCAGATGAACACCCAAATAGCGCACGACATTCTATGTTGGGACCTGAACACCATTTGCACCGATTATATGAAGATTCTTCCAATTATTTCGTAGATCGTGATTTCCAAGCCCAAGAGGGGGTCGAAACAGTAAAACTTCGCACTTTGAATAGATAATCCTAAGCTTCTATGTTTCGTAGTGTGTCCGAAATTCATTAAATTTGCAGCTTTCTCTGAATCTATTCAATTTTTGAGCCGTGTGATACAATATGATGCCGTCAGCATAAGTTAGGGACGCATCATTATTCTTAAGTACTTTAGATATATATATGTTGAACAGTATTGGTGCCGTTACATTGCCTTGTGGTAGATCGTTAGCGACATTGAATAATTTACTTGTCGTATTTTGTGTTAGCACAAATTTCTTCAAATATATCATTGATATAATGATGTGGGAACTAATCTATACTAATACTATAAAGAGGTAATTTTGGTTTGTATATAGGAGGTAATCTTCGAAACTATTGCACCGATTTCAAAAATTCAATATTGAATGGACCTTTAATGTGAATATAGGCTATATATTATTCCATTTAAATAAAAGGACCTTTTTATGGCGACCAATTTTGTAACTAAATAACTAAAGTCGATAAAAAAAACGGTCAAGCTAATGCGTTGACTGTGTGCTGTACTGTTCGCTGTGCTGCTTTCTGCCATTTGTTTTGTACGAACATCACTCCATATAGCCGCATCATAATGAGTGTTTGCTATGTGCTGCGCTGCTTACGGTGGTACTCTGTTTTGTACTTACTATGTCTGCCCATATGAAATACTAAGACTATGTGCTTAGTGCCTATTTCTTTATGGTTACAAGTAAACCCCCACCCCTCGAGATACAAATGTGTACAAAATTTGAAGAAAATCGAGTAAATTTTTTAAAACAATGATATGGGAGCTCCTCGGCGCTGATGCCTGATTTTGAACCGATGTAATCCTGGTTTGCCATCACCATCTCTTCAGCCGGCCTCGCTGTCGTGTTCCATAAAGCCTACCGCAAAGGACTTTCCGAGCGGGATCCTCTGCGAGCTAGGTTTCCTGCCCACGAAGCTTAATTCTTTTCACGATATCGACATCGCGATAACGCTCGTAGATCTCATCATTATAGTCTCCGAAATCGTCCTTCCTCACATACGGAGCCAACAATTCTCTGTAAGACTTTTCTCTCGAAGGCGGCTAAGAGGACAGAATGCTTTTTGTAAAGCACCCAAGTCTCGAACCCATAAGTACTAGTATGACCATTGTCTTATATACCAGCAGCTTGGATGTTATGGTTAAGTTCCTGGATTTGAAGACTCTTAATAGGCTATAGTAGGCTTTAAGCAACCGTGCGGGTATTTCTGGTTCCATACTGTTATCGGCGTCTACAGTTCACCCGACATAACTAAAGGATTGCACTACTTCATATTCGCGCTCCACTTTTTTAGTTGCGGGACCAAAGTTGGATCTTTTACTCGCAGACGTGGCCATCATGTACGTTAAATTGCTTTCAAATACAGGTATGTATTTTATTTTGTTCGTTTATTGAAACAAGACACTTATATATTAGATTATTTCCCTAAGAACTAAATACATAAATCATGTAAATTGTTAGTTATACAGGGTAATAAAAAACTTAAATTTCAAAATATTATTTACAGCTAGAAGATGAAGAATGACTAGGCTGATTAGATTTAAAATTACACACTCCTGCAACCTAACTGCCGGCTATTAATTGCTATTAGTTTAAACTACGAGTATATGGTACATTTTCACGTTATTTGACGAAACTGAAGTATAAAACTAAATAAATAATAGGTATTTGCTTTTATAAAGATCTAAGTCTAACGATATAAGTTTAGCTGGGCCGTTAATTCCGATTCATTCAGTTCCTCAGTGTTAAGCTCGGATTCTTGTTTTTTGAGGAGATCGAAGATTGCAGCTAATTGCTGCTGTTCAATTCTGCAAAGTAAACAAAGCTTGAAGCTAGGCAATTAAAACAGAAATGAAAACAATCATACTTTCGTTCCTCTTCGAGTTGGTCTTGAGTTAGTTGTGACTCTAGCTCTTTCAGTCGTGCCGCCTTTAATTTACTTAAAATCCCGTCCGCTTCATGCACCAGATCATCTTCATCGTCGTCGTCTTCTTCTATGGTATTGTTATTTTCAATAGGAGCTGATGCTTTTTCGTCGCCAATGGTCGTTTCCATATTATGGTTTGCTTGTTTTTCATTCTAATTTCATTTGTCATTACTGATAGCTTGCTTTTGGTTTATTGCACTTACCTCGTCATTTAGGAAATTGGCACAGTAAAGAGCTATTATAACAGCTAAAAAAACCGTAGCTGTGCTCACCACATAAAGATTAGAGAGTCCATCAATAAAAGTGCCAACATTTGAATTCATATTTTACTTTTTAAAGTATTTTCACAAATGCGTACAATTCTTTAGTTGAGTATGGAGTATGGACTGTGTAGTATGTGCTAACCAAACATGTAACCAGTAGTTAGTAGTAACCAATAACCACTAGCAATAAACTAAATAAAAAAACGACAAACAATTGGAATATTTGACAGTTTATATTTAAGCTATCGAAAGCGAGTTTGTTCAGTAATATCGTTTTGTTTCTTTAAATCTGCGCAGAGTGGTATATTAGCTGTCAAGTAATATTCGGTTCCCTTAAAAATCTAATCTACTGCAGAGCGAGAACAGAACTGTATATTTTGGGAGTTTTACCCCTCTTTTCACTTACTACAACAACAACACATGCAACAAAGCAATGTATACAAAAGATTTTTGCCTTTCGTGGTCGATTTGCCGAGAAAAAACCTGCGCGCGAGCTCAGACCACAAAAACAAAAAACAATCTGCGCCAGATTTTAATGTTTTTTTTTGTCAAAACCAAAAGCTATATATATCTTTTAAGCCTTCATTATTAATGTCGTTTTTTTTTTGTTTTTGAAATCTGGGGTCGAGCTTAGATTTTTTTTCGGCAAATCGAACACAAGGCGTATTGTTGTTGCAGTAAGTGAAAAGATGAATAATTCTCCTAAAATATACAGATCTGTTAGAGGGGAATTTCGATATACCATAGATTGGTTATTTAGAGAAAACGAACAACTTTTTAATCAAAAATCCAATCTGCGCCAGATTTTTATTGAAAAAAAAACGACATTAGTTTTTCCTTTGTGAGAGCGACCTCAATACTCCCATACGCTAGTCATTATTACCCTATACTAGTCTGGCAACTCAGAACGGAACAACTGATGAGATTTTGAATCAGGCAGGTGATTAAAAAACGTCTAGGGTTCCAAAACCAACTACACGAATACACTATCTGTTTTAAGACGCCGATGTAGTCGAAGTAGACGTTTATAAAGATCCATATATCAATTCAATATCTATAACATCACAACTTCGGCATTTTGAAGAGAATTAAGCTCGGCATTCTCCGGAGGGCAGGACAACTAGCCCGCAGGACCTAGCGAAGAGAAACCTAAAGGTATAGCGTAAACTACTGCGAAAAGAAAAGAAACCAAGAATTTCCCTCCTGGGTTTAAGTCAACTTTCCAAGAAGATGTTACAGAAAAATGGTTCGAGTTTGCACGCTCCTGTCTTATAGGCACTTAAGCCGAAATTGTTTGCATTTGTGTGATAGTAAACGTTAAATAATATAATATTGCTAATATTGCTAATAAAATTGTACAATTGTCATTTGTGTTAATTGTTATTGTTTTCTTTTTTAAATTTCTAAATCGGTGTATATCTATCTATAAGATTATTTTAAATACATAGCACTCATCTTTAACTAAGAGAAATCGCTTAAAATGAAATATTGCTCTGTTACACAATATACGAATAACGTTTGTATTATTTATATACAAAATACCAACAGGATTACAATTACACTCGATGTAATTAGTTAAATTTTATATACAAATTAATCTAAAGAGATTATACATATATTAAAATAAAAAAAAAGAAACCAAATAAATGTTAAAGACCTGCGTGCTGCGTGCTTACAAAAGTACAACAATGTTGTAGAAAAAATAAAGAAATATTGCTATTAAGATTTCTATTCTTGGAAATTTGGCTTTCCTTCAAATGTGCATCCACTACGTTGTATAATTTGTCGGGCAGCCCAGATGCCACACCGAATACACACATTAAGTGATTTCTTTTGTACGAATTGCGACAAAAAGCCTCCCACAAAAGCATCTCCAGCTCCATTAGTATCAACGACTTGCTCACGCTCTAATTTATCTACAGCGAATTCTTCGATGGAATCTTCTTGAATAAGTAACACAGGATTTTGTCCTTGGGTAATGATCACGATACGTGATCGGTTAGGATTCTCTTTGGGCAGCGCAACTAGTTTTTTGCCAATTTCCTTCATGTCTTTTGTCACCCAGCCGTGTTCCGAGGCAAAGGTTTCAGCTTCCTACCATCGTAAAATATATAATAAAATAGAATCAAATTAATTATAAACAATATGAGAACGCAGTTTAAATTACAGTTTCGTTGCCAAAAAGAATATCTACATATGGCATCGCTGCCATCATTGGAACCTTGAAAAACTGCGACAGAAATGGTGCACTTAGATTCATCATAAACAAACGATTGTTCTTGTGGGCATGATGTGCCACTTCCATAATGCTTGGCGGGTTTACTGTAAGGAAAAAACCCTGTAATAATATAATAGAAAGAAAATATGTCGTTAAGTTTTTCCACTAAATTGACACTGCAACCAGAAGACAGCCATGATTACCTACCGAAATATAAAAGTATTCGGCATTATCGATTAACTTCTTGTTTTCGGGCTTCTTCAGATGATCAATTGTAAAGAGATTAGCGGCTGCCAAGTTAGCACATAACGATCGATGTGTTCCTGTAATGAGAACACCACAGGTACCCGTCGGTGCTTCCTGTGTATATTGGTATTGCACATTAACGCCGTCTGAACGAGCTTTTGTTTCGAGAATTTTGGCGTATTTATCGTCTCCAACACAGCCAAAGAAAACAGCCGCATTTGGTTTTTGAACAATCCATTGGGCGACACGAAATGAATTTTGCACAGAGCCGCCTGCAAAGTATTCTGCATTACATTTTTCGACAAGCTCTTCATATAATGGCTTATGTTTATCTTCTGCCAAAATTGCATTATCCGGCTCCAGGTCATATTTCTGAAGAAATTTCTGATCAACTATAGCTGAGATATCGAGCAGTGGGTTGCCGCAGCCCAGGAGAATGCCTTCCCTAATTGGAAAAAGATGGTATTTTTTAAGTTTGATATTTTCAAGACTTAAATAGGTTAAAGATCACTGATTATTAAAGCAGTAAGTTGTGGTCGACATATATTTTATTATAGTTATATAACTACAGTGTAGAGAATGGTTATGCATGCATACAACTAAGTATTGCAGCCGCTTCGTTTTTATTACCTCATTGCTGATAATAATTATAATAATTTTTATATTGCGTATACAACATAAGTGACTGCTACCTTACGTTACAATAACTAATATTAATTAGAATTCATTAGGAACATAAAGACCTTGACTACTTCTACAGTTTATCTTAAAAATATTTAAAATTTGTGCACTGATTCAAGTGATGAAACTTTTACACTATTGACAACAGTAGTAGGTACTTAAACCAAACTGAAAATTCCAGCTCAGATCATATACAGATTTCAGATTTTTTTCGGGAATCTTGGTCTTATTAGTGATCTTATGTAAATTCTTGACGACATGGCATGATTTCAGGAAAAGGTCAAGTCTAGGATCACAAGTCTAACCACACATCACATTAAATCACATGTTCAGTTAACAGAATTAAGTTTAAAAGCGTTATGATCAGATAAGAAATAGCCGATGATGACGTTAATATTGGCCGCCACACATTTGTTTTATTATTTTTTATGTCTATTTATATTATTTATATATGACGTTCGCACACTAAGCACATACTCATACCTAACATTTTCCATTATGTAAATATTTGTTGATGATTATATACTGAAGCTGCTTTTTTCTTCGGTGTTTGCGTCGGGCAGTGACGTTTTCACAGAGATGGAATATATTGTTTTTTAAAAGATTTTTTTACTCGAAAATAATCACCAGAAAACAATAGATTTGGCATTCCAAGTTCACCCTTGTTAAGACTTATAGGAAATCGAAGAACGGAGTGTAACAACAGTCAACCACCACTCAAAAAAAACAGCAAGGCCGAATGAAAATGAAATAAATGCCGCCGATAGCTGTCATTACCCAGCCAATGTGTTACATATAACTTTAACGTGGTACAGAATCAGCTGTTAGCTTTCATATGCGCACATTTCAATTTATAATTCTAAAGGGTCCGGTTATACTGGTGTATGCGATAAATTACTAAACTTATATTAGCTGCATTTTAATTGCCGAGCGAGTTCGGAATTCGAATGTCAAAACCAGCCAAACAGCAGGTTTTCCCAATTCCAAAGAAGGAATTCGACAGTGCAATTGTTGTTGTTCCTGGGCTATCAAGTTGTTCGTTTCCCCTAAAAAAATTATTTACCGTAGAGCGAAAACAGATCTTTATATTTCGTTGAGTTCAAACGGAAAGTAACGAAAAACTCAATTCAACCCTTTTTCCATGACTGCTGCTGAACCAGTCATGGAAACGAGATATGTGTTCATTATAAATGTATATCTTATAACTTATAACATGTGAAGATATTCTCATCTTATTCAATTATCATGACAACGAAACCGAGTCTACCATTGTACACGCAACTGAACGTCACGTTTTTTTTTATTGAGATTTTCATATAAAAATACCCTCCAAATTTTCGACTTTTCCAAAAAATGTTCTTTCATACAGAACTGACAATTACGGACAGAACAAAAAGAAATCAGCCAAATCAGTCGAGCCGTTCTCAAGTGATGATCTTTCATACATGCGGCAATTGATTTATATATATATATATATATATTTTATTACATTAAATAAATTTCGTTTGATCAAATTAGTATAAAACACTTAGGTCCGAATCGATAGACGTTACTACAACTCATGCTATAGCAATACACAAGTATCCACATATATAATTACAAGTATCCACATGGCGTACTAAAATGCTCAGCTTTACTATCTTATATATTTATTTATTTTTTTTTTTTTTCAAAATTATAATTAAGTCAGCTTGTAAAAGACTTAGAAGGGCTCCAATAATTAAATTACATTAATACAATAAATAAAACTGTCATAATAAATTTTAAAAGCTGTCATATACATAAATAAAAATCCACCAGAATGTAATTTCGAACACCAACGTTGAACTTTTTCCTGTGCAGGTTGGTAGCGCTGTCGCTTTTCTTTCTTTCCGGTCATCAAAAGGTTCGGTGGTGTTTTATTATGTTTTTTTCTAAAAATGATTGTAATTTTAAGAAAACATCCGAAAAGTAAATAAAACGACATTTCTTGTTTTCAGGTTTTTGACGACAATTCTAACGAAAAATGGCCGACGTTGATGTGTAAGTTTTATATTAATGCACAAATAAGTTTATATCTTTCCTCTGGTTTGATTGTATGAATGTGGTAAAGAATTTTGTTTTTTTTTTTTGTGCCGTAACTGAATAAATGAGTGCATTTCGTTAAATAAAAGTTCTTGTTTTATTTACCATTGTGTTATCGTTTTCAGAGATGTTCCTTCAGCTGCTCCAGCTGGAGACTCAATGGATATAAACACCGCTCTTCAAGAAGTACTGAAGAAGTCCTTGATTGCCGATGGTCTTGTCCATGGAATCCACCAGGCCTGCAAAGCTCTTGACAAGTAAGTTTTTTTTTTACTTTAATGGCATACTTTTTTTTAACAACTTATTCAAATCAATGACAGACGTCAGGCTGTGCTCTGTATTTTGGCTGAATCATTTGAAGAACCCCTCTACAAGAAGCTTGTGACTGCCCTCTGCCATGAGCACCAAATTCCATTGATTCGTGTTGATTCACACAAGAAATTGGGCGAATGGTCCGGTCTCTGCAAAATTGACAAAGAAGGGAAGCCACGCAAGGTTTGCGGCTGTTCTGTCGTCGTCATTAAAGATTTCGGTGAGGAAACTCCAGCCTTGGATGTTGTAAAGGATCATCTCAGACAAAACAGTTAAACATTTTGTTTTAAAATGAATGAAACAATCCGAAGACTTGTGGTGTTTAAGATTTTTTAATAAAATGAAGAGAAAAAAGTGATTAACAGAAGTTTTTAATTGTGCAACAGAATACTAATTGTTTATTTAGACTAAAGCTGTATCGACGCAATGTTCTGTGCAACAGAATACTAATTGTTCATTTAGACTAAAGCTGTGTCGACGCAATGTTATGTGCAACAGAATACTAATTGTTTATTTAGACTAAAGCTGTATCGACGCAATGTTCCTTGTGTAAGGGCCAGTCCTTCAGTTGGCATTCTCTGCAAAATGAAAATAATTTAATAACTTGGCAAGCTAAGAGTTCTCCTCACCTTGAGCAGTAGAAAACCAGTTTACATTTGGAGCATTTTTTCTCAGCCGAATCGGAGCAATTTCCGCATACATTTTTTCCTTCAGCTTTCTCGGATACATCGGTCGTTGCCTTGTCTTCCATTGCGGCCAAAAATTCGGTGTTATATGTCTTGGTCAGTCGTAGTGCTATTTCATGAATTTGCTCTTGTTGAGGAGTTAAAAAGAGTTTTTCTTGATTTTGTGCAATTTCCAAGAAGCCACCATTGGTTTGAGCCTCTTGAATGATGTTTTCTTTGATTTGAGGTATTTCCTCTAGGAGGAGGTTTATTTTTTGCTTTTCCTTGTGATCCGCCCCAACTGACAAATTTGACGTTACATTTAGCTGGCACAGATATTGCTTAAGCTCAACAAGAGGCGGCAACTGATCCAGAATTGTTTCATGTAAGAAACCTGCACACTAGTTTGGATAAAATATATTTGTCATGATCAGAAAAGGTAATGTGGCAAAAATACCTTAGCCAATTGTTGCCGTCGGCAATCGTTTAGATCATATGACTGCATTAAGGAATTGTTAAAAAGAAGCTGGCGCAAGCAGAACCATGTTTGTGCTTCATGTTGAACGACTTTTAATAGATTATCTCCTGAAACGTTTGTCCATTTGTCATCTGATGAATGAAATATAGGATTTTTGTATGTAATTTACATTGGAATTTTTTGTTATAATTTCTTTTTACCAATAAACTTTTGAATTCCTTTCTTAGTACTACGATGCCATGGTCGGAAATGCAATAAATCGACTAACAACCATGGTAAGTCGTGTGTATTAACCATACGTCTTGCAGCACTTAATGGTAACGCTGATGCATTTTCAGCCAAATAACTTAAAATTGAAATGCAACGTAAACCAATTTTATAAATAAGGTCACGTTTTTGACGCTCCAGCTCTGTTAAAACAGCTTCGTCTACATCTATATTGGATTCGTTCTCATGGAAACCCATGCTTTAAAAATCATAGTTTAGTTTGGTTTGAACTTTTGTGTTTTTAGTTCTTAATTGCAACTAACCTTACCAATCCTATGGTTTGTGCTACTGCTTGAGCACAATAATCAATTAAATCAACGGCCGCCTCTTGCAATGACTCGCATCCACTCTGATGGAAGAGTGCACTTTCTAAAAGCGAAATGACTGCGCCCTCATGAAAAAGGACCGTGTAAATTAGAAAGGTTGCTTGCGGATTTGGATTGACTTCGATCAAATATGGTAAAATTTTCGTTTTCCAGAGAAGTATACAATATGCTTCGTGAATTAAAACCTTAAGCTTGTCTTTGGCTACCAGAAATTCTTTAACTGCCTCTTCCCGATGTTCAGCAGCTTCAAGAGTAGCTTGTTGACTCAATTTAATTATCATTTCATGGCAATCTAACCATTTGTCTAGTCCCACTTCATGTAATTGAAAAGGCCGTAAGCTTAAAACAAAGTATGAGAGCTCTTCAGGGAAAACTACGTCCGACATGGTTGAAAATTGCAAAACAATGTTTTTTCAGTTTTCGATTTGCATGCGTAGTTTATTGATATTTAAGGCATTTTGTTGCTCAGAGCTGAAAAATGCTGTTGTCTAGACAACTGTGAAGGACCACCTTTTAATACAAGTTTCTTTTCAGTTATTTGTGTATATATTTGCAAATCTGTAGCAGATCTACCTAGTACCTACTTCTCAATTAAATGCATTTTAAAAATCTATTCATATAAATTACATATATTTAAATTGAATTTGTAAATTGTGTTGTGTGGGTTAGCTTGATTGATTACTGAGTAACACCAACGATCGAACAAAATAGCATTTTCCTTTTCCTATTTCATGGCAGCCGCCACTTGATATTGTTGCTGGAGCTTTTGGACATTCTCGCGGTGTTTGTTCATATTCTTTTCCATGTTGTCTAATGTGTCGTTGGAACTTTTGAGCTCTTTTGAAATGTATTCGATGCGTTTGCCGACATTTTGTCGCGAATCTTCGAGTTCCTGTTTAACCAGCACGGGTCCGTACAATTTGTAGACTTTATTCTCGGGTCCTAGTAAATTCAACTCATCAAGAACGCATTTATTTTCGTTAAGCTGACTCTCTAGTAGTGTACGTTGCTTCACTAATTTCACACAGGCTAAAAGAAAGAATAAATTACACATTACCATAGATAGAATAATACTGCATACTTTTCTGGACGTTTTGGTATGATTCTAACTCCGATTGGAGTTTTTTCACAAGGGCCGCTCCGTTTTTGTCCATTATATCAAGAATTTCCTGCGGAATATTTTGGGACAATTTCGAAATAATTAACAGATGTTAGGGTGAAGGAAAACTGATGAATTTACAGCAAAATTTTTCTTCCAATGCGATTTAACAAATGCTTTGATTGATTTTGAAAATGTCAAAGCTTAATGACAAATCCTTCGAAAGCGAGAGAAATTTTAAACTTTGCACTGTGTTTATACTACGTTTATATACGGGATTGAAGCCAACATTAACTATTATTCAACAACACATAAACGTAGTATATTGTTAGGGAATTTAGGCCTTTGAGTACGTTACGGAACACAAGTTTATTAATTTACAAATTAGAGTTTTAATAAAAAGTAAAAGAATAACAAAAAGCGAATATATGGTAGAACGATAAATGGAATGGAACAAGATGGCGGTTTTTGAAGTCTGTTCAATAAGGGCTTTCAGAAGAGGGGTGCCTCAAAGCCTTAACCCTTTAATCGATATACCGTAGCTTGCTATATAACACCTCTTTTTTTATGGGAAAAACTCAATCATATGATATACCATGAAGCAATTTTCAAAATCGTCCTTTAAAATGAAATTAATAAATTATAAAAATTAATTAAGACTACAGTATTTTACAGTGTGTCCACAATTTTCAAAATCACAAAATAAAAGGAAAAACTCCTTTCTAAATATAAATTAATTGAAATGTATACATTAATTGAGCGCACAGTACTTTACAGTGTACACAATTTTCAAAAACTCCTTTCTAAATATAAATAAATTACCTTTTAAAAGGAAAAACTCCCCTCTAAATAAATATAAACACATCTGGAAGATACACTCGATGCCGAACAAGCAGGTTTCTGCACTGAATCCTCCTGTGTAGACCACATAAACACCCTGCGGATCATTATTGAACAGTGTGTTAAATTCCGGTCACCACTGCACCTGCTTCCCTATACCGTAGTTTAGCCTTCAATAATATTTTCTTAGGTGGAAGGTATATCTCTTTGCAAGAACTTTACAACTTGACTGGTCCAATTCCGAATGATAACAACTCCTGCGACAAAACGCCGCATATTTATTGTAAATCAAAAGCTTCGTGAAGGTTTTAGTCTTTTCTACAGTTTTTCGATTTGGACAACCTAGAGTGCGCTAGATCACTCTGGCAAGCTCCTTATTTATGTCGTAACATATGCGCAAATGTGTACAACACTTTACACTGTCACAGAACTGTCTTATGTCTGCCATCATTAACAGGAACCACAGTGACATTAGACATTACTCGTAGAGTAGTACCAACGGCAGAAGACGATACTACGATTTACGATAGTAAAGTCTAAAGTGTTTGTATTTTGTTTTTCATCGCTAAACTAAAATAAATCCTGAAGTCAATAATAAGATAAAGCAGCAGTTAACTCGTGTAAGCATAAAAAATGAATAAATAGATAAAAATACGAAAATTCAATTAATAACAATGCAGTCTTCTATAATACTCAATCAATTACATACCGTAGAGAAAATGTCAGGCGAACCATGGCCTGACGATGCCATACTTTATCAGCCATACGAAGCAGAACAAATCCTATTAGCAGAAAATGCAAGTTGCTTAGCAGTGAAAGCCTATCTGAAAATGTGTAATCTCCCATTTGATGTACGTTCGTGTTCCAATGCAGAGTTTATGTCACCGGGTGGCCGTATGACAAAATTGCCAATTATTAAAGCTGGAGCTTTCGTCTTAGCCGAATTCGAACCAATTGTGAATTTTATCGAAACCAAAGAAGCCGACATAGGCCAATGGCTAGGCGACGATGAAAAGTCAGACATGCGAACCTACGTGTCTTTGGTTGAGAACATCTTTACCATGGCGGAATTGTATACATGTTACGTCGATGATGAAGTTTACAACGAAGTGACAGCACCACGTAACGGTTGTGTCTTTCCCTGGCCACTGAACCACATTCAGAATTATGCAAAACGTCGTCATGTCATAAGGCTGCTAAAAGTCTACCAGTGGAATGATATGACAATAGACGACGTCGTTGAAAGGGTTGAGAAATGCTGCGAAACACTAACCGTCAAGCTAGAGGAGAAAAATCAAAAATTTTTCTATTCCGACGAGCCTTGTGAATTGGATGCCATTGTATTTGGCCATTTGTATTCGATTCTTACAACGCGATTACCCAATAAGGAATTGGCCAGAGCTGTTAAAAAGTTTACAAAGCTTGTGGAATTATGTCGCTTTATTGATGTTCAATATTTTCAAACCAAATCGTAAATGCAAATACAGTAGAATCGGATTTTTTTTTTGAAATATTGCTTTCCAGATTCGTACATAGCTAGTTCCTATTGGATATAAAGAGAAACATTGCTTTTCCTTTTCTTTAACTGAATGGTTTTAACATAATCAGACCTATATTTTTTTGTTTCAAATCAAAAGATATTAAAAGTAGTAATAAACCAAGCAATCGATGTTATTACATAATTTTTTTATTTTACACCTCGTTGTGTGTCTAGAGTGGAGCATATTTTTCATGTATGAAACCGCATAGCCAACCGACCAGTGATGACTTTAACGTACAGATAAACCTCTTTTATTCGGAGTGATCAGGACCGAGCTAGTTCTGGATAATCGGTTTTTGTGGATATCAGTGACCGATACGCTGCTTTTCTCGTTAATGACTTCGACTTCATCTTCACTCTCCGCATAGGACGCCTTGGGTATTTAAAACCATTTGAAGAATCTCATCGTCGGTTAAATTGGAACAAACAGAAGCATCCGAATCAGAGTTTATCCAATCCCTTAAAACATTTGTAGTCAAATCATTACATGTTTGTTGACTAACATCGACTGAAATTTCACAGTTTACGATGTCGTTAATTATTCGCTCCTATTCTGCGGATATTAACTGTTCAGCTTTCTTTTCTTTGTGATCCGGTATAAGGTTGTTCCAGGTATTTTTCAATGTGGAAGATCCAACAATCTCCCAAGCGCGAGCAAGGCTGAAAACTGCATATTTGATGTTAAATGATTTATAAAATTTCTCATAACTATTCCTTTCTCCGTTGTTTAAAATTGACTTACAATTAAAGATTATGGTAATGCGATTTAAAACTTCATATAACACCCTGGTCCATAGGCTGAATTAATGAAGAACAATTAGGAGGCATTGACCGTCATATTTTTAAATTCTGATCTTGACAGCATAACAAGGTGGTGACTACACAATAGAGTTGCATTTAACGCTTCTAAAACTCAATGCTGTCTTCTGTCGTCCAAGCGTAATTTTAACCCCCAACCTTTATGCATGAATGGAGCTTGCATTGAAGAAACTGAAAAACTCGCAATTCTCGGTATGTGCGTTAACAACAAGCTTCGTTGGAACGACCACATATTTGCCATCGCTAAGAATTCTGCGAAATGTTTAGGTTTCCTAAAACGGTGCAAGATGTACGTACTTCACTCCTTCAGATCTGGCTACTATTTACAAGTCATATATTCGCCCTAAACTTGAATACAACTGTATTGTCTAGGCAGATGCCCCCAAGACCACATTGCATCTACTAAACTGAGTTCGGAACCACGCGATAAAACTTATTGGTGACGTAAATATCGTGAAAACAATCGAATCGCTTGAACATCGTAGGAATGTTTCCTGCTTGTCACTGTTTTATCGCTTTTTTCACAAGAACTTATGTCATATATCTCTTGTGAGTCCTAGGGCGTCTCTTATCATCTACTATGTCATCTCGTGCGGTTCCTGGCAATGATGTTCAGCTCATTCCAACTCTTCCCCAATTGCCGTTAGGTCAGAAAACCCTTAAATGTTCCGTAGCCACCTATTTACGAACGTTTGTAATCTTTTTGTGATAGCAGTGGTCACCTTCCAAGTGCTGCACCCACACAACAGCACAGATTCAACATTTAAACGGAACAGTAGTAGCTTGGTGTTTAAGCTGATCGCATTGCTTCGCCGTGTCATGGACATCATTCCAAACACCGATTTTGCTTTGCCGACTCGGTTGACAATGTCCTGTTCGGTTCCACCTTCGGTCGAGACAATACTCCCAAGATATTGGAAACTCTCTACTCTCTCTACCGGCTGTCCAGCAATGTTACTTGAGTTACTGAGTTAGTGCCGAGGTTGATGATGTTTTTTCACAAGCGGTGTTTAAAAGAAATATCCAGATACATCCCGCTCATTCTCAAACCCATCTGTACTAATACCAGTGCCACAACTCGAGCCCACGGATCTACCATTAGGCCTATCTTCGGACGTACTAACCAATTTACTGAATTGCCCGATTCTGTGTTTCCGCATTTATATGATCTGCAGTCATTTAAGACACGCGTGCATAGACATATCATCTTTTCCTCTCCCTAATTTCCTAAAGCCCACGCTGTGCTAAGCACTGTAGCGTGTGTACATTATAAAAAAAAATATGCAAAACGTACGACAGTTATGTATCATTAAGTTCTATAGCTGCGCTGTTGAGGATGGCGTACACGAACACTACACACTGCAATTTGCACTTGTTGAGCCGTTATTTTAACAATAGCACAATTAAACAACACACGTTTTGAACGACGCGCGTCCTGGAGTGCAGCAGCACGACCGTGCACCGCGGCGCTTTGGAGACAAAACATATTGTTTTTAAACTTATTATTCCAGTCAGCAAACTTCTTGTGATATATGTACATAGTACACCATTATTAAAAATTGCAATAACACACTTGTTGATATTAAAAATAAAAAATTCAATTTATTTTACCTTGCAAATATGTTATATACTTCTTGTTTTGTCAAAATAAAAATTCAAACATACATATATAAAAAAATCAAATCTTTTTCAATGTGTGTACAAATTTTATACAAAATACAATTAAAAAAAATGTAAATTAAAGTTAATTTAAGACAGATGGCAGGGGGAAAAGGAAGAAAAGTTGCTACGATTTTGATTGTAAGATAATGCTTGATCCCGTTATTATTTAAATAGTCATTATTAAATAATAATTAAATAATTTTTTAACTAAAATACTAAGTAACAGTAAAAAAAAAAAGAACAAAACAAACATAGAAAACGATCATCAGGGGGCGATTAAATTGCATCCGGGGTGGCACATAACAAAGATGTGACAAATCGTTAGTATTTATTTTCTTCTACTATTTCCGTTTTTTGATTTTGATTTAACAAAAAAAAGATGCATTTTTTTTTTGTTTATTTAAAAAAAAAATCGCCTGGCAGTTAAGCATTTGTGTGAGAAATGTAAACTATAATGGACGCCATTTTAACAACATGGTAACGGCCAAAGAGGAAATAAAAGTATTTGGAAAAACGTTCGCTTTAGAAAAGATTATTATCATTTTTTTTATTTTAATCAATTATCCTGCCAATTGCGGAATATTGCTATGCTGTCTATTGAGTTTACATTTTTCATTCTTTCACAATTTACACAATTTTTTGTGCAATTATTGGCAGTTTGTTTGGTCTTTCTGTTTTAGTTTAAACTCGTTAAGGTTTTTTAAATTATATATATATTTTTTATTTTTTTTTTGTGTGTGTGTGTGTAAATATTCCTTCTTTATGTTTGTAAAAACACTACGTTTTGCTTGTAATTGTCATAAGGGAATGTGTGTTTGTTAAAAAGTAAAATGATATAATGTCAACAGTGAAAAATCCCGAATAAAATTTACAACAAACAACAAATTAAGAAAGCTACGCTACATCAACGTTTCTCCGCTCTGCTTAAAGGTACTGATAATCGGTTGCGTAACGAGTGTGACGTCGCTGGTTGGTTATTTGCGTGGTGATGATGGTCGTTTGAAGAGCCAGGAATTGGTCCTGATGCACTTATCGTTTGCCGCCGTGTTGTGATCCGCCCTGGCGGTTCAGTTTTAAGCGGCGCAAGTGTTGAACGATGATGACTGTTTGTCGAAGTGGAAGTGGCTGTCGAATTGCTGTTGTTACGTTTGTTCAATGATAACGATGAGGGATCTATTCGGGAGGTTTAAAGAAAGATTTAAATAGATAATATTAGTTTTAAAAGCGAACAAAGGCAAATATAGGAATAGAAAAAAAACATCACATAAAAATTAAAATGTGTTCCAAATTTGAAGAAAATCGGGTTAATTTTAAAAAAAATTATATCGGCACACGTTGGGCCTCATGGCCCGATCACTAAAAAAAAAATTTGAAGAAAATCGGACTAATTTTTAAAAAATTAAATGTACCCCCCTCGAGCCTTAGGGCCAAGTGTACCCAATCGATTCCATGACATTTTCTAGAAAAACATTTGCTCGAACGTAATTTTTTGGTAAAATAAATAACCGAAAAATTTAAAAAAAAACTCACGTTTCGCGAACAAAAATTACTCGCGATAGTTTTTAGAAGGATGAAAACATAGACTATTTAGTTTTCGAGAAAATGTTTTTCGAGCAAATGTCGTTTTATACATTTTCTAGCAAATGTTCTTCGAGCAAATGTTTTTCTAGCAAATGTTTTTCGAGTAAGTGTCTGGGTACCACCCAATCAGATGGCTTTTTTTTTAAACATTTCCTATTTTTTTCATTTTATAGAAGTACTTTAACAAGATTTCAGTGCTTTGCTTCTTCATATTCTGTAAAACATTATGACCCTACCACTACCTCTCTAGAACCGGATTCTGTCTGCGTAACAACATTCACAAACATTTACTGACATTGCACTGTTTATTGTTTTTATGTTGTGCTGCAACGAGGTTATTCCAAACCGGGGTATCCTCAGCGTGACCAGGGTTTTTATGTAAAAGGGCCGGCCGTTACAATAAAATTTCTTTGTTTCAGGGATTCAGAATCTTAATGTTTGTTTTGCTTAAAAAAATATGGTTATTATCAAATTATTGTTAACTTCGCTAGATCACTTTCCGAGGAGTCTGTGCGTCCAATATTCTGGTCCGTCATAAAGATACTTCGCAGATCAAGTCTTCAGAGGAAGCTGTGTGTCTAGTATTCTGACCTGTGATAAGGATACTTCGCAGATCAAGCCTTCAGAGGAGTCTGTCTGTGTAGTATTCTGACCAGTGATAAGGATACTTCGCAGATCACGTCTCCAGAGGAGTCTGTTTGTGTAGTATTCTGACCAGTGATAAGGATACTTCGCAGATCACGTTCAGAGGGGTCTGTATGAGTCTTTGCATGTGATCTTTTGCTCGTGTATTGTTGTTGTTGCGTGCGCATATGTTTCCTTATTTGTTGTTCGCCGAGTTGCACTTGTTTTGCATTATTTGGGTGCTCATATGTTGACGAACCTCTGGTTTTTGATGTTTTTCGGCAAGTTGCACTTGTTTTCCATTATTTGTGTGCTCATATGTTGACGTAATGACAATTTGTCAAATCTGTTGATTAATGGGTTCTTCGCCGTAGTGGGCGGGACTTTAATCGGTGTGGTGAGTTTCTAACTATTACGTTGCATATTACGAATAACAACGACATAGTGGTTAGACCTGCTGACTGTGTATTACAAATGCCGAAGGATTTTTTTTAAAGCGAAATATGAAAGATTTCTAATGTAGTAATTTTTGTGTGGGAGAAATTCGTCCTACGCGTTGACAAATTTGTTCCCCACAGTGCCAATTATATTATTAAGAGATATAACAATAAAACAGACAATTCAATGAAATAATTATTTATTTTTACTGAAATCAATTGAACACATATCTTATAATTACAAAAAGTCGTAAACAATCTAAAAAAAAAATAGGAATTCAGGGAAGTAATACAAAATAAACATTCATTATTTTAGAATGAAGAAATATCAAAAATGGGCCAAGTGCCTATACAAAAGATATAAAAAGAGTTCTCAGGCTTCGGTTTGATCAATCAAATGCTTTATTTTCGGTGGGTATGTATGGTAGTATGTCCTTCAAATCCATTTTTCTTTTGAAATATAACTTCAAATGAGGAAACTTATCTTTGAAGGTTAAATAGTAATATCTGTAGCAGGAGAATTAGGGTATATTTCTTTAAATGCCATGAATAAACAGTTAATATTCAAGTCATGGCTTAGATAGAACTTTTGGGTAATATGTCGATTGCAATGACTTTCCTGATATGGGTGGGAATGATTTTATATGTTCTATTACCAGATTTTCCTCATCAGGTGTAATTTTCTCCGCTTGTTCTTCTTCTTTTTCTCTAACTCTAACCAAGTCTCTACATTTTTATAGTTTATTGCAAATACTGTCTCAATCGTTTCTCTGCATACCTGAACATGATTACCCGTGCCAGGCTACAGGCTACAGATGATCGGCATATGTTCCATGACGCCTTCGACCTACTGGTATTAATTGAATGAGGCCGAGTCAATAAGTACCTGAAATTAAATATTAGTATCAAAATATGTGTTCATTTTTACGTTACGTATAATATTATTTAAATTTTACCTAACTGCTTTATAGTCTCCCATCGCGTAATATTCTTTAAAAATCACTTCTTCTCTGCGGCGGGAGAGAAGCTTACATTGAAATTTACACTTGCAAATCACCTGAAACACAGCAATAATAATTATTATGAGGAAATCATATGTACATAGGTACATTACAACAATAAAATCAAAATATTAATAACAAACTTACCTCTATTAACGCTTTTTTTGGCGACTGTAAGATTTTTTGATGTTTTATACTCATTTCCATGTAGACGAAGTTTCTTTTGTTGGACCTTAAAGTTCTGTTTATTACATTTTCTCTGAATATTTTGATAACTCGATGATAAAGCGTCCATTTCATACCGCGTAATTCAGTTAACTAACCGCACATAAACAAAACATCATGGTAACAGTCACCGACCCTTTTGAGCGAAAGTTCGTTGGAACTTTGACACCGCCGCAACTTTATTTGTGTGCGGATAAAATTTAAAAAAAAAACGGGCAGTTGGGTCCATTTGGATATTATTAGGCTTGTCACTTAGATCGTATTTTGGTAAAATATTGACTTTTGATTTTTTGGCACTTAGTACCCGTACAACCCTTCAAAAATAATAAATAAGTAATAAAATAATTTCCGAGTTCAAATCTTTTAATTCAATTCAATAATTCAAGGAGCAAACATACATAAGGATGTTGTTTGGTTCTCTGCATGCTATTTAACTTGATTGTAACATTTAGTAATGTAGAAATTATTAAAGAAAATTCAAAGCAAGCAGAGCAGAGAACGTACAGAGACTATAATATCACTACTACTGCACATGTTTGTTTCGTTTTGCTCATACTATTTGGCTTGAATTTTATTAAAATTAGTAATGTAGAAATGAAATGAAATGAATAAAGAAATGTTTCTTCTCTTCTATACTAAGAAGAGGACATTCCTACGACTGGCACCAGAACTCATCACATACATCATTACATAACATAAAATAATGATTTATATATAATTTATAAGCAGATTTAAATGTCACAACTACTTATTGTAAGGTGCGTGCATATTGCATATCTCTGCCCAATTACAGTAATACAACTGCGGCGGTAGTAGTAGACGAAATACGAGCTGTTAAAATAATGACTGCATGTAACCTTTACGCGCGGTTGAAGTGACACTTCTTTAACGTTAGGGCCAATATTATGAATAAATAAAAGGTCAAAAATAGATACCTAGATAAAGTTTAAGTCCCAAATGACCATATTCCCGACTTTTCATATGAAAATGTCGCTACAAAATCCCATCATTTCCACAGGAATAATTCTTTAAGGCGCATCCGAATGGTTCCAGTCCCTAATGACCATATCCCAGTGGACATTAAAAGTGTAACTTAACAGTGGACATTTAAAGTGGGACTTTACAGTGGACATTAAAGTGTTAATTAACAGTGGACATTGAAAGTGTGACTTAACAGTGGAATATTAAAAGTGTGACTTAACAGTGGAATATTAAAAGTGTGACTTAACAGTGGAAATTAAAAGTGTGACTTAACAGTGGACAGTAAACGTGTGATTGAACAGTCGACATTAAATATGATTTCCCATTGGGTTGTACCCTATTAGCCGAACATAGAGTTCTTAAAAAAAACCCTCGGCCTGTCTGCAAAGTGCTTTGTAATTCTACATTCTAATAGTTTTGTCAGCCATTATCCATTTATTGCACTTGCATCGAGGAAACTTATAAATTTGCAATTCACGGTATGTGTGATAACGACAAGCTACGTTGGAGCGACCGTTAAAAAAACAGCGAAATTATTAGGTTTATTACTACGGTTCAAGAAATATTTCACTTCCTCTAATCTGGTTTTTATTTTAATGGCGAATATTCGTCACAAACTTGAGTATAATGGTCATATCTGGTAATTTGGACGCAAAACTGCAGTGCATCTGCTAGACAGAATACATAACTGAACGTTAAAACTTATTGGCGACGAAAACATTGCGAATGTTGCTTCCTTGTCGCTGTTTTATCGAAACTACCACCAGCAATGATCAAGAGAAATAGCCAGTTGCATGCTGCCTCTACATGAAAACCGCAATACTCTTCATGCTTTAATTCGTCATTAATTTACCCTCAAGCTTATTTTCGAACGTTCTTAATAGACCAAAAGCTTATAAGGTTAGAGATTCTTTCTGTAGCCGTTGAAAACGTATGTGCTTTGGAAAACGTTGCATATTCAAATCAAGACGTATTGAAAACACTACTTCATTGACATCTTCTATTGCCCCCTCCTTATCCTTAACGCCAACGCTGTACCAAACTGTAACCTAGCTTTACAAGGGCGGAAAATATAGTTTAATATAAATAACAGTTTACAAAATATCTATGTCATAAACGGAACATTCATTGGTTCTAGACCTGTAGGAGACACCGACTTATCCTTGCAAGTGGGTAAGTAATTTCTTTTCTTATATGGTTTCTAGTAAGTAAGTTACTTCGCTCTTCACTCATCTTAATTTGCAGTCTTCTCTTAAATTCAATAACAATCTTCAATTTGGTTTTAACCAAAATCGTGGTGTCTTCCTTCTCGAGATAGTCAGGTTTGCAACGAGAAGAACAGCAAATCTTTTTATACAGTCGATCCTTTTCCTAGCGCTTAGGACATCGTCGTTAAAAATATTGGTTCGTACTCAATAAGGACATCATTAAGGAATTATGGAGATGTTGAATTTTATATACACTTTCAAACACAAGGAATGGTACTGGACTATCCAAAGGTGTAATTTTCCATTGCTAATTGCATTGCATTGTAATTAGTGCCCTTGTAGCCATTAAGGCATTTTCTTGGCCACCATATAACTGCTGCTTTCGATTGGTCTGATTATCTTTAAGTGCAGCCAGGATAACCTTGTGTGACATTCTCAGTATCTGACACAGACGTTCCATTACAAAGTACTTAGTGTCTTTATAGCCCGTTTTAGGGCATGTTCTTAGCCAACACATAACTGCTGCTGCTGATTGGTTTCATTCTTGTTACAGTCAGTTACAGTTCCCATGATTACCGAAGACTTTTATTACTTCTTTAATTTTTGTTGTTGTTGTAGCAGCTCTAGGTTAAACCTATTGCTAAGTTGACGATCCTTGGTCCAGTGTGTGAAACACTAGAGTTCTTGTCCTTAGAACCGATCGTCGTAGAAAGGTACAGTATTCTTTAATTGTAGTACCTTGCTATGCTTGTTTCGTTTAGAAGTGCGACTCTGTATATATGTATGTCAGCTATAGACTGCGAAACCCTTCAACCCATCATACATTGTTTTAACCCACAATGAGCAAAGTTTCCGTCATACATTTTTATGTAATTACTTTTATCGTAAGTCTAGCTTAAGATGTGTATATTATTTCGTATAATTGTACAATTCTTCAGAATAGTACGCATTATTAAATTCCGATTTGAAAGTTTCACATACAGCATATTACGTAAAAATAAAGATATTAGTTGATTTCTTTTATATCATATCATAAGGAAGAAGAGGTTAAAGTAAAATCGAAAATAAAGTAAAAGGGAAAGAATGAAGATATTTATTTGTTTTGTTTCGTTTGGTTTTGTTTTAGATTTCTTATCAATTCAGCTAATAACATTTACATAATATGTCATATTATGACGAATGCGACAACAACAAGACAAAACGACGTCTCAAAGATTTTCTGCAATTAAGAAAACAAAACGCATTTATAATTAATAAATTATTGACGAATGCGCAGATTTCAGATAGAGAGATGATGATGATGATGACTGGCATGAGTTTGAAAGTCGAAATTCGTGTGGGTTATAATAAGATAACGAATACAGAGATGATTGATGATTAATTATTTGTTGTAGGAAAAGTAACTCAGATCAATAAGCTGGTGATTAGTGTCCTAAACCATTTAAAAGTTATTTTTTAATAGTAGTTTTTGTGCATTCTTTAAACGTTGTTAATGTAACGTACAAAGTGTAACAATCTTGGCTGTGTTTGAGTGTTTTGAAAGTATGTTTTGAAAGTATGTTTTGTTGTTATTAGAACTCGAGAACTGGAAGCTACTTAATTTTACTAAACAGAACTATTGGAATCGGGGGACACGGGTTCAATCAAAAAACATCACGTCCGCAAACGTTTAATTAATGCATTAATGCTACGTAAAAAAGCACGCTTCAGAAATCAAAATGGAGCATACATGCCATGTCTCATATCATGATTTCCGGACACTAAAAGACGAAGTTTGATTTCAAAAATGAAAATAGCATAGAAGCAGTTTTCGACTCGAAAGACCTGCGGAACAATAAGTCATAAAAAATGCGACACAATTTCAGGTAATCAAAAAGTTACTACATACGCAAACGATATTAATATTTACTAGTGGCCAACGTCCGGAAGTTTTATATGCGTGTGCAAATGCTCAAAACTGTGACCTCTAAAGCGTTCTACAGTAACGGTCTCTCTCCATTGTTGACATCATTTATTAGAGATTTAAGAAAAAGCTTGCTTCGGAGTACCCTGATCCGGAAATTGCTCTGTTAATACTAAAGGTAGAAATTTCGTTTAGAACTTTATTTTTAGAAGAAATACTAGCCTTTGTAACTGCGTTTAAATAAAGTTGATATCTTGTCTGAGTCTTCAGATATCCAACTTCAATGCCTGTACCAGTTTTCTTGCCAATGCTAATATTTGACTTTGAGGTCAATTTTCTCCAGAAAATGCGTAATAAACATAATGTTTTACTATTTTTTTCTTATGAACGTAAATAATAAAAATAAAAATCTCCAACAAGTTTGCGAAAAAAACCCACAGATTTTATGATACTGGGGAAAACCGGCAGCAGGTATAATTTAAAAAAATGCTTTTTTTTCTTTAACCCTCAAAGGCTATGAAAAAAATTCATTCACTATATGGTGGACTGCTTTAGCTAACGCAGTCACTCCATATAGAAGCGTAGGTCTCATTACCGCTGTATATAGCCAATGGGTTATATGGGGTTGAAAGCCCCCCAGTTGTTGCTAATGGCTTTTTTGGAAGAGAAGAGAGCCACTGTGAATTTACGAATTCTTTCTTGAATGTTTGGTTTCCAGCTTAACTTTCTGTCTAGTATTAAACCTAGATATTTTTCATTATTTATCGGAGGAAGTTATGCTTGTACCTTTAATAGACGGAGGGTCAATATTCGGGATTTTGTATTTCCTTGTCAGTTTTGTGTGGGTTTACTCCTAAACCACAGCGATCTGCCCAATTTGTTAGCTTGTTGAGAGCAGCTGTTAGGGTGCTTGTCTGATACGGCAATAGCAACGTCATCCGTATAAGCGATAACTCCGCAGTCTTCTCAGGACAGTACTCCACCTTGCGGGGTTTCTCTGCAGAAAGATCTTCTGGCCGACGACACACCCAGTTTTGAATTAACAAACCGACTTGTGTGAGTAGAAGGTTAATCAGTTCACCAAGTGAGTCGTCAATCGTCAGTGAATCTGTGTTGACGTTGTTAAAAGCGCCTTCAATGTCTAAGAATGCTACCATAGTGTACTCCTTGTAGTGTAGGGAATATTCAATGGAACGTAATAGCGTATGCAAAGCTGTTTCCACAGATTTACCCTTGCAATCTGTTAATCTGTGGACAGAAGTCTCTTGTCAATGTTAGTACGTATATAGATATCGTGTTTTTAAAGGGAACGATGATAGACTGATGGGTCTGAGATTTTTTGGATTAACGTGCCCGCTTTGTGTATGAAGACCACTTTCACCCCTCTCCATAAATCCGGAATGTGGTTTAGATCAAGACGGCTAATTAGAACCGTCTCTAGCAAAGGAATGAAGACCTTTGCAGCTCGGCAGGAATATATAGTTTGTGAGTGTTTGGCCTGTTAAGGTTAAAATTTGTTAAAACACAGAAGCTACCCGGGAAGTGGGTGTCTAGAAGCAGATTAAGCGATTCTTGGCAAGAGGTAGCCCAAGAGCCGTCAGTTTTTTTTAAACAGCTAGGCATGGTTGGATTGGTAAAGAGGTTTTTCTAAGCCAAGACGCCTGTGAAGATTCTTCTATTTTGGCACAGAAGAGTCTTCAGGACTGAGGAGCTTTCCTTAATTCCTTTTTATATAATTTGAGGGATGTTTTGTAGGCATCCCAAATGGTCTTTTCTTTAGTCTGGTGACCTTGGCTAAATTGAACAACTTTCTGCAGCTGTTTCTAATGAGCCTTAACTCCATCAATGGGGTTTCTTCGTGCCTCTCGGACGAATCAGGGGACAAGAAACGGACAGCGCTTTTATAAAGGCCCGAGTGAGTTCCTTGTATTTATTGTCAAGTTCATTAGACCCTTACTGTAGAACGATTTTTTTCTTAGAATATACCCAAGAATCATATCCCAAATTATTGTGCACGAATTAGGGGATACCCTGTATAGATTTGTCACCACATGCACATGAACAACCAAACAATAAATACACTAACATCTTTCATAATGCAATCAATCAAAAGCAAGGCAAACATATGGATCACAGAAGGAAACTACGAAAGCTAATACGACCCTATTGTCTCTGATAATAATCAAACTGCAATCAGTATTAGAAAACAATCCATCCTTCCGAGCTCTTCTAAAGTACGTGGACTTCTGATAATCCATTTTCCATATTACAAACATATTAGATACTTAGTTTGTTAAATTCTTAAAGCAAAACATTGTATTAACATTCAAAAAGAAATTAGAACAATTTTTAGCGCGACTATTGCACTAAATTAAAGCCGAAATATCATTGAAAGCCAATACTATTCATTCAAATTTTACCAATATAGAAGCTTTACACACCTTTTACTAACGTCAATGACAATCAATTTGATATCATCTGTCCCAACTACCAATTAATGATTTTGTGACAAGCGAAAAAAATTATATAAATAAAAAAAATACCAAAAAGCAATTAGCAATCGATGATTTATGTACTTATGATTAAGACGGGCGAGAAGGGAATGTAAAGAGTGTATAAATATTAATAATCACGAATTATTAGCAAAAAAAAACAAATCTCAAAAAACACCCACCTCTTAAGAGTGACATTCTCCTGGTTGTGAGTTTACCAGCCGGTACCACCGAAGGTTTCGCCAAGGATGCTGATGAATTAGTTTTTTTTTCAGCCTCTATCGTTTTACTAGATGATGAAGCAGTCTTGGTGTCTTTATTGTTAAACACAGTAGTCGAACCCTTTTTAACACCATTCTCAGTGGCAGTGGCCACCACCGTTTGACTTGCTGTTTTACCCACTGTCGTCGTCATTGTTGCTTGTTTAACAGATGACACTGTTTTGCCTGATATCCTTGATAAATTACCACTACCGATAACATTCGCAATATCATTAACTTCAACATAACAATTCTGTGAGTAGCAGGCTTTCTTCATTGGTGATGTTGTTCGTTTCGCTGGCGGATTCATTGCAGTACTAGGAGCTGTTGCTTTACTGCCATCTGTTGTGGCGGACAATGATGATGAAGGAGGCTGCTTTTGAGGTGATTTAAGCTTTTGATCATCTTGCTTATGTATTCCAACCTTTAACCAATAGTCTACTTGACTTTCACGAGATTCGGATATTATCCGTTGACCTTCTGTGTATTTGCTTAGAATTCCCTGTAATTTTTGTATGGTTTTGCAAAGCGTTTCTGGCGATACCAAGCCGTAATCGAATAGTGAAGACATGTGTAATATAAAATTACGATAAAGATTTTTCCTTATAATTTCATGTCCCTTGGCGTCAAGAAACATTTCGCATGCCAACGGTAGTTGACAGTCACCGACATAGCCATTCTTCATTACATGTAGATTCCAGAGCTTCATCAGTTCCTTTTCTCCTTCATTGACGTCGGTAAATTCATCGATCATTTGAATGGTTTTCTGTCGCAACCAAAGAGGGTCACTTTCGCCCTCTGAATCAATGTCGAGCTCTTTTGGATGCACTGGCAAACAGGTTTCTGTGTGGTGGTATAATCTGTAATGGGTGGGGAGAAGAAGAAAAAAAAGATAAAAATATCGGGCCAAATAGAAACGACAGAGATAGGAAATAGCGTCTAAAATTACTTACCTATTGTGTCCGGTAATGTAAGGCCTCTGATTTTGTAGATCGTCCTCGTCCAACACAAGGAACTCATCTAGGCAGGTCTTTTGACGGCGTGGTCGACATACAAGTAAATTCGTCACCGTTGTACGTCGCACCGGGCCACATGTACGAGCAAAAGAACAACCGGATGGGCCAGCCAGATCGTACGGTGATCCCGCATACGATCCGTCGTATGCATCATTGATTGTCACATCGATTCGTGCCCCATTCGCCGCCGGATGGTATGTAAAATTAAAACGCGCATGACAAAGTTTTAAATGCTTGAGCAATGCGTATAGGCGAAGGCAATCAAGTCCACACCATGGACAAACGACCTCCTGAGTGTATTCCGTTTGTTGTCGCGTGTTATTGCTATAAATGAAATTATATTCAATTTGAATTTTATCCTCAGCAGTTCGGCGTTGTAGAGCTTGTGTCGCCTGAGTGCTTCCTTTGATGAAGTTATTGTTATGATTTATTTGGTTCGACTGATCACAAATGGTCAACGAAGAATCACCATTGATTCCATTGTCATTCATTTCAATATCCGCGACATCTTTAAGTTCATCTAATTGAAATTCCTTTGCATCGACTACACTTGGAATTTCCATGTTTGACCAGGTCAGGCGAAATTTCAACGTTGGACTCTGATTGAAGACGTCAAATTTTAAAGAGATTGGTATATAACTGTCCGGCAGTGATTCCCAGGATTTCTTCTTTGGTGAGAAGCATTTGATGCTATTTGATGAAAGCTCTTGTAAGGCAGCTTCGTATTCGCCAGCAATGACGCAGCCGGTGTTCTTCTCGAAAACGATTAGTTCACAGCCCAATATTTTTGGATTTGGTTTGATACGTTTTGCTGGTGGCAGTACTTTTCCAGCAGTGGGCAAAAAAAAAAAGTCGTAAATGAAGAAGAAAGCCGACTAGATACATCATGTTTGCATAACTACAGCTAGTTGGTCGCTGCAAATGCAACTTACCTTCTTCTTCTTGGTCCTCTTCAACGGTCTTGTCCTGAGACTTGGTGGCAGTGAATTTTGGCAGTATTTTGATTCGAAACAGCACCTTGTAGATGGTGTGTTGTTCGCCGAGCGGCCGCAGTGATTGCATCGGTATACTGATTGCAGAGAATTTACTAATATTCATATGTGGATTGTATACAACATGTGATAAGTTTGTCTGGTAAAAAATAAATAGAGCAAAAACGCAAAGAGAATTAGTCGTGGGGGATTTCACTTTCACTTTCCATTGTTTACTACAACAAAATGCTAACGGTACTACGGTAGTAAACAGATCAATTTTTATCGATTACTGAAAAATCTACACTAAGCAGGATTTGTAAATAAATATTTACATCAAAGACAAAAAGTAGAAAATTCAAAAATTCTAAAATATTAATCAAACATTAACAACCTTTAGCTATAGACGGCATTTATCGGTAGCTAGCCACATACCTCCTTCATCCTACAACTAAAACTTACCAAAACCTCCTGAAAATCGGATGTGCTATCCTTTCGTTTGTTTTTGGTGATTTTATACAAAGTTGTCTCAACGGAAACCATATCATCCTTTTGCCACCATTCCTGGCTGGCCACACTTTTATCAAACAAGCCATTAAAAACTATATTTAAGTAGTTGCCAACGGTGTCCGTTTTATGGGATATGGAATCAAGAATAGAATTCACTTTGAATGTGGAGCGGTTCTTGTTATTGCGGGACATTCGATCCTTCATGTAGCTCAGAGTACGATTCAGGAATATCGGCTGTGTTGAGACAAGCAAAATAAAATTGTATTGAATTTCAAGATTAGATATTGAAAAATAGGAATTTTGACTTACGCTCGTGCCGTGGCGATTACGAAGAAATCGATAGATTTGCGTTGGCTCTACAAGCGGACGGAAGAATCGAGTGATAAAAAATAGGAGTAGTCAACAGGATGGTGGCAGGGGTAATGTTTAAAATGCAGATTAGTTTTGTAATTAAAGCTTTCCATAGTTATAATCTGTACTCACTTTCAAATGCTTGCAAAAACAGTTCCTGCTCAATTGGGTGGCCATTCATTTTGGATGCATCGACATCTCTTTCACGTTTTTTTGGCGGAGGCATTTTTCCTGAGTTGTTCGTATTTTTTTTTTCTACTGCAGTAACCGATGCAAGCTGTGGTGCGGGTGAGGAGCGGAAAACACCACTTTTCAATACTTAAAAATATATTTTCTAATATTATTATTCTTATTCGCGCCGTCGTTGTGATTTTTTACACTGCACTCCAAAAATATTATATATAGTGTTTTTGGTTTTTTTCCTTTTCTCGCTTTTTATTCAGACTCCTCATATGATACAATGGAAGTCTGAGTATCGGCGCGAAACTCTACGAGATTTTTTTCCTACTTTGTGATTTTGACAGCTGCGGTGGCGGCTGTGTTGCTTAACTATTATAATGGCTGACAGTATTATAGTTGCTTAACGTTAGCATTTTAATATGCTGATAAAGAGTTGCCAGAAGCAAATGAAGAATTTTTAGTACTTATACTATGCGTTTGAGTTAAGTTTCTCTAATGTTCTTTTTTTTTCTACGCTCGAGCTCAGATTTTTTCTCGGCAAATCGAACACGAAAAGCGAGAATCTTTTGTTTAAATTGTTTTGTTGCAAGTGTGTGTAATGCGTAATCCTGAAATGTAAAAAAAACATTTAAAAAAAACTACATATGTACTAATTAAATATATTTATTTTTACAAGAAAACAGGAAAAATACGGAGATGTCTGTGCTGCGCCAGATTTTTAATGAAAAATAACGACATATTCTATTTGATATTGGTAGAAACAACAACGCTTCTGTCAGATTAACTATATCAATTCATCGAAATGCTACAAGCTAGCACCAGTATGATTCTAACTCAACGAAACCATACCTCTAATCAAACTCTGTTATGAAAACGTGGTATATGTCTAATAAACGTTAATAATGTAGTGTCACTAGGGGTGTCCAGATATATACTACCACTTATATGGGATTGACTGTATTTAGTTTAATAACACCTAAAACACACAATATGTACACAAGTCCAAATGAAGCTACTGCTCTCCTTCAACCTGGGGGTAGATTCTGATGAAATGACACATTTTTGTGACATTTTGTTATTAGTACAAAATATTGTCACTGAAAATTTGCGATTCTTATGAAATGCGTTATTACATTGTCAGCAGTTTACATTCATTTGTAGTTTACCGCAGTTTAAGACGTATTCAAAGAAGTTAGTAACATTGTATATCTATGTATTTTGTAAATAAAACTATATACAAAAAATGTAGTATACTACATTTGTTTATATGTTATTCAATGGTGTACTATAAAATCATAAATAAATATATAGTAGCCCACAAGCCAACATCTAGCGATCTAACGCCAACTTTTCCCAGTCCTTTTTATAAAGGGTGTTTTTTTGGGAGGTTTGTTTTTCCGATAGATGTCGTTTTATTTTATGACAGTTGTTTTGACAGCTCAAAGTGGCATTTCTACTCAGTATTGTTTGGCAAATCATTATGAAAAAAAAAAAATGACATTTGTGAAAAATAGTTATATCTAACGGGTGTTTTTTTAAGAGGTTGCCGATTTTTTTTTGAATAAAACACATATAAAATTATGAAATGACCAAAATTTTTTTTTATTTGGTAGATAATTTTTTGGCATTTAACATTTAAACACAATTTCTGGCATATGGCTACCACGACTATTTTTCACAAATGTAATTTTTTTTTTTTTTTTTTTTTTTTTTTTCATAATGATTTGCCAAACAATACTGAGTAGAAATACCACTTTGAGCTGTCAAAACAACTGTCATAAAATAAAACGACATCTATCGGAAAAACAAACCTCCTAAAAAAACACCCGTTAAAATAATTACTGATTTTTGGCAGTTTTTATTGATGCTCGAAAAATCCAACAACAAATTCTTTTTGAGCAGTTTTCGCGGCATATTTAGAGCCCGGGGCATACTCAATTTCAGCTTACACATACAAAAAAACAGACAAAATATGGTTTTATTTAAATTAAAATTAACCATATTTAATAATTATATATATTTTATGTAAAAATGACACATACAAAACTCACCGAAAACTAAACCAATGACAATTTGGTTTTTTGGTTTTTAATTTTTTTTGTGACATTTTGAAAAGGTCACATCATCAAAATAGCATTTTGAAGTCACAACTGTACATAATAGCTGTATTTTATTTGGAATCCGAATAAGGAATTCGAATGTCAAAACCAGCCAAAACCATCAAAACAGCAGGTTTTCCAATTCCAAAGAAGGAATTCGACAGTGCAATTGTTGTTGTCATTCCTTATTCCTCGACAAATAAAATACGGCTAATGCCATTTTAAAGCAGTTGAAATTTTAGAACAAAGTCACAAAAAGTTTTCATTTGTAACTTGATCAGAATCTAGGGCCTGTAGGTAGATTCCGTGAAAAATACTTTTGGTGTTTCTTTTGGTAAACCTCCTGCTTAGTAGCCATGCCATTTACCTGCAACTGGTTTTTTTCTACCAACACAAATGTTGTCAAGATATATATGTCAAAAATATTTTACAGACTTTTTACTTTTGCTGGAATGACATAACATAAAATTTGATTGTTTTGTTGTTTGCAAAGGACAAAAAAGAGACAATATTGCAAGTAAATTGCATTAATGTATATATAAATAGCTGATAATTTTTTAAGCAATTAAAATAACCGTAGGAATAAATTTATGTATTATTTAAGCATTAAGACTGAACAAAAGAGAATCTCTTGCGGTTCCATGTTAGAAACTACGTAAAACATATGGCGCAAACATAATCAGTGTTACTCGATATATCTTTTTCTATACGTTCTTGTAGCCACTGAAACAGATGTCGGTATTAATCGACCATAGTTAAGTCAGTCGATTAAAAAAATAAAAATATGTTTGTATATCGTCTGTCACCTCGTCGGTATTATCGGTAGAATTCTTGTTCTTCTATTGTGTCTCTTTTGTATTTTTGTTCAATTCGATTTTTCGCTTCTGTTTGTAAAAGTATTTAAATAAATTATATTGCCATTTTTCGCATCTTATCCTGTTGTGTTTTTGGTTAAAAAAGTTACAAAAAATATAAAATATAATTGTAGAATAACTTTTCAAATTGGATTTTTTTGACGGAACGGCCTTTCCTATTATGTGAGTATTTTGTTTTGCTGATATGACGATGAAGCAAATGAAAGAAATGATAAAAATATCAAAGCAGGGCGGGTCGAAAGAGATATTTGCGCCACTATTGATTAATTCAAAATCGATTTAAAATTATCAGCTTTATGTGTTTGGAAATCATACGTCTGGAAAAGTACTACGATCGCCGGAGTATGGGATAAGCGTCTAAGCGACCACAGCCCATCCTTCAAGATAATAAATGATATTGGGATTTTTTCTCGCGCTGTGTACGAACTGCGAAGTGCGACCGGTGGTAGCCACCCAGCCGAGCCGGTGTTGAAGAGTAAAGTAGGTGTCAGTGTGTGCTGTGTGATTCATAAATGAATATTCTTCAATCCTCAATTTTGTGTTTTTTGTTCACTTTTTGCTAAAACTTGGAAGTCGCAGCTAATTAAAAATTTTCTTGACGCCATTTATTTCGTTGCTCTTCCTATTCTCTTTTCTTTGCTAATAACACTAACAGTTGAATGGCTTTTGTGTCGTTGTGTTGAGAGGGCGGGAGAAGCATTATCTGCAACAAAAACAAAAAGTGGAAGGCCACCGTGTGACCGTGACTATGTTAGTATGTTGCATGGTCGAAAGGGGAATATAATTAATCGATTATTATTATAGGATATAATAAATATAAGTCGATAGAAAGGCTGCAACTATTATTGCAAAATAACTTATAGTTCTTGGTTTCAGTAACATTCATTCATGACTGTAAAAGGCATTTTCATTAGATGGCTAGACTAGAATGCTTATATGATTTGGTCTTGACACGAATTATGATGAGAAAAACGCAGATGTTTAGGGAGGAAAACAAATCTCAGTATATTACAAAAATATTTACATAACTTAAATAATACAAATATTAAATGTGTTTAAAAACAGTTTCCTTTGGTAACAGCAGACATTTTTAGTTCTGATTAATGACTCCGAATTGTGGACCATTATTTGAAACCTTTCTTATTAGAAATTGTTTTTTAACACTACACTGCTATAGCTCACATACATATTTCAATACCTAGAAGGGGAAACTGTTCTAATCAGGTACCGACTTTGTCTGATCTACACGACCAGTAGTTTAAGAACGACTTCCTAGGGTTCTTCCTATCAACAAGAGACATGGAACAGATTGACTACGAGAGAGCGTCACCAGTGCTGTGCGGTTTGATCGCTCATCAACCTGAGTATGAATTTTGGTCGCAAATGTGAAAAAATCACGTCTTAACCGCAAGTTCGTAGTATTAGTAGTATGTATGTTGTGTCAAACCCATCTCTATAGAAAGCCCAACTGTTCCGATCAAAACCTTCTCTATAGAAAGCCCAACTGTTCCGATCGTACACAGATTCATGCTTAGATTTAGACCAAACGTATTTGTATTAGTAATCAAATAAAGAGCAAAATTCATATAAAATTTTTCTGTTTCCCACTACCACATCTTACGTTTCTCGCTCTTTGTGACTACTTATTTTTTGTACACTGTATTCACATCCCACAAACACACATGCGTTTGGTCTTGGTTTACAGCATTAGTATGCGTAAAGTTGGGCTTTCTATAGATAGGTTTTGTTCACATCCCACAAACACACATGCGTTTGGGCTTGGTTTACAGCATTAGTATGCGTAGAGTTGGGCTTTCTATAGAGAAGGTTTTGATGCTATACATCTCGTACGTATACGAATTTACATTTTACGTTCATTTTGCACAATTGCGACCGAAATTCGTACTAGTTTGTGTGCCTGTCTGTGTCCAGTCTTCAGCCCAGACGGTTGAACTTATGATGATAAAAATTCATATTTAAGCTTTTTACATAATTTGTGAGGGCCCAGATGATTTTAACGGAAATCTGACAACCGGAAGTGACAGTTTACTTAGACAGTTTTTCGATTTTTTGCAAATAACTCAAAAAGTATAGCACTTTAATATACATTTACTGAAGATTCCGGCCCCATCTATAAAAGAAAGTCAAAGCCCACAACAACTCTATTTTTTCGGCAAAAAGCGTTTTATTTCTGAACGGAGTCTCCTTAAAGCTTGATACATTTAGTCCAGCGTTTATCTAATTTTGTATTCCTCAAATACACTAAACCCTCCCCATACGCCTACCCAGCATATGTGAAGTAAGTATACGCGATTTCTTTTATAGGCGATTTAATTTTTGGGAACTTCCCTATACATACCCGGTTCTTATGAGAAAATAAAAATGAATTCTACTGTATGTGTCTGCATTTACAAAAAAACAAAAACCAAAAAATTTGCATGATACAAGTGCGTCACAGGTACAATTTCATTTTTCAGCTGGTTGTGAGATTCCTTGTACTACGTACGTATGCATTTCAATACCTTTGACCATATTTGACTTTTGATTATAGCAGTTACAACTCAAAATAGCAACAAAGAGATGTCCACGTACAAACGATCAGCAGAGCCATCTAAGAAAGTAATTAAAAAGAAGAAAGTCATGTTATATCTGGACACTAAATTAGAAATTATCAAAAGATTAAAAAAGGGAGAAGGGCCCTCAGCTATTGGGCACTTTGTTAACATCAATGAGTCCACATTTCGCACTATAAGAGCTAATCAAGATTTAATCAAGACATCTATTACAGCAAAACAAAATAAAGCAAATCAGTGATCTGATACTGGAAGTGATGGAAACTTAATTTACGATCTGGGCAGGAAGAAACTTTTGCGCAAATGCGAGAATAAACATATTCCGTTTCAGATTATAAACATCCAAGCGATGGGGCATCGTATTTATGTTTCGGACGTGCAGGAATCTGTGTTTCTTTGTGCGGTACAAGCGTGTCGAGAGCCAGTTGATCATATATGACACATAAGTGCGACAACTCTGCTGGACTACGATACAATTGCAAATAAAGCAAAGAGCATTTTTGATCAGCTGCAGCAGGAAGAAGGGGTTCAATTACTTCTTCCTGCTGCTGGAGCATAAAAAACAAATATTGTAATAAGCAAAGGATGGTTTGAGAAATTTCGTAAACGCCATAATCTCCATAACAAAAAGTTCACGGGCGCAGATGAAGAAGCTTCCAACAAATTCAATGAGTAGTTCAAAGCAATTATAAACAACAAAGTTTCAATGTGGATGAAACTGGGCTTTATAGGAAGCACATGCCTACCCGAACTTATATCTTCAAGGATGAAAAAAGAGCATCGGGGTTAAAGGCAGCCAAAGACATGATCAGTATTTTGTTTTGTGAAAATGCTAACGGTGATTTTAAGTCGAAGCCACTTCAGATTTATCAGTCTGAAAAACCCAGAGCTTCGAAAAATATTAAAAAAGGAAGGACTTCTTGTAAATTGAAGGGCAAACAGAAAGGCTTGGATGAACTCATCGTTTTTTACTGACACGTTTAATAAATACTTTTGTCCAGAAGTTGAAGTCTACTTTAGGAAGCAAAACCTAGATTTTTAAGTGCTGCTTATTCTCGATAATGCGCCGTCATCCTCGAGCCCTATATAACTTTAACAATGAACTCTGGACATTCTGGTCTATGCCATTCTTCCAGCGTAGGCTTGGCCGACCTCGCTGTCGTGTCCCATAAATCCTAATCCCATAAATACCTACACGTTCATTTACAGCGGCAATATTATCGGCGTGTTGGAGTTACTGTATTATTTAAAGAGTATGTGGTACGAAATCTATCAATAGCTTGAGGAGGACCAAGGAGTCATTGCTGTATTTAAAAAAAATATATCTACGTACGAAAATATATCTTCGCACGATGTTAGAAGCTACAGTTGAACCTAACAAATCAACTCTTTAAGAGTTTCGGCATATCTAACAATGCAATAAATAACATTAAACCGTCCTGGTGTGATAGAAGAAAAACGACTATGAATGCTGTATGGATACCAATATGGCCAGAGAGTGTAGGAGACAATGTCAATAGCACTCCTGAAAAAGGAAATTTGTTTCCTCATAGCAGCATTTATATACAAAAACTCGGGGTTTTTTCCTCATAGAAGTATTTAAATATATGTACATTAATTGGAAAAATTAATTTCTTTATTTAATTATGTAATTTTATGAATATTTATGTAAACATTTCTTTTTCATAATTCCTCATCCTTCATTGATACAAACTAACTTTTGTTTTATTCATTGTTTTAGTTGTTCGATTTTGATAGAAAGGTTATACTGTAGCGCATCACATTAAGCTGATTAATAATGTCTATGGATAGCAACGAGATCGATGTTCATGAGGATATTCACGATGCCAGCTATCAGCCTCCACCGGAAAAAACCATTGAAGAGATAATGGCTGCAGACCAGGAAGACGATAGTCTTCGGAGGTACAAGGAAGCGTTACTGGGTGCTGCTCAAAGCGAAGTTATTGTTGTTGGTATGTTAGTTCCAGATCTATTGTAGAATAGAAGATATGTTTTTTGGATTTTTCTTAATTTTGTATACCATTTTTTTAGATGATGGTAATCCGCGCAAGGTTATTGTTAAGAAACTGGCACTGTGTGTCGAAGGTAGAGACGATATGGAATTGGATTTAACTGGAGATATAACTCAGCTTAAAAAGCAGGTAATATGGCATTGCCGGGTTTAACTGGAGAATTTAGATTTTCCGCATTTTGACCAATAATGTGTAAATGATGCATTCTAGTTTTGTATTCTGATAGGTGTCTTATAGGTTTTATATAAAATGTGTCCAAATGTAAACTTTACTTTCATTAATTGTTTGTATTGTAAATATTGCTTTTGCCAAAAGATCATGACCGTTTTTTGGTTTTTCTTCATAGACAAACCCTAGCCCAATTGACTGATACTGCGACCCAAACAGATCTATTGTATCGTAGGGTGTAACTAATCTAAGAGACTTACTACATTTCCGATAAAGGATAGTATGTCCTTAGTAGCAGAATTACGCAGAACTGCCGGCGAACATAATGCCTTGTGGAAAATATTTCTCCTTAACCAAAACAACCCTGAACAGTCACAGAGGATGTACTAGGATGTTTCGTCCTCCTCCAAGCAGAAATTACATTCCGTGTTTGAGCCCAGCTTAATTTTGCTATGGTGAAATCGCAAGCCATAATGACTTGTGAGAAAGCTCACTAGCCTTCTGATGCTATCCTTGTCTAGATCAAGGATTTATTTATAGAAAAAAGGCGTGATTAATCGTTTGGATTGTCTAAGCCATGGGATATTAGCCAGACGAAGTTTACTTTACGATTTATTAATCATAGCTGTGGTGGTAGCCTGCCTGCAACATCCTGGTGACCAGGGAACTAACCAAAATTTACCCTGTTTAACTGATTTACCTGTTTTAGAGAACATTGGGCTTGACGTTCAGTGCTGCCTGACTATCTGAAGAGAAATAAAACTTAGCGCAGAACCTCAAAGGAATGGAGTCCCGCTTGGAAAACAGTGGGACTCTTACCCCACTATTGGTATTGCGACTTTGGTGTTGGGTCCGAATACCCTAGCTGCCACTCCAGAATCCATCTTCAATCCGTCTGTGAACCAGACCTGACCTTTATTGTCCAGTGCTGGAGCACTATTAGACCAGATTGCGCGGTCCAATATTTTTACCACAAATAACTGGTCGAAACAGTACTCCCTGCCCTCTTTCTCTTTCGAGAATGGAGTCAAGAATATTCAGGTGTTTAGATTCCAGTTGCAGGTTGATAACGCACCTAGCGGCCTTTTTCGTAATGAAGATTGGGAGGGGTGAAAGCCGTAAAACAGCTTCTAATGCAGTTGTAGGGCAGGTGCACATGGCACCCGTGATAATTAGACTGGCAATTCTTTGCAGCTTCTGAAGCTTAATTACCGTTGTCCGTTCAAGAACTTTCTGCCACCATATGATGGCTGGTACGTGATAATTGGTCTCACCATCATGGTATATATCCAGTGTATCATTTAGTTAGTATAGTGCCTACAGGCCCACAGGGCCCTAGTGGCACGTTCAATGGCGGACTTGATATGAGAATTCCAATTTAGTCGTTTATCAAGGATGACTCCGAGATATTTAACCTCACTGGAATACTCTAATGTAGTGCCTTTTATGATGATAGGTCCCATATCGGACAATCTTCGTTTCGTGAAAGGGTCTAGAACGTTTTTGCAAGGATTGATAGAAAGCCCTTCTCTACTGCACCATTCTAAGACGTGAATTAACGCACCCTTCTAGGAGTGAAGTAACGCACCCTGCAAGACATTTGTTATGGTCGTGCTGTACTTACCACTAATTATGATCGCCAAATCATCAGCATAACCAATGGCGATGTAGCCTGAACTATGCAGATCGGCTAGAAAGTTGTCTATGACGAGTGATCATAGAAGTAAGGGGAGGGGGAGAGGACGCCTCCTTGATGGCAGCCCTTAACTGCAGTCACCGACACAGACACTCCCCCTTGAGGAAGAAGTAATGACTCGACTTTCAAGCATGGCAAGTATCCATTGGTTGGTCAAGCCCTCGATACCTCTGTTACTGATAGCTCTTGTTATTCAGCATCCAGTGTTATCGAAAGCACCCTCAATTCAAATGAAGGCACACAGAGCTATTTCCTTGGAGCGAAAAGTCCCTTCTATCTTTTTGATTGGATAGTGAAGGCGCCCTCAGTGCTTTTTCCTTTCCTGTATGCGAACTGACTTGAGTGTAGAGGACTAGACGTATCTATTTTCTGATATTTTCAGTTAGGTTCGCTCTGTACTAATAATTGGCGCAACAGTATGTTATGGAGCAAGGCCTAGCTTCTAACTATTCGTGTTGGGTGTGTTAACAAATGGAAGGGACCTAATGTTTAAATCCATATCCGAAAGGCGAACTAGAATCATCTTGCGTTTTGGAAACTTTTTTAATTTATTTGATTATTCGGTTCATTTCATTTCAGATATTTGTAATCAAGGAAGGCGTACAATACAAGGTACGCATCGATTTTATTGTGCAAAGAGAAATTGTCCATGGCCTTAAATATGTTCAAAAGACTTATCGACTTGGAGTACCAGGTAATTTTGTGTTTATGTGTTTGTTTTTGTGTTTAATTTTTTATCGTACCGCATGTTTTTGCATGTTGCATCATAAATGTGTGCTCTCTGCATAGAATTTCATCCAACGCCATTGTCGGAGAGTGTCTCTGTATTTTACAATGGCTTTGTGATTGTGATATTTAAATTTATTTGAAGGTTTTCGACCTGCTAATCGGCGTTTTCAGCGCAATTGGATTATGTTACACTTAAATAGTTTATGTTATAATAATAACCTTAATAGTTGTTTGTTAATCTATTAGCAATTATTGCTTCTTATTAATTGCTGCATGTACTCGTACAACCTTTAAATTTGTGTGTGTATTTTTTTTAAATCTTTTCTCTGCTTGCACGTTCTGATGTATGCGAACGGGAAAAGAAACAAAAGTTGTTGGTAAGACGACAGAAATAGTGTTTTTCTTTTTCAATAAATTTTATTATTTTTTCATTTTGTAGTCGTAATATTATTTCGTGATTTGATTATTAATTTACATCTCCTCTTTCGTACAGTGGATAAAATGACACATATGGTCGGCTCATACCCACCGAAAAAGGAAATTCAATTCTATCTGACACCATTCGAGGAGGCCCCATCGGGCCTTATGGCACGCGGAACCTATTCAGTATCATCACTCTTCACGGACGATGACAAACACATTCATCTAAAGTGGGACTGGACGTTCGAAATAAAAAAGGACTGGGAATAAAATACGCTTCACATCCGCGAGTGTCTTGTTTAAATTAAAAAAATTCCTTTTGCATACACCACAATAAACAAAAAACAACAAAAACTAAAATTAAGAGTAAAGTTTTTCAAAAACAATTACTTACGTATATATTTTTGAGAGAAAAACAAAACAAAACAACAAAAACTTATGTTCTTTGAACTTTCATAGTATTTCTTAGTATTTTCGTTTTTATGTTCTCTTTGGAACACTTAATGTACAAGATGAAAGGTCGCCAAGATCAATATTTTGTGGTATATTAACACACGGAGGAATATGTTAATTATTTTTTGGTATTATAAAAATGTTGAGTTTACATATTGATTTTTTTGATTGGCCTTATACGTACGTCACACCACCACACACACACTTGCAATCATACCTAAAAAAAATCCTCCCTAGGTTTTGTTCCGTGACTTAATATTCATCTTCCATGAGTTCTATTGAATTTAATACAATAATTCAGTTCAGTAGCTTAGCTCTGTAACGCATTTATATCTTTATATTAACTAATAGAATACTTGCAAAGTGTATTATCAATAAAATTAATAAAAATAATAATAAATAATGTGTACTGATAATATTTATATTTCTATAATAAACACAACCCAACACCAATTATCATTATAATATCTATTGTACTATGTGTAACGTGTGTGTATGTAAGAATTAACGCCAACCAAACCGAAACAACAGTAAAAGTGATGTATTAATATATCGTTAAAAGTAAAAAGTATATATTTGTAAATTTTGAAAAAACGAAAGAATAAAACATAAACAAACAAGAAACAAAAATTAAATGAAAACAATTAAATATTGATTTGTTTACCCAATGGAATTGTAATTTTCGACTTTTATTTATAACTGGCAATACAGAAACAAAAAAAAACAACCCATAAAAATTAAAATTTTTCATCTAAATTCTCTAATCGCAGAAATTGATATGGGAGCCCCTCGATCCTGGGCCTTTTTTTTTTATTGTAGAAGAAAATCGTCGAAACAAACATTTGACATCAGATGTTAAAATTGAAAAAGCTCAGATCATTTTATTCTGAGCACTTAGAGCACGCTCATACTCTGAGCAAATAAGAAACACGAACATTTATCTTGAGAACTCTTTGACTGCTCTGAACTAATTTATGAAAACGCCAAATGACAGAATATTGTGAAAACTTGTTGTTCTATCTGTAAGTTGATATCGACAACAAAAAAAACGACATCAATAAAAATACAATTCAGTATATAATTTAAATGTAAGTTGAAGTAAGCATAAAACATGTATGTCTCGTTTCATTTGCTGGGTTCATTTGTGCGTGCGCTAAGATTTCTCTCTCTCTCTCCACCACCGCCAAAACCATGCAGCGCAGCCGACTGCGCAGCACACACCGCACATAGTCCATAAAGGGCGACGAATATCTGATGCCAGTACAGATATTTAAAAAATGTATAAGGGCCTTGCGGCCGAACCCGGGACCCGATCACTACCAAATTTTCGAAAAAGTATTGTTTATTGGGTATACACATGTGTGTAAAATTTGAAGAAAATCGGGTAAATTTTTTAAAATTTTTGTTTGGGAGCCCCCCGACCCCGCAGCCCGAGGGGCCTCAAAATTTAATAGAAAGTGTTGTCTCCGGAAATACGCATGTGTGCAAAATTTCAATAAAATCGGGCCATGGGAAGTGGGTTAAAAATTGATCGCAAGAATCCACGACAGACGACCGACCGACGACCGACCGACGACCGACCGACGACCGACCGACGACCGACCGACGACCCACGGGCAAGTGAAGTTAATATAGAGAATTTAAAAAGGAAACCAATTTTGAGATGATTGGTGGTTCTACGCACCGTGTTTATCCAAACACTAGACCAAAGATCGTCAACCCAAGACTTCAACAGATATTGGCTCTACAACTGGTGTCCGGTTCTTGGCTGACGTATAATTCTCCCACTTCATCCAACCCGCCATATTTGGTCTACTATGTCAACGTTCAAGCGAAGTTTGATTTTTAAATTCTCTATATTAACTTCGCGTGCCCGTGGCTGGCTGGCTGGCTAGTCAGATCTTGTGATCAGTTTTTATCGCACTTTCTAAAGCGTAATGGGCGTAATTGGGCGTAAAAATATCCACAAAACCACCTGCATATCTCCTGATGGGGCCACTCGCAACCAGATAGACCACGTGTTGATAGACCGCTGCCACAACCCGAACCTGATGACGGTACGAACGTACCAAGGTGCCATCGTCGACACGGACCACTATCTTATTGTGGTACTCCGAGCGCGGATTGCATCGTTACGAAAGACTGCATCCGCAAATAAGATTCGAGTCAAGACGGCTGCCCTTCGCAACGAAGAGACCAGAAACAACTCCGGTCAAGCGATAGGACTCGCCCTAAATGCAGGGAGAGTAAGTGCTGGGGATTGCCTTAAGATGTTATTAGTACTGCTGACTCCATTATATTCAATACTGCTTTGATGACGAATGTAAGCTACCGACTGAGCGTAAGAATGTTACATACCGAGCAGTGCGACAATCTCGTAGAACGCGGGCACGCGAAGATGAATATAAAGAGCTCAGAAAATATGAAAATCCAGTTCACCGGCGAAAGAAAGGAGCCTAGGAGAAGAATCTCGTCCGTGAACTAGAACTGCACCAGGCGCGGCGGATACTGGCTGAACTCTGTCTAGTAGATGCAATGTGGTCTTGGGGGCATCTATGTCAGGTCAGAATTTAACGTGAAACAGAGCCTTGGGGAGCACCGGCGTTTATGCGGTGAACATTGGTTTTGAATCCGTACAATACAACCTGAATTGAACGGTCAGAAAGGTAGTTACTAGTGCAATCGAGCAGGGCGTTATTAAATTCATAGGCATTCATTTTTGACCTTCGGTCGGGTGGTTCGTGATACAATATTCCTCTCCATGAACAAAAATTAGTTTTTTTTTTCGTGTCGATTTTAAAGACAAAACAAGTAAATGTAAAAAAACATCGTTTTTCGGGTACAAACTTTTATGTATACATTGAAACACGCCACGCAGTCGTTTATTATTTGGTAATAATCACCAAATACTATAGTCTGTCAAGATTCTTCAAATCCAGGAACTTAACCATAACATCCTAGCTGCTGATATATAAGACAATGCTCATACCAGTACTTACTTACTTACATATGGATCCGAGACTTGGGTGCTTAGCAAAAAGCATTCTGACCTCTTAGCCGCGTTCGAGAGAAAAGCAAAAGGCCAAAAGAATTGTTGGCCCCGTATGTGAGGAAGGACGATTCCGGAAACTCTATAATGATGAGATCTACGAGCGTTACCGCTATGTCGATATGAAGAGAATTAAACTAGGTAGGCTCCGGTGGGCAGGACACCTAGCTCGCATGAGCGAAGAGGATCCTGATCGTAAAGTCCTTTGCGGTAGGATTTATAGGAAACAGTTGAAGAATGTAAAACTGGATGACATCGGCTCAAAATTGGGACCGGTGCTGAGACTTTTTGCGGAAGGCCAGGATCGGACCCCGGTTGTAGAGCTAAATATGATGATGATAATTCCACTTAGAAACTATAGCAATAGAAGCCTGCACCCTAGAATGTATCAAAAGAAGGTGCAGAAAACCCGAGATCTATGTGGTCTCAGACAGTAAGGCAGCACCACTAGCATTAAAGAGCCCAGTTTTTCATTCCAAAACAACGTGGAGCGGCTTCTACCACTTGAAATAACTGGCCAAAACTAACAAAATCACATTAATGTAGTCTCCCGGTCACCACGGCATCTCAGGATACGAGGCAGCAGACCTCTGAGTATGAAAAGGCGCAGAAGGAGTCTTCAGCGGCCTATTGCAGGAGCCATCGTAAAAACAAGATCAAAGAGTAGGAAAAGAAAGGCATCGAAGCGAAATGGGAATCATCGGATGAGACTGGACAAAAAGCTTTTTAAGTATGTACAACACTAATATTCTTGAAAAAGCACTTAAACTGTATCGCTATGACTAAGAACACTAGTCTGGTACATGAAAGCGACATGGCCAGCTTTTGAAAATGTATAAATCCCAATCGGACCGCTGCCGATTCTGTAACTCTACGAAAACACTTGTACGAATGAACCCACGTTTTCCACCTCCAGCGAAAATCCACACCACACGTGAATGTCTTCGAATTTTCGACAAAAAAAAACAACCCACAAAACAAAAGGTAAGCAGAATCAGAATTAAGAACGAGGCTAACGTTAAGTTTGCTATGTGTGTTTCGTGGCTCACCGATTAGAGCGTTGGGTGTAAGAAGGAAGATGTTGTAAAATTCTCGAGTTCGAATCTGCTCGGAGTCTTTTCAGTATTTATTTTTTGTTATTTTTTTCTCGGTTTTGTCAAAGGGGCGTTTGAGTCTTTTGTTTTTAAATTTTCGCAATAGATATCTCAAAAGTTCTCGGTCATGTGCAATTGCTTAGAGGTACAGGTTTAGTCTTTTTTTTGTAAATTTCTCCAAAAGGTATCTCTCAAAGAGTCGGTTTTTTGCAATTGTACTAGTTTTTTACAACTTTCTAACCAATCATTTATGAAACTCAAAAGGCAGCTTCCTGTGTTATTATAATATTAGCTCAGGCGATATCCTTTCTACTGATCTTTTGCATCGCCTATCGTCAATTAAAAGACCGTTTCTACATTTAATTTAACAAAATACTCGTACTTATAATAATCGCCAAAAAATATGCATCTTAATTAAATTTAAATAGGGGTGGTTCTTAAGTAAGTTTGGATACACTTACTTACGAACCACCCCTATACTCCAGAGTCTCGATGAATTGAAAGTGGAAAGTATTTTTGCACAATTAATAAAAATAGACTACTGCCACCCAATAAAATCTTGTTTATTGTTGACAAAAGCACAGCCGTCGTCGAAATTGGCCACCGGATTTAGGTGAAACTATCAATTTTATCCTAGCTCGAGTTACCTATGGTGTAAAGCTAAATATTTGTTATTCACAAAATTGTCGGCCTCTTTTACTATGCGACCCTGACTTCTACTATCTGTATTACATATTAAGCGCCAGTGAGCAATGTAAACGATTTGGGTGATGGTGGGAGAAAAAGCTCATGTTGTTCATTCGGATAAATCGGATGCTCTTCGTCAATGTGTGCCTGAGATACAACTCTGAGGTGCTGTGCTGTGCTTCGGTTGCCGTTTTGTGTGTGACAAAAAATTAACGTCGCCTGTTGGACGCTTGCTGTAACGGCGATAGCTTGTTTCACGTTTCGATGGACAGTTGGGACAGAGACGTCCTCAGGTTAAGTTCGATCTCGCCTAGTTCGGCAACAATGTAGTGGTCGTGCGGTGAATGTACACAACAACATCATAGAGTACATGTTCGAAATTGTACGAGTATAGTAGATAAACAAAAACAACAATAATAAACAAACTGACAAAAATTTTTTTTTTAATCGAATTACATCCAAATCAAAACTAACGAAGCGAAACGAAAATGTTCATAAAGTGCGAATTTGTCTTCTCGTTGTTGCTATAATAGCCGCTATAGCAATCGTAAGCGTTCTTGTGATGTGTTGTGTGACATCCAGTAGCCTTATAATAGAAGCGACCCAGCTCATACATTTCCTTATGGGATTATGCATAGCATCATAACAAGATGTGCGCTTAACTTATGTGCTATCATCTTTATAGTTGTTATCATTTAATTTAATTTCCACCTTTTTGTGTTTGTGTGTGTGCGTATAGAAAAGCAAACTAGAGCGGTATATAGTGGAATTCTTAGGCGGATTAGTAGTGCTCTAAAAATATTGTCAAATCGCCTGATGATCATCTGTTCTGAATTTGGAGATTTTGTATTCGAATTAATTTGTCTACTGCTATCTATACATGAATCTACTTCTGCTCATGTTGAGATGAAGATGCATCAAGTCTTTTTTTTTAATTATCATTATATTATTAATAATAATAATATGTATTATGATGACTAGATGAGATACGCGAACGCCAATGGGATAAGTAGTTGCTAGCCATAAACGCAAAAACACAATCCGCCTAGATGCCGTCACGTTAGCCGCCTCTTCCTCCTCCTAATCTCGCGTCTCATCAACATTTATATAAAAAATGAATTACCTATTTTTAGCCAAACGAATTAGCTGTGATAAATAAACGTCGCTGTGTTTAATTTTTTTCTCATTCTCTGCTATGGCTGCATCAGTTCTGAACTATGCGACACCGCCGCACTGCTGTGATATGTTATGTCGTGGGAATGCGATAAATAATAACGGCCGAAGCTAACCCACCGCCGCCGCCGACCACTCAGCGGTCGATTAGGTCAATCGGAAAGCTACCGAAAACTGCACAGATTTTCCGGGATTACGTTTGAACAAGCGAAGGCAATGCACTCGTATGCGTTGACCGCTAACCAATAAAGTGATAATAATTGACAGACAGAGATTGTTTCTTCTGATTGCAGGGTGGTACTTATGATTCATTAAATACAGCTAACGCAACAGCTAGACGCTGATGCGGCTAGCAATTTATCAAGTACTTCCGTGTTATTAATTGTGGCAGTTCACTACGGCAAAATCACTTAAAAGGTTTACACTGCCGTTTATACGGCATATGATAGTAAATATAGAAGAGGAGAAAACCCATAAAAGAATAGTATGGCTCCACAAGAAAGCCGTCTGGGATGGCCTCAACAATTTCTCTAGGAGTATCAACTGGCCACTTAATGCCATTAGTTGTGTGGATGCCATTTCTGAAACGATCTCAAGCGTAATCCACGAGAGTATGAGTCAATTTATCCATTTCAGGACAAAATGTATCAAGCCGAAGGAAAATGCTTGATTGATTTAAGCTGCAAAGACCCTTCTAGAAATCGGGAAGTATGCTTTCGGTCGTATAAAATAAACCCCACTGTGGAATACCGAACCAAATTCAGACGAGTCAGGAATGATCGCAATGACTTCCTTAGACGAGTCAAACTTAACTATAACCACAAACTGAGACCAAAGGTACTTCAATGTCCCAAAAGAATTAAGAATTTTTGTCCATTCGTGAAACGAATTAAAAATACTGCCTTGTTTGTAATTTCAACGCTAGTTCACAATTCACAATTCCAACCGTCAACTCTATAGACAGGACCAATCTGCTTGCTTCACTTGCTTCGCAGCTAGCTCAATTGCGCATTGCCGCCGCCTATACTTTCAAGAGTCGAACCTCTATGGGACAGATCTACTTTCGTACTCGTCAAGTAGCTAGAGTATTAAATGATCTCAACATTTTTAAATGTGCTGGGCCTGATGGTAGTCCCGCAATTATTTTGAAGAGGTGTTCTTCGATGGTGGCCTTACCTCTGTGTAGGCTTTTCCATTTTCTTATTCATTTGGAGTCTTCCCAATGAGTTGGAAAACAGCATTTATCTAGCCTGTTCCTCGTACTGACCAATTGCGCTAACATCCATACTTTCTAAGGTCACAAAAACGCTGATCAATCGTTAGTTTATGCAATACCTTGAGTCTCAGGAAATCCTTAGTGACAAGCAGTATTGTCTTCGAAGGCAACGTTCTACGAGTGATCTGATGGCATATCTCACTGAAAAGTGGAACCAATCTATTCACAAATTTGGTGAAAGTAAAGTTGTTGCAATCGATATATCCAAGGCATTTGAAAGAGTCTGACATCAAGCTATTTTGTCGAAAATGAATGCCTATGGAATTTATAAAGGCTCTGCTTGATTGCACTGTTAACTACCTTCCTGACCGTTCAATCCAGGCCTTATTGGATGTGGACGGTTTCAAATCCAGTGTTCACCGCATAAACGCCGATATCCCCCAAGGATCTGCTTTGTCCCCGACACTCTTTCTCATTAACTCCTTTCCGGTACTATTCATCTAATTAATTTTTTGCTGAATCTTAGCTCTTCATATGACTTCATGCTTTTTGCACTTACAAGTACAACTTGAACTACATCGTATGTTAAGCAGGTTAAATTCTGACCTCGACAGCATAACAAGGTGGGGACTACACAGTAGAGTAGAATTTAAGGCTTTCAAAACCCAATGCTGTCTTCTGTCGTCTATGAATGGATCTTGCATCAGAGAAACTGAAAAATTTGTAATACTCGGTATGTGCGTTAAGAACAAGCTTCGTTGGAACGACCACATATTCACCATCGCTAAGAATGCAGCGGAATGTTTAGGTTTCCTAAAACGGTGCCAGATTTATTTTACTAGCTGCTATTTAAAAGGCATATATTCGGCCTCACCTTGAATATAATTTATATATTCTGGGCAGTTGTCCCTAAGACCACATTACATGTACTAGACAGAATTAAGAACCGCGCGATAAAACTTATTGGTGACGTAAATATCGCAAAAACAATCGAAGCGCTTGAACATTGCAGGAATGTTTCCTTCTTGTCACTGTGCAAATTCTTTGAGCGTGTATACATTACAAAAAAAATAGTATAGTGCGTGTTTATTTCGAGTGAGTTGCATGTTACATGCCGCCACTTCGCAGACTAGACTACGGTCAATTATGTGACCGTATTAATGTTATAGTGATATTGAAACATAATTATGTAGAATATTAAGCTTAAAATACGTTCTTTTAATATAACGGTACAGAAAGTGTAAAGTTCGATGATGATTTAAGTATTTAAGATTCAGATTCAGGTATTAAGATTCAGTGGCGTAGCTAGCATCGGTGGCAGCCGGTGCGGATATCGTGGTGCCACCAACCCAAGAATGAAAACTGTTAAAATTAATAAAAATCCAATAAACGTAAAGTATGATTATTTATTATTAATAATCAAGTTACAATATTATGCTAATAATACTACCTGTTTTATTATACAATTTTTTTACATACTGATGTAAGATAGTAAAGCGAGCTTCTTAGCTCGCCATATGTCTAGTTGTTATTCAGTCTAAAGACGGAATTATCTTAAAACGCCAATAGTAACCATTTAATTTACAAAATTCGTAAGATTTTTTCTTTTTCTTTTTTTTTTGGGAAATTGTTTTATAACTAGTCGCATTAAATTCTGACTGGTAGAAGCTGAGATGTACGAGTTCCTACCAAAAACTTTCCACTACTATAGACACACGAGCTAAAATGTATATTGCTACGCGAGTTGTAATTCAGTCTTACGACTAATTTATCTTAGAAGCCTAATAGTATGCAACGTTAAATGTAGGTATTTCATTCATAAGCGATAGGTCATTCAGTTATATAAGCGATTTCTTAAATAGACTAAAAAAAAAACATTTTACTTTGCTTATAAAAATCGAAAGCGATGCAAAGATGACTATTTTTTTGCCATCGCAAGCCGAGCGCTAACCAATTGTTTTAAAACAAGTCCCATCAATGTTTGACTAGTAGAAGCCGAGATATACGACACAACAAACAAACGTACAAATGTACACACGTTCGCTGAAAAAATTTCCATGTCCTCTGAATATTAAGCTTCGACCTTCGGGCTCGCAATTATACTTTTCTTCTTTGACTTTTTATCAAAAAAATTTCCCCACCGGTCCTTATTTCGAGCCGATATCGTTGTTAGAAAACAATTTACATCGAACGCTGCTATTGATGAGTTCATCTCAATTCTCGCATTGTAAGATGTTGATTGGATATAATATAGTGCTTCGGAAATTTTTTCATATCTTACTTAGGTTTTTTGTTTAACAAGTCTAATCCCTAAAGGCTTTATGAAGTTATACTCTAAATTTATGCGAGGAGTATTAAAGCTCTAGAAATTTTAACATTACCAACTTAGAGATGAAAGTTGGATCAGATATTTATTTCTTAGGAATGAAGTCACACCAGCATGTATCTGCCAATGATAAATGTAACTAAATGCACTATTCTCTGTCTTGTAGAATATCAGAATATATTCCTATCTCATACCTAGTACTTAACAAAAATCAGATTTGATTTAGTTATGAATATGTCCAGTTTTTGTTTTGTTTAAATTGTGATAGAATCTTATATGTATTTACTAAAAATATGAAATGTGAGTGGAATTAAAAGCATTTTTAAAACCAAAAACAAATACTGCAGAATATTATCTATGCTAAGAGTTCAGGTTACACCACCTTTAACATCATCAATGTAAATTTTTTTGTCATGTATTTTAATATTGTATTATTGTATCCTCTTTTCTACCTCTACTCATATGATCTTAGAATGTTTTGAACTCTACAATTTATGCGTCTAGAGTCGGATAATGTGATGGTGAATAAACAATGCAAAGCGATCTACGTCATCGTCTTGGTGTCGCCGTCACAACATGAAAGTAAAGCTCACAACATGTAATAATGTAACGCTTCTGTTTAAATATTTAGAAAAACATCGAATTTTTAACGTACATTCATACTCCGATAAGTATTATAACATGTGTTTACTATTAAGTGATTGACAAACTCGTCGGCGGCAAACATCCCCCTATACAAAGTACTAGTACACAATAGCTGCGCTAATTCATAACCAAATATATTGAAAAAATAAACGCCAGCACATTTTCAGTTTGATATTTATTTTTATGAATTGTTATACAGGGTGAGTGTTGTCATAAATGGCAGGCAGAATTGTAATAAAATTGTTGAGCTCTGCGTCAGTGAGAGGTTTTGAATTACCTCGAATCTCAGAATTTTCCCAGACATAGACTAAAATCAGATTTCATTCATTTCATTTCATTTCATTTCATTTCATTTCATTTCATTTCATTTCATTTCATTTCATTTCATTTCATTTCATTTCATTTCATTTCATTTCATTTCATTTCATTTCATTTCATTTCATTTCATTTTATTCATTTCATTTCATTTCATTTCATTTCATTATCTTGCTCCGTTAAGATATAAGCTTAGCAGTAATCACAAAACACACCCGGTATGTGTATATGAAAAATAATCTCAGGGCAGAGCCAGAGCTCTCATCTTATTGAGATCACTTTTGGTTTTTAGAAGGACACTATGACATAATGTGATGGTTATTGCACCTTTGCTGTGATCATAACGCCAAACACTCGCGGTGTTAATTAACATTAATTTGCATTACACTGTAAAATTAACATTGGCTGCAAGTTCATAGATATTTAAGGAAAGAGAGAGAGAAGTAACACGAGCGTGGCGATTTGCTACACTACTGCTTCGAAAACTAGGACGATGGTACATAATGTAGAGCAGTGCGAACGTTTTTTTTATTCTTAACGATCTAAAGTGTATTAATTAGTATAATTATGAGGTTGAAACTATAATGAGAAACAAAGGAAAAACATTTTAATTCAGAAAAACCTGAACTTTTGATGAAATGTATTAATAATGAAATCTAGCGGTGGCAACTGTTTCAAATATTGTTTTAACTCGGTAGTAATACGAATGAGGTACAAACTAAATGATATTTTATTAGAACTTCATCATCATCATATTTGGCTCTACAGCCGGGGTCCAGTCCTGGCCTCCCGCAAAAAGTCTCTCCACCGGTCCCAATTTCGAGCTGATGTCATCCAGTTTGGCATCCCTAAACTCTGGGCATCCTGGTCTACGCCATCCTTCCAGCCTCGCTGTCGTGTTCCATAAATCCTATCGCAAAGGACTTTCCGAGCAGGATCCTTTTCGCTCATACGAGCTAGGTGTCCTGCCCACCGGAGCCTACCGAGCTTAATTTTCTTCACGATGTCGACATCGCGGTAACTCTCGTAGATCTCATCATTATAGAGACTCCGGAATCGTCCTTCCTCACATATGGGGCCAACAATTCTCCGTAGGACTTTTCTCTCGAACGCGGCTAAGAGGTCAGAATGCTTTTTGCTTAGAACACAAGTCTCGGATCCATATGTAAGTACTGGTATGACCATTGCCTTATATACCAGCAGCTTGGATGCTATGGTTAAATTCCTGGATGCTACAGTTGACCCGATATAGTTAACTACTTGCACTACTTCAAATTCGCGATTCACGATTTGAATTGAGGGATGTACTTTGTTTTGCTCTTATTTATATGCAGCCTCAGATTTCGTGCCGCCTGCTAGATATGGATGAAAGCTTCCTGTACAGCTCTTCGGTTTATACCAACCGTCTTCGTCTGCGTAAGCCAGTATCTGAATGGACTTATAGAGGATTGTTCCTCTCACCGTTACGTCAGAGTCTCGGATCACTTTCTCTAACGCAGGCCAGTCCATCCCCCTGTCGGAGCCCATTATAGATGTTGAATGGGCTTGATAGTGATCCGGTTATTTTTACTTAGCTGGCTTAAAGTCTATAAAAAAATGGTGTGTGAGTTTTGAACCTCGAGACATTTTTGTGTGGTGTGTGGGGTTGTATGGCGGACGTTTTTTTAATTAGCATACGCTTCAAGGGTTTTGGTATGTTTGAGGGTTTCTTGTGGTTTTTTTGTGACGGGGTCGCTGAGAGCACAGCTCAGTGAAGATTTCTGAAAAACAACTAGTGTAGCTAGTGGCATTTCCCATATGGTGCGCGTTCAAAATGGTATTTTGAAACTTATTCAAGTATCTTTTTCCAACTTTCACAATTACATATACATAAATAAGAAGTTGTACTAGAAAAACGAAGTTTTTTTACTTGTTATCTATGTAATTGTAACATATGCCACCTCATTATGTCATCATAATCCACTTTTAAAAAACGTGTTCTTGCTTTTATTGTAAACATTTTTAATATTAATACTTAAAGCCTGATACATAAATATTTGCGGGACAAACCAAAATAGATATATTTATCTGTGAATATATCTTACTATTAAATTATCCCGTCTACTTCAGATTCAGGCAAATTGTTCGTTCGTTTATGTTTCAACAAGTTATCGCATTTTCCCAGAAAACTTATAAAAAAAAACTCTACATACGAGGGCAGTTTGATAAGTCAGTGACATTTTGAATCAAATATTTTGTTTTTCTGGCAACAAAGAGTTTTATTACTAAACATAGTCTCCTTTAAGCTCAATACATTTAGACCAGCGTTTTTGCAATTTTTTATTCCTTCCAAATAATATATTTTCTCAAGGCTCTCAAAATAGGCGTTTGTTTCAGTGAAGACCTCTTCATTAGACCAAAATTTCTTACCGCCCTGACATTTCTTCATGTTTGGAATCAGGAAATAGTCGTAGGGGGCTGAATGTGGAGAATATGCTGGATATGGTAGCAGTTCATCGCCCAATTTATGGATTTTTGCCATGGTGACTACACACCTGTGCACCCGTGCATTGTTTTGATGGAACAGCATTTTTTCTTCGCCAAATGCGGTGGTTTTTGCCTCAAATTATGCTGAAGCATGAATTATAATGGACATGGGCCTACATGAGCACGCATTGTGGAATTTGCCAATACACAGAAAGTGTATAATAGAGTCCAGCTCCGATTCTTAAAGTTTCCGTGTACTTTCGCGTGCATGGGCCGGAGCGATTCAGGTCGCTCTCTACATGTGTAAATTTGACATTTGTTTTTTTGATACGAAAAACAGAGACAAATGTTAATGCAGGCAAAATTTCATTATAATCATTTGTTGTAATTTGGCAAACATGGGTAAGCATTTCGGTGACATTTGACACTAGTCCATGCACACGAAATTCACTTTTTTCTTATGACTTATCAAACTGCCCTCGTATTTCGACACAAATTTCGATTGTTTTTATGTAGGAATTTTTCGTTAAGCGTCTCTAAATACATTCTTCAAAGAACTGTGACGCTTTTGATTTGCACACAGCGGGCGGGCAAGCGACGTTTATCTTTGTCGATACAACAACGAATCTGGAAAGCATCATCAACCGTGTGAAAAGCATAATAAATAATCATAATGGTAAAATTCAATGTGGAAATTGTCAAAAATGAATTGGACTCCAATGCAGCAGATATACATGGCAAAGAAAATGGAACCACCACCGGTGAGTTGTATTTTGTTATTTAAATATCTTACACTTTAACAGCAATTTATACAAATAGCCTAATAACTTTGTCTGGTGGTGTATTTTATTTTATTCTCTTTGTGTTTCCCCTAAGGTTCATGTCATTTTTAATTTTGTCAAATTTTTATTGTCCGTTAAATTACTAGAGAAAAAATGAAACAACAAATAGACGACGTATCCGTATATCTTCATCCAGCCACCCACATTGCTAATTCGTGAATGCGCTTGCGTGCTGTATATAAAAATAATTCTATTTAATTTTTTTTAATATGTAATCCAATTTGTACGAGAATATGCCACTATAGTATATATACATTATAAAGAAATGATGCGACGGTGTTGTATAAATTCAAATTTCACGAATGCTCAAAAATAATATAATAGGATCACGCAACGGATCACGCAACGGTGGGGTCTTTATATATTCATCATGATTTTTGTCTTGACACCCGAAGTCCGGCGCACTGTCTCTTACCGGTATTTAAATTACAATATAGTACAATATTAGTAATGGGTCTATCCATCCAGTGGAACTTTGAACCAACAATTTTAGAATGGTTTTTATTTCTCTTTGTTCTTGCTCTAGCTATCTACGAGTATATTTAATTCTATTTATTAAAAGTTTTAGAACTGTTTGACTGAACTAAACTTAAATCGGTTAGTCTATGAAAGTGAAACTTGTATGTATGTTCCGTATGGACTGCCAAATACTTCAACTGATCGTGTTTGCGGTTTTTACCGTAATGAGCACCTAAAATCACGGACGAGATTCTTCTCTCATCTACGCCTGACATCTCAGCCGCAGGACTTACTCGTCCTGCATTTAGGGTGAGTCCTATCGCTTGACCGTAGTTGTTTCTGGTCTTTTCGTTGCGAAGGGCAGCCGTGTTGACTTGAATCTGATTTCCTGATGCAATCTTTCGTGATGATGCAATCCGCGCTCGGAGCACCATAGCAGGAAGATAGTGGTCCGAGTCAACGTTGGCACTTCGGTGCCATCAGGAGATACCCAGGTGGCTTTGTGGATATTTTTAGGCGCAAACCTTGTACCTGCAACGACCAAATTATTGCTTGCTGCCATTTTTATGACTCGTTGTTCATTGTCATTAGTATTCTCGTGTAAGCTATAGGTGCCAATGTACTGCCTGAATACTGGCTCCCTACCTATTTTAGCATTTATATCTCCCAGAATGATTTTTACATCACACTGAGGGCATGATGGAGTTCCCGTTCGACTGATTCAAAGAAAGAATTCTTCCTTTTCATCAGCTGGGGAGTCGTCTGTAGGTGCGTGAAAGTTTATGAGGCTTATGTTTTTAAATTTACCCCTCACGCGAAGGGTGCATAGCCGTTCATTTACTGCTTTAAAGTCGATAACGGTGGGTTTAATTCTTTTGCTGACTAGAAACACCACCCCGAGCACATGATGTCTTGCATGACAGCTGTAATATATGTCATATTATGATTTTCGTAAGACACCATTCCCCGTTCACCGCATCTCCTGGGTTACTGTTATGTCAGCCTTATATTTAGACAGTATATCGGCCAGCTGCTGTGCAGCTCGAACTCTATAGACTGAGCGTACGTTCCATGAGAAAATTCTTAAATCGTTTAGCCGTTTTTGTTGCCGTGGTCGTCGTCTTTCATCAGTGTATCAGAGGCTGATTACTGATTTGGGGTTCCGTAATATGTTTTTTTACGGGCGAGGTTATTGGCCTCGCGCCACCCTTACTTTAAAGAGACTAGCCCGATCATTCCGCTTGTCCTGCATTTGAGGAAAACTACCGGCGGCCACCACGTGAAGGTTTAATCGCACTTCCAGCAGTCATAGTAGTTACGGCCACCTGCAATTCTGGATCATTCTGTGTTATTCCCCCTATTATGCTGATGGCTGACCGCTACCATCAAATTAATGGCCAGGCGATATTTTGCTAGCTACTGCTTGCAATATAGAGTTTATAAAAAATTGCTGCTCTAAGGCTTCTTGTTATAATGCACAAATAACACTTATGCCGTTTGACAGAGTTTCTCAGAGTTTTCTATGTTGGTATTCCAATTTCATTTCATCTCTGTAGGAAGAATGAAAATAATACTGCGGGGTAGTTCCAGGCACGGATTATATTGAATATAATATTCCTGACGAATAAAAATATGCTCTCCGGCATTATCGAATATTACCAACATTTGAAAAACGTTTCTCAATACACTAAGAGTGTATTAAATTAACGAAAAAAATTAATTTATTTGAGTTTAGTAAAAAACACATAAAGTGCGTTATTTAAAAAAAAACCCTCTTGGAGTTGTCATTATTCCACGTAATGAAAGGTTGAATCAAAGTAACAATCGCTATGCTGAATTTGCGCCGTTGTCAAATGTCCCAATACGTAATTAAATATAAACCAAAAGGGAAATACACCTCAGATTGGCACCACTGCATTATATTTTATTAGGAGGAAGTGGACGTCTCATTTGTTTATCCCCTACCTAGGTACCGAATATATTTATTATGAATACTGAGTATACTTGTAAGTACCTACATAAAGCATAAGCTACTTTCCATCGACACTCGCTTAAATTCAATTAAAACCGAAATTCAATTACTATAAATAAAATAATAATAATTATGATGACGTCGATGATGAGGGAAGTGGCTGCCATTTTCACCCTTTGCAATATACTCTTATATTTGATGGGATACTGTGATAGATAAGTCTCGGTAAGAGGATGCAACAACTGTGCAATGAAAACAATATTATGTACGAGTATGTACATAAAATACTGATGGTCACACCTCAGCACACAAATCACAACAGTCAAGGGTGGTGATTTTTGTATCGTGCATACTGCTGGGCTGTTGAGATTACTCACGACTCATATTTCTATTTCTATAAACTTTTCCAGATGTGATGAAAGAGAAAATATGTATGATGTGTCTTTTCTGTTCCTATCCTGGGGGAGGATATGCTGATCTGGACACTACTGCAATGTATACATACGTACAAGTAAATAACGTGTGTAGTGATGACATCAACTCTTAACTTAATTTCAAATTATGTGTCCCCTTCATAATGATCCTTATGTCGGCGCTGGCTTAGTTTGTGAAGCTTTTAAGCAGGCAAACGTATCACACGCCTCTGCAGTTCGGTTCTTCGTCCATCACCCTAAAGCCATTAAAAATGCCTCAGTTCTTTAACTTGAAATTCGATCAAGCTAAACACAATTTCTGATATAAAGGAAATGACACGGTTGTGTGTCATTGCTAATGGATTTGGCCTTGTCCTGACATCGTTGGTGTACTGGTATTGCGTTGGTCTGGTGTCGTTCCTGTATGCGTTTGTTTGCCTTTGGGACCTTTTTCATGCAAGTGTTAGAAAGCACTGACCATTAGAACACACTACTCTGTCAGTTTCAGTGTTTAAATATGTCTCCAGGAGTTAAGAGGCGTTCAACTGGTTGAAACTGAAATAAGTAGTGATCAGGACAGATATGTAGCTTAGAGCGAAAATATAGAAAATGTAGAAAATAGCTATCTTAGGACTTGGCATTTATAAAACTGAACGTATTCTTCATCGTCTTTGGCTCTACTTTCCCATGGTACAGTAGTTGTCCACAGCAAACTATGTTCTTACCGTTCCTCATCGCTTGGGCACACATTTTAGCGCGTTCTATTAGCAGTTTATGATTTGTATTGCATTTGCATTTGTTTTGATGAAGGAAATTTGCTTTCCATTTGCACTACAAGGACTTAGATACTGCAATTCTGGCATTCAACAAAAGATTAACTCTTGCAGCATTTGCGCCACACGTCAAACTATCAGAACAAAATCAAAAAATCCTCCACGCACATCAGCTAGAATTCAAGAATGGAATTGATCCGTGAGAAACGCAAAATAGGACGAGAGTGGCAAAAGCGTAGATCTGCACTCACGAAGCAAAAACTGATGAAGGCAATGAAAGCCTTCCGAAGATTTCTCAAAAAGAAAAATGAGAGGACCGTAAAAAAATATCTCTAAGATCAAGATCTCACTAAATGCGAACAACCATCACTCACTTCGGAAAGCGGCGAAAAAAAAATAAAACTGGTGGAGAGTTTTTTTGCTGGAGGCCAGGACCGGACCTCGGTTGTAGCGCCAAATATGATGATGATGACAAAGTACGAGCATTTTTGTCGATGAGCGTTCAGGCGGTCCAAAATAGGTCATTACACCAGAAATGGTCGAAGTTTTCCGGGATGTAGTTTTTTGGGATGCACGCAGTATCATTCACATAGGTTATTTTGAAAGGGCAAAACAATCACCGGCGTATATTATGCTGAGATGTTAATTCGATTCGACGCTGATTTGAAGGTAAAGCTTTTCCACCAACACAATACACCAGCACAAGTCCGCAATCGCAATGGCAAAATTACTTGAATTGCACTACGAATTGGTTCTCCATTCACATTATTTTCCAGACTTGGCCCCATATTTCTAAACCTGAAGAAATGGCTCGGTGGTAAGTGATTTGGAACAAATGAAGAGATCATCAATGAAACAGAGGTCTATTTTGAAGGCTTTCAGAAAAATTGGAATAACGTTAGACAAGTGAATTTATATTTTATCCCAAAAGAGACTTTGTTGAGAAATAAATTGAATTTAAGTCGAAAAAAGTTATGTTTTCTTGCCTACACCGATTACTTTTCAGCCCGCCATCGTAACATCGAAAATGGGGAAAAATTGAGTTGAGCGTAGCCATGTGAAGTCTAACCAAAGTTATAAGCTTGGTGTAGGACATTTGATAGAGATTTCATTGTATATTTTAAGAATTAACTTAAACTTAAATATATTTTGCAACATTACATTTCATTGTATATTTTAAGGGTTCTTTAATATATTATTACAATCATTTCATTGTAACTCATTTAATATATTTTGCAACATGGCATTTCATTGTATATTTAAATGGTTCTTTAATATAAATTATTACAAAAATTACATTTCATTGTATATTTTTAGTAGGTTTAGTTTTGAGACATATCCTATTTTAGAGAATTCAGTATATCGTACATAGCTTTTAATAAAGATGTCGTCTTCTTACTAAAATTGCCGGAGTTTCCTGGTTCCTGGTCACTAGTTTTAAGTAACTTCATTTATATAACACATTTTTGTGTTACATAATTAATTTAAAACCGTTTCATTAACAAATTACTCAAAGCAGAAAAAGGTAAACGTTGATAAAATATTTAAAGATATAGATTTAAAAATTATTACCAGCACAAAAGTTACTACGGCGGTACAAATATTCACTCACCGCGCGTATTCTCATTTAAAATGCCAAAGTAACTTTATATTATGACCTCATTAGCAATTTGACTTTGGTTGTAACTTTGACTGGCATATAACTACCATTTAGGTTAAAATATTATGACGATGATGTTTTGCAGTTGATTATGGCAACAGCTGATATTACAAAAATAGTAATTATGTAAATGGTGGCTTTGCGTGCGCGATTCTTACAGCGACTTTATTAGGAAGTGGATGGAGAAGAGAAAGAGAGAGAGAGAGAAGAAAGCTGTCTAGTAAAAACAGACCGTAGTCCTTAATCATTATAACCTAAACACACGCCTCAGAATTTGCTTAATCAACACGAATTTTTCCATTTTACTAAAATGATACCCTTAATGGTAAAAAATAACCTTGAACATGCGGATAAGGTGAAAATCTTAATAAATACAAAAGAATATAATGTTTGGGGGGAAGTAAGAGCAACCCTTACTTGGAACAGCTATTGATATATTAATAGGATGACATATACCTGCATACATATATGTAATTGGTACATTGTATAATTATTTATTCCTTACCCATTGCAAGTTATGACAGTCTAACAAACAAACCCGTCAGTGGGCTAATTAATCAAGGCATCCTTTAAAATAGTACGTGACTTCGTAAGTTTATTGCTGCGTTGTTATCAGTTACAACCAGCATACCCGATGGGACTCTGTTTTGCTGTGTTCACCACACCCTATACACCCTATATCTAAAGTGTGTTCAGAAATAATCCTTTTAAATCTATTTGTGGCACTAAAATGATAATAGCTTTTGATGGCAGACGCTGGTGGTACTGAAGTGAGCAGTGCGGCAAATGGTACGTCCTTGCTGCTTCTGATATATTTGTTATTGATTTGTAAAATTCCGTAAGAAATAAAAATAGACAATTGTATTTTGAAACTGAATGCATATGTGTGCTGTAGTGACAGTATGCCGCCGACTGGTGAAAATGCTGGTGGATCCGTCAATCGGTTTATTGTAAGTGCGATTGTCAATTGAGTCTTCTTTTATGCGATTTTTATGCGAAAGATTGTTAAGGGGATATCGTTGAAAACTCCACGACATTCATCTTCACAGCGGGCTTTACATTTTATCTTTTCTAGAATTAAATTTCAAGGAATTTCTATGTATTTCTAATTCTACTGGAGAGCTCTTAATACAGTAAAAGAATTTTACTTTTGAATTTGTCTTCCTAACTTCTGAGTGTAAATTAATGTTACAGCCCTAATGTAAGAAGGCACCAGCACAATATAAAATCAGTAAAATCAGTGTTTGTAAATATTTTATTTTTTTTGCATAATTAACTTGTCGCAGTCAACAACAGCTAATGTTACAAGAGCTTTACGGGTATGTCCGATCAAGCTCTAAACAAAATATGGCTCCATTAAATAAGTCCCAAAAATTTATAAAATAATACCCGAAAATTTCTATACACTTTTCATAAACCATTCTATTCACTTTCGGAGTTATTTCATCGCCTAATAACAGAATTACGTTTGTCTGCCTAAACCACTGGACGTATCGAAGCCATATTCACACCATATGTTCGTTTGGAACTCCGCTAAGTTTAAGATTTTTTGGACCCGTAGGTGGCGCTGGAGTCGAGATATTTACAAAAACTTGTGTTTATGGTTGGATTTAGGTCATATTCACACCATATGTTCGTTTGGTGCTCCGCTAAGTTTAAGTTTTTTTTGGACCCGTTAGATGGTGCTGGAGTCGAGATATTTACGAACATTGGTGTATATGGTTTGATTTAGTTCATATTCACACCATATGTTCGTTTGGAGCTCCGCTAAGTTTAAGATTTTCTGGACCCGTAGGTGGCGCTGGAGTCGAGATAATTACAAAAATTTGTGTTTATGGTTGGATTTAGGTCATATTCACACCATATGTTCGTTTGGTGCTCCGCTAAGTTTAAGTTTTTTTTTGACCCGTTAGATGGTGCTGGAGTCGACATATTTACGAACATTGGTGTATATGGTTTGATTTAGTTCATATTCACACCATATGTTCGTTTGGAACTCCTCTAAGTTTAAGTTTTTTTTGGACCCGTTAGGTGGCGCTGGAGTCGAGATATTTACGAACATTGGTGTATATAGTTGGACTGAGTTCATATTCACACCATGTGTTCGTTTGGAGCTCCGCTAAGTTTAAGATTTCTTGGACCCGTTACGTGGTGACATAAATGGTGAATTTGTTAGAGGTGGTAGAAAAAAGATTCTGTCATTTTTGACGTAAGTAAGATTGATTTTCCTGTTGAATTTTTACATGCTCAATGTCACTCGGGAATGCCGCCACATATACTGAAATTGAAAGTTGGTGCATTTATCATGCCTCTTCGAAATATAAGCCCAAAAAAGGGTTTGTTGAATGGAACTCGATTATTAGTCAGGAGTTTTCATCGAAACTGTATAAAAGCAGAAATTATCACAGGAAGTAATAAGGGAGAAGAAAATTGCATTCCTAGAATTGATTTGAAACCAAGCGAAAGTACTTTGCCATGACCATCAACAAGAATCGAGGCCAGTCTTTTGATAATGTCGGTGTATATCTTCCTAAGCCAATTTTCGCTTTTAATTTACACTAAAAGCAAATACTACGAAATAGTAATATCAGCAGGAGGGCAATTCCAAGGTGACGGTTAAGTGGCTCGACTGCAGAAGGTATGCTTGCACATTGCATGATGCCGTCGTACTATTGGTATTGGGGGATCGTAACAAACCAATGCTATTGGTCAATCGACCACCAAGAAGACTGTATAAGACCACGCATATGAGAACTAAGTGCGGCAATCAAAAACACCAAACCTATAACTATAATTGAATATATCTCTACTTATATTATAAAGAGGTAAAGTTAGTTTGTGTGTAGGAAGTAATCTTCGGAACTACTAGACCGATTTCAGAAGCTCTTTCACCATTATTTAGAATGGACTTTCAGCGTGAATATATTTTATTCCGTTTAAATAAGAGGGCCTTTAGTGGCGATCAAATTTGTAACTAAACAAATAAAGTCGACGGAAAAACGGTCGCGCTTCATAATGACTGTGTGATGTGAGCTGCACTTTTCGCTGCGCTGCTTTCTGTGTTATGTTTTGTACGAGCATAGCTCGGTTAGCTGTATAGTGCGAATACGATCGAGGTAGTGTTTTGTTTAAATTTAGGCAATAGTACATTCCTCCCGTGGTAGTGATAGCAAGGCGGGGATGTATGTGTGCGGGTGGCGGAGCCCCAGGGAAAAGCTAGTATTTACATAAAATTGTTGTTTAAATTCGTATTCAACGCGCCCGCATACTACCTCTTCTCCTACGGGAAAGGATATGGGCGGTGCGTAACAGGACACTAATATCGGCCCCCCCGCCTCTCAGCTATCGTCCCCATCCCCATAGAGCTGTATTACCATCACCAGTCACCTAAGCGACCCCGAAAACTGTAGGATCGACACTAATATCCCCGCAGTTATCGACCCCATCCCCTAGAGCTATCTTACCATCACCATTCACTTCAGCGACCCCAAAAACTATATCATCGACACTAATATCGATCACTCCATCCCCCAAGAGCTGTCTTACTATCACCATTCAACTCAGTGACCCAGAGAACTATGAAAACGACTCTAATATTGGGCACCCTCCCCCCTGCGTGGATACAAAACTCACCCATAGGAGCGTAGTACCCACAATACCGAAAACTGTGGGTCCGACACTAATATCGGCTGGCACCCCTCACTCAGCCAAACAACCTACTACTTCCCATTCACATCCATGAGAAAGCGTTCTATAATTGTAGTCTTGTATTTTTGTGCGTGCGTGAGTGCGTGAGCAAAAGTGACATGGGCAATTAGAATATTGATATAATTTACGCTATTAATACGCCTAAAATAATAACATGAAAATATTCAAATTACTTATTTCGTAAAATCTCTTGGGTTTAATCAAACATTTTTTTTTAACTGAAATCAGCAAACAATTCGCTAACAGACTTTTCAAAATGAATCCATTTGTATTCATCGAATACTCTCGAGCATCGTGACATAACTTTCTATCGCATGACAATTAGATTGACTTGCAAAGGACGAAGGTGGATTTCGATGACATCTATAATGAAAATACTTTAACATTGAATTCGATAAAAGGTTTTTTTGTTGTTGATATAAACGTGAAAAGAATACATCATTATTTATAACTCCTTAAACGTCGCTTTCATCTACTATAGCTATTCATATATTTTGGAAAAGATTTAGTAATCCCCCTAAATAGTGTAATCCAAGTTAGGAATTACTGCAAAGTTTCCCTGTCCATAGATTAGAAATAAGTTTGACGTTCGGCAGATTTAAAGGACTTTCGTCAGATGCTTATCAATGTGGATGATAAAGAAGAAGACATTTATTAAGACGATACGACAATTCTGTGAACACAGCAAGTTTTGTAGCACAATTGCTATGGACAGAGGAAACAAGCGAACTTAAGTTTTATTCAAGAATTTTTAATAAAAGCTGCAGCTTACAATTTATGTCGTCAGCAAAATAATTGAAAATGATAATCAAGCAGTTGTTGGGATTTTTCAGGATTTTCGAGTACAACCACTGTGCTCTTCAAGAACAGCATAAAAACTCTTTTACCAGACATTGGGACTTTATTATATGACATATAGATACTGTTATAATTAAGTTATATGTATAATAGATGTAGTGATATTATATCCTCTTGAGTGACAGCAATGTTTTGGAATGTTTTTAATGAAAAGAACCTTGTGACAACAAATCAGAACATTCTCAGACGAACCTTTTTTCAAAGGGATTTTTCATTTCTTAATTTCATTCACCTTATTGTTAAGTTACAAAAATGACTTAAATTCAGTTAGATACATTTTACTTACTGTTCCTATCGAACCTATTGGCGCCTGCAATTTTTAATTTTCAATTTACCATTCATTCTTGTGCCAATGATAGGTTTTTGGAGTTTAACGTCTTTAAAGATAAATCATGTCTGCATCTGTTACCAGGAAAATTTTTTATGGTCCCACCTCTCGCGAATATCTGAAAAAACATCCGAGAGTAATAGCTTGTCCAGAAAGCTTCTCAATTTGCCTTTAAGATACGGCATTAAATTGTAGGTCCCTTCCATTTGCGTGCAAAAATATTTTTGCACAACACAAATGGTCGCGAGAAGCTAGGCCTTGGACCGCAACGGTCAGTGCTTGACTATCCGAGAAGAATCTTAGTGGATATGACGTCTCTCTTCAGCCAAGACAGAACTTCTTTGATCGCCATTATTTCTGCTTGAACACCTCCGCCTACACTATCATCACCCGTCATTATAAAAACTGAGTGATTCGTCTTCAGAGATAGCACCGCCTTCTTCCCAGAGTGATCTGGAGGGGATGGTGACCTGGAAGTTGTTGTTTAAATGTAGTTGCGGAATTGTGTAGTCTATACCTTCTATTGGAGCCCTGAATGAATTCAGAATAGAATAGAGGAGTGTCCGAATGCATTTCTTATCCACTGGGAGGTAGCGTTGAGGTGAATAGCCGCGCTAGCAGCAACTTGTCAGCTGAAGATGTCGAGTGGTGTTAGGTTGAACAGTATGTCTAGTGCAGCGGAGGGGGTGGTGCGAAGAGCTCCGCTCATACATAGACAAGCCGATCTTTGGGCTTTGCTTAGTTTGTCGCGATTAATTGCTTTGTCTAAGGCAGTCCACCAGACCATCACACCGTACAGAAGTGTAGGTCTTATTACCGAAATATAAAGCCAATAAGTGATATGGGGTTAAAGGCCTCATTTGCTACTGATGGCTTTTTTGCAGGAGAAGAAAGTCACTGTAGATTTACGAACTTTTTATTGTATATTAGGTTTCCAGCTTAGCTTTGTTTAAGACCCTGATATTTAGCTTTATCAGAGAAGGATAATCTTGTGCCCTTTATAGAGGGTGGGTCAACATGTGAAATTTTATATTTTCTATTGAAAAGGATAAGTTGTGGGGGTTTGCTCCCAGACCATATCGATCTGCCCATTTATTTAGCTTGTTTAGAGCATTCTGTAAGAGTTCCTTCAAGGTATTGAGGTGTTTTCCTGAAACGGCAACAGCAACGTCATCCGCATAGGCGATCACTCTGCAGCCCTTCCTCTTCAAAGGCGCACGAAGGCTCACGCACTCAGGCTCTCTCACGTCAAAGGATCAAGGATCACGTCGTTTAGGAAAACGTCGCTCAGGCTAGCGCATCTTTTAGGACCACGCATCGTGCAAGGCTCTCCCTTCGCTCAGGCTCAAGGTTTTTCAAGGCTATAATAAATCGATTTGCACTTTTGGGATATTCTTCAGGATCAGATCTACCTAGACTTTCCTGATCGTTCACACAGTACGGAACATAGGATCTTATTGGCGATGTACCTTTAAATTTGGCACCGTGTAGTGGGTCTTGTGGATCGGGTAAAAAGAGCTGTGATTCAATTCAGCAGTGATCCTTTCAACTAATTGGATGCGTTTTTAGAGATAAGCTGTTTTATGAACTTTACTGTCTCGAAGTAGGTATGCTTGAGGTACTATGCGGTTAGGAAAGAACAATATGGATGTTTTATTATAACTAACAAGTTAGACAGTGAATTTATATGTATATCTTCTTGTGATAAACCGTTTTGGCATGTAGTCTGTAACACCATAATGCTTTATCATCCAACAACAACTATAAACTATGAAAATATTCTTCCCATTCTTTCCAGTGCGCATAGCACAAGCGATCCATGTTATCTATATGAACATAAAATAAAAGTTAAAATTTGCCTGGCAAGATACCTTGCTCCCGAACAGATACTTACTATAATATAGATAATTATATATAATCAGCCGATTCCTAACTTTTATTTAAGTCTTCTGTATATTTATTTAACGTGTAGTACTTATTAACCCTAACTAAGACTATATGGAGCAATGCAAAAAAATTAAGGAGTAATCTTAAATACACTTGGCTTGTGTGTAGGTTGTGCAGTCAATATCCTAGAAACTGATAAAATACCGCAACTCGGGACAACAAGGCAAACAACACTGATGCGGCTAAATAATTTTGTATTCTAAATAGAATCATTTTAGCCAAAGAAACCATCGATAAAGCATAATTTCATCCCTTCATTTCCATCTTAATGCGTTCTATTTAAGCGACAACGGAAATCGATTGACATATTTGCATTATTACATGCGTACGGAATGTTAACTTTTATTTTTTTAATTAATTCCATTTATGCATGGAAAATGTTCATTATTAATGAAACCTTTGAAATGTTCATAATTTACAATGAAATGAAAAATTTGTTGATTGGGAATTGGGGCGTATACGCAATTTCGTTGCGCTGTATCTTTAGATTAAAAACCATTTAGTTTTGTTAATTCGATACCACAATGAATGAATAAAATAATAAAGACTGGTAACATTATGTGTAGAAAATAATATTATTACACAGACATATTATTTTCACTCAATATCAGGAATCGTACTGAGTTTAAGGAGGAGATGAAGAGATACACCATAAATTACGTACAAATAGAGTCATTTTTATCGATAATATCAACATTGCCATGAAAAATAAACGAAATTGGATTAATACGAAAACAAGTTAGTGAAACAAATTAAATTCTTTTTTGTTTCACTAAGAAGAATTCCATCCATTTGTATAAATATTTATTTATTAAAAACCGAAACTCTCCATCAGTTTCTTTCTTCTCTTCACTAATGATCTCTTGTCTTCTACTTCTAAACCAATTCATTCTTTTGATGGCGACAGCAATTTCATCTCTTCATACAAGTTTAAGGAACGTCCATCTTTTTCGCAATTGGAACAAAAGCAACAATTTATTCTGAACTGGACAGTATAATAAAGTGGGTAGAGAACATTGAAGAGTAGAATTCAACGCTTCCCAAACTTCCTTTCGACAAAGTAAAACGCAAACTTCCATCAATTATCAATGAATGCCATTTACATCAAGTGAACTATAAATTCGCAATTTTATGTATGTGCATTAACGATAAACTTCGTTGGAATTTTTTTTGAATGAAGAACAAATAACTGTCTAAGTAAAATATTACAATAAGCAAATGTATTTTTTTTTTTTTTAAATGAATAAAAGAATACTTTTCATAATCTTCCTAGGAAAATATCTTGGAAAAGATAAAAATGTTGGACACAAGATACCCAAAAAGGCGAGCCGCAGTTTCCTTCTTCGTACCGACCCATAGCACTTACATCCATTATTTTCAAGGTCATAGAAACGCTGGTCAATTTTCAGCTCATTAAATATCTTGAAACCAACGTAGTCCTTAGTGACCTCTTAGCAGTACGAAATTTCGTAGGCAACGTTCTACTGGTGATTTGATGGTATATCTCACCGAAAAGCAAAGCTGTTCCACTCGATATTTCTAAGGCATTTGCCAGAGTTTGGCATTAAGGTCTTTCGTTCAAAATGCGTGCTTATGGAGTCGATGATAACCTGCTTCACTGGATTAGAAGCTTTTTGGGCCGCTCAATTCAAGTTATGTTGGACGGTTTCAAGTCTAAAGTACATCACTTAAATGCTGGCGTTCCCCAGGGCTCTGTTTTGTCTCCGATACTCTTTCTCATTTTTATTAATGATCTCTTATCTGTGACTTCTAATCAAATTCACTCTTTCGATGACGACAGCACTCTCAGCTTCTCATATATATTTGAAGTACGCCCCTCCACTTCTCATGTAGAACTCAAACAACTACATATGATAAGCACGTTAAACTCTGACCTAGACAGCATAATAATGTGGGGAGAAAACAATCGAGTAGAATTTAACGCTTTTAAAACCCAATGCTGTCTTCTGTCATTTAAGCGAATCTTTTATCCCTTGCCATTATCAATGAATGGCATTTGCATCGAGGAAACTGAAAATCTCGAAATTTTCGGTATGTGCGTTAACGACAAGCTTCGTTGGAATGACCACATATTTACCGTCTCCAGTTTGCGAAATGTTTAGGTTTTCTAACCCGGTGAAAGAAATATTTCACTCCCTCTGATCTGGCCACTACCTAAAAGGCTTTGATCCGCCCTAAACTTGAGTACAATTGTCATAGCTGGTCTGGTGCGCCAAAAACTACCTTGTATCAGCTATAAAACTTATCTGTGACGAAATCAATAGATTCACTTGAACACCTCAGGAATGTTTCCTGCTTGTCACTGTTTTACCACTTCTTCTACAAGAGAAATAGCAAGCTGAATGCCACCTCTACTTGAATTCAACCGCAATACTCGGAGCGCTCTAAATGCTCATCAGTTTACCCTCAATCCTATCTTCGGACATACAGTTAAGTTCAGGGATTCGTTCTTTAGTCGTACATCACGTATGTGAAATGCTCTGCCAAGCTCTGTCTTTCCACATCACTATGATCCACAGGAATCATCCCTTTAAGTATTTGCCACGTTAACGGATACACCCTGCATACTTAATATACAAGACGTATATTTGCCACAAACTTGAATCCGGTCAGGTGCTCCCAAGACCACATCGCATCTACTAGACAGATAAAAGTTATGGGTGACGATCATATATCGAAAACAATCGATCCACTTGAACATCATAGCAATGTTTCCAGCTTGTAAGTGTTTTATGGCTTTTTCCACGAACCAATCAATTCAGAGATTTCTTCTTTAGCCACACAATAACTATGTCAAAAGAATTGCTGTATATTATGTTTTCCCATCTGTATGATCTGCAGGCATTTAAGACGCATGTCTCTCTCATCTTTTCCTTTCCTAAATTTTCTAACGCCCACGGGCATGCTGTGATTAGCATTATAAGGGTGCTTATCCCTTAAAGGTATTTACATTATAAAAACAGATAAAATCGCTTGAACACCGCAGGAATGTTTCCTGCTTGTCATTGTTATATCGCTAGTACCACAAGCAGAACTCAAGAGAAATAACAGATTACGTACATTATCTTCCTAAATTCATCAGCATTACTTATTAATCTCTGTCATATATGTCAAACTTCACTTGACACGCATATATTTTTGACAAACAAAAGGATTGTTATATCATAAATAGATATCGTGCAACCCTCATTAAAATATTTCGGTATATATAGATATATAGATGTATATGTATAGACATAGACCATCATTGTGGGATGACAAAATGTTTCGCACCACCCGCTTAACCATTCGCATTGCATTGACTTTACGCCTGTAATCCACTGAGAATTTTTTTTCAATGCTTTCGATGCTTCATCCTTTTTATCATAATCTGATAAAGCATCGCCTTTGCAGTGGAATTTAAAAGCTTTCGGTGATTAAAATCGCTTGGTTATGTTATCTACTCAAGGAGATTTATTCGAAGTGATTCGTAAAAGTATTTTCGTAAAGTCAGTTAAGCTGCACATTTGTGTCCTTTTACGTTTGCTTGATAAACCTTTCCTTTATTTGTAAAAAAAAAAAAACATTTTAAGCGAAAAATGAAAGATATTTTAAGAGATTATTTGTGATAAGCAGAGAAGATTTAAAAAAATTGCACTTTTTCACACAAAAATCTTAGTCAGCCAGTCAACCTAAGTCAGAGATAAATGTGAAATAGAAGAATTCAAGGGTATAGGATTATAATCTGTTAACATGCGTACATCTACCACATTTTCTGACAACTGATTCCAGTCTATTTATGAGTAACTGATTCTGATAAAGCGTTCTCCGTTTTAACATCTTCGTCATCAGCCAAGAAATTGAACGACGTATTCTTTTGTCTGTTATACTTTTAGCAACATAGTAAACTTTATGAAGGAGACACAATTCTGAAAAGTAGTCCCAGAGTGCGTCCAGGGACAGAAATTCTTTTCCGCTTTTTAATTGCATTTCATTGGAGAACTTATTCATGAAGTCAGGATACAATGCTGCAGAAATTTAGTTATGTATTTTAAGAATATGCTGACCGAGCAAAATGATTTCTTCCATTACTAAGAACTGCATTCTAGAAATCATTGTCGAAATACGGTAAAGACAATCAGAAGTTTCTTGTTTGAATTGCAACTTCGATATTAGGAATGTTTACTTCTATATGTGGGCATTAACGCTCTGTGGGAATTTGTTCTCGAAGGAATCGAATTTTACCTATGATAACATCTTCTCTTTTCTTCTCTTTCAATTTTGCTTATTCGCACATGTGCTAAATTGATTAACTTCAAGAATTTTACTGATATTAGGTGGAAGACTTATTGGCATATAGATTTTGCATAGCAGAAGGATCCTTCTTTCCCATTCAAGATACAATCTTAAGAGTCATTGGAAGTACAAGTAAGTTAACGAAATGTGTTTACCTGATTTTGACCGATAAATAATTCAACATGACAGTCGGAATGTTATCTAGACTTGTCAGAGATGTGTTATTGCTTACAATTCAATCATTGTTATAAAGTTAATGTTAACTTTATGGACAACCATCGGGACATTGGGAGTAGGTCATGAGAAAACGCAAGAAGAGCTGTTGATTACTTGTAATTATAAAAATACAGAAAATCTATGCATCATAAATAATTTCTTTGGAGAATTCCCTTTTTGTTGCAAAATAAGATCCGATAAAATTGCGCTTATCCAAGTCATTCACAATTGAAATTAAGTTTCCTAATTATGGAAAGGTATACTATGCCGATGAAGTTATCTTTAGTCGATTTATCTAAGCGAAATCATTCTTTAGAAGAGAATTTATTATATTACCTGAGTGTTGTCTGGCTTTTGAGACAATAAGTTTTGCTTCAATTGCAATTTCACATATCTGAAGCCTTTGCATTGTTCTGCTACACCTGAGAAGCTGCATAAATCTCAATACGAAAAAAACCAATAAAGACCACTTTCACAACTTTTGATTAGAAGTTTTAATTGCTAATTATCCTACCATAACAGCTATATGGATACTGCAGATAATTGTTATCACAATTCTCACGCTCTTTGTAAGGAGAAACTTTATACCTTTCAAGTCTACCAAACCAAAAAAATAACCAGTAATAAGAATATGATTTAAACTGCAAAGGGGCTACTAGGAACAGGCATGTAATCTTTCTTTTATAGATACATTAGTTAAAATACCGGGGATTTCCCGGCTCCCTCCAACCTACTGACACCCCACCAGTTGAAAAGCAAACAAACATACTTCTTTATATAATAGTATAACATCATCATCATATTTGGCTCTAAAACCCGTGTCCGGTCCTTGCCTCAAGCAAAAAATCTCTCCACCGGTCCCGACTTCGAGCCGAAGTCATCCAGTTTGGCATCCCTAAATTCAGGGCGTCCTGTTCTAAGCCATCCTTCCAGCGTGAGCTTAGTCGGCCTCGCTAACATATTCCATAAATTCTACCGCAAAGGACTTTTACATGATTTCAGGCTTACATTTGTGTCTGCGTGCGTGCGTGAGTGAGTGAATGACCTGGGCAATTAGTATACTGATGTACCAAAGATAGTAACAATTTTTGGGCTTACGAAATTACATAAAAATCAATGCTTATGTACAATAACATTTCATCTGGAAGCTCTATTGACTTAACGGTTTAAAATGCTTCATATATAACTACTTCCAATGGAATGGTTTCCTAAGAAATCAAAGGCCCTTTGGTTTGGGACAAAGTTCTATGCTCCCCTCGTCAGTAAAGCTTTATCCATGAGGACAAAAATGGTCGGTTTTTTGGACCGGAATGTCCCTGTCAGAAATTATCAATTTAAAGTGATTGCCAAGAGAAAACTCCCTGAATTACTTGCGTCACAAAAAAGTGGGCTAAGCTCTTTATTAAAATTATAAATCGAGGAAATTTGATTTACAATATATCACATTCCTCATGTTTGTAGCCAGTTTCAATTTATTTGCTCAGAATTCTTACTGATTCATTGAAAAAGCAATACGGAAAACGATTACGAAACTAGTACGACGCGACTCCAAATGCTGATTATGGTCAGGGAAATAAAACCTTGACCAAGAAAATATTACAAATAATGACGATTGTGAGCATTAAACCTCTATTGAAAAATTCGGTCATTAAGGAACTAGTTGACGTCTTTCTTAAAGGCCAACAACTTGACAGTGAATTGTACCGGATTAGTTTATAATACCAGGGCTAACAAACAAAACAAGGCACGCACAACTACCGAGCCGATAGATTTATCAAAATTCAGCCTGTAAAACTTAAAAGACTCAAAAATCAGGTAAATTCCACGAAATCAATATGTTTCTTGACGCCAAACATTGCACCAAGAATGAGCGAAAGAGTTGGGTTCAAATGAAGTTTGCCAGCAAAGAGAGAATCTAATAATCTTCGAATATGAAATAATCATTTTTATGACACCCAGTGCTCTAACTTCATTCAAACATTCGCATAAAGCATTTAATTTTTGCAATATGTTCTCCCCAATTACTATCAGCAAAGAGGTTAAATACCTAGGACTGATATTTAATAGTAGACTGCTATGGAATAAACACCAAGAGGCAGTACTGAAAAAATCAAAAAGAGCACTTATGGTGTGCAGAAGGGTGGCAGGAAAATCCTGGGGAGTTAGTCACAGGATAATGCACTGTTAGTTATTCCAATGATTACTTATGGAGCAGTGGCATAGGAGAATAGAACCAAGCTAAGCTAGATGAAATTGGGAAGAGGGCAGAGGCTGGCCTGCGTTTTAATTACCCCACGGCGGGTATGGAGGTAAATCTTGGGCTACTCCGAATACATATAGTGGTAGAGAACAAATCAGAGGAAACCAAGTAAATTTTGAGCAAGGTAGGCTTGGGCAAGGGCATTAGGGGAACCTCTAACCAAACAGGTTCCGTTAGCCAGCATGCCTTGTAACAACATGGTGCAAAAGCTTCCATTCAAGAAAAACTTTGAATTCAGAATGAAGGAATTCAGATCTGAAAATGATAACCAGATAAATCCGGGAGCCAAAAAATGGCATACGGATAGATCAAAGAAAGCAGAAGACAAGGGTGCCGGAGTCCATGGCCCAAGAACAAAGTACTCTAAAGAAATGGCAGTACCCGACCATATTCCAGGCTGAAGTACATGCCATTGAAAGATGTGCTCACTTTAATCCGGAAAGAAACTACGTGAGGCAGGAAATAGCCATTATGACAGATAGCCAAGCTGCGCTAAAAGCCCTAGAAGCATTCCACATAATGTCAAGACTGGTGGAGGATTGTAGGACGAAGCTAAACAGGCTTGGCGAAGTTAACAAGGTACGCTCGTACTGGGTGCCAGGACACACTGGCATAGAAGGCAATATAGCAGCGGATATGCTCGCAAACAAAGGAGCAGAAACTCCACTTGTAGAACCAGAACCATTCTGTGGCAAAGAGGTATCACATAATGCGGGAGGAGATACGCAGAATAGGTAAGGCAGCGGTTTCCGTAAGATGAGAAAATCTCAAGGTCTACGGCAAGCAAAAGAAATTATGGGGAACTATGACCCAAACAGGTCTCGCTTGATATAGGAACTAAGTAGAAGTGTTGTGAGAATCATTACGGGTTTCATAACAGGATATTGAGACTGGAGGGACACCTAAATAAATTAACACTAGAAGAGGATGGTAGCTGCTGGCTTTGTGGCGAAGCGGAGGAAACCCCGTGGCACCTTATCAATGAATGCGGAGCAACGAACCGACAGAGGAGAGATCACTTGTAAGCCTGCAAGGCATTCACTAAACTCACACCATATCATTAAGTTCATAAGAGCCATTGGTTTTGAAGGGGGTGCTTTAGGGACGGGCATGCACTGTCTACATAGCACTAGTTATGGGGAGCGCAATAGATCCTTATGGGTCGCAGTGCTATTGGTAGATCCCTCTATTTCATCATCATCATCATTCTGCCCAAAGAACAATTTGGAATTTTGCGTTAATTGTTTTACTCGAATTTCTCCCAAAAAAACGGTCTCTGGTTCTTTATTTGCTTCTATTGATTTGGAAAATAAAATATTTACTCTGTTTCAGTGCATACCATACCGCAATTGCTATTAACAAATGTACACCCAACGCGATTTCAGTTAGCATATTACTGGTAAATGCAAATACGAAAAACCATTCGTGCTAGAAGTACATGGTACAGCAAGCACTGTACTGTATTGTTTGACCCCTTGTCTAAGAGAAGCGAGGCTGTGAATCAACAACATCATCACATCGTTCACACCTCCCTGTATTTACTCAAAAAATCGAATCGATTTTAATTTAAATCTGGCAGACATTTCAAATCGATGATTATTCGACCGACGGTATGAGGCATTGATGAACATGGTATACGCACACCACACCACAGTTGTGGTCCTTGGAAAAAAGTCTTTTAAAATGGTGCGCGGAAAGTTTTTATGGCTTGCATTTGACAGGCAATTTCAGAATTCATTGATGCGAATGTAGTGTATAAAAAGTTTCATTGATTGCTTAACACAATTTTCGCATCCCAACATCCCAAACCATCCAAACTTGCATTACGGATAACGTGGTACACACATACACTATCTTGCTTATAAAAGAACTTAAGTATATTGGAAACCAACCGGATTATTTATTTTCTTTTCTTCTTCTTGCTTCAACTTCCAGCTGAAAACATCCATCTTGATGACTTATACACAAGATACCGGCAACGCTTGCGGAAATCCCTGTTCAGGTCAGGACTCTTGATATCGCTGGCAGCATGCGTTGTGTCAATAATTATTGGCATCATCTACGACCAAGTACGTATCTTTAATACCACACCAATACATAAGATAGGGGGTGGGGGAGTTTTTTTTATTATCATTTCCCCACCGCCATTAAGTGCGGTGCATTTCGTTTACTTAAACATCCATTTAGTGTAATTCTTTCTGTCTGTACAATATTCTAAATTATATATAACCCATTTATATATCACTGTATTTCCTATAGAATTTGTTGCAAACACTTTTGCTGGTATTGGCAGCTCTCATATCCGCTGGTATCCTAACAGCATTACAATTTCCAGCAGTGCTCAGCTCACATGCGGCCGCATTGGCTTTTGCCATTGTGACCACATTCTCTCTGGGGATGATAGCTGCAATTACTGGAGAGGAACTGGCTCCGTTACCGCTATTTGCGTTATTTCTGGTAAGTATACATTGTATTGCTATTTGTTAAGATGAGATTAAGGTGATAGATGGGGTCGTGGGTGGTGGTACCTTTTATAGCTTATGACCGAGCCATAAAAGTATTTTTGAATGGAAAGTAAAACGGGATCGATTTCGTTCGTATTTATTAACCATCCCTATGGGTTTCACAGCATTTTAAAAATGTCATTATCATTTTCTTCTGTCTGTTTATAGTTGGCTTTAATAATAAGTAGTAGTAGTAGTAGTAGTAGTAGTGGCTACTTATTGAAGCCAACCATAACCAGGATACGAGGGTAGTCCCAGAAGAACCCGACCTGACCTATAGATAGCGGTTGTTGTTAAAAAAGAATGGCTGTGGTAGAAATTACCAACCTTACAAAGCTAAAATTTGACGTCTGACGACGCTAAGTTGTTTAGTATTTGTACGTCAGCCATCAATACTAAACGGTCTCATTAAATTTTTAAACGTGGAAAAAACGGGTCATCGCTTTGTGATACAATACTTCAATACAATAATACTTAAGTCTCAATCCAACCGACATCAAAATGGAGCTAGATTCTAGTCTGGGGCAGTCTGCTCCTTCAATTAGATGAAAAAAATCCACTGGTATTGGATGACCGCGCGGATGGCAAGTGCGTAAGATACCAGATATGGCAGGCATTTCAAAATGTGCTGTACACCGCCTTTGAAAGCTGGGCAAAAGATGGCTGCCACAATTACTAATAATGGAACAAAAACAGCGTAGTAAGGATGTTTCAATCGAGTGTTCGGCGCAGTTCCACAACAACAAAGCTCAGTTTTTGCATGAATTCATAACCGTAGACGAAACATGGGTCCATCAGGCGAAGAAACAGTCAGAACAATGGACTGAAAGGGGAGAATCGGCTCCAAAATAGGCGAAGACAGTTCCATCTGCAGGCAAGGTCATGGCGTCAGTTTTTAGGATGCGCGTGGGATAACTTTCATTGATTATCTTTAGAAAGGAAAAACAATCAGCGTTTGAAAGATGAAATCATGAAAAAACGACCACATTTGGCAAATAAAAAAGTTTTGTTTCATCAAGACATTGCACCAGTTCACACATCCGGTATCGTGTTGGTCAAATTCCCAAGAGTTAAAGTTGGAATTGCTTCCTCATGCACCAAATGCGCCAGATTTAGCCCCCTCAGATTAATTTCTGATTCAGAACGATTTGACGAAAATTGGTGCCAATAACAAATTTAAGTTCATAACTTGAATTTTCTTCTTTAAGAAAAAGGTTTATTAGTTTCTAGTACCATGTATTATGTATGAATCTTTTTTTTGAATTTGACTATTACTTCCCATAATTCAGGGCATTCACACAATGCTTCCAATATCATGGCCAGTATCTGTAGTGTTGGCCCTATTCATGACAGGCATTCACATCGTTTATAAAATCGGAGTCAGTCCTGATTTCACACCAAATCTACAAATGGTAAGTATATAATCGACTTTTGCTGCTTTTGTGACCGCAAATCTGCGTTTACCACTAATTTATCTTGCGGTTGCCATTTATTTCAGTTGTTCGGTGAAATCGTAATGCTCGCCAGCGCATCCGTTTCCGGTCTTTATTATCGTATCATGTCGGATGCTGCACACAAACGTACCGTCGATGGCACACGGACAGGCATTGAGCAGAGGGTTAAATTGGAATGTGAACGAGAACAACAGGAGCAACTGTTGCTCAGTGTAATCCCAGCGTATATTGCAGCTGAAGTGAGTTGGCTCATTGTTATTCTGGCAATTAGGAAAAAACAAATACACAAAATTAAACACGTTTTACATGCTTTCCATCTCTTGTTCATCTCTATTCTCCTACAGGTGAAACGTAGTATAATGCTGAAAATGGCCGACGCATGCCAAAGAGCTGGCGGTCAGTCTACCACATCGGCCACACGATTCCACGAGTTGCATGTCCAACGGCATAACAATGTGTCGATATTGTATGCGGACATTGTGAATTTCACTCCGCTTTCCGAGCAGCTCTCGGCGAGTGATTTGGTTAAAACACTGAATGACCTTTTCGGTCGTTTCGATCAAATTGCCCAAGTGAGTACATACACATAAATATCGTTTGTAAGCTGTGTCCACCGTTCATCATTGCATCAGAATATCCTTTCAATGTATTTCCATATACTCGTATACCATCCCCTAACAGGAGAACCAGTGTTTACGCATTAAAATTCTTGGTGATTGCTACTACTGCGTGTCGGGACTACCAATTTCGAGGCCACAGCATGCTTTCAATTGTGTCAACATGGGTCTGCAAATGATCGATGCTATTCGGTAAGCGACATTTTAACGTCCTGCTGGACATGATTAATTCGATGTAAGAGTTATCGTGATTTTATCTGTGTACACCTTTTTAATGTAAATTTGAGTTTCAAACAAATAACCATTTAATAAGTGAGGAGGAAAGGGTAAGGGTTAAATTGTCTATGTAGTAAAAATTGATAAAATTGTTATGACTTTGAATTTCAAAATAAAGCGTTGATGAAAACACGCAGCAAAGCCCGCTGACAATCAATATTGCTTCGGTATAAGTGATGATTATAGGATGATGATAAGTTGATGATAGAATGATTATAGATATAAATTATAGGTTTATTATACCGGATGACTGACATGAAGTGTTACCAACTTCAGACTGTCATTGCAATATCGCCGGATATTATTCGGAAGTTGAAAGCCAAATTGGCTCGGAATCCGGCCGTAGCGGCAGAAAAATGGCTCGTGAGGCGAACATTTCGCTCGAACGGATGCAGCACATATTGAAAGATATGGACTAAAGGCCTTGAAATTCCAAAAAACGCATGAACTCACCGATGCTTAAAAAAAAGTTAGAGTGGAAAGAGCAAAGGAGTTGTTAGTTTGTACGAAAGTGGCGATTTGCCGAATTTGGTTGTCTCCTATGAGTCACCGTTCGTTATTGAACAATATGTGAACAAGCAAAACGACCGGATTTACTTGCCCGGCCGTTCTATTGAAAATTTGGACCAATGGATTTCCACTCGAAACCAAGCGCCACCGATGGTGATGGTTTGAGCCGCCGTAACGGCCGAAAGCCGTTCACCGCTCGTTTTTTTGAGCTTGGCATCAAGATAAATGCTCAAATTTATCGGGATCATGTGTTGGAGGGAGCGTTGAAGCCTTGGGCACAAAAACATTTCGGCCGCATAGCCTGGACATTTCAACAGGACTCGGCGCCGAGTCATAAAGCGCGCGTCAATCAAGATTGGCTGAGAAACAACGTTCCGCGGTTAATTTCCACTGCCCAATGGCCATCAAATTCACCGGATGCAAATCCGCTAGATTTCTCGATTTGGGGTATTTTGAAGAGCAAGGTTGGGACAAGAAAATACCAAAGTGTCGATCATCTCAAGCAAGCGCTTCGCCGGGAATGGGCCAATATACCGCAGACCCACTTTCGTGCTGCATGCAATAGCTTTGTCGGCCGTTTGAAGGCCATAATCGCGGCTAAGGGTGGCCAAATCAAAAATCACGGAATGCAACTCAATTCGCCGTTCGGATTCGGCATTAAATTGTCCGCCTTGCTTCCGACGTGTGAGAGAGGGAATGGTCACAGAGTTGATTACAAAATACGTCTGCTCACTCACTAGAGATGATTTTGGCAGATGACAAGGCGACCACCTCTCCTAGCACGTAAGCAGCATGCTGGTCTGGCTGCCGGGTAAAGGAGGAGGGTCTGGGGTAACGGGGCAACCCTATCATCAGTAAATAGTGTAGAGGAGTAAATTTGGAGCTAATTTTGATATCCAACGTGCCAAGCTACTTTCTGAAATTCTTAGGTCTATATTCGATCAGATTAAAAGCCCTTGTTAGTCAGTCAGTCAGTCAGGTAAATATATAAGAAAATAATTTGAAAGGCTACTCAAGAAGTTATACTTTGGTCACGTGCACATCACTATTCATGCCCCCTTTTTCTGTTATGTAGTCGGTGCTTCTCCTATACTTCCAATCACAGTTTATGAATTGCGTGCTCGCAGAAGAATTTTCCCCAAACTATTCCACTATGAAGGTTTCCCTCTTCAATTGATCTAATTGCAATGTTGGGGTTAAATAACACCAACCGTACGCCTACTTCATCACCTAACCTACGCAGAGGATTTCCAATAGCAACTTCTCCGCAATGACTATAACACAAATGAACAATTCAAGTGCACAGATTTCATTTTCTAAATACGTACGCACCAGTGTATATAAAACAATTTTATTAATCGTAAATGGAATATACGATTCTTTTATTACTGATAATAATGAGCAAAAGAAAGCTTTGATTGCGATGATAGCAAGAAATACTACATCAATTGCAATTTATCAGAATCTCAAACAATTCCGGAATTGTTTCCTTTTCTTACGAAATTCCTTGAGATAAAGAAAGAAGGTGGAATCGTCTATACAAGTGTTATGTACAATAATATTTCGAAATAAAATAATATATGTACGTAGGAAACTTACTCGCAGTGTTCGCACATAAAAACTCATTTCACCCTTAGGTGCTTGTAAATCGCACAGAACGAGTAATAACGAGCTTGATATAGAAGGTAGTATTCATTTATACAGGGTGGACCGGCTTGGTTTTCTAATCCCAACGGAATAAATTTATCTAATACACGTAGTGTGTTGATTGTTCTTTAACCAGTAATACACCAAAACCTCGACTTTCCTTTCCCATTTATTTTGTTTTCAGTGGGTGTTGAAAACAGACCTACTAACTATACTCTTTTTTACTCATAATTAGTCAAGGAATCAACACTTTAATGGATTAGCATCCCAAACCAAACCACCCTGTATGTACACTAAGCTAAAAAATTGTGGCGCACATCGAAATTTTTGAATACCTTCAACTATGTTGTAACTAAAACGTATTTTTTTAGCTTAGTTTCTCTGTTTATAGCGAGCCCGAAGGGCGAAGCTAATAATCGGAGGACAAGAAAATTTCTTCGGCGTGGGCGTGTACATTTGTCAGTTTACACGCTTATCAGTTTGTTAACTCGTATATCTCGGCTTTTATGAGACTTGTTTTAAAACAATTGCTTAGTGTACGGCTTGCGAATGCGTATTTTTGTTATTCCTAGGGGTAGTTAATGGGAAACTGAGAAAAATACTCAATCTACACATCGCTATCGATTTTTTTTAAGTCTAAAGGTATGCAAAGTTAAATGTGGTTTTTACAGTCCATTTCAGAGATTGCTTATGACTGAGAGAGCTACATTTAACGTTGCATACTATTAGGCTTTAATAATGTGTGAGTGGAGAAACTAGTCTTTTATAAAATTAGTTCGTGTGTGTGTGGCCGCTCATATAGCGAAAAACTTCAGCAGCATTTACCGATTCCAAAAAAATATAAGTTCACGAAGCGTCAATCTAACATATGGAGTAAATATGGCTTCGATACGTCCTCTGGTTTAGGCGTGAAGACGTATTTTATACCGGATGACATCTCGATTCCAGCGCCACCTACCAGATCCAAAATGAACATAAACTAATCGGAGCACCAAACGAACTTATGTTGTGAATATGGCTTTGATACGGCCAGTGGTTTAAACGTGATGATGCAGAATGACATTTTTAAAAATATCTCGACAGAAAGCCACCTACCGGGATAAAAAATGGACGAACATTCAGAAGCACCAATCGAACATGCGGTGTGAATATGGCTTTAATATGTGTGATTTAAGCGTGATGCTATAACAACGATATGCACCAACACCCCAAACCACATTTTCGTCAATATATAGTTACGAAAAGTAGTTGGTAGCGCAGATAATGGAATTCGAATCCTAAGATAAATCGCAATGTAAATACTGAATACTAAAAATAGTCACTGAATTAGAACTAAGCCCTTTTGAATAGCACACTTTTAGGCTGTAAGATTTATTAGATTATTTGAAATATAACAGACTATAAGTTTAAATCAATATGTACTGGTCAAAAATGTAGTCAAACCGGTTTGTGCAGTCTGCCCGGTTTTTGTGTAAGTACATGATTGCACATGTAATTTATTTTAAGAAGATGACTCAATACATATGAGTATGGTTTTAGTTGCAAATAAGGGAAGTTGCCACAATTTTCTGGATATTTCTGTCTGTGGGATTGGAAGTTTCTGTTAGTTATTTGGAATTGAACTAAAAATGAAAAAGTTTTTGTAAAGAAATACTGCTACCACCTAAGGGAATTATAGTGAAATACAACTGTTATAATAAGTGTTTTTGTGTATATATAAAGTTATCACCAATATAAATTGTGAACTTGTATTATTTTTTACTGTTTCTTCATTAAAGTTGTAATTTATAATAAGCTCGTGTTGTGTTTTGTTTGCAAAATCCTTTACCAACTCGAAAGAGTTTGAAAGAGTTTCAAACAAACATAAGGTGTGAGTATTGCTTTGATACGTCCAGTGGTTTAGCCAATTGAAAGTGCAAACTAAACTTTTTATATAAAAGAATAGAAGTCATGTATAAACATATATAGGTACAACATATAAATAGATTTACGTATGTTATCTAACCTTAATGGGATTTTCAACTGCAAATGATTTGTTGAAATTTATTACCGTCACCGTATTTATCTTTGGGTTAAGAAAGTTGTCCTGTTGTAGTTAAGGGTAGATAGCAAAGTACACTGCATAAGGGACATTTCACACAATCAAGATACGTGAACCTTTAATTATTATTATTGTTGAATTTTTGTCTGTTAAAGAAAACACGCACTTGGAATTACTTTGTCGCGGTTAAAGTCAATTATGGGTTACAGTTTAACCGTCAACCGTTAAATTAATATAACTGAGTTGTGCGTGTTCCCCATAATTGCTATGTTAATCCCAGATCAGCAATAAACATAAAATTTCTATAGGTGGTAATAAAAGTTTTAAAAGGTCGTCAAGCTATTGTGTCTATTTGGGAAATATAGAAATAGAAAACCGAAGCCACAAGCTATTATATTATCTCACGCGCCATGACATTTATGGCTTAATTTTATTGTTGTTTTAGGTAAATTTATTTTTCTCTTACACTTTAACTTCTTGACTTGCAGACATGTGCGTGAAGCAACCGGAATAAATGTCGATATGCGAATCGGCATTCACACTGGCAATGTCCTTTGTGGCGTCCTTGGTCTAAGGAAATGGCAATTTGATGTATGGAGTGATGACGTTACATTGGCAAATCATATGGAAAGTGGTGGGGTTGCTGGGTAAGTAGGATATAAATTAACAATCGCGATTGTCTAAGAAATACAGGAACTACCACACAAAAAAATTCGTTAGCAATAAATTGTTCCTATATTTTTGGAGGTTTTTTTTTATAGAAAGTTGGCCAAAGTTGAGCTGGTTTAACATTGGTATCATTTGAAAGCTTTCCCTATAAGCTAAAAATGGTATGACTTAGTCTAACAGTATTGTTGTGTAGTTGAAAGGGAAAAAGGACAAATTGAGGATTTAGTATGAAGCAGATATAATTTGCCAGAGCTCCACTTTTTTTCCAATACATCAATTGATGTACAATCAACAAGAACTCCTGCAAAATGCTCTCAACGAACTAACAAATTGAGCAGATCGCTGCGGTTTAGGAGTAAACCCACACAAAACTGAACTTGTCCCCTTTAGTAGGAAATACAAAATCCCACATGTTGACCCTCCTTCTATTAAAAGTACAAGCTTAACATTCTCCGATAAAACCAAGTATTTGGGTCTTATTTTGGTTAGGAAGCTTATTCTTAGCTGGAAACCTAACATACAAAATAGAGTTCATAAAGCCACAGTGGCACCCTTCTCATGCAAAAAAATCGTTGGTAGAAGATGGGGTCTTCAACCCCATATAACCCATTGGCTATATATAGCGGTAGTAAGACCTACTCTTATACTCTTGGTGGACTGCCTTCAATAAGAAAGTAAATCTAGACAAATTAAGCAAAGTCCAAAGATCAGTTAGTCTATGTATGAGCAACTCCCCTTGGCTAGCTCGGCTATTCGCCTCAAGGCTATCACCCAGGGGACTAGAAAAAGGCGCTTACCTAATGAAAACATTAATTTGTACACAGACGGTCTTCTCAAAAAAGCTAAAGGTTAGCCTCTCTTTTCGTCTTCCTAACCACTGTAATGTTTTCCAGGCTGAAATTATGGCGGTAAGTGAAACCTTATCTTAACTGAAATCAGCCCCTACAAATTCAATCCTAGCCCTAACTGCCGATCATCTCTAGTGAAGATGGCGGAGCAGCTCAATATCCACATGTGTTCGGTGCCGGGGCATAGAGGCATTCCGGAAAACTGTATGGCTGACAAACTCGGAACTAATCTACCCATCTTACCTAAATATGGTTCTCTAGGCATACCAATCGCTACAGGCAAACTCATGTTAAAGTGGGCTGCTATTGAAAAAACTAATCGTATGTTGTCAAACGATACAACTTGAATAGCGACAAATCAGATCAGACCCAAGTTGGATCCGAAACGCTGCAAGTGTTTGATCTCTCAAAAAATATCGCACGACGGTGCTTTTGTAGGTGCCATTACGGGACACTGTCTCATAGGCAAGCATGCAGCAAGACTCGGAGTCTTCTTGAATGAATTCTGCAGAAGCTGCATGGATGAGGAGAAGGAGCAGACCATTATCCATCTTCTTTGTACTTGTCCAGCCCTCTCCTAGAAACGTAAACTCCATATGGGAGCTTTCTTCTGCGACGACACTAATATAATAATAATTCATACGAAGCACTAATTGGCTCAACGAGTAGGTGGAGGGAAATTTTCCTGATTCGTGTGGTATCACAATGGACCATTGCTGGTCTAAGTGTGTCGGATTCACTTACAGCCACCTTAACCTAACCTAGCCTAATCTGGTCGTCATCAAGCTTCTCAAACACATGTTCTTCGGATATGTAGGTTGTCTTGCTGTCAGTGCTAACCCTTAAATATTTTTCTATGCTTCTGTCTTCAGGGTATACAATTTTTTGAAGAAGATGGAGAGGAGCGTTCTTTCTGTGAGCAGTACGATCTCATTCTTTTATATTGCCAGCTGAAGTCTGTTTTCCTTCACGGTTGACCTCCCTTATTTTCACATTAGTGAGCCCTTAATAGCTTTACTTTAGGCTGTCAGTTACATCTCTCCTGGCCTCACGTTCTACTTTTTATTTTATTTTGTTCTCTCGAGATCTAAAGCCCAAAAAGGAGTTTAACTAATACTTGCGGCTAATCTTAAAACCTTCTAGAACCATATTTCAGTAAACTTATTGCAACAGTTTAGGCAACTATAAATCTATAATCTGTGGGCGCCGTGGCCGCCTAGTGGTTAGTGCATAGACATCTGAGCAGCAGGTTCGAGGTTCGAATCCTAAAAACACAAAAAGTGTACAACACGAATGGTCGCGAGAAGCTAGGCTTTAGACCACAACGGTATGTCGCGCGAAATATTATAATTGTTATTAACTTTAATCAGCTACTTTTGATTTTTAAAGTTACGTTATATTTTTGAGCAACAAAATAATTTTCGCCATTATAATCCTCCCTCTGATCTTCTCCTCTCTTCACCTTCTTTAGTCGAGTACACATAACAAAACAGACAATGCAATTTCTCGACAATAAGTTTGAAGTGGAAGAAGGAAATGGAGGTTCTCGAGATTCCTATTTGGAGGATCATAAAATCGAAACGTATCTGATAACACCGCCCAAAGTAAGTCGACTTAAGCCTTTAAAAAACTATTTATCTTAAATTTAATTGATTTCTAAGTAAAACCCACTTTAAACAGAAACCTACAAAAGTAAACAGTGCTCCGAGAATAAATGAAAACAACTGTAGCGCGTATCGTTCTGGTGCCATGCAACAGAAGTGCTTAAAGGCTGAAGCGTCGTCTGTTTCGCTTCCTGATCAAATGCTCGTAATATCCGCTGCTGGCCAAGATGACACCCAGCACAGGTTATCGCCAATAAGTGCACAAGACCTATCACCAATCAACCCATCGCTAGGTGGGCCAACTTTATCAATCAAGGAAATGTCCGAAGAGGAGGAAGCCGAAGAGTCGGACATGCTTCGAGGAGATAAAGGAGAGTGTAGAAATGCCAACGGAAACGGTGAAACACCATCCAACATTGAAAAGTCCTCTCTGTCATTGCCAAACGAAGATGTCGTGAGTGCTAGTGGCAGTGAGAGTGGAGGCTCAACTGGTGTTGTTGCTGCTGCTGCTGCTGTTAGTTCCACTGGTGATTGTACAGCACCCCCAGTCAGTCTAATAGTTACAGATGTTCCAGAAAAAGGACGACGAAAACTTTCTGTTCAAGGTAGGCGGCGGCGGTATGGATGGATGAATATTTATTACACTTATTGTTGTTATTGTTGCTTCTAAAAACTTTTTAACTCTTATTGACCCTTTGAATATTTAATATGACCAACCAAAGGACTTATGTCCTTTGCCGACAGACGGCGTTCATCTGGAGCTTTCATAGAGGGTAGAAAACTTTCGATTCATAGTGGGGATAGTTTTCGAAATCACTCCGGTAAGTAAATTTATGAAGAAGCTCTCAAGCATTAACTATACTATGTAGAATGAACAATGAACGATTGCAAGGGGACAAAATTAATTATGAAGTTTTAATTAAACAAATGTGAAGTATGTACATTCTCCTCGTAAACTTTGTTTACTGTAAAGTATTTGACTGTCGTTCGTTACAATCTTACAAATTTCTCGATTTGAACACAGAAACTGCTTGAACCAGATACAGATACAAAGTCTTTGTAATCCTACACAGACTTTCTCTGCAATTCTACCTGACAGCAAATCCTTAGTAGCACTTTGAAAAAAAAAACACAAAAAAAAATGTTGGGCTGATGTACCAATGCTAGTGCTCTACCCGCATTTGGGTAGTAAACCACCAGCCACTTCGTAGGTCAAGCCCAGAAGATACTATGTCCTCAACCAAAAGTTGGCACAGACTCAGCTAACCTCCAAGGAGATCAACCTCATCCGGTGGGCTTAAACCAACTTCCGTAGTACCAACGCGACCTTGGAGAGATCTGACATCAGTAAAGGAAATTATCGATCTAAAATGGAAGCAGGGCCTCAGTTCGTTCAGTATGAGTTCTTGGGCGAAGCAAAGCTAACCCAGGTATCACATCATCCGGAACCTTGAACCGAATCATTTGTAAATATGATAGCATGCTGTCCTATTCCGTCTTGGATAGAAACTATCCCAGGTACATCACGGATTGCATTTGTACGACTAGGCTGCTAAATACGAAGTACACTTCTAGACATTTTAAGTACTAGCAGCCTTGCCTAGAAACTAAAACTAGCTTTTCCCAGGCGCTCCGCCACCCGCACACATGAATCCCTGCCTTGCCTTGGCAGGGGTGTACGGTTGTCTAAGCCTTAAAAAAGCGCCATCTCGACCGTATTCGCACTATGTGGTTTACCGAAGTTTCAGCTCAATCAGCTGTCTAGTTTTTGAGTTTTAGTGTCGTATTACGACAACCAACGGCACCAACGGAAATTCATTTTTATATACATAGATTATAGTTCCTACAAAGCAGCGCAGCACATAGCACACATTTATTATGATGCAGCTGTATGGCGTGATGTTCGCAGCACACAGCAGACAGTCATTATGATGTGTGTCCGTTTTTTCATCGACTTTAGTTATTTAGTTACAAAATTGGCCCCTTTATTCAAGCGGGATTATATATAGCCTATGTTCACCCTGAAAGTCTATCCTAAATACTGGTGAAAAAACCATTAAAGCATTAAAACCCTACGCACACCACATGGGGTGAAAATAGACCCCAACTCCTATACGATTAATTTCTCGTAATTAACCAAAGAATTATCCCTTTAAGCCTTCGCCACCTAAGCGGATACAGCCTAATTTCAGAAAGGTCATTGCTTCCTAAGCCGTCTTCATTTCAGCCTGATAAACGCTGCCGGGAGTCGAACGGAGGGGTGTATGGTCCGGTCCGTCCATTTTAACATCATTGCATCAATTTCCTGAGGCGAGACATCACTCCATATTGCTCACTGGAGGGGTGTATGGTCCGGGAATTATTGCTAAAGCATAGCACCGGCAGTGTATAGTCTATGTTCGCCAGTTCTACCTTCAGAAAATTGTTAATTGTCAAGTGTCCACTTTGAATACATTTCCACTGACCTGTTACTGACAGTCGTGCAGCGCAGACGGCTCTCTGCCTGCCATATATTGCTGACGAAGTAAGCTAAAATTACGTAAAATTTTATGTTTAGGCCCCAGGTTCTGCCGTACAGACGTATACTGGTCTCAAAAAGCTATAGCATAAGCACGAAAAACCTATTCATCCAGTCATTCGTCTAGTAGAAAAAGACATAACTTGAATTAAATACATGCGGACGGACGCTACGACGATAATATTACGAGTGTATTGACATTGATATTGTATCATCATCATCATCATCATATTTGGCTCTGCAACCGGTGTACGGTCCTGGCCTCCTCTTTTTTTCTCTTCAAGATGTCGAAACCGCGGTAACGCTCGTAGATCTCATCACTATAGAGTCTCCGGAATCAACCTTCCTCAGATACGTGGCCAACAATTCTCCGTACGACTTTTCTCTCGAACGCGGCTAAGAGGTCCTAATGCTTTTTGCTAAGCACCCTAGTGTCGGATCCATATGTAAGTACTGGTATGACCATTGTCTTATATACCAGCAGCTTGGATGCTATGGTTAACTTCCTGGATTTGAAGAGTCTTGACAGACTATAGTAGGCTTTGTTGGTTTTAAGCAACCGTGCGCGTATTTCTGGTTCCATGCTGTTATCCACTGCTACAGTTGACCCGAGGTAGTTAAAGGATTGCATTACTTCAAATTCGCGCTCCACTATTTTAATTGAGGGAGCAATGTTGGATCTTCTACTCGCATACGTGGCAACCATGTACTTTTTTTTGCCAGATCAGATATTGTATACTAATAGTTATTGTGATATTGTCCAAACAAATATACTCGTATATAGTAATAATTCGAGCAAACCTCGTTATAAAGTCACTTTAATTATTTCTGTGTTATTTTTACCCTAGGTGGGCATATGATACGTTCAAGGCCATCATCAAAAATGACCAAATATGTTGAGTGCTGGGGAGCAGACAAACCATTTGCCAATATTGCAGAGTCGAAATTAGCAAAGAACATCGGTTTGGCTGTCAGTTCATTGTTTTTAATCACAATGATTACTATAAATTGTATAATTAACGTTAATTAATTTACATTTCAGAGCATCGCTATGATCGAATCAAATTTACTTCCACCCGAGAGAAAATGCTTCACCTTCAATTTTTTTGGCCCACCAACCGAACTGAAACCATTCACAATGTGGTACCGAAGTTCCCCACTGGAGGCAATGTATCGCGCTCAACCAGATCCACAATTTCGCTTTGACTTGATATGCGCATTTATTCTGTTCCTATCGATTGCGCTCGTTCAGATGATTGTTTTTGAATTGTAAGTCAATAGGATGATCTTGAGGGTGTTCCTACTTTCCTGTATTTCTTTGCAGGAGTGTCGTGCTTATTGGATCACTGGCGGCTAGTTTTATCTCGATAGCGCTGTTCCTCTATTTGAGCAACATTCAAATGAGCGAGTCTTCAGTGTCGGCGACTACCGTCAGCAATGGTCCTGGACAAGTTGTCGCTAGCAGTCGTTTCATCCGATTGGCTATATTTTTTGTTGTAAATATTTTGATATCGTCGTGTGCGATATTTAGTGTGGTGAGTGCGTGTTAGGAGACACATATGGAATTACATTGAATTCTATCTCTTCCCCAACTTAAGATTAATTTCTCAGATGACTCTGTTCTGGATTTTGTGAATACCTCCTTGTCTAATGACACAACAACCGCAGCAAAAGCATATTCCATGCTACCAGAAACTGGACCCGCCTATCTCTTCTGTTGTGCTATAAGTTTGGCAGCGATATCCGCCTTCCTGCGATCTGGATTCATTTTGAAACTCATCATAATGCTGACTGCTGCTATTTGCCAAGTTGTCACCTTAAAGTACACTGATCTTTTTACACAATACAATCTGTTGAATCCGGATTACTCGTAAGTTGGAGGAGACTTAAAAATAGTGGTAATTTTTTTTCTAGCGACTCTTGTAGGCTTCCACTGGAGATGAAGGGTCTCTTTTTGTTATGGCTCATCACCGGCGTTTTGCATATACTCGACCGTCAGGGTGAATATGTGGCGCGTACAGATTTCCTATGGAAGGCTAAGCTGAAAGTAGAACAGGAAGAAGTTGAAACTATGCGTGGAATTAATAAAGTCAGATTGTATTTCTATGTAACGATATTGTTCATTAACGTATTCTTTACAGATTCTTCTCGAGAACATTCTACCAGCTCATGTTGCCACACATTTTCTTCATCAGGATCGATCAGCTGAACTATACCATGAGAGTTATTCGTGTGTTGCTGTGATGTTTGCATCAATTCCCAACTACAAGGAATTCTACGATGAGACCGATGTAAATAAACAAGGACTGGAATGTCTGAGGCTGTTGAATGAAATTATTTGTGATTTTGACAAGGTTTGCAAGGGACATACGAGTACATGCAGAAGCACATATTTTATATAATATTTTTTCCATAGCTTCTGCTTAAACCGAAATTCAGTGGAATCGAAAAAATCAAAACTATCGCCAGTACGTATATGTGTGCGTCAGGTTTACGGCCAGGAAAAGAAGATGGTGCAACGGTATGTATAGAGGGTTTTGCTTTCGTGAGTTAGGGACAGCCTTTTCTTATCCAGATCATAGATATTTGTTTATAGTTACAATAAAGGCTGCAAACCAGTTTTTCAAAACAAAAAACAAATCAATTGCGCACACCTATCCCTTGCACGTCATCCTCTAAGTTTCTTTACTGCGATGTCTCTCTGAGATATATTCGAAGACTCTACGGGCCGAAGCGTTAAGGTCCATTCGCTCTACATCTCAAAGCCATCTCAAACTTCTATATGTTCGTAGTTTCTTGAATAGGACGAATTGAAAGAATTGTTCTCTCGAAACGAATAAGGAAGCTGTCTTCGTCATAATTCCAGGTATAAAGTAATTTTGGCTGTAAGCGTTCAGGTTCATTCTGCCTGGCAGCTAAATGCTGATCTGGATCTTCTCTTTTTTATAGACAGGTTTCTTTCGGGTCTTGTAGCTTTGGCTTCGGAAAAACCGGTGCTCTTCTCGCTTTCTTTTTTCGCAAAGCTTACAAGCAGCTCTCGTTCTTTTTTGTAGTGCGGCTAAGTTTGCCCCTGTTGTGCTGAATGCGCCTGCCTGCATTCGTCATTAAACCAAGGGTTTCGTTGCGGAGGTCGGGTGGAAACTAAAACATCAGTAGCGGCGTCTCTGATGGCTTATTGGCAGGTTATTAGCACTTGATGCTAACTGCAAAGAAATTATCATGTGTCTGTGGAATGACACTGCTGCTTCCCCCGCTTCTGCTTCTGAGGCGAAGTTTTTAATATAATTACATTTGTTACGTCTTACACTATGCTGCACTTCTCTCATTTTTCTTCGATACAGGGACTCTAGCTCGATCCTCGTCGCTATGCTGTGATATCTACAATACGAGCTTTAAGTAGCTTACGTTCTTCAATCCGCCTCCAGGTATTTTCGGTAAGCCACGTGCTTTGCCTTGTCTAGCTTCTACCAACAATACTTTCAGCTCCAGATGTGAAAACAATTTTCACAGCTTTCCAATGTTCTTGGATGGTTGTCGGCAGTGAGCTGCTGATTGCTTCCACTCCATGCGATAAATGATCCCTTAATTGTTGGCGTCTTAGGGTATCTTTAGCCGTTCGATGTTATAACTAGGCATTCAGATTTGTGGAGTGTAGTACGTAACTGGACAGTAGCTACAGTAAGGTGATGATCCCGTACCATACCCATGTCGGCTCCTCGTCTGTTTCGGACGTCTAAGATGGTCGATTTGGTTGGATGATGATTGCCTGTCAGTTGACACCCAGCTGACTTTGTGGCAGGTCTTATGCTCAAACAAGGTGCCTTCTATGTAAAAGTGGTTTTTGTTGCAGAAATTAACAAATCTTTCACCATATTCACTTCGTTCGCCGAGGCCGTGCTTCCCAATCACATGTCTGCGTCAGTCGTTGTCATTGCCTACCTTGGCATTCAAATTCCCCCATCACGTTGACGATAAACAGCGCTTAGCTGATTGTAGAAGTTGGCCTTTTCATCCTTAGTCGAGGGATTTGTTGGGGCGTAACACTGTATGATAGTGACGCGCCGTACTCTAGGCCGAAATCTGGCCGATAAGATCCTATCACCATGTGGTAGCCAGGAAATTAGGCCTCTGCGTGCTGTTGTCGTTAGCAGCAGACCCACTCCAGATTCACGGGGCCTGGCGGAGGGTTTGCCGGAGTAGAGTAGCACAGTGTTACAGGTTGGGGATTGGCACTCTCCCGCGTCGAAACATCTTACTTTACTCACTCGCAGTATGTCCAAATTATATCGAAGAAACTCACATTCAAGTTGAAGAAATCTGGCATTTTGAAGTCCTTCACTCCCCGAGTCAAGGAGCGTCCTCACATTCCAGAAACCAATCTTAGTCCGTCCGCTGACGAAATTGACTGTTTCATACACTATAACCTATAGCTTCGAAAGTAGCCGTTACACACACTAGTGAGTTAACATATAAAATACTTTTTTTATTTACTGCAGTCACATCGAACACACATTCCCAGGGGCTTGCACCGCCCTTATATTGCTAGGCTTAGCACAGCGTGTGCGTTAGGGGCCTAAGATAAGCTAGGCTAGATGAATGCATATTAACAAAGTTTTCTTTATAACACCTTTGTGAAAAAAGGCTGCAGCATCAATGACATTAAGTTGAAATGGATAAAAAGGCTCACCAGTAGTAGAGTAGTAATAGTTAGTGGTATATGTTGTAAAAAGATTTCTTTGTAGTCTTTGAAAATGTATATTTATTCTTAAAAAAAATTTTTTTTTATTCCATTAACGCAGCTGATGCGAAACTTCGCGGTAAGTAGTAAGGCCAATAAGAAAGACAGAATTTATTTCCACAAAATACTTTTTTTTTGCCAACAGAAGAATTCATTCTTTAATAAAATTAGCATAATCTAAATTTGAACCACCCCACAATTTTATGTTAAACCTTTCTTTTCTATTCTGCATTTGTCGCCCGCCCTTTCGTCTTGCAAACTTGTACTCGTATACAGGATGAGAAACGCACCGAAGAGCACAATGTTGTTATCCTTGTGGAATTTGCCATTGCTTTGATGTCCATACTGGATTCAATCAATCGAGAATCATTTCAACGTTTTCGCCTGCGTATTGGCTTGAATCACGGTCCAGTTATAGCCGGAGTAATTGGTGCACAGAAACCGCAATACGACATTTGGAGTAATACGGTGAATGTGGCATCAAGAATGGACTCGTGTGGTGTTATGGGGCGATTACAGGTACGTAATATAGAAGTTGTTGTATATTAAAGTAAGCCCTTGTCATTTTGCCTTACACAGACAACGGAAAATACAGCGAAAATCCTTATGGCCGCCGGATACGCATGCGAAAATCGTGGACCCATCTATGTCAAAGGGAAAGGCAATCTTGTCACATATTTCGTAAAGACACCGTTCGACGAGAAACTGTAACTGAGGAACCAATACGAGTAGAACTGCATTGACTCACATTAACTCATTAACTTAGAAATACCACTCACTCGTTGTTACCTACTAACTACTACTACTACTACTACGAGTAGGTACACACGTACCGAGTGCAATGTAAATGTAAACACGAGAGCGAGTGTTCTCCTCCCAAAACATAAGCATTTTAAACAATTAAAGAGCATTTAACATTCACATATTGATTGTACATTTTGTTATTGTGTATTTCACTAATACATGCATAAATATAAAACCAAAGCCATTTCACAGCTGTAAGGATTTTAATACTATGTCCTTATGCTATTCGCAGTAATGTATAAAATCCAAAAAATATCAAAAAAGAATGAAAAAAGCAACCAACATATATAGAAAGTAATTAAATTATTTAGAAAAAAAGTTAAAATACCAATAGTCATATTAACAAGAATGTCTTGATTGTTTCTAATTATTGTTATTTTATGGTAACTAAATGTTATTTATTGATTTTCACAATTTAAATTGTTTCTCCTGTTAGGTTAATCCGTCTTTTTGCAGTGAATCTAAAAATGTAAATCCTTTTGTTTTTGTTATTCTAATTGTAATTTTAAATAAATTATATATATTTTTACAAACTACATACTTATATTGTGTTTAACTAACTTCTACGCCATTTTCCCACCGAAACGGCTGCCTGTTCACATGACAACCTAGATGTTCTGTCTTAAGTAGCTCTTGTCGATCTAAAAGTCAGGCCACGCGGGTCTCCTAAATTTTACGCCGTTCTTCCACACCGAAGCCTGTTGGAAAGGGCTGTTTCTTCACATGCCAACCTAGATGTTCTGTCTTAAGTAGCTCTTGTCGATCTAAAAGTCAGGCCACGCGGGTCTCCTAAATTTTACGCCGTTCTTCCACACCGAAGCCTGTTGGAAAGGGCTGTTTCTTCACATGCCAACCTAGATGTTCTGTCTTAAGTAGCTCTTGTAGATCTAAAAGTCACGCCACGCGGGTCTCCTAAATTTTACGCCATTCTTCCACACCGAAGCCTGTTGGAAAGGGCTGTTTCTTCACATGCCAACCTAGATGTTCTGTCTTAAGAAGCTCTGGTAGATCTAAAAGTCAGGCCACGCGGGTCTCCTAACTTTTACGCCATTCTTCCACACCGAAGCCTGTTGGAAAGGGCTGTTTCTGCAAATGCTAATCTAGATGTTCTGTCCTTGAAATGTACTGCTTTCAGATCTAAAAACGTTAGATCATCTGCTCATCTGAGAGTTATTATCTGGTTAGACGTGTAGAAAATCGGAGAGAGGTTGGCCAGCCCATTTCCTCGTCTAAGCCCTATGTAGATGTTGACACAATAAAATCTGCTGAATCCAGATCACTCATAAGTTGAAGTAGACAACGCGTGTATTGTCACTTTTCTGCCAGTTCTGGTAACTGATGCCATCGGTGCTGTTGGCACGTTGCTTTGCTGGAATCAGTTGTTTTTGGAACAGACGACTGAAATTGATTAGTCTCGCTCATAACTCCTCCGAGTAGGTCATCAGCCACGTCGATGGCTTCCTTCAGTCTGTCGAGTGATATCTTTGAAGTTTTGCGGTTAATTCTTACTAAAAAATATTTATCCTTCCGGTCTGCTACTTCAAAAGGTCCATTATACGGAGTTTGTAATGGTGTTCGTACCCGCCGTCAACTCTGACGAATACGTGCGTACAATTTGTTAATCCCTTTTGTATAAAGACGTTGCCGGTACCATGCTGAGCAGTAACTGTTGGACGAATTTGACTCAGGTGACGTCGAAACTTCTTAATGAATTCGGTTTCGGTTAAAATTCTTTTACCAGGAGTGAAGAATTCTCCAGGTATTCGAAGAATTGTCCTGAATACAAGCTCGGCAGGCGATGCACTGATGTCTTCTTTATAAGCCCAATAAAATTGTTGGCAAGAGTTTTACCCAATTGTTCGTCTGTTGACACTTTATTGCATTGGTAAGTGTTCTATGCCATCTTTATGGAGAGAAGTAAAATTGGTGTTTTTTAGCCAAAGCCGGCAAATGCTCGCATTTTAGTCCAAAAGACACTGGAAAGACTGATCGGTATCTACATACGCACACGCATTGACAAAACACTCCTATCTATAGATCAGGACGTGTAATGTAAAGGAAAGTCTGTTAACACAGACTGGTACGTTCTATTAAACATTCACCACAAGGAGTACACAATGGAGGTATTCCTAGACATTGAAGGCACTTTTAACAACGTCAACACATCTGCTATTACGGATGTACTGTCGACTTTGAGGGTGGCCGACTCGCTTGGCGAATTGAATATTCTTCTGCTAACAAGTAGGATTGTTAATTCAAAGCCAGAAGATCTGTCTGCAGATGAACCGATGAACCCCACAAGTCCTGTCCCCCCTTCTATGGCTGTGCTGGTATGCTTAAGAGGTGAGGGCTGCAGAGTAATCGCTTATGCGGATGACGTTGCTATTGCCGTCTCAGAAAAATACCCAAATACCTTAAAAGAACACCTGCCAAATGCTCTCAACAAGCTAAATTGTTGGGCAGATCGCTGTGGTTAAGGAGTAAATCTTCACAAAACTGAGCTTGTCCTATTCACCAGGAAACCCTTATTCTATAAAAGGTATAAGCTGAACATTACCTGATAAAGCCAAAGTATTTGGTTCTTACATTGGACAGAAAGCTAAGCTGGAAATCTAAAATACAAGAAAGAGTTCCTAAAGCCACAGTGGCACTCTTCTCATGCAAAAAAGCCATTGGTAGCAGATTGGGTCTTCAACACCATATAACTCATTGGCTATATAGAGCGGTAGTAAGACCTACTCTTCTATACGGTGTGACTGTATGGTGGACTGCCTTAAATAAGAAAGTAAACCTTGACAAATTAAGCAAAGTCCAAAGATCAGCTAGTCCATGTATGAGCGGAGCACTTCGTACAACACCCTCCACCGCATTGGACATTATCTTCGACCTTACACCACTCGATATTTACAGCAGGGAAGTAGCTGCTAGTTCGACTATTCGCCTTAGTGCTACCTACCAGTGGACTAGAAATGAAATCGATCACTCCTCTATCCTAAATTTAGTCAGGACATACATAGAATACACCATTCCGCAACTCCATTTCAACAGAAACTTCCAGGTCATCTTCCCCTCCAGATCATTCTGGGACGAAGACGCTTACTTGGAAGATGAACACATTAATTTTTACACAGACGGGTCAAAAACTGATGACGTAGCCGGCGGAGGTGTTTTCTCAAAAAAGCTAAATTTTAGCCTCTTTTTCCGTCTTCCAAATCACTGGCTGAAGTTATGGCGATCAGTAAAGCCTTGTCTTGGCTGAAGAGAAACGTCATATCCGCTAAGGATATCCGTATATTCTCGGATAGCCAAGCTGCACTTAAATCCCTAGAATCAGTCTCCACAAATTCAATTCTAGCCCTTAACTGCCGATCAACTCTCGTGGAGATGGCGGAGCAGTTCAATATCTACCTGTGTTGGGTGCCGGGGCACAGAGACATTCCGGAAATCGCTACATGTAAATTCTTGTTAAAGCGGGATGCTAAAGTAAAAACTAACTGTAGGTGGTCAAACGGTACAACTTGCATTGCGACAAAAGCAGATCTGGACCAAGCTTGATCCGAAACGCTCTAAGTGTTTGACCTCTCAAAAAAGATCGCACATCGGTGCTATTGTGGATGTCATAACTGGAAACTGTCTCATAGGCAGGCATGCAGCAAGACTTGGAGTCTTCTCTAAGACTTCTGCAGAAGCTGCAGGGATGAGGAGGAGGAGACCATCGTCTATCTTCTCTGTACTTGTCCAATTCCAGACCTCTCCCAAAAGCGTAAACTCCATATGGAAGCTTTCTTTTACAACGACACTAATGATCTCATCAACATTGACAATGGTAGGTAGTCTCCTACGCTTCATACGAAGCTCTAATTGGTTATTCGAGTAAGTAAGTAATGCATCGAAATTTTTCCTGATCCGTGTGGTATCACAATGGACCATTATTGGTCTAAGTGTGTCGGTTTCACTGACAGCCAACTTAACCTAACCATCTAAAGTAAAAACACTTGCTTTATAATATGTTTGTACAAAGTTATTTATATAAATACATAAATAATGTTATTTTGATTATTTTTTACAGTCATACATTTCTTATACATATTTATTTATATTACTGCACTTAAACTTAAGCGAAAATTACTATTAACTATAATTAACTTACTATAGTAAAAAACAATAAACAAAAAAATTTGAAAAACACTTGCTAGTAACACTGCAAGAATAAATCTCTATTTACAGATAATTTAAAAGAAAAATAATATCTTCATGAATGAGGCCAAGAAAATCGCCTGTAACAACCAGTGGGAGGTCAAATATGATGAATGTCGAATGCCTGCCGCGCACACTATACCCATCTATTTTAAATACTTGTACGCATGTAGAACTTAAGAGTAATCGTGATGTTTAGAAATGTGGTAAACAAACTTTTCCAGCGAATAATTCCGAGACGACTGTTATCCAAAGTGCCAACACAAAAAGTATGTATGATATTCCGATTTTGTAGGTATTTGGCAGCTGATACGCCTGTCCACCGATTTCTTCAATATGAAAACCCAACGGGAATATCACAGCAGCCAAGCAAAAAAGAACCATTGCCGTAAATCCTACCCAACGTGCATACGGAATTACATTGCGATCCCAAGTACTGGACGCCAGAAGAATCACTGTTGTTGTTATGCAAATGCAACCGATGAAGATACAAATCAACGCCAGCAGCCATTCTGGTTGCAACTCTGGAGTAAAACAAACTTGCGGACGATTGTACAGTGTCATGCAAGTCCACATTAATCCAAGACGAATGTCTCCTGGAAGAAAGCTATGTTTGAAGAGTATATAAAATAAATGACCGAATTACCTGCATCCTCTGTGACGATCCAATCGGGCATCGCCAAACTGACGATTGCAAAAACGTCAGCTGCCATAAATAATGTTGCGCTTATTGTAGTTAATTTATCCATTTTTAAGGGAATTATCTATTATTCCGGTCTGGTAATTTATTGCTTTTGTTGTTTGTGTTTCCTATAAAAAAAAAATAGACAAAATACTACCTTTATCTTAAGAACAACATCACTAACGTTCATCGATTGGATATTGGATTGCCGATTGTTGAATTTTGACTATTTGACGTTTCTGTTATAATTCTGACATTCTTCTAGTTTGTGACAATAACGAATAGCGTTCAGCGAATCGTTTCATATGTCGCCACGGCAAACGTTTCAAGAGCGTTAACAGCGAGCAGTGCTACCAAATCTTATATTAATTTCGCTTTAACAAACGTTCAGTAGATGGCACCGAATAAAATAACGAACAGTTTTTTGCCAAACAAACGAGTTAAAAAATTATACTTTAAAATTATTTAAAACTGAAACCAATTATTTAAAAATTTAATTTTTAGTAAAGTAATTTCTTTAATCCAAATTAAACAATATATTAAGCGGCTAAACTGCAGTATAACCCACATTGGATTTGGGTTTCCTGAAAGCCCTCATTGTACACTCCCTGAAAACCGCATTTTTTCTTGGCGGTCACGCCCTCTTTTTGTAGGAGGGGCTGTCAAAGTTGTTTTTTTTTCTTCAGAAAAATCCATTTTCCCAAGTGATTTGAAGGTGGTTTGGGGGCTAATTGGTACCATATGAAAGGTAATAAAAATACCTTCCAGTACCAGTGTGCCCATACTTTCCGAAAACGCCTTTTAAAAAGAAGAACTCCTAAATAAATATAAAATAATTGAGCGCATAGTATTTTACAGTGTGCCTATATTTGTAATATAATGAAATATAAATTTATCCACCTTCCGTTAAAATTATACCACGCCCATAAAAACAGTCGGAACGTCCAGATCTAATTTTTACCTTTCATTAATTACCAATATTTAGGCCCACCCACTTTTAACCACGCCTTTTTTTCACCTTTTATATAAAAGACAGTTTTTTGACTCTACAACTGCCGAAGGTGGCTCGATTGGCCTAATATTTAATTTTTATATGGAAGGTATTTTTATTACCTTTCATTCGATACCAATTAACCCCCAAACCTCCTTCAAATCACTTAGGAAATGGATTTTTCTGAAGAAAAAAAAAACTTTGACAGCCCCTCCTACAAAAAGGGGGCGTGACCGCCGCCTTATTTATGCCACCCCCAAAAGTGGTCGGAAGTGGCGTGGTAGGGGCGTGGCTGGGGGCGTAAATTCGCATGCGGGTTATACTGCAGAAACGCCGCATCACAAACTTCACACTGATGTATCTGCCAAACGTCTGACGAGAACGCGTTCATTTTTTGACCAAAGGTATACTTAACTCCACTATAAATGCTGAAAAATGAAAACACATGCGAAGAACTGCGTGCTCTTTGGTTAAAAAAAAAAACAACCCCAAACGTAAAACAGCGCTGCACAACGCACCAGCGGACACAATTATTATAGTATGGCGTGATCTGATGTCGCTAAAAAAATTGTATGGGAGGCCCTCGACCTAAGGGCCCGATTAATACTAGAAAGTGATGTCACCGGAAATACGCATGTGTGCAAAGTTTCAATAAAATGGGGCTTTGGTAAGTGAGTTAAAAATTTATCGCAAAATTTCACGACAAACAAATAAACATAGATAAAGAAATCCACCAGTACGCGTTGATATAAAGATTAATAAATAAAAAAATTCACATTTCATGTTTTAGTATACATATTTTTTTTGTATTTATAAAATAAATATAACATTTTTTTACATTTACGAGTTATTTTTTTTAATAATTATAAAAATTCTTTACTAAGATCTAACTTAAGATACTTTTAAGATATTATATGGCATAAAATAAAGTTTTAAAATTTTTTACATATCCGAGTACATTTATTATTGTTATCATTGTGAATTTTTTTATTAAGATCGATTGGATCGATACGATTATAATTAATTAATTAATTAAACTATGAATTTACAAATTTCGATTTATTTACATTCAGCATTTAGTATAATTTTTTTGTATTTATAAAATAAGGTTTAACATTTTTTTTACATTTACATTTACATTTTTTTAATAATAATAAAAATTCTTATTAAGATCGATTGGATCGATACGATAATAATTAAACATTAAATATTCGAATTTCGATTTATTTACATTTCAGCTTTTAGTATAATTTTTTTAACAACAAGAATATTAAAACATTAAATAATAACACGTATCGTATTGTAAAACACATCTAATATTAAAATAGTAGTAACACTGTTAAGAACTTAATATTAATATTAAACATAAAATATCTTATCGTAGTAATTAAAAAAGTTTTATTTTCATATATTTCATATATCGAAAATACATAGATCAAGGTAATTTTTTAATATTTAAAGTTATTAATATTACTGTTTATTTGTTTAAACATATTTAAACGTTTAACAGGTAATTGAAGAAGTTTTATTGTCAAAGGTTTTTTACCAGGTAACCGGCCGATTCCACTAGCACAATTCCACTAGACACAATTCCACTGGACACAATTCCATTGGCACAATTTAACTTGTATAGATACACGGAAACGCAAATACAGAAATATACATATTAATATTTTATTTGCGAGCGCGAATTACCACCCTAAATGCGTTTGATATTGTGTCTAGTGGAATTGTGCTAGTGGAATTGGCCTAGAATCGTTTTACCCTTTAAAGTTGTAAAATGTTGCCTACTGTTTTAGTCCCGGTGATATTTCAGTTATCATATCTTGTTGGTTGATAGCTACTAGAAAATGGCACTTGGTTTGTACGCCTATGTACATGTTGGAATTCAATTGGAGTTGTTGGTTCTGGGTACATTGACATTGGCATCGGCATCGGCATCGGCATCGGCATCGGCATCGGCATCGGCATCGGCATCGACATCGACATCGACATCGGCATCGGCATCGGCATCGGCATCGGCATCGGCATCGGCATCGGCATCGGCATCGGCATCGGCATAGGCATCGGTGTTGGCATCGGCATCGGTATTGGCATCGGCAACGGCATTGGCATTGCTAATATTTTAGAAAAATGATATTAAGAAGAAATATACATATAAGAAAAAATAAACAACCCATAAAAATTAAGATTCTCTAATTGATACACAAAAATGCACTCCAAAATTTTTACAAAAAGTGTTTCCATCGGAGATACACATGTCTATCGGGCTAATTTTTAAAAATTTATATGGGGCACTTCAAAATTTTTACAGAAAGCGTTGTCCATACGATGATTAAATATGTGTGTATAAAATTTGAAGAAATTCGGGTAAATTTTTAAAAATTTTAATGGGGCCTTCCGTCACCGAGGCACGATCACGCCAAAATGTTTACAAAAAGTGTTGTCCGTCAGAGATACACTCGCGTATAAAATTTTAAGAATATCAGGTATTTTTTTTTTTTATAAAATTTGTTTGGGTGCCCTCCGACCCCGGGGCCCGATCACTTCCAAATTTTTACAAAAAGTGTTTTCCATTGGAGATACACATGTGTATAAAATTTGAAGAAAATCGGGTACTTTTTGTAAAATATTTGTATGTGAGCTTCCCGACCCCGCCGCCCGAGGTGTCCCAAATTGTAATAGAAAATGTTGTCATGGGAGATACACATGTGTGCGAAATTTCAATAAAATCGGGCTTTAGGAAGTGGGTTAAAAATTGATCAAAAGATTTGGTGTGCCAGCCAGCCAGCCACGGGCACTCGAAGTTAATATAGAGAATTAAAAACGATAACAAAGTTAACAAAATGAAAAGTTACCATTTTCCATATCATTTGTTGAGACGAAATATCTTCTCAGAATTTCATCTTCTTCCGTATATCTATTTTGATTAACTCCCAAAAAATTATTATGCAGACTTGTCCAGTACTGGTACTCAGCCTCCTCAAAGTATTGTCGCATTCGCTCCATACTCTCTATGTGTTGTAATGGATGTAATGTTGAATAGAATGTTTGCCTTTCAATTTGGGGTTCGATATCGTATGCAACAGCTGGTGGTGATTCGGTCGTTATGTCCTCGTAGATTCTAATCGGTTCATCTCGTGTCAGATTGCGCTGTTCCTGCCAGTTCGAGAAGTGATCCACCGACATTTCTGCTGAGGCTTGATTGTTGTTTTGAAAGTAATCAGGCGAAGAATGAATATAATGAGAGTGGAATTGATCAGGTGCAATAGAAGCGCTTCTCTGATCTTGTACAGGATATCTAGTTGCATCCAATGTATAATGAGAGTGGAATCGATCAGGTGCAATAGAAGCGCTTCTCTGATCTTGTACAGGATACCTAGTTGCATCCGATGTATAATGAGAGTGGAATCGATCCGGTGCAATAGAAGCGCTTCTCTGATCTTGTACAGGATATCTAGTTGCATCCAATGTATAATGAGAGTGGAATCGATCAGGTGCAATAGAAGCGCTTCTCTGATCTTGTACAGGATACCTAGTTGCATCCGGTGTATTCCAGTATTCATTATTCACACTGATATTTTCCGATTGTGAAAGGTTCCTCTGCAGATCATTTAACGAATTATTTTGTGGTGCAATCCGGGGAATATGGTAATATGGAGAAGACGAAACAGTCGCTGGAGCCTGCGAATATTGTGTAGTATTTGGCAATGGATGTACCGTCGCCTTCTTTGGTAACGTTAAACGCTTCCGACATCGAGGATGAGAAGACGACACTTTTCTCGGTCGCTCAGCTTTCCGGTACGAACGGAGTGACTGCGCAGAACTAGATGCAGGAGCAATATACTGCGGTGCCAGAATAGATTGAGCTGATCTTCCTATTGGTTGCGAAGTGCTTCCAATAGGGTGCTGTTGTAAATTTGATGACGATGAAAATGAATATGCAACTGTTGGAGATCCATCATTTAAATTCGTGGTGGATGTAATGTTTACATCAGCAGGAGTTGATAACTCTGTGCTACGTGGCTCACTGTTGCCGGTTGACACTGATGTGGCGCTTGTTGATGTTGATGAAACAAAACATGGAGCAGGGGTAAGATTTACACTAGAATTATTTATTGATGTTGCAGCTGATGGTGATGTCAAGCTTCTGGTGGTTTGAGTGAGAGCTGATGATGAGGATGGTGACACAAAAGGAACTCCGCTGTGCATTTGGAAATTTCTTGTGGAATTATTTTGTGAAGATGATGGTGAAGATTGGGATAACATTTGTTCGATAATGCCGCCGGATGTCATCATGTTGGTGTTTGACGGCATAGTATTCGAATCAGGAACGGTTGACAATCTGGGTGGCATTTGCATTTTATGGGAACTTGTAGCTGGATTAGCTTCTGACTTTATCGACGACGTTGCAACTGCATTTTCAAAGTAGTTAATGAAAATGTTCACTGTCTGGCTATCAATGTACATTTCCGTATCTTCGGTTTCGGTTCTATTAGTAGGAGAGGTCTGTGTGATTGTTGGAAAACTCCTTGAAGTAGCCGTTGAATTTGAAAGTTCGTGTGATTCGATTACGGCGCTATTAGCAGAAGAGATTGATGTGATTGCTGGGAAACTCCTTGAAATACCCGTCGAACTTAAAAGATCGCTTTCTTCAACTATCACGCAATCATCAGGAGAAGAGATCGGTGTGATTCCGGGGAAACTCCTTGAAGAACCCATCTTACTTGAAAATTGGTGTTCTTCGGCTGCGGTGCTATTAGCAGAAGAGATTGGTGTGATTGCTGCGAAACCACTTGAAATATTCCTTTCTTCAATTATCTCGCAATCAGGAGAAGAGATCCGTGTGATTGCGCAGAAATTCCTATAACTTGAAAATTGCCGTTCTTCGATTACGACGTTATCGGTAGGAAAGATTGGCTTGATTTCGGGAAAACTTCTTAAAATACCCGCTGAAGTTGATGTTCTGTATTCTGTAGCCACGGGCCATTCAGGAGAAGAGATCGGTGTGGTTGCGGGAAAACTCCTTGAAGTACCCGTTGAATTTGAAAAATCGTGTGATTCGATTACGGCGCTATTAGCAGAAGAGATTGATGTAATTGCTGGGAAACTCCTTGAAATACCCGTCGAACTTAAAAGATCGCTTTCTTCAAATATCACGCCATCATCAGGAGAAGAGATCGGTGTGGTTGCGGGGAAACTCCTTGAAGAACCCATCTTACTTGAAAATTGGTGTTCTTCGGCTGCGGTGCTATTAGCAGAAGAGATTGGTGTGATTGCTGCGAAACCACTTGAAATATTCCTTTCTTCAATTATCTCGCAATCAGGAGAAGAGATCCGTGTGATTGCGCAGAAATTCCTATAACTTGAAAATTGCCGTTCTTCGATTACGACGTTATCGGTAGGAAAGATTGGCTTGATTTCGGGAAAACTTTTTAAAATACCCGCTGAAGTTGATGTTCTGTATTCTGTAGCCACGGGCCTATCAGGAGAAGAGATCGGCGTGATTGGAATAAAATTCCATGAAGTACCCGAAGAACTTGAGTATTTGTTATCTTCGACAATTGCGCTTTTGGGAGAAGAGATCGGAGTGATCGCAGGCAAACTCCATGTAGTAATCAATTCAGGAATTGACACAGACATAAAAGTATCGGTGGCTGAGTTAGCTAAAGAGCTAATAAATGTTGAAATACTTGAACTTTCTTCACAGACCAAAGCTTCCGTATTCGCAACTGCTACGTTTTCTACCTCTCCTCTTGGGGAACTCTTCATGGTTGAAAGATTATGAAGAAGTAAAGAATCGTCAGGTATAGGTGTTATAGGTTTTCGTTTCAATGTACCTTCTTCAATAGGTAAGTAAAAGTTTGCTCTCAAGGGCTTGGGCGATGAAGTAATTAATGATTGTTCTTCATTACTTGCTGCCTCTTGCAAAAAAATTCCGCAATCCACAATTGAGTTTGTAGTATCTGATAAATTATTAGTTGCTTCTTCTTCTAACAAAATTGTGCAGTCCACAAGTGAGGTTGTTGTCTCTGATAAATAATTTGAACTTGACGCGTTTATTTGGGATGTTTGTAAAATATCAGAGTTTTCTAAATTTGAAGGCGATAAAAACAAACAGTTATTTTTTGTCCGCACTTCTGTTGATGTTGTTGTGGATTTTGCTACTCTGTGACGAGTCATTTTCTGCAAAATTGACGTTAATTCATAAAACAACTTATTTCTTGTATTTCTTACCGGCATGAAAAGGCTTGTTGGTATTTTTAAGCGGAGCTTCTTTGACGCCTCTCTAAAAAAAATAAATAATTAAAAAACAAATAAAAAATAAAAGTCTATTTAAGCAAAGCCGTTTTTGAAAGCTCTTACTGGGAGCCTTTATCAAATCGTACGTTAATAAATAAAACTAGCAAAACATTTGATTCTTACAAGCTTAAAGTGTGCCTAGCTTCTAAGGACAGTATTTTCCTCTTCAAAGGTGTTGACTCTATATTTGGGGGCGTTTCCCTAAAACAAATGTATTTTTATTGATTGAATTTATTGAAAATTTTTATACGTTTTTTGTGTATATAAGTTAAGTTTTATCCTAATAAAATACAACAATAAAAACCACAATTGTTAGCACAAAAATGACTACACCGCAACGATATAGATCGATACAAACGCGTGTGGGGCGCTTAGAAGACTAAAATAACGAACATATACACTGCCTAGCTTTTTGTGATATCAAAAATTTTTTTTTTAATTTGCCAACAAGTCATAAAGAACATAAAATTATATATAACGTACACATTAAACATGCTACAAGTCCATTTTCGGGCCTTTATTTGAATCCATTGGCTTAACGCCATTAAAAAATAAAAAAGTAAAGCGGGCTTATTAGCTCGCCATATGTGGATAGTTGTAATTTAGTCGAAATTATCTTAAAAAACCCAATAGTAACCATTTAATTCACAAAATTCGTGAGAACAAAAAAATTTTCTTATTTTTTTTGGAAAATATTTTATTTTTTAAAAAAACTTTCTTTAATTTTTTAAAAAACTTTCTTTAATTTTTTAAAAAACTTTCTTTTTTTTTAAAAACTTGCTTTTTTTTTTTTTTTTTTTTTAATTTAATTTTTTTACACGCGCCTCACGCGACACGCTTCACAATTGTTTTAAAACTAGTGCCATTAAATTCTGACTGGCCGAGACATATACGGGTTCCTACCAAAAACTTTCCACTACTATAGACACACGAGCTAATGTATGCGTAATGCGAGTGATAACACACACCCGTGTATGTGTATGTGTATTTAGTTGTAATTCAGTCTAAAGGCTAATTCATCTTAGAAGCCTAATAGTATTCAACGTTAAATGTAGGTCTTTCATTCATAAGCGATAGGTCATTCAGTAATAAGCGTCTTCTGAAATAGAAAAACACATTTTACTTTGCAAACGTTAAGGCTTAAAAAATCGATAGTGATGCATATATTGAGTATTTTTTTTCAGTTTTCCTAACCCCTATGAATGTAAGAATTATGCTATCGAAAGCCGAGCACTAACCAATTGTTTTAAAAAAAGTCCCATCAAATTTTGATTGGTAGAAGCCGAGATATTCGACACGACAAACGTAAACAAACGTTACAAAAGTTACAAACGTAAACACGTTCGGTGAAAAATGTTCATGTCCTCTGAATATAAGCTTCGCCCTCGGGCTCGCAATAAACACTTTTTGGTCTACATATATATATATTCATAAAGGAAATAAATTATTTATTTCTACATTTACAAGTTCATAGGATGTACTCACATATGTATATAATGTATATATACAGTACATTCTCGATTAACGCAACTCTCGATTTGCGCAACTACTCGGTTAACGCAACACCTAAATTTTCATCATTGCTGACTCGGTAATTGCAACTTTTCAAAAATTCTACCTCAATAAGTGCAACTTCTATTTTATTATATCCTCTTGTTTTTGCTTCTCCTTTGAGTTTCTCCACTTTGTCTGGGCAGTTATTTTACCGTTAGTTGAAAATAAAATGAATGTATCTGTTGAGTGCAACTGTGTTCTTTGTTAGTTTAATACGTTTATTTTGGTGATCTGTCACGATTAATTTTTTGAAAAATGGGTGTTACTAAAAAATTGTGAACCGTCATTTAAAGATAAAAGTTAAATTTTGGAAAAAAAATTGATAAAGGAGCATCCGTTAAATCAATATGCCGTGAATATAACGCAACGCCGAACGGAGATATCGTCATCGCGATGGGGGACTTGAATGCCAAGGTATGCAACGACGATGAAGGATTCAGACATGTGATAGGAAAGCACGGTCTCGACGAACAAAATGGCAATGGTGAAAGATTCGTTGATTTCTGCAACAACAACCACCTTGTCATAGGAGACACCATGTTTGAACATAAGACCTGCCATAAAGTCACCTGGGTGTCAACTGAGAGGCAATCATCATCCAACCAAATCGATCATGTGGCGATCAGCCGACGTTTTAGGAGCTGTCTTTTAGACGTCCGAAACAGACGAGGAGCCGACATGGGTATGGTATGGGATCATCACCTTACAGTAGCTACTGTCCAGTTACGTACTGCATCAGTTCAAAGACTCCGCAATATCATCCGAATGCCTAGGTATAACATCGACCGGCTAAAGATTCCTTCCATACGCTAATAATTAAGAGATAATTTATCGCAAGGAGTGGAAGCAATCAGCACCTCACTGCCGACAACCACGACAAGAACATTGGAAAGCTGGGAAAAATGTTTTCACATCTGGAGAGGAATTAATTGTTGGTAGAAGCCAGGCAAGGCACAGCACGTGACTTACCGAGGATACCGGGAGGCGGATTGAAGAACGTAAGCTAGTTAAAGCTCGTGTTGTAGATACCCCAGCAGCAGCCAAGATCGAGCTAGAGTCCCTGTATCGAAGGAAAATGAGATAATTGCACCGTAGTGTAAGACTTGACAAACGTAATTATATTAACACCCTGGCCTCAAAAGCAGAGGAAGCAGCGATCAGGTGCGATAGAAGAACCGTTTACAGAATCACTAAAAAGCTAACTTATTTTTCCTAATTTTCTTACCTGTGTTTAAATAATTTAAACACTTTTTTAAAAACTTTTTGTTTAAAAAAATTTACATGTGCACTCAACGAGACTGTAGATAACGTAAACGAAAATTGTCAAGATAAAGAATCGATTGAAATTGATTCAGATGAGAGTGAAACGGAGATGGCTTCAACTTAAAAAAAAAACAACCCATAAGAATTAAAATTTTTCATGTAAATTCTCTAATAACCAAAAGTATACTGAATGCTGCTATATTGGACAAAATTTGCATGGGAGCCCCCCGACCCAGCGGCTCGATCACTCTCATCAATCAATAGAAAGTATTGTCACCGGAAATATACATGTGTGCAAAATTTCAATAAAATCGGGCTTTGGGAAGTGGGTTAAAAATTGATCACAAGATCTGACCAGCCAGCCAGCCAGCCACGGGCACGCCAAGTTAATATGGAGAATTTAATAAAAACTGAGGCTGCAATACATTGTGTAAACACAGCCATTCAATGGGCTGAAGAAAACTCAGCATCCATAGATCAGATACTGAATCTGCAAAATAATTGCAAGAAATGGCTGTGTTGAAAAATGAAGCAAAGCAAAAAACTCAAAGAAAAAGATCAAACTTTTTTAAAAGCAACTAACACTTGTGTATACATAAATCTTAATAAATAAAAAAACAACCCATAAAAATTAAAATTTTTCTTGTAAATTCTCTAATCGGAGAATCACACACACACACACACTGCGTGCTCGTCTTGTGGCAAAATCATCCACAAAATTACGCAGCGGCAGCGAACAGCGCTGATCACAAAGCACAGAGCTCAGACTTTGCCGTGATCTGATGCGATATAGCGATATTTAAAAATTGTATATTAGGGTCCCCAAGGGGCCGATCGCTCCAAATTTACAAAAAGTGTTTTCCATCGAAGACACACATGTGTACAAAATTTAAAGAAAATCGGGTAAATTTTGTAAAACCCGAGGTCCGAGGGGCCTCAAATTTTAATAGAAAGTATTGTCACTGGAAATATACATGTGTGCAAAATTTCAATAAAATTGGGCCATGGGAAGTGGGCTAAAAATTTATCAGAAAATTTGACCAGCCAGCCAGCCAGCCAGCCAGCCAACCAGCCAGCCACGTGCACGCGAAGTTAATATAGAGAATTTAAAAATGAAACTTTGTCTGTATGTCTGCTCGAGATTAACTCAAAGACAGTTCATCCGATATAACTGAAACTTAAGGACGTGGTGGAGACGGTTGGGATGGATGATTGTAGGGAGTTACTGTGTTTATGGTGTTGAGGAGGTTGACGTGGTGGGTGGCTATATATTGTTTGTATGAGATTGACTTCAATACCATACATTTGATAGATAGAGGTGATATATGTGGTTGGGTGGGGTTTGGGGGTACCTTAAGGTGGGTATTGCAGTGAATCTTGGTCAAAACCTTCTCTATAGAAACTGTTTTCTTGAAGAACAGATACTAACGAAATATTCATGTATTGGTCATTAAATTAAGAGCAAAAGCCAAACAAAAAGCTGCGTTTCGCTGCCACAAACTACGTTTCTTGCTCTTTTCACCACCGCCATTTAGCGCGTTTTAAAAAATGCCTCTGCTTATCTTTTCTACACTGTATTCACATGTCACAAAAACATAAATATTTCGCGTTCTTTTACAACATTAGTATGCATACAGTTGGGCTTTCTATAGAATAGGTTTTGGTCTTGATGGTCAGTTGGGTGAGGGTAGTGTGGTGGAGACAGTGTGTGGGGGGGGGCAGCCAGGCAACGCTGGGTATTTCAGCTTATATTTTGATGAATTTTCTTGTTTATGTTTTTATTTTTTCAGAATTATAACTGAAGTAAATAAAAGTTTTTGCATTATCTCAACAGAAGACTTAAATAGTCTTCTGTTTGCTGAATTCCTTGTTAACATGGTTTTAATAATAAGTTTAAATAAGTTTAATAACCTGGTACAGAAACTTAGACGAACAATTAAGGAACTTAAAGATTCTAAAATTAATTCATTATTACAAAATCTTAGCAACAATAAAAACACGGAGTACCTACTCGCTCTGGAAGGCCACTAAGAAATTAAAGAGACCAATCATTCATATTCCTCCAATCAAACAACTGGATGGAAAGTGGGCAAAAAGTAACAAGCAAAAAACAACCCATAAAAATTAAAATTTTTCTTCTAAATTCTCTAATCGGGGATACACACACACACACACACACACACACACACACACACTGCGTGCTCGTTTTGTGGCAAAATCATCCACCAAATGACGCAGCGGTAGCGAACAGCGCTGCTCACAAAGCACAGAGCTCATACTTTGCCGTGATCTGATGCGATATAGCGATATTTAAAAATTGTATATTGGGGTCCCCAAGGGGCCGATCGCTCCAAATTTTTACAAAAAGTGTTTTCCATCGAAGACACCTATGTGTACAAAATTTGAAAAAAAATCGGGTAAATTTTGTAAAATATTTGTATGGGAGCCCCCCGACCCCGCGGCCCGAGGGGTCTTAAATTTAAATAGAAAGTGTTGTCATGGGAGATATACATGTGTGCAATAAAATCGGGCTGTAGGAAGTGGGTTAAAAATTGATCACAAGATTTGGCCAGCCAGCCAGCCAGCCACGGGCAAGTGAAGTTAATATAGAGAATTTAAAAAGCTGAAAGATTTGCAGAGTATCTGGAAAAAATGAAGAAATACGCGCCACATCGTCATCTGAAGTAAGAAAAGAAATAAAAACTTTAAATGCGAAAAAAGCGCCAGGATTTGAATTGATAACTGGTGAAACTCTCAAGCAACTCGCAGAAAAAGGAATTGCGAAGCTTACATGCATGCATCATCAACGCTGCATTTAAATTAAAATACGCTCCACAGTTATGGAAAGTAGCTGAAGTTATCATGATAGCCAAACCGGGAAAACCAACTCACGAAGCTTCATCCTATAGGCCAATTTCATTGCTGCCTATAATGTCCAAACTTTTTGATAGACTGCTTTTAAAAAGGCTGCTTCCAACTATAGAACGGAAACATATTATTCCAGACCATCAATTTGGCTTTCGAGTGAAAAATGCAACCATGGATCAGGTACACCGAATAACAAACATTGTTGAAAAAGCGCTTGAAGAGAAAAAAGTTTGTTCTACAGTCTTCCTCGATATAGCACAAGTATTTGAAAAAGTTTGGCATGAGGTATTAGTCTACAAACTAAAAAAGATACTACCCAACGAACTGAAACTCTAAGATCATACATTTCGGACAGATACTTTCGCATAAAAGAGAAAGACACATATTCAGAGCTTAAAGAAACCAAAGCGGGTGTACCCCAAGGGAGTGTTTTTGGGCCAATATTGTATCTCCTGATGTATACCCACGATATTCCAACACTAGAATACAATCCGATTGCTACATTTGCCAATGACACGGCTTTAATGGCAGCTGCGGCAAGTAAATGTCCATGAGACCACCCCGCTCTTGGACCACACTAACCTAGTTAGGAGACTAAAAGGAATCAAACCTTTTGAACTAGTGCATCATATATAATACAATCATGTAATAGTATAAGTTAGCTTAGAAGCTTTGAACTTTTAATTTTGTATTCTTTATTAATTTAAGTCAAAACAAAATTGCTTATTAGTCTAGGGACTAGATTGTAATATTTTACTAACATTACCAAATGTTTTTCAATAAAAAAAATGTTTTTAACCACAATTTCCCTTCAACAAGTTATAGCAACAACCTCGTTCATTGCAACTACCCCTGATTTTTATTAGTGGCGATAATCGAGAATGCACTGCATATGATCTTGGCTGGATATCTACGAAAGTTCAAGTACCAAGTAGTATAATAGTAGCAACGGAATATAAGATGCGGTTCGATCGATCGCCTTTGTTCGTTCGTTAGAATAGTAAAGAAGAAAATGGCGTGCACGAAAAATGTTTATTGATACAAGACTCGAGACTCGCGTCGAGTTCGTCACACTCTGCATATTTGTATTTTTTTCATTATTACGCCTTTGGGCTATCCTATCCATTTACAGGCGCACATAATATTATATTTCACTTTTGTAAACATTACCAGCGATAAATGTCAAAGCGACTGGCCGTTGTCGGTTCACACTTATTCATTGCAATGGAATGTGGATCCTTGAGCAGCGTCAAACCATAGCTAATCAACACAATTACTAATAATCATCACAGCCTATAGGATTTTATGAGTTCGAGTGTTTTTTTTTATTATTAAAAAATATTACCAACACAATGCAGGGGTTTTAAACGTTTAACGTTGACGAGTATTGTTTTTTATGTTTATTTCTATGAAAGTGGATCGTCTTACACATTCAGATTGGTTTGTATATTACTTTCAATAATTTAAAATCACTGCTGCATATTGCATTTCACTCTTTGCCACGACGCGACGCAAGACTGAATATTGATTGGACTTTTTCAGTATTACGTTGCTAAATTTTTATTCCGTTAGTTATTTTTATATTCAAAAATTCTAAGAATCAGAATTTAATGTGGCTGTACGGCTATGAACGAGGAGAACTGGAGCGCAGAGTTGTAGGGTTGAAGGCCTGATGACGATGTCCAAATAGCAATAAAAATAGAAAATAAGATTGAATACTCATTTAAGATTATTATTATATACTTCTTGGAAATATTTAAAGTTTGACGAATGCACAACGGCCAAATAATATGAATTCGGTCAAAAAATATTAATTCATAGAAATAATGCGCGTACGGAATCGTGAGGTGTTCATTGGTTGACCTTAGTTCTGATACAATATATATGTAACTAGAAAAACGGCATAATCTGTAGCACAATTACTAGATGTGTATGTAGGTTGGGTTATGTTCGGTTATGGTGGCTGTCTGTCAGTGAAACCGAAACACTTAGACCAGTGTTTTTTTTAGAAATCTTAAGTACTATTGTTAGTAATAAATAAATAACTTGCTATCTATATCAGTATTAACAAGTAAATTAACCTACGTGGGATTTGACTACTTTCTATAAAAGATAATATTTGCTTAAATCTAACAAGAAACAATATTTTTTTTTTGCTGTATACAACCTATATAGCTTACTAGACTAAGGAAAAAATATTTAAAAATTCTTCTTATAAATAAAAACGTATACTAATTAAAATAACCTACAAAAAAATTCGTCAAAAACTTAAAAAACTAAAAACACGAGTTGCAGTCATGTCTATCTTCGTTCGTAAAGATACCTGACCCACAACTGCCTCTCATTAGGGCTAAGTGTCAGCCACACTCCAGTCCAGCCACCAGCATATTTTTTTATTTAGCGAATCGCCTTCTGTCTACCCTGTCTCTTTCAGGCACGCTACGACAGTAATATCCAGATAATATTTCCATTCCCATTAAGCAATGAGGTATGCCGGATTCTTTTGTCTGTTGCCCTTCTAGCAACATGGTATATAAACGGGTACGTTGCACGAGTCTGACAACAGGTCCAATGCGTCCAGATACAGGAATGTCTCAGGTGTTATTAGTCCACTCTCCGATGTATTTCCGAAGTACCCAGCATTAGGATAAAATGCTCCCGAAATTAAGTAATTTTCGATATAGGCTGACCGAGCAAAATGTTTCCTATAGTAAGATCAAGAATGACATTGTCAATTCTTGATACTCCGAAAGCATTCAGGAGTTTTTTGTTCGTCACATAATGCCTATACTCAGAATGTTCGCTCCTGTACATATGCACACATGCTCTAAGACATTTCCTCTCAAAGGCTTGACGTTTTTCCATATACGATGGGCTGATGTTCCACCATATTGGACACGCGTACGTAAGAATTGGTCGAATGAATGCCTGGTAGCAAACAATCTTATCGTCACTTCTCAGATACCTATCGTTAAAAGAAAAGCTTTTTGAGCGACATAAATGCCGCCCTTGCTTTTTCCAAAGCGATATTAACATGTTCATTGTAGTAAATAAATTTATCAAGATGAACACCCAAATGGCGCACAACATTCTTCGATGGGATCTGAACACCATTTCCACTCGTTATCCGAAAATTCTTTCAATTATGTTGTAGATCGTGTTTTTCTCGTACGCGGGGGTCGAAACAGTATAACTTTGCATTTTGAAAAGCTTATATTAAGTTAACATGTTTCGCAGTATATCCGAAATTTGTCGAACTTTGAAGCTTTCTTTGAATCTCTTCAATTTTCAAGCCGTGTGCATAGAATACAATATCGTCAGCATAAGCAAGGGACGCATCCATATCACTAAATACTTCGGAAATATATATGTTGAACAGGATTATTGGTGCCGTTACTGCACCTTGTGGCAGACCATTAGCGATATTGAATGTCGTATTTTCTCTATCCGTTACGACAAATTTCCTTACATATATCATTTTGGTTAAATGATTTTGGAACCCATGTCAGCTGACATCTGAAATCAAGTGATATTATTAAGCTAGTTGTTGAAACTCACGCAATATTGCCGTATAACTTCGACAGGAAGTGGTTTCAAAACGATATTTATACCAGTGTAATATCACACGAATCAGGAAAAATTCCCTCCACCCGACTCGATGAACCAATCAGAACTTCGTATGAAGCATAGAAGACTACCAATGTCAATGTTGATGAGATCATTAGCGTCGTTGTAGAAGAAAGCTCTCATACGGAGTTTACGTTTTTCCTACTCCTCCTCATCCATGCAGCTTCTGCAGAAGTCATTCGAGAAGACTCCAAGTCTTGCTGCATGCCTGCCTATGAGACAGTGTCCAATGATGCACCTACAATAGCACCGAGGTGCGATCTTTTTTGAGAGATCACTATGTAAGTTCAACCACTTGACCACCTACAGTTAGTTTTTACACAAGCATCCCGCTTTAACAAGAGTTTGCATGTAGCGATTGGTATGTCTATGGACCCATATTCAGGTAAGAAGGGTAGTGAAGTTTCTTGCTCGGCGAGTTCGTCAGCCATACAGCTTCCCGGAATGTCTCTGTGCCCCGGCACCCAATACAGGTGGATATTGAACTGCTCCGCCATCTCAACGAGAGATGATCGGCAGTTAAGGGCTAGAATTGAATTTGTAGAGACTGATTACAGGGATTTCAGTGCAGCTTGGTTATTCGAGAATATACGGATATCCTTAGTGTATAAGACAAGGCTTCACTGATCGCCATAATTTCAGCCTGGAAAACACTACAGACGGAATGAGAGGATATAAAATTAAGCTTTTTTGAGAAAACACCTCCGCCGACTCCGTCATGACTTGTGTTGTTGTGTTATGTTTTAGCTCTACTGTTCTATCTTTTGCTCATTTTTTTCTCTTTCGCACTTTTAATTGAATTGCAATTTTTTCCAATCAAACGTGTACTAAAAAAGCTATTAACAAATAAATAAATTAATAAAAGTAAATGAATAAGTAAATTTTCTACTCGTCGCTGAATATTGCAAAACTAGTTTATAACTACTGATGTACCCCGCATGTTATCTTTTCAAAAATTGTGTATTTTTTCAATGAAATTTCATTCGCCACATTTAGTAGTTAAAGAATGATCTTAAATTGTTCATTTACTTTTTTTTAAATTTTTTTAAATATTAATTTTATTGTTAAACTTGTTTGTAACTCTTATACTGAAATAAATAATTAATAAATCTAATCTAATCGTTTATTTAACCTCTTTTATATTTTGTTTTTCTGTTGGCTTAGTGGGCCCCTTGGACCGTTGGCCCTGAGGCACGTGCCTCACATGTCTCCATATATAAAAGCGGCACAGAAATGTTCATACAAAAAATAGAGAATTTATGTGTAGTTTGTACCTAACTAACTCTGGAACACATTTAACCAAACTTGCTACACATATTACTTAGATCCTACCAGAATTCCACTGCCAGTTATAACGTTTTGAATAGGTTGTTGCTTCTACGGTTGCAGTAGGAAAAAAACCACAATAAGTTTTGTAAGTGAAGAGAGATACAGTAACACTAGTAGTGAATTGGTAGCTAGTTTATTTATAACAAAAAACAAACCGAGTTGGCGAAACCAATAGAACGTACTAAAAAATGAAATGCCAAAACTGCATTTAACAACCGACTTGAAGACACGATTCGATTTGGTTGGTTAGGATAAATAAACACATGAATGTAGGTGTATATTAAATCAACCTAGTTGCAGGTTTCGGTTCGTTTTCTCAGGAGACGGTGGGCGGTGGCACTGCATGCGCTGTTTCGTTGTGTGATTCATCGAATGATCGAACCATCGAACCAAATCAAGCGTATAGCGGTTGACAGACTATCGAACCTGACTGTAAAGCGACTGACAGATTATCGAACTAACTGTAAGTTTTGATCGACGTCCCTCAAAACTGATAGACTGCCTGACTGAAAAATGAAAAATTTTGCGGTTGATTGTCAGTTAGCTAGCGGCCATGTTTTTTATGATCGATAATGTGTACAGAAATTCGTCAGTCATATATAATTGTAAGTGAACCTATTTGATGAAACAACATGATCAAAAATAATTTTGTATTGCGTTTTTGTGTTACATTTTTGAATTCTTGTAACTAAGTCATTTCTTAAGCGAATTCTATGAAACTCGGTAAGTAGGACTAAGCTGCGACTATAACCCTTGTTCCTATGGAAATTCTGGTATAGGGTCCAGATTTCTCATTTAAGCGAAAACATTCAATTGACATATTTCCTCAAAAAATATCCAATTTATCGTTTTCCAAAATTTCCTACACTCTTTTGTAATTTTCCCGAGTTTTCATTTGTTAAAAATATATCCGGGAGCGTAACGAACAAAACAAAAAAAAAGAATCAACCAAATATGTCCTTTCTATCGTCAGTTATGTGCATAAAAAAATTATGATTTTTGCTGTTTGTCCGAATTTTTCGACTTTTCCTTATTTGTTCCTTAATTCATTCCTGTATATATTTTTTTCACTTAACGAGCCTTAACGAACAAAATCAAATAAAAATTACCCAAATCCATCGTTCGAATCGTGAGTCACGAGTTTATACAAAAATCCTATTAAAGACGCACTTTCAGTTTTTTTCCGAATTTTTCAAATTTCCGGGCAACTTTTCTAACTTTTTTTTCCGCATAAACCTTATTCGGACTCTGGCGAACATTATAAAATTTGTTCAATGTTCAATTTGTTATGTCTGGTAAAAGAAAAGCGCTTTAGAGCTACGGGCACAGTCAGAGAAAATCGGTAAAGTGTCGCTTGACACTAGCTATTATTAGGCGTATTTTATTTGCCGAGGAATAAGAAATTAGAATTTGAGAAACAGCAGGTTTTCTTATTCCAAAGAAGGAATAAGATAGTGGAATTTTTGTTGTAATTCCTTAGTCATCTGCAAATAAACTACAGCTATATTTCGATACTGGATTCATCTGCAATAAAATACAGCTATATTTCGATACTGGACATTGCCAAACGAAAAAAAGCTAAAAGTAAACATTCCACAGCCAAAACTTTTCGCCGAATACAACAAAGGAATGGGCGGCATTGACCTGCATGATTAATGTGTGAAAATGAAATGAAAAAAAGTGGTAGCGGCCTATTTTTGCTTGTATGGTGAACTTCACTCAAAACCTTCTCTATAAAGAACCCAACTGTTCCGATCGTACACAGCACATGCTTAGATTTATCCCAAACGTGTTTGTATTAGTAATCAACTAAAGAGCAAAATCCATATAAAATTTTTCGGTTTCCCACTACCACATCTTACGTTTCTCGCTCTTTGCGACTGCTTATTTTTTGTACACAAACACAGATGTGTTTGGGATGGGTTTACAGCATTAGTATGCGTAGAGTTGGGCTTTCTATAGAGAAGGTTTTGACTTCACTATAGTAAATGCATGGAAACTTTACAGGCAGGCAGTAAGGAAGATTTAATTGCTTTACAAAGAAGTGCGACACTACCCAAGGAACCACACCATAAAACATAATATGTATCTCCAAACGTTCACTTACATCCAGTGTTTATTTAGCTGAAGAACCCATTTTTTAAAAATAATTGAGAAACCACTTAGATGCAAACTGGACCGTAGCCGAATACGATGGATATGCGAGCACTGTTCTATGCCTCTTTGCATTTCAAAAACGCCCATAAAAGTTTATACTATGGCATTTACCATTATACTGGCTTGGGTAAAACTTTGAAATCACATTTAAAAAAAATATTGTTTTTTCTGTAAAATTTACTTATATTTTGTTTATTTTAATAAAAGCTATGACATAAAAACTGCATGCTTTTAATTTTAAATGAGGTTTACAAGTACGAATTCAGCAAGACTGAAATATTGGAAAATATTATTATTTTTTAAAATACAATTAAACAAAGTCTATAAATAAGCAATACAATTATATAAAATTGTAATTTTGTGTGCGCATTTTACTTATAACAATATCACAATTAGTAGTACGAAGTACGATTTTTTTATATTTTTGTAATTAAACTTTTTTAGTCTAACCTTTTAATATCTCGAAAGAATAAAAAATGGACTTGCACAACTTTCAAAATAAACGGTTCGTTTATGTAATAAGCAATAACACTTAATTACTACAGCTACTCAATTACATTAATTAAAAAAAAGCAAAGATCAATGTCTAACATTAGTTTAGTTATTTAGAATAATATTTATAAAAACATTAGATAACATTTGATAAACATCAGGATATACTCACATTCTGCAAAGGATCACACACACAATGATTATTAATTAAAGTACTATAAGTCTTTTCAAAATTCACAATTTTTATTATTATTTGTAACAATCCTTAATCCATGACTGCGACACTATTAATTCTATTTTGGAATTAAATTAGAAAATATCCCACAATATAAATTATAATAACTGAACTTCTTGTCGCACAAAAAAAAACCAAAGTAATTCACTTATGCAATGCAAAATGCAACTGGTGCATGTTTGGTAATTAGGGGAAAAATTTGTTTCACATTATTACTCTAAGACTATGAATATTAAATGTAAGAAATTTTTTCCTTATTACTAAACATGCACCAGTTGCATTTCGCAATGTCGCTTCTACCGGTCACAGTAAACGGAATGTAATACTAATTATATAGGAATACAAAATCTAAAAAAAGGACACGTCAGTCTTTGGATACTACTCCGGACTAGTTAATTTAAAAAACAAATTAAGTGACTGTTCCTGCGATGCGGGTCTTAGCACTAAGCGTTAAGGCGACGACTACCGGCCACTGGTTCGTTTGATAAACGAATGATTTACCTCAAGCAAAGAAGCAACTACTTGTCGACCAACCGAACGTCCGATCAAATTGCGGCATCGACGGTGTTGTTTTGTTATTGGTGTTGTAGGTTTTAATTGGTGTTACTTTTGTTTTTGTTGTTGCTACATTGCCTTGCGTGCACACATCATTCTCCAATAAATTAAATATGAGACCTATATGTGTGGACGATAAGTAGTGGGCAGTGAGGTACACGTAATCGGCAGCATATCCACAAATATGAATCCTTCGTTGTTCGCTGCTCCAATTGTAAATAGAATAAAGCAAAAGCGTGCGTTCAAAAAAATTATTCGAATATCGCGGTGCGTTAGATATCCTAAATTTTTGGTTGGAATATCGAAGAACGACAGTAACAATATATTTCTTTTAAATAGAAAAAGGAAGTATATAATCATGAAAATTTTCGTACTCGGGATTTTTGCAGATTTACCAATCTCTGTATATCCCGAGTCAGAAAGAGCAAAAAAAACTCTATCTTTCTATCTGCCTGCGTGCACTCTACAGCCCAGGCGGCAGTTGATTTTGGCGGAAATCGGCCAACCGGAAGTGGCAGTTTACTTGGAGAGTTTTTCGAGTTTTTTTAAATATCTCAACAAGTATAGCACTAATGAGAACATCGTTAAGTTCAATAGAAATTTAAGCAAAAAGGAAGAAAAAAATAAAAAATAATAAAATAATTTTTTTTTTTAAAACATTGAAAAAAAAATTTAAAAAAAAAAAATTAATGTATATTTACTGAAGATTTTGTATTGTGGCCACACCTCCATTTTTCCACCTCCATTTTTCACTTACTTCAGTTGACCAATTTCGCCCATACTTCTATTATTGCAGATACAGCTACTAATTCAGTTAATTCAGTCCAATCGAACGCGGCTATTAACCATAGCATTATGGTAAGATTAAAAAATATACTACTTCTCTCATCTGGCTAACAACATTTTCTATTAAACAGCCGTCCTGCTCAATTTTTCTAGTACGGCTCAATGTTAATCAAGCGTTATGGAGAATTTAGACTATAGCCGTGCGAGAAGAAATGAGCACGACAGACCATTGCGGCCCAAGGCCTAACCGCTCGCAACCATTTGTGCTGCGCATGTTAATTTTTTTGGACACAAATGGAAGGGACCTACAATTTAACGCCGGATCCGAACGGCGAATTGAGAAGCTTTCCGTGACAAGGTATTACTCTCGGAACGTTTGTCACCCATTCGCGAGAGGTGGGACACAGTGAAAAATACTTTTGGTGTTGCTGGGATTCGAACCTGAACCTCCTGCTCAGCAGCCATGTGCACTTCCACTGAGCCACGGCGCCCACAGTTATTTTATAGTAACATGGAAAATTTTATCTATAGCATTATGGTAACATTTAAAAATATACTATGTACTTCTATCGTAACCACTATGTTAATTTAACATCCGTCCTGCTTGATTTTTCTCGTACATCTCAAATGTTAGTCCAGAAATATCGTCTCTATTGGCGGAGGCTAGAGAGGGGTGACATAATATGACATGTCCGACATTAGTGTCAAATCAAAATTTTCAGACCCAGGAGACGCCGGGTACTGAACTATTAATACATAAATAGCATTTTGTTTATGAAATGCTTACAAACCATTCGAACTACAGTGCCAGTCATAGAATGGGTTCCTTAAACCTCTAGAAAATTCTATTTTCGCAATCTTATCATTATTTGTAGTTTAAGTTAAAAAATTTTCTAAATGTAAACTTCTGTGAAATTAATATACCGACTATACACACAATACGGTTTTGATTGAATATGCGAGATGAAATTATTACGCACTTGCAAAAATGGATTTTTAAAATCGTAAACAGAAATATTAGCAGCAATATACCTAATAATGATAGAATGATCCCAATTATGTCTTTATGTTGTTGTCTTACAATGTTGCCATGACAATTCTTACCTAGTATCCAAGGTCAATAATTGAAAAACAGGATATAAATCGCACCTTTGGATGCAAACTAGGCGAACAATATAACTGCACCATCAAAAATCACATTCATGTATAATACGCATCTTTAATACGCATGTAAAACGAGGACTAAAACAGCACCTACAAAGGTATATGACCTAGACGCCCATGACTATAAAAATACAACAATTATTTGCGTAGGTACTGATGTTGGCTCATTTAATTAGTATTATTATTAGTATTATTTCTTTTAATAAACACAATCTAAATACATTTTGCCTTTTGTGAGTAATGGCAGATTTATGCTTGATTTACATTTGGTCCGTGCGAGAAAATTGAGCAGGACGGCTCTTAAATTGAAACTGTGGTTGCAAGACCAAGACCAAGATCAAGACTGAGTGTGCAAGACCAAGCCCAAGACCAAGGCCAAGACCAAGACCAAGACCATGACCAAGGTACCTACGTATATAACAACACCAAACTCAAACACCCAAAAAGAAGAAATTCAACGAGTCTGTTGTGTAGTATGGTATTTACAGCGATATGTATGTACATACATTCCTGATATATTATATAATTGAGGTTTTTTTTGTTATAGATTTTTTCTTGCATTTTTTTAAAAATTTTTTAAATACATACATGTCTTTTAAAAACATATTTTGAGCACTGACAAAAGATTATGTTAAAAAACTTACTTTTGTAAGATAAAAATACTTATTGTTAGAAAATTAGTCTTAGAAAATTAGATTCAATATTACACCTCACCACTGCTTTATTCATTAACTCATACCTCATGTACAGCTGCTTTAAAGCTTACTGTGTAAAGCAATTATAATTACAACGTTCAGTATCGGAACAGGTGTATCCCGAATCTATGTAGAGATGTATAGTGAGATTAGAAAAGTCGTATGTGTTGTTAGTCCACGGAGTGTAGGTAAGCCAATTGTAATAACTAATAACCATCTGATCCATTTCACTGAACTTAAATCATTTTCGCATTTTTTCCAATTGTTTAAAATATTTAATAGCCCATTAACGAACTCAAGAACACCTTTTGCTGTGGTTTTGTGATAAAACCGACTGTCAACATTTTATAGTCCATTTAGAGTGTTTTAATAAGTCGGCTTAGCGACGTGCACAGGCGAAATTTATTTGTAGTGTTTTACATTTTAGAATCATTTTTTGTTGATAATTTAATTTTAGATAAGATTCGAATTATTTAAGATATAATCAGTCTCTTTTTGAATTGTTGTCACCTACTATTAGATTTAGGATATCAACCAGTAAATGTAAAAAAAAACTTCGTTTTTCGGGTACAAAGTTTTATATATACAGCGAAACACGTCACACAGTCGTTTATTATTTGGAATCGCCAAAATATCTGTTTTTGAGGTCGGAGCTACTTCAAAGAACTTTCTTTTTTTCCACCCTTCACACGCGCCAGACGCTAATCGAAAGCAGGACATCAAAATGGGCCCCTGACAGTGAGCCGCGCACAAAATTCCAGCCCTCTAGGTCGTGCAAGAAAATGGCGCCATTTCAAACCATCACGTGCCACACGCGAAACGTGACACGCGTCATACGTGGAATATAATTGCAACACTCTAGGTAGTGTGGAAGTTGGTTAAAAAGGACCTCAAAGCAGTCGAAAAAAATGCTATTTTGGATTTAGACACTCACAAAATTTTAGCTCTCTACGTCATGTGGAAGGTGGTTAAAAACGACCTCAAAGTGGTCGAAAATAGAGACAAATATGACGAAACGTTTTTAGCTCTCTACATAAGACAGGGATTTGCGTTAAATTTGTCAATTTGTAAAATAAAACATTAGTTTATTTATAGCTATCTTATAAAGAGTATGTAGGGGTTTATGTAATCGGGTAGTGAAGCGCTCAGGAACAGCTAGTCTATACTAATCTATACTTAATATTATAAAGATGTAATGTTGGTTTGTGTGTAGGAGGTAATCTTTGAAACTACTAGACCGTTTTCAAAAATTCTTTTACCAATATTTAGGATGGACTATTAAGGTGAACATAGGAATATGTATATTATATCCCGTTTAAATAAAAGGACTTTTTGGGGCGACCAATTTTGTAACTAAATAACTAAAGTGGACGAAAAACCGGTTGGACATCATAATGACTGTGTGCTGCATTGTTCGCTGCGTTATTTTCTGTGCTGTATACGGAAAATAATGCTATATATCCTATTTTTCTGGAGTCTTCTTACGAAATATCTTGAAGCCAACCAAATCCTGTGATTTTGTACGGATTTCGTGGTGATGGTACATTTCACCGAACAGTGGAACCGGTCTTTGCATCAAATGGTGAAAGCAAAGCTGTTTCACTCGATATTTCCAAGGCTTAAATGCTGTCGTTCCCCAGGGCTCTGTTTTGTTCCCGACACTCTTTCTAATTTTTTTTATTAATGATCTCTTATCTGTGACTTCTAATTCAATTCACTTTTTCGCTGACCACAGCACTCTCAGCTTCTCATATAAGTTTGAGGAACGTCCCTCCACTTCTCATGTGGAGCTCAAACCACTACGTATGTTAAGCACGTTAAATTCTGACCTAGACAGTATAATAAAATGGGGAGAAAACAATCGAATAGAATTTAACGCATCCAAAACCCAATGCTGTCTCCTGTCGTCTTAGCGAATCCTAAATCCCACGCCATTATCCATAATTGGCACTTCCATCGAGGAAACTGAAAATCTCGCAATTCTCGGAATGTGCATTAACGACAAGCTTTGTTGGAATGACCACATATTTACCGTCACCGAAAATGCTGCGAAATGTTTAGGTTTTCTAACCCGGTGCTAGAAATACTTCACTTCCTCTGATCTGGCTTCTATCTACAAGGCTTCGATTCGCTCTAAACTTGATTACAATTGTCATATCTGGTCTGGTGCACCTAAAACTACCTTGCATCAGCTAGATATTATACAAAATCGTGCGATAAAACTTATCAGTGACGAAAACATTGCGAAATCAATAGATTCGCTTGAACACCACAGGAACGTTTCCTGCTTGTCACTATTTTATCGCTTCTTCCACCAGCAGTGCTCAAGAGAATAGCCGGCTGCATGCCACCTCTCCTTGAATTCAACCGCATACTGAGACGCTCTAAATGCTCATCAGTATACCCTCAAGCACATCTTCGGACGTACAGTTAAGTTCAGGGATTCATTCTTCAGCCGTACAACACGTGTGTGGAATGCTCTGCCAAGTTCTATCTTTCCACATCACTATGATCCACAGGCAATCAAAACACAACATCTCATCTTTTCTCGTCCTTTTCCGCAACGAACACGCTGTGCCAAGCATATAACCGAGCATTATAAGCGTGCGCGAATAATAATAAAAACATTTTTCTAAATACCTTGGCTCCAGCGACACTTATAAACTTTCGGTGCACCAAACGAAAAGAGTAAACATTTTGTCCGGCGCCATCCATCTGTAAAATTATGCACCACTTAGGCGTTATTCATGGATCCTTACAGACACAACAAAATAGGGCTTATCTTATATTAATTTTAATAAACAATCTTTCAATCTTCTTGGCTATGAAGCGGAAATTGGTCTGCTCTTTGTAAACTCTAATTTGTCCTTTTTCTTATCTAAATTTTTTAACCTTATATTGAAATTCGTTAACATGATCACGAAATAAATCCTACTTTTCTTCTGTAAAAACTTTTTCCCAGACTAGTGAATGGTCTTAAAGGCATTGTACAATTTTCAAGAAAAACAAAAACCGTCCTTAATTAAGTGATACGGATTGTAATATTTCGTTCTATCAGAAGAAAATGTTAAAAATGCATGTAGAGTAGTTTTGTTATGGTATATAAGTTTAACACAACACTTGATTTCAGAAAATTATTGCTCACTATATGCATATATGCTCTATGCATTTCCTATAAGATGTTATGAGTAATGAGCGAGTTGAAAAGTATGAAGCAGAAATAAGTACGTAAATGAGAAATGAGAATAATGCCTCTGGTTTGAATTGGATACGCTTTGTTTTATTTTCTTTTCGGTTTGACTCTATCGTAAACAATAGACTGGGGAACAAAGTTTCCACTTCCAGATCAATACCGCAAAAATTATTTCATGGAACGAAAAACTTCAATGCTAACCGTGACTCATAGAAGTGTTTGACTTTTATTTCGTCTGATCGGATGATCGCAATGTATTCGTTAAGGAATTGTGGTGTGCGTACGTTAAACGTTAAGTGCCTTATACGTAAATGAATATTAGTTTAATAACCTCATAAATAATAAGTGAAGTTCTGACACATAATGGTTAGTGCAGTAACAAATGTTATTGAAAAAGAAAGGAATATTGTAGGCTTTGTTGTAACACGACCACGGTGGTTTTAGGTGTGACAACGTCTGCCCGGGACGAAATAAAAGAAAACTCATTTTACGATGCACTATTTATTTTATAAATTCTTTATATTGACTTCGCGTGCCCACTTCCTAAAGCCTGATTTTATTTAAACTTTCCACTCATATGTATCTCCGGTGACAAGACTTTCTATTAACATTTGAAAGCGATCATGTTTAATGTAGAATGTTGCATATTACGGGTTGCACGTTGCATGTCGCTCATGTGTCACCCTTTATTACACCCTGTCACTATTCATTTTAGCGTACCTGCTACTGGATTCGTTACCAATATTTATCATGTCGTATGGCAACCCATTCTCACCACCACTCAAGGGGTGCTGGGAGTGTCTTACCATCGCTATTTATCTCAGCGACCCCGAAAACTATAGATTTGACACCAATACCGGTCATATCATATGTTACCCCCATCTTATCTACTATTGGTTAGTACTATTGCCGTATACTGCTTAGGGGACTGCAATACCGGTTATCGGTTAATCAAATCAAAATGCATAATTTTATAACCGGTAATTATCGACAATTATCGGTAATTTCGGTAAACTTCAAAATAAAATTTGAAGAAAATCGGGTACATTTTGTAAAATATTTGTAGGGAACCACACGACCAGACCCAGGGCCCCAAATTTTAAAAGAAAGTGTTGTCATTGGAGATACACTTTTGCAGACATGATCTTGTTCTTGGTCATGATCTTGTTCTCGGTCTTAGCACTACACTCAATCACTTTAATAATACACTTGCGTCGTCGTTGTTGCTTTATAGATTCACGGATATGTTGCGCCGTCGTTGATAATCGCACAGGTTGTTAAATTGTTTCTGCCACCACATCACATCACATTCTAATGGTTAATTATGATTTACTCTGATTGACTAATTGACAGATTGCGTCTGCGTAACATGTGATATGATACGAGCGGTTTGTTGGCTTTTCGCTCAACTGGAACGGACGCACGAGCAGCACAACACCCACCTGAAAGTAGAGCCATACTTTTGTCATATATATATCTTGGAGGTTAGTGGTTCGAATCCCAGTAACACCAAAAGTATTTTTACGGTGTCCCACCTCTCGCGAAAGTCTGACAAACGTCCGAGAGTAATAACTTGTCACGGAAAGCTTCTCAATTCGCCGTTCGGATCCCGCATTAAGTTGTAGGTCCCCTCCATTTGTGTGCAAAAATATATATGCTCAACACAAATGGTTGCGAGAAGCTAGGCCTTGGACCGCAATTGTCAGTCGCGCCGAATATTATTATTATTTTATTCTAAAACAACGTGGAGCTGCTTCTGTCACTTAAAAGAAATTACTAAAAACAACAAAATCACACTATCAGGCAAAATTAAAAAACAAAAATGTAATTCCAGCTTGAAGCGATTTCCTTCTGGAGAACGAAATCATCCAAGATAACCCAGCGTCCTAGCCATCAACTTACGTATCGAGCTGGAGTGAGGTGATCTTTTGCTCCAATTGTTCACCTGATAAATGGGACCTACAATATGGTTCGCTCGGTGTGTACTTCTTCGAGGATGTTTTTTGGTGCACAGTGAATTAAATCGGAAATTGTGGTCTCCCGGACACTCAGGCATATGAAGAAACGAGGCAGCAGAGCTCTGTGCAAGAGAAGGCGCAGAAGGAATTTTCACAGCATTGCCTATTCCAAATGCCATATCAACAGAAAAATTAAAGATTGGGAAAACACTACTATCGAAGCGGAATGGAATTCTTCGTCTGGGATGCGACAAGCCAAGAAGCTTCTAAAATACAACATTAGTCATATGGACAGGGCCATCAAACTGGACCGCCATACACAAAGAACACTAGCCTGGTGTTTGACAGGACATGGCCCATTCTATGGCCATCTTTTAAAAATGGGCAAATCCCAATCGGACCGCTGCCGATTCTTCAATGAGGCAAAGGAAACGTCAGAGTACATACTCTTCGTATGCGTAGCCCTCACCCAGAAAAGAATAAAACATTTCAAGGCTCATACAGTTCCCTGGCCGAATGCCAGACCAATCGCATTGTCAGATGTGGTGGCATTCACGAAGGAACTGAGCAATCACATAATGTGGTAAAACATCTGTGACGCACAATAGACCTCAAGGTAGCAATGCACAAGGCTCTTTAGCACCACCTATGATAATAATAATAATAATAAAATAATGTGCGAAACTAAGAGTTGTTAGTTCAATTGAATGAAAGACCTTTTTTTAAAACAAATTACTGTGAAGACTTTTTATTAAAGCTCTTATTTTTACAAACTCTTTAAATTAACTTTTACAAACTTTTACAATAACCTTTGCCAGAAATCGACTTCTACTATGGTACAATTCTTCTGTTTTTATACTTATTTTGCACGCAGCTAGAATTTATCAGAATAGCATTGATCGATGCAAGCGGCATGGAATTACTTTCGTCAGTGATAACCTTAATGCGTAAGGAATAACATTATTTGCTTAGGCAGCGATTGCCCTGGCAGCGTTTGGTCATTCGTCTTTATTGGTTCATGTATATCGTTGCGTCAACGCCGAGTTTTAATTTGTGAAGTAATTAGGTCGAAAAAATAATTTCACAATAGAAGAGCCTCTGGTATTGTCGCAACAATGAAGGTAAGCTGTTGGATTAACAAGAAACTCTGCTATGGCGAAACGCACTAGGTTTATTGCTCTCTATTCTAATTATTAATATGGAGTATTGCCCAATTCTTATGGGCGAAAGAATATTTTATAATTATTGACGAATGACGAAATCGAGTTAAAGAATTTTTTAATGAAATGAAATGACCATAGGCGAATGATGAAATCGATCGATGACGAAATAGATCGATGATGACATGAGCGCGAGGATTTTATAGGAATGCTTTGTATGTAAGATACAAAGTATTCCTATATATTATATTGGCAAGAGAGGGTTGCACTTTAACAACTAAGCCCAAGAACAGGATCATGTCTGCAAAAGTTGAAAAAGTTGCAATCATGATCTTGTTCTTCGTCTTAGTGTCGCATTTTAAGTCTTGTTTTTTCGCTCATCAGACTACCACTCACTACACCAGGGATGTGTTCTAATATGCAAAAACAATAACAGATACGAATAAATCAAAGTTAAAAATGTATTTTATAACCTATACTACACCGCAAGGGTATTATCGATACCTTTGTAACAACCAAAATGAAGGGCTTTTGGTATGACTGATAAAGTTTGTACTCGTATATATTTCGACTCATGTTCTAAAGTAGATAGAAGTAGTAGTAGTAGACGCACTAGTAACCTAAATTTTAGGATGGCATGCTTATGATTTTCCATACTAAAAGGGAGTGTAACATTTTTTTTTCTCATTAAAATAATCATGCAGTTTCCTTTGCGATATAAAACCCAATACCAAGACTCTTGCCGTGCAGCTCGCCAAACTCTCGTTATTGAAGTCGAAGTGGCTGTGAGAGCGAAGCCAATTGGCCGCCTTGTTCGTGATGTGATTTGATGTCTCCGAACTGAACAAGAAATCTCTATCTCTTAAGCACCGTGATGGTGCATAAAGCGGAATCAAATGCAATAAATCAGGGCAGCGTATGTGGTACATGAGAATATCCCTAATGAACATGATTTGAAATTAATTTCTTCGTGATTGTAGCGCAAGTCGATCGATAAGTAGGAGCCTTGCATTATAAGCTGGAAGCTCCGCATTCCAACCTAGTTTGCGAATTGACGCGCGTTCAATACGTTGCTTATAATTTGCATAATAAGGAGACCAGATAATGCTACAATATTCCAAGATATGTCTTACCAAAGACATAGAAAGCGATTTAACCGTGTAATGGTCATGAAAATCTTTTGAATTTCGTTTAACGAATCCTAACATTTTGTTCGCTTTTGCAATAATATATTTTTAATGCTGATGGAAACCTAAATTAGAGTCAAAGTATACCTCCAAATCACAAGAGCTTGAAAGTCTGGTGAGTGGTTGTATACATTATACTAATATATCTAATAATCATTTATTATTAGCTGCGTCTTTCTCGATAAGGTAAGTACCCTACTTTTATTTGTATTAAAGTGTAAGTCATTTTTGCTACACCAGTTAATAACATTGTTGATATCTAATTCCAATTTAAGGCAATCTATCCGTGAATCTATGGAAAAGTAAAGCTTCACATAATCAGCGTATAAAAAACATTTCACATGTTGAATGTAAAGTGGAAAGTCATTTCTGAATAATATAAATAATAAGGGACCTAGGTGGCTTCCTTGTGGGACACCAGAGATCGAGTAGATTATTTTAGAATAAACTGAGACAATTTTAACTACTTGCCTCCTGTCAGATAAGTAGTTGGATATCCATTTTATAGAAAATGTCCATGAAAGCCCATTAACTTCATTTTATTTATTAAGTTAACATGTTGGACTCGATCAAAAGCTTTCGAGAAGTCAGTGTAAATAACGTCAACCTGATGGTGGTTGATAAACAGTAATTTGAAAATAAGGCTAGATTGGATCCAGTTGATCGGCCTCCTACAAAGCCGTGTTGAAGTTCTGATATCTTGTTAGATAAAAATGATGCAAGCTTTTTTTTTTTACAAAATAACTTCTAACGGCAATTTAGATATATGCCTATAATTCTCGATATTTTGACGTTGGCCATTTTTATGGATTGGAGTTATCTATAAACGAAAATTTCCAATCTTTTAAGAATTCACCGCTAGCAAAAGACAAATTAAATATTAATTAATATTAAATAGAAGACCTCAAAACCTGAAATTGAGATCATTTATGCCAAAAGTTTTTAAAAAGTGGCTTCAGGTCGTAAACTCATGCAGGCATTTCCATGGAAAATTATGTTGGGTAATTAATGGTATCGACGTTTCTTTAACGCGAAATATTTTTAATATAGGTATCTTAAATACAAGCTGTTTATTAAAAAAAATAATATATAATAATACTCAAATGCGATTTATAATATCTCATATTTCAAGAGTTCAAATAATTCTCATATTTCAAAAATTAGTATCGGTTTCATATAATGCGAAATTTACAAAAAAAAATTAAATTTGTGCCACACAACCAAGGTAAACATATCGAAGAATAAATAAACACATATACGATAACATCTGATGGATAAGTTAACACCAAATACATTGCAACACCGAGAACGTTGACTTGTTTCCATAGGTCAACGCCACACGCCAGCTACACAGTATGCTGACTTTGCAACACCGAAAACGTTGACGTGTTTCCATAGGTCAATGAAACCTATGACAAACTCATAGCAGCTATACGTAGTTGAATTCGAATTGACTACAATCGGTGGCACACTCACACTTGTGTTAAAAAAACAAACACACGAGTTTGTTGATCACAGAATGATCTCATTGGCCAAAGTAAACATCAAAGTATAAAGAAAAGTATCTTATTTCCACTACACTGCACTTTTCGATCTCCAAAAACAAATTAATGTCAACAAAAAAAAAAAAAATCACTCACTTAGTACGCATTTGGTTGTGGTTATTATTTCGGGAAAACGAAAAGTTTTCGTTTATTTTAGAAAGACGAGACGAGACGGGAAAACGAAAAGTTTTCGTTTATTTTAGAAAGACGAGTTGTAGTCACAGAAATGCTGTCGAAACATTTTCTTCAATAACCGCAATACCACCGGTAGGAAAGTGGGAGGAGCTAATGATTAACTTTAAGTCATCATTTTGTAGGCGGAGATTTACTCAAATGGTGCTGTGCTGTCGGATCTATGCAATGGTAGCGATCACAGAAAGAGACTGGAATTGATCGAACGAATTCTTACTCGCTGGATTTTTTGACTTGCTACCCAAAATATAAATTTTCAAAAAACCGGATGAAATAGAGGTGTGTCTGTCTTTCTTATTGGTCGATAAAATTCAAATGATTTATTACATTACATATTAGGTTTGAACCTCGCACCTATTTAGTATCATATATCAATATACAGGGTGCTATAGACTCTATATAATTAAAAAATTTAATAATTTTTTTTAAATGCTTAAAAAAATAACATAATTTAAAATAACCCTGCTAAGAATTTGAGGTTTATGACAAGATTAAAAGAACATCACATGCTTAGCACGGTTCTGTTAAATTATGTGATTTTTTAAGTCACAAATATTCCAGATTTCCATTAAAAACATTCCAGAAATTTTCATTTATTTTATAACAGTTCTAGTTGCTCCAGATCTACCACCAATTTTATTTCGTAATCGTAACGTAATCAAGACTCAAGATCCCCTCTAGACCCACCTGAAGGTGACATCATGACTCACCTCAAGACCCACCTGAAGACAACCAAAAGACCCCCGAAAAGTCCTACACTAGAAATGTTCACAGATTTGTAAAAGGCGTGAGAGAATTACATATAAACCGACACAAAGGAACAGGCAAGTTAATACAAAAGCATTTAAAATTTTTATGAAATTTTCAGCGTATATTATTGGCAGGTGGGGGAAGGTTATAGGCTATAGTACACCACCCTCTCCCACCTGTGGGGGGGATGAAAAATATAAAATGCTCATATCAGCCCCATTTACCAACTGATTTTTATCAAATATTCAGTGTACATTATTGGCAGGTGGAAGAAGTTTATAGGGCAATAGTACACGTATTTTGTTTTTATTTTTTTTGTATTTGTACTTGAACATTTCGAAAGATCTGTGTTCTATTATATTAAGAAGTACTTGATTGTAGATGTTATATGGAACTCGAGTTTAAAATATTTTTACTACATAAAAAAACCAGGAAACTTGATTGTGGATGTATATTGTAGTACATATATGGAATATCAAATTTAGGTTTGTGTATAGGATTATTTGTAATTACATAACTAGACAATAGATAGCTTATAAATACAGAACAATTTGTGAACTAGCATCTGGTTCCATAATCGTAATACATCTAGCTATTTATTATCTTTGGTTATAGTCTATAGCACAGCCCCTTCCCCTACACGGGGTGGAAGATGTGAAATATTAATAATAATAAAAAAATTATCGGATTTATCGGATATCTCGGATATTTCGAAAATCTGTGTTCCATTTACCATTTGGATGTAGATGGGTAAGACAGCGCCCGAGATCAGCTAGTATTTTATATTCCTTGATTCATTTTGAGCAAAAAATTGTTCGTGAGGGTTCCATTTTCAAAATTTACTGAGGCAAAATGGGGTTAATTTCATTTCATGTTTCACCATAGTACATTTTGCTGATGATCTTGAAAATGCTTCAAATATTGCTACATTATTTGCTTCACACTTCTTGAAGCATTCTTCGACAAGTAACTTCTGTGTTGTTGACCTTCCAGAAGCTAGGTACACTCCCAATCCCATTATTTATCCATTAATACATTTTTTTTTTTACATTAGTTCTATAAGACGGCTTAGAATTGAATCATACCGTTTTTTTAAAATAATAAAGCAAAATCCCGTCCAGGTCCGATTCCCGATTATCTTTATCTTTAAACTATCTACCGGCTTCATACACTTCGAGATTTTATTTGTGTAACTACCCAAGCCCATATGGCAGACACTGTGACCTGAAAAGTCTATTATGTCACAGGGTTTTATTTATTCTATGAGACTTACCACCTCCCTAATGAACGGATGGATGACTCTTCATCCTCCGAGCAAAACCTACATTCTGTCTCTGAACCCACACCAATTTTGTTAAGGTGGTGTATAGTCATCGAGTTATCTTGGCAGGCCAAGAAAAGAGACCTCGCCAAGAGGGTTGGACCACAGATCTGCAACGTCCAAATCTGTTGGGTGAAGGCAATAGGTGGTTGGTAGTATGAGTGCGTTGGTTACAGTCAGGGCAGAGATCAGAGCCCGGGTTTCCCTGGGCAAGGACTTTTCGCTGTTATTTATGGGGATGGGTGTGTACCAAGGACCCTATTAACCTTGCTTGAGGAGTCTGCTGCAGAGACTGTTTCAAAGTCTATTCTATTAGAGGCTATAGGTGTAGTGGCGGGATTCCTATGGCCGGTATGACTGGGTTTATGCAGTCTCTGTACGTAAATACACGCACACACACAAAACACACTTACTGCAGCCTACACACAGAAAAATATCTAGACTGAGAATAATAATAATAATATTACCTATACTGAGAATAACTTTTTTAGGCCTAGGCGCAATAATACTCATTTGAGGTAGATCAGATGTTACGGGCTTCGGGCTCACTTCACTGCCCTTCTCCTAGGGTTAAGGCATCCTAGTCTACTCAATTCTTCCAGATTAAATTTAACTACATACGTGTTCTATGCCTTATCCAAAGGACTACTAATTGCGATCTAAAAATCTAAAACCCAGAGTAATCTCGACAAAAATCTTCATTGCACAATTTTTATTCATATATGTATTTAATATTAAAAACTCATACAATACATTTTTTTAAATACTTTATAATATGGTTGATGATACTTTTGAGCGTGCATCTGTGTGTAAATAAACAAATACATTCACTCAATCATTTCCGTATAAATTACAAACAAACTTTGATTCGATCGATGGTCATGCAAATGAATTATCATTCGCCCAACGTTCATTTGCTGATCGCATCACACAATTCAATTTCCTTCAGATGTTTAGAGATTGAAAATATTTTAGTTAATTTACATTAATCTATATGTAATATACGTAATGGTATAATGTATGTGTATTTGTTTAATAGTAAAGTAGTTTGTATCTATATCTTAAATGAAAACAATTGAAAACATTCATAAATTATAACAAAATAAGAGATAAATGAATGGGTAATGCTTTTCTTTACTAGCTGTTTCTAAATCGGTAAATTATTCAAAAATTTTTTACTTCGTGATTTACACTCCATGGTAGTAGCTAGCTTTTTTTTATTTTGTTTTTTATTTTATGGTTTATTCTTTATTGTTGTTTTTTTACTTTGTGGTTTACTCGTTCATAATAGCTGCAAAGCAGTACATATATAGAAAAATTAAACCCATCTGTACTGCTTTGATAGCTGTTTTTTTTTGTTTAAGTTGTTTTTATGTTGTAGGTGTGCTGTAATGTAGGCGATAATTTAATTGAATAATAAAAATAACAAACTAATACATAATTAACAAATTCATGCCTTTGTTTATAATAATAATAGTAGTAGTAGTAGTAGTAGTGGAAATTCTAATAATCTATCATAATGATTTACACAACTATTTCTCCTTTTCGTTCACATTTCATTTAATTAATTTCACAGTAAGTCTAATGTTAGTAATATTTTATGTTAATAGGTTCTATTACTAATTTGTTATAAGTTTGTATTGTTTATTTACAAAATATGAGGACTTCCTTCCTCCTCCTTATTATTTATTATTTATGGAAAATACTTCGATATTTATAGAAATTGTTTTTCGTTTTATCCTTTACTTTAAACATATTGATACAGTAATGGGTTACATATTAAGTTGTGTTTTTGGGGTTTTCTTGACCATTATTATTATCTTGCCCATATGGTCACACACACATAAGTAAGCTAAAAAAACAAAAAACAATCCATAATCACATTCTGTTTACTTTTGTGTCTGCAATAATTTTGGCTTTTAATATGCAGAGCTTTTATGAATTTTCATCAGTGACATAGATGTATCCTTGCTGTTGCAAAATGTTGAGACGCTTTTCCACAGCATCACGATCTGAAAGGGAAAATGGTAGAGACGGCTGTGAGCGAAAAAGACTTCTTCAAATTTCTTCTCCCTTGACAACAGTACTTACATTTGTTTAAAAGCATTTTGTCCTGTGGATGATTGCACTTTTGTACTAACGAATGCAGTAGTATGTGTGCGGTGTTGTAGCGTTCAAAGCAATTTTTCGTGTTGCTTAGCAATTCGTCAAGGGCTGCAGCCTGACACTGTTGATGGGGGAAAGGACAGGGAGGAAAATAATGACTTGCATTAAATTACATCTATAAAAGGCAAACAACAACAACCTCTATCTTACCATATATATAGCGTATTCGTAAAGAATCTTGTCAGCGGTTATGTTAAATGCATTTGCCTTCTGTAACAAGCCGGTCCCGTTTAGTTTTTTCGATTCGCATAGAATGCTACGATATTTTGAGTTCATTGTTAACAGGGCTGGAATATAAAATCAAAGGATTAGAAGAGCGATAGGTGAACAGGGAAAACTCGATATAAAGAAGAAAAAAAAATAACAGTGCATGGTTTCACGGTACGGAGTCAAGTCGAAAAGATAATTAAATAAAAAATTATAGAATATAAACAAAATCGAAAACTGTACGCTAGGATTTTAAGAATTCCAAAACTTCAGTTCAATATTAGCTTAGATTAGGTTAGGCTGGAGTGGCTGTTGACAGAAAACCAACCCACTTAAACCAGTAATGGTCCATTGTGATACTACATGGATCGAGAAAAACTTTCACCCTACTCGTTGAAACAGATGGAGTTTCGTATGAAGCGTAGGAGACTTTTAATGTCAGTATTTGACAGATACTTGAGTTTGTTTTTATAATTCACGCCGGCTTAAAGAGGTTCGCATCCTAATAGAGCTCGGCTATATGCTTGGCACAGCGTGGTCGTTAAGGAAAAGGAGAGAACAAGAGGAGATGTCTATGAGCTTGTGTTTCGAATGCCTGTGGATCATTGTGATGTGGAAATATAACTTGGCAGAACATTCCACATAAGTGTTGTACGGCTGAAGAACGAATCCCTGAACCTAACTGTACGTCCGAAGATGGGCTTGAGGTTAAACTGATGAGTATTTAGAGCGCCGATTTAATTGTTTGACCCTGCGGACGTTGACAAGGTTCATTCTATATCCTTACAACACATATGTGGAGCTTTGCTAGCTTAGCTCCGTATTTCGGCATCAATACGATTCGCACGACACACCACCGTGAAGACTAAAGTGTGCTACCTTAGAGCATATGATATGCCAGCCTGTCTAGTGCAAACCATCCCCAATAAATTCCAATTCAGTTTAACATAAAACCAGATCCAACCAACTCAAATCAATCATAAGGTGAAGTCTTTTCACATTCTTCTCACCATTTTTCACATTCGATGAAGGCTTCAAACTTCCACTGCGTAACTGTTGTGAAGCCAAATTCAATCCGGAAGACAGCAGTTGCAAGGCTCTGACGAGCAATACCAAACGTTCAGCTCGTTTGCAATGCTCCGGAGCATGCGGTGGGATTTGTTGTTGTTCAGCGGCAACATTCACAGCTGCTGCAGACATAAGAGCAGAAAGCGGAGCACATCTTGAATCGGCAACCTCCTGAATGCAATCGGTTAGGGCCAAAACAAAATTCAACTTTGACAAAGTTTCATTATGTTCACGATCCATTAGTGTTTCCTCGGACAATTCGGGTGCATGGAATGGATGCATAGCCTGTCCATCCGATGCATTCGTATCGAGAAGACTCTGAAGGCCACCAGTCGCCCCAAGTTCGGGTAATGTAAACGCCCTAGGTCCAAGCATATGATGATGATGAAGGGGTCGATTGTTGTTGTCAGGCCCAGAATTCGGACCGATATTGTTAACTCCGACGATCATTGTCGGACTGCCTAGAGTTGGCAGTTTCGTCAAAGCGGACGGAAGAATTGGCGAACTATTTCCCGAACGGCGAAGCGGCGATTGTGTCTGCCCTGGACTGACTTGCCAAGTGCATGGTGCTGTCGTTGGTGGTGTCTCCGACAAAGACCCACCAGATGTTGACCGCCTTCGTCCGGGTGGTGTACCAATGGCAAATTTTACCGCTGGCGGTGATATTGACTCAATGTCACTGCCAACGCTGCTGTGCCGCTGTTGTTCCGGTCGTTTCATACTTATCGGTTGCGAACGTGGAATTTGATTTGTGTGTTGCAGGCCTGCGACTGGGGCAGCGGCCGTTTGAAGATTCTGCTGATGCTGGTGTTGCAATTGTTTTGGCGATGAAGCCATATCAGGTCGGTTCGGTTTGTCCTGCTTATTATCAGCGACAACTGCAACGACAGCCCCAGCATTGTTTGTCGACAAGCGACGTACAGGTATCGGCACTGGTTTTGGTTCAGATATCGGTAGACTACTCGGACGTGGAGGACTTGATTGCGGATTTTGTGGTTGCATGCGCGTGGCAGAGTGTCTACAAAAGAGAAAATATCAAAATTCAACTTCAATTAAATATCCCAAAGCTATTTGCAAACTTACTTCTTTTCATAATCGATAACATTCTGATCTTCAGGAAGATTTTTTGGTACCAAAACGAAATCATCCGAATCATCGGGCGAACTTGTAGATGATCCACTGTTGTTCTCGCTATCGCACAGTATGCCAACATTGGTTATCGTTGCGATAATTGCGGGATTCTCAACAATCGAAACTGCAAACAGAAAGCAACGATTCTTTTTAGTGTTCCTTGCACTTTTTCTTGTTGACAAGAATTACTACCAAAATAGTTTTATGCGTCACATTGACAACGTCGTAGGAAAAAAAACATAAACTTTTCATTTGTTTACACAATTGGCAACGACATTTTACCTGAATTTTGTTCATTTTGCTGCATTTGCTGTTGTATGGGACTTGGCGTTTTTGGCGGTGTCAAATTTGCTCCCAATCCTGGAGGCATATCAACTGAAAAGAATATATTTTTAAAAGTTGCAGTCTCATACGCGGTACATACAAATCAAAAAAATAACCACAACAACTATTAGCTTACCTGGTGATTGTTGCATCTTCTGACCCTGCAAGAATTGATGAATGAAAAAGCTTTCAAATGATATTCTGTCCTTAGCATTGCGCCGAAGCAATCCCAAGAGAAGATTTCTTAGTTCTGGTGAGATGCCAACGGGAATTCTAGAATGAAAAGATTCCAAACGAGGAGAGTAAACAAATTGTTTATTAAATATTCACGACACGATATTCATTTGTCAAAAAGCGTTGATTTTGTATTTCACTAAAGACTGGTCAATAATTAATTTTTTTTGTTAACCCTTTTCGGGCTTTGTGGTTGTGGTTTTATAGCAAATTCGCATTGCAATTAGTTTGGATGGTAAAATGTTCAAAAAGTTTTATTTATATTCATCACTGCTGTACCTGCTAAGAGGCTGATAACATCGCGCTCATATATTGACAAACGTTAAGACTGTTACGTGGTTTACAAGTCTTCGGAAGAATATATGTTCGTCGTATTTGAAAGGAATATTCAAAATGGAATTCAAACGTAACAGTGTGATTGCACTATTATTAGATATGAGTTCCCACATCATCATTTAGTTAAAATGATTATATCAATGATATACGGGAAGAAATTTGTGGTAACAGATAAAGAAAATACGACAAGCAAAATATTCAATATCGCTAACGGTCTGCCACAGGGTACAGTAACGGCACCAATCCTGTTCAAAATATATATTTCCGAAGTACTTAGTGACATGGATGCGTCCCTAGCATATACTGACGATATTGCACTGCTTGAAAATTAAAGAGATTCAAAGGAAGCTTCAAAGCAGATTCGACGAATTTCGGACATACTGCGAAACATGGAAACTGAAGATAAGCTATTCAAAGTGCGAAGTTATACTGTTTCGCCCCCCTCTTAGACGAGGAAATCACGATCAGCGACATAATTGGAAGAATCTTTGGATTATCGGTGCAAATGTTATTCCAGGTCCCATCGAAGAATGTCGTTTACTATTTGGATGTTACTTACTTACTTATGTCCTATATCCTCTTATGGGTCCTGGGGCATCTACTACGCCTACGCGCTATCGCGAGCGCTGCACTTCCGAACAGGACATTGACAACCGAATTGGCAAAACAAAATCAGTGTTTGGAATGATATCCATGATATGGCGAAGCAATGCGATCAGCTTAAAAACCAAGCTGCGACTGCTCCGTTTAAATGTTGAATCTGTGCTGTTGTATAGGTGCAGCACTTGGAAGTTGACCACTACCATCACAAAAAGATTACAAACGTTCGTAAATAGGTGCCTACGGAACATCCTAAGGGTTTTCTGGCCTAACCGTATCTCTAACGTACATCTTTACCAGAGAACGGATCAGGAACCAATAGGCACACCATGACGAAAAGGCGACAGTTCCATAGCAAACTATTCAATGCAATGGAATCCGTTATCTAAAGATGATAAAAGAACGGGCCTTCCGCAGAACAGTTGAGGAGGAATCACGGCAATTGGGGAAGAGTTGGAGAGAGCTGAAGCTCAATGCCAGGAACTGCAAGCGATGACGTGACACGCGTCACGTGAAAAAGACAGACTTCAACCTTATCACCAGGCTTAACAAATAGGGTGGCCCAGTATTATTAACTTTATGGGTTTATCCTCGTTGTTTGCTTCTATCCAAACCACCGTATCATTCTCATAATCAAAAAATTTCTACTAATGCAAATATTACATAATTATTGTCATTTTCGTCATGTCATTGTTGCATTTCAAATTGTAGGTAAATCTAAGCCACTTAAGTTATAGCAGCCGTTTTTATTAGATTGCTTTTAACAAAAAAAGCCAAAGCTTTTGTATGTGAGTCAGTCACTAAGAGTTTGCCTTGTATTTGGCCACCGGAAAATCATAATCAGCTACTTTTCGTTAGCTTCAGCACTTCATTATAATATTTGGCTCTACAACCGGGGTCCGGTACTGGCCTTAAATAAAAGGAAAAATATTTCTTAAAGCTCAACTTGCACAACTCACTTTGGCGCCAAATTCGAATTCTGTTCATAGTAGAATTTCAGTTCGTTTGGTGTTTGCGCATAGAACGGTGCCTTCCCGGTGAGACACTGATAGACAATTGTGCCCAACGACCATAGATCAGCTTTGGCATCGTACTGCAATGACATGATGACTTCAGGTGCCTATGTATGAGAGAAGAAATAAGAAATTAGTAGATGCAGTGCAAAAATGTATATATTTTCCAACAACTCACCATGTACATTGGTGATCCACACAAAGTTGCGGCCATGACACCGTCATGAAGGAATCGTGCAAAACCAAAGTCAGCTGAAAAAGAGAGGAAAAAAATAGTTGTACTTTTATGAGAGGAGAATGGAAAACTTTTAAAAAAATCAATACTCTCCGAAGCTATTACAGTCTAAAAATATTCCAGAGCGAATTTGGCGCAAGGACTCCGGCTTGCATTGCTATAAGATCGATTTAACCCAATAACTGAATCCGAACGACCACTAACCATTATAATCATAATAATATTCGACGCTACAGTTGCGGTGCAACCCTACCTTCTAGCCTACCTTCTAGCGACTTTTTGTGTTGTGCATGTATATTTTTGCACACAAATGGACGGGACCTACAATTTAATGCCGTATCCGAACGGTGAATTAAGAAGCTTTCCGTGACAAGTTATTACTCTTGGATGTTTATCAGACATTCGCGAGAGGTGGGACCGTGAATAATACTTTTGATGTTTTCTGGGATTCGAACTACGAACCCCCTGCTCAAAAATCTATGGACTAATCACTGAGCCACGGCGCTCACACCATTAACCGTTGCCTGCTGATTGGGCTTAAACATTATAAAGCAAGCACCAGTGACAAACAGGAGACATTCCTGCGATGTTCGAGTGAATCAGTTTTTCGATTAATATTTTTGTCACCTATACGTGGTCTTATGTGCACGTGACCAGACATGACAGTTATACTCAAGTTTGGGACAAATGAATAAATTGTAAATAGTAGCCAGATCAGAGGGAATGAGATATTTTTGCACCGTGTAAGGAAGCCGAAGCCAAGGAATTTCGCAGCATTTTTGGCAAACTTGAATATGTGGTTATTCCAACAAAGCCTGTCGTTGACGCACATACCAACAATTGCTAGTTTTTCAGTTTTCTCGATGCAAGTGCCATTCATGGATAACGACAGAAGACAGTATTTGGCTTTGGAAGCATTAAATTCGACTCTATTGTGTTCTCTCTACTTCATTACGCTATCGAGGTCAGAATTTAACGAGGAGAAGGGACGTGAGCTGGGAACATAGAAGAGAAGCTAAGAGTACTGTCATCAACGAAGGAATGTATTGGATTAGAAGATGTAGACAGAATATCGATAATGAAGGTAAAAGGAAGAGTGTCAGAGACAAAACACAGCCCTGAGGGACACTTGCATTAATGCGGCGAATATCAGACTAAAAAAACGTCCAAAACAACTTGGATTGAACTGTTAGAAATTAAAGAAAGATTGCTTCTCCACCAAACTTGTGAAAATACTTGTTCCACTTTTTGGTGAGATATCTATCAGATCACCAGTGAAACGTTGTCCACAGAAACCATACTAACGGATATTGAGCAGTTATCGTGATTCATAATCTGATGGTTAATCAGAGCTTCCATGATATTAGAAATAAGAGACGTTAGTGCTATGGATCGATACGAAGAGAGACATGACGGTTCGCCTGTTTTAGGTATATGCTGGACAAATGATGTTTTCTCGAAAAGAGTCCAGAAGTATTGGATAAGTAGGAAAGCATACGCAATGATAATGCCAGCGATAAAGAGCACCTCTTCAGAACTAATTGGGGGAATACCATCTAGACTAGCGGATTTTTGAGTGTTCAGATCCTTTAAAACTCTAGCAACTGCACGAGTACGAATGTAAATTTGTCACATAGAGTGTTCGATACTCGGAATTACAGGTGGAAGCAACGCACAATCTGGAAGCGTGTAGCTAGCTACGAAATGTGAAACAAGGAGATAGGCTTTGTCCTTAGAGCTGACATCGGAAATGTATTGTAAATGATCGTTGAAATTGACGACGGGGCAGTATTTCTAATTCTTTTCGCGAATGACACTTGTAATTTTTGCCTCATTCTTTGATCGTAGACGAATTTGGCTCGCCAAATTTTTACCCTGGTATCATTGCTGGCAGTCTTGTATTTTTGTCGATTTTCGTCTCTGCGGTTTGCTTTGTACAACCCAAAGCTTACCGCTGCATTCCTCTTTGCAGCTAAAATCATACCATCCATCAATTGAGTCAGACAGTGCATCAAATTCGTTAAGAGTATAATTACTGTCAAAACTGCTTCGATAAGCTTCTTCGATAATATGTAAACAGTAATAAATGATTTGCTTATGTATTTTAACTTTTAACCAAATAAAATTAAACTCCGCGTTGAAGCATTGGATCTATTCAGTTTGAAGTTTATTTAAATTCTAAATATTAACTTCGCGTGCACGTGGCTGGCTGGCTGGCTGGGTGGCTGGTTGGCTGGCTGATCAGATTTTCTGATCAATTTTTAACCCACTTCCCATAGCCCGATTAATTAGATTAATTAGTTAATTTGTATAACCCAGCTCGTCCAACGCTATTTAACTTTTGTTCTTTTATAAGTAAAACGAGGTTTCACCTCTCTTTTGGTTACCTTTGATAGGATCTTTTGGTTACTAATCATTCACGATTTTTTATTGAAATTTTGCACACATGTATATTTCCGGTGACAATACTTTCTATTAAAATTCGAGGGCCCTAGGACCTCGGGTTCGGGGGGCTCCCATACAAATATTTTACAAAATTTTATCCGATTTTCTTTAAATTTTGTACACATGTGTGTCTTCGATGGAAAACACTTTTTGTTAAAATTTTGAGTGATCGGCCCACTAGGGACCCCCATATACAATTTTCAATTTTTAAATATCGCTATATCGCATCAGATCACGGCCAAAGTCTGAGCTCTGTGCTTTGTGTGCAGCGCAGTTCGCTGCCGCTGCGTATTTGGTGGATGATTTTGCCACAGTGTGTGTGTGTGTGTATCGCCGATTAGAGAATTTACAAGAAAAATTTTAATTTTTATGGGTTGTTTTATTTTTACCTTCATAAATTGTTAAACCACGATGTGGAAAAAATACGGGTTCCAAGTTATAACCATGTAAACTTAGTTCTGAAACAACAGAGACTGTGTTATTCACCTGGGTTTATCTTAGTGCCAAAATAGCAGTTTTATTATCTGCTATTTGGGCATTTGATCTTGGGTTCATGGGTTGCTAAAATCCACTCTGACTCAAAGTAAACGATTGCTACCAGACATCAGGTTGACTAACTATTTTTGGTATGAATACGAAGAAGTTGACTTGGAGCATAGCTGGTTTCAACGAGACGGCGTCAGACAGCTGGCCAAAAAATCGAGTTATTGAAGTGGAAGTTCGGTGAACGTTTTATCTACATTGGACCATTCAAATAGCCACCTCCATCATGTGGTAAAACGCCTCTGGACTTTTTCCTTTTGGGCTATATCAAGTCAGGGGTATAGACCAATAAGCCAGAGGCGTTGACGAGCTTACAACGAATTGAAAATTGTCGGCATACCCCCCCCCCCCTCCGATTTATGCGAAAAAGTTTTACATTTTTCATGTAATTCAGTACAATCACTCGTGCAGGCGTTTCCGTGCAGGACATATCTAATACTTTAAACCAAACCAACCCAATATTTCAGTTACCCACTTTTCAAAAGAATTCAATATACGGGATCATTCTTACCAATTTTCAATGTGATTTTCGCTGGCTGTGGCAACGTTTTGCCATAGCTGTGCGACAGCAAAATATTTTGTGGCTTGAGATCACGATGAACGATTCCCTTTGTGTATAGAGCTCTCATGGCACCAGCTGCGAGGTAGAAACAAGCAAGAAACAATTAAAAAATTAAAAATCTCAAAAAAAATTTAAAAATCTCAAAAAAAATTTAAAAATCTTTCTTAAAAAAAAAATAAAAAATTTAAAATAAATTGAAAAATCCTTTAAAAAAAATTGAAAATGTTAATGAAATGTTAATTTTTGGGTCATTAGCCATAAAATTGAGTACTACTTACCAAGTTGTATTAAAAATAGGCGCACTGTGTCCTCACTCAGAGTTCCCTGCACGCTTAGGTAATCTGCCAAGTCACCGCCATTGCAATACTAAAAATAGACAAACCACAAATTTATTTAAATTTATTCGTAGCTAAGTCAAGCTTGTAAGTTTAAGTTGCTCAATTAGATGTAAGACTTTCAACTACGATAAGACTTGACCCAGTGCAACAACAAGTGGTTGAGAATGACATGCGAGATCAAATGGATGCCCATGCCCATGCCCACCCACCAACCTACACACACATTAAGTCTCATTGAAGTTGATCTTACGTGAATTTATAAAATTCACGGAACGGAAAAATATGTATATGCAGCAGAAGAACTCTATGCAAATGAATTCTTGCATCAGCGAGTTAAAGAAAATGCGTAAGTGCGACGCGCGAAGTAATCCGGCGAGCTGTGATTTCATACAATTGAAGATGATGATGATGATGATCCAACGTGTCCGGTGGCCTTTGTTGAATATCTGTTACTATCCTATGTGGCAGACAAATCGGGTTGATTACATTGCCGACTGGACAGACACAACCACAATGCTATGTAAGCTATCAATAAAATTTATGCATCTGGAGCAAAGTTTAAATTGTTATGCTTAGATACGAAGAAGCGTTTAGGGGAAACTTGGATTAATTTGCGTATGACCGACCGACCTTCTAGCAAAATTGACATTAACATGGATTTTTTTCTATGGTGGAGTGCAACGGCGATTCTTGACGGGTTGTAACGAAGTTAATTTAATTGAATTAAAACGACTACGTCACAAATCATATGTATAATATAAAATTACAATATTCAAACAAAAGTATAAAATATAGTCATAAGTTATCAAATAGCAAAATATAATACCGCATAATAATGCAAACAGGAAATATAAGCTAACAAAAAGGTATAAATAATACCACCGAATTGTTATATACAATTCGCGATGTAAAACTCATGTAAAACAGAAGCACCCTGGACGAGACCACTGCCGACAAATCGCTGGGTGATGTGTTCGAATCCCATGCAGACATCAAACACAACCGGTAACTTTTTTTTTGAAAATAAACTATTTCTCACCCAATATCGTCTCAATGAAACTCAGTATTGAAAACATATAGAAGTTAGTACACTAAGAATATATGTGTACCATATTTACTTTATTTTTCGCTCATAATAATATACTTTCCAGACGGTTAAAATAAAAAGGAGACGATATTAGACAGAAATTTCCGAGTAAAACAGAAGAGAATATTGTTGTAATGATAGAGACTTTTTGCTGATAGGCTTACCACGGTTCGTTACAATCGAACACCTATTGATAAGAATTATAGTCTAAGCAGCACCTGTGTTCTGATCACGCTCTACTATTTGGCTTCACCGAACCATCCCCGTTAGACTATCCTTCCTTTGTAAAGACCGATTTCACACCGTGGTCCTTCCGAACAAATCTTCCGCTCTTGTAGTTCATTACGAACGAAACTATTCTTCTTTTAAGTCCAACAAGCTCTGACCTCGTTGTCGTTATACTTGCTAGCTACACCAACTGGTCTTGTTCTACTCAAACGACCCAGACGTGCAGACCGCATATTAGCTGTAGCATAGCGGATACCTCTGTTTTGACCACGTTGTATTCACTAGCTAATATTTTTTTAAAGACAACCCTAGCCCAAGTGGCTGATACTGTGACCTAAAAAGATCTATTGTATCATAGGGTGTAGCTAATCTGAAAGACTTACAACCTCCCTAATGAAGGATAGTATGTCCTTAGTGGCAGACTTTCTCAGATCTGCTGACAAAAATATTGCCTTACGACTCCTTAACAAGACTAATGCTGTGCATTCACAGAGAATGTGCTCGTTTGATTCATCATCCTCCGAGCAGAACTACATTTTGTGTCTGAGCCTAGATTAATTCTGCTAAGGTGATACTACCGCAAGCCACAATGACCTGTGAGAAAGCTCACCAGCTTTCTAATGCTATCCTGGTCTAGATCAAGCATTTCCTTGTAGGAAAATGGGTCTGATGCATATTCCTTGGTGGCCAGGGAACCAACCGAGCTTCACCCTGTAATGCCTTGCTAGGGATTGCAGTGCATAGTAGTAGCATTTAACTGATTTAGTGTCCATTATGTTGGACTACAACGCTTTCAGTGCTGCCTGACTATCTGAAAAGATATAAATCATAGCGCCGATAATAACCTTACTAAGGTTAGTCCTAAGGCAGACCTCAATGGCATGGAGTTCTGCCTGGAAAACCGTGGGACTCATACCCATTGAAATCAAGACTTTGGTGTTGGGTCCGAAAGCAACAGCTCCGACTCCAGATTCAATCTGTGTACCAGACCAGACCTTTAGCGTCAAGTGCTGGAACACTACTACTACCTCAAATAACCTGCCGAAACAAACAGTGCTCCCTGACCATGATGTCGGGGATAGTGCAAAACATGTCTCTTTAGGGAGTTGAGTCAAGGATTTCAGGTGACCTACAAAGTCACCTGGTTTGTATTTGTATTCTAGCTGCAGCTTAACAGAGCAACTAGCGGCCGTCTTTCTTATGAAAATTTGCAAGGAAGAAAGTCCAACGACAGCTTCTAATGCTGCGGTTGGCCGACCCAGATACTTCGCCGCTCGTGATTAAGAATAAATGTCTCTGTTTTGACGTTACTTTTACTGACTACTCCGAACTTCTCCTGTGCTATCGAGGCCCCTTCAAGCACTCTTTTCCGTGGCACACGTTCGTTCAGATCCATTTATGATTAAGCCATTAGCAGCTGGCCGAGTACTTATATTCTGACCACGTTGTACTTCGGCCACTACTCCAAGTTTCGTGGATAATTCAATTTAACACCAGCTCACCGTAGTTATAGTTCCATACGTATTTTGCATGCTAAATTCATTGTATTAAGGATAAATAAGTATGATAAAAACACGGTTGTAGTATTTAAGAAATCAAGAAACCTAAAATAAAACGAAAACCGGAAAGTAAAACTGAGTACAAACCAATTTGTAACAAAGGAAGAAGAGTACGGTTTTTTGATCCATCCCGTACATCGGGTTTATCTTTGTTCTTTAGGACCAAATCGATACTTCATTGCCCTTCTCCTCCTCCTGCTCGATGATACTTTAACCCTAATGTTACTTTTTATACCTTCGCGTCGGCATGGTTCTGTCTGTCTATCAGTCGGTGGTTGGCTATCTGATGGAATCTTTTTATCAATTTTTAACCCACTTCCTGAAGCCCGATTTTATTTAAACTTTGCACAATTGTGTAACTTCGGTGACAACACTTTCTATTAAATTTTGGACCCAGGGTAGTGTGGGGCATATAATTTTTTTAAGAAATTAACCGGATTTTCTTTAAATTTTATTCACATGTGCATCTCCGATTGATAACACATATTGTAAAAAATTTGGAAGTGATCAGGCCCCAGAGTCAAGGGTCTCTTATATATTTTTTTCAAAATTTACCCGATTCAAACTTCCGATTAGAGAATTTATATGAAAAATTGTATTTTTTTTGGTGGTTTCTTTTTAAATTAAAAAAAACCTTGAAAGCTTAAAATCATAAACATGCGTTGCTCAGAGTAAAAGGAGTTGTAGGCTTATCTAGGTTTATAATTTATTATTTGCTTAAATTCATGTGCACCCTTCTAATGAATGGAAACACGTACCTTACACGTGCTAAATTCATTTCAAATTTATAACGTCTATACGCATTTTTTTACAATTCCCCCTTTTTTAGAATACAGCGGCAGATGTGTATTCTATCGGAAAGAAATTTCGGCTGTTTATCATCTGCCTGAGGTGTTTTATGTTTCATCCCCTGGCAAATTATTTTCTAAAAAAATCACAGCGAAAAAAAAGAGGAAGAACGGGGAGGCAGACATAGAGCGACGTTCGTTTGAAAAACGCCACTCATATATTACTACGCTGATCAAAAGACTGCGCGTAAATACAATATAACTACTATACTGAATGAATTTTTAAGGAAGTGGCAATCAAACAACAACTTGCTGTGACATTGTCCTTGTCCGTGGCTTTCCTGAGATTTATTTTAGTGATATTGTCCGTATCTCTGTTTTGAATTAATGTTTTTTGTTTTGCAAATATTAGCATTTTCAGGTTTATAACCGTTGAAAAGAGTAATTAAGCAATTTAATATGAAATCAGAAAAGGTTCGGGTTAAGGTGGTCCTCAAATCAGTAAAATCAGTTCTAAATATCTACATTTTATCCTATATGTATTGAGAGAATTAAGGTACTTCCCAAATGATTCTTTATAAAAAATATACACAACGTTTGAAGTTCAAATACTGAATAATAACGAATAAATACGAATAATAAACCTAAAATAGTTAATTATTATATTTTGAAACATTATATATTAATGAAAAATACTTTATGCTTCACCCTGTGGTGTATACATTCATATTTAAAGCATAATAATAAATAAAGAATGCAAAAATAGCTTTTAAGAGTTTTCGTTCGTTCTCTTTAATCATATGATATGAACAAAGGAAAGAGTCTAAATTTTCAAATTCGTTTCATTTCGTTTACATTTTTGAACTCAAAAGCTTTCTGACAGTTCAAACTAGTGGTGCCAAACCTAAATCTTGAAGAAATTCAAACAAAGTATTATTTTTATATTACGATAAACGATAACTAATAAAAAAAAAAATGGAGGTGTGGGCACAACACGACTTTCTTTTATGGACGGGGCCGGAATATTATAGTCTGCAGGCGTTCAAATTAGCCGTTGACAACTTCTTGAAGGATGATGGATAAAGTATTCATAAGTTGTTTCTTAATATATATAAAAAAAAAAAATTGTTTATCAGTATTTTTTAAATTATTTTTATAATTTGTAATATTTTCTTGGTCAAGGTTTTTTGTAGTTTTCCCTGACCATGATTCATTGATAAAAGTATTTGGACTCGCGTCGTTCTAAGTTCGTATTCGTTTTTCGTATTGCTTTTTCAATGAATCAGGGATAATTCTGAGAAAATAAATTGAAATCGGCTACAAACGTGAGGAATGTGATATATTGTAGATCACATTCCTTCGATTTTTATTTTATTTTGAATTTAATAAAGGGCTTAGCCCAACTTATTGCCGTAACGTGAGTCATTCAGGGAGTCCTCCCTTGGCAATAAGTCTCTATATAAAAAAAAATTTTTTTTTTTTTTTTTTTTGCAACATATTTCTCATAAGTGCTATACTTTTTGAGCTCTTTGCAAAACCTCGAAAAACTGATGTGATGCAAAAGCGCCCGTAATTGGCGAAGAAAAAAGTGCTTTTCCCCCAGGACACTGCAGCGGCACACAAGTCCGCAGTCGAAATGGCAAACTTACATGAATTGCGCTACGAATTAGTTCTTCATCCAAATTATTCTCCGGAATTGGATCCTTCTGACTATTATCTATATCCGAACCTGAAGTAATGGCTCAATGGTAAGAGATTCGTGTCGAACTCATCACTGAAACAGAGGCCAATTTTGAGGGCTTTCAGATCTCGTATTATTGGGAGGGTATCGAAAAATTAAAATATCGTTGGAAAAGAGTTGTGTTTTATTGCATAGGCAGAAACTTTTTAGCCCGCCCTAGTAAATGAATATATTAAAAAATTAATATCAGTACAGCGTTTGTACTTTTACAGTGCACATCATTTCAAAATGTAATTCCTTTGAATCGGATATTGCATTAATATTTAATATTTCACATTGAGGAAGAGTAAAAATAGATAGGTAAATAAATATGAATGCATACCTATACAGAAACAAGAAGTAAAGTGGGAAAAGAAAATGTCATTGACCTAAAATAATAATACCCAACCAAAATAGAAGTAGACATTTTTTAGAAACCTAATTTTCGCGAGCAGACAACTAAAGAACATGACGTCAGTTCTGAAAGTATTTCAATAAAAAAAGTAAAGCTCGTGTCTTAAATTAACAGATAATTTGTAAGAATTTGTAAAAAAAAAAGCATTTTGGAAAGGAAGAATCAATGGTAATTCACAGCAATGTTAAAGTCAACGGGTTACATCGTTTTATGTAAATCTACAACAACAGTATACACATCAGTCAAAACAGGCTTGTTGCTTTATCTTCAAAATGACTTAAGAGAACAAACTTTCAATTGTCTCTTTATTTTCAATTTTCTCTGTTATCGTTTTTAGTTTATGGGCTAATGGCGTATAAAACCAAACGAAAAAAGCTCTCGTCAAAAAACAAATCAAAAGCCGTTTGCATAGTCACATTCACATAAAGTCATGCAAGAATTCAGTTTGATTTTTTCTCTGCACTGAGTCGGTTGGGAGCTTAGCGTTTCATGGGAGTTCTCGCGTATGTTATTTGATTTGAATTGAAATGATCACTGATCAATGGCGGAAAATGATAAAGACATTAAATTAGACAACGTAAAATAATAATGATACTTGATGTGGTTGTAAAATAATTAAATTGGATTCAATTAGCGATGAAACATAATCAAAACCTGTGCACAGAAAATTACTCTCAGTAAAACGAAAAAAACGAGAAACACCGCAAAATTTGTGATCTCTTTCCCTCCCTCCCTCTCGCAATGTATTGAATGACGAGAAAAGTGCTTGTGTTTTTAAATATCCGTTTGATCTGAAAGTTCTTTACCAATTATTTAAAATAGAAATTATTTGAAATTGTTGATGGAAGACTCAGCTGATTGCTACAAGCAAACCACAAAAATATTATGACAACTAAAAAGTAGTAAACGATATCAGTTCTACACAAGAACACAAGTGCGTAGAAGTTGAAAACAGTAATCTCTTTCAGTTGGAGGACAAAAGAAAGAGTCGATTGACAGCAGATAACAAATATAACAAATAAAGAGTAGAGGGAGAAACAGAGTACAAATTAAAACAATAGAAATAAAATTGATAAGATATAAATATAATCATTTTCTATGAATGCTTCTTTCATGTTTTCTAGTTTAACTTTAACGTTGGTTTTAACAGAATTCATTTTCCCACCAATAATACTTTTATACACAATTGTCCGATAACACGACGGATACATAATAAATATTCTGTACTTTTATAACATAACACAAATGTCAAAAGCTTCAGTCTGTTGAATGAGCTTAGCAGCAACAGGCTAGGCAACGACCGCGCGCATTTTTTCTTTTCGCCGACCAAAGTGCAAATTTACATTAAAAATTAGCAAAACAAAAATAAATCAATTAACAAACTTTTAATCAGGTGAAAACGAAAATAGTCGTCAATACCACCCGTGCAAAAAAAAAACCACCGTCTTAAGGTTGTTCACAAAGCGCCAGAGCAAACAATAAAAATGTCATGACATAAAAAAGACAACAAACAAAAGTCTTATTAAACGTGCACCAGTCGTATACAGTTAAAAGTATAACACCAAATATTAATCTTAACTTCACTACCAATCAAGAAACGACCAGGAAAGTACCCAGAATGTACGTTTATTACAAATTTGGATTACTTCTGATATTCCTTCTATGCTTAAGGTAATAACAACAAACTTTTTCAGAATTGATTAATTGACAATTTTACTGTCAAGGAGGGGTTTCTTAAATTATTTATCGCTATGTACGAACTGATTGACGAACTATGACGAGCCGTATAGCATTCCATGCAAATTCGAATTATCGCAGGTGACAACAGCGCGGTCTTATTATACAAAACAAATGCGCAACATTTATGTATGTAGTATAACAGAATGACTGATAAATCACATACTAACATACGAGGGCGGGCTGACAAGTAATCGGCCAAGGCAAGAATATAACAAATTTTCTCAATAAAATTCAACTTAAGTCTTAAGCCGGTTCATTGTCTTGGTGGAAAAGCACCTTTTTCTTCGCCAAATGCGTCTGATTTAGCTTCAAATCGGCCTCGAATCGTTCCAACAGCTCAGTATAACATAACACGATTGTTTTGCTTTTGTTTTTGATTTCAAGATAATCTATGTGAATGATACCGCAAGCATCACAAAAAAAAAAGTGTGAACATGACCTGGTTGACCTACAAGCCCACCTTAGCCTTTTTCGGCTTCGATTCGCCAGGAGCTATCTTTCAGCTCCCTAAAAATTCCACCCATACCAGGAGCCACACGCGCAATGCAACACGCGTTACACGCGGTATATAAGAAATGCTATTTGGGACTTAGACACTCACAAATACTGTTTCGACTGTTGCATTGTCTCTGGAGTGTTGTGATGGATCCATGTTCATCCACGATTACACCTTTTTGTCGCGTTTGACCATAGCCACATACTCCTTTAAAGTTGTCACACGGTCGTGCTTGTTGTCAAAAGAAAGCAAACCCGACAGCCATATGGCAGCGAGTTTTCTCAGTCCCAAATATTCATCAATATATTCTCCACTCGTGTGAAATAGAAAACCTCAGCAATCTCGCGTACCTTCCACTCGTTGAATGACTGTCATACACAAACTAAATGACGCAACTGACTGAACATTTGACAGAAAACATTTGAACGATAGTTTGTACGAAATATTGCTTTGATACTGGTAGCACCATCACTTGCCTCGGCCGCTTATTTTTCGACCTCCCTCGTACTTGAATGCGAAAAATGTACACAATAACTACAATAAAAAAAAGAGTGTAGCAAAAGTTGATAATACGATAACGATGAGACTTACCGGTCACTAATACAACACTTTAATGTGTACTTTATGTATGTACTTAATTTCATTTTCTTTAAAGCGTATTACATTATACATATGTATATAGAAATTGTTGTTTGATGCGATCTTTGACTTTGTTCATTGATAGTATTTGCACAGGCGTACGTGAAGTCACAATAAAATGAGACTAGCGTTGTTAACCCTTTCTATTAATACAGTTGATGGAGTTCATATAGTCATATGTCAGAAAATATTACTGCATTTAAACTGTCAGAATATGACGGAAGAATAAATAAGACAAAGGTCCCAAATAATTAAATGGCAAGTAACGATCTCAACTGCAAATGTTCAATGTTTTTAAAGTCTGATTTCTGGTATTGTATGGCAATACTCTGTATTATTGCACTGCCTTACTTTCTATTATTTATAAAAATATTTAAAATAAAATATGCACCTAAAGTAATCCACTATAAAAGCAAGATCAATTATAAAGATCTAGATTTTTTTTGTAAGCCCTTCTGCCCGCAACAAGGCGTACCACAAAGGAAGACATTTTACTGCTTTAATTAATGCTCCACTAACTTAATTTTTCTTCTTCTTAAGATTTTAAACCATCTCTTTTGTATATGTTTAGATTTAATACTTCTTGTGCAGCCATACAAATTTTAAAAGCCAACTGCGTGATATAAATTGAAGCAAAATTACAAACTTCAAAGTGACATTTTTGCAATTACTATCGACCGATGATAAGATTTTGATACTATAATCAGAACGCATTTGGGTTAAACTGTGATAAGTGTTGCTATTTAAGTATCGTTTATTTATTCGAGTATGTGGGTGATCTGTTTTCTACAACAGTTGAGAGCTGTCCTATGAAATATCAAACGGTTACGAAGTGTGATAAAATCTTTTAAAAATATAATCGCTTTAGAAGAATTATTCAAACTTAGTGAGTTTATATAACTTGATAGCGGAAATAAACGGCGTTTTCCGGCTGCCTATCCCACTGAACACTTCCCAACTAACCACCCTCCCACCCTCCCAGTGACACCTACCAACGTTCAACAACTCAGCCACCGAGAAAAACTATAGAATCGAAACAAAACAGACAAAATAAAACAAACCCCGAGCCATTCGAGCCCACCGAGCCCACCGACCCCGCGGCATGATCACTCTCAAATTATAATAGAAATTATTGTCATGGGAAATATGGGAAATACACATGTGTGCAAAGTTTGAATAAAATCGGGCTTTAGAAAGTGGGTTAAAAATTGATCAAAAGATTCTACCAGCCAGCCACAGGAACGCAAAGTTAATATAGAATTTAAAAACGAAAGAAAATAAAGTATACAAACATCTTCTAAAAAATAAATAAACCAAAACCTCCGAAACATTTATATTCCGACAAGTTACAAAAATAATCATCCGTTGACCGACCGACCGACCGCACTTCCAATTTCTTGAGAATTTCTATTTTACTAACATAGCTAATTCCATACAAAAATGTAGGTATAAATAGCACACATTTTTACTATTTTTTTTTTATTTATTGCCTATAATATCTCATAAATTCGGTAACAAGGAAATCTCTTAACACACACAATTCAATAAGGTATTTCAACTTTAGCAATTTGCACATTGATCTCTGAGCAAAGCATTCGCTTTAAGTTATAAGATAACTTGTCACTTGTCAGCCATTCCACAGTTAAATGCATTCATTTATCAGTGAGTCATTCAGTGAGATTATCACCTCTCCTCGGTACGCTCCGATCATCATTTACTTTTAACAACTGGAACTATGACAGCAATACTCAGAGATGATTAGTAAATGGTAATAATTACTAAGAACGAGCATAACACGTATGTACGTAGGAATATATTTGATACATGCGAAGGAACACCAACAACAATTTTTAATCAAATACTACGATATGTGATTAAATAATTAATAATTAACTCTCAGTGTTCAAAGTACGCTTTCGCGTGCGCGTTAAGCCAACACGAAACGGAAATGTTGTTGAAAATTGAGCCAAAATAGAAAAAAAAAAAAAAAAAAAAAAGGAAATTTGTTATCAAAATAAAATTTATTAAGGTGTCAAAGTTGTGTTAGCAAGTTTAGTTCATATTTGATAATTAATTGGTTAACAAATGAGGTATTGAGGTATGTATATGGCGTCCCTTATGGTGACTTTTTTAATTTGCTGAACTCGCATGATGACAGATCTGAGCAGTCGGGAGTGTTGACATACCACTGTAATGATTTTTTCAGTCAAAAATTTAATTCTTGAAAGTCTAGTGTTACATGAATGAGCATTGTCGTGAAGGAGTATCTTAGTTCCAGTGTCTGGTGATCACTGACACAACTCATGTCCGTAGACTAGCGAAAACAGTTCTCTTTGGAAGCACAAACATCCCGAGTGTACAAAAAGCAAAAGCAAAAAGCAAGCATTTTACTTCGGTAAGAAAACCAAAGTATTGAAATTACTCAGAAAACCAAAAATTAAGGTACCAAAAAAAAAAAAGGTTTTCTCGACATTTCAGGCAGTATCAATACGCCCCAATGGATTTACATTCCGATGTTGTTTCTGGTCAGGTTTCAGGTTTTTTGAAAGAATATTCCTGAGCTTAACTAGCGCGGCACTACAAGCGCTCACATTTAATTCACTGTTGATCTTTCGTTGGTCAGACCACACATAACTAGATTTAAATTTTTTTTCTTCAGATTTTCATCCGTTTTTTGAAGTAGATTTCAGTGTTTTTTACTTGCAGTTTTTCTAAGTTGGGCGTGCATTCAATTCAGTCTCATTACTTTTCAATCATACATTTTAAATGAGTAACATTTTCAATGCCTTTCTTGATACAACCTTCGGCTAATTTTTACACTAATCACTACAATTATATTAGATAAGTGTTGCCTGCCCTCTACATGCCAATATCAGGCGATAATAATACCTTTCAGTTTTCTTAAATATTTGCGAACAACAATTATTGTAGAGAAGCTTTTGTTTGATTCAAATGTTTTCATCATTTTAAATGAATGATATTCAATTTCTAAATAAAAGTGGACTTGTCCTATGCCTTCTAGCCAAGAGACGGCAATATACCTCTAAATTCTCTAATCTTTTCTACGCAACTCAATGTTCAACCACAAAAACTACAACTCTTGCTAAACTAAACTAAATCTTTTCTGTTTATAGTTTTTGCCAGTAATAGCAAAAAAACTGTCTTAACTACCACTTTCGTTAAATTTTCAGCACTCAATGTTTAAAAAGGGAATATTTTCACTTTGACTTTCGATTCCAGCGAGCGAAAAGGGAACTCATAATAAACAAATATGAGTAATTCCTGTCCAAGGTCTATAAAAATATTTTATTCGTGACAAGGAGTAATCAAGGACAGTAAAAGGAGTGCAGGACATTGACAAAAGCATATAATTTTACCTCATTTTATTAGAAAGCAAAAGGTTGAAAACCGATCCAATATACAACACAATAGCAAACAAACAAACATCCTAATAATAAGTTATTCTGGATTGAAGGGGGAATCAGACGGAAAACAACACAGAAGAATTGTTATGATGTACTCGTCGTACATGGCATTTATAATGTAGGTCAAGAGCACCAGGACCTGTTGCGTGAGGTTGTTAATGCGTTGCACATGCATATGTAGATATATTGTAATATCGTTGCACGTAGGAAGGGATGTATGCAAAGGTAGGATGATTGCACAATTTTATCGTTTTGCATGATGAACCATAACAAGCGAAAAGGTAGATGAGGAGAATACTTATAAACGTAGAGAACCTGATTTTGATGATTTCTGGTTTTTATTGAAATCTAAAGTAAAATTACTAAGAAAAATTTAAAGTGGATTTGATTGGCTTCACTTTGATAGTCAAACTTGTTTTTTGTAAAAAAAAAAACCACAAAGGGTAAAACAGGCATAAAACATTACGAATTGGAATTACAAAATAATTGAGCAAAATAAATGAGCTGCGTTCAATTGGCCTGAACAGTACAACTTCACTTTAGTTAATTGAGCGACTCTTAATTTATTCATTTCATGGTACTGAAGTGAAGAGACTGTTCGATTGGTATTCTTCACTTCAGATAAATGTCAATATTACTCATCTGAAGAAACTACACGAGCAGAACACCTCTTCACTTACTACACTTGCCCAATTTCGCCCAATTTTTACCTGAAGTGAAGAGTTATCAATCGAACATTCTCTTCACTTCTGTTACTTCAGATACAGCTACTAATTCAGTTAATTCAGTACAATCGAACGAGGCTATGATAGAGAGTTGATTTGAAAGTCCTCATTGAAAATGTTTATTTGTTTTATAGGATGTTTATAGGAGGTAAAACATTTTAGGATTCTTGAACGAATAAAGGATATTTAGAGGATTATTTACAAGATTGTAAAATTCTTAAAGAATAATTTGAAAATTATAAAATATTTATGGGGAGTTTATATGATGATAAAGATGATTTAGATGAAATTACTTCAAGATTATAGAATAGAGAAAGTTTTATAGGAATTTTGGTCAGCACCTCTGCACCTGAAAACTGGAACTAGCACCTTGGGGTTTTTGCTCGTTTGCAGTAAGTAAACAAAAATAAGAGCATGAAATCCTTGAAAACATAGAAGGATTTTAAAGAGTGGAATGAAAGGTAATGACTGTTTAAAAATCCATTACGCGGTGGAATGCAGCACAACAGTGTGACTTAACAGCGGCATAACAGTGTAACTTAATATTGTGATTTAACTGTGTGAGTTGGCAGCGGCATAAAAGGCGGCACAACGGTGCGACTTAACAGCGGAATAAAACGCGGCACAACAAGTGTTACCTAACAACGGCATAACACTGTGACTTAACAGTGTGACTTAAAAGTGTGACTTTATAGTGCGACCTAACAGTATGATTTAACTGTGTGACTTGACAGCGCCATAAAACGGGGAATAATAGTGTGACCAAACAGCGGCACTAAACGCGACATAACAGCTTGACTTAACAGCGGCATAAACGAGACATAACAGTGGGTCTTAACAACGGCATAACACTGCGACTTAACAGCGGCATAAAAAGAGACGTAATCTCGTCAAAACCATTGTAAGTCAAAATAGTCGACAGTAGTCTTGGGATGTATTATTTCTCATTTCAAGGACACAGATCACAAACACTAAAGTAGAAAACAAATGTGATTTTATAAAAATTCTCCGATGAGATATCCGTCTGTAGTTGGAACAAAAACTCCCTAAATTCTGAAAAATTTCGGGATTGGAAAAAGGGTAACTAATGCTGTTTTTTCACAAAGGAAAAAATTTATTACTAAAAAACTCGGCTTGAGAACAAAAACACCTCCTACAGGTTCTTCCTTAGGATTTAATGATTTCTATGTTCTAAGCGCTAAGCTCGAACTTGGTGACCATAAATGCACTCGGGCTCCATGTTCGAAGGGTTCCCATATAATTTTTTTTAAAACTAACCCAATTTTATTAAAAGTTTACACACATATGCGAGTATATCTTCGATAAGAGAATTTACATGAAAATTTTAATTTTTATGGGTTGTTTTGTTAATAAATCTCTTAATTTAATTAAATTCATTAAGGTTTGTAAAGAAATCGATAACACAGCTTTAACTTTTAATTGAACAACAACAAATATGTCCAAGGGAATATATCCACCGACATACAGACGACGGACCGGTCAAATTAATCAAAATATAAGCAAGAGTTAAGTGTTAGTATCGAGGTCTCATGCTTTTGGAAGGTGTTAAACGAAACTAATGTTATCTTATCAAAAACACGCATTAAAGCTTAAAATAAGCAAAACAGTGAATAATACATTTTTTTAGAAAAATGAGTAAGCTATAAATCAACAAATGACACCATGTATATTAGCATATGGAAACCGCTAATAGTTTGATTGACAGTTTGCTTATTTAATGGCGAAAAATTGTATTAGTTATCTCATATGAAGGTTTAGACTACGGACATGAATTGAATACATTTTTAGGATTACAATTAATTGATGTGCTCAATCTATCACATATTATTTAAATTAAATATTCCATGAAACTCTCAAGTAAAATTATAGAATTTGCTTTTATTTTTCAGTCACAATTTCACTCGAGCAGCTCCTCCATCAAATGCAAAAAGCACCCAAAGTTCATCGTATGACGATTATGGCGAGGATTACGATGATTACTATGACGATAATTCTGGCAATGTTTCAACAACAACAACTTCCACTTCCAATAGTTATGTTCTGCAGACTACCGAAAAATCTAATGAGCTCGATCGAGAGCTTAAAGACAGGGTGAACAATTCCGAAAACAAAGAACTTGGTAAGAAGAAGGGAATTTTGACAATGAACAATAATGACAAGAGAGAAAAAACCATTTGCAGATCTTCCAAAACGAAGTAACCACGTTGTAGAGCCAATATGCCCGAAAAATTGCATTTGTACCGATGAGTATAGGAACATTGAGTGTTCTAATCGCCAACTTACACATGTGCCAAAGGATATCCCCCCTACCGCGATGAAAATCGATTTAAGTCAGAATAAAATAACAAGGATTCAACCAGATGATTTTGTCAATTGTTCAAAGGTTGAAGAAATAAATCTGAGTGGAAATGACATTGGAACAATAGAAACGGAGGTAAAGAAAATATTGGTAATATTTTGTAGAAATTTTAAAAATTGTTTTTAACTTCTACTCAGGCATTCACTGCAAATCGACGACTGCATCGACTTTCACTGGCTAACAATAAACTTACGACAATTGATCCAGATGCATTTACTTTGGCCAAGGAGTTAAGTGAATTGGATTTGAGTAATAATGCAATTTTACTGCCGGTGAACGGGTCATTTCTGAATCAACCAGATTTGTTAGAGCTCAGTTGTCAAAATTGTTCTTGGCTAATGCTATATGATGAGTCTTTTGCCAACCTTAGTAGTTTGACGTCGTTGAAATTGGACGGGAACGATTTTAGTAAGGTAAGTTAGGGTTTCTGTTTGCAGTTGTTGTTAGAACAGCTTTAATGATAATCTCATAGTTATGTTTAGCTTAATAAGAGAAACGGAATATATTGACCAAAGATTCTTGAAAATCAATTCGATTTAAAACCAATCATTTTTAAAAAAAAAAAAATTGGGGCGCGTGTGGCGCGTGTACCACACTATTTCTTAAGGGCCAGCTATAATGGACTTGAGTTGGTTAATTTAGCTGATGTGAACGACTCATTACATGCAATTCGTATGCTATGACCATAATTTGATTTTGGTAGGTTTCTCGTCAAATGTTCGTTAACTTACGTGGGATTAAGCAAGGTGTCAGTGAAGTCAGTGAATTTCGGTGCGAAAATTTGACACCGGAGAGAAATTGTGCGAAATGCAAGTAGTTGCTAATAGTATATTACATAACGAGCAAGGAAAGTGGAGTTTATCGTGCGAGTTCGAAGATTGAAGCACGAGGCGGTAGCCGAGTTCGGCCATCTAACGAGCACGATGAGCACTTTTCTGCGAGTAATATACGCTAAATCGATTATGCGCAATGCAAAATTACTATGAGAATGTGTGTTCGCTGTGACTGCAGTAAATAACAAAAGTATTTTATATGAAGTAACTAGATGGCGTAAAGGCTACTTTCGAAGCTAGGTTATAGTGTATAGGCGTGTGAAAAATTTATTATGGGTAAATAAAAGAATAAGAGAAATTAGCTAAGCTTTTCGTTCGGTTTTGTCGTGAATATAAGCAAAGCGCAGCCTATTGTAGTTGGCCGTTGGCCCTTTAAATTTCAATCTCTCTTAAGTTAACACAAACAAATCGCTTTTAAGCCAAACCCCAAACTCTCTTATTTACTCTTGAAAAGCTTCTTAGCTCTAAATGTTTATTATTTTTGACATTTCACTTCTCATGAACAATTTCTCTTGATATATATGGATGACAGAAAATCAATACAAAAGCTTTTGAGCCGATGAAAAATCTAATCAAGCTGAAACTTCCTGAGCTGGAACAGCAGAGCATTCAAGAGTTGTGCAACGTATTGAAGTCAATTGACAACATAAGTTTAAAACGTTTCGATATAAGTTGTTTCGAATTGGTTCTGGGCACATCATTCAATGATAGCTTAATATTTGCCACAGATCCACCATTTGTGCCACCACCGCATCTTTCGGAAACAGGCAGTAAAACAAATCAACAGCGAGGTAAGTTTTGTAATAATGCTAAAGTGGAGAAAAATCAAATTCAAGCAAAGGTATTTTTTCATCAACGCAGATCAATTGGTCGATAACTTTAAAGAGGAATCAAGCTCATCGGAGCAGCATTCACCAGCTGTAAAGAAGAAGGCAACTGTAGTAATGACACATTCAGCAGCGGCTGCGGCGGTAGATGACAGCAGTTCCGCTTCATCAAATTTGACACTACCTAACAGGAACGCAGGGAACATTTCATTTACAGATAGTGGCACCAGTGACGATGCCATTTTACTTGCCGGTTTTAATGGCACCACAGACACATCAACCGAGAAGACCTATAAGGTGGACGTTTCACAGGAGTTTATTAAATATATGCTAATAAGTGAGTACATTCGATTTGCGGCGGTTAACAAATAATTCATTTATTTCATTTTAGGTATAATGGTTCTTGCGGTAATTGGCCTTGTTATAGGATTCATTTGTCGAAAAGATTTCGGCGGCATAAAGACGAAATGCTGTCGAACACGCAAACCAGCGCCAACGGACCAAGTGCGACCGGCCGAAGAAATTCCTTTAAATAAAATAGCTTAAGCGTATTACCAAACTAATAACATAATTAGCATAACTAAGCTAAGTGCGCAAATTGCATTTTTCGAGATGACTAGAATTATAATTCAAAAAAAGACCAAGTAAATACGATAAAATAATTATTAACAAAACTTTTAAATTAGACAACACATGATTCCAAAAAAAAAATGGATATTTAAATTCTTCAAAAGCATTTACACGACGATTTCAAAGCACGATGAAAACTTCTGCGTATCACTCATTCATTCTTCTGTATGAAAGATTTATAAAATGACTATTTATTAAATATATGTATATGTATTAGTAAATTGTTGTAATAATCGCTATGATTTACTAATCATCAATTATTTTAATAGAACTTGCCAAAAAAAACATTAATTCAACTGTGTATTAATTTAGAAAACTTGAAAGTTTCATATGTGTTACGAAATAGGCGTTATCCTGGGTTTAGACTATAAATTATAAGGAAATACATACTTATACACGATATGTATCGTAGTATATAAAGAGCCCCCTCATTTCATTTAATTAACACTCGAAAATCTTCTTATTTTTTGATTACTATTTATTTAACCGGTAACTTTTCAGTTTAAGTTCCTGTAACTTATGGATTTGGTTTTCTGATGTAGCACTACAAGTTTTCTAATTTAAAGAAATATTTTTGTATTCTCCCTGCCGTTTTATCTTTAAATTGTAAAGTTAATTTAAAGTAACTTTAAGTTTTAAATATACTTTTATATGTCTATAAGCAATATTTTTGCACAAAATATTATAATTATGTTATATGGTGTGCATGAAAAGTCATGAGTAGTTTTAGTTTGCTATAAAAAAAATAATAAAAAGAAATAAAATTCTTACCAATTCAATGTTTACTAAATACAAAATATATTATCCAATTATTTTCTTTGTGGTTGGCTTATGTTTGTTTTTTTGCTTTTGACTCATTTGAGATTGAAAAAATTGAGTGGATTATTGCAAAACCATCCGCCGACATTTAGGAAGGCTTCTTCCGAAAGTAGGTAGTTTTGTAAAAACCCGAAATCTGCTTTTTTTCTGCTTTTTTTTAAATTTGCGCACGCACCCTTATAATGCTGGGCTATATGCTTGGCACATCGTGGGCGTTAAGGAAAAGGAGGAGAAAAGAGGAGATGCCCATGAGCTTGTGTCTTGAATGCCTGAGGATCATAGAGATGTGGAAAGAAAGAGCTTGGCAGAGCATTCCAAATACGTGTTGTACGGTTGAAGAACGAATCTCTGAACTTAACTCTACGTCCGAACATATGCTTGAGGGTAAACTGATGGGTATTCATGGCGAATTCAAGGAGAGAGGTGGCATGCAACTGGCTATTTCTCTTGAGCACCGCTGGTGGAAAAAGCGATAAAATAGTGGCAAGCAGGAAAAGTTCCTGCGGTATTCAAGCGAATCTATTGGGTTTGCTATGCAATGTTTACGTCATCGATAAATCTTATCGCATGGTTTCTTGAGCCTCACTTTCTAGATTTTGGGTATTCATAAAAAGGTCCATTATCCGATGTGAGAGCAAGTAAACATCGTCAGCGTAGTCTAGGTGTTTAAGGTAAGTTGTCATAGTCCATAGAATTCCCTTGTTCCCTACCGTCAGTGCTGCACGGAGTACATCGCTGATAATTTAATTTTAATTTTGGTGGGGGAAGGGAGATGCTGGATTTTTTAAGAAATATAGCGGGAAAGCCATCTGGCCATCAACATTAAGTTTTTGTAACTTATTTTTAATAACAGTAGGATCAACAGTTTTTGAGAGAAAGGGGCCATTGGAGAAGTTAAGTAGGTAATTGAAATAGGAGGGGTCCGGTACGAAGGAGTTATCGCCGAAAGATTTTTTGAAAAAGGTAGCAAAAAAGTTGGCAATGGTATGTGGATCGGTGATGATGTATTTTTGTAAGAGAGTGATGGAGGGTAGCCGTCAGACTTCACTTTATAGTTGACGAATTGAAAAAAAGACTTAGGATTGTTTATGAGTTTGGCTTGTGCATTATTGAGGTAGCGCTGTTAGAAGAGAATAGTTTTAAAGCTGGGTGAATTGCAAGTAAGTACCGAGATAGTTGGAATAGTCAGAAAAGGAATAAGTACGAAGGTAAGCCGCTCATAACTTGTTTGCCACCAGGAATAACAGCAGTAATAGTATGTCCCCCTGACTTACTACACTTTGGACTTCATATTACTCCGAAACCTTACCGTTGTGTAGGACTCGACATTTACTTCCCTCGTATGTAGCTTTGATAATAGCTATAAGTTTTTCTGTGATACCCCTCCAGCGCAAGGGCCAACCAGATACCATCCACATTTAAGCTGTCAAAAGCCTTCTCGAAGTCGATAAACAATAGATGTAGCGGGGATCTGTTCTTTACGCATTCTTCTATTATGATCCAGAGCTTTCGCTGCCTGTTCGACGTCGAGAGTTGAAATGCTCCTTTACGCGTTCTAATATAATTCTAGCTATTATCTTGGCTACGGCCGGTAAAACGCATATGCCTCTCCAGTTACCAGAGGTGTCTACCGATAACCATGTGCGTTGATTATTCTGCCTTTTACCGACGTGACGTAGCTGCGTGCCCCAGTTACTAAAACCCTTTTCACAGCATTCCAGTGGTCGTCCACGTAAGCTGTTGATTATTTCTGCTTCTAAGGCAATATGGTCCCTGTATTGTTGGCGCACTTCGGGCTCCGTAAACCTATCAGTATTGAACCTGGTAATGATGAGGAAGTTTGAGCGGTTACTGTTGACGGATGCAGTGAGAAGGCTCTTGTCCGATCTCGGTTGCCTAAAAGGCAATTTCAGAAGCGGCGGCTGATCGCAATGTGATCGATCGGGTTCGATGTTCGCTGGCTGTCAGTTGAGACCCAACTGATTTTGTGGCAGGCGTTATGCTTAAACAGCGTAGCGTAAACTAGGCGATTGGTATTACAAAAGTCCACATAACGCTCTCCGTTATCGGTCCGGTCACCAAGACCGTGAACTCCCATCACTTGCTTAAGCATAGTATTGTCGCTTCCTATACATTGGCGTTGAAGTCCCCTTTCACCATTAGGCAAAATTTAAAAAATCAAAACGAATTCTGTCCGACATTCAAAAAACAACCACATACGTGAAAAAACGAAAGTGCCATTTGTGTATCAGGTAACTAGCAGAAAACGCTATTTCTGTTTATGATAGTCTCTAATGGCATAAAGTTTACACGTTTGGTTTTATTATGGTGTTAGTACACACTCGGCTGGTGGCTCGCATTATGCGGACTTTTCCTTTGTCTAGCATTTCGGGTTATTTTACCGCTAAAAATACCACTCGTATACGGTCGATCTGAGGTTAATGAACGCATTTGAAGAAAATGCAAGTTTTCAGCTGGCCTGTATCCGTACCGCATCAGCTACTCACTCACTCACTCAAAGTGCTAATGGCTCGGAGTTGTTGAAATGCCATTGCACCAAATAGGGAATTTCATATAGTTCTCTACAAGGCACAGAGACGGAGTACGTACTGCAGAGAATAAACTTCGTTGAAGAAGAGCCACCCCGGCAACTTCACTTGACTTATTTGCAGGGCAACAACAACAACGCTGAAAATTTTTAAATGCTTTCGACATGTAAGACACTCTTTTCATTCTCTTTCACTTTTTAAAGATAAAGCCAAAGCAGCATACAGGGTATCCCTTAATTGGTGCACAATTATTTGGGAAATGATTCTTGGGTATATTCTAAGAAAAAAAAATTGTTCTACTGTAAAGGTCTATCTCTAATGTTGACATCATATATCGGGGATTTAAGAACCTGACCTGACCTGACCTGACCCATGTTAACGGAAATTGCTCTGGTAATACTAGAAACTTTGTTTAGGACTTTATTTTTAGAAGAAATACAAGCCTTTATAACTGCCTTTGAAATAAAATTGATATCTTGTTTGAGTCCTCAGATATCCAACTTCAATCAACTTCAAATGGAGATGTGGGCACAACACGACTTTCTTTTACGGCAGGACCGGAATCTTCTGTAAATGTATATTACATTTTTTATTTTCTTTTTATTTTTTTTATTATTTTTTATTTTTTGTTTTGTTTTTTGTTTACATTTCTTTTGCACTTAACAGATTTCTCCTAAGTGCTATACTTTTTGATTTATTTGGTATTTCGTCTTTTTGTAAAAGAAAATTAAATTTTTAAAGTAAAACAAATAACTTTTTTTTTTATTTTAAAAACCATTACCAAAAAGCAAATTCAAAGTCAAAAATTGATATTTTCAAACGCATTTTCAAACGCGATGTTTTTGAAAATTCCTCTTCTAAGGTAACTAACTATTTTCGGGCTAGTGCATATTTTAAGTCTATATGTTTCTTCAAGTAATTCTGGAGAAACGGTTTTATACCAGAAACCAATGCTGTACCTTGTTTTCTAATGGCCCCAAGCTAGTCGGTAGAGCTCCAGAGCGGACGAACATGCTAGGCACGTTTGCTGATACCGGAAAGGGCAAGCCACATCCGAAAGGCGAACTAAGAAGTTTTTCATGTCAATTATAATTCTCGAAAGTTTGTCAGACATTCGCGGGAGGTTGGTGTTTTCTAATGCTTTTCTGTGATTCGAACTTCAGGCTTAATAGTTCAATGCATTAACCACACCAAATGCATCACGAAGGTGTCATCAATGTGCAACAGCAGTCGTCAGCTGTATCAGACGCCGGTTTTAAATGAATTTCAACATCGTCACCATGTTTGGCTTTAAAACCGAAATCCGGTCATGATTTCAAATTTATATTATATTATTAAATTAGCGCTGCGGAAAGAAGCAGAAGCAATGGCAAATTGAAATTGGAGAAACTTTCTCACGTTTGGCCTATGGTGGTCTTGAGGTCAAGTCAAAGATTTGAGAGTTGAGAGTGATCTTAGGGACACTAACAGGACAATGACGATGGGGAAGATGCGAGAATACTGTTTTAAGACTTCTATAGAACCTGTAAATGGGCCCCATGGTTATAGTCAATAACTTGTCACGGGAAGCTCCTCAATTCGCCTTTCGGATACGTATGGTAGGTCTGTTACATAAGTGCAACGCCTTGTACCGCAATGGTCTTTCGCGCCAAATATTGTTATTATTTTTAGTTTCTATAATAATATAAGGAAGTGGATGAGAAGCAGAAGACTTTAGTTCACTTTCTCTGCTCCTGTTCGGACTTGGGCACCAAGATCTGGGTCTCAAAAAAGTAAAGTGTGAGAAATGGTATGCTTCATAACAACTTGAAAAAAGATCTTTAAAGGGGAAAATAATAAAATTCAGTGGTAACCGGTAACCGACCGTCAAGGCGTTAACCTAATTGTTGCATGATAGTTGCCCATTAATTATTTGCTAATAATAACTTGTAATCCAGTACAGTAACTCAACTACACAGAGCTACCTTTATTTTCCGATGTACACAAAAGCCCATCATCAAGAAAAGCTTCTCCCCGCAACGTCACTATATAAAACACCTTTAGCTACAGCGAAAAATGAGTTAGCTAAATAAATCAAACCTCCCCCCAAGTCCACGACGCCTGGACGCAAAAAAAATCGATAAATGGCCATGCAACGCACACATCAGACAGCGTGTCTCCACTGGCCGGAGAACTCTTCCATATCAAACAAACACCATACACTCCACAGCGTCGTGTCAGGGTAGCACACGAACATGAAAACTACAAAGAAAATCAATGAAGAAAAACTCACCTCCATAACAAGGTTAACACAGTCCTGCGACTCCTTGCAGTCCAGCAGAGCAACAACATTCTCATGATGCAACTCGGTCAGTTCTTTGAGGATTTTAATTTCCTTTCCAAGAAGATTTTGTGTTTTTATTAGACCCTTCTTGGTGATGCATTTTATGGCAACGGGGAAATTTGGTTTCTGGAAGAAAAAAAAAATAGAAAAGCTGATTATATTATTTTGTTTGGACTGATTAAGTAAAGAAAACAGTAAAATAACATGCTTCTTTTAATACCATATGTGCACCTTTTCGATGCTTAAAGCTGTGGTTGCATTTTTTGGCACTCCGCTCATCCGCCCAGTCGCCAGCCATCAGCAGAATGAAATGTGTATGCAGGTGACGTTTCAATTCTAATTGATAGAAGTGCAATCAAACCTCACCGTTGAACCAGTAAATTTAAAAAAAACTGAATGAGTCCCTAGTTCCTATTTATTATGAAGTGTTGTGAGCGTGTTCGAAACCTCAAATCACCCTATGAAACATGATCCACGACCACCATATTAGAACAACCTCATTAAACGTACGCACATAGTAAAGAGCTTGAGCTGCAGCTAGCTGATATTGTTTCCAAATATAAAGCTGACACTACTACATTCAAAGAGATCCGGTGGACGGGAAATTGTGTCAGTATCAGAATCTGGCATATGCTACCGTCATGCAGGACATTACAACCAAATGCTGGCAACAAGTAATTGCAATCTGACGAGTACAAGGTGTAAGAATATATATAAAACCACCTAGTTATCGACTGATGGAGTCACTTGCTACTAAATAGATCACATGTTAATAGACCGCCGCCAGAACTAGAAATTGCTGAGGGTATGGACGTAACGAGGTGCCAACGTTGACTAGGACCACTATCATGGAGCTTGAGTCAACACGGATATAAGAAACAATTATAGCCACACGATAAAACTCGCTCTTAATGAAGATAGAGAAAGTCCTGGGAATGAGATGGCTGGCGTAGCAGAGTAATCTACCCGCCTTAAAAATAAAAATAAATAAAATTCGATGTAATTCGCGCATATACGGCGTCATTGCGCATGCCGTTCCTGCCAACTCAGTCAACCAAAATAGCTTGAAGGCGACACGTGCCGCGTGGTATACGCCGAAGTGACGCAGGTTATCTTTTTCGTTTGTAATTAAAATAATGTGTTGTTGTTTCGACTTTTGTGAGAAGGTTATGTATATATTTTACAAAAATATTTATTTATTTATTAATTTATAGGCTTTATTACGAGTATTCACGAGGGACAATCAATAAGTACCCGTGTTCGAAAACAGGTGGCGTTGCTGAGAGAATTGACATTACCGATGTGTACAGTCATCTGTCAGACGACACCATACTAAATTTTAGATTAGTTCATATGTTAGTTTTTATTTGGTAGCCAGTTGTATCACTCGTGTTTCGTGTTTCACAATAAAATTGAAAAATAGCAATCATCATCATCATCATATTTGGCTCTACAACCGGGGTCCGGTCCTGGCCTCCCGCAAAAAGTCCTCAGATTTCGTGTCGTCTGCTCAATCTGGATGAAAGCATCTTGTACAGCTCTCTGTACAGCTCTTGGGTTTCTAGCAACGATATCAAAATCGTCTGCGTAAGCCAGTACCTGAATAGACTTATAGAGGATTGTTCCTCTTGCTGTTACGCCAGAGACTCGGAGTCTTCTTTTTCCATCACCTGCCTAAGGGTGTAAATCTAATCAGTTGTTGATTTGCCTGGTATAAAGCCACACTGGTATAGACCAATGATGACTTTAGCGTGTGGGGCTATCCTGTCTTGAAGGATAGAGGCGAAGATCTTATACGCGGTACTCAACAACGTTATACCACGATAATTGCTGCATTTTGTGATATATCCCTTCTTATGTATGGGGCACAGGATGCGTCTTCGCCAGTCTTCTGGCATTGCTTCTTCTCCCCATACTTGCATTGCTCGGTACGCAACATTCTTACGTTAAGTCGCTAGCTCACATTTGTCATCGAACCAGTCGTTCCGATCTCTACGACTACTGCCTAAGATGGAGCAGTACAAATGACAGTATTCTTAAAGCGTGTCCATTTCTCTTCTACGCCCGATATCTCAGCCCCAGGACTTACTCTCCCTGCATTTAGGGCGAGTCCTATCGCTTGACCGTAGTTGTTTCTGGTCGAGTGTTGACTCGAAACTGATTTGCAGATACAGTCTTTCATGATGATGCAAATCGCGTTGGCACCTCGGTTCGTTCGTACCGTCATCAGGTCCAGGTTTTGGCGGCGGTTTATCAACACGTGGTCTATCTGGTTGCAAGTGGCTTCATCAGGAGATACATAGGTGGCTTTGTGGATATTTTTACGCGCAAACCTTGTACTCCCAACGACCAAATTATTGCTTGCTGCCATGACCCGTTGGCCATTGTCATTAGTGTTCTCGTGTAAGCTATGGGTGCCTGAATACTGGCTCCCTACTTTTTTTTGCACTCATATCCCTCAGAATAATTTTTACATCATACTGAGGGAAGGCATGGAGTTCTCGTTCGACTGATTCAAATAATTCTTGGAGATCCTCTGTAGGTACGTAACCCTTATGAGACTTATTTTATGTTTTAAAATCTGCCGGTGTCTCATTTTTCATTCTTTTGCTGACTAAAAACCCCACCCTGACCCGCACATGATGTCTTGCATGACAGCTGTAAAATTATGTCATATTTTGATTTTGTAAGACACCATTCCCCATCTACCACATCTCCTAGATTGCTGTTATCTCAGGCTGATATTTAGACAGGGTATCGGCCAGCTGCTGTGCAGCTTGAGCTCTGTACAGTGAGCGTACGTTCCATGAGAAAATTCTAAAATCGTTTAGCCATGTTCGTTGCCGTGGTCGTCGTCGTTATTTAGTGTATCCGATTAATTTGTTACGGGCAAGGTTATTGGCCTCGCGCCAACCATACTTTGAAAGGACTAGCCCGATCATTCAGCTTTTTATGCATTGGAGGTAAATTACCGGCGGCCACTACGTGGACGTTTGATCGCAGTTCCACCAGTCAAAGATAGTTACGGCCACCTGCAATTCTAGAGCATTCTGTGTTATTCCCCTATTCTGCTGATGGCTGACCACATATTACCTATATACACAATCAAAAATATGTGCTTCCAAATATATTCACGTCGAATTGTCGTATGGTTGGTTATATTTAATATACTATGAAAAATAGTTATCTTTCTACGGTTATGATATCAGAGCGTTTAACGTGGTGCAATCCTTTAATTATCTTGGGGGTGAATTTGAATAGCCGTTCACAATATGAAACCAGAAATACACGCACAGCTGCTTAAAGCCAACAGTATGTCCAGAAATGTTACCACAATGAAATGGAAAAAATCATACCAGATCATACTTAAATATAAGTCCGGGTTTGGGTGCTTAACAAAAGTGCAAACCAGTATGCTGATGACATCTTACTTTCGGTAATCAACGGTGGGCATACGATGTTTACGAGAAGCCTTTACAAGAAACAATTAACTTGCTCGGATTACATTGCGATAGAATAACAATTTAAAAACAAATAGGCATACAAATTATTGTTTGTTGTGAATTGTGACTCTAGGGCACTTGAAGTTAAGTTTGAGGTTCAATATATATATAACATATATCTATAATAAATTTGAAATTTAATGTCATTGTAAACAGGTGTACCTAAAAGTAAAGACGTGATAGTACATTAGCCAACAAAATCGACAGACTGAGGAATTGAAAATGGAGTAAAGTGTTTTTTCTCCAAGAATATAATTATTGAATGATTGGATGTAGGTATGCGGTATATTTCTTAAATTTTTCCTTCCTTTTTTTATGAAAAATTAAATCAAAACATATGACAACTGTACTAGACGTTCATTCATTCTTTCAGCAGTAAGACTAAGTACACGCATTAAGTAGAGAACAGCCGGCTGAATAAATGCACATACACGAGTATGACAGCGATTTTAGTTCAGCCAGAAACTGACAAATAATCCAACAGCAAAAGTATTGCTGTTGCTGATGCTATTTTTACCAACGCCAACGGTTGGAATTAAACTGAAGTTCAAAAACAACCATAACACAAAATGCTATTTATAAAATCTCATATTTTCAGTGACACTGACACTACAAGCGAGATGCATCGTTTGCCCTTTTTAATTAAAAAATTAAAAATAAAAATAAAAAATAAAAATAACCGGTGAAAGTCTGGAACAAAGAAGAAGCTGTGCAATTAACAACAAAGTCATCGTATTACTGATAAGAAGAGAAAGAAGAAACTTCTATAAATACTTGTAGGTACATAACATCTGGTGTCCCCGCAGAGATCATTAGTAGAGGTTCATAAGAAATATTTTTAAGACAACAACATGCAAGAGAGATTATAGTAATTGCAGACAGTCAGTCAGGTCAGACCCCATTGGAGAATAACACTGAGTCAACAAAATTATTGTGAAGGTAAGACACAAAAACCATTAGCCATCAAGCAAAACAGATACAGATAACTGACTGACTAGCAAACCAGTCAGTCTGTCAGTCAGTCGTCAGCTGTTGTAGTGTTGTTTGCTTAAAAATTTGTTTACCTTTCACATGCTGCGGTACAGTTCTCAGAAGAGATAGAAACCGCGTTGCTATTAAGTGGTCAAGTGGTAATAAATACCACGCATACTGCAGCACACACAGATGTATAAATTGATGTATGCAGGTGTATTTTTTCTTTCAAAGCCTGCGGAATTAATTACTGCAGATTTTGCCATTTGGTTCAACTTGCTTCAAAGTTTAATTGAAATGCTACTCAATTCTTTATCTACGTATGCCTAAGCGAAAGGGAGAACGATTAGACCGCAACACTGCTTGCAACTGAATTGAATGTACGTAGGGGAAAAATATTTATTATGAACCCAAATTGCTAGTCGCTGTAGAAAAAGGAGTCAATGTACTCGTGGCGAAAGGACACCAAGTGAGTAATAGTAGAGGACTAACTTGCCGAGTAAAGACCGCTAGCGAACAGGTCGTCATGCGATAATAAAGTTCACAAAGGATTGAATTTAAGAAAAACTTGAAAATGTGCACCAAGCACTGAAACTGTATACCAAATACATACGGGAGCTATAAAATGGTATACGGATGAATTAACGAAAGCTGAGAAGACTAGCGCGGCGAGTACATTGAACAAGGACCAATAACCAAATACTCCGAAGTTTTTATGCAGTACCCGAGAGTATTCCAAGCAGAGGAGAGATGCATGTCATCCAAAGATGTGCGCTTTCAATATGTAAGGGAAGTACATAACAGAGATTATCTATTATGTCGGACAACAAAGCAGCAGTACGGGACCAGTTACAGAATAATTCCACAAGCGAGGGTTTTTTCTGGGCACCTTTTATATACTAGAATAAGATAGTTAAGCGAGCTTCTCAGCTAGGCATATAGATAGTTGTAATTCAGTCTTAACACTGAATTATCTTAAAAGTAACCATTTAATTCACAAAATTCGTAACAATTTTTTTTGGGGAATTTTTTTTCTGTGAGAAAAAAAATAATTTTTCTTATTTTGTTGGGAAATTTTTTATTTCTTAAAAAAACTTTCTTTAATTAATTTTTTTAATTTTTTGTAGAAAAAAGACAAAAAAAAACTAAACACGCGTCACAATTGTTTTAAAACTACTCCCATTAAATTCTGACTGATTATAAGCCGAGATATACACACGAGCTAATGTATTCTGTTATGCGAGTGACAACACACACCCGTGTATGTATATTTAGTTGTAATTCTGTCTAAAGACTAGTTTATCTTAGAAGCCTAATAGTATGCAACGTTAAATGTAGGTCTTTCATTCTTAAGCGATAGGTCATTCAGTCATAAGCGATTTCTGAAATACACTGAAAAACCACATTTTACTTTGCAAACGTTAAGGCTTAAAAAAAATCGATAGCGATGCGTAGATAGAATATTTTTTTCAGTTTTCTCAGGGGGAGTAACCCCTATGAATGAAAAAATTATGCCATCGCAAGCCGAGCGCTAAAAAATTGTTTTAAAACAAGTCCCATCAAATGTGGACTGGTAGAAGCCAGATATACGACACGACTAACAAACGTACAAATGTACACACGTTCGCTGAAAAATTTTCAGGTCCTCTGAATATAAGCTTCACCCTTTGGGCTCGCAATTATACAAAGACAGCACTGATACCAGTCAAATAAAAAGACTGAAGGCTGTAAAACGACAGAGAGAACTCAACGTCAACCAAGAAAAACGTGGCTTAGTTTTTCCTAATTTCAAGAAAAAATAAATAAAAGAATGCTTAATTTTTATAATAAATTCTTCCCAAACAAGGCCACAATAACAGAAAAACTTCATCGACTATTAGAGAAAAATGTTAAATGGCTCTGGTCTGAAGAGCACACACACACTATTGTTTTTAATGAATTAGAAAATTAATCCGATAGAATTCTGACGCATTATAAACAGTAAATCCTTTTATGTGACGCCTCCCCATATGGCATTGGGGGAGTTTTGGCACACAGAGATGGGAATAACAATGAGCGACCTATTTAATCGATTTTCTTCACGTACGTTGGGATCATGTAAACGCAACTACGCACAAATTGATAAAGAAGGATTGGCAATCATTTTCGGATATAAACACTTTCATCAGTATATAGTGGGAAAACACGTGTGTAGTATAACATACCATAAGCTACAATTAGGTATCTTTAACAAACGTAAACCTATTTCAAGTATGTTATCAACGCGTATGGTTGGCGCCGTGGCGTTGGACAATTGAGCGGAAGGTTCGAAGAACGAATCACAGAAAAACACAAAAACGCTTCCTACCGGTCCTACTTCTCGCGAATGTCTTACAAACGTCCGAAAATTATAACTGTCATGAGAAAGATTCTCAATTCGCATTTCACATATGGCTTTAAATTGTAGGTTCCTTCCATTTGTGTTCAAAATGTAACACAATAATGACGAGAAGTTAGGCTCTGGACCACAATGGTCTGTTTGTGCAAAGTATTGTGACACGGAGTGTTTTGGGGTTAGATAGACAGAGTTCCATATATGTATAGTAAAAATGTCTCGCCTCGGGTTTTTTACGTTCTATAACATAGTTTAGCAGTATTTTTTTAATATAAATCGTTAAATGTATTTTCATGAGCATTAAATGTATCAATCGATCAATGAATAGAGTAGATTGGATTTCTGAAAACTTAATTCATATCTGATCGTGTAAAGTTTAGTTAGTCAAGAGCATCCATCAGTGGGGTATTATATGACGACCAGTGGTTGTTATAAGATTGAATTGCATTGAATCACAGCTCTTGATCAAGTACAATTTCTTAGGAAAAACGTAACCTAATAAAAGCAAGACGTTCTAAATAATGGAAAACGGAGAAGGTTAAAGTAGAATTAATATTTTGCTCTCAATTACACCCATTCAATTAGTGATTTAAAACTCTCCAGTAAAACATATCCACTGCCTTGATGAAAACCCCATGTTCGATGATAATGACACACATATGGGCACTCACAAATCGCGGAAGAATAGTATAATATTTCTTAGAAAGAAAGAAAAAGGTCATTTCCCATGTACTCGTACATACAAGTCTAGCATTAAATTAAAATTATCTAATGTTGAATTCGAATTGTGAAAAAAGTTGGCATAGATTGATTTGTTGGGTGTCAAGTTTGTTTTCCCTAAAAAACCAATCGACGGAAGATCGGAAAACGTTTGTCACCGATCTGTATATTTCTGCAGTTTTACCCCCCTCTTCGCACTAACAAAAACAACAATACATGCAAGAAAACTGTGTTAAACGATTCTCGTCTTTAGTGTTCGAATTGCTGAGTCTAACTGACAGCTCGGACAAAGATTTCTAAAAACGAAAATAAAACGATACAAAAGAGCTGCGCTTAAATCGGTTTTACAGTCGAAGCCACAGTGGTATTACATATGTACTTTCTAACCAATGAATACGTTGTCGTCGTACAGGCAAACAAAAATAAATGCCAAAATAATTCAAACTAGGTTGACCGAGAACTGTCAAAGCATTTGCCGGAGAGAAAAGTTGAAAGTTGGTCAACTTTATGCGTTGCTTCCTTCACATGAATTTACCATAAGAATGCATATATTTCATCGATCTGTCAGTTGTATACGTAGCCCCTATGGACGCAACGGATTCTATGGGCTGGCCTCTTAAGACTTACAGGACTATGTAAAAAAACAAGTTTTAAGGTAAACTAGATGCATGAAATTGTCATGATATGCATTGAATTTAACTTAAAAATTGCACTGAGTTTATTTCAGGGGTAAAATTTTCTACCCAAAGTTTTTGCTCGACTTTGCTCTTTCTACGCACTCCAACAATCAACTGTCATTGTGCTGCTATTTTGACTTTTATGTCTCTTTCGATTTGCATGTCGTTTTTTACATTAAAAATCTGGCGCAGACTAATTTTTTGGCTGTCAAGTTGTTCGTTTTATATAAATAAAATAAAAACAATCTAATGTTAATTTTTTTTTCCTAAAAACTCTACCCCAGAGCGCGCTCGACCGCAGAATTTTTTCAAAAGGGAAATCAAACACGAAAGGCGAAAATCTTTTGTTTACATTTTTTTGTTGCATGTGTTGTTGTTGTGCTAGTATAAAGAGGGCTAAATCTCCCAAAATATACAGATCTGTTTTAGCTCTACGGTAGAGTCGTTTTGAATGGAAAACTAACAACTTGACAGCCAAAAAAAACTCTGGGGCAGAGTTTTACGAGAAAAAAACGACATAATGTGGATAGGAATTCCCCTCTAACAGATCTTGATATTTTGGGAGATTTACCCATCTTTTTACTAACACCAACAATTAGTGTCATTTTGTTTGGCACGTGGCGCAATATGTCATTCGATTTCTGCTTACTGACCCCGAGGCCGAGATATGCACGTGTGCCAAGTTTCAATGAAATCGGACTTCGGGAAGTAGGTTAAAAATTGATCGCAAGATTCCACGACAAACAAACAAACACAAGGTCACGCGAAGTAATTAAAGAGAGAATACAGTGCCATTCGGGCTTAGTATTTAACTTTGTTTGTCGTGCCCAGGCCCATACGTGCCATTGAGAGCGAACTTTTCTTATTTTATTAAATATGGCTTTGATTAAAATGTCAAGCTGTTCCAACATTTCAATTCAAATAAAATGATTTGCTATTCATACACAATTACAAAACAAAAACTGCTGTAGTCAGCTGAAAATATTACATCAGCTGGTTGTTCTGTTACGTTCAAATAGTGGTATGACAACTTGTGCGTTTTCCTCTTTTAATAGATTTTCCGCTTAACTTTGAAGCAAATATACAACGAAAATAACAACAATGAGCAAAGGGTATATTGGCTATATGCACGTGGAGTTAATTAACACAACGCATTTGGAACAAGAAACAAAACTGAAACGTTATTTCGATTAATTCGCTATCGAAATAATGTGCAATTGGTATTGTGCACATAAAACCAAACCAAATCCAATGTTCATTTTGGCTAATTACACTTTGTATGTAAAACGCTTGTAAAAGTTTCATACTGCATGCATATATTCCAATAGTACGAGGAGGGAGATGTTATTAAATTTGACCCGATTTCCTTTCTTTTCGCTCACACTTTATTATCATTTGATTGAAATTGTGATGGCGTTTGGCGCATTCGAATAAAATAATCGATAACAGTCGATTATGAAAATGTCTCAAGATATTGTTCAAAATCATTCGAATGATTTTTTATTTCTGTTCTATTGAACTACCGTGAGCGTAATATGTGACAAGCGACATATATCATGTCTGAGCAAAAGCAACAAGGAAACACACAAGAAAATGATTTCTCGTTATCTTTTTATCTGGTATTCGCTCGCACATTATGGCATGGCACTATAACACAAGGCAAGTGAGTGAAAAGAAAAGAGAAATAATCATTCGATTGATTTTGCTACCGAGGACTTGATGCTTATAATCGATTATGAAATCACTCGAATGATTTTGCTACCGAGTACTCGTTTATGAAATCATTCGATTGATTTTGCTACCAAGTATTCGATGCTCATAATCGATTATGAAATCATTCGATTGAATTTGCTACCGAGTACTCGATGCTCATAATCGATTATGAAATCATTCGAATGATTTCGCTACCGAGTACTCGATGCTCATAATCGATTATGAAATCATTCGAATGATTTCGCTACCGAGTACTCGTTTTTGAAATTATTCGATTGATTTTGCTACCGAGGACTCGATGCTCATAATCGATAATGAAATCATTCGAATTATTTTGCTACCGAGGACTCGATACTCATAATCGATAATGAAAACATTCGAATGATTTCGCTACCGAGTACTCGTTTATGAAATCATTTTATTGATTTTGCTACCGAGGACTCGATGCTCATAATCGATTATAAAATCATTCGAATGAATTTGCTGCCGAGAATGATTTTGCATCCGAGTACTCATTCCTCATATCCCGAATGATAATCGATTATATCAATCATTCGAATACTAAATAATCGAGCATTCAAATCATTCGATTATGCCCAACACTATTCTCAAACACAAAAATCATCATTTGATTGAAATTGTGATACAAACTAAAATCTCTCTCAAATTAAAAGAACGAGTGGGCTTCCCCACTAATCCACAGCAGTATGCCAAGTAGAACAAAAACAAAAATGCAAAATGTGTATGAAGAACACATATACAACTTCTCTTATATACATTATTGTGATTTCTCATGTGTTCTAATCATTTCAGAACGAATTAAAAATCATGTCTCGATTCCGGCTGATAATACTGAATAAATAACAAGTGTCAATGCTATGAACTAAGAATAATAAACTCGGACAATTGGGGTAACAATACAAAAAGCAAACTTTTGCATGAGGAGATAGTAGAAGTTCCGCTTGATTAACTGTGACTGTGTGCCTATATTGTTTTTTGTTCGCCCTCGAGTGAATCAAAACGCAATTTTCTAACTCGAAATTGGAATAATTTTAAAATTTTAATTTAAAAACACAGACCCTGAGTTTGATTGTCTGGCTTATACATATGTTTCCGTGTTTCGTTAGAGACTCAAGCACTCTCATGTGCCGACCAGCTGTGTAGTAATACACGCCTTATGCCAAGAAGAACTTTTTATCGCTGATAATGTGCCTTCACATTAATATTATTGCCCAATTATTATTACATAAGATTGCCAAGTTGTAAGCAATTTGTTGGTTTGCTTAATTGTGTGTCAAGCACATCACTTTGTGGCGTCATGATTTCGTTTATTGACGAAGAAACAAAGTGGCAAGAAGTTTTTTTTTAATGTACACACGCTAAAGGGGTTTCCACCCTTATAATGCTCAGCCAGCACAGCGTGGGCGTTAGGAAATTAGGGAGAGGAAAAAATGTTATTTCTATGCACGTGTGTCTTAAACGACTGCAGATCATACAATTCAATCAATTCATTCTACTTAGCTATTGTGCGGCTAAGGAAGGAATATCTGAATTGATTAGTACATCCGAAGATAGGCTTAATGGTGGACCCGTGTGCTCGAGTTGAGGCACGGGTATTGCGGATCACCAAAAAGAACTTTCGGCCACCAAACGATGGCCGCGTACTTGATAATAGGTCTCACCATCATTGTGTACATCCAATCATTTAGACCCCAAGTTCTGCCGTAGAGACGTCAACTAGTCCACAGTGCCTTAGTGGGGCGTTCGAAGGCGGACTTGATATGAGAATTCCAATTTAGCCGTTTATCAATGATGGCACCGAGATATTTAACCTCACTGGAATAATCTAACGTGGTGCCTTTGATGATGATAGGTCCCAAATCTACCAGTCTTCTTTTCGTGAAAGGCACTGGAATTGATATATAGTCCTTCTCTGCTGCACCATTGTAAAACGTGTAGTAAAGCACCTTGCATAACACTAGTGATAGTCGTGCAGTGCTTACCACTAATAAAAATCGCCAAATTGTTCGCATAACCATTTGCGATGTAGCCTGCTCTATAAAGATCGACTAGAAGATTTTCAATGACTAGTGACCATAGAAGGGGAGAAAGAACTCCTCCTTGGGGATATCCCTTAACTGCAGTCACAGATACAGACACTCCTCCCGAGGATGAAATAATATCTCAACCTAAAAGCATGGCCCTTATCCAATGATTGATGGAGTCTTCGACACCCCTGCTACTGATTGCCATTACGAAGCCAGTGTTATCGAAAGCGACCTTAATGTAGAGGAAGGCACACAGGGCCACTTTCTTGGAAGGAAAAGTTCCTTTTATCTTCTTTACAAGATAGTGAAGGGCACCTTCTGTGCAGTTGCCTTTCCTGAACGCAAACTGCTGAGGTGGAGACAATTCTAACCGGTCTCTTATATGAACATCAATAAGTCTCTCCCTGGTTTTGAGGACAAATGATTTTAGACTTTTAGGCCGGTATGATTTAGGCAGCTCACTAGGCCTATTGCCTGGTTTGAGGAGAAATATTACATTTACCTGTCTCCAGAAAGTAGGAATGTACCAGTTGAAGCTGACTCTAAATAAAGCAATCTAGTACCATTCTATTCAGCGCTATTCATCACGACGATACCGAAAACTATGAATTATACACTAATATCGGGTGCCACCCCAACCCCAGCCTAAGAGGTGGCACCTGACCACACTCTATATCTGTTTCCAGATTGTAAGCAACATGTATACCAAGTGTGGTTGAAATTGGTCAAGGCGTTCCAGAGTTAGTTAGACACAAAAAAACAAACAAACGAACATACATTCTCTTCTTTATATAAATAAAGGGTGGGCAATTTAAAAACAAGAACATTGCTAATATATTATTTCCCTCCTAGTTTTGCTTTTTCCCTTTATTGATGATAAAACTACTGTAGGATTTACGACAGTGACCACGCCTATAACCGGATTGTTCTTCACACACAATTTTTTTGTGTTTCAAATGCTTTTTTGTAATCGACACTGTAAAGGGCCCAGCCCATAGAATCCGTTGCGTCAGTTGCGTCGACGTATTTGTTGACGATGTCGTATGTAACGTAGGTGACACAAGGGCCGTGTTTTTTTATGTCGGAGAAATCCGAGTTCCGAGATATCCGGAATATCCGATAATTTTTTTCGTTGATCAAATCTGTCAGATTTGTTTAATGTTTTTTTTTAGTATCAGATAAGTTTTATTTCTCACCTGCAAAATGCAAAATGTTCTGTATATTTTTTCAGAGTAAAAAGATCATATCCGAGAATTGTCGGAGCGTAAAAAAGAACGCTTCAGAGAAAACAGATACCTTGGAGAATGAAAAAAAACCAATCTGATTTCTGACAGTTAAATTATCTCTCCCAGAGTACTCCAACCTTAAAAAAAACAATGCCAATAAATGCTTTGCCGTCTTTAAAAGTTGATTAACCTTTTGCGTAGCTCACGTTGCAAGCTTTTTCTATGAAACACTTCTCATAAGAACGCGTTTATTTATTCGATCTGTCAGTTGCTTCTACGTATTCCTTTACGTAACGCACGTAACGCAAAGAGAGGTGATTCAATGAGTACGTTATCGTCGTCGGCTTACAGGCAAACAAAAACAAATGCCAAAATAAACTACAAACTTATGTGGGAGAATGTATTTACCGCATACCACGTTGCCACAATTGACGCAACGGATTCTATGGGCTAGGCCTTGACGTTTCGTTTACTCAGTAAGATGAAAATGAGAGTGCATGCAAACTGGGAAATTTTCTAAAAACTACAAATGTCAAATTTGGTTTCGGTTTGGCGTTCCATTTGCAAAGACTTCACCACGTAAACAGACTTTGATAGATAAAGGCTCTCTCATAATGGAAAAACTAAACCTGCTCTCACAATGTAAAACTTAAGACTTAAACCGTAGACGCGCTCGCACAATGTATACTTAGTTTTAGGTTGTGACAGCAAAGTTTCAAATTGTGACAAGCTTCATTGTTATTATATTAAAGACATAAAAACAACAACAAAAAATATTCCACATCCGTTTCAAAATGCTGCGAATTTCATTCTGTATTTCTTCAAAAGTTTGTAAACTTAAGAACTAAGATCTACTAACGAGCAGAAATTTTTTTGTCAAAACCAAATTCCATACATTTCTGTAACTCTTAAGTTTTCAAGTTTTTCATTGTGAGAGCGCCTAAATACTTAATAGCGCTTTCGATTTGCTGGGTACAGTGAAGGTTTGGTGTCCAATTTCTACAGCGTTCTCTTGTTTTCGTCGAGAACGCTGTCGAAATGGGACACCAAACCTTCGCTGTACCCAGCAAATCGAAAGCACTGTAAGATTGTACGGATTTCCAACATAGCGATCATCGATTGCTTGAAACGTCAAAAAAGTTTTATAAGAACAAAAACGCTATATCGGAGCTGTCATATTGTTCGGTCGATCGGGCATAAGGCAAGTAATGAGCACGTCCGAGTATACACAAACACAGCGAGCGAATTTTTTTTGTCAAAACCAAAATCCTGCAATCCTGTGCCTTAATAATTGAGTTTTTTCATTGCGAGAGCACGCTTCCTCGTGGGTATGGTTTCGGATACGGTTTGTGCAATTGAAAAGAGACTTAAGGTTACAAGGCCTAGCCATCCTTCACTCACATCCATGAAAAACACGTAGCGAGGTTAAATTTATTTTTATTTATAAAAGATGACCAACTGTTGTCTTTAAATCGTTCCAAAACCAATTTCTTGTACTAAAAGTCGCGTTTTTGACAATTCAAGAACCTGCTATTGGTGGCACTTTTGAAATATCGTCGTACAGCACTAAGAAAACTTAACCATATGTTTAGTTACACCGTGCAGGTTACACAATCAATAAATTATTCTATTTTAAAACCGATTAAACTTTTGTGTTAATTAACTCTATTATTTGATAAAAACCAAACAGAATAAAACTATCAAATGCAAGGCAGCAAAGTTATTGTTCATAACAATTCATAAAAAATAAGGGAAGCGTAAATTAAAAGACGTAGTAATGAGTAATAACGCAGTAATAAGTATTGAGCGTAGACTTCAAGCAGGCAAACAATTTTGAATGTAATTAGATTGAAAGAATCAAAATATTCATTTCTAGTCAAATGAAAATATTGTGTCAAGTGTGAAAAACCGCTTGGAATATTAGAAAACAAAAAAAAAACAAATTCTCACCTTACGATGTCGTCCTTTGTACACAACTGCGAAGGCACCATGACCCAACATATCCTTTGTATTGTACTCATAGTCCCCGACTATATTCATTGCATCGATCCACCAGCAGCAATGACGTTAGGACAAAGATAGTCACTTAATTCAACAGAGATAAAAATGAGATTTCTTTTGGTGTTGTACGTTTAACTCTTCCAAACGAAAATAAACAGGTTTTTGCAGATAATAACTTATTTAAAATATTTTATTGCACAATTGAAGGAATTAGAAATTCACAATTTTGTATTCGATGAATTCTCGGGCTGCTTTTTTCTTCAATCGACCGACATAGAATTAAAATACCACGAAAAACTGCACTAAAATTACGCAATTATTGATTAATTGAAGTAGTACTTTAGCAGAAAAGTCTGCTGCTAATATAAATTTTTAGTAAAATAGCAAAAAACAATAATTAAATCAATTTAAGCGACGACATCTCCAGCGACCAGTAAAAACCCAACAAACACCCGAATTTGCCTTCGCTTTAACGTACTGGCTCGCTGCGTTTGTGTATACTCGCTTATTACTTTCCTGATGCCCGATCGACCGAACAAGATGACAGGTCCGATTCAACGCTTTTGTTTTTATAAAACTTTTTTGACGTTTCAAGCAATCGATGAAATGCGAGAAAAACAAAATTGCAAGTACTCAGTCTCGCTCTTTCTTTCCGACGTAAAGAATGGTTGTTGGTTGGTATAATGGTATGTAATGTAACGTATTCCGAAGAAGGAATGAAGAACAACGAGTATAGTTATGTATACGAAAACAAAAGCCAACGAGAAAATTTTTCAATTTTCAAGTAAAATATTCCAAATGGTATACTTGTTTACTTGATTTTTCACACAAACCTTTTTTGAAATACTTTAGGTCTGAAAGTTAAAATTTTTGAAATTTGAATTTTTTTCTAAAGCTAAATGTTGTTTATTTTTTTCACCAACGACGCACTTGCTACTAAAGTGCTAACCACAACCAGCGACGACGGAGGAAAACCTATATCTATTCTATATCGAATTGTCGTTATCGATACCAATTTACATGAACAAACGAATAGAATTTGTTTGTTATATATTTAGTGAAGTGTACATAAAATACATTTAATTTTCCAGGTGTTTAGAATGCTTTTGTTAAAAAGAGACAAATAGATAAACACAGAATAAAAGTGTTTTATGTAAATAACTGTGACTAGGAATTTAAACGAAGTTGGATGAAGTTGTGAAAATGCAATAATGTTTTGATACACCGCTTGCACAATGTCAAACATTTTTACTTCTGACTTTTGGCTTCAAAATCTCAACAGAAATGGTTAAAGAAAAAATGTAATATCAAATTAAAATTAACTTAATTGCAAACAATTTAGGAATTTTATGATAATGATTTAACTATTTATTTCTTTTAGTAAAAGTTAGAAGTAATCATGAAAACTCGAACTCGGGATTTTTGCAGATTAACCCATTTCCGTATCTCCTGAGGCAGTCTGTGTCCACTCTTTTTACATAAATTTAATGGTTCCAGTTGATTCTGGTGGAAATCGACCATCCGTTTTTGAGTTTTTGCAAATATCTTAAGAAGTATATCACTTATAAGAAGTCTATAAAGTGCAAAAGAATTAAAAAAATAAAATTCTTCGTCTATTGCATCTCTTTGATTGCTGTTACGTCAGCATTATATTTGGACAGGGTATCGGCTAGCTGCTGTGAAGCTCGAGCTCTATACAGTGAGCGTACTTTCCATGAGAAAATTCTTAAATCGTTAAGCCGTTTTCGTTGCGTTGCCGTTGTCGTCGTCGTTCATCAGTCTATCCGAGTCTGATTTTGGGTTCCATAATAGGATTTTTTTTACGGACGAGGTTATTGGCCTAGCCCCAACCTTGCTTTGAAGGGACTAGCCCGATCATTCAACTTTTCCTGTATTTGGTGAGGCGGCCACGACGTGGACGTTTGACTTGCACCAGTCATAGATACTTACGTCTACTTGCAATTTTGATGCATTTTTATTATTTCCGCTGTTCTTCTGATGGCTGACAGCCATTATGCACAATCAAATATTCGCGATAACTTCTGTTTCTTGCAGCTACTTTAGACCTTTCTTATTACTAGCTACTACCTTGCCGCAAAAATATACAAACATATAATTTATATTCCTTAAATATTAAGAATAGTAATTCACACGACTCGAAAAATCGTTTTCAAGATTTTTGCTCGGCAAATCGAATACGAAAGGTGTGTTGTTGTTGCAGTTAGTGAAAAGAGTGGTAAATCTCCCAAAATATACAATTCTGTTAGAGGGGAATTTCGATTTACCGTTGGTTTTTTAATAGAGAAAACGAACAACTTGACAGCCAAAAACTCAATCTGCACCAGATTTTTAATGAAAAAAAAAAACGATATTAATGGATGACATTGTGCATAGTACATACATGTACCCCATACGAACATAAAAAAATATTGAAAAATTTATATTAACTTAAATATAGATATTTTTTGCATTCAATTATTTTTATTTACAAACTTTTTTAACAGTTTAGGGAGCTGCATATCATCAATTCTTTTCAAACTGTACATCCTTATACATATAGCTGTCAATTTGACTTTTGTTATGACGTCTAGTCGCTTTCGGGTATATGGAATGTGTATTACTGTATTTAATGTAATGATTTTACACTGTTTTCGGGATCACTACACCAACATGTTAACTTATAAAAATCCATTTTTAATTTTAAACGTTTGAAACTAGTATTTTGCGTAGTAGTTTGCTTTGATTTGAAACAAATTGCAAACTCGCGTTGAATAAAATTTTTTTTTTCGATTCGTTGTCTTTTTTTTGTGATTTGTCAATGTTCATCCATTTCTGAGCTATGTTTAAAGTTTCAAGTCTCTAGCTAAATGGGAAGTTAGTTTAAAATCAATTACAAAATTCCACCCGCACAGACAGACATATATGAAAGCGAGCTAATAAAAACGTTTTAATATTTATTAGCAAAAATCAACTTGACAAACTAAAATGGAAGGTATTGATATAAAGCAGTAAAAACAACATTACAATTATTTTGATGGATTCAAATCCATTTGCAGCACAGCCTCTCGTTTTTAATAGGTTCTTAACATGGCAACGCATTGTATCCGTGCTAGCAACACACATATCTACATTCCAGAAGAGAATGATTCACAATCGCCGACGGTCACAGCAGCGGTTACATCGTCGACATACGAATTTGCGTGGGCAGTATTTGCAGCGTTTAATGGAAGTTCAGAATGAGTTTTTAGTACAATTGCCTCTATCTGTAGCAGTGCCACTCTCGGCAAGCGGCGTATGTCACACTAGTCGCCCAGCAGTATCACCCGATTTATCCGCCGACGAGGAGAAAGAACCAAAATTTTGGGAGCATACAGTTGCAAATTACACAGCTGCCGAATGGCTGGAAACTTTCCGTATGTCACAGCAAACTTTTCGATGGCTCTGCGTTCAACTCGAGGATTCTCTTAAACCTAATGGGACAAGTGTTCCGTTAAAAAATCTTATTGCCCTAGAGAAACGTATTGCATTGTCACTGTACACGTTGGCATCTGGAGCTGATTATCGCATAGTCGCTGATATTTTTGGTGTCTCTCGGACGTCAGTCTGCAAATTTATGAAGCGTTTTGCTGATGCTGTCATCGCTAAGTTATCCCCTTTCCTATTGGCATTGCCAGAGAATAATTCGGATTACGATGTTATTCGAGGATCATTTCATGCAGCCTCGAATATGCCGCCACTTGTTGTCGGTTGTTTGGGTTTCACGGAAATTTCTGTCAGTCCAATTACCGACGATGTGTCTTTGTTCATAAATGAGGCAGGCAATACAACGATCATTCTGCAAGCTCTAATCGATGATAAGCTGTTGTAAGTAGATTTGGTTGTCAAGCTTTGGACGTTCTTGTCTTTTTTTGGAAAATTAATATTAAAATATATAACTTTTTATTCATAGATTTCGCAAAGTCTGTATCGAAGCAAAGCGACCAACTCTCTTCCTTGAGGCCCCCAATGAGCTGACAGAGGTGTTTATGAAACATTATTTTTGTTAATTTATTTTAATTTCTAGATTGAAGTTGTCCTAATCCTTTTTGTTGACCTACAAATTTCTTTCGATCCACAGATTACACATCAACTGGTCGAAGATCGGTATCTCCCATCATTTGTAGTCTGTCCGACTGAATACTATCCGCTTCGTCCATGGCTAATGCGACAGTACGCACAGCCAGTTTCTTCGCAGCAGAAAGACTTCAATGAAGCTGTAGAAAACGTTCTTGTCTTTAAAGAAAACGCATTTCGGAGGTTGTATGCTCGATGGAAAGTACTGCAACGGAAATGTGATCTTGAACCAAAGACAATGGAAGTGATTGCTACAGCCTGCTGTGCACTACATAACTTGCTCGAAGAAACTGAAGATGGTTACCTAGAAGAATGGGCTGATAACGTAGATACTTCAAAGTTCACGGTCGGTCACTTCAAAAGGCCTCCGCATTTAACAGATTCTCACGAGGCAATCAACATGCGAGATTATCTATCACAAATAATAAGTTTAACCAAAATTTGACACTATACTAAACTACCGGAAATACCCGGTATTTCTCGGCTGCTCCGGCCCATTTACCACCACCCGTTTACTGACCCATACCCCTCTAACCACCCGCTCACTGACCCCGTCCAACAATCAACTACCACTGAAAAACCCAGAAAACTAAAATATCGGCAAAAATTATAAACAGCTTCAAATTTATGTAATCAGACAAATATACATTGCCAAGTACAATTAAGTACTTGTGTGTAGATTACAAATGAAAAAAGAATAAATTCCATTATGTACAGTCAAATATTCGCGATAGCTTCTGTTCATCGCAGCTACTTTAGACCTTTCTACTACTACCTTGCCGCACAAATATACAAACATATAATTCCTCTTCTTTAAATATTAGGAAGAGTAAATCCCACGACTCGAAAAAACTTGTTTTCTATTCATGACAAATGAAAAATGTATCGCTTACTTTTGCTCTTTATTTAAAGTGTAAAAAACTGATAGTAGCATTTATCTACACACAACTACTTTGTTAATTTAGGGAGGCATAACGAAACAGATATTGTATAATATAAGCACAATTAATATAATATACAGATGTCGCATGCCCAGCAATCACTTGAGGCAAATCGCTTTGTTAGAGTAGACAGATTTGTCACCTCTAATGAGTTCGAATTTCATTAACTTTAAATTTAGATTTTAACTTGCAACTTTCAAAACGAGCTTTCTCTAAAAGTTCACATGAGGTTTTATGATTGGGTGTTCCATTAGTGAAACGATGTTTTGAGGTTTCAAGGAATTTATAGCTATACACAAAGAAAATGGAGTGCATTTGCGTGTAGCCAGAAGTAATTGTGTGTCATTTTAGTTGGAAGACATCACTGTCATTCATATATATTTGTATTTTGCACGTTTATTTTGTTCGCTTTCACTCGATCTTCGGTATTGCAATGCTTAAGCTTAGCTTATGGAACCCAGTAAATGCTAAATGGTTCGTTTGTTTTCAACAAAAACATAATATCATTAGTCATTAGACGATGAACTTGTGTGCCGCAACATGTTGTTCTGGCTTTTATTCACATGGCGATCATGTTGGCGTAGCTAACGTCGGTAGGTAAACAACACCATGCCAACCAGCAGTAGAACATTAAAATATTTTTGTCGGTTGATAAACTTCGCCCAAAATAATGACGGACATAACATTGTGTGTTTTAATAATTGATAAGGTTCTTTAAGAGCAAGATGAAAAAAACGCAACAAAAGAAAAGAAGAAAAAGAACTCTACCTAGAAATCGGTATTTACAGTCGATGCCATGATGCCGATGATAAAAAACTTCCAACAAAAAAAAAATCTCAAAAATTAAATATATTTTTGTCCGCAATCTTCACGAACTGAGCACCATGAAATTTTTTTTAGGATGAAAAATTGTATGGCGGTTTGACAACAGGAGCTCAGACGATGAACATGATCGCGAACAACGAGAAAAATTCAGAATATTTTGAAATCCCGCAGACGTATGTGTGTTTGATTTTTTGTACCTTGTTATTTTTCGGTACAGACATGAAATCTAAGCCAAGTTTGAGCGAGTAAGTGAATGTATGTACATGTAGGACTTGTGGGAAGTTCACTTCCCTCGTTCCTGGTATTTTATCTTTAATCGTAATTTATCCTTTTTAGTTTATTAGCCATAGTATTTCATTTCTTTAACTAAGTAGTTTTTATCGTCATACGTTGCGCAGTCACCGTCGTTCCTGAATCGCTGCGTCCTTCACCAAATTATTAAACGTCGGATTTCTTCAACATTGAGCTGTCGATGTAGGTCAGTTGAATCACCACAAGGGTGATTGACAGCATGACGCTCGTATATACATAAGCGACTTAACTTGGGTTGGTTTTGTACGATCGATATAAAAATACGCATAGGCATAATTCGTCTGCGCAGACATGCTATCTATGCATGTGTCCATAGCATTTCCACCCGTATACCAAAAAACAAACTGAAATAACTGAAACGAAAATAAGAAAGCTGAACAGCAAGTCATTACGTCATAACACATAGCATATATGAACTCTTATGAGAACTGTCATTGAATCCAATTTTTTTGTTTTTTTTTGTTTCTGGTCTGTGTCAAAGATTTCGAATTTGTTGTAAGCTCTCCCAGTCCCAGTTCGAATTGAATCCGATCATGAAGTTTTTAAAAACACAAAATAAATTTCTGAACATAGCATCTGTCCATAACGGTGAGACATCTAGGAATTTATAATCTTTAATATAAGTAAATTTAACAACATGAAAGAATATAATACAAATATACAAATCGAATTATAACTTATTTTTCACAGTACTTGTACTTTAATAGGACAGTAACAAATAGAAATGCAAATATGTAGATGACTTACATCGTTTTTTTGTTTTAGAAATCTGCTCTCGAGTTCAGACTTTTTCTCGTCAAATCAAACACAAAAGGAGTGTTGTTGTTGTAGTTAGTGAAAAGAGTGGTAAATATCCCAAAATATACAGAACTGTTAGAGGGGAATTTCGATCTACCGTAAATTGGTTTTTTAGAAAAAACGAACAACTTGACAGCCAAAAAATCAATATGCGCAGATTTTTAATTTAAAAAAAAAAAACGACATAAATGCATGACGTTGTGCATAGTACATACATGTACTCCATACCACCATAAAATTTTATATTAATTTATTTAAATTAACGAAAAAATTTAAACATTTTTTGCATTGCATTTTTTTTTTACTAAATTTTTTAACAGTTTAGGGAGCTGCATTTCAGTTCTTTTCAAACTGTACATCATCATACATATAACTGTCATATTTGACTTTTGTTATGACGTCTAATCGGGTAATAAAAAAATAAATAAAAAAATATAAATACTGTTTTTGGCATTATCTCAAATCACTGAACTAATATTTATAAACAAAAATCAACATTTAATGGACCCAAATCCATTTTTAGCATCTGAATCGTCAGTACAGCCTCACGATTTTGATAAATTCTTAATATGGAAACGCATAGTAAAACTCAGGCGTCAGAGACAGCAGAATTTACATCGTCGACATATGAATTTGATAGGGATGTTTTGTCTGAGTTATATTGAAGAACAAAATAAGTTTTTAATTCAATCGCATCTATCTTGGCCTTTCTCGCCAAGGTTCGTATGTCACCCTCGTCACCGAGCAGTATCGCCCGATTTTTCCGCCGACGAGGGTAAAGAACCAAAATTTTGGGAGCATACAGTTGCAAATTACACAGATGCCGAATGGCTAGAAACTTTCCGTGTGTCGCGGCAAACTTTTCAATGGCTATGCATTCAACTCGAGGATTCTCTTAAACCCAATGGGACTAGTGTTCCGTTAAAAAATCTCATTGTCCTAGAGAAACGTATTGCAATGTCACTGTACACGTTGGCATCTGGAGCCGATTATCGCATAGTCGCTGATATTTTTGGTGTCTCTCGGACGTCAGTCTGCAAATTTATGAAGCGTTTTGCTGAAGCTGTCGTCGCTAAGTTATCCACTATCCTATTAGCATTGCCAAAGAGTGCATCTTATGATAATATTCGGAGATCATTTCAGGTGGCCTCAAATATGCCGCCACTTGTTGTCGGTTGTTTGGGCTTCTCGGAGATTTCTGTTAGTCCAATTACCGACGATGTGTCTTTGTTCATAAATGAAGCAGGCAATACAACGATAATTCTGCAAGCACTAATCGATGAGAGAATGTTGTAAGTACGCTAAAGATTTGGTTGGCAAGCTTTGGACGTTCTTGTTTTTTTTTTGGAAAATTAATATAAATAACTTTTTATTCATAGATTTCGCAAAGTCTGTATCGAAGCAAAGCGACCAACTCTGTTCCTCAAACGCCCCAATGAGCTGACAAAGGTGAACATGAAACTTTATTTTTGTTACTTTATTTAAAACTAGCTGAAATACCCAGCGTTGCCTGGCTGCCTCCACCACATTACCCTACAACTTCAAGATTCTTCAATAGCCACCTTGAGATACGCATATATAACAGCACTATTATGATTATTATGTTTATTTTAATAAAGGGTATAGCCCATAGTGCATATATCGTGTGCGTCGTGACTCAGTGGAAATGCGCGTGGCTACTGAGCAGGAGGGTCGCGGTTCGAGTCCAAGTAACACCAAAAGTACTTTTCACGGAAAGCTTCTCAATTCGCCGTTCGGAGCCGGCCTTAAATTGTAGGTCCCTTGCATTTGTGTCCAAAAATATAAATGCGCAACAGAAATGGTCCCGAGAAGTTAGGCCTTGGACCGCAATGGTCTGTCGTGCCGAATATTATTATTATTATAGCCCACCTTATTGCCTTGGCGCAAGTTATTCAGAGAGTTGTCTCTTGGTAATAAGTTTATGTATAAAAAACCTGAACACCATTAGCACACTAACCCCTACAAACATCCAGCCCAACCGTCCCAAGTCACGGATGAGCGGTCTTCTAAAAATGGGCGAACAGACATACAGAGACAGTTTCATTTTTATATATTAAGATTTCTAGATTGAAGTTGTCTTTGTTGACCTAAAAATTTCTTTTCATCTACAGATGACACATAAACTGGTCGAAGATCGGTATCTCCCATCATTTGTCGTCTGTCCGACTGAATACTATCCGCTTCGTCCATGGCTAATGCGACAGTATGCGCAGCCAGTCTCTTCGCAGCAGAAAGACTTTAATGAAGCTGTAGAAAAAGTTCTTGCCATTAAAGACAACGCATTTCGGAGGTTGTATGCTCGATGGAAGGTACTGCAACGGAAATGTGATCTTGAACCAAAGACAATGGAAGTGATTGCTACAGCCTGCTGTGCTCTACATAACTTGGTCGAAGGAACTGAAGATGGTTACGTAGAAGAATGGGCTAACAACGTAGATACTTCAAAGTTCACGGTCGGTCACTTTAAAAGGCCTCGGCATGTAAAAGATTCTCACGACGCAATCGACATGCGAGATTTCCTATCGCAAATAATAAGTTCAAAAAAAAATTGACACTTTATACTAAACTCTGTTCCATTCCTCTTACCACCACCCGGCCACTGACTCATAAAGTACTAACCACCCGACAGACAACTGACCCATACCCTACAAACCCCTCGCCCAGTGCCCACAGATCCTACCCTAGTTACCACCTGCCCATATACCCTACTGACCACTACGAATCGACTACCTCAGTCAGAAAACTAGAATTAACTAGAATTACAAACAACTTCAAATTTATATAATCAGACAAATATACATTGCAAAGCTGAATTAAGTACTTGTGTGTAGAATGTAACCCCCCAGCTTTTTTGTTTATCGAAAACATACCTACGGTTACTTCCACACTTATAAGGCATCCTAAAAAAATTTAATGATATGAGGCCACAAAGAAACATACTTTAATTTTCATTTCATTTACATAAAATAAAAAAAAAGTGGTTACACTAAAAATGTAAAATTCTCTTTATTTTCATAAAAAAAAAAAACTATAAATAGTTCTAATTTGATGCAGTTAGTACAAACGTTGTGGTGGTCCCATGGTTGACTTGATGTGCAGCGAGCGAACATTTTGCCAGTTCTTTTTCAGCAAGGAAACCAAGAAATTGATTGACAAGTGAATGTTTTGGACTAATTCATCAGGTTTCATGCCAACGTGTCCAACAGCAACAGACAAACACAAGACTTTCTTCATCTGAAACTTGATGGTTGATTTGACTTCCTCAATTTTGCCCATCATAGACTCTTGGTGGGACAAAAGGCCAGGGAATTTACCTGCCTTATTCAGGCCAGGACCCAAGAGACGGGGAATCTGTTTGATTAATGACTCAGAAGCCAAGAAAGCATCGTAAGACTTGGCTAGCTTTTTCACCAACTTCTTGTTCTTGTTCAACTTTTTAAGAGCTTCAGCATCCATGCATTCGACATTATTGACCTTAGCTTCATCGCAATGTTGTTGATCGCCAAGAACGCAGACCTTCATCTTGGGGCGTGGAATGTGCTTCAGCCTGATGCAAGATAAAAAGCAATACATTAATAAAGTTCCTGTAAATGAGACCAGCCCTTGCAACGTTTGGAGGAAATCAGTAACATATTATAATATCCTCATTACAAAGTACTTTGGATAATACATGCAATCAATTTTCCATCATATTGCTTAAGAGCGGCGTGTAGGTAATCAACACAATTCGTAAACAAATGAATTTAAACTTACACAGCCAATAGTGGCAGCGTTTGTTCTTTTTAATACTTAAAAGCTAAAAAGTCGGCCAAGTGACTTACAAATAAATTGCAGTCACCCGACCTACTCAATTTGATTTTAAGACCTTGAGTAGAGGTCCGTCAAGGGGGCATACATTCACACCGCTTGACTTCCTAAAGATCCATATCACCATCGCTGGCGTAAAAAATCTTAGGTGAAAACCTACTTGACAGTTCCGGAGAAACGCTTGTCCTTCTGTGGATCGTAGTTCTTTAAACCGATTTGGAGTTCACATGTCTCTAAGAATCCGCGCTTTTTTTTAGCTGAGTTATCTAAGAGCGCATTGACCGCTTCGTAGAGCGTATCACGAGATACTTTGGATCTGAAATGTGATAAAAGCAAAAAATAAAAACAAGGTTAGGTAAAAATTAGAATCCATTTCTTATCTCTTGAAAATCAAATCAAAAGTTGTGTACGAATTTACTTTAAAGCTCAGAATTCCATATGTCGGAATAATAAAGCATTTGATAAATCAAGTAAGAACGCTTTCAATTCACTTTAGCAATTATTTCCAAACTAATTCGAAAATTGAGTGTTTCAAGAAGCTGGTTTATAATTGCAAAAAAATCATACATGAATTTATTGGTTATTTTATTACTTAACAATTAAACTAAATGTATTCTTATCTAACAATTAAGATGGTTGCAAAATTAAAAGATTTTCTTGAACTTTTACAATCAAATAACTTACGACATTTCCCGAACGACCACACCGTTTGACGACTATGACGTGAAAGAGATGTATTTCAAAATTTATTGGCTGAACTTGGATGCGCTTGTGTTATATGTCAGAAATGTAAAAAGAATTTTTTCACTTTGTGGTTGTGCTTGTGGTACCTAGAGACATTTGGTTTTTGTGGGCGCTCTTTATACTCAAGACTTACAAGATTGTATGGATTTTGTTTTCTGCTCGTTATGCTGAAAATCCATGCAATCCTGTAAGCCTTAAGTATTCAGATTTTCAATTGTAAGCGCAAGGTAAGGTCCAAATCGATCGATGGACGCACAGTTACCAGTTTTTTCGGAGTTGAATTCCGAAACTGGTTTTTTAAACGACATTAAAACAACGAATTTAGTTAGGATTTTAATAGAAATTTTTAACATAAATAAAACCATAGTTTTTCGAACATGAGCTGCCAACATGAAAAAATAATTTTCCTTTGCTCTGTCAAATAAATCAAGACAAACAAACCTTGTGAAAGATATTATTTTTCTGAATGTTGTCTCAATCCATTTTTTTTTAAATTTCAATTAAAATATATTAACGCTAAAAATAGTCGATTAAATGATAACGACAAGGAGAAGCTGTTTGAAATTATAGCAAATTATATATATATTATTGAAAATAAGAAAACCGATTCCGCATGAAATCGAGTTAAAAAATATTGTTGGGCCAAAATATGTAGCCAGGAAAAACTTTAACTCAAAATAAAACTGCATATATGAACATGAAAGGGAAACTCCGTAAAACATTAGCAAATAATAAAAGTGATATATTGGCGACTGGTAGAGGTCCAGCTTTACAAGCCCTAGATGAATCCGATGGATTACTATATAATTTAATAGCACCCACTATTACACTACAAACTAACCGTTCTGATGACGATGGTAGCGACGATGTAAGTAAAATCTAAGTTTTTTTCTTTTTGCAAAAATAAATGTATTTTAATAGTTTTATATATATTTTGAAGAAACAGTTTTGTGAAATGGATAAAGAAAACAAAAAAAATAACGTTTCAGAATAACGCACTACACACACTTGCAACAAAACAATGTAAACAAAAGATTCTCGCTTTTCGTGTTCGATAAAAAATTTGCGTCAGATTTTTTTAAAAAAAAAGAGGTATTAAAATATACCATTAGTCATAATTCATATTAAAGAGGAACTATTTTTCACATTGATAATTCGATGAATAAATATAGTATATATTATTTCAATGGAAACACTATAATTTAAGATTTAAAGGAACACTTTCTAATGAATGATGTGTATTTATGTCTATGTCTACCCAAAACTAAGACTGTTTCCAAAGCGAAGACTTGTCTCAAATTATTGTCCTATTTGCCGCCAAAAAAGATCATATCCGAGAATTACGGGAGCATTAAAAAAACGCTTCAGAGAAAAAAGATTTCTCGGCGAATAAAAAAAAAACACAGATATGAATTCTGACAGTTAAATTATTTCAAGAGTACTCCGAAATAAAAAAAACCGTCAATATTTCGGATCACGTAATTGAACAAAGCTGTTGTTCGCTTCAAAATTGTGGTATAATTTCAAAATCGGTTGGTCACACTTTTCTTTAAAAATTGTATGACATTTCATTCACGTTTCACGATCCACATAAAAGTTCAATGTCAAATTTTCATATAAAATTTAACTAATCAACCCTAATTCCCTAATATATTCCATGTCGTATATGTACTATTGCTATGTAAATGGATTTAATCGAATTAGATTTGTTTGATGATTTTTTTAAACAAATATTTGACAATAATATATTCCTTTTAATAAATGCATTTTCTAATTTTGAGTTTCTTATTATATACCATAGTTAATACTGTAAGCTTTTTTTGCCGTAAGAGTAGGAACGTGTGTCATAGAACATTGTCATGAATTAATATAGACGATATAGCCTAAATATGTATAATATGTATGTATAATAAATGTATAAAAAGATTTGTTACATCATCGATATAGCAGAAAGAATTTACATCGAATCGTAAAGTTCTCTAGGATCGAAGGAAACCGGCACACAGCGTAGACAGTGTCTAGTGTCGCAGATGCCAGTGGTTGCACGAAAATAGAAATTAAAAATTACGAAAATCAAAAGTAAAACTTTTCATAATTTGTGTTCAATTTTTGATTAGTATGTTTTGTAAAAGGTGCATATTTTACTGAAGGAAATAAAATTTCCTTTCGTATTTTCAGTTGTCTATTTGGCGGTGGTTGTGTTGCCTCTTTTCTTTTTATTGCGCGCGGTAGAGCAAAATTTTCCTGCCGTACCTTTTGAAGGTCCCGTGCGATTGTGTGTCAGCGCGTATCCTTATTGGAAATTTTTGTGACGCCTCATTTTATTCATTCTCAGCGGGTGGTGGAAACAAGTCAGACAACAGACACTTCATCTGTGCATAGAAAATCAAATTACATAACTGACAACAAAATTAAAATCGATTTTTGTATTCTAGAACATTGTGAAGGCTATTTCATTACTTTAAAGGATCAGTACGGTTTTTAGTGAGCCAGACAAGGAACAAATAGTGTAAAAATACATTTTCAGTGCTGATACAATGATAAATCAATCAAATGTGAGTTGTTACACAATTTTAAAAATTAATATATGTATGACGAACACCCACCCACTGACATTTTCCTGAGCGCTTTATGTGTTCCGTATTTTGTTATCCAATCGTTGGAAAATTTTTTCTATTCCCTCTTCTGGGTTCTGTTCTGTTTTAAGTTTTACTCGATTTATAGTCTTGCAACAGGAACAGGTGACATCCACCCTTTACCGGTACCACAAGCTATTTCATTCATTTTAAACTCAACAGCGTGGATTATCTCATTGCCGAACAGGGGTGGGGGGGACCAACAACTAGAAATTATTGCAAACAAAAAACAGAATATTTTTGGACTTTTATGCGCTTGTCAAAAAATAAACAAAAAGCAAATTTTAATTTCAACGGAAAATATAAAGATATAACAAGATTGATTGTAAGCGAGCTCTCACAATAGAAAAACTGAAGACTTACAGCATTATATGGATTTCCAATATAACGAGCAACATTTTTGTCAAAACCAAAGACATTGGATGATAAGTTTTCATTTATAGCTTAATAACATTAACTGAAATTATTAAGTTTTTCCATTAGATTGTGGGAGCAGCATAATTTCTAATTTGCCAGCTTTATGGAAGACAGCAATTGTTTTGGAACAAGCCGCAGCAGCAATGTTCAAATCTTCTGTACTCACGACTAATGTCTCTTTTCATTTGCTATGAAGGTTAAGATTTTTCTCGTGGTTTCAGTTTGGCATTTCATTTATAAACTATAGCTGGGGTATAGTTTTGTTTTGTGTTTTATTTGCATATTTTTTAAACAACACTGTAACTTTGCTTCATGTCGGTAATCAACGGGTATTGTTTCGTTTAATCTGCTTGATTTCGGGTTTTGGTTCCATTTTCACTGCGTTGATCAAGAAAACTCCTTAGGTATGGTTTATGCAAATAGAAGTGATATAAAAAAGTTGAACTCGGCATGAAAGTATTCAAATTTCATTTGTTGTAGCTCAATAATAAAACGAATTAGCTGCATTTATGTACTGAAAATGTACCAATCTGACAGATATCTGACAAAAAAAGTCGCTACCATGTTTCCATGAATATGTCTGATATGTTGTGGCTACATATAACGAAGCATTTGTGTGTGTGTTTGTTCAATTTATTGTTGTTTTGTCATATAGAACGTTCATGCTTGCTCATCTACAAAAGATGACTTTTGGTGGTGTCATTTTGTGTAGATAACTTTCGGTGTCATCTTTTGTAGATGACTTTCGGTTGATTTTTGGAGGAATCAAGTTTTCTCTTTCTAACTCACTAAAAACCTATCTGTTTTGCTGGACATGACTTTTATTCCCATACCTGTCTAACCACGCTCTAAAGTGGCTGACAGATTATCGAACTTGACTGTAAGTGACTGTAAGACTGTAAGGGTGCTCTCACATGAAAAAACTAAAGACTTCTACAAGATTGTAGGATTTTTAATTTTGACAAAAAAAAAATTTACTCGTTATGTTGGAAATCCATACAATCTTGTAATTCTTAAGTTTTTTTCTTTACAAATATAATGTCAGAAAACCCCAAGTCAACCGCTCTAGTCTCGTGGAGTTTATTTTGGATTGCAAGAAACATCTAATTAGCGTTTCCATATTCTTAAAATGTGCCAACCCTGTATTAACTCGATAAATTGTTAATGGAAACATAGTACATTTTAGACGACATTCTCAACATCTGCATCATATGACCACATTCTCAATCATAGCCGTGTTCGATTGGACTGAATTAACTGAATTAGTAGTTATATCCAAAGTAAGAGAAGTGAAGAGACTGTTCTTTACTTCAATTAAAAATTAGGCGAATTTTGGGCAACTGAAGTGAAGAGGTGTTTTGCTCGCGTAGTTACTACAGATGAGTATTGACATTGACAAATGCTCTGAAGTAAAGAATACTAACCGAACGGTCTATTCACTTCATTAGCGCAATTTATGCAAAGAGTCGCTCAATTAACTAAAGTAAATAGTTGTACTATTCAGGTCAATCGAACGCGGCTATTGTATTCTATCTATTATATATTTTCTGTTCAGTATATAAAGTTCTTATCAAGTTGACTCGATGCGAACACGAGCATCATTAATGAAATGAGCAAAACCTTGCGTTGAGGCTTCATCTGTTTTTGTGTGCTTTTGCTGTGTGTTGTGAGACGACGTAAATATTATAATCCAGAGCGTTACTTTTGCTACATTGTTCGGGATCGTGTGATAACGTAACGGTGTGTTTCAAAAAAGGCGATTAGTCTGGAATTATTGATTTATTAAATTATATTGCAATACAACCTTCTTTTCTATAACCAATCTGCAACAGAAGAATTTTAATACCAAATGACAGATTTCGATGTGAGTTTTAGTTTTTTGCTTTTATTTTAAGTTTGCAAAATGCGTTTAAATGAAATGAAAGCGGCTGATGCTATTCATGATGACGTCATAAATTATAACTCTAGAGGCAAAGTGGACCGCAAATGGTTAAAACACTGCACTTTGATTGAACGGTGTCCGAATGAGGTTAAAGAACGATTTTGTGTATTCTTTAATGTTGTTTTTTTATTGAAGCTGGCGCGGTTTGATTTTTGGGTTGTCAAGTTGTTCGTTTATTCCAAAAAACCAATCTACGGTTGATCGGATTTCCCCTCTAACAGATCTTTATATTTTGGGAGACTTACCCCTGTTTTCATTAACTGCAACAACAACACATGCAAAAACAAAAGAGTTCTTTCGTGTTCGTTTTTTCGAGAAAAAATCTGAGCTCGGGCGCAGATTTCTAAAACAAAAAAATACGACATAAATGATTACATAACATCAACGTGCTCTCAAGCTAATTGCAGGGCTCAATGGTCATACTGGCTAGTTACTGATCAATTAAACTTATTAGCATTCTGTTCAATGGTCAGCATTCATGGACTTCAATTTTAGTGCATTAGCTTTATCAAAGCAATTAAAAAAACCCAGGGTCTTTTGTAGGAGGTTTTTTTTTTTGCAAGGATTTGCATTTGTGATAACGCTCCGCACTACTTATCACTCGATAACATCTATTTGAAGCTCTGTAAAATGTAATAAGATCTGTTTCTTATAGTATAGGTATCATAAGAATATTAAGTAGTAATATAGACACACTTACTCATTATTCATACATTATATACATAAATACTATGTTGTTATTTCTTTGTGGTTTGCTCTTATGTATTATACCTTTTTCTCATTTCAATGCCGCTAGTCGCTCAGTTGTTTTATTTATTCACGTTTATACTCTATGCCCGATGATTTTAGCATAAATAATTGCTCCAGCGCTTTACAGCTTAATTGATAATTAGAAATTAGCTAGCTAGTAGCTATTCGCTAAAGTAACAAAGTTTAATAAATACTAATCAAAAGTTAATAGACTGGTAAAGCGAAAAGTGTTTAAGTGGCTAATGCGTTAGTTCTTACTTATGTCTCTTTCGATTCGCTCAAACTATACCCGAAACCATTTCCACGGGTAAGCTGTCAAAGTGACATAGTTTTCGTGGTAAATGCTTGCAAATAGAACGCCAAACCGTAACCAAGCTGAGTAAACGAAACATTACCCGTCGATTGCCGACGGATAGCAAAGTTACAGTGTCGGTTAAAAAACCCCGAGGTCCGAGTATAGTTTACAAATAAAACGTCAAACCTAAACGACGAAAAAGGAATCTTAAAGCAGCTGACAATTATCGGCATAATCCAAGAAGCTAAGCCTTGGAAACAGTCTCCATTGAGTATCATGTCTCTCTACTGTACCAACAGTGGCAGTCAGTACATCATCTATTGCCAGTAGAAAATGGATTGGCGATAGAACATCCCCTTGTCTTACTCCCACGCACACTTTAAAAGAGTCGGAGAGCTGTCTATTATGCAAAACGAAGCACCTTGCGTTGTTGTAGCACTCTTTTATAACAGCAACTATTTTAAGAGGAATTCCTCTCCCAAGAAGTGATCTTGGTTGTTTTCTTGGTTAGCCCGGTTAAAAGCCATCTCGAAATCCTCGCTTCACGATGAGGTAAAACGGTGACTGAAACTCAGCAGACTGATCGAAAATGATACGTAGGGTGTTGATCGATCACTATCACGATCGACCACTGCGAAAGCTCGCTTTATGCCTCTTGAGTGTAGACTCAATTCTTACCTTTATCCGCTCAAGAATGATAGATAGGCATTAGTTTTGAAAAAACAGACAATACGGTGAATGGCGTGGAATCGACTGATTTGGCTCATTTTGAACTGAAGCTGCTCTTACAGCTACGATATTTGTGGCAGAAACATTCAATAGAGAATATTTCAAATCGAATCCACTATAGCACTGCACAGCCTGCTTGGTGGGACGATTATTTGTGCCGAAAGTTGGAGACAGCGACCATTGACTCGGGAGTAATTTTTCCAAACTTTGCTGGTTCGTGAACTTCATAATGATAAAAACGTAATCCTTGACTGACGTTTTGTCATTGACAGATCATAACAAAACTTTAAGAGTTCGTTTGTATTAAAATACAAAATTGTTATGTCCCTATTGAAAAACCCTTTGCCATGCAAAGTGTACTATTTCCTCACTTGGTCAATGATGCTGACATATGGACGATATTAGTCATATGGATGATATTAATCGTTATACTAATATCAGGACAATTTAGAGAATCCGTAGCACCTGAAATACGTGCTTTTTTGCTTTTTAAAGGAACAAATATGTAGTACTACATTCTCTAAAGACCAGATCCAGATCATATCGCGAATGACCCAACAGAGCGCTCAAAATTCTTTCGGATACTAAAATAAATTTTTGTTTTGTTAAATCAATCAATTCTTGAATCTCTCATTGACCACAATATCATTTTCTTTGCAGATAATTCCAATTGTCGCTGGCATTGCTGTGGTCGTTACAGGAGCAGTGTTGTTTCATTATTTCCTGAATAAGAAATCATCAAAATCTGTAACATCTCGTCCGAATAAAACGGCCAAACTAAAAACTCTACAAGATCCCAATGACAAGTATCAATTGCCATTGATCGAAAAGGAGGTAATCAGTCATGATACACGTCGTCTTCGTTTCGGACTGCCGTCCAATCAGCATATTCTTGGCCTTCCAGTTGGTCAGCATATTCATTTGATTGCCACCATCAATGATGAGCTTGTCATTCGGCCGTACACACCAATATCTTGTGATGATGATCTCGGATTTGTCGATTTAGTGGTGAAAGTCTACTTTAAGAATGTTCACCCGAAATTCCCCGATGGTGGTAAAATGTCACAACACTTGGAGGCAATGAAAGTTGGCGATAAAATCTCATTTCGCGGACCATCGGGTCGCTTACAGTATTTGGGCAATGGCAGTTTCTCGATTAAGAAATTACGCAAAGATCCACCAAAGACAGTTGCTGTCAAGCGGGTGAACATGATTGCCGGTGGATCTGGTATTACGCCAATGCTTCAGTTGGTGCGGGACATTATGAAAAACAGTTCAACGGATAAAACTGAGTGTGCACTTATTTATGCAAATCAGGTGAGTGTGCATAGAGTTCTTCTTCTGCAAACTGAAATGAAAATTATGTTTTTTTTCTCTCCACAGACTGAAAATGATATTTTGCTTCGTAATGAACTCGATGAATTGGCCAAGAAGCATCCCGAACAATTCAAGGTGTGGTACACTGTTGACAAGGCTGACGAAGGTGAGTAACAAACAAGTGGCCTATGACAATTAGATGCACTTTTTTATTTAATGAGTCACACAGTGAATTCGCCACCGATCCACCTTTTAATTATTTTTCTTTTGGCTGGCTAACTAACATACATATAGTGTGATGAATTTTTCACTTAATTTGTTTGACAAATTGCTGACAGTTTAATAATTGGCATCGATCCAATTACACATTTTATTTTTATTTTAAATTCTCCTCTTATTTAAGTTTAGAAAATTTAAGAAATTTTCCCTTAAAACAGGTGTGCAATCTTTGTGTTGTTTTTACATTTTTATTACTTTCTTCGGTTATTTTGCTTGCTTCTGTTTAGTAGAGCATTAAAAAATTAATGTTTAATAAGCGAGAGATATTTTTTCTACACAGTCACTCACTGCGAAACCCAATTTAAACTTTTGTTCGTTGCGGCTCATCGTCATATTAAGCCAGAATTCCATTGTCCGCCAAAATTATATTGTAACAATCGACTGAGGAATAGTGGTAGTTCTGGATTTAAACTTATTAAGAAAGAAATTTAAGAAATAAATTAGGTAAACATATGAGTTATGGTTTTCAAATTCTCTGCAGAGTAATTTTTTTTATCAAATTAAGTGACTAATAGTCTGGTCAAAGACTTGGTTTTGGTTTTGCTATCAGTAATGTGTAGGCGGTTAGCCATCAGCAGAAAAGAGGAAATAGCTCAAAATGCATCAGAATTGCAAGTGCTCGTACCTATCTCTGACTGGTGGAAGTGCGATCAAACCTCCACGTGGTGGCCGCCGGTAATTTTCCTCCAATACAGAAAAGGCTGAATAATCGGGCTAGTGCCTTGGCACAAGGCAAATAACCTCGCCCTTCAAAATTGTTTATTGCGGAACACCAAATCAGCCTCGGATACACTGATGAACGACGACGACCATGGCATCGAAAACGGCTAAACGATTTAGGAATTTTCTCATGGAACGTACGCTCAATGTATAGAGCTCGAGCTGCACAGCAGCTGGTCGATACCCTGTCTAAATATATAACAGACATACATCAGTCCAGGAGATGCTCTGGCCGGGGAATGGTGTCATAGAAACATCAGAAATTGACATATATTACAGCTGTCATGCAAGACATCATGTGCTCGGTGTGCTGTTTCTAGTCAGCAAAAGAATTAAACCTCGTTATCGGTAAATGAACGGCTATGCACCCTTCGCGTGCGGGGCAGATTGAAAAACATAAGCCTCATAAACGCACCAACAGAGGATTCCCCAGATAATGAAAAATAATTCTTTGAATCAGTCGAACGGGAAGTCCATGACTACCTTCAGTATGATGTAAAAATCATGCTGGGGGATATGAATGCTAAAATAGGTAGGAAGCCAGTATTCAGGCAGTATATTGGCACCCATAGCTTACACGAGACAATGACAATGGACAACAAGTCATAGATAAGGCAGCAAGCAATAATTTGCTGATGAAGCCTCTCGCACCCAGTTAGAACAAGTGTCGGTAGACCGCCACCACAACTCGACTCTGACTCCTAGAGTTTAGGGATACAAAACTGAATGACATCGGCTCAAAATCAGAATCGGTGGAGAGATTTTTCGCGGGAGCCGGATCCGGATAGAGCCAAATATGATGATGAATGTGCAGCGCTTCTTATACAGCTCTAGGGTTTTAACCAATGACGTTGCTGTAAGCCAATATCTGGATGGACATATAGAGAATTATTCATACCGTTAAATCAGAGTCTCGTATTAATTTTTGGCATAAAATCAATTTTTAACACACTCCCCAAAAGACCTCCAAAAGACTCTAAAAACTACCCAAAAGAATTATAAGAAGACCTCCTCAAAAGAATAACTAAATACTCCCCAAAAGACTCTCAGGAGATCCCCAGAAGACCCCCAGAGGGCCAACAAAAGAATAATAAAAGCATCTTTAAAAAACCCACAAAATATCCTCAAAGGATCCCTGAAGGACCCACAAAAACCTTTAAAAGATCCTCAAAAGACTCCCCAAAAGACCCTCTAAGGACTCTCCAAAAGTAAAAAAAGAATAATAAGAAGACCTCAAAAGAATCACAAAATACCCCCCAAAAGACCTTCATAAGACTCCCAGAAGACCCCAAATAACCCCCAAAAGGCCAAGAAAAGAATCATAAAAGCATCTTTAAAAAACCCACAAAAGATCCTCAAAGGATCCCCAAAGGACCCACAAAAAATCATCAAAAGACTTTCCAAAAGACCCTCAAACGACCCACAAAAGCCCTCTAAAAGACCCCCAACAGACCCACAAAAGACCCCCAACAGACCCACAAAAGACCTTCAAAAGACCTACAAAAGACCTTCTAGAGGACCCTCATTTCAAATAATCTTCACAAATTCACAACATGATCACAAACAAATTTATTGAAAGTTGGACAGCAAAACGTCTTTCGGATCAGCTAGACAACCTATAACCTAGCTTCGAAAGTAGCCGTTATACACACTAGTGAGTTAACATATAAAATACTTTTTTTATTTACTGCAGTCACAGCGAACACACATTCCCAGAGTAATTTCGCATTGCGCATAACCTGTTTAGCAGGTTGGTCGTGTGAAAAATAGCGGACAATTACTCGCACGACAAACTCCACTTTCCTTGCTCGTTATGTAATATACTATAAATATAAATACTATAAATAAATAAATAAATTATTGCTCTGCTTGCTTTGTCTATGCTTGGTTGCGGCAGCAGCATAGAGTGCTCGCGTTGGTCATTGATGGACGCTCTACTTCCTAAATTAGCTCGTCATTTAGAAAACACGAAAGGGCTCTTTCCATCGCTCCAATATGCATTTGAGATTCGCTATCAGATTACCCTTTTTGTCTTTGCGGTATGTGCAACGAGATGTATATTCATTTGTGGTTCGACTGTTCGACTTTTCACCTAAAAGATTCTTCTCCCAGACTGTTTTCTTTTACCGGTAAACTGTTTTTTTATATCTTCTGACCTTCTAGCTCTTAATATTCTGAACGGCAAACAGCTCTTTGCAGGGTATAGTTAACATTTCTCTCTCGTGGTTTTGGTTTGACGTTCCATTTGCAAACTGTACCCGGGGAACGGTTTGATTTTGCGTTTTATTTGCAAGGTTTTGTTACCGACACTGTAACTTTGCTACCCGTCGGCAATCGGCGGCTAAGGTTTCGTTTACTCAGCAATATGGCGAAGAGAGACCGAGCAGACTAATTTCTCAGTTTGTTGTTCTTCTCAAATTTGGTTTCGGTTTGGCGTTCTATTTGCAAAGCATTCACCACGATAACCACGAAAACAACCCTGTCATTTTGGGTCTGGTTTCGGGTAAGGTTTTAATTAATCGAAAGAGGCATAAAACAAACGGAAACTCAGTAGTTATTGGTTCTTAATTCAGTTTGAGATGACTTTATAAATTTCTCTAAAAACTTGCTTGCCGCCAACCCTTTTTTAATTATTGCTTCGCTTTCATGTTTTGTTGTTTTTTAGTTTTAATCTCGTTTACATTTTCTTAAAAAATATTCTCTTCCTTGTTTTTATTATTTATTGTTTGCTTTGTATTGATTTTCTTTTTTTTAATTTTTTCCTGTCATTGCGATGACAAAATATCTTACTTCCATTTCAAAACAATAATATTTGTCTCCTCTTGTTGGTTTTCGTGCCACATTTTTAATCCGTTGCATGCCTTCCACATTCCACCACATCTAGGTTGGTCTTATAGTCAAGGCTATTTCACCGACAACATAATGAAAGATCATCTCCTGCCACCCAGCGATGATTGTTTGGCTCTCCTTTGCGGTCCACCACCAATGGTCAACTACACCTGCATACCGGGTCTGGAGAGGCTCGGCTATAGGGCTGATATGCGTTTTAGCTATTAAGTGCATGTTTGTTCAGCCACCATGGCAACAACGTAATACATAATACCACACATACCAACTGCAATAACAAACGGACTACACAATTTCCGTATCTCTAAATAGAATAGCAAACCAATGCCTGAAAAATGATGATTCTTACGCTTAATAAATGACACTTATTTTTTGTACTTTAAAAATGCAACACTGTTACGATATATTGAAAAATGTGTACCATATCAAAAAAATGGAGATGGCCAAGGTATTGTAACATATGAGTATAAAATAAGATAACTCCTCATTTAAAAACTCTTCCGTTTTAGTTGCTTATTGTCTTCAAAATTTTATTGATTTTCTTCTACTTTTCTCAGGCTGGAACTACAGCGTTGGCTTTGTCAATGAAGATCTTATTAAGGAGCAACTCTTTCCAGCTGACGACAAATCAACTATTGTTCTAATGTGTGGACCACCACCGATGATTAATTTTGCTTGTCAGCCAGCTTTGGATAAGTTGGGCTTCCATCCTGACACACGCTTTGCTTACTAAGCTATAAGTAGAGGGGGAACGAACTACTGCACGGAAACTCATTTCGCTTTTACAGAAAATGGAGCTGCTGAACTACACAACATCTCGGGTGCATAACAAGGGTATATTTATTTTTTTCTCGTTGTTTCAAGGACAATATTAGTTAACAGAATAGAAAACAATAAACAAATTTTTCTATGAAAAATAAATCCTCACATAAAATTAAAAACAAAATGTTAGCTTATAATACAAACCAACAACTGCTACCACTACCACTGTTAGACGACAAAATGAACAACATTATTTGTTAGAATTGTTAACTGCTCTTGCTCTTTTCCTTTGGTGTCCGGGTTACTTAATGTAGAAATTTTTTTTATTTGTACACTTTATACAAAATATATATTTGTTAAGTTGTATTTTTTTGTTAATAAAAGAAATAAATGCAAGCAATTGTTGTTAATTTTTTGTATTGTGGTTTTTCGTATTGACATTTCAGAGCATAGGGAAAGGAATGATTTTTTTCAATGCCACACACTCAAGGGGGTTTCTACCCTAGCCCATATGGCAGACACTGTGACCTGCAAGATATATTGTATCTTAGGGTGTACTTACTATAAGAGACGTACCATCTTCCAATGAACGATAGTACATCCTTAGTAGCAGAATATCTCAACTCCGCTGCCAGTCTTTTGATAATGTCAGTGTATATATTCCTGAGCCAGTGAAAAAAGTTAATTCTGTAATTTTTGACGGGTACTCACTAGTAAATAAATAAATACGTATGTGGAAGAATTCTTGTAAACTCGAAATACAAATGCGAAACTACAAACTCTATTAACTCTTCTCAGTTATTCAAAAAATTCATTGGAAGCAATACGGTCGCACAATTCTCACAACGAAAACATTCAAATTTATTCATTAGTGACGAGAATTAGCATAGAAATTTGTTCAAAATTTACACGAGACAAGTTGGTGTCGACTGTGGGTCAACGAAATCAACACAATGTGGTCATCTAATTCACTGAATAAGAAATCGTTGGTAGTCGAAACACACGAGAATTAACATAGGATCACGTTCGAATCGTCGAAAAGGGAGTGTTAGGGGGAATTAAATATTCGTAAGCATTTTTTTTATTTGATTTTGGTTGTACAGTACAGAAATTATTCCAATAGAAAAGAATTTAAAAAAAAAATAAACTTCAATAAATCTTACGTCCAAGCTTTGGTGTTTTGCCCATCGAAGTTTTTGTATTATGTCAGCCCTGACGCTCGTAGATATCACTGCTGTATTTACCGAAATCTTTATAAATTCCTTAAATACAGGAAGACCAAATCTACATAGGACTTTCCTCCTAAACGCTGCTAAAAGGGTTTTTAGCTGAGCAATACATTTTGAGAACGTGCGCGTATTTCTGGTACTGAACTTTTTGAGCTAGGTAGGTTGGAAGGTGGAGTGGTGGACGCCGCTACACTTGGCCACGCGAGCCTCAATTAGCGCTAGAGTGCGCTATTTTGATACCACAGAACTGGAGAGTCTCAACAATGGATATGGAAAGGTTTTTTAAAGCTAGCATTAAAGTACGAGATCAGGTATCGAATAACCACATACGTGACTGAAAAATGTTGATTTGGCATGATCTTTTACGTAAACGAGTAGTGATCATCCCAATGTAAATACTCCATCACTCGTTAACGTATGGATTTCATTCACTCCGTTAACTGATTTCGTAATTCGACCCCTGTATTCAAGAGCTCTTTTAGGTCGGCAAAAATGGTATACCGAAAATGCGGAGTCTAGATCCTGCAGTTATCCTGGCAAAAATAGTGGATGAAAGTTCATTTCTCATTTGCCTTCTTACAACTCCTGCAGAAGGTCTTATGAGTTCTTGATATGGCACAGTGAGTCGCTCTCCTCAACCTTAATTGTGAATTAGTTGCGAAGGAGAGAATTCATTATTTGTCTGAGCTCATTGGACAACTAACTTTTCCATTGTGCCGCCATTCTTCGCCAATTCACCCGCTCTTTACCATTTATGTTAATGTTTCCCGGAACATATCCAGGATTTGGATAATCGAAGCCAATTCTTCTTGGAACTGTTCAAGTTTCGAGTAGTTGATGGTCGCATGAATTGCCTTTATAGCAGACTAGCTTTTCCTGACCGCTACGCCATCCGCACACATGAATCCACACCTTGCCATCGCTTCCACGGGAGGGGTGTTCTATTGCCTAAACCTAAACAAAGCGCCATTTCGATCGTATTCGCACTATGTGGTTAACCGAGATTTTGTTAATTCGTATATTCTGTGAAAGTTTCAGCTCAATCTTCTGTCTAGTTTTTGAGGTTTAGTGTCGTATTACAAACCAACAGACATTCGTTTTTATTGTATATATAGATTATAGTACGTACAAAGCAACGCAGCACATAACAAACAGTCTTTATGATGCCCGACCTGAGCAAAGGAGCAACGATGATAAGACAATGTGTATGCTTTATGCCGACGTACATCACAACGTATTTGGTAAATGTCAGGAGGTTTGTAAGTGTAAGATACTGTTTACATCCTCAGATGGACATGACCGCAAAGCTCCTGTGTCGCCAGATGCTGCCCATCGCTGTAATCTGTTGAGCCTACTAGCATTGTATTTCTTTCTCATCGCTGATCACCAGACTAGCAACCCATTGGTAGGATTTGGTAGTACAACCGTTGTGTACATCCAGAAAGCCATCCTTGGCGGAAGGCCCCATTTCACGCTAATGATTTTACTGCTGGCATGCTTTATTTACCCTTATTCTATATTAACCTTCCAGCTGAGCCTCCTATCCTAGATGACATCGAGATACTTGGTGCTGCGGGGTGAGAGTGAGACTATGAGCATTGGGTTTTGAGAGGACGAAGTTCGATATTTAAGATTTCCCACGATGTTTTCGGCTGCTACAATTGACCCAATATAGCGAAAGGAATGCAGCACTTGAAATTCACGATTGACTTCCTTAACTGAAGGACCAATGTTAAGACCTTCAGTTCGCAAACGTGTCGTATCCATCATGTACTTTGTTTGGTTCTCATTTAAGTGCAGTCTCAGAATTCGTGGTGCCTGATATATCTGTATGAAAGCTTCTTCTACAGCTCTTCGGTTTCTATCAATTTTTACAATATTGTCTACGTAAGTCACTATCTGAATAGACTAATAGAAATTTGTTCGCGCTTACATCGAAATCTCGGATCACTTTATCTAATGCCAGTTTTAAAAATACCAGGGTCATCCATTTCGTTTGTCGGAACCCGTTATAGATGTTGAATGGGCTTGATTGTTATACGGATATCTTTATTTGGCTTATAACTTTGGTGTTATTCAACCTATATAGTCGTGGGGTAACAGATTCTCCCTTGGCTTTATACATATTATAAGGTTTTTTTTTGTTCTATCATATGCGGCCTTAGTTGTTTCTGGTCTCTTCGTTTAAGGCGATAAGTTCACAGATGTCACGATCTCAAATAACAACATTCCGTTCACAAGTTATTCACGGATGAAACAATCGGACCCCTGCTTTAGCGGCCAGAACCGGGGTCCGGCCTAACCCGTAAGCGCACGAAAATCTATAAGCTTTCAATCAATTGACAAATGCACTTATGCCTCTTTCGTTGAACTTGAGACACATTTCTCTATTAACTTCAAATTTTCCCCCAAATAAACATCATCATCACATTTGGCTCTACAACTGGGTTCCGGTCTTGGCCTCCCGCTCTCTACATCAGGTTAAAAAAAAATACTTTATCCTTTGAGTGACGTAATAAAAAAAGAGTTTATTATAATTAGTACGTACTTATCGTCATAACTAAGCTCTATGTCAACTAAAAAAAAATGTGGTAATTAAATCTAAACGTACAAAAGTCATTCATTTGTTTGTTTTCTTAATTATGCATTAATATATGGATTTAAAAATATGAAACAAACGCACACCCCAGTTTACGTTCATATAAATTGCAGGAGGTGGTGCTGGTCAAAAGCCATCGCATCTGACATATCCTGCGAGGTTACATGGTATGTACTGTACTATATAATGCGAGTGTCATGGTGTCTCATGTTATTTAAAAATTAAAATTCAATTAGAAATATGAATGATTATTAAAGATTAAATATATAAACGCTTCGTGAACGAGAAATTAAGATTAGTAATGTCAAGTTATAAAAAAAAAATATCAATGACAATACAAAGCTTTATTGTAAATGCAGGGTTTGTCTTTTTGTCGCCTTCCTTTGTTGTTTGTTTATAGAAAAAATAATACTTATTTTAATTACGAAATTATAGAAGGAAAATTTGTAATTATATGGAATTGTGTTTTGTCTTTTATTTTGTTTCACACTTCATGTCAAGTCGTTGTGTAAAAAACGAAAAGTGAGGTTCATTCACTTGCAAGAATGTGGTGGTTGGTAGATGTGTATGCCATGTCATTATAGTCCTAAATTCTTCTGTTTACAACTATGTATTAACAAATTTTATTTAGATTTATTATTAAATTAAATATTGACATAACGTGCGAGTGAAATCGATCTTTCGATATCATCTTTCACTTTCGCTTTCGTTCACAGAACAGAACTTAAAATTTATGTATATATATATAAGTTGAATAATAACTCACATTTATATCTAGATATACAGATAATATATATATATTAATTATAATTATAATAATAAAAAAATAAAATTGCATAGTTAGCCAAGAAACTAACACTTTTTTATGTTTAACTAAAAAAAGAGAAAAGGTTTAAGTGGTGTTGGAGGTATTAGCTGTAGTAGTAGTTGTAGTAGAAGTGGGTTTTCTTCGCATTGCGCATCCGTTATCAAGTTTACAATGGCAAATAGCAGATCTTTGTCCAAATGAGTTTTTAGTTTTGAGTTTTTCAATGTTTGCTTCTGCTGTGTTCATTTGCCATTTAGTTAACCCTTTGTTGATTGAAAGATGTTGCGGGGCATCAAAATATTTAACAAATAAACATGTAAATACGGTTACGCTAATATTTAACAAATAAACATACGAATACGTATACGCTTTTTTACGGGTATTTTGGTGCAGATTAAAAAACAAATAAATAATTCAGCGTGGAGAAAGACTATTTTGTTAAACGAAAGGAAAAGTATCATGTACATTTAAAAAGTGACGATGTTGAGGGACGAGAGACAGCACAGCACGGATAAAAGAGAAATATATGTAATACATAATATAAAGAACTACTACAGACTTAAAATAACAATCTTATGTGATAAGCGATGATGATGATGGTGATATTCCATTTTGCGGACATCATTCTTTCTATACAACAACAGTACTCATCCTCCTCATCGTCTAACCTTTTCGTTCTCTCTACTTGTTTGTGTGCAACATATCATCTCTGGAATCTAGACAAACATTAATGAGGAGATCATCTTTCGGACATTCTCATTACTTGTCGCTGTTGTTCCAATTTTTTGGTCATCATCCGTCGTTGCCGCCGCCGCCGCAGACGATGCAAGAAATGAATTCTCTGAGGTTAATTTTAACATTTCATTATATTCTTGAGCGATTGAATCGAAGAGTTCTTCGTTGATCTCAGTTGGCTTGATTGAGGCAACCTCACGGTATCTATGCGATTCGTACGGGTGACAATAATTTAAGCCAGTGACTAACAAAAACAAAGCTCACTAAACTTACTTTGCTGACTTGTACTTCTCTTGTATGGCCTGTTGCGCCAGTTCACCGGCACCCAAATGTGTTTTGCCCAAATGCAAAATGACTTCCTTCAAATCCTCAAGGCGATACGTGGTCACTTGCTCGAGTTCAGTGCTCCATATTGGCTCATCTATATTGTAACGAGCCAATGCGAGTGCTGCCGATGATACAATTGATGGATGATAACGCAAATAGGGATCACCTTCGAGAAGGGACAGCTCAGCAATGTACTAGAGAGAGAGAGAGAGAGAGAGATACGGGGAGGTTGTGATGAAAGATGTAATTTTACATTAAAAACAAACCAACACTCACCTGAGTCAAAAACTTCACTTGTTCGGGAATATCGACGAGAACAGCATACGTATTGATAAAAACGTACGATGTCGGTACACACAAATCAAATGAGAGAATCTTCAATATTATTTGCTCCATTCGAAGCACTTGAGCCTTTGTATATGTGTCATCGGTGATAAAGACAAACTCGCCAACATCTGGTGGATAGATTTCCTCGTATTTCCTTGTAGGTGGAAGGGAAAATAGATCATGATCGTTAGAGCATTCAACAACAACGACTTTTTACGTCAACTTACGATGCAATGTACATTGCAGCTGTTCCGACTAATTGCAGTTTCGCTCGCACCACCGACATATGACTGAGGAAACGGTCAATGTATGATACGGCCAAATATAGAGTTTCCGTGTCCAAATTGTATTCCTCGGAGACTTCGACCAACCAATCAACCAAAATTGTTCGCATTGAATAATTGATGTCTGGTTGTCGTTTCATGTAGTTTGGCTTTGGAAGATGGTTTTTCTATGTGCAGTGGTGTGAAAGGAGTAAAGGAATGAAGATATAGAAAAAAATCCTACAAAGAGCAATAACACAACATGGCGGTAAAAGGTAATTAAAAAAAATTTAAGTGCTGTTCCAATTTCCTGATACTTTGAGAGAACTTGTACGTTGATCCATTTAATAAGTCACGTAGAAGTTTTCGAATCACTAACAAGTCGAAAGAGGATTTTCAATAAGCGCCAATTAGGGGATGATTTAACCATCCGCCCCTTTAACCTGGTGTTTGAGAAAATGATCCGATACTCAGTTCATTGTGCGCTGTAAACCACAAAACTGACAATGTACAAGGGATAGTTTTTAAGCTGACAGAATAAGGTTCAAGGGAGAAAGGGGTGGGCTAGAAACTAATTTTGTATTGTCAGGTTATCCTTTTTAGGTACATACGTCAAGTTTTGTGTTGGTTTTCTAAGTAGTTTGCCTGTAAATGTTGGTAATTTGGAAAATATCAAATATTCAGTTCCGCTCAGTAATTAAACATCTCACAAAGAGTGTGGAAAATATTTTCAGTAAAATGCAAACCATTTAGGAAACTTCTTGCTTTTTTTTACCACAATATAGAGAATCAATAGGCAGTCAGCCATCAGCTGAATAGGGTGAATAACTGAGAATGCATTCGAGTTGCAGGTGGCCGTAAGTATCCCTGACTGGTGGAAGTGCGATCAAAATGGAAATTTTCTTCAATACAGGAAAAGTTTAATGATTGGGCTAGCCCCTTCAAAGTAAGGTTGGCGCGAGGCCAATTACCTCGCCCTTCAAAAAACTTTATTACGGACCCAAAAATCAGCATCGGATACACTGATAAACGACGACTAACAGGATAAAGAAAACAACTAAACGATTTAAGCATTTCCTCATGGAACGTACGCTCACTGTATAGAGATCGAGCTGTACAGCATCTGGCTGATACCCTATCCAAAAATATAATGCTATCATAACAGAGATCCAAGAGATAGTGTCTGGCAAAAATCAGAATATGACGTATATTACAGCTGTCATGTAAGATATCATGTGCTCGAGGTGGGGTTTCAAGTCAGCAAAAGAATGAAACCCACCGTTATCGTCTATAAACCAATAAATTAACGGGTATGCACCCTTCGCGTGCGGGGCAAATTAAAAAACATAAGTCTCATAAACGTTAACGCACCTACAGAGGATTCCCCAGATAATAAAAAAGAATTATTTGAATCAGTCGAACGGGAATTCCATGCCTGCCCTCAGTATGATGTAAAAAAAGAAAAAAATAGGTAGGGAGCCAGTATTTAGGCAGTACATTGGCACCCATAGATTACACGAGAACACTAATGACAATGTAATGACAATGTACAACGAGTTATAGAGATGGCAGCAAGCAACCCTTCGTAACGAAGAGATCAGAAACTACTACGGTCAAGCGATAGGACTCGCCCTTAATGCAAGGAGAGTAAGTCTTGCGAGTGAGATGAACAGTTCACCGGCGAAAGAAAGTAGCTTGGAAGGAGAATCTCATCCGTGAAATACAACAGTACAGAGGCCGATGACCACACCAAGCGCCGAAGTTCTACCAAAGAGTCCGCGGTATGACGCAATATACACTGCGTTGCACATACTGCAAAGCCAAATCAACTGATCTCAAAGGTATCTTAGAGCGATGGGAAGAGTACTTTCATGAGTTGCTAAATTGCCAGCTAACAAAAGAATTTGTCTTTACCAATGACACTATGCTGACGCCCCCAAGCTTAGACGAAATTAGCAGAGGAAGGCAGAACAGAAGACTGGCGAAGAAGAATCCTGTAGAAGTGGATCCAGGTGATACAATTTTAAGCCTGTTGCTGAGTTGACGATCTTTGGCACAATGTTTTGATAGCCACTGGAGTCCTTTCGGTGCGTAGAACCAATCGTCGTGTAAAGGCTAAAGGTATAACGTTGTTGTTTTTGTTTTTCAAGACAGAATAGCCCCATACGCTGTCATCATTGATCCATACCAGTGTGGCTTCATCCTAGGGAAATCAACAACTGTTCAGATTTACAACCTCAGGCAGGTGATGGAAAAAAGTCTAGAGTTAACTACACCATCTTTTTATAGACTTTAAAGCCGCAAATGATAGCATAGCCAGAGTAGAACTTTATAAAGCCATGAGAGAAATAATTCGGCATCTCAAATAAACTGACAGGACTATGTAGGTTGACCATGACCAACGTTATAAGCTAAGTAAAAATATCCGGATCACTATCAAGCCCATTCAACATATATAACGGGCTCCGACAAGGGGATAGATACGGTCTGCTACTTGAACTGAACTTGGTTCAAAATATAGCTTCTAATCAAGTCAAATGCCTTGGAAATATCGAGTGCAACAGCTTTGATTTCACCAATTGATCGGTTCAACTGTTCGTTAAGATATGCCATCAAATCACCAGTAGAACGTTGCCCACTAATGTTATTTGAATCCTAGTGGGTTGGTTATTCAATAAAATTTTCTCAGTCCTCCAGAAATAAAAAAAAATGGGAGAGCCAATATGTTACCCTCATTACCCTGTCGAACAATCAATGAATGCTTAGCTAATTAAAAACAGAGGGTCATCAAGCAGATGTCTGGGACAAAATCAGAAAATTGTAAGAAAACAAAAATCGAGAAAAAGTGCGCGACCACCATTGGTGCCCATGAGACGAGGTGCGAGTATGTGATAACAAAAGAAAGTGTAAGAAAAAAATACGAGCAACCAAACGTGGAATTAATTAGGAACATAGCGACAGCAAGATGGGTGGTGGCAAACAGCCTCTACACACACAGACAATGTTGCGTAAATTTATACAAAAAACAAATAATGTTCCTTCTTCAGCTGCTGAGGCAACGACCAATATGCAGACCGAGCAAAATTGATAGCAGTAGACGACGGACGAGACACGAGGTAAGCAAAAATCAAAACAGAAAACATGTGTGCCAAAATTTGAAAAGGGATTTTTGCGCGTAAATGAAGGATGGACTGATGACAACCACCACCATCAAGCAACCCTAATTCGGAGAAAGAATTGAAAAGAAAAAACATTACGGAAATTACCGTAGGCATACAGAAGAAGTATGTGACTGGGATGATTGACAATAAAATTTTGTATGGTCAGTGCAGCATATTGCACGCAGAGAAAATGACAAATTAGCCATTATCCACATGAAAAGGACTAACATTCTTGACTACCCTTCTTCCTATGCTTTAAGATATTTTGAAAGAAATTTTCCCGCGCTACTATCCCACGTTATGGGTTTATTCATGTGCTTCTTAAAGTAACTTCAACATGGCTACTTACTAATCAAAGATGTTAATGCAGAGATGCTGGTCATAAAAATAAAGCAAAATAAATAATTGGATTACCTCACTTTCCCGGAAATATTGCAATATGCAATTCTGATATTCCACAACTTCAAAGAAGCGCTCACGATCATTGCGCGGCACTGGAGTAGCTAGAATGAACTTTCTGTGGTTATCATCGTCAATTTGGGATGTGTTAATTGAGATTTGCGACCGATCAATAGACATTGGCGATAGGACATCAGTAATGGACATTGGTGTAGTATCCAAAATGGAATCATCAGGAAGATAGTCTTTGTTAGAATTTCTGTATGGTTGACAGACAGGTGAATTAATAAAAAAAAGAATAGTAGGTTAAAAAATTATTTCATTTGGTATTTATCGGAATTAACGCAATAATGTAATCATGACAATCATACCTGCTCTCCTCAGCGGCGAGAAATGCTGCTTTAATATTCTCCTTCCCTTCGACATTTCTAGTTTCATCATTCCCTGTGGAAGAGAAGCATTTATCTTCATAAACTGAGAACGTCTTAAATTGTTCCACAGGAATGACGGATGGCTTCTTCTGCTGCTGCTGTTGCTGAGTAAATGCATTTTCATCATTTTGTTGTTGGACAATTTTAACATTTTTTACTTCACGGAATGCCTAAAATGTTTGAAGAAAAGATCACAAGAAATTTACTGTTAGAATGAAAGAATACTGTTACACCTGAGCGTGCGCAATGCTGCCTTTTTTTTCATGCAATATTCAAATCTAATTCGTTCTCTAACGGAATATTCTTATCGTTTTACTTACAGTTTTTTGAATTGCACCACCACCAGCGCCTCCGACGCCACCACCGCCCCGTACAATGTTAACATTGCTAAGGAGCGCAAATGTCGAACGCTGCTTGTCTTTAGCGCCAACAACCGCTGCTGCTACTGGCTGCAGAGCGGTGCCTTTTCCAGTTTTCTCTTTGATCGGGAAAATTGTATTTTCTTTTTCAATATCCTGATGAATATGAAATGTCGCCATTTTTTGTTTTTTTTTTCTTCTTTTCTTTCTTTCTTTGTTAGTGGTAGTGCTGCTGCTCCGTTCAGCTGCTCGGAAACAGAAATTTATTAATTGAGCCAACAATTAAAGCCTATTTGACGATAGCTTTTTATTGTAATTAAAATTGAATATAAAAAATTTACGGAGATCGTTGATTTGCGATATTTTTTTTCCAGCAAAATACAAACGCACACAAAAGCCGACCGAACGACGACGTCACAAAACGAAAATGGTGGTAGTGTTTGGTTTGGCGGCGGTGGCGCAGTCGCTGTTTGCTTGGTTAATTAAGAGTTTCCACAAGACTTCTTCCCTTGACTTTCAAATTTGATATTCCGACTACTTTTTACTTTTGCTTTCCCTCAACACTATACACGAACACACGGCTTGATACTGGGCTTTAGTTATTGTTTCTGCTTCAGACTGCCTTCACCGCTTAAAAACGGCGCAATCAAATGACGAAGACGAAGATAATTGATATTTAAAGTCAAGCTCACACTGAACTGTGCCAAAGTAGTAACACCACACCGAAATGACAACTGTATAAAATAGGTTTAGTTCTGTTTCAGTTGAGCCCTTAAAATAATACCAAACGCCAAACACTCGTTGTTTGCTTGGTTTATATTGGATGGAAAGGCATCGCAATGTTGGAGCAACTGAGATCGAAATATGAAGAAGTTGTTGTTTGACTGTTTTTTCCTTTGAAACGGAGGTCGAAGTAAACCTTACTTAAGAGAAGCTAGTGCGATGTGATATAAAAATTAAAACGAAATGGAAAGACAACGGAATAGTACGAAAGTGAGAGGGACCCACGATATTGGGAAACTATGGTATGGCGTTACCAAACATACATTTCTGCATTTTAAAATGTAAAACATACGAAACGTTACTATGAAATGATATATGTATTAATGGTTGAATTATAGAATTTTTAAATTGTACTATTTTTATGGGCGTGACCCTTAACGGAAGTTTGATCAATTTGTATTTGGTTAATGTAGTACTTCATATAATTGAGTGATATATCAATGTTTTTTTTTTTGAAAAATTAGTTTTTCAAAGTGGTTTCATGGATGTCATGTGGCTAATTAGTATCATATAATTGGGCGAAATTGGGCAACTGAAGTAAGTAAAGAGTTGTTCTGCTCGTGTAGTTACTACAGATGAGTAACATTGACATTTATCTGAAGTGAAGAAGACCAATCGAACAGTATCTTCACCAAAGTAGCGCAATTTAAGTGAAGAGTCGCTCAATTAACTATAGGCGATTAATTCAAGGCGATCATGTTGGCGTAGCTAAAGTCGGTAGGTAAACAACACCATGGCAACAAGCAGCAAAATATTTCTGTCGGTTGATAAACATCGCTCAAAATAATGACGGACATAATATTCGGTTCAAGCTCTTTGAATTTCTCCCAAAGTATTTGGTATCCTTCAGCCTTTTTAAATTTGTCCTTATATTCTTCACTTTTAACTTTCCAAATTTCTGGTCGAGCTTCCAAAAGTTGGAAAAACTCTACCCAGAAATCGGTATTAACACTAGATGCAATGATGCCGATGAAATTTTTTTTAGAATGAAAAATTGTATGACGGTGTGACAACATGTGCTCAGACCACGAACATGTTCGTGAACAACGAGAAAAAATCAAAATATTTTGAAATCCAGCGATCACTCGCGAACAGTTCCTTACACGATCAAATTTCCCGCGAGCACAACATGTTACGGCACACAAGTTCATCGTCTGATGTCCCCTTAACAGTCTGTAATCAAATATGTAATCAATCGAGTTCGAGATAGCTGAGGGCTCAAAGATTTTCTTTTTCTCCTCTGTGAAGAGGATTGCATTTAGTGGAACAACATTCTCTGCTATCTGTCAGCTCAGCAACAAAAACTTGGACATGAATTATACGGAGCTCTCCGCATCTCGAACGCGCCTAATTGTTGCTTTCGTTGATCCCAAAGTGTATTGCAGAGTGACTTTACCGGTATTGACGTCAATATAAAACTTATAGATTTGTTAATTTCTCTAAAATCTTATCAGTTTCATAGATCATCTATCAGTATTTGCTTTGCATTAGTAAAGCTGATATTGTCATCCTTCTTATAGGTTTCACTTTTATTATGTATTAAACATTAAAAACCTTAAAAAAGTGGATAAAATACTTTCTCTTCATTGAATAACGGCAATCATTTGCTGCATTGCTGGCTTAGCTTTACAAAGCAACGGCTTTTGGCTTTAAATTTTCGATGAATTTTAATTGTTATGTGTGGTAAACAAAACACCGCCTTACGGTGAGCGCTATAACTAAAAAATGGCTTTAGTTATAAATAAAGGGTGTTTTTTTAGGAGGTTTGTTTTTCCGATAGATGTCGTTTTATTTTATGACAGTTGTTTTGACAGCTCAAAGTGGCATTTCTACTCAGTATTGTTTGGCAAATCATTATGAATAGGTTAACTCCAGAACAACGTTTTCAAATCGTGGAAATTTATTTTCAAAATCAGTGTTCAATTAAAAATGTTTATAGAGCACTTCGTGAATTTTATGGTGCACATAATCGTCCGTCAGAGACCACCATAAAGAACGTAATTACCAAATTTCGGTCTACATTCACTCTTTTGGATGCCAAGCCACCGACAAGAATGAGAAGAGTTCGTACAGAAGAAAATATTGCTGTCGTTAAGGCCAGTGTCGAAGAAAACGACAATTTATCGATTCGTCGTCGTGCTCAGCAAATTGGACTTTGTCCATCGACTTTATGGAAAATTTTACGTAAAGATTTGGGTTTGGTGCCATACAAAATTCAATTGGTGCAAGAATTAAAGCCACACGACCATCGTTTGCGCCGTGAATTCAGTGATTGGTCGTTAAATCAATTGAACGAAGATCCATTTTTTTACCGTAAAATTCTCTTCAGTGATGAGGCGCATTTTTTGTTAAATGGATACGTCAACAAACAAAATTGTCGCATTTTGGAGCAAAGATAATCCACACGCCGTTCAAGAATTACCAATGCATCCTGATAAATGTACTGTTTGGTGCGGTCTATGGGCTGGTGGGATCATCGGTCCATATTTCTTTAAAAATGAGGAAGGACGACGCGTTACCGTGAATGGAAATCGATACAGAACCATGTTAAATGAGTTTTTGTTGTCAAATCTTGAAGATATGGATATGGATGAAATGTGGTTTCAACAAGATGGTGCCACTTGCCATACAGCACGTGAAACAATCGACTTATTGAAAGAAACTTTCAACGACAACATTATTTCGAGAAATGGTCCGGTGAATTGGCCTCCGCGTTCGTGCGATTTGACGCCACTCGATTACTTTTTGTGGGGATACGTGAAGTCATTGGTTTATGTGGATAAACCTCAATCGATTGACGCTTTGGAAACCAATATTCAACGTGTCATTGCTGACATACGCCCTCAAATGCTTGAAAAAGTGCTGGAAAATTGGACCTCCAGAATGACATTTGTGAAAAATAGTCGTGGTAGCCATATGCCAGAAATTGTGTTTAAATATTAAATGCCAAAAAATTATCTACCAAATAAAAAAAAATTTTGGTCATTTCATAATTTTATATGTGTTTTATTCAAAAAAAAAATCGGCAACCTCTTAAAAAAACACCCGTTACTAAAAAATTTTTGGATTTATTTTCGGCCTTATGCTTATGCGGTTGTTGTTGTAAGCCAAGCTGGATTAGCCAAAGCAATACAGCTATTGTTAAACGGAAATTGACTATTGACATACTGCTACTAACTAATCGTCGACTTTTCTCCTTATTTCCCACCAATCAACATCTTTGTAAAATATCTTCTCTCGATAGTCCTCGCTATAGATGTAAAATAATAACGCAAAAAAATCAATTTATAATCTCGTTGCACCATTAAAAATCCTCTTTTAATCTCTGCAGTATGACGACCCGAACCGTAAAAATTTCTTGTCGGAAGAGTTGTTCCAGATTTCTTCTGGTAGTACTGACTCTCAGCCTGATTACTGCGATACCAATCCTTAAACTTTATGTAACTTTATCCAGCTCCAAAACCCATTCCTGATACTTAGAGAAGCAATTGATTTCATAAAGTGTTCGACGGATGTGCCAAGTGGGCGGAGAAACGAAGCATAGCGATAGTGCACATCCGACACAGCGATATGCCGTTTTTATTGCTATTCTCTGGTGCTTCGTTTAGGGACTTGGTTTGTATACCACCCGCGCATTGTCTATCGCAGACACCAATTTGATGGTCGACCTCTTTGGAGTATCCTTAAAAAGGCAAAACTATCGGATGAGCTTCATGTAAAACCACTACAAAAAAATGATAACATCTCATCCACGTCGAATGACCCCAATTTCGGGTATTATACAACTACGTATCATATCAAAAAATGATTCTTGCTCGTACATTCGATAAAGTCGCATCGTACCACAATGAATGTACTAAGCAAAAAAAACAGTTTGTCTATGCAACGTTTTTTGCTATTTAGAGAGGATCCAAACGACGGTCTGACTATTTCTTTATGAAATTTGGGAAACGTTTTTGTAGTCTTCTTCGTCGTTCTTATCAACATCACCGATGACCAACTGAATTCGGGGGAAGAATCTATCCTCGGTATTGGCTTCACCATGAGTTCAATTTGCATGCAGTGCTCTTTTTGTTTCTTAGTAGAGAAGCAGTGTTGCTTAGTTGGGACCAAATCAGCATGAAACAACAAAATCACAAAACACTTGGTCTTCTATTGCTTCCTCGTATTGATAGACTTGTACCTTGTACTAATAGAGAATTTGGGTGACCGCCAAAAGCCATCCAACCAAAGTCATCAGCAACTTTTTTTTTTGTCCATAACAATAACGCGAAAGACGTATAAGTGTTGGCTGATAGTCGTGCTGGTTATGATAGTTTCTAACAAGGATAGGATATCGAATTGTTAAACTGAACGCAATCAGATGGGAGTGTAACTAATGGACATTTATATTAAGAAATATCTATGACCTACAGTCCGTTTACTATTATAAGACTCGTTTAAGCATATTTATATTTGTCAGTTCCAATAAATAAATCTTAGAAGTCCTAACATTTAAATGGATAATTTTAATAAATCTACTCGAATCGGGAAGCCAGGACCAAACCCCACTTATATTGCCAATAAAATTATGATCAATTTAAAAAGTCAAGTTGTTATATAGGGTTTTTCAATAAGAGCACTTCAACTTTTTTTTTGAATAAAACACAAACTGTTTGACTTTTGAACTAACTTTTTTTTTATTTACGAATTTGAACATATACATATGATAAATTTAAGTATGAAACTCGATTTCTTTTGCATGACCACCGCGTGCACGTTTTACGAAGAGAGCCTCATCGCTGAAGATGATTTTTCGGTGAAAATCTGCATCATTTTCGATTTGCTCTTGAGCCCAATTCACGAATCGGCGTCGCTTCAAATGGTCAAACGGCTTTAGTTGTTGTGTCAGCTTGATCTTATGTAGATGTAAGATGTAGATGTAGGCCAAGATCTTTACTATACGGTCGATTGTCGAACGGGCTGGCTTGTTAAATGGACCGTAAAATGGCCGTAATGCTCTTAAAGTAGCGGCAACAGAACGATTATTTTGATAAAAAATTTGCACGATTTGCAATCGCTGTTCACATGTGTAGTGTTTCATGATGAAATGTATACTAATGAAGTTTCCAAATGACAAAAGAACAATAAAAAATATGGCGTCGTTCGCCGTCCCTCTCGGAGAAAAGTTGAAGCGCACCTGTTGAAACACCCTATACTAATATCATTTCCCCCCCTTTTAAATCTGCTGCAGATTTGGCTGTCAAGTTGTTCGTTTCCCCTAAAAAACCAATCTACGATAGAGCGAATATAGATCTGTATTTTGGCAGATTTACCTTCCTTTTCACTTACTATAACAACAACAGGCCATTCGTTTGCCATATGCGGACAAAAAATCTGAGCTAAAGCATCTTGCTGCGCTTTGGTTGATATGACAGTTATCAATAGTAAGTTGATTTTAACGAGTTTTAAATCTGCAACTGGACAGATAATAAATTTAAGGTGTAGATCCAGCGTTCAATGATTTGCGGTCGAAAATTTGGCGAACCAAAGCTGTCAAATTTTCTTAACAAAGAGCGCTGATGAGCGCATAAGAAAAGGTGCGAACGTTCTTCTTCCTTCCTTACTCTCATGGGACAAGCAAAGTTGACAAAAATCTATCTATTTACCACGCCTACCTGTAAGCACGTAGGTATGTTATATTACGTAAGAATATGTTTTATTACGTATGCTTTCCACTGTGTGCAAAGTAAAAAGAGCAAACTTTTAAAATGAAAACAATGCTGGTGTAATTTTTGGGCGGCACATCGGCGGAGCACGCAGCAACAATTTATTTTCCGAGTTGAGTATGGCAAATTGGCAACTGACTAAAATACAAAATGTTTTCTTGTCGACATTTTCTTTTGTTGTTATGCAATGAGAGAGGATTTGTTTTGTTATTTTATTTAGTGCAGCAAGGATATGGTAAAATAAAGTTTTCACTGAGTTCACTGAGTGCTAATCGTGAAATCGACATTGTGTTGCCTACCGTTGGTAATTTTTCCTCTTATTCATTTCACGGTTTGCGGTGTACGGTTCTGGTTCAAACGGAAATGAAAATATGCCATTTTTCTGCCCCAAAGGTTGCTGCAACTGCCAAAAATTACAAAGGAGAAGCGAATAATTCGAGCAGCAAAAAAGGATACCACGATTTATTGTATTGTACGAGTATAATATACAGCGAGGGGTGGGCGGTGGAGTGAACCACAAACGAGTGGTGTTGATTTGGCAAAATGTTGGATTACTGTAACTGGTGAGGGGGGGGGGGAATTGTTTCTGCTGATTTCAAAGAAAAATTATTTATAAGTTATTTCAGTTTCGACTTTTAGTTGGCTTATTTGGGGTTTTAGTTGGGTGTTTTTGTTTTTATCTTCATTGAATAGAACTCGACATGGCATCCTAGTATATTTTTTTCCAATGGCACACGCTCAAGGGGTTTAAAACCTTTGATGCAAGGCACAGCTTGGTACTATGGCTACAAGGAATGAAAGAGGAATTCTGCTTATATTTGAGTCATAGAGGTACTTTCTATATAAAGTATGTTTCTACACAAGATAATCTTAAACGAAATTTGGTATATATGTGGGTATTATTAATCAGTTCCGCATCATTTATGTCACGTCAGTCATGCGGCCTTTGATTACAAAAATATTCGGTCATTTGTCTGTTCATTGGAATCTTCCGATTTTTTCTTCTTCTCTGGTTTTTATAATAAAACTTATAGGTAGGTATAATGTACATATTCTTCGCCTGTTGTCCATCATACTTGTTCTCTTATTGGAATTTCTCATTTTGTACGATGTGCATGTAAATCATTATCTTTGTCACGTACGATTATATTACAATTTTAGTAGTGTCTTCGATAAATCAATTAATCATTGTCTTTGGGTAAAATTATTATTTGTATTTGCAAATGAAATTAAGTGGGAAGAGAGTTACTCTATAAACGAAAAACGCGATTCGTAAAAAAACGATATGTTTACGATAGATACATTAGCGATTTTTTTTTTTTGTGTGTCACATAAACAAATAAAAACGAAATGTTTTCGATACATAAACGATCCATACACAATTACATATTGTCACGAAATTTAGGCTTTTGAGTTCGTAATGGATTTTGCAAATAACAATACAACACAAGTTTATTCATTTACATATAACAACTTTAATTAACAAAAAATAAAAATAGCTAAAGTTCACAAATTGACACTGGTTATTAGTTTTTAAAAACTTCTAACTCTCTGTTTGCCTGTACTTTTAAACTTGACTGGTTGAACTCCAAATAATAACTGACTATGACTAACTGCAGTGGAATTTCGTGCTATTTATAGTAAACCAAAAGCTTCGCGAAGGTTCTAATTGCTTCTACTATTTTCAATTCGAACAACCTAGAGGGCGCCAGATCACTCTGGTAAGTTCTTATTTACAACCCACAATATAGCAAGTACAAATGAGTCATACATGGTTAGAGCTGCATAATAACTTTTAAATAGACTGTTTGCATAATGCCTTAAAATGTTGTAATAAAGCTTCCATAAATTTTACTAGCCTAAAAGCATGCACTGTAAAATGCGTGTTCCATTATTGGGAAACATGCTTGTTCCATTTATCGACACCTGGGGATTTCAACTACTTTCTTAACAATATGTTCCATAAATTAACGATATGTCTTTTATATCCATAAACACTATACTTAGTTTCTGCAGAAAGACACCAAATAAATTAAAGGTAAATTATGTTAGTAAACGCGATATGTTTTCTATCCACAAACGATATGTATTGTTTATGTCTCAATTACAACTACAGATATTTCCTTCAGAAACATACAAAATGAATAAACATAACTACATAACTGCACAGAAACACGTAAAATGAATAAAGGGTCAATTATGTTAGTAAGAACGGGATGATTCCGATACACAAACGATTTGTCTTTTTTTTTATGTTTCAAATATAATTACATATGTATATTTCCTACAAAAAAAACACAAAATGAAAATAGGGTAATGTTAGCAGAAACGATGTATTTTCGATACATAAACGATATGTCTTTTTTATGACAACAAGAAAACTTTGTTTTTCATTTTGCACTTTATTTAAATAAACTCATCATCATATTTGGCTCTACAGCCGGTGTCCGGTCCTGGCCTCCCGGTGTATTTAGGCTCCAAATTCCTGAAGAGGCAGAGATTGTCGGTTTTGCAGATGACATCGCAGTCTCCGTTGTGGCATAACACAAGGAAGAGATAACCCGTAATATGTAATGCAACAATTAGGACTATCCGGGATTGGCTGACGTCAATCGTATATTACAGTTGGCAGAACATAAAACTGAAGTTCTACTAATATCCAGTAGGAAAATAAGAGAGACAATAACCTTTGTAGTTGGTAATTGTTCAATTATATCTAAGCCATCAATTAGATACCTGGAAATGTTAATTGACGCGAAACTCTCATTCAAAGAGCATATAAAGGCTGCCAGCAATAACGACTGTATGTTCACGACTGTCTAGAACTATGCCTTAGACTGGAGGAGCAAGGCAAACAAGAAGAAAGCTATTGGCTAATATTGTCTCGTCCATTCTTTTATACGGATCGCCAATTTGGGCTGATGCAATGGATAAGGTTAGCTACTGGCTAAAGATGTTACCTATTCAGCGATTGAGTGCTCTAAGAGTAATCTGTGGCTTCAGAACCATCTCGAGCGATGCAGCGTTTGTGGTTGCGGGTATGCTCCCAATCGACTTACTGGCCAGGGTAAGTCATGTGATTTATAGGCGCCCGCCGGGTGTATATAACAAGAGCCAAGAACCGCAAAATAGTACGCGCCGAAGCCGTTAGAAACTGGGGTAGATGGACCCATAGATTAATACCATCTATATAATTATGGGCCGGTAGAAGTCATGTAGAAGTAGACTTCTATCTAACCCAATTTTTAATTGGCCATGGGTGCTTCCGCTCATACCTCTTTAAATATAAAAACGAGAGTTCACCCGACTGTACTTTATGTGAGGGTATACCAGAAGATGTGGAACATGTTTTCTTCCATTGTCTGCGTTTCGCAGGAGTAAGACAGGATGTGTCAAAGCAAATAGGGCACAATATTTCGCCAGAAAACATAGTTACTCCTATGATACAAAATGAGGAGATATGGAACGCAATTAGTGGAATGTCTTCCAAAATAATGCAGCGTCTACGGTGTCTCGAGCGTGAGAGGAGGAATGAAGTAGGGTAACACAGCAAAATAATGTGAATAAAGAAGAAGAATAATAATAAAATATCAAAAATAAAAAGTCAAGCCATTGCTGAGAGCCTTCCCGTGATGAAATGCCTAACGGTAGTCCCGCTATGAATTATTAACTGGGGGTTGGTTTTACTCAGTAAGAATCTGAGACTTGCACATGTTAATGCTTAAGGTGCACATGTAATCGTCTTTGAAGATTTCCAACCTCCTTCATAACAACAAAAATTGACACATAAGCACATAGACGCATAGACTTACAGACATATATGTGTTGTTCTTAAATGTTCTTTTTTATTTGAATTTATAAAACTAGTGGATTCGCCAAAATGCTTCAATTGAAAAAGTGTGTTGAAGGAAAAAAAAGTGCAAGAACCCCTGCGTCCAGAAAGACAAAACAATAAACACCACAGCCTATCAAATTAAACAGTGCCTCCGTCATAAATTTAACCTCTCATTGGCCAACACCTAAGCAGTTCGCATAATGATACCTAGACGCAATAAATTTCGTCCTTGTCATGGCGCAATATTGCGTCAAGTAATGAATCATTTTGTAGTTCCAGTACTCTGAGAAGAGTGCAAACTACAAACATTTCATCAGGGAGCAGCACTATCAATAGTCGTTTACATTAAAAAACAATCAAAGTTATTTTTCAGGAATTTTACTATGTATAGATGCATATATGTAAGTACTACTATATACTACTTCTACATATGTATATATCTATACATTATGTAACATACATTTGTTTGTTTGGAATTTATTAGAACAGAATACCATCGCGTATGGTGGTATGTCTGCTAGCTGATGAAGCTAGCGATAAATGTCATTTAGTTTTAAATTTATGCATATTATTTGTTGAAGGTTGTTAAAGTTGTACACATAGGACTTTAATTAAATAGTGGATCATGCAGGCAATTACAAAAATAAAAACGAATTCATTTGAAACACAGAGTGTATGAATTGTATAACTCCTAACTTTGGTATCCCTGGATACCGAAGTTGACGAAGTGGCCAAGGTCAGAATAACAACAAATTTCGCAAGATGCCCGTACATTTTGGTAGCGAGTTCAGTTTCCAGACAAAACACTCACACTTGAATCAGTCCAACCTTGGTAAAGCTTCGAGGTAACATACGAAGCAAACAGAGAATGGTAAATTCATTATTGCCTCATACCAGTTTGGGTCAATCACAGGCAAATCTACAACTACTACGAAGCCGCCATCTTGACGAGAATTAAGGCTCTGGTAAGCAGGACATCACACCAGCTTGCATGAGCAAAGAGAATTCTTCTCGGACAGTCAATCCTTTGTGATATTATTTCTCTGTGCATTCCTTAATAATTAAATTAAACCTTACCAATATTAATTTAATCGAGTTCACTTTTCCTAAAGAATTTTTTTGGAATTTACCCTTTGTACATATGAACATTCCTCGAACATTCCTTTCATGTGGGGATGTAAAATATTTTTTCTACTTGAAAAGGGTGAGTCTAACAAAAAGGATAAGACATGGTGAGGTATTGGAACGTGTATGCTTTTATGTGATACTCTTTCAAGTTAAACGAAACCCACCAAAAGACCACTTTCAAAAAGTTCCTTAATGAAGACACAAACTGTCATGAATATTTATAATAATTATGTTGTTTATTAGGAACTTTTCGGCCAAAAGTGAATTGCCATTGGCCTATAGCTATATTAGAGCACGCTTGAACACACACAGACACACACATAGATGATCCCACTGGTGGGTACGGAAACTTTAACTTAATCCATGCAGCATCATTACCGCTTATGGAAATTTATGCGAACATTATAATTATACCAAAGCTGCAGACCAGACCGACTGGCAGGGTTAATGCATCTACACTCGTACCATGAATAAATGAATGACCAAAACAAGAAATAGTCGAGTGTACAACTTTTATAAAATACGTCCTTTTTTTGTATGTGATGGTCAAGAAATGAATGTCCCAAGTGAAAAGTGGACGAAAACATTTTTTTTTGCATTAAATTGTTCTGTAGTTTGAAGTATATTCGTAGTGTGTGTGAGTGTGTGTGCATGTGTTGTGTTTACGAATTTTATACAATGAGGCTCTTTGGGAAACCTTTTCTGTTAACCGCATATTTTATCTGTTTTTTGTACCAATTGCAGATAAATTTTAATTTAACTTTTGGCCGCTAAGAAATTTCTATTAGTAGTCAGTAGTAGTAGTAATATAAGAATGCACTATCACCGGCGTGAGTGTGTTGAAGCCCTAACCTACTAACTGCCACCATTTGCATTTCTTTTTCCACTTGTGGGACCTATCTTAAGGCAAAGTCGATATCTACTGTACTGTACCTTTAGGAAAGATGCAGCGCTAAGCTTTGATATCCATAAGTCTACATGTCCTAGCCAACATAAACGTTCAGTATAGGGAATTCCATACCGTTTTTCGGTAAACCCGACCCTGGGGGGCACAAATCACTTCCAAATTTTTACAAAAAGCGTTGTCCATTGAAGATAAACATGCGTATGGTTAGGTGAGGTTAAGGTGGCTGTCATTAAAACCGACACACTTAGACCAGTAATGATCCATTGTGATACCACACTTACTCGATGAACAAATTAGAGCTTCGTATGAAGCGAAGGAGACTATCAATGTCAATGTAGATGAGATCATTAGTGTCGCTATAAAAGAAAGTTCCTATATGGAGTTAACGTTTTTGGGAGAGGACTGGGCAGAGAAGATGGACGATGGTCTCCACCTCCTCCTCATCCACGCTGCTTCAGCAGAAGTCATTCGAGAAGACTCCAAGTCTTGCTGCATGCCTGCCAATGACACAGTGTCCAATGATGGCACCTACAATAGCACCGATGTGCTATCTTTTTTGAGAGATCAAACACTTGGAGGGTTTCGGATCCAGCTTGGGCCAGAACTGCTTTGTCGCTATGCAAGTTGTACCGTTTGACCACCTACAGTTAGTTTTTACATTAGCATCCCGCCTTACCAAGAGTTTGCATGTAGCGATTGGTATGCCTACGGAACCATATTCAGGTAAGAAGATTAGTGTAGTTCCTTGCTTGGCGAGTTCGTCAGCCATACAGTTACCCGGAATGTCTCTGTTCCCCGGCACCTAACACAGGTGGTTATTAAACTGCTCCGCCATTTCCACGAGAGATGATCGGCACTTAAGGAATAGAACTGAATTTGTGGAGACTGATTTCAAGGATTTCAGTGCAGCTTGGCTTTCGAGAATATACGGATATCATTAGCGGATATGACGTTTTTCTTCAGCCAAGACAAGGCTTCACTGATCGCCATAATTTCAGCCTGGAAAACTCTACAGTGATAAGCAAGACGGAAAGAGAGGCTAAGACTTAGCTTTTTTGAGAAAACACCTCCGCCGACTCTGTCATCAGTTTTTGGCCCGTCTTTGTAAAACTGAATGTGTTCATCTTCCAAGTAAGCGTCTTCGTCCCAGAATGATCTGGAGGAGAGAAGGTGACCTGGAAGTTTTTGTTGAAACGGAGTTGCGGAATGGTGTAATCTCTGTTGTTTGGGATCCTGCCTAAATTCAGAATAGTGGAGTGACCGATTTCATTTCTAGTCCACTGGGAGATAGCATTAAGGCGATTAGCCGAACTAGCAGCTACTTGCCTGCTATAAATGTCGAGTGGTGTAAGGTCTAACAGAATGTCCAATGCGGCGGAGGGGGTTGTACGAAATGCTTCGCTGATACATTGACTAGCTGATCTTTGGACTTTGCTTAATTTGCCAAGGCTTAGTTTCTTATTTAAGGCAGTCCACCATACAATCACACCGAATAGAAGAGTGGGTCTTAGTACCGCTGTATATAGCCAATGGTGGTGTTGAAGACCCCATCTGCTACCAATGACTTTTTTGGATGAGAAGAGTGCCACTGTGGCTTTACGAACTCTTTCTTGTATGTTAGGTTTCCAGCTTAGCTTTTTATCTAAAATAAGACACAAATACTTGGCTCTGTCAGAGAGTGTTAAGCTTTTACTTTTTATAGGAGGAGAGTTAATAATGGAACTTTATATTTCCTGGTGAATAGGAAAAAATCAGTTTTGTGAGGATTTACGCCTAAACCACAACGATATGCCCAACAAGTTAGCCTGCTGAGAGCATTTTGCAAGAGTTTCTTTAAGTTATTCGGGTATTTTCCTGAGACGGCAATAGCAACGTCATCCGCATTAGCGATTACTCTGCAGCCTTCACCTCTTACGCATACCAGCAGCTCATTCACCGCCAAGTTCCATAGAAGGGGGACAGGACTCCACCTTGTGGGGTTCCTCTGCAGACAGATCTTCTGGCAGACGAAACGCCTAGCTTAGAATTAGAGCTGTTATAAAATAAATAAAATTGCTGGAATGTTTTTAAGGGAAATCTGATAAACCTTAAATGCTAAGCGTGGCTATTTGTATTAATGTGATTTTTTGAGGCTTAAATATTCATTAACAATATTCCAGCTATTTTTATTTGGTTTATAACAGTTCTAGTTGCTCCAGATCTAGTTTTTTTTTATATTATTTAACTTTTTGTTTTTAATAAAATATGTATAACGCAGTTACAAAGGCTAGTATTTCTAAAAATAAAGTCCTAAACTAAGTTTCTACCATTAGTATTAACAGAGCAATTTCCGTTAACGTGGGTCAGGGTACAACAAAGTAGGCTTTTTCTTAAATCCCCTAGTAGGGGACACCCTGTATACATATAATTTCAATAATATGAAGATGGGTAGTAATGTGGAGACCCCCAGAAGGCCCCCAAAATGCCCCAAAATGATTTCCAAAAGACTCATAAAAGATTGCCAAAGGACCCCAAATGGACCGCTTTAATATCCTAAAAACGGCCTTAAGACCCACTCGAAATCACCATAAGACCATCTCAAGACCACCTTTAGGCCCGACTAAAGACCCTCCTAAAACTCCTTCAAGACCCCGCTCAAGATCTCGCCATTAAAACCCCCCTCAAAGCTCAATACCATCCTCAAGACCCCTTCAAGAACTTCTTAATATCCCGTTAAAGTCCCTCTCAATACTCCCCTTAAGACCCTCTCAAAACCCCACCAAAGACTCCACCAAAACCCCCTAAAGATCTATCTTAAGACCATCTCAGCACCCACTCGAGAGACCATTTTAAAATCTCTCAAGACGCCTTTTAGACCGTCTTCAACAAAAACGAATGTGGATGTGAATGTTAGACTCAAATCATTAGAATTAGAAAAGCGTGCCAGAATGACATATAAACAGACAGAAAGACAGACACAGGCAAGTTAATATAAATGGATTTAATTACCGAAAACCTGTAAGTTGCGGTAATTTTGGATTCCATAGTCCACAAGGTTATTTGACTACGTCGATGTCGCTGTTCAGCTCGTATAGCTCGTCTTTGAATATTCTCGGTCAGATTGTGTGCGTCAAATAAACTCGTGCTTCTGAGCCAGAAGCTATCTTCGTTTTTAGTTGGGATATTGCAATCCTTACAAAATATCGGTCATATGGGCAGATTGTCAACATTGCATGTTCCACTCCCATTCAAACACATAAATCCTCGTGCAAACACAATCGGTTATTTATGAATAATAATACTCGTACATGTATGCCGAATCGCTCCAAATCCCACAAAACCATTCCCGCAGTGTAACCACACCACAATCAATATTTTCCAAATTCATTCTGGTTTTAGAATTTTTTTTTTTTAACAAAGCGAAGCTAAAGCCAAACACATTCACACACATACCTCGTTATATATGGCATACACATCCAATTAGTGCGATTTTATTTGTCGAACTTTGAGCGGAAAATGCTATTTTCTATATCTATGCTTCCTCGTTAAGCCAAACAAACGTTTCGACCGTAATGTTTTTATTCATTTGTTGTTCTTTTTTGTGCTTTGTAACAAAAAAATAACCATTCCCTTTGCTGCCATCGCATTTCCCGCCGCCGTTCGGCCATTTTCGCACTATTCATGTTTAGAAAACATTTCTAGTCTGACTTTGTTAAAATGGCGCTTTGTTGTTGTCTGTTGAAGTGTAGTGGTAGTACACCTAGCGAACGAGCGAGCAGTTTGTTTTGCTGCAAAATTGAAACAAAATAAAATTTTTATAGCCAGTTAGTACTGTTGTAGAGACTGTTATTGACGCTTTGTCACAACATTTTTTTGTAAAAGCAAATGCGAAAGCGCCTGCTACCCGCCGCCCACCGGTGTTAAATGATTTGCTTTGCGAGAAACGAACAATACAATTCACAGAGGAATGCAAACTTAGCATTTGAATGTGTGTCCGTCTGTGTGCAAAAAAGAAATTCAAAATTGTAGAAAGTTTGATTCAACCGTTTTTGTTTTTAAAAACTTTTATTTAACTTGACTATGTCTGTCTGTCTGTTCGATTTCTTTGAGGTCCTTTTAAACCACCTTTCATGCGACCTAGAGAGCTCAAATTTTATGTGAGCAGCTCAGTGTCAAGGGCCATTTCTCGATCTTGCGTGTGACGCGTGTCACGAGTCACGTATGTCGCTTGTAATGCGTGCAATATTAGGTTAACTGTGAAATAGGCCCCACTTCAAAGTCAGATAATTTGGCGGTCATAAAGCGTCACACACGCTACGCGGACATGATGCGTGTGTCGATGTATATATAAAAGTTTGTACCCGAAAAACTAAGTTTTTTTTACATTTACTTGTTTATATTAAGTTAATAAAAAAAAATATCAGTAAATTTTATAAAGATAAAGGCGTGGCGAGGTAGGCGCCGCCGTGGCTCAGTCAATAGGTGCATGGCTTCTGAGCAGGTGGTTCGTCCAGTAAAACCACAAGTATTTTTCACTCCGTCCCACCTCTCGCGAATGTCTGACAAACGCCTGAGAGTAATAACTTGTCACGGAAAACTTCTCAATTCTCCGTTCGGATTAAATGGTAGGTCCCCTCCATTTGTGGGCAAAAATTGGGTGCTTAGCAAAAAGCATTCTGACCTGTTAGCCACGTTCGAGAGAAAAGTCTTAGGGAGAATTGTTGGTCCCGTATGTGAGGAAGGACGATTCCGGAAACTCTATAATGATAAGATCTACGAGCGAATATTGCTTTATACTCAGGCAAGAACGCCATTGGTAAAAAATGGGGTTCGAAACCAAAGCTGGTACACTGGCTTTACACTTCGATAGTGAGACCAATACTACTGTACGGGGTAAGCGTATGGAAAAAACCAAGTATAAAAGTATATTGGATAAAGAGCTGCCTGTATGCTTATAAGCGGGGCGTTGAGATCTACACCAACTCGCGCTCTGGGGATTATGCTCCACCTTATCCCACTAGATATATTTGGCAAACAGAAAGCGGCAATTACAGCTACGTTAGCTGTCAATCAGTGGAGAAGTCTTCAAAAGGGGCACTTCACTCCATAACTAAATCGCTAAAGCAGGAGCTAACGAAACAGGATTACATTAGACCAGTGTTATGCTTTCAAAAAGGTTTTCGGACAACATATACCAGGCTGAGGTGATAGCGATTGAAGAGGTTATGAGTTGGCTGGAGCATAATGTACTATCCTCAAAGAAGATTATCATTTATGTGGACAGTCAGGCGGCCATAAAATCGTTGGAGGTGGTCTCAGTGAAATGGTGGTCTCAGGTGGCGTTGAGCTGTCACTCCTCTCTTAACGAGATGAGTGAACAGTTCAATATAAGGATCATATGGGTCCCGGGCCACACGGATGTTGAGGGGAACTGCCGGGCGGACGAGTTAGCTAGACGTGGTACGACTCTCCAGCTGCTACCGGAAAGGGCGGAGGTAGGGAGTTCTATCGCGACACTGAAATTTGAGCTTCAGAAAGAGGCAGAAATAATCACAAATGTAAAGTGGGAAAACACCGACACTTGCAATATTTCAAGACAGGTCTGGCCGAAGCTGGACTTGAAGCGCTCAACTGCGCTTATTTCCCTACAAAGACGTGAACTAAGAACGGTTGTCGGGATAATGACAGGACACTGCCTTCTAGGAATATAATGACTTCTGCAGAAGTTGCATGGACTAGAAGGAGGAAGAGACCATAAACCATTTTCTTTGCTCATGTCCGGCACTAATGCACAGAAGGCACAAACACTTGGGTAAGCGGTTAATGAATAACCTATCAGATCTCGAAAACAGCAAAGTACGATTTATACTTCGATTCATTAGGAACTCTGAATGGATCTTCTGAAAAGGGGAAAGGTATAAGATCCTGTGGTAACACAAAGAATCGCGAATGGTCTAAGTGAGCATTAGCTGCCACCGCAACCTAACCTAACTTAACCTAGGCCGTCCGTAAAAGATAGTCGTGTTGGGCCCACCCTAAATTTTTCTTTAAATTCTCCTCGTATTTCAATTAAAAAAACATATGGATACACATTGTGCAAAGTTTAAATAAAATCAGGTAAATTTTTAAAAAAAATATATGGAGCACCTAAGCTCACTTAAAAATTTTTAGTTTTCACCGGAGATACACATGTGTACAAAATTTGAATAAAATCGGGAAAATTTAAAAAAAAAAATGATATCAGAGCCTCCCGACCCTGAGGCTCGATCATTTCCAATTTTTAATAGAAAATGTTGTCATTGGAGATACACATGTGTGCAAAGTTTGAATAAAATCGGTCTTTAGGAAGTAGGTTAAAAATTTATCACAAAATTCCACCAGCCAGCCAGCCAGCCAGCCTGACAACCGTGCTCGCGAAGTTAATACAGAGAATTTAAAAAGTACCTTGACACATCCCACTTCTAAAAAAGTTTATATTTTAAGTTCAGAGCATTGTTCGTAGTTAGTTTTTAGAGCTTTTCTATATAAGGGTAGGTAAGGGTATTTTTTGTACGTCATGTGTGTTAAATGCGAGCAAACCAATAAAGGGAAACGGCGGCGTTGTTGGGTTGCGCAAATGAAAATGTAAAATTGTAGCAAATCAATAACAATAATCATCACCACTATCGTCATCACCATTAGCCACGTCAACATCATAACGATAACAATTGGAAAACATTAATTGTGGGTATGCCAGGTAACTATTTATCGATGTGTTATCGGAATGTATCAAATTGGAGCCACTCTGTTTATATGAGTATTGCTAACTATGTGTATGTCTGCTATGTGCACGTTCAATTATTTTGATCAAATCGCACTTCCAAATCGAGTCTTTACGCGTTAATAGTATTCGTAATGATAATTCAGGTTAGTAATTCCAACGTGAAATTGCAATTGCAGCAAATGCACTGAACAAGCAAATGCATTACACAAACAAAATTAAGAACAGCCACAAAACGGAGTCATTCAGACACACTAATTGTCGGTTAGTAAGAAACCTTAATGGCACTAAGACAGGTGGACGGACGACATCAAGGAGATTCTTACGTCGAAGGGAATAATGTCCTTGCTGGTTAGAAGTGCTATTCTATGATGTTCTACTCATTGTTTCTTTCTCTGGTATCTTTGTTGCGCTTGCCATTGAGTTGGTAATCGCACATTTCTCTGCTTACCCCCTATTTTTTTTTGTATTGTTGTACATTAATTGTCTTTCTTTTCAAATAGTTGTTGCCATCTCCGTTTGGTTCAAAATTTCTAATTGTTTTGTGCGCATCAGTGACAGTTTTTGGAAAAATGCTCGATGATATCATTTGATAGAACCACTTAAGTGCCACACAACGTGGGTGTGAATGGGGCTTTTACTTTTTATTCGATGTTTGAAAGTCATTTTAATGGGATCGGATAAATACATTGAAGGGAAATGATTTTTTTTCAATAGTAATGAAATTTAGTGAAACTTTGTTGGCTTAGATTTTGAAGGATTTGGCAAAATGTAATAATGGTAATATAACACAGCTAGATGAGTGAACGGCGTTTCCCGGTCCGAAACATATTGCTTCTACACTAATATCGGTCATATAAGATTATTTTTTATGTCATGCCCTTCCCACCATCACCCATAGAGACGATAGACTTGTCTTATCATCACTATTCATCTCATCGACCTCGAAAACTATTGACTCAGTACTAATATTGTTCATGGTAAGATACCATAGGGTTAAGAAGGGTGTGACATATGCCTTCTTAACCCTATGGTATCTTACCATCATGATTTATATCAGCGACCCCGAAAACCATAGATTCGACACTAATATAGGTCATATCATATGTTAACCCATCCCTAGGGGTGCTAGAGATGTCTCAGCATCATTATTCATATCAGCTACCCCGAAAATCTTAGATTCGACACTAATATCACCTCCCACACATTCAGTCAACCACCCACTGCCTATGTTTGATTCCAGATTGTATGTGATGTGATTTTAAATTTTTTTCTGTGGTCGTCGTCGTGGATCAGTGTTTTCCACCCGGTTACCTTTAACTAACTCCATATAGTGCAAAGAAAGAAACTGCTTTTTAAAATAAAAAGTATATATACCTCCATTTACGGTATTTTTTGTTGGAAAAAACAACCCATATGAGCTATGTTCTGATCGCAACCTAGTCATAGAATTTTTCACCACAGGAACATTTCACATGGACCTCTCCTGGTCGCATGTAAAACAACCGGAACGATCACATTTTTATAAGCCGCAAGTAGCGAGCATGGTTGCTGGACGTAAGAACCTGAAGGGCAGCAGACGTCTATACTATATAACGTTAGCGACTACCACCCTGTGGTTGGCAGGCAGTGTGCGATTGAAGTTCGCGACCCCCTTAACCACACGAAGTCAAACAACGAGAACCCCAGCTGTAGTAGCAATGAGAGACCCAGATGTGAAACTGCAATTTGTATCCCGATTCGGCTGTGTGCTTTCGTGTGATCAAGGCTACTATATTACTATTATAGTATGCTAAATCCCAAATCTCCTGGAACATGAAGCTAACGATCTTCTGATCTAACGTTCGCTCAGTACTCTTGTATGGCTGCGAAACTTGGAAAGTCACAGCGTCAATTGCGACGCGCCTCCAAGTCTTCGTCAACAAGTGTTAAAGGCGGATACTGAGAATAAGATTGCCGGACACTATCATTAATCAATACTTGAGGAGAGGCCCGCATCAGGAAGCAATTGCAGTCACCATCAGACGACGGAAATGAAGCTAGATTAGCCGCACTTTGAAAAAACCAGCAGACAATATCATGAAACAAGCGCTCGACTTGAATATACAAGGAAGCCGTCGAGTTGGCCGCCTTGGAAGGACATGGAAAAGGATAATAGAAGAGGAAACAAGATTCTCATGGAACGTAAGCTCACTGTATCGAGCTCGAGCTGCACAGCAGGTAGCCGATACCCTGACCAAATATATTGCTGACATAACAGCAATTCAGGAGATGTGGTGGACGGGGAATGGTGTCTTACAAAAATCAGAATATGACATATATTACAGGCTGTCATGCAAGACATCATGTGCTCGGCCTTGGGTTTCTAGTCAGAATGAAACCCCCCGTTACCGGCTTTAAACCAGTAAATGGTCGGCTATGCACCCTTGGCGTATGGAGCAGATTTAAAAATATAAACTTCATAAACGTTCACGAACCTACAGATGATTCCCCAGATGATGAAAATGGAGAATTCTTTCAATTAGTCAAACGGGACCACCATGCATGCCCTTAATATGATGAACAATTTTTCTGGGAGATAAAAATAGGTAAGGAACCAGTATTCAGGCAGTACATTGGCACCCATAGCTTGCACAAAAACACTAATGACAATGGATAACGAGTCATAGAGATGGCAGCAAGCAATTATTTGGTCGTTGCTAGTACAAGGTTTGCGCGTAAAAATATACACAAATACACCTGGGTATGTCTTGATGGACCCACTCGCAACCAAATAGACCAGGTGTTGATAGACCGCCGCCACAACCAGAACCTGATGACGGTACGAAAGTACCGAGGTGCCAACGTCAAGGACTCGCCCTAAATGCTGGGAGAGTAAGTCCTGGGGCTGAGATGTCAGGAGTAGAAGAGAAATGGACACGCCTTAAAAATACTCTCATTAGTACTGCTGACTCCATCTTAAGCAGTAGTCGTATAGATCGGAACGCCTGGTTCGATGACGAATGTAAGCTAGCGACTGAACGTAAGAATGTTGCGTACCGAGCAATGGAACAATCTCATAGAACGCGGGCACGTGAAGATGCTCAGATGAAAGAGCTCAGAAGATATGAAAAAACAGTTCACCGGCGAAAGAAAGCAGCCTGGGAGAAGAATGACGAATCTCGTACGTGAACTAGAACAGTACAGATAGCAAGGACCGCACTAGGCGCGGAAGTTCTACCAAAGAGTCCGCGGTATGACGCACGTATGACACCGCGTTGCACATACTGAAAGGACGAAGAGGGTAATCTGATCACCGATCTTAAAGGCATCTTAGAGTGATGGGAAGAGCACTTTCATGAGTTGCTAAACGAGCAGTTAACTGAAGAATTGGAGGCTCCATCAATGACCGAAGATCATACACCAAGCATAGACGAAGTTAGCAGAGCGATAAATCGGCTCCAAAAAAAAAAGGCACCGGGATCTGATCGGATCCCAGCGGAACTGATAAAAATAAAGAGGCCCCACATTACACCAATCAATTCATGAAATAATAGTGCAAGTATGGGAGGAAGAAGCTATGCCAGAAGACTGGCGAAGAGCCAACATGTGCCTCCTCCCAACAATAAGCCCAAAAACATGAAACGGTAATAAAATTCAATACAAAATTTATAAGCAATTCAATACCAAGCCTTTTATATACGAGTATGTGCAGTGCAGTTTACATTTTCGTAACAATATACATAGAAATATTTATATATATTTCATAAGAAAATTTGATTCCGCCTTCATACATAAGCCAATAGTACATTTTATATCGATGACAACGTTAAAAGTAAAGGAATCCGTTAAAAAAAAAGAAAAATCCCTTAAGTCACGCAATTCAATTTCCTTTTAAAGCGCGATGCTACATCAAATATCAGGATCAGCCACAACCACACGTGACGTGCACTTAATCGCAAGGAGCACACATTTAATTTTGAAATTATTGGCAAGAGAAGATTCGAAATCCTTCCAAGTACTGCATTGTTCTTCACGTTATCTTTTCCATATTGATGTTGTTATGTAAAGTGGCTTCAAACAGCTAACTGACAAAAATATTCCTTCCCTTAGCTTAGCACAAAAAGCACAACTAATCGCCATTATTCTGAGTTGTCACGTGAATGATAAACGTAGCAACCGTGACATGACGACTCGCAGCGGTAGATTCGTTTATTTTCCATTCAGTCGTTAGCGTCTTGTGCTGCACTTTTTAGGTATGTATATATGTATCTATGTATGTGGATATCGTGAAAATTGAAAAATAGGATCTTTGACGTACGTGACGTGTTTATGTCACCTATAGTGGCTTTTCCTTTCACAAAAACGCCATCAAACTCTTGAATGAATACTCTCTCTCTATTTCTTTTTATTTTTCTTGTGCGTAGCATCGTCTCATGTCATTTCGTCTACCTTCACATTCAACTTCACATTCATCAACGTTTGCAGCAACAAAGCAGCATAGCTTTTTGAGGCACATCATACATCACAGAAAAAAACACCCAAGGAATTAAAGTTGCTCTTCCTTATTGAAAATTGGTCACGTGTGACCTACAAACAGCCCCTGTTAAATTCTATACAAGGTTAAGACATTGACAGAAATGAAAACCATTATAAATACCTAACAATACTTTCTACCTTGTTGCACATTGCTGAGCTACAATGACCCAAAAGTTCTGTATAGAAGTTATATTATTTAGGTTTAGGGGTTTCAGCTGAGTAATGGAAAACTTTTTTAAGATTATGACTTAATTCTAGTTCTGAATTAAGCTCAAGCATTTCACCTATGTGAGTAAGGTAATTTAATTACTCGTAGGTGGACAAATTTTCAGTGGCGTGGGGTGAAGTTCTGACAAAGGTAAGTATTGTCTTTACCACAAAGAGTAGACAATGGAGGTATTTCTAGGCATTGAAGGCGCTTTTAACAACGTCAACACATCTGCGATTTCAGATGCACTGTGCACGATGCACTTTGAGGGTGGACGACTCGCTTGGCGAATTGATTAATCTTCTGCTCACAAGTTGGATTATTAATTCAAAACGTTGCGTGTCGTCTGCCAGAAGATCTGTCTGCAAAGGAACCCCACAAGGTAGAGTCCCCCTTTTATAGAAGCGGTGAATGAGCTGCTGGTATGCATAAGAGGTGACGGATGCAGTGTAGTCGCTTATCCGGATAACTTTGCTATTGCCGTCTCAAAAAAATACCCGAATACCTTTAAGAAAACTCCGCAAATTGCTCTCAACAAGATAACTTGCTGGGCAGATCGCTGTGGTTTGGGGGTAAATCCTCACAAAACTGAGCTTGATATATTTACCAGGAAATATAAAGTTCCACTTATTAACCCTGCTTATATAAAAGGTATAAGCTTAACAATCTCTGATAGAGCCAAGTATTTGAGTATTATTTTGGACAGAAAGCTAAGCTGGAAACATTACATACAAGAAAGAGTTCGTAAAGCTACAGCGGCACTCTTCTTATACAAAAAAGCCATTGGTGGCAGATGGGGTCTTCAACCCTATAACTCATTGGCTATATACAGCGGTAGTAAGACCTACTTTTCTATACAGTGTGACTGTATGTTGATCTGCCTTAAATAAGAAAGTAAACCTTGAAAAATTAGGCAAAGTCCAAAGATCAGCTAGTCTATGTATGAGCGGAGCACTTCGTACAACCCCATCCGCCGCATTAGACATTCTGTTCGATCTTACATCACTCGACATTTACAGCAGCTAGTGCGGCTATTCGCCTGAATGCTATCTCCCGATGGACTAGAAATGAAATCGGTCACTACTCTATCCAGAATTTAGTCAGGATCTCAGACAACATATACTACACCATTCCGCAACTCCATTTCCAGGTCACCTTCCCCTCTGGAACTAAGACGCTTACCTGGAAGATGAACATATTCATTTTTCATTCTTCACAGACGGGTTAAAAACTGATGACGGAGTTGGCGGAGGTGTTTTAGTAAAAAAGCTAAATCTAAGCCTCTCTTTCCGTCTTCCTAATCAGTGTAGTGTTTTCCAGGCTGAAATTATGGCGATCAGTGTAGCCTTGTGTTTGCTAAAGAGGAACGTCATATTCGCTAAGGATATCGCGTATATTCTCGGATATCCAAACTGCACTGAAATCCCTGGAATCAGATCGTGTTGGTGCTACGGGAAGTTTGAGATGCCCACAGTCGATGTTGATCTAGGTTAGCCTCCACAACTTTTGGTTGTGGACTCAATTCGTTTTAGGCATGACCTGCGTATAGTGGCTGTGGTGCCATACACAAATGCGAGTGGGGTGTTAGCGTTGGTGAATCGATCTATATGCTCAACATGGAGCTGCGCATTACACAACCGGTTGGCGTCATCCCATAAATCGGCAAGGGTATAAGATAGGCTCTGATCCAATCAGTGAGTTAAACTGACATATCTGTTTTGCAGGTGGACGATTATTGTCGTTTAATTAATCCGTGTCCGGACCGTGGGACAAGCGTTCCAGGCAAGTACTCTCGTTAATCCAATAGACAGTTTCTGTACATTTTGCCTCTTGTTAGCCGTCAATTTAAGCTACTTTTTCAGTGAGCGCCATATGTTTGAGTTAGACGTGTTCAGGTAATTAGACAGTTTTGTGGTGCTATGAGGTACGGTTGCCGAAAACATAAGCTTGCAGTGATGAGCTATTTAGTAGCTGCAGCAGCGTGAATTTGCTGGTAACCCTGTCTATGTCTGTCCGTTCTTTCATAACTATAGAACCTTTCAATGTACCTTTCAGAAATTTTAAATCAGAAACTAGTAAGTGGTTTCAAGATATTTTCCGATCCCTGGGATCTTGAGATAAAAAACACATAACTGATGCTCTACTTTGTTTAACGAAAAGTAAGTCAAAAAATTGTTTGATATTTTTGTCGGCGTTAGGTTTTAACGCCCAAGGCATTAACGACCAAATATAATCTGTCATAACCTCTTAAAATTTACGTTTAGGTTTTGTTACCAATTTTTTCTTCGTTTTTGGGCGTTATGACATTTTTTGAAATTGTTCGTGTTTCGTACGAGTAAAGCAAAAAAGTTGCATTTTAAGAATTCTCACAAAACTGAGAGGTAACCCAGTTAGAATCGGGTTATATGAATGCTGCGCCACTTCGCAATACATATAAATAAGAAATGAATATCTGGGCGTAAAACTGGAACGAACATAACTTAAAAGAATGGATGAACAGATACAGACTGGACTGCGCTCTACTTTTAGGAGTTTAGCTTTTACATCTAAAGACGGTTCCCTTATTCGTATTTCTGTATTAAATTCGAAGTTTACAAAAACAAATTTTACATCCTGAGGTCTTTTGAATTTCCTTTATTCACGCACAAAGTACTAAGTTGCACCGGCAGCGACAATGTTCCACAGTTTTTTGTCCACATTCGAATTTCCTCCGCTCAAGAGGAAGTTTCCCATTTCGAAAACTTATTACAGACATTTTTTCCTGAATCCCCACATCGTTTCTTTAGCTTCTCAACTTCTATTTCTAACCACATTTCTCTGTCACTCCTTGCCGGTGCTGCCTTTGTTTGTTGTTAATTTTTCAATTCCTATGTGTTGGTAAAGTTTTTTGTGATTTCGAAATTAGTACTTTGGAAAATTATGATTATGCTGATGACTTGCTGGCGGTTGAGTTTCCAATTCTCTCGTTCCCATTACAACTTTACCATCACAGCCAGCCATCAGTCTAGAGAGGAATTAGGCATATCCTGTTTGTCGCATCTTGTTAGCTACGATTATGTACGTTTCCTTTTTGTTTCGATGATTATTTTGTGTGTCCCGGATATTTCACAGTTATGTTATGTTCTAAAAGAAATACTGTAAGAAAGAAATTTACAAACTCAGCATTGATATATACTCTGCGATAGATAGAAAAACTACAAATAAAAATTAAAAATTTTCATGTAAATTCTATAATAAAAGTATACTGAATTCCACTATAAATGCTGAAATATAAAAACACATACGAAGCACTACAACCCAACAACAAAACAACCCCAATCGTAAAGCAAGCAGCGCAGCCCACAGCGCACAAAGCACACAGAACATTATAGGATGAAATGATCTGATGCCGGGGAAAAAAATTTGTACGGGAGCCCCCCGACCCCGCGGTCCGATCACACTCAAATTTAGTATTTTTTAATAGAATGTATTGTATAAAGAAATATACATGTGTGCAAAATTTCAATAAAATCGGGCTTTAGGAAGTGTGTTAAAAATTGATCACACGATTCTGCCCACCAGTCAGCCAGCCAGCCATGGGCACGCGAAGTTAATATAGAGAATTTAATAAGGGAAAGAGCCTTTTTAAGAATTTATTTGCTTAATCTTTTAGATTTTTGCAAAATGTAGTAGAAAGTGTTGTCACCGAAAATACACATGTGTGCAAAGTTTCGATAAAACTGGTGACTCGCGACACGCGTCAAAAGCAAAAAGTCAAAAAGGATATCAAAATGGGCCCCTGACATTGAGCCGCTCACAAAATTTCAGCCCTCTAGGTCGTGCGAAAGGTGGTTAAAAAAGACCTCAAAGAACCAGAAAATGGCGCGATTTCAAACCATCACACGTGCCACACATGAAACGTGACACGCGTAATACGTGGAATATAAAAAATGCTATTTTGGACTTATATACTCACACGTCGTGTGGAAGGTTGTTAAAATGGACCTCAAAAAGTCGAAAAAATATGTCAACTCATCACACGCGACACGCGTCATACTCGGAACATAAAAACTGCTATTTTGGATATCTAGCTCGTGTGGAAGGTTGTTAAAAAGGACCTCAAAGAAGTCGAAAAAAATTTCAACCTATCACACTCGGAATATAAAAAATGCTATTTTAGACTTAGACACTCACAAAACTTCAGCTCTCTAGGTCGTGTGGAAGTTGGTTAAAAAGGACCTCAAAGAAGTTTTCTTCAACCCATCACACGTGCTACACGCGACATGCGCCATACTCGGAATATAAAAAATGCTATTTTGGATTTAGTGTGGAAGTTGGTTAAAAATGACCTAAAAGAAGTCGAAAAAAAAATATCAACCCATCACACGTGCCAGGCGCGACAGGCGTCATACTCGGAATATAAAAAATGCTATTTTGGACTTAGAAACTTACAAAGTTTCAGCTCTCTTGGTCGTGTGGAAGGTGGTTAAAAAGGAAAAGGTCAAGTCAAGTTATAAAAAAGTTTAAAATTGAAAAGCTTTCCTTGATAAGTTATTACTCTCGGAACGTTTGTCACCCATTCGTGAGAGGTGGGACACCGTGAAACATATTTTTGGTGTTACTGAGATTCGAACCTATGAGCTTTTCCTCTGAGCCACGGCGCCCACCTAAGTTCCAAATTGCATTTATTTTATTCCGCGTGAGACGGGTGGATGTGTGGTCATTTTGACCTCAAAAACAGATAATTTGGCGGTTATTATTTTATAACATTTACTTGTTATTAATGAAAAAATGAAATAAAGAATCCTTATTAAAGTTATTGTGTTTTAAAAATAAATGTTTTATTCAAGTGTAGTTAAATGCCGCAATAGCAATAATACACAAGCGCATATCTTTTAATACTCAAAGAAAAGGTGTTATATTATCTGCAAAAAAAATCGAAGATAATTAGCGAATACATTTTTAAAATGGATCTGTCCCTATTCATCTGTCGCAGAGTGTACATATGCACTCTTAACTATTTCAATGATAGCTGTGCACAAAGAGTCGGAAAAATGGCCCCCATCCTCATACAATATGTGGAAATTTTAATGTACTACTCTAACATGGTGGCACGCTTATACCATGCTATAGCGGTACATTTAAATTTATATATGCAAATGTCTATTAAATTCAAAATGAATAAATTTCCAGCAAATGGAGATTTGCATTAATGTGTATGTCGCTCATAAACATAGGGAAGATGACTAAAAGAATGAGATATGCAAATGAATTCCTGCATGATTGAGCTGGAACATCAAGTTGGCTTCGTCTCATCGTATTCGGTTTGTGAAATCGTTTTCAAAAGTCGCTCCGTGGCCCTCGCTTCTTCGATGGTAAACTGAATAGAATAGAAGACGGATGAATGGAACCTGTCGCATCGATGCACAGCACCGGATTCTGAGTTAGGTATGTGTATGTTGGACTTGGTGGAAACTACTAAATCTGTAGTATTTTGCCTAACAGATAGAGTAAGTCAAGTCGTCATATGGAGCAGAGCTGCACTCTGCTACTAGCGAAAAATTCTTTACAGTTTGTTGGCGACGACGCCAATGCAACAAGCAACCTACAGGGCGTAAAATTGAAATTCACTCGACGAATTTAATCTAAACTCTGTCTTCTGTGAAATCCTCTTCCAGGCAACGCTAAAGTTCTGTCGAAAAAAAAGAAAGTTTTTCTTTTTCATTTCTTTATGTTGTAGCTTCAATTTTAATACTAAAGGTGTATCTTGTCTGTGCGTTGAACTAAAAAGTTCGGGAATAACAATATTCAAGGGGCGACAACATTTCTTTGTTGTCAGTTTTCACAATTACTGCAATGTGGCACTCGTCTTATTCTGTTTAACAAAACGTCAGCAACAGGTATGTAGTGGGAATAGAAATTGGTTTTTTGTTGTCTACTCCTGAAATTTTAATAACAATACTTTAGAATCCATTAAAGAAGATTTTAGTGACAATCAAACTTCAATCGTGGAACTCAAGATTTTAGAGAAACGTATTGGAAATATTTTATAAAAATACTCAATGAGATTCGAATACGTGCCCCTGTGCAATTGCACAAAATCGAGAAAAAACAAAATAAACAAAAAAATTATTGAAAAGACTGTGGGCAGATTCGAACCTGCAATTTCTTCATACACCTTCTTCGAACCAACGCTCTGCTCTAACCGGTGAGCCACGGAATACAGAGAGAAACCAGTTGCTTTTTGTGCTTTTTGCTTCCATTTATCGTCGTTTATTCTGACCGGATCGGTTGTAGTCAGCAGAGTGGGGTTCGTGGAAGTGATCGAGCCCCAGGGCTAAGGGACTCCCATATAATTTTTTTTAAAAATTATCTCGATAAAATTTTGATGACAACAGTTTTTTTTTTTAAAAATTATCCAGATTTTATTCAAACATTGCACAAATGTGTATCATTAAAGGAAACCTGGGGTCGAATTACCACATACGTGACTGAATAATGTTGATTTGGCATAATCGCTTACGTGAACGAGTGATGAGTAGTGATCATCACAATGTAAATACTCGATCACTCGTTAACTGATGTCGTAATTTGAACCCTGATTATTTAAAAACTAATAATAAGGGATCCACGATGAGAACCACGGCAATTAAAACATCTTAACGATTTTCCCATAGAACGCCTAATGTATAGACCTTGAGCTGAACAGCATCTATCCGATACCCGGTAAATTTACTGTGAAACTCAGCCGCCGATTCGCGCAACTTATAGCCGAATTCATGATTTTTGTGGCGCACATAGGTGTCTACTAAACAAGCCATCTAACGAGCTGTGGATAGATTTTTTACCACATACCCTCTATATGATGCAATAGCTCATCTATCATCATCTATCATCTATCGAGCTGTGGATAGATTTTTTACCACATACCCTCTATATGATGCAATAGCTCCAACACGCCGAAGGAATATGCGCATTGAAGACAATATTGCCGCTGGTCGAAGATCCAAATTTATCGATTCGTCGTCGGTCGCAGGGATTGCGGCTTTATCCGTCAAGTACGTGGAGAATATTGCGCAAAGATCTTGACTTACATCCGTATAAGATCCAGCTGGTACAGGAATTAAATCCACCATCATATGCATCGTTCTTTCGCCGATGGTTATTTGTGAAAAATTGGACCAAAATTGAACGTCAGGAATGCGCGTCATCAAGAATACCATCGGTGGCTATATGCATAAAATTAATTTTAAATATTAACGCCATGTATTGATCTTTTGAATAAACAAAACAATTTGATGAAAATTAAATTGTTTGTATTAACTTTTATAATTTAAAGTTCTATCAGGCCTAAAAGAAACACCCAATGGGTTTCTCGAGATTAATGGAATCAAAAAATGGCGTACTCTTCTGCTAATTAAGGATCTCACGTAGTTTCCGACCTAACCATACCTACATACCCTTATATAAAATCCTGTGCTCATAAATAATTACATTTTTTGGGACTATATTCGTTTGGAGTTTTGCCCAAAAACTTTGAATTGCCAGCAATATTTAAGCGGAAGTGGACAACTTTGGATGCCAACATTTTTTCACACTTCAAGGAGCAACAACGTTCACAACAACAACAACAACAACAACAACTAACGATCCAAATCGAAATATACGAACGAGTACTTAACTTTCATATAAACTCAAGCGTATATCTACTACCTTTCTCTGGCGAAGTGGAAAATATGAACCATCTTGAAATTTTCACTACGATAGAGATTTATATTTGGCTCTGTCCGTGCTAGCAGAGCTGCAGAACCAATTGACTTTCGAGTTATCATGCAGGCTGTCATGTGAATTAATATGAAATTAAAAAAAAACTGGAATTCTACTTGAATCTTAAAGAAGTTATTATACGATGATGGATATCATTATTCCGCAAAGTCATAATGCCAATGTCAGAGGAGCGTGTCAGTTTAGAATGAAACATGAACTTTGGGTCTATAAACTCAATGGATTCTTTTTAATATAAAAATACATAAAAACCAGCAAAACCCCTAATACAATTACATACACGTGTATCTGAATAAGCGGGTCCAAAGAAGAGCACCAAATGTACCATAAATTGTTCACATTAAACAAATTCCTCAACATCACCGGGGATAGTACTTTGGTCAGTGATACGGTGATGCCTCAATTCCCGGAATAAAGGTCATCGAAAACAAACATCATACAGGCACACACGTACAAAATTTTAAAGAAAAAAAAACCCAATATGGCGCTCGTATTAAGGATGTATGCTACAAAAATTCCAGCTAAGCCGATGCTGTGAACGAAAAGAGGAAAGAATGATGGATGGGAAAAATGGGTTCTTGCTTTTTGTTGTTCGAAATTTGTGAGTTAACCCTTATGATGGGGTCGTTGTTTGGGGTATGAGAGAGGGGTGTTTTTTCATCCCTTTTAAAAGTATCAGTATCGCTGAACATGCGGGTAGAATACCCTTTCATTACGGAACGTTCACAGGTTGTTAGACCAACAGGTAGACTTTGTATTGTATGCAGGACAAGAGATGCAGATTAAAAATTTAACAATTTTTCATACGCTGGTTAGCTGGATGGTACTCGTATATCAGAAGCTGGTGGATATAACTCTTGAACATTAAAGTCCTACGAAGAAAGCCAAAAAGCTGAGATTTTTTCTTGAAACAACCTTTTGTCAGAACTTTTCCAATTGACAATTAATCTAGTTTAGAAGTCTGCCATATCTGATTTCGACTCAACTCTACCCTTCCAAACCTTGACAGTTCTTAAACCTCCCACCAGGGTGAATAATTTGATATTAATGAATTTTTATTCACCCTTTCATGAGTATTATTTTATTGTTCCAAGAAATGTTTAGGTTTGAAAGAGCAGAGTAGGTTCAAAATATCAGATATGTCCAGACATTAAACTGAATTAATTGTCAAAGGACCTTTCTAAGGGAAGACAAACAAACAGTTGGGTAATTAGGAGTTAGGAGGCGGTCAGCCATCAGCTGATTAGGGCGAATAACACAGAATGCTTCAGAAATGCATGCTTTCTTCTTCTTATATCCTATATCCCCTTGTGGGTCCTAGGGCCTTTACTACGCCTACGCGCCATCGCGTGCGGTTCCTGGCAATGAGCTTCAGCTCTCTCCAACTATTCCCCAATTGCCATGACTCTTCCTCATGCATGTGGCCGCAACTATCTTTGACTGGTGGAAGATCGATCTTCCTTCACCTCCACGTGGTGGCCGCTGGTAATTTTCCTCCAGTCCAGGGAAAGCGAAATTATCGGCCTATTCCCTTCAAAGTAAGGTTAGCGCAAGGCCAATAACCTCGCCCGTAAAAAACCATATTACGGAACCCCAGTTCAGCCTCGGATACACTGATGAACGACGACGACCACAGTAATGAAAACGGCTCATGGTACGTACGATCACTGTATAAAGCTCGAGCTGCACAGTAGCTAGCCGATACCCTGTCCAAATATAATGCTAACATAACAGCAATTCAGGAGATTCGATAGACGGGGAAAGGTGTCTTACAAAAATCAGAATACGACAGAATATATTACAGCTGTCATGCAAGACAACATGTGCTCGGGGTGGGGTTTTCTAGTCAGCAAAAGAATGCAACCCACCGTTATTGGCTTTAAAGCAGTAAATGAATGGCTATGCACCCATCGCAGATTTAAAAACATAAGCCACGCACCTACAGAAGATTCACCAGATGATGAAAAAGAAGAATTCTTTGAATCAGTCGAACTAGAACTCCATGCCTGTCCACAGTTTGTCGTAAAAATCATTTTGGGGGATATGAATGCCAAAATAGGTAGGGAGTCAGTATTCAAGCAGAACATTGGCACCCATAGCTTACACGAGAACACTAATGATAATGGACAACGAGTCATAGAGATGGCAGCAAGCAATAATTTGGTCGTTGCGAGTACAAGGTTTGCGCGGTTGTCCGCGTTGCACATACTGCAAAGACAACGAGGGTTATCTGATCGCTGATCTCAAAGGCATCTTAAAGAGATGGGAAGAGCTCTTTCATGAGTTGCTTAATGGCCAGCTAACTGAGGAGACAAAGTATATGGTAGCCACGTCTGCGAGTAGAAGATCCAACATTGGTCCCTCAAAATAGGGGAGCAAGAATTTGAAGAAGTGCAATCCTTTAACTATCTCGGGTCAACTGTAGAAGCCGATAGTGGCACGGTTGCTCAAAGCTAACAAAGGCTACGTCTGTCAAGACTCTTCTAATCCAGGAACTTAATCAACACATCCATGCTGCTGATATATAAGACAATGGTCATACCAGTACTTACATATGGATCCGAGACTTGGGTGCTTAGCAAAAAGCATTCTGTTGGCCCCGTATGTGAGGAAGGACGATTCCGGAGACTCTATAATGATGAGATCTACGAGCGCAACCGCGATGTCGACATTGTGAAGGGAATTAAGTTCGGTAAGCTGCGGTGGGCAGGACACCTAGCTCGCATGAGCGATGATGATCCTGTTCGTAAAGTCATTTGCGATAGGATTTATGGAACACGACAGCGAGGCCAAGTCTACGCTGGAAGGATGGCGTAGTCAAGGACGCCCAGAGTTTAGGGATGCCAAACTGAATGACATCGGCTCGAAATCGGGATCGGTGGAGAGATTTTTTGCGGGAGACCAGGACCGGACACCGCTTGTAGAGCCAAATATGATTATGATAAATTAGGAGGTAAATTGTTAATTGGTGGAAGGCATATGTGTGTTCTCTTTTGTTTTGTTTTTGTAGGAGCCGTGGCTCTAGTTACGGCTTAATAGATTGTCCATTGTGATGGCACATGGATCGCGTGGATTTCTCGCCCTACTTATTGAACCAGTTGGAGCTTCGAATGTAGCGTAGAAGACTTTTGATGTCAGTGCTTGACAAATCGTAAAGGTAGTTTTAAAAGAAGGCTCCCAAATGAAGCTTACGCTTTAGAGAAAGATCTGTGTATGTTCAGAGAAGGTGAAGAATAGTCTCTTCCTCTTCCTCGTCTATGCAGCTTCTGCAGAAGTCATTGGAAAACACTCCAAGCCTTGTTGCATGTTTCCCTATAAGACAGTGTACAGTAATTACACCTATCGTAGCGCTTATCTTATATGCACTCTATTTAGAGAGATAAAACATTTGGATTAGCTTGATGCGGTCTTGATGCCACCCGCCATCGTAAGTGATGGGAGTCCTTCATGAAGGTCAGAGAGCTGCCAGCCAGCTTCAGCTTGATCAACTGCCACCGCCTCCCAGGAGAGATCTTTTGGAAGCCGGAGCGGTTTCCTCCACTGATCTCTGTCGCATGGTCCGTTGCTGGTCCTCTTGTTGTCCTTGTCGACAAAGGCTTGAGCCTATTGAAGCTTTGCAACCTGGCTTGAAGTTATCCGAGGACCTTCAGCGTCCGAGATCCTTATAATGCGATCTGGTTAGAGTGCGTTGTCGGAGACGTCCACTACCAGATGCGCCTTCTAGGTTGGCTTGCAGCGAAAGGGCATTGCAGTGCCACAATCCTACATCTGTCGGTCGAAAGCATGCCTTTGATGGCCATCATGTGGTAATTTGCACTGGATAAAACACTGCCTGTAGTTGGAGGAACATGATGGAGGGGCAAGTCGGGAAGGTTAAGATAATGAAGAATGAGGAGTGTCCTTTGGTTTCCGGACTCATCTAGAGAATCCCGAGAATCTTTGACCTTACTCGCCCCCACAATTCGATAAGTTCGACACCCAGGTAGCGGTGACTTTGCAGTTATATACAAGCATTTCTTCATGCCGCGGACTCTTTGGTAGAACTTTAACACCTCTCTGTACTGTTCGAGGTTTCTGCGTCCGCCTTTCTGAATCTTCTCTCTTATATCTACTCGTAAGCTTTTACAGACTGATACCTGTATAATTTCCACATAATCTTTGTGTCTTCTTTCTTGTATATAGGCAGGATTACTCCATATAACCAATCTTCTGGGGTCTATATCTGATCCACGCCATATTTAGGTTTTATAGCAATTCTTTCTTGTTTCTTCTTCTTCTTCTTCTCTTAGGTATAAAATATATTCTGACGCAGTCTTATTGATGCTCGAAGCCTTTTCTAACTTGAACCTCTTGACCGCTGAGCTTAGTTCTTTAATGTTGAAAGCGTCTTGTTGTTGACTTCGTCCTTCTCTGTATGTTTTATTTGTTCCCGTGTACTCGTCTATTTCTGTTTTATTCAATAGATCTTCAAATTATTCTCTCCGTCTATCTACGATTTCTTTTTTTCCCGAAAGTACCCTTCCATATTTTCATTTTAGTTAAAAATTGAACATTTTTTAATGATTTAAGCTACAGGGTGCTAAAATCTTTGCTCTTCCTTCGTGTGTGTTTCCATTAGTTGTCCAAAGCTTTTCTATGAATTTAGTTTTGGCTTAGAAAACTCATACATTTACTGGTTTTTTCTTTTCGCTTGTAGGCTTCAAACTTAGTGTTACTGTTATCTTGTAGGTAGTCATTCCATAGCTTTTTCTTGACCCTGATCTTTCCACTTGCACTTAAGTCATTAAGTTCATTCCAAACAAATTTCAGAGAAAGTATTCCTATACCTGACTGTCTGTCCGACAGTAACAGCATTTACCCTTTTGAAGAAATCTATAAAAAAAAATGTATAAAAGAGCTTTTACCGTTGGTCTGTATCGGTCGGTGTCAGAAATATTAAGTAATTCTTCGTGATGAAAATGGATATTAAAAAAAAAGGATTTGCTGTTCTTGTGTTGGTGTGGGTACTCTTTATCTGAGCCGGGAGCCAACCGGTGGTATTGGTCCTCTTGGGTATAAACTGAAATAAATTTAAACAACAAACACCACAAATGATTTTTAATAGCAACGAGGGAAACAGGAAAGCAATCACTAAATTAAAATTATCTCAACAACAAATGCTCCATCTTTTTTATGAGCTCCTCTTATATATGACTCATAATAAAAATATCGGTAAGAAGGTGGCCGACGAGATAATTCTTCAACGAAATAAAAGAACGGTGAAGTTGTTTGTATTTCAAGTAGGAAAGAACTCAAGAGGTTCTTGAAATGCCACGCAAGTAGATTTTTTTTATTATTAAGAGAAGGAATGAAGGAAGGATAACGTACAAGGACATAACAATATAACATAAATGATGCCGCCATAAATGATGCTTCCTTCAAACTGCTACACAGCTGAGTAGATCTGATATGCATTCATTTCTTTGGCAGTTGGGTCGCCGAAATGGAAGTATTCGTTGTACCTAGTTGCTCGTTGTACGTAGTAGCTCTGCTCAATAGTTTTTTGTTTCAGTTTGTTTTTCTGCTTCCATCCTAGCTAAATAAAGCCATTTTTGCAGGGCACTTTCCCCAAAGCAAATGTTTCTTTTTTTTTTGTGGTCAGAAGTTTTAGCTTTGCATTAACATAAAAAAAAAGAACAACATCTGCATCCAGCTTGCTCTTACATCATTCAATAACATTTTAATGAACAGAATAACAGTTTCTCGCCATTTTGCTGCTCGTTACTTAATGGGTGGTCCGCATCCGCGCCAACTATTGCTTAAGGTATCAATTTCAAGATATGTTTTTTCGTGTTTGCCATAACAACCAAAGCAAATAACATTTGCATTTCTAGAGACCCTTAGCTCTTTATAGACTGCAGTGGCGAAGGTTGAAATTCTCACAAAGGTAATCCGTTGTAAAATAAATTTTTGTTTTTCTTTTTAATAGAAAGGTGCTGTGGCCAGAGGCCAGCACTGCAGTTTTTATAGGACTATTGTGACAAGGGAATACTGATTATCCCAAGGAAGGCATTACTTCCCCTATGAAAATGAGTACGTCCTTTATGTTCGGGTTAAGGAGCACTGCAGAGGTAAGCATCTACTGGTAGAGGACTCTTCATCTCATCAGCATTAAACCCAAAGCCAAAGGAAGATGGATGGTAGGAGTTCGAGTTGTAAAGAGACATCTAGGAATAGAGGGATATGCTTTAGGGATTTCAAAGTAAATCCTACTGAGGAAAACCGTATGGGCTGGCGAAGCCTAGCACCGGGGCGTTGTGTATTGACCTAAATATGCGGCTGGCAATCGTGGTGTCGTTGCGTTAGCGAAAAGTCTGTCGCCCGTATACCAATCGGCTGTAATATAAAGGTAGGTATATTAATGTTTGCTTAGGTTTAGCGTCAAAGGCCTTAAGCTACTAAATGTAATTAGGTGCTAGCGTTAAGCGTGTGGACGTAATGGCAAGGATATATCTCTTGAACCATTAATGCGACGAATTACTAGCGTCAAGCGTGTGGACGTAATGGTAAGGATATCTCTTTGGAACCATTTAATGCGAGGAATTTCTAGCGTCAAGCGTGTGGCCGTAATCGCAAGGATATCTCTCTTAAACCAATAATGCGAAGAATTACTAGACGAGTGCTAGCCGTAGGAATTACAAGGGAAGAAGAGACTGATTGTCGGAATTTCCTGCCCTTTTATACTTTTCTAATCGGTTAGATAGGTCCTGTTACTCCTGAACCGTCGGATGATCGATGTCGTTCGATTCCCACGGTTGGTTCGAGATCCAGTTGTTGCTATGTCCATTGTATTTTGTGTTCCCGTAAAATCATCCGATTTTGTGTTGTTTTGTCTAGCTCCGTATATGTTTTTGTTGTTGCATTGCAAAAAATCAAAACATCATTCGGCTTTCGCTTTGTTTGTCAGTGTGCTGTTGTGTTGCTCGTCGTGTTGTTGTGTTTGGTTCAGTTCCGTTGTTGTTGGTGTCTTGATACGAAAAATAATTTGGCGTTGCAATATGCAATATGCAAATTTGGTTTGTGTTGCTCGGCTCAGCTCTGTATATTGTGTTTCTTGTTGTTCGGCAGCGTGTTTCGGGTTGCTGTTGCTGTGTTGTTCGGTACAGCTCGTTATATCGCTCTTTTGGTGTTGGTTCCTTTCAGGCCTCGTAATAAGCAAACTCGTTCGGTTTGTGTTGCTCGGCTCAGCTCTGTATATTGTTTTTGTTGTTGTTCGGCTGCGTGTTTCGGGTTGCTGTTGCTGTGTTGTTTGGTACAGCTCGTTATATCGCTCTTTTGGTGTTGGTTCCTTTCAGGCCTCGTAATAAGCAAACTCGTTCGGTTTGTGTTGCTCGGCTCAGCTCTGTATATTGTTTTTGTTGTTGTTCGGCTGCGTGTTTCGGGTTGCTGTTGCTGTGTTGTTTGGTACAGCTCGGTAAGTCGCTCTTTTGTTATTGGTGCTTTTCATCAATCTTCGATCATGATAGGTTGACTTTTGTGAACCCCATCGGCTATTCTCTTTGGTCTAGTAATACTTGTAGTGATCTCCTCTCACTTGCACTTGGGTTGCAGTGGTCGTCCGCATTTGCCACTGCACGTGTGGTTTGCCGACTTCTATGATTTATTTTTGACTCCTCCTAAATGTTCTGGTATCCAACATGTGTGCAGAGTCGGTAGTTTTCCGTCTCTGTCCACCCCTTCTTGATAGAAGTTGTTATACAGTGTTGTGGGAGCAGTTATTCGATGTGGTGAGTTTTCTCAGCTGTGCAAAAAGGGGAAATGCGAGAATGGCGAGAGAGAGCGAGAGCTGGAAGGTCAGTGATCTTTCGCTAGTGAAAAATAATAGTCACACTTGCGGCCACAATATTTGGTACAGGTTGAATTAAAAAAAGTTTTAAATTTGTATGGGAGAAATTCGACCCACACTTTGACGAATTTGTTTCTCACAATAATCATATTTTTCTGTATTCTATTTTCTTCCTTTTTAAGTGGAATCAAAAAATTAGTTCTGTTTGCATCGCAAAACTAAAAGGTAACCAAGTGTGAATCGGGTTACATGGATGACTGCATATACATTTGTATGTATACATTTTCTCTAAACTTAACTTATTTTCCGTTTGGATGTTGCATTTTTGCTCTTTATTTGTCTGTTAAGGGAAATAGGCTCTAATTAGGCAAATTAATAAGACGCTGTGACCATAAACAATAGTGAGGCCGTGTTAAATTTTTTTGATAGATGGACTGATTTTTTTTACTAAAAAATTATAATAAACTAATAGTATTTAAGTCTTTTCAGCATCAGAAATAAGGATGTGATTAAAGGACTTTTTAAAATGTCAACAAAATTTTACCAAAATGTTACCAATCAGTAAGGTTATGGTTAGGGGAAACTCGTTACCACAACCTTAATAAATTGAAGGAATTTATTCTTTAAAGTAAAATGTTACTTAAAAGAATAATGACCCGTCGCCAAATGTAAGTTAGAACAAAATATCAAAAGCAAATAACTGTCAATACCATCTAGAGCATATTGCAACAAGTGTGTATGTCCTCGGAATGGCCGACCAATGCTATGAAACGGCAATGTCCTTTGGAGAACTACGAAGTGTAGTCCTCCTTCCTACCCAAAAAAGGCCAACGAAAGGCAAGTTTGATTTATACGTTTTTTTTGTGCTTCTTTTTATGGCCAGAAGAAAAGACGGTGCGACTACGATGACGATGACGACGACAACGAAAACGAGATTCCCAACGAATCCGACAACGACCGCTTGAATAAAATATTTATTAATACTGCGGGCAGGGTGTCCGGCGGTGATGGTGACTTTTTGTCGTTGGTTCCCATCGTCGTCGTCGTCGTAGCATTTCTAACCATCCCCTTACTGCGTGCCCGTTTGAGTTTTCAGTTTTTGCTTCTCGGTTCCCCCCTCCGCCCCTATGAAAACTTACAACCAAACATTCGCTTTTAGTTATGATTTTCTTCGTCTGCTTTATGGGTCTGTTTGCTGTGTGATGAGATGTGAGTTTTGACTTTTGAGACGCCCTGCTGTAAACGTAGAGTAACAGTAGGGACTCCATCATCCTTTTCAACTTACTTGTCATTCTCTTCTTCTTTATAAATTTTGACTTCTGATATGCCCCACTGTAAATATTGGATAACAGTGACTTCGTCGTCCTACCTTTGTTGTCTCCTTTTCATTGTAAGTTTTGACTTTTAAGACTCCCCGCTGTAAACGTAGGGTGACTTCCTTTCCTTCCTTTTCTTACCATTTTCCAATGCGAGTTTTGAATTCTGAGATGCACTTCTGTAAATGTAGGGTAACAATAGGGACTTTATCATCCTTTTCACCTTCCTTGTCATTCTCTTATTCATTATAAGTTCTGATTTCGGATATGCCACTCTGTAAATATAGGGTAACTTTGTCGTCCTACCTTTTATTTCTCCTTTTCATTTCATTTCTTCCTTTTCTTTCTAGGCGCTTTTAACAACGTCAACACATCGGCAATCGCAGTTGCACTGTTGGCCGTGAACGTCTCACGACGACTCACTTGGCGAACTAATTAATATCCTGCTTACAAGTCGGATCATTAATTCAAAACTGGATGTGGCGTCTTCCAATAGATCTGTCTTCAGAGGAACGCCGCAAGGTGGAGTTCTATCCCCTCTTCTATGGAATTTAGTGCTGAACGAGCAGCTGATATACCTGAAAAGGGAGGGCTGCAGAGTGATCGCCTTTGCGGATGACGTTGGTATTGCCGTTTCAGGAAAACACATGAATATCCTGGATGCACTTAACAAGCTAACTAAACGGGCAGATCGTTGTGATCTGGGAGTAAGCCCCCAAAAAACTGAACTCATCTTCTTCAATAGAAAAAAAAACGTCACATTCCTTTATAAAGAGCAAAAGCTTATCCTTCTCTGATAAAGCTTAATATATTGGTCTAACTCTGGCCAGAAAGCTAAGCTAGAAACCTAATATACAAGAAAGAGTACGTAAGGGCACAGTGGCGCTGTTCTTCTTTCAAAAAGCCATTGGTAATTGGCAGCAAATGGAGTCTTCAACCCCATTCTCGCATTGGCTTTACATTTCGATAATAAGACCCATACTTTGTACGGCGTGGTGGTCCGGTGGACTGCCTTAGACAAATCAATAAATCGCGACATACTAAGCAAAGTCCAAAGATCGCCTTGTCTATGTGTGAGCGAAGCTTGTCGTACCACCCCCTCCGCTGCACTAGACATGCTGTTCAACCAAACACCACTCGACATCTTCAGCAGACAAGTTGATGCTAGCACGGTTATTCGCCTCAACGCAATTTCCCAGTAGATAAGAAATGAATTCGGACACTCCTCTATTCTGAATTCATTCAGAAACGGCACAGTGGCACTGTTCTGCTGTAAAAAAGCCGTTGATAGCAAATGGAGTCTTCAACCTCATGTAACACATTGGCTTTATATTTCGATAATAAAGCCTACCCTTCTGTACGGTGTGGTGGTGTGGTGGACTCCCTTAGACAAATCAATAAATCGCGACATACTAAGCAAAGTCCAAAGATCGGCTTGTCTATGTATGAGCGAAGCTATTCGCACCACCCCATTCGCTGCACTAGACATACTTCAGCAGACAAGTTGCTGCTAGCGCGGCTATTCGCCTGAACGCATCCTAATAGTAGAAAAGAAATGAATTCGGACACTCCTCTATTCTGATTTCATTCAGGGCTACACCCAGAGGTATAGACTACACCATTCCGCAACTACATTTCAACAACAACTTTCAGGTCACCATCCCCTCCAGATCACTGTGGAAAGAAGGTGCTATCTCGGAAGATGAATCAATCAGTTTATATATTGACGGGTCAAAAACTGATGATGGGTTAGGCGGAGGTGTTTTCTCAAAAAGGCAAAATATAAGTCTCAATCATGGCAATTAAAGAAGTCCTGTCTTGGCTGAAGAGAAACATCATATCCAATAAGGATATCCGCATCTTCTTGTAAAGTCAAGCAGCTTTGTGATCCCTAGAATCAGTCTCTGCGAACTCTATTGTAGCACTAGACTGCCGATCATCTCTTAGGGAGATGGCGGATAGGTTCAACATTCACCTGCATTGGGTGCCGGGGCATAGGGACATTCTGGGAAACTGCAGGGCCGATGAACTCACCAAAAATGGCACACGCTGCCCCTTCTACCTGAAAATGGATCCCTAGGCATACCGATTACTACATGCAAACTCATATTAAAGCAGGATGCTACTGACAAAACCAACCTAAGATGGACAAATGGTATAATTTGTGTACCGACAAAACAGATCTTGCCAAAGCTGGATCCGAAACGCTCCAAGTGTTTGAGTGCACATAAGCGCTTTGATAGGTGTAATTACTGTGCACTGTCTTATAGGCAAACATGCAGCAAGGCTTGGTGTATTTTCCAATGACTTCTACAGAAGCTGCATGGACGAGGAAGAGGAAGAGACCATTCTTCACCTTCTCTGCACATGCACAGCTCTTTCTCTAAAGCATAAGTTCCATTTGTGAGCCTTCTTTTACAACGACAGTAACGATTTGTCAAGTCAAAAGTCAAAAGTCTTCTACGCTTCGAAGCTCCAACTGGTTTAATGAGTAGGGCGAGAAATCCTCTCGCTCCATGTGGCATCACAATGGACCATCTATTGGTCTAAGTGGGTCGGCTTCCTGCTGACAGCCACCCCAACCTAACCTAACCTTTCAATTTTCCATTTTGAAGGGTAGGGTAAAAGGGACTTCGTCGTCCTTCCCACCTTCCTTTTCTTCATCTTTTTCATTACAAATCTTTTGGTTGATTTGGCAAAATAGTAGCTTCAGCTCCTAATCTGAATGTTTACCGCAAAAATATTAACTCCTCCTGTGCGTACAGTAGAATTGGTCTGCACCATACACCACAAATCATATCTGTAGGTATTCCGATGTGAATAAATCGCAATTCCACTTCCAACTTCTGTGCGAAGCACCCAAATTACGCACAAAGCTTTTCCTGATGCAGAAAGCATCCCCACCAGCACCAGTAGCAAATATTTATGTGGAACGTAAGCTCTCGGCACAAGCACACCAGATACTCAGCTGGCCAACAGCCAGTCAGGCAGAGTTGTAGTCAGAATCCCTGCAAGGTGTGATAAGAGACCACTACTGCTTGCTCTTAGGTTACAACGGTCGGGACGACGGACTACATTGCTTGCATATAAAATGCCATTCATCCTTGTAGGCTACTTTAGTCGTGAATCGGGAAATGTCGCGTCGGGAGCGATATACCGCACCGAGTGAACACGGGGTTTACAGTCTCCGCGTATCGGTTTGGTGTTTCGTTCGGAATTTGAATTAAAGTAAAAAATAAATCCAGGAAATATCCAGGCAAACCCTTACAACTATGTGTAGTGTGTATGTGTGTGCGGGCGCGAAAAAAATCGAATCCTTTCGAAAGTAGTTTTTGCAACTGAATTTTTTTGTCTCCTTCAGCTGGTGACAGTTTGTCGATCCTTCTGACCGTGTCGCGGTGCCATTGCCAAACTCCCGCGTTCGCTCCCGTTTTTAATCAAGTTAATGACATCCGGGGAATGGGATTTACGTGCTCTTAAAGCACTCGAAGAAGAGGAACAAGCGCAGTTTCGCGCAATCAGCGAATCGAATCTTCTGCAACCACCACCACCACCGCTGCCACCTGCTGCTGCTGCTGCTGCTGGAGTGCATCATCATCATCATTTGTTGTTGTCTTCTGCTGGACCATCAATTCAGCCGCCATTGCATTCACATCCGCATCATTTACCAACAATCAATGAATATTGCGGCAGCGGAGGAGATCTTGAGTTTAGTGCAGGAGGTGGTGGTGGCGTTGTCGGTGGCATCAGTAGTGACGCTTTAAGAAATTCTGCTTCTTTCCATCCGCTTGACTCTGCTCTATCTGTGTCGGCTCTATCGCTTCCTTCATCATCTTCGTCTGTCTACACAAAATCACACAACAAATTACACGCCCGAGTTGGTGGTGGTGTTGGTGGAACATACTCGCCGCCTCCTCAGCGGAATTTGTCACCAATATTTACACCGCCTCCAATTAGACGGTGTGCAACTCTCTCACATTCGGCACCGGCACGCAAGCATTTCAAGAATCTTCATCAGCAGTTTTTGGGCAGCAAGCAGCAGAAAACACCAGCTGGAGTTGAGGTTGGAAAAAGCGCTGAACGTAAAACTGCATCAATAAAAGTCAAACGTTATTGGAATTACGGAACTTGTGGCATTGGCACGGAGAGCAATAGTCTCCGTCGCAGTGGGACAAGCGGTGGTGGTACCAGCGGTGGCTGCTCCAGCAGCGATAACAACGAAGAAGAACAAACCACAGAATTTGACTCAGCTACAGACGAAGAAGAACATCAGCAGAAGTACACACGTCGCACACACAACCACCACCCCCAACCCAACCGCTATCCCATCCCATCACTTCAACAGCATAATACATCGTCGAATCAATTCCAAATCCAACAGCAGAATTACGTTTACGACGACGACGGTGAAGACACCGAAACTGGATCTTGTACTGTGCCATTAACGGCGGACTCCATCGAGATGATGCGTTTAATGTTATTCTCAGCATCGTCCGCGGTGACCACAAAGGGAGGGAGAGAGGTTCATGGCGGACGAGGAGGAATAGGAGGAGCAACACTGCTACCACCACAACCACCGGATGTAGCAACTGGTGGCAATAGCTTTGGCAGAAAATTCCTCCCACTCTCACGATATCCACTGAAAAAATTCGCCTCATGTGATTCGGCTGATGCAGAAGGTGGAGACGGAGATCCTGTTGCTTCGGCTGCCAATAACTGTAAAAACATAAAGAGACGAAAGAGCTTTTCTGCTGGTATGTCGATGACAGGGGCAAACATTACTAATTCTAGCATCACTGTCGTCCCGGCGGCGTGCCGAATAAAAATTCCATCACAAGCATCTGGTATCGGGGATGCAGGAAGTGCACCAACCAATGGTGAAGACGTCGATGATAGTGTGGAGCAGAACGACAATGCGATTGTAAATGGTGATGAGTCCGATATAATGCTGGACAACCATAGTAGGTGTATTGCAGGTGGATCCAATACTAACACCACACTCAGCACCAGCTCCAATCCGATCGTTGAAACCATTAGGACAAATCATTTGAACAATTCAACAAAGTCAACACTCATGATGGCAGGAGGATCCCCAGTGGGAGTTTGTGTTGAAGGAGTCGGGCTATGCCATCCACTGATGCAAGAGCATCTACATCAGCATCAGTACCATAACCATCATCATGCTTCCTCTTTGTGTACCAATGGCACGAACTTAATTGACGATGAACTCGAACATCATATAAAGCATTGTTCCTGCTCCTGTAATCACATGGGCTATGGAAACTCAATGGACTATCAGGTATGTTAGTAAGTTGTAGTTAATGGGGATAAGGAATCAATATTAAAAGTCGATCAATCGACATGATGTGGGCAAAATGGGAATGTGCAAAACTGTATACATAGGGTGAATCGAAAAAGTATTCATTTATTTATTAGTCTAAGATGTAAACAGACTTAAGAAACTTAAAAACTAAGATTTACAATAATTGATATGAGAAATTGATTAGCGAAGCAAACTTTCTGTTTAATGAACCGATAAATGGCTAATGTTGACATGGACAAGTCAATCAGATTGCAAATTGAGTTGAAAGCAAGCAATCGGATCATTCAACAAAAAGTTCCTGTTGCAATGAGTAATGTAAAAAATATCCCTAGACCGCAAAGGCCTTCAGGAGCTTAGGTAGGTAGGTAGTTAGAGTGGTGCACACCGCTGTTTTGCGAGGTCCTCAATTAGCGCTAGTGTGCGCAATTTTGATGCTAGAAATCTCGAGTGGGTGGGGTTGAAGCTAAGTTTAGGTATGCAGTAGACAGTAGATTATGGTATCATGGCATCAGGTACTGTCTGCAAAACTGTCGTTTGGACATTACCGTAGACATCCTGTGATGCCGACTGCTGCCGATCGCTGTAATCTGCTGAGTTTGATGGCGTTAAACTTCTTCTTAATCTGGCCACCAAACCAGCGATCCATATATAAGAATTGGCCGTACAATAGTTGTGTATAGCCAGAGAGCCATTTTTGAAGATCCCATCCCATTTGCTGCCGATGGATTTAATGCTGGCATAGAGGACGGCGGACACTTTCTTAGCCGTGTTTACTATATTAGCCGTCCAGCTAAGCTTCCTATCTAAGATTACGCCGAGATATTTGGCGCTGTGGGTAAAGTTGAGACTTTTCGCATTAAGTTTTGGAAGGACAAAGGCCGGTATTTTAGATTAAGTGGTGAACAGTTCCATTTCAGTCTTCCCAGGATTGACTCAAATGCCACAGCTTGTTGCCCAGGAGCTGACATTACCCAGGGCCCTTCCCATAAATTCTCTGATCACGGAAAGTTGCTGGCCTGATACGAGTATCAACACGTCATTTGCAAACGCAACTACCTTCGTCCAATCCTCTTCAAGTTTTTGTAGCATTTTGTTAATTACCATCAGCCACAGTAAGGGAGAGATGACCCCTCCTTAAGGAGGGCCACTTTACACTTATTTCATAATGTTACAGCTGCCAAGGTTGGCATGTATAATCCTGCTACCGAGCACTCTCTGATTCTACTCCTGACTGGGTCATAGATATCTGAATAGCCTCAATGCGAATATTGTTGAAGGATATCTAAGAAGGTGGGTAGTGTAAACTGCTTGGAATTGATCGTGTGTTCAATCGTTCGCACTAACACATGCAGGGCAATTTCCGTGCATCTTTCCTAGAGATATGCGTGTTAAGATCTCGATGCTTGTGGGACTTCAAATCGTTGCCTGATATGATGATCTAGAATGCGCTTCAGAGCCTTTAGCAAGAACGATAAGAGACTGAAAGAGACTAAAAGGGACATAGTTGAGTAGAAGACCGCTTTTGAAAATCTTCGCTTGGTTTCTTTGATGGCCTTCTTGTAGGCAGTCCTTGTAGGGCTGTCAGTTTTTATTGGTAAAGCAAATATTGAAGATCGACTTAGTCTTATACTCCTGAGTTTGCTAAGGTCTTTGCTCTACCACGAAGGGTGCACTTTTTTGCTTCGAATTATTGGGCGAAAGGCCTTCAGAGCCACGTTCATTGATTTCTCGAACGTTTCATTATTCTTGTCCAATTCTTCAGTCGAAGTTATCTCAATATTGCGTAATTTGCCTAATTTTTACTGGAGGATACTGCCGAATTTTATTCAGATTTTTCGATAACTTTTGATCGGCTCCGTCTGGAGGTTCAGATCAAACCTTATATACTTTTGGACATCGGACACTATACAGCTATCAACCCTAAACTATCACTAGGGATCATGGTAATATCGATTACCTGTTCCCAACCATTGAACCTTTCCTAACTAGGAAAGGTGAAGGTTGGAGTATTACTAAGGTTACACATACTGAATTTACTACTAATAATAAAATCAAAAAGAGACTCACCCCGTACATTATCCTCAGAGCTACCCCAGAGGGAAATTGTCAAAGTCTACACTCACACATTTCACATTTTTTATATAATTTGAGTTCTTTAAAGATCAAAGTTAGTTATGTAGCTTGATTTGTTCAAATGTTATAAGGTTGGAATCACTTCGCGTTCACCTTGAAACGCTACGAAACGGCCCATACGATTTTTTACTCGTAGCTAACCTAGAAATTGCCACTTAAAGTATTCGTCACACCCTGTATAACAAATTCGTTTCGTATTGTACCATAAATTAGAAGCATTTGTTGAAGTCGAGGAGAAATAAGGATTACCAATCGCCTTTAAGAGAATGGAAGAGTCATGCAGAAGATGAGGATAACGAAATTAATTATTATTTCCATTTTTAATTATATTTCCTCCTTTGTGTTTTGATTTCCGTATTGTCAACGGAATTTAGTCGAACAGAATTTACCGCCACTGTAATGGGTCTATGTGCTTCTGTTTTACATTTAAATGCAGGTGAAAGCGCTACGCTGAGGTTTTCTCTGCATTTTCTGTGCAGATATTTCCCTGAATCTGTCGGTTTGTGCTTTTATTTAAATTTCTGTCAATCCGATTGAAGGTGGCATGTATAGATACGGGTACATGATGTGTCTGCTGATTCAGTTGTGCCTAAGAAATACCATCTCCATCAGTGCTCGATGGGATATTGCAATGTAGTGTGATAGAGATTTAAAGCGCAGTTGGATGATGGAAATCTTACGAATGTGTACTTCGATGTGTTCAGTGTTCCATTAGAATACTGTCCGCGTCCATAAGTAGTTGCCATTCTTCGGTATTCTATTCGGCTTCCCATCACGCACATACTCACTCGTTTCAGGAATTTCCGGTAGGTACTATAAAATTCTGCCTTTTATCTGTGATGAGCGTTTTAACATTTTCCGTTTTCTTTGTATTGTTTTTCTCGTCTCTGTTGCATTTTCTAATATTTTCTTTTTTGCGATTGTCAGAGTCTTAAAAAGTGCGGCCTGTGTTTAGGGGAAGGATAAGCACAATTTTTAAACATTATAATTTATACAATTATCCTACAGAAGTTTTCATTTATACAGGGTGCGTTTTTTGTTGCAATTTGAATGTGTTTCGTCGCCATTTTGTTTTTATTTGACAGTTCGCATTAGAACAGCAACAGCATTATAAGTCTGCACACTAGAATGCCTAAAAAGAAAATATAGAAGAACCGAGATCTATATGATCTCCGACAGTCAGGACGCTCTGCTAGCGCTTAAAGGCCCGGTTTTCAATTCAAAAACAATGCGGAGCTGCTACTGCCACCTAAATGAACTGGCAAAAACCAACAAGGTCAACCTGATGTGGTCCCCAGGTCATTCAGGCTTTTATGGGAACGAGACAGCAGACCTCAACGCAAGAGCAGGCGCGGAAGAGACCTTCACTGGCCCCGAGCCAAGCATTGCCTTCAGCAAGAGCCACCTCAAAAATGAGATAAAAGAGTGGGCAAATAACGCCATCGAGGCTGAATGGGAATCATCAACTACGATGAAACAAACCAAAAAGCTTCTCAAATACAACATTAAAAATATAAACAAAGCAATCAAGTTAAACCGACAAACACACTGAGATCCTTTGTCTGGTACATGACGGGACATGGTCCATATAAGGGCCACTTAACAAAAATGGGGAAATCTCAAACAGATCGCTGCCGCGTTTGCGGCGAGGCAGAGGAGACGCCAGAACACATACTTTTTATATGTGATGCCCTCACCCGAAAAAGACTTCGATACCTCAAGGCTCACACAGTTCTATGGCAGAATGCCAGACCTATTGACCTGGCAGATATATTGGCATTTATTAGAGGACTAAGACACCACATAATGTGGTAGACATCTGGGACGCACAATAGACCTTAAGGTCGGAGTGCACAAGGCTTTTCAGCCCCACCAACAATAACATAACATAAAATATAAGGGCCATTTCTGAAATCACGCGTTTGACGCGTGTGGCGCGTGTGATCCGTAAAAAAACAGGTTAATCTTTGGAGTAGCCACCAATTCAAAAACAGATAATATGGCGGTTATTACCAATGCGTGTGGTGCTGTATACATACGAGTTTGCACCCTTGAGCTTGAGGTACCCGACAAGTTTTTCTTCAATTACTGGTTTTCAAACTGTGCATGAGCTGGAATTCTATTTTGAACTACGATAGTTCAGTGAACGCATATTCACATTTGCCAGGAAAATATATATTTTCACAGTTTCATTGATATTTTTTGATTTCGATCATAAAGGACGGAAAAAGATACTTGGCTAGAGAGAGAAAAAGATCGGGAACTAAGCTATATTCGTTGTTAGGATAGTGGGACTCTTTTGGTGGTACGTTGAGGGTGTTTTATGGTAATTTGGGGTTTTTTGGAGGGTCTTTTGGAGGGTCTTTTCGAGGTCTTTTGGGGTCGATTGGAGGCATTTTAAGAATCTCTTGGAGGTCTTTAAAGGATCTTTTGAGCATCTTGTGTGGGTCTTTTGATGGTCTCCTGAGAGTTGTTCAGGGGTCTATAAAGTGGTTCCTTTGCGGTCTTTTAAGGATTTCTTAGTGGTCTCTTGGGTGTCTTTCAAGGGTCCTCTAGGGGTCTTTGGGAGGCAAAATCTTTTAGGGTCTTGGGTTTGCACATTGACACAGAACACTACAAGAATAGTTTATCAACAAAAAATATAGATGGGAAATTTTATTTTCGTAGCTATTTATATATCTGTTAATATAAATCTTGCATCTAATGATGGAATATCATTAAATAGCTTTGAAGTTTTTGGACTGATGCAGTACGTAACTGGACAGTAGCTACCATAAGGTGATAATCCCCTACGATACCCATGTCGGCTCCTCGTCTGTTTCGGACGGACGTCTAAAAGACAGCTCCTAAGACTGTTGAGTTTTAGGAGCTGTCTTTGAACTGGACTGCCACAGCTGACACCCAGCTGACTTTGCGGCAGTTCTTATGCTCAAACATGGTGCCTCCTATGACAAGGTAGTTGGTGTTGCAAAAATCGACAAATCTTTTTTACCATTGTCATTTCGTTCGCCAAAGCCGTGCTTCCCAATTACATGTCTGAGTCCTTCATTGCCTACCTTAGCATTCAAGTCCGCCATCACGATGACGATATCTCCGTTCGGCGTTGCGTTGTATACAGCGCTTAGCTGATTGTAGAAGTTGTCCTTTTCATACTCAGTCGAGGGTTTCGTTGGAGCGGCGTAACACTGTATGATTGTGACGCGTCGTACTCTAGTCCGAAATCTGGCCGATAAGATCCTATCACCATGTGGGTGCCAGGCAATTAGGCATCTGCTTGCTGTTGCCGTTACCAGTAGACCCACTCCAGAAACACGGGGACTGCCGGAGGGTTTGCCGGAGTAGAGTAGCAGAGTGTTACACGTTGGGGATTGGTACTCTCCCACGTCGAACCATCTTACTTTACTAACTCCCAAATTATATCGAAGAAACTCACGTTTCAGTTGAAGAAATCTGGCATTCTCTCCCTGAGTCAAGGAGCGTCCTCATATTCCAGAAACCAATCTTAGTCCGGGTACAATAGCCAAAAGTAGTCATTATTCGATCATTACTTATTCGAGGCGTTGTGTCGGTTTCAGTACCGGGGATTTTTCGGCTTTGTAGACTAGAAACGCTAGACTGTTCGCACTTGCAATTTTAGCCTACATATATAAGAATTAATACACATAGTTGCCCGGGGACCACTACTAGGAGGTAAAGCTACTGGCTCAAACCAAATTTTGATAAGTCAGTAGTTTCCCGATCAATCGCAATGCAGATCCCAAAAAAACCATTGCAAACATTATCTCATCCGTAGCTAGCATTTTTAAAAAAGTGGAAAAGGAACCTTTTGCTTCTAACCCACCCATAAATTGTCCCGTTTCCCGGGCTTTGTCTTACAAAATATCAACTTAATTCTAAGAAATTCTTTTGAGTGTATAACTAAGCCAATATAGCAGGAACCAATGTCCATTTATTGCCTATTGGTAATTAGTTTCTGTAGTTTCTTAAATGCTCTCATGAAATACGTTATTTATTTCCTCTGCTCCTCGTACGAGAATATCCTGTGTGTCAGCCATCAAATTAGTCCACTTGGATCTCTTCGAATCGATGCGCCAATTAGAGGGACTATCGCTTTTATTGTTATGGCTGTTGGGATAATTTTGGTGTTCCGTTCAACTAAATGTAGGCAGTAAATTTGAAGGGGCCTTTCTTCGCATTTGTATTGCTAGATTGCCTAACGTACTCGTATTCCAAAGTAGATGACAACCATTACTACACACATACGCTTTTCATTCGCATTTTAAATATTCTCCATACACACACAATCGTACTTTTGTTCTTCCTTGGTACTTCCGGCTTCCCATATACAGGACAATGCGAGTAAAACAAAAACAACAACAACAGTAGAACGCGCACAACAATGAACATTTTGTTTCCTTCCAAACCTAAGTACTCACATTCACATATATATTACTATGTACATACGTCGACATTCATCTGTGGACAGAGCATTTTACCAATCACAAGAATAACGTTCGTACTTAGGCTATATGTGCAACGAACAACAACAACAACAACCAACATCCTCTGTGTATATCCAACAAAACAACATGCATTCATACAATTCATTCGAGTGTACCATATGCGAGATTCGAGATTTGTGAAATGTGAAGTTGATGTTTTCGGAAAAGTGTGACCTGAATTTTTTTCCTCCAGTGGAGTAGATTGAAGTGGCGTTCAAAGATGTGTGTGGCTAAGTGAAAGCGGAGCAGTGGAGAGTGCATTTTTATGGCACAGCATCACGCTTGTCAGTAGTAACGCATTTTAACGGTAAGTAGGAGGATATGAGGATATGAATTTTTTCGTCTTAAATTTATATATATCTCTATATTGTATACATTCCGGGATTCATTTGGATACGTTCTAAAGCGTAGATTGATTTAAGTAAAAAGTTTCATAAAATTCAAAATAAAACCGAGTGACGTTATTCTTTTTTAAAGTAAACCAAATTTCTAGTTCCAGAAAAATGCATCCTTTTCTACCAAATCTTTAATCTTCTACATGGATGTATAATACCGTTTTGTACGGAAAATTACTGGAATTCGGTATTTCTTAAAGCTTTTGGGCTTATCTCATTTAATGGAATAAGTTTTCGCGAAAAATCTCTGCACTGGTATCGATTTCCAGCCGAAGTCAGCCAGTTTCCTATTCCTAAACTGTAGGCGTCATCCGAAAATTGAACCCCAGAAAAACACCAAAAATCATTTTCACAGTCTCACCTCTACGATTGTCTAACAAACGGCCAAGAGTAAGAACTGTCTCGGAAAACTTCTCAATTCGCCTTTCAGATATGGTATAGGGCTCTTCCAATTGTGAGCAAAAATAAAACATGCACAGCACGAATGGTCCCGAGAAACTGGTTCTGGACCACAACGGTCTGTCACTAGAATTGTAGAACTTTATAAAACCACTAGCCAAAATGCCCATCCTTGATCGGAAGCCCCCACCTTATTGCCTCCCCAACAATGTCACCACCACACTACCATTCAACTAACTTACCACTAGTTGATCACAAAACTGTTCCCAATAACCTCTCCGGAGAAAAAATGGTGAAAACCGGAATAAAATCGGTCCATATGTTTTCACGAGGAGCTGAAATAACAGGAATTGCCCGGGTGCCCTCACCTCACTGTCATCTACTGGAAAACTTTTGTGTTAAGAACATTTACCGCATACTCAAAACAAACACGCTGGGAAAGTTGCAGCTCAATGGAATGGATAGTTTCTGTGTTTTGCGATTGGGCATCGCACAGAAATGCAAAAATAGATTTTTATATATATAATTGTCGGCATACCAAATAAACAGACTACCCAACCAGCACCTATAAGGCACTTCAACCTCCAGCAATGGGATGGACTGGACAGCGTCATCTTCAATTTGGTGATCCGAGAGAACTCGCCCGAAATGCAGGGAGAGTAAGTCCTGGGGCTGAGATGTCGGGCGTAGAAGAGAAATGGACACGCCTTAAAAATACTATTATAAGTACTGCTGACTCCATCTTAGGCAGTATTCGTAGAGATTGGAACGACTGTTTCGACGACGAATGTAAGCTGGCGATTGAACGTAAGAATGTTGCGTACCGAGCAATGCAACAATCTCATATAACGCGGACACCCGAATATGAATATAAAGAACTTAGAAGACATAAAAAAAACAGTTCACCGGCAAAAGAAAGCAGCCTGCGAAAAGAATCTCTTCCGTTAACCAGAACAGTACAGAGAGCAAGGACCGCACCAGGCGCTGAAGTTCTTCCAAAGAGTCCGCGGTATGTTCCACATACATAACAAGCAGCAATTATCGTGGTATAACGAAGGTGAGTACCGCGTATAAGATTTTCTCCTCCATTCTTCAAGACAGAATAGCCCCATACGTTAAAGTCATAATTGATCCATACCAGTTTGGCTTCATCCCAGGCAAAAGAACAGCCTATGATAGCAAAGCTAGAGTAGAACTTTATAAAGCCATGGGCGAATTCGGCACCCCAAATAAACTGATAGGACTATGAAGCGGTTGACCATGACCAATGCTATAAGCCAAATAAAGATATCCGGATCACAGTCAAGCCCATTCAACATTTATAAGGGGCTCCGACAAGAGGAAGGGGCCTGTGTCCTCTTCAACCTGACAGTGACGCAATGGCGAGAGGAAGAATCCATATCAATACTATCCATACTAATAAATGTGAAAGTAACGCTGTCTGTCTGTTACCTTTCCACGGGGATTATTATGGAATCCTGGAAAATTGAAAAATTCTGGAACAATTTTAAAAATTCCGTTTTCCATGGGATTTATGTGTGCACTCGTAACCATAACTCATGATTCAAACACGTTATAGGCTACAATTTTGGTTCAGTGACGGGTGGGTGGGGGTTAGGCTCAAAAGTGTGCGGTGGTTTCAGTGAAGGAGTGGTCAGTTTGGGTGGGTCAGTAGTGTGTGAGGGACAACCAGACAACGCCTGTTATTTAAGCTTTTGGTGGGTTTAAACGGTGTTTTGTGAGTGCTGGTCGGCGGGTGCCGGGTAACGGCGGGGTTAACAACTAGTCCTCTATTAGTCAATTCAGATACTGGCTGATGCAGACGACATTGATATCATTGGTAGAACCCAAGAGCTATACAGGAAGCTTTCATCCAGATCGAGCAGGCGGCACGAAATCTTGGGCTGCACATAAATGAGAGCAAAACAAAGTACCAACATTGGTTCCTCAATTCATAAAGTGGAGCGCAAAATTGAAGTAGTGCAATCCTTTAACTATCTCAGGTCAACTGTAGCAGCTGATAACAGCATGGAACCAGAAATACGCGCACGGTTGCTTAAAGCCAACAAAACCTACTATAATCTGCCAAGACTTTTCAAATCCAGGAATTTAACCATAACATCCAAGCTGAAACACGACAGCGAGGCTGGCCAAGCCTACGCTGGAAAGATGGCGTAGACCAGGACGCCCAGAGTTTAGGGATGCCAAACTGGATAACATCGGCTCGAAATTGGGACCGGTGGAGAGATTTTTTGCGGGAGGCCAGGACCGGACACCGGTTGTAGAGCCAAATATGATGATGATGATGGTCAGCTTCGAGTAGCTGGTGTGCAGCTCGAGCTCTATACAGTGAGCGTACGTTCCATGAGTAAATTCTTACCGTTTTCATTACCGTAGTCGTCGTCGTTCATCATTGTATCCGAGGCTGAGTTGGTGTCCCGTATTAAAGTTTTTTTACGGGCGAGGTTATTGGCCTCGCGCCAACCTTATTTTGAAGAGACCAGCCCGATTATTTAGCTTTTCCTGTATTAGAGGAGAATTACCAGCAGCCACCATGTGTAGGTTTGATCGCGCTGCCACCAGTCAGAGATAGTTACGACCACCTGCAATTCTGAAGAATTCTGTAATATTGGCATTTGATTCAATGGACCTGCAACCAATTCTTCCGTTTCAATTTTTTTGATAGTAGATCTCGATCTGAAATTATTAATCTACGTGTATGGCTGCAGATCTTTATACGTATAAACAGGCCCCTAGTTTGTATTATTCAATTTAATGTCAATTTTCTTACAATTAAGATATTTCTCAATGACATTTAAAAGTGTTGCTCCCATTGGGGTTTGTGTCTCTGTTAAAAACTCACATTTTGGTTTGTATCTCTTTTAATTTCTTCAATAATCGTTTTATGGTTTGTGTCTCCATTAAAAACCACAGTTTTAGAACCACTTTGTGCGTCTTTAGAGGATATATATATGTATGGAACAGATAATTTATTTGTTTGTGTGTGTGTTTGTGACTAACTAACTCTTGGACGCTCTGACCAATTTCAACTAAACTAACCACTTGATGGTTGGGTTGGGTGGTTACACGTTTTTCTGTGGGGGTAACAGTCGATATTATTATGGAAGCAATAGTTTTCGATATCGCCTTGATTAATAGTACTGGATAGAATATTACTGGAATGGTGCTGGTTGATAGGGTGTTGTTGAAGGTGAGCTGAGATGAATAGTGTTGGTAGGACATCTCCAGGGTGGGTTATTCGTTGGGAGGGTAGGATGTGACCGATATTAATGTAGTTTTTAGAGTCGCTGAGGTGAACAGGCATGGTAAGACACTTCTAGGCTCCATTGGTGAGGGAGGGTGGCCGATATTAGTGTTAATTCTATAGTTGTTGGGGTCTCTGATATAAATAATGATGGTAGTACCGGGAAGGGAGTCGATAAAAGAGGTGAGAACGATATTAGTGTTAATTTTTAAAAGCCTGCAACACCGGAAACTCAAGTAGTACTACAATAATATCGGTCCCCTTCCGACCTCCTGCCAACACTATTCATCTCAGCGATCTTGAAAACTATGCGGATTTAACACAATATCGACCAACCCATCAGCCCCTGTGTTTGATTCCAGATAATTTGTAATAAATGTGTACCATTGCTCCAGGCATTCCAGGGTTATGGAGGCCCAAATATACATTACATACTACATACGTATATGTACACAGATTAAGATTTAGCAAATTATCAATTATTATAAGAATTGTCTTGATTTAATGCGTTGGGTCCTTTTGTTTGATGTTTTTCGTCGGCTAAGATCAGTTCGAGCAATCATTACTCACTTGACATCAAGTGCGCTCATAATTACTCGAAAGGCACAAAAATACAACAAAAAAATTTCTTCCTTTCACATTTACAGTCACATTCACTTCTGCAATCATTACCTACGTGAAGTGAAGAATTGAAAAAATTCATTAAAACTCTTCCCATTAAGGACTTAAAAGCAGAGCAAAAAAAAAAAGGAAGCTACGACAACAATCCTCGCAACCTCGCAGCAGTTGTCTAGCGGTCCAATTTATCTTTCTGGTATTAACCGTGACCGTGTGTGTACTTAAAAGTTCTCAAGGCAATCACGAGAAAAGGGACAATCCTAATTGAAAAAGGCCAAACATCAGCTCCAGTGCCTCATCAGTGAAGATGGGTAAAAAATCAATTCCATCATTACCAGGGTCAGGATACGCTCGCTCTATTAAAGAGCGTAGAGTAATTATTACCATTATGCGTCGCCATGATTGCCATCACCATCAGTGCCATAGATCACAATCATTAACTTTTCCTTTACGAAATAATAACTTCCGCCAATTAGACATAGCAGGCTGTGTTTTGTGCCCTGTGTCACTTTGTGCCGAGCGGAAGGAACGAGAAGTTCCCGATGAGCTGTGGGCGTTCAAAAAATTTCTATGAACTGTGGACGTTAAATTGCATAGCACAGGACAGCACGGTACAGCGCAGTCAGGTTGCCATAAAAAAGTCGTCCAACTACTACAACATGCTATATACGTACAAATACATTTCCTGTGATAGCGCGCGACTCTAACTGGACATGGACACTATTCCCTCTTTGCAGATGTTACATCTCTTAGCGTCGGCCGCTTGGTGCAGCGAGATAACGCGGCGACTACTTGGCTGCTTATGAAAAATGTCTCCTTAGGTGATCATTATTCATTAAAATAAGAAAACTACTTAAAGGCTGGTGCTTATGATGGTGTTGGTGTTGGCGTTAGTGTTGCTTCTGGTGTACTTATGTATGCCCTCTGCGACACAAAGCTAAAGTGTAAAATTCCCATCCTATCCCACACGACTGTTGACTTTCGTTGTTGTATGGCTATGCCATTAATGGGTGGTTGGGTCTTCGATGTTGTGCACGCTTGGTCCCCTTTGGCCACGGAAGAGCACAGAGCACAGAGCACAGCCAACACAAGTAAGAAATAGTAGGATAACTAATGCTGATACGGATGCTGAACTAAGCTAACTTTTGTTGCTGACTCGGCTGATGCTGATTGTGCCATATATGCTGCTTCCTTCATGACGACGATGATGATGATAATGATGTTGATGATGATAAAGCCTAGCTGGCTATTGCTCTGTCTGGCTTTAGCTACCGCTACAATGCATTTACTTATACAGTAGGTGGTGCACATTTACTCTGTGTATTACCATCTCACACATGCTTGCGAATCGCAGCTTGAATAAAAAATTAAGAAAAATGAACTCAAAGCAAAGCCAACCAGCGCAAATATCCACCTGTGGGCTTAAGTGTTCAGTAGGTAGGTAGTTGCACTCGAGAGCTATTCTTCTCGAGTGCACTGCTTATTCCATTTTACGCCCAGAAGGATGATAATGTCACATATGAGTGTAAGTGTGAGTACTCGAGAGTAATTTCTATTTTTTTTTTGACATTTAAATGAAGCAGCAAAAAATCGTTAGCGTCACCATTACACAACCCGGTTGCAGGGTGTTTTGCATAAATACAATGGGTATTTTTTACGTTCGCCAAATAATGGTGAAGGTGCATAGGGGTTGGATTATTGTCACTTTTGATATTTTTAGGCATAAATTTAGAGTTTCAAGAGTTAGATCAAGCCGGTGCTAATTTTAGATGTCAGGTACTAAGTGTTCAGATTAAGTATTAAGTCACTAAAGAACAACCAGTCGGTAGGACTATATGGTATACCCGCAGAGCTTATGCGTGCCGCTCCAACGACATCAGCAGAGCTTTTATATCCTCTTGTAGAGAGAGCTTGGGAGGTAGAAAGTTTCCCCGACGAGTGGAAGAAGGGAATGATTGTCAAGCTCCCTAAAAAAGGTAGTCTTTTGGAGTGCGAAAACTGGAGAGGCATTTGCGTTCTCCCTGCAGTTGCAAAGGTAATAGCCAAAGTATAGTACTTATGCAAATTAAGGAACATCTGGAAGATAAACTCGATGCCGAACAAGCAGGTTTCCGCACTGGATCCTCCCGTGTAGACCACATCAATACCCTGCGGATCGTTATTGAACAGTGCGTTGAATTCCGGTCACCACTGCACCACTGCTGTTCATCGATTTTGAGAAGGCAGGCAGACAGTGTCAACAGACAGTTTATCTGGCTCGCATTGCGCATGAGAGGTGTACCCGATAAACTAATAGCTATTATTAAAGCAACCTATGATGGCGCTCTCTTGTTGGCTCCGTGGCTCAGTGGTAATGCACATGGCTGCTGCGCAGGAGGTTCAGGTTCGAATCCCAGCAACACCCAAAGAATTTTTCACGGTGTCCCACCTCTCTCGAATGGGTGACAAACGTTCCGAGAGTAATACCAATACCTTGTCATGGAAAGCTTCTCAATTCGCCGTTCGGATCCGGCCTTAAATTGTAGGTCCCTTCCATTTGTGTCCAAAAAATTAACATGTGCAGCACAAAAATGGTCGCGAGAAGTTAGGCCTTGGACCGCAATGGTCTGCCGCGCCAAATATTATTATTATAATGGCTCTAAATGTCATATGCTGCAAAGAGAAAAACTGTAAGAGGAATTCGATAAGTGGGATGCGACAAGGTTGCATTCTATCGCCGATATTTTTTTTGTTGGTGATTGGCGATGTACTTCGCGCAGCCTTATCTACTGGAAACGGAGGAATTCGTTGGACTCTTTCATCTCAACTCAAATATCTGGACTACGCTGACGACGTTTGTTTACTCTCGCACAGGATTATGGAGCTGCACCAAATGACAACATATGTGGAAAGGGAGTCAAATGTTGCGGGTCTGAAGATTAATGCTGCCAAAACTAAAATCATCAACCTCGGCACTAACTCAGTAAATCAAGTTAACATTGCTGGACAGCCGGTAGAGAGAGTAGAGAGTTTCCAATATCTCGACCGAAGGTGGAACCGAACAAGACATTTTCAGCCGAATCGGGAAAGCAAAATCAGTGTTTGGAATGATGTCCATGATATGGCAAAGCAATGCGATCAGCTTAAATGCCAAGCTGTGACTGTTCCGTTCAAATGTTGAGTCTGTGCTGTTGTATGGGTGCAGCACTTGAAAGGTGACCGCTACTATCACAAAAAGATTACAAAAAGATCCTTGAATTCAACCGCAATACTTGTGCCACTCTAAGTCCTCATCAGTTCACCCACAGGCCCATCTTCGAACGTACAGTTAAGTTCGTTCTTCAGCCGCTCAACTCGTATGTGGAATGCTCTGCCAAGCTCTGTCTTTGCACAACACTATCATCCACATGCATTCAAAACACAAGCTCATAGACATCTCCTCTTTTCTCCTCCTTTTCCATAATGCCCATGCTGTGCTAAGCATATGGCCTTTTCTAATTTTTTTTGGCTTTAATATAATATATAATATAATATAAGGGTTTATATTCGGACAAATCCGTTTGGCCGTTCTCAAGTGATGCGGTTACCAATGAACATATATAGATTCCTCGAACTTAAACTTGGTCCTTGTGAAACTTTTTAATATGAATTATAAAAAGAGCATGTAACTTTTTGCTAAATCTCGTTATTTAGTTTTATTGACTTTTCTTCTCTATGTTTGCTGAATATAGTAAAGTCTTAAGTCACTGAAAATTTGTAACAATCATTTTGCGTCTAATATCACCCTGTAGTTAGTAATTTTTGTGGCAAGACCATAATTTGCACAACAGCAAGGATGTACAGCAAACAGAACAAAAAACAAAAAGAAGGAAAACATCGAATAAAGTTGAAGGATCGCATTGAGGAGGAGGAAAATTGCCAGAAGCATCTCATGTAACGTCACACTCATTATTTTCATTATTTTTGTAAATAACATTAAATAATGTAAAGCATAGAAATATGTCAAAGAAATGGAAACCCCAAAAGACACAAATGAGAAATGTGTGTTAGACTGGAAAGGACTTTTATGAATCTCCCTCCCATTCAGAAATTTAAAGAGTCATATAATATAAGAGTAGTTGGAGCAAAACAAACTGCAATTCATCAGCTAAGATGAGGTTGTATATATGCTCGTATACATATACTAGCTGTATGATGATGTATATATGTATGCATATACTAGCTGTTCCCGGATGCTTAACTACCCGCACACGTGAACCACAGCATCGTGGTAGCTTATATTAATACATTTTTACATTTTTTATAGCCTTTAATTAAGAAATGCAACTAAAACTACTTCACAACACGGTTTGTGTAGAATAAAATAATTAACTAAAAAAATAAGTACGAAAATCCATCCCTCGAATCGTGATTTATGGTCGCCAATTCATACAAAAATCCTATGGAAAAAAAGATTTGGACCGACCGGGTCCAAAATAAACATAACCTTTTCGGAGCACTAAACGAACTTATTGCTTGGATAGGGGTTGCGCGATTACATACAAACGCACAATCATTTTTATATATTCGTATAAAGATATCATCATCACCATCAAATTTGGCTCTACAACCGGTGTCCGGTCCTGGCCTCCCGCAAAAAATCTCTCTAGCGATCCCGATTTGAGGAGCCAATGACATCCAGTTTGGCATCTCTTAACTCTGGGCATTCTGATCTACGCTATCCTTCCAGCGTAGGCTTGGTCGGCATCGCTGTCGTGTTCCATAAATCCTACCGCATAGGACTTTCCGAGCAGGATCATCTTCGCTCATGCAAGCTAGTTGTCCTGCCCACCGGAGCCTATTGAGCCTAACGCTCGTATAACTCATCATTATAGAGTCTCCGGAATCGTCCTTCCTCACATACGTGGCAAACAATTTTCCGTAAGACTTTTCTATCGAACGCGGCTAAGAGGTCAGAATGCTTTTTGCTAAGCACCCAAGTCATGGATCCATATGTAAGTACTGGTATGACCATTGTCTTATATACCAGCAGCTTAGATGTTATGGTTAAGTTCCTGGATTTAAAGAACCTTGACCGTGCAACCGTGCGCGTATTTCTAGTTCCATGCTATTATCGCCTGCTACAGAGATAGTTTTAAGGATTGCACTACTTCAAATTCGCGCTCTATTATTTTAATTGCAGGACCAATGTTGCTACTTTTCTTTTACTCTCATTTATGTGTAGTTCCAGAGTACGTGCCGCCTGCTCGATCTGGATGAAAGCTTCCTGTACAGCTCTTGTGTTTCTACCAACGATGTCAATAGTTGAATAGCTTGATGATGACGCAAGCCAGTCGAGCCCGTTATAGATGTTGAATGGGCTTTATAGTGATCCGGATATTTTAACTTGACTTATAACATTGATCATGGTCAACTTACATAGTCTTGTCGGTTTATTTGGAATACCGAATTCTCTCATGGCTTTATAAAGTTCTACTCTGGCTATGCTATTACAGGCGGCTTTAAAGTCTATAAAAAGATGGTGTAGCGAGTTTTTAAACTCTAGACATTTTTCTACCACCTGAGTGTGTAAATCTGGTCAGTTGTTGATTCTCCTGGGAGGAAGTGAACCAATGATGACTTTAGCGTTTAGTGCTATCCTGTCTTGAATGATAGACAAGAAAATCTTACACTCGGTACTCAACAACCTTATACCACGATAATTGCTGCAGGTTGTGATATCCTTATGTATGGGGCACAGGATGCCTCTTCTCCAGTCTTCTGGCATCGCTTTTTCCTCCCATACTGGCACTATTACTTCATGAATTGCTTGGTGTATTGCGGGGCCCTCTTATTTTAATCAGCTCCGCTGGGATACCATCAGATCCCGGGGTAATTGGGTAACTGAAGTAAGGGAAGAGTTGTTCTGCTCGTGTATTTAATTCAGATGAGTAACGTTAACACTTATCACTTCACTTCAGTAGCTCAGCTTAAGTGAAGAGTCGCTCAATTAACTGAAGTGAAGATTTGTACTCTTTTCGTAAATATATCGAATCCAGCGCCAAAAGTTAAGTAGGCTTTATATAAATACAGTAAAACAGACAACGGGAATTATATTATTAGCTGATTTATGTCACTTAATCACAATCACTAGAGCACAACAATTGTTATTAAATTACTTCACAGTTTTTTTGTAACTTCTGAAGAGTCATCATATCGTAATCATCTTTACAAAATATTGTGTGACAGTTGATTAAACCAGTGTTGGACACGCGATGACGCGTAGGCATAGTAGAGGCCTTAGCACCCACAAGGAGATATAGGACATAAGAAGAAGAAGTGTTGGACAAGAGTTCGATTTTTTTTTATTAACGATCGAAAAAATTGTTACGACTGAAATGAAATCGGGTCATCTATATTTTAATTTGCCAGTTTGTTTCTCTTATTGTTATGATCAACCAACACATATCTTCTTGGCATCTTTTCTTTCTCATCTCTTAATCCAGCATCTTGGAAGCAAGACTCTGGTAATAAATTACGGGATAAACAACGCAACGAACAGAAAAGCAGTACCAGAGTAGCACATAATCGACCGACTGACCTACTCAAACCAACTAACCAGAAACAAAACACTGAAAACAACAAGCAAGTCCTTGCTTTACTGGCTGCTGGCTGACTTGAATGGCATATCCTTTGGAATTCCATGTGAAAATATGTGCCTGTCCTGCTTGTTATGCGTTGTTATTTTCTCTTCACATCTCTAGCTAGCAAGTCGGAGGAGGCAGTTGGGCGACGTTAAGAATTTTAGAAATGTTTCTCTTTCTGTATACTGATTGGAGCAGTCCATCTATCCGTACACACGCCTTATACGTGTTGTTACCAAATAATAATGAGAAATGACGATAGCAAAAGTCGTACTCGACTATAAACAGGACTTAGAAGGAACTATAAGAGCAGAGTGTAGGTATGTGCTTTGCCGTGAACATGGCAGAGGCAATGAAACATTATCCTGGAAAAGTGCATAAGGAGAAGAAGTTGGTAATGTGCCAAAATGGCTTGTTTCGGTGGAATTGGCATCGATTCAGGATTGATTGGCGTAAGTGGAAATAAAGAGCAAGTGTGGTAAGCCAAAACCCAAACTACATGTAGTTTGTGCAACAACACAATTATAATAATGGAAACTTGGGAACAGGATTAATAGAAACATTTAATTATCGTTCAGACTTTAGGGAAGCTAAACCATACAGAAGGACTGTGAGGTAAATATGAATGCCATTCAAACTTCCAAAACTGTCAGGTAAGTATAATTTTATACAAACTTCCAAAATAAAAGACGATTCTACCATCGTCAGGTCGTATTACTTTACACCCAAAACGGGTCGTATACGTAAAGGGTGTCCCAGATTGAACGTCGAATTAAAATTTTTTTGTTTTGCGATAGGCAGTTCTGGTTTGCTAATAGATGTCACATTTCACAATTGCAATTAGACAATATGGAAAGTTACAATAAAGAAAGTTATGCTAAGACAGTTCGCACACTCGCTTACCGACTCGGCAACTAACATACCCGGCTCCTTTTTTTTTTAGAAAGGACAGAAAGTCCTAGTAATTGGCCTTCCATATTGGGGGCTGCGCGTTGGGTTGACTGGTCTGCTAAGTGTACCGAATAAGTAATCTTTTCGGAAATTTCAAGAAAGCGTGCGGTAAGGTGAGGAATGCATTACCTCTTAATTATTAATGAAGTGGTGTAAGCTCAGCTGTTAGTATCGTCAGGGTGGATGCAAGCGTCACCGAAAACAGGAGAATAATTCTTTGACTGAACATTTAAATAAACATTTCCAGAAGCTCTTTGCTACGAATAATTCTATGAGATTTGCACATTTAACAAAATTCAACGGGCAAATCATCATATTTGGCTCTACAAACGGTATCCGGTCCTGGCCTCTCGCAAAAAGTCTTTCTACTGGTCCCGATTTAGAGCCGATTTCATCCAGTTTTGCATCCCCAAACTCTGGGCCTCCTAGCAAATGTTGTATGGCGTAACTTTCTATTTCTTCTTTCTTTCCTTTACTCCGCGGGGGAGCATAGGGCCTCTACAAACGCCCGCCAACGAACTCGATTTATCGCCTGAGGTTTCAAGAGACGCCACTCGGTCCCCTGGGATCTTGCTTCCTCTTCTATTGTCCTTTTCCATGTCTTGCTAGGACGGCCAACTCGACAGCTTCCTTGTGTGTTCCAGTCGAGCGCTAGTTTCGTAATGTCGTCCGCTGGCTTTCTCAAAGTGTGGCCAATCCAGCTCCATTTTCGTCGTCTGATGGTGATCGTGATTGCTTCCTGCTGTGTTACTCTTCGCAAGTCTTGATTGGTGATAGTGTCCGGCCATCTTATTCTCAGTATCCTCCTTAAGCACATGTTGACGAAAACTTGGAGGCGCGTCGCAATTGACTCTGTGACTTTCCACGTTTCGCAGCCATACAAGAGTACTGAGAGAACGTTAGATACTGGGTAACTTTACTCGATCTTATTCTCCCTTACGCTGATATTTATTTCAGTGTAAAAAATTGGCAACTGTGTAAACACCGTGTCGTGCACGGTTCACAATAAAAAACACAGAGTACAAAGTAAAAGTACATCGAATAAAAACATTTTGACGTCGGGTTGAATAAAAAAACAGACCCTATATTAACTTCGCGTGCCCGTGGCTCGCTGGCTGGCTGGCTGGGTAAAAGAATCTTGTGATCAATTTTTAACCCACTTCCTAAAGACCGATTTTTTGAAAACCTTGCACACATTTGTATCGACGATGACAACACTTTCCATTAAAATTTGGTGTCCCTCAGGCCTCCGGCTCTCATACACATATTTTTCCAAATTTACTCGTTTTTCTTCAAATTTTATACGCATGTGTATCTCCAATGGACAACAGTTTTTGTAAAAATTTGGAAGTGATTGGTTCCCGGGTAGGAGGGCAACCATACCGTGAAAAATACTTTTGGTGTTTTCTGGGATTTGAACTAAGAACCCCCTGTTCAGAAATCCATACACAAACCACTGAGCCACGGCGCCAGCGACATGTTCTGTGTATTAGTGCTGGACATGATCAAAGAAGATGCTCTATGGTCTCTTCCTCCTTCTCGTCCATGCAACCTCTGCGTGTTTCCCTAGAAGGCAGTGTCCTGTCATTATCCCTACAACCGTTCTTAGTTCATGTCTTTGTAGGGAAATAAGCGCAGTTGAGGGCTTCAAGTCCAGTTTCGGTCAGACCGGTCTTGAAATATTGCAAGTGGCGGTGTTTTCCCACCCTATATTTGTTATTGCTTCTGCCTCTTTCCGAAGCTCAAATTTCAGTGTCGCGATAGGACTCCCCACCTCCGCCCTTTCCGGTAGCAGCTGGAGAGTCGTACCACGTCTAGCTAACTCGTCCGCTCTGCAGTTCCCCTCAACATCCGTTTGGCACGGGACCCATATGATCCTTATTTTGAACAGCTCACTCATTTCGTTAAGAGAGGAGTGATAGCTCAACGCCACCTTAGATCACAATGACACCGCCTCCAACGATTTTATGGCCGCCTGACTGTCCACATAAATGATAATCTTCTTTGAGGATAGTACATTATGCTTCAGCCAGCTCAATACCTCTTCAATAGCTATCACCTCAGCCTGGTATACGCTGCAGCGATCAGGTAGACGGACAGAGATACTTACTTTCAGCTTGTCACAGAAGACTCCTGCTCCTACTTTACCGTCTAGCTTAGAGCCATCCGTGAAAAACTGTATTGTTTTGTTGTCGGTTACGGATCCACTCTTCCAGTTTTCTCTGAAGGGTATTGTTGTCAGAAAACCTTTTTGAAAGCATAACATTGATGTTATGTAATCCAGTTTCGTCAGCTCCTGCTTTAGCGATTTAGTTAGGTGGAGTGTCCTTTTTGAAGACTTCTCCACTGATTGACAGCTAACAGTCGCGTAGCTGTAATTGCCGCTTTCTGTTTGCCAAATATATCTAGTGGGATCAAGTGGAGCATAACCTCTAGAGCGCGAGTTGGCGTAGATCTCAGCGCGCCGCTTATAAGCATGCAGGCCGCTCTTTGCACCTTCCCCAATTTACTTATATACGTGGTTTTTTCCATAGTTGGCCACCATACGCTTACCCCATACAGTAGTATTAGTCTCACTAGCGACGTGTAAAGCCAGTGTACCAGCTTTGGTTTCAAACCCCATTTTTTACCAATGGCATTCTTGCACGAGTATAAAGCAATATTAGCTTTAACACATTAAGATAAACAAATGAATTCCTGTAAGACTGAGTAATTGTCGAAGTAATTTGTAGATTGATTTTCTGTACGATGTAATCATCTTGTAAACATTGGCAGCACGTTGTTCTTTACGTAACCGAAGCTAATATCACTAATAGTAATTTTTTCGGTGCATTAACCGGATAATGTTGCTATCAGCAGCTCTTTGGTGAAAACCCATTACAAGGAATGTACTTGTCTGCCAACATCAATGTCTGTCAGTGTTCGCATTAAGTTATCTCCAAAGAGAAAATGCTAGAGATGTCGATACATTTCGAGTTGTAACTTTAATATAAAGAATAGCTATCTGTCCATTAATTGCGGTAATTTTCTTAGATTCTATTTTCCACTAGTTACTAAAGATCCGTAAATAACGTGGCAGCAGAGTAGAAGCAAAGGAGCTATACGGAAATGTGTTTTTCGTTGCTTGCTTTGAAGTTTGACTGGTACCTTCATTAACACGCACGAGAAGAGAATTAGCCCAAGTAAATTCTGCACAAGGATGGATGGCATCTCATTACTCAGAAACGAGAAATAATGTCATAGCCACCCACCACAAAGACAAAGCTAACTGGCTGGCTGGCGTTAGATGCAACCTCACAAAATTATTCCAGGAATTATTTTATACTATCGCACACACACATATACATACACACACAAACTGTTCACATCGCCCAACCCACACGTATAAGTAATTAGGTTTACACCTCGGTGAGCATTGCTCTTAGTATCAAATGGGAATCATTTAAAAAGTGTTCAGTGGCAAGAACTCTCGTACACTGACTGAGATTAATCTGCGGTTGTGAACGAATATTAAGCAGAAATTAAAGCAAAACATATGTAATTTCCTGGCAAGGATGTGCTCCTTTTTATTTTTCTTTGGTATTCGTTGCTTTTGTTCGCAAACGCTCTGTGTGCTTTTAGGAAATATGTGAATTGCATGCCACGAGCATTTCTGGTAGGGCGTGTTTGTGATGGAACTGATGTGTGTAATGCGTCTAAGATTACACTTTTCAGATGGATGGCTTTATGTTCGTCAAAAATCTATTTATTCTAAATGATGCTCTTCTTTCCTACTCTTTTCCTTTACTTGTGTTTGGGCGTCGTGGCCAAGCAGGAGGTTCGAAGTTTGAAGCCCAGAAAAATAACAATAATACTTTTCACATTTTCGATTTTCATTCAAATGGAACATTATCCGCGAAGGGCTGACAAACATCCGACGGTAATGGCTGTCATGAAAATGATTCACTAACTCAATTCACTATTTAGGTTCATTTAATTGATGCGCAAAAATATATCACACACGTCGCCAAACACACCCGATGGGGATCACGGGTTACCACAACCAAGGGCCGTGAGCTTCTAAAAGCAATATAAGAAATGGGTTGTAAATTTATATCGACTTGAAAACCTGGCCAACTGATTTGTCTTACAAAGTCTCCTGACTTACTTGACTTTTTCATTACCAGGCAAATAACCAAAAATTGTATGTTAGTCGAAGAAAGAGCGGACCTCAGCTATGATCATTCTCCATTCTTTTTAACACTATTCGACCACATTGTAACGTGTTTTGCTGGGGTTTCGTTCGCCGGAATACCCCGGGTTCAAATCGTTGCTTGGGCGTGTGACTCCTTCTTGCAAAGGTTGGTGTAGTAAGATGAGCACACCGGACATCTTTTCTATCCGGATACTGGGTACGATAAGAGCATGGAACCAGAAAAACGCGCACGGCTGCTCAAAGCCAACAAAGACTGCTTCAGTCTGTCAACACTCTTCAAATCCAGAAATTGAACCATAACACCCAAGCTGGTGTATAAGATAATGATCATATCAGTACTTACATATGTATCCAAGACTTAGGTGCTTAGTAAAAAGCATTCTGACGTCTTAGTCGCGTTCGAGAGAAAAGTCTTACGGAGAATTGTTGGGCCTGTATGAGAAAAAGTACGAAGTACACCTAGCTCGCATGAGCGAAAAGGATCCTGCTCGTAAAGTCCTTTGCGGTAGCATTTATGGAGCACGATAGCGAGGCCGACTAAACCTTCGCTGGAAGGATGGCATAGACGAAGTCGCTTAGAGTTTAGAGATGCAAAACTGGACGATATCGGCTCGAAATCAGGACCGGTGGAGAGACTTTTTGCGGAAAGCCAGGACCGGACACTGGTTATAGAGCCAAATATGATGATGATGTACTTTTTTTTGCATATCCTTTGAGTCCATGAGCTTGCTATTAGAATGACGATTTTCCCGAATAGTTCCTAGTTATTCAACATTTTTTTCGAGTAAATACTTCAGAAAATGGAGACCTATAAAGAAATTGTCAAAATTGAGGTTTATTTCTTGAGAGGATCTTGAAGGCAAATTAAAAAACCACTGCTCTTTTGTAGCCATAATACGCGTGAATCTTGAGAAGTGGCCCGGTTGCACCTTGATAAATTTTAAAACTTCCAGGGTAACAACGACAATTGGCTGCTGACTACACCTTACTCTGATTGGCTTCCCGTGAATATGTGAAGTGTCATGCCTCCCAAAATAGCACACAATAAGGGAAGAATCGATTTTATCAAAATTGTTGGCTGTTTGACAAAAGTGCAATTTTGTAGGTAGGAATATAGAAAGGTCCAGGTTAGGTTAAGTGGCAAACCGCACCGCACCTGCGAGAGTTTAAATTACCGTTTTAACAATTTTTGGTAATCCAAACCTCTGAAGACTTATTAAGTACTATTTGGATGGTTTTTAAATATAACCTGTAGCGTTCTCCGATAGCTCATTTAAGTCGGCAAAGAATTGTTTGCTCAAAGTGCGGTGTTTGGACCCTGCCAGGTTCGGACATCTGCAGAGGTTTTATACCCAATTTAGCAGCGGCCGTTTACTAGCACTAATAGCCACATCTCTGCTCATTTACTTCCAAGATATTGATATCTACTCGATGGTTTTACCTGTTATTGTAGGAGGAAAATAACTCTCTTGATATGGTGCAGTTAGTCAGACTGTTTTGACGTAGTACTACAGTACTGGGAACTGAGTTAATCGGGTAGCTAACACTTTCCATAGATACAGTGTTCCATAGGGTTCACCTTCCAAGATAGCGAAGCCCTTCTTCGTTAATTAGTCCGCATGCTCGTTACAGTCTGTTACTTTGCACTGGCACTCACGATGGTTATATGCAGTATTTGGATAATCAAAGCTAATTCTGCTTGCCAAAAGTTTACCAAGGTTCATGTTGATTATGGTCGCATGATTGCCTTTGATTGCAATTTGTCTGTCTAAACATATACCAATCCTTCCAATTTGTGCAGGTCTATATCTTAATGCTTTACAAGCGTCCTTTATCGCCTGAAAGATACTAGTCTAGTATGACTATGACAGACTAAGTTCACACATGCACCGAATCCATCATTCTTCATCTTGAATTAGCACATAAGACTGCCTCGTCTACCTTTTCCAGTTTCTTCTATTCAGAACATGAATACTAAACTTGGAGATCACTTTGGGAAGGTAGTAGTCGGGACAGTAGGTATCATACATTCAGGTACTACCTGAAGATTTTCTGAGTCATATTGCACTGCAAGTCACTACGTATTTGATAAATATGTCAGGATTTAGTAGATTTAAGATGCTGTTTAAGGCATCGGAAATGACCGTAGAGCTACTGCGATGCCAGATTTACGATTGTATCAAATCGGTCCAAATGTCAAGAGATTTCTTACTAATCTTATACATTAACTCGTTGTCGTTAAAATTTTTATTTAACTTGACTTTGTATGTGTGTCTCTTTTTTCAACCTCTTTGAGCTCCTTTTCAACAACCTTTTAAGCAACCTAGAAGCCGAAATTTTGTGAGCAGCTAAGTGTCATGAGCCATTTTGAAGATCCCGCGTGTGATGCGTGACACGAATCGCTTGTGGTGCATGTAATACGTGGAACAGTGGGTTCACTGTGAAATATACCCCACCTCAAAAACAGATAATTTCGCGATTGATGAGAAGGCTTCTCCTGTAGGACGATTATGTCGTGGTTGTAACCTGACAGTAAATATCAACATGATCAGTGATTTTTGTAATGCCACAGCCAAGTGTCAAAGACCAAGCACTGCTATTGAAAACCCCTCTATAAATCATCAGGAATCGCTTTATGGGAAACTCACAAAATGAAGATATTCCTTGTCTTCTCCTACCTTTAATCCTTTATACAGGAAATATAAAACTAAACAAATTAATTACATTATTTCGAAAAATTGCAGTCCTATAAGGCTGTTGGAGCTGCAAAAAACCCCCTCAACTCATTTCAACTCGCACGATAAATATTTAAAGCAAACAGGCATTTTACGATGCCACAAACAAATCTGCAGATTGTATCCTCAAAAACTATGAACAGAATCGTTAAAGCTTAATCTAAGCATCCCTCCGGTGGGATCCGTTATCGTTCTCAGTTATGTTGTCCAGTGTTGTGTTGTGCTGTGCTGTGGTTAACTTTAAACAAGCTACTCTACCAACGATCCATTGCCACACACACACACACAATCTCACAATCTGTTTCCCAATGTACAAGCATGCTTTGTGGTTAGACTGGGAGACAGGCAATTCCATGGAAAATTTGTTTATTATCTTGGCTAGGAAGCCAAGTATTCATGGCGTAGATATTTCTAAATGGGTTTATTATTTGCATTTGTACCAATATTCCTGTCAAATTATTATAAATATAACTCCATTACGAAAGTCAAATTTCTGAGTGTGGGAAATTGCAAATTAGTCAACAAACTTTCCCAAGAAGCTGAACATTTTTCTTCAACTGCATCTGTCGTACAGCATTCGTTTCGTATAGCATTCCTTCCAGATTTAAGGAAATTATTATTGATAGAAAAATGTTGGGGTTATACCTCTGTCCGTCTTGGTGTAATTCATGGAGTAACGTTTGGTCAGCATGGATCCAACTTCAGTGAAATAAAAGGACTCGCACAAAGTCCAATTTATTTTAAATTTTGCCTTTTCAATAGAAAATGGAAAATTGTGAATGAGACCATCAAGGAGCAATGGTAAGCAGTCCCTTGCTTGTTGTACGCCTGGTTGCATTTGCCGTTTAAATTAAGTTTATCTCGAAGTGAGTCGAAGGTAAACGCAAGCCATGGATACCGAATTTGCCGTGTGCTCCTACCAGAGTTTACAAGAGGAACAGTGGGATAAACAAGACACATTTTTGTGACAGTCTAACTTTTACCACAGAAAGGGGCGCTATTCTCAGTTACTCGTCAATCAGTCTATCAATCTATCAATCTATCAATCTATCAATCTATCAATCTATCAATCTATCAATCTATCAATCTATCAATCTATCAATCTATCAATCTATCAATCTATCAATCTATCAATCTATCAATCTATCAATCTATCAATCTATCAATCTATCAATCTATCAATCTATCAATCTATCAATCTATCAATCTATCAATCTATCAATCTATCAATCTATCAATCTATCAATCTATCAATCTATCAATCTATCAATCTATCAATCTATCAATCTATCAATCTATCAATCTATCAATCTATCAATCTATCAATCTATCAATTAAAGATTTTCCGTTACATTGAATGTAATAATAAATGTGCTACATCATACAGTTTGCTCCAATGTACATTAATGCAGTTTCATTACTTCGGCTTCCACTGCAAAATTGAGATTCTGCCACAACGATGTGGACATGTTTCGAGAATTTCAGTTACGTTTCTCTTGAGCGCTGCCATTGCTCTGAAGGGGGATATTATTGCTTTCTTTTATAAATTTGTGATCCTGATTTTTTTTTCGACTGCAAACCAAACCAAATACACATGCCTAGCTACAGTCAAAACAAAATACTATATCCTGGATATTTCTATCGAATATAAACAGCAAATAACGGAAGAGCTTAACATCACCCGTAGAAAATGTACTATGGTTATATCATATCATTATAGAGTGACGTTATGTATCCTGTTGCTATTTAACTTAAAATTGGTTGATGTTCAGTTTGTTCGCTCCAGACAGATGTACAAGAAACCAAAGAAGTAGAAGCAGTAGCAGTAGCAGTAGCAACAGCAGCGGATGTCATTCATGTTCAATTTGGATGACATTGATGTTCAAGATGATAATGCGCTGACGACAACATGATTGTGATGTTCCTTATCGTTGTAAACCATTTGTTCGAAGTTAATGTTTGGTGTGCAATATATGAATACGTTATGTGTAGCAATAGAACTCTAATAGCGCCGTCTTCCACATCCACAAACCGAATTTTAATATACATTCGAGGATGAGGTCGTCACTGAAGCAGCCTCTGTTTATGCAACTCCTGAATTAGTGCGAGCGTAAAACATGAACGGTGATTAAAGTGAAAAGAACGAAACAAATCATAAACCAAAATGGAAGGAAACGATAAAAGTAAAAGTAATTTTTTTGGAAATTTAAAGTTCAGCTGTTCTTCTGTCAAACGAGTAGTTTGCGGAGTTGTTTTATAGTTTTTCGTCCTGTACTGTGGTAAAATATTTATGATTAGAACTTACCCATCAGTGAGGTTTTTATTTTTATTTCGTCAGTAGAGTATAGCAACTCATCTAGGTCACTTTTGACCGTCTTTGCTTATAAAGTGTGAGAATTATTGTTAGATCATTTGAACAATTCCAGTATAGCTTTCACATTAAAATTGAATGCCATTGTGAAACATAAAAAGCCCTTGGGTGGAAAAATGGCGATAATGTGACAACGAAAGTTCAAATCGTTCTGAAACGCGAACGCGACAAACGGTTGCCGGCTACCCTTGAGATTACATTATATTCAAAAAATGATTTTGTCATTTCTGCCGCTGGCTAATATACCAAATGAAAAACGTTAACAATTGCCAAGCAGTAATGCTTGAGGACACTACTGTGCACTGAGAGTACAAATTTGAATTTTCATCTCTCTGTATATAGATTACAATTTGGAGGGTATTCTTGTGTTGTCACATTATTTGCCACACTACTGGCATATCAGCTAGGAAATATAAACTGTCCCTGGGTTATAAGAACGAAGAATTATTAACAGAAAGCTACAATTTGTTTATTATAAAGGGGTTTTCAATTGGAACGCCCCTTTTTTCTGATAGAGTTTCTCGGCTATGTTTGAAGTAAGCTGCGGTTTTCTTCACATTTTAGCTTACCATTTAATTGTAAAAAATAAATCGCAAATTATCCAAATTTTTTGTCAAATTTCGTGTTCTTTTTTACTTTACTTGTGCTAACTAAAATCTTCAGTCGTCGTACTCGTCCAGATTACCAATTGTTATCGAAAATCCGCTAAAAATGATTTAAGCCTAATTTCTGTCTCAACGGCTTTGTTACTAAGCAAAATTGAGGCAAGCAGCTGGAAAATATTCACAAAATGTCATTTACTTATAATAATGGGCCTTGTTTTTCGCAACATTTCGGGTTGTGTGCGTGAAACGTTTAGCGTCTGGAATTCGAACGTCGACCCACCCGCGCAGTAGTTCAACGCACTAACTATACTAAAGCCACGTTTTCAAGTTCACAGTTTCCACAGTCAACACATCATTCCTGTTGAAAGGATTTGCAAATTTAAAATTGTAATAACCGTATTTTTTGTTTCTGTGGATTTCTACCCTAGCCCATATTGCAGACAATGCGACCTGAAAGATCTATTAAGTTGTCTTTACTCTAAGAGACGTACCACCTCCATAATGAACGATAGTACTTCCTTAGTAAAAGAATTTCTCAACTCCGCTGTCGAGTATATTTCTTTGTGAAAGATGCGTCTCCTTAACCAAATTAATGCTGGGAATTCACAGAGAATGTGCTTGGATGACTCTTCATCTTCCGAGCAGAACCTACATTCTCTGAGTCTACACCAATTTTGTTAAGGTGATATAGCAAGCCACAATGATCTGTTAGAAAACTCACCAGCTTCCTAATGCTTCCTAATTCATTTGCAAATTCATTGCCTGCAATTCCCTGATGACCAGGGACCCAAACGAGTTTGACTTTGTTGTGTCTGGCAAGGTCTGTGTGTTTTAGATACCTCACAAGGCCTATTGCCTAGTTTGGGGATAAATTTCACATTTATCTGTCTCCAGATAGTAGAAATGTACCCCTAGTTATAGATGGCTTTAAATAAAGCCAGTAAATCATACTCGATAGGATAAGATCGATTTCCTTCTGTAGAATCACTGCCGGGAGCTTTGCAAGGTTTAAAAGAGCCTACTGCCCTGACTACTGATAGACTAATTACCCAAATAGTAAAACAGACCCTTTGGTTAGATGCGTTTGGGTACGTGTATAGTGCACGAGTAGACGAACCTGCGAAATAAACCTTGAGTAGGGTTCTGATTTTATCCTCACGGTCCGACGTGTAGGTGCCATCGGCCTTTTTTAATAAACCTACACAGTTTTTGTCTGATCCTAACTAATGCTTTATGGATTCGTGCCGCTACTGGCATTTCAACAATGTGTTCGCGACATGTTCTCCATGTAGCACGTTTCGATCGACTTAGTTCAGAGTTGTACTATTTAAGGGCGAACCTATATAGCAGAGTTGTGGAGTCTTCTGAGTTTCTTTCTAAGCTTAGCCAGCTGGTCGTTCCACCATGGAACCTTTCATCTACACAAGCTGATTTTAGGGATTTTTTAATAGATGTGACAACCATATCTACTATAGAGAGGATAAGCCCGTCATATAGATTCTAGTCAGTCGACTTTAGATCATATCTAGAAGAAGCATGTGCCAGTTTGCCAGGAAAATCAAACTTGATGTGTTGAAGGTCTGACAGCGAGGTTTCGTCGAACACATGTCATTTTTCAACAAAGTTGGAGATAAATGCACTGGCGAGAGTGAAGACAAGTACCTCTTCGCAAATCGCATTTATGAAGGTAGGTTTGGATGCTTTAATTAGTATATCTACATTACTATTCTAAAAGTCACTCATCCCTTCTATTGATGTGGCAGCAGCCACAGACTTCAGGATGTGCATTTGTATCGCATCCTTAGAGGTACTGGAGGTTTCTGTTCCGGCAGTGCTCTACTAGCTTCTGTACCTCTACGAGTGGAATGATTTCGTTGTCGCCGGAGAAATATGCTGAAGCACACACGATGTTCTGTGTCCCCCTCTCGATCGGAACTTCAATCTAAAGGCCCACCAGATCTTTCGTTATGAATTTTGGAATAGGAAGAAAGTTGATGATCGTGCTGATTAAGCAGGCCGCCCTTGGCACTGGCTCCTCGCATTTACACATAAGCTTCTTCCGTTCGTTAGACCTTTCATCTGTCCGCTAATTACCAAAGGCTCTTAGATGAGGTCAAAGGTTTTATTTTCCTCTGTGAACCACTTGCTGAGGGTAGAGGACGCGACCTTCGCGTGATGCAGATTCCCTTGTTACAATTCTGGAATAGGAAGGAAGAAAGTTGATGTTCGTGCCAATCAAGCAGGGCGTCCTTGGCACTGTCTCTCTGCATTTACAGATCAACTTCTGCCGTTTCGTAGACCTTTCATCTATCCGCTTATAACCAAAGGCTCTATGGTGAGCCATGTATTTTATATTCCTCGGTGAACCACTTGCTGAGGGTAGCGGATGCAGATTCGCTTGTAACACCCTGATGGAGGTCATTAGTCCTCCCTGGATGCTGAAGTTGAAGGGGCGGCTTTGGCAAAAGCAAGAGCACTCTGTCTATGTTTGCCAATGCGTACAGCAAATTTAAGTCGCCTACTCTTTAGCGAGTTCAATTTAATGGATCCACTTCGGTGTTGCTGGATCAGTAGTCCATGTAATGTCTTCCCAATAGAAGAGCATCCGAGTTTTTTCCAAGATGACGCTTCATTCATCAACGTCAGAATCAGAAGTAGCTGATTCCACGTCTTCAGTTCTGAAGCATTCGCGTATTACAGATGGGGCCCATATGGCTACGCCGTCTGAATTCTGGATAGGGTTCGGCTGCTCAACAGTAGACCAAGCCGTTGAGGCCAAAATGGAGTAGGCCATCGAGAGCTCAACAGCTTGTCTAGATGCAGCGGGTTGCTCAACAGCATTACCCGAGGTTGATGCGCTTTGAGATGCATCGATCCCATAATTGTTAAAACTTAGATCAATAATGACCGACGAGGAGTTCACCCATGACAGAGCCCGGTATGCCATGGGAAGGTCAGTTAAAATCGAAGGTTGTCAGGTACTCAGATTTTGCATAATATCGACCAAGCAACCTCTTAGCTATGCATCAATCGGCGTATCCTGTTCCACCTTGAATTAGGAAAAACTGTTACTGAGAATAGGACAAATCCGTTGTCTCAAACCCTCATCCTTTACCCGGGCTTGAGACCGGTATATTAACATCGTTACAAGGCGGAGTTACAAAAAATAAGGTTGCTTTTCCCTCATTACCAGACCAAGTATGAATTTTCATGCTGATAATTTCAGCCGTCTGGACTGTAGAGTGGACACAGACAGACAGATATACAGACAGAGATTTTTTTATTTTCGCTTTTTCTGACTCAGGAGTTACGGTAATGGGTAAATCTGCATCCCGAGTACGAAAATTTTCATGATTACTATACTTCCTTTTACTATGCAAAAGAAAGTAAAATGTAAATAGTAGTTATAGAGAAATTATAACAATTAAAAGTACATTTAATAACTACTTTAAAAATAATGTTTTTGTTAAAATTTTAAATGATGAATATGTCCTAGCAAAGGGAGCCGTGGCACATTACTATCCTGATTTATTCGATACATAAATTTATGTAAATAAATATTTAATGGAAAAAATCGATTCACTTTATCGTTATTACCAGACACCGACACAAAAGTTAATATCCATTTGGAAACGACACAAAAACTCATTCGAAATGACTTTGTGTCAAATTTCCCTCACCAGGCACAGGATCAAAACACTTTCCGCTTGAAAAGAGCCACCCAATGCCTGCAGTCGAATCTTTTCTATAACATCTGCCCACATCGCATGGTGCAGCACTCTACTACCCTTTCGCAAATATATGCTAATGTCAGCGCCAGTGATGTGTAATCAAGGACAACAGTGGCGAATGCAAAAATGAATAAAAGCAGTTCTATCTATCATCCATAAACAATAGACGATGATGGCGACAAGGACGAAAAGAATGAGATGAAAAAAATATATTTGTTGCTTCTGAAGCAAAACGAATCGTGGTAAAGTGGAAGCATGATATATAAAAACAAACTATTTTGTTAACCTAAAACATGGATCATTTTCGCCTGGATAGGTATGTGATTGTTACACAGACCCACCAATGGGTATGACGATGCCAACAATAATTATAATAATTATGAAAATGGAATGGAAATTGTAAAGACGAAGCAACGAAACTAAACAGCAATTGTTTTGCGTTTTCCAAATGATCGAGCTGATAGCTTCTCTGCTGGTTTCGATTATCAATCCCATTCGCTTTTAAAGCTTTCCAGCTTCCAAATGCTGCAAATAGTAAATTCAAATGGACATGTGCGTAAATCCATCTAATACTGATGCCCAAAACCAAACTCCCTGTGATGTTCTGCTTTGTTATGATTATCACTGACAACGCCGAAAGGATCTTTGTTGTTGATGTTGTTGGTGTTGTTATTTACATTGATTCCAGTTAACGCAGGCGGACATTATTGTTAAGCTGTTGAATTGGAAATCCATAAATTTCACGAGTTGACCGTACACTACACACTTCTCTCATTGTGTGCAATGCAATGTGTTAAACACATGTCCAACAACGATAATAACAATGCTTTTCAGTTTGTCATATATCTGTGTGTGTGTGAGTGTAAATCAAGGCATTAAAATGAAAATAAAAATTCAATAAAATTTTCACATTAATTGTAAAATTGTATCCATGTGATGTGATTATTTTGTGTGTTTTGGTTTACATTGAAAAGCAAAGCGCATAGTCGCAACTGGGGCGTATGCGCAATCTAAGAGCTCTATTACAAACAAACAAATTTTTTAGACGTGTTAGGTTAGGTTAGGTTAGGTTGCGGTGGCAGTTAATGCTCACTTAAGCCATTCGCTATTCTTTGTGTTACCACAGGATCTTATACCTTTCCCCTTTTCAGAAGATCCATTCAGAGTTCCTAATGAATCGAAGTATATCTCGTACTTTGCCGTTTTCGAAATCGATAGGTTATTCATTAACCGTTTACCTGAGTGTTTGTGCCTTCTGTGAATTAGTGCCGGACATGAGCAGAGAAGATATTCTATGGTCTCCTCCTCCTCATCCTCGTCCATGCAACTTCTGCAGAAGTCATTATATTCGACACCTATCCTTCTCGCATGTTTCCCTAGAAGGCAGTGTCCTGTCATTATCCCTGCAACCGTTCTTAGTTCACGTCTTTGTAGGGAAATAAGCGCAGTTGAGCGCTTCAAGTCCAGTTTCGGTCAGACCGGTCTTGAAATATTACAAGTGTCGGTGTTTTCCCACCTTACATTTGTTATTGTTTCTGCGTCTTTCCGAAGCTCAAGTTTCAAAGTCGCGATAGGACTCCCTACCTCATCTCGTTAAGAGAGGAGTGACAGCTTAACGCCACCTTAGATTTCAGCGAGACCGCCTTCAACGATTTTATGGTCGCCTGACTGTCAACGTAAATATGATAATCTTATTTGAAGATAGTACATTATGCTTCAGCCAACTCGTAACCTCTTCAATTGATATGACCTTAGCCTGGTATACGCTGCAGCGATCAGGTAGACGGACAGAGATGCTTACTTTCAGCTTGTCACAGAAGACTCCTGCTCCTACTTTACCGGCTTGTAGCGATGTGATCAATCTGGTTGTTGTACATGTGATCAGGAGAGGTCCAGGTGGTTTAGTGGATGTTTTTGTGGGGAAAATTGTGCCTCCAATGATGAGGTTGCGATCAGAACATAGATCAACAAACCTCATTGGTTCATTGTCATTCATAGAACCAAGGCCATTCTCTCCCATGACATGTTCCCAATCACTGTTGTCGCTGCCTACTTCTGCGTTAAGGTCACCCATCAAAATAACGATTTCACTCTTCCGTAGTTGATCTAATGAATTATTTAGACGCAATTAAAACGTGTCTTTTTCTTCAGAGTTGGCTTGTTCCGTCGGTGCGTAAGCTTAAACAAACACGACCTGTCGAACAGTAGATTTAAATCTTGCAATAATAATTCTATCGGATATTGATTGCCAGTCTTGTAGTGATCTTATCGCGGCTTAAGTGAGTAGAAATCCCACTCCATTGGCATGGTGTTCTTCTGCAGGCTAACCCGAAAAAATTAGAAACTCGTCGGTAGATGTTTGTTTTTCCCCTACTCCAGACCATCGCACTAAGACTCTCTGGATGGTATCTACGATATTCTTTTGTTAATTGTGCAAGCGTTGTTGTCTTGAAAATGTTCCAAGTTCCAAAACGTGTCCTTTTCCGTGGTCATTGTTGATAAATTCGATATGTATCCGAGGCTTGTATCAGTTTCAAGAACCAATTAATTCAGTTGAGTGTTGATTGGCTAACCGCAATCTAGGTCGACATGAAGCGCCGCCGACCAAGGAAAGTCCCCTTCTTAGTTAGCCCCGACCCAAGCTTATACAAATCGGATTGGGTACCGAAATCGTTCCCTTTAACTTGTCCGAGTTTCCAGTGACGCGACGTGGACGCATAAGATAGAAGCTCTGATGCGAGAGGCTAAGAACAAGGCTATCTATAATCGCATAATCATCACCGTTTGTCAAGACACGTTAGTGAAGAGGAAATACTCAAGGTGACTGGTTAAGACACCACAATAAATTTGCAAAACTGAAGGTCCCTAGTCAAGACACTAGCTGCGAGGAGGAGGAAGGGTTGTTGACCACATCGTTTAGGACGGTCTGCTTCTGAGAACACAGACAAACTTTTATCTTTGCGCAGTTTTGAAACAGCCGTCTAGTCTTAGGATGAATTGGTGCTTTTTTTAGCACGAGCCAAAAATAAATTACATCTGGTTCGGACAGAACTTGACCACTGTTCTATTCACACGGAATTTGACCACTTGGTATCCTTTATAAGGTTGTCGATCCAACACCCGTAAATTAGAAAAACTGTATGCGAATTTTAAACATTTCCCATATAATCAGAAGCGAAATATAAATAGGGCAAATTATATGCTTGCGGTTTTCTGCTTGTGCTCGGATTCAAGTAACCATGCGTGAATTATGTGGTCAGGCAGTTTGAAATAATTATACATATGGTGTGTTACGTTGGGGAACATCGTTACAAGGTCTGGACGATGCTCAGTGTGTGTGTAAAGGAGTTGAGTAGAGTGTAACTTGGATAGATGAATACTAAAGTGTGTTAACGTATTGCAGGAGTTCATCTGCTGCTTATCCACTACGTTGCCCGATAACGACGGTTGCCACTCAAAAGGTACAAATATCTAGAATACACCAACAAAGAGTATCAGTTCCTCACTTATCAAGTGACACAATTCCTTTATCAATAGAATGAATCTATCCTATTCATGAAGTTCTATCGAAAAACTGCCACCATATGTGTATTTCCATTTCACATCCATCTATATATGATGTTACATTCGCAACAGTGTTCACCAAAACTTTCAATCATGCAATCAATGTTGATTGGATATTGATATTCATCCGGATGAGCTGTACACTGCTCGTCACAAGGATGCAAATTTAATTGAAATTCAAAAAAAAATTCAATTTATTTTAATGAAATTCATCGCGAATGCTAATCTGTTTCTGACAATGTCAACGCGTAGTGCTGAATCGTATTCGTCGTTACCCCCATTTAACTTTTTCATAGCTAGCTCTCAATGGTAGTGGTGTTGGTAGTGTCAGTCAACATAGAGTTGGTTTGGCAGTCATTTGATTGGGGTCATATGCATTCAATTTAGAAATTATTCATAAGGTATTGACGTGTCATAACCGGTGGGAATTTTGTGGAATTTCTGTGGTTTCGGTTGTGAAAAAACGTTGTGCATTGAGAGTTTATATGTTGAAATTGAAATATTGATGGAATACTAAAATAATAGCGGTATGCAGTAAGTAAAGGGGTTATTAACTCGACTTGGTAATATAATTTACGATCATTTGTATTTTACTTGTCAATGAAATTAAAGGGTCGTCCATATAAATTAATAAATCGAAATAAAAAAACATTTAGACAATTCATTGAGAGTGTTCTATTTTGTTTATTTTAATATATCAAAGTTTAGTTATACGCTAGCTAGCTGTATGATGAAGTTTGACTGAAAGATTCAATTGTCTTAGTTGAGACCAAGATTTGGTTCAGCGTCAATTAATGGTAAACCTTATGCCTATAATGTTAATTTGTCTAAGCCAAATTGCCAAGGTGTACATTCGTTTGAATTAACCATCATTCAACTGGGAACGTGATGTTAAAATTCTTTACCAAAGCCAAATACGTAAAGTGAGAGTGTGCTTGGTGCTACCGATAAGCCCACCCACTTGTGATGTAAGACCCAACTGCCCATCTGAGAACCGTAGTTTCAGATTCTATTCAGCCGTTCCTAATACACTGCCACCCCCACTGATGTAATGGTGGAAACTGAACCTTTGTCAAGTAAAATGCTATTAAGAAGGTTGACACTTGCATTTGTAATTTTGCCATATATTAGCTTTTCTCTTAATACCTGCAAGCATGGCACTCGACAACAAACAATTCGTTAAAAGAAGAACCAGCGAATTTAGACTATATCTGTTCTATGCTTCAACAAGGTTTTCCAGGCTTTCTAACAATGCTATGATGGCTCGTGAAAGGAAATCGAGGCAGTAAGGTGTTTTGCAGAAAGATTCAAGCTTGACACGGTTTGTTTTTCCACATGAAACTACTTAATCGGCAGTGAGGAGAAAATTTAGCACGGTATCAAAAATAAAAATGTTACGATTTTGAGTTACATTTTTGAATTCTTGTAACTAAGTAATTTCTCAAGCGATTTCTATTAAATTCGGTATGTAGGACTAAGATGCGACTATAACATTTGTTCCTAAGGACATTCTGGGATACGGTCATGGAATTTCTAGAAGGAACTAAGACACTTCTCAACCGATTTGTATGAAATTTGTTATGTAGTACTATGTTGCGACTGTAAGAAATGTTCCTAAGGAAATTCTGGGATATGGTCATTAAGGTCTGTAATTTTGCGAACAAAGCCGTTTTTGGGCGCTGTGGCTCAGTGGAAAAGCGCATGACTACTGAGCAAGGGTTAATTTTTCGAATCACAGTAACACCAAAAGTATTTTTCACCGGTGTTTTGTGGGTGTTTGGGGGTCTTTCGGGGTATTTGGGGGTATTTTGGGAAGTCTTTTGGAAGTCTTTTAGGTGTCTTTTTGGGGTCTTCTGAGGGTCTCTTTGGGGTCTTTTGGGGAGTTTTTTGAAGGTCTTTTAGGAGTTTTTAAGGGCATTTTAGGGGTATTTTGAGGGTATTTTGGGGGTCTTTTGTAAGTCTTTTTGGGTTTTTTTGAGGTTCTTCTTATGGTCTTTTGAGGGTATTTTGGTGAGCATTTGAAGAGTCTTTTGAGCATCTTTCGATGGTCTTTTGTCGAGTGTTTTGCTGGTCTTTTTGGGATATTTTGACGGTCTGTTGGGGTCTTTTGAGGGTCTTTTTATGATTATTTTGGGAGTCATTTGGGGTCTTTTATGGGTCTCTTGAGGGTCTTTTTACAACACAACATCAACGACGTTTCACTTACACTGTGTGTAAAGGTTACACGCACTGTTGTTTTAATAATTAGAGCATGTTTCAAGGGATTTCCACCTTGGAAATATTTGGATATAAGGTGTTGTGGTGGGTGGAGTTGAGTTCCCAACCGAGTACTCACAAACTAAAATACTGTGCTCTTAAACTGACATTGATGGCTCTACATCTTGATTGCTTCAGATATCAACTCAACCGTTCATGTGAATACAGCAGTAGACGGCAACGGTATATCACATATACAGCATCCTATCATATGTACTTTTAAGCCAGATGATCAGTGCCTTCGAAATCTCTGGAAGCGTGCGCCTAAATAACAAAAAACCCCACTTCTCTCGTTCTATAAACATTGTTCCTCTCACCGACCCCAAAAACTATGGATTTGAACATTTAGAAGTTAGTACACTAAGAATATATGTGTACCATATTTACTTTATTTTTCGCTCGTAATAACTTAAATTCCTAGAAGTTGAAAATAAATAAGGCAGTAAGACAGAAGAAAATTCTGCTGTAATGGTAGAGACTTCTTCCTGGTAGGCACACCGCTAGCCACCGTTCGTTACAAACGAACATCTTTTTGATAAAAATAAAAGTCAATCTATTACCTCTGTTCTGACCACGTTGTACTTGCTAACTACCCCAAAGTGCTTTGTTCTACACGAATGACTCAGACATGAAAACCGCATATTAGCTGTATCCTAACGAATACCTCTGCTTTGACTACGCTATATTCACAAGCTACCCGAGATGGACCGCTATTCTACACGAACGCCCCAGAAAATCCGCAGTTCATAATCAATAAATGCCTATGTTTTGAACGATACTCCAAACTTCTTCCGTTCAAAAGAGGCTCCTTTATGCTCCTTTCTAGACTGTAGACCAGGACGCCCAGAGTGAGGGATGGATGACATCGGCTAAACATCGGGACCAGTGGGGAGGAATTTTTGCGAGCGGTAATAACTTAAATTCCTAGAAGTTGAAAATAAATAAGGCAGTAAGACAGAAGAAAATTCTGCTGTAATGGTAGAGACTTCTTCCTGGTAGGCACACCGCTAGCCACCGTTCGTTACAAACGAACATCTTTTTGATAAAAATAAAAGTCAATCTATTACCTCTGTTCTGACCACGTTGTACTTGCTAACTACCCCAAAGTGCTTTGTTCTACACGAATGACTCAGACATGAAAACCGCATATTAGCTGTATCCTAACGAATACCTCTGCTTTGACTACGCTATATTCACAAGCTACCCGAGATGGACCGCTATTCTACACGAACGCCCCAGAAAATCCGCAGTTCATAATCAATAAATGCCTATGTTTTGAACGATACTCCAAACTTCTTCCGTTCAAAAGAGGCTCCTTTATGCTCCTTTCTAGACTGTAGACCAGGACGCCCAGAGTGAGGGATGGATGACATCGGCTAAACATCGGGACCAGTGGGGAGGACTTTTTGGTTGTAGAGCCAAATAAGATGATGATATAAGTATGTGACTCATGCGCTCTTGTGTAAATATATATCTATGAATATGAATGCATATTATTATATATATATATATATATATATATGATATAATATGCTGAGCTTTAACTCTGAAATATATTCCGAACTGTGCACATTTCATCTCTGGCTGCGGATATAATAATAGCGAGTCATAGATTAATCTTACGCTCCATTACATCTCAATCAGTCACAAAGTAGATTACTCTCCCACGAACACCCACTAATGGGTTATTGGAATTCTTTTGTATTAAATGTCGCAAAAGATTTTTGCTTCAACATCAAAACAGCCAACTGAATGACTGAATTAAGCGAAAATTACATAACTCTCTCAACGTGCTATCACGCCTATAGTTGTATTTCTATACGAAGGTATACGTAAGTATTCATTCTGTTAGTGCCATTGTTACAGATTCTCCTTTGTGCGTCCATCACTAAGCCATTCCAGACAGTAAGCAAGAGCTGTTGTTATCATTAAAAGTGCGTTAAAATGCGAGGATAAAGCCAACAAAGGACAAAACGAGAAGTCGTCGTCGTCGTCGTCGTCGCCTCGTCGCCGAGATGACATTAATCTTTCTTCTCCCCAAAGGATTAGTGCTTCGTTAGACGGTGTTCTTGCATACGCTTCACTTTGGCTTCGTATCGATGGACACAATGACAGGATAAAAGCTAAAGCCTAAACGTTTCTTTTCTTCGGCTAATACTTTTCGCTTCTTCGCTACACTTATGAAATGGGTGTGAAGGTCGAAAGAGAAAAGGTATTAGTAGGTGCAATGACGTGAATGGTGGCGTGACAAGTTGCGTTAATTGTTGAATACGCATTTGGTACAACAAGTTTGTGTTTATGTCGCTTAACAATGTGCATATAATGACTCTAGCAATTGTCTCTGAAGCGTCTAATTTGCAAACAAGCGTTCAGCAAAGCACAGGGTGACTTTTCATTACTGATCCTAATTCCAATGGGAGGACATAATAAGGTTGACGTTCGTAAGATATGGCTGAACGCAATTTATATTTTGTTTATTGTTATAAGATTATGATTAAGAATAGCATATTGGATTTAAGGTTGAACAATAAGTAAGTCTCTTTTATTGATCGATTATGTCGGCCGGCACGAAATCGCGACCTCTCGAGGAATCTTATGCCTAGAGGTCAGAATCGATACCGTAGTTATAGAGTCAAAGAAAAAGGCGGGTGTCGCTGTATCGCATGAATAGACATATAACGTGTATAGGTCTGCAATTTTGACATGCTCAGCAATTTCGCATTTGATATTGGTCCTGAGGTCGTCTTAAGTCTCTGCTTTATTTGACAAAGACATAGACCCAACGAGAAAAGTCCACAGTGACGATTTTGGGTCATGAGGTAAAACTGAGCGGCCACATGCATCACCGATTTCTATTTGTTGCGGTAATCGAGAATGCACTGTATGTTAATAAACATTTTTAATATCCTTAATAGCACAATCCCCATCATATGCTTTATTATTGTTATTCATTTAGATGCCACTTTTTTGTAGCCTCCCTTTCACAGGACTCAATTCACAAAACAAATTGTTAGAAATACGATTAAGTAAAGCAATATATAGAGAGGCGACTGATTACTCCTTTGATGAGAACTTTGACGATTCCAGTTATGATTGTGGCTATCAAACCATACCATCCGCAGCATCGTCATATCTCGGGATATCCATTTGCCCTTTAAAGTGGCATGTCACTTTCGTAATTTGTCCTGCCAACTCAACAAGAAGGAATGCTTAGTCATCTGTATACAGGACATGATGTGCATTAAGGATTCCCGTCTACGTAATGTATCTACAGGATGTACATAGTCATTGCCTTCGAAAATCGAAATAAATATCGAAAAGGTCGAAATGAAAAGAACAAAAAAAAACCCCTGTAATGCACGCATCAGGAACGATGAAAAGCAGAAAACTTCCTGACCTTCCTAATGATGACACATCATGCCCTACGATTATGTTCGGTGGTTCAGTGGTGCACCTTGGCCTTTTATTGAGGCGATCTATTCAGCATTGCACAGAAAAAGGAAAGAAAGAGAAAGTTCCACACACACACACACACACTACAATGAGTATAAATAGCCCCTTGAAAGTAATTCCGGCTTTTCGCTTTCTTTTCTTTTCTTTTCTTTTTTTCTCGTAATTGTAGCTTTTTTGGTTGTTGTTGTAAAAAAGGTCCTTCGTACTATGCCATATTTTAAAGTAAATTTGAATGAATTTTTTTTTTGTTGGAGAGTTATACTTAAGCTCTCATCTTGGAAAATTGCTTAGGAATGTCCTCTTGCGTGTAGCGTTACTTCTTGTCGCTGCGGATATTGTCCTTCGCATCTCGTTGAACTCATTTGCAGTACTTAAGCCCCGTCGTTCTACTCAGCTCCTCGCTTATTATTTTTAATTTCTTGCTTTCTGCCTTGTTTCGCTGCGTGTCTGCCTTGTTGGACTTCTTCGCCTTGTCCATTTTAAGAAAAATGTTCATAAACTGTAAGGGGGGGGGGGAGTGATGTGGAATCGACTTTTTCCTTTGCTGTTCTTGTTCTGATAAGAAATATGAGACTTTTGGGTCATTGCAATACGGTCGGGACGGGTTGTTTGCCATCATCTGTGAGGAAGGATGTTAGTTTATTATTCTATTGCTTTTTTAAGAGAATTTCCTTGTGTGTGTGTGTTTTTTTAAAGGAATTTTGTAAAATCGTTTATTGTCTGTTTAGTTTGATACGAGTTCATAGACAAGAAGACCTTCTCCATTTTCGGTTTTGGCTATTACGTTTTTAATGTCAGTTCAAGTGGAGGATGAAAGCTGCATTCAGAAAGGGATTAGATGAACAAATGCCACTGACAATGACATGTACAAGTGTTTCCACACTTGTACGAGTAACTAAGTTATCTAAGTGCATTTGAAAGAGAACAATAAGGACTCCTTGTATAGGTTTTTGTTTCTGCTTACGACCAAATCGAAATGTTTGTTAATAAGGCACAAATTGAAAGCCAACTTTCGCTTGATGCAATGGAAAGTACTGCTAATATTATTGTGGTTCTTAGGAGATATTTATCTAAGTTTGTCAAAAGGCAATTGGCATAAGCACATCGGCGTTTGTATGATGTATAGACATCTCCTAGTTTTGTCTTCTTAATTCCTCAATTCCCTGGTCTACGCCATCCTTCCAGTATAGGCTTGGCCAGCGTGGCTCTCGTGTTTCATAAATCCTACTGCAAAGGACTTTCCGAACAGGATCCTCTTCGCTCATGCGAGCTAGGTGTCCTGCCTACCGAAGATAATTCCCGTCATGGTGTCGACATCGCGGTAACGCTCGTAGATCTCATCTTTATAGAGTCTCCGGAATCGTCCTTCCACACATATGGGGCAAACAATTCTCCAGAAGACTTTTCTCTCGAACGCGACTAAAAGGTCGGAATGCTTTTCGCTAAGCACACAAGTCTCGCATCCATATGTATGTACTGGTATGACCATTGTCTTATTTACCAGCAGCTTGGATGTTATAGTTAGAGTCCATGAATTAAAGAGTCTTGACAGACTAAAGTAGGTATTGTTGGCTTGAAGCAACCGTGCGTTTATTTCTGGTTCCATGCTGTTATCGGTTGCTACAGTTGACCCGAGACAGTTAAATGACTGCACTATTTCAAATGCACGCTCCTATATTTTAATAGAGAAACCAATGTTGGATTTTCTGCTCGCAGATGTGGCCACCAAGTACTTTGTTTGTTCTCATTTGTGTGTAGCCCCAGATTTCGTGCCGCCCGCTCGATCTAAATGAAAGTTTCCTGTACAGCTCTTGGATTTCTAACAACGATGTCAATATAATCTGCGTAAGCCAGTATATTAATGTACTTATAGGAGACTATTCCACTCGCCGTTACGTCAGAGTCTCGGAACACTTTTTCCAACGCCAGGCGGTTGAAGAGGACGTAGGTCAGTCCATCCCCTTGTCGGAGCCCGTTATAGATGTTGAATGGACCTGATAGTGATCCCGATATTTTTACTTGGCTTATAACCATGGTCATGGTCAACCTACATAGTCGTGTCAGTTTATTTGTGATGCCGAACTACCTCTACCTAAAATTATGGTGTAGTGAGTTCTTTAAATCTAGACATTTTACCATCACCTGCCTGATAGTGTAAATCTGATCAGTTGTTGATTTGCCTGGGATGAAGCCACACTAGTATGGACCAAATGTCCTTAGCGTTTGGGGTCATCGTCTATTGAAGGGTAGAGGAGAAAATCTTAAACGTGGTATACAACAACGTTATACTACGATAATTGCTGCATGTTTTGATATCTCCTTTCTTATGTATAGGGGAAGAGAATGCCTTTTTGCCAGTCTTCTGGCATTGATTCTTCCTCCCACACTTGCACTATTAGTTCAATAATTGCTTTCTGTATTGCGGGACCTCCTGTTTTAATCAGCTCCGCTAGGATACCATCTGATCCCAAGGCCTTATTATTCTTGAGACCATTTATCGTTCTGTTAACTTCGTCTATGCATGGTGCCGGCAGCAGTATTTTATACGAAGCCAAAAGCTTCGATTGCAAGTCTCTTATGAATATCATCTTATCTGGAAAATCGTATTTATGGCGTCCGCGTAAGGTGTGTCATTTCGGCCATATTCTTGGCCACATCTGGTGTTCCGCAAGGTAGCCATCTATGTCCCTTCTATTCATTCTAACTATAATTGATCTTGAGAGGGTCATTAAACACTACGCTCTCTCTCTACGCTGACGATACAAAATTCTCCAAACCCATTTGTTAACTAAAAGACGTCTGCCTCCTTCAACAAGACCTAAAAAGATTTTCGACCTGGTGCCTCAAAAATAGCTTAGACCTCAATATCACCAAATACCAATCTATTATATTGTCACGTAAATGCAACAAGTCCACTTACTTTCTCCACGGTTAATTCATATCCGGCGTGCAATATTTTCGAGACCTCGGCATATTATGCGACAGGAGCTAAATTTTCGTTCTAATATTGATGAAATTATTTTTAAAGTTTACTTATAACTTAACTTTGTCAAACGGTGGTCTTAAGAATTTTCCAATCCTTAAACTTTAGACAAGCCGCAGCCAAGCAGAAAACAGGCGGCTTGTCTAGAGTAGAAAATTGGGAGAATTTGGAATCAAAACTGAAACTCTAGACAATTCGTAGCCAATCTGCAGGCAGCCGGTTTGTCTAAGAGAATTAAATAAAATTTAACAAAAATTTAAAGAGATTGTTTCTATTTTCGTGACACGTTTTCTACTCCGCCTGAAAACGGAAAACACAAGACGACGATGCAATAAACCGCTCTTAATGAAAAAAAACATTTTTTTCTTCTTCTCAAAGTACAATGTTTTCCAACAGATAATCATCATGATGATGATGAGTCATTGAAAGATTACTGCACCGTAGAAGTTAGGTTTTCCTTTAAGTTGAAAAATTGTTTTCAAAAACGCATAGTCAGCTATAGAGTCAATATTTTGTGATTTATAAAGGAATTCAGAAATCAGTTCAAGTAGTCCTGCTGCTTCTATAGCACTCGTATTTACTAACTGTACACAAAAGCTACTGGGTTATTTATTTATCTCTTCCTGTCGAAGTCGAAGATATTGTTTACATTTATCTAGGATGGTTCACCTTTTCACTCTGATAAAGGTATTTTTCTTATGCCTTGTTCTTGGTATTTTTGCTCTAATGAAGGTTTAAAGATTTACCTTCAATTTAATTCTCCTTCATTTTATATTTCCCATTTGCTATCCTTCCTTTTCTAAATGAGTGGACTTCATTTTAAATTAAATTCATTCTTGTCCATAGTCTATGCATCAATTAGAGATATAGAGAGAGAGAAATGTAAACATTTTTAGTCTTGCAATTGGCCAAAACCAACAGACGCACATTAAGGAAATTAAACAATTAGCTGGTAGTTAAGGTAGGAATGATGAAAAAGGCACAAAAACTCCAACGCAGGGTTAAAAGGAGCATAGCAATGATGAAATTAGAAAGAATTTGCAGGAAAATATTAGACCATGTGTTTATTGTAGCGTGGAGTATAATCAGTTTATGGAGGTGGACTAATAACCGAAAGGTATTTTACGGAAAATTACCGCGCAACGGAATAAACCAAAAATGCTGTTAAAAAAAAAGTTTCTTCCACCAGACTTTCCTTAAATGTGACGACTTTGCTTTCAAGGATTCGATAATTTGATGTTTTTACTTCATATGTGTCTATAGTGATTCTAAAAATACAGGACCGTAATAAGCCGTACACAAACTTATTTTGTAAATTAAATCAAAAATGTTTGTTTATTTGAGCATAACTAGACCCCTTAAAGGTAGAAAATAAAATTGGTGGCAGATTTGGAGCAACTGGAACTGTTAAAAAATAAATAAAATAAAATTGCTGCAATCTCGAATATTTGTGGCTTAAAAAAATCGCATAATTTAATAGAACCGTGCTTAGCATTTGAGGTTTATGACAAGATTAAAATAACATCACCTTAAAAACCTTCTTAAGACCCCCTCAAGACTCCACTAACAACCCTCTTAAAATCCTCTCAAGATCCCCTCAAGATCCCCCGAATACTACCTAAGGAACTCCTCAAGACCCCACTCAAGATTCCATTCAGACCCCCACAAACCCCCTCAAGACCACCTAAGAACTCATCAGGACACCTCTCATAACCCCTCTCAAAACCCCCCGAAGACCCTACTAAAGATTACCTTAAGAACCCCCTAAAACCCTCCTAAGGGCCCCATTAAGACCCTCTCAAACCCCTCAAGTCCTCTTTTAAGCCCCCTTAAAACCCCTCTACTTGAGACACTCCCAAAATTCCCTCAACATCCCGTCAAGATGACCTAAAGACCCCCTCAAGAGCCCACTAAAGATCCTCAAAAACCCCCTCGGGACCTCCCTCAAGACTACCTAAAGACACCCTCAAGATCACCCCGTTAAGACCACGTTATAACCGCGATCAACACTCTCTCAAGACCCCCTCAAACCCCTGTAAGGTTCCCTTAAGACCTTCTCAAGACCACCAAAAAACCACTTAAGGATCCACTCACGACCCTCTGAAAATACCCTCACGACCACCTCAAGACCCCCTTAAAACATTCTTAAGATCCGCTCAAGACTCCATTCATGAGTCTCTCAAAATCCCCTCCAGAACTCATCAAGAACTCCTCAGTACCACCTAAAGACTCCCTCAAGACCCCATTAAATATCCTCACACAACTACCTGTAGACCCCCTCAAGACTACTTAAAAACTCCCTTAAGACCCCCTTAAGACTCCACTCATGACCCTCCATCCCTCCTCAAGACCACCTAAGCACACCACTCAATACTCCACTCAAACCACCCTCCAGACCACCTGAGGACCACACTTAAGAACCCGTTAGGTCCCCGTTAAGATCTCGTTAGGTCCCCCTTAAGACCCCCTGAATACTCCTTCAAGACCACCACACGACTCCTAAGAACCCCTCAAGACTCCACTCAAGATTCCCTTAAGATCTCCAAAACTCTCAAACCCCCATTGAGACCACCGCAAGAACACCTCAAGACTCCCTTAAACCATAAATACCACCCTCAAGACCTCCTCAATAACTCCTTAGGACTCATACCTCAATACCTAAAACCAATACCTCAAGACTACGTTTTATTTTTTATTTTTTTTTTATTTTTATATAGAGACTTATTGCCAAGGGATGACCCTCTTCAGGACCCTATTCAAGTCCCTCTCAAACTCTCCTCAATCCCCCACAAAACCCCCTAAAGACCCCCCCTCAAACCGCCCTCATGACCTCAAAACCACCCTCAAGACCTTTTAAAAACCAATCAACATCCAACTCAAAACCCTCTTTACAACTCTTCAGGGATTTTCTTTGTCTAGTGTCAAGTGTAATGTAGTCATATGCAGAATATAGAATCACCAGTAGCGAGAACCCATCAAAAAAATGGCGAAATCTTTTTTTTTTATCCTTTTATCATTCACCATTTCACCATAAATTTTCATATTCTCCACTCTTATACCATTAATACATATTGTCGTCCATATCTCGACTTCTGCACCACCTATTCAGCGTTATATTCATACAAACAAACAAACAGAAAGACAACGGCAATTATAATTATAGATAGATGTTAATTATTGAACAATAATTTTTTTAAGGTCTGTATAGAAATTTTCAGATAAGATTTTACCTTTTAATGGTAATTTCTCTTCTTGGTAGAACGCAGTGGAATTCTCCAGGAGTCGTTGCTCGTTATCCAGCAATGACCCTGTAAATATAGGGAACAGTTTCACACATCAATGTTCTCTTAATTAATGTTAGCGTGGAAATATAATGATATAGAAACTTTTATCTGGCATCACATCAAGGCTTCGCGAAACCATATTATCTCCGTGGTCAATTACGATACGTCTTTTAATTAGATTCAGAATCATAAAACGGATGACCCCATACAGAACAGCAAACTAAAAATGAACCTCATTTTATACAAAAATGAAACCATCAAAGCAAAAATGAAGAAACGTACACAAAAAATGATCCCTGGAGGGGGTGGAAAAAAAGACAAACCGTATTCTGGAGGATTATGGCAGGATAAGAACAAATTGTGCCGTCGTTATCGGCCTTGGGCTTCTTTTTGCATTATTTGCATTATTTTGCATTCCTTTGGTTAATTCGGTCGACGGGGCTATTAACAGACGTTCAGCATACGAGCATTTTTCGCCAACTACGAATAGGAGGTGGATATAGTTCCTTGAACATGGCTCTCTTGTAAAGACATATTTGTTCTCAAGATAGCTCTTACGATTAGTGATGAACTAGTTTTTTCTTTCGTCTGCTATTGCCCATTTTGTTGTATATGTACAAATATGTACAGTTGTTGCACTTCATTCCGACATTCATTTAACAGAGCATTCAAAAAATCCAGCTAGAGACACCAGTACTCAGCACATCATTGTGTCTGCCGACGAAAAGTGATAGTTGTAATAGTACTGGATATGCTACGGAAGAGTACCTAGTAGTTGGTAGTTCTGTGGGGTAATAAGATTAAGTTTTTGTCAAAAGTTCCATGCTTAACAAACTTGTTAGCTCTTAGTTCAAAAACTTTTATAATAAACTAGCTGACCCGGCGAACTTCATTTCGCCCCAAATTACTTAAATTTCTTCAGGTTTTTCCGGAACTAACCGAGATTTCCCCTCAGAATGTTCTCTTCTAAAAAACCATCGGGATCAGATACACGCGAAATCTCATACAAAAACATTATTTTTTGTTTTTCCGAATTTTCCAACTTTTCCGGTAGATTTTCCCAAAATTTTCTTTCGTAAGAACTATGTCCTGGCAATTACGAACACAAAAAAAAAGATCAAGCCAAATCGGTACAGCCGTTCGCAAGTGATGCGCGCACATACATCTTTTACATAATTTAAAAGAACCGTGCTAAGCATTTGAGATTTGTGACAAGCTTAAAATAACATCAAATGCTTAGCACGGTTCTTTTAAATTATGTGATTTTTTTAAGTCACAAATATTCCAGATTTACTTAAAAAACATTCCAGCAATTTTCATTTATTTTTTAACAGATGCTTCAGATCTACCACCTATTTTATTTGATTGTTATGATACTTCAATAAAAGTAAATTTTTTATATAACTTTATTTTATACTTTTTAGTTTTTAATGAAATTTGTATATAAAATTTCAATATTATTCAGATGGGATGGTAATATGGAGACACCCATAAGTCCCCAAAAAGACCCTTAAAAAGTCCTTTGAGACTTTCAAAGGACCCTCTAAAAACCCCTCAAGAGCACCCTCAATATCTCCATCAAGACCCCATTAAGACTACGTTATGACCCCCATTAATATTTCCTCACCCACCTTAACATTTCCCCATGAAAACACTCCCAAGACCACATTTTCGAACACCTAAAAACCCCCTCAAGACTCCACTCAAGACCCTCTCAAAATCCCCTAAAGATTCCATCAGGACCACCCCAAGACACCATAAAAACCTTCTTAAGACCCCATCAAGACTCCACTCACGACCCTCTAAAAATACCCTCAATCCACCTAAGGACCACCTCAAGACCACACTAAAGATCCTCACAAAACCCCCTCCGGACCCCTTTCAAGACTACCTAAATACTCTCTCATGATCACCTCAATACCCAGTTAAGACCATGTTACTACCCCCATCATTAATCCCTCAGGACCACGTAAAAACCTCTTTTAGGTTCCACTCACGACCCTCTTAAAAATCCCTCAAGACCACCTTAAAACCTTCTTAAGATTCCCTCCAGACTCCACTCATGACCCTCTCAAAAACTCCTCAAGAACCCCTCAAGACCACCTAAAGACTCCCTCAAGAACCGACTAAATATCTCAATTCGCTGTTCGGATACGGCGTTAAATTGTAGGTCCCTTCCATTTTTGTGCAAAAAAATACATGGACAACACATATGGTCGCGAGAAGCTAGTATTTGTATCACAAGATCCCCTAAAAACACTCTCAAGACCACACTTTAGAACACCTAAAAACCCCTTCAAGACTCCACTCACGACCCTCTCAAAATCCCCTAAATATTCCATCAGAGCCATCCCAAGACATCCTTAAAACCTTCTTAAGACCCCCTCAAGACTTCACTCACGACCGTCTCAAAATACCCTCAATCCACCTAAGGACCACCTCAAGACCACACTAAAGATCCTCACGAAACCATCTCGAGACCCTTCTGAAGACTACCTAAAGACTCTCTCAAGATCACCTCAAGACCACGTTAAGACTACGTTACTACCCCCATTAATACTCCCTCAAGACCCTTCAAACACGCTAAAGGTTCCCTTGAGACCATCTCAAAACACTCTCAAGATTCTAGGGGAAAAGATAGTGTACTATAGCCCATAACCATCCTCCTGCCAATAATATACTTTGCAAATTTCATAAAAATCGATTTGTAAATGTGAGGTTTCATTAATACACAACCGCACAAAATTTAATTTTAATTTATATGAATGTAAATTATCACTGAATGAAATTACATTTTGACCCACTGTCTGCATCATCTTTAGGATGCTAAGTTTTATGTGCGTATTAAACACAAGTGCACTAATCGTGTTAAGAGGGAATAGACGCCAAAGAGGATTATCCCTTAAATGGGTGATGAAAGCTTGAAAGCTATAAAATTCTTTACGAGGAACATTCATAAAACTCTTTAACATAAAAGGCCGCCTAGATTCCCATATGCGGCTGCCGCTGTGTAAGTAACCCACAAAGTCAAAGCAAGTGCGCACTGTAGGCGCAGGAGTAGGCACATAAGAGCATTGGCATTGCTTGGCTCACACACATACACTCTGACACATCTTTGTCGTATGGTGCTTTTTTAGGGCATATAAGCCTCGCTCTCTTTTCCGTGAAGGGCTCTTCTACAGAACAACAGCAACAAAACACCTTCTTCTGTAACTACTCGTATAAGAAGAAACTTTAGATTCAATTTGTGGACGTGCCTTACGTTTACCTCTGGCTAGTGAATCCAAGCGAACGCACGCGGTAGTTGTGTAGGAAAATATCTACAGATACTAGATAATATTCTGTCTGTTTTTGCTGCCAATGCTAAAGGATAACTGTGTGGATTTCTATGTGAATAATTGATAGAAGCAGTCAGCACTTTGCACTTCTAAATGCGGTTCGCATTTGAATCCCAATTCGATGAGAGTAGTGAGTGTTCAAAGGATACCTTAGGCAGCGTAGGGGGTTTTTTTTTTGTTAAAGAAATTTAGATATTTGATCCTTTGGATCGTTTATCATTTTCCCGCACTTTGTTAAGCTGCACCTAAATTCTACCCAAACTGTGAATACTTTTCTCATTGTGGTTTGTTGTTTTCCTTTGCATCTTAATTCATCGATGATGGTAGATCCTTTCAACGCAGTGTATGAAACAAGCTATGTTGTGTAGTTAGTAGCCAGGAGATAGCTAAAAACCAAAGCGTTTCGCTAACCAATGCAAAGCATTAAACATCATTAGATCCTAATATTCTGGCCCAGAGTAAGTTGATGATAGTACCATGATATTGCTGTAGTGTCAGTTGAACTTCCGCACAACAGCTCGACTGTATACAAAATGTAAATTCCTACTAACTGCGAAGGGTAGATTGAATGGAAGATTGCTTTCTGATTGAATGACGGTCATAATTTTTTTTCTGCCACAACTACTGTGTAAACGATGCTGTTTTCGAGTCGTTGTTGTTGTTGTGGAAAATGTGTGGCAAAACCCCAGGAGAGATATCAAGCGTGTAACAAGCTATGCAAGGTAAAATGATGTTATGATCGACCGAACGAGAATCATCCATTCCAAAAGGATTTTATTCAGTTGGATTCGTCCTCCATTGGAGCAATGGATAACCGAATCGTGTAATTTATTTATTCGGTTTTTTTTACAGATTTTTGTCAAGTTATTATTATCGTTTATTGTATTGCAGTTTATTGCAATTCCTCTGTTTACGCCACATTGGGTTTTTAAATTGCTCGATCAAACCGTTCGCTCTTAAACGGCAGCAATTACCTAATGGGAATTGGCGATGTGATTGACAAGGTAAAAGTCAGATTATTTTATACTATATATCATAAATGTATATGTATTTTTATTAAGAAGAAATATAGTTAAGCAGATTACTATGTAAGGCCGACCAAATACTTTCTGTAATTGCAAAGTCAAATATTTTTGGTTGAAGGCATGTGCTTAATAAATTGGTATACCAGCGACGAAGAGATTTAGGTTGCGACGCCTAAAATTGGTCAGTCAATATTCGGGCACAGTACATATAAGACTTAGCTATATTATTAATTTACTCTTATATTGTTTGTTACTAAATCTCCCATCGTTCTTTCTAAAGGAGCTTCTTTCTTTCTGGAGCGAATCTTAGATCATCATATCAGGCAACGATTTGAAGTCACACGAGCGTCGAGATCTCAACACGCATATCACAAGGGAAGGTCCACGGAAACCGACTTCCATGAGGTAGTGCGAACGATTGAGCACACGATTAACTACAAGTACCTTCTTAGAAATAGAAGGGACCTTCAACAATGTGCACATTGAGGCCATTAAGGAAGCTCTAACTCAGTCAGGAGTGGAATCCTTCCTTTCGCAATGGATCATATCCATGTTCGGTGGCAGGATTATACATCCTGTAACATTACCAAACGAGTCGACAGAGGCACTCCCCAAAGAGGGGTCATCTCTTCCTTACTGTGGCTGATGGTAATTAACAAAATGCTACTAAAACTTGAAGAGTATAAGACGAAGGTAGTTGCGTACGCAGATGACGGGGTAATACTCGTATCAGGCCAGTACCTTCCCGTAATCAGTGAAGTCATGGAAGGGACCCTGGGTAAAGTCAGCTCTGGACAACAAGCTGTGGCTTTGGAATCAACCCTGGGAAGACTGAAAAAGTATTGTTCAGCACTAAATTCAAACTTTATCCTTCAAAAAATCAATGGGAAAAATCTCAGCCTTACCCCAGTGCCAAATATCTAGGAGTAATCCTGGATAGACAGCTGAGCTGGACGGCTAACATAAAGAACAGATCTAAGAAAGCGTGCGTGGCTCTCTATGCCAGCACCAAAACTATCGGCAGGAAATTGGGTCTTCAATCAAAGATGGCTCTCTGGCTGTCCATAGCTTTGTACGGCCCATTCTTACCTGTGGATCATTCTCTAACCGATCCCTTATACCCGTGCCTTAACTCGAGCCCACGGGTCTACTATTAGGCTTTTCTTCGGACGTACTAACCAATTCAGGGGTTCCTTCTTTAGCCGCATGATAATTATGTGGAATGAATTGCCCTACTCTGTGTTTCCGCATTTCAGATTACAGCGATCAGCAGTAGTAGGCATCACAGGAGCTCTACGGTCATGTCCGACCGATGCTTTGAACACCATCTTGCACCTATCACCTCCTGACATATTTATGAAGAATGTTGCGACGTGCAGTGCAGTACGACTCAGAGAATCTGGTTGGTTTGTTACTAAACCATACGGGCACTATAATATACTGCAGACAGTACCTGAAGGCATGATACCATCATCTACTGACTACTGCATCCCTAAATGTTGCTTCAACTCATCGTTCATCGGGGAAACTGAAAGGACGGGGCAGTAACGAGACAGTTTGACATAACAATATTCACTGACCGATCTAAGATGAAGGATGGAGTCGGTATAGATATCTTCTCGGATGATCTAAATCGGTCAAGGTCATACAAGCTACCCGATTCAGCTAGCATCTTTCAGGCAGAGATTCTAGAAATTAGGGAGGCCTGCAGGGCACTAAGTCTCAATAACGCACAAATCGGAAGGGTGGACATATGCGTTGATAGCCAATCTGCCATAAGGGCGATTTATGCGACCACCATAAACTCGAAACTTGTAAAACAGTGCCAAGAAGAATTGATCTCTATTAGCCAATTACTGGACAACACCATAGTATGGGTGCCGGGGCACATTAATAAAGAGGGTAATGAGAGGACGGACGGATTAGCTAAAATGGGTATCACGATGAACATCGGCTATATAGAGAGGGAGGGTTAGTTGTTCAATGGGCTCACTCAAGGAGCAAATTCTCTTCTTTTTTAATACTAAGACACAGCTCAGGTGGAGCAGTCTGTCGAACTGCGCCATATCAAGATTGATGTGGCCATCCTACAAAAAAAAAAAAAAAAAAAACTATCGAGTTTTTATCTAGAAGCCGAAATTATATTGCCAAAGTTGTGGCTATCAGTACGGGCCACTGGCCAGTGGGCAGCCATGTTGCTAAGTTGGGTATATTGTACAACAACTTCTGCAGAAGTTGCAAAGATGAAAATGAGAACGAAATTCTCATACACTTCCTCTGCAATTGTCCGGCTTTAGCTGGCCCTACAAATTACAGGATCAGCACAGGATTACGGGATCATCGAGTTGATCTCGTATCTGAACGCTACAGGCTGTATCACTTTAATATCCACACTAGGTCCCTTAAGATTTGTGGCATCAAAATGGCGCATACCTACTTTGACAGTTTAGCCTCCTAATTATGGAGTGCAGCAGTTGTGTATTTGTTTTGAAGCCTATAATGCCAGTAATTTTGATAAAGGTAAAAATAAAAAATCCATTTAAAAATGGCCTACAAAAAGTCCTGAAAATCGTATCGGGCGGATATTTGGTTTACCGAGTGTGAGATCTACAGTGTTGCCAGTTTGCAAGCGAAGTAAATAAATAGAAAAAAAAGCCGCAGTTAACTGAGCAGCCACTTGCAGCCAGACAGTCACGCTCGTCAATCTGAATTACTCCTACGAGTACGAGTACACCAATTCATTCATCTGCTCTTAGCGATTACTCCAGAAAAACATAATACCTTTAGTCTTCAGTTAGTTTAATTAACAGTCGTGAGTATTCCATCTATCAAGGGTGCTTCACGACTCAATCAAACATCCTCGAGATTAACACCTTGCTACACCGCCCGCACTTACAGTGACATTTTGTCATGTCGAGTATTCTCTTTAATACACTTGTACACTTGTAGATTTTATATTCATCGTACCAGCTGAACGATGAAAGCCAACAGCAAACTTTTATGTTGGATATGCACCGATACCACTTAAGCACTTTAATGGTACCACCTGTCGCCGTCTATGTCTCGGTCGGTTGTTGCTTCATTTGGACGGAGAGATAAGGATGTCACTTGCCACTAATGACTGACTTTCAACTTATGATTATTACGATGATGCTTGTTGATGATTATTAAATAACGCAACAGTAGATCGTTACGGAACATCAAGCCGCCGGTTGGGATGCATACAATCTGGTGAAACAGAATATTTAAAATCTAGTTTGCGTGTCGCGTCAACTAGTTCTTTAAGATACACACATATGTGAAATCTGCAAAAGAATGATTCTTCCAAGTATACGAGTGTATACGAGAAGATATACGCTAAAGGGCATGCTTGAAGGCGACTTCTTGTTGCACGACGAAAACGTCAGCAAACATCCATTTAGCAGGCTGTCTTTCAGTAGTTGGTGGTTTTTCTTCGAGTTTTTTTTATAAACCGATTAAAAGCTAATACACTATGGATTCTGGTTCACCATAATGTTAAGTTTGTGTCATCACATCACCAACGCATTCACTAGACTTTTTCATCATAGGAAATGCTGTCATGTAATGTATACAGGAAGACAGGAAGTAGTAGGTAGTAGTAGGTAGAGTTGCTTAATGTTATTTAAGAAGATTAAAAGGAAAAAAGGACAATCTATATTTAACTTTCTCAAAGTTCAAGTAGTTGAAGTAATTTGGAAAAATGGTAGTTGCACCTATAAGCCTAGAGCTTAAACTATAATTTCTTGATTGATATATGACATATGGTCACTTCTCTATCTTCATTCAGAAGAAGTCCCAGATTCAGAAATTGGCGCCGATACTTCAAGATGGCGTGTACTCCCAGATAATCCCTTCTCTATTGATGCTCCAGATTCGTCGAGAAGATGCCGCCGGGTACTCCCAGATGATCCCTTCTCTATTGATGCTCCAGATTCGTCGAGAAGATGCCGCCGGGTACTCCCAGATGATCCCTTCTCTATTGATGCTCCAGATTCGTCGAGAAGATGCCGCCTGGTACTCCCAGATGATCCCTTCTCTATTGACGCTCCAGATTCGTTGAGAAGATGCCGCGGGGTATTCATTGCCCCTTCGAACAACATGCAGCTGCTATCCTTCTCCTGCCATTATTTTATTAAGTGTCCTATAAGTCTTTGTCGTCCCGTAATAATTCTTTATTTATTTCTCGTCATTCCCAGTTTTATCCGAGACGGTTTTCCGACATATCTGGTTTTTTCCATTTAACGTTGCTCTACAGACCTTGATTTCATTTGCATTTTGCATTGTGCGGTATGCTATACCACAAAAATGTTCTATAACTGCCAACGGAGTTTTAGCTCCATTTTTCGCGAGCTCATCTGCTATCTCGTTGCCTTTTATGTATCCCAGCACCCAGTATAGAAATACTTTGTTGTTCTCGACAAATTTATTCCATTTTGTCCTACATCCAACGACAAACCTCAAAATAATTTGAAATGCATCCAGTGCCCCTAATTGCTGCTAGACTGTCCGATGTCTATTCACTGCCTGATTCAGATTCAAGTGACCTCATCTTTCGATAACATGCACATCTGCTTGAATTATGCTCGGTTACTGTCCCTCTTGCATCCACCTGTTTCAGAACTGAATTTCTTCTTGGTACTCAATCAGACTCAATCAGTTTTTCCTGACGTCAAGCTCCCTTCTGCGCTAATTCGTGAACTTTCCCAACACAATGTATGTTACTGTGTTGTGGCAACCAAACATGGTGTATGTCTAGGAATTAGTCAGTTTTTCATGGCTCCCTCTAACAACTATCGTACTATTAATCATCATCATCACATTTGGTCCTATAACCGGTGTCCGGTCCTGGCCTCCACCGGCCCTGATTTCGAGCCGATGTTATCCAGTTTGGTATCCCTAAACTATGGGCGTCATCGTCTACACTATCCTTCCAACGTAGGCTTGGCCGGCCTTGTTGTTGTGTTCCATAAATCCTACTGCAAAGAACTTTTCGAGCCGGATCCTCTTCGCTCATGCGAGCTATGAGTCCTGCGCACCGGAGCCTACCGAGCTTAATTCTCTTCACTTCATAAAGTTCTACTCTGGCTATGCTATCATAGGAGACTTTCAAGTCTATAAAGAGATGGTGTAAGTTTTAAAACCAATTTTTCCATCACCTGACTAAGATCAGTTGTTGATTTGCCTGGGGTGTAGCCAAACTGGTATGGACCAATTATAACTTTAGCGTATGCCTTCCGATTTGTGTGGTACTTTGACCTAAGATTTTAAAAGCCGGAAGACTCTATAATTTTACAGATTAAGTTTACCTGCACCAACTCCATTCTTTATCTTGGATCGGTCAGTGTAGAGTGTTATTTTATTAGACACCAGTCCTTTCAATTTCCTTTAATCGGAAACTCGACCGCAAAGTTTGAGTTGAGGTCCAGTTTAGTAGTACAGTAGACAGGTAAAGATTGTATCATATCTTTTTGGTACCATCTGCAGTATGTTGCAGTACCCGTACGTGCTCTGCACTGCATTTCGCGACGTATTTGAGAAATATGTCAGAAGATATTACCTGTAAGATGGTACGAGTATTGAAAGCATCGGTCGGATATGATCCTAACCCAGCTGCTGACCTATGCTATAAGCTGCTTCTTATCTTTATACTCTGCTGCGCTTGCTGATATTGTATTGTTTTTGCTCATCGCCGAACACCCGACTAGCGCTTCATATTTATAAGAATTTGTCGTATAACACCTGTGTGCAACCATCGGTCCATCTTTGAGTGATGGTCACACCAATGGTTTTACTTACAGCATAGAGAGTAACACTTGCTATATAGGCTTGTATTCAGTGCTTGACCTCCAGCTAAGAGTTTTTCCAGGATTACACCCAGAGTTTTAGCTTTGAAGTTGCTGTCTTTATCGAATTAGTTTTAAATTAAAAGAGTATACTTCAGTATTATCCGAGCCGATTCCTAGGCTACAACTTATCGCCCAAGCACAGAGTTTGCTCAGGGCCCTATGCATGACTGATCAATCCGACAAGTGCTGTACTGATTCAAGGATCTCTTCGTTGTTTATGCAAATCTTGAAAATCCAAACCAATTCCTAACGTGGCCTTAATAGTTTACCCTCAACGCTCCTCAAGAAGTTTAAAAGCAAAAAACACTCTCAGTTTATAGATCTTTTTGGAAAGAAGGCTTTAAATTAATTTTTATTTTCTCAATTACCTTATTTTCAAAATGTTTGGTCGTCTTACTTCAATATTCTCACTCGAAAACAGCAGATAGCCGATTACGCAGAATTTAAACATCAAAACGTCTTTAAGGCGCTGTCATTTTGTTCGACAAAGAACGCACTTCAATTGCCTTTACAATTTTTGTATAAAATATCAAAGTGACACGAAACACAAAAGAACGGCTGCAACCTAAGTGCCTCTCGCTATCGTTCAGAAAAATAAAAATAAAAACGCTTTCCAGAATTTCACTTTGATCCTTGTATATGCTGTGGCAGCGGAGCAAGATAAAACTAAGTACGTCAACGCTTTGGAAAAGGTAAAGTGTAACGTACACAAGCACACATCTAACCTAAGAAGCCTCAAGAGAAAATCTGTCGTAGCAGTATACTCAGGGGGTTGATTTTTTTTTAAAAGAGGACAGTTGGTTGCTATTTTCTTGTCGTTCATGACCTACACGGAAAAAATTTAGGTTAAATGTTAAATATTCTTTAAGTATGATATACTGTTTGGAATGGGGGGGGGGGGGGAGGAAGGGCGTTTATGTTTCGTTAATATAATTGAAAATCCTAAAATGTCGGTGCGTACAAAAATTATATTGAAGGAGATGTGAATCAACTCAGCCATTAAAATTAGAATTAACGTAGTTAGTAGTTAAGGTGGAACCAATGCAAAAAATAATTGCCCATGGCACTCGGTCGCACGTGATTTTCAAAATTTTAAAAAACATCAACACAGGTAGATGTATATGATACTGATTCTCAAACCTTTTAATGGTAACAAAGCCATATACCACAATGACAGATATTCTTTCAGTGATTCTTAAACTTCTAAGCACGGTATCATTGTGATTCTAAAACTGCGTTAACATTTCATGAGTATACTAATACAAACTTTTAACAGAGACACTAACCATATTGGCAGCAGATCTTTCTGTGGTTTTCAACTTTTGAGTGGTTTTCAAATTTTCGAATGGTAACATAGACATTACCCACAATGACAGAAACTCTTTAAGTGAGTCTCAAACTTTTGAACACGGTATCATTGTGATTCTAAAACAGCGTTCCTTATTTAGGATCAGTATACTAATGCAAGCTTTCCACAGAGCCATCAACCATATTGGCTGCAACACTTTTGGTGGTTTTTAAACTTTTAAATGATAGCAGAGACATTAACCACTCAGGTGTGAAACTCAGGTATTTGAGAATTCCCATTCCTCGGAATTGAATCGACGAGTTTGAAGAACTGTCGGATAAAATGTCAAGTATTTCCACAAAACATCGTAAAACCGAATTTTTTTTGTGGGCCATTTTAGAGTAAGGATTTCTGGGTGGCTTCGCCATTCTGGCCATACAACACTTGAAGTAAGGTTGGTTAAGATATATGCTGAAATAAATAAACTTACTTAGCTTGTAAATGATCCGTCATCTTGCTCTTTGTACCAACCCATAGCACTAACAACAATTCTTTACAAGGTAATCGAAACGCTGATCAATTTTCAGCTTATGAAATATCTTGAAACTCACGGAATCTTTAGTGACCTAAACATTTTTTGTGATGCTTTTGTGTGTCCGGTATTTTTCGTCAATCTGTAGGCCAGTAGGTGGGTTGACCCGCAGATACGAAGCCAATTTTAATTTGCATGATGAGCGGGTACCAAAGTTGTCTACCTTTTGGAGTTGTTAGCCTAGAACCCCAATAGATGTGCTCAGCATTATAGGTGCCAGCTGCTAAGAACTTGTTCCCAAGGCTACTGAAGAAGTTGAGGAATTGTTGGGTCGTAATATTGAATCTAGGGGGAAAGTAAATAGCTGATATTGTTATGTATTTGCTCCACACAGTTAGACAAATGGAAGTTGCTTGCTTGCTGTAGGGGGTGGTGGCTAAGGCGAGATTTGATAAGAATTCCAGAGCCACCGTGAGCTTTGTTGTATGGTTGATTGGTGCCGTATCTCGTATCTATTCATTTTCAAGTTTTGCTTATCGGTCAGATGGGTTTCTGATATAAGTGCGATATCGATTTCGTTTCTAAGTAGGAAGTGTTGGAGCTCAAGTCTATGTTGGCTTAGGCCGTGGTGATAAAATTTATCATTGAGGTAAACATAGCGGAATCAATGAATCAATAGATTCGGTGGAACACTGCTTGTCGCTGTTTGATCGCTTCTGCCACCAGCGGTGCACAAGAGAAATAATCAGTTGCATGCCATCTCTCCTTGATTTCCAACGCAATATTCGTGACGCTCTAAGTGTTCATCAATTTACCCTCAAGCTCATCTTCGGACGTACAGTTAAGATCATTCTTCAGCCGCACAACACGCGTGTGGAATGCTGTACCAAGCTCTATATTTCCACTACAATCCACGTGCATTCAAGACATAAGCTCACATTCATATCCTCTTTTCCCCTCCTTTGTATTAACGCCCACGGTGTGCCAAGCATAAATCTGAGCATTATACGGGTGCGGGCGATGCGTGCGCAAATTATAAAAAAAGGAACTATGAACCTATTTACTCGTGTAGCAGGCGGTTTTGACTTGTGTATCAATAATCTTGTTTAACAAATACACGTAACTTAACCAGAACCACAGAACCCATGGCAGTTGAGTTAGTCAGGATTCAAACTGCTTAACTAATTGCATAAAAGCGGATACCCTGTGCTCCACGAGAGATGGTAGGATTAAACACACAAGGGGTTTAACAACGCAAATCCTATAACTATGCACATTGTCCATCCTTAATTTAATTTTGCATAAACAATGGTGATAATTTTTATTTTTACCTTAAAAAACAATTTCCCACATTAATCGTGTACTTGAATCTATACTATAACTCCTCTCTTCTCAATCCATATACTTGCTTCGAGTTCAAATTTTCATTAAAGAGCACAAAAGCAAACTATAGGATTGAATCCTTTGGGGAAATATGTAATATGCTAGTGGTATGGTATGGTAGCATCGCCTTTCATTTTACCCAAACAAAGTCTTAGAACTACTACACAAGTACACATAGATTCTTCCCACTAAGTACAATTTATGGATTCTTTGTTCTTGAAGTCCAGTCGAACACTCCTGCGTGGGTATCTGATAAACCGCAAAACAACACCCAACAACACAATATCCAACTCGTGCATATATTATGTGTATATTTATATAAACCTTTCATAACTTTCAGTAAAAGGTACAAACTAAAAACATTCATAGCTCCCAGATTGTGCTGATTCTTCCCTTGCCCTTCATTTATTTCTTCGTACATTTAACGAATTCTATTGGTCAATTTGGCTTGAAGCATATATATCCTTTGGGTTTTTGATGTTGCAGGTGTAGATACATTGTTTCGTCATAATAGGATTTTCTTCCATAAATCTTGTTATGCTTTTTATCATAAAAGCCTTAACGTTTACAGGAAGCACACGAAAAAAATGCCCATGTGAACTAACCTCTCACCAGCATTGCAACCATCATTTTTCTATTTAGTCCTTTTGCTTAGCTTTGAGGTTGTGTATGTAGAGTGGAGGCATTATGAAGGCGCAACAACAACCACTTGTTAACACGTTTCAATATCCTTTCAATCTCCTTTCAAAATGGATCCTCGTAGGGGATGGAATAAATTGAATTTTGATTTGTTTAGAAACTATTCAGAGTCTCAAGTCACATCTTTCTCATAGCTAGAGGAAAACAAAAAAAAGTATGACTAAGGCTGGTAACGCTCCAGAGCACTGCTTTCAACACATGTAGGAATCGCGAACGTACGAGTACATACTAAGCCGTTAACACCTTTGTAAATCGGAAAAACTTATTAACGTGTGCAGGAGTAGGTACTGTGAACGATGTTTTAAAGAAATTTCCGAGTATTGATAGCCATTTTACTTATTCCAAATACCAAACGCATATTTACAAATGAAAGAAACGTTTCGTGCACTTCGAGTGAGAGTTATGAAATTAGGGAGAGAAAAAGATGAGATGTCTTCACAAGTGTGTCTTAAATGACTGCAGATTATACAAATGCGGAAATACATAACTATTGTGCGGTTAAAGTATGAATTTCTGAATTGATTAGTACGTCCGAAGACAGGCACAATAGTAGACCTGTGGGCTCAATTTGAGGCATGGGTATTACGAATGGGCTCGAGAATGGGCAGGATGCATCTGGATATGTCGTTTGATCACACCGCTTGTGGAAAAAGCGATAAAATAGTGACAAGCAGGAAACAATGCTACGATGTTGAAGTGATTCGATTTGTTTATCGCGCCGTTCTGAATTCTGCCTAGTAGGTGTAATGTCGTCTTGGGGGCACGTGCCCAGAAAATACAGTTGTTAACGGTGAATATATGCCTTGGAAATAGTAGCCAGATCAAAGGGAGTGAAGTACATCTTGAACCGTTTTAGGAAACCTAAACATCTCACTGCATTCTTAGCGATGGTGATTAAGTGATACTTCCAAAGAAGCTTGTTCTTGACGCACATACCGAGAATTTCAAGTTTTTCAGTTTCTTTGATGCAAGATCCATTCATTGATTAAGGTTGGAGGTTTAACTGACGCTTAGACGACAAAAGACAGCATTGAGTTTTAATTGCGTTAAATTCAACCCTATTATGTAGTAACCACCTTGTTATGCTGCCAAGCTAGGCATTTAACGTTCTTAACATACTTTGTTGTTCTAGTTCCACTTGCAATGTAAATCCTATGAAATCATATGAAAAGCTACGAGTGATGTCCTCAGCGAAAAAATGAATTGGAGATTATAAGTAGCAAACAGGAGATCAATAATGAAAATGAGAGTTAGTGAGATAAGCCATCACCTGTAGAAGGTTGCCTACGAAAACCGTACTGCAGGTCGCTTAGAATTTTACATGGTATTGCATAAGCTTACGATTGATCAGCGTTTCCGTGACCTTAGAAAGTATGGATTTTAACGCAATATGGTCGGTACTAGGAAAGAGATGATGGTTCGCCTTTTTTAGGAACAGACTGAATAAAGCCTGTTTTTCAATTCCTTGAGAAAACTCCAGAAGGATAGGAGAAATTGAAAAGCAGGTGCAATATGCCAACGTTGCAGAACACGTCTTCAATCCCTTGCTGATAGGGAAGCTCATCCTGAGCAAATAAAGTCTTCTGATTCTGATTTTTGTAAGAAACCATTCCCAGTTCAAGGCTTCTCTTGAATTGTTTCTATGACAGCCTGAATTGAACAGGATATCCTGCAGATTTATCTCTGTACAGTGTTCGTACGTTCCATGAGAAAATTCTTAAATCATTTAGACGTTTTAGTTGCTCTGGTCGTCGTCGATTATCAGTATCAGTACACCAAAATGGATAAGAGAGAGAGAGAGAGAGACAGTCCTAAAAACGTTTTACTGAAGGCTCAGATATCAGTGAAAGAGTTGAAGGAGGAATAAGTGGGTCAAAAAGCCACAAATATATTCTGCTATGCAAAGACTCCGCGATATTCTAAGCGTAACTTTATGCAATAAATGCTGCAACAGAAAAATGGCCAAAATGGTGCAGCGACTCCATTCATAGGATTGCTTTAATAATGCTAACATTAGGGATAAGAAAATGCACAAATGCCTACTAGCAATACAAAGGGATATTGAAATACCTAAACAAATTTTTAAACTTCTACTAGAAAAGAGTGAAAGAACTAAGAATCTTTTGTGGAGCACAAAGAAAACGACATTACGCCTGCAACTTCTGATTGAATAAAATAGTAATCAGCAGCTAAGAGATCCGCAGATACTGTTAGGAAAAAGACTTCATTTTAGGAATTTCTACAAGGAACTGTCGGAGCATGGTTGGTTTACCTACGGGGCATAACCCAACTAGTAGTCATGTTCCTAAATTTGCCCCGCATGCGAAAGGTGCACATCCGTTCGTTTTTTTTTTTTTTTGTTAAAGCCAATTTTTTACAATTAAAAGTTGTATTGGGGTTAAATAAACACTCTATACATCGAATTAATCGTGTCGTCCTTCGCTGGAGTTTACATGAAGGCGGATACTGCGAACAGATCTCAGAATTGTTATAGTATTCATGGCAGATTGTTATGCTTTTTTCATGGTTATCCGTTAAACTGCAATTCAGCCAGAGGAGATATACCAATCGAAACGTAAAACACCTTCTCACCAATTAACAACAGTTGTGTGGGGCAACGTATCGTTTCAGATCCAATTAACAGAGTCATTAAAAAGTTACTTCAGCTCATGCTGGAAATAATAAATAGAGACAGAAGAAGAAAATGAAGAAGTAGGCCAGAGATATGAACCAACCATCATTACGGGAAAAGATGAAAAGTGGAGGAAAATAAAACGATAACGAATAACAAAATTATTTCCCGGAAGTCAAGAGAACATCATCAAGAGCTGAATTCCCTTGGGTACGTCCGTCATCTATTCGGTCGTCGTTGGTATGAGTACATGTTGGTTGATCCGATTCTGTTGTATCTTACGAGATAGTGGGTAGTTCCATTCTCGAACTACCCACCCTTAGTTTAGTTATGTTCTTTAATGTAATTCCCCAATGTTGATCTGTAGCTGGGGGACGACTCATCAGATGAATTAAGTGTATAGCGATTATAGCTCAACAAGGACTCTAAAAGGTTATGACTTAAATTGAGATGAAATCATACGAAACTGCTTCAGAACCTGTATCTATAGACTGTGAGTTGACGCGCGATTACGCGAAAAGTAAGAATTTTTAATATTTCGCTTTTAAGGAAGAAGTGTACATCTGGCGTCTTTCTGAATTCTTGTACATAAAGTTATTTTTAACATAAAGTCAGCCCTTCCTTTTCCACCTACTGATTGTGGCTGATAGTGGTTGATGAATTGCTAGTGAAACTCAACAACAGAGGACGGAAGGCAATAGGGTGTGCTGACGATATTATGGTATCACACAGGCAAACATGATGAAAGTATCGAAGAACTGATGCAAAAGTTAACTTGGGTGTGGTGTAAGGAAGAGAGGATATCCACTAACCCTAACAAAACTACTAATACTATTCACCAAAAGAGGAAAAAAACCTTTCAACCTAATAAAGATGAAGAAATAGAGGTAAATCTCGAAAGGCAAGCAAAATATCTAGGGGTTACCAGAGAAAAGAAATTTACTTGGGAGCAGCATCAAAATATGGCAACCAAAAAGGCTACAGAAGTAATATACCCTAAGATAATTACTAAGAAAACCCGGTGGATAACCTTCTTGTAGCTGCACCCAAATTGTAAAATCCATCTTATTATATGGGTCGATGTTATGGTGGAATAAAACTGAACCGAGTACAGCAATAAAAAAAGCTTAATTAAGTACTGATGCTATTATGCTTAAGTATATAGCAAGGGCAATAAAATGCTTAGAAGCTCTATTAGATTTAATACCTAGCATAGTAATATAAAAAACCAGACCAGCCATAGCATTTCATAGGCTGTATAACTTCAAACAGACCAGAACCAGAATGCAATCTTGGGTAGTGCACTAGAAAAGATATAAACGGTAATGGAACTGACCAAAACTTGGTCGCTAATACAACACTAAGCTTCAAGCATAAATATGAAACTCTCGTTCCCAAAAGGAAAAAATTTAATACAAACCCAAAATGGATGATAGATGAGTATCAAAAATGGTTTACTGATTGTTCAGAAAACAGTGAGAGAGTTGGAGAAGGAATAATGGAACCAAAAAGCCACAAATATATTCTGCTCTGCAAAGACTCTATTATAAATGCAATAAATGCTGCAACAGAAAAATTGCTTTCAAAATGGCCAATAAGGACAAAAATTGGAATAATATCCCTCAGAGTCGTGCTAGAGGCACTTACAATTCAGAATGAATTCAGATCGAAGGCGGTCATCGATGACTTAAATAGGCAGAAAGTGCAAGGTGTGCAGGGGCACACTGGCAATGAATGAATGAGGCTGATTTAATGGGCAAAAATGGTGCAGAGACTCCATTTTAATGATAATGAAGAATTATGACTTAAATAACACTAACATTTAAGGACAAGAAAATGCACAAATGCCTATTAGATAAACAAAGAGAGATTGAAGTACACAAACAAAATGCTTAAACTTCTACAAGCAAAGTGCGGAACAGACCCTACGACTCAACAAACAAGAACTAAGGATATTTTGTGGAGCACTAACAAAACAACATTATGCCTACTACCTGCATAAAATAGGAATTAACCAGCGAAGACATCTGCAGATACTGTTATGAAGAAGACTTCTTTTAAGCAATCTAAATATGGTTCTGTCGGAGCATGGTTGGTTTACGTACACAATTAAGTATAACCCAACTAGAAGTCATCAGTTAAAGTTTGGTCATATATTGGACACAATATGTAAGTCCCGCCTGGTGTAAGAAGGAACTACAATACATGTGCTATCCTGCTTTTTCTAAATAAAGGATGCCCATTTTGGAAAGAAATATAATAACGATCGTTGAAAGTAGATCAATTTCTTCACCACTTCCATTCCAGACATTGTGAGTCATAACGCTAATTCTCTTGACTTGTCTCCTAACAAATACACCGTCAGTGTATCATCACCTCTAGGCTCTTCAGACCATTGTCTGGTATCAGATAAATTCTCGTTGGCAAACCACGCAGTAAAAGAAAAAACTCCTAAAAGAAAAGTATGGTTACATGAGAAAGCCGATTGGGATGGCCTCAACAATTTCATTAGGAGTATCAACGGACCACCTAATGCCGATAGTGGTGTGGATGCCATTTTTGATGCGATCACTACCATAACCCAAGAGGGTAATGGAGAGTTTGTCCCTTCCAGGACAAAGTGAATCACACCTAAGGAAAATGCCCGGTGTGATTTAAGCTGCAAAGAGGCTACCGGTTATTTAAAAAAAAATCCAATTTTAGACGAGAAATGATTGCAATGCCTAGACGAGTCGAATTCGACTTTGACCAGAAACTGAGACAAATAATTCTTCAATGTCCCAAAGGAAGTGAAAATGTGTCGTCATTCGTAAAACGAATTAAAAATACTGCCTTGCCTTCAATTCCAACGCTCATTCACAATGACATTCCAACGGTCAGCTCTATAGACAAGGCCAAGGCTTGCTTGCTTCACATTTCGCGGCTAGCTAACAGATAGTGCATTGAAGCCGCCGGTACTTGCAAGAGTCAAATCCTCTATGGGACAGACTTTCGTACTCGTCAAGTGGCTACAGTTGGGCTCAATGGGATTCCCGCTTCAGTTTTGAAGAGGTGTTCTCCAACGTTGGCATTGCCACTTGGCAGGCTTTTCCATTTCTCTTATCCTTCTGGAGTCTTCCCAAGGAATTGGAAAACAGCCTTTGTCCAGCATGTTCCTAAAAAAGGTGAACTGTGATCTATTTCCTCATACCGACCCATTGCGCTAGCATCCATACTTTCTAAAGTCATGGAAAAGCTGATCAATCGTTAGCTTATGCTATACCTTGAATCTCAGGAAATCCTTAGCGACCGGCAGAATGATTTTCGAAAGCAACGTTCTACAGGTGATCTGGTGGCATATCTCACTGAAAATTGGAACCAGTCTATTCACAAATTTGGTGAAAGCAAAGTTGTTGCACTCGATATTTCCAAGGCGTTTTACAGAGTCTGACATTAAGCTCTCTTGTCGAAAATGAATGCCTATGGAATATATAAGACCCTGCTTGTTTGCAGTAGCATCTTACTGACCGTTCACCTCAATATTGGACGGTTTCAAATCCAGTGTTTACCGCATAAACGCCGGTGTTCCTCAAGGCTCTGTTTTGTCTCCGACACTATTTCTCATTTTCATTAATGATCTACTGTCCGCTACTTCTAATCCAATTCATTATTTCGATGACGACAGCACTCTTATCTTTTCATACGAGTTCGAGCTCTCTCCACGCCCCTCTTCATCACAAGTGGAACTCAAACAACAACGTATGTTAAGTACGTTCAATTCTGAACTTGACAAGGTGGAGACTAAATAATAGAGTTGCGAACGCTTCCAAAACTCAATGCTGTCTTCTGTCATCCCAGCGTAATTTAAACCCCCAGCTTTTATCCATGAACGGATCGTGCATCAAGAAACTGAAAAACTAGCAATTCTTGGTATGTGCGTTGTTATTGACGCAACATTGAGCTTCGTTGGAAAGATTACATATTCCTAATCGCTAAGAAATATTTAGGTTTCCTTAAACGCTGCAAGATTTACTTCACTCCTTCAGACCTGGCTACTATTTACATAACATAACTTATTTCGGAACGAATACAATGGACAGACGGTCTGAGTGCTTGGTGTGGTTTTATCCAACGTACCCACTGAAACTATTTATGGGTTACTTTCGTTTAAAACTCGGTTAAGGGAATGAGCAATTTTATTAATACCGATAATGGAAGGACGTTTTTCATCGATGCTTTGAAGGTGAGAATAAAATACAAGTAGATGGATAGAGAAACAGACTAAAAAGAATTCAGACGGACAGACAAAAGGAAGTACAAAAGTTCTGAAGGTTACAAGGACAAAAGGTGAACAGATGAACAGATTGGCATGAGAACCTCGATCCATATTCTGGTCATGACTGAGAATTATTTATACTCACTCGTTGTTTGCACTTTTATTGTGCTTCAAGCATTCTGACAAACCTTTCATATTCTAACTCTATGAAACCATTAGTTTTTGAGATTCATTCAGTTGTTCGCATTAGGTTAACCGACAACAACAGGATGATTTATGAACTCATTCCAACTGGCTTACGATTCAAACGATATAAAGGACCTAACGTTTGTGTTTTTGATGACAGACAAAACAAAAGGAAACGTCCTTAATCACAAGTAAAATTAAATTTTATGTTTCGTGATGTTCAGCAATGATGACAGGAACTGAAGCGGATGTTTTGTTTGTTAAAAGTATCATCCATATGGAATGTTTATGGAATATCCTTGCAACAATAACATCGAGCACTGGATAGTGTAGCTTTTTATACATAAAGTACAGAAACTGACTCGATCTCACAGGGCCATAGGCATATTATATGCCCACAGGCGTTTAACATAAGTGCACATCAGTGATGGCAGAGCGTAATTTGCTCGCGCATGCATCCAGGATGGAATATAATTGAAAACCACATTTGACCGAAGACCGTTAATAATTGTATTATGAAATGCAAATTACCTAGAAGCTAACTGTTGTTGGACTCGGATGGTATAATTAGCATAAATTTAAACTCCAGCGTAATACCTCAACCGTGGTTGTGGAAACCAGAGGAAAAATGCTGTCCCAACGACGATACAAACTGGCAATACATTCAGGGACGGACTTGTTTGTTAAAGAAATAAAATAATTTTCCACCTTGTTGTTTATTTATATTGCGGAGAATTAATTCCTCTACCAACCCACAAATTGACTCGTTGAATTTGTTAATCATTCCTGGTTGTGTTACACACTCTACAGTATCCACTTAATAACTGAACAACTACTAGAACAACAAGTTCACGGGTACACAGTCAGTGGCAGTTAAAAGTTAGTTAGGGGGGCAACCACGACTAATTAGTTATAACGCAATGCACTTGACGTACTCATATGTCTAACGAATTTAACGTTCAAGTTACTTTGTTCGTTTGCAATTCATAAACCATGACTGCCATTTATATCTAAGTGTTAAATAATTGACGTAATTGTTTAGAAGTGTGCTTGCTACCTGGCACGACTATACAAATACAGTAGTTGATAGGAGATTGATTAATCCCAGACACCCATGGCCATTGCATTGTTGCAGTCGTAGTTGTGTGAAGGATATCCTGTGTGTAACATTTGTGCAACCTAAAAAGGACACTTGTTTATGAATTCCATAAATTTAACCAACTTGTACACTGCTATAATTTTCTTCGTACTCAACTTTCATCTATACTATATCTATATAAAAATGTTTATTGTAATATTTGAATGGCATATTGCATGGAAATGAAGTGAAACTCTCTTATCCGCCTTTTTCTTTATATATTTACTTACCTATATTAAATACGTTTGGATTCTATGAATAATAATAATAATAACAGTCGGCGCGACAGACCGTTGCGGTCCAAGGATTCTATGACACCGAGAAATTAAGGAGGTATTTCAAAAGCTATACAATATATCTATATAGCTATTACCCCTGTCACTCACCCTCGCACCGTTGTGATTGTAAATCTGTGATGAAATATCATCAGTATACTAATTCAGTGATTCAAAAAACTTTTAACAGAGGCATAAACCATAATGGCAGCTACTCTCTCGGGTTAACTTTAAAAGAATTGTATATAGGAGCCCTTTGGCTCTAGGGACCGATCACTTCCAAATTTTTACAGAAAGTGTTGTCACTGGAGAAACATACAAACGTTGAAGAGATGGGACCGTGAAAAATACTTTTGGTGTTTCCTGGAATTCGAATTACGAACCCCCTGCTCAGAAATCCATGCGCTTAACCACTGAGCCACGGCGCCCACATAATCATCTTATAACATCCTATAAACAGCTTATAAAATATCTTGTAATCACCCGATACTAGTCCTCTTAAAAGCCGATAAGCTACTTTTTTTTATTAAAGAATACCATAGCCCATATAGCAGACACTGCGACCTAAAAGATCTATTGTATCTTAGGGTGTATTTACTCTAAGAAACTTACCATCATCTTGTGAATGATAGTATGTCCTTAGTGGTAGAATTTCTCAGCTCCCCTGTCGAGCATGTTTTCTTATGAAAAATGCGTGTCCTTAACCAAAGAAGTGCTGGGCATTTACAGAAAATATGCTCGGATAACTCATCATCGTCTGCGGAGAACCCACATTCTATCTCTGAGCCCACAAGGTTAAGGTGACACCGCAAGCCACAGGGACCTGTTAGAAAACTAGCCAGTTTCCTAATTTTCTATCCCTATCAAAATTAAAGATTTCCTTGTAGGAAAAGGGCCTTATTAATTGTTTGGATTGCCTAAGCCTCAGGACGTTTTCCCAGTGGGCCAGACTAAATTTGTATTTCCAACCACTCAGTCGGTGCTGTGATGGCATCATCATGATTGCAATATCACGAAAGACTGCATCCGCGAATTAGATTCGAGTCAACACGGCTGCCCTTCGCAACGGAGGGACCAGAAACAACTTCGATCAAGCGGTAGGACTCGCCCTAAATGCAGGGAGAGTACGTCCTGGAGCTAAAATGTCGGGCGTAGAAAAAAAATGGACACGCCTTAAGAATACTGTCATTAGTACTGCTGACTCCAATTTAGGCAGTAGTTGTAGAGATCGGAACGACTGAACGTTAGAATGTTGCGTACCAAGCAATGTAACAAACTCAAAGAACGCGAGCACCTGAATTTGAATATAATGAGCTCAGAAGATATGAAAAAACAGTTCACCGGCGAAAGAAAGCAGCCTGGGAGAAGAATCTCGTCCGTGAACTTGAATAGTACAGAGAGCAAGGACCGCACGAGGCGCGGAAATTCTACCAAAGAGTCCGCGGTATGGCGCAAAATACACCGCGTTGCACATAACACATCATTGCATATCTAAGAGCGATGGGAAGAGCACTTTAATGAGTTGCTAAATGGCCAGATAGCTGAGGAATTTGAGGCTCCACTGATGACCGAAGACCGTACTATGATGCACAGCTGAAGATAGCAGAGCGATAAATCTGATTAAAATATAAGGCCCAACAATATATCAAGCAATTCATGAAATAATAGTGCAAGTATGCGAGGAAGAAGCGATGCCCGTAGACTAGCGAAGAGGCAACCTCTGCCCCATACATAAGAAAGGAGATATCACAACCTGCAGCAATTATCGTGGTATAAATTTGTTGAGTACCACGTATAAGATTTTCTCATATATCCTTCAAGACAGGATGGCCCCATACGCTAAGGACATTATTGGTCAATACCAGTGTGGCTTCATCCTAGGCAAATCAAGAACTGATCAGATTAACACCCATAGGCAGGTGTCTAAAATTTCAAAACTCACTACACCATATTCTTATAGACTTTAAAGCTGCCTATGATAGCATAGCCAGAGTAGAAATTTATAAAGCCATGAGAGAACTCGGCTTCCCAAATAAACTGGTACGACTATGTAGGTTGACCATGACAAATGTTATAAGCCAAGTAAAAATATCCGGATCACTATCAACCCCATTCAACATCTATAACGGGCTCCGACAAGCCCCAGGCAAAACGTCATGGCATATAGGAACGACGCCAACTTTAAAACTTCACTATCAGCGCGCCTAAAGGAAAGAGAATTTTCAATCCAAAAAGGATATTTCTTTTAAAGAAAGGAAAAATGCAAATTGCAGCATATTGCATGTAATAGTTTAAGCTTCTCGTACATATGACCCAATGAAATAATGTTGGATAGTTGGTGCTATGCATCCGCGATAATATTCGTGGCATTTTCATTACAAAAGTTAACCAGCCAAGTCGACGCGGATTATTCATTTTCGTCAGGATGAAACAAAAAGTTTTGCCAGTCACAGGCACACAACGTTCTTGTCTTTAAATTACGCTAATGGCATCCTTAAATTTTTCATTTGAAATGCGCAGAATATAAAACTTCCGTAACGATGAGATCTCCTTTTCCGGTATAGACATCCTTGTGTATATTTCTGTATCTCACATGCAAAAGAAGTGTATCGCTGAAGGAGTTTATCCAAATGAAGGGCATAACTTGAACAAAATTCATTATGAGTAGATGGATGGATGGATGGATGGATAACCCAGAAGATGGAATTCTTTCGTTTGTTCACTCGCTGTATTTTATACGAAAATGGAGATGAAAAAATGAGCACAAATATGAGAATAATATCCCAGAATAGGGACTAATAAAAAAGAACAAGCTGAGATTTTTTGTTTTTGTTTTTGAGGAGTTTGGGTGTTCTCTTCCGTTACAAAGACTTCTTTGTGCGTTACTTGCTCTCATCGCACTCGAAGAGTTTTCAAAGATTACTCCACTGGAAAATTGGTTTATGTCGTGTTGTTGATGGCACTGATGGAAATAATTAGGTTGCTGACAAATTATGTAATGCTATGCCGCCCATGAGATGCAATTTTAAAGTTTTTTTTGACAGGTTTTGCCTATTAGACGGCAATATGATTGACATATAAGACGAAAGCAGAAGATTGTTCATTTAAGTTTTGGTTATTTATTTTTTGTGATAGTCGTTGCGCTGCGCGGTGGAATCTTACAATCATTCTCGCCGCCATTTCCTATGATATGTCCCATAGATAACTCCATTAACTAATGTACGAGTATGTTGCGCACTCACCCACAAGTTTAGTTCATAACCATACATCGTCCTGAATACATGTATGTCAAACATTTTCGAACTTTATTGCTGGCGGAGGAAAACTTTTGAACTACCGAGCAGAATATGGAAGAAAAATGAAATTCTCGTACATATATGTATGTGAAAATTAAAGAAAACTCTTTGTTGCCTTTCGAAAAACACACAAAAATGAACGACGGCACTTCGATCCACCACATATAGCACATATAGCTTCCAAAAAGAAGCATCGACATTATGGAATGCAAATGCGGAATTGAGAAATCTCTTGAAATAGAATTCTTCTGCTCTGCATCCGTTCTAGTAGTCCTCTGTAGATGATGTGTTTGTATCGAATACTGTGTATTGCCAATTCCAAGCATAACCATAAGTATGAACTGCACAAATGCTCTGTTGGTAGATTGTCGTTGCAATTATTGTCAGACATACATATTTTGTAAAATTATTTATTTATATTTTCTCAGAGTAATCGACAAAGTTCGGCATACAGTCGTTACGTTATGTTACGTACGGCACAGTTAACAACGACGACAATATATTCCGGCCAGCAACTGTTCCGTGCCAAGTGCAAAGTTATATGCATTATCTATGGAACAGAAGTTAGAAATTGTGCTACGCGGCACGAACTAGTGATTTGTGCAATTGATTATCAGGCTCAGGATATCATCTGTTATTTCCGCAATGAAGTTTATTTGGAAAACTGTACCGAACTACAAGAATGTATAGCTGATGCCGAATGGAATGGAAACTCAAAGTGTTCAAAAGTTTATCATCATAAACTTGCTTGGAATTTGGGTCGGTCTTCGTGTGTTATGGTTATTATATGTGTAGCGTGAAGGTTTAAGATTTTAATGGCTTGGACTGGAATCGGTGCAAACTGGTTGGCTTTAATGGCTTGGACTTGAAACGGTGCGAAATGGTTCTTTTTTCAACTTAGTTGTAAACATCTATGTAACTTTTAACAAGTACAAGTTGGCAGTCATTGGGGGATTACGTCTGTCACAAAAAATGGCTTTACACTCAAGTGATTTCTAATCCTATGATGCAATTCACAGCATTGGTGTCAATCTATATGCATTCTTAAAGCTTGTGGATCATTGTGCTGCGTAACCACAGAGCGTGGCAACGCATACGGCTCAAGAATGTATCACTGAAGTTAACACTACGACCAAAAAACTTCTTGAGGGTAAACTAAATAACCATTTGAAGTAACACAAGTAGTATTGCGGTTTAATGACGAAATGCAACTGTCTGGGTCACTTGAGCACTGGACGCCCACCGACAATAAATATATTTGTAAGTTACATGCAGTTCACAGCATTAGTATTATTATATCGATAATATGAGGAGGGTTTCTTTCAGGCACGAAGATATATGATATACAGACACCTCTTTAACGATTTCTCGGAAAAAAAGTTATATGTATGTCTCACCAATGCACCTATCGATCAGTTTAATATTAAGGCCTGCGCCACAGATGTACTAAGCTAGTTAGTACAGTACTAATTTAGATTAAACTATCGACGTCGAACAGCCTCTGGATCCCCTGTCATCGATCACATAAACACCTTGCGGATCATAATAGAACAATGTGTCGAGTAAAGATCTCCGCTTCATCTACTGTTAATCGACTTCGAGAAGGCTTTTGACAGTTTAAATTGAGATGCCATATGGTTAGCCCTTCGCAGGAAAGGTATCCCAGAAAAACGTATAGCTATTATCAAAGCTACATAAGAGGGAAATAAATGTCACGTACTACACAACGATAAAGTGTTCGAGGAATTTGAAGTCCTAAGTGGAGTACGGCAGGGGTAGATACTATCACCGCGGTTGGTTAGTTGTAATTGCGTAGAACTATTGGGCAGAAGGTTGGAAGTTCGAATCACAGCAAAACACTAGTGCAAAGCTTCATCCTGCCCCTTGAGAATGTCTGACACACGATCGAGAATAATAACTGGCATGAGAAAGATTTCATAGAACACAAGAAATTCGCTCCTTTATAATGCTAAGCATGGGCGCCGTGGCTCAGTGGATAAGAGCATGACTTTTGAGGAGGAGGTTTGTGGTTCGAATCCTAGTAACACCTAAAGTATTTTTCACGTTCATATCCGGCACTTAAATTGTGGGTCCCCTCCATTTGTGTGCAATAATATACATGCTCAACATGTATCGTCTATCGCGCCGAATAATAATCCATAATAAGAACAGCGTGGGCGTTAGGGAATAAGGGATTTTGGAAAGAAACGAAGGATATGTTGTTTTTCGACTTCAACCTGACGTTTATCAAACAAATATAAGAACTTGAGAGTGCTGCCATCAGCAAAATAAATAATTGGACTAGAAGTAGCGGAAAGGAGATCATAAATGAAAATGAGAAAGAGTGTTGGATACGAAAGAGAGCCTTGGGGAACACCATCGTTTATGCGGTGAACATTCGTACAACACGACGTAGAATGAATAGTCAGAAAGGTAGCTGCTAGAGTATGTTCACTTATTCTACATATTGTTACAATATTGTTAACAATGACAGTTCTTGTTAAACTCTATTGTTAAAAACGTCATTCTCAATGCGGATCGAGACTGCCTCTACAAATGTCATTCTTACAATGTCACGCGCTAAAATTTAAAAAAAATGGATCGAACCAAAACAAAAGACATATTATATTATTATAGGTTAGATTAAGGTGGCTTTCAGTTAAACCGACACACTTAGACAAGTAATGGTCCATTGTGATACCATACGGATCAGGAAAAATTCCTTCCACCTTCTCGATGAACAAATTAGAGCTTCGTATGAAGCGTAGGCGACTACCAATGTCAATGTTGATGAGATCATTAGTGTCGTTGTGGAAGAAAGTTCCCATATGGAGCTTACGCTTTTGGGAGAGGGCTGAACAATTACAGAGAAGATGGATAATGGTCTCCTCCTCATCATCAAAGTAGCTTCCGCAGAAATCATTCGAGTAGACTCCAAGTCTTGCTTTCACTTCTTGCGATAAATGATACCTTTATTGTTGGCGCACTGAGGGGATCTTTAGCCGGTCGATGTTGTACCTAGACATTCGGATGGCATTGCGGATTCTTTGAACTGATGCAGTACGTAACTGGACAGTAGCTACCATAAGGTGATGATCCCGTACCATACCCATGTCAGCTCCTCATCTGTTTTGGACGTCTAAAAGACAGCTCCTAAAACGTCGGCTGATCGCCACATGGTCGTTTTGGTTGGATGATGATTGCCTGTCAGTTGACACTCAGCTGACTTTGTGGCAGGTCTTATGCTAAAACATGGTGCCTCCTATGACAAGGTGGTTGATGTTGCAGAAATCAATAAATTGTCATTTCGTTTGGCAAGGCCATGTTTTATTGAAATGCAGTTGGAGTACAGAAAAGAGGGTTTTTATCTCCAATATGATTATTTTAAATAATTTCTTTAAAAAGCCAGTTACGATTATGCAAATATCCATAAAAATATAATTTATTAATATGCTTACAAAGCGGACGATTAATTGGAAACAAAAATAAAACAAGTTGCAAAAAAGTATCTATGTATTTAGATATTAACATATCTTCAAATATAAGTTTAGCTTTTCAATTCGATAACTTAAGCACGTTCTGATATGGAACTCAAACTATTACTACAATAGAGAGTTGAAAATTTTGTTCTGTTTCGAGTTTTGACCAAACTATCATTCCATCTGCTTTTGCCTTCTTCTCAATTGAAATGCAAATTCCAATTCAATTTTCCCAATAAACTTTCAAATAGTTAAAAGACCACGACGACGACGAAGAATCGTAAAAGAAGATGAGGAAGACGAACAGAGGGTAAGTTTTGGAATCAATAAGGGTAAAAGTTTCGTTTGAAGTCATAACGGGGATCACAATTTCGAATTGGAATTATTCCATTCTCATTTTATTATTCCCATTTCTGTGTTTTATGTTGCATAATGCAATCCACCTTTTAAGATGGGTTCACGATGAAAGGTAAAAATGTTCGACTAATTGTGTCGTCGTGACACGTGACGTTGACGATGAATTCTTTCCCGAACATTCTTGAGATGAAATATGAATTTTAAATTGAGAAACTTCAGCGAAGGGGTGGTACGGGAGAAGCTGAACTTTGTCCTGAAACTAAAAAAAAGGAAAAACTTTTTTAATTTGATTGAGAGCATGAGCAACAGGAAATAACAAAACGTGTGGAAGTTTTTCCCATTCACATACGATGCACGCTGTTGTATAGTGATGATCAATAAACTCTCATTCCGGTATGGATGTGTGTTTTCTCGGAACATCGATAAGAGGTCCACATCGCTGCTGTTGCCAATCATAATGCACCATGCGGATATGTTGCGGTTGATTGCACTAAAAGTTGCTACGTGTAAAGTGGAATTCGTAATAAGGAAGAAGTTAAGCATGGAAGCATGGAATAATGTAAGGAACGAATATAGAAAGAATTGTGGAAAGTATGGAAGCAAATTCATGCAACCAAACCTCAAAACCTGTGGGTTGTTTACCTGCAAAATAACAATTGGCCGCAAATATTAAAACTTTTGCAGTGAAGTAGACACTTGACATATTAGTTCAACCAACAAAATGTAACTTAGCTTGCTCGAGTGACGCTCGTCTCCCAGGTCACCCAGGGTTCTTTCTTCTCTTCTTCGTGCGTTACAAATTAAACTATAAGGCCAACTAAATATAAAGGAAACCTAGGGGGCTTTGAGCAAATGCAAATGCCAATAAACGGAACCGAGTACTTGAAATAGGTCCAGGGTGAACGAAGGAATGTGACGTAGTCAAAGCGGAAGCTACAGCTAAAATGGTAGTGCTCTGTAGTGAACAAGTGCAACGTAGTCAAAACGGAGCACTTCTTTAACTAGCAGCAGCGGAGCAACTGGAATGTTCTAGTGGAACACGAAAAGCTCGGTGTAGCAAGCAAATATAAAGTAATCAAAACTGAAGTTATTGTAAGACGACCAAAAATATTAATGCTTGTTCGGAATGAATTCAAAATAAGACGGGTTTTGTTCGGAAGGAACACATTGTATATTTTTTTTTTATAATGTACACACGCTCAAGGGGTTTGCACCCTTATAATGCTTAGCACAGCGTGGGCGTAGGTGGGGAGAGTACCAATCCATAACGTGTAACACTGTGCTACTCTTCTCCGGAAAACCCTCCGGCAGTCCCCGTGAATATGGAGTGGGTCTGCTGCTAACGCCAACAGCACGCAGAGGCCTAATTTCCTGGAACCCATCATGGTGATAGGATCTTATCAGCCAGATTTCGGACTAGAGTACGGCGCGTCACGATCATACAGTGTTACGCCCCAACGAATCCTTCGACTGAGGATGAAAAAGACAATTTCTACAATCAGCTAAGCGCTGTATGCAGCGTAATATAAGACGTGACAAACGTAGTTATAATAACAACCTGGCCTCAGAAGCAGAGGAATCAGCGAGCAGGTGCGATAGCAGAACTGTTTACAGAATCACCAAAGAGCTGAAAGGTGGTCACCACTTTAGCCAACATCCGGTGAAAGGTTTAGATGGTGCCGTAATCGTTTCAGATGAGGATCAGCTCAAGCGATGTAATGAGCATTTCTCTACGGTGCTTAACCGTGTATTCGCTAACGATATGCACCCAAATCAAACGGAGCTACTGGAAGTATTTCCCGAATTCGCACCTTAACTCCCAGTAAGGATAAGATCGCTACCGCGATCAACGCACTAAAGAACAACATGTCGGTAGGACTAGATGGTATACCCGCATGCATGCCGCTCCAACGACATCAGCAGAGCTTTTATATCCTCTTGTAGAGAGAGCTTGGGAGGCAGAAAGTTTCCCCGACGAGTGGAAGAAGGAAATGATTGTCAAGCTCCCTAAAAAAAAGTAGTCTTATGGAGTGCGAAAACTGGAGAGGATTTGCATTCTTTGGTAATAGCTGCGGATCATTATTGAACAGTGCGTTGAATTCCGGTCATCACTTCACTTGCTGTTCATCGATTTTGAGAAGGCAGGCAGACAGTGTCAACATACAGTTTATCTGGCTCGCCTTGCGCAGGTATACCCGATAAACTAATAACTATTATTAAAGCAGCCTATGATGGCTCTAAATGTCCTGTGCTGCATAAAGGAAAGCTGTCAAAGGAGTTCGAGATCCTTTGCGAGGTACGTCAAGGTTGCATTCTATCGCCGATACTTTTTTGTTTGTGATAAGCGATGTACTTCGCGCAGCTATATCTACTGGAAACGGAGGAATTCGTTCGACTCTTACATCTCAACTCAAATATCTGGACTACGCTGACGACGTATTTTACTCTCACACAGGATTATGGAGCTGCACCGAACACAAGAGCACGAGCTTCCTTCTGTATTTGAGGATAATTTATTTCTGCAGCGTTGATTGTGGCTGAATAGTGCATGATAGGATGCAAAGTACCATTGTCGTAGTCGTGCATCACCACAGCTCCTATACCGTAATCTGATGCGTCGGTTGCCAAAGGAATTTTCTTCTTAGGATTGTAGTGCACCAAACTTAGTTCGTTGCTCAAAAATGTTTTTGAGGTCGATGAAAGCCTCCTCGTGTAGATCTGTTGAGGATTCCTCTTCGCTCTTTCATGTCTTTTATGAATTAGCCGAAGTAATTGACTGCTCCTAGGAACGATCGAAGCTGTGATACATCTTTTGTAAATGGAAGTTCTTTGATGGCTGCCAGCTTTTCCGGATGTGGTTTTATTCCACTCTTGTCGATGATGTGAATACAGAACTCAACACTTTTCAAGTTCAAGTTCTGCTTATACTGCCGAAGCTACGGAAAACTGGTTTCGCTTCTGGCTTCAGTGTCACTGAAGCTTTGACTTTTCTGCAGCATCTGAGAGCTACCGAGAAAACTTCAGAAAAAGCTATTCTTATTTTGCTTGCCCAGTTATCGTCGCTATTTATGCTGTTGACAGACACTGTGTTGAGTGGAACTCACCACAACTTGAAAGCGTTTAACCATGGAATTCCGAATAGGTTAATTTCTCGATTGGCTACATAGCACTCAGCGTAGGTACTCTTCAACTGCATTCAATTTGACGACACATTGCCATTGTCCAAACAGATGTTACACAATTTGTTTACCGTTTTAAAGATTCCTACATGAAATTTATAATCAGGAGTTAACCAAAGGATTAAAGTTGTTGACAAAAGCAAAATCTTGGACTAGCGAAACTTTTTGTGAGATTTCAATAATACTTAGTGAACACTCAACTGGTATTTTGCTGGAATGAAGGAGTAACTGCCACACAACATAAAACGGATATGTACAAAGTTAAGGATAGTCAGGAGTGTGTAAACTTTGTCGTTTTAACGTCCGCTTTTGTCCTTCGGTGAGGCAAAACTTTCCTCAGGTTTGCAGTTTATTCGAGTTAAGACCACACGTGCCAAACCATCATCGAAAGGATATAACTCTTGAAATTACACCATAACTAAAGAAGTTGCTTTCGTCCTGATGCGTGCGCTAACTTGCCCTGTACTTGTGTGGAAGTTCATAAGAACTTGGTGCACTGAATAGATGGATTCAGTTACGGTGTGTTACCGTTGAAGGATTTTTAATTTGAAAACTCTCCCTCTGAGCGAGGAAGTGCGGACTTTGCAACTTTTACGTTCAGCAGCGAACTTGTGAATGTTTACAAAGGTTATATGCGACACGTATCGAGTACCTCATAAGTTTTAATCTCATTCTGTACCGCTTCAATTTGGACTTAAAGTGCTTTAATGCAGCAACTGAGTATGATGCGGGTAAAAAGCAACTCTCACAGGATAAGCAATTTTCCTCCACATAAAACAGATCTGTCCCTAAGAAGTAAAATGAACCGATATCTTTACTCAAGAATTGGCGCCAAGTGGGTGGTGGATTCATTTCCATTCGTATATCATTCCAAAATTTAGCTTAGAAAACTACCAGGAACAGCAAGCATGCCAAATCAGGATGAAAATGATTCTATCGACGTCGTTCAACAAACGAACGGGTAGAAGGATTATTGGCATTTACATTTTGTGTGCAGACAGGCGGTCGGTAACATCAGGCACATCGCATCGTTTTGTGCACACACAGGATAAATGGAGAATCAGACTTTGAATCCAACTACAAAAAAAAAAAATGTAGCCACTACTGCAGCGCTATAGAAAAAAGTGTCAATGCCTGGCCGATTGAATTGGCGGCGGTATTTTTGGCTCCCTAACGAAAAGACAAAACTAGACAGAAAAAAAAGTCCGAAGAAGATACATAGCGCAATAATGTAGATACAACAAAAAAGGATGTGAAACCCATAAGCCAACATCACAACGTGACACAGAGTGTCTCGTTTGTCGATACAACAAAATCTTGGCATAAGCGGCAATCACATGGCAATTGCACGAAGACGGATTTTGGATCAGCAAAATTTGTTGGACGTTTTTGTGTATTTTGGAACATTGCTTTGGCATTCGAATGCAGTAAATTATTATTGTGTACGGTCGTTTATACCTATGGTGTGGAGAGAAGGAGGCAAGGTACAAAAAAGGGTAGATAGGATAATATAAGTTGCTATTGAGGTTGCTTGAAGAGAATCTGTTTCGTTTATCTCTTTCATATTCATATTTTTTTAAATTTAAGACAATATCTTAGCAGTGATCTGCTCGTAAAGACAATCGAAATGAGCTTTAGTTGAGGTAAGAGGTTCTTTTTGGCTTAAATTCTGTACCAATAGTAAACGAATTAAATTTCCTTCATCCTATAACCACTTGTAAGTCTAACACCCTCCACAACAACTTTGTGTGCGGTTTCTGGAAATATATCGCAAATGTGTCCAACTTTTTTCTATCTTATTCTCTGACTCTTACTTCGATTGTTAAGCGCCAATTGTGTCTGGATAGACTCGCTCATTTTCCGTCCTGGGTAAGCTTGGTTCCACTGCAAAGCATAACAACAAATGGAGGTGTCGTCTTTTCGAAATGTGCCACTGCCAATCCTAACTCCTAATCTGAATTGTAATATCAGTAAGATTTTGGCCCGTTCTGCGTTGGAGATGTGATTAGGTCAGAATATCAGTAAGATGTTACATAAACACCGACTCAGAAACTTTTGCAGCTTTCTTACCCATAAAGGTAATACTGCACCCATAAAACAAAATCGATTCCACATTTAATCGGAACGGCCGTAGTTTGCTCTTTAAGCTCATCTCGTTCCAATCAAGTAAAACCAGGTTGTTTGGGTTTTCGTTACAATACTCGATCTTTTAATTGGGTTAATGAAAGAGGTATGGCACCAAGTAGTGTGGAAGGTGACCCTTCTACCAACTAATGATCTGGTTGAACTGTACGACCTAGTTGAGGTTTGTCTCCAACTACCCATAAACATTCCTTTTTCAAGTAGTTATGACGTCTGGGGGCAAACTTTAATAGAATTTAGAAGACTTAGATGTACAGACTCAGAAGGCCGGTTGTAGCCTCGAATATACTGCTGTTTTCATACTTAACCACACAAGGACAAAGCCAACCAAAGGTGGTAGGACTACGTCTGAACAGATAAAGATTTTTAACGAAATCACAGTGTTAAAGTCCCAAAACTTCTTCGAAAATGTCTGTGCACCTTTTCCCGGAATGAAATGCAGCGATTTCTTGAACCACAAAAAATTATAAGCTTCCAGGTTAGCATCTTTCTTGTATGTTAGGTTTCCAGATTAGCCTGTCCAAAATAAGACCAAAATACTGCACTTAATCGAAGATTGTTAAGCTTGTACCTTTACCAGAAGGATGGTCAACATATAGGATTTTGTATTTCCTAGTAAAGAGGACCAGTTAAGTTTTGTGTAGGCTTACTCCTAAGCCGCAGCCATCTGCTCAATTTGTTAGCTTGTTGAGAGCATTTTGCAGGAGTTCTTTTAATGTATTAGGGTACTTTCATGAGACGGCAATAGCAACGTCAGTCGCATAAGCGATCACTCGGCAGCCATCCCTTCTCAGGCGTACAATCAGCTCACTCACCGCTAAGTTTCATAGAATAGGGGAACAGGACTCCACCCTGCGGGGTTCCTCTGCAGGCAGACAGGGCATTGCAATCATTTCTGGCTCGTTTGAAATTTATGCGGTTTTCCTCAGTAGGGTTTACTTGGTAAAGCCGATAGCATACCTCTCTGAGAAGCCTCTTTACAGCTCGAGTCAAATCATTCATCTACCTTTGGTTTGACAGACTTATTCGTGAAAGCAATAGAGTCTCTCATACCAATAAGGATGATGTTCGTGATCGCATCAGCGAAGGCAACCACGTTGATATCACAGAACAATAACGACCAGTTAATACTCCCAAAGATGTTGTTAATGCCATCCCAATTGGCTTCCTCATATTGCCATACAGTTTTTTTATCTTGTTTTTCCTCAAACTTTAGGTTTATTAACGAAAAATTAATAATTAGGTTATAATACATTGGTAGATTATTTATCTGGAGGAGAGTTAAAGAAAATATCAAGGGTATTTGAAATGTAAGGTATTCTTATAGGCTCATTTACACGCTTAGTAAGGTTATTTATCTCGGCGAATATCTCAACACAACTTGCTTCGGGTGTTGCCTGAACAGAATGGCAAAGCCACCCAGAATTGTATACATTAAAAATGCCCTCAATGTGAGGATATCATGTGACATTTCTTGAAATTGAACCACACATGAATTGTCTAAAGATTAACGTGAACACCGCTAACAGAGGGCATAATTCCACGGTTCTCTTTGGACACGGATTAGTTATACGTAATAACTTACTGGTTAGAGCAGGACCTACCAAAATCTTTGCCGATCTCCGTTTCACGACAAACGGTTGAGATATGCAACTCCACAGAGTGCACATCACCGCATCAGTAACATCAGATGGCACCACTGATGAACCAAATAATTTGGTAACACCAGGGACACATCTGATGTTACTATCTCTACCCGCATTTGAGAAGTAAACTACCAGCCACTACGTAGGTCAAGCCCAGAATGAAACTGGGTCCTCAACCAAAAGTTGGCCCATCTTCAGCTAACATCCAAGGAGATCAACCTTATCTGTGGGTGGAACCAACTCCCGAAGTACCAGCGCGAACTTGGTAAGATCTGACATCAAAGGCCTCAGCTCGTTCAGTATGAGTGCTTGGGAGAAGCAAAGCTTACCTTGGCAGCACATCGTCCGGAACCTCGAACCACATCATTTGTCATTAGGATAGCATACTATTCTAGGCCGCCTAGGATAGAAACTATCCCAGTCATATCACAGTCCTGTAGTGTACGACTAGCAGCCTTGCCCTATTTATCTGCCGAGTTATACCAAGTATCAAACCTTTCAAAAAAAAAAAGATACAGCGGCTTCCTCGGGGAATTGAATCAGACAGTGCTTCAAACTCCGTATCAGTTGAATTACTGTCTAAGTTGGGTTTGGTATACTGACAGTTCTAATCTAGAATTGATACCACAAAGTAAATATGCAAGTGTCTTTTAGGATGAAATCCACGCCATCATGGTTTGCGCCAAGATTAACCTAGATGAGGACATACTTCAATTACATGTACATTTGCTTATATAGGCTAAGCGATATAATGAACTGGTCAACTTTAAAAGGATTGTTGAAATCTCATGTTGGATCCACTAAATAGATTAGCGCTTACTTCAGATTCAATCTTTAATCGAACGATATACCAGAAAACAGACTTCTTTTTCATATGTAACGTCGGTAAACCACTGTCAGAGTACAATACCTCAAATATCCTGTGAAATCTGTTCGAAGTATAAAGTTTAGAGTCGTTAGATGATCCACTAATTATCCTGGTTTATTCTTAAATTTTAGAAGAAGTTTGATAACAACAGCTTTCTTATGCAGTGTACACATCTGTTAAAGCTTTAAGGTGGCTTTTACGGCTGTTATAGGACAGATAACTGCATCCATGATTTGAAGACAATGCAGAACTTATTACATCTTACTTTACCAATGTCTTAAGAGAGGAATTTTCTTAGGAAAGCTGCTAAAGCTTTAAGGTGGCTTTTACAGCTGTCGTATGATAGATAACTGCTTCCATGATTTCAAGGCAATGCAGATCTTGTAGCAACTTACTTTACCAATGTCTTAAGAAAGGAATTGTCTTAGGAAAACTGAAAGTTAGACTCACACAAAACTACCAGATTGTCATTGTGTGGTTACAGTGCCAAATCGCAGTTATTTTTAGCCCTTCAATCCTCACGTTTCACTTTTCAGATTAATAATTCTGAATCCCAAATGCAATATGCAACGTTATTCACCTTTTGTTTGTTCAAAAATATTGCCTTTTGATCCAATGTAGGTGGAGTTTTCAATGGAAGTCACAACAGATTCTGCCTCACAAGCGGATGTTACAGCTCTATTTTGGACAGAGATATATGGAGAATAAGGCATTGAAAGTGAATGTCCAGTATGCATCTGTGCTCCAATAACAAACAACATCAACCAAGCAAAAGAACAACAACAATTGCGGACCGGCCGACATGCGACAGCCACCAAAGTACAATAGATCAGTGGCTGCTGCCTGCGTTGGTTACTATCAAAATATGCATTGCACATATTTCACTTCTAACTGCGCCAAACATGCCACGCTACAAAACACAACAATAAAGCGCTTAGTTTTTTCATCTTCTATGTATGCATGTATGAAACCCGAGTCACGTGATGAGGCGCTTGTGTACGCTTCTCTGGCTACAATAATTAAGGATATATTCACCCAAAAACCTCCATGCAGCCAAACAGACAACTAACTTGCATGTCACATCCTCTCTATATTTTTACACAATCATGTAGGAGTATATTGGTCGTCTAGCGTGATCGTTGCAGCCAGATGACATCTACAACGTTTCCACTATCAGCATCCCTGCCAGTCGGATGCAATGTGGTTCTTTCAAAATAAATATTAATTGTTTTCTGCGCTGCAATCAATGCTTCAAATGGTAATTTATAGTGGCAAGTGAAAATGTGCACAGCGCTCGAAACGCGACCTGACACACAGGGCCGACATGGCACACCCACATGCAATAATAAAGGCTGCGGCCGCCCATCTATTCCATCATGGCTGGCTACCACTACTGCACATATATATTAGTTGCTGTACAAGAACTACTACTACTAGCAGTCTGTGGTACTTTAAAAGTGTGTAAGGATGAGGCGTTTGTGTTTTGTACCAGAAATGAAAATTAAATGAGCGCCTTTACGGAACGACCACGACGACGGTGGAGGTTACAACCCAAAAAAAATTTACCAGCTGCAGCTGGAGGTGGAGGTGGGAGTTTTTATGATTGTTTTTTGTTCGTTCGATTTTTATGGCGTTTAAGTGTTTCTGTGGTGCACTCAACTGACGAAGTTTTATAACCTACCTTCGCCTACCCTATACACACTCCTACACTGCACTAAACTTTTGGAAGCGTATCCGATATAGTGTAGCATTTAATTTATTCCAGAAGTAACAAAATCTGAATCTAGTTAGCTATTTGTCCGAACACGTCTGTACGTTGCATGTTGAAGGGATCTATATGGGTTGTTATTACAATGACTATAGAATTCTTATGGAATAACTAGCTTTTTCTGGACGCTTCACTACTGCGATGGCTGATATTAATATTTTACATTTCCTAGAGCATATAATCATAAAATAAGACAAAACTTGCTCCAAATACAAAATAACTAATAACTAAACTAATGAAATTTTCATTTATATCTCGATTCGAGCGCCACCTACTGTGTTTTGTGCCTTAGAAATAAATATTTTTAAAAATATCTTAACTTCAGCGCCACCTACCGGACTTGAAAAAAGGATACACATTTAGGGTCACCAACCAAACATATGGTGTAAGCACAGATAATACAGATGTTGCATGCCACTTGTGTCAAAGTTAAATATGCTAAACATAAAAAAGAACAAGTGCACTTAAGCGTAGAAGATGTAAATTGAACTTAAATATTAGGTTTGTGTATAGGATTAATTTTTGTTACATAATTTGACAATAAATGGCATAGAAATACAGCCAATAATTTTGTAAACATAGCATCTGTCCATAAGCGTAAAGTATGTAGGTATTTACGAGTATTATCTTTGGTGTTTGTTTGTTTTGAATGTGTCCCGTGGCTTAGGTGTGGTGCTCTTATATTCAACAATATATTCACTCTAGCGCCATCTACCAATTCCAAAAAAATGTGAACTTATACGAGCACTAAACGAACTTATGATGTAAATATGACTTCGTTACGTCCAGTTGTTTAGGCGTAATGAGGCTAGATATATATGAATGACATTTTAGGAATATTTCAATTCCAGCGCCACCTAGAGAGCTAAAACACAGATAAACATTCCGAATACGGTGTGAATATGACTTTAATATGGTTATAGTATAGACGTGAGGCGATAACAACGATATGCATCAACACCCAAAAGGCCAAACCATATTTTCGTAAATATGTCTACTCCAACGCCACCTATCGGTTTGAAAAAAAAAACATGAACTTATCGAAACACCAAACGAGCATATCTTATGAATATGGCTTCGATATGTCAATTGGTTTCGGCGTTGCGAATTTACATTTTTAATATTATAAATGTGAAAGTATAGCTCTGTCTGTCTGTTACCTTTTCACAACTAAACGGCTGGACCGATTTGACTGATTTTTCTTTTAAAAATATTCATAATAGTCAGGGGATGATAATTGGAACCTGGAAAATCGAAAAATTCGGGAAAAACAGAACAAATACCGTTTTCCATGGGATTTATATATGAACTCTCGACCATAACTCCCGTTTCGTGGCTGGTAGGTGGTGATGGAGCTCAATGGTGTGGGGTGGTTTCAGTGGTGGAGCGGTCAGTTTGGTTGGTCAGTAGGGTGTAAGGGGCAGCCATACAACATCTGTTGCCTTAATAAAAAGGTAAACCTTGACATAGTAGACAAAGTCAAAAATCAGCTATTCTAGGCATGAGCGGAGCACTTCGTAAACCGCACTCCGCCGCATTCGACATCCTGTTCGACCTTACACCCCTTGACATTTACAGCAAGCAAGTAGCTGCTAGTTCGGCAATTCGCCTTAATGCTATCTCCCAGTGGACTAGAAAAGAAATCGGTCACTCCTCTGTCCTGGATTTAGCCAGATCGCGAACATAGACTTCACCATTTCGCAACTCCATTTCAACAAAAACTTCCAGGTCACCTTCACCTTCAGATCATTCTGGGACGAAGACGCCTACCTGCAAGATGAACACATTCCTTTTTTACACAGACGGAACAAAAACTAAACTAATGACGGAGTCGGCGGAGGAGTTTTCTCAAAGAAGCTAAATCTTAGCCTCTCTTTCCGTCTTCCAAATTATTGTAGTGTTTTCCAGGCTGAAATTACGGCAATCAGTGAAGACTTGTCTTAGCTGAAGAGAACAGTCATATCCGCTAAGTATATCCGTATATTTATGGATAGCCAAGCTGCACCGAAATCCCTAGAATCAGTCTCCACAAGTTCAATTTTAGCCCTTAACTGCCGTTAATCTCGCATGGAGATGGTGGAGCAGTTCAATATCAACCTGCACAGAGACATTCTGGGTAACTGTATGGCGGACGAACTCGCTAAGCAAGGAACTACACTACCCTTCTTACCTGAATATGGTTCCATAGGCATCCCAATCGCCATATGCAAATTCTTATTAAAGCGGGATGCTAACGTAAAAACGAACTGTAGGTGGTCAAACGGTACAACCTCCATAGCGATAAAGCAGATCTGGCCCAAACTAGATCCGAAACGCTCCAAGTGTTTGATCTCTCAAAAAAGATCAGACATCGGTGCTATCACTGGACACTGTCTCATAGGCAGGCATGCAGCAAGACTGGGAGTCTTCTCGAATGACTTCTGCAGAAGCTTCATGAATGAGGAGGAGGAGGAGGAGGAGGAGACAATCGTCAATCTTCTCTGTACTTGTCCAGCCTTTTCCCAAAGGCGTAAACTCCATATAGTTAGAAGCCTTATTCTACAACGACACTAATGATCTCATCAACATTGGCATTGGTAGTCTCCTACGCTTCATACGAAGCTCTAATTGGTTCATCACGTAGGTGGAAGGAATTTTTCCTGATCCATGTTGTATTACAATGGACCATTACTGGTCTAAGTATGTCGGTTCCACTGACAGCCACCTTAACCTAACCTAACCTACTTAAACACTCAAAATGTGCATCAAACCAAAGCCTTTAGCGGCTGACAGACTATAGAACTTGACTGTAAGTTTTGATCGACATCCTTCAAAACTGACTTACTGACTGACACTCCTAACTGATTGTTATCAAAAAATTTGTGATTGACTGTCAGTTAGCGGCCATATTTATGTGTACACAAATTCGTTAGTCAGCTGTAATTTTTATCGTGAAATGACGTTATGGACGTAGATGAAGACAGCAGATTTTTAGAAGAATTTGTGGGCGCCTACGAAAATAACTGCAGTCATATGTCATATGTGCAAAAAAAAATGATATCGCAAATTGGTCGAAATAATCAAAAAATACAAGGAAACGACGGCTGATCGCAAGAATGAGCAACAAACAAGCTTTTTATTGGTTGTCCATCTTTACTCTTTGAAAATTAGAGCTTGAGTGTTGGTTTGACTGTCAAACCATCCTGCTAATCTGACCGCAAGGCACATCAGTCAAAACGGACATCAGTTCTGATATACAGTCAGGTTCGATAGTCTGTCAGCTGCTTTTCGACTTGCCAATATGTAATCTTCCTGATGTTTCGTTAAACTTTTAGCGGGTTCATAATAGTCTGTACCTACCGACTATAGGTATAATGTTTTTTCTTCACTTTCGTACTTAAAGTGGATTGTTTTCTCTTTGCGTCTGGTAAGTACTTCTTGGCAGAATGTATTGTTATATGTATGTAGCACAATTGCACAACGAATGAGACGGAGGTGTTCGCATTTAGACTTAAATGGGTCGTGTGAAATTCTTTTTATTTTAATTTCGTATATTTGGCGCATTTTCTGTTGTGTTTCACGTTTACAATTACATTGGCATTAAAATAATTCTACTGCAACACCAACATCAGTTCGCGTAACAGCAAATAAAACAAAGAAGACATCAAAGCCAACAACAACAAAAAAGCTGGTAAAGGATAATTGGGCGAATTTTTCAGTTCAGTTTTCCAAGAGTGTTTCTTTGACACATTTCACACTGACGACATTAATTATGCTGTGAAATTTGATTTAAAAACAAAAGTTGTTGACATTTTATTATTTCCTTTCCTTTTCACCTCCGTCATTTTTACATTTGGTTTTTAAATTTAATTGCAAATGCTCCGGCGTTTGGGCTTTGAGGAAATGCTGTTTGGCAGCACTCTGCAAAAGCAGACCTGAAAGGTATGACTGTTAATGCGAGTACAATGATGGAATGTCTTTAAATTTAAAGTTTTATGTAATAAGGTACCTTAACTAGGCAAAAAAAAACAGGAATGGTATTTATCGCTGTTCATGGTGTAAGACGGAGTGCATGATTTCAAGATACGCTAAGCATATAGAAATATATCTACTCGTTTACAAATAAAATAGAGAATTTATTTGTATTTGCGTTTGTGCCTAACTAACTATGGAACGCCTTGACCAATTTCAACGAAATTTCGTGTACATATCACTTACTGCCTGAAATCAAACATAAGTGTGTTGGTAGGTTTGTCAATTGGGAAGGGAGGGGGTGGGTTACTGATTTTTGGAGCCGCTAAGGTGAATAGTGAAGGAAATACACCTCTATTGGTAAGGGCGGGTGACCGATATTATTGTCGTATATAGTTTTCGGGGTCGTTGAGGTGAATAGTGATGGTAAGACATGTGGAACCTGAAGACACATCGGTGTCCTATATCAAAAGGCAGAGACGGTGAAACTCATAAAAGGAAAATATGTCCTTTGTTCAATAAATATAAAAACTTAACTTAACTTTTATAAAAAACAAATTGAAAAAAGGCATCCGTTCAAGTTCATCATCATTATATCTGGCTCTACAACCGGTGTCCGGTCCTGGCCTCCCGCAAAAAATCTCTCCACCGGTCCCGATTTTGAGCCGATGTCATCCAATTTGGCATCCCTAAACTCTGAGCGTTCTTGTCTATGCCATCCTTCCAGCGTAGGCTTTGCCAGCAATTCTCCGTAAGACTTTTCTCTCGAACGCGGCTAAGAGGTTAGAATGCTTTTTGCTAAGCACCCAAGTTTCGGATACATATATAAAGTGAGGAAGTGAAAAGAGCACACATTGCTGAAGCACTGAATTGCAGAATAAGGATATATTAAAAATTAAGTGACTGACACGAAGTGTTACGAAAACAAAACGCAACAGAATTTTTATTTTTTGATGAATTTTTTTGAGTAAAAGTAAAAAATGTTCACAAATATTTAAATTTTAGAATTGCATTAGCAGTTTTTGATTTGGCTGTGATTATAGCCTTCAAACAGCCGACAAAGCTATTGGATGCAGCACGGAAGTGGCTCTGCGGTTTTTGGCCAATTCCTGGCGACGCGCTTGCTTGAGATGATCGACACTTTGGTATTTTTTGTCCCAACCTTGCTCTTCAAAATATCCCAAACCGAGAAATCTAGCGGATTTGCATCCGGTGAATTTGATGGCCATTGGGCAGTGGAAATGAACCGCGGAACATTGTTTCTCAGCCAATCTTGAATGACGCGTGCTTTATGACTCGGCTCCGAGTCCTGTTGAAGTGTCCAGGCTCTGCGGCTGAAATGTTTTTATGCCCAAGGCTTCAACGCTCCCTCCAACACATGATCCCGATAAATTTGAGCATTTATCTTGATGCCACGGTCCAAAAACTCTGAGCGGTGAACGGCTTTCGGCCGTTACGGTGGCCCAAACCATCACCATCGGCGGCGCTTGGTTTCGAGTGGCAATCCGTTGGTATCCAAATTTTCAGTAGAACTGCGGGACAAGTAAATCCGGTCGTTTTGCTTGTTCACATATTGCTCAGTAACGAACGGTGACTCATCGGAGAAAACCAAATTCGGCAAATCGCCACTTTCGTGCAAGCGTAGCAACTCATTTGCTCTTTGCACTCTAACTTTTTTTTGAGCATCGATGAGACCATGCGTTTTTTGGAACTTCAAGGCCTTTAGTCCAAGATGATCTTTCAATATGTGCTGCATCCGTTCGAGCGAAATGTTCTGCCGCTACGGCGCGGATTCCGAGCCAATTTGGCCTTCACCTTCCGAATGATATCCGGCGATGGAGCAGTGCGTTTCGGTCCACCACCATGGCGTTTTGTAATGCTGCCAGTATCGTTATAACGATTAAGGTGCGATACACAAACATTTTATTCACATGCAGATGTTTTAACTGGCTACGATCTGCGGCTGGTGTTTTCCAGCCAAAAATAGAGCAATAAAGCAATGAAATGAACTATGATTAATGTAAATTTGAGCGCTCTGTCATCACTGGTTTGACAGCAATAACAATCTGAATTTGGTAACACTTCGTGTCAGTCACCCAGTAAGTACTGGTATGACCATTGTCTTATGTACCATCAGCTTGGATGTTATGGTTAAATTCATGGATTTGAAGAGTCTTGACAGACTCTTCTTTGTTGAATTTAAGCAACCGTTTGCGTATTATGTTATCGGCTGCTACAGTTGACCCGAGATAGTTAAAGGATTGCACTACTTAAAATGCACGCTTCACTATTTTAGTTGCCAATGGTCCCAAATTAGATCCATATTAAAATTAGTGATTTTAAGTGCAATATATGTAATATGTAATATGTTTGACTGTAACAAAAGTTGTGGCTAATATAATAAAAAAAATCCAGTTGATTAAATTCCAATAATTAATGGTAAAGCGCTGGGAACTTACAAGTTCGCGTTACGAGTAAATCATTTTAATTTTCAGCTGATAACAATCCCCTTATTGCTTGTTAACTCATCCAGAAAATGTGAAAAATCAATTCATTTTGTGAAAATTGTATTTACCAAAAATATTCTCTGTATTTATGATATTGCGTGCAACATTAAATATAATTATGCATGACAGGATCCATTCGTGCACACCAGCACACTGCATACAAATGAAAAGAAACTTAAAAAGGACTCGTACATTCATTGATTTCTCTGATGCGCTCATTCATTTCATATTAGTAACTTCATGTTCAGATGTGCGTTATAAATGCATTTCACAGTTATGACTACAATGTTTGTATATAAAAAAGCACATGAACAACAACAGCAAAAAAGATACTTGCGTGCCTAGTCCAGGAACTCAAGAGATCTACTCGGTATTTCTGGTATCGGAAGTACACTCATTTCTGTATTCTTGTATTGTTTGTGCTTCAAATTGAATCTTCTTTCAAAATAAAGAAGAAGATTTATTTCCAAACATGAGTCGCACACCGATGGAAGGGAGAATTATTATTTCCATATGAAACTTTCAGTTCGATTGGTTTTCGTTTTCGTTTTCAATTTTGTTCTACCCGTAGATTTTGATGCAATTTCCAATTAGAAAATTGTGTGATCCAGGATATCAATTTAGGAAACTTCTTTCATTAGTAATGCAATTAAGGTAATCCTTGGTTTGCTTTATTTTGTGTTGTCATTTCGGTTTTTGGTTTTGGTTTGGTTTTGGATACCTATCCTTTGATGAATTTGTGTATAGATAGAGTAATTTATCTACCTAAAGAAAATCTCAAGCTTCGAATTGTTGTTCTTGTTGAAGAGTTGTCAGTTCATAAGGTATTCGTATGACTTACTGCATATGAAGTTTGGCCAAATCTTGAAGCGCTCAAATGTACCAATTTTGCTACAAAGACTAAAGCTAAGAACGGTTGTGGGGACACACTGCCTTCTGGGGAAATATGCGAGAATGATGGGTCTTGAAATTAATGACTTCTGCGGAAGCTGCTCTACTCTAATCTAGTTTGGCATTAGCATACAGAAGGCACAAACATCTGGATAAACACTGGATGGATAACCACTAACCTCCTGATGAGCTAAAGACTTGAAACACTTTAAACAAAGCACAGAACTGGATGACATGGTGATATTATTTCGATTTTCTATGCATCTGTTCGTTATGGTACCGTACTGGAGTTGGAGCTGGTATCTTTGGAACCAACACCAAAGTCTCGATACCGTTGGCAAAAAGTCCCTCGGTTTTCCAGGCGGTACCGCATGCTATTGATATTTGCGTTGGTATTAACCTAAATAATTCAATATCTATAACAGGCTCCGATAATGGGATTCAACCTGGCGTTGGAGAAAGTGATGCGAGACTCTGACTTAACGGCGAGAAGAACCATCCTCTATAAGTTCATTAAGAAACTTGCTTACGCAGACAATATTGACATCGTTGGTAGAAACCCAAGAGCTGTACAGAAAGCTTTCATCCAGATCATCGAGCAGGCGGCAGGAAATCAGGAGTTGCACATAAATGAGAGCAAAACTAAGTACATGGTGGCCACATCTGTGACTTGAAGATCAAACATTATGCAATTAAAATAGTGGAGCCCGAATTTGAAGTAGTGCTATCCTTTAAATATATCGGGTCAACTGTAGCAGCCGATAACAGCATGGAACCAGAAATACGCGCACGGTTGCTTAAAGCCAACAAAGCCTACTACAGTCTGTCAAGACTATTCAAATCCAGGAACCTAACCATAACAATCCAAGCTGCTGGTATATAAGACAATAGTCAGACCAGTACTTGCATCTTGATCCGAGACTAGGGTGCTTAGCAAAAAGCATTCTTACCTCTCTCCGTGCTCGAGAGAAAAGTCTTAGGGAGTATTGTTGGCCTCGTATGGGAGGAACGATGATTCGGGAGTTTTTTTTAAGAATGATGAGATCTACGAGCGTTACCGCGATGTCGACATCGTGAAGAGAATTAAGCTCGGTAGGCTCCGGTGGGCAGGAAACCTAGCTCGCATGAGCGAAAAGTCCTTTGCGGTAGGATTTATGGAACACGACAGCGAGGCTGGCCAAGCCTGCGCTGGAAGGATGGCGTAGACCAGGATGCCCAGAGTTAAGAGATGCCAAACTGGATGATATTGGGTCGAAATCGGTCAATATGATGATGATGCCAAATCCCACAAGCCTCCTTGCGCGCAATATGCTTAAGAAGGGGTACAATGTTTTCTCTTTATAGGTACTAATATATAGATTGATTGACATTATCTTTTCCTTGTGTTAAGTAGTAAGTATGTACTACTCCCAGTATGTTTTTTTACTTTAAGAAGTCTGCATTGCAGTGAATTTTAAAGGGAACCTAAACAGTGCAGTGCAATCTCTGTTCAAGATAAAGGCCCGAATTTGAGCGGCTTTTTCTACATTTGCGTAATTTGATTTCAGCATGAACGCACTAACGGCACTAACTCAGTACCTCAAGTAAACATTGCTGGACAACCGGTAGAGAGAGTAGAGAATTTCCAATATCTTGGGAGTATTGTCTCGATCGAAGGTGGAACCGAACAGAACATTGTCAACCGAATCGGCAAAGTAAAATCATTGATTGGAATGATGTCCATTATATGGCGAAGCAATGCGTTCAGCTTAAGCACCAAGCTGCGACTGTTCCGTTCAATCTGTGTGTCTGTGCAGCACCGCTACTATCACAAAAAGATTACAAATTTTCATAAATAGGTGCCTACGGAACAGCTTAACAGTGTTCTGGCCTAACCGTATCTCTAACGAACATCTTTACTAGAGAACGGGTCAGGAACCAATAGGCACAACCATCCAACGACGGAAGTGGCAGTGGATTAGTCAAATACTCCGAAAAGGCGACAGTTCCATAGCAAACAACGCAATGCAATGGAATCCGTTATCTCAGGATGGTAGAAGAACAGTTCGTCCGAGAAATACATGATGATGCAGAAAAATTGAGAAGGAGTCACGGCAATAGGGAAAGAGTTGTAGAAAGCTGAAGCTCATTGCCAGGAACCGCACGCGATGGCGCGTTGTAGTCCTAGTACCCGCAAGGGGATATATGACATAAGTAAGTAAGCAATGCTACAGGTTGGATAAAACTATACAGTAGTTGTAGAGTTGGGGAAGAGCCCCGCGTTTACCTACCTTGCGGCATGAAGCATACTCATTGTATATCTCCCATCTAGCGTTGCTCCCTTGCAGGAGTAAACCTTACAGCCCCACCCTACATCCCCAGAACGAATTTGGGTCCGCACCATTGTTGTCCCAGTCCAGGTAGTCCTCCGAAGAGTTCCATCTGGTCTCTCAGACTCATTTTCCCCGAAGGTTAATCTCATCCGTTGGGCAAGACAACACCCGTGGTACCAATTCGACCTTGGATAGGGTCTGACATTTATGGCTTCGGAAATTTCAGGTATGAGTGCCTGGGCATTTGACAAGGCGAAATCCTAGCAGCACATCCGTCCGTAACCTAAGCCATCTCACTTGCCATCAGGATAGCAAGCTATCCCGAGTTTTCCACACGCGACCTTGGTCAGATCTGGCATCAAGAATCACCCATTCGTTCAGGTATGAGTGCCTGGGCATTTGACAAGACAAAACCCTGGCAGCACATCCTTCCCGATCTTCGAACCCTATCATTTGCCACTAGGACAGCAAGCAATCCTAGGCCCTTCTCACATATGTTAGACTTGACCACTTAAATACGAAGAGTTTGTCCAAGTGTAAGCATCTCTAAGTACCAGTGGCCCTTTCTAGGTCGCCAAATACGAAGAGCATGCTCTAAGTACCCGCGACTTTTTATTTATCTTCCGTGGAAGAGCCAGATAAGAATAAGATGCTGCTGGACCCCAACACGGAATGGAATTTTAGAGGACTCTTACCCCAGGCATTCCCTGCCGCGGTGTTTTCTATACCCCCCACCGCCGGGGTAGATATAACTATACAGTATCTTTTTTTCTTTTCCTTTCCTTTTCTGAGGACTGTGGCAGTTAAACGGCGCACTAAAGCGCTATTTCAGGATGACAAGAACAGCCACTCTACCTACCTACCTCCATATTCATGTATTAAAATCTTTATGTTGGGAGAAATAAAACTCTTCCCTATAAAAAAAATGCTTTGCCAGTTTACTATCTTTGTGGCCATTTAATTCGATATCATGGATTTTGTCAATCATTAATGGTGTGTTGACCTCATCTGGATGAAGATGCTCTTACTACAAGCATCAGCCCATTCCATGAAGCAAAATCCTTTACTTTGTGTCTCTACTACAAGCACTTACCGCAATTTACCACTCTTTTGCGCTTTACGTGGCTTGTTAACTTAAAGGAAAAACCCTAACAGACCACCGCAACGCACATGATCACGATCGATTTCCACTTTTGGCACCACGTGTGCGATAGTTTCATGTTGAATGTTCCACGGTTGGACGACTATTCATCCGCATGCAAATAAATCGATGCGGTGATTTGTGTTCTTTAATTGAGGCAAGCGGCAAATGGAAACAGGTGCAATAGTAAAAGCGCAGCCTAGCTACCACCACTAAGCACTCAGCCGTTCTCTTCATCCCCATGACGAGGTGCATCTAATCTATGTCCTATACAATACCAATACGTGTGAAATCGTCCAATGCAATCTATTTACCTCCGAATGGTAAACTGGAGTTGTGGCATATTATTTGTGGCAAGCGGCAAATGATTTGTGTTGTGCGTGTGCGTGTGCGTGTGCATGTACACTAAATATTCACACCCAGAATGGGTTAATACAACAACAAGGACTATTTGCGTATTTGTATTTGTAAAGCGCGCCGCCCATCGCACAAACCAAAACCAAAATTTGCATTTCAATTCGAATAAATTTTAATTGGCGCCACAGCAATTTTATTGCATTTGATTGCTATTAACAGTTGACTTACAATCTGTGTGTGTGTGTGTTTGTGTTTAGGGTGTTATTTGCATAACATTTTGCCGGTGAGGTGACCTGCCTAGGACTATTTTCATTATTAATTATGTTAAACTATTCATGAGGGCGGCTGGTTGAGTTATTTATTAATATTTTCGAGAGAGCGATAAAAATTAAAATGCATTAATCTTGTTCTTTTTTTATGGCATTATCAGATGAGCGTGTGTTTACAGTATTTTGTGCCAGTATTGGTAGCCGCTACCGCCGCACTGTACTGTCATCATCACCACTCGTGGCCACAAAAGCCATTCAGCTGTAGGAGCCTGATGCTTGCTTATGCCACATTTTTGGCAGTCAATGGCATTAATTCATCAATTGAAAAACCGCCAACCACAGCAGAGTACGCGGAAACTACGCCAAAGCTGTGAACGACGCGAATTAACGGATACAGAACAGACAGCGCGATGCAGAACGGATGGGTTGACATATTATTAATTTTCCATTTTAGGGTAAAACATCAAGGACATGAAGTACTCTGGAAACTTGGAGTACTGCTGTCTATGATTACCATATGAATATGTTTAGTGGATAAGCTCGATTTGTAGCCTACAAATGGTTAATTAATGTTCTGTTAGATAAGTACTTGGTTTCCCATTGGATGACTTCAATTAACTTGAATATGGCATTGATGATAATACAGCTCGATTGAAATAATATTCTTGGATGCATGGATATGGCACAATTTGATACAATCAATTAGTGGGGAATTATCTAAATATCTTCTATCTCGGATATTATGTTTGGAATAAGTGGATATATATTCTAATAATGTTTTGAAGTGTGGCTGTTTAACTGCTTGCACTCAAAAACCACTCTCGTAAGGTTTCGTGACATAGAGAGCATGTATTTTACTTTTGTCGTAGATATAACAAGAAAATCAGTATACAGGGTGTATTTGATTTTCAGAAAAATACTTACTGGGGTGATTCCTAAGTAAATCACATGAAGAAAAAAATCGCATGCGACATCAACACTACGCGTTGGCTGTAGCGTTTTAAGAGGAAGAAACCTGATTTTTACCTAGGACACTATTCACTCCATAACTCTTGAACGCTTCTAGGGACAGACCCATTGCTGGCATTTTTTTGAAGAAAAAAAATGTAAAATAATTATAGGACCTGCATAATAATCTTTACACCTCATAACTTTTCAAACGCTTCTAGCTACAGGCTTAGTGCTAGTATTAATTGAAAGAAATGTAAATTTTTAAGATGAAAAGATTTGCATTTCGTACAATTTTGAAAGGCTATTGAATTATTTCAGCGAAATAGACTGAAAAAAACTACATTTTACTTTGCAAACGTTCAGGCTTCAAAAAAATCGATAGCGATGCGTAGATTGAGTATTTTTGTCGGTTTTCTCAGGGGTACTAACCACTATGAATGAAAAAATTACACTATCGAAAGCCGAGCGCTAACCAATTTTTTAAAACAAGTCCCATTAAATTTTGACTTGTAGAAGCCGAGATATACGACCCGGCAAATAAACGTACAAACGTACAAATTGTACACACGTTCGCAAACAAAATTTTCATGTACGTTTGTTTGCCGAGTCGTATATGTCGGCTTCTACCAGTCAAAATTTTATGGGACTTATTTTAAAACAATTAGTTAGCGCTCCGCTTGCGATGGCGTAATTTTTTCATTCATAGTGGTTAGTACCCCTGAGAAAACTGAAAAAATACTCAGTCGCTATCGAATTTTATTTAATTTTTTTAAAAAAAAAAATTTTTAAATGCGAGTATTTTGAAAACTACGCAAAAAAAACTCATTATGGCTGATGCAGTATTTAAGTTAATTCAATTGTCTACAAATCCATAGCACAGCATTTGTGCTTTTGGCTAACAAGACCAGATATAAAATCAAAAGTTTGTAAAAAGTATGAGTACTTTGAAACAGAATCTTTAATAACTGTGATAACTTGTCAACACTCAAAGATCTCATGAGAATGGAGTTTCCGAAATGAACAGACAAAAACTTACTGTTTAGCGCCGGTTTGTGACCAACAGCAGCCTAGCACAGCGGAGTGAAGCAGGGGTTTTTAGAGCACGCAATCATAGACTAAATGCTGGACTAAATGTGAAAGTTTGTCATTAAGTATAACATTTATGCTCTAAAACCTCGGCTACTTTATGCTGTACTGTACTGCGGTTAATATGAGGCTAGTCTAATGCTGGACGGAACTATGTATAACCCACACTTCTTTATCAAGACAGTCACACTTAATGAAGGTCGCTGGACCATGTTGATTGACTATTTTTGAGATAAATTGAAAAAGGTTGACTTGGAGCACATCTGGTATTAACAAGAAGGTGAAAGGTGCCAAAAAGCTGTCAAAAATCCAAGTTATTAAAGTCAAAGTATGATGACCGTGTTATCTCCATTCAGAAATTTGCCACCTCGTTCGTGTGATTTGGAGCCACTGAACGTTTTTCTTTGCGAATATGGTATATACCAGTAAGCTACATTGGGCATTGGGATTTGGGAAATGTTAAATTCTTGTCTATTGTAAAATTGCCACCTTTTTATGCTCTTCAGGTCAGAATTTAATGTGCTCAACATATATTCTTGTTTGAGCTCCGCTTGCGAAAAAGAGAGACGCACAGACTTGGATTAGAAGGAGCGTACAAGAGATAATTAATAAAAAAATCAAAAAGAGTATCGGAGACAAAGCTGAGTCTTGCGGTGCACATTAGAGACTATCCAATACGACCTGCATTGAACGGGCAGGAACGATGCCATAGTTCGATCACTCAGCTTGGACCGGACACCGGTTGTAGAGCCAAATATGATGATATTTAGGATAACTGGGAAGCCAGCACACAATCCCGATTGTAGAGCCAAATATAGATGATGATCTCTAGGAAAATAAGTTGAGTATTTAGGTTTTGTATTTGCCCGTTAGACCTGAGCAGAAAAAAGGCAATTTTTTTAATGTTCATGGTAAAAAGTAGCACGAGCTTTTATTGTTATAAGCAATGAATTAAAAAATATGCATTTCCAAAACTAAAATTCAGTACGACAATAGGATAAGATGAACTTATATTACAAGTTGATTATCTTTTCACAACATTAGTTCATTCATGATATTTACCCTATGGAACACATCCCATTTGAAGTTTAATTATACAATTCATTCATTCATTTCGGTGAAACTTCAAAAACTCGCAAGTTGCGAGTAAACTGCAAAGAGAAGCATTGCGCTTTGCATTTAATTTTCATATCCTTTGGATATCACTTGGACGCGATCGCATCAGCGAATAATAATCACTCCATACAGTCAGACCGATATTACTGTCGTTATTTGTTATGACACTCAAACCACCACCACCGGTTGGTAACATGCCGCCCAATTGTCCTTCTGCATAAACACGACAATGTTATCACGCATACTGAATGGGTCATTCATTCTCTGCGGTAATTAGTCACTTCTTCCATGCATGTGGAATTATTCATGTTGTATGTCACTAGTCGATGTTCGTTTTATTTAATTAATCGTTTATCTTTTTTTGTAATTAAAGGTAATATCAGGATTTCCATATACGCATAATAGTGCCGGTTCAGTGCGATGGTCTTCAGTGTCACCAGTTTACGAGTTGACATCCATTTTTTTATGAGTGTGAATGGTGGGTGCCTCATCCCCTTCACCAAAATTTTACCAAGACACAGTAACAAGGCAAAAAGGCCAACAAATTCCGTCGCATCATTTTGACTACTCGGTGGCAAAGTTCGCGCCCGACATCCCCAAGGATAAATACGAATTTGCATTCTCTGAAGAATAAAATAATTCGCATAGCTCTGAATTAAGCTAAGGCGAGATACTTTTTGAATTTCATGAGCGGACGCAATTTCATTTTTTTTTTGCAAAGTCAGTTTTGTCCTTTAAAGTTGAGACCACTCTGATGATATTTCGGATTCATAATTTTGCTAAATTAAATTCTTTTGTGTTGTCAATGCAATGTGAAGTGAGTTGACTTTTAAAGGTTTACTGAAGATGCCCTCATAACACTATCTATCCTTCCATTGAAACATTCATCGAAAACACCTAATATTTGTGTTGTTCTGGTAGTTGATTTTCATTAATTATACTGTTCGCTTACTGTACAGGGTGCATGTTATATACATTATCTCCAAGGATATTTTTAAAGCTAAATTGTTGCCTCGCTAATAATTGTGCTATACATGTCACAGCTCGGTAGACTGTCGCAATGGAAAAAAGGTCACATAAATTATCACTTTTATGTGTGTGTTTCCATGCTATATAGTGTCAATTCTTCGGGTGTTTTGCTTGCACAAGGACCGCGTGAAAGCGCATGTACTTCCTATGCACTGTGTGTAGGTTTTTTTCATTCTCGAGTGGTTCTCGTATATTATCCTATCATTGACATTGTTATGGAGATCAGGGAGAGTCGGTTTTTATTTGGGTTTTTTTCACCCGTCCATGTCCTTGCTGAGGAGTTATGATGTCCAAGTATTATACATACAACTAATTTATTCATGTACTGAGCTGACGCCGTTGATTGGGGTGGTAGAAAATTCATAAAAATTCTGTAAATGTCGGTTTTTCCCCCCTTAGTTGGTATTCAAGCAATGTGTCCTTAGTCACCTCGTTTCGAGTGGAGTCGAATTTGCCATTCGCTAAAGTGGATGCATGAAATGCAAATCGCAGGATTGAATAACTTTCGACATTGAATTTACAAAAAATATTCACGTATCTGTGTCTGACTGAGTGCGTCCACTCTGTGTCACTATATAGGAAAGAGTACTCTCCAATGAATAATTGCTAAATGGAAGAGGAAATTTTATATAAAGTAATAATTTTCGCTTTTTTTTCGTCGGAAACAATGCATTTTTTTGAAAAGACAGTAAACAAAAAAAGTCAAAAACGGATCAAAACTTTAACTATGAGGATGGTATTGGAGAAACTTTTGAAGAAGAACATCTCTCTGTAAATTGTACTGTCAGGCCTCAAAGAAATACGCTTTGGAATATGAATTCCTAAGTAAGCGTACATATAGAAGATGTAAAGCGTTACTGAACGAATGACTGCATGTGAAATTGGAAAGGAAAAGTTTTCTATGCCTATGATAAGTTATTAGAAGTACGTCAATAAGATCCAATTGATTGCTCTTACATAAACTCGTCAACCTATCTTCGGAACATGTAATTTGTCAGCTTAATATAACTCCACGCAGCTGCCCGTATTATAAATTAAGACAACAATTTATTAGAACGATGACACTTGAATTTTACTACCTTATCTCCCTAAAAGAAGTTCTAGTTCTAGCTGCGCAAAAAATAATAACTAATTCCTAAATGGTGAAGAGAGATTAGCGGAGCCTTTATTGCAAGACCGAACCCAGGTTGTAGAGCCAAATATGATGATGTTGGATAGTTATAGCATGATTATAGAATTATTTTGATTTTGAGAAACAGTAGTGGTCACATCATTGTGCTACATTTTTAAATTTAAGTAATTTCTCGATTTGTATGAAATTCGGTATGGTCTTTTGATGGTCTTCTGGGGGTCTCTTGACGGTCTTTTTAAGATCTTTTGAGGGTATTTTGAGGGTCGTTAAAGGAGTCTTTTGAGGATCTTTTGTGGGTCTTTTGGAGGTCCTTTGAGGATTTTTGGGGGCCTTTTTTGGGTATTTTGAGGGTCTTTTTGGGTATCTGTGGGAGTCTTTTGGAGGTCCTTTTATTCGGACTATGGCGAATTTATAAAATAAAAGTTAGCCAAATCGGTCCAGTCGTTCTGAAAAGTTTTTCTGGATAGGGACACCCTTATCACCTAGCGGTATGAAACGTACTTTAAGACCTATTCTCATACCTACCAAATATACATAAAAAATTTCATAACAATCGGTCGAGCCGTTTCGGAGCAGTGGGAGGACAAACACCGTGACACGAGATTTTTATAGAAGAAGATAAAGAAGCCGGATACACTGATAACAACGACCACGGCAACGAAAATGGCCAAACGATTTAAGAATTTTCTCATGGAACGTACGCTCACTGTAAAGAGCTCGATCTGCACAGCAGCTAGCCGATACCCTGTCTAAATATAATGCTGACATAACAGCAATTCAGGAGATGGTGTCTTACAAAAACCAGAATATGACATATATTACAGTTGTCATGCAAGACACCATCTGCTCTGGGTGGGGTTTCTAATCAGCAAAAGAATAACACCAAATGAAACCGTTATCGGCTTTAAAGCAGTAAATGAACGGCTTTGCACCCTTGGCGTGCGGGGCAGTTTTAAAATCATAAGCATCATAAACGTTCAAGCACCTACAGAAGATTCCCCAGATGATGAAAAAGAAGAATTCTTTGAATCAGTCAAACAGGAACTCCATGCCCGTCCTCAGTATGACGTAAAAATCATTCTGGGGGATATGAATGCCAAAATAGGTAGGGAGCAAGTATTCAGGTAGTACATTGGCATCCATAGCTTACATGAGAACACTAATGATAATGGACAACGAGTCATAGAGATGGCAGCAAGCAATAATATGGTCGTTGCGAATATAAGGTTTGCGCGTAAAAATATCCACAAAGCCACCTGGGTATCTCCTGATGGATCCACTCGCAACCAGATAGACCACATGTTGATAGACCGCTGCCACAACCCAAACCTGATGACGTTGCGAAGGTACCGAGGTGCCAACGTCGACTCGGACCACTATTTATTGGTATGGTGCTCCGAGCGTGGTTTGCATCATCACGAAAGACTGCATCCGCGACTCGAGTCAACGGCTACCCTTCGCAACGAAGAGACCAGAAACTACTACGGTCAAGCGATAGGACTTGTCTTAAATGCAGGAAGAGTTAGTCCTGGGGCTGAGATGTCGGGCGTAGAAGAGATATGGACACGCCTTAAGAATACTGTCTAGCGACTGAACGTACGCATGTTGCGTATCGAGCAGTTCGACAATGTCATAGAACGCGGATACGTTAATATGAATATAAAGAGCTCAGAAGATATGAAAAACAGTTCACCGGCGAAAGAAAGCAGCCTGGGAGAAGAATCTCGTCCGTGAACTTGAATAGTACAGAAAGCGAGGACCGCACCAGGCGCGGAAGTTCTACCAAAGAGACCGCGTAGCACATACTGCAAAGACAAAGAGGGTTATCTGATCGCCGATCTCAAAGGCATCTTAGAGCGATGTGAAGAGAACTTTCATGAGTTGCTTAATGGCCAGCTTACTGAGGAATTGGAGGCTAGGGAGCACCTGCCCAGACAATACAGTTGTATTCAAGTTTAGGGCGAATATATGCCTGTAAATAGTAGCCAGATCTGAAGGAGTGAAGCACATCTTACAACGTTTAAGAAAACCCAAACATTTCGCAGCATTCTCAGCGATGGCGAATATGTGGTCACTCCAACGAAGCTTGTAGTTGACGCACATACCAAGTTTTATTGTGAGTTTTTCAGTTTCTTTGATGCAGGATCCATTCGTGGATAAAGTTTGGGGGTTTAAATTACATTTAGAGGACAGTAGACACGATTGGGTTTTGTAAACGTTAAATTCTACTATATTGTGTAGTCCCCACTATGTTATTCTATCAAGGTCAGAACGTGCTTAACATACGTTGTTGTTTAAGTTCCACTTGTGATGTTGAGGGGCGTGGAGAGATCACAAGCTCGTATGAAAAGCTAAAAGTGCTGTCGTCAGCGAAAGAATGAATCAGATTAGAAGTAGCGGATAGGAGATCATTAATGAAAATGAGAAAGAGTTTCGGAGATAGAACAGAGCCCTGGGGAACACCGGCGTTTATGCGGTAAACACTGGATTTGAAACCGTCCAATACGACCTGAATTGAAAGGTGAAAGAATGGTAGTTACTAGTCCAAATAAGCAGGGACTTATCAATTCCATAGGCATTCATTTCGCCAAAAGAGCTTGATGCTAGACTCTATCAAATGCCTTGGATATATCGAGTATATATATACGGAATATATTGCACCGAAAGATTTATTTCTCTCTTAATTCCCGAGCAAACATCAAAACATCATCTATGACAGTTACTATACGATTTTCTTATATAAATTGCTTCATTACGGTTCTTGTTGATTGCTAATTTTAAAACTAAAAGGACACTGGCAATCTAAGATTGAAACAAACATTAAATCAAATCCCGACAGAGAGAGAGACTGGAAGTTTTCTGTTAAATTGTATGCCACTCTTCAATTATTATTGCCAACAACCGGCACAAAACCGCCACTAGACGATTTATCCTTCTCTCGATGATCCGTAATAAATTCGAATAAAACTTTCATGATTTAAGGCAAATGTTTTGGAAAATAAACTTCATTAAAACTTTTCCGACAAATGTGCCGCGCGGCTGACATTTTTCAGATTTGTGTTCTATAATCTCCATCATCAGGTATTATCTTGAGACCCACCCCACCCAAAAAAAAAGAAAGGACTTTCAAGTATCACAGTCTAAAAGTTCGGATAACAAAATGAACAAATTTATCATAAACTGTAATTATAACTTTGTTTGCGTTGAAGTTGAATGGTATACAATGCTTCAGAACTTTTAATCCTTCAAAGTCGATATAAACCGGAAAATGCTGTAAGACATAGAACTCGAGTTCATTCGCTCCTTAAGCCAGGAGGTACCTTCCTAACATTGTGCGGTTTACTTCGGAAAAGTACTCATAGAAACTCGCAGAAAGGAAGAAACAACAAAAAAACAACTGAAGTACTCTTCAAAGTTTAAAGTCATCTTCCGAATAAGATGCGAAATGTTTCGATGGAAATATTTTTCTTTTTTCGCCAAAATGGATGTGTATCAGGACACATAGTCGTTGTAAGTTCGTTGCTTTTTGTTAATAGAAAAAATCCCTCATCTTATTATGCCTTACCATAAAGCATTACATGAATAAAGAGACCTTCACTTGTAAGCTTCACTGCCAATATGCTGTTTAACTCCACTACGTGTGTTAGAGACATTATGGCAGCTCTAGTGGCATTATAATAATAAATATTAATGTTTATGGTCAAAGACTGACACATATGCGAATGCCATCTGACATCTTTATTATGTTTATGGTAATTGGGGGAATTTCGTGTGTGTGTGTTCTAGACAGACACACAAAACGATAGACGGTATGGTAGAATCACGACAATGATATCCAATCTGTAGTTTAATTAAGTGCCCCTGTACTATAAAGCCACTGCCATCTTCAGTTCAAAATGTACGAGTCTGTGTGTATATTTTTGTATACCTTCGGGGCGTATGCGTTATATTTAATATCTGGTAATGTTGTATTTTGTAATTGGAAATATTCTAATTTTATCACTGTAATATTGGATCGCCTAAGGAGCAATAGTGGAGTGTCATTATCACAACAGACAATGTTTACCTTTACAAAAACATGACAATGTCTTTGTTGTACTTTTGAAAGTCTAAACTTTCTTCTAATGTTGTTATTAGATGAACATAACTAAAAGGTTTTAGTTTATGTTTTCTAGACTCACGTTTTCTTTATTAATCTTTTGTGTTGCTTCTTTCAGTTTTTGTTTTTGATGACTTTACAGAATATATATGTACTTAATGCTAATACTACTCATGGAAGTCAGGTCGGTACTATACTGCCGTGGCTATTAGTTGAACGGGCCCAGTAGCAAGAGTACAAAAATCGTACACAAAGTTTTTAATAGGTACTTGGTCGTAGAGTCTACTACCTGAGTGTCAAACTTGGCGGGTTGTAGGGGCTAAGTAAGGTCAAAGATTCTAGAGAACTTTTCTCTAGATGAGTCCTGAAACTAAAGGTCACTAATAAATCTTCACTATCATTCCCCGTCCCTACTTACCCTTCTTTTCTGTTCTTCGACCTTAAACATATCCTTATCCCCTGGGCTGGATTAAGGTGTGATACGCACCGTGCCGATAATAAGCCCGGCTGGAGGCCCAGTTTTTAAAAAATAGCCTAGACGTGTACGGTAGATCTGGATATCTGACGCACTCCGGAATAGAGAGACAGCCTTAACTGTATACTGCGCATCTCTGTATGGATGGACCTCCTTTTTCCACCACTCGTGGGAACAAAAATGCAGCACAACAAAAGTTTTTGCTTTTCTAGTTCGAGCAAATTAAACCAACAATTTCAAAGACCGGTTCCAATTCCAAACCGGACGGTAGCATGGTGACCCTGCTGTCTGCTGGAAGTGCCCTTGCAACTAAAGGCAGTGGTTCATTCACTACCGATATCCGCAGTAGGGCCATTAAAGGCATGCCTTCTACCGGCAGTCGCAGGATTATGGCACTTAATGGCCCTTCCGCTGCAGGTAACAAAGAAGCTACCCCTACTACAGATGTCAACCTTGGAGGCGCATCTGTCAGTGGACGTTTGCGACAACGCACTCCACCCAGATCACACTACAAGGATCAGCGAAATGCCACTCAGACGCTGAAGGCCCTCGGAAACATTCCGGAGATCAACAGAACTCCGAGTGAAGTAGCTCAAATGAGCTCAGGCCTTTGTCGACAAGGACAGTAAGCGCAGCAAAGAGGCAGAGATCGGTGGAGGAAACCGCCCCGGTTTCCAAGCGTACCAAGGTTCAAAATAGCAGCTCCACTAACACATCTCTAAGGTCTTTTAGAGACGTCCTGAAAGACAAGGTCGTTGTCGCATTTTTTAATTGTAGCGATATCGATATCGCAGTCGCGAGATGTCTGGCAGCTTTCTGACCTTCATGAATGACCCAGGACCTCCTCCAACTACTTGCGATGGTGGGTGGCATCAAGGCCGCATCAAGCAAATCGCCTGTGATGACTTGAGATCTTCTGATCTCTACAAGTAAACTATAAGTAGCCTGGTGGAGGTATGGCCGGTTGCCAGGCACGAGGTTGTGGCACGGGAGAATATCCTAAGCAGATCGAGGGCCCGCACCTGGATCCCCATCGAACCCCACATCTGTCCTTAGATGGATCCGAAACGCTCCAAATGTTTGATCTCTCAAAAAAGACTGCACTGCACGAGGAGGAGGAGGAGACCCTTTCCTATCTTCTCTGTACGTGCCACGCCCTGTCCCAAAAACGTAAGCTTCACCTAGGAGCTTTCTTTTAAAACGACATAAATGATCTAAAAGAAATGGATATTAGTAGTGTCTTGCGCTTCTTACGAAGCTCCAACTGGTTCAACGCGTAGGTGAGAAAATCTTTCTAGATCCACGCCATGGGATCAGAATGGACCATTACTAGTCTAATTGTATCGGGCTTTCGACTGACTGTCACTTTAAGCTTACCTAACTTAAGTAAAGGATAGGAAAAATTGTACCTATAACTGATCATTGTCTAACGATGAATTGCTTTCCTTTCAACGCTGCAATTCGCCAACAGTTTAGAAGTCGAGAGGTATAAGTGGTCTAAGAATAAACAGCAAAAAGACAAAAATAATGCTCACAGGCCGCTGCTGTGTGGAGCATATTATTATACAGAAAACGCCAGTGGAAGAAGTCGAACAGTTTAACTACCTTGGCAGTATTGTTTCTGCAAATGGCGGTACGGAGCTGGACGTTAAAAGTAGAATTAATAAAACTCGTGCCACCTTTGGTTCTCTGACCCCAATACAGTCAAATCTCCTTACGCACTAAGTTGAGATTCTTGGAATCCAATGTCAAATCCGTGCTGTTATATGCCTGCGAAACCTGGAAAGTCACGTCTACTATTTCGAGGAAACTGCAAGCCTTTGTGAATTGCTGTCTACGCCACATCCTAAAGATTCGCTGGCCACAAATTGTATCAAACGAGGAATTGTGGCGCAGGACAAGTCAAGAGCGACTGGACGTCGATATAAGAAAGCGTAAATGGCAATGGATTGGTCACACACTGAGTAAACCAAACGACGAAATTGCAAAGTAGTCCTTTGAATGGAATCCACAGGGTGCACGGCGGGTTAGATCCAGAAAAACATGGAAATCAACTATCTTAGCAGAAGCAGAATCCCAGAGAAGGACGTGGCCACAGCTAAAATACCTTGCTGCAGACCACGAAGGATGGAGACGTTTTCTTGAGGCCCTATGCCCCAACCGGGGTTACAGGACACGACGATGATTATAAGAAATTTGTATATAAAAAGGTACGACGCATTTATAACCCATTATACATTTTTCCACAATAGTTGTTGCTATTTTTGACTGTCACAAGAACATTAACTTTCTCTTCATTTCTACAATGGATCAGCTTTTCAACACAATGACTTGATCCGCTCGTTAGCTTCTTCTGTTTCCCCCTCAAAGTCACACTGCGTAACTTTGAATGTTCTTCAATTCTTTTTTTTTTTTCATTAAATTGAATTTGTTTTGCTAAAAAGATACATTTATTCGTTTTCGAAACAAAATGCCACATTATTGTTGTTTGTTGTCGCCGGTACGAAATTGGATTGTAGTTAAATTCTAAATTGGCACTGATGCTCTTGAGGGAAACAGACAGAGAGATAGATAGTTAGATAACTAAGCTACACTTTGTGGCACCATCAAGTTGTGCGACGCATTGAGGAAGTGCGAATTGCAAAGAAAGTCGGAATTCGCTGAGAAAAGTTTTCCTCTTTGTTGAATAAATACAAAACGCAATTGAAGCCGTTAATCTAATTGTATGTAGGTATGTATGGCGCGGGGCAACTTTCTCTGCTTGTCTAGTATTTTCGTATGTTTATGGTGGCAGAACACAGCCAAATAGAAAAATGTCTCCCCAACAATTGGCAGCAACAACGCCGCCTGGTCCAAAACTATGCTCATTATAACAACAACTAATTTGTTTGAGTTTTATTTTAGTTTCCCGACAAATGCGACGAGCATCCTGCATCCTAGGTGAAATAATTTATTACGACCATCTCTATCTGGAATACCTACAAGTACACAGTTCCTATCAATTCACTATATGTACTTCTGGTAATGAGCGCACTTGGAATTGTTATACGTTAAGGACACTTAAATAATTTTAAACTGCACCATTTGTTATTCATTTTTTTTTCCTCACTTTGCATAGAGTTCAACTTTATAACCATCACCGGCACCAGAAGCACTTGACTGCGATGACAGAAGAGAGCTCTTGTGCTGTGCTACTAAAAATTCTTGTTCTCATCATTTACGAGTAGAAGTTATTTTCAAACTTTAATTAGCTGATGAAGTCTCAAGCACTGCTCTTTACAAATGGTTTTACAAAATTTGACTGTTGTGTTTCATTATTTGTCATCCTAGTAGAAGTTGTGGTTTTAATGGTTACTGTACAACAATACCATAACCTGAATGGTAGTTCTATCTGTTCAAAAGTTTAGTACATACTCGTAATGATAAAATTTTGCGCAGCAGAGTTCACATGTTATTTTTGGCAGGTTGCATAAATCCACTTTGTATTTGAGAATTAGCGAACCTTCGTAATTTGGTAAATGGTTCACTTTGTCAATTTCTATGAAAATATTTAGTTGTTATTCTAGATTGCAAAATTGCAATTAATGACCGACACTATGGTGCCGCCGCCAAGCGTAGATGAAGTCATCGCCAGAGCTCAAAAACCGGTGCCTTAGGATTAAATAGAGGAGGCAATTCATGAACTGATAGTATAAGGCATATGAGAAAGAAAATAAGCCAGAAGACTGATGAAGAGATAGTACATAAAAGAGGAGATATTACAACTTGTAGCAATTATCTTTGTAAAATACGGTTAAGTAGTTTTTATTTCGATCGCTCGGGCGGCACGAAGTATCCTACATCTTTTCGCGTCGTCCAGGCCTATGCATCTTTTTCTAAGCAACGTTTTCAGCTCAGTAAGTATTCTGACCAGTGGACAAGGATTCTACGCTCACTTTACTGTCAGCCGAGTCGTTCAGTAAGTATTCTGACCAGTGGACAAGGATTCTATGCTCGCTTCACTGTCAGCCGAGTCGTTCAGTAAGTATTCTGACCAGTGGACAAGGATTCTACGCTCACTTTACTGTCAGCCGAGTCGTTCAGTAAGTATTCTGACCAGTGGACAAGGATTCTACGCTCACTTTACTGTCAGCCGAGTCGTTCAGTAAGTATTCTGACCAGTGGACAAGGATTCTATGCTCGCTTCACTGTTAGCCGAGTCGTTCAGTAAGTATTCTGACCAGTGGACATGGACTCTACGCTCACTTTACTGTCAGCCGAGTCGTTCAGTAAGTATTCTGTCCAGTGAACAAGGATTCTATGCTCGTTTCACTGTCAGCCGGTTAAAACGATCACCGGCGAATATTAATCAGAGCTTTTGGACAAATTCGATATTGATTTGAAGCAAAAACAACCGCATTTGGCGAAGAAAAGTGCAATTACATCAGGACAATGCAGGGGTGCACACGTGTGTAGTTACAATGGCATAAATCCATGGCATTCTCCAGATTAAGCCCCTGCGACTAATTCTTGTCTCCAAACCGGAAGAAAGTGCTGGCCGGTAAGATATTTTGGCCTAACGAAGAGAACATCACTGAAACAAACGCCTATTTTAAGGGCCTTGAGAAAACCTATTATTTGGAAGGAATAAAAAAATTTAAAAAACGCTGGTCTGTATGTCTGTATGTCTTTGTTTTTGACCTTCCACACGACCTATATAGCTGAGCAGCTATATCTCACATAGCATTTTTGATATTCCGCGTGTGACGCGTTTCGCGCGTCCTGTGTGGCATGTGTAATGCATAGAATAGTGGAACTGGTATATATCGGCTTGTACTAGTCAGAATTTGTTTTAAAACAATTTTGTTAGCGCTCGGCTTGCGATGACGGAATTTGTGACGCGTGTGGTGCGTGTTTTATATGAAAATCGATTCTTAAGAAGTAAACTTTAGTCGCGCATCGGAGCTGACACGCACCTTTTTTTTATTTTTTCTATCATCAGCATTACATTACTTTGTTGCTTGCAATTTAAATTGTTGTTACATTTTATTTATGAATAATTCAATAGTGTTTTGAAAAGTTACTTACCTGACTGGATTTGAACAAACCATCTCCTGAACATGAAGTGGCATATGTTAACCATCTGACATAACTACTCTTTGTGTTTTACACCAGTTTGATAAAAGCAAATATTACAACAAGTCCGTCTTACGCTCCACTCGACTTACGGTACCGCTTTTCTAGGGAAAATCCAAACATACACATAATCTAAGTCCTAAGCATTCTACATTACCTGAGATAAGCTCTGTCCGACTTAGGCTCAACTGGCCCTAAGCATCTGTATCTGCATTCTACACAACGTTCAATTCTACATATCACTAGTATTATGCTCTGCATGACTTACGCTTTTCTCAACATAATCTCTTCTCAACATACGTGTCTAGGGTTAACATAATTATTGTATAACTAAAAAATATTGAAAATAATGAGAATATAGATTGATTTGAACCTAGCGGGCTCAATACAATACATTTGTATTTAACTAACCAAAGCATCGAGCTCTGGTCACACTTAGGTAGCAGCTGGGAAAACTCCGTTACAAGAATTCTTTATTTTTTTATGTTGGAATTCCTTTTTTTTTTTTTTTATTATATTTGATGGTTTTTATCTAAAAATATTAATATTATTTGTGGCAAGTCGTTCCTATAATCGACAATAATAATAATACTATAAAATTAGTCAAATAATTATTTAATTTAATTGAATGTTTTAATTGAGCCTTCCTTACTGTGGAGTTTTAATTAAATTTAAAAATAATTCGGCGCACGCGACAAACGGCTAATTGAGAATAGCTTTCCGTTACAAGTTATTGCTCTCGATTGTTTGTCAGACATTCGTGAGAGGTGGAACCGTAAAAAATACTTTTAATTTTTTCTGGAATTCGAACTACCCCTGCACAAAAATCCATGCACTTAACCACTGATATAATATTAATTTATACTTTAAGTTCCAAAATCGTTATTGAAGATTTTGGAACTTTAAGTTTAATATTCAGTAGCTAATATTATATTTAATATTAATTTTTATTTATCTATTTGATGGTATTCAGTTCATCAATGTAATCTACTCGAAATTTATTCATTCATGCAACGTAACAATATATACAAATAAAAATTAAATGCTGTTCGTTTGTAAGCGCATCACTTGAAAAGGGCTAGACCGATTTGGGTCATTTTTATATTAAAAAGTTCGTCATAGTACGAAAATTCGGGAAAAACTGAAAGTGCTATTCTCGATGGGATTTTTGTATGAAATCGCGACCATAACTCACGATTCGAACACGTATATATATTTTTTGCAGATATAAATGTCGATTCTATAGTTTTTTGGATAGCCGAAGGGTGGGCGGGTAGTCAGTTGGGACGGCGTCAATAATTCAGCCGGGAAAAACGCCAGGTATTTCCGCTGGTACTGATGTAAATACGAACCTAACAGTCCTGCATAAAATGAAAAAAGGCGGTTCAATGAACAGGGAATTCGAAATTAATAAAAATCCTAACCTGATAACAAAAAAAATACTATAACTAATAAACTATATAAAATAATATTAAAAAATAAATATCTAAGCAGTCGATGAAATGATATTGAATAATTATTAGCTACTGAAGATGGAACTTTGACTTCCGAAATTAATATAGAGTATAAATAAAGCTAAAACTTCACAAAAAGGAAGGCCCCATAAAAATATTAAATTAAATCAAATAATTATTTGCTTAATACGAAGTAAGGAGTAAGCAGCACTACGTTAAAGAATTTATAATGAATTTTAATTATTTATAGTAATAATATGAGTACATCGATAATAGTATTTCTCCAGCTCCAGAAGAATATCAGTATGCTACAGAGTATTTTTTAATCCTTATCCTATCTCTGATATTTGTTCTTGAATTCCCCCGTATATGAACGTAGTGAATTAATTAAATTTTTATTATTTATAGACAGCATCGTTGCCCGTGGGGCGTGTGGTGACGGTAGCGGGACACACATCACGCATCAGTCATGTGTTTTCTTTTAATTAAAAATTTATCAATTGGAAATAAAAATGAATAATTTGCGGCTTGCCAGCGAATGTATGACTACTCCTTAGGGGTGCGCGTCAATAGGAATTTCATCCCGAAGCCTAAATGTGTGGGTAATTTCATTTTTCCCCTGTTGCGTTTTTTTGCTCCTTTCTTCGGGTTTTCTTTCCCTTTCCCCATGAACGTTTTCCTTTTATTTATTTTTTTATCGTCTTATTTTTTTTTATATTTGTATTTTATGCGGCTGGCTCAAGCAGCAGTGTCAGCTCGGAGAAGTGTAACGAATCGAAAGGATATCCGAATCGGAAAAAAAATCTCTTTTCTTTTACCAGCAGAGGCTTTTTTTTATATTGGAGCAATGCCGATGGAGGCTTTGTGTATGGGAATTCTAAAGCTACCGAAAGGAAAAGGAGAATAAAACTGAAAGCCAGTAGCCCTTTTTAGAAAGAAATAAAAAAGCACTTTACGTGAAGGTAGAACAGTTGGTCCAGAGATTTTATGTATAGATACTCATATAATCGTACATACGTGTATGTGTAAAGGAAGGGTTGTGCTGGACGACGACTACTGGGAATCAGTTTACTGTGTCGTGCATGATTATTTATTCGTTTCACTCCAGCACTGAAATTGCTTTATTGAATAAAAATAACAAATGTAGTCACTGGACGAACTGCTGTTGTGTATCTGTGTGTTAAAAAATATCTGGACAATTGCTGCATGTTGTGCATAGAAAATCCTTTTTTGCACATCTTCATTCTTTCCATGCTTGCACTTTTAGTATAGCAATTTCAGAAACTACATTTTACATCAGCTCCATTGAGATGTCGTTCTAATCTTGAGTTATTGTTGTTTTTAAGTCGGCTTATTGCTTTACTACCTTTTTCGTTATTAATTTAAAATTTGTGGGCAATAGGGGTTTAACGTTTTGCTGCGTATATCTATGCTGAGTACACCGAGGAGATGACACGTATCACTAGAGTACCCAACATGTGGACCACTATTGGCAATGCATTTGCTATTTAATAGCTCACCAACGCTTAAGATAAATAAAATCAAGCGAAAGAACAACTGCCCTAAATAAGATCCAAAGTGTAGTAATTTGTGACGGAGTAGTTTGTTTTGTAATGTAGGACATTAAAAGGATTTGGATCGGATGGGATCATTATGTAAGTAACGGGTTCAATAACGTCAATGAGTGGCTTGGCTCTTCTGGAGGTGGACCACACAGTATGCAAGCTAATCAATTACATATATGCTCTTAAGCAGGATTGTTAGCTATGAGCTGGGTGGATCTTCCATTAAAATGCATGTAACCAGAGGAACGCCTCAGGGAGGCGTGTTGTCCCCTTCACTCTGTAACGTTGTAATCAATGGATTGCTCAGGTGCCTCGAAGGAGAATGCATGAGCGCAATCGCTTATGCAACTAATGTAGCAATAGTTGTCTCAGGTAAGTTCCTGGTAACGACCAAGAAGGTAACACAGAGTGCCCTTTAAATCGCCACAAATTAGGAGTAAACCAGCCAAAGACAGAACTGGTTCACATTACCAAGAAATAAAAAGTTCCAATAGGTACCCCACCTACTCTAAATTCTCTTATAAATTTGGCGATATTTCTTGGCACAATACCTAATAGTAAACTAAGTTGGAAACCAAATATTCTAGAGAGGGTTAACAAGGCAACCAAAGCTATATACGCGTCTAAAAACACTATCAATAAAAGATGGAGGTTAAAAACATAGCTGGCACACTAACTACTTATATACGGCAGTAGTAAGGCCAATAACTTTGTACGGGGTAAGTGTTTGGTGGCCGGCTACACTTACGTTAAAATAATAGCGAAGTTACAAAGGGCAGCCTGTCTGCACATTAGTGGAGTGCTAAGGACTACGCCAATACGTGCCTTAGAGGTGATGCTGGACCTTACTTAATTAGACATATACGGTTGGCAGAGAGTGGCCAATACGGTTGCGCGGCTGTCAACAACAGCCGGTCGGTGGAAATGTTTTCAAACAGGACACTCGACAAATAACATTTCGCTAAAGGTAGAACTTGCGAATTTAGACTGAACATTACCGGTTTTATGCTTTAATATATGCCCGCCCAGAAAGCAATTTAGTGATGGCTCGTTACAGTAAATTGAATCTTCACGGACATATATAAGCTTAATGGTAAAGTAGGTGCTGAGATCTTCTGTGACAAACCTAGCGTGAGCATTTCCGTTCATTTCCCGGACTATTGCAGCGTTTTTTTTTACACAATACAGTCAAATTTCGATTAACCGTCACTCTTTTAACTGTCAGTTTCTGTTAACTGTCAATGTCCATCAGTTAAAAGAAGAAAAAACCCGTTTGTCGCGGACAATCATCATCGCTTTACTGATGCGTGATAGCGGACTGTAGTTGTATATCCAGAACACAGTAAAACTTCGATTAGCCGTCACTCGTTTAACTGTCGGTTTCTGTTAACCGCTAGTGTCTGTGAGTTAAATGAACAAAAAAACCGTTTGCCGTGAACAATCATCATCGCTTTACTGCTGCGTGATGCCGGAATGTAGTTGTACATATATCCAGATACACAATTCAGTCAAATTTCGATTAACCGTCACTCTTTTAACTGTCAGTTTCTGTTAACTGTCAATGTCCATCAGTAAAAAGAACAAAAACCCCGTTTGCCGCGGACAATCATCATCGCTTTACTGCTGCGTGATAGCGGGCTGTAGTTGTCTATCCAGAATACAGTAAAACTTCGATTGACCGTCACTCGTTCAACTGTCAGTTTCTGTTTACTACCAGTGTCTGTGAGTTGTTTGCATAGTGGCTTACATAATTATTTCGGCACGCGATAGTGGTGGTAGTATTTACAATAAACTTTTTTTATCATTTTCCTCTCAAACCAGCGATCAAATCGAGGTTATTAAACTGATTTTGGGGGAGTGAAAAATTTATTTCTGTTATACGACTTATGGTTAACCGTAAGGATCTTGAACCCAATTCGGACGATAGATCGAAGTTCTACTGTACTTTTTTTTTATTGATATTTCAAAATACAAATACGAATGTCATCTTCCTCTTTTGTATCCATAATAATCTATATCTAGACTAAGGATCAAAGGAATCGTATTTTGACTCTGAACTCACTCACTTTTTTAACTTAAATCTGTCAAAATATGCCTTTAAGCTGCCGCCATCAGAATGGCTGACAACAATTCAACAAAAAAGGAATTGGAAACCTTTTTCCATAGGACATTCATCAATGGCCGATCATAATCTGTTAATAGCATAAACTTTAAGTAACTGCCAATTCTATGGCTTCTGTTGACAATTCGGCGAGAAAACGAAAACGAATATCCTTGCTCCGGTGAATTTGGTCGTAAAACTGATTTATCTTCGTCACACAGAAACTGTCAGAATCGAACTCACTTTGTAGTGATGGAAATGAGGGGGATAAAGATACATACTGGGATGTATGTATACATATGTATACGTTTCGCCATCTCTATCGAGAGACTGTTGCTATTACTGCGTCGTGTTTCGTGTATGACATTGCGGCTACAAAGCTCGCTGGATCCATGGGGTATGGCGTGGAAATCCTCTGTGGGCGGAAAGAAAGACAAAAATTCAATTCGGTTTTTTTGGCTTTTATTTGGGTTTACATTTTCGTGGTTACTGCTTACTTGACTGGTGGTTGTTGTTAATGTTGTTGCTACCTCACACGACTACTGCTCCACTTTGTCCATTTTCTAGTTATATGGGTCGAGTGAGGTAAATGGGTCGAGCTAGAAAGTCACATAAATAAAATCTTCGCTCGGACGACCACACAAATTTTGTTTTTGTCGTTTGTTCTTCTTGTTGTTGATTGTTCTACAGATGGGGTTTCTTAGCTTCCATTAGCAGCAATTTTTGGCAAAAAAATGTGAGAATGAATGCAAAGATTCATTGTGTTAAGGCGATGCGGTAGCGAAAAGTGCGCGTTTATTCGGTTCTCATGTTCAATTACGACACGCTCCATGCTCCGTCAGCCGTTAGCCGCGATGACGACGACAAAGACGAGATTAATGTCAAGGGATTTGTAATAAATTTTGCGGCACAATCCATTTTGTCGTCGTCGAATTTCGTTTTGGCATAAGTTATAGGCAAGAATAAGCAATCTGTAGCAGCATAACAACATGTTGCTTGGCTAACACACATGTACCCGCATGAGAGTAATGTCACGTCACATATATGACGACTTTTTGATTGCGCAATCGAAGTGATGTTACGGAGAAGGAGAATGTTTGAAGGACAAAAAAGGAACGAAAAAAATCCTTAGATGGTAGAGCGTAATGTACAAAAATACCCCCTAATCAAATAAATGGCAAAAGCCAAAGGCACTCTTGTCCAATCGCCCAAGGCATGGACTACGACATGACTGACAAATTGATTCCGATTTACGAGTGTTTTCCGATTGGGTAACAACGCCGGACATTTATATTCGTTGAGTGGTGGTGCAGAGTAAAACACAAGTGAGCCTGTATCCGTTTTGTCCATTTGGTCACCATCGGTTGACCATCAGGCAGTGAAATATAAATGAGAGTAAAGTGGAACTTTTTTTTTTGAATTTACGACGAAGTCTGGTGTGAGTTCTTTCAGAAATTTCCTAATAATAAAAAAGTTGAATATTAAAGTGAAAGTTGTTTTTTAGAACTTTCCAATTTCATTACAAAATATCGATTCACTCATTTTCCCATTTAAACAAGGTGCTTCCAGGCGTTCGTAAGACCCATTTTAACGTATGCGTGTCCAATATGGTGGAACATCAGTTCAAATATGGAAAACTTCCTCGATCCTAAGAGGAAATGCCTAAGAGCGTGTATAAATATATATATATAGAAGCGAACATTCCAATTATAGACATTATGTATCGGATGCCTTCGGAGTATCAAGGAACGATAGCGTCATTCTTGATTTTAGGTTGATAGGTATAATAGTGGTCCACGTTGCCTTAGCGAGGGTCTCAATAGCGCTAGAGTGTACCGTTTTGTAACCACAGACCTCGGGAGACCCTATGCCCTGATAGGTATCTGGAATTGGTTATAACCAACCTGTAGCATACAGGTACGAGATCAGATCGATGATCCGGCACTCCGAAAGCTCCATCAGGTCGGTAAAGAAAGGGTTTCCCAATTTGTGGAGAAGTCGGGAGCTCGTCAGGGCTGGACATTTGCAGAGATAATGAATGAGAGTTTCTTTCTCATTAACATTCCTGCAACTTCTGCATAATATATTATGCAGGATTCCAAGTTTGGCTGCGTGACTGCGTGGCTACCTGCCGGTAACGACTTTGGAAATATCTTTCAGTGATCTGGAGATCAGCTCGGTAGATTTATTTTTATTGTAGAAACGCCACATCGCCCTCGATGTAGTGCAGTTTGTTAAATCATTCCACCTTAATTGAGCCTTGGTGCTATGGAAGTTGAGAACACGTTCCCTGACAGACGGGAGACTCCCTTGTGACAGTGTCAGAGGAATAGGTGGTTGGTAGTATGGGTGTCTTGGTTACAATCCAGCCAAGCAGAGATCATTGGTGCCAAGGACTGTATTATAGTGAATTCTATTAGAGGCTGAACGGACAGTGGCAGGATTCCAGGTGGCCGGTATGACTAAGCTTATGCATTGTCTGTACGTCCTGTTGTCTTGAAGCATGAAGTATCACTGACAGTGATGTCGTGAACTGGGTGTGATGGGTTGTGGCAGGCTAACAGGAACTGTATTGACAACAGTTCATTGTGTTGCCTGACGGAGAGCATGGACGTTTCGTCATGAAGATGATTGGGGTAAGTTATGGCTGTATTTTATCTGGACTGAATATTATTTCATTGTGTGTCACTTAAAAATGACGTCCAGATGAGGGCGGCGTTGTTAATAATTTAGCGCCCAATAGCTTTGTACGTCGTCACAAGGACTTCTTTGTTCTTACTCCATGCGGTTCCGGCTAGGGCTACTAGAACCCTATTATGACTGCTCACTTTACTGCAAATATTTTTTGCGTGCTTACAGAAGGTAAGGAGGTTTCCGAATATGACTCCTAAAATTTTTGAGTTATTAACTGTAGGCATGATTTCGTTGTTAGTATGAATGTCAAGTGTATGCCTGACTGAACAGCGTAGGAGATGATTTTTGGGAGGCAAAGTGAAGTTTCCTTTCCTTAAAAAATTCAGATAGCTCTGTCAGATAGGAGTTTATCCTACTTGTGACCTCGTTTACATTTGCACCGGAGGCAGAAACAGAGCAATCATCAGCGTAAGTGATCAATTTAACGCTGGGGGGGGGGGGAGTAGGGAGCATCGAGACATAGGGGACTCCCATCTTGAGTTTCCGATGCTTTGAGCAGGAATTTGTGAATTCCACATATACGCATGGCATTTATGCAAGCTTACAGGAACCCTTTCATGAAGTCGGGAGAGTATAACTCAGTATGTCCTGTAAGAGAATGGAGTGGTCAACCGTGTCGAAAGCCTTGGTCAAATAAAGTGCCACGACAGCAGTGCGCCAGTGAGGGCGACGTTGGTTAAGACCGTCCGCAATGTGGGTCGTCAGCTCCTTTAAGGCAGTTGTAGTACTGCGATGTTTCCTAAAGCCGTCTTGGTGGAAACGAGACTCAAATGTTGATGAAGACTGGGGATGAGGAGTGTCTCTAAAATTTTGGCTGTAGGACAAAGCAGCGAAATTGGTCTATAGAACGATACTTCATGTGCGAGTTTGCCAGGTTTTAAAACTGGGACTATCCTGGCAATTTTCCATACGTTTTGTATGGTGAGGTTTTCCATAGTTAGATTGAAGATTATTTCTAGATAATCCTCATGGTCGTCAATGTCGCTGTTCTAGTTTTCCGAAAAGAAGAAGAAGAAAAAATAATTTCAGCTGCCATTTGGATTCCCACGAGTGGCGGAGAAAGGTTGGTCCATCTGTACAGAGATCCGCAATATACAGATAAGGCACCAGGTATCTGGTATCTGGATCTGGTCTGCAAGAATTTTATCAGCAAGACCGCAAGACCAAGACCATGACTAATGGCATGAATGCAAGAACAAGACCAAGACTAAGACCGAGATGAAATGGTCTTGGTATTACGTTTGCTCATCACAAGTAGAATCAATTAATATTTGGAAAAGAACCGCAGACTACTTGAAAAGTTGAAAGAGCTACCGCCACTATTATAAGTGACCAATAAGTAATCACCAGTGAAAATTTGTGAACTTTTGCTATTTGTTAATTAAAGTTGTAATTTGTAAATTAATGAACTTGTGTTTCGTTTTTATTTACAAAATTCATAACGAACTGTAGAAAAAGCCTTAATTTCGTAACAATATTCTTTTTACATGCCCTTAGAAGATTCATATTTTTCAAGGCTTATCTTATACATCATTATTCTTTGAGTGGGACGATTCCTGCTTCACTAGCTTTCGCCATTAAGCTCATAAACTACTTCCCACTTAACGGTCCTCTCTTTGAGAGTAAACCGTAAGCCACTACGTAGGTCAAGCCCAGAACGGAACTGGTCCTCAACCAAAGGTTGGCCCAGACTCAGCTAACCTCCAACGAGATCAACCTTATCTGCGGGAAAAACCAACCCCCGTAGTACCAACGCGACTTTGGTGAGATCTGACATCAAGGGACTCAGCTAGTTCAGTATGAGTGCTGTTGGCGTAGTTACACTACAACCTTTGCAGCACATCATCCGGAACCTCGAACCGAATAATTTGCCACTAGGACACTAGGATGAGACTCAAGTCTTAGGCCGCCCAGGATAGAAACTATCCCAGGCACTACCGTATCCTGCAGTGCACGGTAAGACTGCTGCATACGAAGACAGTGCCCGTTCTAGACATTTTAAGTACTACCAGCCTTGCCCTTTTATCTTCCGAGTTTAACCAAGTATCAAACCTATCAAAAAGTAAGATACAGTAGTCCCCTCGGAGGGGCTTATATATTACAGAGGTTACAGACATAGTAATATTTATTAACGAACTCAAACATTACTTAACGTGTAACGCTAACAGGAATGCATGATAGATTAGAAGATCACAGTGAATAAGGCTCCTCGATCAATAGAAGCATGTCCTTATCCACGACTAGTTACTAACAAGTACGTTGTGGTCAATACATCGGTGCTGGTGTTGTTGTCCCTTCTTTTTGACTACAAACACTTGGTCTTGAACTCGTAAACAGTCTCGAAGGAAGTAGCAACTATTTATCAATATCATATTGGCTTTACAACGGAGGTCCTGGTCCTGGCCTTGTGCAAAAAAAACATCTCTACCGGCCCCGATTTCGAGCCGATTTCATCCAGTTTGTCAACCAACCAAACTGCTGCACTGAGTTTTCCCAAAAAAATGGAACATTGTCGATTTGGATAAATTGCAGTCGCAGAATCGGCTGAGTATCCCTTCTGCAACACCCTCGACCAACAACAGCAATAAACAAAAACTAAATTCAATCACACCTCGTTGACCTCTTTTCCTATACTCGCCGTACTCGTATGTTGGCACACACTTCAAATACAAATAAAAATCAGATCAATTGTCGCCCTCCTTTATATGGATGCTTTTCTTGAGTGTCCTTATTAGTGTTCTTAGTTGGTTGTGTTGTTGGCGCCATCGACTAAGATTTCTTCTCCTTCTTCCTCTCTGTTTCTCACAGTCTTCATGATATTACGATATAATCCGATTTGGAATCTCTTGACATGATTTCCTGCAGTGCACTTCTGAGTCGAGGAGCATGTATTAAGTGTGCAAAACTTTGTTCTACTTTTAACGTTTGCCGACTACTGGAAGCACTCTGTAATACATAGACCGGACATTTTTCATAAATCCCATTAAACGCTTTTCATTTCCATGCTGAGAAATAATTACGGCGCGCGCTTTTTGTGGGTCATACACACAATTAACACAGATCGGCAAGCAAATGAATGTCCGCGCGGACTTTCTCATGGTGGTTCACAAACAAACCAACAAAGTGTTAATTAACATGACCGACCGACCGACCGGCAGACTACATCAGAGCGCCGGCAAGTTTTTCAGATTCTACACAGATTAACCTGAATACATTACGGAACTGTCGCCAGCGTTGTTTGAGGCAGATTGCGATGACAACGTACGTTAGCGATCTGATAAAAGGATAATGGGTGTGCGGGAAGAATTTGAATTATTGTTGAGTTGGAGAAGTGGGTACGAGCTATCCAGATGAGATGGGAGACAAAGCGATAACCAACGACTTGTAGCTTTCTTGCTATCACACCGAACGCCGGCCACCGCCCACCATCAAGTCAAGTCCACAAAAACATACTATGTGCGCAGGACTGTAAGAGGACTGTAAGAGGACAAAGACACACTCACACATGAGGAATCGAAAACCTTTGCAGCATCCAAAACTGAGCGGTGGAACTACGTCTGTGCTTTGGGGCTCCTGTTTAGTCGACATCGCAATCAGTCGCCAGTCGCCGCTTTACTTTCAAATCGAAAACAACGAAAAGCTTTACAGTATGCTGCGTGTAAAACGGAATTGCCGTCGGCACTTTTTTGCTGTTTAGTTTTTTTTTAGTTTCATGTCTGCAAAACGGATTTGCTAAAAAGGGAAAAGCCGAAAACCGGGGAATAGAAATCTTGTGTGAGCCATCGGGGAATTTCGAAGAAAGAAAAAAACCGTTCAGTGCGTGTGCTTAGAATTCCAAAAAATAAAAAATTAAGAAGAACGTCAACGCCCGACAACAATAACAACAAATAGAAATGGAATTTCGTCCACTGAGCTACGATGAGATGTGCAAAATGGAAATGCTGCATGGTGGGGTGTCATCGGGAACCACAGCGATGCTACCAGTAATGGTTATACCATCGTCAGTAGTTGGCACTGGTGGTGGAATTTTAACAGCTACCGCCGCTCAAGTTAATGGGAATGACCCATCTATCAACTACTATCAACTACAGCCGACTCATTTACTAACGACCAGCATAGGAGATGGGAACAGTGGGCGACTTTCTCCACCCAAGGAGTTGCACAAGTCTCAAACTAAAATGTCTGCTGCCGTACACCCTCATACACAATACTTGGTTCGGGATCGGGACGACGCTTCACCCATCACCACCACCACAACCACCTTATTAATTCCATCGACAATTACTGAACAGATTCCACCACCGCCGCCGCCACATCCAGAATCATTGAGAAATGTTCTGTATCATCCGGGAGCTACAACTCATCTACAACAGCAGCCACATGCTGCCAGCACTCTCACGAGAAAAGTTCTCGAAAGCTCAGCTGTAGGCTCAGCGCAGCGAGAACGCTTGCGATTCGATTTCACAGATGAGGGCAGCGACATTGACGGCAGTGAAACTGGCGCCAGCAGTACCGCCACCACAACGTGCATTCCACACTTTCGTTTTGGCGGTTGTGGCATGATTTTGCAGCAGGCAGCAGCGCTAGCTGATTATGGAATGGCAGCGGCCGGCGGTGATAATGCGAATAAAAATGTTTCGTCGCATGCATTCTCCTCGGTAATTGGAACCGGTGCAGCCGGTAGTGGAGCAGAAATGCTTAGTGGTGGAGGTGGTGGTCGCGGTACTGCCGGAATTACGTTTGGAGTTGTTGGCAGTGGTGCAACACTCGGTCGAAATCGCACAAATCGCAGATGTATAGGGGTGGCGGATGGTTCTACACAAACCCTTAAGCGAGTTTCGTTTAAAGGTGATGCAAATGTATTCAGCCATCAACAGGAACGACATCATCATCAGCCACAATACAGTAGCACAGCAGGCGGAGTATTTGCCGGCAGCAACGGAGCTAAAAGACAGGATCTAATAATGGAGCAGGAACTTTTCAACAATTGCTCTTACATGAGCTTTGACAATTTTATGGATTATCAAGTAAGAATCTGGTCGGCAGGACTTGGACAGAAGTTTGTGTGCCTGTGTATGCCTGTGTGTGTTGCTTTCATTAATTAACTTCTTTTTTCGTAAATGAATGTCGCACATTGAATGAATGTTCGTTCAGCTTTATGCCGGGAAGTTCAAGCAACGTCGTGCAATCGTTAACAGATTCTTTTGTCTGTTCTTGTGTCAGTACGTGTGTTAACTTAAGATTTTGATTATTTTATGTAAAATTGTTAAAGAAGGCCAACGACCGCTATGGATTCTTCTAAAGTAAAAAATTCCTATCAAAGCCTAAGTCGTTGAGCACAAGCTCGATCAAAAAATTCAAGTAGGCATCCTTTAAGTCCATCTTTTAATATTTCTCATCACCCGCCAGTTTCCGTCGTAGTTGGTCGAAAAGTGGGACTGGGTGTGTATCCTTAACAAGTACAGGATTGATTATCGTCCGGAAATCCACGCATATACGTAACATTGACTGTTGGTGTAACCCACTCGACTGACGTTGCATTAAGATCGAGTGGTGAAACTATGCCTTCTTTGACGAGCCGGTTGAGTTCGACCTCGACGTTATGCTATCTACAGAACTTAATAGGTCTGGCTGCAATATGTATAGGTTTAGCATTGGCTTGAATGTGAATATTTACCTAGAAGTCCTTAATTTACCCAACAAAACTTTCAAACTATTTCGAATGTTTCGACAGTAAGGTTTGAAGTGCACGTTCATAAAGTGTACTGATGTCTTGCTTTATGTTAATTCCTACACGAATGCCTGACATTGCTAATAATTACGCGAACGCCCTTGACTTGTTCCTTAACTCTCATCCTGTTCAATACACCGTCAATTTATAATCGCCTCTAGGTTCATCAGACCTTTTTATAGGATCAGCTTATTTCTCGTTAATAAAGCACGCAGTTAAAGAAAAAACTCCCAGACAAAGAGTATGGCAATACGATATTATACTCTTACTCGTGCAATTGCTGGAGCACAACGGGAGTTGGTTCGGCCCACAGATGAAGTTGATCTCCTTGGAGGTTAGCAGAGTCTGGGCCAACTTTTGGTTGAGGGCCCAGTTTCGTTCTGGGCTTGGCCTACGTAGTGGCTGGTGGTTTACTACCCAAGTGCGGGTAGAGCGCTAGCATTGGTAACTCTGATATAACCAATGTGGTGCCTCCTGATGTTACTGGTGCGATGATCTGCTCTCTGTGGAGTTGCATATCTCAACCGGTTGTCGCGAACCAAAGATCGGCAAGGATTTTGATAGGTCCTGCTCTAACCAATGAGTTATTACTAGCACATCTCTCTAAGACGGACGTTGATTTTCGTATAACTATGCCGTGTCCGAAGAGGACCGTGGAATTTTGCACTCTGTTGGCGGTGTTCACGCTAATCCCTATGACGTTAATGTATCGACATTCGGTACAAGATATTTTGTCCGCGGCTGTTATGTCAAACCCACACGCAACCACAAAGATGCAGGGACTGCTCCTTTGTTGTATTTTTGGTAAAAGAAGCCAGTTAGTTCTGGAGTTCCAAATATACACAATAAGGTGTTCACCAAGAACGCTTGAATTAGGTTACACGACCGCGGGACCTCCATCCAATGCCGTCTCATCTTTTCATAGTGTCTTAGTGGGAACACTTCTGCGATGCATGGTAATTGGTTGCGTTTTACTGCTCCACTTTCACCTGCGATCACATAGCTCTTAACTTCATTGCATTAATCCGTAAGCTCTTCCATGACAATCCCAACGAAAACATACACGCAGATTATCTGCCCAACTGAAAATGTATCAGAAAATACTGTTCATCCTGGCCGACATGCCAGGATAAACGACAACCTTCCCTGAGCATCAGACGAGACCATTAGCAATATTTTACCACTTACTGATCATGCAGCCGTCGGCTAGTGGTATATGCTTCTAATCAAGGGCGCGTTTCAATTCTCGATTATCGTAGACTGAACGTTACTGCAAGGTTTGATGAACTTAATCGTTAGAAAGCATAAATGTTGAAAATCAAATGTTGCTAGGCAAATGTATTAAGCAAACGCTTCAAAGCAATAGCTTCAAAGAAAATGTAGCTAAGAAAACGCTTCAGAGTAAATGTTGCTAAGCAATAGCTTCGAAGAAAATGTTGCTAAGCAAACGCCTCAGAGTAAATGTTGCTAAGCACACGCTACAAAGCAAATGTTGCTAAGCAAACGCTTCAGAGTAAATGTTGCTAGGCAAATGTTTCAAGAAAACGCTTCAAAGCAATAAGCAAACGCTTCAGAGTAAATGTTGCTAAGCAAACGCTACAAAGCAAATGTTGCTATGTTAACGCTTCAAAACAAAAGCGTATATGCAAATGCAGCTAAGCAAATGCTTCAAATCAAAAATGTTGATTAGCGCAAACAAGGAGTAATACGTTACATTCCACTTCAACAATACTTAGGAAAACAACACCTTCCAATAGTCTCTACCAACTTCTTCTGATGCTTTCCCACTAATGCACAACTGTTTAACGATTTTATTACATGTCTTGTGTATTATGGATTTTTGGCCACATTTTAACGGTTATCTTAGTAACTAACTAACTGGAATGTGTCAAGTGAAATTAATTTCTGTTTTATGTATTTACAAGACGAAAGAATGGACAATCCTATCTCTTCTTAATGCCTGGTAATTATTTTCTGCTCTCTGGTTAGTTGTTTCTTCTTACTGGGAGTCATTTTTCAAATGAGAACTGCACGGTCTTTGGCTCTTTCATGGTTTTCTGTGACAAATTATTATCTGTAGTTATTCTCGGGATTCTATTGTTGTTTATTTGGAGCCAAGTGCAAAGCTTCAGCTGAATAGAACCAACCAAGCGGCAGAATTTCACTAAATTTTTATGCCTCTCTTTCGCGAATCAAATTTTAATTAAATTTAACTTTCTACGAGTATATGTGCGATGTGGGATGATCCAGTGTGGAGCTACACTCCAAAGCTAGAAGGAAGAATCGGTGCCGGCTTTTTTGTTGGCACTCGGCTGACGCGCACATTCATCGCCATCACTCATCGCTGGTGTTTTGTTTTTAGTTTTTCCATTTCCGCTCGATTTACGCGCGTAGGAAATACCCTGGTATCCGGCATGGGGACTTTACATTTCTGCCATTTGTTCTAGGCATGACTTCTGCTCGTTATTTCTGAATTTTTCACTTCTATTCCATTCACAGTTTTTTTGTTGTTGTTGTTGATATTGTCGGTGAGAGCAGCAAAACGACCGTCGCCTTTAAATACGCGTTAGTCTTACACAAGGAGCTGACTGTGAATTTCCTCTCCTGCATTCATACATACTCGTTGAGTCAAATTTAAACGTCAGGTGGATGGAATGACTTTTTGTTGCCCCCGCAAGCATGTTCGTCGTTTGCGTTCATCGTCAATTTTAATAATTTTCAAATGAAACGTAATTCGAACGCAATGCTCCGCCATTAAAGTACGTTGTTGTTGCTGTAAACTTTCCTTGCTGGCTCAATTATTTTCCTGTGGCTAAACCATTTTGTGAATGCAGGATAGCAACGAAACCCTATATAGCATATTTGCTTTAATTGGAATTTCGTAAAAACTTTTTCGGGAGCGTATTTTATTTTGACAAAGTTGCGGTTTAAAAAAGAAAAATTCGACGCAAATCTGCTAAACAAACCAACCTAGAGAGGTTTTATGGTAAACCTTTTAAAATGGAAGTTAGAAACTTTTATTCGGATTTTGTGTTTTTTTTTATTTGTAGCAAATGTAGTAAATTGTTGTTACTGTTATTCCAGCTTGATGTATTCAGGGTTAATGTATTAAATATAGATTTACGCTGTGGGCAATGAGTACTTTTAGTTTTATGTGGGTACTCCAGCTGCTGGTAATGTAATTTTCATTTTAGCTTCAATCAACGGGACGATTAAGTGATGGACGAATATAAAAGTTATAGTTTTTAACTTTAACCATTACGTATTTAATTTTAAATAATTTAATTAAAAATTAAAGTCCAAATCGATAGGCTTGTAGTCATCAAAATCCGTCACTAAATGCATTGCTTTTAGTTATAGTTACGTCTATCGATTCGGACCTTAGAGAGAGTAAATCGTAAAGTGTGATCCAATCTGAGTTTCCCATATTGGCAGCACTGTAAATCAAACAGGTGTCAATAAGCATGTTTTTAAAGTGTCAAGTGTAAGACTTTTCTCTCGGACGTGGCTATGAGGTCAGAATACTTTTTACTAAGCACCCAAGTCTCAGATCAATATGTAAGTACTGGTATGACCATTGTCTTTTATACCAGCAGCTTGGATGTTATGGTTAAGTTCCTGAATTTGAAGAGTCTTGACAGACTATTGTAGGCTTTGTTGCTTTTGAGCAACCGTGCGTGTATTTCTGGTTCCATGCTGTTATCGGCTGCTACTGCTGGTGGCTCCATGCTGCTGCTGGTTCCATGCTGTTATCGGCTGCTACAGTTGACCCGAGATAGTTAAAGGATTGCACCACTTCAAATGTGCGCTCCACTATTTTAACTGAAGGACCAATGTGGGATCTTCTACTCGCAGACGTGGCCACCATGTGCTTTGTTTTCCTCTCATTTATTTGCAGCCCCATATTTCGTGCCGCCTGCTCGATCTGGATGAAAACTTCCTGTACAGCTCTTGTGTTTCTACCAATGATGTGAATATTGTATGCGTAAGCCAGTATCTGAATGGACTTATAGAGGATTGTTCCTCTCGCGGTTACGTCAGAGTCTCGGATCACTTTCTCCAGCGCCAGGTTGAAGAGCACGCTCACCATCCCTCTTTGTCGGAGCCTGTTATAGATGCTAAATGAGCTTGATAGTGATCCGGATATTTTTACTGGGTTTATAACATTGCTCATGACCAACATACATAGTCGTGTCAGATTATTTGGGATGCCGAATTCTCTCATGGCTTTATAAAGTTCTACTCTGGTTATGCTATTATAGGCGGCTTCAAAGTCTATAAAAAGATGGTGTAGTGAGTTTTGAAACTCTAGACCTTTTTCCATCACCTGCCTAAGGGTGTTAATCTGATCAGTTGTTGGTTTGCATGGGATGAAGCCACACTAGTATGGACCAATCATGATTTTTTCGTATGGGGCTATCTTGAAGGATAGAGGAGAAAATCTAATACGCGGTACTCAACAACGGTATACCACGATAATTGCTGCATTTTGTGATATCTCCCTTCTTATGTATGGGCTACAAGGATGTCTCTTCGCCAGTCTTCTGGCATAGCTTCTTCCTCCCATACTTGCACTATTACTTCATGAACTGCTTGGTGTAATGTGGGGCATCCTGATTATTTTTGAGCCGATTTATCGCTCTGCTAACTTCGTTAATGCTTGGGGGATCGTCGTCGTTCATCAGTGTATTCGAGGCTGATTTCTGGTTCCGTAATAATAATTTTTACGGGCAAGGTTATTGTTCTCGCGCCAACCTTACTTTGAAGCGACTAGCCCGATCATTCAGCTTTTCATCTATTGGAAGAAAATTATCTGCGGCCACCACGTGGAGGGTTAATCGCATTTCCAGCAGTCAGAGATAGTTACGGTCACTTGCAATTCTGATGCATTTTGTGTTATTCCTCCTATTCTTCTAATAGCTGACCGCGATTTGAGATTAGTGGTCAGTTACTGACAGAAGACCTGCTGCTTCGTAAAGTCTTATGCTCAAGATTTCTTGTATCCTTTAGAGTCCTGTGATTAAAGGGAGAGTCTTATTGCATGTTCGCCTTTAATAACATTCTGTGGCGTTGCGAAATTCTGTTGTCCCTTCCGTATTTATAACTTTGAATTTTTTTTATAAATAAACAGCAATTGTAATCAAAGCCTTAAAGTGAAGTTTTAAGTTCTTCATCGCTGTATGTATTTGTGGACGTTAAGCGCGTCAAGTAGTTATAAGAAATGTATAAATGCATTTGCATTGTTTCTGACTTTTATATAAACTTTAAAATTTGTCATACTGCGTAAATACTCGTTGGCGACGATTGCGATAAAATATAATTCCAAAGAAGGAAAACAAATTTAGAATAACGATTTACCAAAGAATTATTACAGATTTCCAATCTAATCTTTAATTTTCAGACAACTGGTTTCGGTGGACTGCCCGACGTCACAGAACATTCGAATATTCGCCGTACTCTATCACGTCAAAATTCGATTTCGAACAGTGATTCGGGAGGGGAAATTGCCAGCATACAAAAGGCGAAGACATCATTCGGCAACAGCAAAGCGGCGATTGATGATAGCCGCAGCGGTCCCCCACATCAAAGTTGTAAAAATGCACAAAATGGCACCGGAAACGGCTTGAGAGATCAGCATAAATCAAAAAGAATTGTTTGCATTTTTGGCCTAACTCTAATGGCAGCCATCTGTATGTCAGTTATAGCTGCCTCGTTGGCGTATCAACATTATTTCATGGCTTCCAGCCGCAACTCACACGAACAAAGACTGAAAATAGTACGAAGAATTCTCAAGGATGTCCCCCTGGTGGATGGCCACAATAATTTCGCTTGGAATGTGCGCAAATATGCGCACAGCAGTTTAGAATTGGTCCATCTGAGTCACGATTTAGATCACAGCTCTATATGGACCAGACCTGCATGGGCGCAAACAGATATCGAACGGCTGAAGGTGGGACTGATGGGCGTACAAGTGTGGTGAGTTGGGAAAATTATGTTTTGCTGTTATTGAAATTGAAATTGAAATTGAAAAGAACAGAAATACCTTATAATCATTTTATTAAACTTAAGCTTTTTTCTATTCTCTCCATTAACATACAGGTCAGCCTATATTCCATGTGAAGCACAAGGTTTGGACGCAGTTCAATTGGCACTGGAACAAATCGACATTATACACCGACTTAACGATATGTATGCCAAGGATACGGTCTTGGTGACATCGTACCAGGATATTTTGGCAGCACGTCGGCAGGGATTAATGGCATCTCTGATTGGCATCGAGGGTGGACATGCAATTGGGTCGTCGTTAGGCGTTCTGCGGTCATTCTATTCGCTTGGTGCGCGCTACCTTAGTTTGACACACAAATGTGACATTTCATGGGCTGGCTCCAGTTCGTCGACACTTGAGCATGGTCTGACACAATTTGGCAAGGCTGTCATCAAGGAGATGAACCGATTGGGAATGATGATCGATCTGTCACACTCGTCAGATGCCACAGCAAGAGATGTAGTGCAAGTAACTCGAGCTCCTGTTATTTTTTCTCATTCAGCCGCTCGCCAACTATGCAATTCGACACGTAACATTCCCGATGATGTGTTGCGTTTGGTCGCCGACAATGGTGGCCTCATTATGATCAGTTTCGACTCTGAAGATGTTTCGTGCGGTCGTCCGGCTAAACTGCAGGATGTTATAGCGCACATCAAGTACATTCGATCTATTGCCGGGATTCAGCATATTGGAATTGGTGCTGGTTACGACGGAATTGAACAACCACCTATTGGTCTAGAGGATGTGTCCAAGTATCCGGATTTATTGGCAACGCTGCTCGAGGATAGCAACTGGAGTGAGGAAGATATTGCTATGTTGGCTGGAAAGAATTTCTTGCGCGTACTGAAATCGGTGGAGAATGTCCGAGACTATTGGAAGCGTGCAGCAATTCAACCAGTGGAATCGACAGAGCAGCAACAAAAGACACATTGTACGTATATGGCGTCGTGACCTAATGCTCAAGCACTTACTGGCGGTGGTGGAAGAGGTGCATCAATAGGTTACGCTGCGCGGTTAAATCAGACAAAATCAGTTATTTCGGTGCTGATGTAAAGGAGAAAATATAAAATTATTGTTGCTTACAAAAAAAGCACGGACCGGATGTCAGTTTCTTTTCAGAAATAAAAACACTTATCTTTGCAACATTGCAGCAAGAAATGCCAGAGGCTCTAAAATAGTTCTGCTTATTATTATTACAAGAAGGCTTTCAAACAGTTCTGCTTTTTTCTAATAGTTTGAATTTTAAAGCTCTCAAAAATTTTTTTTAAGTTCTATTTATTTTTTTTTACTAAGCAACCGTGAACTTTTTTATATTATTTTCACATTTTCATTTATTATTAAATCAAAAAAGTCAAATATAATTAAGATTTATTTTTTTATTATTTATTTATTTTACGCCTTTTTTTTGTTTTGTTTTGCCTAATTTTAAAAACCAATAAATTCTTAAAGAATGCAAATATAAAATAAACTGAAACTAAATAATAAAATGTCAAAAAATCACATTTTGTGAAGTTGTAAACAGTGAACAACCAACTTATAGTTAGGAATGAATATAACAACACAAAGATTTTCTATACTCAATACTCATAAGTCTTTATAATTCTTCAAAAAAAACATAAACTTAATGCTCTAGGTAATAATATTAATTGAAAAAATGCTAAAAACATTATAAAAAAAAAACAGAAATGTAAAGCTGAAATAAGAAATTAACAAAATTATAATTAATTTTAAATTTAGATTTAAAAAAAAAGAAATTTTATTTAAAAAAAATACCTATTAAATACATATACTCATAATACATAATATATAATATACACTAATAAAAATTATAATAAATAAAATATTGTAAATGTAATATGCAATTGAAATAATGAAATAAAGAAAAAGAAAACATTTTTAATGTTTAAGGTATTTGCGTAGTCTTTTTATTAATTAACAAATGTGTGTGTGTCTTCTCTACTTAACTAGATGTTTCCGAGCGGTTTGCTTTTTCTTACCATCGGTGGGACTGTACCATATCGTATAACCATATAGAAATGAGCACTAAAGACATAGTCTTATGCAGTGTTTTTTTTTAAACTGGCGCAGATTGATTTTTTGGTTGTCAAGTTTTTCGTTTTTTCCAAAAAAAAAAAAAAAAAAAAAAAAAAACTACGGTATTTTGGGAGATTTACCCCTCTTTTCAATAATTGCAACCACAACTCATACAACAAAACAATGTAAACAAAAGATTATCCGCTTTCGTGTTCGTTTTTTCGAGAAAAAATCTAAGCTCGAGCGCAGATTTCTTAAACAAAAAAACACGACATTAGTCTTTCCTATGAGCAGCCATAGTACGTGCAAAACAGAGCACAGAAAATAGCGCAAAACATAGCACACAGTCATTCTGATGCCGCTATATGGCGTGATGTTCGTACAAAACAAAGCAGAACAGAAAGCAGCGCAAAGCACACAGTCAATGCATTCGCTCGACTGTTTTTTCGTCGACTTTAGTTATTTAGTTACAAAGTTGGTCGCCATAAAAGGCCCTTGAATTTAAACGGGGTAATATATAGCCTATCTTTATCCTGAAAGTCAATTCTAAATATTGGTAAAATAATTTTTTAAATCGGTCCAATGGTTTCGAAGATTGCCTCCTACATACAAACCATCATTACCTCTTTATAATCTACGGGTGACTGACACGAAGTGTTACCAACTTCAGACTGTCATTGCTGTCAAATCAGTGATGACAGAGCGCTCAAATTTACACTAATGACAGTTCATTCCATTGTTTACAAGCATACAAAAGCAGATTGTTAACCAGTTAAAACATCTGCATGAGAAATGTGATATATATTGTAAATCTCATTTCTTTGATTATTATTTTATTTTGAATTTAATAAAGGGCTTAGGGAGTCCTCCCTTGGCAATGAGTCTCTATATAAAAAAAAATGTGAATAAAATGTCTGTGTATCGCACCATAAATCGTTATAACGATTGGCAGCATTGCAAAACGACATGGTGGTGGACCGAAACGCACTGCAACATCGCCCGATATATTTCGGAGAATGTGAAGGCCAAATTGGCTCGGAATCCGCGCCGTAGCGGCAGAAAAATGGCTCGTGAGGCGAACATTTCGCTCGAACGGATACAGCACATATTGAAAGATCATCTTAGACTAAAGGCCTTGAAATTCCAAAAAACGCATGGTCTCACCGATACTCAAAAAAAAGTTAGAGTGGAAAAAGCAAAGGAGTTGTTACGCTTGCACGAAAGTGGCGATTTGCCGAATTTGGTTTTCTCCGATGAGTCACCGTTCGTTATTGAGCAATATGTGAACAAGCAAAATGACCGGATTTACTTGACCGGCCGTTCTACTGAAAATTTGGACCAATGGATTGCCACTCGAAACCAAGCGCCGCCGATGGTGATGGTTGGACCGCCGTAACGACCGAAAGCCGTTGTATCCCAGCCTAAATTAAAATAAAATTAAATTTGTTTTTACTTTTGTGTGGATTCTTGACCTTAACCACTTTTGGTCCTGCAGCCCAGGAAATTAGGACTAATGCCATCGGTGGGAAGTTCCGCTACCGCGTCCATGATATTGTCCTGGATCGTTGCCATTTGCGTCGCCTCCAGTTTGACATCAGGAAAGCCTTGGTCAGTGATTGCCAACCTGATGGCCTTCGTTATGTCACTGTAGCGTAACGCTATGTTCGATCCGCCCGTTGCCTCTTCTTCGCCTGAACCAGTTTTTTCTGCCCTTATAGATTTTCCGGCTGCTTTGAGGAGGTAAGCTTGTTTGTCCTTTTTCGGTGGGTTCCTAGAACTGGAGTCATTAGATCGGCTCCGCTTTATGATGGATGTGACCGTCCTGTGTTTGATTTTTGTCCGGCACTTGACTAGTGCCTCGTCTTGGGAGAGTCCCGTCAGTTTGAGGAAATTCAGATGTTTTCTTGCGGCTCCACTTAGGTCTTTTTTTATTTCTCTCCTCGAGGTCTAACCTTGTTAGCCCGTCCCTTAAATCAGAGGTGGTAGATGCAGACGCATTGTCCGAGGATTTTGGCGCGATTGAGCCTTGTGCAGGGACGTAGTCCACGGTTATAGTACTAGACGCGTCTGTGCTATCGTCTGTTCGTAAAAGTTCAATTGGTGCGTTTAGAGGAGCACCGCCATCAGGGGTTATATTTTGAAAACTATCCATGTGTTTCGTTATTTGAGGAAGGAAAAGGTCCGTCACCGCAGAGCCTCTTGCAGTGGTAAGGTCACTTGAAACCGGAGGGTACCAGGTATCCGGAGTTCCGTGCTAGTGACCAAAGTTCTCATGGCCATTCATCCCTCAGCACACGTGTTTCACCATGGATTTAGGATTTTTTATCGAGGTTCTCTCATATAGATCCGTTAAGTTCTGCAAGACAGGGTCACCCCGAGTAGGTGGATATATTGTACCCTTCAACGGTCTTCAAAGGCGCGTTATCGTTGTCTGATCCTAGGAGAAGGATTCCGAGGAGCCCAGCCATCTCAGGTTGTAATCTCGATAAGGAATTAGAATTTGAAAACCAGCAAAACAGCAGGTTTTCTTATTCCAAAGAAGGAATAAGATTGATGTTGTAATTCCTTATTCCTCGGCCTTATATAAAGTTTTAGAACGACTGTTGTTTAATAAATGTTTAAAGTGACGATACATATATTTCTCAAAGGTTTGAAAATTGGCTACGAATACTCATTTGCTGTCTTCAAATAAACTGGCAAATTACACTCAACTGCACTTGCATTTGTTTACAAGTACTTCTATGAAATAAACGCACAATAGACTTATGCAATGAGCTTACCAGTAAGATGCATAGATGTAAATAAAATGGGAAATATTTCGAGTCTTAACCCAAATGAGATTTCGTTTTATTTATATTAAATACACATAGTAACTTCTACTACACACGAAACAACATGGAATACAGAAAACACAAACGACACCAATTGCTTGAACATATCCTTTAAATAACATTTGCGTATTAATTGAAAAAAAAAATCATTATAAAGCATTTTTATAGTCAAGATCAAGCTTTAAATCTTATTTTTTCATACAAGAAAGTTGCTTTTAATTTATGAGACCATGGCTAGTATTCCTTTTGCTGCTTAACAGTCACAAATGTCTGGTTAGTATTTCTTTTTTATTCGTGCATATAAATAACATAAATGCTTCATAAATGAATGTACGATTCAACTAAAACTATAAATATGTATTGTCTTTTGTGGAAAATCTCCTGGATTTTCAGTTATTGTTGTCGGTTAAATTAGGTGTTACGAGATCCCCTTACAATCCCTTGTTAAAGTAAACACGTTCGGGTACCTTGTCCTTGGTATTTTTCACAATTTCCTCATAGAATTCCGGTTCCAGCCGTTTGATTGTAGACGTTTTCATTGAACTGCATATAAATAATCATAATAAATGGACTAGCGTATAAAAAATCGAACTTGCTGTTTGCAGAATTATTCTACTTACCACATTTGTGGGAAAAGTGCACAAGCAGTGGGTACCATAAATATTAAGCTGTAAATTTAAAGAAATATTTTTGAAAAAAAAACTCTCCTCTTTACAATTGCAAGCCCACTTACAAACAACCAACCATTGCAGTTTGGAATGGAGCATGCAAAATTGTCATCTTCCTGAATGCTGGAATCTTCTCGAGTCTCTCCATTAATATTGGCATTAGCAGCATTCCCGGTGCAGCCATTGTAACTCGTGAAAAAACAACCTGAGATATTCCCTTGACGGCTGCCGTACGACTTTTACCCACAACTCGTCCATTTTCATCCTGAACATCAATGCCATTGACTATCTCGTTTTGACGCATAAATGGAATGTTTACGCAATTTGCTGCGGCAACAGCTGCGAATGGAACATAGCGCTATAAGTGGAGACGTAAAATAAGTAAGTGGAATGGCTATTTGTATATATTTAGATACCTGAAAAATTGGTTTCGCCTTCTTGGTCCAGTAGCTTTTACAACCAAGTGCCGCAATTAGCGCCGAACTTGTTGCCGACACGTATGATACTCCCAATTGTGTTACAGTTGTGGGTGAATTAGCATTGCGATTTGTGTAGTTCACAACAGCATTGAATGATTGATTGACAAACTGCCAAAATACGACAGCAGGTATTGTCCGATACCATTGCAGCATGGCTCCGGTGATGATCATGCCACCTGGAACCTGTGTCAACAGCGCGAATTATTATGTCAATTCTTGAAATTGCTCTACATATAAAAATTCACAAAACTCATCGCAACAATACATCATCTTGTAGTCTACTACTAGACAACTTGGCAACGATTCCGGTAACATGTTGTGGTCTGATATGTTTCCCCTTTCGACGATGTTTTCGTTCGCGATAAACGTGCACAACTGACTTGTCTATTTTAAGAACTTACATCGAGCGACTTACTTGTGGCACGTGAGGCTAAATGCAATCTGTTATGCATCACATGCTTGCACTTGGGATTAAGAATGGAATCTGTCGATCACGCGATGCTAAACGAACCGAAATAACACAAACAATGCAACATAGAAATTTCAATTACCTGAAAGCTCATGCGACCGGCGACATTCTGCAGCTCACCGCTGTCCGGATGAAAGGCAGAGCTGTATAGCTTCATGGCGTACATTACTTCGTCTCTAGTGGTGCCATGGGGTTCTTTACCAAGACGGTATTGTTCTACGAGAACCTTCGCTTGCCGGAGACGTTCGTTAGATAGAACAACAGTACGTGGGTCTGTCATCCAAGCAAAATGCTTAAAACGACCGATGAAGGTATTAAGATCATAAAGCGGTTTGTCCACATTAATGCGTCCTTTAGATGAGTTAGTTGATAAAATTAAAAACAAAACATTAATTCACTTCATCATTGCTTACCTTCATTCTGCATGATTCTAGATTACGTCAACTATCGATTGTTTGAATAATCAATCAGTTTCTATTTCGTTATTACGTAATTTAAATTTAAAAATATTCCGGTATACAGATTATGTCTTCTACCTCCTGTCGGTGGAAATTTTTTTTATGAATTATTAATAATTATAATTACCCGAGTGTCGTCGTCAGTTTAGCAGATTAAATAAAGGCACTGTATGTGCCATTATTTAAATTTTTTGGACAACAGCCAACAAACAAGCCGACAAAATCTTTACGCTATTTTTGGAATTTGTGGCTGGATTGGGGGTGCACTGAAATTGCAAAAAAAAATCGAAACTTCGATTATTTATGTATTTCTTGCACAAACGTTTTTCTTTCCTAAGCAAATTGAAGAGATGTGTGCGACGCCCAACTGTTAATAATGAATTGTGTACACCAAAGTGACTGACTACGCTTACAACTGCTCCGGATAAAAAATAGAATACCTCCTATACTCCTATACTCCTTTATAGACTGGAAATTACAAATTTAAATCGAAATGTAAACAAATTATCAAATTGTCAAACAACTTACCACCTGACACCTTCAAAGGCAATTCACAATTGCATTTATTTCTGTTTGGACAAAAGGGATTGGCAGTTTGTTTTGTATTTATGCTGTAAGCACAAGATCAAAATTTCGTTTAGTATAGACGATATCAGATTAATGTAAAATATTGTGATGCATTTTATTTACAAAGGAATAAGAATACGATTTTGCTTACGCAATAAAATGAACAAGAATTGTTAACTCCTGTCCTACTTTTTCGCACAACATATTTAATTTTAACTATTTTAAAATAATTAAATTCCCAAAATTTTCTCAAAATAAAATCAAAGAAAAATACAAACAGGGCGAGGGTGACGAGCAAAGGGTATTTGTGTATTTTTGGCGTCTTTTCTGATTGTTTATCAATTGTTTTCTGATTTGTTAACAACAGCATCTCACAATACCCAACAAACGATAAACACACTCACAGGTTGTTTATTTGTATAATTGTTTCTGTAGTTTCAATTGTGCTTCATAAAATGAAAATTATTTAAAAAAAAATTAACCAATCAATAAAAATAAATTATGGGTGTGTATGCGCGGTTGAATTGAAACTTTTTAGCGTTGTGGCCGATATTACGGTCAAATTAATAAAATTACAACCCATAAAAACTAAAAATCTTTCTATAAATTCCAGTGTGTCCGTAATTTACAAAAAACCTTTTAAAAGAAAAACTCCAATCCAAATATAAATTAATTAAACGCACTGTATTTTACAGGGAGTCCGTAATTTACAAAAAACCCTTTTTAAAGCAAAAACTCCTATCTTAATATAAATTAATTGAGCGCACTGTATTTTACAGTGTGTCCCTAATTTATAAAAAAAAGCCTTTTAAAAGGAAAAACTACTATCTAAATATAAAATAATTGAGCACACAATATCTTACAGGGTCCATAATTTTTTTTCGAAAAAACTGTAATGGAGTTTAGTCAATTAATGTTAGTTAACTTCAATTTTGAATATAAAAAGTATTTATATTTTTGTATTTATAGCCTTTTACTAGTTTTGTGCTTTCTCTGGATTTTTATGAGCTTCTTCGAATTGTAATTTCTAAACACGTCCCGAAAAAATATCAAACTGAAAACTTTGTGTGGTATATGTCACTTGCCGATTGCAGTCAGAAATATTGACATCTTGACTGTCAGCGTTTGTGTTCCTTCCTATTCATCCGCAACTCTTGTTTTCGTTTTGATTTTATTTAATTTATTCCCATAAATAATTTGGTTAGATATCGTTTAGAATTAATTCGTTTTTAATCAAGCATCGCAGTTTGTGTTTGAAGTTTCCCATCTCATGAAACAATAAAGTACAAATGTTACAATCAATGTAATCCCACGTCATCCCAGCTATTTCTGTTTAAGTTACGAGCATGACGCACTAAAAGAAAGGAACCGAAAAATTATGACGAAATGCGGGCTACGCTGCTCAGCAAAGAATTACCTCTCATTTTTGTTCCTGATTAGTTTCCTGTGGAATTGTCATTTAGCTACTGCAGCTAATATTCTTGCCGTTTTTCCAAGTGTCTGGAAATCTCACTACTTGTTTGGATGCAGCCTCCTCGAGCAGCTGGTTCAACGTCATAATCACACTGTAACCCTGGTCAGTGGATATGCGGCATATAGTCCAAGCGAATCCATTAGAGAAATTAAAATCGATGGAATCCACCAAAACTGGATTGAGATGGGTCTCAGTTTCGATGTGGAACGAATTCGTGAAAAGTCGATTATGGAGCGATTCACCCGACTCATTTATGCCGGAACAACAAATGCGGATTTACTGCTAAGCGATCGGAAAATCAAGCAATTGATTCGATCGGAGGAGAAATTTGATTTGCTAATTGTCGACTTGTTTCTAAGTGATTCGCTTTTGGGGTAATCTATTCGAATTGTGATTGCAGAGAGAGAATAATTATTTGTTTGTTTTTCTTCAGGTTGTCCCATTACTATAAGATACCAACTGTGGTCGTGAGTCCTAACGGCGCCAATACGTGGCTAGATCAAATGACCGGCAATCCACATAATTCCGCTCTTGATCCGAGTAATTTTCTCGCATTCCTCGAGAAGATGACAATGTGGGAGCGAAGCGTTAACACCCTGATGGGAGTATTTGAAAAACTCACTTACAAGTGAGCCAAATCATTAGGTTATAGCGAAAATGCACAAATATATTTTCTCGCTGCAGTTTTTTCCACATGATTACACAGCAAGCAGTATACAAGAAGCATTTTGAACCCCTCGCTGCGACGGCAACGGAGACAACTAATGAAATAATACTACCGCACCATCGTGAACTTACACATAATCTGAGCATTGTCCTTATTAACTCACATCCAATTGTGCAATATCCTCGAGCTTATTTGCCTAATATGATTGAAATTGGCGGAGCTCATCTTCAAACAGAGATTAGCAGCAGCAGTCACAAGTTACCAGAGGTAAGTTGAATTAAGAAACTTATATCCGCGATGATCACGATAACAACTCTATACTGAAATAGCATCTTCGGAAGTTTATCGAAGACGCAACGGATGGTGTTATTTATATGAGCTTTGGAGCGAATATCCGAACAGCAGATCTTTCACGTGAAAAACTCGATTCGTTATTGCACGTTTTTGAGTCGCTTGAAAGTTCAATGCGTGTTCTTTTGAAATGGGAAGACGATCAAATTGATGTAGATCTGCCATCAAATGTCATGATCAACGATTGGTTCCCGCAGCAGTCTATTTTAGGTAAGTTTACCTTTTACACCATCGGCAATAGAGTCACTTTAACTTTTACCAAAACCTCCAAGCCCATGACAATGTAAAAATATTCATCACGACCGCTGGCTTGATGAGCACCATCGAAGCAATTCATTATCGTACACCAATGATTATAATTCCTATCTATCCAGAGCAGGAAGTCAATGCAAAACGATTGCAAAATTATGGATGTGCCGTTCAGTTGCCATTCGATTTGATTGGATATCATCAGATGCTCAATAGCATCGATGAGCTTCGGCAAAACCAGAGTTATATGCAAAACATACAACGAATAGCAAGCCTTCTTGATGTTAACAGTCCAGTGGAAGCGCCACTCGCTAAAGCCTTGCATTATATCGAAATTGTACTCAAAACTGCCGGAGCATCGCACCTTAAATCACATGCCAATCATTTGGGTTTTTTAAAAACCGAACTAGTCGATGTTCTCCTAATTATTCTTGCCGGCATATGTTGCATTATTGCGGTGCCATTTCTAGTTACTTGTTGTATATTAAGAAAATCATATTATAGTTACGTTAATAATGCCATCAGGATGCGGAATAAAAACAGTACGGAAATCGTATCCTCGGATGTTCAGCTTGTTACACGACGAAGGAGTTCATCAACTACCGGCTCAGTATCTTCGTCAGCGTCCAGTTCTACATCGAACTGCCAGAAAGAAGAGACATCCGTTAGAAATTCCCAATGCAGCGATTGCTAGGAGCAATTGTGCAGAGTGTTGTGTTGTACTTATATAGATTGTTGTTGTTATTTCCCCCAGCACCGGTTATGAATATTTGCCGTAAACTGTATGGACATTTCGAGAAATATGCAGAACTAATTCACACGCTTCATACGCTGTATATATTATTGTAAAACCAACTGATTATGTTAATAGCAGATTGATGTCGTTGATTTGAATTGAATCAGTTTTTATTTTTTAAAGGAAAGTGTGTTTTTAATTAAGAAATAAAAATGATATACAAATAACTTACATCGACTCAAATGATTGAGCCCAGTTACATTTTAAGAAAAAAATTGTTAATTATTTAAAAAATATGAAATAAAAACTAATTATGTGTACAAAACCTATTATTAGTTCGCTTTTGTAAAGTCTTTACGTATTCGTATTTTACGTAAGAAACGAAAAGGAAGTGCAATACATTGCATTTTAGAGAAGCTCTGATTATTTCGTTTGGCTTGTATAAGTTAACACATAAGCCATCAATAACTTCCAATATGCTGACGAGTTGCAATATGCTGACGAGTTCCAACTGCAAAACAAAAAGTGGGTCAAATGCCAAAAGAACGCAACTGCACAGTTCATATGGCGAACTGCAGGTAAACTTCTAAGAATCCAATTTCATCGATGCAAGTAGCTTATTAGGCAAAATACGCCAATAAATACATGCGATACCATCGTTGTAATTCAGTCTTAAGTCAGTAAGTAATAATGTTGTTTTTTTTTAAACAAAAATATAAATTCTCTTAACTTTTATGATTACTCTACGGAGCAGAGACGAGAGGATAACTTTTTCAAACGCCAGCTGGTAGAAGGGTAGGCACTCCACTCACAATCCCATTAGTAAATGTTGAAAGATATTGTCCCAGAAATCTTCAATTCGTTTACTGCTATAACGACCATTGTCAACCAAAGTAGTGCTCTTATTCACAGGCTCTAGCTTTTTATGTTGTACTCAAATAATTCTATCATAGGTGGCCTTAAAGTGTAAAAATAGATGGTGCAAGGTGTTTTTTTTTGTTCCATGTGGGAATACAGTTTGGAAACAAACACACAAACAAACAAAGCATGACCGTGAAAATTTTGGTGTTTTGTGGAATTCGAACTACGAATACTCCGCTCAGAAATCCATGCACTTAACCACTAAGCCACGGCGCCCACCAATACCCTACTAAAGACGCTCTTAGAACTTCTTCAAGACCCCGCTCGAAACTTCCCTCAAGACACCCATAAAGCCTCCTTAAGACCCAATTAAAGATCCTTTCAAACCACACTTAGATCCTCTCAAAACCATCTCAAGACTTTCCTCAAGACCAGCTTAAGAACCTCTCCAGACCCACTCAAGACCAACTTCAGATCCTACTAAGACCTCCTCGAGACCACCTAAAGACCATCTCGATACCACCTCAAGACCCTCCTCTAGCCCTACCAAAGCACCTCTAAAACATCTACTTTAAAACCTCCTCAAAATCTTCTTAAGGCCTCTTAAAACAACACAAATACCTCCTCAAGGCTTCCTAAAGAACAACCCAAGACCTCCTTAAAACCTCTTCTTCAAGACCCAACTAAAGACCCTATCAAAACTACCTCAAGGCGATTGCAAACCCTCAAAGCCTCTGAGGATCCTCTAAAGACCCCTTCAAGACCTCTTCTAAACTTTTTTAAGACCCCTCACAAAACACCACTCAATACACTCAATATCCCCTTCAAGGTCCCACTCAAGACCCCCTTAAGGCCATCTCAAGATGCCCTCAAGACCACCTCAAATCCCCTTCAAGATCCCACTTAAGACCATGTCAAAACCGCCACAAGATAACCTCAAGACCACCTCATAACACGCCCCTCAGGACACCATAACAACTCTCCTCAAGACCCGCCCCGAAAAGTCTTCACAAAAACGCGTACGAGACTTTCAACACACAGTCATTCTGTTAGCGTAACAGAATGACATATAAACCGACAGAAAGACAGATAGATAGAAAGACAGAAAGACAGATAGACAGAAAGACAGAAAGGCAGAAAGACAAAAGGACAGAAAGGCAGACAGACACAGGCAAGTTAATATAAGAGCATTTCAAAGTAGTTGTGAATAGATAGGTGGCTTAATAGACTTATCATCATATTTGTGTCTTAAACAGGGCTCCGGTTCTGGTATTCCGCAAAAAATCTCTCCGGCGGTCCCGATTTCGAGCCGATGTCATTCAGTTTGGCATTCCTAAATTCTGGGCGTCCTGGTCTACGCCATCCTTCCAGCGTAGGCTTGGCCGGCCTTGCTGTCGTATCCTATAAATTCTTCCGCAAAGGACTTTTCAAGCAGGATCCTCTTCACTCTAGCGACATAGGTGTCCTGCTCACCGGAGTCTACCGAACTTAATTTTCTTCACGGCATTCTCTGTCATCGTGATATCGCTCGTAGATCTTATACTTTTATAGAGTCTCCGTCTCACATCTGGAGCCAACAATTCTCCAAGCAGAAGATCCAACATTAATGCAACAATTAAAAAAGTGGAGCACGAATTTGAAGTAATGCAATCCTTTAACTATCTCAGGTCAACTTTAGCAACCGATAACAGCATGGAATCAGAAATACTCGCACGGTTGCTTAAAGCCAACAAAGCCTACTTTAGTTAGTCAAGACTCTTAAAATCGTGGAATCTAACCATAACCTTCAAGCTGCGGGTGTATAGGACAATGGTCATACCAGGGGTCGAATTACGTCATCAGTTAACGAGTGAATGAAATCCATACGTTATAGAGTGATCGAGTATTTACATTGGGATGATTACTACTAGTCACTCGTTGACGTAAGCGATCATGTCAAATAAACATTATTCAGTCGAGTATTATTCACTCACGTATGTGGTCATTCGACCCCAGTACTCACATATGAATCCCAATTGCTAAGCACCTGAACTCTTAGCCGAGTTTGATGCTTAATGGAATACAGCAAATAATTGCTTCCTTCCATTGCGCATAGACAACCGCTCACAGATACTTCCGAATTTTCTTATTATATTCTACTACTAGTCTACTTTGCTTCTACTTTGTGGCATACATATATGTACAAATACATAAATTCTGTTTTGTAAATATTAAGAATTGTAAAACGACTTGATAAGACTCGTCACTGAATTTTGTCAAACAAAAAAGATATCTCCTACTTTTGCGCTTTATATAAATTTTGAAAAACTAAAAGTCGCATACCTTTTATAAACTATTCACAACTACTTTGTTTGACTTCGGAATGCATAATGGAATGCAGCAATTGCCAGCTATTTTGAACTGAGAAGATGTATAACAACATTTTGTTGCCTATTTCGCTTCGAAATAGAAAAAACTGGGGTCGTTTTACCACATAAGTGACTGAATAACACGTGACAAAAAAACGTTGATTTGGCATGATCGCTTACGTGAACGAGTGACTAGTAATTGATCATCCCAATGTAAATACGCGATCACTCGTTTACGTATGAATTTCGTTCACTCGTTAACTGATGTCGTAATTCGACCACTTTAGTAATAAAAACGCTTGATGCACTTGCAACGAGAGTTTAAAGCAAAGAAAACGACGAGAAAAATCCTCTTAAAAGGATTTTGTGGTAAAATAGCAACGAGTAAAATCTCAGAGGGGTAAGCATGGGGTGAGGTTCATCCTTTCATCGCTATCACCATCGAAGAACGTCATAAATGTACCAACAACAAAGATAGAACGACCAAACAACACAACACCCGCCATGCAGATATCAATCTGTCTTACACGCGCTTACGTTCCAATCTGGTAAGTTTTTTGCCATTCCATCGCCGATGTTATTTGTTCAAAAAATTGTTTCATCTCATCGTTAATTGCTACACAAATAAATAAAACAAAATATTACATAGCGCGACAATAGCATCCATCAGTGAAAAACAAATCGAGAGGATGATCTTGCCCGGCACATCAACCGTCGAAAAACCACTTCAAAGTCAAAAGCAATGCTTCAACAGGGAACAAACGTGCCGCAACAATATTAGAAACACGAAAGGGCGCGGCGCGGTGTAAACATCGTCACGCCGACGTGCGTTCATCCGAGAAATTTAGCAAATAAATGAGAAAAAATAACAACAACAACAACAAAACACTTAAAATGTACTTCAAGTACATCACTATCTACATTCATCAGCGAAAAGGCAAAGAAACAAAACAATCTCCGAAAATTGCCGCAAAAAAGCCACACGTAACGCAAGGAGCCTGCGAGTAAAAATCAAAAAAGTAACCAAAAGAATGAAAGAGCAATTTGCACATTTTGGCAGCAGTCAACTCCAAGAGGGGCAATATGGTGATGACTTTGGTGTCTGCCTCGCACAGCAGCAGCAGCGGCATCCCACTGCCAATGGTTCTCATCCACAAAACGTACACAGTAGTGCCACTTGCACTCGCGCACAAGCTGCGAAAACTCAAATGAGCGCGAATCCATTCTTAATGGGTCTTTCGTATCTTCAAAAGGAAGAAAGATCCCGTCCGTTCCTGCGCCTTCTTATTACTTCTAGTCGTGTGATCGTGATCGCGTCTGTCAAAGGAACGGTGCAGTGTGGCACAATTATCGCGGAAGCATGCAATTAATCATAAAATCAAAGAAAGATTAAATTCGGGCTGCTCGCCGTGCGTCGGTCATATGCATCATCGTTCGTTTGCTTCCCACTTTCCCAGTCAGTCGTCCCATTTTGTACCCATACCAAAAAAGGGGGAATTTTCGCGGAATTAATTAAAATATTTCTAATTTTAAGGGAAACCAAAGAGGAAGCCATCCAAATAAAAGCGAAAGGCGACGCAGTTCGCTGCTTGCTAGTGAAGAGGATAAGATGCAAACAAAGATTATGTAATTGTGTGATTGGTGGAGGATGGTGGAACATTTCCTACTGGAACGTGTGCAAGCGATTTGGCAACAAGTCACAAAGCACAATACTAGAGAATCCAAATATAGTTATTGCATTTGGTGGTGGATTTGGGTATAAGCGCAAATTATATGAAAATGAAAAGGATTCGTTATTCCTACAAATACTATTCGGAGGCCTTTATTCTAAGCCATATAAGAGGGAACTCTTTAAGGCTATAACCAGCCGAATAAGGAGGATAACATGTAGTATTTATGCACGTGACGTATCTTATTCTAACCAATGGATATGTATACCAAGCATAGCAACAACCACATAGAATACCATAAGAAGAATGTACAGAGTATAGAAGGCTCTTTAAAGCAGCCTGCTAGATAATTCGTCCGTGAATTTGAACGCCACATAGAAACCGCAACAGGCGCGGAAGTTCTACCAAAGAGTCCACCCAAGAGCTGTACAAAAAGCTTTAGTCCAGATCGAGCGAGCGGCACATAAATGAGAGCAAAACAAAGTACATGGTGGCCAAGTCTGCGAGCTCTAGATCTAACATTGGTCCCTCAATTAAAAAAGTGAAGCGCATGTTCTGATCTAATCTTTTAAATAATCATTATCGTATTTGGCTCTATAAGCCGGGTCCGGTTCTGGCCTCCCGCAAAACGTTTCTCCATCGGTCCCAATTTTGAGCCGATGTCATCCAGTTTTGCATCGCTAAACTCTGGGCGTCCTGGTCTACGCCATCATTCCAGCGTAGGTTTGGTCGGCCTCGCTGTTCTATTCCATAAATCCTACCGCAAAGGACTTTCCGAGAATGATCTCTTCGCTCATGCGAGCTAAGTGTCCTGCCCACCGGAGCATGACTCTCATCACCATGTCGACATCGCGGTAACGCTCGTAGATCTCATCCTTTTAAAGCATCCGGAATCGTCCTTCCTCATATACGGGGCCAACAATTCTCAGTAAGACTTTTCTGTCGAACGCGGCTAAGAGGTCAGAATGCTTTTTGCTTAGCACCCAAGTCTCGGATCCATATGTTTTACTGGTATGACCATTGTCTTATATACCAGCAGCTTTGATTTTATGGTTAAGTTTCTGGATTTGAAGAGTCTTGACAGACTAGGCTTTGTTGGCTTTAAACAACCGTGCGCATATTTCTTGTTCCATGCTGTTATCGGCTTCTACAGTTGACCCGAGATAGTTTAAGTATTGCTTCAAATTCGTTCCAATGTTGGATCTTCTACTCGCAGAGGTGGCCACCATGTACTTTGTTTTGCTCTCATTTATGTGTAGCCCAGAGGTCGTGCCGCCTGATCGATCTGGATGAAAGTTTCCTGTACAGCTATTGAGTTTCTACCAACGATGTCAATATCATCTGCATCTTATAGAGGATTGTTTCTCTCGCCGTTACGTCAGAGTCTCGGTTCACTTTCACCTACGCCAGGTTGAAGTAGACGCAGGCCAGTCCACCCCCTTGTCGGAGGTCGTTATAGATGTTAAATGGGCTTTATAGTGATCCGGATATTTTTACTTGGCTTATAACATTTGTCATGGTCAACCTACATAATCGTGTCAGATTATTTGGGGTTCCGGATTCTCTCATATTTTTATTGAAGCTCTACTCTGGCTATGCGATCATAGGCGGCTTTAAAGTCTATAAAAAGATTGTGTAGTGAGTTTTGAAACTCTAGACATTTTTCCATCACCTGCCTGAGGGAGTAAATCTAATCAGTTGTTGATTTGCCTGGGATGAAGCCACAGTGGTATGGACCAATGATGACTTTAGGGAATTGGGCTATCCTGTCTTGAAGGATAGAGGAGAAAATCTTATACGCGTATACTCAACACCGTGATAACAAGATAATTGCTGCAGGTTGTGATATCCTTATGTATGGGACACAGGACGCCTCTTAGCCAGTCTTCTAGCATCGCTTCTTCCTCCCATACTTGCATTATTATTTCATTAATTACTTGGTGTATTTTGGGGTCTCCTATTTTATTTAGTTCCTTGTTGACTCAAATCTGATTTGTGGATGCAGCCTTTCGTGATGATGCGATCCGCGCACGGAACACCATACTAACCAGTTAGTGGTCCGAGTAGACGTTGGCATCTGGTTGAGAATGGCTTTCTCAGGATATATCCAGGTGGCTTTGTGGATAATTTTTTTTGCTTGCTGCCATCTCTATGACACGTTGTCCATTGTCATTAGTGTTCTCGTGTAAGATATGGGTGCCAATGTACTGCCTGAATACTGGCTGCGTACCTATTTTGGCATTCATATCCCCCAGAATAACTTTTACGTCATACTGAGGACAGGCATGGATTTCCCGTTCGACTGATTCAAAAATTCTTCTTTTTCATCATCTGGGAATCCTCGTTAGGTGCGTGAACGTTTATGAGGCTTATATTTTTAAATCTGCCCCGCACGCGATGGGTGCATAGCCGTTCAATTACTGCTTTAAAGCCAATAACGGTGGGTTTCATTGTTTTGCTGGCTAGAAACCCCACCCAGAGCACATGGTGTCTTGCATGACAGCTGTAATATATGTCATATTCTGATTTTTGTAAGACACCATTTCCCGTCTACCGCATCTCCTGAATTGCTGTTATGTCAGCATTATATTAAGACAGGGTATCGGCTAGCTGCTGTGCAGCTCAAGCTCACTGTATAGATAGCGTACGTTCCATAAGAAAATTCTTAAATCGTTTAGCCTTTTTCGTTGCCGTGGTCGTCGTCGTTCATTAGTGTATCCGACGCTGATTTTGGGTTCCGTAATAGTTCTTTTTTTACCGACGAGCTTATTGGCCTCGCGCCAACCTTACCTTGAAGGGACTAGCCAAATCATTCAGCTTTTCCTGTATTGGATGAAAATTACCGGTGGTCACCACGCGGGGGTTTGATTCTATTCTGCTGATGGCTTACAGCCAAACTTTTAAAGAGCTCGAGTAAATTCTAGCAGCCTAAAAGCACCATGGAACCAGAAATACGCGCACGGTTGCTTAAAGCCAACAAAGATAACTTTAGTCTGTCAAGACTCCTTAAAATCCAAAAATTTAAGCATGAAATCCTAGCTGCTGGTGTAGTTACTGGTCTTACCAGTACTTATGAGTACAATATAGATCAGAGATTTGGGTGCACTCTGACTCTGAAGCACTTTGAAGCCGAATTCGAGAGAAGTCTTACGAAGAATTGTTGAGACCGTTTGTGAGAAAGAAAGGAACTCCAAAAGACCCTCCAAAAGACTATAAAAATACCACCTAAAAGACCCCACAAAAGACCTCAAAAAGACCCCAAAAATACCCTAAAAAACTATCCAAAAAACCAAGACCCCGAAAGATCATCAAAACGTCCCCCGGTCTCCCACCGCTTACCTAACTATTCCTCTCATCGATATTCTCCTAACGCTCAAAACGGAATTTTCGTAACAAGTAGCTCTAGAAAATTGTAGCCCCTTCAGCAAAGAAGTTTTACTTCAGAAAAAAAAACAACAAAGTTTTTAAGCTATGTTCATCTTAATATTACAAGGACATCGGAAATGCATGAGATCCTGCAATAAAGAATGGATTACAGCAAAAGGCTGTCATCAGATGTCATCTTGTGGTAAATTTTGGCATTAATATCGCTGTACAATGATAGAGCTGTCATCATGACAAAAGTCAAACAAACAATTTTCCATTCCGCAGAGGGACAACAATTGTCCTCATCATCAACATGAGAATTCCCAGTATCATCGTAGAGTTTTTCCCACATTGAGTTTTCCTATCCGTTCGCAACGCATAGATGTGCCAAGTGTATAGATTGTTTGCTGGATGAATGGATAGATGTATGCCCGCTTGGATGTTTGTCCTCTTTTGTGTGCTCTTCACACTCCCATCAAGATTAATTATTGTTGCAAAGCGTTTTACTTTGATCTTTGTCGGCTTCAACTCGCGGAACTGTTGTCTTTTTATCTTTGATGATGACGATGATGATGATGATGATGCGACCCGTCGACACGAGGCGTACGTGATGTGCCGACAAAATTAGCTGTCTACAAGGATGCGCCAGCCTGGTTGACTGCCTATAAGAGATGATGTGGAAGTAGATTAGGATGATATACTAGTACACCGGGTGCAATGAGTACAAAACGCCGTTCCCTTTATCCGCCATTTGTTCGTATGTACTACAGAAGTGGTTGCTCCTTTTTACTCAAAGGATATTTGTGCAGGAAAAAAAAATGAACATACTTTTGATGTCTTCCATATTGAGCGTTTCCGCAAAGAGTCGGTAGATTTTTGTTAGAAGTTTTGATGACAATACATGTAGGTATAGTGGTTTCCAAAGCTTTCATTAATTGTGGTAAATTTGAAGAATACCAGTTATAATGATGTTCTCCCAATGGTAGGAAAAAATACAAGCTTGTATGGGCTCTTCTTCGAGATAAAATTATGCCCTTTGTAGCTGAGTAAATTCCTCTTGACAAAGTGCAAAGCCATAGGAATAAAAAAAATTTATTATTAATTTACAAGCTCGGTGGAGATTCACAGTAAATGCAGGATTACTTATCCGGACGGACAATTGCGGTCTGCAGTTGAAATACGTCAAATTATTTAATAAAAATCAATGAAATCGACACCTGAGACCTGAATGTCCAAATTCCGAAGAAACGTCATAAAAATGCGTCACGTAAATGTGCTGTGCTTGATATTCGATACCTACAAAAAATTTCGAATACCCGTCAAACTTTATAGTTACTCCTTTATTTTGCTATACTCGCGTGGCTGAAGTTACCCGTTACATCTTATGTTAACTGTATAACAGTTGCTTACAGCTTTGCTAATAAATATAGATTGGAATATGACATACAAGTCTGTTTGTACATCAAACCGCTACAAATACCCTTTTGACAGGTCGCACAAAAAATAATTCCTGTTCGTTGGCGTAAGATAAATTCGTCATTATAACGTCAGCAAACTGTCACATAAATGCGTTTTGCTGTGATTGACATTCGATTTCGAATACACGTCAAACTTTATAGTTATTTTGCTGCACTCGCGTGGCTGCAGTTACCCGTTATAGCTTATGTTAACTGTATAACAGTAGCTTAGAGCTTTGCTAATAAATATAGATTGAAATATGACATACAAATCAGTTCGTGCATAAAACCGCTACAAATACCCTTTTGACAGGTCGCACAGAAATTATTCCTGTTCATTGGCGTGAGATAAATTCTGTGCGATGTAAACTTTTTTGGAACTGAATCGAAATACAACTACAATCTAAGGGGCCGCTTCGACGCGTAAACTCAAAAAATTTTAAACAACCGCAACAGCATCCACGGCAGCTGCTCCAGCCGTAGCCGTCATCGGTTGGACAATAATGTTAAAAGAATTTATCTCAGGTTTTGCTGCAGCTACATCAACTTACTTACCCATCAATGGGTTGGCTTCTTTGTGGTTTTGAATTGTCATTTTCTGTTCGAGTGACATGGTGACAAACTGACAAGTTGGTATAATATACTGACTAGCAAAGCGCAACCACACTACCTACCTAACTGCATTGGTGTCAGAAGCAAATTTTTGAAATTCCAACACACGATTTGAAAGTAAAATTGCATTAGCCATTGTAGTATAGTGGGACAAAGATGCAAAGAATGTCCAGAAAAATGTTATGCTGTACATCAATGATAATAAAATTGTACTAAATTTTGAAGTAACTAAATCTAGCTTTCGTATAGTGAAGAGGAGCTGTCTCCCTAACTGTCATGCCAACCATACCAACATTTTTATTATTTTATATTTCTATTATTGTAATAACAATCGCCTGAAAAGACATTAAAGCCAACTTAGAAAAAATGCAAAAGGAGTGACTGTCTTAAGATGCCAAAATAAGGCAGGGCAATGTACAGTGGATGTTCCTTTTAAAGTTAGAGCAGAAACTATAGCCGTATGCCGATTAAAATACTATAATCATCCTATAAACTTTCTATTATCCCCATAATATTTGCATCTAAAACCACTGTACGGTCCTGGTCTCCTATAAACATTATAAAAAATATCTTATAACATTTTCTGCAATCATTTTATAAACTTTTAATAATCATTTTGTAACTATCCCATAATAATCGTGTGACATAAACATCCTATAATTGTCCTATAATTCAGATACGAGATCAACTCGATGATTCTGTAATCCGAGAGCTCTTTCAGGTTGACCTAAAAGGCGGGCATGGCTGCCCACTGGGCAGTGGCCTGTGCTGATAGAAATATCCTTCCGGATTCTAGAGAACAACTAGGTGGTTTTCCTTTTGCTGTAGGATGGCCGCATCAATCTTGATCTAGCGCAGTTTGACAGACTGCTCCGCCTGAGCTGTCACTTAGTATTAAAAAACGGATCGAATTTGTTCCTTGACTTGGCCTATTGGACCAGCAAATCCTCTCTATAGAGTCGGTGTCCATAGCGACGCCCATCACAGCCAATTAATTTGCCCTCTCATTTCCCTCCATATTACTGTTCCCCGGCACCCATACTATGGTGATGTCCAGTAGTTGGCTGATCGAAGACAATTCTTCTTGGCACTGTTGTACGAGTTTCGAGTTTTTGGTGGTCGCCTAGATCACCCTTATGGCAGATGACTATCAACACATATGCCAACCCATCCGATTTGTGAGTTACTGAGCCTTAGTGCCCAGCAGGTCTAATTGCTAGGATCTTTGCCTGAAATACACTAACTGAATCGGTTAGCTTGTATGATTCTATTTACATAGAAGATACCTACACCGACTCCATCCTTCAACCTTGGATCTGCCAGTCAATGTTGTTGCGTCTAATTACCTCGTTACTGCCCCATTCTTCCAGTTTCCAGCATTAGTCAGTAGATGATAGTATAATGCCTTCAGATACTGTCTGCCGTATATTACAGTGCCCGTATGGTCTAGTAACAAACAACCTAGATTCTCTGAGTCGTACAGCACTGCACGTCGCAACATAATTGGTAAATATGTCAAGAGGTGATAGGAGCAAGATTGTGTTAAGGGCTTCGGTCGGACATAACCGTAGAGCTCCTGTGATGCCGACTGCTGCGGATCGCTGTAGTCTGCTGAGTTTAGTGGCGTTATACTTCTTCTTCATTACTGGCCACCAGACCTGCGATCCATGGGTACGAATTGGCCTTACAACAGCTGTGTACAGCCAAAGAGCTATATTTGGTTGAAGACCCCATTTCCTGGCGATGGTTTTACTGCTGACATAGAGGGCCGCGCACGCTTTCTTAGCCCTTAGGCAAAACGTGACGTGGCATAGACGGTTAATGTCTTGATTATGTCAAGCCATCATCTGAAATCTATATAAATAAAAATGCAATGCGGTTGTTATTTAGGGAAACTCACATTCACCAACAGATTTTTTTGAAATTTTCAATGTATATTACTGGCAGGTGGAGGTTGGTTTTAGGTTATAGTACATCGCCCTTTTCTCTTCCTGGGGTTGTGAAATGTAAAATGTCAATATCAGCCACTTCACTAACCGATTTTAATTAAATTTTCAATGTAGGTATATTATTAGCAGGTGGAGGATTGTTATAGTCTGCCCTTCCCCGGAGGTGTGAAATGTAAAATGTCATTATCAACCACATTTTAATGAAGTTTTCATTATTGTCAGGTCGCGGAAGGTTATAGGTTATGGTGTGTGTGTACGGGTAGCGAAGCGCCCAGGACCTGCTAGTATTAAGATAAAAGTTATTATCTTTCATTTTCACATAAATGCCCCACAGTGCCTTGCTGCTAGCAGAAATTTCTTTCCATATGGCTGCACCATATGCAACTGACGAGGACAACAGCGCAGCTCGTACATTTTGTTCAACGTTCACATCACTTTATCAACATTGCCAACAAAACCTCGGCGGCAAAAGTGCGGCATTTCTTTGTGTAATGAAATCCTCGTGGTACTCTCGCAGCATCGACATCGAAATGATAAAAGAGAATGACACCGAATATCGTTAGCAGAAACGTAGTCGTGGTAGGTATACACTCCTCCAGCTGGATCCGATGAAGAAGCTTCATCATTTTTTTGAAATACCTACCCCAGATGTTGGAATGTACGAGTATTATCGTATCTCCGGCATCTGGGCTACACACAAACGCACACACGTTCACGCATCTGTGCCGCACAAATGGGAACAACAAAAGAAATGTGACAATTCCTTATTCTTTTAGGTTTATCCGCTATCCCCCGCATATATTTGCATTTTATGCGCAGCACTAATCACACACATGAGCACCGGGGCATTATCTTCCTTAGGATACCAGCATCAAAATGAGAATGCCAGCAGAATACACACAAGAGGCACAAGGACGAAATTCTATCGTGTATATGCCGGAATGTAGTCATATATTATAGAATAGAGTGTGCCCGTCCTTCAAGTCCTGGTGGCGACGTAGCAAGAGCGGACGGAACCTGTTGCTAAAAGAAGTTAATTATGGCGCACAGCAGCACAGCTAACGCCAGCTAAATATTTATTTTTCTTTGTCGTTTCGGCGCATCAGAATCATCCCAGATTCTTTATGGCTCACCTTTTGAATTTTTCATCATTTTCTGCTCCATTCACTCATCATAATTAGTTAGTTTGTTATGCAAAAACGAAACAGAGAGGAGACTCGACCTCGATTAATGCCGACCTCAGAAGCGAGCGCCGTGCGTCGCCTGGACCCTAATACGAATTTTCAATTGTCGAAGGGGATCATCCGCACTGCATTTTACACACTCATCCAGAGGCGCCTCTATTACATAACATATTCGCATATTAAGGATATAACAGGCGTTTTAAACGTTTGCTTGGTTAGAATCGGTGGTTGGGGGTAGAGCAATTGAAGTTGTTGTTTATTAAATAAGAGGAGTGCATTCTTATGCACTCCGAAGCAAAGAAATTAAAATTGCATATGCCCGCCGCAAGCTGGGTGTAACAGCAGTATGGGTTAGCAATGGCAAAGTCGTTTGCCTTAGAGAGCAAAGGTCTCATATATGCATACATGCTGCTTTATTAGCAATTTTCTTTCCCCATTTGCATAATATACACTCGAATAGAACACAAGAACTGCTCCTCCTGCTCCAATGATGTTGTTTTCATCATCATTGTGCCACCATGACCAACATTTCAACGTTGTTTAATTATTGTGACTCCCGAAGGAAGTACAGGTCGTTAGTACGTACACTCGTACTCTTCGGAGAAAGGAAATAATCGCATGATGAACTAAGGACCTGCAAGTACAATGAATGCGCATCATCGTTATCACCCTCATCATAAGCAGACCAGAGCTAAGCGTTAGCCATGATGAGAGTTCACGAGTGCCCGCGACAACAATTGACGACTTCTGTTGGTTGTTGATTCCTATTCCGACCAACACGGCTTGCATGCACTTCTTTAAAAGTTTCACTTCTCAGATTAAGTTACTAATGAAGTTAGAGTTCAGATTAGAAGGAATTCTTTATATCTATCTAATCTGATGGGATTATATAAATAGCGATCTAGTCTATAGTAATAGCAAAGAAGCATCTATATGAACTGCTTTGATATTATTAACTAAATCTGAGAAGTGAAAGAAGAAGCTGGTAAGCAAGAAGAACAATAGAAAATTCCACTTCAATTTCAATAGAAAGCAAATAACAAAGAGATTCAATTTCGGATTTATTTTGCCAACAGTATCATCCTTAGACGTTTTTTTGTTCATAATGTATACACGCTCAAAGTATTTGCGCCCTTATAATGCTTAGGACAGTGTGGGCGTTAGCAAATTGGAAATTTAGGAGAAGCAAAAATAAGATGTCTATACACATATGTCTTAAATGACTGAAGATCATACAAATGCGGAAAAACACAGTCGGGGAATTAATTCCAGAAAATTATTGAATCGTTGAATTGATTGGTACGTCTAAGGGTAGCACCGTGAGCTCGACATGAGGCTCGAGATTGCGGTTTCGTTGGAGAATGTGCGGGATGCATTTGGAAATTTCGTTTGAACACCGCTTATGACAAGGTGGAAACATTCCTATGATGTTCAAGCGATTCGATTCTTTTCGCGATATTTATGTCACCAATAAGTTTTATCGCGCGGTTCTGAATTCTGTCTATAGTAGATGTAATGTGGTCTTGAGGCACCTAACCAGACAATACAGTTGTTTTCAAGTTGAGGGCGAATATATGCTTTGTAAATAGTAGCCAGTGGGTGCCGTGGCTCAGTGGATAAGAGCATGGCTTCGGAACAGGAGGTTCGTGGTTCGAATCCCAGTAACACCAAAAGTTTGTTTCACGGTGTCCCTCCTCCCGCGAAAGTCTGACAAACGCCTGGCTGGAACCCGTGTAGGTTTGAAAATGGTAACTGGTGTGCTTTCGGCCCCCACCATCATAGGGCCTCTTCAATAGGATTTCTGAAGAACGGGGTTTTAACATCTATTACTGGTCTATCTTATCTAAACTCATCTATCTTGTAAATGAAAATAACCCAACTAGCTCATCTAACTCATCTAGCTCATCTGCTTACATGCTAACCTGCCTAGGTTGAAGCTGCTGAACAGTCAACGAACATATACCCTGAATGCTTTCTCGAGCTGCCCGGCATATCTTTTGTGGAAGGAGTCCTCGAGTGCTTGACAGCTCCCTACAACATCGTCCGATTTTCGCGCCGATGTCACCAGCAGCCCTGGGTGTACAAATTGGCGAAGACCTAGGTCAACACCCTTTCGAGCCCTGAGGTTTTGCCATAGAGTTTCCGAGGTTCGATGAGATCTCCCGCAAGATGATCGGTGGAATTAATCCCCGAGCAACCTGGCAGACCGTCGCATCGACACCCGGAACTCTAAGCTAGAAAAAATAAATTAAAAAATTAATAATACACGAACGTATTCCGGTATACCGGTGTGAGCATTGGATTTGAAGCCGTCCAATACGACCTTAATTAAACGGTCAGAAAGGTAGTTACTAGTCAATCAAGCAGGACCTTATCAATTCCATAGGCATTCATATTCGACAAACTTGATACCAGACTGTCAAATGCCTTGGAAATATCGAGTGCAACAACTTTGCTTTCGCTGAATTTGTGAATAGACTGGTTCCACTTTTCAGTAAGATATGCCATCAGATTACCTGTATAACGTTGCCTTCGAAAACCATGATAACTAGAATAGAATTAGAAGAGATGGCGGTTTGCATTTTTTTAAAACAGGCTGAATAAAGGCTTTTTCCAACTCCTTGGAAAGCCTCCAGAAGAATAAGAGTAATGAAAAAGCCTGCGCAGTGGCAATGCCAACGTTGAAGAAAACCATCATCATCAGGCCTAGCAGATTTATGAATGTTGACATAATTTAATACTCTAGCTGGGTGTAACCCAGCCTTATATAATCGAAATCCTCCATGCAATTTTTGTAAAACAGAAAAATTTATATACGACGAGGTACGTACGCGGTAAACTGCAGCTACCTATTGTAGGTCCACAGTGCAGTGAAATTGAAAGCATTTCGAGGTGCATTTCGACAAAGTAGCTAGCTCCACCTTTGTGTGTAATGCTCTCTGATATGTAGCCAGCAGCAGCAGCAGCAGCAGGTAGTATCTGAGTAGCTTGAGAATTAATTTCGTGCGCTTCACACACAAAGGCTTGCCAACGAATCCCGTTTGTTTGTCCTTTACCTAATCAGGACAAAGTAAGAATATCATCATCCTTTGATGATGCTTTCTAATAACTGTTGTAGTTGTGTTTGGTTGTTGTTGTTGCATGAAATAAGCATTGTTGCATGTTTTGTGGGAGGCACTATATTCAGCGAAATTAAGGTAATGGGGAGACTACTTTTAAAGCTCGTCATAATTTTAGAGAAGTTTTCCGTTTTAAATTTTATATCCAAGGATATTAGATAGATAGATAGATAGATAGATAGATGGAGATATAAAGAGATAGAAAGATAGATAGATAGGTAGATAGAGAGTTAGAGAGTTCGTTATAGTACAGAGTAAGTAATGCTAGATGTTTTCGTAGCCCTGGCAACAATTGAATTGAACAATTATTACTTTCAATTCGGAAGATGAAGGTATGCTGAACGACTTGGCGCCATTGAAAATTATTGACGGTCCGAAATTGTACAGGCATCTTCTCGGATGATCTAAATCTGTTAAGGTCATACAAGCTAACCGATTCAGCTAGTATCTTTCGGCTTGCATGGTACTAAGGCTCAGAATCGCAAAAATCAGAAGGGTTGGCATATGTTTTGATAGCCAATCTGCCATAAGGGCGATTTATAAGACCAAAATAAATTCGAAACTAGTACAACAGTGCCAATAAGAATTGGCATCTATCAGCCAATTCATGGACATCGCCGTAGTATGGGTGCCGGGTTACAGTAACATAGAGGATAATGAGAGAGCGGACGGCTCTATGGGTTAGTGTCCAATGAGCTCAGTCAACGAACAAATTCTCTCCTTTTTTTTTAATACTAAGTCGTATCAAGATTGATATGGCCATCCTACAACAAAAGGAAAACCACCAATTTGTTATCAAGAACCCAGAAGGATTTTGCTAGAGTTGTGGCTATCATCACGGGTCACTGGCCAGTGGGCAGTCATGCTGCTAAGTTGAGTATACCGCACAACCACTTCTACAGAAGTTGCAAACATGAATATGAGAAAGAAACTCTCACACGCTTCCTTTGCAGTTGTCCGGCCCTATCAGGGTCAAGAAACCGCATTTTAGGTAAAGAATTTTTTCACGACCTAAAATAGCGTTCAGATTACAGGGTCATCGGGTTGATCTCGTATCTGAACGCTACAGGCTGGATTAAAATCATCAATCAATATATTGTGGCATCAAATTGGCGCACGCGAACGCTAATTGAGGACCTCGCAAGTGCATCGGGGACCACCACTCTGCCTACCTACCTACCTACCTAAAGGTAATTTTTACGTTGGAGTTTTTTAGATCAAATGTTGTCTGTGTTTCCTTTAGATAGGCCCTTTTCGATTCTCTCGGGTAACGGCACATCTTTTAGGTTTTTACCAAAAAAGAACCAAGCTTTTCTCGTAGATCTTCTTAGTTCTTTGTTATAGCTCGTGAGTGCTTTTTTGTAGCTCTTCAAAGCATTTGTTTTCACGTACATTAACTTCACGTGCCCGTGCCTGGCTGGCTGACTGGTCAGATCTTGTGATCCATTTTTAACCAACTTCCCAAAGACCGATTTTATTGAAATTTTGCACACCTGTATATTTCCTGTTACAATATTTTCTGTGAAAACTTGAGAGCGATCGGTCAGCGGTGTCTTGGAGCTCCCATACAATTTTTCCCATATAGCATAGCATATCATGTCATACTACTCGTCTGATGACTGTGTTCTCTGTGCCTGGTGCGCTGTGTGGAGCGCTGCTTGCTTTACGATTTGGGTTTTTTTGTTGTTGGGTTGCAGTGCTTCGAATGTGTTTTTATTTTTATTTGTTATTTGTATTTGATATTTGTAATCAATTGTTAACCCACTTCCTAAAGCCCGATTTTATTCAAACTTTGCATACATGACAACCCTTTCTATTAAAATTCGGGCTACTCGGGCCTCGGTGTCAGGGGGCTCCCATACAAATAAATTACAAAATTTAAATTTTTTTAAATGTTAACCCGATTTCCTTCAAATTATAATTAAACGCATGTGTATCTTCGATGGACAATTTGTTTTTTAAAAGTTTGGAAGGGATCGAGCAGGTCGGGGAACCCATACAAATTTTATAAAAAAAATTTCCGGGTATCTCCGATGGACAACACTTTTTGTTAAACTTTGGAAGTAATCGGGCCCGGGTACCCATACAATTTTTGTAAAAAAAAGTACCCGATATTCTTCAATTTTATAAGCATCCTATTAACAACACTTTTTGTAAAAATTTTGGAGTGATCGGGCCCTGATGTCGGAAGGACCCACACAAAATTTTATAAAAATTTACCCGATTTTCTTCAAATTTTATGTAAAAATTTGGAAGTGGCCCCAGGCCCAAGCGGCTCCCATATAATTTTTTTAAAATAAGCCCAATTTCTTCAAATTTTTAACACATGTGTATCTCCTATGGAAACACTTTTTGTAAAAATTTTGGAGTGATCGGGATAGGACGACCATCAGCTGCAAAGTAACTTCAACGATTGGGATCTACACACGAATGAATAAAAATGTTATCCCAAATATTATTTATGTAGACGAGTTAGATCATCTGACAAACCGCCAAATGCAAAAGTCCTCACGGAGCCGAATGTCAATTATTTTGCGGCCACAGTTACATGGGACACGGCTAATGGCGATAATACACTAAGGTTGTATTTATCCTATTAAGGTTAATATTATAAGGCTTTCACTTACAGTGACCCGCGTGGCACATGATATACAATTAAATTGAAGTTACATTTTAAGTCCCCCCCCCCCCGACCATTAGTATGGCAATCAGTTGAATTTTTAACTTTTTTTTCGTCACCACCCTCATATCTCTTTGCATGTTGTGCAGCATGTTGCATCCACTGCAATAACAGCAACGCTACCGCTGTTCCCTCCACTCACACATCCCATTATGCAATAATGTTAATTACAATTTAATGTGCGAAACCAGTTCTTTTTGCTGTAAGCGAGCACAGACACATGCACATAAATTTATCGTTAAACGATGGACAGAGATCTGGCAAAGTCACTTTCCCTTGGACACTGTGAACATCAGCGAACAGCTGCAGTTGTTGCTGTTACCATTCGCTTACTTACATTAAAAAGTCATCAAAAGTGTAGAGGAATCACCAGCAGCAGTAGATACTCGTATTTGTGGGTCATGGCATCAAGGGAATCTCTCATGGAAGCGTGACAAATATCTCTGCATGCATGTATGTATGTATGTTGGCTCACAAGATTCTGGCGGGGATGCACAAGAAGAGCGAATAATTTCAGTAAATTCCATTACTTTGGAATGGAATTGATGAAAAGTATTTGTACGCCGCAATGATGATGGATGGTATCTTCTCAGGCAATGCGCTGCTGGAAGCATCATTAAAAAAAGGAAGGAGCACTTGAAAATTCACGTGTAACGACGTGTTCCATCAAAGGAGCACGAATCGCTTGTATACACCACAGCTTAAGCAATTTGTTAGACGCTCGAAGTTTGGAAATTTCACAAAAGGCAGTGTGTTTGGGAGGAAAAGGTTGAACCCGAGAAAGTGGGCTGTATTCGGATATCGCATCTAACACTTTGATGCAGAAATTTCCCTCATAGATGCGTCGTTGTCGTCGTCGTCGTCGTCGTCGTCGTGATTTTTGCTTTGATTGCAGATACATGTGACGATGTCAAAATTCTGCCATTCAACGACAATGCGGGGGCAACATTTAATTTGTTGCGTTGGGGGTTCTATTCGGTGTAGGGCACTGAATCCGGTGACATCATAAAACATACATAATATGCAACTCCATAACCGCACGATCCAGGAGAGTAAATCGTTGACAGGGTGGCTTGGCGCAGCTTTTATTTGTATATGCTCGTAAGTACAGTTCGATGGCATTTATCCATGAGATTCTCTAAATCTAACGTCGTACATGCATATGTTTTGCATATACCTATATTTTTTATGTATACATTACATTATCTTTGCTCATATAGTAGTTGACTCGTATCTGTTCTGTTTGACTTTTAATACGCGAAAGGCGCGACGCGGCGGCATATCTCAATTGTGTGCGCTCCTTTGTGTTTCGTTTCCGAGTGAGCTGCGCTGCTTGATACACATGAAAGAGATTTCCTAAGTGGATCTTTTAAATATTTTATTATCTTTGAAGGACTTTGATGTTGAAGTGAAGTGATTTGCCAAACGAAAATTCTCTTGCCAAAGTGGGCCTCCGTTTGTATCTTTGATGATAAGTACGCGCAGCGCATGTAAGATGCTTTCAAATATGGGAGGGTCACTTGATTTGTAAATAGAGGAATCTTCTTCGAAGAGAAGTGACAAAGTAACAATGGTAATTATGGCATTTACATTGTATCTACGACGTATTTTTAAAATCTCTATATTAACTATGCGTTCGGAGGTGTTTGTTTGTCTGCGGCTGGCTGGCTAGCCCAATTTTGTGGTGAACTTTTAACCAAACTTTGCATTAATTTCTCTAAAAATTTTGAAAGTGATCGGGCCGAGGGGCTCCAATATAATTTTCTTCAAAGTTATCCGAATTTCGATCAAACTTTGCAGACATGTGTATCTCTGAATAAAACACCTCGCCTTTGCGGATGATGCGGCTTTTTCGTTTCATGCTGATACACGGAACTCAGCTTTTATGAAGATTACTGATGGCTTGAAAAAAGTATCAGTATTCATAGCATGCTGCTCAGCACTAAAACTCGCTTTATCCCGTTTGTTATGCGAAACCAAATTGATAATCATCATTATCATATCTGGCTCTACAACCGGGGTCCGGTCCTGACCTTCCGCAAAAAGTCGCTTCACTGGTCCCGAATTTGAGCCTATGTTATCCAGTTTTGCATCCCTAAACTCACGGCGTCCTGGTCTACGCCATTCTTCCAGCGTAGGCTTGATCGGTCTCGCTGTCGCTGGGCAGGCATACATTTCCCGTTCGACTGATTCAAAGAATTCTTCTTTTTCATCATCTTGGGTCTGGGGAATCCTCTGTAAGTGCGTGAACGTTTATGAGGCTTATGTTTTTAAATCTGCCTCGCACGCGAAGTATGCATAGCCGTTCATTTACTGCTTTAAAGCCAATAACGGTGGGTTTCATTATTTTGCATACTAGAAACCCCACAGCACGTGCACATGATGTCTTGCATGACAGCTGTACTATATGACATATTCTGATTTTTGTAAGACACCATTACCCGTCCACCGCATGATCTGGATTGCTGTTATGTCAGCATTATATTTGTACAGGGTATCGGGTAGCTGTTGTGCAGCTCGAGCTCTATACAGTGAGCGTACGCTCCATGAGAAAATTCTTAAATCGTTTGGCCATTTTCGTTGCCGTGGTCGTCCTCGTTCATCAGCGTATCCGAGGCTGATTACTGATTTGGGGTTCCGTAATATGGTTTTTTACAGGCGAGATTATTGCGGCCTCGCGCCAACCTTACTTTGAAGGGATTAGCCCGATCAATCCGCTTTTCCTGCATTGGAGCAAAATTACCGGCGGCCACCACGTGGAGGTTTGATCGCACTTCCATCAGTCAGAGATAGTTACGGCCACCTGCAAAATTCTAGAGCATTCTGTGTTATTCCCCCTATTCTGCTGATGGTTGACTGCCATCACTTATTCTTACGAATAATGGAGTGTTTTGCTGATTCCTTTTGTTGGTAAAGGGGACCAGTTTGATTTCAGTGCGATTTACGTTAGACCCATTTCTTGACGCCATATGGTTGTTATGTTTAATTTGGGTTATATCTTCGGAGACCATATTTTTACGAAACGCTAGCTGATAGTCCCAACGTTACCTGGGGCTTGTCGACCACTCCTTTATTAAAAAAAACACCAAGGCCTACCAAATGCCGAGATTAGAACTCGTTACACACAAACATAAATACACATATCTCGAATCCAGCGCTACCTATCGGCTCAAAAAAAGAAGATAAACTTATCGCAGCACCAAGTGGTTTAGGCGTGATGACGCGACATAAGCAGCTTTTCAGACAAACGGAATAGGGCTTTTCTTGTATTACTTCTTATCCTGATAAATGTTTGATACTTTCTTAAAAATTCATAAAAACTTCTAAAAAGTGTCAGTCTTATTGTCATTTCTTATGGATCCGTCGTGCATTTACTCTCAAATACTCCAACCAAAGGACATAATACATCGCAATTCCCAATCGGCAAACTGATCGTTTCCTTTGTGGATGGGTCTGTGCGTTCGTCCATCTGTCCGTCATATTGGTGACGATAATGATGATGATGATAATGGTGACAAAAAAGACAACCCGACAATAAACTAATTTTTGCTTTTAAACTTATTGCGATTTAATCGGACATTCAAGAAAAACGTGGCGTAAGTTAAGTAAGAGAATCGTGGACGCGACGATCCTATAGGAATCAGGAAAACCACAGAGTGACAGAGTTCTTTTGGCGCAAGCGTGGAGAAGCACATATCAGCGAATGACAGCAAAGTATTTTATGTTCCTTCGACTTCGACTGCATTTTGACAGTCAGAGTCCAGAAGCAGATGCAGACCAAAAGACTCACAACAGCGACGGGAAGGCTGATCGCTGACCATCGATTGCAGAAAAAGAAACACTACAGAACAACTGCCTAAGGAATAACAATGCCGGAAGACTGTGCTCCATACATAAGATATCACAACACTATAAACACTAACACTAAACATACTCAGACCAAGATAATTTTATTAAAATAAAGACAACAACAAAACACAAGAGATGTATAAATGAAAAATCATGCGTAGATGGACAATAAAAAAATATGAAATCTTACCGCCTTTGATGGCTGAACAAACGTCCAGAGAGGCCACGATCCAACCGACTTTACGCCAACAGCCAACGATTCGATTCACACATACCACAGGAGGCTTCGGTTATGCTGTTGCTGCGGGGCGAAAACAAACAAACAGACAAACAAACTAGAGGAGTGACCGAAGGAGAGAACTCCTATCACAACCGACCGAAGGTCATTGGTCACCGATGTTGTATGGTCCGACGTACCCCTCTGAAATGGCTCGCTAATCGCGCCGCAAAAAAACGAAAAAGCCCTGAGGTGAAGCAATGGATTGATTAGACGCAACTCCAAGCAAGCAAGCGCTGGTAAGACCCGCCGCCATTCGTCTGTGTAATGGCGGTGGATGAATCGGCAAACTACAAAACAATCTGACCACCATCCATCATCTTCTTCTTCAAAGCAGCAGCAGCTGTGACCGGTGATGCCTTCTGCTTTAGCCTTCTGTCATCTCTACCTCTACAACATCTGATGGCGGCGGCGATAATAGAAAAGACTGCTCGCGGGTCTTCCGTTTTGGTAGATAACTCAAAGTTTCACTCCACTTGGCTTTTCTAGTCGCACATGACCACCAACCACCACCAAGGGACAACGACAACGACGATCAACCGACCGACCATTTTGCTCTGGCAATCTGGCTCATCCGGCTGCGCTTATCCGACCCGACTGACTGACTGACATGCGAAAGATCGATTCGTTGATAAATTGCCTATTATACGGCTTACGGGCGTAGCGTGTAACGTTTTACAACGTCAGTATGTGAGTGCTCTGTGCGGTAGGTAATCAAATACCCGGAATATAAAAATAAAATAATAATTGTGCTCCAAGATCGCGTTCGGTGCGACTGCCTGACGTGACGTGATATGCCGTCACACGATGAAACTCTTTGATTAAAAGCCCGCCTTGCAATTCATACTACCGCATGCAGATGGGATGCATGAGATGCTAGATTACCGTTCGTAATCTATTTGCTAGCAATTAAGTGTCAACAATTATTTTGTACGTTACGATACGTTAATGTGGTCTTAAAAGAAAATGAAGCCGCACATCCATTGAAAGCCGTAAGACTGAGATGTGAACGGGTTTTCAATTTAATGCTCTGCTGGTCAGTCATTCGTTTGGTTATTTTGCGGCGCCCAATTAAATATGACCTCCGGATATCCGGTTTGCATAGCGGAATTGCATCATCTCGTTTTCTTTAAAATACAATTAATTTAATTACAGCTAACTGTACACATATCTGAAGCTGGTTTAGCCTCCCAAGTCAATTGGTTAGTTACAATACGAGTACAAAGAGTGATACGTTGCATGATATACTTTGCTTTCTTGGCAACGATTTTCTTTCTTTATGGAAAGGCGTATTTTGGTTGGTAAAATAAACCGAAACCTTTTTATTTAAACTGGATATCATACACCTTTAACCGTACAGAGAGAAAGAAATTATGATCTTTCCAATTGACCAATTGATCTTTCAGACAGCATGACTGACATGAAGAAATGCAAATAGCTATATTGAAGTGGAATGCAACATGTTGCTGGTGTACTATTTGCTTTGTTCCTTTGTGATTTGTTGCTTTGTTATTTGTTGCTTTGTGATTTGTTGCTTGGTGCTTTGTTGCTTGGTGCTTTGTTGCTTTGTGCTTTGTTTCTTTGTAATTTTTAGCTATGTGCATTGTTGCTTTATGATTTGTTGCCTTATACTTTGTTGCTTTGTAATTTGTTGCTTTGTAATTTGTTGCTTTGAGCTTAGTGCCTTTTTACTTTCTGCTTTGTTGCTTTGCGCTCTGTTGCTTTTTGTTTTTGTGCTTTGTCGTTTTGTGATTTTTGCTTTATTCTTTGTTGCTTTCTGCTTAGTTGTGTAATGAGTTACCATCGTTACAAACTCTATGTGCCTCAACAGGGGCAAGTACCGCCATAGTCTATGTCGAGCATTCTTGACATTATAGATCTCCGGGTTCATTTCACCGTCCATGATCGTCGCCTACGCCTTCTGTTGGTATTCATTAACTGGTATTGTTTATGCTGGGCGGTCAACAGACAACGCACTCACTAGGACACAAGCCCAGCTACCCAGCCTAAGCCAACCTCTCTTTGCCCTCTCTTTATAACCCGTAGTTACATTAGTTAGTTATTGGTGATGGTGTATTATATAGCTATTAATTAAGTTTTATAATCAATGTCAGGTATATTAAGTTAAAAGACAAAACTAAAACAAAAAAAAGATACGAAAATAAAAAAGGAAAATTTAAGAAAACAATTTGTAACAAGACTTCTGATTTTAAACCCTTGAAGCCGCTAAGCACTATCTTAGCTGCTTTGTTGCTTTGTGCTTGGTTGCATTGTTGCTTTGTAATTTGTTGCTTAGTTTGGGCTTTGTTGCTTTGTTCTTTTTGCGTTGTTGCTTTGTGCTTTGCTGCTTTGGGCTTTCTGACTTTTGCTTTGTTGCTTAATCCTTCTGTTGCATTGCGCTTTGTTGCTTTGCGCTTATCAACATCCCTTAAAATGATAAGTTGTGGATGTGGTCATTTTAGAATTTATGCCTCCTTCCACACGTCATAAGAATCTTCAGAAGCACCCTAGCACTACATTACTATAGGCTGGAGAAGTGCAAGAGTGGTATTTGTACCAAATGGGGCGAAGAGACACAACACCAAACATAAATCCTACAGATCATTTAAGCCAACTTAGTTTGTCTTAAAATCAACTGAAAAGGTTATTGTAGCAGGAAGTGAACCGCTACACTCCAGGATAGTGAACCCCTACACTCCAGAATGTATACAGATACATACATCATCATCATCATCATCATCATTGGAGTGTGACGAACCCGCGCTTTCCCAGCTTTCGTCAGTAAGCTGCTCATAACTATTCCTGTCAGACATTCCCCTCTTTCGATAGTAAACCTCAGCCCCCACGTTACATCCCCCGAACGAACAGGGTCCTCAGATTCGGTCAACCTCACGGTCAAACCTGGTCCGTTGGACACAGACAACTCCCGTGGTACCAAAGGCTATCTTGGTGAGATCTACTATCAATGATCTCGGTTCCTTCAGAGATGAGTGCCTATGCGGTTGCAAAGCAGACTTTGACAGCACATTCGTCCGGAACTTCGAAACATATCATTTACCACTAGGACTCTTAAGCAAGCACCACCAAGCAGTCTTAGGCCACTTGGAATAGAAACTATTCTAAGCCCATGATGACAGACTTTCGGTGTAAGAATGAGCTACTAAATACGAAGAGCTGCCAAAAAGATTTATCTCTAATTACTAGTAGCCTTTTCTGGGTCGCTAAAGTACGAAGACCTTGCCCATCCTGAGCATACTCTAAGTACCCGCGGCCCTTTATTTATTTTTCGTAGTAGAGCCCCGCATCCTAACCATGTATAGGTTACGATGCAGATGGACCCCCAACGGGGATACAGATATATACAGAGCGACTACTCGTAGATCAACGGAGATCGCTCTGGTAGAACGTGACCAGGAGAATCGAGGAATTCCTTGCCAACTAGGAAATCACGCTATGAACCTTCTTATGGGTGGCATGCAAATATTAGATCTCATGTGGATTGTTGAATGCTCCCGCGCAGGTCTGTGGATGATCAACTGAGACAACGTTCAGTTTTTTTTGGCATAACTGCGCAAGCGCTAAGCTTTGCATGTCAGTTTGAATGTCGCATAAGAGTTCGATAAGGCATGTTACGATGTAATAATGAGTGCTTTGGATCTGCCGAAAAGAGAAGTAAACAGGATAACTATTAGATGTATGTGCGAGATAATTTCGAAACGGCTGCGCCAAATATTATTATTATTATCTTAAAACGGCATTATTATTTTTATAAATAGTCTCTACTACTTCTACTTTTGTTGGACTTCTTCTTAAAAGTGTAAAATTTTACACCAATGTTATGAAAAATTTCTTTTAATAACATAAGACGGCTTTGCATAAAGCATTGATGTGATAATAAAATTAATCAAGTACTCTAAACATAAGCCTTTTCATTCGTAGATCACCAAACTGCAAACTACCATTTAATACCAAATGTCCAGATTAAATTTTAATTTAAAATTTTATACCAGTTGCAAAGCATCCATATTACACGAGACAGACCGGGATACCTTAAAGTTTTTCCATAATTTCTTCAATGTAACTCTCTCTTTTTAACAAACAAAATGCAAAGCAAAACAGCAATAAAAGAGATTCAATGCTCTTCTTTTTAAAGTAAAAGTCACCCTTCAATATATGACTTCTGTTAAATTTTAAGTCAGCTGCCTTATGTTTGTGTCTGTTAGCTGTCAATAATGATCTACTTTTGAGTTTCCACTCAACATCTATAACGAGCTGCGACACTGGGATTGACTGGTGTCTATACTCTTCAACCTAAAGATCCAAGATTCTTATGTGACTGCGAGAAGAACCATTTTCTACGCAGAGGATCATTGGTAGACAGGCTAAGCTGTACAAGAAGCCTTTATACAGATCGAGCAGCACGAAATCTGGAGATGTACGTAAATATGAACAAAGGAAAGTACATGGTGGCCTAGTCTGTGAGCAGAAGATCCAACATTGGTCACTCACTTAAAATAATTCGAATTTGAAGAAGTGCAATTCTCTATCTACAATCTGTGACGAATGTGTTGAGTCGATAACAGCGTGTATCCAGAAATACGGAATAATGGCTTAATGCCTTCAAAGGTCTGTCAAGACATTTTAAATCCAGGAATTTAACCATAAAATGCAAGCTTCTAGTTTTTATATAATAATCATATCAGTATTTTGAAATGTATCCGAGACTCAGGTGCTTATTAAAAGGAACTCTAAACCTCTTAGCAGTGTTAAAGAGGAAAGTTTTGCGGAACTTAGCTATGTAAGTAAGGACGCTTCCAAAGACTCTATAACGAGGATATATACGAGCGTTTCAAGAGGAAAGTCTTACGGAACATTGTTGATTGCGTAGATCTGTAAGGAAGGACGATTCCAAAGACTCTACAATTAAGAGATCTACAAGCGTTACCGCGATGTTGACATCATGAGAAGAATCAAGCTCGTTAGACTTTGCTGAGCATGACACCTAGCTCGCATGAGTGAAGAGGATCTGGTACAGAAAGTCTTTCGCGGTAGGATTTATAGAACAGGACAGCGAGGCTGGCTACTCGTACGTTGGAAGTATGGCATAAATCAGGATGCCAAGAGATTACGGATGACAAACTGGATGACATCGACTCAAAACCAGTAGAGAGATGCTTTGCCGGATGCCAGGACCGTACATTGGTTGTAGAGCCAAATATGAGGAAGGAGCTTTCACAAAAACGTTGTTGTCTACACTAAGAAATCCGAACCTAAATAAAGATTTAAAACGTTCTTTTATAAGACTTTGTTTGTCAACTGGAGCCATCTCTTATAATTTATTCAAAAGCCTGTTCGAAATGGTTAAAACAATTTAATAGTTCACTTAACCTGTCCTGAATCGTCTTTCTGTTTTTGCTTAATTTTTTGTTTAGTCAGGTCAGCATCGAACTACCTTATTCAGAATTTCACCCTTCGCCACTGATATGTGCATAATATGGTCGATCGAAAATTACAGTAGTAGCAGCAGTGGCCCACATGTGTGCTATCCACGCAAGTCATCATCATAGACTTGGAATTGTGTGTCATCAAAGTTACACACAGCCCACACGATCGTCGAGTTGCATCGAATTGCGCATTTACCTATACTTTGATGTTAGGCGGCGAAGCAGCAACCCACCGTGATTCAATGATGCCGTATAGCCGAAGCCGATGTCGAATCGAATTTGCCACAGGCGATTATCAACGCACGACTGCAGAGATCCGTAGAGGATGCCGCGAGGAGCGCTATCATTCATCTTCCTACAACACCGCAATGCTGAATAGTCGGCAAATAGCACAGAAAGGCAGGCAGCAGCCAGTCGGAGATACGCTCATACTATGAACTCCAACACAACAATCGGCGGACGAAGAACGACGGATGGATAGATGGACAGACAAATGGAGACAAGGTATTCGCTTTTGGGAATGCCTCATCATCGGCTTTTAATTAACCTTGCGCCGAGACAGATCATCGTCATTATTGTTGACGTCCGTTCCGTCGTCGGCGCTGCCGCCGCCGCGTGTCGGTGTTCCTCTTCGCTTTAAATTGATTCGATCTGGAAGAGATGTGGAAGAAAATATTTATGTGCAATTATTGCCGAGGCGATAGCTTACGCTTGGCTGCCCTCTTGCTAAGACGATTCCGTTGGATTTCATCGGACTGAAAATGGAATTACTTCCTTCATTGGTCTGATCGTTATTCAGGCAGTCGCCATTTCTGTACCTCTGTACCTCTACCATCATCATCATCTGACATTGCTGACGATTATGTGTGCGCACGACTGTGTGATTCGTCAATTGCGCGATTCCATGATGTGATCTTCAAACCTGACAGACTGCATTGCTAGGAGAGAATAATGATCGGGAGGAGGCAGATGTTTCGCGGAAGACTTCACAGATCCGAACCGAATTCTCTATCCATTCCTATTTCAGGTAATAATATATTCGCGTTTTATTCTGTCCCGCGGTTTAGAGTGGATCCATCCATCTAGCTCTCATCCATTTCGCTTGCATCAATCTAGTAAGAAGTATAGCTATAAAGTAAACTGGAATAATCATCTTTTGCTGCATTTTATGTACATATGTTAAGGTGGATTTCAAGCTGACTTGTAAGAGAAATGCGTTTTCAAACGTTCCATCATCACATATGGCTCAACAACCGGGGCCCGATTTTAGCCTTCCGACGTTTCCCGTTCAAAATATTAATTAAAAAAATATCATCAGGAGGTAAATCCCGATGTCTCAAGACCAACAGTAAATGTTCGTCCTGCTCTTATATGGAATGGCAAAATAAAGCACACGACGAGCTATACGTGCTCATTCATCTGTTACCAAACTAAACTCCTGTATTAACAAATCAACAACTCGTATACGTATGTACCTCCTACCCAGACTTGATCTTAACACCAAAGCAGCAAAAAACGCGTTAAGCTTCCACAACTTATTGCGTGTTCATCTCGGTTGTCGTGACGACTTTGTGCTGCGTCCAGACCGACTTTATACATCACATCCGACTATCGGCTCTGTCTCTGGGATTTCGCTGTGCTGCCATTTCTTCTCCATCACCCGCACTAGAATCATCCTCAACATCATTTGCCCGCCCGCCATTCCATCACAGAGCAATCATTGAAGAAGCGAATTATTGCTCAAGGCAGGCAGCAGCAGCATACTCCACCGCGATAATCTAAAAAGAAGAAGTAAGCTGGACTTTTGAATGTAGATGGTCGCAAACAGCGAAAAGAGTCGAACCGAATAAGCAAATGACAAAAATGCTTGACTCAAAGGGAAAACCGCAACTTAAGTGACTTAGAAGACCAGTATCAGAGCGATTTACTGAGTTATTATTGAGAGATCAGCTTTGCTAGGAGTTATTCGGTGTGTTTAAGATTTCTCGATGTTTTTCTGTCGAATATATATCTTTGACGCAATTTTTGAACCATGGCAGCAACGTAGGTTTTCAAAACTAAAACAACAAAAATTAAAACCAGTTTCAAAAGTTGTTTAAAAATAAACTCCGAGCTAAGAAAACTAGCCCAGAACTTAGTCAAAGAACATAAAACAAAAATTGGTCAAGAAAATATAAATCAAAAATTATTGACAAAAATTCAGTAGTCACACAAAAAATCAAAATTTTTTAGTCCCACAGTGGACCGCCGTGAAAAATACTTTAGGTGTTACTGGGATTCGAACCACGAACCTCCTGCTCAGAAGCCATTCACTTATCCACTGAGCTGCGGCGTCGGCGCAGTTGAAAAGTTTATCGATCAGAAAAACTAACACCAAAACCAAATTCTCATTCAGAAACACCAAATGAACGAAACGAACGAAATAATTCATCAGAAAAACTTAATCTTAGAAAATCCAAACAAAAAAAACCAGTCCGAAAAACCAAAACACAGTCAGAAAATCCAAAACAAAACTCCAAAACTATTGATCGGAAATACTAAACTAAATTTCAGTCAGATATCCAAAAACCAAAAATATCAGTTCCAAAAACTAAAACATAAAATAAGTTATAAAACCCATAAGCAAAAATTAAAACCGAATTATCAGTCAAAAAAAGTCAAAAAACCAAACCAAAACCTAATTATCAGTCAGAAAAACCAACGGAACGAAAAGAACGAAAAGAACGAAATTATACGCCAGAAACACGAAATATCATTTACAAAAACTAAAAAAAATCAAATTACGAGTATCAGCCAGAAGATGTAGTAATTCGGCCCCAAATAACATAGAAACGCGTGACACCATTTTGGAATTGACGAAAATATATTTAAACCTAACCCAACTCATTCCAGACTCATGGAAACATAGTTTTTGTCGTCTTCACTTAAACGACTCGTTTTTGATTTTGTAATTTTGTATTTGACAGAAAACAAGTTTTCATGTTGGTAGTTCGTTTTCGAAAAACACTGACTTTTAGTTACGTTGAAAAACTCATACCAAATCGTGAATAAATCCGTTGTTTTTTGTTGAATTTGAATTGAGAAAAAAACTGGCATAGATTGATTTTTTGACTGTCAACGGCAATCAACGGAAGATCACAGATCTGTATATTTCGGCAGATTTACCCTTCATTTTACTAATACCAACAATTAATACCATTTTGCTTGGCTTGTGTCAAAATTTGTCATTCAGGAATCCAATGTATACAAAATATTCTCCCTTTTCTTGTTCAATTTGCTGAGAACAACTGGTTTTCTTATTATATTAGTAACGATTAAAAATATGTTTTTCGAACATTGATTTCGAAAAATTAATGACTACAGCCGCGTTCGATTGGACTGAAATAACTGAATTAGTAACTTATGTAACAGAAGTGAAGCGACTGTTCGATTGACAACTCTTCATTTCAGTTACTTCAGTTAAAAATTTGGCGAAATTTGGTAACTGAAGTAAGTGAAGTGCTCGTGTAGTTACTTCAGATGAGTAACATTGACATTTATCTGAAGTGAAGAATACCAATAATACCAAAACAGTCACTTCACTTCAGTAGCTTAATTTAGGTGAAGAGTTGCTAAATTAAGGGTCTGTTTTTTTTATTCAACCAGAGCGACCAGTGTATGTCAAATATTTACTCGGTGTTTTTTATTCAACCGGGGTAATTTTACTCTATCTATCTGTACTCTATGTTTTTTGTTGTGAACCGAGCACGACACGATGTATATACAGTTTCCTATTTTTTACTCTGAAATGAATATCAGCGTAAGGCATATTAAGAGCGAGCGAGCACACCGAATATTTTTACATCTTGCAACACTCGCTCTGTGTACTCCGGGTAACCATACTCGCTCGGGTTGAATAAAAGAATAGACCTTAAATGAAGTGAATAGTTGTGCACTTCAGTCCAATCAAACGCGGCTAATAACTAAAAGTTTTAGTTACGTTATCGATTTGACATTTTTTGTCATATCTGAGCGTGTTCAGTAACTAGGAGCGCAGCAATAGGCGCTTGCAATAGGCGAGATGCGGAGAGCTCCGTATACTCCGTGTCGTCAGTAACTCGAACACGATTGCTTGCTTAGGAATCGGGGAATTATCTACAATATTCTGAGACAAAATTATTTTTGATTCGCTCTCTCACTTCAGTTGACTTTTTAAAGTTTTTGCTGCTGAGCTGACAGATAGTGGAGAATGTTGTTCGACTTAATGCAATCCTCTTCACTGAGGAGAACGAGAAAACCTCTGAGCCCTCAGCTATCCCCAACACGCCTAATGTCTCTGTATATTCTAACATACGGGAGCTTTCTGGATTCTTTAAGCTAAAAATCTCCCCGTAGCTTCAGAGGTTTGGGCTTAGTACTTGTATAAATTCTTTACTGGTAAAATTCTTTAAAAAATTCCATTAAAGCATTGCCAGTAAGCAGGTTTTTCTTTTTACACGACTAGCGATAGTCGAGTATGAGGACTGTATGCTCAATTTCTACTCATTCATTTTCTATAGAGCCTATGCTGAACCGACCATTGACACATCTTTTGTATGCTTGGCAACTGATAAAAGGCTCTTTTTGTAGGCTGTGATGCAGAGCGGCATTACAAAAAACAAAGGATGCAGATAAAAAAAAACTCAAAACGCTAATAATCCCTCTTAACTTATACGCGAAAACTATGAAAGTGTTTGGTTGCTTAGATTTGGTAATGTCAATAGCTGCAAACTACTGTCGACCCTCAATAGCCAAAAGGCAAGCTCACAAGTAAAGTTTTACACAACATCTTCTCATCTTCAAAAAACCAGCCATCAGCGTATTACTGCACATCACTGAAATGTTATCATACTAAGAGCATGTATGTCTGTATGCAGCTACGATTGAACCTCAAGACGAGCTGTACAATGATGCCATTTCCTCATAAGTGGATGGATGGACAGTATTCGGTATATACACCCCGTCACGTCTCTCTCCACAACGGTTGCAAAAGATCCACCTCCAACATGGTTTTTTATTCCGATGAACGAGATCAGCGGGCATGCTAAAGGTGGCCGACGCGCGTGCAATCCATACGAGTATGTTACTGCCATCCTCTGGTCACAAACAATCAGCATTGATAGCGACCACTGCTGTGCGCGCACACAGCAGTGCTTACAAAGTACAAAAGGCTTGCGCGTCTCGCGTACCGCGCGAAGGTATCACGCGATTGCGTTCAGGAAGAGCCGCGTCTCGTATGTAATTATGGCGTTGCCCCGTAGCTATCGTCTCGGATATACTGGGACATGAGGCCAACCAAAAGTCGCCTTAACGCTCGCCGACGCGGAAAGCCACAACAGCCGTTCGTCGTCGCACCACAGCTCAGCTAAAGTCATATTATCGCGCTTTGTTCCTCCATAATAGACGCCGTGTCCGTGAGCGGTATTTAGCCAAAAGAAAACAAAACGACAAAGCTAACTTGGTAAGGTCTACTCTGTGATGTGGTCGACAACGACGACAACGACAGCGACGACAACGAAAACGACGACGAAACCTTTCATCCTTTCAACAAACGAAAATCAAAGTCTGCTGGCTGGAAGAGCAAATCATCAGAAAACGCGCCGCGGCGCATTCATCAGCGAACCACAAAAACGTCGGACAAACAAACTCCAAAACAGTTCAAATCTGTTTGGTCATCTTTGGGCAAAATTGTATTATGACCATGAATGGGGAGAGAACCTCTTAGCGTGTTGTTCGATTTCGATTTGGAGTTATTTCTGTGTGTAGCCGAACTGTGTGGCGACTGGCGGTTATGCGGACTATCACGGACTGGTGCATTGCCGCGCATTATCCGTTCGACCACTAACACAATCTTCCAAATTATTTATTTCTTCATCTTTGCAGATGGTGGCCTTTATGGCTGCCGCAGTTGTTGTTGGTGGTGTTTACTCCACGCATGTGATGAAGTTTTTTTTTTTTCGTTTGCTTGCACTTCTTTGTCCACCTGGAATAAATATTTGTATACGAAGAAGATGCCCAACATTTCGCTTTGAATTATGGATTTGACGTGATTTTCACGTGTAATGTCTTCATTTAATCAAACGGACTAACAGAAAGACAAAATCGCGTAGGTGGGACGGACTAGTAAAAGCGATCACCCGGGCAACAACGTTTTGCTACCCCTCCCAGTTTCATTCAGCTTTACTGTAGGTACGGCAATATGCGAGACGCTCTGTCTCTGGCGCAAAAAATGATTTATTGCGATGAAAATGGCTGACACGAAATTGGTGGTAACCAATTTGTGAACGACCTGAGTACCTCAATGCCTCTCTATAAAGAAAAGCTGAGATGTATATGTAAAAGTATATGTGACGTTGAAATGAGCATCATCGTAGCAGGCGACCTTCTTAGGTGAAAGCATTTCAAAGACTTAGTAGAGGTTTCAAAAAAAAAGCAACAAAAAATCTGTTCGTTTTTTTTTTTGCTTTTTTGTAACCTTTTGATTATGGCAATGTACAACGAACCATAGAAATGGTAGTTGCAAGTATAAAGTTTGGCGATAATGATATCTACAAAACCGCCTGGGTATTGTCTTTAGTGAATCCACTCCCAGTCGAACAGATGGATGATGGTGCTTTACATAGTAGCAATGTTTCACACCAAAAGAATCAAAAACAACCCATAAAAATTAAAATTATTCATGTAAATTCTCTGATCGGAGATACACACCCAGTCTGTTGACGAATTGTCCGAAGATGTCAAATTTGTATTTTTGCCACGATATATACGAGTTCCTACCAAAAACTTTCCACTACTATAGACACACGAGCTAATGTATTCTGCTATGCGAGTGACTACATACACCCATAATTTAACTTTGAAGCCTAATAGTATGCAACGTTAAATGTAGTTCTTTCATTCATAAGCGATTCAGTAATAAGCGTCTTCTGAAATAGACTGATAAAACCACATTTTACTTTGCAAACGTTCAGGCTTTAGACAAATCGATAGCGATGCATAGATTGAGTATTTTTTTTTTTTCAGTTTTAAGTTTTCTCAGGGGTTGTAACCCTATGCATGAAAAAATTACGGCATCGCAAGCCGAGCGCTAACCAATTGTTTTAAAAGAAGTCCCATCAAATTTTGACTGTTAGAAGCCGATATATACGACACGACAAACGTACAAACGTATCAAACGTTACAAACGTACATGAAAAATTTTCATTTCCTCTGAATATAAGCTTCGCCCTTCGGGCTCGCATTAAATTATAATTTTGAGGGAATGGGTGAGTTGAACTTCACACAAGTAAATGTAAAAAAACTTCGTTTTTCGGGTTCAAGCTTTTATATATACATCGAAACACGCCACACAGTCGTTTATAATTTGGTAATAATATCTGTTTTTGAGTTCGGGACTATATCAAGGAATTTTCTTTTTCCACGCTTCACACGCGCCACACGCGACACGCGTTAAAAGCCGCTCGCAGCCTTTCAGCCCTCTAGGTCATGCGAACGGTTGTTAAAAACGACAAAAAAAGAAAAAATGGCTCGATTTCAAACCATTACACATTTCATACGTTTCATACACGTGTGACACGCGTCATACATGGAATATAAAAAATGCTATTTTGTATTTAGATACTCACAAAATTTTAACTCTCTAGGTCGTGTGGAAGGTGGTTAAAAAGAACTTCAAAGAAGTCGAAAAAAGCCCCATTTTATTCGAACTTTGCACACATGTCTATCTCCGATGACAACACTTTCCGTTGAAACTTCAAGCCACTCGGGCTCGGGGTCGGGGGCTCCCATACAATTGTTTTACAAAATTTATCAGATTTTCTTTAAATTTTATAGGCATGTGTGGGTATCTCCGATACCCAGTTTCGTCTAGTGGTGCACCTTACACGTAACCGAACGCATCTGACCAAAGGGTCAATAGTTTATCCGGTAAAATCTTCAGTCCGGATAAGGTTAATTGTGCACTAGGCTCTTTTAAAGGTCTGGTCTGGGTCACAGAATGATCGAAGATGGAAACTGGAGCTGGAGCTGGTGTCTTTGGACCCAACACCAAAGTCTTGAATACCAATGGGATAAGGTCCCACTGTTTTCCAGGCGGAACTCCATGCCATTGAGATCTGCGCCAGAATTAACCTTAGTAAATGAATAAAGGGAGCTATATTGTAAATCTTTTCAGATATCCAGACAGCACTTAAAGCGCTGTCGTCTAATTTAATGGACTCGTAATCAGCCAAGGACTGCTACGATGCACTGCAGTCTCTTGCCATACACAACAGATTGAAACTTGGTTGGGTCCCTGGTCATCAGGGAATTGCAGGTAACGAATCTGCAGACGAACTAGCTATAGCTGGGTCGGAATCTGCTTTCATAGGACCTGAACGATACTATGGTGTAAAGTGGGCTGTCGCCACAGCACTGCTAAATTGTTGGGAACACAAACTTCGTCTAGCTCATTGGGATAACTTCCCGGGGCTAAGGCAATCCAAACAATTATTCATGGACTTTTCCTATAAGGAAATCCTTAATCTAAATAGGAATAGCATTAAAAAGCTGATGCGTTTTCTAACAGGTCATTGTGGCTTGTGGTGTCACCTTAACAAAATTGGTGTGGGCTCAGACACAGAACGTAGGTTCTGCTCGGAGGATGATGAGTCATCCGAGCACATTCTTTGTGAAAGCCCAGCTCTCTCGGTTGCTCGGTTGAGGAGACGAAAGCAAAAATTGTTGTACAATTTGTATGGGAGGTACTAGACATTGTCAGATGTTCCTTTGAGGAGTTAGATCAAAAATGGTCGAGTTTTAGGGTCTGTTTGTATGGTAGGTACCTTAACCCGTTGACTTGCAAGCCCCAAAATATAATCAATTATCCACTTTATTCTAAGAATCATTTTAGTTAAAGAACTTTTGAAATCTGTCTTTCGCAAAGGAGAAAGAGAATCTTTCTAATGACGGTTATTACTCTGAGACGGTTGTCAGACAACATTCCCGGCAAATGAGACCGTGAAACAGTTTTTTGTTTTGTTTTGGAATTCCAACTTTAAACTTCAGTAACCCAAGACACTAACCAATTAGGCCACGGCGCTACTGTACTCTTCTTTATTTACTTAGTGGAATTCATCACGGTTAAGAACAGGGTATATAGGTGAAGTGGTGACTCTCAAGAACGGCCTATTTTCGAAATTCCATTCAAACATTTTTCATATACTGTTCGCCAATTTGAAGCACTCAAGTACTGACATTCGAGTCTTGCTATGAAATATAAATACACTGATGAGTGCGTATGCATCTCTCTTCATTTCACTTCCTGTCGATGTTTTGGATAAAAGTGAAATTTTACATATCTACTCATGCAGGACGGGTAGCGTCATAAATCTCCCAACTCACTCACTATCCATATTTCTATTAAAAAATTGTGATTTGTGAAGCTCTTTCCGTCAATGGCTTATGTATATTGTGTAATACTCGCCATACCATACACTATGTCGATTTCTTCCATTAGACAACACATCAGTTGGCCGCACGCGTTACATATTCCCTCATAGTCAAAGTTTATATCAGTCACGCATCCATCTGCCTATCCCTCGCCCGTCCCGAACTGATAATCTCAATATTATTTAACTTTTCAGCCCATTTTCAACATTAAAGATTGTTTAACAAATGTTTTGAAGATTTTTCAAATCACTCGACGCCGTGTGTGTAGATACATGTTCGTATCTAATAATCTTCGCGATGCGACGAGAGATTATTTTGAAAATAACTTTTAATCGAGTGGGGTTCGATGATGCCTTTCACACAGACAGCCAGCCAGCCAGCCAACCACAACATTTTAATTGATTGCACAGATGCCAACGTCATGTAATTCAATTAATCCCCACCGGCTTTCCATGCCGCTCATCAAAACGTCCAATAGATGATGCATACTATCGCACAAAGTTTTCCTCACTACGCTGCTGTCTTACTAGAAGCTCTATCTACACAGAGATAATGCCTGGAATATGCCTGAATCTCAATTCAAGTGAGACAACCAAAAATGACCGATGCCGGATGGATCAATGGATCCCACTTCTTGATCGGTTTCAGTGCTGTTTCTGTTGTTGTTGTTCTTGTTTTTGTTGTTGTACTTGTTCTTGTTCTTATTATGGTTTTTGTTACATAAAATCACTCATACATATCGTACGCAACAATATGTAGCTCTACTTGTCCCAGATAATGCTGACGTATGTGCAACAGTAAGCTCTTCTTGTCCCAGATGATGCTGACGTCACTTATCTCCCTATCCTTTGATACACGTACCACATTGTTATTCCCGGCTGCTTTTCTCTGTCAAGTTTTGGAAAACGTGTGATAGGTTTCAGCTGGTCTCGGCTAGGGATTGCAATAAATTGTAATCGCTTTACACATAGGCACACACACACACACACACACACAGGCGATTAACACGCCCACTACACATCAGTCACAAGATGTGATGTAAGTTCACATGATTGATTTGCATTTGGCCTGTGTGAGACCAACCATTTTCAAATGCGGAATAGTCACCAATCTTCTTCAATGATTCATCGAAATTGCGCACGTAATCGGCTATAGGCTACTTCACATGGCACAGCAGCATATTTCATAACTTTATCTCTCACCCATCATCACTCATCGCCACATCATCGTCGTTCCCTAAATTGTCGCCGCCATCATGGAAAAATATGACAGATTTTCATGTTGAGCAGTATGGTGCGTTCCAGGGTACATCAATATGCAAAAAATATAACCGATGAAGGGTCGTTCGTGTCAGACAGTATACTACCAGCTGAATTCTACTTATCACTATGACTACGCAGGATGGCGATGGATGCATCACTGCCCATTCGATCCAAAATTGAATTAATTTTTGAAATGCCCACCCCTTCGTGTACAATGATGTGTGATGCATGGCACAAATTGTATCTCGAACAGACTGAGTGCATCGCATACGCATTCACACACACACACACACACACACAGTTCACCACAGATACACGTGACAGTGAACTGCACCCGATGAACGAATTAATTCGGACATAAATCACAAATTTTCATTGATGCGGATTTCAATCTGTATCTATTGAGCTGCAAGGAAGGAGGTCGCATAATTTAATCAGAATATTTATCAATGTATCAATCAAAATGTTCCCTACGACAATAGGTATCACATAAATACTCTCACATACATACATAAGAGGGTCCTGAAAGGCAATCAACCGATTCTGAATGGTTTCACTTTGTATCTTCAGAATGAAAGATAAAAATTGATTCACGGAAAAGGTAGAAATCAATATTTTGTAATGCTGTAGCTGCAGTTTCAAAGTGTGGAAGTTTGCATAATGGCCCACGCTAATGGGGTTAAAAGCCTTATGTTGCAACACAGAACACATAGTATCATGGAATGGGAAAAAAGGAGATGTCGATTGGCATGTATCTTGAATGCCTGCGGATTGTAGTGGTTCGGGAATACAAAACTTGGCAAAGCATTCAACATTCGTGTTGTACGATTTAAGAAGGAATTATAAACTTAACAGTACGCCCAAAGATAGGCTTAAGGGTAAACGGATTGCATAATCAAGAAAGACTGCATCCGCGAATCAGATTCGAGTCAACACGGCTGCCCTTCGCAATAAAGAGACCAGAAACAACTACGGTCAAGCGATTGGACTCGCCCTAAATGCACGAAGAGTAAGTTCTGTGGCTGAGGGTAATCTGATCGCCGATCTCAAAGGCATCTTAGAGCGATGAGAAGAGCACTTTCATTAGTTGCTGAATGGCCAACTAACTGAGGAATTGGAGGCTCCACCAATGACCGAAGACCATACTATGCTGCCGTTACAAAGCATAGACGTAGTTAGCAGAGCGATAAATCGGCTTACAAATAATAAGGCCACGTGATCAGATGGTATCACAGCGGAACTGATAAAAATAGGAGGCCCCACAATACACCAGACAATTCATGAAAAAATAGTGCAAGTATGGGAAGAAGAAGCGATGCCAGAAGACTGGCGAAGAGGCATTCTGTGTCCCATACATAAGAAGGGAGATATCACAACATGAATAAAGTTGTTGAGTACCCCGTTAAGATTTTCTCCGCTATCATTCAAGACAGGATAGCCCCATACGCTAAAGTCATCATTGGTCCATACCAGTGTGGCAAATCAACAACTGATCAGATTTACACCCTTAGGCAGATGATGGAATAATGTCTAGAGTTCAAAACTCACTAGCCCATATTTTTATAGACTTTAAAGCAGCCTTTGATAGCATAGCCAGAGTAGAACTTTATAAAGCCATGACAAGACTATAAAGGTTGACCATGACCAATGTTATAAGCCAAGTAAAAATATCCGGATCACCGGATCACACATTCAACATTTATAACGGGCTCCGAAAAGGGGATGGACTGGCCTGCGTCCTCTTTAACATGGCGTTGGAGAAAGTGATCCGAGACTCTGACGTAACGGCGAGAGGAACAATCCTCTATAGGTCCATTCAGATACTGGCTTGCGCAGACGATATTGACATCGTTGGTAGAAACCCAAGAGATTTTCAGGAAGCTTTCATCCAGATCGAGTAGGCGGCACGAAATCTGGGGCTGCACATAAATGAGAGCAAAACAAAGTACATGGTGACCACGTCTGCGAGTAGAAGATCCAACATTGGTCCATCAATTCAAATAATGGAGCGCGAATTTGAAGTAGTGTATACTATCTCGGGTCAACTTTAGCAGCCGGTAATAGCACTTTACAACCAGAAATACGCGCACGGTTGCTTAAAGCCAACAAAGCCTACTCTTCAAACTCTTCAAATCTAGGAACTTGACCATAACATCCAAGCTGCTGCTGCTGACCTCTTAGAATTGTTGGCCCCGTGTGTGAGGTAGGACGATTCCGGAGATCCTATAATGATGAGATCTACGAGCGTTACCGCGATAACGACATCGTGAAGAGAATTAAGCTCGGTAGGCTCAGATGGTCAGATTACAAAAAGTTATGTCCATCAGTGATACACATGTGTTAAAAATTTTAAGAAAATCGAGCTAAATTTTAAAAAATGTATATGGGCACCCCTTGGCCCTCAGGGCCCGTTCACTCCAAAAACTTTAAAAAAAATTTGGTCCATCGGAGATACAGAGGCGTATAAAATTTGAAGAAAATCGGGTTAATTTCTTTGAAAAATTTTTATGGGGCCCCTCGACCCCGGCCACCAAAATTTTTGCAAAAAGTGTTGTCCATCGGAGATACACACGTATATAAAATTTAAAAAAATTCGGGTTAATTTTTTTAACAAAAAAGTTTGGGCCCAATGATCCTGGGGCCCAGGGTCTCCAAAAATTTAACAAAAAGTGTTTTTCATCGGAGATACATACGTATATAAAATTTGAAGAAAATCGGGTTAATTTTTTTTTTAAATGTTGGGGCCCCACAACCCCGGGGCTCGGGGTCTCCAAAATTTTTACAAAAAGTGTTGCCTATTGGAAATACACGCGTATATAAAATTTGAAGAAAATCGGGTATTTTTTAATTTTATGGGGCCTCACGAACCCGGGTCCAGGGTCTCAAAAATTTTTACAAAAAGTGTTGCCTATCGGAGAGACAAGCGTATATAAAATTTAAAGAAAATCGGGTTATTTTTTAAAAAAAAAATGTTTGTGGTCCCACGAACCCGGGGCCCGGGGTCTTCAAAATTTTTACAAAAAGTGTTGTCTATCAGAGATACACATCTGTATAAAATTTGAAGAAAATCGAGTAAATTTTGTAAAATATTTGTATGGGAGCCCCCCTCAAATTTGAATAGAAAGTGTTGTCTCCGGAAAGACACATGTGTGCAATTTCAATAAAATCGGGCTTTGGGAAGAGTGTTAAAAATTGATCGCAAGATTCCACGACAGACGACCGACCGACCCACGGGCTAGTGAAGTTATTATAGAGAATTTAAAAAGAGCAAGCTATCCTGGTTAGTTAATAAGCAAAATTGTTGCATATGCAGTGGGACAAATCCACAAGAGACCCTACAGACTCCATTACATTCAGAAAAATGCACCGTTGAGTGCGGTTTACACGCTGGAGGCATTATCGGGCATTATTTCTTCAAAAATTATGCTGGAGTTCGCATTAATGTCAATGAAGATCGTTACCGCCACTATGAGCAGTGATTTTTTGTTTGAAAGTATGAATGACATCCGGACGAGATGTAGTTTGAACAGGATGGCGCTAGGTGCCTTATTGAAATGACACATTTCGATTATTTCCTGTGGTTGAATTCGCTGTTTTATGCTGACGCCTTGGGATATAATATTAATGTTCGTGTTATTTGTGACGTGTGCTCGAAAAAGTGGCCGAAAATTGGACGTCTAGACTGCGCTTCGTCAATGCCCATATGCCCGAAATCATTTTCGGATGTTAATGCGAATGTTTTAATATTTGGATGGTTAAAACAGTTTGATTGAAATTACATTTTTTTTACAATTTCAAGTTCTATTGGGCTTAGAAACAAACTCCCGATATCTGTGTATATGAACCAGGTTTATACTCTTATACATATGAGTATATATGCGTTAGCATGAACATATCATCACAATGTGAAAGGATTTAATACAAATAAAAGACAATAAAATAGAATCAACAAAACGATCCAAAAAAAAAAGTGTCGTTTTTTTGCGGTAAAATTCGCTAAGACACCGCACCGCGGCCCATCCCAAATTAATCCATGCTATGTAAAGACCTTCTTAAGGTTTTTTTCAAGTCCGAGCCCCTTTCGCTTCTGACAGTTAACGATCAGAATAATGGCAGATGACGAAAAGGATGCGCATTATTCCTTGGAATTATTCTGTGGTGGTTTTTTTTTATGTCTCATACTGGGCTTACCTTCGGCACGCCTTTAACATTTAAACTTGGATAAGTGCTTTGGAACTGCGAACTCTCTGTTTTTTATTTATAGTTTTGGTTGCTTTCAATCTTTATCTGCTGCTGTAGTCGATGAAGACGATGCGTAACACTACGAGGAGTATCATGGAAAGCACCAGGCACCTCTCATTCGGGGCAATTACGAATTCATCGAAAAACAGAATCCTGAATTACGCTTATAATGTCGACTCGGCGTCGTTCGATTGTCCGTCAGCGTCAGCCAGAGCAGCATAGTTTTTTGCTCCTCGATCGTTTTTGTTTATCTTTCTGCACAGTCATTGCATTAAGCTGTCAAGGGATTGGATCAAATGATCGGTTTTTGTGGCGAGAAAACTGAGAAGAAATAAAGAATAAGTAGAAGGAAGAGGCACCGGTATGGCAGTACGATTTCAGATGTTATGGTACAATAGCACAAGACCACAGTTGCAGTAACAGTAATTGCGGCATCAAATGGTCAAAAGCAGACAGGAGTGAGAAGACTCGATTTAATGATCATTCTTCATTGCTTTGTTGGATTTTGGATATAGAGCATGGAGGTATTGTGAAGATTGTTGTTTTGTAATCTGCAATAAATTTTGTAATTTTCTTTTATCTGATCGGTTTTATAAATACACTCCCTCTATCTCTTACTTCACTCACTTGTTCAAGTTTTGCTAGACCTTAAGGATGGTCGCTCAACTTCTATAACAATAACAAAAAAATCACCATTTGAATTTATAGAATTCTAGGGCACTTTTAGGCGTCGTTGGAGTAAAGTTAATCAGTTAGTAGAAACAAATGACTGACATGAAAATTTCTATATTCCTTTCTTACATTACGTATTTACTATAATATTAAGGAAGGTTTCCTGCTTGTCAATGATTTATCGTTCGACTGGAATCCACAAGGAATCCGCCGAGCTGGCCGTCCTAGCAAGACATGGAAAAGGACAATAGAAGTGGAAGCAAGATCTTAGGGGATAGAGTGGGGTCTCTTGAAACCTCAGGCGAAAAATCGAGGTCGTTGGCGGGCGTTTGTAGAAGCCCTATGCTCCCCCGCGGAGTAAAGAAAAGAAAGAGAAGACTGTTTTATCGCTACTTCCACTAGCTGAGACCAAGAGAAATAGCAAGCCCAAATAGACAGACCTCTCCTGTTTCCCAGTTTTCATTTCTCTATATATTTTGTGGGCGCCGTGGCTCAGTGGAAATGAGCATGGATACTGAGCAGGGGGTTCGTGGTTCGAATCCCAGCAACACCAAAAGTATTTTTCACCTCTCGCGAATGGGTGACAAACGTTCTGAGAGTAATAACTTGTCACGGAAAGTTTCTCAATTCGCCGTTCGTATCCGGCCTTAAATTGTAGGTCCATTTGTGTGCAAAAATTTACATGCTTAACACTATTGGTTGCGAGAAGCTAGGTCTTGGACCGCAATGGTCTGTCGCGCCGCATATTATTATTATTATATATTAACTTCAAGTGTCAAGTTGTCGGTGGTGGAATCTTGTGATCAATTTTAAACCCACTTCGTAAAGCCCAATTTTATTCAAATTATGTATATTAAGTGTATCTCCGGTGACAACCCTCTGGTAAGATTTGGAAGTGATTGGACCTAGGGGTCGGTGGGCTTCCAAACAAGTTGTTTTTTTAAATTGACCCAAGTATTTAACCCCCAAATCTTATCACTTATTCGATTTATCCTAACAATTATTTTATTATAGAAGGAAAATTTGAACCTTCTTCGTAAATGGTAACTACCATTAGCCAAAATTTTGAGAATATTCCTCTTATAAATTTTCTTTCTGATAAAGAGAATTCATAACATTCTCTTTTAATATTCTTTTTCCAGTGATATCTATATGTTTATGGTATGTTCCATCTTCCATCCTCCGACCCAACATTTTTACAAATCATGAATTAATCCCATTTCCCATACCCATCAACATTTCCCAATGCTGAACACTTTTCTAAAATACCGAATAACGAAGAGATATTTGTTTTGGTTTTATAATTTAAGAGAGAGAGAATAACAAATTTCTCTCAATGTTTTATTGTTCCATCGTTTACTCTTTAGAGAATCATAAAAGACACAATATAGAACACACAACGCACAAGCAGTGTCAAGGGCCTGCTTCTTTTTATTCCCACGAGCAATTCCCTCTTTACCATTTTAAAATCTAAAATTTCTTATCATTTTCCCACAAGACGAATCAAAAAATAGATTTTTATTTACAAAAAAAAAAAAAGTGGGTAAGTGTACAGAGCTCCAAAACTCACTTCCATCTATCTATAGACTTTAAAGCAGCCAAAGCAGAACTTTATAAAGCCGAAAGAGAATTAATCCAAATAAACTGACACGACTATGTAGGTTGACCATGAAAAATGTTATAATTTATAAGCCAGGTAAATATATCTGATTCACTATCAAGCATATTCCACACTTCCGACAAGCGGATGAACTGTCATGCACCCTCTTAAGCCCGTCGTTGGAAAAAGTGATCCGTAAATCTGATGTAAGGTTTAGAGAAATAAACCTCTATGACTCCATACAAATGCTGACTTACGCAGACGACATTGACATTATTTTTGAAAACCCAAGGGCTGTGCAAGAAGCTTTAATCCAGAACAAGCTGGTGGGCTGAAGTGCGAAATGTCCAAATAATTTCTAAAACGATTAGAAAGAAGGAGACTAAATCAGTCTTTATTAATAGCATATAGACCACAAACCATAGTGTAGCTCGTGCTAGTTTTGCTGGAATAACGGAAGTCGCTCTAAAATAGAATAGAAGAGAGTGCTTTTCTTAAAAAAGAGGGTGGGCCTCCAAAACCAGTAGCCTCTAATGTTGTACCAATTGCAGAAGTTATGGTTATTAACACTCATTAATGAGTCTAGATTAAGACTAAAGCCTGATGGCAGAGAAGAAGAGAAGAAGTTTATAGACTATCATGGTACTGTATCGGCATGGTTCGGTCCTTCGATCGGTGGTGTAATCTAGCGATCAATTTTTAACCCACTTCCCAAAGTCCAATTTTATTGACGCCTCAGAAGAACACGCCATACTGTGTATAAACTGTGTGCGCTGTCTGCAGTGCTGCTTTCCCTGATACGATTTGGTGGTAATTATAAAATATCGGGCCCCGGGGTCGTCGGGCACCTATACAAATTTTCTAATAAAAAAAAGTACCCGATTTTCTTTAAATTTTATACGCATGTGTATCTCCGATTGACAAAGCTTTTTGTAAAATATTTGTAAATGATCGAGCCCCGGCACCACCCATACAAATTTTATAAAAAAAAATTACCCATTTTTCTTCAAATTTTACATGCATGTGTAATTCCAATGGACACTACTTTTTGTAAAAATTTGGAAGTGATCGAGCCCCGGGTTCGGAAGGACCCATACAAAATTTTAAAAAATCTTCAAATTTTAACACTAATTGCAAATTTTTTTTTTGAGTGATAGGGATAGGGGCTTCTTAACAATTTTTAAAAAATATTTACCCATTTTATTCAAAGTTTGCACATTGTGTATCCACCGATTAGATAATTTACACGAAAAATTTTAATTTTTAGGGCTTTTTTTTAAATTTACTTGTTTGCTATTGCTGTAGCTGTCAAGTATTGTTATGCGCAGTTGATATAGAAAATCGAGCGCGGGAAAATATTACTTTGTAATTCTGTGTATCGTGGGATAGGTTAATAGGTAATTAATGCATGAATAGTTGCATGTACTCCACGTGTTTAATTTTAAATCCTATTTTATACTCTTTAGTTCGTTTTAAAAACATGGTATATTAAAAATTTTATTTTTATTAAAATAATTATTTATTTTTTTATATAAATTTATTTATCCACCTAAAAGAAGAACAATAAACAAAATATTTCATTATATTTCCTCTCATCCTTTTTAACATTAAATTCTTTTAATTGAAATGAAATAAAAGAAATCCCACGAGTCGTTAACACTGGCATGCGTTCTATGCCTATGGTAAACGAGTAGGTTTGTTTATTGGCTTGCGAGTTGCGACTTTGTGCTGACGTTGAGTAGAGACTTGCACTGAGTCACAAACATCGAGTCGAATTTAAGAAGTCAGTCAGTGACAGTTCGTGAGTGGAAGTGGTTGTGTTTGCGCGTCTTAAGCTTAATGGAGGTTTTGTGATGTAAAATTGATGTTATTACTGTGTTATAATAATTGTACACATCATCGAGATTACGATAAGTCCACCAAAAAGGATTCGTACGTGTTGCCTTTGTAAACATCACATCGAAATCCGAATTCGGTGTTTTCTTCGAATGTAATTTATATCGATTGTTGGCCAACAATTGATAAACAATTACAGTTTATTGTTGTGGTGCTCCGAGGATTCGATTTACATTGCCACCGGTTGGTATTTTGGTAAATTAATGCCATTTTGTCATAATCGCGTTGCATAGTTTCTTAAAAGCAAAACAAATCGCTTTCGTTGGCAGAACGGCAGGAAGGAAGTGCGAAAGGAAATTTCGGTTAATTAAAAGTGAAAAGTGAATACTGCCAAGTAAAATGAATGAAAATATTCTACATCTTATTTAGAAGATAAAACGTTAAATTGCATTGCTCGCTGCTGGGTACTTTGTCGGAATACAAAGACCTCCTCCTTACAACACGGGGTTATTACCAATTATTTCCATACTTTCGATATACTACTGAGGTAAACAACAATACCTTACCATACCCCCTATACCCTTTTCCGTTTGCCTGTTCAATCAGATTAGCAGTATTATGCATCGGCAGAAGTTGTAAAATACAAACTGTTTCGCACGCATAGGGAAAGGTACACCAACACATAAAGATACGAGTATTATACAAGGATTACATTACAAGAGCAACGCGCAGGCAGGAATATAGGAAAACGTGGAGGACAAACGTCGAAGCCAATAAATCACTCGTGCGCTGTTACAATAGGCACTGGCACAGGCGAGGAAGGACGAGAACGAGGACCTACCATTGCAATGGCGGGAAATATTGTTAAATGGTGGAAGCACAAGATTCTTGGTGGATATAAACAGTTTTCAGGTACGTTACAATTGGCACCTAAATTATGTATTTTCCGTTTGTTGTTCTTGATTACTTCTTCTATTTACGGAGAAGTGATACGGTTGGAGTGATAATTGTGAACAGTTTTCCAAGAAATATCAGAGAATACCACCTACCTACATACGGGTATTCTGGTACCTACCTGTAATCTGATAATCCTTGAAGTCCATTAGTTCAATTGGCTATCTGATGCTGTATCGCTTTAATGCTGATGCTGATGAAATGTTGTTTTCCCATTAAATGTGAACACTTCTGCTGTCTCTCCATTCCGTGATGCTGCCAAAATACACTCAACTTCACTTGCTCTTGGTCATCTTTTGAACTCGTTTTTTCATTTGTAATCTAAATACAGTAGTCCCTCGATAATGTGACCTAATTAAAACAATGGGTTTACGGATTTTAGAGCGATTCACATTACTGGAATTTTTTTTTTAGTTCTTATAAACTGGTTGAAACAACTTTCGTATCCATTTATAACAACAGAAAATAATTTATTAAATCATAGCTTCAACAATTATTAAGTTCAGAAAAAAAAATACTACATAGTAACTACGAGTACACTTAATTTCAAAAAGTAAAACAAAAACATTTGTAGCGGCTTAGTACCAATTCTTGGTAAAATAATTTGTTTTTTTGGACTGTCGAATAGCTTGACTTGATCTTTCTATTGCTACTGCACCTTTTCTTTCTTTCCTTTACTCCGCGGCGGAGCATAAGGCTTCTACAAACGCCCGCCAACGAACTCGATTTATCGCCTGAGGTTTCAAGAGACGCTACTCTGTCCTCTGGGATCTTGCTTTCTCTTCTATTGTTTTTTTCCATGTCTTGCTAGGACGGATATCTCGGCGGCTTACTTGTGGATTCCAGTCAAGCGCTAGTTTCGTAATATCGTCCGCTGGCTTTCTCAAAGTGTAGCCAATCCAGCAGCCCCATTTTCGTCGTCTGATGGTGATCACGACACGATTGCTCTCTGCTGCGGTAATCTCCACAAGTCTTGATTGGGGATAATGTCCGGCCATCTTATTCTCAGTATTCGCCTTAAGCACTTGTTGACGAAGAGAGTCGCAATTGACTCTGTGACTTTCCACGTTTCGCAGACATACAAGAGTGCTGGGAGAACGTTAGATGTGAAGATCGTTAGCTTTAGATTCCGGGAGATTTGTTAGGAGTTCCAGATATTATTTAGCATACTATAGGAGTTACACGAGAGCACACTTCCGAGTCAGCCCCATCATTTTTTGACATCCAGCTGCCCAAGTAACAAAACCTATCGACTTCCCCTATCTGGTGTCCGTCAATCGAGAGATCACATGATCTATTAGCGTTAACACGAATAGTTTTGTTTTTGACATTTTAATTTTTAAACTCATGTTGTTAGCGTGGAATTCTAGTGAGTTTAATTTTCGCTCCATGTCACGTAGCGATTGTGCTAGGAGACAGATATAATCGGCATAGTCCAGGTCTTCTAGGCGGTGAAAAAAATTCCATGTCAACAACACGAAAAAGGAAAAGTATCTGCCAAAATTAGCTCAGGAATTTGTATGTCATTTGCTGTTATTAATAATTATACATAGAACTGATAATAATTTACACTCTAAATTTTTCAAAGGCTGGCAGTTTTGCGTTGGTCTCAGCTGGTTCTGAACCCGATGGAGAACGGGTTACTATTTTTATTATCATTACCCAGTCGATGACAATTGTGAAAAGCAATGGTGAGAGAGTTCAACCTTGCTTGACTCCCGAGTAGATGACCGTTATGAATGACGTGGCATGTTGAGTCGCGGTACAGCTCCTTTATGATGTTGATGAGTTTTTCCGGAACACCATAGCTAGACACAATCTGCCACATAATGTTTCGGCCCACGCTATCAAAAGCGCGTTTAAAATCTACAAACCATGTACAGAGGAGAGCGATACTCAACTAAGTGTTCAATGATTATATTAATATGATCAGTACAAGAACGGCTTGGACGAAATCCTGCTTCTTAAAATTGGCTCTAACGCATTTCGTAAGCGCCTAGCTATTATAGAGGAGATCACTTTGTTTATTGTGTTTAGCAGGGTAATTCCTCTCCAGTTTTCGCAATTGGTCAAATCACTTTGCTTGGGTAGTTTGACTATTAAGCCTTCTTTTAACGACGATGGAATGGTTTCAGATTCCCAGATACCTTGATATATCGCGTAGTTAACTCGACGTCAGCCTGAAGGAGTTCTGCGTAGATGTTATCATTGCCTGCTGCTTTATCTGATTGCAGTGAACGAATTGTTGTCCTTATATCATCCCAACGAAGGAGTAGCGACACTGATGTTAAGTATCCTATTAGGGTGCATATGTGAATTGATGGTTGTGACGTGCTTGGCGAAGTACAATTCAAGACATTCTTAAAATATTCTGTCCAGCATGTTCCTCCATAAGGATCAAGGAGCCGTCTATTGCCTTAACAGGGTAATTGATGTGGTGTTTCTTGTTGGCGAGCTTACGAGCGAGTTGGTAGACTATGCTGTTTTCTCTACGATCAGCGATGTCCTTTAGCTATGGTCATTTGTCGTTCCTAGCTGAACGGCCAACTTTCCGGTCCAGATCCCTATACTTTCGCGCTAATACGCTTCGCTCGGCAACCGAGGCCGCGTTTAACTCTGCTCCCAATTCAATTTCTTTTAATTAATCCCAAAATCAGTTAATCATCATGGTCCGGTAGAGATCTCCATTGCTATGTATCGAGAAGAAGTTTAGCCCAACAACTGATCTCTCCACTCATCGACATGAAATTTGGATCGTTTTCGCATACGTTTATTACCGAATCACTGAAGTTAAGTTGCAGCTGGTGGTCATTCAACTTCAGTTATTAGTTTAAAGCGATCTCTTAAAAAAATGCAGGCTAAATTCCTTGCGCAAAATTTTCCACAAACTGATCACAGAGATCCTGAGATCGTTTAGAAATCATCAAATTTGGAACCTAACTTACTCTCACGGTTGTAGTCGCATTATTCTCCATACCTCTAGCGTTTCTTGGTGTTGTATTGACACGTAAACATTAAAGGACATATAATGTTAATTTAAAATTTTCAATCACACGTCCAATTGTTTCTTTATCTGGACGGACGAATACGTCGAGTTAGCGCATGCAAATTTGTCGCAATCGCACGCGAAATTTAGATAATTTGCCAACGTTCTTTGGGTATGCAATTTTCCACGATTAAGTGGCAAATATAGACGAGTTTTAATATCAAACCTCAATTAGCTAACTTTACACATAGCCGAGAAAGCCTATTGCTAAAGTGGGGCGTCTCAATTGAAAAACAATTTACATTTTTGTCCGTGGCTTAGTTCTTTTATAAATTCATTCGCTTACGTCCTGTAAACTTTGGATCAGTGTATAGTTTTTTGATCGGAGCCCGGTTGTACCTACAGTCAAAAATATGTTGTATATTTTTTGAGATTTACTCTTCTATTACTCACTGCTAGGATAGTGATATACTCGTTAGTTGTAGTACTTTTGTGGGCTTTCAAATTGGATTATTGGGATTCAGCAATGTAGGGTTAACATTATGATACCCGTCCTTTTTTCAACCTGTTCTTCAACTGTTGTGCTTCAACTGATGTACTTTTACTTCTGTACTTTAAATCCTGTTCCCGAAAAAATTTCAACCGAATCCCTCTGTCCGTCCTTCTGCCAACTCTGCCAATCAAAGAACGCAGAAAAAAAAGTAAAACAAACAGAATACCAAAAAGACCATTCTTCAAACCTTTTGGAATAATATTCCTAATGGAATCCGCTCTCGCGTAGGTTTCTTTATGATATTCATATATATTCTCTTCACTCGCATCTACCGATACAAACCAACCTCCCTATCAACTTCCATAACAACCAAGCTATCTCAAATCCATTACACAGTCCTTTTTTTGTTCTTCTCATCTGTCGGGACGATTCGACTCAATTCAAGGCAATTAAATGCGCACCAAACACACCGCACAACAAAACGAAGAATCCCTATTTCTTCCGCTCGTTTTTGACCAACAAGAACAGGAGAAAAAATAGAATAATCAAAGGAAAACATCAAACAAGCAAGGCCGGGACGGGGTGGGATGTTTCCGTACCCTCAAAAAGTTATTTCGTTTGATCTAAAAGGCGGATGAGTCCGTCACCAGGAGAAGGGGAAGAAAAAACTGCAACAGAAATGAACCCTCTTTTCGTTTGAAAAAAAGAAAGAAAGAAAAAACACAAAAACAACGAAACTAAACCTAAACTATGCGCTCATCCATCCATCCATCCAACCAACCAACTAACCAACCATCCATCAATGTTGATCTTTCAAAGATCTTGAGTAGATGTGCGGTGACGCACTGTGATGGCGATTCTGATGCGTGCAGATGCAAGAAGAGCTCCTGTTGGTCTCTCCTCTTCTCTGAATCCGAACCTTTGTTATTCCTGTTGCTGCTGTTGTTGTTGTGGTTGTTGCTGTTGTTGTTGTTATTGGTGTTATTATTGTTTTTGTTTAGTGTCCCTTCGTGGTATTCCGCGTCTCTTCTTCACCATCATGTCCTGCAATATTTTCTACCGATCTCCTCCGGACTTTTGATCGAATTCACTATTCACTGCATATCCCGTTCGTTTGGCTGATTGAGGTGCGACGCCGCGCCGGTATAAGACCCACTTTCCTGTTGAACCTCAATTGAAAACGTACATGAAAAGGTACAACAACAAATACAATACAAAGAAGCTATTGTCGGCAGTATTCGATTCCAGTAAATATTGCACAGACGGCAATCGGTGTAGCTGGCGAGGCGAGAATGAAGCGCCTCTTTTCGCTCAAGGTGTGGCACTAAGTTTGTCCAAATTATAAGAAAAATTAAAGGATTTATTGGGTTTTAATTTCAAAAATTAGTTCAAGCTTTACTCCAAGCATTTGTCCCAAACAAAAACAACGAACTAAGTCCTGAGGAGGGATTCGGCAATCGTGAGTTGTACTCATCATTCGTAGAGTGGGACGAAACCCTGCTTGCCTAGATTTAGCCATTAAGCATTATCTTGAACTACTCCCATTTAGCGGTCCTCTCTTCGAGAGTAAATCATGCATCCCCAGAACGAGCTGGGCCTTCAACCACAGTTGTCCTCAGACCGGTCGGCCTTATTTTCTGTGGGCATTGTCGTCGTTCTGTTGATCGCTCTTTCTTGTCCCACCAAACCTTTGCATTACAAATTGAATGACAAAGTTATTATACCCAATGTGTATTGGCCGGTGTAGGGTACAACATGATAATAATAAGAGAACACTCTGATCGGTCGTTCCTGTTGGCGGAGCAAACGGGAAGATGATAATAGTCGTTTGGCTGGTAGATATATGTATAGCAATATATCCGTATTTCAAGCAACCACCGGCTGCTGTCCGGCAGATGAAAAAAAAGCGGTCGGCCGACTCTTTTCAAGTATCTCTGTACTCGCAGCAGATTCGTTTCATTTTGTTGTTGCGCGGCATCCGTCGCTTCGTTCGCGGTAAAGGTGACTGAAATAAAGGAGCATCCGCCTTGCGTGCCTGCACTAACCTGTATGCCATCATCTCTGTTAGTGTTGTGTTGTTGTACTGTTGGTGGTTATCTGCAGCGGCAGGAAGATACGCAGCACAAAGACAATAATTTCGAACCTTTTTTTATCTCATCCTGCGATGTTCTTGCGTGGCGGCTGGCGGGTCTTCATTGCAGCAGCAGCAGCATCAGTGAATCTTCCGTGTCTTTAGTTTTCGAGTTTCGTTGAATCTTTGCCGCAAAAAAAAAAACAACCGAAAAACGCAGAAGCTACAAGCTAACAGCTAGTGCTCAAAAGCCAGCCAAAGAAACACTGCCATGATAGATAGATAGAGAGAGAGAGAGAGACAAAAACAAAGACAGAGATAAAAAGGTCCACCACTTCCACTCTACCTACCACTAGGCAGGCAACTTGTATTTCTGTTGTGCAAGCCGCCAGAGAGACAGCTAAAGATCGACGAGTGCTGTGCCAGTCGGTAAAAAAGCCTCCACTCAAAGACCTTGTGTCGGTATCACCGTTCACCGCTTATAGCGGCTGCGCAACTGCGCATGCCGTGCTCTGTCGCATGCTCAGCGGTGGTATAGGTAGACCCTGTTTAGTTTCCTTTAATGTTGTGCTGGAGTTGTTGGAAGTTGGAAGAACTGCCGAAGCCGAACCATTGCGATTGAAGTCGATTTTGAGTTTTTCTTTCTTTTTTTTTTACTTTTTATCAACCGACCGATCGTTTGCTTGTTTGCCGTTTGTTGTTGTTGTTGGTTGTTCTTTTGTGTTTGTTTGCTGCATACATATTCGGCGGTTCACTATATTTCGTTGATTCGGTTTGTTGTCTACCTACCTTCCTACTTACCTACCTGGTATCTCAACTCACACTTCATACAGAGTATGCTGTTTATGTTCGTATCTTTAATGCTTACCTTCTCAGTTAGAGATATTCAAACCTTTGGTGTTCTTTTTAAAAATTTCCACCAGATCAAGAAGTATAGTTTAGGAATCGTCATATTATTGTTGACACTTGTTGTCATCTTGGAACCTTTGGGCGAATATGAAACATTCCCATGTACCTATGTATTTAATTTTTGCCGAAATATCAGGTATTTTGGTATCTACTGTGAGGGAACGGCGGGCGCCTCATATCACATTGTCTGACTTTCATTTAGCAAAATCTTAAACGCTATATACCTAGGTCTGGCAACTATGTTGTCCATCTATAAACATAAATGCTGCAAGCAATAGGTATCCAGTCTTTATTATGTAGCTACTAAATTACGGTGCTGTGACTGATTCCTACCAGACAATTACCTATACCTGAGTGCAGATTATGTTTCTTTGTTAATAGGCGTTCCTTACGCACTTTTTTTCATTCGCGTCACAGTTCTTTTCCCCACAATATGCTTGGTGTATTGTGGTGTATTCATGAAATAATAGTCAAAGTATGGGTGGAAGAAGCGATTCCAGAAGACTGGCGAAGAGCCATCCTGTACATAAGAAAGGAGATATCACAACAATTGCAACAATTATCGTGGTATAACGTTGTTGAGTACTGCGTATAAGATTTTCTCCTCTATCCTTCACGACAGGATAGCCCCCATACGCTAAAGTCATCATTGGCCCATACCAGTGTGGCTTCATCCAAGGCAAATAAACAAATGATCAGTTTTACACCCTTAGCCAGGTGATGGGAAAATGTCTAGAGGTTCAAAACTCACTACACCATCTTTTTATAGAATTTAAAGCCGCCTATGACAGCAAAGACAGAGCATAACTTTATAAAGCCTTGAGAGAATTCGGCATCCCAAATAAACTGACAAGACTATGTACGTTGACCATGGCCAATGTTATAAGCCAAGTAAAAATATCCGGATAACTATCAAGCCCATTCAACATCTACAACGGGCTCCGACAAGGGGCCTGCGCCCTCTTTAACCTGGCGTTGGAGAAAGTGATCCGAGACTCAGACGTAACGGCGAGAGGTTCATTTAGATACTGGCTTACGCAGACGACACCGACATCGTTGGTAGAAACCCAATAGCTGTACAGGAAGCTTTCATCCAGATCAAGCAGGCTGCGGGAGGCAGGATAAATGAGATAAAACAATGTTCATGGTGGCCACGTCTGCGAGTAGAAGATCCAACATTGGTCCCGCAATTAAAATAGTGGAGGGCGATATTTCGAAGTAGTGCAATCCTTTAACTATCTTGGGTCAACCGTAGCAGCCGATAACAGCATGGAACCAGAAATACGCTTACGGTTGCTTAAAGCCAACAAAGCCTACTATAGTTTGTCAAGACTCTTCAAATCTAGGAACTTAAACATAATATCCAAGCTGCTGGCATATAAGACAATGGTCATACCAGTCCTTACATATGGATCCGAGACTTGGGTGCTTAGCAAAAAGCATTCTGACCTGTTGTTGGCCCCGTATTTAAGGAAGGACGATTCCGGAGACGATAAATCTACGAGGGTTACAGCGTTGTCGACATCGTAAAGTGCTCGGTAGGCTCCAGTGGGCAGAACACCCAGCTCGCATGAGCGAAGAGGAAATTCCTGCTCGGAAAGTTCTTTGGGGTAGGATTTATGGAGCACGACAGCGAGGCCAACCAAGCCTACGCGGAAAGGATGGCGTAGACCAGGACGCCCAGAGTTTAGGGATGCCAAACTGGATGACATCGGCTCTAAATCAGGTCCGGTAGAGAGTTCTTTTGCGGGAGTCCCGGACCAGACTCCAGCTGTAAAGCCAAATATGATGATGATATTTGATCTGTCAGAATTTATCGCAGAAATTGGCCTGGTATCATATGATCATCCTGTCGTCACATCACTTCTCAGGCAACATTGACTTGTGTAGCTTTTCTAGCGATCTCAAACTTCTTGAGGACTAGAATTCCCATTTAAAGACACTTCTATGACTCCTGCTTAATGTTTCTCCACATTGAATACCTCAGAATTGATCACACTGTATTATATGCAGCCCCTGGAAAGTTAAAGGTTGAATGAAGATGGGAAGGGCTAGTATGACTCTTCCTACCAGATAATTGATGTGAAAACTAAAGATCGGCCTGGTATAGCAAATGATCTTCAGTTTTCACATCAATTATCTGGTAGGAAGAGTCATACTAGCCCAACATTAAACTTTCCAGGGGCTGCATATAATGTAGATGCTCGATTTTGGAATTATAAAAGTCAGACCATGTTTTTTTTTTCCAACATCCCCTAAAAAAGAACTGCTTTTCCTTTAGATCTTAGTTATCATCTGAAATCAATAAGATTATTGAGGACAATCTTCAATGCGTCGAATGGATGATCTTTTCTGAACCCAAATTGATGCTTCAGTCTATAAACAGCCAAGATTTACTTGTGCATACTAATGACCCCTTCCAATACTTTTCCGCTTTAAAAGGCCTAGGTAAAATTAGTTGGATTAAAAGTATCTCTGTATCTGTCTATCCTTTTGACATAACTTCCTTCATGCGCCTAATCCAAACTCAAGCTGCTTTTCAATCGAAAATTAGTCTTTGATGTATGGTTGTGCGATGGTTGCTTGCTTACTGAACGAGTAGGTAATATCAGTAGAACGTAGGTAATTATTTTAAACGCTCCACTTTGATCAAACGAACGTTTTTTTTTTGTCAGCTCATTTGTTACATACTCGTACTCGACTACGTCTGATATCATCAATTAAGTGATTGGAAAACCATGTCTATGTCAATTGCTGTATTCGTCTGTTTCTCTCCGTTAATCCCAATTCATTTTCATTCATGTATTCATCATCCATCCATTCATTCGGATCAAATAAGTAGAACTTTGGTGATAAGCAAAGCGAACAGCAGAGACAGACGCCGGCCGCCAGGCGATTCGGTCTATGGGCGCTCGTACAGAATGTTGTTTGTGGAGGTTTTCCTCCGTCCTCCCCAACCGTCCTCCTTCTCCTGGTATTCATCCTCCAATTAAACTCGATTACAACCTCGCTCACTATACAGACGGATGTTATGTCAGCATACAGCGTCGCCCCGCATTCCAGTTACATTACACAGTCGATTGCGACTTTTGATGGCAAACAACAACAACGTCCGAATCGGAGCTTTAATTACCTCAGTTGTGCGGTTAATACACAAAGCATAAAAATGTCGCCGACGCCGCGTCGACTGAATTGATGGCACACAAGTAAACAAACGTCCAAGGGGGGAAGGGAAATAAAGAGAGCAATTATCAAAAAGAAAAGAAAACAACAAACAACATACGACAAAAAAAACAGCAATTAAATAAAAACGTTTTTTTATCGCTCTACGGTGGAGTTCGACCCGAGTTGGACTGAATGAATGATAGTATGACACTATGAGACTATTAGCATGAGCGTGCGAGCGGCAGAAACTGATTGTAAAAACGTAAATACCTATATGTATAGATAGACAGACAAGTCCAACAGTTTTGTTGTTCCCACGGTCATGTGCCGTCGCCTTATCACAGTCTGGCCGCCGCCGCTGGAGAGCGACATGTGAATAATGAATGCTCGAGGATCGATCGTGTAACCCCAGAGCCGCAGCTCATCATCCTTGTTCCTTGTGATCCAAACTACGTCACGCCGCGCTAATCTGACGTCACTGCACATACGCGACACGAGAATTATCCAAATGATTGTGCTGATAGATAGACGGCGGCGGAGTCGGGCGATTGCAGTTCTTTCATTCAGAAATCTTCTGAATTACGATATTACGAACAGAAACACTGCGTGTCGTTCGTTTTAATTCACTCTTTTTTTACAATAAAGTTGGTACGATTTCTCGCTAACTTTTGGTACGCCTATAGGACTATTTATGGATGGTTATAGAAGCTTTATAAGACGGTTATAGGATTTGGTTATAGAATGTTTATAGGATGATTACAGGATGATTACAGGCTGTGATTATAGAATAACTATGTGATTATATAGGCGATTATAGGATGATTATAGAATGTTTTTTGAACGTGTATGTATAATGATTATAGCACGTTTTTCGGACGATTAATGGGTGGTTCTAGAAACGTTATAGGATTGGATTATAGAATGGTTATAGGATGATTATAGGTAATTACGGGCTATGATTATAGAACAATTATGTTTATCCTTTTAGAAGAGTGAAAAGTGTGATTTTTTTTTTATCTCCGGTACATTAACTAAATTTTATTTACACGTAAATTATGGGAACCATACAATCCTGAGGCAGTATACCCGGATTTTTCGAAAAATGTTAAGTAAATTTCTTTTGGTTAATAGTACAGCAGCACCCTGGCTGCCAGCTTCAAACCTTTGATGTGTGGCAAAATCGTTATGTGTAAATTTTTGTCCAGCCATTTTGATGTAATAGCAGGCATTACTAGAGCCTTTACCTTTAAGCTGACTTTTTCATCGTGAATTGATTGGATGTTAAAGTTACATACTGCGATAATTGTGGGTGTAGCATGCCCATTTATTTTCTTGACCATTCATTGACTTGAGTGGTATTTGGTCATCGGTACCCGTATTTATCAAGCTAGTTTTTCCGTCACGACACATCATTGAGACCCTTGGTCAATTTGAGCTGTCACTAGCTTGACTTGTTCCTTAACGCATATGTTCATTATGGCCGTGGCAAGTAATACTATCCCTTCGTCAGTATTGGCTGCATTAGCAAATCCCGTCGTTGTTACCTTTGTTTATCACCTCTCGGCCTCGAGATTCGATGGTTTTTGCTTTTTTGGAACTGAAGTAAAGAGTTATTCTGCTTTGTACATATTTTACAATCCTTTCCTCTTTGGACACTCACTTTTCATCATGTTCATCGATCAAGCAATTGAAACACAGCTTTGATATTCGAACCAAATCCTTTCGGCTTTTTACGTTCATGTTCAAAAACTGTTTGCAGCTGGTTAGATGATGAGATTCGCTGCAAAATACGAATCTCGGTCGTAACACTGTCGTTGAATAGTTTTAGGAAACTGTTGATTTTTCACGGTTGAATTCGGGTCTAGCTTTAAATCCTCGGAATCTCCTTTTTGTTGAAATTCCTCTTGACTGTTGATATGATTTCCTGGATTCAGGGTCAAGTTTTAGTAGTACCAACTGAATGACTAGCGGATCACATGAGCTTACATCGACTCCCAAACTATTAGAATTTCATCTGCCTCCTTGATCTGAATATATGCCTCTCGATACGTGTGCTCCAACTTAATGAATTCGTTGTTGGTCACGTAATCCAGATCGTGCTCCGAGTCGTCTAGTGAATTCCTCGATTCCTCGTTCATCGCAGCCAGCTTTGTCCAGCATTCCCTTAGTTGATCCAACTTAGACTGAATTCTTTGTCAGGTTCGGGCTGTCAATTATTCGAAGAAGATTATTTTTGATAAGATTTAGCCTGGTAAATCAAGTCGACGAAGAATTAGAAGTTTTGAGAGAGATTATAATTTTATGAATTTCCAGGGATGAAAATTTTTAAAAGAAAATGCTTTCGGTGTCAAATCAATCTTGAATAATGCTTTTCGAACATTGACATGATCTCGAATGAAAGGTATTGGTTACGTTATGAGTTATATCGGAAAAATAATCATTAAATAAATTGGCTACTTTTGAGAGGCCATGGAAACTAAGTTTTTTTTTGTAAAAAGAGTGGATTTAATCGAGTGACACACAGTGTACATTAAATCGAACATGTCGAAGGGCTTATTCGACTTAATTCGTTGCTTTTTGCATAAAAGCTCGACAAAAAAACAATAATTCGAATCGAATCTGCTGCAAGAACATTAATAACATTAAATGCATTCAATCCCATAATTATTCCAGTCAACATGGATATATTTGGATGCGTTTCCCCCGGGGAAAATTGATACATAAATTATTTCCCAACTGCACTGTGTTCTTTTTAATTTTCCATATAATTATTGCAATTCGCTTGTGCTGCTGCCGATGTTATTATTTGTACGCCCAACACATTGCTCCACTTGCCTGATTATTGTTGTGATCAGAATGCAATCTGTGTAATCAGAGACGAGCGCGAGCAACAATAACAACAACGCTGATCAACAAACAGACAAAAAAAACCCTCTACTACATTAGTAGTAAGCGAAATTATTATACATTTTTGTCATACGCGAGACTCGCTATGTTGTATAAATTATTATGATTTATGCTTAATGTTGTCCGCATTTATGTGCCATGTGTGTGTTATGCCATAGCTTAGCCCAATTTACAACAGTGCGGCATAGAGGAATATTACCCAAGATCACCAACACCACTCCTAGGCATGAACATGGAGTTGTAAATGTGCAGCAGCGCCAATTAATCATTTGGAAAATGTTTTCCTTTTTTATTTTTTGTTGCGTTAGTTTTTGAATGTTGGTATTATACTCGTAAATTATGAAAATGTGCGGGTAAATAAATAACGACAACCATTGAATCGGAGAAATACAAAAGATTTTCTGTGTTTTGTTCTATAACTGTCCAGTAAGTATAGGACTAGCAAATCGTACTTCACATTTCAGTGCGGAATCTAAACCGTCAAACTATAAATTATGCCAGTCAGCAGCATATTATCTGTCATTTTTAATTTGATGTGAAATGTCAATTGGCTGTCGTCTGTCGTGCGGAATGAATAAACTGCTCTGGCGGTAGGTAGTAGATCTATTAATATTTATTACACACCAGTATTGAGTTGATATTTTTGGATGTGTGTCAGACGCCTATCAATAACTAAATATAAGTAACATTTTTGATTGTTTGATAAAAGATCTATTCCTGTACGTGAGAAGTTCGTAAAAGTTAGAGGAAATTAGAGAGTAAGTTCACTGTACGTGAAAAATTCGTTATTGAGAGAGAAAATAAGAAAGACAGATTTGTTTTCCCTTCGTCCTTCATAGGAAAATGGAATTGCTATTTTTGGGACTTCTCTGGGTTCTGCCGTAAGTGTGAATATTTTGACTTTCCTCGGCTAATGCTAATGCAAATCAGGCTGTTGATGATTTGCTTTAGGCGTTCACACAATAGGGAACATAGGATCTTATAGACGATGTGTCAAGGAGACTAATTGGCGCGGTTCAGTCGGTTTCTTATTTTGTGGATGAGGCAAACAATGCTAAGGTTCATCAAGTAAATTTAATAGAGATAAGCTGGTATATGCTGGTATAGCAGAACAGAGAACAGAACAGAGCAAAGAACAAAAAAGGGCAGATCATTGAAAACAAAACAGAACAGAGAACAGAACATAACGGAGAAATGAACAGAGAAACGAACAGAGATAAGAAAAGAACAGAGAACAGAACATAACAGAGGACAGAACATAAAGAAGAAAGAACAGAATAGAACAGAGAAGATAAGAAAACAGAAAACAGAACCGAGAACAAGATAGAAAACAGAACAATGATCCGAAAAGAACAGAGAACAGAACATTGAACAGGAAACAGAACCGAGAAAAAAACAGAAACTAACAATGATCTGAAAAGAACAGAGAACAGAACATAACAGAACTGAAAACAGAACTGAAAACAGAACAGAAAACAGAACAGAACACAGAACAGAAAACAGAACAGAAAACAGAACAGAGAACAGAACAGAACCGAGAACATAACAGATAAGAAAACAGAACAGAGAATAGAACATTGACCATAACCGAACAGAGAACAGAACCAAACAGAGAACAGAATAGAACAAAACAGAAGAGAACAGCATACATTTGAACAGAGAACAGAAAACAAAACAGAGAACAGAATAGAACAAAACAGAAGAGAACAGCACACATTTGAGCAGAGAACAGAAAACAAAACAGAGATTAGATAAGACCATTGAACAGAACAGAACAGGACATGACAGAGAACAGAACAGAACAGAGAACCGTATGGAGAACAGAAAACAGAACAGAGAACATAACAGAACAGACAACAAAATAAAACGGATAAATGAACAGAGAACAGAACAGAGATAAGAAAATAACAGAGAACAGACCAATAATAGAACATTGAACAGAACCGAACAGAGAACAGAACCAAACTGAGAACAGAATAGAACAGAACAGTACAGAATTGAACAAAGAACAGAACAGAGATCAGATTAGGAACAGAACAAAACAGCACATGACAGAGAACAGAACAGCACAGAACAGGGAACTGAACAGAGAACAAAATGGAGAACAGAAAACGGAACAGAGAACTGAACCGAGAACAGAGAAGAACATTGCACAGATCGAAACAGAACAGCACAGAACATAGAACAGAACAGAGAACTGAACAGAGAACAGAAAACAAACAAAATATATAGAACATAGAGCATAGAGCAACAGAAAACATATCAGAGAACAGAAAACATAACAGAAAACACAAAACTGAGAACAGAAAACTGAAAACTGAGAACAGAACACTGAAAACTGAAAAGAAAACAAACCGGAACGGAGTAGAGAACAAAAAAGAACAGAGAATAGAACAAAGAACGGAATAGAGAACGAAACAGAGCACTGTGACCATTTATCTATTCTAATCTATTCTTCTATTCCTAATATTATAAAGAGGTAATGTGATGTTGGTTTGTATGTAGGAGGTAATCTTTTAAACTCCTGGACCGATTTCAAAAATTATTTCACCAATATTTAGAATGGACTTTGAGGCCGCACATAGGCTATATATTTTAATAAAATGGCCTTTCGTGGCCAATTTTGTAACTAAATAACTTAAGTCGACGAAAAATCGGTCGGGCATCATAATGACTGTGTGCTGTGTGTTGCGTTGTGTGTAGGAGGTAATCTTTTAAATTACTGGACCGATTTCAAAAATTATTACACCAATATTTAGAATGGACTTTCAGGGTGAACATAGGCTATATATTATCCCGTTTTAATAATGGGCCTTTCGTGGCGAGCAATTTTGTAACTAATTAACTAAAGTTGACGAAAAAACGGTCGGGCATCATAATGACTGTGTGTTCTGCGCTGCTTTGTATGTACTGTAATCTATATATATAGAAAAAAGCATGTCTGTAGGTTTGTAATATGGCACTACAACTCAAAAACAAGACAGCCGATTGAGCTGGAACTTTCACAGAATATGCGTCTTATCAAAATCTCAGTAAAAAGTTTAAATGGTGGTTTGACACTCAATAGCTCCTTCATCTGACTGTAGGAGTGATTTAATTGTATACCTCTCTAAATGCAAAAAAGTTGCCAGGTATTTAGGTAGGTATTTAAATTCGAAATCAAAAAATAAATAATCCCTCTCGGTTTTATGCAAAAATTAGACCATCGCTTCGATCGGCTCATTATCAATTCTGAATAAGTAAATCCCACCCTGCCTGAGTAATCAATTGATAAGAAGAGCCAAGGTTCCGACCGATATTCCCAGCTAGTAGTAACATATTCAAGCATCAATAATTACGAGATATCGATATCAGATGGAATGTCAAAGATTCCAGATTTCACGTAAGAGATACATTGGGATCGACAAAAAAAAACCAAGTCTCTGCGTTTGTGTGTGGATTCAATGTTTTGCTATGACGAACATTCGGAATGGAATTTCCAACGAATGAATGAATAAAGATTGACATCTTGTCGTTTGATGTTGACGTTCGCTCGCCGCCATCCGAATGCAAATGAATTGAATTCGCTGCGTGTATAGTGCTGTGTTGTTTTTGTTGAGATACACATCCCCTTCATTTTGTTATGCGCTTTGATTTTGTTTGGGAACATTTCGTTATCTCGAACCAGCCCGCTTACTCATTTATTCATTTATTCCACGAAAAACCAAAAAACAAACAACAGAGTCGGCCTGAATGGAAAAAGGATATTCCTGCTTTGTTCTATATTCCATATGGCATATGCGTCCTCATTTGCTCGGAAGGGTATTTTTTTGCCACGCACCATGCTTAATCTCGTCCATTCTGTTTTCAGATACAACTTAAGGAAGAATTTGAGAGGAGTTTAGTTGTAGTTTAACTTTCAGATTAAGCTGTGATTGGAACTTCTGTCCCTAAGCAAAAAAAGTTTCCAACTTTTAGACAGAAGAGATCTCTTGGCAAAAAAAAAACAAAGTTTCCAATCACAGCTTATCGCAGTTTTTGAAGTAAACGAATAAAGGCGAAAAAGATTAAAGATAAACAAGAAATGGGGAATTGGCAGATACACCCTGGACGAGAAACACCACATCATCGTAGAGTTTAAACCTTTGACTTTTCTAGGGAGCAGCACTCTTAGCTATTACTTAAAATCGGTCAGATTGAAGATTACTTTTCTACAATGTGCAGGAGTGCAAGAGTGGATGTGATTTGCATTCTCCTTCTTTTTTTAAGAAGCGACGTCGTCGTTGTTGTTGGTCCTTTTATCCCCTCCCCACCGTTTTTATTGTTGCCCTTTTTTGGTTTGACTCTTATACTCATCTGCTCTTCCGTACTTTACTTTAAAAGCTTTTCATTTCGATATCATCTTATCGTTGGTGTGCTCCGAACAATGAGAAGAAAGGAAAGTGACTAATCCAGCTTCCATCCATTCTTTTTTGAGTTCAATGAATGCAAAGGCGAATTGTGATTCTGATGAAGTGAGTAAATGAATGTGAGATTACAAAGGATGCATTGGAAGACGGTTAAACAGTGTGTTTTATGACGGTGATGATGATGATGATGATGAGAAAAGCGGTGTATTTTTATTTGCAGCGACCCATGCGGATCTATTGCGCTTCCGTACTGACCACAAGCCAATACCATTACCAACAGCTCTCAAGAACTTAATGATATGGACTGGATTCAGCAAATGTCGCACAAACTCCGAAATTCCATTGGTCCCTTCTCTATCTGATCGTTGTTCCGCATTCGTTGAGAAGATGCCACGGGGTATCCTCCGCTTTCCGACACAGTCTGCAGCTTCCATCCTCTTCTATTCTTAATTTCTTTAGGTGTGCTCTTAGTCTGTAATGTCCTGTCAGGATTCCTTCTTTACTTCTACTAAGACCCAATATCAAGCTCTGTATATTCTGCATATATCTTCCCACATTATGCGGAAATTTATGTTTCTTTATTCGAGAGCCTATCCGCGCAGCTTCCTTGCCTTTTATGTCAGATGTAGGATGCTTTCGGCATAACTCTTCCGTAAACTAGTACCCAAAAAAGTGAACTATTCAAATCTCTTTGTTATCTCTTGATAGCGAAGGAGTTGATCTGGTTTCAACAATCAAAGGTATTCGAAAACCTTTTTTAAACATTGATGTTGCCATGATTCAAGCTCCATTCTTCGAATGTTGGTGGTACCTATCACAAACTTCCACAGGGGGTCTTTCAAAAAGTCAAGTTCTTTGTTAGAGATCTTGTCTGTATCCATCTATGTTAATATAAAAGCTGTAAATACTTTGGCTGTTATTTCAGAACAGCTGGGGACCTCTTTATCGACTTGTCCAGCTCTGTTATTTTTTAAAGCCTCTTAAGACCTGGTGCATTTATAGCTTTAGGTGTTATCGTCAGAGATTTCGAAGTCAAGCCAGAATTAGGTTGAACTTTCCTACCCTTCCCATTCTTCTTCTTCTCAATGTCGACTTCGGTGTTTGACAGATCTGCCAGACTCGATGATCTCTCACCAGGTCTAAGTCATTTGCCACACGTGGGAATTGAATTTAAAGCTTGCGATAGACCGGTCTCTATTTTCATTTCAACCAATCTGTGACGCTTCTTTTTCTTTCCCTATCGACTCGTAGAATAAATATTTTATGAATAAGTCTTTCATCCCATACCTTGTCAAATGCTTGGGGATGTCGTTAAATAAGGCCGATCAATAACTTTTTTCCAAAACCGTATTGGTGGAGCAGAATCGTCTGAGTTTTGTTAATAATTGACATTTCGTTTTTAGAGAAGAAGTTTTAATGGAATTGGTAATAGGCTGTTTAGGCGGTAAGAAGAGGATTCATCATCATCATATTTGGCTTTACAAACGAGGTCCGGTCCTGGCCTCCCGCAAAAAGTCTCTCCACCGGTCCCTATTTCGAGCCGATGTCATCCAGTTTGGCATCCCTATCTGGGCGTCCTGGTCTTCGCCATTCTTTCAGCGTATGCTTGGCCTACCTCGCTGTCGTGTTCCATAAATTCTACAGCAAAGGACTTGCCGAGCAGAATCCTCTTCGCTTATGCGAGCTGGGTGTCCTGGCCAACGTAGCCTACCTGCTTGATCTGGATGAAAGCTTCCTGTAAACCTTTTGGGTTTCTACTAACGATGTCAATATCATCTGCACAAGCCATTATCTGAATGGACTTATAGAGGATTATTCCTCTCGCCATTACGTGAGAGTCTCGGATCACTTCCTCCAACACCAGGTTGAAGAGGACGCAGGCCACTCAATCCCGTTGTCGGAGCCCGTTATAGATGTTGATGCTTGGTGGCGGCAGCATAGTATGATCTTCGGTCATTGGTGGAGCCTCCAAATCTTCAGTTAGCTGGCCATTTAGCAACTTATGATAGTGCTCTTTTTATCGCTCCTAGAGACCTTTAAGATCGGCGATCAGATTACCCTCTTTACCTTTGCAGTATGTGCAACGCGGTGTGTATTGCGTCGTACCGCAGACTCTTTGGTAGAACTTCCGCGCCTGGTGTGGTTATTGCTCTCTGTACTGTTCTAGTTCACGGACGAGCTTCTTCTCCCAGGCTGCTTTCGCTCGCCGGTGTACTTTTTTTCATATCTTCTGAGCTTTTTATATTCATCTTCGTGTGTTCGGGTTCTATGAGATTATTGTATTGCCCGGTACGCAACATTCTTACGTTCAGTCGGAGCTAGCTTACAATCGTCATCGAACCAGTCGTTCCGATCTCTACGACCACTGCCTAAGATGGGAACATCAGTACTAATGACAGTATTCTTAAGGCGTGTCCATTTTTCTTCTACGCCCGACATCTCAGCCCCAGGACTTACTCTCCCTTCATTTAGGGCGAAACCTATCGCTTGACCGTAGTTGTTTCTGGTCTCTTCTCTCTTGACTCTTCGCTGTGTTGACTCGAATCTGATTCGCGGATGCAGTCTTTCGTGATGACGTAATCCGCGCCCATACCAACAAGATAGTGGTCCGAGTCGACGTTGGCGCCTCGGTACGTTCGTACCATTATCAGGTTCAGGTTGTGGCGCGGCGGTCTATCAACACGTGGTCTATCTGGTTGCGAGTGGTGGCTTGGGTAACTCCTGATGGAGCCACTCGCGATCAGTTAGATATTTTTACGTGCAACGATTAAATTATAGAATTGTTTCTAACAAAGAAAGGTTAATGTCCAAATACTTTGCATTCCGGCTAGAATTATGCCGTCAGGTCCTTCAGATTTATATGGTTTGAAGCTTTGTGGCGCCTAAAGCAGTTTCTCCTTATTAATCAGATCATTGGAGATGGTTGTATGGGAGTCTGCCCTATCAAGGCTGACATTACTTAATTCATAACGTACAGCTACAGCTTTTTTGTTGTTATTACAAGAGCTTCTTGTATTGCACACTAGTGGATTGAAAATTTTCTTAAAGTAAAAGCTACTTACAACAACGTCAACATAAATTTAATATTTAGTACCAACGATTTTCTCAGTTCGGGCTTTAGATACCAAATTCATTTGCCATATGTCTCTTCTCTTCGATATTATTCCGATTCGTGACTAAAAAGACCTAAATTTCCATCAAAGATATCATTTCCAAATACCGAATTGAAAACCTTCTACCTGGCCGAAGAACTTTTCATGGGTACTTGGTATAATTCTGTATTTGTATTTGCATAAAGTGAATACCCCGAATTTAGAAATCCAAGCCTGAAATCGTTTACAAAAACGTCTCCCCCAACATTTTTGTTTTCCATTGAAAATCTCATTCTATTGTGTTGTATCCTCCTACTCTCTTCCAATATTCAAAATCGAAAAAAAGAATTTTTTGTTCAGTTTGTTCAATGAATTTCCTAGAAAACGCATTTGAATAACATACACATACGCACGTGTGTGTGTGTGTGTGTATGTGCAGTTATTGTGAAAAGAAAAAAAGGGTCTTCGTTGTGCGCTTGTGTTCCCTCGCTATTATAGTCGGGCGGTCTTTGTGTAAATGCTTCTTGTAGTGAGTCGGTCGTCGTCACACTCGTAAAATGCAGCTTCTTTGTTAATTATTCAGATTTTTCTTTTGAATTTTCGTATGATCGGGAAAATCGTAATCATCGTAAATTTTTTTTTTTTTTTTGAATTTCAATATGCAGAGAACAATAATTGATCTGTACCTACTCTGATGGGAAGGAGAAGCCAAATTACGAACACCGGAAAGCAGGGTCTTTCTTTGTTGTGATTTTAAATTTTTATTGTCACATTTTTTATGTGGTAGCCGTGAGTTATGCTATTAAAAATGTAAATTTTCATAATGCAACTTTTATTTTGTGTAATAAATTTTGAAATTTGAATAATACGGCATCAGACGCTTTTCAAAATTCCAATATTCATTGCGTTAAAGTCATAGAAGACATGATTTAAAAAAAAACAAGTGACTCTTTTTCTTTACACAGAAGTGTGTGCATAATATGAATTAGCACCCACCCTAATAGGCTATGGTTCAAGCAAAACGATTATCATACAAAAAAACAACAACCGCAACACTGAACATAAATAAAGGGCCGCGCAAACCACAGCGATTTGGGTGGCGGCTGCCGAAGTCTCATTCCATATAAATATAAATGGGATGAACTATAGAACTCCAAGCCGCCGCCAAAAAATCGCTGTGGTTTGCGCGGGCCTTAACACCGCTGTACGGACGAAAAGATCTTCATTTGCCAGTCAGAAAAGTCTGGTGGGTGTTTATGCTTTGTCTGTTGTATGTGTGCCTTTAGCAATTTAATCATAATTTTGCGCGTAATGGTCAATTGGTAGCGTCACAACAAGCTAATTCCAAGATATTTATGTGGTGGGGTGGGGGCAACAATTCCGTCCACAGCCAGCCAGCCAGTTCAACGGAATGTGTTGTGTGTAGAGTACGATCAGAATCCCCTATTTGGCGCGCATTGCTTTGTGCTAAATGATCACTTGATCGAAAAAGACTACCTCCGCCCGACATAGTGCATAGAGAAGCAGTCGTGCCAGCCTACGCAAAAACATTGAATGCGTGCCTACTTCTGCTGTGCCAATGCACACTTGATCGGGAAATTTATGTTATTGTCGACTTTACCTCTACGCGTAGCAGTAGTTAGGAGAACTTTTGACATGCTGCTGATGGGGTTCCTGCTTTGCTTCAACTTTTTTCAACTCTTGTTTATAAACATCGACAGTGAATTGACTTAAGGATATGAAAAAGAATACCATAATGCCAACACAACAAGATTTCTTTGATTGGACCAGAGCCGCAAATTATGTGCCGACCATGACGAGTGGCCGGACGACTTGCCGGCGTCGTCGCCAAACAGTGGCTGGAATCAAAGTCGAATCCTTGGCTACTGCTAAGTGCTTATTTTTATTTTGCATTAATCCGTCAATTTGCTCCTGCACTCACAGTACAGGATGATCATCACGGTCGCATTTAACTCTACAACCGCTGCATAGTGCAACCATCAGCATCAGCACCGATCGTGTGCGATATTTTCGGTTGCTTCGCGGTTTATATTTACGAGTATATTGCAAGGTATGCATGTATATGCAAGAACTCAGCCAGAAACTCAGCCATTGAGGCACATCGTGGTTTCTAAATTACAGCTTATTGCACCGTGGGGTTGTTGTAAACGCGGCGTCCAGCCGACCAGACGACCAATTGGAAATCTATTTACGATGAATTCGAAAATGAGTTTTTCAACAAAAACAAAAATGTACAACGGAATGGTCCAAGCTTAACCTTTTAAAAGGGTATACCAAGACTATCCTGCTGTCTTATCCCCTAAATCGTACCATAAAATAAATTTCCGAGCATATTGTCACATATCTCTCATATATTGTTCACACAATTTCCAGAAAGACTTTTCCCATACCTACTTATGTCCTATATCCCTTCTACTGGGTCCTAGGGCCTCTACTACGCCTACGCGCCATCGCGTACGGTTCCTGGCAATGAGCTTAAGCTCTCTCCAACTTCTACCCAATTGCCGAGACTCCTCCTCAACTGTTCTGCGCCATGTATTTCTCGGACGACCCGTTCTTCTACCATCTTGAGATACCGGTCTCCATTGCATTGCGTAGTTAGCTATGCTATGGAACTGTCGCCTTTTCGGAGTGTATGACCACAGCACTGCCACTTCCGTCGTTGGATGGTTGTACCTATTCGTTCCTGATCCATTCTCTTGTAAAGATTCGTTAGAGATACGGTAAGGCCAGATTAGGCCCTTAAGATGTTCCGTAGGCACCTATTTACGAACGTTTGTAATCTTTTTGTGATAGTAGCGGTCACATTCCAAGTGCTGCACCCATACAACAGCACAGATTCAACAATTGAACGGAACAGTCGTAGCTTGGTATTTAAGCTGATCGCATTGCTTCGCCATATCATGGATATCCAAACACTGATTTTGCTTTGCCGATTCGGTTGACAATTTCCTGATATTGGAAACTCTCTACTCTCTCTATAGGTTGTCCACCAATGTTAACTTAAGTTACTGAGTTAGTGCCGAGGTTCATGATTTTGGTTTTGGCAGCATTTATCTTCAAACCTGCAACATATGCCTCCATTTCCACATTTGTTGTCATTTAGTGCAGCTCCATAATCATGTGTGAGAGTAAACCAACGAGGTCAGCGTAGTCCAGATGTTTGAGTTGAGAAGTCCAAATAATTCCACCATTTCCAGTAGATAAAGCTGCGCGAAGCACATCGCTTATCACAAAGAAAAAAAGAATCGGCGATAGAATGCAACCTTGTCGTACCCCACTTAGGATCTTGAATTCCTCTGACAGCTTTCCTCTATGCAGCAAATGACATTTAGAGCCAGCATAGGTTGCTTTAATAATAGCTATTAGTTTATCGGGTATACCTCTCCTGTGCAAAGCTAGTCAGATTAACTGTCAAACGCCTTGTCAAAATCGATGAACAGCAGGTGTAGTGGTGGCCGGAATTCAACGCACTGTTTAATGATGATTCGCAGGGTATTAGTGTGGTCGGCACAGGAGGATCCAGTGCGGAAACCTGCTTGTTCGGCATCAAGTATATCTTCGAGATGTTCCTTAATTCGCTCGAGTACTACTTTGGCTATTACCTTTGCAACTGCAGGAAGAACGCAAATGCCTCTCCAGTTTTCGCACTCCATAAGACTACCTTTTTTGGGGAGCTTGACAATCATTCCCTTCTTCTGCTCGCCGGGGAAACTTTCTGCCTCACAAGCTATCTCTACAAGAGGATATAAAAGCTCCGCTTATGCCGTTGGAGCGGCACGCAGAAGCTCTAAGTCATACCGACTTGTTGTTCTTTAGTGCGTTGCATCTTTACTGGGATTTGAGTTGCGAATTCGGGACATTGTTACTTCCGACAGCTCCGTTTGATTTGGGTGCATATCGTTGGCGAATACACGGTTAAGGACCGTAGAGAAATACTCCTTACATCACTTGAGCTGATCCTCATCTGAAACGAGCGGTGACCATCTGTCAGCTCTTTGGTGATTCTGTAAACGGTTCTGCTATCGCACCTGCTCGCTGCTTCCTCTACTTTTGAGGCCAGGCTGTTAATATAATTACGTATGTCACGTCTTACACTATACGTTCCACTTCTCTCATTTTCCTTCGATACATGGAATTTAGCTCTATCCTCGCTGCTGCTGGGGTATCTACAATACGAGCTTTAAGTAGCTTACGTTCTTCAATCCGCCTTCAGGTATTCTCGGTAAGCCTGGCTTTGCTTCTACCAACAATACATTCCTCTCCAGATGTGAAAACATTTTGCACAGCTTTCCAATGTTCTTGGATGTCGGCAGTGAGCTGCTGCTGATTGATTCCACTCCTTGCGATAAATGATCCCTTAATTGTTGGCGTACTGAGGGGATCTTTAGCCGGTCGATGTTATACCTAGGCGTCTTTGAACTGGTGCAGTACGTAATTCTTTAGAAGTAACAACTCTTATTGTTCTTAAGGAGTGAAAAATCTTATAGTTCTTTAGCGGTAAAAACTATGATACAACTCTAAAAGTAAACACTCTGATAGTTCTTTAGAAGTAAAACTCTGGTGCTTCTTAAACAATCAAAACTCTTCTTTAAAAAATAAATTCTGATACTTCTTTAGAAGTAAAAACTCGGATGCTGCTTTGGAAAATTGCTGCTGATACTTCATTAGAAGTAAATACTCTGGTGCTTCTTTAGAACTAAAAACTCGGATGCTGCTTTGGAAAATTGCTGCTGATACTTCATTAGAAGTAAATACATACTCTGGTGCTTCTTTAGAAGTAAAAACGGATGCTTCTTAAGTAGAAAACGAAGCTACCAAAATGTTTTTATTAAAACCTGGTTTTTCATCATCCAGTTAACGATAAATCACAAAAAATCGATATTTTGACAATTGTCAGATAAAAAAAACTACATCAGACATTAATGCATACATTACATACACACATACATACATATCTTAACCTTTTTCAACACTTCAATGCTTCAATTGATCCTACGCGACATGACGAAGAACAACATCAAACCAGTGTACCCAGCATTCGGAACAAGTATCTACAGCACTTAACGCTGTTAAATAATTACCAGCACCTTTTAGTGTATTATGTTATAATTTGCATATATATGTACATATATGTATTTACCCAAGTACAACGTCGTGTTCTCTGCCAAGCAGACACCAATCTCACAACAAAACAGCAAAATTGCTGCGATGAGATCAATCGCTCGCTCGCTCGAGCTCGCTCGTCTTGCCAAAATCCACCTCTAAATGGTTACTGCGCTGCTGGATGGGGACGCCCATTGATTGCACCGGTCCGGTCGGTCTCCTGCCTAATGGCATCACCATCCACACACATCATCCGACCGGCGACCGACGACCGACCGGCAGCAAGCGTTCGCTCACCATCACCATCGCACCAATCCAAGATTGCTATCGAATTCCAAGTAGGACATTTGACTGCCCGAAGCGCCGAATTACAGGGGCGAGAAAATTACACTCCGCCGATGTCTATTATGAGAACATGTAATGGGGCTTTGGTTATTGATGTTGCTGTTTGTGTCGGCGTGGCGGCGTGTTCTTTTGCGCTGTTTAGAGTGCACCAATCAATGTGGTGCAGTGTCTGTCTGGCAACTATAGATTGCTGTAGCTGTAGCTGTTTCCCGGCGCGCATTATGAAACTTAATTATACGTCAAAATTCAGAGAATTGCGTGGTGGTGGTAATGTGGACGTTTCAAGTTTTTTTTTTTTTTTTTTTTTTTTTGGTAACAAAATACCAGAAGACTTTTTGATGGGGCAGGTGGTTGGTGTTCGCAAGGCAGGTTTTTCATATTTTGACATTGCGTAAGAATATATAAGGTGGCTTTGAGGTCTTATTATCGGTTAGACGTTGTTGAGAAGCTTCGTTCATTTTAATGTGGGCTGCGGTGCTTATAAAGTGAATCAGGCGGTTAAAAAAATTGGTTCCACAAAAAAAGATAGTAGATCACAACTTTAAAGAAGTTAATCGCTCTTTTGACAAATGCACACTCATAAGCTGTCTAAATTCAGAATTCCATCTTAACTAAAGCAACGCAAATGCGAAATGTGGTGTCAAGCTCTATGTATTTAAAAGGTTTTTCAATTGGGACGCCACATTTTTGCCATAGGGTTTCTCGCCTATATGCGTGAAGTTAGCTGCGGTTTGTTTGAGCTTCTAACTCGTCTATAGTTGCCATTTAATTGAGGAGAACTACACGCTTCAACAACGTTTGGAAATTATCAAATTTATCAAAAACCTCGTTCAAAACTTTACGTTTGCTAACTCCATTTTTCGGTCGTCATAATCGTCCAGATAAAGAAACAATTAAAGGTCTGGCGGAAGTTTTTAGTCAACAGATATGCACTAAATTATGTTCCACTTCTACCACGATTAAGCAATGCAATGAGTGCTGAGAAATTTGCGGCTGCAGGCGCGTCTGTAAGTTATGTCTTAAATTTATCGTTTCCGTGACAACCTCATGAATTGGGCATATCTGTGGCCAATTTTTTGTGATTTTTGCGCAAGGACCTTCGGCATGCATGTCTATAAGATCGCTTTGAACTAAGAACTGAAGTTGAATGACCATAAGTTGTGATAAGACCATAAGAGTGCTAAAAAGGATTCCGATTTTCGTCGCTGAATTATTCTAAGCAAATAAGCCTATTTCTGGATATATCTTTACTGTTTACCGAATCCAGTAAGCAATTTGTCGCTTTTTGGCAAGTCATCTACGAAATGCAATTACACCCACAATCCTTCCTTACTTCTTCTTTAATGGTGCTGGCAACGCAGTGCCAGTCAAGACTCCGTCTCTCGCACAAGGCCCACAGCTGGCCAAACAATTCATTAATTAAAGTCGATGTTCGTCTCATTTCCAGAAATGGCCTCGTTTTAGTGATTTGAAGTTTCTTCTTTTTTATTTGGGGCTATGATAATGCTGATGATGACAAATGGGGTGCATTCTAGTTTATGTTTTGGTAGCTGCTTGCTATTGCACACTTAGACCGGTTACGGTCCATTCTGGTACTACAGGATAAAAGCCTTTCCCCTTTTATCACAAACTTTTTATGAATTTTAGGATGTCTCCCACTTTACAGTTTTTGACGTCCGATAAGCTGTTTAATGTCTTCTGCTTGTAAGAGCCGGACATGTAGACAGGAAGTGAGATACTGTTTCTTCCTCTTCGGCGTCATAGCAGCTTCTACAGAATTCAAGGCCCATCCTTCTAGCATGTACTCCAATGAGACAGTGCTCTGTTAAAATATCAATAGTCATCCCTTCTGTGCACTAGAGCGATTGAAGTCTAATTTCGGCCAAACTTGTTTTGCTATAGTACATGAGGCGGTATGCGCCCACCTCGCGTTTGTTAATGCATCTGCCTCTTTCCGAAGCAAAAACTTAACCGCTGATAAAGTTATTCCTACGCCTGCCCTTTCCGGTAGCAGTTCAAGGTTTGTTCCATTTCTAGCTAGTTCGTCTGCCTTGCAGATATCAGAGTGACCGTGAACCCAGACTAAGCGGATGTTAAAATACTCGCTCATATCTTTGAGAGATGTGTGGCAGCTTATCGCTACCCCCCAACGTCGTTGAGACTGAATACAGCGATTGGATTACCGCCTGACTGTCTATATAGATTACGATATCGTTTACCGTTATTATATTGTGTTTCAGCCAGGTCACTGCTTCCTAAATCACTGTCTCCTTAGCCTGATACACGCTGCAGTGGTCGGGGAGCCGAACGGAAATGTTCTCGTTAGGTTTGTCATAGTAGACTCCGGCTCCGACTTTACCGTCCTTTTACCTTTACCGAGCTTAGAGCAGTCCATGAAGAATTTCAATGCAACAGTTTCTTGTGGCGTGCCATCCCTCCATTGCTCCCTGGAGTGGTAAATGGCTCGAAAATCCTTGTTGAAGCATAATACCGGTAGTGTGAAGTCGTAATTCGCCAGATTTTGATCGTTCATAACATACCAATGGCTCTTAGGTTGGGCTGCGCATGTATATTTTTCCACAGAAATGGAACGAACGGCGAATTGAGAACATTCGCTAGAGGTGGGACCTTGGAAGTACTTTTGGTGTTTTCTGAGATTTGAACTACGAACCACCTGCTCACGAATCCATGCACTTAATCACTGAGCCACAATGCCTTTCTCTTGGTGCCCCTTTAGTCTACAATGTCCTGTTAGGAACTCCGTAATGATTCTTACATTACTTCTGCTTAGTCCGAGTGAGACCTCTTTGGGTTATATCTCTTCAACATTTTCTTTGTTTGTCGTATGCCTGGGAGATCTTCCCATCTTCCGGAAGCAACTGCCTTACCTATTCTGCATGTCTCTTCCCGCATTCTGCGGTAACCTATTCCATATTTGGGGCAAAGTCAAATCCACAGTCTATGCCAATAAACCAAAGACTTAAGGACACCAACATCAAACACAAAAATTTGTCGACATAATGCCGATTTATGTGAAGAGTCAGCGCATTTCTGTGGATTACATTTGAATGTTGTTGTGCTCCATTATTAATGGCATCGATGTTGCTTTAACCCGAAATAATTTCCGAAAGTGATATCTCAAACACAAGCTGTTTTATTAAAAAAGAAAAATGAGGCGCTCTTAATGAAAAACACCTTTAAATTTCATTTATTTCAGGTAATGTTTGTTAAAGCTTTATAATTTTTCGGTTAAAATCCTGTAAAGAGGAAATAGAGGGAAGAAAAAAGGGAAAATTGAACACACACCAGACATAGATACTGTCGGAAACCCAGAAAAACACTCAGCTCTCTTTGAAGCTTGATGCTTGATGCTTGACTATGCAAAATGATAGAACTGGAAAGAAAGGAAAATGCTTCTATTACAACTTTGCCATATACGTACATTAAAAAATGTATTTCCCCCTTAAGATTATCTTTAGAAAACAAAACAAAAAACATCCGCTGATTCTAATACATTTCTTGAATAAAATAGAGAACCCACAAAACCGCAAATGAACCATAATTTCCAAAAAAATCGTATCTTTCTTTGAATTCTGTTTTGACAGCTTTAGATGACAGATTTGATTTCGTTTCTTTTTTTTTCCCCTTCTGCTTTGTTAATTTTTTATAATCGCTCAGATACGAGTATCTACATCCTTGTTGATTGTAGTTAGGTCCGATTCCATTTCAACGAATCTACCATATGACACGCCTTATTATCAAAAACCACACATTGTTGATGACCGGATAATTGTCTGCCGATTCTATTCTATTCCATTGTCATTCCTTGGTATTGAATTTCCAGGTAGATAGTGGTACACATTTTTTGAATCACCACCGGAAGTCAGCAATAGACTGATGGATGGATGGATGGATGGATGGATGAATAGAAGGATGGATAGATAGATAGATGAGCGAAACAAATAGCAATCATGGTTAAATGTCATTTTGACAGTCAGGAGCGCCGTCGCACATAAATCTCAGGGTCGTCGATGTATAATCTTCGCCATTTGTAAGAATTAAGGAGCGACGTTGCTTTTAAAATTCCTTTTCAATGCCACCATGATGATGATGAGTAACGACGAGCAAGGAATATACAACAAATACAACAGAGGTTACCCTCGTTTCATGACGTGTCCTATCGAGCGCTGTGTGAGTTCCTTCTCACCGCCGTGTGTCATATTTCTACGAAATGGAAACCTACCTACCTACCGAACGAACAGGACATCATCTCGGAAACCGAGGCCCGAAAATCCATGGTAATTTGTGGCAAGATGTTGAACACATAGCACAGATTGTCGGCTTTGTTTTTTGCTGAGTAAAAGATGAAATTCAGACCTCGAAGGCGTGTGTTGTAATAATAGACAGCTAGCTACCTAAGCTAACGACTCAATACCAATACCACCAATGCCGTGACATGAAGGATATTCGAATTTTATCGCCGCCGACGCCGGCCGTGGCAAGCATTTCGCTTAAGGTTTATTTGTTCAAGTCTTTAAGTTGTTGTTCTTGTTTGTGACGATCTGTGGGTGGTCTCTGTCTCTGTACAATTACCTGGAATTCGTTCACTTCGTCTCTTTTTATGCTTCCCCTCTGCTTCATTTTGGTTTGTCACCACCTTTTGAAATTCAAAAACTGTGGCAAACAAAAATTGCATTGCAATGGATCAATTTCACGTACATCAGTAGATATATCTGTGTTTATGCGTTTGTGTGAATTCAAGTCTGTTACATGGGCAACCTCACCTTTGCATATTTGAAATTGTGAAGGTATAACTTACACCTTACAGGTTACTTGGAGTGCTACACCGAGTGCTACACCTAACAGACAAATGCAAATAATTTCAAATATATCGATGATCAGTTTGAGCTACTGTCGGTAGTCACTAACGCACAGACAGTTGATAGTTGATAAAAAATTAAATTTCTTAAACGGAAAGTTCATGAGAAAAGCTTGCTATTGGATAATAAATGTGGTCCCTGATAAGCTCGGATGGGTCACACGCCCGAGAATATTGCGGCTGTGGACCAAAGTGTGGCACAGAATCACAGCAACTGACCAGCCTGAGCAGAATACTACACAAAGACCTCGGATTATTCGCCTAAAAAGTCCAGATGACCAAGGTCCAGGTCGAAGGAGTTGAAAGCAAATGACCATCCGCTTCGATATCAGTTCTCTGCGTGGGCCGCCAAAGACCAGCTCTTTTTTGGATTTCTACCCTTGCCCATTTTTTTTTTATATAGAGACTTCTTGCCAAGGGAGGACTCCCTGAATGACTTGCGTCACGGCAATAAGTTGGGTTAATCCCAGGCCAGATCTCAATGGCATGGGGTTCTGCCTGGAAAAACGGGGGACTTTTTCCCATTGGTATCGAGACTTTGGTGTTGGGTCCAAAGACACCAGCTACAACACCAGTTTCCCTCTTCGATCCATCTGAAAACCAGAGCATACCTCTAGCGTCCATGGTGTCGGAACACCATTGCACCAGTTTATCCGGTCCAATATTTCTACCTCAGATTTCCTTCCGAAATAGTGCTCCCTGACCTGACCATAATGTCGGTGATAGTGCAGCAATTCTCTTTCAGGAATTGAGTCACTTACATAGTCACCCGGTTTGTACCCGTATTCAAGTTGCAGCTAAAGAGCGCACCTAACAGCCGTCTTCCTAATAAAGATTGGCAGGGGTGAAAGCCATACAACAACTTCTAGTGCTGTCGTAGAGCAGGTGCGCATGGCACCCGTTATACTTAGACAGGCAATTCTTTGCAGCTTCTGCAGGTTAGTTGCCGTTGTCCGTTCAAGAACTTTCGGCCATCAAACGATGGCCGCATACGTGATAATAAGTCTCACCATCACTGTGTACATACAATGTACCATTTTAGGATTTAGACCCTGAGTTCTGCCGTAGACGCGTCTACTGGCCCACAAGACCCTAGTGGTGCGTTTGAACTTGATATGAAAATTCCGGCCTAGCCGTTTATCAAGGATATTGCCGAGATATTTAACCTGACTGTAAAAATCTATCGCGGTGCCTTTGATGTTGATTGGTCCCAAATCGACCAGTCTTCTCTTCGCGAAAGGCACTAGAACTAGGTTTTGCAAGGGTTAATTGAGAGTCCTTCTCTGCTGTACTATTCTTAAAGGTGCGTTAAAGCACACTAGTGAAAGTCGTGCTGTTGATAATGACGTCGTTTTGGAGATGTCAAATGGCTCGCGCGGAGCTGCGATTTGCCGCCAATGTCTTTTTAGGCTTTTATGCAAACACTAGAAGTAGTGGAAGTAGCCCGAGTAGAACTCAGAGTAGGCCTAGGACGGTTATGTATTGTTCTTTTCCCTATAAGTTTTGCTTCAAAAGTTAGACTGAAAATAATCAAATTTGTTGCCACACTCTGGCTGTTTCAAAAAAGTATGCCCAAAACTATTATACCATTACGATGTAGGTAGGGTACAGAAGAATCAAGTTTTCCTTCACCGCTCAACGAAATACCGCCGGCGTTGTTTCTTTCTCTGCCTTGTATTCGTTTGGTTGGTCGATTCCATCAACTTACCATTATGATCGTACATCGTACAAAGGTGTGATTTGTGAGATGATGTTGATTTGAATTGAAAGGCCCAGCCGCCGACAAGCCACACAAATACACGTACCTACATTTGTTTTTACAATTTTCGAATTCCATTTGAATATTATTATCTGTAAGGTTTTGTATGTAGTAGGATGTTTTGTTGTATGTGCGACGAATTGTTTTTCACTTTTTGATTGATACTCACGTTCTCACGGCCGAAAACCAACCCCCCTACGACGATACGATACTTGCAGCGAAAAGAAATAAATTACACCTCAGTAATCTATCAATGTCACGACATGTTACCGCCATCACTCTCATCATCATCATCATCATCGTCATATTCATCATCAAGAACCAACAACAATTTTGTCGGCTGCCTTGACTCGCAGTTTGACACATTTCTTCGCATCCTTCTAATACGTCAAAGTATAGGCGGCGGTACACATGCCGACGCGGGTCTTATCAATTGACGTGCCTCCTACTTGCTTACAAACAATAACAGCAAGAATAATGTGAGTGTGCAATTTAGTGCTTGTGAATTGAATATTAAATAGATTATTGTGGCATAGCCGTTTACTTACGCAGTTACTTATGCAAACATGTGCAACGTGTACCCACTTGCTCATCACAGCGTGTGACACATTACACGAAAGGCAAATGTCAATTTTGAAACAGGTCTAAACAGTGGGTGGTATTCGTATTACATTACCATAATAAATATGCATGCACTTTTTCGTAACTGTAGTTATTGTATTATTGAACAGACTCGCATAACTCTCCAATCATTGTTACTCCTTAATCATTGTGATCTCTCCGCTAAGTTCCCATCACACATTATTTTTTGAACCTAAATAAAGTATTACTGAAATGAAAACAGTGGTGACGAGGTACAAAAATCACATGTACAAGAAATTAATCTAAAAGTGTAAATGTCAGTACGAAATTCTCAAAAATTTAAATTTGCATAAAATTACTGGGAAGTATATAAAGCTCATTTGCAACAGTATTTTATATGCGCAATGGATGGAGCGGTGAACAAGAGGAAAAGAAAAGTGCATTGGATGAGCAATCATATAAATTGCTTAAAAGTCTAATTTTCCAAAGCTTTCAAAATCAGAACCGTTTAAAACCGTCGGGTCTTGTGACAGTTGTTTAGATTCTGAGGAAAGTCCACCCAAGATTGTTTGATGTCAATGTGACATATCGTGCGGTGTGACATTTCTTCCAATGAAAAGAACAACTTCTTATCGTAGAGTATTTTGCTGTTTTTTTTGCCTAAAATGAATACAAAAAAAACTTCAAATTGACCGTTTATTTTTACTTTTTACAACTATGTGAAATTTTTACATTCGTTGACATTCCCCAGAGAACTCTAAAAACGAAATTGACATAGCAACAACGCTATGATAATGTCAGTGCATGAAAATGGTAAATTTTTATGGTCGTAAAGAGTATACGAGTAAATCGCAACCCCATCTCATCTATGTCATCTCTCTAATATTCAACTCTAAACTTAAATTGCATTCATCCTCTATTCATCCCTGGTGGCACATGGCAACGCTTTACTAAACCGCAATGTACGAGTAAACGTGCCAAACGACGGAGATAACGAAAATGCAATAGAATATTGTGTGTGAACGTTACGGACTAACGAGTCGCCTGTAAACTTCGAGGAAACACACAGCCACACATAGAGTCTCCGGTTTGTTGTGGCGAAATGCAACAGGACGGAACAAGGGAAATTTTTTTAACAGAAATTGCAGACTGAGCAATGAGGTCATGCATGCCATTTTTCTGCTAGGAGTACGTACGGACAGATAGGGAGTACCTACTACATTTCATTCGAGATTCAATTTATCCTGTGGTTGCACAATTTGTTGTGCACTTGGTATTAACATTTATAAATTGTAAGCTCTGTCAACTCTGAACTGTCATGACATTGCGACGTTGTGAGATTGTCATTTCGTTATGCCGCGAGGATTTTTCGGAACTTTCTACGTACGAGAATATGTTTGAATATATTTTTGACATTTGCAAGCGTCTCGCTCTCGTCTTCACGCGACATTGTGAGGTTGTCTTTAGCCTGTTGGTTTCAAACATACATACATTAGCTGTTTAAGGAACTCGTTACTAAATAACTAACTTTCGAAGTTCGAATCAGATCCTTAGTTTCTCCCTCAACAGTGACAGTTTCTACATTTTCAAACTTTTGACGTTTGTGCTTTAATAAAGGAAAACAACAAATTGCAATTGTAATTTTACTAAAAATAATGAACAAGAAAAGAACGAAATCAGCATAAACAAGAAACGTCAAATGTCAAAACTCACTTATTTGCAAGTTTTAGTTTCTTTTTCAATTTTGACACTAATACGCTACTGTCAAAAAATGTTTTCATAAGTTGCGAAAAGTAGAGCATTTGTGTTACGTTTTTGCGTTCTTGTAACTAAGCCATTTCTCAAGCGATTTCTATTAAACTCGGTATGTAGGACTAAGATGCGGCTATAAGACTTGTTCCTATGGAAATTCTGGGATACGTTCATTAGGGTCTGGAATTTTGGGAACCAAGCCACACTTCTCAACTGATTTGTATGAAGTTCGGTATGTGCGACTAAGATACAAATATAAGTCCTTTTCCTATGGAAATTCTGGGCTATGGTCATTAAGGTCTGAACGTTTTGGAATTAAGCCATTTCTCGACCAATTTGTATGGAATTCGGTATGGTCTTTTGGGTGTATTTTGGGGGTATTTTTATAGTCTTTTGGCGGTCTTTTTTGGGAGTCTTTTTAAGTTATTTTGTATAAGGTCTTTTGAGGGTCTTTGGAAATAATTTTTGGAGGTCTTTTGACGGTTTTTTTTGGGTCTTTTAGGGGTCTTTTAAGGATATTTTTGGGGGTTTTTTTTAAGAGTCTTTGAGCGTCTTTCGTTGGTCTTTTGAGAAGTCTTTTGGGGGTCTTTCGGGTGTCTTTCGGGGATCTTTTGAGGGTCTTTGCGGGTGTTTTGGGGAGTGTTTTGAAGAGTCTTTTGAAGAGTCTTTGAGCGTCTTTCGTTGGTCTTTTGGGAAGTCTTTTAGGGATCTTTCGGGTGTCTTTCGAGTATATTTTGAGGGTCTTTTGGAGTCTTTTTATGATTCTTATGGGGGTTTTGGGGCCTTTCGATGGTTTTGTGGTCTTGTACAGGTATCTTGAAGGTTTTTTGCCGCACAACATCAAGAAGTTTCACTTACACCGCGCGTAATGGTTACACACACTGTTTACTAGTACTTAGTACTAGTTGTTTATTGAAGAATATAACTGTCAGAATAACGTACGTTAGGAGGGAAAGCTATCGCATCACCAATCGTTTGTAAAAACGAACGAAACTGAGATAAAAGGTTTTCTAGTCGCAGCATCGTGTTTAGTGTAAGGGGACATAACAGTATTATGGTCGGGCATTGGGCATCTACTCTACAAACAGTTAAGAGTTCTCAAATTAATTTTTTACCAATGCAAGGCCAACTTTAACTCAAAGCAAACATAACTCAAAGCAAACATAACTCAAAGCAAACATAACTCAGAAACTCGAAGTTCTCATGTTCTACGGTAAACATTTTTTTTTTCGCTTTAATCGAAATGATTTCCAGTTAAAAGTTTCCCTTAGGTGCTTGCGATTTTAAAAAGCGTTGATCCTGAAAGTCTGTCTGTCTGAATTTTCCACTTGATTTCTTCTGCCCAGTATTACCAAAATGGGAAGCATTTGATTTATTTTGAAAAATAAAGTTGGCCTTGGTTCGAGTACCTTTACAATTAGGGTCTCCCTTGGGTAAAAACTTTCCTTCCACTGCGGTCAATACCAAAACAACCGACCGATATGAATGAATGAGAAGGCAACTTAAACTGCATGACTCTGCACTTACTCACTCTACCGCACTTAGCTGAGGAACAACAACTAAGTCGAACTCTAAATCTATAACCATTACCGACGTAGACATGCAAGCGGATGGACTTTATCTGATCTATTTAGGTATCCGTTTATCCCCAAAGTGGTATTTTAAATTTTTACACTTTGAGGACTTCATTGCGTTTATTTTTGTTCTCTGATCACGTCTGTCAGTCGATTTTACTTTGTTGCTGTACTGCTTTTGTGTTTTTAGTCCGGCAGTTAACTAACCACTCAAGAACGAGGGGACTTTTCATTTATATCGATACGCTTTCTGCCAAAGATATGCTGATGTAGCTGTTCATAATTGAAGGCACCGAAGGCGCAGCGTCTCGTCGGTCTGGCCACTTAATGATCCGAAACTGAAAACCATTACCATCATAGCTATGTAGAAAGCGATAAACCGTAATATTACATAGCATCGTCAGGCGCCACCCATTAGAGCGTAATGTGAACTTTGGAGATTTACCAGAGCACAGTTAAGCTGTATTGGGCGGCCGAGTTAGGCGAAAGCAATTAAACAGCACAAAGCAACACATTTTTGAAACTACTACTACTACGCTACCACTTCCACTTTTGAGAGTTCTCCTGACTGAGGCATCTACAAACTCTATAGAAAACGCACTTAGCCGTATAGCTTATTTCCTGTATGCCGTTCAAATACAGCGTAAGTTGTAAGCCATTCCGTTCAAAACATTTAGTGCCGCCTATTATCCTCATACTATGCAGCTTACTCACAAAGTTCGATTATATTGTATTTTGCTTGCTTAAGAGAAAGTCGAAAGTCGTCATTAGCAAATCGAATGCTTTTTGTTAACTTTAGTTTTTGCATCTCGGTGTGTACTCAAAAGTGCTTTGAAGTACAAAAATATGAAAAACGCACAACTGTTAATTGTTGTGTAACATTAGCCGTATTCGATGCAATAGAGGACGCAGAATAATTTTTATTCTGTTCAGTGGGGAATTTTGCATTCAATGGAAGATCTCAGCAATAAAAATCTGTCAAATTCAGCTGTCAAAGCAAGAGGGATAAAAATGCAAAAAAGTAGCCTCAGAAAATCGGAGAAATTAACAGATCTCTGAAATGACAGATGATAAAGATGACAGAAGACTGAGATGAATGAAATGACTGAGATTACTAAGATGACTGATATGACTGAGTTGTCTGAGCTGAATGCGATGACTAAGATGACTGAGATGACTGAAATGACTGATATGACAGATGACTGAGATGATTAATATGACAGATGACTGAGATGACTAAAGGGCCAACTATAATGGGCTGCATTGGGCTTATTCTTACGACAAAACTGAACGAAAAGCTTAGCTAATTTCTCTAATTCTTTAATTTACCCATAATAAACTTTAGTAACTACTTGCATTTCACACAATTTCTCTCAGGTGTCAAATTTCCGTACCGCACCACGTAAGTTAACGAACATTTGACGAAACCGACCAAAAGCACATTATAGTCACAGCTTATGAATTGCAAGTAATACGTTGTTCACATCAGTTAAATACATCCAACTCAAGTCCATTATAGTTGGCTCTTTAGATGACTGAGATTTCTGAGATTACTGAGATGATTGAGATGACTCAGATAATTCATATAACTGAGTTAACTGAGATAAATGAGGATCATTCCCATTGCATGGAACACGGCTACTCCTTTTTTTTTATATATTACCGCGGTTTGCTTAATAACTTTCAGATTAAAGTATACTGTCAGTTGTTGACTGACGTTTTTAATTTCTCTTTTTTAAACTCAAAATGCTAGCAACTATTTCTAGCTAGCAACTATTTCTAGCATTCAAAGTGGATCTTTCAATTTGTGTCAAAACTTGTCAACATTTCCTAAAGGGTCAACCATTAATTTGTATTGTCCGTGTAAAAGACACCCGCGTAAATCAGCGAATACATCGAACAGGTCTGACTAAGCTTGCTGCCATAATAGCCTTTTACCTCAGTTTCGTTCAGTTTAGTTCACTTTTACAAACATTACTTTGAAAACAGTTTCAATATTGGCTGATGTTCAGAGAAGATGAACAGTTAATGACAGACAGTTATGTTATTAAAAGTACATTGTAGTCGGATGTAATATGGAAACAGTTTATTCAGTTTTGACACTAACTTATTTTGAGAAAATTTGTTATGATTTCTTTCAGTTTCGTTTACTTTTGTAAGCGTTAATTTTACAAAATATCCAATATTTGCTCAAGGAAAAAGATTTACGGATAATGACAGATAGCTAAATAAGAAACATTTCGTTTTGACACTTGCTAATGTTTGAAGATGTTTCGTTCAGTTTTGTTTACCAATGTTTGCCGTTCAAAATTAACTTAACTATCTCAAGTGACAGTAAGTTAGTTATGTTATCAAAAGTATAATTATGGTCAATTTTTATTTTATTTTGAAACTTTTGGAAATAATTTCATCTATTTTGACATTAGCTTATGTTTAAAAGAGTATTCTGTTATGGTTTCGTTTAGGTTTTTTTACTTTTGCAAATGTAGTTTTTACAATAGTTCCAATATTTGTTGTTCAAAATAGATGTTGACATTTATATTTATAGTTTTGTTTTAGTAAACATTTCGTCCAATTTTCATATTAGTTTATATTTGAAGAAGTGTATCATGGTTTCGTTTACTTTCGTAGTTTTGACCGTTCCAATATTTGCTGTGGAGAATAAATATGACATAATGACAGATAGTTAAGTTAGCTAAAGTATATGTACATTATTGTCGAATGGTTTTACTTTTTGGATCTTTTGGTACACTTTGTCAATAGCTTAAGATTTTTTAAGTGTATTATGATTCGTTCTTAATGTTATTTATATAAACTTAATGGAATTGTGACAATGTCCTTATTGATACAAAAAGTTTTGCTTAGCAATTAAATTGTTTGATATTTTCTAATAGGGAATTTTCCAAATTACCCCAATGCCAACTTGACAATTCTACCCACTGTAACAACTTTTATTCGAAACTTTTTTGTTTTCTTTTCTCTTTCTCTATCTTACTTGTTGTTAAAAGCATAAAGGCAATAACATAACGCAAACATAAGCTACTGTCAAAATGTAAAATAGCTAATCATTATATAGTTTTTCCAACCTATCTATCTGTCGCATCTATTTTCAACAGCAATTAGGTACGTAAGGAGCTAGCAAATGTTCCCAGATATTTAATAAAATTAACGAAAACTTATGTAGAAAAAAGTGCATTATGGTTAGGTTTCAACAGTTTTTCATTTAAACAAATTTTTAAATGATTTCTCACTCTGCTTACTGTATTAGTTGATGGTTAATGTTTTTTCGAACCCAATATTAAGGCCTCAACCCTAATGCAATTTCGCCCCTGTATGCTAGTGTCAAAATTGTTACAAAAGCGCTGGCGAGCGCATTTTTTTATAAAAGTTGGAATTCCGGTTAAGCCCTCACTTTTTCTCTTCCTGCTACAAAAACATACATAATGTCCTCTCAGTGCACTTAAGTGGACGCACGAAGTATAGTAATTCTTACAATATGGTGCGAAAAACTAAAACAAGGACTTCAAGTACTTTTTACACTTACTATTCAAATGAGCGCGACATTACACGGTTTATGTCAACGACCGACACAAACGATGAAATTGCCTTCAATCGAACGATGGTGTGAAAATTTCTTGTTGTATGCACCGTAAAGTGGGCCGCGGCTTTTTTTCCGTGTGTGCACTTTCGTGCTACTTTCTGCTGTTTACTTATTCGTTGTACCAAATGCGGTTATTGTTATTTTGAATTGTTTTGCTGAGGAAGCTGACAATGGCTACGGCGGCGGCGGCACTAGACCCTCGAAAAGGGCTCTTTAAAAATAAACTGCGGAATACTAAGAACAGCTTTGGAAAAGGCATAGTCCTTTTTGCTGTAAATATTGTTTTAGAATGTGATAGTGTGGTTATATATTTTCTATAGATTTTTGAATTTAAAACCTAGGGGGGGGGGGGGCAACTAACCAGTCCCGAGTTGTTTGGAACTCAATTTTGATAATTGTTACGAAATAACAACAGAGATTTTTCTGATGCCACAGGATTGTGGAAGCTCACGGACAAATGTTTATCTTCCACCCAACCTTGGAGCAGTCCTTTGTCGAGTTTTCTGGTGGCTATAGCTGCTTCACAAGCGGAAATTGCGTTTTCAACAACCCAGTGCGGTGACCTTAAGATTGGAAGAGATTACTGTAGGTCCCTTTTCCAAACTCAAACTCTCTGTTACAGTGACACATCTGCAATAGAAAAATATTATAAATGGGCGTTGATTGGCTTTTTCAACCAACAAAACCAGCTAGAGATCTAAAAGAAATTTTAGTCATTCTCAACTATCTGTTAGCTGAGCAAAAATTCTCAACTATATGTCAGTTAAGCAATAAAAGCTGTCAAAGTCAACTAACAAAGCCAGATAGAAATCTAAGAAAATCGTAGAATTCTCAACCATCTGTCAGCTGAGCTGTAAAAGCTGTCAAAGTCAACTAACAAATCCAGATAGAGATGTAAGAAATTGCAGTCATAAAAAATCGAAGAAATTCTCATCTAGCTGTCAATTGTGCAAAAATTTTCAACTATCTGTCAGTAAAGCAATTAAAGTTGTCAAAGTCAACTAACAAAGCCAGATAAAGATCTAAAAAGTCGAAGAATTCTCAACTATCTGTCAGCTGAGTAAAAATTCTCAACTTTCTGTAAGCTAAGCAATAAAAGCTGTCAAAGTCAACTAACAAAGATAGATTTTTAAGAAATTTTAGTCATAGAAAATCAAAGAGTTTCTCAACTATCTTTCAAACTATCAAAGTCAAATAACAAAGCCAGATAGAGATCTAAGAAAATCGAAGAATTCTCAACTATCTGTTCGCTGAGTAAAAATTCTCAACTATCTGTCAGCTAAGCAATAAAAGCTGTCAAAGTCAACTAACAAAGCCAGATAGAGATCTAACAAAATTTAGGAAATCTCAGCTATCTGTCAGCTGAGCAGTAAAAGCTGTCAAAGCCACAGCTATCTGTCAGCTGAGCAGTAAAAGCTGTCAAAGTTAACTAACAAAGTCGGAGAGAGATCCTAGAAAACAATCGAACAAATTCTCTGAGTCGTAAGACGTGGTATCTTATCGCATTTAATGAGATAACTGAGAATACGGAGCGATCCCTACACGGAACGCGGTAGCAGCTGACAGAAATATTTATTTTATTTAATATTTTGTCACAAGCTGTCAAATTGATAAGCTGCATTCACACCACACGTTTGACGGGAAAATGTCGAGCCATAACCACACATACACATTGAACATAATTGGTGTAAGATTGATTTGTTTTCTTTTAATTTTTGTTTTTTTCCCTCAGAATATTGCTTTATTACCCATCAGGATAACTCCTTTCATTTAGTTACAATAAAAGAAGAAAAACAAACAAAAAACAATAAACAACCCATTTCGATTCTCATTTTAAACGTCCAATTAACTCAGGCTGATGAGTATATCTATATTGTCGAGAACCGACGCCTTATTTTCGGTCCATGTGTCGCACCATATGTTTGCTTCAGGTTTTTAAAATAAATCTTCTCCTCCCAGTTCCTTCCCCTTAATATCCCTTATTTTCCAATATTATTCTATTGTTGTCAATTTTGTTTAAACAAAAGCATAAGGCGTCGTCTCTCTTTATGCCTCTGCAGTACTGTCATCTTTGGCTCTAGCTCCACCTCGAATACCTTAATTTGGATTTACGCTAAGCCATTGTTCTAAATATCTCGCATATTCCCCTAGAATTCAACTAGGAGTATACGTGTACTGAATTCTAATATTTAGATTAATTTGTCCTCTATTTCCGCTCGATCTCAGTCACCATCTTCCTCTCTGATCCCTAACCGATGAATAAAATGAATGAATGTTGTTAGGTTACATAGCTGTCGCTGATGCGGTGCTTAGCGGATATTATGAGTTATTGTCCAATCAATATCCCATCCCTTTCCAACAGAGGGCAACAGAAACTGAGGGAGTCACACCTCATGCGACAACCACAACCCCACAAACTTAATTTTGGAATTTTGTTGCTCCTTCGCACGTACTCGGTCGGTATTTCGACCATATGGAGGAATATTCTGTATGTGCTTCTATTTTTCGGTGATGTGAATTGTTTCGAAGCAGTGCGAATGTGCCTGCTTGCCTTGGTAAATACATCACTTCTCAATTTCGCACGGTTTACTGATAAACTTGACATATAGCATTTCGCAAAGTTATGGCATTCGCACATATTCACACATACGTGTGTTTGGCAATGCAAACATTCTGACATGGGATAGTCCAATAGAAAATGGGAAAATTGTCGCGTGCGTGCGTGCGTGCGTGTTGTTGACTGTCATGTCAGTTCAACTTCAACTTTGTAAGCGTCGTCGAGCGGATCGCACTGACTGACTGACTGCTCTTCTACTCGTGTCATCCAATTTAATTGGGAAAATTTCACACGTACATCATTTGTATTCCTCCAGAGAACATTCATTTGAAGAATTCGATTTATCTCATATATATTTGTGTGTGTGTGTTTCTTTGTTTGTATGAGTGTTGCATTGGGTATGCTGCGCACATATTGTGATGTAAATTTCACGCCATCTGGAATTCTAGAGGTGGTGGCTGCTCCCTCTTGTATTTGTTCGTTACAAATGTCCTTTGAATGGATGCACTTTTTTTTTTTAAAAAAAAAAACATACTTGACCCCTTTTGTCTGTATTTTCGACTTTTTTTGAAGTCATTTTTAACCACCTTCCACACGAGATCTTAAATTTTGTGATTATCAAAGTCCTAAATAGCATTTATTATAGTCCGCGTATGACGCGTGTCGCGTGTGTGATGGGTTGAAATTTTTTTTTTTCGAATTCTTATAAGTCCTTCTTTTTAATCACCTTCCGCAAGAGCTAGAGTGCTGAAATTTTGTGAGTGTTTAAGTCAAAAATATCATTTTTTATATTCCGCGTGTGACTCGTGTCACGTTTCACATGTCGCGCGTATAATGGTTATAATCGCGCCATTTTCACGTTTTTGAGGTCTTTTTTAACCACCTTTCGCACGACCTAAAGAGCTGGAATTTTGTGAGTGTCTAAGTCCGAAATAGCTTTTTTATATTCCGCGTAAGACGTGTGTCACGTTTTGCGTGTCGCGTGTGTGATGGGTTGAAATTTCTTTTTTTCGGTCTATTAGGTCCTTCTTTTTAACCACCTTCCGCACGATCTAGAGTGCTGCAATTTTGTGAGAGTTTAAGTCCAAAATAGCATTTTCTATATTCCGCGTATGACGCGTGTCACGTTTCACATGTCGCGCGTATAATGGTTATAATCGCGCCATTTTCACGTTTTTGAGGTCTTTTTTAACCACCTTTCGCACGACCTAAAGAGCTGGAATTTTGTGAGTGTCTAAGTCCGAAATAGCTTTTTTATATTCCGCGTAAGACGTGTGTCACGTTTTGCGTGTCGCGTGTGTGATGGGTTGAAATTTCTTTTTTTCGGTCTATTAGGTCCTTCTTTTTAACCACCTTCCGCACGATCTAGAGTGCTGCAATTTTGTGAGAGTTTAAGTCCAAAATAGCATTTTCTATATTCCGCGTATGACGCGTGTCACGTTTCGCATGTCGCGCATGTTTCTTAAACACCTTTCGCACGACCTAGAGGGCTGAAGTTTTGTGTGCGGCTTAATGTCAAGAGCCAATTTTGATATCCCGCGTTTGATGCGTCTCGCGAGTCACGTGTGGCGCGTAAGATGCGTGGAAAAAAGAAAATACTTAAAAATAGGCCCGACCTCAACAGATATTTTGGCGATTATTACCAAATAATGAAGGACTGTGTGGCGTGTTTCGATGTATACTCGTACATAACAGTTTTGTACCCGAAAAACGAAGTGTTGTACATTTACTTCTTTTAATCTGCAGCATGTTCTTACATTTAAATAAATCATTTATACTTCTGTTAGCTGAAATACATATACATTATTTTATTAAAAAAATAATTAACTAATTATGAATTTTTATCTTTTCTTTGCAGGTAAGTTGTCGGCTCAGTTAAACAGATTATATTTGAAAACATTGCATTTGTTCTATTGCACTTTGTCAGGGTAGGACTAATGCGTTTAGGTAAGTTTGCTCTAAAACTAGACCAACACTTTTTAAATATACACATTCTAACTGATTATGCGGCGTTTCGACACTAATATCGTTCATTGAAATTATTTTAACCTGTCATACTTGTCTCACTACCTTTCCTAGGTTTTCGTACATTCACATTTTGATCTCAGTGACCCTAAAAACAATAATATTGGTCGTTTTGAACCCTTCATACCCTTGCCACTACCATCCCTAAGGGTGCTAGGTGTGTCTTACTGTCAGTTTTCATCTCAGCGACCCCGAAAACTATATATTAGACATTAATATCGGTGATTTGTCATTATTTTTACATAACCTTCCCACCCCATCTCTAGGGGTGCTAGAGGGATGTCACTTCTCATCTTAGCAATCCCGAAAACTATACATTGGTTTTTTCGTTATAGATTATTTCAACATACCCTTCCCACCTGCATTTCTAAAGGTTGGTGGGAATGTCGTTCCAACAGTATTCTTCTCAGCGACACCGAAACTTATCGATTAGACATTAATATCGAAATTATTTTTACATGTCATAACATGCCACCTCTAGGAATGCTAGGGGTCAATAACAGTCATTTCTTATCTCAGCTACACCGAAAACTATACATTCGTCACTAAACAGGTTATTTGATGGCATATCTCACCGAACACTGGAACTGGTCTTTACATCAATTTGGCGAAAGCAAAGTTGTTGCACTTCCAAGGCATTAGACAGAGTTTGGCTTCAATTTATTTTGATGCGTGTAGTCTGCTTCATTGGACAGAAGCTTTCTTTTAGACAAGTTTTTTTGGACGGTTTAAAATCTGAAATTCATCGAATAAATGCTGGCGTTCCACAGAGCTCTGTTTTGTCTCCGATGCTCTTTCTTCGTCTTCTTCTTAAATCCTTTCACCCCTCGATGGGCATAGGTCGTCAACAACGCCTACGCGCCATCTAGTTCTGTTTTCCGCAACGCGTTTGAGCTGTCTCCAAGTCATTCCCAGGGATCCTGGTTCCTCCTCGACTATCCTGCGCCACGTCCTCCTAGGGTGTCCTGCTGTTCTACCTGCATTCATTCCGCAATGGAGTTGTCGCTGCGTCGTAGTTTGTGTCAAATCAACTGCCACTTTCTCCTTCGTACAATAACGTCTATAGGATCACGGTAGTGGTATCCACCTTCCATGTACTTTACCAATACAACAGAAAGAATTCCCTCTTATATCTATAACAGAATATTGCACAATAAGTTTTGGAACTCTAGGGATTTTTTCAATCACTTCTGTAATGATGACTATGATTTTAACTACAAGGGTGGGCTGAAAAGTTTCCGACCTGAACATGAACATGGGAGCACTCGTCAACAATACCAAGAGAATGAGTTTGCGGATTTTTTGAAAGGTTCTCACCATTTTGGACGCGCAGCTATTGTTTGACAATCGGTTGAGTGAGTCGATGTGAGTGTTTTTGAGAAAATAGAAAAAATTTAGTTTCGGGCTGTCATTAAATATCTGCCTACGCAAATCAAAGACGAATTGGACGCTATGTACGGGGACTCTGCACCATCATTCACCACCGTGAAATTTTTGACAGCGCACTTTAAACGTGGCCGTACCAACTTTGGAGCCGATGAACGTTCGGGACGTCAAAAAACTACAACAACTGACGATAACATCGCTCAAATTCACCAAACGGTGGTAGACGAACGTCGAATTAAAGTAAAAGACATAGCAGAAGCTACGAATGCGTCCAACGAACTTGTTTGTCACATATTGCATTAATAGTTAGGCATGAGAAAGCTGTCTGTAGATGCATCTTGCATACACCATTATACCGCAGAAACAAAAATACAGTCAAAACAGTGGACTGCGAAGGAGGAATCAATCGGCTCAAAAAAAAAACCAAAAACTGGCTGTGAAAGACTTCAAGTTATGACAAGGAGAAGGCAGAAATTGTGGAAAAGCGGCCACACGGCTGGGAAAAGTCTATAGACTTGCAAGGAAACTATATCGAAAAATTCAATACAACAATGAGATGTGAGATGGTTGTGCTACTATCCAACTAAAGTTATTAAATTAATTAAAAGTTATATTAAACTTTAATTAAAATTTAATTCCAGCGACAGCGGAAAATACTAAAAAGGGATCCCTTACGTTCACATTATTCTCCTGCGTCGATCAAGCTAAAGCCGTTCTGAGTACTTTGATGGGTTTATTTTTTTCCACCGCAAAGTGATTCATGGAAACCCGATAATAATCATCCTTTGCACTCCTCCTCTTGCCACATCTCATCATTGCATAACACATTCATTCTCATTTGTTTCGCGCTTACCCAACGCACTGGCACTTTATGGCTCGCTCCTCGACTATTAATGGATTTTCAATTTCAAGATGAAGCGCAAACAGAAAAGCGAACGCCGCTCACCACACAATGGAGTAAATGCACTCGAAAAAATTAAGAAAAAAAAATCAGAAGCAGAGTAGAGCGAATTTTTTTTTAAAGTTTGTTTTCCTCGTTGGGAGCACGACTTGACCTAGTCTTCCACTACTGTGTGCCATTTTTATTTTGTTTCCTTTTTTTGTTATTCATCCTGAAATTTTTTTTCCATTTTTTGTCCTACGCTTTTCCATGAATTTCCTCTGCCTTAATAGCATATTTTTTTGTGAAACATAAAAAGCTTGCACGCACCTCTTTTATTGGACAAACAAGGAGTGACTACAACCCGTCCAGGAAACTTGTCACTGTTTTGTTTTACTTACTTCGTTCTTATGGACGTAATAGAAAAGAAAAACATCTGTTTTTTTTTTGTGTTTCCATAAGCAGGATATGACACATCACGTTCCTCAAGCTGTAGTTAAGGTTTTCTTCTTCTCTACTCATACAAATCCCTGTCGTACAGTACCTGTTATGTAGTCCTTTAGTGTTATTGTATTGTAACGCCTTGCGAGTCTATCCTGTCCTCCTTATAGAAACGAATCACAAGAGCATTGTCCTTTCAGTGCTGCTTTCCTTATCGTCCCTGTCCATCTGTCTGTCTGCCTGCCCAACAAAGACAGTCATCCGGCCATCCATGAAAAGTTTTGACTAAAATAACTATTATTACAGAGGGGTGGGCAGTTATCTCCCTATTCACAGCAACAATGACTTGAGAAAAATAAAACGGAAATCACAAGAAATACTCAGAAAGTATAAACGCAAGTTCTCATTACATTCACAGAAGTGTCCCTGTTCGGGTTCGACCATCCGCCAACTATGAATTTAGTTTGGAACTTTCCTTTCCTTTCCTTTTGCCAGTATCCTTGTCCGTCCAAAAGTAAATTGAAATTCCATTGTGTGAGAGAATATGTTATGTTTCTATACGAGTATGCTCTATACACTTGAAAAACTATTTCTTCCCTCAATGGGCAATTGAATTAAATTGAAAAATATGGCAAAAGGAAATAAGGAACTTATCATCCCAACTATTAATGCAGCACGGGGCGCGGCCGGAGAAAAACTTTATATTTACAGGAAAAATTATAAGTATCGTAGGTTTTGTGGGTTAACATGAAAATGTAAAACGTTTGTGACATACGACTGAGTAACCTTCTCCAAAATGCTACACATATTTTCTTGAGCGTCTTTTTCCTAAAATCAACACCAACTTTTAACTCAAATCTCAAAAAGTGTACTCTTAAGGATATATTGCAAATATTTAAAATGTAAGGACACATTTCATTTTCTTTCCTTTACTTTTTTTTTTTGCAAATTAATTGAAATCCTTTTAAAGTGACTCGCCCCTTAAAAGTCTGAATATAGTCATAGACGAGTATTAGAGTTATGACAACTACTTCTTCTAAATTTGCATACTTCTCTCCATTGGAGTAGGGAAAGAAAAAAACTTTTAATAGAAAAGATTTACAGATAATTTTGTTTTCGCTTTCACCCTTTACTTAGCAGTTGAATCGATTAGTTTCCAAAGTGATTTACTGGGGTTTTTAAAGTTTGCATAAAGCTGGCGCCATGAATGGCATAAAAAAGAATAAAATTCAAACTAACTCAGCAAGGTAAACTTTATTTATTCTGTGGGGAATCGACATTGCCATCGGGAAAATATTATTTCGATAGCTCATATTTCATAGGACAGCTTAATGCAAACAGTTTGGCTGTTTGTGCAGTTGAAAATGATTTTCAAATTGTTGGCAGGAGTTATTGAATGGGGTCACAATCAAAGTAAATATTGATCACATGAAATGACTTTTACAACTTCGACAAAGACATCGTTTAAATATTAACTTGTCAAAAAAAAAGAGAGCAAGCGTCTATTAGCTGATAGCAGATAAAATTCTTTGGCGGGCTTTTGAAAATGGTAATGTTTTGCAATCTTTTTGGTAGAGAAAGAGATATTTATTAAAGCTTAATTTTATGTAAAAAAAATCAATAAAATACTTCTATTTTCCTCCATCAAACGTGCTATAAATATTCTACAATCACACCATTCTATAATCATCCTATAATTACCCTAAAGTCATCAAATCATTATATAAACATCCTATAAACATCCTATAATTATCAAGTAATTATCCCATAAACAGCCTATTATCATTCTTTAATCCTAAATTTTTTTCTACAATCCCTTAATCGCCCTAAAGACTTCCTATAACTACCCTGCCCAAAAGCATCCTATAATTATAATGTAGTTATCCTATAAAAAAAACTATTATAATTCTTTAATCTTAAAATCTATTCTACAATCCTTTAATCATCCTAAATACTTCCTATAACCACCCCGCCCAAAAACATCCTATAATTATCATGCAATTATCCCATAAACACCTATTATCATTCTTTAATCCTAAAATCTATTCTACAATCCCTTAATCGTCCTAAAGACTTCCTATAACCACCCTGCCCATAAACATCCTATAATTATAATGTAGTTATCCTATAAAAGAAACTATTATCATTCTTTAATTCTAAAATCTATTCTACAATCCCTTAATCGTCCTAAAGTCTTCCTATAACCCCCCCCCCAAACATCCCAAAATCATCCAGTTATCCCATAATCATCCTCCAGGCTGTATTTTCGTAATTTTTTTAAGAGAATGTTAAAAACGTTTCAAATTTTATGTAAAATATGTTACTGCTCGATATAGCCACGTTTTACGCGGATGGTAGCGTCTTGTCTCTTAACGAAGGCATTGCATTATTGAACGAACGGTATTTTGATCACTTCTCTATGAGGTTGCGTCCACACTGTGTTTTTGTCGACACCTTGACCTCCAAAATGGACAATATTGCGAAGTTCATTGGATTCAAGTGTGGTGTGTTTGGAGGCAATTGTTGCAAAGAAATTAAATTCGGAAAGTGACTTTGTAAAAATTGTTGTGTCAAACGAGCTTTATCTGATGGAATGTCCAGCGATTATTACCAAATTTCTTGTGGGCCCAAGGTAGCACCGCATCATTTAATACCTTTTCCCGGTACACTTATTGATTCCTATTCCTTGACGCCTTATTGGCTTCTTGATTTACCTTGACGCCCTGATCGATAAATACTAGCTGAGAATGGATTTTTTGGAGTTACAGCTGCCCAAACCATTACAGAAACCGCCGCTTTTTCGCCAAGAGGAACTCGCTTCGCCAAATTGTCGTTGGACTCACCCTACATGATCATTTTCCTTGTTTATAAAGCACCAAGCTGACGAGTAACGATACTTTAAAAACGTGAAGGTGATATTTCAGTGGTAGTTCAGTTTGTGATCAATCAAAACTCACAAATCAATTTTAAAGACAACAGTTGAACAGTTATTCCTGAAGGAAAAATAATTTTTGCGAGAAGTGTGCAATGGAAAACAAAACAAAGCATTGCCAGATGTATTAATTATTAGTATTATTAGTTTTATCACTGATCACCAATTTAGGAAACGCAAACCATTGTCATATTGTCTGTACATCCTCATGAATTCCAGCAACGCACCACAAAGTCGAGGAACTTTGGTAGACCAAAACGATGTCATCAGCATTTGCAGTTCATATAGAATTCATGAAAGAATTACTATTAAAATGACTATAAAAAAAATCAGGACCAAGAACAGACCCTTGAGGTACACCATTTTTAAGCTTAATGGGCTGCTGAAATTGCCATTGATCTCAACAACTTGTATCCTATCTTTTAGATAGGTACGAACCAATCATTAACTGTGCCACTTAAACCTGAGTTGTACAGTTTTGTTAACAGCAAATCGGGGTCAACCATTTAAAATATCAATAAAGAGAGCCATTGATTTTTTACCATTGTTAGAACCCTCAAACAATGGGCTTCAAACTTTAAGAATAGCATCTTCGGTCGATTTACGTGATCTAACACCAAACTGATTATATTTTTCCAGAAAATATCCCATTCGAGATTTTAGCAGTTTCTCAATAAGTTTGGCAAAAGTTGGCAGAGTGGAAATAGGTGTATAATCACTTAAGTTTCTGTGATAACCTTTTTTGAAAAGAGACATGACCTCAGCACATTTAAGCGACTGCTAACAACAACCCTTAATAATGTTAAGATTGTAAATATAGCACATTATATCAATAGGCAATTTTCTTTGAAAGAATGATTGAAATTCCATCTTTAGTGCAAGAGGATTATTTTTTGAGGATATATTAACTAAAAACATTTTATATTCAACCTTTGATCATAAAATCATCCTGTAATTCTTAAATCACTGAATCATCCTATCAGCGTCCAAAAATTATTCTACAATCTTTCTATAAACATCCCATAATAAAAATATATTTAAATCAACTTTTAATCATCCTTTACATATCCTATAATCATTCCATAATCCGTAACTCATCCTATAAATAATATATAATAATTCATCATAACAAACATCGCATAATTATTTTGTCATCATCCCATAATTCTAAAATCATCCTATAAACATCTATAATAATCCTATAATGTTAAATTTTGTTGAGTTGGCAATGCTTTGATACATGGCGAACAGTGAATTTACTGGAAAATTTTACTGAATCAATGAGAGCATTATAACTAAAGAAGACCTCACGCTTCTCTACATTCTAACAATGGAAATGTCTGGCGAGAGGGGTGAGAAAATCGTAATCCAACCGCCCACCCGCCAAAGCACGTTTTTCTGCTTGTACGGGTTTTCGCCGGACACGCGACTCACGTCCGGTGGTTGACAGCGTGCGTTATTTTCATATACAAATACAAAAAAGTGTCAAAAAGTACAGTTGTTTCTTCCTGTTGTATGTACAGATGAAATTCGTTTCCACCCCAATGTGAACGGGCAACTCGCACAAAAGGCGAAGAACAATTTCACTGGCAAAAAGCGAGCAAGCATCACCACAAGAGAAATCATCACATCACTCTTTTTGGTTACGAGTGAGTATCTATCTACGAACTACGAGTAAGTACTCCGTTCGAGTTCCAATGTGTGAGGCAAGGCTTGAATGGGGGTGGTTTCGATTGAGGTTGTCCCTTGTCTGCTGAATGTGCCTGTTTGCCATCCCTGACAGCTGTGACGACGTCAGTTTCTGTGTTGGATTTTTGGGTTTTCATTGATAAAAATGAAAGCATCGTTCTTGTAGGGTTGGGTGGATGTTCGCTTACAAGTTAGCTGAGCAAATGATTGCTTCTGCAAAACCAAAACCACCACCATCACCACAATACACTGCACTGCACTGCAACTGTACCGTAAGAGCAGAAGCAACCCTTAAAGTGGACATGAGCAAGCAAATCGTCCAATTCACTTGATTTGGCGTTACATGTCCCGTTTGTCTCGATCATATACGGGGGTGTTGTTGTTGTTGGTTGGTTGGAATTACGTGTGCGAACTTTAAGTAAAGTCTTCAACTTATGGCTGTCTCTAATGCGATTATACCGTTCAATATTTCTCTTTACAAATTGCACCCTCGTTTTTGCTGGATGCTAGAGTGAATGAACATTATTCTGGAATGCTCATGCAGACAGCTGTTGAAAAGTGGGTGGTTTAGTCGGCAAATAAAAAAAAATTAAATAAATGTCAGCTTACATTTAAGCAGTTACGTACGAGTACTTAAGTGTGACACTGAGACTTTTAAATTAAATTCTCTTTGCCAATAATGTGATTGTATTTGTCAACTCATTACTTTTAATCATTTTTGTTAGGTATTTGTTCAATGAAAATCCCTCTTAGAGGTCTGTGTAATTTTATGGAGGCTCTTCTGTTTTTTACTGCGAACAGTGCAAGCGAACTCTAAAATAAGGTTCACCAATATGGAAGAGAAATAGGAGATAGGGAATAAACAATAAGTGAACTAAATGTGTGCTGAAAGGACGGTTACTAAATAAGTTAGTCAAAAATAATCTGGTTATTTATTTTATCGGCTGCAGGCAAGCTAAGGAGTGGGAGAGAGAGGATTTCGTCTTAACCTACGAGGGTGGACTGAAAAGTAAGCGGCCTAGGCAAGAAAACACAACTTTTGTCGGCAAAATTCTATATATTTCTAAAATCCCTCAAAATATGCCTCTGTTTCAGTGATCTTCGACCCAATCTTCTCTTACAATCGACCCATTTCTTCAAGTTTAGAAATAGATAATAGTCTGATGGGGCCAAGTCTGAAGAATAAGGTGGATGAGGAGCAATTCATAAAACAATTCATGTCATTTTGCCTGCAAATGCGAACTTGTTGCCGGTTGGTTGAAACAAAACACTTTTTTATTTGCCAATTGCGGCTTTAAATCGGCTCGAATCGATTCAACAGAGAAGAGACTAGAAACAACTACGGTCAAGCGATAGGACTCGCCATAAATGCAGGGAGAGTAAGTCCTGGGACTGATATGTCGGCCGTAGAATAAAAATGAACTGTCATTAGTACTGCTGCTATCCATCTTAGGCAGTAGCCGTGAACATCGAAACACCTGGTTCGATGACGAATGTAATCTAGCAACTGAACGTAAGAATGTTGCGTACCGAGAATGTTTGCTGGCACGCAAATATGAATATAAATAGCTCAGAAGATATCAAAAAAAAAACAGTTCACCGGCGAAAGAAAGCAGCCTGGGAGAAGGGGCTCGTCCGTGAACTAGAAAAGTACAGAGAACGAGGACCGCACCATGCGCTAAAGTTCTACCAAAGAGTCCGTGGTATGACGCAATATTCACCGCGTTGCACATACTGCAAAGACAATGAGGGTAATCTGATCACCGATCTCAAGGGCATCTTGGAGCGATGTGTAATGTAATGTAATGTAATGCAGTAATTATTGTTGTATAACGTTGTTGAGTACCGCATATAAGATTTTCTCCTCTATCCTTCAAGACAGGATAGCCACATACGGTAAAGTCATTATTTGTCCATACCAGTGTGGCTTCAACCCAGGGAAATCAACAACTGATCAGATTTACACCCTAAGGCAGGTGATGGAAAAATGTCTAGAGTTTCAAAACTACACCATATTTTTATAGACTTTAAAGCCACCTATGATAGCCAGAGTAGATCTTTATAAAAACTATTAGAGAATTCGGCATCTCAAATAAACTGACACGACTATGTCGGTTGACCTTTGACCATTACCAATGTTATAAGCGAAGTAAAAATATCCGGATCATATTACGGGCTCCGACAAGGGGATGAACTGGTCTGCGAATTATTCAACCTGGCATTGGAGACAGTGATCCGAGACTCTTACGTAATGGCGAGAGAAACAATCCTCTATTAGTCCATTCATAGACTGGGTTACGCATAAGATATTGACATCATAGGTACAAACCTAAGAGCTGTACAGGTAGCTTTCATCCAGATAGATCAGGCGGCACGAAATCTGGGGCTGCACATAAATGAGAGCAAAACAAAGTACATGGTGGCCACGTCTGCGAGTAGAAGATCCAACATTGGTCCCTCAATTCAAATAGTGGAGCGCGAATTTGTAGTAGTACAGTCCTTTAACTATCTCGGGTCAACTCTAGCAGCCGGTAACAGCATGGAACCAAAAATACGCGCACGGTTGCTTAAAACCAACAAAGCCTACTATAATCTGTCAAGACTCTTCGTATCCAAGAACTTAACCATAACATCCAAGCTGCATAATGGTCCCATAATTGTTGTATAAATAAACACGTGGGTGGCGTGGCGCTTCAATTGAGAGAGTTTAAGCCTCAATTGAAGCACCCGAAGCCTACTGTTGCACCAAATGCTTACTTACTTTACTAAAAAGCTTGCAATTCGTAAGATAATAGCTGTTCCAGTACGTACAGATTGTATGGCATTTTTTTGATATGACATTTCGTTGACATTTATCTGGCATTTATCTGACATTTAAAATGAACACTTCTTACTACCCTTGTACTATCCAGTACATAGTTTGCTGCATGATTTACACCAAAATGACAAGTGGTTTTCTTTTCTCAAAAAGAAATCTGTGTTAAAAAACAACAACAAAAACAGTATACAGTTTTATGGTTATAATAATTATTACCTTTTAAATAGCAAACATTCTACACGATGTGAATTGTTTGTCAATCGTCGATTTTGCCATTTTGCGGAATTCTTTACCGAATACTCGTGACACACGCACAAACTTCCATAAAAAATGATAAAGTGGTAAGGGGACATCCTCTCGACAATCGGCACATTCTGACAGCCATTCAATTGTAATTTCGTAACTTGAACAACTACCGGCAACGACCACCCCACCGCACCGTCTACATTGTCAACAAAACTTCATCATCGTCATACAGGGAAAAGATTGCGAAACGGTCGTACTAACTCGTCGGTAGATAGATAGGTATGAGGAGATTTACTGGCAAAAGTTCATTGGGGAAACTTGAATTGACTGCCATAGCATAAACTGCGGCTTTTGTCGTCGATACAGGTATTTTGTAGCGGCGCGGCGGCGGCACAAGCAACAAACAACAAACAACAACACTGCAAGCGAGTCCCTGACGTACCTCTATTTTGCACGTCTGATGGTGTTTTGGGGCATGCCGCGAGTGAAACACGCGCTCCAGCAGCAGCATATTGACAATACGGGTCGTAAAGACAACCCACTTTTAACGAAAATCTTGTACGCGGTCTGCCAATGCATGCATGATATTCTTGCACGGTTTTCCTTCACACAGTCAGTGTATTTGCTGTTACGCTCGTTGAGTATGGCCCGCGTGGAACATTCAAAGAGACCGACCGCGACGCGTCGCGACGACACAACAGAGCGGCAACGAACGCGGCGCCCGTCCGTCCACGTCGTAATAATCATCGCCGCTCTACTACACATACGTTGGCGAAGAATTAAGTAACTTTTGTGCTTAAAGTTGCAACAAACAAGCAGCAGGGGGCATGGTGGTGGCAAGCATATGACAGCAGGCAGCAAGTTCAAAACAGCAAAACGGTAGCCATAAACTTTAGTCGGTCGTCATCGTTGTTAGTTTTAAATGGCGAATTGTTGTTGTTAATGTTGTTGCTGTTTTCGTTTTGCTTTAATGTTATTGGATTTTGCGCGAACAAACACAACATCCTAAGAGAATATCCATCCACCAACAAGAGATTTTGTTGCACGATTTGTGTGAGATGTGCATTACTCTGCGTTCAGGCACAGAAAAGCAATCGCCAGCAAAACCGCGCCTGTCGATATCGACTTCAGTGCAGTTCCAGTTTCATATGAAATCAAGTCCCATCGCTGTGACAGGAAAAAGACAGTTGAAGGCTCTGTCTGCAGTTTAGTTGGCAAACTTTTTTTTATGACACACTAGAAACTGAAGGGCCGTGATAAGCGCCATGACATTTGCAGAAATAAATGTGTAGTTTTTTTTTGCTGACCCTGCGGCATTTTGATTGCGATGAAATTAATGGGTGCTAGAAAAATAGACAGTGAGAAGCAGAGCAGAAAGTATAGTTAATGATAAGTTTTTGACAGATAATTTACATTAAGATAGTCGACAATTTGGCATCGTTGGATACAAAATTGGCTTTCTAAAGAACATCTACCGTTGTAAAATTTGTAGAAAACATATAAAGCTCCAGACATTTCGTCTTTGCTCCAAAGTATCAAGAGACGAAGTAATGGTTACATCGTTTATCAAACGGATAACTCTTTTCTGAACACCATCAAGATGAACCAAATGCGATCTTGGAGCACCACCCACCCCACACACATGAATTAAATTCTAAAATTGGTCTAACATAAGATTTATATAATCTTAACACTTCAGAGGGAGTGAAGTAGAAGTTACAACGTCTTATGAAAGCGCAAACATTGGCTAGCTCTTTTTGAAATTTCATAAATATGATCCTTCCAGGAAAGATCACTTGAAACTTTCAAAGCTAACATCTTAAGTGAAACTGATCTTGCAATAGTGGTGGCACCGTTAATTACTGGTGGAACGTAATGTTGAATAGCCCTTTTGAGAAAAAAGACAAGCCTGGAATTTATTTGGGTTAAATTTCACCCTATTAGATCTGCCCCAATCAAGAATGACTCGAATGTTCGACAGAATTGTCGAATTCATTAATTCACGCGAACCAATCAAGCGAGAATTGCATTATTTTTGAACTGACAAACTCAATGGAAGCCGATAGTGTTGTATCATCAACAAATGAATGGATAGCCACAGGTTATAGAAGACAACAGGTCGTTGGTATATATATCAAGAAGAGCATGGGCGAAAAGGATGACCCTTGAGGCACGCCAGCATTGATACTATGTGAAGCTGAAGATATACCATTTATTACCATGTAATAAGAGAGGAGTGTAAGTTCAGTGCACGAATCTTATGTAAAGTAATATTTTTCTTTCCTTTGAAGACATCAAGTTGCGTTTCATTTATTATCTGCACACAAGTACTTTATTTTACTTTGCTCTACTCTTTAATCATAAAATGATTCATCGACTTATCTACGAGTATTCCATGGCGAAAGGTGGCGACCCAAATGTGTGCGTAGCGAGCAGCGAACTTAAAAGTTTACTCTCTCAGCGTGGCCAAAAAAGTTTCACTTCATAAACCAAAAATTATCCATTAAGTTTATCATTATTAACAAAATTGGCAAGTCATGAAGATGCGATGAGTAATGACGGCACGGAAGATTGTAGAAAACTCTTCGCCTGTCCCGCACTTCTAGATGCTAAGAGTTATGCAGCAAAAGAGAAGAAAACCCATTATCCAAGCTGTCAGTTAACAACTTTTTTGTTTTTCCATTCATTATCCAGAAATTGTGGTGGCGTCGTGTCGACACGACGCTATGGTGCAACGGCGGGGTTACGACAACCAACCAAACAACTTTTTGTCTAAAAATGAGGTATAAAAGAAGAAGCAGATGGTTAGGAAAAGAAAAACCTGAGTTCAAAGTTAGAATTGGTACGAACAGGTAAAATAGTTTCCTCTTCATTTTCTTTCTTTTTTGGCAACTAAAGTTTTTTCCATTCCATGCCCGGTTATTCTATAGAATGGAGAAATATTGCGTTCCAAGAATTTCAATTACTCATTTATTCAATGACGTCATTAGAATTTGACAGCTTTGATGGTTGCATTGAAATGAAGAGTACCAACTAAATACAACATAAATGTAATTAAAATGTAAAAAAATTTTGTGAGAAAATGTCATTTCAGTTATGACCTCGTTCAACCGTTCAAACGCTGTAAACGTTCAAGTAAAATCCCCCTCTGACGCTCATGAATAGCCCGAAAGGAAATTCGCTCAATTACCAAAAAGCAACAAAAAGAAAATCCCAACCTGATTATCTATCCCATTGCCATGAGTGAAATGCAATTTCAATTCCTTACTTACATCGTCGTCTTTGCCATCATCATCATCAGCATGTAACCAAAATGTAACGCAAGCATAGACGAAATCGAATCAGAAATGAAATCGTAAAAAAAAGATACAAAATGTGGAAAATACAAGTCGTGCATGTGTGTTCGAAGTATGAAGAGATGAGATGGGAAAAATCATGAACATCTATACCCGCATATATAACATAGAGATGATGGTCATGATACTTTATGTGATGAAATGTACCGGCAAGAAGAAATCTCTCGATTAAAGCTCTAGACTGGCATCATCTCGGTCCTAGCTCTCAGTCAGTCGTCTTTTTTCCGGAACAATGACGCCACTATTCAAGCGGCAGACATAACAAAGTTGCAGCAATGCGTTCTCGCAGTTCAATGACCAAGGCAAGAAATTCGGACAAACAATTTTTCTTCTCCATTGTATGGATAATTGTGAGAGATTCACATAAATTAAACCTTTGGAAATTGGCACAAATCGTTTTTTTGGCACCAATGTGTGTCTGTCTAGCTACAATGATGCCAATCTGTGGGGATTAACATAATGTTGATGCATTTTTTATAAACAATCTTTTCTTCAAGTTTATTTATCTTTATTTAACAGTTTGTTGATTTCAAAAAAATCAACGATTATGGTAAAAACGTTCACTTTAAAACATTGTTTACTTTTTACTAAGTTACAGAAGATACAGTACAGTCTCGGTAGTTCGAACTGTTTGCGACCTTCCAATAATTATCCTATAATCGTCAATTTATCTTACTAAAGTGATTGTCCCAAGGTAAGCCCCGAAGCGCTAATCGAAGAAAACGATGTTGGATGCTCTCGATTCTAGATACATGAATTTGGCGATGGGGGGACGGACATTTACGTGGTAAGGTAATAATTTGGCATTTTTTTATATTGAGCTCTAGGAAATTTTTAAGGCACCGGGTTGAAAAATTGTCTAGGCCTTGGTGAAGGAAATTGGTTTGAAAAATTTGGTATCGTCAGCAAAGAGAGAGAGATGGCGGAGTTTTTGATCACCCTATCAAGATTATTTGTAGTTAGAATAAAGAGAAGGGGGCCCAGATGGCTGCCTTCTGGTACACCTGAGGTTGCCATGAATGTGGTAGAGAGGACGGACCTAAAGCGAACACTATAAGGATGGTTTTCTAGATAGGAAGATATCCATTACAATTATAACTGAAATCAGTTGCAACAACGTCTACTTCGTTGCCGCTCTCTAAGGCTGTAAGGGCGAATGACACGAATTCAACGTGGTTAGTGGTGGTGGGTCTACCTTTGAGAAAGCCGTGTTGGCTCGGAGAGATAGGAGACTTACAATGGAAGCTTAGGGTTTCGTATAAAATACTTTCGAATAGTTTGGGTATATGAAAAAGTTTAGCAATGGGACGATAATTAGTTACATCATTTGAGGAAATTCTCCTTGTGAAAGGGATAGGCGAAGGAGGTAAGAAAGGAGGGGGGGGGGAGATACCTGGAGGAACACTATTTAAGAAATATGGCGGGAAGGCCATCTGGGCCGGGTGAGAATTCATCATTAAGATTTTGTAATTTATTATCGATAACAGTGGGGTCAACAGTTCGAACGAGAAAGGGGCTATTGGAAAAGTAAAGTAAGTAATTGAAATAGGAGGGGTCCGGTACGACGAAGGGGTTGACAGCGAAAGATTGTTTGAAGAAGGTAGCAAAAAAGGTGGCAATGGTATGTGGATCGGTTGATGATGTGTTTTTATAAGAGAGTGATGGGGGGTAGCCATCGGATTTCCTTTTGTAGTTGACGAATTGAAAAAAGACTTAAGGTCGTTTTTGAGATTGGCTTGTGCTTTATTAAGATAGCGCTGTTAGAGAGACTTATAAAGCTGGATGAATTTCAAGTTAGTACCGAGGTAGTTGAAATAGTCCGAAAGAGAATAAGTACGAAGGTACGTCGCCCATAACTTGTTTCTCTTGTTTCGTAGGGACCGAAGTCTTCGATTATACCAAGGAGAAGATCTAGATGAGGGTTTTATGGTATGAGAAGGAGACATAAATAGAGATAAAATTAAGTTATTCTCTATAGAAAATGGAGATGGAATTATCTAAAGATAGATTGTGAGACTCAAAAGAATACCTGCTAAGATAGTCATTGATCTTCGTAGCCGTTTTCTATAATCCAAAAGTTCTATACGCTTAGATTTCATAATATTCCACTAATTGTCCTATAAAATGCCTATAATAAAAGTATTTTCATTTCCTCTATATCATTTTATAATCCTAAAAGCACTGTTTAATCCTAAAATCTTCCTATAATTAGCCTATTTTGGAAGGTATCGGACACTTGGGTCGAGTGGCCTCTATTATTGTTTTTAAACTCATTCTTTATTTTATAGTAATTTCATAATCGTAAAATATAATAAGTTTACGATAGTAATGCTATAATTAACCATAATGTATCTTTTATCATCCCATAATCTTTAAATAATGGAATTGAAAAATTATAATCATCCTATAAAATTTCTTTAACGGCCCTATATACATCCTATAAGATGCTATCCTATGTTATCCTATAACTAACCTATAATAACCCTATAATATATCTATAATCCTCCCATAATCACCCTGCGAAAACTATAGTTCCTTAATATCATCAGTGTTCAAATTTTCGTTGTTTGTATTACCAAGTCTGTACTGTAATGCCAACAATAGACAAATTAATTTAAAATTTAAACTACATTGCATAGATAAATCTTTCATTCTTTTCTCAGTTTTTGTTTAAAAAATTTTTTGAAAAAACCCAACTGCATTATAAATCGGTTTTTCTGTTCTTATGATCTTAAATGACAAAACAGATGGGAAAGAAATGGCGACACACAGTCAAAAGTTATTAGAAAAAAATCGAATTTGAAGACCAGACCAGACGATCCAGAAGATTCTATACGACTCCTTCCCACTCTTGCCTACTGCACTTAAATCTGCAATTGCCCCTCATTGTTCGCCTTATTGTTAGTTTGTTTGTTTGATTGTTGTATTAGTTCTTAAGCGGTTGAGGAAGAAAACTTTGGCGAAGAAAAAATACCAGCCGCCACACCGCCGCCGCCGTCGCCGGCGCCTTCTCTATAAACTCCTCACATGAACTTTTGTTTGTTTCTTCTGTACTCCACTCTACTGGTTGGCAAAATCGAGTTCAACGTGCGACGTGCCTACGACCACCGCAGTTATGAGTGAGCCCCACTTGCGATGGAGCAGAGACAACATATTTTTTTTAGGGGAAAAATGATGAATGCAATGAACTCCGCCTCTGTTCAGTATCCTATCCCCATTGTTGGAGTTTCGGTCGTCGCTATGCGGTATTATCATTTATCTTCAATTAAGTTGTGTTCTATTCTAACAGAGGGTTTTGACAAATAAATGAATCCCTAGTAGTCGTTTTTTTTATTATTTTTTATTACTCAATACTTCTAGGGGATATAACTGCAAGGGTGTAATTTTTGTGGACAGTTGTGGTGGAATAAAATTTTATTCTAAAACTAATCAGAAGGTATCAACTGGCATCTTACGGAAATTACGATCTGTGATGCAATTTGGAAAAAGTTGCAGATAACTGGCGCAAATGGTCATCAAATCCCAACGAATAATGTCGTGCCCTATTTGGGTGTTAATTTGGATAACATTTTGTAATACGATAAACACGTGAATATTGCGGTAGAAGAAGCACGAGTGGCATTTATGTCTTAACAACCTCTTCTACTCACGTTACCTGACAAGTGATGTGAGGATTGTTTGTTACCAGGCGTTTGTACGACCAATTCTGTCGTTCGTTGCATAGACATAAAGGAGTCTTGTCATCATTATTCATCTCATCGAACTCGACAACTATAGAATCGATTCTAATATCTGCCATCCCCCCTAGACACAAATTAACCACCACTCCTAGAGGTGTCTTACCATCACTTGTCACCTCAGCGACCCCAAAAACTATAGAATCGACAACTATATAGATTTCGTGTTGTGCGTGCTATATTTTTGCACACAAATTGAAAGAAACTAAAGAAAGGGTTATTCATCTAGAGGTGATTTTTTCAATATTGTTTTTTGACAGATGGTGCATGTGTAATGTCAAACTTTCATGGTATTTTTAATCAGTATTGCTAGCCATTGCCATCATGGAAAGACTGAGCCCGGCACAGCGGCTACAAATTGTTCAGCTTTATTACGAAAATCAGCGTTTTCTGAGTAATGTGTTTCGTGCGCTTAGATCAAGTTACGGTTGACATAATCGGCCTGTCAAGACCTCTATTCGGAATACCATCGAAAAGTTTGTATCCCAATTTAGATGATACGCGACCAAATAGACCACGTCCAGCTCGTAATAAGGAAAATATTGCGGCGGTAGCTGAGAGTGTACACAATGACCGTGATTCGATTCGTTCTGAACAGCTTGGCTTGTCGTATGCAACAACTTGTTGTATTTTACGTAAGGATCTTGGCTTAAAAGCCTACAAAATTCAACTCGTGCAAAAATTGAAGCCGACCTACTTTCCTATTCATCACTATTTCAGTGCTTGGGATCTTGAAAGCCCATCCGCTATGAAGTGTCCTACTGTCCGCGTCAATAAGCAAAATTGCCATATTTGGGCTGATGAACATCCCGAAAAGTTTCAAGAGCTGCCATTAAATCCGGAGAAAATAACGGTTTGGTGTCGTTATGGGCCGGTGGAATCATCGGTCCATATTTCTTCAACAATACAGTCGGCCGGAACGTAACTTTGAATGGCACCCGTTATCGTGTCATACTAACGGACTAGTTGCTGCATGAAATTGAAACCATTATTCTCTGACATTTGGTTCCAACAAGACGGCGCTAAATGCTATACAGCACGTGAAACAATCAATGCACTTATTAAGATTTTGACGAGCAGTTTTTCCACGCTTCGGACCGGTCAATTGGCCACCAAGATCGTCTGATATCACAACTCACAATATAAAGCCGTATTCGAAAGACGATTTTCGAAAGGTAGAAAAGATTTTTGGAGTTTTTCTGAGATATGATTTCAGTTCAAAACCACCTTGCACGATCAACTGGTGGTTAGAACGGTCGTCAGACATTAGAAAGGACGTATAGTTATACTAGGATATGTACGCCGGAGAGAACGCATTGAGAGAGAAAAAAGAATTGAACCAGAAAGAGGATGTAAGTTAGGCCTTAAGGGCATGGCCCATAGTTGCATCCATTTTGGCGAAAGAATCTGTTGCATATGTTTCGTATCGCTTATGGGAATTGTACTCTAGGCAAAGCATGTGACGGAAGCGACGAATTGCTGCCCAAATTTTAACTTTTCTCTCCGGGAAATGCTTTGAAAGTTCTCTTACATGAGTTTGAAGTTTATTTTGGTGTTTCCTTTTTGGTTTGCCTGTACGACGACCAACGTATTCATTGGGTTACCTCTATGCGTTACATACGGCGACGTCAATTAATACATCGCCGCAACGGCCGCAACGAATTCTATGGGCTTCGCCCTTCAGACTTACAGAGAGCGAGAACCGCATTAAGGGCCCAGCCCATATTATCCGCTGCTTTGCATTGCGTTGACAAACTGTCAACTTTTCTCTCTGGCAAACGCTTTGAAAGTTCTCTCACAGGAGTTGGAAGTTTATTTTGGCACTTGTTGTTGGTTTGCCTGTACGGCGACCAACGTATTCACTGGGTCACCTCTTTGTATTACATATGGCAACGTCAACGAATACGTCGCCGCAACGGACGCAACGGATTTTATGAGCCGGGCTATTTAGACCACGTCCGTTGGTTTTACTTTTTATCTTTAAATACGTACACTGTTGTTAAAGGACAGGATTTTTTTAATTGTACGATTTCAATGCATAACAGATACATTTTGCATATGTCCTCAAATTAGCGATACAAAAAATGTGATACTTTTTATGACTTCATTAACAAAAAAGAACCTAATTAACCTAATCTCAAAATTAAAACATTTTTAAAACATGATCGCTATATATCCTTCTTTCTGACCGTTAAAGGTTTTTTTTCCAACATTAGGGAATACGGTACACGATACCTGCAAGTATCATACAATTTTGAAAACAAATATGTCCCTTAACCAGTGGAACGCAGCTTAGTCGAATTTATGTTGCTTATGTCATCGATTTTGTCTGTCCTTTGTTTGAGCAACCAACTCGACAGATCGAACAAAAGTTTTATATTAAAATACGCTTTCTATTTCATAGATTCAATATAGCAAATGGACTTAAAATTTTATGTCACATTTCAGTATATCTACTACACATTCTATGGTGCAAAAAAAATATATATATCCTGGATATGTCACTCTCCCAATCTGACCATAGCCATGATCCATCTTGTCCATTGATATTATTAGTCCGGCGCTCCTCTCGCATTGGTATTTTCCAATTTAATATACAAAGGGTGCCACTCAGCATAACTTGCAGCTGAAATATTGACATTTGCTTGCAATTCCTAACCACAATGATGTCCCCCTCTCGTAGAAGGTATTGCGTGTGATGTTCTCCAGATTTACTTCTATGCATTTCCATTTCTATGGTTGTGTGAATATCGTTTGTGTGTTTGGCTGTTTGGCATCCAGTACAATTCGAAGAGAGTCTGTCATGACAGATAGTCCCATTGAAACAGAATTTCTATTAATATTATGTACACATTATAAGGACTATAAGGGAAGAAAAAGTACGAATCTATAACAAAACTAAAATAAAAAAAATCAGGACCAGCTTTTACTTCGTTTGCATTTGACAGAGAACATGACATTAAAAATCAATATTACTTGATTGCATAATAAAAGTTTGGGAGGCGGCGTTTCATGCATTTTATTTGGTACTATAATTCATTTAATTTAACAGCCGCCGCTTTTGCGTATTTGCTTGCATCACATTTTTACTCATGGTCAGTTTCAAATTGAAAATTCAATATCCCATACCCCACTCGGCACAGTTGTTGGATGGTAAGGTGGTAAGGGAGAGCGTGTCCAGCGAATGGTCAAAACAAAATTAATCTGAATTTTTAATGTAATTATTATACGAGCTGTCATGACAGACAGATATACAGACCAAACGTCCAGCGACAAGCCGACAGACGTGATGGAATTTCCTGTATGCAGCTGTAGGCTGTAGCTGTAGCTATCGTGTGGTGAGAGGGTAGTTCATCTTCGCATAGCGACAGTCACATTATCCATAATAATCTTTGATTTTAAAATGTATCCGTCCGTCTGTCTATCGGACATAATACAAATATATATATATATATATATATTATATGATCCAGTTGGTATATTTGCAACGCATAGCCAGCCGCCTGATCCGCCCCATATTCACATCAGTAGTAGCCCGCCAGACAAGCCGCCCCATCATCAATGTCAATTTGAACACCTGCCATGATGGATAGATAGATTTGAGCTGAAATTGAAATAAATCGAATGCCATGGGCGTGTGAGGGAAGTTTATTTGTTTGTACGTGACGTGACGCAGGGCGTGTGATGCATATTATGAAAATCTGCCCCGCCCAGTCAACAGGATAAAAGTACAGTATGTTCTTCTCGTAATTAAATATAAATTGAAAAGGTTCATCTCTCTCTCATCAAAAGTAAATTCGAGTTGCTGTAATTATGGTGCAAAAGCATGTCACAAAGTCACGAGCATGCGATCGAGAGTACAATGCGTTGCTTTTGTGTTTGCTCGAACGTTGTTGTCAAACGGGAGATTTTAATTAACTTTTAGGCTTTTTATAAAATATATATGGAAATAAGTAATTTTTTGTAATATTTTCTTTTATATAAGTGGTGCGTATAAGTGCATGCAGTATGGAAATGTACATCCGATCTGCATGTCACGTTCACTCGAGCTCACGCGTTTTGTAAACAAACAAAAGAGCTGTTTTATTTAAAATTGCTGCTTTTTAATACTTTTTTTTCCTTATTTACTATTTATCATTACTTATTGGATTGAAACGTTTTTTCTCGCGGTTGAGTCAACATACCAGCTGTTGCAGATAACAATCCAACCCCCCTCGACAGAGTTAGAGCCCAAAAACTTACTTTCTCATGAAAGTTTAGAAGGGGGCGTGTTTTAAAGTGGGTGGGCCTAAATATTGATATCTATTATCTTGCAAGTAAGGATATCAAAAAGGGCCCCTGACATTGAGCCGCTCACAAAATTTCAGCCATCTAGGTCGTGCGATAGGTGTTTAAAAAAGATCTAAAAAAAAAACGAGAAAATGGCGCGGTTTCAAACCATCACACCTGCCGCACGCGAAACGTGAAACGCGACATACGTGGAATATAAAAAATGGTATTTTGGAATTAGAAACCCCCAAAATTTAAACTCTAGGTCGTATGGAAGGCGGTTAAAAATGACCTCAAAGAAGTGGAAAAAAAATTTCGACCCATCACACTCGGATACTCGGAATACAAAATATGCTATTTTGGACTTAAAAACTCACAAAATTTCAGCTCTATAGGTCAAGTGGAAGTTGGTTAAATAGGACCTCAAAGAAGTTTTCAATCCATCACACGCGCTACACGTGGCACGCGACACGTGTCATACTCGGAACATAAAAATGCTATTTTGGACTTAGCCACTTACAAAATTTCAGATCTCTAGGTCATGTGGAAGTTGGTTAAAAAGGAACTTAAAGAAGTCTAACAAAAATTTCAAATCATCACACGCGCCACACCAGACACGCGTCAATCTTGGAATATAAAAAATTATATTTTGGACTTGAACACTCACAAAATGTCAGCTCTCTAAGGCATGTGGAAGTTGGTTAAAAAGAACCTCAAAGAAGTCGAAAAAAAAATTCAACACAACACACGTGACACACGTCATACATGGATTATAAAAAATACTATTTTGGACTTAGACTCTCACTCACTCGTATGGTGGTTAAAAGGGACCTCAAATTGGTCGAAAATACAGACAAAAAGGGGTCAAGTCAAGTTAAATAAAAGTTTTTAAAAATTAAAAAGTCTTAATTTTAAAACCTGTCAATAACATGCACGAAAACCGGTTTTTTATTTGAATCAAAAATTGTTGACTCAATGCTACAAAAACTAAAAGCTTATTTTCAATTCCAGTGGAACCTAAATATGTATGTATAGGAGAAAATCACAGAAAAAATTAAAATGAATCTAAATCAGTGAAGAGCAGAAGAAGGTAAATGACATTAATCTGACTCTCACTCTCTCACTCTCAGTTCTGTCATCACTGATTGCAGTATGCTAATTATGTAAAGTACACAAACAGATCAATCAGTTGAAATAGATTTACGTCAAAGAGATCGATAATTTTGTCAGTTTTTTTTTTCTGACAGCGACATGTAACATAATGATTAGCGTAAAATATTCCGAAAATTTGCCTTTTTTCCATCCAACCTCACTTGACATAATCCTTCAAATTGACACTTCAATGACAACTCAATTTTGTTTGGCGTTGTCTGGAAAGTAGGCAACAACTCAAGTGCATATAACAATCTGTGCATGCGTGTAATAATTTTTCTTTTTTCCTTTTGTCAAACAAGAAGACACCACCACTTGACACAAATAAAAAAAAACAAGCAACATGTGACCATGGCATGTGCATCAAGGATTTTTGTGGAATTAACCGACGTGATGGGATGCGGCTGTTTGTTATTGTACTGTGCATACTGCATGCTGCATCGGCGTCATCCACAAAGAAATTTATGTCCCACTTAAGTTTTTCCTATGCGACGACAACGAGTTTCCAAGATTCTATCATATGCATGGGCTTATGATGAACATAAGCACAACTCTTCGAGTAGGTAGTCATAGGCATATCCTCGTACAGATGTACATACATAATTTTAATTCATCCATCTTTCTCTTCACTGGCAAATGTCAGCATATACGATGAGGAGTGTATACAACTCTACTACAGTAGCACATTCTTCTTTTTTGCTTTGGAAAGTGCATACTCGTAATTTCTAAAACAACCGCTGTGGCAATTTATTTTTAGATCATAGCGCACATTCACAAGAGATTTCCTCGCTCTCTCTGTGACAGTGTTTGTTCGTACAAATCCCAAACGAAAATGAAAAACAACGAGTCTATGATTAAAAAAGAGAAAAATGTACTAGAAATGTTCATAACACCAGCAGCAGATGATTGCGGTCGTATGGCGGCAACTGTCAAGCGGGGGCAGGCTGTCAGGCAATCCAACTTCCAACTATGTTGTTGTGTCAGTGAAATGAATTAACCGTCCATAAGACCGACACACAATTGGAGTCTCATCATAAAGCAGCATCACTGAGTGCATCAGCAATGCAGTGTCGGAGATGGTGGCGTTGGTGGTCAGACGGCAGTGTGTAGATGTGCTCCTGATGCACATGTGCAATTCATGCCTATAAAGCAATTAAATATAATGAGCAAAAGTGTATTTTTGACATTAGAAATGAGAAATATAAATGCTTGCACACTTGCGATGACAAGATGACGAAGTGCCCGGCTATTAGTTGGACAGATTTGGAATTAAGTACGCTTACGCTTACGCATGTGTAATAATTATTTGCGTGTATAGGCAAGATGTTTGAAGGGAGTAGTAGTCGTTCGTGACATGTGACATCTGGAAGCAATTTAGGGATTTCGCCTTATAGTTCTAGTTGTTTTTGTTTTATATTCCTTGAAAATTTTGAATGGTATTTTCACAGCCTACCTATTTTTAAAGGGGTAGGCCGTAAGGAGTTCCCTTTTAATAACTGTGACTATTTTTATGAACTTGCAATTCGACCTATTTTTCTGAACAAGGATTGCTTAAAAATTGGAAGTGCTTGTTTTCAAAGGCAAAGTTACAGCTGTAGTCAATCTTAAACTTCTCAATGAAGTGGTTAGTTAACCCGTTTTTGTCCAGTGCCAGAAGGAGAGCGCTTTTTTTTGAATACGTAGCTTATTGGGGTGTAATTAGGCGTAATAATATATTTTATTTATATTTGGAAAATAGAGAATGGACTAAAAGGGAAACAAAAATTAAAAACTGCTTACATAAATAAATTGGGCTTATTCATGCTAGTAAACAACAAAGTAATACAATCAATAATTTTTAAATTAATTTTTTTTTTTTTTTTTGAAAATTATTCATTTTGGTCGTTGTAAACAACCCTGACATAATAACGACTCTGGAATAGTACGATGAAGACACGTTTTTCGTTTTGACAGTTACGTTGATATATAACGACACATTTTTGACTTTATGTTTTGATTTGATTGATACGAATTACGAGGGGGCACTTTAAAAATTAAGATCCCTTCAATTAAATAGAAATAAAGAACTATTTGTATCGAATAACTATAATTTTTTAGTGTCTTTATTTAAATAAATTAATAGGCAAATTCCCATTCTTGGTAAATTTCCAACAGTCGTAATAATCAGAACATTTAAAATGTAATGGAACAGTACAGTACAGTTACTGACACTGAGCATTTTTGACATTTCAAATATGTATGACTTTTGTACTTTCTACAACATTTTCTTATGTAATTACCATTTTTAAATATTCGTATATTATAAGTTAGTGTTAGCATTTTCGGCACTTATGTAAAAAGACAACTTGTTGAAGGGCCAGTGCTTAAAACTATTCTTTCTTTATCATGTGGGGTCGGTCGTCAATATCGAAATAGCTAACTCCCGAAAATTAAACAGGTTCACAGCAAATGAGCTTCTGCGAGTAATTCTATGCAAATTCCACGCATTAAAGATAAGTAAATCAATTGCATTACTAAATATAGGCCACAACCATTCTTACTTTTTATATGGATTCTGTACTGTCCATAAATGACATAAATCGGTCCAACAGATTAACTCTGCCAATTTTTGTTATATTAGTAGCTGAAATACTCAGCGTTGCCCCCAACACACTATCGCCGACACACTACTCCCACCCAATTGACCACCAAGACCCTCCAATACGTACTCCTGTGGCGACACCATTCGTTCCATCCTTAAGCAATGGGTTAATTGACATTGTTTGTATGATGACACAACTTACGTTTGTTGTTCTTAATTCATCTTACATCCTGGCGTGTGTTACGCACTTCATTAATTTGACAGTCGAATGTCGAATAACGAGTTGTCAATGTCGGCGAGTTTGTTGTGAGGAAATGACTTATAGCTCACTTCACCGTTCACTTGCTTAATTCAACTTCCGAACGACGGACGACTAAATTGAAGTATTTTTCATTGGAACCGTATTGCAGGAAGCGTTATTTTTTCTTTTTCAGGAATAAGGTGCAGCCTATTTTGCCAGTGTTGATACTTAGGCCGATCTCTTTGCACCAGTCTTTTACTCGTTTGAGAGCAAATTGCATGCGTTCTTCTGGTATCGTTCTCTCGAATTTGGCACGAACCATTAGGACTAGATTATCTGCATAGCTAATGTTTGTTAAGCATTTATTCTCCAGCCTGTCGAGTAACTGGTCCATCACTAATAGCCACCTTGTGGGCAGCCTATTGTGATGATCTCATCTCCAAACGAGGCCTGAATTTTTCTGCTTTTAAGCATTCTTATAACCCATCCTAGGATAGAGCAATCGGGCTTGTATTTGAATTACTTCGATATTGGTGTTGTCAAACGCGCCTTGTATATCAATGAAGGCGCACATTAATATTTCTTTGTGTGTCTTCAATTGCCAGTCTGGTATGCGTGTTGACTGTAGTTTAGGGGGTGTAACTGAAGTGTGGTAGACCTTATGTGGTGGCGTATTATTTTCCTAATGGCCGTGTATGGTTCGTGTATCGTCTTCCCTTCTGAGCTCAATTAGAATTGATCAACAAAGAATCAATTTCGAGCATGTATCTCAGAAGACAGACGAGACACGGCACTTAACAGAGGTGTAATGTCAAAACGTTTAACTACAACGGTGGCCTTTTGTCCACCCGGTTAATGTGCGTAAATTGTAATTTTATATAAAAAAGGCACATATTCATACGAACAACACATCAGAGGAGAGTAATTCAATTGAAGTACTAGTTAGTGTGTTTTCTTGTGCTTGTTTTGCTTTTTTTTTAACCCTTGTCTGTAAAGTGAAGAAACTATTAAGACAAAGTGGAATTTGTATAATTCGTAATCGTATGCTAAATGCATTACATACGTTTTCTTGACTTCTGTTTGCTTGGTGGAGTCAATTAAATTCCATAAAGGCCAGATGTTAGATGGTGTGACGGTGATGTTTTTCTCTCTATTCCTCAACTAACTAACAAAGCCGGAAAAGACGTTGGTTTCAAGTGCCCCACCAAGCAGATGTCTGGAAAATTGTTTGTTTTGCTTTCAATTCAAAGACTTTGCACTTGTTGTGCCGTGCCCACTTTACAACCTCTTTGAATGGCGTCGAGTTGGAACCAAATTATTCCACTGCAATTTGCGACGTTTAAACGCGTTTTGAGTCTTTTACTTGGCTTCATTACTCATGCGGGAAAGTGAAAAGTTGAAAAGTGGTCACTTGGTTGGCTGATGGTGGAAATGCATTTCATTACTGATTATTCATTATACAGAACGTGGAGTTTTTGAAGAGTGTGTATAACAGAATATTAGTTGCTTTAGTATATGATAGTGGATGAAGATGCTGTTTAGCGGAGGAGTAATTCAAAAAGAAACACCCTGTAAATGAAATAAAAAAGGGTTTTGTTTCTCTCATCCTTACTCACCTGTTTCATAAAATAATAAGAATATACATGGCTAGCTAATTTGAAGGCGGTGCCCATCTATATGCTGTTCGTTGGTACCGCATCACTTGAGAACGGCTGGACCAATCTGGCTCATTTTTTAAATTCTCTATATAAACTTCGCGTGCCCGTGTGTATTTGTTTGTGTGTTTGTCGTAGAATCTTGCGATCAATTTTTAACCCACTTCTCAAAGATCTATTTCATTGAAATTTTGCACACATGCATATCTCCGATGGACAACACTATTTTTAAAAATTTTGGACACCCAGACCGCCAAAAGACCGCAAAGAGGCCACCAAAAGACCAATAAAAGAATCATATAAGACCCCCCAAAAAATCATTATTTCCTCAAAAGACCCTCAAAGGACCCCAAAAACTTTTAAAAGATCGTCAAAAGAATTCACAAAATAGCGCAAAAAGACCCTCAAAATACTCTCAAAAGACCCACAAAGGAACTCAAAAGACTCCCAAAAAGACCCTCAAAAGACCCCCAAGGACCCTCAAAAGACTCCCGAAAGGACCCCTAAAATACCCCAAAACCCCCAAAAGAATCATAAAAAGACCTCCGAATGACCCTCAAAAGAATCACACAATACTCCCCAAAAGACACTCAAAAGACTCCCAGAAGATCCCCAGAAGATCCCCAGAAGACCCAAAAAGACCCCAAGGCCCCCAAAAGACCACAAAAAGGCCAACAAAAGAATCATAAAAGAATCTTCAAAAAGCCCCAAAAGATCCTCAAAAGACCCGCAAAGGACTGAAAAAAAACCTTGAACAGATCCTCAGACGACTTCTCAAAAGACCCCAAAAAGACCCCAAAAAGACCCCAAAAGGCCCACAAAGGAGCCTCAATAGACTCACAAAAAACCCCCAAAAGAAAAAAAATTAACCCGATTTTCTTCAATTTTTATATTAATGTGTATCTCCGATGGCAACCCTTTTTGTAAAAATTTTGGAGACCCTGGGCGCCGGCTTGTAAGGCCCCATACAAATTTTTAAAAAAAATTAACCCGATTTTCTTCAAATTTTATATTCATGTGTATCTCCGATGGATAACACTTTTTGTTAAAATTTTGGAGACCCAATACAAATTTTAAAAAAAAAGTTAAATTTCATATATTTACATGTGTATCTTAAAGTGTTAAATAGTATATTACAGAACGAGCAAGGAAAGTGGAGTTTATCGTGCGAGGTCGAAGCTTGACGAACGAGGCGGTAGCCGAGTTCGGCAATCTAACGAGCACGATGATCACTTTTCTGCAAGTCATGTACGCTTTTTTTCACGCGTCCAAACCGGTTTTTTGCTAAATCGAGAGAGAAGCAGAAATGTGAGAATGTGTGTTCGCTGTGACTGCAGTAAATAACAAAGAAATGAATTTTTCACGCGTCCAAACCGGTTTTTCTGCTAAATCGAGAGAGAAGCAGAAATCACAAACGACAAACAAAAGAGAATTCTTGCTCATGCGCAATGTGTTCGCTGAGATTGTAGTAAATAACAAAAGACGTTTATATCATAACTGCAAAATTTCACGACAAACAGACAAAACCACGGGCACGCAAATTAAATATAGGGAGTTTAAAAACAAAAAAAACTTGACAAAACCTCGACAAGACTTAATTTCAACGTAGATTCAAATTTATCTAACTCAAAGCTATTTTTTGATTTTTACTGTCCAATTATATTCAACAAAACTGAATTTGTATAATTACTTTTCGTATTTAGCTATTTTCTACCTGATTATTGTGTAGTCGTATCATCATTCATCTGAAAGCCAGCCTAAGCCTAATCAACCAGGCAGACGGACGAAATAAAAATCAGATAACTATTTGATTTTTTTTTATCTAAAACCCACATCACCGCCAAGACAGACAGACGTCTGCTGGTCTAAAGGGCACTTTGTTGGCGTTTTTTTATCTTCTTTAATGAGCTGCAGTGGTGTGGATTAGTAGTTACATTGACTGTGTAGTTCTGCTGTTGTTGTTGTTGGCTCTGTAGTAACTGTCGGATAAAGATAATAAACATAAAAAATCCAAACACAAGAATGTTCCCAGTTGGACAGCATAACTATATGTATACACGAAGCTGAGAGGCTTATCGATAGACGTTCTGATGAGAGCTGCGACGACCTCTAAGATAACTTTAATTATTAGTGTTGTTTATGTTTCCTTTTTAATTGAACAGAACAAAAAAAACTCACAACCTCACTCACTTTGAAAATTATTAAATTACTTGACGGAATGGGAAATGTGCCGCCGCAATCAACTTTGACTTTGATCCATCTTTGAAATACTCCCACATAAAAGCGGAAGATGTGATACAAGATAAAGTAGGAGTGGATGGTTTTTTTTTGAAAACAAATTTAATCAAAACTTTGCTAAATCGTTAATACTTATTTTGATAAAAACACTGGTTACATTTGTACAAGCAACGTAGTTAACAAACCAAAATACAAGGGCGGGTTGAAAGGTAATCCGGCTAGGCAATAAATGGCGGTTTCAGTATCAAAAACCAATGTTGGCTTTCGTACATACTATCTTTCAAATGTTTTCTGTCAAATTTCTGCCAGCTGCTTCATTTAGTTTGTGTATGAAAGTCACTGAAAGCGAACAACTTTTGTGTTTTTACAAAAATGAATAAGATTGAATATCGTGCAGTGATAAGATACTTATTTTTAAAACAGAAAACGCAAGACGCACGAAATCAACACCGAATTGAACAATGGACTCTGTACCATCGATATCAGTAATAAAATATTTTGCAGGTAAACCACACCCAGAAATGGTCGATAAAATTCATAGTATGGTAATTGACGATCGACGAGTGAAGGTACGCGAGATTGTTGAGGCTTTGGGTATTTCACGTGAATGAGTGGAAAATATATTTGCAGCTAAGGCAGCTTGCTGTCAGATGGAAGTCGCGTTTGCTTTCTTTTGACAACAAAGACAACTTCAGAGGAGTGTTTGTCGATGTTCAACCAAGACGCCGATTTGAAGATAAAGCGGCTGCATTTGGCAAAGAAAAAGGTGTTTTTGCACCAAGACAACTGTTTAACCTTTCTGACCGTTTAATTTCCAGTGTTTCACCGCATAAACGACGGTATTCCCCAAGGCTCTGTTTTGTCTCCGACACTCTTTCTTCTTTTTATTAATGATCTCCTTTTCGCTACTTCTAATCCAATTCGTTATTTCGCTGACGACAGCACTCATAGCTTTTTTAATATGAGTTCACGCTTCCTGCACGCCCTCTCTTCATCCCAGGTGGAATTTCAACAACAGCGTATGTTAAGCACGGTCAATTCCTTGACCTTGACAGCTGTTTGACAGCATAACAAGGTGGGGACTACACAATAGAGTAGAATTTAGCGCTTCCACAAACCAATGCTGTCTTCTGTCGTCTAAACGTAATTTAAACCCACAACCTTTATTCATCAAAGAAACTGAAAAACTCGCAATACTCTGTATGTGAGTCAACAATAAGCTTCGTTGGAATGACAATGCCATAGCTAAGAAAACTGTAAGGGTTTTCTAAAGTGTACTTCACTACCTCAGACCTGGCTACTAATTATAAGGCATATATTCACCCTAAACTTGAATACAACTGTATTGTCTAGGCAGGTGCTCCCGAAACCACAGTGCATCTACTCCACAGAATTCAGAACCGCGCTATATATCGCGAAAACAATCAAATCGCTTGAACATTGTAGCAATGTTTCCTGCTTGTCACTGTTTTATCGCTTTTTCCATAAGCGGTGTTCAAAAGAAATATGCAGATGCATCCCGCCCATCCTCCAACCCAACCGAAATACGCGTGCGTTCAACTCGGGCTTACGGGTCTACCATTAGACCTATCTTCGGACGTACCAACCAATTCAGATATTTCTTCTTTAGCCGCACAATAATTATGTGGAATGAGTTTCCGCATTTGTATGATCTACAGTCCAAATACCGGACTTTGCCCTGCCCAAGCTCAATGGCCAGAGACTTACGCTTGCCTTAGAAGCAAAATATGTCGGCGTAATCCTAGACAGAAAACGCTTGAAGTCGAATATATAATTTAGGGCTAAGAAAGCTTGCATTGCACCATATTCCAGCAGCAAAACCATTAGAAATAAATGGGGACTACACCCGAGGATGGCTCTGTGGCTGTACACAGTAGTGGTGCGTCCTATTCTTACCTATGGTGTGCTGGTCTGGTGGCCGGCAATTAATAAAAAGTATAATGCCAGCTAGCTAGCTAGAATACAAAGATCAGCAGCTGTTGGCATAACTTCGGCCCTTCTGTCCCACCGATGCTCTTAACACAATCCTACGATTACTAACTCCCGACCTATTTATTAAATACGAAGCGGCGTGCAGAGCGTTCCGGCTCAGAGAATCTGAGTGGTTTGCTTACAATATACTGCAGTTGTTACCAAAGGAGTTGATACCATCTTCAAAAGACTACTGCACTCATAAACTTCACTTCAATCCCAGCCTTGCCTTAGAGTTTCTAACTCGAGAAAGTTGGAAGTACGGGAGAGCTGTGGAGCTCTTTGATGTAACTCCATTTACCAAGATGAGTAATGCAGTCGGTGCTGGGGTTTACTCTGAAAACCCTAACCTTTCAAGGTCCTAAAAGCTGCCCGACTATGCTAGTATCTTCCAGCAGGGCCCTATCTTACAATATCGCAATAGCTATTAGCTATAGCTACGCTATTAAAGTCATTATTGCGTCAAGCAACAATTCTAAGCTCCGAACTGGCTTTTTTATAAGCCAATGCATAGATTTGACCCTAGTTTGGGTGCCGGGGCACTGCGACATTAACGGCAATGAGAGGGCGGACGTGCTGACAAAGAAGGGCGTCACACTGGACACAATCAGCTGTCCTTTGAACGGCACAAGTGTGGTCGGAATATTTTTCGAAATACATATTGGAATTTTAATATCGTGTGGGGTACTCCAATACCCATGCTAGTTTTTGAGAGCCACGCCGATTACTTATCATTCCGCCCTTTTGTTGTCTCTTTTGCTGTTATTGGTGTAAGGTCTGCAATTTTGAAAGTAACAAACTTCCTATGATTGTGCCTGAGTCGTTACTTTATTTTTTTAGCAAACATTTTGTGACCAATTTTTAACCCACTTCTTAAAGCCCGATGTTATTCAAACTTTGCACACATCTGTATCTCCGATGACAACACTATCTATTAAAATTTGGAAAGCATCGAGCTCCAGAGTCGAGGGGCTCTTATATAAATTTTTAAAAATAAAATTGACCCGATTTTATTCAAATGTTGTACACATGTGTATCTGTGATTAAGAAAAAATAATCTCTAGCAGGGGAATTTTTTCACTTCATTTTGTGAGAAAAGCACTTCGCTATCCAAACATCAAACGAGGGTGACAGTGCGACAGTGGGTAGTAGGGTAGTGACTGATTAAGTGCATAAGAGAAAAATTTAACACCTCTTAAGCAACTGAGATGTGATAGCCTGAAAGCTGTTAGCGGGAAGATGACAAAATTGACCCAAAAAAAGGTAATAAAAAACAAAAAACATCACAAAGAGCGATTCTATTCCAACATGCGAGATGCTTAACTCATCTTTACGCATAGGACGGCGCAAGAAGAGTTCATCACTACACCAATATACATGTATACAATACAAGTCTGAAGCGCTCAACATGAAAGAAGAACCACTTCTTCTCTTGATCTTTTGTTCATCAGCCTTCGTCGATCGCCGCTTCTTTTGACACAGACGAGACACTTTCATCATGATCCGCCTTTCCACCATTAACAGAATGCGTCTGTTTGTCCGTGGCCAATGGAACTGTGTATTAAATGAAAGAAATATGACAACACAAATGGTTAATTGTATGTTGGCACGATCTGCTCGCCGAGTGATTAAGTTTTTCTTCCCCATCGACTCCACCGATTTTACCGCTCAGCTTGATATGCTCCGATTGTCGGCAGTGGGGATTGTTTTTAAAAAAAATATGACTGTGGGCGTTTGAAATCACCAAAATGAAATCTATATGTACATCATCGAGTCGCTGTGCGGCTGTTACATGACACAGACGCTTTAAAAATTCAATTTCAAGTTATACTTTTTGCTTTTGAAATGCCGAGCATGAGTTTAATTTTTTGATTTTAACGGCCGCGCTATGCAATAAAATACTTGAGCGCCGCAGTGGAGGACCACCTTAATGTGAATGTGGTACTCGCCCGCTACTCAGTCAGTCAGTAATTCCATGTTTGTGTTGATTGTCTTCTTTATTTCCTATAGTATTTGTTATAAGATCGGCACTTATAAAAAATAATATAATATTTCCAAAAAATATCGCATATCGCAACAAATAACATTTTTATTTCTTTTTATTTGCAGGTAATAATATTATGCAGCACCCTGCTATATTCATATTATATGAAATTCAAGGTAATAAATAAATTGTTATCCGATATAATACATATAGTTATAAAAAGTTGTTAGTTGTTCGTATATACATAGCTCCTAATGTAGTAAACTTTACCTTAATACGGGATTTACTTGAGGACTAAGTACTAAGTACCACTAAGACTAAGGACGAAGATTGTCGTTTGTGGAGATTTTAACATAAATATATTAGAAAGCAGAATTAAACCCTATTTAGATATGGTTGAGGCGTTCAAGTTATGTTTTGCAAGCTAAAGTAGCCCAACACACTTCATGCCTAATAAAATACCTTCACTGCTTGACCTTATTTTTATATCAGATCATCGTCTAATAACATAATTGCGGTTGTCTGTTTGTTTGTCTGTATGGATATAACGTTTTTATCCCGCCTAAACCGCTATATGTACCGAAGCCATATTCACACCATATGATCGTTTGGTGCTTCGATAAGTTTAAGTTTTTTTTGACCCGTTAGGTGGCGTTGGAATCGAGATGTTTAAATCGGTCGCAATATGTTATCAACAATAATGACCGTTCAGTGAAACTAATTGTTCCACATCATATGATCGTTTGGTGGTCCGATGAGTTTAAGTTTTTTTTGGACCCGTAAGGTGGCGCTGAAGTCGAGATGCTTAAATCGGTCGCAATATGTTATCAATAATAATGACTGTTCAGTGAAACTAATTGTTCCACATCATATGATCGTTTGGTGTTCCGATAAGTTTAAGTTTTTTTTTGGACCCGTAAGGTGGCGCTGGAGTCGAGATGCTTAAATCGGTCGCAATATGTTATCAACAATAATGACTGTTCAGTGAAACTAATTGTTCCACATCATATGATCGTTTGGTGGTCCGATAAGTTTAAGTTTTTTTTTGACCTGTAAGGTGGCGCTGGAGTCGAGATATTTAAATCGGTCGCAATATGTTATCAACAATAATGACTGTTCAGTGAAACTAATTGTTCCACATCATATGATCGTTTGGTGCTCCGATAAGTTGTTAGTTTTTTTTTTTGGACCCGTAAGGTGGCGCTGGAGTCGAGATGCTTAAATCGGTCGCAATATGTTATCAACAATAATGACTGTTCAGTGAAACTAATTGTTCCACATCATATGATCGTTTGGTGTTCCGATAAGTTTAAGTTTTTTTTTGGACCCGTAAGGTGGCGCTGGAGTCGAGATGCTTAAATCGGTCGCAATATGTTATCAACAATAATGACTGTTCAGTGAAACTAATTGTTCCACATCATATGATCGTTTGGTGGTCCGATAAGTTTAAGTTTTTTTTTGACCTGTAAGGTGGCGCTGGAGTCGAGATATTTAAATCGGTCGCAATATGTTATCAACAATAATGACTGTTCAGTGAAACTAATTGTTCCACATCATATGATCGTTTGGTGCTCCGATAAGTTGTTAGTTTTTTTTTTTGGACCCGTAAGGTGGCGCTGGAGTCGAGATGCTTAAATCGGTCGCAATATGTTATCAACAATAATGACTGTTCAGTGAAACTAATTGTTCCACATCATATGATCGTTTGGTGCTCCGATAAGTTGTTAGTTTTTTTTTTTGGACCCGTAAGGTGGCGCTGGAGTCGAGATGCTTAAATCGGTCGCAATATGTTATCAACAATAATGACTGTTCAGTGAAACTAATTGTTCCACATCATATGATCGTTTGGTTGTCCGATGAGTTTAAGTTTTTTTTGGACCCGTAAGGTGGCGCTGAAGTCGAGATTCTTAAATCGGTCGCAATATGTTATCAATAATAATGACTGTTCAGTGAAACTAATTGTTCCACATCATATGATCGTTTGGTGCTCCGATAAGTTGTTAGTTTTTTTTTTGGACCCGTAAGGTGGCGCTGGAGTCGTGATGTTTAAATCGGTCGCAATATGTTATGATATCAACAATAATGAATTTTCAGTGAAACTAATTGTTCCTTTAGGTGTCCCACAAGGTTCTATACTAGGACCGCAGTTATTTTCATGTTTCATAAATGACAGTGGAGAACACACAGCGTCTAAGAGCTTAGCCTTAGTCTGAACTAATAATAAATAGAAGAAAAACCAAAGAAAAATAACCAATGCTCTATCTCTATGGCTTACCAGTAGAAAATGTATCAAATTTTAAAAATCTTTAGTGAAACCTTTAGTTGGAATGTTCATATTAATAAAATAGTTTCAAAAGTATGCTGTGCTCTTCTTGGCCTAAGTACCACTGCGAAATATCTAAAGCTTATGAAATCGTTTATTTTACATTATATATATATATATATAAATTGAATGAGTGAATCAATATTTTATCGTTCTGCAGTGAAATGGATAAAAACGTCATCGAAAAATATCAAAAGTTAGGTAACGTGATCCACATTCCGGATTTATGGGGTGTAAGGTGGTTTTCATACCCAAAGCGGGCAAAAGTTCTCCCAAGCTAGTCCAAAAGATCTCAGACCGATCAGTCTATGATAATTCCTTTTAAAAACTTTAGAAAGGCTGATTGATATCTAATTACGCACTAGCATTGATAAGAGACTTCTCTGATCAGCATGCATATCGTATTATAAAGGTAAATCTCTAGAAACAGCTCAGCATACGTTAGTAAGTTCTATTGAATATTCACTTCACCATAAGGAGTAGACTTTTCTGGATATTGAAGGCGCTTTTAACAACGACATCAAATCTGCGATTGCAGCTGCTCTGTCGACTGTAAAGCAGATGACTCACTGGGTGAATTGATTAATCTTCTGCTTACAAGTCGGATCATTAACTTAAAACTGGGTATGTCATCTCCCAAAAGATCTATATGGAGAGGAACCCCGCAAGGTGGACTTCTATCCCCTTCTATGGAACTGATATGCTCAAAAGTGATCGCTTATGCGGATGACGTTGCTATTTTTGGTTTAGAAAAACACCTTAATACCCTAATAGAACCTTTAAGCAATGCTTTCACAAGCTAACTAGATGAGGAGATCGTTGTTGTTTGGGAGTAGACTTGTCTTACTACGAAACATAAAATTCCACATAAGGGTATAAGCTTAACCTTCTCTGATGAAACCAAATATCTGGGTCTTATTCTTGATAAAAGGCTAACCTAGAAACCTAATATGCAAGAAAGAGTTCGCAAAGCTACAGTGGCAGTCTTCTCCTGCAAAAAAGCTATTGGTAACAAATGGGGTCTTCAACCCCATATAACTCATTGGGTATATATATCGGTAATAAGATCTACACTTCTGTACGGTGTGGTTGTCTGGTGGACTGCCTTAGACAAAGCAGTAAATCGCAACAATGTAAGCAAAGTCCAACTATCGGCTTGTGTATGTATGAGCGAAGCTCTTCGCACCATCCCCTTCGTTGCAATGTACATTGTACAATAGCTGCTAACGTAGCTGTTCGTTCGTCTCAGTGCAACCACCTAGTGGGCCAAGAATAAAGTCGAACACTCCTCTGCTCTGAGTTTATTCAGGAAACATAGACTACACCATTCCGCAACTCTAGTCTAACTCCCAATCACCTCCGGATCATTCTGGGAAAAAGGCGCTCTCTTGGAAGATGAGTGGTGTAAAACCGGATGGTGTAAAACCGGATGATGGGGTTTTCTCAAAAAGGTTAAATCTTAGTATTTCTTCCTTACCGCACTGCAGTGCTTTCCAAACAGAAATCATGGCGATAAAAGAACTCCCGTCTTGGCTAAAGAGAAATGTTATATCCGCTAAGTATATCCGTATCTTCTCTGATAGTCAAGATGCTCTGAAACCCCCAGCATCAGTCTCTACGAAATTTGTTGTAGCCCTAGACTACCGACCATCTCTCAAGAAGATGTTGGGTGCCGGGGCAAAGAGACATTATGGGAAATTGTAGGGCTGCTATTGAGAAAACTAACCTAAGGTGGTCAAAATGGATAAACTTGTCTACTACAAAACAGGTCTGCCCTAAGCTCTATCCGAAACGCGCCAAGTGTTTGATCCATCTAAACAGATTGCACATAGGTGCTACATTAGGTGTCATTACTGGGCACTGTCTCATAGACAAGCATGCATACAGCAAGGCTTGGTGTATTTTTCAATGACTTCTGCAGAAGCTGCAAGGACGAGGAAGAGATCATTCTTTAACTTCTCTACATATGCGCAGCCCTTTTTCACACGTAAACTCCATCTGGGAGTCTTCTTCTTCAATAACCTAAATTATTGAATAATGTCAAATACTGTCATTAGAATAGAAGTCTCATACGTTTCATTCGACGCTCCAACTGGTTCAACGAGTAGGTTGAAAAATCATCTCGATCCATGTGGTATAACAATGGACCATAACTGGTCCAAGTGGGTCGGTATCCTAAACAACGTGTATTTATTTGCTGAACAGGACTGCGGCAGATACTAAAAAGAAGGAAGGGATATTTTTCTATACATCAATCAGCGACCAAATCCGCTAAAACAAAGACTCATTAGTCAAATGATACTGAATGAACTTACGGTATCACCTTACTCAGGAGTCCTACCAACAAGACAACCAGCCAGCAAATTGCTTTTTCATGTTTTTCTTTTAAATATTTACTAAAGAATCGCAAACAGAGAAATTCTTTAAATTGCTCGGAAAAACTTCACACATGCATGCTTCTTAGCTTATACTCGAACCATGATGATCTTTTGTTGTTTGTTGTGAACAAACGCTATTGACAAGCTAGCGGGGTACGCTGAACGCTTTGATTTTCTTTCGTTTCAGTGTGTGTTTTTGTGTGAAAACTTTTAAAAGATCAAACAACTGAAATCAAAGAGCGCAAATTATTTGCAGATGTTTTGTTTGACTTCTAAAGCGATTATAATGAATATGATGTAGAGCAGAACTAAATTAAACGGTGTTTATATTTTAAGATACATCAACCATTCGGTTTATTAAATACGGCGGCCTTCTCCTCAAAAAAAGAATACACACACAGCGGATTTGCTCTATAGCATCTCATTGTCTCTGGTTCATTTCCCACGCTTGTCTTTTGTCTGTTTGTTTCTGAAAGTCATCGCATCATCATGAGACTTGATAAAGGAACGTTTTACTTTTAATGAAGTTGTTTTGTTGAAACAAAAGCATACCCAACTTTACACAGCGGCAATAGTTGGCAGCCACAGCACAGACATTTTTTTTAATGCTATTTTCATGTGGGTGCTTGATATATAGTCGTATATATAATTCGTATTTTCTAAGAAGACTGAAACGAAAAGGATTAATGAGTATGATCTTTTCGATGTAATTTTTAGAAATAAAGTAGACGCAGCCGCTGCAGAAAGCGTAAAGCTTTAATATCTCCACTATTTTTGACGGTTAAGCGTGAATTATAATCGTCATTTGCCAGCATGAGCACGAATAGGCGAATTTGCGAATCCACATAAAGTGTTTTGTGTGGTTATAATCGAGTTCAACTCCGAACTGGGAAGAAAAACTCAACTCAGTTTATTAGAGTTGAGTTCCGTTAAACTCAAATAAACTCCACGACACTACTCGTAGAGCGATTGAATTGAGTTTTTCTGACATTTCATTTGTAAGAAACTACAACGCATCTGTCAAATTAACTCTACTTTGATCATGTAAACGCTTCGGGTTAGGGATGCCATGTTCTTAACTCCAGAAAACCTTAGTTCGACTGAAACCCTATCATAATAATAATAATATTTGACGCGACAGACCATTGCGGTCCAAGGCCTAACTTCACGGGACCATTTGTGCTGCGCATGTTAATTTTTTGGACACAAATGGAAGGTTACCTACAATTTAAGGCCGGATCCGAACGGCGAATTGAGAAAGTATTACTCTCGGAACGTTTTTCACCCATTCGCGAGAGGTGGGACATTGTGAAAAATACTTTTGGTGTTGCTGGGATTCGAACCTGAACCTCTTGCTTAGCAGCCATGTACACTTCCACTGAGCCACGGCGCCCACGAAACCCTATCATAGAAACGTGGTAATTATTACCATTTGTTGTAATTTGGCAAAGCTTTTTGTTTTATTTTGATACAAGATCCTAGACGCGAAAGTCGTAATGGACACTTTAAACTATTTATTGCACACAACGCATCAAACGCATGCAAACTGTTTAATAGAGTTTTGAGTTTTTACCTTTTTTTGATTTTCATTTTAGTAAAAACGCTTCACATACGAACTGTCAAAAGTCAGACATGTATTAAAAATTACATATGGCATACGTGATTGATTCATCCGCGAAAAGCATGGTCCTTATTTTAGTTATATTGGTGGGTTGATCCGCCGTGAAATTGCTAAACAGAACTGGTCCAAGTCTGGAACCTTGAGGAACTCCGGCTTTAATTCTTTTCCTTGTCGATAGGCTGCCGTACAACTGTACAAAAAACAAAAATTTTCAATTATTTTCACAATATAATTGGGGAAACCAAAACTAATAAGTTTGTACGGTAGCCCCCCTTTGCCCAAACGCTATCGAAAGCTTTTTTCCGATTAACTTGTTTCCAATTACACCTGCCCACATATTGACGCTGAAATTGTGTTGAAATGATGACTGTCTCCTTCTGTGTGGATTCTCCGCAGCCCATGTACGAAGATTGTGAAAATATTTTGTAAATTGAGGTTTGTCTGTCCAAACAGTTCTGCTAATAAACTCGTTGTCATCCAAGCTTCGCTCCAGCAACCAGTTGGAAAACTCAAGTCTCTTTTTCAAATCATCGGGATGGACTCTGTGTTTCCGCATTTGTATGATATGCAGTCATTCAAGACACATGTGCGTAGATATTCTCTCCTTAATTTTCGAACGCCCACGCTGTGTTAAGCATTATAAGGGTGCAAACCCCTTGAGTGCAGTCGGGAAGCAGTTCTTGCACAGGTGTATGGTGGTATGGATAAAGATTTTTTTTTTAGAAATTTTATGTCTAGAAATATTGAATTGCAAAGCTAAGCGTCTGATACTGATTGATGGATAAGTTGTAACAGCTTCCAGTATTCTTTCATCAGCCGAAATTCTTCTTACTTGTGGAGCTCCCACGTTGGGTCGTGTGTTTAAAAGTGATCCCATTTCACGAACGTATTTTCAAACACTCCTTCACAAGGAAGTCGTCGGTAAGGATAAAGTTTATCGTATCTTTGTCGCGCACTAATAGAACTTCTATTGCACAGCCCATAAACGTAAATAATGTCTGCGTATTCTTGGTTTGTAATTGCAGGTACTTCAAATGGCGTATCTAAGCAACTGTTACTTGTCGTATTTTTTTCCAATCTTTTTTCGGTAAATTTTCCAAATAGTCTTTCATATCCCAAATCTAACTCTTTCTGAGAACTTTAAAGGAACAGGGTAGGGAAATGAGGGTTCTGACAGGTAGTCAAATAAACGAGCACGCTTTAAAACTTTTTAATAGCTATGCAATTTTAAAAACTAACTCTTGTTGTAAACGTGAAGGTAAAAAATCGTAAATTCCTTTTTTTACGTGCTGCAGGTTTTCCCAAGTATCATACAATCCGGTTTTCCGCAAATTTGTTGGTGATTTTTATTTTATTATTGTTACGTTCATAAGAAAAAAATAATAAAACGTTATATTTATTACGCATTTTCTGGAGAAAATTTACCTCAAAGTCAAAAATTAGCATGGGCAAGAAAACTGGAACAGGGATTGAAGTTGGATATCTGAAGACTCAAACATGATATAAACTTTATTTAAACGCAGTTACAGGGGCTAGTATTTCTTCTAAATAATAATAATAATAATAATAAAGTCCTAAACGAAGTTTCTACCGTTAGTATTAACAGAGCAATTTCCGTTAACATGGGTCAGTAAGCTTTTTCTTAAATCCCCCATAAATAATGTTAACATTGGAGATATACTCTTACTGTAAAACGATTTTTTTCTTAGTATATACACAAAAATCATTTCCCAAATTATTCCTGACGAATAAGGAAACACCCTGTATAGATAGAAACGACATTCTCGCTCTTACGATAAGATAAACACAAACGAGGACACAATGAAAAGACAGTGTGCTTTGATACAAAGGAAAACTTAGAATTCAACAATTGGGTTAAATGTCATCAAGCAATTGTAGAGATTAAATAAAAATATTAAACTGAAGCCAACTACATACATACTGTATTCACCCTTTGAGGCTTTGCGTTTTGCTATTGACCTAGTTCCGGAAATGTCAAAAGGCCCCTTCAGTTAGAAGGTAGTATAACAAACCTTTACTTGTGAACATAAATAAAACGTATATCAACAATAGAAACAACAAACAAACAACAAATTTGTTGTGACAACTCTTTCATAGGAAACATGGAAGCTAATTTGACAACTAAAAGGAGAAAATTGACAACAAGAGTCTTGAAATTAATGGAGAGGAAACATTTTCAATTGTCCCTATTTTTACTGTATCGTTCAACAAAACCTTTTATCGTAATAAACAATAAACTGTTTTTCTTTTGTATTTATTTATGACAAGCAATTCGTATTTATGATTTCAGATAAAATGCTTTGTTTACGAATTGAATGACTCAACTAAATTGTATTTAAAGTTTTTTTGTTCCTATCTTTAAATTCGTGAAGCAACTATTCTGACCAATCTGTTGCTTGACCAATGCGCTTGTAGCATAAAATGGATCAACTCTAAATGAAGAAAGAAACTTCCATTTGAGAAAGGTGGCGCCAGGGTGTGGTTTTTTATTTCTATACCGCACTATCCCATCTATATCTTATCGTCAACAACCATCGTGAACAGCTGACAGCTGATGTTCAGATAAATGTCAGTTTTTGTTGTTGGTCAATGCACACGTCTCCCAACCAACCAATTTATTGCTCAGCTTTGAAAATTAATTAAAAAACCATTAATAAGCATGATGCATTAATACGTATCCGGATGAATGATCAGTGTTTGTGGTTTGGCGTTTTAACTGGTTTTTCTTTTATGTATAGATACTCGTATGTATATGGAAAGTACAAATCGACCTCGACTTCTTAGCTAACGATGATCACAGATGAGCGATAACTTTTGAGTTTTTTGAGTGTTCATCAAAAGTTCTCATCTATAAAAGTAATTTGCTTTCCTTTCTCTTTTCCTAGACATTTTGATAAATGGAGATTGGCCATTATATAGTCATTAACGGATCAACCATACACCGACATTAGAACGTCCAAAGCGTAGAGTTCGTTTATTGCGTAAATTATTTTTAATTGAATTCCTCAAAAGAGTATTGAGTGACACTATCTCATCATCTAGGATAATTATCATTACAGCAGCAGGAATATGAGTTTGATACTCGTGTCGTAACTGACAGTCCAATTTGTAGTTTAACTGCCCGGCCAGAATGGAGCTGCGCGGCCGCCGCTGTGGTACGAGCTATCAAATTGTAAAATGCATGAAAAACCCAGCAGTTTTGAACAGCGCTGCATAAGAGTGCTACTTTTTTTTAATCAATTATATATTATTCCATTAAAATTCTAGGGTCAGTAAGTAAGTAACGAAAATTACAACTTAGCAACTTAGACAGTGATTCAACTCATAACGAGTTTGACGCACTGTCTGATTCTGAATTGTCACAAAATAAAGTAACACTAAAATCGTTATTGCAGGCGATTTTAAAGTTCACAATGGTCATACACATGGTCAGACAATACACTAAGAAATGTGTGTTGAGATATTCGCTAAGATTAATAAACTTACTCAGCTTGTAAATGAGCCTGACATTGTAAATCATTCCGCGAACACCCTTGACTTGTTCCTTACCTCTTATCCTGATCAAATCACCGTCAATGTAATGCAAAGCGTTTAAGCACGCATTTTAGACAAAAGAGCTAGGTGCCAAACTTTGTGAAATGCCTTGGAAATATCGAGTGCAACAGCACTGCTTTTACCAAATTGATGCAAAAACCGGTTCCACTGTTCGGTGAGATATACCATCAAATCACCAGCAAATCACCAGTAGTGCCGGTCACTAAGGAATTCGTTAGTTAGTTTCCATTGGAAAGAATGGCTGTTAGTGCTATGGGTCGGTACGAAGCAAGCAGTCCCAGGCCGCCTAGAATTGAAACTATCCTAGGCGCACAGGACGGTCTTAGGTGTAAGACTGAGCTTCTAAATACGAAGAGATCACCCAAAATAAAGATTCTCTAAGTACTAGTAGCCCTTTATGGGTCGCTAAAGTACAAAGACATTACCATCCTATAGCATACTCTAAGTACCCGCGGGCCTTTATTTTCCGTGGTAAAGCCCCGCACCATTCCCATATATGGGGTAAGAATGCAGCTTGACCCCACCACGGGGTATTCATGAGGTAGTGCGAACGATTGATTAATTACAAACAGTTTACGCTAGCCACCTTTTTAGATATAGAAGGGGCCTTCAACAATGTTCGCATTGAGGCCATATTAAGGAAGCTCTGACCCAGTCAGCAGTGGACTCCTTCCTTACGCAATGGATCATATCCATGCTCGGTAGCTGGTTAATAGATGCCAACCTTGGCAGCTGCAACATTACCAAACTAGTCGACAGAGGCACTCCCAAAGGAGGGGTCATCTCTACCTCACAAAATGCTACTTAAACCTGAAGAGGATAGGACGAAGGGTTGCGTACGCAAATGTCGTGGTAATACTCGTATCAGGCCAGCACCTTTCTGTGATCAGTTATGTCATGGAAAGGGCCTTGGGTAAAGTCAGCTCATGTCAATAAGCTGTGGCCTTGGAGTCAAGCCAGGGAAGATTAAAACGGTACTGTTCACCACTAAATTAAAAAAAACCGGCCTTTATCCTTCCAAAACTCAATGGGAAAAGTCTCAGCCTTACCTTCAGCGCCAAATATCTTGAAGTAATCTTGGATAGTAAGCTTATCTGAAAGGCTAACATAGAGAAGAGGGCTAAGAAAGCGTGCGTGGCCTTCTATGCCAGCAGTAAAACCATCGGCAGGAAATGGGGTCTTCAACCAAGGTTGGCTCTCTAGCTGAACACAGCTGTTGTACGGCCAATTCTTACCTATGGATTGTTAATTTGGTGACCAGCGACGAAGAAGAAGTATAATAATAATAATATTTGGCGCGACAGACCATTGCGGTCCAAGGCCTAACTTCTCGCGACCATTTGTGCTGCACATGTTAATTTTTTGGACACAAAATGGAAGGGACCTACAATTTAAGGCCGGATCCGAACGGCGAATTGAGAAGCTTTCCGTTACAAGGTATTAATTACTCTCGGAACGTTTGTCACCCATTCGCGAGAGGTGGGACACCGTGAAAAACTAACTTCTGCAAAAGTTGCCAAGATGAAAATGAGACAGAAAGTTCTCTCTCACACACTTCCTCTGTTGTTGTTTGGTTCTAGCAGGGGCAAGACAAGTGGACTACATATTTTAAACGCCGACGTTGACTCTTCCATAAGGTTCCATAGTATGACAGACAATTCGGGTTTCTCGTTTCTAAATGCTACGAAATGCTGAACGAAATAGAGTCAGTAAGAAAATTTTGCAAATCAATTATCGTCTTATGTGTCAAAGCAGAAACTCTTGTTTTTCCAAGAAACAGTTAAACGTTTTTTTGCAATTAATTTTAATTTGTACGATTCATTAAAGAGTCCCAGGTAATTCTCACTGATTGCGTACAAAGCAAAGGCTCAAAACGAATGGCACGTAATTTCGCCTTACATTTTCAGTAAAAAAAAAAAAGACAAAAACTTTTTTTATTAACGAAAAAAAAAACTAAAGTGAAATTTAAATCTCTTAATACCAGTAGCCGCTAATGATCGACGGCAAACTTTGTGGTCTTACCACAAGTTTTAAAAATTCAGCTACCGGAATATGCGAAATTCTCTTTATTGTGTTGGCCCAGCAGCGCTACTTAACACTAGGGCAAAGGCGATATTGTTAAACGAACGCAACGGACTGGTTCGAGTATACTGTATATGTATATAAATACATATATGTATACATATATTTCTTTAAAAGGTTTTAATGATAATCCGATTGTTGATCGTTATTATGGAATTTCAGACTTTTCACTAACAAAGCCGCCGCATACGCATATATACCTATACTGGTAGCGAGCGCATTTAGTAAAAGGTTATAAATTATAATAATTTCCTTTGAAAACGAACGAATTTTCAACATCACTAATATAGATTTTAACGAACAACGAAATGGCATATAAAGCACAACAACATTCGAACGACAGCCATTCGAATCGAATGAAATACGTGAATGAATGAATGGATGATTTTATTATTGAAATAGTCGGCTGAATCTGAATCCGATGGCGTTTGTGGTCAAAATTAACATTTAACTTTTTTTTATTATAATATAAATTTTCGCATTCATTAGGAAATTTAAATTATATTCAATTTTTTTTTTTTTGGTGTTGTCAGCATTCCAGAACGACAGCAGAAAGTTTACACGTAAATCTGTGATAATCTCTGGACATCTTTCAGCGATTAAAATCAACTTTGAATTTTTGTTTAATTAAATTTTTAATACAATGTATACTATACACTGATATCAAGAATCTAAATCGCCGATTAACGATGTTCGTTCGAAATCTGAGCGCATAAATTCGTTGTCCATTTTATGCAAATCAAATGGATTTGACACTCTTCCTATTTGCATAAAATGTCTAACGATGTTTCAAACACATTTTTCTGATACGAATAAATTAACGCGTTTATTTGTATATAGTACATTCTTGAATGTATGTGAACACTTGCTTGTATGTTGTATGTCGTACGTATATTTTGTTCATAGTTCTTAACATTAACCCCTAAAGTTGATGCGGTGAATATTTCATTATGATGCAGCACCGGAAGTGGATTGTAATACTTTTAATTGATGTAAGAATGTTAAAGTAAATAAGTAAGATTTTTTTGTTCTTTTAATTAAAAAAGAAGCACGTGATAGTACTGATGTACTTCACTCCTTCAGATCTGGCTACTATTTACAAGGCATATATTCGCCCTAAGCTTAAATACAACTGTATTTGTCTGGGTAGGTGCCCCCAATAAAACATTGCATCTATTAGACAGAATTCAGAAGCCCGCGATAAAACTTATTGGTGACGTATATATCGCGAAAACAATCGAATCGCTTGAACATCGTATAGGAATGTTTCCTGCATTTTTTTTTACACAAAGACTCATTGCCAAGGGAGAAGTCCCCGAATGGCTTGCGTCACGGCAATAAGTGGGCTATGTCCTTTATTAAAATTAACAAGTAAATGTAAACAAAATATCGTTTTTCGGGTACAACAATGTATAGGTACATTGAAACACGCCACACAGTCGTTTATTATTTGGTAATATTCGCGGTCAGCCATCAGCAGAGCAGGGCGAATAACACAGAATGCTTCAGAAATGCATGTGGCCGCAACTATCTCTGACTGGTGGAAGTGCGATCAAACCTCCATGTGGTGGCCGCTGGTAATTTTCCTCCAATACAGGATAAGCGAAATGATCGGGTTAGTCCCTTCAATGTAAGGTTGGCGCGAGGCAAATAACCTCGCCCGTAAAAAAAACCATATTACGGAACCTCAAATCAGCCTCGGACACACTGATGAACGACGACGACGACTACGGCAACGCATCCCTTCTAAATATACCCTGAACCGTCGCAATGAATGGTTATGATTATGGCTAACGTTTCCAGTTCGAAGCTGTCGTACTTGGCTTCAACTGGAGTGGCCGTCTTTGAGAAGTACGCAGCCGGGTGGAACTTCCCAATATCTTGGCGCTGCATTAACGCTCAAGCAAAGCCATGGCTCTAGCTGGTTTATAAACTACTAACACCGTTGCTGACACAAACTTATCTCGGAGCTTCCGGAATGCCTCAACGCATTCCTCTGTAAATACATACCGAACTTCTTTCCGCATTAGATATAAAAGCGGTTTAGTTATCTTCGAAACGAACCCCTTTGTAATTCGGATTGATTCTTCGGCATCGGGTATTGTTGTATACTTTGTATGTGTGTGTCCGTCAGACGTTATATTATGTTATGTTATTGTTGATGGGCTGGAAAGCCTTGTGCACTGCGACCTTGAGGTCTAATGAGCGTCCCAGATGTCTACCACATTATGTAGTGGCTTAGTCCTCTTATAAATGCCAATATATCTGCCGTCAAAGGTAGGTTCTCCGAACTCATTCACTGAATAGCTTAAATACTCGAGTTCATTATAACCGAAAACTTGAATTTGTTTAGTCTGAGTTCTAGCCTCTTTCTATAAATCCTGCCTAACACACGGGAACAATTATTTCTAAGTGAGATTTGAAATCAGAAGTAGCGATATCGTCTAAATAAGTAACTAACTTTCCTGCTTCAATCAAATCCACAAATCGAGGTAAATGGCACTGACCCTTCTAACCTGATGGAATCCATCCCTCAAGTCGAGTAGCGTAAACCAGTGCCTACCGCCTAAAAATTCGATGCAATATTCTATTAACTGTAACGGAAAATTGTCCCGAAACGTTTTCTTGTTTAACGCGCGATAATCGATACATAGCCTCAACCTCCCCCGTTCTTCTTTCGGACTAATACTATCTACTTGTGAAGCCTAAGGAGATTTACTGGGTTGGATTATATTTCTGTCTAACATGTCTTTCATTTTCGCGTTTATTTCCCTTTTCGGAATTCGGATAACCGTCTCGGCGGACAATGAAAATCTACTAAATTATTTTTCACACGCCCATGGACGAAAGTGACTGTTTCGTACGCTATAAACTAGCCTCGAAAGTAGCCCATAACAACACTAGTTATGTTATGATATAAACGTCTTTTGTTATTTACTACAATCTCAGCGAACACATTGCGCATGAGCAAGAATTCTCTTTTGTTTGTCGTTTGTGATTTCTGCTTCTCTCTCAATTTAGCAGAAAAACCGGTTTGGACGCGTGGAAAATAGCGTACATGACTCGCAGAAAAGTGCTCATCGTGCTCGTCAGAATGCCGCACTCGGCTACCGCCTCGTTCGTCAAACTACGACCTCGCTCGATAACTCCACTTTCCTTGCTCGTTCTGTAATATACTATTTCATCTCATAAGCATGAGACTCACGTTCAATATCGTCAGGGTTCAGGTAATTTCGTTCAATTGTTTCACTATGTGTCTTCATCTGAGATTTGTGTAGCCGTGGGCAAATATTAACCTCAAGCGATGTCTCATACACATCGATCGCGAAAATTTCAGCCCTAAGGTTGTCTATACAGTGCATCAGCTGCAGAACATCAATCTGCGGAATCGAGACGTCGGTTTGAATTCGATTACTACCCGTTCCAATTGACACGTTGCTTATGCCAACTTTATTCCCGTCTAAACCTTCGTCGTTTTTACGGCACGGACTTGCGGACTATACTGCAATCGCTAGCATTATCTAATATTTTTGAGTCAATCGCATCTATCTCAGCCAAATTTCTGTTATTTATTAAAATATAGTTTTCCTTTGACGGTTCGACTTCATTACATGTTTAATTAACTGCGGTGTTGTCTGATGCACTGTGGATTCTGTCTCGTCTGCACTGTCTCCAACGGCATCGCTATATGCGTCGTCTATCGGGGTCTCCTGTGTTTCGCTCTCGGTGGTTGGGTATCTCCGTCTAGTCTCATGCGCGTTCGGCATGTTGGTTTGATGTTAAGGAAGCCCTTTTTTTCTCACTTTAGTTAATTCGTTTATTTTTTTAAAATTTAAGCAAATTCCGATTTTTTAGGTTGACCCCCATATCGATTAGCCGAGATACATTTTTTGCACTTATTAGTGGAAAGCCACTAAAGGCCTCAATGAATGCATGCACAATCGCCGCTTATTGACTCACAACTTACAGTGGAAAAAAGTGCGGTATCTATGAATTATTTATCGATTGAACATTCCTAACTAACGCAACCACTTACGCGGCGTTGTCATGTTGAAAATTTTGTTATCTTGTTCTCATACAAAGCGACGACAATTGCGAGAAAACATCAGTTAAGAAATTTTGGTGAATGCTAAAGGCCAGCGGCAAAGCCAAAAATCTCTTATCGTTCACGTGACGTGTAAAAGATTTCAATATTTATCTCTTACGAGTTTTAACATTTGTCAGTCTACCCATTAAGATAAACAATCGAGGGGGCCTTTTTTATTTATAGGAAAAGTACTAAAATAGACAAAACCACTTGGACAGCTGCAGATTTGTGGGTTTTTTTCCTTGTGTTTCACCTCTGAGGCGAACAGACTTGACTGACTGAATAAATTCTTCTTTTTAAATTAAGAAGGCGCCAAAATAATTGAAATCAAATTCCTTACCCCATTTAAAAGAAAAATACAATTTAAAATCCATTAAGATAAGCCCCACCGTCGCCCATTAGTTGATGTCATTGTTGTTGGTACTTCTTCTGGCTTATGGTACTCGTACCAAATGGATAACTTTGCTAAAAGGCCATTCATTCATTTCGTTCGGCTAAAAGCCACAACAGATAACCAGCCAAACTTACCTGCCATTGTAGAAATGTATGAAGAACGCAATAAAATTTGAATTAACAAAAACGAAGTGAAGGAAGGTTTTGCATCATGCTTCATGCATCAAGCGCGGAGTACTCCGCCGACACAAAAACATCTTCGAGTGCCGCGTTGAGTGAGTCGGTCGGTATCGGCATCGGCATCGGCATCGCGCTTAAGCTGCAGTCAAACATGAAGACGAAGAAAATAAGAAAAATAAAATAGTTACCGCCGCGCCTTGCTTTTGCTAACTGCAAAGCGTGCAAAGAGCTTTGCCGACTGGGACTCCCCAGCAGTCCCTCTCGTTCACTGTCTCCGCCACTTCAGGACCGACCACAATATTCCAGGCCACAAACGTACCCAACCGGTATTTGGAATTAACACCGATTGTAATTAATTTCCGTCCATAAACCAGTTCCCCACTTGGCTCCAAATCTTTGTGGCGTCGGTGGTGGGGCGGTTGAGTGCACTATGCCGCCGTCGGCTCCACTCAGATCATCAGCTCACGGACAAACAACATGAAAGAAATTGCCGCCGTGCGTCGTCGCGCTGGAAAAATAACGCAGGAGAAATAAAAAATCCATCTGAAATGGAAATTGGAATTAAATTGGAATATCTACGAGTCATTTATACATTCCTTATGCCGCTTGCAATGCAATCAACTAACTATGACGACGACGTTTTCTCTGTGATTGAATTGTCGACGACATGATGGCTCGCCTAATCTGATTTTCGTAATTTTTTTTCAACGCCATTTAGATACTCGTTACATTTTAATTGTCACATAAAGGTAGACCGCACTCTATCAGGCAATTTATAAACAGACAGACGATATACTCGTATGTGCTCTATAAGGCAGGGAGAAAAGACATCCAATTTTCTTACATGCATTAAAAAGTAGATAACACAATTTAAGTACCAGACATTTTCCGCTGTTATACAAGTACAAGACAGAAGAGCCACCACTTAAGAGTAAAGTTTATGTTTGGTCCAGGCCTATCAGTGTGGCTTTGTTCCAGGGAAATCAACAACTTATCAGATTTTCATCGTTAGGTGGGCGATGGATGGATTACTCGTAAACCTTCTGTTTATGGCTTAGACATCCTTTGATTGAGAAGTCTTTTGTAAAGCAATGGGAGATTTGGCAGCAGTTAGCAAAATACCCTGCTAATTGGAATGGTTATAGTAATAAGAGGGATTCGAACCACGAACCTCCTGCTCAGAAGACATGCACATATACACTGAGCCACGGCACCCACTACTACTATTAACTTGCGGTAATTTTTGCCTAATTTTGCGACCAAAATCGACCCTCAGATGGGATGTCATCTATAGTGGAACTACTGACAATGGCACAACAAATGCCATAATCCAGAATTTCGTTTATGGCCTCTATTCAACAATTGCGCTAATTGCGCCACAGTAGTAACACTCAAAACGATTACAATCTGTAAAATTTGACTGCATTCCTCGGTGGAATACATTGTGTGTAAATAAAGCTGCCGCCTGACCACTTTTATCAGCCGATCATCTTCATGTCACTCATATTGCTTCATCATTTTGGCTGACGGCATCACATAGGCACCAGTAGTATTTATATGATCCATACGCCCTTTAATAGCGGCTTGTGAAACAAATTACAAAAATTTAACTTTTTTGTTGCTGTTGTTCATACTACAAAAGATGCCGACAATAATAAATTGGAGAGCGAACAAGCGCGACACTTTGTCTAGCAAACAAACAGAAATATCAAATCTGACTAAAAGCTCTGGTCAGCGCCGACAATCACATCGTCAGACGACGGCGAAACTACCTATCTACATATATGGGTTAAATGTAATTATTATTTATACACAAATGCCGCGCCGGCCAATAGACGAAAATATTTGTCGTATTTATTTATAAAAAAAAATATATTACGAGTATGTATTACTAATCTAGGTGCGTTGTACATTGCGCTGCGCGCACTGTGGGGTTGAAGTGAATTTTTTATGAATAAAAAAAATTTAACTGAAAATAATTGTTAAACTACAAAGCGTAGCCATTTGTACAAAAAATAATTTTTCTTGTTGCATTTATGTATTTAAATACATTATATTATTTATTACATTGCATTATTTTTTAAGACATATAACCCAAAAAGTGTAGAAAGAAATGTAATGATTATTGCAGTCCTTATTAATGATGTAACCCTAAAAGTATACAATAAAATATAATGATTGTTGCAACATTTATTAAAAGATTGATCCCTAGAAATACATATAACTAGTTATGAACCCCGATGTAACCTGGGACCCCCCCCCCCCGTCCATCATCAAGATATCAAGGCCTGAAGTTAAACTAAACTAAGCCCCCCCCCATCAACTGACACAAAACTGTAGCCTATAACCACAGATAATATAATATACAGTTGTCTCATGCCCATGCATTGAATTGAGGAATATCGAATTTCATCTGCCTGCTTACTATCTTCGAATTATTTGTACTTGATAATTTTAAAAAGATCTGTGTTCCATTTTATTACAAAGTAATAAGGTGTAGAGCTCATATTTTATATGTATGTCAAAGTGAAATATACTAGAAATAAAAAAGGACAAGTGCACTTGAGTTTAGAATAATAAATGAAAATTATTTTTAGGTGTGTATTGATTATTATTAATTTAACTTAAGTATTTTATTAAAATTTTATTTAATTGTATTGCTTATTTATAGACTTTATTTAATTGTATTTTAAAAAATAATAATATTTGCCAATATTTCGGTCTTGCTGACCATTATCTCGGATCTCAACGAATTCGCCGCTTACAAGTTAAGACTGGTATTCATAAGAGCCTCCATTAAAAATATGCCGAGCAAATAATGCTTAGCAGTTTACAAGGGAATGGTGGGATGGCCAGACCTGTGAGTATTCCACAAGACAGATCTAGGAACTAGGGACTCCGAGTGAGAATATAGGCGGAAGTGCCAGATAGTATTCGTCGCTTACAAGTTAAGACTGGTAGGTCGAGTATTTCACAAGAGCCTACATTAAAAATATGGTATTGCATGGTAATAAGACCAAAATATTGGCAAATATTAGTATTTTTTAAAATACAATTAAATAAAGTCTATAAATAAGAAATACAATAATTAATAAAATTTTAAATAAACTTTTAGGGCTGTGTATATGATTTTTTTAGTTACATAATTTGAAAATAGATGGCATATAAGTTCAGCAAATGATTGTGTGAACATCACTTAAATCGTAAAAAACTTAAGCGTAAGACAGGACAGGCAACATACAAAGAATCTTTAAGTCTTTATAATATTAGTATAGATGTGATGATTGTTACAATCTTTATCAAGGATTTAACCCTGAAAGTATACAATGAAATGCAATGGTTGTTGCAACATTTATTAAAAGATTCATCCCTAGTAGTATATATAGTGTGATGATTGTTACAAATTTAGAAGAAAGAAATGTTATGATTGTTGTAATATTTATCATGGACTTAACCCTAAAAGTATACAATGACATGTAATGATTGTTGCAACATTTATTAAAACATTCATCCCAAGAAGGATAATTCAATGTGATGATTAACAAACAAGTGAACAATTTAGATAAAAATAATAATTTTGACAAAATTCCGATAGCTTACCTTAACGATATGTATTAAATGGAATTAAATATATATAGAAGATTCTCTATCAATACAAAGAAAAGAAACTAATGGATTTGTCAATGTCCATTCACTTGATTAACGTTCTAAGAAATATAATTTTGAATCATTTCTCATTTGTATTTTAATTTGCCCAAAAAAGTGCGATTTTGTTCCAAGGTGCTGCATATGTCGCATGTTTGCCTATTTTAAAAATCATTGGGTGTATGGAGGTACTCGACTATCTTGACGGATACACTACTTGATCGTTTTAGTGCACTGCACAAGCCGCCTTTCATACCCGCGACAGCAGACAGCTCTTGACAACTTAATACGCTGTGACACTCGACTCGTACTTGCCCCATTCATTCATATCAAATAAATAAAAATATTTAATGCACATAATAAAAATTATTATGCCGATTGTTGATTGCTGTTTGATTAATAAATCTGCAATTGATATTAATCGGGAAAAAATTCAGTTGAATGCGGTAAGAGTCCGTACTTCTCATTCCTCAATCGTTAATGACATAGAACTTGACGGTTTGGTTTTTGTTTTTGCCGCACACCTGCTTGTCATGAGATATGATGTAGCGATGTAGGGTGTGTCATTGGTGTGTTTAACATTTAATAGCCGACACACGGACACACGCGCATTCGAAGCGCACATAAAATCATTAAAGGTTTTTTTTTTTCAAATTTTCAATATGTACATTTTTAATTACTCAGTCAAACAAAAGAGGGTCATTTTTGATTTTCATTGAAACGTCATCGAGTATGTACAAACCGGATGTCAGGTGTACTTACAGTATAGCTGTCAAAAGTTCTTGTTTGTCAGTGTCAGATGGTGTCAGATGATGTGAGTCGAATACTCAAATAAAATCTGCAATATACAACTATACAGTTGTAGGAAGCTAGGAAGAAGTAATGAAATATAATTTTCTTTTCAATATGTGCCTAACATGATAATTGAAGGAAAAAATGTCATTCATTACATCCTGTCAAAAGATAAATTATTTATTAAACGCTTTCATGTTGCTGTCATGCTGCACTTGTCGTGCATTTTACGAGTTGCTGTATGTTGAAACATAAATTTACCGCCAGTTATAAGCGATTTTCTGTACTTTTACAGTTTATGATCAAGTCCTTCAAATACCTAGCAATTAAGTCTGGGGAATTTGTAAGTATTATTGCTGTTAAAAACAGAAAAAGCAATAGCTATTAACTGGTAACTGGCAAATGTCGTTCATACATCAGTTGGCTGATTGCAACCTAAAAGCAAAACTCAAAAGCTTCTGAGAAACAACGTTAATAACTGAAGTGATGATGAAATAACAGCGCAAGACTGGCGAAGAGGCATTCTGTGTCCCATACATAAGAAAGGAGATATCACAACATGCAGCAAATTTCCTGGTATAACGTTGTTGAGTACCGCTAATAAGATTTTCTCCTCTATCCTTCAAAACAGGATAGAAGTCATCATTGGTCCATACCAGTGTGGATTCATCCCAGGCAAATCAATAACTGATCAGATTTACGCCCTTAGACAGGTGATGGAAAAATGTCTAGAGTCTCAAAACTCATTACACCATATTTTAAAGCCGCCTATGTTAGCATAGCCAGAGTAGAACTTTATAAAGCCATGAGAGGATTCGGCATCCCAAGTAAACTTACACGACTATGTAGGTTGATCATGATAAGCCAAGTAAAAATATCCGGATCACTATCAAGCCCATTCAAAATCTATAACGGGCTCCGACAAGTGGATGGACTGGCCTGCGTCCTCTTCATCCTAACGTTGTAGAAAGAGATCCAACATTGGTCCTTCAATTCAAATAGTGTAGCGCGAATTTGAAGTAGAGCAATCCTTTAACTATCTCGGGTCAACTGTAGCAGCCGATAACAGCATGACACCAGAAATACGCGCACGGTTGCTTAAAGCCTGCAATAGTCAGTCAAGACTCTTCAAATACATGAACTTAACGAAGCTGCTGGTATATAAGACAATGGTCATACCAGTACTTACATATCGATCCGAGACTTGTGTGCTTTGCAAAAATCATCCTGACCTCTTAGACTCTATAATGATCAGATCTACCAAATATGATGATGATACTGCGACCCATGTGGAACTATTGCGCCTCTCGCTGACTGGTGCTTTGGGGCCACTTCATGCCCGTCCCTACAGCAGCTCCACCATAACAATGGCTCTTAGGAACTTAATGGTTCAGTAAATGGCGCACAGACTCCGAGATTTCGTGGGTTTCCATATGGTCTCTTCTCTGTCGGATCGTTACTCCCCATTCATTGAGAAAGTGCCCCGGGGTCTCCTCCGAATGTCCATACAGCCTACAGCTGTCATGCACTTCTATTCTTTAGGTGCCATTTTAGTCTACAATAACCTGCTAGGAACCCTGGAATGATTCTTTAATTACTTCTGATTAGTCCTAATATCGAGCGAGACCTCTTTCGGTTATAGTTCTCAAACATTTCTTGTGCTTGTCTTAAGTCTGGGAGATTTTCTCATCTAACGAAAGCCTTTTGCCTTTTTTTGTTTGTTTATAAAACAACTCTAGCCCAAGTGGCTGATACTGCGACCTAAAAAGATCTATTGTATCATAAGGTGTGACTAATCTAAGAGACCTACTACCTTCCTAATGAAGGATAGTATGTCATTAGTGGCAGAGCTTCGCATATCCGCCGACGAATATATTGCCCTATGGAAAATACGTCTTCTTAACCAGATCAATGCTGGACAATCACAGAGAATGTGCACGGATGATTCATCAACCTCCGAACAGAATTCTGATAAGGTGATATCGTAAGGTGACACAGTAAGAAGTGTGAGAAAGCTCACCCGATTTCTGATACCATTCGTGTCTAGATCAAGGATTTCCTTATAGGAAAAGGGCCTGATAAATCGTTTGGATTTTTTAAGCCCTGGGGTAGGTATTATCCTAATAGGAGAGACGGAAGCTTATTTCCCTTATATTATATTATTTATCATTGCTGCCCAGTTGACACCACAGTGAGGTTCCGGTCCTAAGAACACAGATTCCGATTACCTGACCTATTCTGCGTATCTCTTCCAGTTTTTTACGATAATCTATACCGCAGAATGGTTCTGGCCCTACTAGCGTCGTTTCTGTCCCTTTATTTGTTAGCCTATCCGCTGCTTCGTGGCCTTTTATGCCAGTGTGTCCCGGCACAGAGTACAAATGTACCTTGTTCACTTCGCCACGTCTGTTTGGCTCCGCCCTGCACTTCTCCACCAGTCTTGATTAGATTCGGGATGCATCCTGGGCTCTTAGCGTAGCTTGGCTGTCTGTCATGATAGCTTTTTTCTGCCTCATGTAGTTCATTTCCAGATTAAAGAAGCATATATATATATATATATATATTACCTGAATAAAAGCCAGATAACGAACTCTATTCCAGGTGATGCTGCTCGATTTCTTCATATCTCAATTCACTTTCGATTGTTCTCCTTCATCTCCTTATGCCTGATCGGCTAACTCGCCCTCCAATCGAAAGCTTCTTTTGTTGTGTCTTCTTCCACATAACCTACCGAAGAATTTCTAAGTATCCATCCCACCAGAGCCTACAGAACTCAATTTTTGCACGACTTTAAAACCGTAGTAGCGCAAATCTTGCTGTTATGCCATGTCATATGTCTTCTTGCCACAATGCATCCAAGAAGTCAATTTCTGCTCATTTCTCAAATAAATCCTCTAGAATACTGAATTTTAAATATTTACATAAATCGGGGCATTGAAATAGGCTTTGATGGCGTATATAGGGTTCCCAGTTATATCCAGCTATGTGTGACATAATGACTGAAGCAGGAGGAAAAGTGACAAAGAGGAGTTACAAGTTATAAGTTAGGAGTTTGTTATAATATACTTTAAAGTATAGTCGATAAAACATCGCCAACGATGGTGGACGATTCACGTTCTTTTTGGCTACAGGTAATAGTATTCGTAGTATTGATAATTGTAGTCGTTAAAAGGGTGGTATATAGCATAGTAGTTAGTAGTACTTGTAAATCAACTTGTTGGAAATTTTTATGTTTACGGTTTTCACAATATTCTTACATTGCACCTACACTAACTGGCTTTTTCTCTTTTCTCGATCGGAACACATGATTTGGGGTTAAAAGTTATACCTAGTCCTCCGGCAATAAACAAAATTTGTAAACAGGGTGTGCGTCGGCCGGTCGATTGCATGTCTACTGGCCATAAGGAATAAAGTTATATGGAATTGAATAAATTAAAGAGTTGCGAATGACCAGCACCAGTGGCCGTTTTATTCCACTGTCCAACTATTGCTCTGTTGGTGGTTTATGTCATTGGCGATGTCGTTCGGCTCGCAGACTGACTGAGGTCTTTTTGCGGAGCCGCAACTATTAATTATAAACATGAAATGACGGCGAATCATTTTGGCTGCCAGTTTGTCCAGTGCGTGTGTGTGTGTGTGTGTGCGCCTGTCATAAAAAGTATTTAAAGATTTAAGATTACATACACTTCCCTTTGATGTTAATTCTGCGGCGGAATTTTTTCACGCAAGTCCAAAGAAACACAAATAAACAAAAAAAAAAAACAATGCACGCTTGTGGGCAGTAAACCAACCCTCCTTGGTGGTTCGAAGTGCTCTGTTAATATTGGGCAAGTTATGATTTGTTATGCGATTTTCTGCGGTGACAATAAACCTGTCATCAAGATTGTAAAAGTGAACTGATGTTTGGTAGGTCTAAGCGAATTGTATGTAGAGAAAAAATAATAAAATTTTCGGTTTATTTTTAAATAAAAATAATAAATTTTTTGTTTGTCTATTTTTATTGTCAAAACCATCATAGCACAATGCATAGATTTAAATTTCAGTAATTTCTCTGTGTGTAAATCATAGCGGATTATGTTCCGCTTGGTATAGGAATTTCACATATAAAAGTTTTGCAAACTTTTCCGGCATTTTAGCTCGGGATAAGCTGCTGTGCCTCAATTGGGTCTGGTTAATATTTCGGCTACATTGTCCATTTCTTCATTTTAATAAATAACTCTTTTAAGGAATTTCATTTTCATGAACTGACCTCTATTTTGTCTTCTCCTCCTCTTTCATTACAGTTCAAGAATGCACTACAGACTCTGAGGAACTGATGTACCATCAAGTACGTGCACCATCCTCATGCAGTGCTCCGCCAGATTTACTTTTAGTTAGCGATCGTGAAAATAATATTCCCCTCAAATCGTCTGTGGTGAATATAATTTCGACATCATCGAATGCGGCCAACAGTGGTCAACAGAAACATCATCATCATCAGCAACATCAGTCACATCACCAACAAAAGGATGTTCTTAGTAAAAATTCACAAAATGCCCGAATCAGCGCAAGTAGTGGTAGTAGTAGTAAAAATAACTGTAATAATAAATTAGTTAGTTTGACGGCGACGGGACATCAAAACAATGCAGCAGTTGATGCAGCGGTTAGTCAACCTCATCATCATCATCATAGTCACCAACAACAACAGCAGCATCAACATCATCAAAATCAGAATCAAAATCATCATCACCAAAGCAGCAAAGAGGAACGAATACACTTGGAGGTATGTACATACATATATGTCAGATGACATTGGTTTCGCGTTAGACTTTAGTGGCTTACATGTTGGCGGGTATTCCCTGAAATCAAACACACAATCAACGAGAATCATTTTTCTATTGCAATATTGTTAGAGTAGAAGTCTCTGGTTCTGGTTCAAATCTCCATTTAGTCGTTTTAGTTTTCTTTCTTTTTCTTTTTCTCGGTTGGAGTAATTTGTACGTTGGATTTCTGGCCAGTAGGTTCGAAGTTCGAATTCCAGAAAAACCCAAAAGTATTTCATTAGGAAGGAAGTGGCGAAACGGTTGAAACTTTGTCATATGTCAACGAATGCTTTTGTGTTGATTTCCTATGATTGAACTTCTGTCATATGCTAACGCGCTTTTTTGTGTCCTGGCCTTAACGCATTTATGTCAAAATCTTTCTCTTTATCTTCCTTTTTCAAAGTCCTCAACGGCAGTCTACGCCTAAAGGGCCCATGCCATAGAATCCGTTGCGTCCATTGCAGCGACATATTCGTTCACGTTGCCGTATGTAACCCACAGAAAACTTTGTCGCCGTACAGGCAAAGAAAAACAAATGCCAAAATAAACTTCAAACTGCTGTGAGAGAACTGTCAAAGCATTTGCCGGAGAGAAAATTTGAAAGTTCGTCAATGCAATGCAGCGGATAATATGGGCTGGCCCCTTAATGCGGTTCTCGCTCTAAAGTCTAAAGTTTAATTAGTTGACAGTTGGCACCAGGATTTACTCTGAGAGAGAGACTTTCTTTAAATAAAATAAATACCCAATAAATACGTTGTCGTCGTACAGGCAAACAAAAAGAAATGCCAAAATAAATTTCAAACTACATTAAGAGAGAACTGTCAAAGCATTTTCCGGAGAGAAAAGTTGACGCAAAAAGTTGTCTATTGCATAGGTCGCACCAACGGACGCAACGGATTCTATGGGCTGGCCCCTTCAAAATTAATGTTTCAAACCTTGGACAGGATTCCGCGAGCGTGAGTTTTACTGTGTACCCAAAAACTCTTGTCACTCTCTTTTTGACGATAAAGGGTCCGTTGCGTCGGTTGGGGCGACGTATGCGAATGACAGATTGACGAAACACACGCGTTTGTATAGAAAGTGCCGCACAGGCAAAGCATTGGATGAAAGCGACGGAAAAAGTTGACCCACTTTAAACTTTTTCCTCCAGCAAATGCTTTGACAGTTCTCTTTCACAGCAGTTTGAAGTTTTTTTTTTTTTGGCATTTGTTTTTCTTTGCCTGTACGATGACAAAGTATTTATTGGTTTACCTCTTTGCGTTAGATACGGCAACGTCAACAAAACAAATACGTTGAGGTAACTGACGCAACGGATTCTATGGGCTTTAAGAAGCTCGCTGTCAAAGAGAGAGTGAATACATTTTTCGAGTACAAAGAAACGCTAATGCAATTCACTCTCAAAGAACTATACCAAAAACAAAAATAGCAAACTGTGAACGGCGCCCTACCTTAATTCGAGTAAATAAATTTTGTAATTAGCGTTAAATTTCATTGTCATTATCGGATGACATATACTTCAAATACGTAATCTAATTATACGCAACTTTCAGTTAAGTTAGCGTTCCCCAAGCGCATTTTCTAATTAAAGTTTGTGTTTTGGCGTCCCAAGCTTCCAAGTGAAATGGAAAAGTCGTAAACCAAACGACACACGACATGCATAATAAAAGGAATTCCCCAACTGAATTAGAAAATCAGAAAATAAAGCAATTTTTGTCGGATTCTTCTACTGTCCTATACGTCAGTTGTACACCTGTGACACTGTGATACGTTTGGCGGGAAAAGTACTTTTTGAATTCGGTGAGGGTGATTTTCATATACACATATACATATACTATAAATCTCGTTATCGCTTTATTACAACACCAACGCACTTGTAGAAACCAGGAAATAGCAGCTGAGAAAATAACCAACGCCACAGGCAGCAGAGGTGGCGTCTGTTCGTTGTTGTGATTTTTTGATTTTATCTTAACTTTATAATTCCCGTAGGGATGCTCAATAATTAATATGGCATTTCATTTTCAATTGAGGAGAATATTTTCTTAAATTCCACCATAAATTTATAAGTTTACCGTTACACCCGTCGATTTATTTCGAGTCGTTTTTTATAACAAAGACATAACCATTTAGATTCCGGGACTCCACCGGGTACACCTTTCAATTTCTTTCGTTTAGCGCCGCATTAACAGAGAAAAAATCACAACAAGAAACAGTGGGATAAAAAACCTCTCTTTGCCTTAAATGATTTTATTGTTGGGTCGTTGGGTGCGCCTCAAATGATCCACTCACACGTCTGACAATTAAGCCTAGATGTAGGAAGAAATAATAAACTAACGTCGATCGTTAAATAACATAGAGGATGAGGTATTCAATGCAACACGCGTGCCAAAAGATAACATTTTTTTTATCAAAAATCATTTCTAATTTTTATCAACCCATACTGCGCCATGTGTGAAAATTCGTCTTAACATTTGCATCAATAATGAGAGGGGAACTTTAAAAATTTTTATCAAAGATGAGAGACCAACTTTCGCTCCTCCATTCGACCAACTGTGGTTACTCGAAAAATAAAGAATTTAATTGTTTATTTAACCTTGTTCCATGCACCTACATGCTTATTTTTCTTGGCCAGGGTCTGGTTTTTTTAAATCATTTTTGAATGAACGAGAAAGTCCAATGCATACGTCCTGGCTCGCCATCTTGTAATGTGTCTATCTATGACTATCAAGGCGAGGTGTCTGCCGCTATACAAAATGTTCTCCATCACCTCACCTCCCAGGGGGTGGCTCTTATTTTTGTTATGCATATCGACTGCGGTTTAATGTTGTTTACTTTACGTGAATGAAAAAAATCTCTCACTCTCTCCGATATCTGCGTTGTTTTCACTACGAGAAGAGTTTGTTGTTTCTTCCTCCAATCCCTTCCCACATACGATACCCAGTGCTGCTCACTCGTTGTTTTCTCCTCCAGTCACTTCCCACAAACGACACCCAGTGCTGCTCACTTCTCGCAACAATAATTATAGTCCGTACAGCTCGACGTGTGGGCTATTCCATCATTCTATTTGAACTTTAAGTACATCACAGAATAATGGAACTGCCACTCTAATGGAAAACACTTAACGAAATAACAACACCGTTATATTTGACTTTAGGTGCGAGACATTAAAATTTATGAGCTCTTAGCACTTGGGGGGTCACTGCTATGGAGTGCTATTAAATTATCGCAAATTGTTGATTTATTAAATGGGCTTGAAATGATGAATAAATTTGTTCATTTTTTTTATCGGAATGACGGGATCTATACACGTTACTCTTATTTTCTATAAATGCAGGAGAGGGCAGGATAATGAAGGCGTTTTTCCGAACAGCCACGGGTAACTTTTTGCGTGCAGAACTAAAATCAAAAGTTCAATGAAATGAATTTGAACAAAAAGAAGAAAGTAAAGTAAAAACTTCACTAACAAATTCAAACTCAGAAAATAAATAGAAATATCACGACTCAGGAGTACTATATAAGTACTCGTAATATGAACATTGAGGAGCTAGACGTTTAAAGAAATTTCTAGAAAAGGTCTACTTCGACAAGACGAGACAAGACAAGATGCAAGACGGCTCTGTTAAATAAGTCCCTTGAAATCTCTAAAATAACTCCCAAAATGAGTTAACTTCTAGCGAAAATGAAAAACGGCCGTTTTACTTCTCTCCATAAAACTGGAATATGGACCAGATCGAGACAACTCTTTAGAATTGTTTCCAGCAAAGGAAGGATAATATCCGTAGTCCTTTGCAGCTGGGCTGGAATTATGCCATCAGGTCTTGCAGATTTGTATGGTTTGAAGCTTTATAGCGCCCAAAGCAGTTTCTCCTTATTAACCAGATCGTTGGAGATAGTTGTACAAGTGTCTGCCCTATCAAGGCCAACATTAATTATCGTATAGGAGCTTTCCGTGAAGTGGATATCTAAAAGCAGATCAAGCGATTCTTCGCTTGAAGTAGTCCACGAGCCATCTGTCTTTTTCAGGCAGCTCGGCGTTATTGGATTGGTTGCGAGGATTTTTCTTAGCCTAGACGCCTCAGAAGATTCATCTATTTTATCACATAAGAGTCTCCAAGAACAGTGCTTGGCTGTCCTTAATTCTCTTTTATAAAGTTAGAGATGCTTTGTAAGCATTCCAGTCAGCTTCTAATCTAGTAGCCTTAGCTACGTTGAATAGCTTCCTGCAACTGCTCCTGAAATGCCCGAACTCCGAGGTCCACCAATGTGGTCTCCCTCTTGGACAAATGAGAGGGCTGGAGGCAGAAAGCGCCTTATTAAAAGCACAGGTGAGTAACTTGACCTTGTTGTCAAGTTCATTAGTGCTAGGGGGGGGGGGGGATTTTAATTGTAAGTGTATCCTAATAAGGGACAGATGTTCTTTCATCTGGCCTCTTTACAGCGGTGTCCCTTAGGGATCTATACTTGGCCCACTTCTATTTAGTGTATTCACTCGATCTTAAATTTTTCTGTCGCTCAACTAGTCGCAAATGATGTTCAAATTCTGCCACCACCACGTCTGCCAATTCGATTAGTTTGGCATTTGGTCAGAGAACTGTACGAGCCTGAAGGCTGCACATATGAAAAGTATGTGCTCCGATGTTTCCTTTGCCTCGTTACAAAATCGGCAGCGATCCGATTGGGATTTACCCATTTTCAAGAGATGGCCATGGACTGGACCGTGACTTGTTAAGTACCAGACTAGTGTTGTTAGTGTATGGCGGATAACACCATTCTTTAACTCTGTCTTTTGAAGAAGGCAATACTAGGCTCAGGCCAGTGAAGGCTCAGGCCAGTGAAGGCTCCTTCTGCTCCTTCTCTTGCACAGAGATCTGCTGCCTCGTTTCCTGATATGCCTGAGTGTCCGGGAGAGCACATTAGAGTAATTTTGTTGGTTTTGGCCAGTTCTTTTAAGTGAAAAAAGCAGCTCAACGTTGTTTTAGAATAAAAGACTGGACTTTTTAGCGCTAGCAGTGCAGCTTGACTGTCTGAGATCACATATATCCCGGTTCTTTTATTACTTCTTTTGATACATTCTAGTGCGCAGGCTTCTATAGCTATAGTCTCCGCTGGCAGTATGGAGATCTGCCTAGGGGTATTCGCATTTTGGTTGTAGGTCCGAAAACCCCTGCTCCGGTTCCTGTGTTTGTTTTTGATCCGACTGTGTACCAGATGGATGAATGGTGTGAAAGGGTACTTATAATATTTTCAACTTGATTTCGTTCGAGTATTCTTATCGAATAATTCCTTTGGAAATTAATTGTTTTTATCATTAAGTCTGATGTTTGAACAGTTTAATTTTCCAATTTTATTTGGGTGTGTCCTGGTCTTTTTAATTTAATTTTATTGAGAATTCTTAGTTTGATGGCTCTTGATCCAGCCTCGCTTTTGGTATTTATGTGCAGGGGTGGAAGCCCGAAAAGTTTTTCCAAAGCCGCCGTTGGGCAGTTCTATACTGCACCCGTTGCACTTTGTGGTTGAGAACCAACTTGGTTTACCTTGCTGCCGTGTCACCATCCGCACAGTTAACCGATAGCCACCCATTTCTAGTTCTGCAGTCCAGAAAATTAAGGTTCATGCCATCGATGGGAAGTCCACCATTTGCGTCGCCTCCCGTTTGACATCAGGAAAGCCTTGTTCGGTGATTGTCAAACTGAGTACGAATTTCGGTCGCAAATTTGCAAAACTCACCTGAACGTGAGATGTCAGTTCGTATACGTACGAGGTGGTGTATAGCATACAATTTTTATTGTGGTGTGATATTTTTTTTCCTTTGGGTTAGTATAATTTTAATGAGTACAATGTGTAGTACAAAATCTGAATCGGTTTACTTTTGTCTCATGTAGCTTCGTGAACGTCAATTGGAAGTAGACCAGTATGGTTTCGTTTCTTTTTTTGGCTTGTTAACCAACTTGATAGACAGTCGCTATCGGTTGTCAAAAGAAGAGAACGCTTTCAGCTGGCAACACTTTCACCTGACAACGTGTAAAGTGAGTGGTAATGTAACAGCTTATAAAAATGACGATTCACGTTTTTATCCTACACTTTTTTTAATCACAACGTTTTTTATTGCCATAAAGTGCTTATTGAATACTGTTTTATGCTGTTGCAGATAAATCCAAAAGTGAGAAACATTTTCCTCATTATATTCCTCTTTTTATCGAAAAATACTCTCCCACGAAGCGGAAAACCCTCAATTTAAATTTATCAGAGCGTGAAATACACAGCAGAAGCAAACAAGAACCACACCAAAAAAAAACGTTGGTTGTGTGTTGGGTCCCATTGTGTTTTACCATCTACCTTTACATCCTTGCCAAGAGTTTGCTTGTCAAATATTTACTAAAATTAAACAAAACAAAACCAAATAAAAAACTACCAACTTCCTTTTTATCTATGTGTCTCTTATGCTTCTTTTCTCTTTTTCTCTCTCTCTCTCTTTCTTCCCAATTGTAAAATTGTTGCAGGAATTTACTTGTGACGTCTCTGTTGAGGGAGGAAAATCATCACAACCACTACAATTCTCGTTTACATTCTATGACCTAGATGGTCATCATGGAAAAATCACAAAGGACGACATCGTCGGCATCGTCTATACCATCTATGAGTCAATAGGAAAATCCGTTGTTGTGCCGCATTGTGGCAGCAAAACAATAAATGTTCGACTGACTGTATCGCCCGAGGGTAAATCAAAAGCTGCTGCTGCTGCTGCAGCTGTGGCGGCCGCCGGAAGTCGGCTAAAGAAAATGCATTCATCGAATACCACGACGACAGCCGGAGTCGGAGTAGAACATTCGAATTCTGCGGCGGCAGCGGCAACAAAATCTTCGTCATCCACCACCAACGCAGTGGCCGGACATTCACGTCGTCAGCATCGCTATCGTCCTAGGAAACTAATTAAATCGGATGACGAGGATGATGACAGTACAAGTGAAAAGGATGTTGTGATATCGTCGGCAGCATTGAAATCGAAAACGCAATCGAGTAAATTCAATAACAAAATCAAATTAGGAAATGAGAGTGGTGTAACTCCACCAACTACAGCTACAGCCGGTGCTCATGAAACGAACGCTGGGGCCAATTGTTGCCAACAACAATCGGCGGCGGAACATGCTTCCACTTGCGTAGAATCCAATTGTCACAACAACAGTAGCCATTCACATCCCATTGACAATATCTATGAAAACATGGCAAATCTCAAATGCTGTCCCAATGGGAAGGATGTAAAAAAATGTGATACCAACGGTGGCGAAGAATGCAGGGCGGGGTGCTGCAGTGTTAGTCTGGCAGCAACGCAACAAAAGTCATCTGAATTGTTGTATCAGAAGCAAACTTCGGCGAGGGTGAAAATGTTGCGTAAAGCTCGAAAGCAAAAGGTAAATATCCTTTTAGTTTATTATTTAGCATAACGATGGTCTTGAGTTGACAGCTCCTATCTAACATTAAACTAGAAGACAAAAATAAACATTCCCTGTAACTTTTCCAAAAATCGTATTACATATAAATTAATTATTGCGAATCCGAAAGGCGAAGCTTGTATTATATAAATAAATTATGAAGTTAATAAGCAATTCATTCATTTCTTTAATAACAAAACCAAATAATTGATAGGATTTTATAGCAAATAAGCATATTGCTACGTTTCCATGAAACTGGTGTGAGTTGGGTTGGGTTGAAATTTATTTTCGCCAAATGCAAAATGGCGTCACGCGTTTCATGTAATCAACTGAGTTGAGATTTTACAACATAATACAAAATCCTTCGTCTAATTACAAATAAAAGTCGCCATTTTGAATTGTAACTATTGAGTTTAAACTGAGTTTAACGAAAACTCAACTCAACGCAGTTTCCATGACTGCTAAATTAGATTCAACCCAGGTATTAAAAAAAAAAGACAACAGATAATTTTTTTGATCTGACAGATTTGATCAGAGAAAAAAAATTATCGGATATGTATTTTCTCTGTTCCTCTCCAATTTCTGCGACATAAAAAAACACCCCCTAAATGAGATGAAAAACCATTACATTACAGGACATGTCATTACATTTACATAAACAGCTTTTACATTTTGTGGTTTTCAGTGACATTTGCTGGAATGGTATCTAATTTTCGCTCTTTGACATTTGTAATTAAACTAAAATGCTTATACTTTTGATAAGCCTTGAAGGGTAAATTTTTAATATGACGTATTCTTCTAGAAATAGAATTGTAATCGATTCGATCGATTTCGATTTGATTGATTTTAATTGGTTTCGTCAGCAGGACATTCCGTACGAAAATTTGACATTACATGACATGACATTACTTACATTTACATAAACAGCTTTTACATTTTATGCTTATTCCAATACGATAATTTTCACTCTTTGAAATTTGGTATTGAACTAAAATGCTTATACTTTTAAAAAGTTGTAAGTGGGTAAATTTATAATATCACTTATTATTCTAGAAACTTCAGAAATTTAAAACGGGGTCCCGTTTTATATTGAAAATGTTTCATTTTCGGTTTATACCTAACATGAAATTTTACCTTTGCAGTCAGGGCTGCGTATAATTACTAAGTTTTAATGAGGCAAACATACACTTTATTAAAACACAAGCTTATGTCGTCAAAATCTAATAAAATGTTTCTAGATGCTTTCAAAAATAGTAGTAAAGATCATACGCTATAACATTCCCAATCGTTTACAAAAGTGAACGAAAACTAAAGGCAACTGAGATGGTAACATACATGTTCAGTATATTAAATAACTAGCCTGCATGCGCATAAGCGGATAAAAGTGTATTTGTATTATAAGAGTCGATTATAATAAAGTTTCGCGGGTGTAAGTTAATCAATTAAGCGATATGATGTTTCCAAATTACAACAAATCAAAATTTTGTCCCTGTTTTTCGAATCCAAATGACAGATGTCAAATTTGCTTAGGATCTGAGCCGCTCGGGTAACATAGATGATAACATACATGTTCAGTATATTTAATCACTTGCTGCGTCCGCATAAGGGGACGACAAAAATGTATTAGTGTTAAAGAATCGATTTGCGAGTATAAATTAATTAATTAAACGATATGATGTTTCCAAATTACAACAACAGAACTTTTGTCTCTGTTTTTCGTATCCAAATGACAGATGTCAAATTTACATAATCAAGGAGCGACCGGAGCTCTGAAATTGAATGAAAACTTTTCATTATTACCATAGACACACTTTCAAATTAGCATATGCGTGAACTTTCCGGCAAAACCTGGCCATTCAATGCCCCTCGATGACATTTTCCGTCATCACTTTGCAAACAAATAAAATTAAAATAATGATCCCAAAGAGCTATACGTCACGTGTAAAAATAGTTTTTAAGAGTCTGTCCATGTCTTAATGAGTCTTCGGAGATATCTGACCATTTTATATTTTGTTTTTTTTTTTTTTCGTTTATATATTTTCATTTTCTGATAACTTATTTATTAATTTTTTATTTTGTTTTTTTTCTTTTTTCGTTTTTTCATTTCCTTTCTATATTATGAAACTCATGACCACTACTCTATGTATATTATGTGTGTATAAACAGTACCTGGATCATTGTTACGAATCACGTCAACGTAGCCTGTCCGTTGGAAATGAATCACGTTGGAAGAACCGAACGGCTGCAGTAAAAAATTCACCACATATTTTGCAAGAATCGAACTCGGTCTCTTCACCGCAAACTAATTCACATGACGTTGTCGATGGGGCGACGGTGACAGCAACATTGCTGGACAGCAAAAACACTCAATTAACCACACCAACGACGAGTGCAGGTGTCAATAATGCAAGCTCATCTGAATGCTGGAAAACGGCACTAAATCGTAACGATTTAATTGGCATTATCCGCGAGAGCATGGAGAAAAATCGATTGTGTTTTCAGTTAAATGGGTAAGAGCACAGGTTTTGCACCTAAACATTAAACTACATACCTATACCTATACTCCAACATTTCCTGCATAAGATATATAGAGTTGAAGTGAAAAAGAAGCACAAAAAAACCCACCAGAAAATCACCCTTGTTCCACAAACTCACTTCAGATTTTATTATTTCCTTGAGTTTGTTTACATTTTAGTTTGTAAAAAAAGAATTTATTTTAATTTTTGTTTTATGTTTTTTTTATTTGGTCAATGAGGAAATTTATCACTGCTGGCAACACTGCATGAACGACCTTCACCTATAAATTTTTGTCTTCCCAAGCAGTCCGTCCTTGGTCCTTGCATTTCTGCATGTTTAGGTTTACACAGAGTCTTCTGTCAAAACTAAATTGAATTTTTGACATCTGATTTGCTATGATATTCCAATTATGTTCCTACTCTAAATTCGTTCCATTGCAAATAATTTCAAATTTGCACAAATTCTTAAAAGAAATACTTAAAAGTCTTTCTCCACCTTAAAAATGTAAAAAAAGACAAATCTTGCGATTAAATAATCAATTTCCTTACCCTAGAATTTTTACAAAGTTTTTCTATTATTAAAATTATTCCGACTGTCAAAATGTTGCTGCTCGAAGAGTTTCAGTTTCTTCTATTAAATTTTTTGGTCTTTTCATTTGATAGATTGTGTTTCTATTTATCAATTGTTGATCTATATCAGAAAATGTTTTCTTTAAAATTAATTAATGAATTTAGAAGAAGAGTAATTATTACTCTTTCGATTAATTGTTCGCAAATTTAATCTGGTAATACCAAAACGGTTGAGGTTAATCTCAATTAAAAAAGTGCTGCCAATTTCAAATAAAAAATAAAATATAAAATTTTTGTTATATATATAGTCGAAACATTAAATTAAATAAATTTTGTAGTAAAAATCAATTTCATATTTAATTTATTTTTCATTTTTAGAAAACCACAAGCAAATGTGAGCCCCATTCGACACCATCATCGTCAACGTTCAAATACTGTGTCCAAAATTCCAACACCTATAGCCAACAGCAGCCACAACAACAACAACAACAGCAATTCTATCACGAAAAACTCCAGCACCGATTTAGGTATAAACAATATTACTACAACTCCACATCCCCATCATCATCAGCAGCAACAGCAACAACAGTTACATCAAGACAACACCAATTACCAGCAGCAACAGCAACATCATCACCACCATCAACACAACAATAGCAGCAGTAACAGCAATCATCCTCAACCGCACATTCCTATCTATCATCAGCAAATGGCAATTAATCCAGCTGTGTTGGCAGCACAGAACGGGATCATTCATAGCAAAATTAATCTTTGTGGCTATGATTCATTTTTACATGCAACCATATGTGGCGGCGGTACCAGTCATTCGCCGCCTCCACCACTGCCGAACAACATCAACAACATTAGTACAATAACAGCAACAACGCCGCCGCATCAGAATCCTAATCATCAACAGCAACCGATAGCAACGGTACAACCAATAATGACAGCAGTTTCCAATGCAGCAATCGTAGTTCCTAATATTATTAGCAGCACCGTCAATACACCAAAAATCTATGGAAATTCCTCGTCAAATCAAGTAAAGACAAGTAAAATTCTGCGTAGTGGAGCTGCTGCCACTACCGCTGGATTTAGTGGTGGATATCACAGCCAACAGAGTTCACCACAGTTTCATGGCTATCAACGTTTGTCATCCAGCAGCAATGGGGGATCTTCTTCGAGTGCTGTGGCTGCTGCTGCGGCGGCTGCTGCTGCTGCTGGTGGTAGTGCAACGAAAGTGAATGTGGCACAAGTGAATTCAATTAATCCAAATGTGTACAAGTCACAATTTGATCATTTGGAAAAGTGGCTGAATGAACGTGAACAACAACATTGCGCAAGCAGCAGCACCGGCGTTAAGGCGAGTAATTTGAAAATGTTACGACCAGCCGGTGGCCATGATATAAAATCGAAAAAAGATGTCAAAAACTATGACAATTTACTTTTCGCCAAATTGACAGAGAAACTGCAAGAAAGTCCAATGATGATGTGCAACAGCAAATACAGTAACAAGGAGAACATTCGCAGAATGCATCACAATTCACATAATTTACAGATGAGAATGCATCGACGCAGTGGAAACAGTGGCCACAGCAGCAGCAGCGGCGGCGGTGGCAGCAGCAGCAGTAATAATAATCAAAAACCATTAAATGTCAACGGTGCATCGCATAATAGCAGTAAATATGTCACATTGATACCGATTAATGGCGATCCGTTGGAATGTCAAAATCTGCTCGGCAACCAAACGTCCGACGAAGAATCGATGTCTTCAGTACAACAACGGACAACATCAGACGTGGCAACAGTTAATTCTGACACACGGCAGGTTGCACAACAAAATGGCGGTCTTAGTATTGCTGCTGATGATGGTGAACGAAGCAGCAGTGCAAACAATTCAAGTTCATCGTCTCTGATACACCGCTATGTTCATGAACACATTCACCATCATTATCATCATTTCGAAGAGAAGGACGAGTAGTTGAACAATGCACCATTGTAACAAAGTGTCAAAGTGACAGATTGCAAAGAATCAAGTAGTTAAAATTTTGTATTAAATTGAAGTAACGTTATTTATAATAATCATATTGTATGTATATAGTATGTTTGTGCTTTATGTATTTAATTAAAATGAATGTGTGCTTTAAGGTGTTGTTGGTGCAAAAAATCTGATTCGTGTTTTTGTGCGAATCACTGTCAAATTAGTGGGTACATACGTCATATCAGTCAAATTCAAGCATATCGGTTTCCTGATGAACTAAATATGACTCATATACTGCTCAACTGGGGACAATTTGATGCAACAAGTTAACCCTGTATTTACTAACACAGCTCGTTACAATAAAAATTCTTGCCAAATCGAACAAAAGTCTGGGGTGTGTTAGCACGCTACTTTTGTCTTAATCGTGTTTTGTCGATTCAATCAAATTTTAATCCATCATTTTTGTGCTCCATAAAGGCGCATTACACGGTCATTATATAATGTGTAATGTGCCTTATATAGATTTTTTAATGCTGCTAGTCATGAAATGTTGATTTTCATATAATTACTCGTCAAATTACACATTGTTTACTTTTTTGACAGATGCCGGTAGTCAAATAATGACAATTGACACAATCCCATAATTTAACTGTCAAAATTCAAAAAATGGCAGCAGCTCCACTACGCAGAATTTTACTTGTATGTAAATGGAGTCTAAGGTGCATGATAAATGTAACGCAATGCGTATCAATGTAAAATGAACTTAGAAACAACTCTTTTTTGCTTAACAAAAGGGCACTCTGGCATTCTCACAGTGGAAAAACTTATTACTTAAAGCATTCACATACTATCGAACCTGACTGTAAATCATAACTGATATCAATTTGACTGAAGCGCCTTGCGGTCATATAAGTAGGATGGTTTGACAGTCAAACCAATAGATTCTTGCGGATCCGCCGCCGTTGCCCTGTATTTTTTCATAAATTCCACCTATATGCGATACCCATCATTTTATTTCCACGTATGGCGTCTTCGAGGCTCGTTATGTCCCACAAACACGGTTATTTTCATAAGCGCATACAAATTCTTATTATAATCTTCTATCTTCCATCCATCCATCTCCATAACGTCCTTTCACGTTAAAAATTACACCAGACTGACGAATTTGTGTACATATTATCATCATAAACAAACATGACCCCTGACTGATTGTAAACCACAAATATTTTTGATAGCGATAAGTTTCGAGTGTCAGTCATCAGTATCAGTACTGTCACAGTAACAGTATTGAGGGATGTCGATCAACACTACCAGTCAAGTACGACAGTCTGTCAGACGCTTAATACTTACAAGATTGTATATATATTGGTTTTGACACAAAAAAAATTGTTTGCTCGTTATGTTGGCAATCCATACATACAAACTTACGTATCAACACATAAATTAAAAAAATAATTACTAATACACAAATACAACTTCTTAAAACATATGAGTGTGAATGTGAATTAATATTGAAGAAACTTCCTAATTTAAATATAGATATTGCTACTATACTACTATTACTTACTACTACTTCAACTAAAAATCGCTTGCTGCATTATGTAGTAAAGTTCAAATCTTATCAAACAAAATCAAAAACACATACTTTTCAGCTGTTGTCTGTAAACGCTACAATATGGTACGAGCATTACTGAGACCGATTTACTTCATGAATGATGATACTCGTATTTAAATAAAATGTCATTTACTAGTGTTTGCAATCATTCGTTAATTGTATTGCAAAAACCACAAACAAATTCAACCAAGAATTTGATTTTGGTCAGACCATTCTTGAAACGAAAAAGTAGGTTCGAGTACTGGACAATATCAGTCAGGGTTCGAATCACCTGACATCTGTTTCATGTTTATCAAATCTTACTTTTGCGTTAAAAGCCAGCTTTACAATTGAAAAAGAAAAAGAAAAAAATGTCAGAAATGTCATGTAAATACCAATTGTTTATTGTGTATTATTCTATGTATACGCATATTGATTTAATAAAAATTTAGACAAAAGTTTATAAAAATTGTTAAACACAAACTAAATGAATATTATACTTAATATAAAATTAAAATTACAAATCAACTAACTAAAAATTTTATTAAATGTATTTGTAATTTAACTTCATCTTCTTAATTTATGAAAACAAAACAAAAATTGTTTTTTTTACCAACCACATATTACTCTCGATAAATTATATAAAGACAATTTCTTTTGTAACTTATGGATCCATTCTAAGTAGAATATATATTTATATTATACTTAAAATAGTTAATTATTATTAAATTAATATAATATATATATTTTTTGCGTTTTAAATAAAAGACTGATTTCCAATTTATTACACATGTAAACGAGGTTTTATGTTTTGTTTTTTTTCTTGGATTGTTTCGCAAAGGATTTTTTTAAGGGGAACTTCAATGCTAACGAGGAGAAATTGTACACACAAAGTCTTCCTAAACCAGCACTGGGGAGTGATGTATAATAAAGCGATCACAAATGGTCCTATTGATTGGCCACAGTGTTAACTTCTATAAGTAATACCAACTTCCATTAGTATCAGAGAAGTAGAAGACATCATCATCTTTAGAGGCATTTGTGAGCGCCTACCAAAATATTTTTTTTTTTTTTTTATAAAGAGACTCATTGCCATGGGAGGACTCCCTGAATGACTTGCGTCACGGCAATAAGTTGGGCTAAGCCCATTATTAAATTCAAAATAAAATAAAAATCGAAGAAATGTGTTTTACAATATATATCATTGCTGTTTGTGGGACATAACCAGACCTGAATATGTCATACGTGGAAAAAAAAGATGGATATCGCAAATTGGTGGAAATAATGAAAAAAGACAAGGTAAAGACGGCGGGCGTCCATCTTTCCTCTTTTTTGAGCTTAACTGTTGGTTTGACTGTCAAACCATCCTACTAATCTGACCGCAAGGCACATCAGTCAGAACTGAAATCAGTATTCTTATTATATGTATACAGTCAGGTTAGATAGTCTGTCAGCAACTTAAAACGAATATACTACGTTTCTATGAAACTAAAAGAGTTAATAATAAAATCGTCATTTTGAATTTCAATTCTACTCAACCCAGGTATTTTTGGCCCAATTTATGGATTTTTGCGATGGTGACTACATACGTGCGCACCTGTGCATTATATTGATTGAATAGCACCTTTTTCTTCGCCAAACGCGGTCGTTTTAGCGTCAAAACAATATCTAATCTATCCAAAAGCTCTGAATAATAATCGCCGATGATCGTTTTACTCTTTTCATGGTAATCGATGTGAATGACACCGTGTACATCCAAAAAATCCAAAAAACCTTGTTGGCCGACAGACCCACCTTGGCCTTCTATGGTGCACGTTCAGCCGGAGAAACCCACTGTCTTGATTGTTCCTTGGTCTCTGATGTGTTGTGATGGATCCATGTTTCGTCCACGGCTACAAAGCAGCGCAAAAGTTCGTTCGGATTGCGGCTGAACATCGCCGCTTAATCTTCGCACGAAATTCACTTTTTTTTTCATTTTCATTAAAATTTACGTGGTTGTCTACTTTCAGTGGCTGTCAAACACAAATTAATGTCGTTTTTTCCCTTTTAGAATTCGCGCCCGAGCTCATATCTTTTCTCGGCAAATCGAATACGAAAATCTTTTGTTTACATCGTGTGGATGGTGTAGTAGATGAAAAGAGGAGTAACTATCCCAAAATATACAACCGCTCTACTGTAGATAAGTTTTTTAAGGAAAACGAACAACTTGACAGCCAAAAAAACACTCTGTGCCAGATTTTTTTTTACAAAAAAAAAACCATATAATTGACGCAGCTTGCTCAAAATTTGACAGTAGTCAATTAATAGATGGCAGTTGAAGGAATCTGTATTAAATTTGCTGCGCGGGAAATTCAAAAAGTCACTAACTTATCGAACTAGCCTAGCGTAGCTAGGAAGTTATAAAGGCAAAACGATATTAAAAATTTCCTTATTCTACTAGTTTTTTTTATGTTCCCCCATGTTTCGATTTTAGAGACGTTTCACGTCAAAACCTTCTCTATAGAAAGCCCAACTGTTCCGATCGTACACAGATACATGCTTAGATTGAGACCAAACGTATTTGTATTAGTAATCAACTAAAGAGCAAAATACATATAAAATATTTCTGTTTCCCACTACCACATCTTACGTTTCTCGCTCTTTGCGACTTCTTATTTTTTGTACACTGTATCAAAACCTTCTCTATAGAAACCCCAACTGTTCCGATCGTACACAAATACTATCCAAAACGTATTTGTATTAGTAATCAACTAAAGAGCAAAATCCCTATAAAATTTGTCTGTTTCCCACTACTACATCTTACGTTTCTCGCTCTTTGCGACTACTTATTTTTTGTACACTGTATTCACATTCCAAAATACAGACGCGTTTTGGATTGGTTTACAGCATTAGTATGCGTAGAGTTGGGCTTTCTATAGAGAAGGTTTTGTTTCACGTACATTTGCACTTTTTGAATGTATTTGTGTCGAAATGGCCGCAGAAATCCTACGATGACAATAATAACAAATATGCATGTCTGTGGATCATTTTAACTCACACCAACACAATGTGTCAATTCGGAAATACCATCATTTAACGCGAGAGAGACAATTAACAGCACAAAAAAAAACGTTTCTTCTCTTTCATTCTTTACCAAAACAACGGCCAAAAATATCAATTTGGTTACGCGTTATTTCGGGTACCTAATCTAAAATTTGATGTTTTTTAAAATCCGAAAGATCTCCGCAAACCACATTAGAAAAACTTTTCTCAGAGAAATAAATTATGTACATACCTATAAGCATTACGGTGGCAAAGTGGCATCAACAGAAGCATAATCTAAATATAAACTTTTACTGGCTGTGCGGCTGTTGCAAGTGCAATTGCTGTAATGCTGTAAGTACTCATTTACAAAAAGTTTGCTCTCAGTGTCAGTCGATTTAGTGCCGCACTTAAAATCAGTCGAAGTAAATTCTTTGAATACATCGCTTAATTTCTAGCGACTATTACGCAGACCGGTCATTATTACTTATAATATTGTTTAAATTTAAATTAAATTTAAAATTATTTGGAAAAAAACGTGCAAAATAAGTGATGCCAAATCTTACGCATTGTCGCATTTGCGGTGTAGCTGCAAGTCAAAAATGCAGCGGATGTAAAAATGTCGTCTACTGTGGTAAAGAACATCAAAAAATTGATTGGAAAAAAGGTCACAAGGCTGAATGCAAGTGTTTTGAGGTAAAATATGTGATGTTAATTCACAATCAATGTCAGAGGTGAATAACCCTTTGGTGGATTCCTATTTCTGTACATTAATTACACATTGCATGTTACTCTGTCAGTTGTCTCTTATCTGCAGCATTTTAGAATGAAAGCTTAATCTATTTCCGTCATATATTTTTGTAGTTTCTTTTTTCCAAATAACTAACTACAAGTAATGTCAAGATCATTTGCCTTTTTACTCTTTGGTAGGCTATTTATACAGGCAAAATTGCCACTAATGCGTCACATAATATATATTCTACTCAAGTTATAAACGAAATTGCAATTGTCTCTTTTTGGCAAATTAGCAAAATACAGATTCTTAAAACAAAACGCTATCTATTATCAAAAAATATAACGGTCTTTTATATTACAAAATAAAATCCACTCTATTTTCAAAAAGTGAAACGCTCTCTTTTATCACTTTAGATAGCTTCAAATGAGGTGTTTGGTCGCTACTTGAAAGCGACACGTGACATTAGAAAGGGGGAAATTATTCTACGAGAAAATCCACTTATTTACGGACCAAAAGTTGCAAGCGAACCAGTGTGTTTGGGCTGTCACCGCAAGTTACCGCCACCACCAGCTGGAGAGAAAAACTTTTACAAATGCTCCCGCTGTCAGTGGCCATTGTGCGGTGTTGCATGCGAAAAATCGCCTCATCACATTGACGAATGCCAATTAATGGGAGAGAAAAAATTCGATGCCAAAATCGACTATAGCAAACTGGCGAAAAAGGAGTCCGCCTATTGTGTGATACTTCCGTTGCGGTGCATCCTAATGAAAACGAAAAAACCCGACGCCTTCAAACGTATCTGCGAACTTGAAGATCATTTGAATGAGCGCATAGAGACGCCTTATTACAAAGTGCTGAGAGCAAATCTTATCACGTTCGTTAAGACAATTCTCGGATTTACTGAGTGGGAAGAAACGGATATTCTACGTATTGCTGCCACCCTCGACACGAATACATTTGAAGTTCGCCAACAAAGCATTCAGCGAAAAGTTCGTGCTCTATATCCGCTGGCAGCGATGATTTCTCATGATTGTGTCTCGAATGCACGTCATACATTTGATGAAAATCTGCAGATAATTTTTATTGCCAAAGTTCCAATAGCTAAGGGTGAAATAATTGCAACATCGTATACGCAACCTCTTAAGAGTACCCTAATGCGTCGCTTGCATCTTAGTCAGGCAAAATGTTTTGATTGTTGCTGTGGGCGTTGTGCAGATCCAATGGAAATGAATACATTTGCTGGAGCGATTTTGTGCTCAAAGTGTAAAGTGGGCAAGGTAAGTATTGAGTGGAGTCCTTTTGTCTTCTTTCGCACTTTCTGGGATAAGTACTTAAGTCACCTTCTCAGATTATATCTACAAATCCTCTCGAGAATGAAGCCTTTTGGAAATGTCAACTATGTCCACATGAAATACCGGCCAAACAGATCATTTGGGGAAACAATGCGATGACAAAAGAGATCGAGTCTTTGCCTAAAACATCACCCAGGCAATTTGAAGAATTTATTCACCGTTATCGTGACACATTGCACGATAGGAATACTCATGTTTTGCAGGTGAAATATGCTCTTACACAACTATACGGAAATGTGGAGGGATTCTTGATAAATGGCAAGTAACGAGAATGTGTGGCCCAGATTGGTTGAGTTTTTGACGTTTTGTTTTATTTGCATTAAATTGTAATAGAAATGAATGATGCTGCTGTCAAACGAAAAGTTGAATTATGCACAGAACTTCTTGAAGTGGCTGATCTCTTTGATCCCGGATGGAGTATCTTTCGTGGCAATTTACTTCTAGACTTGCAGGAAGTTTTAGTTGTTCAGGCAAAGCGCGAATTTATGAAGGAACTGTTGACACGTGAAGGAACTCAAGTATGTAAAAAACAAAAATTTCCTAGAATTGTTGTCCGAATTGGTTAAACCCGTTCTGACAAGTAGTTCCGTGACGTTTTTCACATTAATTTATGTATTATTTGTGAGGAAACAAAATGATCACTTATTTTGTATATCAAAAAACATAACTTACTTACGTTGAAATCCGCGGCGCGCATTCGGAAACATTTTCCAAACATTCGGAAACCAGATTCCTAAAACGCGTTTTTTGTTCGTCTATTGCGAGGTTTTCACGTGCCTGAAACGAGACCTGGAACTATTCTTTTCATTTTACCTACCGGAGTGGAATGTAATGGACAAAGAATGCCTTTTTGAAATAAACTGTCAAAAGACATAAGTGTCATTCATGCAGTTTGCTGCCAGCTTTTTTATCATGAAGTATTTCAAAAATCCAACAGCATTTTTATATTCTATTCCAAGTTAATTCAAGACGAATGTACATAGACATTATTCTCTTGTTCATTTTTTAAATACTACGCTTTTAACATTATTAGAGTGCCAATCACTTGATGGTGTATAAACGTAGTGAAAATTGGACTTACAGGTATTACATTCGTTATACATATATTATATTTTACAATGGGAAAGCGTTTTCGAATGCGCTGTATTTTTATGTTGTCCGTTTTTTAAGCTTTTAAGTTAAATGAAATGTCATTTTGAAAAATTATTTTTATGTCATTTGTGTCTAGAGTAATTCTGAGTGTTTTCTTTACTTCATTCTACAGAAAGAAAATAAGGAACGAATATAAATCACGTGACCAATAAATATTCTGTTAATTTTACCTATCGATGTAGTATAAAAAGAATATGTTCTAAATATTTCGAAGAAATAAAATAATAGCCAAAAAAGGAATAAAATACAAAGAATAAATAAAAGATCTTTTTATGTCAAATTCGGAATATTCGGAATGTTTTGAATGAAATAAAGAAAACACCCTCTGTTTGCTCTTTCTGTGCCACATAAGAATCTTTATTACCTAAAATTTTAAAAACAAAAAACCGCTTACTCGATTTTTCATTTTATTAAAAGGAAAAACTAATGGAAGCAATGGAGATCCTTAAGGAAGCTGTAGAAATTCTAAAATTAGAGCCGGATATGAAAGATTTGCTCAAGGAGCGTACTGAATTATTAGCGAAAGAGTTGGAAATGGATTAAGTTCCCTCTAAAAATAAATTTAATTTGTTTATAAAACTTTTAAAACTTGAATTGAATTTGTTTTATTTTTATTATAGGAATTATATAACAAAGGGATACTTAAACCAAAACAGAAAATATTCCACTGAACTGAAGATTTGATATTAGTACCGGAATAGGAATACGAATAATTTTAAAATAACAATGCCATGTATTCGGAATAATTTTGTTTCAGGTTTTGAGGAATGAAAAATTTATTTTCTACTTTTAATTAGAAACCTCACCAACAGGTTTGATTTTAACTATCACTTTGCCTATTCAAGTTTCAAGTCGTTGATTTTTCCCCCAATTCGTGGAAATTCAAAAGATTAATTTTAAAAATTAAAAAATTAAAATCTTATTCAATCAGTATAAATTTGTGGGACTGAATTATTTCCAAATTTAATTGAAGTTGAAAAAATTTGTTTTTCTCTGCCATTCTTTCTTTCTTAATTATGGAAAATATTCGCTCTGACGCAGCGCGAGTATTTTCCATAATTGTCTGATATAAAATCAAGCATGATGGACCGCTCAATTCAAGTTGTCTTGGACAGTTTCAAGCCTAAAATACATCACATATATGCTGTGGTTCCTGTTTTGTACCATTACTTTCAATAACTTTCAAATAACTTAGAAAAATGCATTTATCTGAAAAACTCGAAACTTTGGATGCCCCTCCTACCTAAAGGGGGAATTTCCGGTAAACAAGATGGCGATTTTCAAAATCAGTGCAGCTATTATCAAATTATTGTGACTGAAATACATATAATCCACATAAAAGATCCACACAGTTTCCACAGTTCACAATAATAAATGTCAAACCATCTTTTGACGATGGCTGTCATTAGAAAGTAGAAACATAAAGTTGTTTGTTTGCGAATTGATTGTAGGAATCTATTATTGATTGAGAAATTTTCTTACATTACTTAGTAAACTTAATAAATCGATATATTATTTAAAGAATAAATAACAAAACAGTTGTTATATGGCAAACATTACAGCTGCTGTAATTGCAAATCGCAATAAAAAACATTTTTTGGGAGTTCCAGCGCCACTCGGTTATGTCGCTGGCGTGGGTCGTGGGTGAGTTTTCAGCCATTCGGAGGGAAATTCTTAATTTTTTTGATTATTTTCATTTAACAATACAGTGCTACCGGATTCACTACGCGGTCCGATATCGGTCCAGCTCGAGACGCTAATGATGTTTCTGACGATCGACATGCTCCTCCGGCCGCAAAACGAAAGAAAAAAGAAGAAGAGGAAGAAGAAGACGAAGATTTGAATGATTCCAATTACGATGAGTTTAGTGGTTATAGTGGATCGCTCTTCTCCAAGGATCCATACGACAAAGATGACGAAGAAGCAGATGCCATTTACGAATCAATCGATAAAAGAATGGACGAAAAGCGCAAGGAATACCGTGACCGACGTATGCGTGAAGATTTGGAACGATATCGTCAAGAAAGGTAGGTGGTCGGGTAAAATCAATATTTAATAAATTCTACTTAACATCGAACTTACTTAGGCCGAAAATCCAACAGCAATTTTCCGACTTGAAGCGTAGTCTTGCTAATGTCACTTCCGAGGAGTGGTCAACTATACCAGAAGTTGGTGATAGTCGCAATCGCAAGCAGCGTAATCCACGTGCGGAGAAATTCACTCCGTTGCCTGATAGTGTACTGTCGCGTAATCTTGGTGGGGAGACAAGCTCAACTCTTGATCCCCGTTCGGGGCTGGCATCAATGGTTCCCGGAGTGGCCACACCCGGAATGCTTACACCTACTGGTGATTTGGATTTGCGAAAAATCGGTCAGGCAAGAAATACGCTTATGAATGTAAAACTTTCCCAAGTTTCTGACTCGGTTACCGGTCAGACGGTCGTCGATCCTAAAGGTTACCTTACTGATTTGCAAAGCATGATTCCAACATACGGTGGTGACATTAACGACATCAAGAAGGCACGTCTACTGCTGAAGAGTGTTCGCGAAACCAATCCAAATCATCCACCTGCTTGGATTGCATCTGCTCGTCTCGAAGAAGTCACTGGAAAAGTGCAAATAGCACGAAATCTTATTATGCGCGGTTGTGAAATAAATGCCCAAAGTGAAGATCTATGGCTGGAGGCGGCACGCTTACAACCGCCGGACACTGCTAAAGCCGTCATAGCACAGGCAGCACGTCACATTCCGACCTCAGTCCGAATTTGGATTAAAGCTGCAGATTTAGAAACTGAAACGAAAGCGAAGCGACGTGTTTTTAGGAAAGCTTTAGAACACATTCCGAATTCAGTTCGCCTCTGGAAGGCTGCAGTTGAGTTGGAAAACCCAGACGATGCAAGAATTTTGCTATCACGTGCGGTGGAATGTTGCAACACAAGCGTTGAACTATGGTTGGCGCTGGCACGTTTAGAAACGTACGAGAACGCACGAAAAGTACTGAATAAGGCTCGCGAGAGTATACCAACCGATCGTCAAATTTGGACAACGGCTGCCAAGCTGGAGGAGGCCAACGGCAACATTCATATGGTTGAGAAAATTATAGATCGTTCTTTGGCATCACTTGGTGCCAATGGTGTGGAAATAAATCGTGAACAGTGGTTCCAAGAGGCAATTGAAGCGGAAAAATCTGGCGCAGTCAATTGTTGTCAAGCAATTGTCAAGGCAGTGATTGGTATCGGCGTAGAGGAAGAGGACCGCAAGCAAACTTGGATCGACGATGCTGAATTTGTAAGTTTTTTTTTTCAGGTTTCCTGTTGTTGATGGTTTGGATTAAATTTTGTTTGTTAATTCGACTTTCTAGTGCGCGAAAGAGGGAGCCTTTGAATGTGCACGCGCAGTCTATGCACATGCCCTTCAAATCTTTCCATCAAAGAAGAGCATTTGGCTACGTGCTGCATACTTTGAGAAAAATCACGGCACCCGTGAAAGTTTAGAGGCGCTGTTGCAACGTGCCGTCGCACATTGTCCTAAATCGGAAGTTCTCTGGTTGATGGGTGCCAAATCGAAATGGCTTGCTGGTGATGTACCTGCTGCTCGTGGTATTCTTTCGCTCGCTTTTCAGGCGAATCCAAACTCCGAAGATATCTGGTTGGCTGCTGTGAAATTAGAAAGTGAAAACTCTGAATATGAACGTGCTCGACGTCTGTTGTCCAAAGCCAGGGCATCTGCACCAACACCTCGTGTCATGATGAAGTCGGCTCGTCTCGAATGGGCGCTCGATCGACTGCAGGAAGCTTTGCTTCTTCTTGATGAAGCTGTAAAAGTTTTCCCCGATTTTTCCAAACTCTGGATGATGAAAGGACAAATTGAAGAGCAAGAAAATAAGCTCGAGGAAGCTGCAAGCACCTACAATACAGGCATTAAAAAGTGTCCAACATCAATACAACTTTGGATTCTCTCATCTCGTCTCGAAGAGCGCAAGGGTACACTGACAAAGGCACGTTCAATTTTAGAACGTGGCCGCTTGCGCAACCCCAAGACGTCACAACTATGGCTGGAAGCAATACGTGTTGAACTACGTTCTGGCCTTAAGGAAATCGCCAGCACGATGATGGCACGTGCACTGCAAGAGTGTCCCAACGCTGGAGAATTATGGGCCGAAGCGATTTTCATGGAAACAAAGCCACAGCGCAAAACCAAATCTGTGGATGCCCTTAAGAAGTGCGAACATGATCCGCATGTGTTGCTCGCCGTCTCGAAATTGTTTTGGTCTGAGCATAAGTTCGCCAAATGTCGTGATTGGTTTAATCGTACGGTAAGTATAGGCAGGCAGGCAGTCAGTGCGCCTTTTTACCAATGTCTTACACATTTTTAGGTAAAAATCGATCCAGATCTCGGAGATGCTTGGGCGTATTTCCACAAATTTGAATTGTTGCACGGTACTGAAGCACAGCAACAAGAAGTGCATGAGCGTTGCATTTCCGCCGAGCCAAAGCACGGTGAAGCATGGTGCAGCGTCAGCAAGAACATCAAAAATTGGTGTTTCAAAACACCGGAAATATTGGCGGGCGTCGTTAAGGAATTGGATACACCCACGTAGATGTATAACACATTTGAAATTGGGCGGGGAACAGTAAATACATATATCAAATAATAAATAAACAAAGGTATTTTTAGTTTATTTTGTAATTTCATTTTGTTGCCAGCTATCGCTGCTTATTACATGAATTTCTCATCCACTACGGAGGCCATCCTTTCGCGTGCCTCATAATACCTCATAACTTTTTGGATCAACTCTTCGCCTGACAGTAGATTCATTGGCAACTGTCCAGTTTGCTCAAATTCTTCTCGTGCAACGGATAGACGACGAATAATTTCCTCCACTGGAAATAATTGACAGATAGCCAGTTCAGAATCGTTGGAAAGTACAGCCGATAGCCAGGCATGAATAGCTGGACTTAACTTTGGCTTATACCTCTGCACAGTACGATCTACTTCTTTCTCCGGCATAACGGTTGTGGCGATTTTTTTCTCTGTACCTTCAGATTCGGGCTGAAACGCAAAAAATTACAAGTGTTGGTTGTTAGTGTAGGAAGTGTCTAATAGAAAAATATACCTCGTTGGTTTCCGGCAGACAAGACGGTGATGCTGATGCCGTCTGTTCCTTCTGTGAAATATGTCATCTTATGTTGTATAATAAAATATTTTACATACCTTGCTAAACGTGTAATGCACTCCCAACTTAGGTTCATTAGGTGAGCGACGTTCCTCTTTTTTTTGCCGATCATATCCGTTATTGGTTTTTATGTACTGAGGATTTACCTTCAGCAGATTGAGGCTAGCTTTTTGCTGGTCACTAAGATTATAAGTGAAAATATTTGGCAGTATAACTTCGTTAAACTCGCTGCGAAGTTCATCGACTCCTAGATCCGCAAAATGGTTGTAGTTATAATCGCTGTTTGTATGAAAATTAGACCAAGTTTTACGATTCTCTACAAAAAGCAATCGACACGATTGACTAATGTATTCGATGAGTCGCATGTGTAGGTCCTCTTTAAATTGCATATTATCTTCCATTGATGCTTCTGGTAAAAAAAGCTGAGACACTTGTCCAGGCGACTTAGCAGAAGTTAATGGCTCACAGTCCAGTGGAAGGATTGAGTCGGAAATGGACGGTGGCAAAATAGATGAGTCATCTTTCTCCAAAGAAACTTCCAGGATGGGATCCATTGCAAGATTTTTGCTTTAAATTTTAAACGATTTGAAAGTTCTTTGTTGTTACCCGGTACAGTGCGGAAAGCGGAAGTGCGTTTCTAAATAACGTTGTATAGTGTGCTATGCTATTTGCACGGTAATTGGGGTGAGTTCACCAATATGCAGTCTACATTGAGAGGGAGGGCACTGTTCAATCGTTTTTAAAAAATTAGACAATTAATTTAAAAAAAAAAAGCTCAAGAGTTGTCAAATAGTATTTATTAATTTTTTTATTATTTCAATAACCAAAAATTTTGGTAATTAACAAAGAAACACGTCCGAGCTGGCAATTGTAAAATGAATCTTTTAATTTCTATAATTATTGGATTGTAAAACAGCTCATCAGGAAATTATCTCTGAATTATAACAATAAAAAACAAAAAAAACACAGGTGTCAAATTAACAAAAAAAAATTATAAACAACTAAAAAAGATTGAAGTCTGATCATATTGGCCGAGCTGGCAATGGCATTCCACTCCGGTACGCCTACCTACTTGCTAGCCACGAGAACTCTTTGGCTGGATTTCCGGCGCCCAGTGCATCCCTCCTTAGCCAATCTTCATACCGGTACTCTACTTTACACGGTACCCGTATTGGATGGCAAGCTTAGTGCGGACGTTCCGTCAACATGAACTGGCCCAACGCACAGGACTCCCGGCCTCAGATCATCCTACAATCACACCTCCGAGTAGCCGGATTACAGGAGATGCCAACCTCCCAGTCGAAGATGGAGAATCCTTATTCGAATGCTTTCATCGCATCGCATCGACTTGTCGAATTATTTTTTAATTTTTTTTCGCAAAGTCAATAAAGTTGTTTAGCCATTTTAATTATTATTTTCGCTAAAATCGGTTTTAGTTTCAATTAATTTTACATTTTTTATATAAAAAGTTGTATGCAGGATTGCTGGTACATGTCACCTGAAAATATTGAGAGGAAAATCTCAAATGTTACTTGATAATAATTTGCGCATAACAAATGGGTTGTTGTTTTTGCTAAAAGTTATTGTTGGTTAAGAAAGTCGCATCAGAAGTATTAGGAAAAGTTTAAAATCGTTACAAAAGCTATGCTGTGTACAAATTGGGTCTTTTGTGTTGACAAAACACGAAACGTAATTTTCAGTTTTCAAACAAAATAAATTTAGTTTTTACCACCGGTTTTTGTGCACAGACCACGTACAAACAGCTACGGAAAATTACGATGCTATCGTCGTTGTACGATCTGTCAAAAAACTACGCTACAAAAATAACGGGGTAGCACCTTTGTCTAGCGTCGCAAATAAAATTCACATGTTGTTGAATTTATGCGAAACAACCAGAAATGATATTGAATGTTAAGTTGTCTCTGCATTTGCTTTCATTTTCGAACGAAACCAAATTGTTGAGCGTAAAGACGCCTTACATTACGTTTACTAGCTTTGCAATTGATATGTATATGAAATTGAAAGTATAACCGTAGACGCATAGATCCTCGACCACTATGCCGCGCAACTTTTGTGCGCCGCCAAATTTTAGAAATATGTATTCATGGTATATTGGTTTATTACGAGTACAGTTTAAATTCAAGAAAAGTACTTATGTATATGAATATATCATAATATATCACTTCATTGAAGACGTGAAGAAATTTAGCTAGTCTAATTACATACTAAGAACGAATCAGTCGTGACAGCCCGCATAAACAAGGCGCGCTCTGCTTACTACTCACTGTACAAAGTGTGGCGAGCGCATAACAACTCCAGGAGCACCAAGCTATTTGTCTTCAACTCCAGTGTTAAATCGGTCCTCTTATATAGTTGCAAAAGTTGGAAAGTAACAACGACCATATCTCAAAAATTACAAGTATTTATCAACAAGTGTCTGCGACGAATCTGTGGCATCTTTTGACCAAACACGATCTCAAACTCGGATCAACTTGCCCTGACAAATAACGAGCCAATCCATATTGAGATTAATCGAAGGAAATGGCAATGGGTAGGGTACACCCTGCGGAAACCGGACAATGACATTGCAAAAATGGCATTTGAATGGAACCTCCAAGGACCCGGGACGCCCAGTGAACACGTGGAGCAGATCAATCGAGCGAGAATCGCGTACAGTAGGCGTATGGCGAGAAGTCAAACAGCTGGCGAGAGACAGACGGCGCTGGAAGGAGGTCGTTTCAGTTTTCAGCTCCTCTTAGGAGCAATATATATTTGTTGGAATTTTTTTATATATTTTTATATATTGTAAAATAAATTTAAAAGGAGCTTATAAAAAATATTAAGAATGAAAAAAATATATATGAATATATATATCGGTCAGCCATCAGCAGAATAAGGGGAATAACACAGAATACTCTTACGGAACCCAAAATCAGCCACGGATACAGTGCTGAACGACGACGGCCACGGCAACGAATTTTCTCATGGAACGTACGCACACTGTATAGAGCTCGAGCTGCACATACCCTGTCCAAATATAATGTTGACATAACAGCAGTTCAGGAAATGAGGTGGGCGGGGAATGGTGTCTTACAAGAATCAGAATATGACATATATTACAGCTGTCATGGAAGACACCATCTGCTCGGGGTGGGGTTTCTAGTCAGCAAAATAATGAAACATACCGTTATCGGCTTTAAACCAGTAAATGAACGGCTATGTAACCTTCGCGGCGTTCGCGGAAGATTGAAAAACATAAGCCTCATAAACGTTCACGCACCTACAGTGGATTCCCCAGATGACGAAAAAGAAGAATTCTTTGAATCAGTCGAACGGGAACTCTCTGCCTGTCCTCAGTATGACGTAAAAATCATCCCCTTGTCACGGAAAGTTTCTCAATTCGCAATTTGTGTGCAAAAATATACATGCACAACACAAATGGTCGCGAGAAGCTAGGCCTTGTATTGTTTTTATTTTTGTTGGTTTTTAAGAAGGAACATAACAAATCATCTCGCATCTGAATTCTGGCGAATATTTAAATACATTTAACAATTCAAATAAAATAAAAACCGTATTATGTCAAATTAAATGTAACAAAAAAATTTAAAACTAACAAATCATATTGGCCGAGCTGGCATTTAAAAAATTAATCTTTTAATTTCTATAATTGTATAATAATTGTATTAGATGTCCGTTTACGGTCAAAATTCGACTGAATTATTAGTATTTATTTGCACCTTTTTTGAATAGTTTAGTACGATCTAATGCATGTTTAACTTGAGTAGAACTCGATCTTTTTAAGTTAATGAAAAACTACATTAAGAAAATTGGTCTTAGCTGTCAGAAATAAAAGGCGTATTTTATTTTCTGAGGAATAAGGAATTAGAATTTGAAAACCAGCAGAACAGCAGGTTTTCTTATTCCAAACAAGGAATAAGATAGTACAATTGTTGTTGTAATTCCTTATTCCTCGGCAAAAAATCTTCTCTAATATTTGCATTTGCATCTGCATTTAATAATAAGCTTTTGATTTGCTATTTGCTTTGCTTCACTTTGTCTTTTGAACGGTAATTTATCGTACTGGAGAATTCTATGACAAACCGTTGTATACTGTCTTCCGTTTTATCGGTGGATTTGTGTGAAGACGGGTTCCATATTCAATAATAAGAACTCCCTTATGTGGCTTTCGTTTGATTTTTTTCCTTTTTTGACTGAGTGCTCGTTTTTAAGCGTCATACGAACAAAACGAGTGCATTCGCTATTCGCTCTTTTTGAATTTGTATTTGTGGTTGCTGTCGCATATCAAAAGTCAAAATTGTAGCACAATGACTGTTTTTTGTTGTTCTACACTACACACATAGACGGGTATGATCGACCAAAAAACCACGTGTAGAAAATTTTACCCCGATACACTCAGTGCAATTTCTTAAATCAATCGAACAAAACGAGTGCAATTATGTGACATTCAGTGCATTATTTTTGTAATTATATATAAATCTTTGCTTTTTGCAGCATAAAAATAGCTACAACGTTTCTCTTCATGTATTATTAATTGTATATAATAATTCAACAGCTGCTCATCAGTAAATATCTCTAAATTCTGACAATTAAAAAAAGAAGAGTCAAATTAAATTAAAAAAAAAATTATTAACAACAAAAAAGATTGAAGTCTGATCATATTGGCCGAGCTGGCAATGGCATTCCACTCCGGTACGCTATCCCACTACTGCTTGCCACGGGAACTCTTGGCTGCTGGTTTTCACCCCTGGCCCGGTGCATCCCTCCTTGGCCAACCTGAATACCGCGGACTCCTCCACGGTACCCATATTGATGGCAAGCTTAGTGCGGACGTTCCGTCAACATGAACTGGCCCAACGCACAGGACTCCCGGCCTCAGACCATCCTACAATCACACCTCCGAGTAGCCGGATTACAGGAGATGCCAACCTCCCAGTCGAAGTAGGTGATTCTAATTTCGAACAGTTTCATCGCATCGCATCGACTTGTCGAATTATTTTTTAATTTTTTTTCGCACAGTCAATAATGTTGTTAAGACATTTTAATTATTATTTTCGCTAAAATCGGTTTTAATTTCACTTAATTTTAAATTTTTTTTTACATATTTCTATGTAAAAGGTTGTATGTTAACACAAAATGTCTCCTAATGATAATTTGCGCACAACAAATGGGTTGTTGTCTTTGCTAAAAGTTATTTTTGATTTGTTGTTTAAGAACTACATAAGTATGGTAAGTTAAAAATAATAACAAAAGCTGTTATGCATTTTGGGTACATATAAGTACTTTTGACAAACAAACAGCGACGGAAAATTACTATGTTTACGTCAGCTGTATTTTATTTGAATTCGAATTTGGAATTACAACAACAATTGCACTGTCGAATTCCTTCTTTGGAATTTGAAAACCTGCTGTTTGGCTGGTTTTGACATTCGAATTCGGATTCGGATTCCAATTAAAATACAGCTGCCATTGCCACAATGTGTCAAAAAACTAAGCCGCATTAAGAATGGAGTAACATCTCCGTGTAAAAGAAATGTCTGTTAACTTGTTTCTACTTACATTTTCGTACGAAACCAAAATGCTGAACTATTATAATACGTCTTTACGATTCTTAGCCTTGCAATAAGTACCGGTCTTGAGTTTTCAATACAACGTTTCGTAATTACTGTAACATAGTACATGTAGTACTGTTTCCATGAACTGTAATGAGTAGGCTTGAGTTGAAATATATTTTATTCAAATCTCTCGTTTCCATCTTATCGTATTGAAATTAAGTTACAATTAAAAAAAAATTGACAAATGCAGGTTAATACACGTCTGGCGCATTTAACGCATTTATTACACAATACAGTAGGTCGATTTTGGTCGCAAAAAGCGAGTCAGAAAGTGAAAAGTGAGTTCCCCTCCTGCAGAACCGTAAGTTTGCAGTGTTAGTAGGTGTTTTGTGTTATGCAAAATTTACATTTGAGGCATCCGAGACAAAGTGAGCGGTCCGACTATAGTTAAATTGAAGTTGTGGTTAGCCAGAAGAGATTGACACAACACGAATGTTATAGTTATTTTATAGTGACATGGGAAATGTTATCTATATCATTATGGTAACATTGAAAAGTATACCACTCGCCTGGCTAAGTACAGTTTCTATTTAACAGCCGTCCTGCTCATTTTTTCTCGCACGCCACAAATGTACATCAAGCGTTACGAGAGCCAGTCGAGAGAAGTGGTATATTTTTCAATGTTACCATAATGCTATAGATAACATTCCCCATGTTACTATAAAATAACTATAACATTTGTGTAGTGTCAATCTCTTCTGGCTAACCACAACTTCAATTTAACTATAGTCGGCCCACTCACTTTGTCTCGCACGACTCAAATGTAAATTTTGCGTAACGCGTAACGAAGTAGTATATTTTTCAATGTTACCATAATGCTAAGATAATATTTACTTGCAGATATAAAATAACTACATACATACATATGTAATTCGCGCAGTGTCAATGTCTGTTCTTCCGCTGCCAACGCCGACGTCGTATAGCGTAGCTTCACTCCTAGATTCCGCGGTGGGTTGCTTCGTCTATACATAGCAGCACTTCTCTGCCAACGTCGTCGTATAACGTAGTTTCACTCCTAGATTGCCCGGTGGATTGCTACGTCTATACTTATCAGCATTTCGCTGCCAAGATTTCACTATTCTCTCGCTGCAAATGTCGTCGTAGAACGTAGCTTCGTTTCTAGATTGCCTGGTAGATTGTTATCAGCGGTAGCGGTAATATGTATAGATATCAGCATATCGCTGCTAGGTTCCGTCGGCACATAGATTCGCATAAGGTCTAAACAATTTCTGTAATTAATCAGGGAAGGCTGCTAACTCAGGCCATAGATCGCCAATCGCACGATCTACGCATCTCTTGGACAGCATACCGCTTAGTCAGTGCGCCGCACGATCCACGCATCTCTTGGACAGCATACCACTCAGTCAGTGCGCCGCACGATCCACGCATCTCTCGGACAGAATACGCTCAGTCAGTGCTGCGCACGATCCACGCTTCTCTTAGACAGCATACCACTCAGTCAGTGCGCCGCACGATCCACGCATCTCTCGGACAGAATACGCTCAGTCAGTGCGCCGCACGATCCACGCATCTCTTGGACAGCATACCACTCAGTCAGTGCTGCGCACGATCCACACATCTCTTGGACAGCATACCGCTCAGTCAGTGCGCCGTACGATCCACACATCTCTTCGACAGCATACCGCTCAGTGACTGCACCGTGCAATCCACGTATCTCTTGGACAGCATACGCTCAGTCAAGTGCACCGCACGATCTACTCACCTCTTGGACAGAATACCGCTCAGTCAAGTGCACCGCACGATCTACGCATCTCTTGGACAGCATACCGCTCAGTTAGTGCACCCCACGATCTACGCATCTCTTGGATAGCATACCGCTTAGTCAGTGCACCGCACGATCCACGCATCTCTTGGACAGAACACCGCCCGATCCATGCCTCTCCCGGAAAGACATCATTGATTGCATTGAATTTGATTCAGAAATATAAAATATCCAGTAAATATAGCACAGAATTAATCCGGAAAGCCCCATCAAAGAAATTTTATTGTAACGACCCTTTTTTCTGAACCCTGGTCACGCTGAGGCTTTTTTTGTATTGTTGGTAAGCTGGTAAGCCTTTTGTGCACTGCGACCTAGGTCTATTGTGCATCCCAGATGTCTACCACATTATGTGATGGCTTAGTCCTTTTATGAATGCCAATATATCTGCCAGGGCGATAGGTTTGACATTCTGCCATAGAACTGTGTGAGCTTTGAGGTATCTATCTGGTGTCTCTTTTGCCTCGCCGCAAAAGCAGCAGCGATCTGTTTGGCATTTCCCCATTTTTGGTATGGTTTTGGCCATTAAATGGGCCATGTCCCGTCATGTATCAGACAATGGATCTGAGTGCATATCGGTTTAACTGAGGTTTACCCTGGCTGGAAAACTCCGTTACAAAAGCAATCAAATTAGACTGTGCATCTCCCTTGTAATCCGGCTACTTGCCGATCTGCTTGTAGGATGGATGATCTAAAGCGTAGAGTCCTGGGTGTTGGGCCACTTTATGTCGATGAAAATGCCAGCAGCATTGAAATGCATATCATCAATATGGGTACCATGGGGGATGTATATTTAGCATAACATACTGTCCTTATTCGGTAAAATATTCTTCCTCGAAAATCCATTCCTACATCATCCATAACTCAATGCTTCGAACTCGTTTACAATGCCACCTCGACAACAGATGTACACACATCCTAGAATTGAAATTCGATAAGAAAATACAAATCAATGTCAATGGAATTGAAAATGCCAGAGGCATCGATAAATTTTCTGGCCAAAACTTAATCCTTAAACATACGTTTTATTCTTTTAACGTTCACTCCTCGAAACGTCATACGGTACTATGTTTCTCAATGTCACGGCTCAACGTAACAATCGAATTCAATTTATTCGGTGTGGGACAAATAGATTTGGTGAAATAAATAGAATTGTATGCCAAACGTCGCAAACTCATATCGAATGTGGACAACAATGTCAACAGTGACAGGGGAAGAAGAATTGTAAATCGATGATAGATTTCTGTTATTGGCATAGCGGTATAACATAAAAACAATCACTGGTATGTTCAGCGGCCGGCGAACGAAGTGTTACGTAATCAAAATGTTGTAGTTTCGTCATTTATGACTATTTTTAATAAATTATTTTAGAGAATGATAGGTTAGGTTAGGTTAGGTTGAAGTGGCCGTCAGTCAAAACCGACGCACTTAGTCCATGAAGTTCCGATGTGATACCACAAAGATCTAGAAAATCCCACGCCTACTCGTTAAACCACTTGGAGCTTCGTATGAAGGGCAATAGACTATTAATGTCAATTTGGGTTAGATCGTTGAAAAGGAACGCTTCCAGATGCAGCTTCCGCCTATTCGAGAGGTCTGGGCCTGTACAAAGTAGATGGATGGTGGTTTCTTCCTCCTCCTCATCCATGCAGCTTCTGCAGAAATCGTTGGAAAAGACTTCTAGTCTTTCTGCATGCTTGCCTATGGGGCAGTTTCCAGTTATGACACATATAATGGCACTAATTTACAGTCTCTTTTGAGAGATCAAACACTTGGAGCGTTTCGGATCTACCTTGGGCCAGATCTGCTTCGTTGCATCTATAATTAGTTTTTATTATAGCATCCCGTGAACCATATTCAGGCAATAGGGGTAATGTGGTTCCATGTTTGGCGAGTCCATCAGCCATACAATTACCAGGAATGTCTCTATGCCCCGGTACCCAGCACAGGTGAATTTTAAAATGCTCCGCCATCTTCTCAAGAGATGATCGGCGATTTCGGGCCAAAATAGAATTTGTGGAGACTGATTTCATGGACTTTAGCGCAGCCTGGCTATCCGAGAAAATGTGGATATCCTTAACAGATATGACATTACTCTTCAGCCAAGACAAGGCTTCCTTAATAACCATCAGAAAGACGGAAAGAGATACTTAGATTTAGTCTTTTTGAAAAGACACCTCCGCCAACCCCTTCATCAGTTTTCGACCTGTGTAGAAGTGAATTCCTCCTTCATTTTCCAAGTATTTTCCTCCCAAGAAGAATTGGTGGGGATGGTAACCTGGAAGTTTGTTGAAGTGGAGCTGCGGAATGGTGTAGTCTAAGTTGACAAGTGGAGTCCTGACTGAATTCAGGATAGAGGAGTGACCGAAATCATTCACCGTCCACTGAGAGATTGCTCTGAGGCGAGTAGCCGCGCTTGCAGCCAGTTGTCTGCCGAAGATGTCGAGTGGAGCAATGTTGAGCAGAATGTCCAGTGCAGCAGAGGGAGTTGTATGAAGGGCTCCGCTCACACAAAGACAAGCTGATCTTTGGACTCTGCTTAGTTTGTCGCGATTGATCGCTTTATCTAATGCAGTGCACTAAACAGCCACACCGTATAGCAGAATATATCTGACTACTGCTGTGTACAGCCAATGAGTGATATGCGGTTGAAGACCCCATTTACTTCCTATGGCTTTTTTGCTTGAGAAGACTGCCACTGTGGCTTTACGGACTCTTTCTTGTATGTTGGGTTTCCAGCTCAGCCACCTATCCAGAATAAGACCAAGATATTTGGCCTTATCGGAGAAAGTCAAGCTTGTGCCCTTGATGGACGGAGGGTTGACGAGTGGGATTTTGTAGTTCCTCGTAATCGTAACAGGACACCTCCTTGCGGGGTGCCTCTGCCGACAAATCTTTTGGCAGACGACAAACCAAGTCTTGAATGTCTTGCCATTGTTGCGAAGAAATGAAATTTGGAACATGACTTTGTAAAAATAGTTGTGTCAAACGAGCTTTATGTGATTGTGCTGAATCTTATTTGAATGCGGTTGTTACCGAATTTTTTGTGTGCCCAAGGTAGCGACGCATCATTTAATACCCTTCCCCGGTACATTTTTTGATTTACCTTGACGCCATAATCGATAAAGACTAGCGAAGGACGACCATTTGCAGTTACAGCTACCATCACAGAAGCCGGCGCTTGTTCGCGAAGAGCAAACTCGCCTTTCCAAATTGTCGTTGGACTTAACCCTCTTACAACACATACGATCATTTTGTTTGTTTACGTACTGTTGAACCGTAAAAATCTTTTAATCAGAAAATACCAAGTTGACGAGATCGTTACATTCATGCAGACGTTTTAGAACTTTGCATCTTTCAAGTCGAACCTAATTTTAAGTCGTTTTTAAATCTTGTAGAGCTTTAAGATCAGTTTAATTTGCAGTATCCGTCGGATGTTTCTTTGTCGTGGATTTTGCTTAAGTCGTGCCTTCACTTTATGAACCACTTCTGGCGATTTTGCAGTTATTGGAAGACCACCACCATGCGATGCTACCAGTATCGTTGTAACGTGTGATAATCCCCTACACAAACATTTTATACACAGTCAGAGCTGTTTTATAAAAGACCGGTAGTGACTTTCCAGCCAAAAACAGTGCAGTCAAACTGTTACATTTGAATTCAATTTTGAATATTCCCGTTCAAATACGACGTATATCAATATGCTTCCGTAGACTTGTACATAACATAACAGACTAACGTTTGTCATATAAGCGCGCTGTCATCAACCGCAGATACAGTAACTTAGTAACACTTCGATCTGCGGACCCTATTACAATATTTCTTGCATACAGCAACGCTTTGCACAGAAATAATGTTGTGAAGAGAAAAGCTAAGTTGAGTTCAAAAGAATAAGCAGTCTTTGGATTTCCGTGGGCACCTGTAGGTATCCCACGGTCTTCTTCGGACGCGGATTAGGAATACGCCATTCACCGTCAGTCTGTGAAGCAGGTCTGCCAGTCTTAACTCATTGGTAAGAGCAGGACCTATCTTTCATCGCTGTCGTGTTATGGTATCACGACAACTGGTTGGTATATGCAACCCCACATCGAGCACATACTCAGAGCGGCTATTTGGCTAGTAAGCCATCAGCCAATACGTAGCCCAATCATAGAACGAAACTTCGTCCTCAACCAAAAGTTGGTAACAGACTCGGTTAGCCACGAAAGTCAACCTCGTCTATGGGTGAAACCAACTCCCGTCGTACCAACGCGATCTTGGTGAGATCTGGCATCAATGGCCTCAGTTCGTTCGGTACGTGTACCCGGGCGATTGACATAGCAGACCCTAGAAACACATTCAGCCGAAACCTCAAACCAAATCAAATGCCACTAGGATAACAAACTATCCTAGGTCACCATTATGACCTTTGTATGACCGCGATAATAAATAATGGGACATAGTGGTGTGGACCAGTCTGGGGAAGAGGTAAGTTGGTGTGGGGTCAGTAAGGTGGTCATTTGGGTGAGGGTCAGTTTGGTAGGTGCTGTAAGAAGAAGGGGCATGCAGCCAACTCCTTTTACTTTAGCTTTTGGCATGTCTTGATGATTTCTAGAAGGGGAGAGGTCCCAGGTAATGCCGAGTTGTTAATAGGTAGTGTAATATACAAATGTCTCGTGCATTCATTTGAAGCAAATCGAATTATGTTAGATTGGTCCGTTTGTTCGAATTATTTGTACTTGAAATTTCATACGTACGTACATTTCAAAGATCGGTGTTTCATTTTATAAAGAAGTTCTTGAAAGTAGATGTTATAGAGAACTTAAATTTTAGATGTCGAAGTAAAATATACTAGACATAAAAAGGACAATCAACATTGAGTGTAGACGAGTATAAGGATCTTCAATTTTAGGCTTGTGTACATACAGGGTGACTGACACGAAGTGTTACCAAAACAAAACGCCAGGGAATTTTTATTTTTTGATGAATTTTATTGAATCAAAGTAAAAAATGTTCACAAATATTTCAATTTTCGAATTGCATTAGCAGTTTTCGATTTGGCCACCCTTAGCCGCGATTATGGCCTTCAAACGGCCGACAAATCAATAGTATGCAGCACTAAAGTGGCTCTGCGGTATTTTGGCCCATTCCCGGCGAAGCGCTTGCTTGAGATCATCGACACTTTGGTATTTTTTTGTCCCAACCTTGCTCTTCAAAATACCCCAAACCGAGAAATCTAGCGGATTTGCATCCGGTGAATTTGGTGGCCATTGGGTAGTGGAAATGAACCGCGGAACGTTGTTTCTCAGCCAATCTTGATTGACGCGCGCTTTATGACTCAGCGCCGAGTCCTGTTCAAATGTCCAGGCTCTGCGGCCGAAATGTTTTTGTGCCCAAGGCTTCAACGCTCCCTCCAACACATGATCCCGATAAATTTGATCATTTATCTTGATGCCACGGTCCAAAAAAACGAGCGGTGAACGGCTTTCGGCCGTTACGGCAGCCCAAACCATCACCATCGGCGGCGCTTGGTTTCGAGTGGTAATCCGTTGGTCCAAATTTTTAGTAGAACGGCCGGGCAAGTAAATCCGGTCGTTTTGCTTGTTCACATATTGCTCAATAACGAACGGTGACTCTTTTCACTCTAATTTTTTTTTGAGCATCGGTGAGACAATGTGTTTTTTGGAATTTCAAGGCCTTTAGTCCAAGACGATCTTTCAATATGTGCTGCATCCGTTCGAGCGAAATGTTCGCCTCACGAGCCGATTTTCTTGCCGCTACGGCGCGGATTCCGAGCCAATTTGGCCTTCACCTTCCGAATGATATCCGGCGATGTTGCAGTGCGTTTCGGTCCATCACCATGGCGTTTTGCAATGGTGCCAGTATCGTTATAACGATTTATGGTGCGATACACAAACATTTTATTCACATTCAGATGTTGGCTAACAATCTGCAGCTGTGGTTTTCCAGCCAAAAATAGGGCAATCAAACTATTACGCTTGAATTCCATTGCGGATAACTGTTTTTTTTAATATTTCCCACTAAAATACTCTTGTACGCTTGTAAACAATGATTTCATTTTTAACTGAAAGTCACTCCTGACGTATTGACTTGTCACTCCCTACAACTAACTGATGCTTTAAAGTCTTCTTTATTTTTTTCATACAGCTCCGGTAATGCTTGAAATGAAGGTAGCTGATACGGTTCGAATGATTCAGTTTGTATGTGTGAGTGTTATTTTAGATCTTCTTCACCGGCAGCATTGAAAAATCCAATTAAACGTGAAAAATTGTCACTTCTAGCCACTGCGTTGACAAGAAAAATAACACGTTCAGATACTAGATGACAAGGACTATGGATATTGCATTTAAAAGTACAGACAGTGAGCGAGCAACAACCAACAAGAAGTGCAGATTGTTATTTTGGGTTGCCTGACTTGCTCGGTTGATCTAATTACCATCTTTTCATCCTCCAACGCTTTAGAGATGTTTCAGTTATTTCTTAAATTAAATTGCAATAAAACTTGTGACTTTATTAAAGTATCAATAATGATATAACCGTTAAGTTCAAGGAAAATCACCCGTCCTTTCCTACTTAACCCAGTGTTAGTTTGATAACTTCTTTACAAGAATCTCAACAAAGAACATCGCAATCGCAGCAGTCGCTCCAAGGGCGAAAATCAGCAAAGCATAACGACACTCAGTGATGCCAATTGAAATAAATCCAGCAACGTTACCTTCACATTTGGGCTTCTGGGGAAACCATTTACGCTGTTCGTGATTCATAAGACCAACTTCGCGTTGCCAGCGGAGTCTGCAAAGTTAAATTGTGAAAATAATTAGGTACCACCCTGACGGAATTCACGACTTACTGCCTCCGAAAAAGTTCTTTGTAGGGAAAATTTTTCCTTACGGGAATTGCCAAAATTGGCAACTTAAATGCTTCCAACTGTTTGAGGCCACATTTTTCTGGTTCACTAAATGTATCACTAATGATTTGGTAACCTGCCTGCAGCTCTACTTGATAAGCAAACAGTTTAGTGCGCATTAGCTCCATGCCATCGAGTGGGCGCATATAGACGTTGTCGCCTTTAGGTTGGATCTTTTTACGGTAGAGCATCATTGTGACGGGATCTGTAGATTCCTACAGAAAAGAAAAGAAAGGTAAAGGTAACTGATATTAATTGGATAAGGTATCTTGATATTAATTAGCTTATTAGGTTATTTAGAGAGGAGAGAGTAATATTTTAAGGCAACGTCACGTTTTGTAACGGGCGGTCTTAGTGGTGTGAGCCAGTGTGGGTAAGGGTTAAGTTGGTGTGGGTCAGTGGGGTGGTCATATGGGTGGGGGTAAGTTTGGATGGGTCAGTAGGTAGAGGAGAGGCAGCCGGGCAACGCCTGTTATTTTAAATTTTGACATTTCTTGATATCCTGAGGGTGGGTCCTAAGTAACACCGAGGTTAACAGCTAGTATAATATAATTAAGGGATGTTTACAGGATATTATTACTACAGGATACCCACATTGAAGAAAATCTTATTGTAAACGGTGTCCTGAACGCCAATCTCAAGCGGCGATAAACTTAAATCGCCCAACGAACTGATAGCTTCGCTTGGACTCTGCAACAATGCGACAATATTAGCTGAAAATGATGTAAACAGGAATAGTGTCGTCACAAAAGTGGTGAACACAAGAATCCTTGCTGATCTCGCAATAACCGTCACATAGAAGCCTTGTTGGCACATTGCTCCCCACACGAAAATCACACAGTCCCAAAAGTCCATATCGTGAGTTTGCGGAGCAAACACAAGCTCAACTGCCATCATCACCATGGTGAATATCATGAAGAAGAGTATCGAGATCCAAACATCCTCGTGAAATGGCATCGCAAAGATGTTTTCCACAGCTGAAAGCGGCGGTTGGCGAAACATGAGGCCAGCGCGAACCGAAAATGTTTCCGCTACAAAATCTACCAGAGCAATGCGTTCCAATCGCATGAAAATGCCCAGTTGCCCGAAATCCACTTGAAAGCGTTGAATTCGACCCACGAGACCGTCGAATTTTCCATCTGGTTGACGCCATCCGTAGTTGTCTGTCTGATATGTGTTGAAGCTGCAACATGAAATTTTCGTAATTATTGAATGGCGGTTTTGCTTGTCCTTACGTCACATTGAACTTGTTCTTAAGCTCCCTAATTAGGGCATGGTTCACCTTTGAAATGGTATCGATATGCCTGAGTGACAAGTCATCAATATTTGTGAACATATCCGGGTAGGCAATCACAAGTCCCGTATTGAACTGTTTTCCCTCCAAGTTTTCACGGTAGCTAATAGCCGAGCCGAATGCCAGTAACGCCTTAATCATTTCCATTGGAGTAGTTATGGAATGTCCAACGACGCGTTCCTTTAATGGTTTCTCTTTGGCTACTTTGTAAACGTCAATTAGGGTAAGTTCCAATGATGCTGCTGACTCTGTGTCTACCGTCAGCAAACGAACCTCGCCATCCGGAGGAATAAAAATGGCATCACTTTTAAGCAAATCCCATTGGGAATCACCGCCTGGTGTCATCAGAAGCCAAAAACGATTTGTTGTAAAATAATTTTGCTCGGATGCCAATCGCAGAACACTCGCCGAACATGACAATTCCAAACTTAGTATAAGAACTCCCGTCTTGTGTGTGAATGGCAACATTTCCGCTTGCAGGACGCCACAATAAATCCGCACAAAGAAACCATTAACCATCAAAGTCCTGATGTAGTCGATAAAGTTTCTCTGACCCAAATACGCTGTGCAAGTTGAAACCGAAAAAGAAGAAAAAAAAAAAAAAAACTTCCATAAAGCTTCCGAGAAACGAAAAAAGGAGGAGAAAAGAAAATTTCTAACCAATTCCCCATCTCTTCCTCTTATCGGGGCATGCAACAACAATTAAACTCCTTACTCCGTGAAAGTGAAAATACTCAACGATAAAAGGCAAAAGTTTCATTGCCGGAGATTCCAATGCTCTTTGTTGTTGTTCGCCAGATGTCGTCGACAGCGACGAGTGATGTTGGTTGTTTGAGAAATCATCAATGGCATTATTTGGCATTGCTCCAACTTGAAGACCGAAAACTTTATCACCACCACCACCACCAACAAATAGTGCACAAAGTGTTGCTATCGCCGTCTGGGGGGATACGGGTAGTCGTCCGAACAATGTCATTTTTAATGCAATACTCGTAAAATTTCTTCAAACGTTGCGATGTTTCCCCAACGAATATCCTCAATTGAATACGATTGTTTCCGCCAGGGAATCGTCCTTTTAAATGGACAAGGAGGACACTGCAAACACACTTGAGTGCAGCATGAACCGTGCAGAGCAATTTCCGTACACAAATTAAAACGAATTTCATTTTATTCGAGTTGCAAATTGCTATTGAAATTACGTGGTAATTCCAAATTGATGAGGATACATGTTGGAAAGAAGTCGTGCACTTTTGTCTTTTGAATGCCAAAAAGTACTTAAACAAAAGCCAAGCGGAAGGAAGATATAATTGCGTGCTGATGACGGCTGACGACAGGTTGGTCAACCCCGGAAAGAGGTGTTTTGTTGCCTCACCGATTGCAAACACTACCACCTGTGGATTAAATGCGATTTATAATTTATGGAACAATTCTATGGTGTACGTGAAGATAATTGAAAATTGCGTTCCAACGCGAGTTTGCTGGATTCGACTTCGATTGTTTGCCATTTGAAATGTTTAACTACAATCGGTAGTCATCGACAGGAAGTGAAGCCATACGAAATATTTCGGATCTCGAACAAAGCATTTTGTGCATTTTGAACCACACTCCAATATTGGAATGGGCGCCGTGGCTCAGTGATTAGTGCATGGATTTCTGAGCAGGGGATTCGTAGTTCGAATCCTTGAAAACACTAAAAGTATTTTTCACGGTCACACCTCTCGCGAATATCTGTCAGACATCCGAGAGTAATAACTTTTCACGAAAAGCTTCTCAATTCTTCAAGCATTCAATTGTAGGTCCCTTCCATTTGTGTGCAAAAATATACACGCATAACAAAAATGGTTGCAAGAAGCTAGGTTTTGGGCTGCAATGGTCTGTTGCGCCGAATATTATTATAATGGGAAGTTTACAGAGAAATCTTGGCCGGAATGTGGGGAAAATTACTTCGGATACTCTATAGTTCAATTATGCACTCATGTTTTAGGGATGATGTGCACCCCTGTAATACTAAGCACAGCGTAGGCATTAGGTAATTAAGGATTTAAGGAGAGAAAAGATGGAGATGTGTATGCATAAGTGTCTTGAATCATGCAGACTCGAAAACACAGAGCCTTGCAATATTTAGTGTACGGCTAAAGACGGAAAATCTGTATTTGCTGAAGAATGGCTCAATTTTGCTCAATTTTGGATCAGTGGGCTTGAGCGGAGGCAGTGGGCACTGGTATTGCGGATGGGTTAGAAGATGGGCGGGATGCACCTTGATATTTCTTTGAACACCGCTTGTAGTAGAAGCGATAAAACAGTGACAAGCGGTAAACATTCCTACGATATTCAAGCGAGTCAATAATTTGTTGTGTTCGATAACAAAAGTTCTATCGCGCAGTTCTGAATTTTGTCTTTAAGATGTTCAATGTTGCTTGGGAGCACCAAACCAGACAATATAGTTTTTTTACGTTTTAGAGTAGGGCGAATAACACAGAATGATTCAGAAATGCATGTGGCCGCAACTATCTTTGACTGGTGGAAGTGCGATCAAACCTCCATCTTCTATCTTCTGATGGAGCCACTCGCAACCAGAAAGCCCACGTGTTGATAGACCGCCGCCACAGCCCGAACCTGATGACGGTACGAACGTACCGAGGTGCCAACATCGAACCGGACCACTATCAGAGCGATAAATCGGCTCAAAAATAATAAGGCCCTGGGATCTGATGGTATACCAGCGGAGCAGATTAAAACAAGAGGCCCCGCAATGCACCAATCAATTCATGAACTAGTAGTATGTGAGGAAGAAGCTATGCCAGAAGTCTGGCGATGAGGCATCGTGTACCCCATACATAAGAAAGGAGATATCACACCCTGCAGCAATTATAGTGGTATAACGTTGTTGACTACCGCGTATAAGATTTTCTCCTCTATTCTTCAAGACTGGATAGCGCCACACTAAAGTCATCATTGGTCTGTACCAGTGTGGCTTCATCCAACAACTGATCAGATTTATACCCTTAGGCAGGTGATGGAAAAGCTTCTAGAGTTTCAAAACTCACTACACCATCGTTTTATAGACTTTAAAGCTGCCTATGATAGCATAGCCAGGGTAGAACTTTATAAAGCTATGAGAGAATTCGGTATCCCAAATAAAGTGACAAGACTATGTAGGTTAACCATGACCAATGTTATAAGCCAAGTAAAAATATCCGGATCACTATCAAGCCCATTCAACATCTATAATGGGCTCCGACAAGGGAATGGACTGGCCTGCGTCCTCTTGAACCTGGCGTTGGAGAAAGTGATCCGAGACTCTGACGTAACGGCGAGAGGAACAATCCTCTATAAGTCCATTCAGATACTGACTTACGTACACGACATTGACATCGTTGGTAGAAACCGAAGAGCCGTACAGGAAGATTTCATCCAGATCAAGCAGGCGGCACGAAATCTGGGGCTGCACATTAATGAGAGCAAAACAAATTACATGTTGGCCACGTCTGCGAGTTGAAGATCCAACATTGGTCCCTCAATTCAAATAGTGGAGCACGAATTTGAAGTAGTGCAATCCTTTAACTATCTCTGGTCAACAGTAGCAGATGATAGCAGCATGGAACCGGAAATATGCGCACGGTTGCTTAAAGCCAACAAAGCCTACTATAGTCTGTCAAGACTCTTCAATCCAGGAACTTAACCATAACATCCAAGCTGCTGGTATATAAGACAATGGGCATACTAGCACTTACCTATGTATCCGAGACATGGGTGCTTAGCAAAAAGCATTCTGACCTCTTAGCCGCGTTCGAGAGAAAAGTCTTACGGAGAATTGTTGGCCCCGTATGTGAGAAAGGTTGATTCCGGAGACTCTATAATGATGAAATCTACGAGCGTCGACATCGTGAAGAAAATTAAGCTCGGTAGGCTCCGGTGGGCAGGACACCTAGCTCGCATGAGTGAAGATAATCCTGCTCAGAAAGTCTTTTGCGGTAGGATATATTGAACACGATAGCGAGGCCGGCCAAGCCTACGCTAGAAGGATGGATGCCAAACTGGATGACATCGGCTCAAAATCGGGAGCGGTTGAGAGACTTTTTGCGGGAAGCCAGGACCGGACCCCGGTTGTAGATCCAAATATGATGATGATTTTATAAGTAATTCTCTTTTCCATTATATTATGTTTTTAAAAATCTGTGTGGATAAAGTTGTAATACTTAGGGTGTAGGGTGCAAAGTGTATGCATAGTGGCAACCGTCGGCGTCATGTATGCAGGCGGTACTGGCAAGGATATTTTGAAATTATACCGGCATTTAAATTTAAATTAGTTTTCATTGCTATAATCCCGATGATTGATTGTTGTGCACCCTAATTACCTACCTGTGATTGGATTGTGTCGTATATGCATAGTATTTATCGAATTAAAGAGAACATAATATTTGCTTTGCGAATGGGTAAAGTGAAACTTGGAAGTTTTTGTTAAAGTGTTTGTTATGTTTCAAGACGCGATATTCATTTTATATGTTATATGTATAGTTATCATTATGACTTAGATACTTACGGAGTTATTGAGGCTTTTTTCTTCGTCCGATAGAGTCTTATTTTTTTCATAAAAAGCCCACTTTTTATGTGAGAGCATATACATGATCAGAAGCCTCTTTAATTCATCTTAAGCTATTTTAGAAAATGTTTGCCAATTTATAACTTTACCACAAATAATATAATATTATTTATATTAATATGTTAGGTATTTATTATCTTTAATGAGGCATTTACAAGTCGCTTATAATTGGAAAATCATAGTCATGTGTTGACTAAAGTGAAATACAGTGTTCGTGTTGTTTATTATAATTTCATTAAGTTAAGGGCGTGTATGACTTACAAGACTGAATTTTTAGGATAAACCCCATTAAAACAATCAGAAACATTGCAATTTTCGAGATGCATATGCATAATTTTTACATCTCACCAAATTGCAAGCTGCATCATTATGCATCATTATGACTTTAACAAATGTGACATCAATCATTATTACCCTTGGAGTTCCAACAGAAAAAAGAATCTGCTAGTGAAGACAACGCTTGACTTTATCTTGAATTCAAATGAGAAACCCATCGTAGGTATACATTTAGCGACTATGTGCTCTGTAACAAGCGAAGAGACATGACGCCATATGCCCGCCAGCTCTAGCTATTCATAAATCGTAAATTGTCTGAGAATTTTCTCGCGTTCTTGTTTTTTTTATTTCGCTATCCGACCTCCGACTGGGATGATAACTGCGAGTAATGACGGTAATTTGGTAAAATTTTTATATTTTCTTTTTAGTTCGTAAACGACTTTTGCACATACGACCAAAGTTCGAAGGACGAGCGAATTTATGGTAAATACTTTAGTGGTATTATACGGCCACAAAAGGAGAAGCGTATCGCGTGGTAACTGCCAACGGGTTTTCCGCGCATTAGTCGTCAGCATAATTTATCTGAAGACACTGAGAAATATTATTTTGTCAGCTAAAGTTTGTGTGGGGAGTATTTTTGTTTAATTTACGGTCTTTTTTCTAATAACATAAATTTAAATTCAAAGTAAATTTTTTAGGGGATTAATGACGCATTATTGAAAAATGAAGGCCAAAGTCAAGCTGATGTGCAAAGAGTGGTCCTGTCCTTGCGCAAATAATATATCTATATTGTAGGCCTATCATCACTCACGCACATATTTAAAAAAATGCGTTCATCTCAGTCGGATTATATTAACATACAAAACATGATAGGATACATACTCCAGAAATTATAAAGGAACCGGAAAATAGATGCTTTTAGGAACTGACCGAGAAATAGTAAACAGACTGTGTAAACAACTATCCTGTGTATTTCAAAAACTTTTGAAAAGGATGAAAAGGACGCATCACCGAAGCAACGACAACATCCCGAAAAACGCGCTGAGTTCTGCGGCTTGTTTGAAATTCCACTGTATCAGCGGCTAAAAATTGATCAAGAAGTGTGGTATCAGCTAACGTTACGACGGTCAGAGGGAAAATAAATAACTGTTTTTAATTATCATTCTGTTCCTACCCGAGCGCCGAACTTTGTAAGTTTTAGGGGCTAAGTAAGGTCAACGATTCTTGAGAATTTTCTCTAGATGAGTCCTGAAACCAAAGGTTGCTCATCACTTTCTTTCCCCCCTCTCCACCCAGGGGCCCTCTACTCCCTTTTTACATCTCCCAATTCCCATCCTCATCCCCTCGGCTGGATTAAGGTTGTATATTCGTGCCGAGAATCAGGCTGGCTGGGACCCCAGTTAAAAAATAGCCCAGTCGCTCTCCAGACTATCTAGCCTTACCTGTATGTTGCGGACCTCTGTGCAGATGGACCACCCTTTCTCCGCCACTCGTGGGAGTCCAACTGACAGACAGAAACAAATTTTTCTTTTGCTAGTTTTTAGAAAACTACCACAATTAATTTGAATACTGGTACATCTTCTTTACCGGACGGTAGTACGGTGCCTTTGCTCCTGCAACGGTGGGTAGTGGTTTAACTACTGCCGACAATCGCAGGTCGGCTTTGACAGTTAGGCCTTTTACTGGCAGCGGTAGGATTGTGGCACCTCATGGCCCTTCCGCTGTCTGCCAGTAAGCTTGTAGGCGTATCTGATGGATGGTCGCGACAAAGCACTCCATCTAGATCGTCTACCGGTAATGCTCCTGCAACGGTGGGTAGTGGTTTAAATACTTCCGACAAGCGCAAGTCGGCTTTGACAGTTAGGCCACCTACTGACAGCGGTAGGATTGTGGCACCTCTGATGGATGTTCGCGACAACGCACTCCATCTAGATCGTCGTACAAGGATCGGCGTAATGCGGTACGAACTGAAGGCCCTCGGAGTAATGCCAGCGACCAACAGAACACCGAAGCAGGTCGCCAAGCTAAAATGGACACAAGTCCTTATAGACAAGCATGATAAACGGACCAGCTATGACACTACGTCTAAGCGACTGAGATCGGTGGAGAAAATCGATTCGATTTCAAAAAGACGTAAAGTGCTCAACACTAGCACAGTTCGTCACTCCATCGTTACATCTCAGGGGTCCTTCAGCGATGTTATTAAGGACAAAATCGTTGTCGCAGTGATAGATCGCAGTGACACTGTCTGAACGGTGGCAATTAGTCAAGCTAAAGCTTTCTGGTAGCTTCTTGACTTTTATGAAGGAGCATCCAGGACCACTTCCTATTACTCGCGATGGCGGCTGGCTTCAAGACCGTAATAAGTTAATCGCGTGTGATGACAAACCGATGATGAACAGGCCATTAGCGTAGTGGTAATTTAAATGTTCGTAGTAACGAGAGATATAATATGAGAAGAATTAAAAATCGTTATGTATCTTTAAGATATACAAAAGAAATATGCCGCCGATCTTGTCACTATATTGCGCCTTCACTATTTATACTCCTTGTGAGTTTCTTGGAGTATGCAATTTTCATTTATTATATAATGTCTAGAGTATAAAAAAGGAGGTTAAAATTGAATGTAATATTATTATATAATCTGTTAATTAAGCAGCCTTCTGTATTTATTATGAATTTGAAATAAATGAAAAACAAAAAATTTGTTTCGCAAACATATTGGACCGCTGGCAAGGGCAGACAACAACCAAACGATATGTTTTTGAAAGTTTACTCTCAACGAACCTAAAAAGGCTTCAATACTAATTTAATGTCCTTTTTAAATAAGTTCATATGCCTTTCAGCGTCGCTGAGCAAAAGTTTTTCAAAAGATTACATTCCAACGATATGGTCTTAAAGCTAAAGAAGTTTCCATTCGAAAAACCAATGATATTTCTATGTTTTTCTTTATAAAATTCACAACATACTTTTTAGTTCAGTGAAACACCCAGGATTTATCAAAGTCGAAAGGACGAAAGACGGACAAACAAACTCTTAACAACAAAATGGCAAAAAAGTTTAAAATCAAAATACGCGAACAAGCTGTTCGTCTTGTGCTTCTGCCTCAATTCAGCAAATTGCAATAAAATGCAGAAATTCCATTCAACCATCGAAGTTTGCCAGAGTCCGTCCTTTCGGTTTTATATTTTATTTCATTTCGTTTTGTCTTTCTTTAGAGTCTTGCGTCTGACATATGGTTCTTGTGAATCAGTTTTTATAACATAACGAGACTCTTGACATCTCGTTGTACATTTGGTATTTTACACTCAAGGATACTCATGACCAAACAAAATGTCGCCAACCATTGTATCTGCACGTCTATGAATGACTTTTCTTTTGTTCGATTCGGAAGCAATGCTACCCAGCAAGTACATTACACAATAATCGCTGATTGAATTTCTGATATGATATATAAGTATATCCAGTTGAGAGATCAAGACAACAGCATAATGGCATTTGGGGTCCTTTGGTTGGAAATAAATGTATAAATGGAATACTGGTTGAGTGTGGCGGTTCGCTTGTCTGGATAATCATAATGACACGAAATTGTGCAACAATGAAATATAATGAGGATATTATACCCATTATGTCATCTTCTTCTTTGCGCAAAAAACAAGGACAGTTATGTCACCGAAGGAAATTGTGATGCTTTCTGATTAGAAGTGGATTGAGAGCACAGGAGTTATAAACATTTCTTAGTATAACACCTGACCGTGTACATGAGCAGTTAGTCAAACAGCCGAAAGTCATGAATTAAAACGAAGAACGCTAAAAGAGATGTTTATCAGAGTGCTAGGCTGCTTCTAAATAATCTTATCAAGTGTGGAAGGATCCAGCTCACGTAACGGCCGGTATAACCCCATATGCACCGTCGATTTCCATCAAATTCTTTGATCAGTGCAGATCTCTAAGGCCTTTCTTTAGTCCCCCTTGCTTGCTCTTTGATGGTTCGTGTCCATCTTTAACTTACTCGCTCGCAAAATGGTACAGTGTTCCATGGAAGTGTGTTTTGAGAAGAAGAAGAGATCTTTGTTACTTGTGTTCTGCGAACTCTCCGTGCGGATCTTTCAATGAATTCTGGATACTTCTTGCATCTTTTGCCATTGCTTTTGTGCAATCAGTCAGCCGATTCTGTAGCGGCCACTTCCTTGCAAAAGTATCGGAAACTTCTTAACACGGAATAGTTTCTCTTTATTAATGGAAATTGCCTCTCATTTAGTTTTGAAGCGCTTCCTCGCTGGCATTAGGTAAAACTGACAGCTATATGGTCCACCTTAGCCTTTCGTTGCTTACCTTGGGCGAACTCACTTGGCAAACCCTGCTTGTTCGTGTTCGCTGGCATAAGGAAAACTGACAGCTATATGGTCCACCTTAGCCTTTCGTTGCTTACCTTGAGCGAACTCACTTGTTCGTATGCCTCGGATATTGCCATGTTCACCCCTTCCAAAATAGATTCCAGGTCACGTGTGCACATGAACACACTTTTTGCTATCACTTCACCGCCAATATGGAGATATTTAAATTGATTTGTTCTTCTTGGGTTCCTGGTTAGATTTTTGCTCCTCGTCGGTCCCTTCCAGTACAAATAGGATTATACTGTGATATGATAGTGATGGCTTCAAGGAGACTTTCCACCTTAATTGACTAAATACTGGAATCTCCCAGGGCTCCGTTTTGTCACCGAAATTTTTTCTTATGTATATTGATTAATTACCTCTTCCCTCCTACTTCTTATCAAATCAAATTCTTATCAAATTCATTCTTGCTGTTGACAGCGCTATAAGCCTTGCATTAAAGTTTGAGTGAAACGCAGACAAAAATATGCGTTAAGCACGGTTAATGCCGACCTAGACAGCGTAATGAAATGGTAAGAACAGAACAGAGTAGTGAACGCCTTCAAAAGTCAATGCTATCTACTTTCTTTGACACGAAACATAAACCTTCAGCCATTATCCATGAATGGCATTTGCAGTTTTTCTGTATGTACTTAACGAGCAACTACTTGACTACATATAGAAATGTCTGGGCGTTCTCGAATGACACTTGCATTCAGAAAACAGGAAAACCCAGCAGCAATGTTTTCAGCTTATTGCCATCTGTTTTATCGTAACTACCTCCAGCGGTGCTTAAAAGAAATAGCCGATTGCTAACAGCCTCCCCATACATTCATCCACATTACTCACTCGTCAGTTAACTCTTAAGCCTATTTTCGGACACATTTTAAGTTAAGAGATACTTTCTTAAGCCGTACGACATTACTGTGGCATGTTCTGTTTTCCCACATCGATATGATCACCAAACATTCAAATAATTGCAAGTTCACAGACATCTTCCAATCCTTTATTATCTTAACGCTTAACGCAGTGCCTAGCTTTATAGGGTTGTAGAGTTTAATCCTGTGATGGTGAACTGTCTCTTTACGTCTAACAACTGTTGGGGCAAAACTATTATTTTAATTTTGGTTAATCCTTGATAATGAGGCGACAGCTCTCCAAGAAACCGATTATCAAAAAGGTATCCGTAAATGCTAAAAGCCAGCCAAAAATACATAACATCTCAATGCAAGGAAGGAATGATAAAATATTTAATATATAGAATATATGAATTTATATCTATATAAATAAAAATGAAATTGTGTGCGGTTGTTATTTATGTGAAACTCACATTTACTAACCGATTTTTATGAAACTTTCAATGTATATTTCTGGCAGGTGGAGGATGGTTATAGGCTAAAGTACACGCCTCTTCTCCCTCCATGGTGGTGTGAAATGTTAAATGTCAATATCAGCCTCATTTTCAAACCGATTTTAAATAAACTTTTAGTGTATATTATTGGCAGATGGAAGATGGTTATAGGTTATAGTACACCTCCACTCACAATGTGGTAAGAGGGAGTAGGAAATATAAAATTTTAACATTAGATACATTTACAAACCAATTTTTATAAAATTTTCAATTTAAATTAATTATAGGGGGGGTTATAGGCTATAGTACACCATCCAACCAGCGGGTTCATGTGAACGGGTAGCAATGCGCCCGGGAACAGCTAGTATATATTTACATACAACGTAGGATTAACAGGCATGGCAGGATATGTGGCTGTACATTTTGTTAATTTATTCAAAACCATTTCGTTTTGTCCACGTTCAGAGCGGTCTAACTTAAGAGAATCATAAGGAGTGATGCGAAGGAACAATTGAATTACACGGTTCAGGCAAGTTACAAAAAAAAAAAACAGTCAAAAGTGGAATGTAGAACATTAAAACGTGAAAAGATAAGGCATCCAACAACAGTTACTTTGGTATTATGCTAACTTTATTGAAGAAGAAATAGCTGCCGCTTCATTAGCACAAAAATTCAAACTTTAGAGCATATCCTTTAAAAGTGGCCTGTCGAGTCCTGCAGATAATTATTCTTAATCTTTTTATAAAAACAAAACCAAGGCGTCTCCATTTCCTTTTCAGTGCGGCGCTTTGTTAATGATATCCCACACCCTGTGCGGGGACTGCACTTTTAGGTGTAAATAAGTAAGTTGTATCCTGGCAAAACTCTATTTTCTTTATCTTTTAGAATATTTTTCTTTGCGGTTTTTTTGTTTTCCTTTCTTTTTAGGGAAATTCTTTGAAGAATGCGAGTAAGTTGAGCAAATGTTTTTCTTTTAATTTATGTATGTAGTAGGCAGCAGAACGGGATTTTCTGTGGTAATAAGGTTAATCAGAGAAGTTAGGAAAAAATATAACAAGTGAACTACTACTTCTTAGCGCGAACGCTAACGCTGAATGGCTAAATGTAAATGAAAGTTAATTCTATGCAGAAGAATTCCTTTGAATCCCTTCCTAATAGACCTTCGCTGCGGCTGTGCATGATACTGCATAATTAAATACAGTTGGAAGGATCTTTTTTTTCCAAAAAATTTTCGTTCTTAACGTAATGCGCTGTTAGTAGACAAGCGTTCGGCAAGCCGGATAAATGAGGTTTCCCGCTAAAGGGTGGTCATCATATAAATAAGATGTGAGAGAAATAATAATTAGAAAGATTCTTTCTTCATATAGATTTCTGGTAAATATTTAAAGAATATTTTGTTAAAAGAGACTATAATGTATGAAAATTTGGGCCAGAGGAGCTGTGATTCTTAAGCAGGACTACAAAACAGGTTACAAGGTGTCGCCTTTTGTATCAAGCTTCATTTATTCTCTGTTATCCTAGAGAGACAGGTGATCCCAGAGTAATTCAGGTCATGGCTAGTGTAGTTTAATGCCTGGCATTTTAGCAACATGTCAACAATTCTCCATAAAACACTATAATTGGCAGCAGTGGGCTTATTCTTATTTCAAAACCGAACGAAAAGCTTGACTAGTTTCTCTTCTTCTTTAAGTTACTCCCTTATGAACTTAAGTAAGCAATGGCTGGTTTTGTCATTGCGTCACTGTCATTTGCAGCAGCTGTCAAATTTTCGTACCGAAAGTCTCAATTCATGCACACCTTACTCCCATGTGTTAAGCTACGTAAAATTTGAAGAAACTGGTTCATATCAGCTAAGTAAATCACACTTAAGTGCATTAAAGTTGACGCTTATGACTTACCTCACGAAAGCGGCCAGAGATTAAAATGCTTTTTGCTAAGAACCCAAGTCTCGGATCCATATGTAAGTAATGGTATGAACATTGTCTTATACACCAGCAGCTTGGATGTTACGATTAAATTCCTGGTTTGTCAGAATTAAGTAGGCTTTGTTAGCTTTGAGCAACCGTGCTTTCATCAGTAGCTTCACGTGGCCCGAGATTGTTAAGAATCAAATTTGTGCTCAACTATATTAATTGAGGGACCAATTGTTTCCAATTATGTGCATCCCTGTCTATCTGGCCAGATCGGGCAGGCGGCACGATTTTTGTACAGATCTTGGGTTTCTACAAATGATGCCAATATAGTCTGTGTATGCCAGAGTTATCGAGGTAATTGACAATTATTGTATTAGTGACATAGAAACGACGAATGATCATCAACACACATATGCACCCTATTAGGCTACTTAACATCAGCGTCGCTACTCCTTCGTTGGAGGAGATAAGGACAACAATTCGTTCACTGCAGTCAGGTAAAACAGCAGGCAATGACAACATCATAACATCATTCATAACGGTCATCTTGGCTCACCTTTCAACATCTACTCGGGAGTCAAGCAAGGTTGCACTCTCTCACCATTGCTTTTCACAATTGTCATCGACTGGGTGATGAAAATAGTAACCCGTACTTCATCGGGTTTGCCATGGAATGTTTTTCACCGCCTTGAAGACCTGGACTATGGCGATGATATCTGTCTCCTATCACAATCGCTAGGTGATATGGAGCGGAAATTAAACCCATTAAAACTGCACGCGCCTCCAAGTTTTCGTCAACAAGTGCTTAAGGCGAATACTGAGAATAAGATGGCCGGACATTATCACCAATTAAGACTTGTGGAGAGTCACGCAGCAGGAAGCAATCGCGATCACCATTGGACGACGAAAATGGAGCTGGATTGGCAACATTTTGAGAAAGCCAGCGGACGATATTACGAAACAAGCGCTCGACTGGAATCCACAAGGAAGCCGCCGAGTTGGCCGTCCTAGCAAGACATGTAAAAGGACAATAGAAGAGGAAGCAAGATCCCAGGGGACAGAGTGGCGTCTCTTGAAACCTCACGCGATAAATCGAGTACGTTGGCGGGCGTTTGTAGAAGCCCTATGCTACCCCGCGGAGTAAAGGAAAGAAAGAACAATCAATTATAGCTTAGATTCATTCCATTCCACATTCAGCTGTTTGCCCGGCTAAGAAGTAGTCCAAAGTATCGCCGAATTTTTCCTGAGCTTCTTTTCTAAGCGGTGAGACACATTAAGCAGCTCTTTCAAGGTAGCTATGTATTTTTTCGGTATTTTTAATTCAATTAAAATTTAATTCATTGGAAATAAGAAAGGTCAGTAAGGAGTTCCACTGTTTATTAACATCAGCGTGTAATTTGAGATTTGTGCCAGTAGAACAAAATTCAAAAATCAAAAATTCAAGTCAAAATTGCTCAATTATTCGAATAAATCGTTATTCGAATATTTCCATTGGAAATATAAGTGATATTGAATTTTTAAGTCAAATTTTTTATTTTTAACCCAAGACTATGCCTTATTCTACCTTTGCCTTTTGGTCTTTTCATACTCCTGGTTACCTCAACGTATATCGCTCACGTAATATAACTGAATCAATGGAAAATCTCGTTAAAGTCGTTCCTATTTTCAATGTAATACTAAAAAAGAATATCCTAGGTGGGTATACGAATCTAGGCGTTGGTGTGATTTTCTTAAAAGACTTTTCTATTTTGTATCACCTCTGAAAAGCAGAAAACACGTTACGCTTCATTTAAAATAAAATTAATCTACCTGTGAACGGGGCTGCATTTTGAAATTTCACACGCAACAACAAAAAAGGAAAAATGCAAATTTCCTCCAAAGAAGTTTTGACGTCATCTGACAAAAGATCTGCGTGCATTTATCTGAAATCCTTTTATTCGTTAAATTTTCAATCGAAAATCCTTTTTATGCTCGGTTTTTCACAACATTGGGTTATTCACGAGTCTTGAACATAGTTGGAAACCATGCAAAGGTCTGACAACGTTATGCTCGAATTTAAAAGGCAATCAACCTGAAAGATGGATGGTTTGATACATTCTCCTCAGGTTTTTTTTAACTTCTCCTTGGATTCTATTCATCTGTTGGTTGGGTGAAAGTATTTGCATGAATGTACCCCCGTATCACATATCAGTGTTTAACAAATGTTAAGACATTCTAAGGAGATTTTGTAATCTGATAAAGATGACAGAGTACAAGCTACCCCAATGTACAGGGTGTATCCGTTAAGGTGGCAAATACTTCCTTGATTAATTTCATTTCATTTCATACCCCCTGCGTTGTACGTAGCGTTTTAATGCAAAGACACGGTCTTTTGTCCTTACATCACTTCACATCCTGTAACTCTTGAACGCTTCTAGCTACATGGTCATTGTTGGTCTTTTTTGAAAGAAAATAAGAAGAGTTGCATGCCGTCGTGCTATTCCTGCAGCAACAGTGCAACAAAATTACACGTGGAATGGATGCACTCCATTCCATAATCTGCATCAAACGGAATTGCCCAGAAGGATCCAATTTTAAGAGTTGACACCATTTTCATGTGACCATTTTCACCACCATTTTCATGTGTCCACTCACAAAATTGGGTCCTTCTGGGCAAGTCCGTTTGAAACAGATTATGGACTGTAGTGAAGTGGTAAGAGTGCATCCGTTCCAAGTGTAATTTCGTTGCACTCTTGCGACTGGAATACTTAGACGGCATGCATCTCTTCTTATAGGTAGTAGTAGTAACACAACTTGCACTTGTTGATTGAATGCACGAACGAATGCACTAAATACTCGTAATCGTGTTTGTAAATACAATTTAAAAAATTTTATTCCATAAATACTACCGCAAAGGACTTTCCGAGCAGAATCCTCTTCGCTCATGCATGCAAGGTGTCCTTTCTACCGGATCCTACCGAGCTTAGTTCTCTTCACGATGACTACATCGCGGTAACGCTCGTAGATCTCATCATTTTAGAGTCTCTGGAATCGTCCTTCCTCAGATACGTTGCCAACAATTCTCCATAAGACTTTTTTCTTGAACGCGGCTAAGAGGTCAGAATGCTTTTTGTTAAGCACCCAAGTTTTGGATCCATATGTAAGTACTGGTATGACCATTGTCTTATATATCAGCAGCTTGGGTGTTTTGGTTAAGTTCCTGGATTTGAAGAGTCTTGACAGACTATAGTAGGCTTTGTTGGCTTTAAGCAGCCGTGCGCGTGTTTCTGGTTCCATGCTAATATCGGCAGCTACAGTTGACCCGAGATAGTTAAAGGATTTAAAATTCAAATTGACGCTCCACTATTTGAATTGACCAATGTTGGATCTTCTACTTGCAGATGTGGCCACCATGTACTTTGTTTTGTTCTCAAATATGTGCAGCCCCAGATTTTGTGCCGCCTGCTCGATCTGAATGAAAGCTTCCTGTATAGCTCTTCCATTTCTACCAACGATGTCAATATCATCTGCGTAAGCCAGTATCTGAATGGACTTTTAGAGGATTGTTCCTCTCACCGTTACGTCGGAGTCTCGGTTCACTTTCTCCCAACCTAGGTTGAAGAGGACGCAGGCCATTCCATCCAATTGTCGGAGCCCGTTATAGATGTTGAATGGGCTTGATAGTGATCCGGATATTTTTACTTGCCTTATAACATTGGTTATAGTCAACCTACATAGCCGTGTCAGTTTATTTGGGATGCCGAATTCTCTCATGGCTTTATAAAGTTCTACTCTGGCTATGCTATGATAGGCGGTTTTAAAGTCTATAAAAATGTGTTGGAGTGAGTTTTGAAACTCTAGACAATTTCCATCACTTGTCTTAGGGTGTAAATATGATCAGTTGTTGATTTTCCTGGGATGAAGCCACACTGGTATGGACCAATTTAGCGTATGGGACTATCCTGTCTTGAAGGATAGAGCAAACATCTTATACGCGTTACTCAACAACGTTATACCACGATAATTGCTGCAGGTTGTGATATCTCCTTTCATATGTATGGGGCACAGGATACCTCTTCGCCAGTCTTCTGGCATCGCTTCACCCTCCCATACTTGCACTTTTAGCTTTTTGTCTTTGCAGTATCTACACCGCGGTGTATATTGCGTCATACCGCGGACTCTTTGGTAAAACTTCCGTCCCTGGTGCGGTCCTGACTCACTGTACTGTTATAGTTCACGGACGGGATTCTTCTCCCAGGCTGCTTTCTTTCGCTGGTGAACTGTTTTTTCATACCTTCTGAGCTCTTTATATTCATATTCGCGTACCCGCCTTCTATGAGATTGTTGCATTGGACGGTACGCAACATTCTTACGTTCAGTTGCTAGCTTACATTCGTCATCGAACCAGTCGTTTTGATCTCTACGACTACTGCCTAAGATGGAGTCAGCAGTACTAATGACAGTATTCTTATGGCGTGTCTACTTCTCTTCTACGCCCGGCATCAGCCCCAGGTCTGGTCTCTTCATTGCGAAGGGCAGCCGTGTTGGCACGAATCTGATTCGCGGATGCAGTCTTTCGTCATGATGCTATCTTTTTTCTGGAAAGTTACGCAAAACTTTACTTAAAAATTAATTTATCTAACATAGGATTCTGATACACCCTCTATGTACTTTTCTTCTGTAGAAATAGATCGAATCGAATCAGATTCTGCAAAATATAAATTGATGTACCTGGTGAAAGGTGAATTCTCCTTCACTATGAATCTCATGAGTGTGTGAACAATCCTTGCCAGCTTCCCAGAATTTTTTCGTGTTCATGTATAGATGTTACACATTGGCTGCTTGGCAATGAAATGTGATATCTCTTAAAGGCGCTTATTTGAGGAGTGAATATGGGGTGCCGCGCCATCGACATATCCTTTTACAAAACGTCAATTGTCTCTCTACAACGCCCGCCTCCTGTTCCGCAAGAAGCAAATTGTTGAAGCTTGTTGGAACGTATGACAGTGTTTCTTATTGGGATCTCTTGTAGAACTTCCTAAGCTAAGAGTGGTTTTTTTTTTGTCGTTCACGGATGTTTTGCAATTTTCTCGACGTCAGCAACGAAGATGAATGCATGAAAATGAAATTTATTATTATCTCGGTTGGTGCCGGTCGGTGGTGTGTACTTTGCAGAGATAAATGCTTACGAGCGTAAGGTGTAGAATAGTGCTCGAAAGGCGTCAAATGAGCTGGCGACAAGGAAGCGATGCACTTCAAGCAAGTGTACGGTAATTCGATCAAATTCTATAAGTAAACAGAATGAGCAACAAGTGAGTAATTTCCTTTTCCGTTTTAGTTAGAAAGGCGGAAGGTACAAATTGACGCCATCCTACTTTTAGCGAGCGAGAAGAAATGTGAATCACCAATCCTTTACGGACTCTTTAATATATGTAAAGGATATCAAAAAGAATTTAAATAAATAACAACAAAACGTTACAGTAAAGAGTTCTATAAGTCTTTGATGTTTTATGCCTTTCTACGACATCACTTTATGGTCAAAGTTTGGGCTTAAGTTTGGTAAAACAAACAGAGGGGCTTTAATCGGATTTAATGCACGACCTTTCTACAATCAAAATTAAGATAGCGTTTAGTTAAGCCATAAGCACCCAATGAAGAGAATACCCGTCATAAGCATGCTAGCCCAGCTGCCAACGAAGATTATACTCGGAGGCCTCGGGATCCTCGGATGCATAACAGCGAAGCTGATTAAATCAGGAGGACCAATCAATTACTGCAAATATGGAAGGGCGAAGCGATGCCAGAAGACTGGCGAAGAGGTCAGGCGATGTGCCCCATACATAACAAGGGCCGACTGCTGACTCCATCTTAGGCAGTAGTCGTAGAGGTCTGAACGACTGGTTCGATGACGATTGTAAGTTAGTGACTGAACGTAAGAATGTTGCGTACCGATCAGTGCAACAATCTCATAGAACGCGTGTACGCGAAGATGAATATAAAGAGCTCAGAAGGTAGGAACAAACAGTTCACCGGCGAAAGAAAGCAGCCTGGGAAAAGAGTCTTGTCCGTGAAATAGAAGAGTACAGAGAGCGAGGAACGCACCAGGCGCGGAAGTTCTACCAAAGAGTCTGCGGTATGACGCAATATACACCGCGTTGCACATACTGCAAAGATAAAGAGGGTAATCTGATCGCCGATCTCAAAGGCATCTTAGAGGGATCGGAAGAGCACTTTCATTAGTTGCTAAATGGCCAGCTAACTGAGGAATTGGAGGCTCCACCAAATACCGAAGGCCATAATGTGCTGCCGCCACCGAGCACAGAGAAAGTAGTGTGGCTTCATCCCATGCAAATCCACAACTGATAAGATTTACACCCTTAGGCAGGTGATGGAAAAATTTCTAGAGTTTCAAAACTCACTACACCATCTTTTTATAGAGTTTAAAGCCGCCTATAGCCAGAGTAGAACTTTATAAAGCCATGAGAGAATTTGACATCCCAAATAACCAGACAAGACTATGTAGGTTGACCATGACCAATGTTATAAGCCAAGTAAAAATATCCGGATCACTATCGAGCCCATTCAACAACATCTATAACTGGCTCCGAGGGGATGGACTGGCCTGCGTCCTCCTGGCGTTGGAGAAAGTGATCGGAGACTCTGACGTAACGGCGTGAGGAACAATCCTTTATAAGTCCAATCAGGTACTGGCTTACGCAGATGATATTGACATCTTTGGTGGAAACCCAAGTGCTGTACAGGAAGCTTTCATCCAGATTGAGCAGGCGGCACGAAATCTCGGGCTGCACATAAACGACAGCAACACAAAGTACATGGGGGCCGTGTATGCGAGTAGAAGATCCAACATTTGTCCCGCAATTAAAATAGTGGAAGTAGTGCAATCCTTTAACTATCTCCGGTCAACTGTAACAGCCGATAAAAACATGGGACCAGAAATACGCGCACGGTTGCTTTAAACCAACAAAACCTACTACAGTCTGTCAAGAATCTTCAAATCCAGGAACTTAACCATAACATCCAAGCTGCTGGTATGTAAGGCAATGGTCATACCAGTACTTACATATTAATCCGAGACTTGCGTGCTTAGCAAAAGCATTCTGACCTCTTAGCCGCGTTCCAGAGAAAAGTCTTACGGATAATTGTTGGCCCCTTATGTGAACAAGGACGATTCCGGAGACTCTATACGGAGCGATACCGCGATGTCGAAATCGTTAAGAGAATTAAGCTCGGTAGGCCCCGGTGTGTAGAACACCTAGCTCGCATGAGTATGAGGATTCTGATCGGAAAGTCTTTTATGAACATGACTTGTTGCAGGAGGCGAGGACCGGTGGAGAGACTTTTGCGGTAGGACAGGACCGGACCCCGGTTGTGGAGCCAATAATGATGATGATGATGATAACAGGATGGAACAGAACTCCAAGCTGCTTGTGTATAGATAATTCAATTTCCTATCGACATACCAGTACGTATATATTGAACCGAGACTTGGATGCCTAGCAGAAAGTAATATGACCTTTTGTCGCGTTTAAAGAGGAAAGTCTTACGAATAATTGTTGGTGTTAAAGGCAAAGTACTATTCCGCAGACTCTACAATGACGAGCATAACTTCGTTGTGGACATCGTGAAGAGAATCAAGCTCGGTAGGCTCCGGTATGTAGAACACCTAGCTCGCATGAGTATGAGGATTCTGATCGGAAAGTCTTTTATGAACATGACTTGTTGCAGGAGGCGAGGACTGAAAGCCAGCTGCAGAATGCATACGATGCTGATTATAACCAAAGTTTAAGCTCAACAGCAAAGACTGGTTCTATTATATCGTAGCCATACAGAGTTCTTCTTTAAGAACTAAAAAAACTACCCATTCAAGTGTTGTCATCGGAGATACACATTTGTGCAACGTTTAAATAAGATCGGGTTTTATTTTAGGAAGTGGATTAAAAATTAATCACAAGATTTGGCCAGCTAGCCACACAGACTTGTAGTTAATATAGAGAACTTTAAAGACTCCTCACTGTTACATTATTTTAAAAATTAAAATTAAAAAGCTTTTGTGTCTACTTCGATCGTTTGAACCAATGCGGCACCTACAAACTGTGGACATTTATTAATCATCAATGTACAAGGACGAGTATTGTCGTTCGTAGTTACTGAAGCAAATTACTCGTACGTACTACATCCTATGCTTTGCTCCTGCCTTTCCATGCCATGGTCATGTTGCGGTTGTGTATCCTTGTGTGTTTGTGTTGTGGTTGGTGTTGTTTTACTCTATTCAAGTAGTAAATTCGATTTGTAAATTGTCGTTGGAAATCTAATTACTTGGTCACTTATTTATGTCGCATTGCATTTGATATCCATTAACGTGGTCTTCATCTGTCGTCACCTTTTCCATTGTACATTTGTTTTAATTCGAAGGAGGTCCTTCCAATGTTTATTTGTGTTGTGTTTCCTAATTGCATTAATTTGATTAATTAAAGATTAACACTACTTGAGTAAATTTGCGACTTCCAATTCGGACTATTAGCTAAGGATCATGAAATTGGCCCGAAATAGAAATTATAGTTCGGTTATATGACAAACCGCTTCTTCTTTAGTAGTAAAACTCGTAGAATGTCATTTAGTATTCGGTCAAAGTTTTTGCATCTGCAAAGTTCAATTTAACACCATATTTTTCAGGTACTTGACAAACCGCTCATTAATTCGTAAATACAATAACTGCAACGACAAAATGTAGTTACGCTGAAAGTGAAGAACCATTGTTTTCCAGATAATCTATTTGTACTGCACATCCTTAATTTTACCTTGAAGTAAATTTCAATTTATTTTCCAACTGACCACAATTGATATCCGCATTGCGTTTCAGGCAAATTCCCGCGTTGATTTAAAATTAAACAACAATTTCATGGAATTTCATGAAATATCGCTATTGCTATGCTCTCTAGCACGGTGGTAATCGCTGCATGTACCGAGAGCAGCAGCTTCCGTTCCGAACATAAAGCGGCAGGTTTTACCACAACATTTCTGGACCTAACTAATGGTAAACGGTTGGTTAGGGGCATATGAAATGTCGATTTTAAAAGCTTTTTGTTCCTTTCCGTTTACCCGGAAGTTATTTGGCTACAAATTTTTCGCGAACACATCATACCCAAATACCCAAGGCATGCCAATAGCCGACGATTACTGCCCTGTGGTGGTACGTTATTGTCATCGTTGTTGCTATTCGGTGGACAGAAAACACATTACCGATGGCCGTGTATCAGTTGGCGAGATAGATTGATAGGGTAGGATACAGGCAGATGGATTATGTGATTATTTTTTTTGCTGACATTAAACTTTAGACAGAGATTAATGGAGAGAGTACTGCAAACGGCATCCGATCAACCGATCGCTTTCAAAACTTGCATTTAATATCATAATGAGAGGCATATTTGGTCAGCATCCTGGGTCAAGGGGTCATAATACGAATTGTTTTTTCAAATCTCATTTTTTGATTAATTTTTCAGATGACACAGAACACCATATTTTGGAAGGGTCAGACACTTTGGTCATGGGGTTTTTTTTTATCATTCTTTCAATGTTTTTGAAATCGTCCAGAAATTTTATAGAGGAACCCCTTCAATTTTGCAAACGAATATGAATCCGCCATTCACATTTTATCTATGCTGTTATAAATCCTCTATATCTTGAGTCTAGCACTTGCGCTGTACTTGCAAGGTCCTCAATTAGCGTTAGTGTGTGCCATTTTGATGCCACACATCTCTAGGGACCTAGAATATATATTTACAACTCTACACAACTCTGGAAATACCCTTCCAGGTTCTAGATAGGAGATCGGTGGTTCTACTTTTGCTTCAGGATGGCCCCATCACTCTTGATATGACGCAGTTCCTATCAAAAAAGGAGAGAATTGGCCATCTTAGCCAATTCGCCCGCCCTCTCATTTACCTCTATATTTCTGTGTACCCATACTATGGGTGATGTCCAGGAATTGGCTGGTCGAGGCCAATTCTACTTGGCACTGTTGCAGGAGTCGTATAAATCGCCAGTATAGCAGATTGGCTGTCAACACATATGCCAACCCTTCTGATTTGTGCGTTACTGAGTGCCCTGCAGGCCTCCCCAATTGCTCTATGTCTGAAAGATTCTAGCTGAATCGGGTAGCTTGTATGACCTTGACAGAATTAGATCATACGAGAAGATACCTGCACCGATTCCATCGTTCATCTTGGATCCGTCAGTGAATATTGTTGCGTCAAATTGCTTTGTTACTGCACCATCCTTCCAGTTTCAGTTTGGTAGGAAACTCGACGCTGAATGAAGAGTTGCAGCTAAGTTTGGTGATGCTGTAGTCAGTAGATGATGGTATCGTGCCTTCAGGTACTGTCTGCAGTAGATTACATCGCCCGCATGGTCTAGTAATAAAACACCTAGATTCTCTGAGTCGTACTGCAATGCACGTCGCAACGCACTGGATAAATAAAAATATGTCAGGAGATAATAGGTGCAAGACGGTGTTAAGAGCCTCGGTCGACATGACCGTAGAGCTCCTGTGATGCCGACTGCTACTGATCGCTGTAATCTGCTGAGTTTGGTGGCGTTTTACTTCCACCTGGCCACTATTTCATTGCATTTTTTGGTCGCATTGACAAATTTTATTTAATATCGCATTATTTTGCTTAGTTTCGGCAAAATTAACTTTCTTGCATGTACCCTATTAGTGTGGTTATAATTTTAAATCATGCTGTATATTTTATATTTAAATAACCCGATGGAATGACCTTTGATGAATTCAACATAACCCTCTTCGCAGTACTTGTTTGTAAACGAACCTTTATTGATTTACAAGAGCGTGTCGACTCTTCCAGATGTCCTTAAAATTGTCGCTCGTTAAAACTTTTTTGTTCGTGGCGAAATTGTCCAACCCATTTAGACTTTCTTTCAAAGTTTATCAACTGGCGCTTACATCGCGATATATGTCAATAAGCGCGGTATGTATATGTTGGTTTCAGCGAAGCAATACCATTTTGTAAAAAATAAAAAAGACGTAAATATTTATCACCGCCGTCATCTTTTCTTGCTCTTCAAGTGGGGATTCTTATTTTCTCATTGTGTCACCAATGGAATATTTGAAAAATTGTCTATCCTGTCCTCAGTATACAATAAATAATTCAAACCCCAACATATGACATGAAACTTCCAATGTCCAACAAGTGGTGTCCAGTTTTTCTTTAATAGTCAAGTAATAATCCTGTGAAACCAGAGATGACTCCTCTTGACTTGAAAAAGGATATGCAAATTGATTGACACAAATGTGTGAAATCACTTTGATTATCCCCAGGATTTATGATAATAATCTTCGAGTGTCGTCACGCACTACAAAATACTCCAGAGATCTGGAAGGAGAAGGAATAATCGAAATAATATAACATCATCGTTCCTCTGAACGGAGAAGAACAGTGAAATGATGTTAAGCGTGATGAGAATGCATTTGTCAGTGCACCAGCAGCAACAGACAGTATCAAATTGCTCCCATGGGAGGGAAAGTCTGAATCGCCACATCGTCCTTGCCGTCTTCATCGATTGCGTCATGGGAAATCTTTGTAAAATCATAACATTTTATTCATCGATTACATCAGTTGGCCAATGAAAATATTTCATTCTTTTCGAAGAACTCCCATGACGACAAGGATAGTGCATTGTCCATAGCTTTTGTAATCGCTTGATGTGTTATGACAGCAAGTGAGCTTTACTTTTATTGTTATCTCTTGTATTGACTTTTTGTTCACAGATACAGCGCTGAACAATGGGGGAATAATAGAAAAATGTTTTTGAGGTTTCCTTAAATTGGATTTCGATATAAAGGAGAACAAATAATATTCTTTCTTCAATGATTGGATGGGTATTTTAAGGGTTCAGTATTGCTTTCTTGTTGTAAATGTAATTACAGAATTCAACTTTATTCCCTATACTAAGAGGGTGAATTGGATATATTGCGGTATGATTATGGAAGTGGACCCGTAAGTTTACGAAATACTTTTATTTGTTAACATAGTCACATCTGAGCTTAATGCCCTTCCGCCATCGGGTCTCTGAGGTCATAAAAACGTTCTAAAATAGGTTTATTCAGCGGCTTAAAAAATACCTTTACTGCAGCTTCGACCTCTTCATTCGGTGAATATCCATGTCATCCAAATTATAATCTGTGAACAGATGAATGCTTTAAGTTCTTAACAAAGTCACCTGTAAGCTTAATGCTACACCGTTTCATCAAGCCCTTCACAAATATCGTTTACTGCAGCTTCGACCTCTTAATTTGGTGAAAATCTATGTCATCAAAAAGGTTTATTTTATAGTTGGTGAATAGAGGAATGCTTTGTTTCTTAACATAGTGACCTTTAAGCTTAATGCCCTTCTTTCATCGGGTCTATGAGGTCACTACACCATTTCATGAAGCCCTTCACAAATATCATTTACTGCAGCTTCGACCTCTTTATTCGGTGAATATTGTTGTACTTCAACTCGGGTTTTTAAAGTTGGTACACAGATGAAAGTCACATGGAGTGAGGAAGTGGCGGTAATTCAAACCGACGGCGCTCCGCGAAACAGCGCCAGTCGATCGACAATTTCGAAACCCATAATGTCGGTGTCGGTGGTGCTGTGGTTTGAACCATTGGCTCCCACTCGGAGGACATCGGGTTCTCTTCTTCCTGGCGCGTTCTAAAAATCGCACAAATTTTTTTCACCACACTGATCAAAACGAACCACCACAACACTTTCTTTAATGCTTCTATCCAAATATTTCCCAGCTCACGATGTTCCTAGGCATTACAAGGGTGTAAATCGCTTGAAGCGTGCGCTATTTATAAAAAAAAAATGTTGGAGAAAGCTTGACGACACGACCCATCACACGCGCTACACGCAAAATGCGTAGATGCAATGTGGTCTTGGGGGCACCTGCCCAGACAATACAGTTGTATTTAAATTTAGGGCGAATATATGCCTTGTAAATAGTAGCCAGGTCCGAGGTAGTGAAGTACATCTTGGACCGTTTTAGGAAACCTAAGCATTTCGCAGCATTCTTAGCGATAGCGAATATGTGGTCATTCTAACGAAGCTTGTTGTTGACGCACATACCGAGTATTGCGAGCATTTCAGATTATTTGATGCAGGATCCATTTATTGATAAAGGTTGGGGGTTAAATTACGCTTAGACGACAGAAGACAGCGTTAAATTCAACTCTATTGTGTAGTCCCAACCTTGTTATGCTGTCAACGTGCTTAACATACGCTATTGTTCAAGTTCCACTTGTGATGAAAAGGGACGTGGAGAGAGCGCAAACTCATATGAAAAACTAAGAGTGCTGTCGTCAGCGAAAAAATGGATCTGGTTAGAAGTAGCGGATAGGAGATCATTAATGAAAATGAGAAAGAGTGTCGGAGACAGAACAGAGCCTTGAGGAACACTGGCGTTTATGCGGTGGCAAAAGATCACTGGTGATGAAATGACTGCATCATTGAGCAGTCCGGAGATCTATAATGTCAAGAAAACTCGAAATAGAGTATGACGGTATTTGCCCCTGTTGAGACCCTCGGTGGAGCGGCAATGGCTTAATGGGATGATTTTACTGGGGGTACTCAATATTGTTGTCCCATGGTAAAGACACAGCAATATAGTCAGAGAAATACTGAGGGTCTATGTTCAAGCCACTACGTTGGCCTATGGTCAAGACGTGACAGTGAGAGGAATACTGGTGGCCTATGGTCAAGACATGACAGTGAGAGGAAGGGAGTGACGCGGTTTAGGACGGTCGCCCGCTCTGGAAAACATAACGTTCTATCTATCTATCGAACACAAATAAGAAACATGGACCGGTCTTAAGATGGTAGCCAGTGCTATCACTCACTCGGAACTTTACGACAACTTTATGTGCAAAAGATGCCGAGCCTAACCAATAATTTGCAGAAACTATGTCTGATGTTTATGATTCGCCCATACATTTGAAATTTGATAAGTTACTTTGGCAAATTACACACGTGCCATTGTATGCCTGCTGTTATGCTTGCATGGTTGTCGCACTTTGCGCATGTGCAGTTGTGTGCAAATTATTTTAGCTAATGCCTGGTGGTAAGCATTAGCCGAATGTGCTGAGCGTATTTAAGGAACGGATAGAACGGAAAATTAGACATAGGATTTGTAACGATGGGAACTTCGTTACAAACTTTAATTGTTTTTGAATGATATTTTGGGCCCGTTAATATGAGATGTAAAAGATCTCAGGTATCCCCCACTTAGGTCATCTTCAATGTTTTCTCGTCCAAATTAGATTTCGGCTATCCACTTTTTCGATGAGGCATACTGCCCTTCTTCTTTTTTCGCCTTTTGTCTTACGTGTTATATATCAAGGTAAAGGCAAAGCCTTGGAGTAAACTTTCACTAAATCCTCATTTAAAATGCCAGGTTGAAAAGGATGCAGGTCAGTTTATTCCCTTGTCGGAGCTCGTTATTGATGTTGAGTGGGCTTAATTGAGATGTCTTTACTTGGCTTATAACATTGGTCGCTCATGGTCTGAAGAAAAAATAATATTTGTTATTTTATTGGGGTAATAAAACGACACACCAAAATCCTTTCAATTAAATACAGTAAAAATTAATGGAAATGCTCTCAGACAGTCAGCCAACCCCAATAGAAAAGGTAGACTACTTCGATCGGCAAATTCATTTCAAAAGACAAAGGATTTTATTCTTCCATGGAATTTGCCAAAAATCAATTTCAGATTCCTTAATATTACATTTTATTGATTTTATGAATCTACGTTGTATTCCTTTGTAAGTTTATCCCTAAATGGAGGTGGAAAATGTATTTAATTCACAACCCCCGACGGGCTTTGTGAATTGAATACGTCACGTGTATACATTACAGCACCATTTTCTTCCCCAAAAAGTCAATCCGTATAATGAAGTAAGATGAGCACGTTTCTGCTTATAGCTTAATGGGGACTTGCTTAAAATTCTTATCTTATCAGACTTTATTTTTTGTTGCGCACAAAATCTTACAATACTCGTACAAAGACGAAAAGTTGAACAAATGAGATTCCGAGCGAAAAACAAAGGATGCTAATATCTGAAGTAGTGGAGTTTGTTGCGCAAAGAATTTCATTTTGCATTATTATTTCAACGAATAACTCTTTCATATCATAGTTTTGTCTCTGACTACTGTAAAAGTAATAAAAAATACTTTATAAATTGTTTGGGTTTTTGTTAAAAGAAAACTCAATTATATCAGATGCGATAGATCGAGCTTATGTCTCAGCTTATTTAGTATGTTTTTTTTTAAAAAATAAAAATTTGTTACAGAACTAAACTTTCGAGCATTTTATGAATAAAATGAGTCACACTTTGGATTTTTGCACCTTTTTCGGTTTTCATCATAAATTGTCTAATGCCCTATTGGGCTAATACGTATACCTACTGCTTTGGGACGCACACAAGTGCGGACATTGTTTCAATGCTTATTAAATGTTACTTGCCATTTCCTTTTTGGAAGCCATCAGAATTCCTTGTTCGCATAAGCAAAATGCCACAAGTTAAGGCTAAATAATTGTCTGCTCGAGTCAAGGTAATTTTCTGCATAAGAGTCAGGAATTAATTATCCTTATACCGATGAGATAGAGTAAAAAGATGGATATACCATTTTCTGATACGCAAGCGTACTTTATATCACACGATATAACCGTCCAGCAGCACAGACACCACAACACATCTGTTATATTCTTTGTCTAGATTTGAATATTACACAATACCCTTTCTAATATTTTTTTAAAAGTGATTTCCCATTGAAGGACAATATCACAATCACTATGTTGTTGTCGTTTCAACTACCCATGTAATTCCTTTGCTTTCAAGTCAAGAACTACCTATTTTTAACCACGACGTTTCTCTTTGACTATCTGGTTTCGCTATCCTTGGTTTTTACTTTTTTTTTAAGAGAATGCTTACCACATTGCACTAGGTGAACGACAGGAGATATTTATGTGAAGAAATTATAAAAATAACATCTCCACACAGCCGTAAGACACTATCAGACCCTTATCCAAGATCAGGTTCTTTCATCGGTCTTTAATTAGGATTCATGATTTTCTTGATTTGATGAAAACCAAAAAGTTCTCATATCCGACCTAGTACCTATAAATAATTTGTTTTTCATTAATAGCGCCCCATTTTGTTATTAAAATACGTTTAACATATTGTGTTAAAGATATCAAAAGGATTATTGTGAATTAAAATATCATTGAAGCCGTTAATTATGAAATTCAACATTATTCAAATATCTGTACGAGTGGTTGCCCTGAATTCAATTTTTCATGACATTTTCGCATAAATCTGGCGATTTGCCGGTAATTTCGCATTTGATATTGGTTGAGATCCCAAATACGCAGAGGATCCGATTCGTGTGCAAAAGTATAACGCACACAACATGATTGGGTGGCGAAAAGCTAGGCCCTTGTCCAAAACGGGCTGTAGCGCCAAATATTATTTTTTAGACGAGTTGAAACGTCGAACAATTGGTAGCTAATTTCTTTGTCTTTGTTATCTATTTGTCTTATGTTATGTTTTAACTAAAAGGTTCTGCATTGCTTTGGATATTTCTGTACCTAGTCCCAGTTTTTTATTAGATAGTAGGATGTAAATATTTTGGGATCTTATAAGGTAAGACCGAAAAATCTAATCCAATCAAATGGACTATTAGTATTAGTAGAATGGGGATCGAACTTTGTGCATTATGTAATGCCAGCAAGGATAGGCACTAAAATCCCAAAGACCAAACAGGAATAGAAGGCAACGAAACTGTTGGTCCTACTGGTTCAGAACCAATGCACCATATATTAAGATAGTAAAGCGAGTTTCTCAGCTCGCCGAATTATCTTAAAAGCCCAATAGTAACCATTTTATTCACAAAATTCGTAAACAATTTTTTGGGGTATTTTTTTTTTGAGAAAAAAATATTTTGTTTTGGAAATCTTTTTATTTTTAAAAAAAGTTTCTTTTTTTTAAAATTTTTTTTTTTTTAATTTTCACACAATTTTTTAAAACTAGTCCCATTAAATACTGACTGGTAGAAGCCGACATATATATGAGTTCATACCAAAAACTTTCCACTACTATAGACACATGGGCTAATGTATTCTGCTATGCGAGTGACTGCACACACCCGTGTATGTATGTTTAGTTGTATTTCAGTCTAAAGACTAATTTATCTTAGAAGCCTAATAGTATGTAACGTTAAATGTAGGTCTTTCATTCATAAGCGATAGGTCATTCAGTAATAAGCGTCTTCTGAAATAGACTGAAAAAACAACCATTTACTTTGCAAACGTTAAGGCTTAAAAAAATCGGTAGCGATGCATAGATTGAGTATATTTTTTTGTTGTTAAAACAGGTCCCATCAAATTTTGACTGGTAGAAGCCGAGATAAACGACACGATAAACGTACAAACATTACAAACATACACACCTTCGGTGAAAAATTTTCATGTCCTCTGAATATAAGCTCGGGCTCGCAATTATTACAATACTAGGTAGATTGCATAGGTTGGGTATTTTTTCAGATTTGTCGGGGGTAGTAACCCCTATGAATGTAAAACTGACACCATCGCAAGCCGAGCGCTAACCAATTGTTTTAAAATAAGTGCCATCAAATTTTGACTGGTAGAAGCCGAGATATACGACACGACAAACGTACAAACATTACAAACGTACGTGTCTTCTAAATATAAGATCGGGCTTGCAATTATTACAATACTAATTCATAATAAAGGTAAGTATTATTCATAATACTTACCCTAAAAGTATAAATAATAATAATATAAGGCGCGACAGACCATCGGTCCAAGGCCTAACTTCTCGCGACCATTTATGCAGCACATGTTAATTTTTGGACACAAATAGAAGGGACCTACAATTTAAGGCCGGATCCGAACGGCGAATTGAGAAGCCTTCCGTGACAAGGTATTACTCTCGGAACGTTTGTCACCCATTCGCGAGAGGTGGGACACCGTGAAAAATACTTTTGGGTGTTGCTGGGATTCGACCCTAAAAGTATACAATAATTTAATGATATATTGTATTTGTTTTTATAGGGTTCAACCATAAAAGCATAAAATGAAATGTAATGATCTTTGCAATATTCATGAAATCATTCAACCCTACAAGTATATAATTAATATATTGATTGTTTCGATAGTTTTTAAAAGATTTAACCCTAAAAGTATGCAATTAATGTATTGATTGTTTCAATATTTTTTAAAGACAGATTCAATCTAAAAGTATTTACGTTGTAATATATTTTAAAATCTTCTTTCATTAACAAAAAAAAAGGTAAAATAAAATAATTTTATTAACATTCTGAGAACTGAGTTTAACGATCTCTTGACATAGCAACAAAGAATCACATTTTTTTTGGTTCTAAAAGTTCTCCAAATTCTTTTAACGCATTCGGTTTAATAAAAATATCCTTAGTTAATATTATGTACTCGTTATTCAATTATTTTTGCTCTGTGAGACTTAATTGACTATGCTAGTGGTATAAAAATGTTCATATATGTATGTAACTGAAATACACCTTTCCACAGAAAAGGTATGAAAGGTAAATTCCTATTAAATCATTAAATCGACTCTTTATTGCCGGCAGTAAAATGAAATGGTTATTTGCGAGCAGTTAATACGGTTTAGTGCGCTAGTAACCGTCTGCCGGTGACAGATTCCATACAAATTTCATCCGTTTTCTCCCCTAATTAATTTAGCTGCCTGACTACCTTCGCAGACGATTCCATTTCAATTTCACAAGAAATAAAAATATTGCGGCATTTTTTTGTCCTCTCTAAGAGGCAATTAAATATTGAGGAGATGGCATTCAATTGAAGTCATTTGCGAGTAATTCCTTAAGAACTTTATATGACGTTGTCTTCTTTTCGTCAAATTTTCCATCAAAGAAAGGTATTTCAGGATTCCTACCCAAATTATTTGCCTTTTTATTATTATTAAGATTTCACTTTTTGAATTATTTGCCGTATTAAAAACCCCCTGAAGTGTACTTCCACAAGCGGACCCTTCTTATATTTCTGCTCGGAATTTAATTTCCATCGCATCAACCGCATTTATATATCGTGCCCCGAAGACATTCCCCTCTGTGGACTGTGCCTATGCAAAAGATTATGTGGAATCTTTGTTGAGGACGCCTAGTGATTTTTGCTTTTGTGTTAAGGAATTATGTTAATATTTAAAGGATCGATATTACACTTTCCGGTTTTGAATTTTCAAATCGAAATTTAAGTTTGTCGCATTCCAAGCTAACAAACGCAAGAATTCCTTGAATCAAGCAGAATTCAAATGAAAATTCGTTGGGATTTGTGAGCTATTTCCGTCGCGAAATTACTTTAGACAGAGATTGTCAATCATTTCTGATGGAAAATTCAGAATTCTGCTCTTTCTAAGGTTGACTTCGATTGCTGCAATAGAAGATGGATGGACTTTTTATTACCAACTGTCCTATTATTATATAAAACCTAACGATTTTTGTGTAAGAAATTTTTAAAAAGTGACTCTGTGTGTGTGTAAATTGATGCTGGTATAATACTTGTACTGAAAGATATAGAAAAGAGACCCAAAACTATATTAACAAAAGTAGTTTCCGACTATCTGAGTTTCTGCCACAAAATTCAAATGTCATGCCAATTCAAAAACAGTGCACAAATTCTAAATAACCATCATTCATATAGAAGGAAAACAGTTCAAACTGCAGTGGTTTTCGGTATATGATTTATTATCAAATTGGCCACAAATTGCCAAAAATAATCGATGCATGCAAGGCTATAACGCTCTGTCCTCTAGTTTTCAGGTGACGTGCATCCCATTGGAAAACCGCAGAAACATTTTCGTAGATGAAGTCAGCAGGGCAGTAGCAGCAATTAAAGTCTGCTTGTATTCACCCCTCTTGCAAGTGGTACTTAGTGTTAGTATTCAATTTAATATTCAATAACATATAACGCGTACAACCACAACAATAATGAAGAAGAAAATTCTAACCACCTTAATGGCTATTACTCCCGCTGGTGAAAATCTTCTCATGTGACACAACACTTTTGTTTCGTGTGTGGTTCATTAAAGGACACACAACTAATTAATTCGATTATTAGTACCCACAAACAGAGTAATGTGTATGGAAGTATGTCCAACATTAATATATACGAGATGTAGTCAAGTGCATTACATGAGACAAGGACCTCCTTCCTTCCTTCTTGTCCTTCCATCGATTATGGTCGACAGCCGCAAAACCGCCTTTGATTTGTTGCTTGTCATATAATTAGATTAACACTGCTGGTAGTTTGTTCAAGGCAGCCATGTGGTGTAACGGTGTTTGGTTTCAGTTTAGGTAACATTTTAAAATTTAATTTTCAAATATTAAGTTTTGTGATGTTACTAACAGACACAGCTAGTAGTCAATTTTCCGCTTTTATTTTTTTTATGTCCGTCAGATCTAGAGACAAAAGAACAGACAAATCGACATACGTTTAACAGAAAGATTAGAGACACTACAAGTAGATCAATAAAACGAAGAAGTAAATCACTGGAAATAACAGAGGTGCAAGCAAAATTCCTCTTTAATTCAAAAATAAATGTTTTTTTCTTTAAAGTTTATATACAAAAATTTCAATTTGAATAAAGGAGAGTCCGGCTCTCTTGTTGGGACACCCTTTAGTACGTACAAAGCAACGCAGCAAATAAAAATGTTCGTACAAAACATAACACAGAAAGAAGCGCAGCGAGCAGTGCAGCACACAGCACACAGTTATTATGATGCGCAACCGTTTTTTCGTTGAGTTTTGTTGTTTAGTTACAAAATTGGTCGCCACGAAAGGCTCTTTTATTTAAACGGGATTCTATATAGCCTATGTTTACGCTAAAAGTCCACTCCAAATGTTGGGGAAAGAATTTTTGAAATCGGTCCATCAGTTCCGAATATAACCTCCTATACAAAAGCAAACATTACATTACTTACGATTACCGGATTCAATACTAATATCAGTCAGTTTAGATTATTTTTACATATCATCCCCTGGCCACCAGCATCCATTGTGATGTCTAGTCGTTGATATTTATCTTAGTGACCCAAGAAACTGTTAAGTTGACACTTATATCGGTGGTTTTAGATTATTTCTACATAACATCGCCTTTCCACTCACACCATAGAGACGCTACTAGTACCTTACCGTCACAAGTAGTGCAAAGACAAAGAGGGTAATCTGATCGCCGATCTCAAAGGCATCTCAGAGCGACGGAAAGAGCACTTTCATGAGTTGTTAAATGGCCAGCTAACTAAGGAATTGGAGGCTCCACCAATGACCGAAGACCATACTATGCTGCCACCACCAAGCATAGACGAAGTTAGCAGAGCGATAAATCGGCTCAGAAATAGATGGGATCCCAGCGGAACAGATTAAAATAGGAGGCCCCACAATACACCAAGTAATTCATGAAATAATAGTGCAAGTATGAGCGAAGAAGCTAAGAAGAAGACTGGCGAAGATGCATCCTGTCCCCCACACATAAGAAAGGAGATATTACAACATGCAGCAATTATCGTGGTATAACGTTGTTGAGTAACGCATATAAGATTTTCTCCTCTATCCTTTAAGACAGGATAGCCCCATACGTCAATAAGTCATTATTGGTCCATACCAGTGTGGCTTTATCACAGGCAAATCAACAACTGATCAGATTTACACCCTTAGGCAGGTGATGGAAAAATTTCTAGAGTTTCAAAACTCACTACACCATCTTTTTATAGACTTTAAAGCCGCCTATGACAGCATTGCCAGAGTAGAACTTTATAAAGCCATGAGAGAATTCGGCATCCCAAATAAACTAACACGACTTTGTAGGTTGACCATGACCAATGTTATAAGGCAAGTAAAAATATCCGGATCACTATCAAGCCCATTCAACATCTATAACTGACTCCGACAAGGGGATGTACTCGCCTGTGTCCTCTTCAACCTGGCGTTGGAGAAAGTGATCCGAGACTCTGACGTAACGGCGAGAGGAACAATCCTCTATAAGTCCATTCAGATACTGTCTTACGCAGACAATATTCACATCATTGGTAGAAGCCGAACAGCTCTACAGGAAGCTTTCATACAGATCGGCACGAAATTTGGGGCTGCATATAAATGAGGGCAAAACAAGGAACATGGTGGCCACGTCTGCGAGTAGAAGATCCAACATTGGTCCCTCAATTCAAATAGTGGAGCGCGAATTAGAATTGCAGTCCTTTAACTATCTCGGGTCAACTGTAGCAGCCGATAACAGCATGGAACCAGAAATACGCGCACGGTTGCTTAAAGCCAACAAAGCCAACTATAGCCTGTCAAGACTCAACAAATCCAGGAATTGAACCATAAAATCCAAGCTGCCTGTATTTAAGACAATGGTCATACCAGTACTTACATAGGTATCGGAGACTTAGGTGCTTAGAAAAAATCATTCTCACCTCTTAGCCGCATTCGAGAGAAAAGTCTTGCGGAGATTTGATGGCCTCGAGAAAGGACGATACCGGAGACTCTATAATGATAAGATCTACGAGCGTTACCGCGATGTCGACATCGTGAAGAGATTAAGCTCAGTAAGCTCTGGTGGGCAGGACACTTAGGTCGCATGAGCGAAAAGGATCCTGCTCAGAAAGTCCTGTACGGTAGGATTTATGGAACACGACAGCGAGGCCGGCCAAGCCTACGCTGGAAAGATGGCGTAGACCAGGACGCCAAGAGTTTAGCGATGCTCGATTTAGCGACATCGGCTCGATTTTTTGCTGGAAACGACGACCAAACACCGGTTTTAGAGCCAAATATAATGATGATGATGATTAACTAAAACGAAAAGGGGTGATCTTACTGAAAAACTCATTACAATCGAGGGAGCTGATGTGTTACTGACGACACCCTGACGACACCTTCTTAACCTAATATGTGTATATCATTCCTTATTCGCTTTGTAAAGAATAACGACAGTATTTACACAATAAAAGAGGTTTCATTCCATTCAATTGTCTTTGTCAGCAAAATACCAACTGAAATATCACAAGACATTCACACCAGCTGCATCAGCATGAAAAAACTCTTCTCCAAAACCGTAAATTCCCAAACGATTGAATTTTTTTCTTCTGATTTTTGTCTGTCAGAGTTTATGAATTTTATTTTCGAGATGCGCAAGGGTGAAACAAGCAAGCAACATACGCAATTGCCGACATATGCCTTGGAGTCTGTTCGCATAATCAATTTTAAAGCACAAGAGACGTTTGAGTATCCTTACTAGAGAGAGAGAGTATCATACGTAGCTTCTTCATATGTAGAGAAAGTATTCGCATTCGTCCAACTAAAGTTGAGGAGCATCGGACGAAATCACTTTGAGAAACCTTCACGTGGACGAGCGAGGAGTATTCGCAGTGATCTCCCAAAGGATTCGTTAGGATGTGCATACATCAGAATTTTCTGGATTCTTGGAAATTTCCTTAGCGTAAAAGAATTTATTATTTCCAAATAAATCATAAGTCGTTGCGTCGTCATCCTTTGATATCCTCTTCGAAATTCGATATAATTGAAAGCGATAAGGATAAGGATATGCGTATGCGTCACTGAAACATAAATGGACGAAGCTTAACGCAACGTAAGTTGAAGTCAAAATAAATCCGATTAGCATTTTTTTTTTGCATTTCTGATGAAGATATTGTTCGAGATTTTTAATTCTTATATACGAGTTGCCTCGAGTCCTTGTGGTGCTGTTCGTGTAGACACTTTGCTGCCAGAATCAATAGAGAGTAAGATTGAGTGTGAGATTGTAATTGAATTTTACTGATAGAAAACAGTGTCTGTGTGTGTGTGAACATGTGTACTCGTGAATGGAACACATACATATATTTATTAAATGGTGGATATAGATTTTGTTATAACTTAATTTAGTTTTTGTTTAATTATTGATGTTGTGCTTTAAAATTGATGGTAGCTTGTGTATAGCACAAATTTTATCCAAAAATTGCATTTCATTGTTTTTTAAATTGTTTTTTTAAATTCTCTGCAATAACTTCGGGTACCCGGTTGTCAGTCTGTCTAACTTTCTGTTGGTAGCTGGTGAAATTTGTGATAAATTTTTAACTCAATTCAAAAAACCCGATTTAATTCAAAATTTGGGAGCCCCAGAGCTGAGGTGCTCTTATATCATTTGTTTCAAAACTGCACCGATTTTATTTCAACTTTGCACACAAAAAATTTATATGGTCACACCTCGAACCTCAGTGCACGATCACTCCAAAACTGTTAAAAAAAGTTTAAAATTTGAAGAAAATCGGGTTAATTTGAAAAAATTTATATGGTCACCCCTCAAGCCCAAGGGCTCAGAGTTTTAATGAAATGGGTTAAAATTTGATCGCAAGATTCCACGACAAACAAACAAACAAACAAACGCACGGGCAGGCGAAGTTAATATAGAGAATTTTAAAAAAATGTATTTTACTTCAAATTTGACAGATATAGCGATACTATCTGAACAAATGTTGTTCCTAGAACATGTAAAGTATATGTTCTATGATAGGTATTGTTATTATGAACAGTTATTAAAGATATTAACCAAATTTTAATTACCTTCCATTCATCCCAGAGAAATTCCCTTTTTCTAAAATTACCACACTTGAAAAGTTCGTTATTCGTTATATAGAGGGTGGGCAATTTAAAAGTGTGTTCTTTAAAATACTATAAAATAAGTAAACATCAATATTTCTTTTCATTATTACTTTTATTATAAAGACTGGAGTCATTAGTTTAAGAATAAAAAACAATTTCCTTCATATGTCATCTTCTGCTGGCCTTACAATAAACCATCCTGTAAGTCCAGTTTTCAAGCACTTTTTCTATTATTGCGGCGCCTATTTCACGAGTAACAGTCGCAATGTTATGTTTTAAAGCTGACATTGTCTCTGTATTATCCGCATAACATCTATCCTTAACGGCGTCAAATCGCAGCTCCGCGCAGCTCAATTGACATTTCCAAAATGGCTAATTATTCGGCTGCCAAATTTGGCGCGCAAGACATCGATTGTCAGTCGGCTTTTACGATATATGGCGCCATCTTTTTGAAACCAAAGGTAGTCCACATTGCGTCGATTTGAGGCCATAAAAAGTTGGCCAGCTGGCTCATTAACGGTCGTCACTGGCGGTAACGGTGTTTCCCAACAAATTTTGAATGGTAGAAGCCGAGATATACGGCACGACAAACAAACTTACAAACGTACATTTGGTACACACGTTCGCCGAACAGTTTTCATTTCCCCTTTGAGCTCGCAATTATTATATATTTTTTTTATTATTAATTTTTTTCACTTCCCTGTTTTGGCCGGGATTTACGCCTTTTATTTTTAAAATAATCTCTACTGCCCTTTTCTGGCCGGGTTGTATGCCTTTGAAATTATATTTTAGTTGGTTTTTTTTGGGGGTTATTCCATCGCTGCCACCAATTTGATGCGTCGTAGTTCCGTGCTATCCGCTTTTCAGAGGCGGAGAAGCGAACTTAGACGGCCATTTTTTCCCGTCTAAGTTCTCTTCTCCCTTTTATTTTTTTTTTATAAATATTTATCTTTATATAATTGTTTATCTCTCTAACAAGCCCGCTGTCTTTAGCTTTGCTGCGACTTGTCTAGACTCTCGGATTATACTTCAAGTTCTTCGTCTTCTTCCTACTATGCAGCTTCTTTTATACCCAAAATTCTGGGTTAAAACTAAGTACGATTGGTATGAATGACCAATGGGATCGATTTAGTACTTATTCGTGCAATTATCGACTTAATCCCCAAAAAACATATCTCCTCTTACACAACACTATATGCAACGCAGCTGCATACAACATAGTAACTTTTTGTGGTTGCATTTGTGGCCTATATATTTAGTTCTAAAAACGTCTCTTCTGTTGCTCAACTGGAAGCCAAACGAAATTGCATTCTAATGTCGTGTCTTCGTCGTGTCTTAAATGAAAATTTATCTACATGACACTACAAGAATTATATAAGTGTTCTATATATAAATAAAAGCAATATTGTTCAAGGACGTTAATCTCCCTTGTGGCTAATAAACATTGTTATGTTTCGTTTGTTGCGACTTTAATCTATCAGTTCATATTAGTCTACTCCTAAGTAAGGTTTTTAAAAAAAGCTTTGTATTTAGTTTGTTATATGAATTAATTAAGTCACAGCGAAGACTCCTGGAATTCATTAGATGTTTATAATCTCAGGTAATCCATTGGGCTAAATACCAAAAATAACACATCATTATGTATTTGGGTCGTTTTACTGCTTGAATGCTTGAATGCGTTAATACTATCTGATAGTCACGTAGCCCATCACACACAAACACACACTATTATCTGAACATCATTATAGTGAGTAAATTGTGCAGAATAACTGGAATAACTTTTGCACACCTTCCATATTCGTATCATAATCGATTATGTATAGGAATTTGACCTTTCTCGTGTTAATATCCTATATGAATATGCATCTTGTATGCTAGGTAACAAAGGAGAAGAACCGTTGTCGTTAAAGAAGCAACTCAGCTATTATTATGGCACTATCGAGATACTCGATTATAGTTTTATTTGTGACAAACGCATGAGCAGGGAAAAGCGATAGAGCGATAAAATAGATTCGATTATGAATTTTCCACATTGATGAACAAAAGAAGATAGAGAGGACACAACTACATATATAGACTGGGGAATAAAGTTGAAAGGAAGTTGAGGGTTAAGTTTTACCTTTAATTAACAATTAAATTGCTCACTAAATTGATACTTTTAGAGTGTGTAGGTTAATTATTGCTTTTTGCGAAGAGTTTTGTACGAATATTTTCAGTCAGGAAGCTCATCATTATATTTATACTCGATTTAAGAGGCTTTTGGTACAGTTATTGGGTGAAAAAGGATCTATTAGTCTTTAAACGTAAATATAGTGGAAATCGAGTATAATATGTTTTGACCAAGGTGGCTCACATCATAATAAGTATGTATATGATGGTTTAAGTTCTAGCGAGTTCGTTCTTCATGACCTATATACAGCATTGAGACGCCTTCACTATAGAAGTAGTTATTGATATTGATTGAGGCTTGGATAATGCTGACTCAATGTGCAAGTTTTCTAAAAGGAATAGATTAAAGAACCAACATGTAAAACATGCTTTCCAGCCGATAAAGTTACAGTCAAAATGGCTAAGAGATAAGGGATGACACGAGCAGAAAGTTTATGGAGCTTTGTTTTGGATTTATAGATAGAAGAAGTCGGTCAGTTAGTGATATATGTCTTCTCACATTCACCTGGTGATGATGATGGATTAAAAGATGATGTGGAAGATGCACTTGTAGCCGAGAATATTGAGAATTCAGTGTAAAGGAGCAAGGAGGCCGAGTCTGAAAATGGTGCACAGGAGATTCTACTTAACGATGATCAAACCGATTCTCACCTATGCATTAATTGTTTGGAGGCCAAGGACTTGTCTTAAAATGGCTAAAAGCGCACTAACAGACTGCAAAGGAACGCCTACTTAAAAAGAACAGAAATGATACGCTCTATCTCAGCAGATACTTCTTCTGAAGCTGACACTTCTGAATCTGCCAATTATTCAGATGGAAGTGGTGAAAAGTACATGTTGACTTCGAAAGAATGAGGTCTTCGATGTTTCTGAACAATTGGCTATGCTCCTGATGCAGGTATAAAATTCGATAACATAGCAGGCCTACGTTTTGGTGTCCCATTAATTCAAAGCAAACCTTTTTCCGAGCAGGAATCCTCTTCGCACATGCCAGCTGTTTATCCTGCCCTATTCTTATTACAATGTCTATTTGTTATTTTGGGCTTACTGGGCTGTCTCAAAAAGGCTAGAAAGAAGAAACTTCTCAATATCTTGTGACAGCCAAGCTGTTTTACATTCGACGTGTCAGCTCGAAGATTGTTCCAGAATTTCATATAAGACTTAACACTGGAATTCTCGCACTCTAATCTGTATTTCGTGTGATACATGAATAGAAGGAAATTTATCCTCTACATGCTACATATATGCTACATTTGTAACAAGCCGTTCGTATGGTATGCCATTCCCACTGGTCCGGACCCAATATTAGGCTTTTGAGTCAAGCAAAGTTTATCTGGGTGTATTTGAAAATTTATGGAGACCAAACGAAAGCAATGCTAGAAATCCCGACACACTTTTCTAGCATTGTCAAGGTCTTTGTGGATAGGCCGAAGAAAAACACCGACAAGTTCCGTTGAGAAATCTCTGTCGGTAGGAGCTGTCGGAGCATGGTTGGTTTGTATTCAAGATGCACATCCTGCCTAAAAGAAGAAGAATCAACTATGGACTTCTTATGCAGCTTTTCCAGACTAAGGATGAACTTTTATAAGTTCATCCATCGAAGAACAGCCAACAAATCCTTTGTTCTATCGCTACTTTTACGAAGGATTTGAAATGTGATTTTCTTTTGGATTTGAATACAAGGGACCGACACGGCGGTCTAATTTAGTTTTAGTTTTATAATCTGCACACATTCAAAGGCGTTCGAAATTAAGGAGTGGAAACGGTGAGATATCTATTAACGTGTGTCTTTAATGACTGCAGATCATACAAATGGGAAAACACAGAGTAGGGCAATTCAGTCCACATAATTATTGTGCGGCTAAAGAATAAATCTCTGGTTGGTACGTTGGTAATGGAAGACCCGTGAGCTCGAGTTGAGGCACGGGTATTGCGATTGGGTTGGAGGATGGGCGGGATGCATCTGCATATTTCTTTTGAACACTGCTTGTGGAAAAAGTAATAAAACAGTGACAAGCAGAAAACATTCCTACTTTCAAGCGATTCAATTGTATTCGAGATATTTGCGTCACAAATAAATTTTGTAGCGCGGTTCTGAACTCTGTCTAGTAGATTGATAATTGAAATAAGAAGAAATACCATCGGAGACAGGATAGAGCCCTGTGGAATGCCAGCGTTTAGACATATTGAGCACAGCATAACGTAGCCGCAATTTTTCGGTCATACAATATGTTATATTTAATGATGCATTTAATCTTACTAGGTATCGCCCATTGGTCGAAATTCGACCGTCTCTCCGTACTCTAGGCGACCCTCACCCACTCCCTCGCCCTAAACCACCCATCCCCAACCACCCAACAACCTCACTCAACGCCTCCACCACTGTATTTCTGTTCTATCGAAATTTTGAACTCTTAGCAACTGTTCTAAACGCTAAAATGAACGTTAATAGATAACTTTTTGTTTCCAATTTTTTTTTTATTGATAACACTAAAGCTACAATATCAATAGCTACAAAAAAAAAGAAAAAAAAAAGAAAATCGGTTGACAAACAGAGGAGAAAATGGTTCTTAACTTAACTTAACTAAACTGATATTGTGTGCTCCAAAAACCTCTGCTAGGCTATGCTGTGCTAGGCTACGCTCAATATAATGCTGGTCTTATGCGTTTGTGATTGTTGAAAAAGAATGTATGGGATTAGAAGTATCACCAAGAGATCATCAATGAAAATAAGAAAAAGTATCGGAGAATGAACAGAGCCCTATGGAATGCCAGCATTTATGCGGTGAGTTTCCTAGTTTTTGAAAGCGTACTCGTTGGTTGAAGAGTTCATAAACCAGTCTCTCTGTTTCGTTGTCAAAACCAATATTACAAATGCTGATTGGATGTAATAAAATCTTCCCTTGGTTGATTAGAGAGGTCATGGACAACTGATATTGCCTGTCCTAGTTATGCTAACGACTTTTTACCAAATCAAAATCAAAGTTCACACAAACAAAACCATTACTTCTTGTTCTGGTGTTAAATGCATAAATCCTTTTACCAATTTCCAAGTCTTTATCCGGCAAAACCCCCAAAAAAACACCACAAGAAGATGACGGAAAAACCGCAATAAAATGTCTCATTAAACTCGAACTCCACACAACTGCCATCGTCATCAAATTGGTACGGTAGAGTCTGCTTCCATATCTGCTTGTTTGTTCCTCAATTCAGCATAACATGAAGAGCGCGAAATTACTATCGCTGCTTGACATGTCGTCGTCATAATGAAATTGTTCCATAACGATGGACGAAAAGCACGTGACAAAATATCCTTAATATTTTGTTGTTTATTATGATTGTCCATGCTGTACGGTATACCGACTGAGATTAGATAAGACATCAGCTACCACGCATGCTCTTGCATTGCAGAGAAGCTGCTGTTATACCAGTACAGAAACATTTTTATACCAACTGCGAAAAGCTTTCGTCCTTTTTTCAAATTTAATTTTACGAAATAGAACAACAGCTCAGTTACTGATATGAAATCGTTACGGTAACAGGCATACGAACGGGTGCTTCGCTAAAGATTTTGCGTCATTCTGTCTCGAAGGATTTGAGATTCTGTTCCATCAAATATTATCCTTATGAAGCTTCAACAACAGGTTTATAAATTTTGAATAAAAATTAAAAGATGATTACTTTGTTGTTAAAATAAAAAAAAAAATGAAAATGCAATTCTGATAAAAATTACGTAAATAAAATGTAGTGCTTCCCGGAAGGCTAAAAAAGCGATGTGAATAGATAAGTGTTTGAAAGTTTAGTTGAGGGTTTAATTGCAAAATTTTATAATTGGTGTAACGGACGGCCAAGAAAGGATAGATCCGCATAAAAAGAATAATAATTATAGTGTCAATGTAGGAGTTAATGAATGCTAAGCTTAGAATTAATATTAAAGTTAAGTTTTTTGCTTTAACGTTAAACTGAGTTTCAAGTGAATTATTGTCTTTTTATTTCACACTCAGTTAGGCGTAGACTATCTTATCTTTGCTTATGGTAGACCGGTAACCGCCTGATAGCCGCTTAATCGCGTTAACACTCCCAAGAAACTTGACATCCGAACATCCTCTAATGCAACCGAATTGTTTACTTTAATTATTTGCATTATCATCTAAGATAGCAATAGAGACTATTTCCGGACACAACATACAGAGTAGTAGAAGCAACTCAGACAAAAACACACACCCAAATATCAGCATTCATCATCACTCACAGGACAACGTTACCAGGTGAGTTGAGTTCAATGTTTAATCGGATTTTCAAATTAATCCTTAATGAGCCATTTGTTGTTTGATGCCTTGCCACTAATTAGAAATAGGATACGGTTTTGGGTGTTGGATAGTTGGGTGAAATTTTAATGAATCCTACGCGATACTAGTTACATCATAAGTAATCCTATAACTGCCAATCATATCCTGCGGCAATGACTTACGCAATCAAATTTACTAATAATAACTATACAACATGTGTATCATTTATTAATTCCATTAGTTGTAAGGATTATAATCAAAATTTATTCGGATTGCAAGGACGAAGTTGTAGTTTTGTTTGTTTGTCAGTCAGGGATTGTTTTACCCTTCTTGTGGTATTACCATTGCGTAAGCTTTTCCATCTATCCTTTTCTTCTTGACTTTTCCCGAGAAGTTAGAAATCAGCCTTTGTTCAGAATGTATCTAAAAACAATGTGTGTGAGGTGAACTTAAAACTTTACTCCCGGAATTCTTTTTTTTTATTTTTCTATCCCAATATTTTTAATCCCTTGTCAAAGAATTACAAACTTGCAAACCTTGAACCGAAAGCTAATTATATAAAATACTAGGTTTTCCCGGGAACTCCGCCAGCCGCAGGCATGAATCCCAGCCTTGCCATAACTACCTCGGAAGGGGTGTACCATTGCCTTAACCTAAACAAAGCGCCAACTCGATCGTATTCGTACTATGTGATTTACCGAGATTTTGTTAAGACGCTTATTCTCTGTAAGTTTCAGATCAATCGGCTGTCTAGTTTTAAAGTTTCAGTGTAATTATTACAAACCAACAGACATTAATTTTTTAAACTTCGCGTGCCCGTGGCTGGCTGGCTGGTTGGTAGAATCTTGTGATAAATTTTTAACACACTTCCTAAAGTCCTATTTAATTGCAATGTATGCACACATGTATATTTCCCGTGACAATACTTTCTGTTAAAATTTGAGTGTGATCGGGCCTCGGGGTCGGGGGGGCTCCCATACAAATTTCTTTTCCCGGCATCAGATCATTTCATACTATAATGACTGTGTTTTGGGTGCGTTGTGCGCTGTGCGCTATGAGCAGCGCTGCTTGCTTCACGATTGGGGTTGTTTTGTTGTTTGGTTGCAGTTCTTCGTATGTGTTTTTATATTTCAGCATTTATAGTGGAATTCAGTATACTTTTGGTTATTATAGAATTTACATGAGATTTTTTATGGGCTGTTTTTAATATAAGTATAGACTAGCTGATCCGACAGACGTTGTCCTGTCCCACTTTCACATTTTCTGAATAAGGAGATACGGTAATGGGTAAATCTGCAAAAATTCCGAGTTAAACAAAATTTCAGCTCTCTAGGTCGTGGGGAAGATGGTTTAAAAGGACCCCAAATTATTCGAAAATACACACAAAAATGGGTCAAGCTGTCGCTATTTGAGGTCCTTTTTAACCATCTCTCTCTGAGTCGTACTGCACTGCACGTCGCAACATACTTGATAAATATGTCAGGAGTTAATTAGTGCAAGATGGTGTTAAGGCCCTCGGTCGGGCAAGACCGTAGAGCTCCTGTAATGCCTGCTGCTGAGTTTGGTGGCGTTATACTTCTTCTTCATCGCCACCAAACCAGCGATCCATAGGTGAGCATTGGCCGTACAACAATTGTTTACAGCCAGAGAGCCATTTTGGTTGAAGACCCCATTTCCTGCCGATGGTTTTGCTACTGGCATAGAGGGCCACGCATGCTTTTTTAGCCCTGTTCTCTATGTTAGCCTTTCAGCTAAGCTTCCTATCCAAGATCACTCCGAGATATTTGGCGCTGTGGGTAAGGCTGAGACTTTTTCCATTGAGTTTTGGAAGGATAAAGGCCGGTATCTTGGATTTAGTCCACAATTTTTTTTTTGATGGCCTCAATGTGAACATTGTTGGAAGTCCCTTACTTATTCCTGGAGGGTATAAAGTCTCTCATAAAAATAAGGATGATGTGTGTGATTGCATCAGCGGCGGCATCCGCGTTACTATCGCGAAATAATAGCGACCAGTTAACGTTCCCAAAGAATTGGTTGTGGCTATCCCAATTGGCTTTCTCGTTTTTGTTATACTGGTTTTTTGGGAGTTTTTCCTCTAACTGAATGGTTTATTAACAAGAAATTAGCGGATACAACACAATGGTCTGACGAGCCTAGAGGCGATAATACATTGACGGAGTTATTATCAGGACGAGAGGTAAGGAACAAGTCAAGAGTCAATGGTTTGCGGAATGATTTGCAATGTCAGGTATTCTTGTAGGCTCATTTCAAAGCTGAGTAAGGTGAGTAAACTCAACGAATATAGCAACACAGCTTCCTTCGCGTGTTCTCTGGCCATAAGTGTGTACATTGAAATCGCCCGCAATAACTATTTCAGTTTTACGATACAAGTATTTTGTGACAATTCTTAAAATTGACTCAGACAGTACATCAAACTCGCTCTGAGTTGAAAGACTGTCTAAGTTGGGGGCTTCTATATAAAAAGAAAAAGTCAATGTTAAGCCTTTGTACCTGCACTCGCAGCCATATGAAATTAAATTCCGGATTGGAACATTGGTTGAATTATGGCAAAAGATGGAAGCACATAAATTGCGAGTCTGCGTCGTGGGAAAAATAATGGCATCAAGTTTCGAATTCCTGAGTTTCACTCAGTGCTGGACTGTGATTATTAAACACTTTGTGGTTTGACACTCAGACCGTATGGAAACTGCAATAAACTGCGTATGGTATCAAAAGGTATGATTGAGATCTTCAACTGAGTACGGTACTTTAAAACTGGACTTCAAGTAAGGCTTTGCTATCGAGTTTCCGACTAGAGGAAATTGGAAGGCTGGCAAAGTAGTGAGACAATTTGACGAGGCACTCTATACTGACGGATCAAAGATCAAGGATGGAGTCAGTTAGACAAAGTTAATTTGTCAAAGTCCGACTGCCTTCCTGAATTGCCTCTTTTCTCTTTAAGAGAAAATTCCTTATGAGAATGCACCATAGAAATCGAAAGGATCGGCTTATGGAAACTTGAAGGACAGCGCCAAGAAGAACTGGTTTCAAAAAGTCAATTTCTGGATTTAGGGTCCAGAGCACCATAATATAAATGGCAATGAGAAAGCCAACGAATTAACAAATAAGGAAGGGCGTCACTCTGTACACCGGCTCTATGGAAAGAGAAAGAGAGAAAGAGTTCTGTCAAGTTCGAATTCTTTCTTTCCCTACTACTACTTGTAAATCGCAGCTAAGGTGGCTAAGTATCAGTGTTTTCGTAGAAAATAGTTTTCAAATGGAATGTAAATTTAAATCAAACAGAAATTTGGTTTGCTTGGATTATTCGTCATGTGATGTCTCTTGTGTACTATCAATTAAATGTTACATACAAATTGGCTTGCGTAATCCGGAGAGCATAACCGAATTCCGGTTATTGAGCCACTTATCAGGAAGATCATGTATGAAAGTTAAGTTCAGTTCATTCTTAAGGAATGTGTTTTTGGTTCTCTTGGTTCTAAAAGTTCCGATCAGAAAATTTAGTTCAGTTGCTACATCGAGTGACTAAAGCTCTCGACAAGATCGCATCGAGCATATTATTCTACTAACACTGTGATTGATGAATTTTACCGACGATTTCATGCTTCTTTTTTTTTTTTATTAATATCGACAAATGGTAAGTTAACTTACCATACTGCATCCTGCCATTACCAAGTAATGCATTGCCTTACCAACGTTGGGCGGAGTAAATATATTGCCAATTTAATATCCTAAAAGGATTTTGATTAAACAAAATAGGGTTGGGTACAGCACCATATCATTCTTAACAAATTCTTGGTTGAAGAAAATCGATTCTCCCTCTTTCAATTGTCTGGGTATAAAAAAAGGATAACAGTATAACCTAAAGTGCTGTAGCACATAAAATTTCCATTAATCGCGTGCACTGTGTCTTCCCCATTGTCCTGTGAAGTTGTTTTTGTTTACACTCTTCAATAAACAAGAATATAATGCTAATTCATATCAATCAGGAATCAATATACAAAATACAAGCGGACGGATACTACTCAGAATTCAATGAGTCGTAATCAAATAAATTTGTAAAAATAAAAAATGCAACCGGTACAGAATGAGTGAGTTAGTTAGCTATCAACTGGGTTAAGCTTGTAAATGGTATGCTAACTTTGTGAAATGGATTGGTAATTAGTTTCAGGATCTGGATAATCAATAACTGCATGGCATCGCATCAAGTGTTAAAGTTTTTAAATCGTGATTTAGTTTGCAACTTTGATTTTAGATTCTCTAGCATCAGTCAGCATTGCTTCCTCCAGCGATCCAAAGGCAATAGAACACTTACCCCATTTCTGCTGATTAAACAGCAAATAAATAGCATATACATAAAGGGTTAGTGGTTATAAAAATGAAAATTACCTTTAATAGTTGCGTTAGATCATCATTTTGATTATTAGTTTGTTTACAAAGACAGAAAGTATTAAGCTTAATTAAAAAACCAGCAGTATTGGCCACTAATTATATGGCCAGACGCATTACTTGATTATCACAAATCGACTGTGAACAAACAACACCTGGATACACAGTACACATATGTGGACTTAAATTTGGTTTTTATTTTAGGTCTTTTAGGTCGTTTTTTTTTTTTTTTTCAAATAACTTGGCTTTCCTAAGAGAACGTTTCTTTTCTTTTTAAAGCGCTCTCATTGACAGTTTTATTTTCGATGTTGGATGTTTTTTTCTGTTTTTTTAAGTGAAGTGATGTCGTGAATGAACCAGCATGTCAGATAAACCACAAATACAGTACGTTTTCAATAAAATAATAAATTAAATTTCATAAAAAAGTTAGGGTAAAATATGATTTCATTGGGAAAACATAAAATATAAAAAAGTTTTTTGCAATTGTGGATATAGTTGGCTTTTTAACACCAAGTACACATATGTGTACTGCGAATGTTTACATCGGAATTCAAAGTCCACACATGTGAACTTTTGATGTTTTGGCAACAGAAAGCTGAAACTTCCAATGCAAAAACACAACACGAAGCTTGTTGTTGTTGACGCATATATCAAGTTTTGCGAGTTTTTCAGTTTCTTTTTCATGGATAAAGGTTGGGGGTTTAAATTACGCTTCGATGACAGAAGACGGCATTGGGTTTTGGAAGCGTTCAATTCTTCTCCTCCTTGTTATACTGTCAAGGTTGTAATATAACGTGCTTAACATACGTTGTTATTATAGTTCCACTTGCGATTAAGAGAGCCATGAAGAGAGTGCGAAGTGCAGTGAAAAGTTAAGAGTGCAATAGTCAGCGAAAGAATGAATTGGATTGGAAGTAGCGGATAGGAGATCATTAATGAAAATGAGAAAGAGTATCGGAGACAAAGCAGAGCCTTGTGGAATACCGGCGTTTATGCAGTGAACAATTAATAGGAAATTGATTGAACGGCCGGAAATATAGTTATTAGTCCAATCAAGTAATTTATAATAATTCCATGAGATTCAAATTCAAAAAGTGCTTGAAGCCTGAGTTTGTCTAATACCTTAGAAATATCGAATGCAACAACTTTGCTTTCAGCAAATTTATGAATAGATATGACATCAGATTCTGTAGAACGTTGTCTTCAAAAACCGTGATTCAAGGTATTACATAAGATTACGATTAGTTTTATCCATCGGAGATACACATGTGTTTAAGATTTGAATAAATCGAGCTTATTTTTAAAAAAAATATTATGGGCAACACTCGGGCCTCAGGGACCGTTCACTCCAAAAAATTTTCAAACCGTTTTGTCCATTTGGAAAAAATCGGGCTAATTTTTAAAAAATGTAAATGGGCACCCCTCGGACCTCTTTTAAAAAATTTGTATGGGGCCTCACGACCCCGGGGCCCGGGGTCTCCAAAATTTTTACAAAATGAAATACAGCTCACCGGCGAAAGAAAGCAGCCCGGGAGAAGAACCTCATCCGTGAACAAGAACAGTACAAAGTGCGAGGACCGCACCAGGTGCGGAAGTTCTACCAAAGAATCCGCGGTATGACGTAATTTACACCGCGTCGCACATTCTACAAAGACAAGGAGGTTAGTCTGATCGCCGATCTCAAAGTCATCTTAGAGCGATGGGTAAAGCACTTTAATGAATTGATAAATGGCCAGACCATACTATGCTGCCACCACCAAGAATAGACGAAGTTAGCGATAAACCTGCTCAAAAAATGATTAAAAAAGGATGCCCCGCAATACATCAAGCAATTCATGAACTAATAGTGCAAGTATAGGAGGAAGAAGCGATGCCAGAAAACTGGCAAAGAGGCATCTTGCGCCCCATATATAATAAAGGCAGCAATTATCGTGGTATAACATTGTTGAGTACCGCGTATAAGATTTTCTCCTCTATCCTTCAAGACAGGATGGCCCCATACGCTAAAGTCATCATTGGTTCATACCAGTGTGGCTTCATCCCAGGGAAGTCAATAACTGATCAGATTTACAACCTTAGGCAAGTTATAGAAAAAGGTCTAGAGTTTCAAGACTCACTACACCATCTTTTTAAAGACTTTAAAGCCGCCGTGGCTCAGTGGAAGTGCACATGGCTGCTGAGCAGGAGGTTCAGGTTCGAATCCAAGCAACACCAAAAGTATTCTTCACGGTGTCCCACCTCGCGCGAATGGGTGACAAACGTTCCGAGAGTAATACCTTGTAACAGAAAGCTTCTCAATTCGCCCTGTAGGTCCCTTCCATTTCTGTCCAAAAATTAACATGTGCAGCACAAATGGTCGCGAGAAGTTAGGCCTTGGACCGCAATGGTCTGTCGCGCCGAATATTATTATTATTTATGTGAGGAAGGACGATTCCGGATAGTCTATAATGATGAGATCTACGAGCGTTACCGCGATTTCGACATCGTGAAGAGAATTAAGCTCGGTGGGCTCCGGTGGGCAGGACACCTAGCTCGCATGAGCGAAGATGATCCTGCTCGGATAGTCCATTGCGGTAGAATTTATGGAACACGACAGCAAGGCCGGCCAAGCCTACGCTGGAAGGATGGCGTAGACTAGGACGCCCGGAGTTTAGGAATGCCAAACGGCCAAACTGGATGACATCGACTCGAAATCGGGACCGGTGGAGAGATATTTTGCAGGAGGCCAGGACCCGACACCGGTTGTGGAGCCAAATATGATGATGATGTAACATATTATTATTATTTTTGTATAAATTATATGGAACGTAAGAACTTTTCAATTAGTGTCGAAAGAGATTTGGTCTGGCATTGCAATAGTATGGTGTGGAGCAAGCTTAATCCTATCTCTGTTACACGTCTTGTTAAAAAAATTACCCTTCCATCACTTAGGTCGGCAAATTACTTTACATTAACTTCAAAAGGCTTGTGGCAGTAACTTATCAATTCATGCTGTCAAGGTAAATCCGTCTTCTGCTGTTGTTGTACTTGTACTGAATTTCTACTGCTTGTCTTATTTTTAAATTTAATAAAAGTCCTTATTAAATGCAAAAAAACCCGTTAGCTCTAAAATAACATAAAATTAACATCACGATGTGTATCGATTGTTAAAGATACTCGTAGCTTTCTCTGTTAAAATGTCAACACCTTAAGGCGAAGATTATCCCATAAGTCTACAGGAATGTGTACAGAAGTTATTTCATCCTGTAACTGAGGTTGCCGGAAGATGCACAAGTGCACACGCCAGACGAACCATCTTAAGCCCAAGGCGACTTAGGAATGTCGAAAGCAAACCAAAATCTAAACTCTCTGGGTGTTGCAATCTTAATTGTCAATTATTCTGGTAATAGTGAAAATTGTATACGCGCAGCGCTACGAGAACTTTAACCCTTGTGTAGGGTAGTGTTGTTTCGCTGTAGTGTACAGGGAGTCTGTGAATATTCTGTAAGGATTCTTCTGGAGGTTATATGTATATTCTATATTCATAGGTACTTTAGAATACTACTTGACTAGACGAGTACCTACAGGAGGATACTTAGAAAATCGTAGCAACTGAAGAAAGTCACGTGGAAATGTCACTTCTTAGCTTATAAAGTTCGTTTTGTATGTTGACCAACACAAACTTTAAAGGACGCAATTTTCAAGTATTTTAAAAGGACTGAAGTCAGTTGATGCATGCATGATGTGACGTTTCTGTGGGGTCGGGTCCGACGCTGCATTTAGAGAACAAAAAAAATTTAACAGGTGCCTTGATGCTTTTGAGTATCAAATAATTCAGTAATTTTGTTCCAACAAAATCTCTAAGGCATTTCTCAGAAAATAGTTATATATACATGAGTAATTAGCTCCAATAAAATGCTCAAAAAAGGTGTAAGTTCTTCTTTTTTTTGATACAGAAAATAAATAATAAAAACTTTTAAAAGTTTCAAATGATTTCCGCCTTGAAACAGAAATTTCACCTCAAAGTAGTCAATTTGAAGCACTTCAGCCTCTAGAGCAGTTTTAAGTGCTTCTCTATGTTACTCTCGCACACTTTCACATTTTCACACATCTCCACTTAATCCTTTCGATGTATAATCAAAAAGAACTCTATTAAATGCATTTTCAATGACGAGGAAAATGTTCTTAGGAAATCTGAAAACCCACACTCGCCCTGAAGAGGTTTTATTTTTTATTTTTGTGCTCCACCAAGTTGAATACGTAGAAAAGTGTTTTTAAAATTATTCTTGGCTACCAGCACTTTTTCTCCAGCTCTCTCCTTTATCGTAATCTGTAGGTTTTTTTTTGTAATTTTATTTCTCTCCGTTCGTTTTTTTTCTTAAACCTTAGTGTTGATATTTCCTAGAAAAGAAATTAAAACGAAGGGTGAACGACATGTTAAGCCACTTTGAAGTGGAAAACAGAAGAACTGTGTGTTGGATGAAACTTTTTCCTCGAGCCAGAGAAGGCGGCCACAACCATGAAAGACGTCTGCTTGAGGACATGTGCAAGATGGCAAAGTAAACATGAGTTGTCTTAATGACGCAAATGATGGTGCCTCAAGATGAACTCTATATATTGACTATTTACTCAATTAGAGCTATATAGTAGTGTGTTCCCTACAGTGGAGCAAAAAACGTATCAAAAATAAGTGTGGCGTTGCAATAAGATGGGATTTTCTTAACTTAATAGGCAAGAGTATAACATTTGTATCTCTTCCATTTTAAAAGAAACAGCCCAGAGATTTGTTATCCAAATGAACACCCCGATGTGGAATATTAGAAATAATGGTCATCATATTTGGGTGTAAAATCGGGGTCCGGTCTTAGCCTACCCTCCAGCAATTCCGATTTAAAGTGAATGTCATACAGTTTCTCTTCCCTAAACCCTGGGCATTCAGGTCTAGGCAATTCTTCCATCGTAGGCTTGACTTGACCCGCTGTTGTGTCCAATAAATCCTACCGCAAAGGACTTTACAATACATTATAATATTTGGCGCAAAATATCATTGTTATTCGGCTTGCTACAAGCTAGAACTAAAAAGAGCATTGGAGACAAAGAACTAAACTAAAAACTTGATACTAAGCCTTATAAGTGGAGTGGTGAAGAAGATCAAGTTTAAGGCATGGAGTGCTGCGGTTAACATTTTTTTTTTATCGTCACACGCTTAAGGGGTTAAAACCCTTATGATGTTGGGCACAGCGTGGGCACTAAGGTGTTAAGGAATGAAAGAAAAGATATCGATATGCATGCATTTTGAATGCCTATGGATCATATTGATGCGGAAATACATAGCTTGGTTAAGCCTTCCAGATTCGTGTTGTGCGACTTAAGAAAGAGTCTCTAAACTTAACAGTACGTCCGAAGATGGGCTTGAGGTTAAACTGATGAACATTAGAGCGCCACGAGTATTGCGGTTGAATTCAAGGAGAGTTGGCATGCAACTGGCTATTTCTGTTGAGCACCGCTGGTGGTGTTTGAGCGAACCTATTGATGTCGCTATGTTTGCGTCACCGATAAGTTTTATCGAACGGTTCTGTATTCTGTCAAGCAGATGCAAGCTAGTGTTAGGTGCACCTGACCAAACATGACAGTTATACTCAAGGTTGGGGCGAATAAATGTAGATGGGAGCCAGATCAGAGGGAGTGAAATATATCTTGCATCGGTTGAGGATGTGTTTTTGTAACTTCGGACTTCCTTTTATAGTTGACTAATTGAAAAAAAGATTTAGGGTCATTTATGAGATTGCCTTGCGCATTATTAAGATAGCGCTGGTAGGGAGAGTTATAAAGCTGGGTAAAAGTAACTACCAATATAGTTAAGATAGGAAAAGAATAAGTGCGAAGGTAAGCTGGTTCTCATGTTTCGTAAGGAACGAAGTCTTCGATTATACCAAGGAGGGGATGTAAATGAAGTTTTATGGCGCGACAAGGGGGCATAAATAGTTCCTTGTCAAACATGGAGATGGAATCATTTAAAGATAGATTGTCAAACCAAAAGGAAGATCTGTTAAGATGGGCATTAATTTGGCAGGTTGGGGATTGTAGTGAAGAGTTGTGAAAAAAGGAAAATGGTGGGGGGGGGGGGGTGTGGATTAAAATTATCAATAGTCGATACGGATAGGGGAAAAAGCGAGACATAAGAGTAAATGGGATCAATTGTAAGGGTAAGGTCTAGTTGCCTACCCGTGTTGTTAGGGACGCCACTAACTTGGCATAAACTTGAGTCTCTAAGCCGATATACGAAGTGGCATTCCTTACTTTACTTGGAATATAAAGTGAAGGAATAGGATTGATCGTCTGACGAAGTCCAGTACAGTTGAGGCAAATTAAAGTCGCCGAAAATAAGGATGTCCTCATGGGAGTCAGAAGAGTCGATTATTTGGTTAATGGCATCAATAGCAAGTTGGTAGGATTCGATTGGTTAAGCCTGTTGAATGTAACAACACATATCGTAGAGGGACCCACGGAGGAGTGTTATTTTTATTAAAATGAAATCGACTTTTGAAGACGTAGAATTAGCAATGAGAGACGATTCGTGAATAGCCAGCAGGAGGACAAGACAGTTCCTGAACTTCCATAAATGGCTTAGATCCCGAAATTCCAGTTCCTAATGACCGTATCCTAGAATTTCCATATGAGCAAGTCTTATAATCGCATCTTAGTCCTGCATACCGAATTTCATAGAAATCGCTTGAAAAATGACTTAGTTACATGAATTCAAAAATGTAACGTAAAATCGCAACACAAAAGCATAACGCAAATCGTAACACACATATAACAATTATTTTTGAGACCTTACTAAATTTTCTCCTCACCGCCGATAAAGTGGTTCCACTTACTAGAATACAAGTAAGACTATATGACCTTATATGATAGTTTTTAAAATTGTCTTATATCCAACCTGTAGAGTTCAAGTATAAGATCAATTCAAGGATCCTGTACTCCGAAAGCTCTTCCATGGCATAACAGAATCGTTTGCTTAGAATGTGGAGACGTAGGGGTTATCGTGATCACAAAGGCGGTCCCCCGGGGCGAGGCTTGGCCATTGCACTTCGGCTGAGTTGACCTCCGCGATTGTTCCTAATGTTAATAACTCGTGCATGATATTTTTGGTAGGACCCAGCTGGACAGCTGCAAAGTAAGTTAATGAAAAATTCTTTCTCATTAACCTCATTACAGCTTCGGCAAGTGTTATGTGAATTTTCCAGTATCCATACGTGGCTGGTAACTCATTACTAAGAGTCATACTGCAACTCTAGGAATATATCGCCGTGATTTCTAACGTACCTTTACCGTTCCTTTTAGCCCAACTCTGGAAATATTTTTCCGTTATAGCTTTCAGTGTTCCGTACCTGATGCCACAACTTAGGTTAGGTAAGGTTGGGTTGGGTTAGCTGTCGGCAGGAAGCAGACCCACTTAGACCAATAGTCCAATGGTCCATTGTGATGCAACATGTATCGAGAGGATTTCTCGCCCTATTCATTGAACCAGTTGGAGCTTAGAATGATGCGTAGAAGGCTTTTGATGTCAGTGCTTGATAAACCGTTAAGTTGGAGCTTCGAATGAAGCGTAGAAGACTTTTGATGTCAGTGCTTGACAAACCGTTAAAGTCGTTGTAAAAAAAGGCTTCCAAATGGAGCTTACACCTTAGAGAAAGAGCTGTGCATATGCGGAGATGGTGAAGAATGGTCTCTTCCTCTTCCTCGTCCGTGTGGTATCACTATGGACTATTGCTGGTCTAAGTGTGTCGGTTTTTCACCGAGAAGCTAGCTTACCATAATCTAACCTTTCATTAAAGAGGAAACCTTACGTTATCGTTCGGACAAATTTTGTTGGTTAATTACAAAGGATTATATAAAAACTCATAGCACCTGTGTTCATAAAAATTTAATCAATTAGAAAGTAAAGTAGAAATACATGGATACTAGAAAAATAATGCTAACTAACGAATTTGTCATCAATTAAGTCCTCCAAGAGTAAAGTAGACATCCTTGATGATTGGACATAACACTGAAGCAAGTCCATGTTCTCGTTATAGTGTATACTATATACTAGAATACTATAAATAGAATGCAATACCTTATTTTTTACAGTTTTTTCGCAATGACATCGTCCTTGATGACGGCGATGTCGATGGCAGGTGTCGGTTGTTGAATGATTGGCAGATGCAGAGATGAAATGCAAAAAAATATACATTTGCGGAAAAAGCAATTTTCGTCGGGTTTTTCAGTTTCTATCTTTTGGTGCTGTTTGTCGTTGTTTTTTGTTTTTTTTTTTTTGAGTTTTTCAGTAGTTGTCAAACGAATCATCACAGTTTGTTAGACTATTACATGACCCGCAAAAACTCGCAGATTGAAGAGGATAAGCTTTGGTTATTGAAATCGTATTTTTTTTTTCGCTTCACTTCCTGTTCGTTATCAAAAATTATGGTTTTCAGTTATCTCACTCTGCTACTGGGCATAAGATATAGATGTTTAACAGTAAGCTAATTAATTCAGCTACAGTTTGACATTTGTCGTCAGGCACTTTGCATTGCAATAACGAACATTTTTAAATTTCAAACTTTCGTTCCGTCAGAAACCCGACAACTTTTAAATTCTGTTAAATAAGTTCGCTTGGAAAGTGCACACTTCTATGCAAAAAACGGAATATGAGCATCACATGAAAAAGTTGTAAAAGTTGTTTTCTCTGCATTTATTACTTCCATTAGTATTTAGGTCAAGATGCCATACTACATACTAGTGCTCACAAGGATGACAGACAAATTTTTGAGTTCTTATTGCTTTGTAAAGTACTCAACAACTAATGACGTACACTTTGACACTTAGAAAACTCTAATGCATTGACAGCCGTAGCTTACTCGAGGACACTAATGACAATGGACAATGAGTCTTGTCGCTAAGAGTATAAGTTTTGATACCTGGCTATAACTTGATGGAGCCACTCTCAACTTGAGAGACCACGCCAACTCGAACCTGATGACGTTACGATCGTATCCAGGTGCGAACGTTCGTCGACTCGAACCACTATCTTGTTGGTATGTAAAAGCCGAACACATAATGTAACCAGATAAACGCGCATAGTTGCGACCGTCTTTAGTTTGTCAACACCCTTTCAATCCAGGAATTAAACCATGAAATCCACGTTCTTATCAAAAAGCACTTGGATCTCTTATATGTGCTCGAGAAGAAACTGTTACGGGGAGTTTTTTTTTCCCATAAGTAAGGAAGAACGATTCCCTAGACTCGATAATGATGAGATGTTAGTGTTACCGCGATGTCAACATTTGTGAAGAGAATAAAGCTCTGTAGGAACCCAAAGGACAGAATACTTAGCTGGCGCACCTCGAGTAATAATTTTAATGAAAAGAATAAAGCTTTGTAAGAGAGGTGGGACACCGTGAAAAATACTTTTGGTGTTGCTGGGACTCGAACCTAAACCTCCTGCTCAGCAGCCATGTGCTCTTCCACTGAGCCACGGCGCCCATTCTAAAATTTCGGGAACTAAGCCATTTATCAAGCGATTTCTATGAAATTCGTAATGCATGGCTAATATGGGACTATAAGATTTATTCCTATGGAAATTCTGGGTCTTTAGGGACTGGAATTAAGCCACTTCTAAGGTGATTTGTATGAAATTTGGTATGGCTATTTGGGTGTCTTTTTGGGGTCTTTTGAGGATCTTTTGAAGGCCTTTTAGGGGGTCTTTTGTGTGAGTTTTTGGAAGAGTATTTTGTTGGTCTTTTGGAGTCCTTTTTGGGTCTCTTGGGGGTCTTTTTGTCACGCAATATCAAAGAAGTATCAATCCTACACCACGCGTAAAGGTTACACGCATTGTTTTTTTTTTAATAAAAATTTATTTGAAATAAAAAAAATGTCTCCATTGTGTCAAAGTGGTGCACTTATATGTTAATTGAGGTTACCGCTGTTCCGTGAGGGTTACAACTTTACTTACTAATCTACTTTAGAGACATATCAGGAAAATACAAAAAAATATCGCAACACCAAAATTTCAGACACACACGCTAAGTGATTGGCACCCTTATATTACTAGGCACAGTGAAGGCGTTAACGGGGTTACGGAGAGGAAAAGAGGAGATGCATGTGCATGATGTCGTGAAAGCATGCGGGTTATAGATGACATATAGAGGTCTTAATAATTTTATAGTCACTTTCTATCTAATATATTATCGATACTAATATTAGCATTTTGAAAGTAATTCTCTCTGTCTGTTACCTTTTCACGGCTAAGTGGATAAACCGATTTGGCTCATTTAAATGTTCGTAACAGTCCAGGGATGATTATAGGAATCTGGAAAATTCGGGAAAAACTTGGAAAATTCGGAAAAACAGAAAAAATGCCGTTTTCCATGGGACTTATGTATGAACTCGCGACCATAGGTTATAGGCTACAATTTTGGATCAGTGGCGGATAAGTCGGGTCGGAGCTCATTGGTATGTGATGGTTTCAGTGGAGGAGCGGTCAGTTTGGTTGGGTCAGTATGGTGTGAGGGGCAGCCAGACAACGCCTGTTATTTAAGCATTTCGTGGGTCTAAACGGTGTCTTGGGAGTGGTGGTCAGCGGGTCCCGGGTACAACTAGTAATTCTATATATTTCTCATTAAATAAATTTTTAATTTAAAACGTTTGGAACCACCATAAAAAAATATACTTGTAAGATTTAAAATGAAAAACGTGGGACGCATGCAAATGATAATTGATGCACGAATAGTTGTAGGCGCCCCACGTTTTTCATTTTAAATCTTACAAGTATATTTTCATGCTGGTTCTTTATCGTCTTGCATCAACAATCAAATACCTAATATATCTTTCTTTTACTGAAACTTACTAGACACAAACACTGCCGGAAACATTTACCCCTTCTTGGGCAACAATAACTGGTAATAAAAGTTAAGGACCCTTAAAACGATCAATTTTTATTCTTTACGATTATGGAGAGTTCATGCGGAACTTGCGAGCATTTATAACGCCCTAAACCGGTGTAAAGTTACAAAAACTTTCTAAATCCAATTTGGACTTTGAACAAATTCATTTTAAAGCATCGACCTACCGACCATCCCCAAAAGGAAAAATCCTCTATGTGGTGTAAACGACAAGTGACAACTTTATAAACTTTCTAATTTCTAATTAATTATGTGTTGGTGTAGTTTGTTGGTTGCTCTTTTGCCTGCCAATCACTCTTAGCTTACTTTTAAGTTAAAAACCAAGTTGATAGAGCCACAAAAGCCAACTACAAACATAATGTTTTGATCGAAGAAAGTTTCTTGAATCGAAAGTGAAAAAGAAACAGAAACGAAGAAGGATAATTAGGAGACAACTCGAGACGAGAGGACAGGATACAGATTGCTCGCAATTCCCGTCAAAAAAACTGCAATCTCAATCTTTGTCCTTTGGCAAGACAGATTTTTAATCAAAGTTCTTAAATGGGTGAGAACGAATTCTGTGTGTTTTGTAAGGCTTCTGAGCCAACTTCTTGAACTACTCACCGACCATAGGACAAATATTTCCTGCTTCTCATAAAGTATTTAAATGTCATCAGCATATAAATGTTAATGTTTTCCAAAATAATGTAATTGAATATATTATATAGGTACATTTATATGTCTATGGATACACACTCAAATATACAAAAATATGCAGCTTTAAAATATTTCCTGCTTACAGTTTACTTTGTTGTTGCGAATAACTCTTGTGTTGTAAAGCTATTTGGCTGGAGTGGTTACAAAGGAAAATATTATTTTATTAGTTAAGAGCTATAATTTCATTATTATCATCGTCTACATACAACCAGGGTCCGGTCTTGTTCTTTGTTCTTTCCACCGGTGCAGATTTTGAGACGATGTCATCTAGTTTTGCATCCCTAAACTCTGGGCGTCCTGGTCCACGCCATCCTTCCAGCGTAGGCTTGGCCGGCCTGACTGTCGCGTTTCGTAAATCCTACCGCAAAGGAATTTTCGAGCAGGATCCTCATCGCTCATTCGAGCTAGGTGTCCTGCTCACCGGAGCCTACCGAGTTAAATTCTTTTCACCAAGTCGACATCGCGGTAACGCTTGTAGATCACATCATAATAGAGTCTTCAGAATCGTCCTTCCTCACATACGGGGCCAACAATTCTCCGTAAGACTTTTCTTTCGAATGCGGCTAAGAAGTCAGAATGCTTTTTGCTAAGCATCGAAGTCTCAGATCCATATGTAAGAACTGGTATTGTCTTATACACCGGTTGGATGTTATGGTCAAGTTGCTGGATATCTTACTACAGTCTGTCAAGACTCTTTAACTTGACAGACTATAGTAGGCTTTGTTGGCTTTGAGCAATCGTGCGCGTATTTCTAGTTCGATGCTGTTATCGGCTTCTACAATTGACCCGAGATTGTTAAAGGATTACACTACTTCGCGGTCCACTCTTTTAATTGCTGGACTAATAATGGATCTTCTACTCGCAGACGCGGCCACCATGTACTTTGTTTTGCTCTCATTTATGTGCAGCCCCAGATTTCGTGCCGCCTGCTCGATCTGTATGAAAGCTTCCTGTACAGCTGTTCGGTTTCTACCAACGATGTCAATATTGCCTGCGTAAGCCAGTATCTGAATGGACTTATAGAGAATTCTACCTCTCACCGTTACGTCAGAGTATCGGATCACTTTCTCCAACGTCAGGTTGAAGGGGACGCAGGCCTGGGTATTTTTACTTGGCTACATAGTCTTGTCAGTTTATTTGGGATGCCGAATTCTCTCATGGCTTTATAAAGTTCTACTCTGGCTATGCTATCATAGGTGAGTTTTGAAACTCTAGCCATTTTTCCATCACCTTCCTGAAGGTGTAAATCAGATCAGTTGTTGATTTGCCTGGGATGAAGCCACACTGGTGTGGACCAATGATGACCTTAGCGTATCCTGTCTTGAAGGATAGAGGAAAAAATCTTATACGCGGTACCCAACAATTTTATACCCCGATAATTGCTGCATGTTGTGATATCTCCTTTCTTATGTATGGGGCACAGGATAACTCTTCTGTACTATTCTAGTACTATTCTAGTTAATGGACGAGATTTTTCTCCCAGACTGCTTTCTTTCTCCGGTGAACTGTTTTTTCATATCTTCTGAGCTTTTTATATTCATCTTCGCGTGCCCGCGTTCTATGAGATTGTTGCATTGATCGCTACCCAACATTCTTACGTTCAGTCGCTAGCTTAGATTCGTCATCTATCAACACGTGGTCTATCTGGTTGCGAGTGGCTCCATCAGGAGATACCCAGGTGGCTTTGTGGATATTTTTACACGCAAACATTGTACTCGCAACGATCAAATTATTGCTTGCTGCCATCTCTATGACTCGTTGTCTATTGTCATTGGTGTTCTCGTGTAAGCTATTAGTACCAATGTACTGCCTGAATACTGGATCCCTACCTATTTTAGCATTCATTTCCCCCCAGAATGATTTTTACATCATACCGAGGGCAGGCATGAAGATCCCGTTCGACTGATTCAAAGAATTTTTTTTTCATCATCTGGGGAATCCTCTGTAGGTGCATGAACGTTTATGAGTCTTATGTTTGTAAATTTGCCCCGCACGCGAAGGGTGCATAGCCGTTCATTTATTGCTTTAAAGCCGATAACGGTGGCTTTCATTCTTTTGCTGACTAAAAACCCCACCCCGAGCACATGATGTCTTGAATGACAGCTGTCATATTCTGATTTTTGTAATGGCCTCAATAGTTATAATTTAGTTTTCTTTATTTTCGAGGATTACTTACTTACAATACTGATACTTAAAATAAGAATGCAGTTCAAATATCGAAAAGCTTTTTCTACGAGTGCGACAGTCTGCTTAAAAAGCACCACCACACGAAAACGGATAGAGTTTAACCTGTAAGTGAGAAGATTCGCTTATGAAGCATCAGCGCACTGTAGGCAATCGAAAGACGAAGTGAGTTTAGTCTACAAGTGTGAAAGTCCGATTTTAAAGCAAAAGCAAACTGCAAGTAAACGGAAACGGAGCACGGAGGATTGAATGTGTTATTAGTAATAAGTGTCCAATTAGACCACATCAAAAGCCGGATTATCAATGGAGCTCCGATTATCCTGAGGGTTTGATTTGCTTGGTAGAAAACGTCTCTGCTTAGTGTAAAATTGTGGTGGGTAATCACTCAATATTTTCAAAAGCTGACTGTGAATTTTATGGGTGCTTAGGTAAAATTATCATAAATTGGCACCATGGTTTGTGGCGGAGTTAATTTAATAATATTTGGCGCGACAGACCATTGCGGTCCAAGGCCTAGCTTGTCGCAGCCATTTGTGTTGAGCATTTATATTTTTGCACACAAAATAGAGGGGACCTACAATTTAGTGCCGGATCTAAAGCGAAAAAAGAAGCTTTCCGTGCCAAGTTGTTACTCTCTGACGTTTGTCGGGACATCTTGAAAAATACCTTCGGTGCTACTGGAATTCGAACCACGAACCTCCTGCTCAGAAACCACGGAGTTAATTTGCTGAATTAAAATTAACTCTGTGTACGATGCAAGTAATTATTGATGAAAACAAATTTCTATTTATGACAACTTCTTGTGTCATTCATTGACACAACATAAATGTGATCGTAGTTATTTGAAGAAAAAAAAAACAATCTTTATGAGTCCTTGTGTGCCATAAATGCTTTCAACTCTGTCCTATGTGCGATATCAATCATCGTAAATTCCATTTCAATGACTTTGAGAGGGGTATACTTTGGGCAATATACCACATAAACAAATAAACGACAACAACAGCAGAGAACCGATAAAACTGCCATCATGAATTTATTGCTGTTGGAAGGCCATATAATAAATCCAACCAACTGTTAGAGTGGCACAACACTTCTTTGCATCTTAAGATTTATCTTAGAACAACAACCTACAGAATACTATTAAAGTTGTTGTACTAAGATATGCTGCCTAACAAAGTGAGCTGTCATATTATGCATTCGTGCGTGCTTAGGAATAAAAGTATTGCTTTTTTTGTCAATCTGTGGTATTATAAAACTTATCTGGCTTGCAATCCATTTAACGGAACGCAGCTTTTATTGAAAAAACGGGTAATATGTTGTTTATCTCTGTGTATGTTAAATGGTGGTTAAGTTGACGCTGCTGTAACAAGACTAAATCAACAAAGTTATGGTTCATTACAAAGGCATATTAGACGGGCCAGTGATAATACTTTGGATACATTTTAAATCAAAAGAAAATCGACAACAACCTGCCAAATGCTGAATTACTATCCAGAAACGTATGCATTTTGCTCACAGCACATATATGTTGTATGTCATGATCTGTAGGATGATTAGAAGAAACCTATTAAGAAAGGACTGTAGTTTCCTAGTTACTATGATGGTTACCATCCAATTTCTGTACCAATAAATCACTACTGATTCTACATTGGAGCGGAATAGTCTTAGCTTAGTTCTCGTGCTGATAACATTGCTTATCCATACTTGTGCCAAAATTCCAAACTCAGCTTTTCTTTTAGATACCCGCATTACAGTGCAGCCACGTCGTCTGAGGCAATGCTTACTAAATAAAGAAAACTCTCGACCCATCTTAACTTGAAAAGTGGTATTTGAAACGCTGTGGGTTTTTGTTTTAGCCGCGTTTATACTCAGTCAGACTTTACTTGCTTCGGCTTTCCATATTTTGAGCCATTTACTGTTGATCCATAACTCAGTGCGAAAGAAAGCAGATATCTTCAGCGTAGCGCAAGTGCTTTAGGGAAGATTCCATCGTCCAATATATTACAAGGGCTACAAGTAGGACATAACCGCAAATAAGATTAGTGACATTATGCACCCTTTTTGAACCCCACATTCTTCCAATAACGGCCCTTTTTGTAAGATTAGACTTGGCGGTTAGCACCCTCGTATATAGCCTGAATAATAGATATTATATATTTTGGGATGACTCTTATACGCGAAACAAGCTAAATGCAATACCGTGTTATACCACAAAACTCCTTTTCAAAATCTGTGAAGAGCAGAAGAAGGAAGATCTGAGCTCGACGCATTGTTCTATAACGATGTGTTCGATGCATGATCCAAAGTGGAATCTAGATGCTCTTTAATTTTTTTCATAACTATACTAGCTATTATTTTGGATAGTGCACGAAGCTCTCCAATACGCACTCTATACTCTATCAGGTAACACTTTTCTGGAAGCTTAACGATCATCCCTTAGTCACCTGGAAAACTTCCAATTTCTTTATTTTTCAATTAATTCCTTTAATGCGGCTTTGATCTCAACAAGGCTGGTAGGCTGGCAAGGTAAGTATTCGCGAATTTATAGCTTCCGCCTTCTCTCCAAAGTTCGGGGATACTTCAGTCTTGCCGATTAAGTAATGTGGCAAAATGCCTCTCCAACTTATTAGCTTGTTCTCATCTATAGTATGTAAAGAACCTGAGATGCTGCTGGCTGAGCCTCCATTGTGAGGTCGTTCATGCGTTTTCGGTTTGGTCTTTTCTTATACTACGATGTATACAATAAATGTCCCAATGAATTGGAAAACAGCCTTTATCCTGTCTGTTCCTAAGAAGGGTAAACCGTCATCTCTTTTCTCGTACCGACCAATTGCGTTAACATCCGTTTTTTCTAAGGTAATGAAAACGCTGATCAATCGTAATCTTATGCAATATCTTGAATCACGTCAAATCCTTAGCGCCCAGCAGTTCTACAGGTGACTTGATGGCTTATCTCGCTGAAAAGTGGAACGAGTCTATTCATAGATTTGGTAAAAGCAAAGTTGTTGTACTCTGGACTCGATATTTCCAAGGCATTTGACAGAGGGTGGCATCAAGCTCTTTTTTGTCGAAAATGAATGCCTATATAGACAGGTAACTACCTTTCTGGCCGTTCAATCCCGGTCGTATTGGACGGTTTCAAACCCAATGTTCACCGCATAAACGTCGGTGTTCGCCAAGGCTCTATTTTGTCTCCGATACTCTTTCTCATTTTCATTAACGATCTCCTATTCGCTACTTTTAACCCTGTCCAGCGTTAGCCTTCTAATTGTGTCCTCTCGATTCAACGTATAGTTACCATCTGTCTTCTTCATTAAGATTGTACAGTTTGTGTGATCCTTGAGGAGTGTCATTAAGAATAAAATTATATATACTCAGTTGGGTGGCCGGTTAGAATGTTGAGCTTTGTTTAAGTGAAAAATGTATTGACCTTCAATAATTAAACAGACTCGTTTAGGTATTACGATTTACTTTAATTGTAGCTTGCGTGTCATAATAAAGTAATTTACTTTCAATGTTTCAGTCTATGAGTTTTACACAGACAGCCTACCATATTATCACATCCATCAGAAAACAGCCTTTTACCACATCCAAGGGGGCCAACGTTGGAATTCTTCATATTGGCGTGACACGCATATCGAACGTTAATGAAGGGTCTAATGTCAAGGTCGAGGAATTTCCTTTTTCACATCCAATGCACTCATATTGATTTATTGAGCAGCAGCGCACGTACTCAACTGCCTATCCATGTGTGTGTATGTGTGGGCAAAGGTATTTTATTACTTTCCTCCTCATCATAAATATTTATATGAGCGATCAAAGGATTTGTATCCGGCGGTCCTCTTCGTAGCAGACAATGACAGGCGAATGAACAGCTCCAGCATTTTTATTGTTAGTCCTTGGGTGGGTGGTATTTGTCGATGGTGGGCGTTTCCATTTGAAGCCGTATAAACGCTAATTAAATTAATGTCAATACCAATCATATTGAATTGTCTACAAAATTGGGAATTACGTCGCGTCGTAGAGATGAGACGCTTTTACGACCCTTGTAATTGCTTTTTTATTCAGTCGCCATCATTTAAATGCTAATCACCCCTTAAGTTTTGTATACCTTCAGGAGTAAAAAAGTTTTCTCATTAATTGTCAAGAAGTACTTTGCTGGGTAATTTGAAACGCTTTTCACTCTTGTTTTTGTTTCTTTGAGAACTTGTGCATATTTTATAGCAATATTTTTGAAATATATATTTTAATAAAAGGTTAGCCAACGCGTTGTAATTTGATTTGCAAAACTATAATAAAAGGCACAAAGTAAAAACAACTGATCACATCTTCTTAAAACGCTCCATATAATAAATATTTTAACAATTTGTATATTATTGTTGAATAAATAAATGCTTGTGGTCAGCCATCAGCAGAATATGGGGAACAATACATAATGCTCTAGAATTGCAGGTGGCCGTAACTATCTCTGACTGGTGGAAGTGCGATTAAACCTCCACGTGGTGGCCGCCGGTAATTTTCCTCCAATGCAGGAAAAGCTTCTGCGTGCAGCTCCAACGACATCAGCAGAGCTTTTATATCCCCTTGTATAGAGAGCTTGGGAGGTAGAAAGTTTCCCCGACGAGTGGAAGAAGGGAATGATTGTCAAGCTCCCTAAAAAAGGTAGTCTTATGGAGTGCGAAAACTGGAGAGACATTTGCGTTCTTCCTGCAGTTGCAAAGGTAATAGCCAAAGTAGTACTTGAGCGAATTAAGGAACATCTGGAAGATACACTCGATGCCGAACAAGCAGGTTTCCGCTCTGGATCCTCCTGTGTATACCACAAATCTATTTTGAGAAGGCGGTTGACAGTGTCAACAGACACTTTATCTGGCTCGCCTTGTGCAGGAGAGGTATACCCGATAAACTAATAGCTATTATTAAAGCAACCTATGATGACTCTAAGCTGTCAGAGGAATTCGAGACCCTAAGTGGGGTACGACAAGGTTGCATTCTATCGCCGATACTTTTTTTGTTGGTGATTAGCGATGTACTTCGCGCAGCTTTATCTACTGGAAACGGAGGAATTCTCGTTGGACTCTTACATCTCAACTCAAACATCTGGCTTACGCTGACGACGTTTGTTTACTCTCACACAGAATTATGGAGCTGCACCAAATGACAACACATGTGGAGAGGAAGGCAAATGTTGCGGGTTTGAAGATTAATACTGCCAAAACAAAATGCATCAACCTCGGCACTAACTCAGTAACTTAAGTTAACATTGGTGGACAACCTATAGAGAGAGTAGAGAGTTTCCAATATCTTGGGAGTATTGTCTCGACCGAAGGTGGAACCAAACAGGACATTGTCAACCGAATCGGCAAAGCAAAATCGGTGTTTAGAATGATGTCCATGATATGGCGAAGCAATACTATCAGCTTAAACACCAAGCTGCGACTGTTCCGTTCAAATGTTGAATCTGTGCTGTTGTATGGATACAGCACATGGAAGGTTACCGCTACTATCACAAAAAGATTATAAACGTTCGTAAATAGGTGCCTACGGAACATCTTAAGGGTTTTCTGGCCGTATCCGTATCTCTAACGAACATCTTTATCAGAGAACGGGTCAGGAACCAATAGGCACAACCATCCAACGACGGAAGTAGCAGTGGATTGATTCATACACTCCGAAAAGGCGACACTTCCATAGCAAACTACGCAATGCAATGGAACCCGTTATCTCAGGATGGCGATGGCGCGTAGGCGTAGTAGAGTCCCTAGGACCAACAAGGGGATATAGGACATAAGTAAGTAAGTAATTTAGTGGAAGCAGAAGCAAACTATAGGCAGGCAGCTTCATGGTCTTCTCCCTGCAACTCGGCAGGTAGGCTATCAAGTCTAGTTGCTTTATTTGCTTTTATACCATGGATAGCGTTTCTTTTAGCTGTACTAGTTGGGGGATTGGTATCAATATCTGAAAAGTGGATAATGCCTGGTTGGTTAAAAAGGGTGTTTCACATTTATTTTGGCGAATGTAGCAAAAATAATTTAGTAACATATTTTATTTAAATTTCTATCTGCCATTTAATCAAACAATAGCTTTCAAGTCTCGCTATTTACACATCTTCCATGAATAGCACTACAGCAATAGCATTTGTAAATTAAAGCGAAATCGGAAAGTTAAGTTGTAAATGTTTTAAGATAGTACGCTTTACTATGTCGAGAAAAATTCTCATTAATTTTTGATCGATTACTTAGAAATTGTAAGCAGCATTGCACAAAGCTTAAATACAAAGATTCCATTCCTCTGAAGAATAGCATCATGCATGTACGTGCATTGTGCAACTGGGAAGAAAAACATAATTCCAAGTTCAATAATAATTATAGAAAGTAATTTAACTTTTCTTCTATAGAGTAAACTTAATACAGATGTACGATGTTATGTTGTCCAGCACGATGGGCAAGCAAAACTTTTTCGATTCATATCGAATCTTAGTGTTAGAGTTTCTCATTTGCCTTGTAGTACCCGGAAACCTTCTTCATTTACTGGGTGAAAATTGTTCAAAAAGTTTCCTATTGTTTTAGAAGAAGAGTAATAAAACTTTAAAGTTGAATATTTATTGCAGCAAGATACATAGATAGATAGATACTAGGATGCGTACAGATAAAGAAATGATAGGAACAAGAAAAGATGCCACTATTCCTGATAGGTAAAAGTTTTAAATGTTACTTCTTTTACCTTTTACCAGCTGCTAAAGACTTCTCTTATTTTACAGTTGGTCTTTGTTAGTCTTGTATCTATAGACACTTTGAAAGTTTTCCATAGAAATTTTCCTCTTCTTTGTTAGCCTTACAATCGCGATTTGGACTTAGGCTTTAAATAAAAACAAAGTAAAACAAGAAACAACTTTTCTCAAAAAAATCTAATTTCAAAAGTTCCGATTTCAACACATTGTGCTGCTGTTAAGAGCAAATCTGGGCGTACTGGTACGTGCCGTAGTTGTTGTTGGGTAGTGTTTCCCCTCATGGGCGTCCATTACACTTACTAACAATTATTTCCGGTTGCATGAAAAGTATTAAAGCTGTCTTCAACTCATTCCCCATCTGCCCAACTACCTTAATATCGGGTGTTTCAACAGGTACGCTTCAACTTTTCTCCGATAGGGACGGCGAACGACGCCATATTTTTTATTGTTCTTTTGTCATTTGGAAACTTCATTAGTATACATTTTATCATGAAACGCTACACATGTGAACAGCGATTGCAAATCGTGCAAATTTTTTATCAAAATAATCGTTCTGTTGCCGCTACTTTAAGAGCATTACGGCCATTTTACGGTCCATTTAACAAGCCAGCCCGTTCGACAATCGACCGTATAGTGGCAAAATTTGAGTCTACGTTTTCGCTACATAATGTTCCGGTGCCCTCGAGAGCAAGAAGTGCTCGAAGTGTTGAAAACATCGCAGCCGCCAGGGCTTCAGTTCAAGAAGACGCGAATGTGTCGCTCACACGACGTTCGCAACAATTGGGCCTTTCTGTGACATCATTGTGGCGAATTTTACGTAAAGATCTTGGCCTACATTCGTATAAGATCAAGCTGACACAAAAACTAAAGCCGTTTGACCATTTCAAGCGACGCCGATTCGTGAATTGGGCTCAAGAGCAAATCGAAAATTATGCAGATTTTCACCGAAAAATCATCTTCAGCGATGAGGCTCACTTTTGGCTAGAAGGATTTGTCAACAAGCAAAATATGCATTACTGGGCAGAAAACAACCCACACGTGATTCATGAGGCTCCGTTGCATCCCGAAAAAGCCACTGTTTGGTGCGGATTACATGCCGGCGGCGTCATTGGGCCATATTTTGTCATCGACGATAACGATAGCCACGTTACTGTTAATGGAAATCGGTACCGCGATATGATAAACGATTTTTTTTGGCCGCAATTGAATGGAATGGACTTGGACATGTGGTTTCAGCAGGACGGGGCCACATGCCACACAGCCCACGATACAATCGCGTTATGGAAGACTAAGTTCGATGAGCGTGTTATTTCGCGAAATGGGCCCGTCCAGTGGCCGCCGCGCTCGTGTGATTTGACACCTCTAGATTATTTTCTTTGGGGTTATGTGAAGTCATTGGTCTATGCCAATAAGCCGGCGACGTTGCAAGAGCTCAGAGCCAATATTGAACGTGAAATTGCTGGAATTTCGGCCGATTTATGCGAAAGAGTGGTCGAAAATTGGGTTCAAGGATTGGACTTCGTAAAACGTGCACGCGGTGGTCATGCAAAAGAAATCGAGTTTCATACTTAAATGTATCATATGTATATGTTCAAATTCGTCAATAAAAAAAAAGTTAGTTCAAAAGTCGAACAGTTTGTGTTTTATTAAAAAAAAAAGTTGAAGTGCTCTTATTGAAAAACCCTGTACTTTCTCAACTGTTCAGCACCAAGTCGGCTTAGAGCGACCCACATGTCTGCCTGATTGGTTAAGTTGATTCCACTTTATGTTACTTTATCCGCACCGTGCGTGACTGATCCTACACGAATTCCTGACATTGCGAATCATTCCGCCAACATTCTGAACTTGTTTCTTACCTCTATTTCTGATAAATACAGCGTTAATGTATCATCTCATCAAGGCTCATCCAACCTTTGTGTTGTATCAGCTAATTTCTCGTTTCTAGACCACTTATAGAAAAAGCTCCAAAATAAATTAAATGGCATTACAAGAAAACCAATTGGGACGGCCTTAATACATTCTTAAGGAATTTTAACTGGCCGCTATTCTTCCTCAATAGCAACATTCACATTGGTATGAAAGACTTTATTTCTTCCAGAATAAAACGTGTCAAACCGAAGGATGGTGAATGGTATGATTTAAGCTGCAAAAAGGCGTCTAGGAAGATGTTGGTAAGCTTAAGCTTTTGGCTATCTAAAGCAAACCCCGTTATGATTCCCTTAAGACCCCCTCAAAACAATCTCAAGACCACCTAAAGACTCTGCTCAAGACACTACAAAAATCCCCTCAATACTAAAGCCACTAAAGATCATCACAATACCCGATCGGGTCTCCTCTCAAGACTCCCTCAAGATCACCTCAAGACCCCGTTAAGGCCACGTTACTACCCCTATCAAAACTTCCTCAAGCCCCCTCAAACTCCTTAAGGTTCCCTTAAGACCTCCTCAAAACACACTCAGGACCACCTAAAAACCCCCTAAAGGTTCCACTCACGACTTCTCAAGACCACCTCAAGACCACCCCAAAACCCTCTTAATATCACTTCAAGACTCCACTCCTGACCCTCTCTAAATCCCTTCAAGAACCCCTCAAGAACACCTAAAGACTCCCTCAAGTCCCCACTAAATATTATCACTAAACTTCCACGAGACCCCCTATGACTACTTAAAGACTACCTCAAGACCCCCTCAAGACTCCACTCACGACCCTCTCATAACCCCTTCTAGGCGTCCTTAGGATCACCTAAACACCCCACTAATGGTCATCTCAAGACTCCTCTCAAACCACCTTCAAGACTACCAGAAGACCACCCTGAAGACCCAGTTAAGACCTCGTTAGTTCCCCCTTAAGATTCCCTGAAGACTTCCTCAAGACCACCACACGATACCTAAGAACCCCTCAAGATTCCCTTAAGACCCCACCAAAGCCTCTTAAGAGTCAAGCCCCTCTCAAACTTTCATAAACCCCACTTAATATTCTCTTAAGACTTTTGCAAAACCCTTGTAAAGACCAACTCAAACCCCCATTAAGACCACTGCAAGAACATCTCTAGACTCTCGTAAACCGCCCTCAAGACCACCCTCAAGACCACAATAACTCCTTAAGACTACGTTACGACCCCATCAGAACTCCACTCAATACCTTCTCAAACTGTCGTCAAATCCCTACAAAACCCCCTAAAGACTCCCCTAAACTACCTTCAAGCCCTCAAAAATCAAAATTATCACCACTATAAATTGTGAACTTTATACTCGTAATGTACACACGCTAAAGGGATTTGCACCCCTTGCACGTTTGTCAGCCATTGGCGAGAGGTGGGACACCGTGAAAAATAATTTTGGTGTTACTGGGATTCGAACCACGAACCTCATGCTTAGTAGTCATGCGCATTTTCACTGACCCACGGCGCCCACTCGTCCGAAGATAGGCTTAACAATACTTTCGAAATGTGTTGGAGAATTGATTCATACTTGTATCATCTGCGACATTTCCTAAGCTGGATGCATTGGGCTACTTGTTAGACTCCTTCAACCTACCTGTTTTGCAACATAATGTTAGAGGTGGAGCCGACAAATGTTCGTTATGTCTTATTGATCAATGGGAATGATATAATATCTGAAGAAACTGCAATAGCGTGGCTGGGCAGCGTCGGGGTAGAGAGGAGGAGATTTAATAAAGCAAAGCTAGTGGTGGCTACACTTGAGTGTGCTCGAATTGTATCCCTTATGATAGGCAGTTGTACGCATATTTATGTTCACGGGTTGGTTTGATGGTAACCTTACAGACAGACATGATTGGCATTAATTGATAAACCATTATAAGCAAGCGACTATAGCAATTTTATTAAGTCGCCTACGCAGGAGCCTTACGAATGGTTCATTATTTATTCTGATTATGCGATGGTAATAACTCACAGACATGACCAGCATTTAAAGTAAAACATGAAATCAACGGTTTTTCCAAATTACTGAATATCTCAATATTTTACAACTCTCATATATATATATATAATGCCGATGTGAAGTACAATTGAGATTCTTAAAAACCCATGACCCCAAATCATGATTTCGTAGGCACCTCTCGAAAACATCCTTCAAAATTAATGAAACGTTTGGTATTTCGTTTATTTGTCTGAAACCACTGGTGAATCGCAATTTATTTGCAGTAATTGAGTGTAAAATCTGAAAACATCCCAAAAGGACCTGGCGACTTAACACAACACAGACAAACACAAGCAATTTCCGCACGAGTTAATGTGAAATTATAAACTTCTACAGCAGAAATAAGGCTTTCGCGCTTCGATGGGATTTTTCTCCATTGTCAGGGCAGAGTAATTAAAAGCATTCTACCATTAGTCTGATAGCTAGTCCAAGAACGAACGATCGTCGTCCCAAATGCATCTATCATGGATCATTAGCCAAATGAGGGAATTACTGTGCCGCACAAAAGTCTGTCTCTTGCTGATAAGCTCATAATCTGTAATGTCCCCTTTTGTTATTGTTATTAAGATTTCGTGACCTGAATTTGTTGATGATTTAATCAAAACATTACCTATTCCCTCACTGTAGCTCTTTCTCTTTGACTTTCTATCTATATTTCAGTCTTAAAAGTCGTTTTGTCTTTGCAGAGATTATCAAATTGTGATGCTACCGTGATGCGACTATAGTCACTGTTGGAGCTTTAGTAGAGTTATCTAACACTCACACAAACACACACACAGATACACATGCTGAGCATGCGAAAATGAAATCCAAAATGAAATCTGCAATTCTCTATCCATATGGGCCATTGACGGGGACAGGATGTTGCCGATTGTTGCATGCAAAAAACATGGCAATAACCAGCGCGATATATACTGTGGTAAGTGCTGCCTGTGTTATAGATGTTTGTGTATTTTCATATTTTCATAACTACAATAATAATTTCTATATATATGCGAGCATTATATTATGCTCCAAACTTTGTGGCCTTTGATACGCGAATACCGCAAAAAATTGCTCAAATAAATCTCTCTTTGCGGTAATCGTAATTGGGTCAAATTGCACCACAAGGATATTTTTTAGTTTCATTTTATTTTCTGTTAAAGTTCTGCACTAACGAGTTACGTGATGGTTTACAGAATGTATGGATATTTGCTACCTCTCCTACATTTGATCTCCTCCCACTGCAACACGGAACATTTTTTGCAACTTTTTCATTTACGTAACTGTAGCGCATTTTCCCGTCAAACATATCAATTAACACTTTTCCAACAATTACAATATTTCCTCTCCTATTCATCCGTACACTGCAAGAATAATCCAATTAGAGTTCCTGTTTACTTTCCCCATTTTAAACAGCTTTGAAATAAAAGGGTAACTTTTGGTATATAACGATATGAACATCGCCAGCTAGAAGATCCTTTACACTGTAAGCATGGAAATAGGATGACAACATCACAAAAATGTAAATGACTCGCACTAAATTTCATGTATTTTTTTTCTTATTTTTCTTAACGCATCTTAATGTAATGAATGTTAGTGCATGGCAATCTGCATCAATGTAAGCTGATCCTTATGCTGAGTAATTAAATTTTCTTTCCGCTGAAAATTTAAGAAAGACATTTACAGGAGTCTAATTTATTAAGTTCAGCTTTTGGATATTAAGGCCAGACACTGTTTATGCCAAACAAAGGAAGTAATTAATAATCAGGCAGAAATGAGAACAAATGAATCAGTGAATCAGTATATGATTTATGAGTTGTATGTGTGAGCAGTTCCAACACATGTGAATGACTCAAGTTCCAAATCGCAAAAGACTCGTATTCGTTGCTGCTTCTCTGTACTCCGTTTGCATATTAATTATTACTCCTTTTGATCAAAATAATCACTAAGATATACAAGGATGCTGCTACGCATATTAATAAAGGGGAAATATCCTTATCATCATCAGAACATTCTCATTATAAGTATATGGCTGGTTGGAATTTCCATTGAGTTTAATTACATTGGGGAGTTCTCGTCATAATAATAATTTTTTTTAGAAAGAAGTTAGGTATTGAAATATTCCTCGAAGAGGGTAGAAGTTGGTACTTCAATGTTGTCAATAGCGAGACTTCTTACTTGAGAAATGTGGCTGGACTGAATCTCTTTGTCTGCCTAACATCCAATTTAAGTCTTATCCTCTTCCGAACCATGCTGATCGAGAGTTCACAATTAACCATGCTTTACTAACCTACTAACCTGTTTTTTCAAGCATACTCATAGACTCATAGGCGAAAATCCATTTTATTACCGATAGATATTCGATACAAGAACCTGATACATGATACTTCGGGAATAATGAAAGGAAGTTTTACCTAATAATAAAAAGAACGTGTCAAAGTCAGCAAACCCGAAGAGAAACTAGAAGGAAAACCCCGTAGTGACACCGCACAGTCAGTATTGTGAACAAATGGAAAGACCACTCCTGCAGACTGTTAAACGGCGATTAAAGATCAACATTCCACTATCGGATAAAACAAAACTTGCATGCTGAACGATGAAGTCTGAAAATGATTAACTTCAGATTCCGGGAGATTTCCGAGGAGTTCCAGATATTATTTAGCATACTATGGAAGTGTCGCGCCTTCTTTACAAGAGAGCACACATCCAAGTCAGCACCACCATTTTTTGGCATCCAGCTGCCCAAGTAACAAAACTTATCGACTTCCTCTATCTGGTGTCCGTCAATCGAGATATCGACATGCTCCACTAGCGTTAATTACCCAGTTCAATGACAATTGTGAAAAGCAATGGTGAGAGGATGCAACCTTGCTTGACTCCCGAGTAGATGTTGAAAAGTGAGCCAAGATGACCGTTATGAATGACGCGGCATGCTGAGTCGCGGTACAGCTCCTTGATGATGTTGATGAGTTTTTCCGGAATACCAACACTAGACAAAATCTGCCACATCATGTGGGTATCTTCTGATGAAGCCACTCGCAATCGCCGCCAAAACCCGAAACTGATGAGGTGCCAACGTCGACTAGGAACACTGTCGAATTGCGGATTGCATTATAACGAAAGAATACGATTCACGAATCAGATTCGAGTCAACATGGCTGCCTTTCGTAACGAAGAGACCAGAAACAACTACGGTCAAGAGATAGGGCTCGCCCTATATGCAGGCAGGGTAAGTCATTGGGCTGAGTTGTCGGCGTAGAAGAGAAATGTACACCCATTAAAAATACTGTCATTAGTACTGCTGACTCCATCTTAGGCAGAAGTCGTAGAGATCGGAACGACTGGTTCGATGACGAATGAAAGCTAGCGACTGTTGCTTATCGAGCAATGCAACAATCTCATAGAAAGCGGGCACGCGAAGATAAATATAAAGAGCTCAGAAGATATGAAAATTCACCGGCGATAGAAAGCAGGCTCGGAGAAGAATCTTGTCAGTGACCTAGAATAGTACAGAAAGCAAGGACCGCACAAGGCGCGGAAGTTCTACCAAAGAGTCCGTATGACGCAATACACCACGTTGCCCATACTGCAATGACAGAGAGGGTAATCTGATCGCTGATCTCAAAGGCATCATAGATTGATAGGAAGAGTACTCTCATGAGTAGCTAAATGGCAAGCTAACTGAGGAATTGGAGGCTCCACCAATGACCGAGGACCATACTATGTTGCCGCAACCAAGCATAGACAAAGTAAGCAGATCTATAAATCGGCTCGAAAATAATAAGGCCCCGGGATCAGATGGTATCCCAGCGGAACTAATTAAAATAGGAGGCCCCACAATACACCAAGCAATTCATGAAATAATAGTGCAAGTAAGGGAGGAAGAAGCAGTGCCAGAAGATTGGCGAAAAGGCGTCCTATGTCCCATATATAAGAAAGGAGATATCACAACATGCAGCAATTATTGTGGTATAGCGTTGTTGAGTATCGCGTATAAGAATTTCTCCTTTATCCTTCAAGACAGGATAGCCCCATACGCTAAAGTCATGATTGGTCCATACCAGTGTTGCTTCATCCCAGGCAAAGTAACAATTGATCAGATCTACACCCTTAGGCAGGTGATGGAAAATTCATAGCTTTTGTAGTTTAAAACAAAGAAACCCTTTTTTTAAATTTTTTCCTGCTGCAGGTTTTTCTAAGTATCATAAAATCTATGGGTTTTTTCGTAAACTTGTTGTTAATTTTTATATTTAATTTTGTAACGTTCATAAGAACAAGCTAAAAAAACGTTATGTTATATGTATTTTCTGGAGAAAATTTACCTCAAAGTCAAAAATTAGCATGGACAAGTAAACTGGAACAGGCATTGAAGTTGGATATCTAAAGACTCAAACAAGATATCAACTTCATTTAAACGTAGTTACAAAGGATAGTATTTCTTCCAAAAAGAAAGTCCTAAACAAAGTTTCTACCATTTGTATTAACAGAACAATATCCGTTTACATGGGTTCGGATACACCAAAGTAAGCTTTTTCTTAAATCCCCGAAAATGATGTCAACATTTCAGTGCAGTTTTTCAACTACGCATGACGTGTGTTTTTTCTTCTGCGTGTGACTTTCTCGTAATAAAACTTAAAAATAAAATAAATCAAAAACATTCAAGATAGCAAAACGTGGCCGATCAGTAGTTGAAGAGGATTCAATATATCCTCATAATAAACTCAGGAAAAATAATTTTCCAATTATGGCTACTCCAGCCAAAGTTTCTAGGAGGAATTATTGGAGTCCTCTACAATGTCTGCCTGACGACGACAGCAATTTTGACGACGACTCTGTGCCAGCGACGCAAGCAAGTAAAATTGTGATTCCGCCCATAAAACTTTTGCAAAAAACTAGTGAATTTGTACACAAATTATTAAATGAACATAAAATTCTAAACTATTCCATTAAAAAAATTTCGATCGGAATTAAAATTTTCTGCGAATCAATTGATTCCCATCGTGCAGTATGTTCGTTGCTAAAAGACTCAAAGTGTCAATTTTTCACACACGAGCTAAAAAGTGAGCGGTCCTTTAAAGTAGTGTTGTTTGGCTTGGATGATATTGATCCTACAATTCTTAAAACCGAGTTGATTTCGCTTGGGTTAAAGTGCAAAGACACTAAAAAAGTCATAAAACGGCATGATCATTTCACTGATATTTTTTATATCATATATTTGGAAAGCGGGTCAATTCGAATGACCGAATTAAGGAAAAACATTCCAGCAATTATGCGTACGCGAGTGAATTGGGATTTTCAACGTAAAATTAAAAACAAAATCACCCAATGTCACAACTGTCAGATGTTTGGACATGGGGAAAAAAACTGTAGCATAAAAACTTATTGTGCCAACTGCTCAGGCAATCATAAAACAGCTGATTGCAAAACGAATGGTATTTTCCAATGCGCAAACTGCAAAGGAAATCACAAATCAACCGACAGTGTATGCGCAAGCCGCAAGCGATTCCTTGATATAAAAGAGCATCTCTCCAAGCGAAGTTCTCGCAACGCACAAGCAAAACAAACTGCGAACGGCTTTGCTTTAAATCAAACAGCTTTCCCTGCCCTCGCAGCTAAAAGTTCTGGAGTTAATGTTTTAACCCAACAGCTTGGTCTATCAAGTGCAACACCGATCCAAACTGCGTGGTCCACTCCATTATCTCACGCACCCGTTTGTAACACAACACCAGCAGAGAACAACTTCTTCACTCAAGACGAACTGACATCGCTTATGCTGGAAATGATTACGAATCTAGCGCAATGTAACAACAAAGTTGAACAATTCAATGTTGTCGCACAATTAGCTGTTAAGTACTTGTATAAGAATATTAAGTAATAATGTTTGTCTCTGTCAAGCTTATGTGTTGGAATGCGAAAAGCATTCGTAGTAAATGTGTGGAGTTTTTTGATTTTTTGTGTAGAAATGAAATCGATGTTTGTCTTGTAAGTGAGACCTGGTTAAATTGTTCAGTGAGTTTCGCTCATTCAAATTATAATTGTTATCGTGTTGATAGACCTGATAGAAGAGGTGGCGGTGTTGCCATCGTAGTTAAAAAAGGAATCAAACATGAACCTATACGTTCTTTAAATACGCTACTAATAGAAAACATTGGTATAGACCTTTTTCTAAATGATGGTACCAAGGTAAAAATTTTCTCGGTTTATTTTGCTGGAGGAGCGTCAACTTTGGAGAAGAAAAATTACTTCAACAATGACATTCGAAAACTAATTAGTATACGAGACAAGTATATCATTGGTGGTGACTTCAATTGCCGTCACCGCGACTGGGGCTGCTTGAGAGCGAACTCGTGGGGTAACATTCTATCGAACTTTAGTTCAAGGCATCCTTTCTCTATCCTACACTCACCATCTCCCACTTATATTCCTACTGATGCCAGAAGCTTTCCATCCACTATTGACCTCCTTCTGTCCAATATTCCTAACCAAATTACCCAGCCTATTGCCTTAAATGAACTTAGTTCTGATCATCTTCCCATAGTTTGCCACATTTTAGACGCTCCTTTACAAATAGAAAACAAAATATTCGATTACAGGAAGGCTAATTGGAAAAAATACAAGCAAGAAATCTGTATTAAACTAATAAATAGGCAAACCAACATTGACGATATCCATAGTATTTCTGAAATCGATGAAAATATAAATTTTTTTGAATCTGAAATGCTGAATAGTATCGATTCTTCTGTTCCAAAAAGAGTTCCTAAAAACATAGGTTTAAGTCTTCCGTTTTATGTAATTAATTTAATTAGAATTAGGAACATGCATAGAAGAAACTGGCAGCGTTTTAGGCAGCCTTTTTCTCGTCTAATGTTAAACAGATTCAATAATATTATTAAGGCTGAAATCTTGAAAGTTAAAAACACACATTGGAATAATAAATTAAGTACCTTAAGTAAAAGTGCAAAACCATTTTGGAACATTGCCAAAGTACTTAAAAAAAAAACATTCTAACTTCTTGCCCTTAATAACAGCAAATAATAATGTTATAATAACCAACGAAGACAAAGCCAATTGCTTAGCTGACACATTTGTCGGAAATCATAACATTGGAATGAATCTTGGCACTACTAGTGTTCAACAAGAAGTCAGTAGTTTTGTTGCTGATTTGCGCCTTAACAATCCAACATCCGATGTTTCTGATTTTACAAATGTTGATGATATAGTGGATATCATATCTGAAATAAAAATTAAAAAATCGTCTGGAATCGACAATATAAAAAATATATATATTAAACATTTACCTCCAATTGGTTTTGCTTTTATTTCTTTTATAATAAACGCATGCTTAAAGTTACAATATTTTCCTGAGGTATGGAAAAAAGCGAAAATAATTCCTATTTTAAAACCTGGAAAACCAGCCTCACTGGCTTCAAGCTATAGACCAATAAGCCTTCTAAGTAACTTAAGCAAAATTTTTGAAAAAATTATAAAAAAAAGAATTTCGAGATATGTTGACGACCACAATATACTACCAATGGAACAATTCGGCTTCAGACAAAACCACGGTACATGCCAACAAATACTAAGAATTAGTAAACATGTTAAGAAAAATTTGCATGTAAAAAAATCAACCGGTTTAGTCCTTCTTGACATAGAAAAAGCTTTTGATACAGTGTGGCACGAGGGACTGCTCTATAAAATGATAAAGCTAGACTTCCCATCATACTTAACTAATATAGTAATGAGTTTTCTTCAAAACCGTCATTTCAAGGTTTCTGTCTCTCAAAGTTACTCTTCAGAAAGACTAATTCCCGCCGGCGTTCCTCAGGGATCAGTTCTTGGCCCCTTACTGTACAACATTTATACATCTGATATTCCAAGCATTCCTCACTGCGAGTATGCCATTTACGCCGATGATATCGGAATTTTCAGCACGCATGAGATAGGTTTCATAATTGAAACTTATTTACAAAATGCAATACACACTGTCATCGATTATTTCAATAAGTGGAAGATTAAAATCAATGCTGGTAAAACCCAAGCTATTTTCTTTTCAAGAAGAAGAAAGCCCTGTTTTTTAACCAGGAATACGCTCGAAATAAATGGCACAAACATAAACTGGAATAACTGTGTCAAATACCTCGGTGTACATTTGGATTCCAAATTAACGTTTAAGGAGCATATTAGGCAAACAGTAAAAAAATCTAGAATAGCAATTAAAATGATGTACCCACTTATTAATCGAAGGTCTTTGCTTAGCAACGACAATAAAGTTATTCTCTGCAAGGTAATTTTTCAGGCATTATACCTTTACGCATCACCAGCATGGGGTAGCTGTGCAACTACACATATCCAAACACTTCAAGTGGCACAAAACAAGCTGCTTAAAATTATGTTAAATCTACCTTGGCATTATTCCACCGTTGCCCTCCACGAGGAATCAAATGTTTCTCTCATAAAAGATAGAATTCGCTCCCTAAGAACTAAATTCTATATGAACTGTGGAATGTCGGATAATCCACTCATCAACAGTCTGTGTACCTGATTGTTCATCACACCTCATCGAAATTTATTGTTGTTATTTATTTAAGATTGTTAAGTTTTTTTTTTTTTTTCTCGTTATTACTTATATTTATATTACTTGTTGTTCATAATTCATTCATTATAGTTTTTTCTTATTTATATTCTTAATTGTTAACTTATTATCTATAGTATATTTACTTATTATTCATTTATTTATTTATTTATTTATTATTTTTTTTATTTTTTTTAATTTATATAATTACTTATATATTTATTTATTTATTTGCTGATCGTTTTTTCTAATCTAGTATTATAGTCTTAAGCTTATTTATTAGTGTCACATAACATTATATTTAAGCACACTATTTAGATTGGAGGTTTTTTCTATAGCTTTTTCCTTCAAATTACTTTTTCTTTAATAGCATGTATTTAGATTCCTTTATAATTTCTCAGTAGTAAGGCATATATACCATATCTCTGTAAATTGTGCGACTTCACATACACATTATAACGTTTTTATGCTATACAAATACAAATACAAATAACATTGGAGACAGACCCTTTCGGTAGAACAATTTTCTTCTTAGAATATACCCAAGAATTATTTCCCAAATTATTGTGCACGAATTAGTTGACACCCTGTATAAGTAATAAACTACAGGCAGGAGAATCTTAAATCCACCAATGCTAACATAGCAGATATCACTTTATTCCATTCATGTTACCAATCGTAGTTCAACAACTGCTTCTCTTTACCTCTTTTCAGAACATTTCTATTTTAATCGTTTTAATATACGCCTGGCGCATAAGTGTCAACATAAGAAGATCGGGAGATTTGGAAGACGTCTACTACGGTAAGTTGAAATGATTTCAGATGAGTTAGCCTTAAGCCATAATCTGTACACTTAGAAACGCCAGACCATCAGTACAGACAAGATATCCAAATAATGTCAATATTTGTACTCACCTTATCTTACCTCCTTTATATTATTCCATCTTCTTTCCCAACTATATTGCACTCAAATCGGAAATCCAAACAATATCGCCCTTCGTTATACGACAATCGAAGGGCGCATCAATTCGATTTGTGTTTGCTGTTGAACACGGCACAGATGTGCCAATGAAAAGCTTATGAGTTTCGGTTTGGAATTATTATCTCCCCCTACTCCCTTTACACTTTTGTATGTTATGTATATATCAGTAAGCAAAATAACCAACCAACCACTTATTTCCAATATTTTCAATTTCAGGTGTTCAGATTGCATATTTCGCCATTATTGGAACGCAAATATCAATGATAGTCCTCAGCATTATGTTGATGTTTGGGATTTATAAGGTAAGTGCGAAATTGTTGTCATTTCTTTTTGTGTGTGGGTTGTTGTGTATCTCTTGTATATTGGTGTGTGTGTATATTAGTGAATATATGCCAATTGTATTTACGTTCGAATAAAATTCAAGTGATGATGGATGTGCTTTTCTTTTCGCTTTTAAGGATTCATAGTTCTCTTCACTATATACACTCGAACATTGCAATATTTCATTACCAAAGATATTGGATTAAGTATTAATCCAACTGCTTAAACAGAAAATTTGATTAATCTTTGGAATGATGGTCACGTTAAGAGGACAATCAGAAGACTAAACTGGTAGTGCTCAAAAGAAAGTACGATCCGCCAAGAAAACAATACCCAACTAGCATATGATATATTTTAGATGAAACAGCAAGAAATTTATACCAAACTTGTTTTTGTAGGCATAGAACATATTTTTGTTTTTAGAATAGAATTAGTATTTAACTTATGCTATACTGATCGTTCCCTCAAAAACAAAAATATTTTCGTTGCTGCAAAAACAAGTTTGATATAAATTGCGGCTAAGAGCCCAAATAACCCAATTGGTTTTTAAAAGCTTAAGTATAGCTAGTTCTTTAAAAATGATTCGTGGTTTTTTGACCGAAATGAACCAATACGTAGGTGAAAGTTGTAGTATACAGAAAGTACATATAAGCAATCACAACATGCAACAAAATATGCACCTGGTGAATAGTATGAAGTGGCCCATCGAATTGGTAATAATATGTTGCTTTCGGCGGATGAGCGTTACCAAGAGAGCCGTCAAGTCGTTAAAGATGGCTGCTGCCCTAAACCGTCCCACGGCACATCAACAATCGTTGATAACATCAAAAGATGTGGTAAAGCAAATGACTGTGGGCAATTTGACACATGCTAAGCAATTTTTGTGGGATATGGCAAAGTCACCGTGCTTTCGTTTGCTAGAAGAAGAAGACCGCATCCTCCGGGCGCATTGAATGAGAATTTAAACACAACAAGTTTAATTTAATTCGCATACCGAGATATTTTAATTTTCAGTTATAGTCTTGGTCTTTTAGATTCAACTGCCGCCCTTAGTTCTCATATCAGTGGTCTTTTATAGTTTTCTGGGTGGATCGATTGACCAGGATCAAGCCTTTCCCCCTTTTTTGAATGAATTTTAGGATGTAGGTTTACAGTTTTCGACGTCTGATAACCTGTTTAATATGTAATATCCCAAATATTTCAGTCCTCTGCTTGCAAGGGCCGGATATAAGCACAGGAAGTATTATATTATTTCTTCCCCTTCGGTGCATAGCAGCTTCCACAGAGAAGTCATTTAAACTGCAGGCATATCCTACCCGCATGTACTCCAACGGGATAATGGCATTTTTAATTTACCTATAGTCTCTTCTTTGAAGGGATATCAGTGCGATTTAAGTCCAGCTTAGCCATCCTTCCATTGATCACTGGAGGCGTAGATGGCCCGAAAACTCTCGTTGAAGCATAACACCGGTATTGCGTAGTATAAGTTTCCCAGTTCTACTTTTAGCGAGTTGTTGATCGTCGAGATTCAACACCAGAGTCAACACGAGAGCTCCACTGACGTGGAGCCGTACTGGCTGCACTCTACCTGGCGTATATTTCTAAAGTAATCATGCGCAACATTAGTTCTAGGACGCATGTAGGTGTTATCTTTAGTACGCAGACAGGCTGCCTTTTTGTAACCTTTTCCATAATTTTTACGTAGGTGGATTTTTCAAGAGGCGGCCACCGAATACTAACTCCATACATAAGTATTGGTCTTACTACGGCTGGCGTTGTATAGCCAGTGTACCAGCTTTTGCCTTAATCCCCATCTTTTATCGAGAGTGCTTTTTAGCACGTATCAGGCTTTGGTGGCTTTGTAAACTTTCTCTAGAATATTCGATTTCAAACTTGTATCTAGGATAGTGTCCAGAAATTACGCCTTATTGGTCAAAATTAGACTGGTTTAGTTTAGTGGAGTGGACTAGGTACCGTGGGTGGAGTAACTGTTGAGACATTATATTTATTTGTAAAGAGGACCAGCTCTGTCTTGGAACCTTTGACCTATTTTGTTACGATGGATAGGGCATTTTGCATAACAGCTATAGGTACGTCATCAGCATAGACAACTACGCTCATGCGTTCCCTTTCTAGCTCGCTTAGCAATCCGTTGATTACTACGTTCCAAAGTAAATGGGATAGAACACCAGCGTTAACAATCCTGCTTAGGAGCATTAGCCTGCATACTGTGTGGTCAACTCCTAGAAGAAATATGCCATTCATTAAAGCCTCCGTCCTTACGTTATTGAAAGCACCTTCAATGTTGAGGAGTGCTATGAGTGAATATTATTTCGAATGTGGTGATTCTTCAATCGCTGTAGTGATTTTTCAAGCGCTTTCTCTACAGACTCCCCTGTACAGCAAGCGTGTTGAGACTGAGCCCATCTGCTTATTGGGTTGAAGTTCCATAATATTTTCTTTGGCTGCCGTAGGCTCTGGAGATTTTTCCATATAACGGCTGCAACTTTTGCTTTCAAACTGTTCATCTCTGTGCGATACCTCATATCATGGCGGTGCTTTGTTTTCCTCGCTTAGTCTGTTCAGTTTAGTCCTGCACTCCTTGACCAGTCTTAACGTTATTTATAATGGATGAAGGGTCCTTATTTCTGCTTGGCTGTCCGATATAATTTCTATTCTCTGCCTCATTTACTTACTTTTAAGAATGAAATGAGCACATCTTTTGCTGGTATGTCCCTCTGTTTGGGATACTTTCTTTTTGTGTCGGAGTACTTGCTGCTTAGCTCATATATATATATACAGATACACACATCAGTTCCTTCTGCTTTCTTTGATCTATCCGTACATCGCTTTAAGGCTCCCAGATTTATTTGGTATTCAGTTTCAGACCTGAATTCCTTCTTGTTGCTCAATCGGACTTTAAAAGCTTTTCTTAAAATAAATATTACGCGTGTTAGTGGTATCTGACTAGCAAGTAAGTCTACTTCTCTTTTGGCCTTGGTATCCGTGATGTAGCCTTCCATGCACAAGCGGCGTTTAGTCTCCTTATATTTACATTCCACTACTGCATGTAGTGGTAGTAGTCAGTGGATGGCTTCCATCTTCGTTGTGGTGCAGGTACATTATTAAGACAAGACACGACTTATTGCAATTTTTTTCTCGCAGAGCTTTGCATTGTCATTTCTTCCCATGCCATTGCTCCGTAAGTGATCATTGATATAATTATTATGGTATACATGAAGTGCATTATTTTATTTTAGGACTTTTTCCCCACAATCTACCTACTTCACTGGGAAAGATTTTTATTCTCATCATCGTGTGAGATATTCTCTTAAACTTAAAATACACAATACTTCGGCAAAAATTAAAAAAATGGGTAGTTCGAAAAAATGATAGTTCGGAAACTAAACATCAAATATGGAATAGTGGCTGAGCTTTTAAAGTTGTTCAGAGCAAAAAGCATTTGCAAAATGAAGAAAAACCATTTGATGGCATTTTCAGTGACAAGGATAATGGATCGCTCATTATGGAAATAGATATTACAAACATAACACATATATGTAAAACAAAAGCCGTCATAAAGACATTCAAGGTGATGGCAATGCGTGAGATAAATAAAACTAAAAAGCTGAGCTTAAAAAAAACGGAAAAAAATGAGAAAATAAAAACAAAAACGCTGTATGGCTGTCAACAATGTCCCGAAACTCAGATGTTATGCCGGTAATAATGATGCAAGTAGCTATGTGGAACTCCATTTCATAGCGTGGATAAAACATCCCAGCAAACAGTCAACATGGGAGACATTTAACAAATGCTCTTCTTATTTGCATGCTAAAGTGCGCGACACTTCGCTGTCATGTCTATGAGCAGTGTGCCTGCTGGTCGCAAGATGATACAAATTAATTCACGGTACGAATGCTTTGTGTGAACGGACGGAATTGCTCGTAATACACACTGTGCGGAAGGAATACTTGTATGCATCTTTTTAGAACATACTCTATTTTCAGAGGCGAACACATGGCGAGTATGTTCGGTGTATGAATGCCTGGATCCTTCCATCTTTGAAATATTCTACGGCAAAAAGGCACTGTATCTTTTGCACGATATTTGATAAGAATTTTATTTGTTTTAGGGATCAAAGGGGATTTTATTGTGACAAATTGTTAAGTTGATGTTGCTCTGTATTTTCCAAATTCGCGGCATGATGTTTTTGTTTGGTTGTTTGTTTGTGGATGGCTGGTTGGCCAAATCTTGTCATCAATTATCTGTATCTGAATGGACTTATAGGGGATTGTTCCTCTCGCCGTTACGTCAGAGCCCCGGATAACTTTCTCTAACGCCAGGTTGAAGAGTACGCAGGCCAGTCCATACTCTTGTCGGAGTCCGTTTTAGATGTTGAATAGGCTTGATAGTGAACCGGATATTATTACTTGGCTTATTACATTGGTCAGCCTACAAAGTCGTGTCAGTTTATTTGAGATGCCGAATTCTCTCATGGCTTTATAAAGTTCTACTCTGGCTATGCTATCATAGGCGGCTTTAATATCTATAGAAATATGTTGGAGTCAGTTTTTAAACATTTTTTAGACATTTTTCCATCACCTGCCTAAGGGTGTAAATTTGATCAGTTGTTAATTTGCCTGGGATGAACCCACACTGGTGTGGATCAATGATTACTTAAGCGTATTGGGCTATCTTGAAGGATAGAGGAGAAAATCTTGTACGTGGTACTCAACAACGTTATACCACGATAATTGCTGCATGTTTTGATATATCCCTAATTATTTATGTGGCACAGGATGCCTCTTCGCCAGTCTTTTGGCATCGCTTCTTCCTCCCATACTTGCACTATTATTTCCTGAGTTGCTTGATGTAATCAGTTTTATCAGTTCCGCTGGGATCCCATCTGATCCCGGGACCTTATTATTTTTGAGCCGATTTTTCGCTCTACTAACTTCGTCTAGTTTGGTGGAGGCAGCATAGTATGATCTTCGCTCCCTGGTGGAGCCTCCAATTTTTCAATTAACTGGCCATTTAGCAACTCATGAAAGTGCTCTTCCCATCGCTCTAAGTTGCCTTTAAGTTCGGCGATCATTGCGTACATTGCGTCATACAGCGGACTCTTTGGTAGAACTTTTGCGCCTGATGCGGTACTCGCTCTCTGTAATGTTCTAGCTCTTCTCCCAGGCTGCTTTCTTTCGCCGGTGAACTGTTTTTTCATATCTTCTGAGCTCCTTATATTCATTTTCGCATGCCCGCGTTCTATGAGATTGTTACATTGCTTTGTATGCAACATTTTTACGTTCAGTCCCTAGCTTACATTCGTCATCGAACGCGTCGTTCAGATCTCTACGACTACGGCCTAAGATGGAGTCAGCAGTACTGATGACAGTATTCTTACGGCGTGTCCATTTCTCTTCTACCTGACATCTCAGCCCCAGTACTTACTCTCCCTGCATTTAGAGCGAATCATATAGCTTAACCGTAGTTGTTTCTGATCTCTTCGTTGCGAAGGGCAGCTGTGTTGACTCGAATCTGATTCGTGGATGCAGTCTTTCGTGATGATGCAATCCGCGCTCGGAGCAACATTCGAATAAGATAGTGGTCCGAGTCGACGTTGGCACCTCGGTACGTTCGTACCGTCATCAGGTTCGGATTGTGGTGGCGGTCTATCAACACGTGGTCTATCTGGTTGCGATTGGATCCATCAGGAGGTACCCAGGTGGCTTTGTGAATATTTTTACGCGCAAACCTTGTGCCCACATCGACCAAATTATTAGTTGCTGCCATCTCTACCTACCTTGCTTTGAAGGGACTAGCCCGACCGTTTTCCTGCATTGGAGGAAAATTACCGGCAGCCACCACGTGGAAGTTTGATCGTTCTTTCACCAGTCAGATATAGGTATGGCCACCTGCAATTCTAGAGCGTTCTGTGTTATATAGAAAATTTCTCGCTTCAACTCACTATCTTAACAAAATCATGTTTACATCTATAGTAAGCAATTTGAAAGCGTTCAAGGAGTTTTAAAATGAGGAATATTTTGCTATCAGGTTACTCAGTGTCATAAAAAAAATCTAATCTTTTCCATTGTAAACGCTTTATTTACTCAAGCAGATAGCTTAAAATTGTCGTTTTCTTTGATCGTTAATGGTGAAAACAACACAGAACAGAAAAGCTTTATATAGCCAGACGTTTTAGTTCCCTAAGCCGAAGATTATGTCGAATTTCATTTAAAAGAACTCAGTAATGTTCCTCTATGGAATTACTTTTTAATCAGAACAGAGAGAAACAGTCTGGCAAGCACACTATTATATAGCACCAACATCCATCCAGCAATTGTAATTTATGACACACGTAACACACTCAGACGGTAATCGAGGTCGTATCCTTTCAAGGAAATTATTGTTATTGCAATGTTATCCAAGAATATATGTGTGCTATTGTTCAGTTTTAATCAAAAATAATGATCCCAATGCGATTCTTTATTTGGGAAATGGCATAGAGGCGTAAGTAAAAGGGAGATACGATAACATTACATGGAGGTGAACTTAAAAATGTATCGCTCGTGTGTTGTAATGTTGTGTAGCTATGTTATGTGATTTGCACATCTAATCAATATTGGTCCTTCTCGCAAGTACCGTGTCATAGTATGTATCTTCATCAAAAGTTCTATTTTCCAATAACCAATATTTTCCGTTTTCATTTCAGGAAAATCCCGGACTAATTGTGCCTTGGATAATTGGCTTTATAACATTTATGGCGTTAGAAGCCGTGGCGATGGTCTATTCGAATGTCCTGCGAGACCATGTAAATAAGGTGAGTGAATGTCTCAGACACATACAGATACAGATATTGACTCAATACATTTCACGTAGGAAAAACAGATAAATAAACTAACGAAATTATAGTCTCAAGTGAAAGAGGAAAAATATATAAGTTCCTTACAAAACAAATGATGGCCAACTTCAATGCCATTTCCCTTCCTTCTTTACTGTTTTTTATAACTTCTGCAATAAATATATGCGCATAAATTATTGTTTGTTGTTTGTTGCTGATGAAGGATACATTCAATGAGGAAAGGTGATTCCATGATGACATGACAGTGGAAAATGTAATTGAAACGAAAACATTTGATTATAGAATACGTAATCCTGATGGCTGATTCATGAATCATTCATTGGCGTTTGTTATTCCGGAAAGAGGCGTACTTGTTTATCAAGAAGCACTGATATGAATTCCTATAGAAATATTATTATGAAAACCAAAATTAGGTTTTTAGTTGTAAGATATATTTCATTTCAAAAAAAATCTAAAAATATAAAAGATTGAAATTGAATCCCCACGTTGCTAACAATTCGTTTACTTACTTACTCAGGCGCGATGGCGGTAGAGTTTGGGGTAAGCCTGGGCTGTAACAAACAAAACATGCCTCTCTAATAAGCACGGTATTTTGGTAACTGCCTCTAATTGCGCACACATATCCCTTGAAGCTCATCTACATCTTGAGCGCACCATGTAAGGCAGGGTCTTCTACGCAAGTTTCGAAGACTCTGCGAATGGAAGCGTTGATGTTCAACCGCTTTATATGTCTTACCCATCTCAAGCATCCACTATGTAGTTTCTTGACAAGGTCGATGTCACTGTTCAGCTCGTATAATTGGTCATTGAATTTTTCTTCCCCAAAGCCAAACTCAAAAGGGGCTGAAATTTGTACGAAAGGACCTTCTACACGTTCCTCCAAGATATTTTATGCTTAAGCACTATAGAAAAAGGTGTCCTGTCCCCACTTCTTTGGAACTTGGTGGTAAATTAGCTGCTGGTTCGCCTGAGGGGGGAGGGCTGCGGAGTGATCGCCTATGCGGACGACGTTGCCATAGCCGTCTCAGGAAAGCACCCATATACCTTGAAAGAACTTCTGCAGAATGCTCTAAATAAGCTAATAAGCTGGGCATATCTCGGGGTAAACCGAAACTTGTCCTTTTTACGAGGAAGTACAAAATCCCACTCGTTAATCCTCCTTCCATCAAGGGTACAAGCTTGACTTTCCCTGATAAGGCCAAATATCTTGTTCTTATTCTGGATAGGAAGCTGAGATGGAAAACGCAACATACGAGAAAGAGTCCATAAAGCCACGGTGGCACTCTTCTCAAGGAAAAAAGCCATAGGAAGTATATGGGGTCTTCAACCGCATATCACTCATTGCCTGTACACAGCAGTAGTCAGATATATTCTGCTATACGGTGTGGCTGTTTGGTGCACTGCATTAGATAAAGCGATCAATCGCGACAAACTAAGCAGAGTCCAAAGATCAGCTTGTCTTTGTTTGAGCGGAGCGCTTCCTACAGCTCCTTCTGCTGCACGGGACATTCTGCTCAACCTTGCTCCATTCGACATCTTCGGCAGACAACTGGCTGCAAGCGCGGCTACTAGCCTCAGAGCAATCTCTCAGTGGACCGTTAATGATTTCGGCCACTCTTCTATCCTGAATTCAGTTAGTACTCCCCTTGTCAACTTAGATTACACCATTCCGCAGCTCCACTTCAACAAAAACTTCCAGGTTACCATCCCATCCCTCCAGGTCTTCTTGGGAGGAAGGTGTCTACTTGGAAAATGAAGGGAACCACTTCTACACAGACGGGTCGAAAACTGATGAACGGGTTGGCGGATGTGTTTTTTTTTTTAAAAAAAACTAAATCTAAGTCTCTCTTTCCGTTTTCCTGATCGCTGTAGTGTTTTCCAAGCGGAAATTATGGCTACTAAGGAAACGTTGTCTTGGCTGAAGAGTAATGTCATATCTGTTAAGGATATCCACATTTTCTCGGATAGCCAGGCTGCGCTAAAGTCCATGGAATCAGTCTCCACAAATTCCCTTCTGTCCCGGAATTGCCGATCGTCTCTTGAGGAGATGACAGAGCATTTCAACCTTCACCTTTGCTGGATGCCGGGGCACAGAGACATTCCTGGAAATTGTATGTCTGATGAACCCGTCAAACATGGAACCACGCTACCTCTATTGCCTGAATATGGTTCACTAGGCATGCCGATTCAGCATGTCTTTTCCAACGATTTCTGCAGAAGCTGCATGGATGAGGAGGAGGAGGAAACAACTCTCCATATACTTTGTACGTGCCCAGACCTCTCGAATAGGCGGAAGCTGCATCTGGGAGCGTTCCTTTTCAACGATCTAACCCAAATTGACATTAATAGTCTATTGCCCTTCATACGAAGCTCCAAGTGGTTCAACGATTAGGCGTGGGATTTTCTACATCCTTGTGGTATCACAACGGACCTTCTTGGTCTAAGTGCGTCGGTTTTGACTGACGGCCACTTCAACCTAACCTAACCTAAACTAACCATAGAACTAGTCTCGGATGAATCAGGTCTTATACAACGTCTTATAAGCGGGCTCTACTACTCATTTGTCTTCTTAGCACAATAAAACATTGACTGGCATGAGTTATTCTTCTCTTGATTTCTGAGCTGGTTCTTATACTTATACTTCAAAGTTATAGTTGTCTATTATGACATTCTGACCAATACATCGATGTTGTTGGCTGTCCCTTCTTGTTAACGGCAAATACTTTTTTAATCCCAATTCGATTTTTGTCGCTTGTGCCTTAATAATTGCAAATGCATGAGTTAAAGATCCGTGTGCGCTGACATTGGTATATGCGTATGCCAGAACCACCACCTTCCATACGTCCTAGAAGTTTGAAATTTTGTGAGTAGCGTTTCTGAGATCCTGGGTGTGACTTGTATCGCGGGTCGTGTGTGATGCGTAGCGAGTGGGTTAATCTTTTAAAATATCCCTATTTTTTCGACTTATTTGCGATCCTCTTTAACCACCTTCCACACGTTCAAGAAAATTGAAAATTTGTGGGCAGCTCAGGGTCATAGGCCAATTTGAAGATCTTATGTGTGACGTGTGGTTCGTGTGATACGTGGAAAAGTATTTTTTTGACCTCTTTGTGGTCCTTTTTAACCTACTTTTGCCCGTCAGCGTGTGACGCTTGCGGCGCATGTGACGCGTGTGTTGATATATACATAAAAGTTTGTACCCGAAAAACGAAGTTTTTTTTTACTTATACTTGTTTACATTTGTGAACTCGACCCATCATAAAAAAAAGGTTTATTTATTGGACATTTATCGCATTCTCAGTGTTTTTGGTTTGCTAAACCGAACCAAGTCTTACTTTACTTCCCTATTCTCAATTTATTAAGTAACAATCCACAATAAAAGAAGAATCAATTGCAGAAACACTGATATACCTGCGGTGGCGGAAACATCCTAAAATATTTGCTTTAAGGGAAAGTCTCTCTGCAGTTGAGAATATCATTCCACTTCATCCTCCAGGCGACATATATATCCTCTCCCTTCACTTAAGATGTTAATTCAGAAGAAATATCTGATTAGAATCGCTCTAGCTACCAGTTCTTCAACAGAGCACCTTATGAATGGGAGAGATAACCAAATTTTATGCAAAGCCAGGGTATATATTTGCATGAGAAGGAAGCGGAAAAACTACGAAGGATCAAAAAACTGATCTGCAATAAATAATTCATGTGAATTGAAGTGCTGAATGTACTCGGGATACATTCAACAATCAACGTTGACTTTATCTCTGTTAACCGGGTTTGTTTTTTTTTCAAAGTCTACAAAGTAGTAGCCTTTCTTTGCACCTGTTGTGTTCGTTGGTATTTCAAAGGTGCGTTGTTATAAGTTACATACCGCAGTTGTTTTAAATTTGAAACAAATGTTAATGCTTTTATTCGTTTTACCATTACTCGATAGTAGTGAAAAACATTATTTATTTTTTCACGATTCTCTTGAATAGTTTTCCAAATCTCACAATTTATTATCAATTTTCAAATTTGTCCTTACACAAAAAAATATTTCTCATTCGAATGCGAAAACGAATCGATGTTTCAGTACACAACCTCAATTCAATTTCGTAGAACATTAAATTCGCCTAAAGGACATTCAAACATTCGAGTATGCAATCTCCCAAATGGAAACAAAACAGGACATAGAGAGACGCAATAGAAATTACTGCGTCGTTGGTTTTTTTTTTTATCTTTGGCTTAGTATGGGAGAAAAGGGATTTGTTTTCTGTCTTTTCGACTGCCTCCAGATATCTATTGATGTAGTCACATGCAGTCAAATGAAGACAAATAGTCAACACTGAATTACTATTGACATGGACATTGTTAGCATTCTCAACTATGATACGAATACTTTATCAAGAAAGAAAGATGAGAAACTTGCTTATTGTTTGCTCAATTGACAAAGAATTTTCAAGAAGACATTCTGAGTATTTTTCATCTAAGCTCAGATGAATATAATTTCAGATATGCGACAAATTCCAACTGAGTCGATTGAATAATAACATAACAGAATGTTAATTAGATTTAGAGGCGATATTTTAATTTTCAGATAAATAGTTTGATGGCTAAGAAATAATTTCATTTATTCCACTCCTTATAGCTACTATATAAGAAGTGTCATTTTTTTAATGGAATTAAAATAACTGCCAGTATTTTGCAGAACTGGCAATATCAAGATGTAAAACTGCGCACTACGTGGTACTGGTAATTGCTCGTATTAAAGCATAAAAGAAAGTCATGCTCATAGCTTAGCGTTCACCATTCGCCGTTTTCATTCGGTGAGAGCAGTTGATTATTCAAGTTTTAGAATAGGAAGCGTTGAGCACCATGTAAAAAAGTTGCAGATTTCGCAGTTAATTTTACTCCTTCAGAAATGCGTTTATTAATCGATAAGATATTCAAATTTTAAGAGATTATTGAAAATAAAAAAACAGATGCGATCTCTTACAAAGAAAAGTTTGCACAGTGGATAAAAATAGCAAAAAATACAAAATAAGAAAAGCTGAACAGCATCGCGAAGTAAGCTACGCGAATGTTGAGCGCGCGGTTAAAGAGGACTTAGGCCTGTCCATTCCCTTTGTCGGAGCCCGTTATAGATATTGAATAGGCTTGATAGTGATCCGGATATTTTAACTTGGCTTACATAATTGGTCATGGTCAACCAACATCGTCTTTTTTATTTTTGTTATTATTATTTTTTAATACAAAGCTCGTGCCCCTTCTAATTACTAACTGATCTCGATAATGTAGATGATCGGACGCGAATCGATCTACTCTGCCTAGTGGGTCATTGGCGCAATTCTAGTAAACAATTTTCGCGATATAGTAAGTCGACACATTGATGGGTGTTTGGTGGACGTTGGTTGGGTGGGATGATGTGAATTCGATGGGGGGTGTTGATGTTTTGTGGGTTAGTGTGATTTACACTGAAATGTTCATGTATTGCATTTCGATTTGTCAAAATATTTATTAAAACTTAAACATTTTTCAAACACTCGTATACGTGAATCTTTGAGTAGAGAAACAAAAAGTTTTAAGTCATTCTGGTAGGCATTAAAGTCCTTAGAAAATTGCAATAAACTTTTTTTTTAACAAATAAATAATCTCACACATTTCCTGTTACCGTTCCATTTCAGCAATTTGATGCAATGTGCAAAGCAGAAGTGGCCTTCTTTGTTGCAAGAGCATTTATCAATGTAAGTACAAGCCTTTGCTTTGCCTTTACTTAGTATAAACAATAAATATATAAAGGCGATTTACACTATACCCATCCCAATCACAGTTCTTTGAAACTTTAAAACATTTTCCTTACCTTTTACCTTCCTAAAAAAAATCAAAAGATATCAACAACAACGACTTTCAGACTTTACACAACAATTTGAAAAAGGATTCAGTTAATTTCAACCATATTCCCCTGTGTAATATTTTTTGAGCAAAAGAAAAACAAAAATTTAATTAAATAACAAAAACTCAAGTTCACTGAACTTGAACTCCCTTAAGTGAAACAGGATTGATGGCAAAACAAAAAGTTAACAGGAGATGCTAATTAAAAAAGGCCTCTTACGGTCTGCTTCATATAATTTCCATCGCCTTCAAAGTCAAGATGATCCTTAAACGGGAGGTGCACCTTTCACCGAAGCTAATTTAAAAAATAAAAGAATGTTCCCTGCGGTTAAAGCAAAAATTGGCCCAGCCCTGAAGGTGCCCTAAAATTTTGCTTATCGCTGGCTGGGTCGAAATTAATGCGAGTTAGTTAAGAATGTTATTTCTATTCTTTCCATTTTTTTCTTTGAAAAATGTGCACAACAAACTACACAAAAAACGGTTGCTATCCTAAATGGGAGAGAAAAATAAATTACCCTTCCTAATCGGGTCAGTTGTTGGATTTGTTGGTTTGTGGCTTTTTTCCTTGTGCTGCTACCTTCAAATTGAAGTAATTTCAGATGACAAACTACAAACAAACAAATTACAAATTGTGACACAGAAAATAGTATCCTTGCCAAAGGCAAAGCAACCTAACCGGATAGGCGCAGTGACCACCCACACTGACCGCAATGAGATGTACGCCCTTTTGCACAAAGAACACTACATCAGGCTCACACTATTAATCCGTTCTTGACGGCATTGTGTTTTTCATTTTGTTGCTTTTTGTATACCCTACAGTAGGGTATTTTAGTTTCTCAACACACTTTGATAAATTCCAGCTAAATTGTTGATAATCAAGACAAAAATCCTTTCGTCCGAATATTTTAGATATCACAACTTCTTTTTGTTCAAATTCATCCTCTCATCAGTACCACATGCCACAACTGGCTAGGGCCATTTGTAAACCTTATTTTCAATAAAAGTTTAGTTTTTTTTTACAGTAAGAGAAACAATTATAATAATAATAGGAGCCAAGTGCAGACCGTTGTGAATTGCCAAAAGTTCCTCATTTGAATTTTTCGGTTTACCAAAAAGATTTCTCTGTGGCTTTGTAAACGGATGAGTCTACATTTTGTTTCTAGTTTAGCAGTAAAGTTGCTATCATATTGAGTGTTGTTGGTTAGAGACTTTGACCGAAAGGATTGGATGGATCCCCTGGTGGTAGTATAGCTGAAATTCGTTGCCTTGCTGAAAAGAATGACTTTCTCCAGCGGATGTTTGTGTTTTGCCATAAAACTTTTTACTCAGAAAGTCCTTATGATGATGTTCTTATGATGTTCTTTATTCAAATACTTTAATCCAAGCTATTTTTATAACAAAATGCAAAAGTTTTCTTTGACGGTTTGCAACTTAGATAATTACGGGGACTAAGATTTACTTTTTTTTTCTTTATCCTTTTTCTGATTGCTGACATTTATTTTCAAAAAGTTCACCCTTTGAGCACAGATGAGTGGTATAAACCAGTAAGAGCACTATACATATGGACAGTAATCAGATTGCTCTGAAGGGTTTGCATTGTTAGGAAGGAGGAGGAAATTCATGCATAAATAAAGAGCTAAGATTATCATTTAGTGGGCGTCGTGGTTCAGTGGAAATGAGCATGACTACTGAGCAGGGGGTTCGTGGTTCAAATCCCAGTAACACCAAAAGTATCTATCACGGTGTCCGACCTCTCGCGAATGGGTAACAAACGTTCCGAGAGTAATAACTTGTCACGGAAAGCTTCTCAATTCTCCATTTGTGTGCAAAAATATACATGCTCAACACGAATGGTTGCGAGAAGCTAGCTAGGCCTTGGACCGCAATGGTCTGTCAGGCCGAATATTATTATTACTATTAAGATTATTATAAGATTTGTAAAGTCAGGTAAAACAATCCAGTAGAACTGGGAGTATATAACTAAATCGCTTAACTGCTACAAAAAACCTTCCAAATATTGCGCCAATGCTATTTAGTTTGACATGTGTATGCCGGTAATGTGGAGAAGGCTTTTCCGGCGTGGTTTATAATTCAAAAGGCGACTTTAAAAAGGCGACCATCAAAAAGACGCGCGATTAAAAAGTCGGAAAACAAAAAGGCTACTGCTTTTTGATCGTGCGCCTTTTTGATGGTGGCCTTTTTGAACTCAAATTTTTAATAGGATACCGACCGCCGTTGATTATTGTCTCAAGGACTCTTTGGTTAAATTTCCGTTACTAGCACGACGATCACTCGCTCTTCTCCCTGTTCAAGGTCACAGATGAGATTCTTCACCCATGCAGTTTTTTTTAATAGTAAATGTTCAACTATAAACTATAAGTGGGCGTATGCATACGGCAAAACCAAAAAAAAAATCGTCTAACTTCTCTCCTTCCTTACCCATAATAAACTTGAGTAACCTCTTACTTACTTTGTCGTTATATCGTTACAATCAAACTCAATTGGAGATGATGGTATTTCCTTAAAATTGATTATTCCAGCGATCATTCACATATCCTAAACTTTTGCATTACATCTTCATCCCATCCAATTGCCCCATCCAATTGCTTGGGTTGCGGTGGTTTTCGGCAGAAAGCCGAGCCACTTACCACCAATAGATCGTCCATTGTTATAAGCACCAAGTACCTGGAAAATTGCTAAAATAATTCCAGTAGGTAAAAAGTCAAATGCTTCTAGTCCTGGCGACTTCTGACCTATAAGTATCTTTTGAAAAACTAATTACAAAACAGATAACATCCTATATTGGTACTCACAACTTATTGTCTCCTTAGTAATCTGTCTTCCGGCCTCAGCAAAGTTGTAAAACAGCGATGGTAAAAGTGATGAATGACATTAGAAACACGTTTGACGATGATCATATAACTATTCTTTGCTTGTTGGATTTATCTAAGGGCTTTTACACTATAAATCATGATACACTTTGTAACAAACTAAAACAACTCTTTGGTTTTGGAGATAGCTCTGTTATGCTCTTAAAATACCATTTCACAAATAGATATCAGAGAATACTCGTAGAGATTCTCATTCTTCGTATGGCCTCGTTGAATCCGGTGTGCTACAAGGCTCTATTTTGAGACAGGTCCTATTCTGTATTTATATACACGACTTAACAGGGGTTCTTACGAGTAAAAACTGTAATTTTCACCTTTATGCTGATGACGTTGAAATTTACATTTCGAAGCCTCATATAGGCCTTATCATCATCATTAGCTCTACAACCGGGGTTCGGTCCTGGCCTCCCGCAAAAAGTATCTCCACCGGTCCTGATTTTGAGACGATTCAATGATTCACTCACATTCGTTTGCTTGCAATGGTCTAACATAACAGCTGTTATACATTTCATATTTTGAATATGAAAGACACCACTTCCCGTTCACCATATCTTCTGGATTGCTTAGAACTTAGCTTTATATTACAGTCAGCTGACCTTTTATGATAATATTCTAAAGTCGCTTATCCGTATTCGTTGCCGTGTTCGTTAGTGTCATGGATCAGTTAAAGTTCCAAGTCTGTTTGATGGTTCCTTAATGTTTTTTTTACGGATTAGGAATTCTAGCGCGAACCTTGATTAGAAACAATTAATGTTTTAATTTTTTTTGTGGGGAACTTTACAGGCATCCACCAGCCAGAACCGGTCAGTCAAATCATTCGTCATTACATTTCTCCTAACGTAATAAAGCGGAATTATGATACCTTGTGTTGATCTCCTATTGTACATCTTTTGTCAAATGTCAACGTCGCACAACCTGCAATTGTGTTTTGGCATTTATTGTGGAGCTTTCTGGCATTTTTAGTTTTTTCTGTATTTTAACTCGACTACTGAGGATGTATCGCTAATTTCGCCAATGCTATCAAAACAGTAACGTTTTGAAAAGGAAGTCACATTTTTTATTCTAAATATAATCTTGTCATAAGATTTTTTTTTTAAATTTTTGTTTTTTATTTTTGTTACCAATTGTGCACTTCTTGCTAAATTCAAAGTCAAAAATTTTTTATTGTACTCAAGGTGACATTGTTTAATGCATTCGTTTAGTGAAGCAATCGGCGTTTCAATTTCCATAATTTAAGAAAAGTTAAATAGAACTTCACAGTCACTACATAGAAACAAATTAAAATGTACAAAATTAAGTATCTCGGCAAGCCACCGTACATCTTTCCGTCCACCGATTGCAGGAAATATTCAATTTGGCGGATCTGTTTCAATGTGAACAGCATTGTGGAATATCTGACTAACAAGTTAGTTTCACGGGTCGATTGGTTTGCGCCAATCTATTGGACAGTTCTAGCGATAAGCATTTTAGGACTGGTGAGCGTGGTTGAACATTTTGTCTTTGACTTCATCGTGTAAATTGTATTTTGCAGTATCACAGCATCTATGAGATTTGGGCTCTCTGCTGTGGTTCAAAAACCTTAACGACATGGCGCGTTCGCAAGTATTATGTGCTGTCGTTTCGTTTTCGTAGGAAATTTCGATTAATCACCGCGCTACTCATGGTGTTCGCTTGGGGCAGTCTACTACTGGGAATGGCCAGGGTAAGTGCCTATACCGGTGCCTATATGATCGATGTGATGATAATAAGAATCCCACCCAATTGTAGGTTTCACCAGAGGACATGTCCTGGTGGTTGAACATAAATGGCTTTGTTTTGAGCTTCGAATTTGTCCTCTGGATAGTTGATATTCTCTTCGGCATTGACAAATTCAATAACAACTCACTGCTATCGTATTGTCTGGCAGCTGTGACGTATCTGTTAGTTCGTTGTGTTCGAGATGTTTTTGTGCGTGCCAAGATAGCAGGTGAAGAAGAAGATTTACGACTGATTACATGGAATTGGAAAGGTTTATGAAGGAGAAACAGATGTACTCGTTGAAATTTTGTATTAATTGATTGGTAAAAAATATACAAAAGAAGCTGCAAGGGTTGAACTTTATTTTTAATACCAGCGAGGAGGCAACTGTAGCTTTTGGTGTTTTAAAACAGCCCGTCAAACCTCCATCTCACTGGTCTTTCTCTATAACTCTCTCATACATCAAAGAGATGGTACTTTTTTTTTTCTTTTGTAACTATATAGCTCGCATACGATTTGGATAGAGAGTTCATACTCTTGTGCTATTATCGTGCTAAACAAGTAAAAGGATAATCATTCGTTAAGCACATTATCGCATACTTTATCGGTTATCCGCTTACTATATGTGTTGTCTACTGAGTTATTTTACTTTCTTTGATACCATCCCCGCAGTCTGCTTACAAAACTCATTAGAATAAAATTCCATGAGGGGAACCTAAACAACGATATTAATAAGTCCAACGATGACAGGGAATATTTTGTCATTAATCATTAGGAGCTTTGGAGAAAAGTCCTTTCAATCATAAAGATTATTTTTTTTAACGAAAAAATGTGCTGTCTCTAAGTTGCCATAGGCATTTCATATTTTTTTTGGTACGTTACCCACAAATGTCCTTAAAGACACGAAAATGTGATAATCACACTGCACACGAGGAACCCCTGTAATGTTAGCCATAATTATTTGACGGTAGAACGAATATCTACTTAACTTTACTACCGAGTATAAGAATAAGATTATCCTATGCATATGGGTGCCATGGCTATAGTATGATTAGTGCTTTGGACTTTTAAGCGGGAGGTTCCTAGGATGATAGATAAATACCAAAAATCTTTTTCGTGTTTCCAACTCTCGCGAATGTCCGACAAACGTTCCGAGACCAATAATTGTCATAGAAACTCTCTTTTTGTCTGTATTTTCGACTTTTTTGAGGGCCTTTTTTTCACCTTCGACGCGACGCGACCAAGAGAGCTGAAATTTCGTGAGTGTCTAACTCGCAAATGTCATTTTTTATATTCCGCTTGTGATGTATATCGCTTTACGCATGTGGCGCGTGTGATGGGTTGAAAAATTTGTTTTCAACTTCTTTCAGGTCCTTTTTCCTTCACACAACTTAGAGAAATTAAAATTTTGTGAGTGTCCCAAATAGTATTTTTTATATTCTGCTCGTGGCGTGTGTCACTTTTCGCGTGTGGCGCGTGTGATAGTTGGAAATGCTGCCAGTTTCTCATTTCTTGGGGTCCTTTTTAACAACCTTCCGCACGACCTAGAGGGCTGAAATTTCTGAGCAGCATAATGTTAAGTGTCAATTTTGATGTCCCGCATGTGACGCGTGTCGCGAGTAGCGAGTTGCGTGTGGCGCGTGTGATGCGTGGAAAAAAGAAAATACTTTGTAATAGGCCCGACCTCAAAAACAGATATATTAGCGATTATTACCAAATAATAAAGGACTGTGTGGCGTGTTTCGATGTATACATAAAAGTTTGTACCCGAAAAACTACGTTTTATTTACATTTACTCGTTATTTATTTGGAACAAAAAGAAGAATGGCTGTTTATGTAATGTAAAATCTTCTAGATACCGTGCATCAAATACCCAAAATAACAATGGATTTCACCAAAAATCAAAAACCAGAAGATATAGTTTTACTTACCAGATCCAAGTCCGCTTTTAAAATTGTTTTGGTGCAGAAGACAAGTGAAACTTTATCATTTTTAATAATTTTTTGTTGAATTCAATTGTCGCTTCTTAATTGCCGTATGATTATCTTTAGATGTTCATGCATTTTTAGGGACAGGTTATCACAGAGCTCATTTGAATCTCAAAGAACTGTCAAGTGCCTGGATTTAATTGCTGACAGCCTGAATAAGTAGACTATGTTGGCTTATAAGCAAATATGAGCGTAACTGTGGTGCCAAGTTGTCGGCTAATAGCAGCATCGTCGAAAGCATTGTTTTTAAAATATCGCGTAGCCATAAAGAACTATAACATTTCCTTTCAAAACACCAACATTTTTCAGTATTTATTAAAAGTGGACTATAGTTGGTCTTTTTTATGTTATGCAATATAAAATTTAGTAAAGTAGTAAACATTTTCTGCTCTCTGTCAAGTCCACTTTATACCGGAACAGTTTGTAGATTCGAGAAGTACGTGAAGTTTTTCATTCACTTTCTGTTTTTCAGCTAAAATTACTCTTTTTCATAAGCAAATAACCGGAAACTACGAGTAGTGTGTGTTGTAACACGATGTCATTTTTCTAAGTCATTCATTTTTCTTATACCTTTGTAAGAAAGCACACAATTAAGAGGCAGGAACTAACAAGGAAGCACAAAAACACACCTGACAAACAAAATAACTACATGCAACCTCCAGTCAGTTTGTTTGTTTTGAAGTCCTTCAATCAATCCTCGCACTCAAAGTAGCAGAATTCATTTTAAAAAAAAAACTATTTTGCTATGACAATGAAGCATGCTACCGGGAATTTATTCATAACACTGTTTAGGTCCTGTTGGAATTTTGTTTTACGAGGCTTAAGACTTTACAGTGCAGTAAGCTGGAAAAAAAAAGAAACATGCAGCACTGTTCGTTCGGTAAAGAACTTCACATTTATTCACACGAAACATTTTCTCTGAGAATGTGTCACTCTGAGTAATCCGATTATTCACTCGCTCATATCTGCAGGTACCCTCCGAGACCAAGAAAAACGCTTTGTTGTTGGTTAGTTGCTGCAGCAGCTGCGAATAGAGATACAAAAATGTTTGCTGTTTAGGTAGAAAAAGTACAAACTACCAAGATGTTATCGGTTGTTGTGAAATTTGGTCGAGTTGTTCATCTGGTTAGGATAATCAAAGTTTGAATAGTTACAGGAAATTGCATGTGATTAAGCCAGACACAGACGTTGGCATGCAATGTTGGTTAAGCATTTACCATGCAACTTTTGTAAAATAAAAATATTGTGTATCTTATAAAACAAATGACATTGTAATGAAAATGTTTGACAATCGAGTTTTTGGTTGAATCTCAAATTCGGTTCAAAGTCGATACGCTGATTTTAGTGGCTTTCCAATTGACAACCACAAATATTAATTATTTACTTAATACTTACGTTAGACTCGGACTCAACTAACATGAAACTCTTCTCTCTTACTGCCTCCAACAGCGCGTCACACTTATCTTTTTCCGGTTCTGAGGAACAAAACTCATGTTTTTTCATAGCTCGGGTGCACCATGTGTTCAAGACAGCATAGCTACCAGCAGTAATAAACAAAACGCACGACTAACAGTTCGATCACATCACAAACTGGTCAATATCAGGGTGGCATGTCTTCAAATCTAGATAGATAAATAGGAAATGCCAGCTCGCTACATAGTTATATATACTATGTCAAACTATCTAGCCTAGGCAATTTGTGTATTCGGATTTCCGTGAACACTGCCAACAGAGGGCATATTTCCACGGTCCTCTTCGGACACGGATTGGTATGCGACAATCAACGTCCATCTCAACACATGTATCAGTATTAATTCAATGATTAGAGCAGGACCAATCTAACATCCCTGCCGATCTTTGATTCACGACAACCGGTTGAGATATCGAACTCCATATATAGCACATACTCGCATCGGTTACATCAGGAAGGAAACTGGTGAACCAAAGAAATTGGTAACACCAGGCACGGCTGATGTACCAATGCTAGTGCTCTACCCGCATTTGGATGGCAAACCACCAGCCACTACGTAGGTCAAGACCAGAACGACACTGGGTCTAAAGCCAAAAGTTGGCACACACTCAGCTAACCTCCAAGGAGGTCAACCTCATCCGCGGGCATAAACCAACTTCTGTAGTACCAAAGCGATCTTGGTGAGATCTGATATCAAAGGCCTCAGCTCGTTCAATATGAGTGTCTGGGTGTAGCAAAGCTAACCCTGGCAGCACAGCATCCGGAACCTCGAAACCAATCGGGTATAAAGTAGTATACTTGACGACTACTACGCTTATACATCCAAGCATATCACTGCCATGTGTTTTGCAGCCGTTATTATCGTTGGATAGCATATCATTTCGTTCAAATCTGTGAAGCGTCAAAATCTCCCCTTACGTTCCCTGCATCGACTTATCGTCGTGTCACGCAGCGACAAAGTCTCCGCATCGCTTGCCTTACGATCCCACATCTACGTATAGTGCTACGAGAAGCCCAAGGCGCAACATTGCCTCTTCACTTATTGTGCTGTACTTATTGTGATACTACGTATCACCCGAGGTACGCTCTACTCGACTTGCGCTTTCTTCGATACTCAAGTATGGCAAAGATTAATTACTGTAAGCTTAGAAGATTTAAAAAAAAATATCAATCAAAATATCAAATATTGAAACTCGAGGAGTCCTTAAGGAATAAATTTAATTTATTGTAACGACCTTAAAACATTGAACTATTGGCCAGCATGCTGAGATTTACTCTGGCTACATCTCATCTCATCTACATCTCATCTAAGACGAGGAACTCCTCTACTGTACTTTCCATTTAGGTTAGGTTCGAAGACTCTGCGGCCCGACGCTTTGAGAGTTATTCACTGCGAACGTCTAGTACGGATTTTCTTGACTAGGTCGATGTCGGTAAGGGACAGCTCGTACGAGTATAATTTGTCATTGAATCTTCTCATCAAAAGACCGTCAGCGCAAAAGGGACCGATTATTTTCCGAACGTTTTTTCGTTCGAAACGATAAATGATATCTTAATTCGCGTCCGATAGATTCCATGCATGGCCGCTATAGAACAAGACTTGGATGATTAAGTTATTATACAGGGTCTTCTTATAGGTCCAAAAAAGGGCCTTACTACTCAATTGCCTTCTTAGAACAATGAACCAGCGATTCTCAGGATTTGTTTTTCTTTGGATTTCTGAGCTGGTGTCGTTATCAGATGTTATAGCGGATCTCAGTTAGATAAAGTGCCTTACTACCTGGAAGTTGTAGCTGTCTTCTGACTTTCTGACAAATACGTCGATGTTGAGCATCCCTTCTTGTTGAAAGTAAATACTTTCTCTTGCCGTCATTAACCGCCAATCCATTCATTTCTGCCCCATTGCTGGCAAATGTAATGTAATCTTGCCGTACGGCGTTGACCTGTCACGAAGAATGAGTTGGCGGAGAAGACCATTAGAAAACATGGGTGACACAATACGTGAAAGAGAAATGTGGATATGGACAGAACAGAAAAACTCGGCAAATATGTATAAGAAGAGCTAACCCAAAATAGTATTCGGAGTAGGATGAAGTAGAAGTTGAAGGAACATTGGCTCAAGTGGTTTGCTTCCACCTTGAATAATGGAACTGCATGAAAGAAATTCAGACTGAGCATCAACAAGATAAAATCAGCCCTTACTTCTAAATCTGTTCTTCATTTCGCCACTGCTGGATAGCAATAGTTCTATAATAGTTAATAGATAGTTCTTGAAAATTCTGCTAAAGATATTTTGCAATGGGACTTAGGCCAAAGAGAAGCACAGTCGACTTTTGAAACTATTTTATTAATGTGGACCTTCCGACTGAAAATTTCACTACAGTAAGCTACTAGATTTCTAATAATTGATGCAGATGCACTGGCATGTTTTTACTTCTATTTATTAGCAGTGCTTTGGTTTTTGTCAGATTAAGGCTATGTCGGATTTTCCTACAAATCCTGCAATTCTTGAATGTTTCACAAATCATTTACCGCAAAGTACGCTGACTACGTCCTTTTTAAAGCTCAGAATGGTCTTGAATTAATCACCTTGCAGACCGTCACACAGTAAGTTTCGTAAGATCCCTCGACAGCGGAGTAATTGGACTTCCCGTTTCGTCTTAGATTTAAGAAGAACCCAACAAAAAAACGACACCAAACCGACTCACTCTCTGCAGATGGCTGGGTAACTCCTTTATTTCTTGTGTATCGCTCGATATCATTCAACTGCCATAATTATGGGCTTCCCGTATAGTTTTAGATTTATGAATAAACCAAACTGAATGAATTGAAAGCTTCATTATTTCTCGTGAATTTTTCTTACATCAAATGTGAAGTACACAGAAAAAAACGAAAACTTCATCACATATTGTGAGTTCGGTGTGGGTCTGTGTGAGTTCGTTGTATGAATACTTCAATAGTATCTCTTCACACCTCTTTCCTATAATTCTAAATCTATTAAACTTTTCATTGATGGATTGTTTATGCCTTAAATCAAACTACAATCTATAAACACACAAACCTACAGACACACACAATATAAAAATTCAATGCCAATTAATTACTAATTACCAAATTTTTTTCTCTCCCTATCTCTCTATCTTTTTTCTAATTTGTATGTCATTTCAGGTTGTTGCCATGTGGGGCGTTACGCGTTTCTACAATTTAGTACGTGCCGGCATCACATGGAGAGGCCCCGAGGTAATAGAACTATGATATAACGCCTGTGATTCAGATTCACGCATTCACAGCACATATCACATATCCTCGCAGGCAAGGACATCTGGACAAGGACGGGGACGCGGACGAGGACTGAGTTCCGGCGATGATGGTGCTGGTGTTGGTGGTGTTGCTTCCGCAAAAACCATTGGTTGCTTTTCCTTCGACTATGAGGATTATGACTATGACGAAGGTGAATATGGTGATGAAGAGGACGTCGATGATGATGACGACTATGAGGAGTACAATGAGAATAGTGATGATGATGTCATCAGCACCGAGCCCGGTAAGTTGGGTTGCCAGAATACACGTGCTCCCAGAGGATACCGCTCATCTTTCAAGCAAGGTCAGCGTTGTCCGCGTCGCAATGACAATGGTGGTGTTAGCGGTCAGAACAACAACAAAAACAATAACAATGCCCGAACAGTCGTCTTCAACAAACGTCACAATAAATACAAAATCACCCATCAACAGTCTCAATTGGAAGTGATCGATGAACTGGAGAAAAGCATTGGCAGTGGCAGCGACGAGAACGATTCCTTGCTTGTGGCTTACGATAGTAATTCCGGTGCATCAGTCTGACATTGGAGAAAAGACGAAGTGATGCTTCGGCGACAAAGAAGACGTCAACGTCATAGGAGGCGATTCATTGTGAATGCGTTGGCGATGACATTGCTGGTTGCTGTGGAAATCTATGCTCAAATTGTCGTATATTTGTAAGGAGCACGGAAGATTTAATATTAATGTCTTCCTGGAAGAGCATTTCCATCAAACTGTTGAATGAAACCACAATATATTACAAACGTCTTAAATGTCTCAAACGACCATTGAGGACTTACCGTAAAATGGGACATTACCGGACATGTGTACCGTCGAACCGTCGAGGACAAATAATATGTAATAAACTAGTGGCCCGGTTCAACTGCACAAAGCCGAGATTTTTAAAGATACCTATTAGAAAAATTAACAAAAAGAAAATTCACAAAATCGAGAAAAATTAAAAAAAAAAAACTAAAAAGACCCAGTGCAGATTCGAACCTGAGAAAATTTTTCCATTTCACACGACTCGTCTATAATTCAACGCAGTGCTCTAACCGGTGAACCAGGGAAAACACTTAGGTATTGGCTCCTTATAATTGGAGTCGTTCTCATTCTGATTCTACTTTTCGTTGGTTTTGTGTACATTTCATATACAGATTTGTTACAAATATAAAGTACATACTTATTTCAAACTAAATTAGCATTCTTCATTTTGAGCGTTTGTCTAGGTTTTTGTTAAGGTTTGTCCAAATAATGCCTAGCGTCTTTCTGTAATGAATTATATAATATATAGTAATCGTAATCGTAGCTTTTTAAATGTTTATTCTCATTAGTATCATATTTTTCTCTACAATTGGGATGCGGTCCTTGTCTAATCTATTCACCGGACATGATTTCATTTAATCGATTTTCTAAACTCAGGGATACTGGTCTAAGCCATCAATATAGCGTAGGATTATCCGGCCGACTTTCCTTAGTATCCTATTTTCCCATTCGCCAATCCTGCCCATCGCAGACTGCCGAGCTTGATTCTTTTCGCGATGTCGACATCGCGTTAACGCTGGAAGATCTCACCATTATAGAATCTCTGGACGTACATACTATATTCCAACAATTTTCTCCAAGACTTTCCTCTCGAACGAGGCTAAGAGATAAGAATTATTTTTGTTAAGAAATCAATTCTCGGATCAACATGCAAGTACTGGTATGACCATTTTTTTGTACAACAGCTGCTTGTATGTTGTGTTATGGTTAAATTCCTGAATTTGAAGGGCCTTGACGTGAATTTCTGGTTCCATTCTGTTATCGGTTGCTGCAATTGACCCGAAAAAGTTGAAGGGCTGTACAACTTTAAATTTGCATTTCAGTGTCTTAATTGCGATTGGGTGCCGTGGATCTAGTAGTTAGTGCAAGAGGTTTGAGCTTCGAATGTCTGGCAAACGTCCAAGAGTAATAACTTGTCACGGAAAGCTTCTCAACTCGAACTTTAGGTACGGCATTAAACTGCAGGTCCCTTTCATTTGTGTGAAAATATAAAACGCACAACACGAATGGTCGCGAGAAGCTAGGCTTTGGACCGAATATTATTATTATTATTCTCTTAATTGCGCGACCAATGTTGCGACCTTCTGTTCGCAGACGTGGTCACCATGTACTTTATTCGGCTCTCATTTATGTGCCGCTCCAGATTTTGTGCCGCCCACTCGATCTGGATTTAGGCTTCTACCAATGACGACAATATCGTGTCGGTTTCTGTCCTACGATTATTGTGGAACCAAACAGGACATTGTCAACCGAATCGGCAAATCTAAATCAGTGTTTGGAATGATGTCCATAATATGGCGTAGCAATACGATCAGCTTAAACAACGCAAGCTGCGACTATTCCGTTCAAACGTTAAATCTTTGCTGTTGTATGGGTGCAGCCTTGGAAGGTTACCGCTACTATCACAAAAAGATTACAAACGTTCGTAAATAGGTGCCTACGGAACATCTTAAGGGTTTTTTGGCCTAACCGCATTTCTAACGAACATTTTTGCCAGAGAACGGGTCAGCAACCAATAGGCACAACCATCCAACGACGGAAGTGGCAGTGGATTGGTCATACACTCCAAAAAGGCGACAGTTCCATAGCAAACTACGCAATGCATTGGAATCCGTTATCTCAGGATGGTAGAAGAACGGGTCGTCCGAGAAATACATGGCGCAGAACAGTTGAGGAGGAGTCACGGCAATTGGGGAAGATTTGGAGAGAGCTCATTGCCAGGAACCGCACGCTATGGCGCGTAGGCGTAGTAGAGGCCCTATGACCCACAAGGGGATATAGGACATAAGTGAGTTTTTTAAGTCAGTATCTGGATAGACTTATAGAGCATAGTTGCTCTCGACGTTACAGCTGAGTCTCGGATCTCTTACTCCAATGCCGGGTTGTTGAGGCCGCAAACTAGTCCACGTTGAACGGACTTGGTAGGATATTTTATATGGCTTATCACATTGGTTATAGTCGTGTCAATTTATTTAAGATCACCAATTCTCTAATGCCTTTACAAAGTTCTGGCTATGCTAGCATAGACGGCTTTAAAGTCTATAAACAGTTGCTGCAGTAAGTTTTAAAGCTGTAGACATTTTTTCGTTGCCAAAGGTTGAAAATTTGATCAGTTGCTGGTTTGTCTTGTATGGAGCCGTATTGTTGTGCGCTAATATTGACTTAAGCGTATGGGGTATCCTGTCTTTAAGAATAGAGAAGAAAACTTTGTACACGGTACTCAACAATGTTATACCACGTCGCCATATCGCCCGATTTATGCGAAAAATTCATAAACAGTTGGCCATTGGTTTCCGTCAGCAACATTTGAATAATACTGTATTTCATAATAAATGACAATGAAAGTACTTTAACTTGATATACATTGTTTTTTTGATTTCTGAAAATCAAACTGTTTTATTTAAAAAATATAATGGGGATCCCTTAATGAAAAGTCAACATTACATTATATGATGTTTACTTCAACCGATTGCCTGTATATATGGAGCCTATAAGATGGTTTGTAAATAAAAGGTAATACAATAAAATAAAAAAGAAGAAAAAAAATAACAAACTACTTATTGATGTTTAACCTTGCAGCTATAATTATGTGGTCTAAGTTTAGTTTTATATTTATCTGCAAAGTACGTATTTTGAGGGTACTGACATTTCCGCCTAAAATACATTGCAATTTGACTCGCAGTAAAGCGTTATTCAACCGATTATTAAACCCACATTTTATTGTACGAATAATATAGAAAATAAAATTGTTATTATTGCGGTGCTATGTAAATATAAATATTAAAAAATACGCCAATAAACCTAATATGTCATAAAATGAAAAACAACAAAAAAAAAAAGAAATAATCTTTTTTACTGAAAAATGAAAAGTTAACTAAAAAGTTAAATTATTGTTAATTTTATACTTATATATACATATATGTTAGCCATAACAGCTAATAATTAGTATGGAAATGTAAATACAATTAAGAATGTAATGTAAATATTTCATTCAATGTATGAAGTGTAGAAGCTTCCATGTACTAAATTTGTAATTTGTTGTTAGGAAAAAAAAAAACAATAATAATAATATAATTATTATAAAGCTCACCGCAATTTGCAAAGTGCTACGCCAAACCACGTATTGTGACGCTATAGCTAAAGCAAAACGCTGATGATAAATGTTTGACAAAAAAACTACAAAATCCATACATAATGGTTTTGTTTAGTTGATTGCGTTACGTTTCATAATTGGTTCAAAATAAATTGTTTTCATTAAAAGTTTTAGAAGATTTGTATTTTTTTGTTAAACGACACACTAAGGACACCAATGGCTTAGTGGGGAAAAACATCGAATGATATACATACTAGTAGTAAGTGTAAAAGCATAAAAACAATTTTTTAACAACTTGAAAGATCATTCTAACGATGAGATCAATGATCTTATTTCGCACTTGAAGCCTTCAAGTTGTACAGTCGTCCCCAACAGACTAAGTCTCCCGGTATTAGTGGCATCACAATGACACACTCTAAGACTAGTTATTGATCGATTGGTATCGAGAGGCTTAGATTTATACCTACATAGTGTGGTCAGTTTTCCGCGAGAGACTTAAAATTGAAACGCATGATATGAATGTCAGAAAGAAACTTATAACAGACTCTCTTCTTATATCAAGTGTAAACAATAAAACATTTCGTCGGCGGAAATCTCTATATATATCACAATCAATTGCCGTGCGTTAGTCTCGCAAAAACTTCAGAACGGCTCGACCGATTTGGATGATTCCAATAAATAGCGCTATTTGCGTAAATGTCGTTTGGCAGCGGATCCATTTCCACGGTCTTTCTTTTGCGATCTGTCAACGCATTGATTCCGTCCGACATACCATTAAACATTAAGTACTTGTAGTTTAGGGTGCGGTTTGCATTCGCAATTACAATAAAACAAACATTAATTTTGAAAATCCATGCTTCTTGCATGGCCAATTGTCTCCTGCTCCAGTGTAGGAAAACCATCAGCTTTGTTTGTTTACGCGCCAGACAATATAATTAATAAAAAAAACAGTGCGTGTACCAGAAGACCCCCAAAAGACCATCAAAAGACTCCACAAAAGACCTTCAAACAACCCCCAGAAGACCCATTAAAAACCGCTTAAAGACACCCAAAAGACCCTCAAAAAACTCCAAAAAGTCCTTCAAAAACCCGCAAAAGAATCATTAAAACCTTTTAAAAAATCACTAAAGACCCTCCCAAAAGATCCTCAAAGGACCCCAAAAAACCTTCAAAAGATCCTCAAAAGACTTCAAAGAGCCCACACAAGATCCCCACAAGACCCCATAAAGACCCTCGAGACCCTCAGAAGACCCCCCAAAACCCACAAAAGACCATCAAAAGGCCCCCCAAAGGACACTCAAAAGACTCCCCAAAAGACCAAAAAAATACCTTCAAAAGACCCCAAAAAGACCCCAAAAGACCTACAAAATACCCAAAAAGACCCTTAAAGACGCTTAGATCCGTAAAAAAAACTCTCAATTGACGCACAAAAGGTCTCAAAAAGTCCGCCAAAAAGACCCCTAAAGGATCCTCAAAATAACATCAAAGACCCCCAAAGAAGACCCAAAAGACCCTCAAAATACCCCAAAAGAACTCTTAAATGACCCTTAAAAGGCCCAAAAGACTCCCCAGAAGACCATACCGAATTTTATATAAACGACTTAGTTCCTGGATGCAAAAACAAAAGACACAAACGAATCAGTCCTAAGCATGATGACTAGAACAACAAATGCTTCAGATGAAAATAACCTATGAAAGCTAAATAGAGGGCCACGCACGTTTTCTTAGACCTATTCACTATGTTAGCCTCCTATCCAAGATTACTCTGAGATATTTGGCGCTGGGGGTAAAGCTGAGACTTTTCCCATTGAGTTTTGGAAGGATAAATGCCGGTATTTTGGATTTAGTGGTCAACAATAACATTTCAGTCATCCCAGGATTGACTCAAAGGACACAGGTTGTTGCCCAGGAGCTGACATTACCCAGGGCCCTTTCCATGACTTCACTGATCAGTACTGTCCTTATACGAGTAGCACCACGTCATCTTCGTACGCAGCTACCTTCGCCCAATCCTCTTCAAGTTTTAGTAGCATTTCGTTAATTACCATCATTCACAGTAAGGGCGAGATGACCCCTCTTTGGGAGGTGCCTCTTTCGATTCGTTTGGTAATGTTACAGCATGTATAATTCTCCTACCGAACATCCATTGCATAAGGAAGGATTCCACTCCTGACTGGGTCAGAGCTTCATTAAAGACCTCAATGTGAGTATTATGTATCTAAAAAGGTGGCTAGCGTGAAGGGAATAGGGATAGTAATAGAGAGTTGCCTATTGCCTTAAATATGTGAAGTTACGAACTTATGGTATGAATATGGCTTCGATACGTCCAGTAGTTATGTGCAGGCGTGATGAGGTTAGATATATATGCAGAATGACATTTTTAAGAATATCTTGACTCCAGCGGTACTTACCGGACTCAAAAACCTTCAAGAGTACCAATTAATAATATGGTTTACATATGGCTTTAATATGTCTAGTGGCTTAGGCGTGATGCGATTACAACCATATTCACCAAAAGACCAACCACATTTTCGTAAATATCTCCGCTCCAACACCACCTACCAGTTAAGATGAACTTATCGGAATACCAAATGAACGTATATTGTGAATATGGCTTCGATAAGTCCAGTCGTTAAGGCGTGATGACATCACCATCAGCGTCACGTAGCAAATGACTTCGATACGTCCAGTGGTTAAGGTGTGGCGCCGTTATGTACAAACGCACAATCATTTTTGTATATAAAGATTTACTTTTAATAAATAACAGTTTTAGAATATTAAAACAATAATGTAATCTTAACTCAATATGGAAGGGATTTCTAGTAATATGAATTATTTGTGCAATAAAAGAGAAATATAGTAACTTCACTATAAAATTAATAGCACACAAAATATTAAAACAAATTGAAAACCATCGAACTAATATAAGCATTTATTAATATCCTTTATAGTATGGACAATAACTGTCCTATTAACAATTTAATATGGTTCTTTTTTCTAAGTGTATCCACAGTACATTGTACACGGGGCGTAATTAAAGCAAATTAGTATTTGAATAATGTACTCGTACCATGAAATTTTTCCTCTTCTAATTCTCGTGTAGTAGGAAGTTCGCATTTTATCCTTTCCTGGCAGTTCACTTCAAGCGTTGAGAGAGCAAAAAGGGAAATCATTTTTAATAACATTTTAATAAATTACTTCAATGAAGACTTTTGGTGTGACGCGCACAGACTCCACACCAACTGGCCAGTAGTTTCACACTGGCTGTGCCACATTCAACGGTCTTATTAATGCAATTATTTAAATTTTAATATTTAAATTAAGCAGCAGCAGCACATACTGCAGGCCAATTTGCTGGCCAATTTCATCGCTAAAAGCCATGCGAACGACTTATACCAGACGAACTCGAGTCTGGTAAACTGGGGGTAGAAGTATTGCGAAATGTGTGCTAAGCAGTACGAATGTAGTGCAACGGCAAATTTATACCCTTAATCGCAAACCAAGTGAAATTAATATGAAACTTCCCGATGGTGGTCGCCTAAATACCATACCATGACGCGAGTGCTATGAGCTATGGTGCTACGGGTGGAGCAGTTGCAATGGAACCAACCAACTGTGGTTTAGTGTGTGCGTCCTCGAGTGCGGAAGTGAAAATTTGCATACGAATGGAAAAGAAATGCAAAACTGGATGGTAGATAAGATGGATTTAGGGTTGCATGGCAAACAATTGGCATTAATCATGAAGACTCGCATGAGTTGACCAGTGGTTGAATGGTCAACCGGTTGGTTAACATCTAATGAAATTAAATGGGACACAGAGGACCAGCTCTTATGTTGGCACATACATACATACAAAAGCTTAGTAATTTACGTTTATTTGAGTCCACGTCAAGTGTAATCGATGTAATCGATGCACTGATGCGTGAACATTAGGTGAAGATTCTATTTCTATTATCGTGTCTTTCATATTAAAGGATTTTGTTCGAAATGAGTGACAATTACATAAAAGGGTGTGTGGTTCCTGCGTTTGGCTTTGCTATGAGCACAAAACCTTATCAAGAATTGACTTTGTCAGCAAAATTTGGATGACTATTATTTTTTCTTAAAATCTTTTTACAAACTTTAAGCTCTATCTCCTGTTCCTGTTGATAAAAGAAATACAAACATTTTTAACGGGATTTGAAGGATATTCAATCGGCTTAAATGCTGCATCATTTTTTTCGAGATGATAGCATTTGAAATTAAAATATAAAAAAGGAACCAAATGATTTTGAAGTTCTGGAATTTCGATTGTAAAGGGTTCTCCAATAAGTAGGTTTCATTTTGATATTAAAAAAACGAGTATTTTTTAAGAGAAAGCAATGATTGTTTATTTCATTGTAAAGAAGAACATTAACATTTGAAAACAATATCAGCCAAATGGCCGCTACGGCTACGCTTGCAGCACCATATACTTTTCATTAAATTGTTCATGACCAATTCGCACATTTGCGGCTGTATGTCCTCGATAACTTCACGATTTCCATCCATAAGGTCTTGAATCGATTGTGGAGTATTGGCATAGACCTTATCTTTTACGTGGCCCCAAAGAAAAAAGTCTTAAGGTGTTAAAGGTGTTGCTTATGTGGCACGTAGCGCCGTCTTGCTGAAAATAAACGTCGTCCACAATTCGGCCATAACAAATCATTAACTATAGCTCGGTAGCGCAATCCATTCACTGTAACAGTTGCACCAGCCTCATTTTCAAAAAAGTAGGGTCCAATCACACTGCCAGACCAAAAACCGCACCAAACAGTGACACATTGAGGAGGAGGTGAAAATAGGCCTCATCACTGAAGATGATCTTTCGATGAAAATCCGGATCATTTTGATGCATTTGAAGGACACAATCAGAGAAGATACGACGTTTATGGTGATCGACCGGCTTGAGTTCTTAAGTTAACTGAACTTTAAAAGCCTTAAGACCTTAGTCTTTATGGAAAATACGGTATAGTAAGGTATACGTTTGTGGAATGACCAATTCAAAAGATCGACGAGGAATCGACAAACCTGGGTTTTCTTCAACACTACGGGCTACGGCAGCAATATTCTTAGTTTTTCTTGAGCGACGCTCACGGTTTCGATTCTTCGCATCACTAACTTGTCCCAACAGCTCAAATTTTTCAGCCGGCCGAGAAGGTGCTTCACGACGACCAAAAAGTGCTTTAGTTTTGCGAACTGTGACTGCAACATATTTGTTGAAGCGTGTATTCAACCATTTTTAGTAATGGCGTAGTTTTTACTTCTCAAATGTCAAAAGACGACTGCTTCAAAATTGACAGCTGCCCAAATAGCAGGCTATTCAAAATGAAACCACTTATTGGAAAACAATTTAGTTTGCAAAATTCTAAAAAATATGAACTATTTTATGTTTGTTATTTAGGTTTATTTTTTAAAAAAGATCAACATCAGTTAATGGATTCATTCAAGAAGTATATGGTAGGAATTTTTGACGATGGATTCATTCAAGAAGTATATATGGTAGAAATTGTTGTGTGGTCAACATAACGTGTACTCCCACTAAAACGTTGCGAAGTTAAAATAGACCCCTCCCAACATGTTGCCTAAACCTAAATAAAGCACCACCTCGATCATATTCACACTATGTGGCTTACCGAGATTTTGTTAAGATGCATATTCTGTGAAACTTTCAGCTCGATTCAATGCCAGACCGTTTTTCGTCGACTTTAGTTGTTTGGTTACAAAATTGGACGCCACGAAAGGCTCTTTTATTTAAACGGGATAAAGTATAGTTTATGTTCACCCTGAGAGTTAATTCTAAATACAACAAACCAACATTTCCTCTTTATAATATTTGTATAGATGATACACCCTGTGTATAGGTGTGCGCAACTTGTTATCCAGAATTTATTTCGAATCTTTTGGTTTTATCTTTTACTTTTGCGTTTGAGTTATTTACACAGGAAACCCGTACGTTGCTTGCGGTGGAGCATGAATCTTCATGAAGTCTTCAGTTGATTTGATGTTTTCGTGATATTGAAAAGGCACAACGGACATAAGTAGAATGAACAAATAATCAATTTTTTTATTTATTTACGATCGATGAAATTTTGGCGCACGACCCGATACAATTATAACATAGCACATTGGTTGAGTTCACTGCGCAACAAAATGTCTCAGCTGTATAATTAAGAATGCACTTTATTATACAATATAGAAATATGTATTAAACTATTGGATTGGCTTACATACAATATATTTTTTAAAAAATATATATAACAGAGACCCCCGAAAAGCCCCCAAAATAATTTCAAAAAATCTACAAAAAACCTCTCAAAAGACCAAAAGACTAGCAAAAGACCACCAAAAGACTACCAAAAGAACACCAAAAGACCAGCAAAAGAACCTCATAAGACCACAAAAAGTCCTTTAAAAGACCATCAAAAGACTACCAAAAGACCACCAAAAGACCACCAAAAAAACACTAAAAGACCACTAAAAGACCACCAAAATACCACCAAAAGAACACCAAAAGAACCTCATAAGACCCCAAAAAGTCCTTTAAAAGACCATCAAAAGACTACCAAAAGAACACCAAAAGACCACAAAAAGAACACCAAAAGACCACAAAAAGAACCTCATAAGACCCCAAAAAGTCCTTTAAAAGACCATCAAAAGACTACCAAAAGAACACCAAAAGACCACAAAAAGAACACCAAAAGACCACAGAAAGAACACCAAAAGACCACCAAAAGTTCTTTAAAAGACCATCAAAAGACTACCAAAAGAACACCAAAAGACCACCAAAAGAACCTCATAAGACCCCAAAAATTCCTTTAAAAGCCCATCAAAAGACTACCAAAAGAACACCAAAAGAACACCAAAAGAACACCAAAAGACCACCAAAAGTCCTTTAAAAGACCATCAAAAGACTACTAAAAGAACACCAAAAGACCACCAAAAGAACACCAAAAGACCACCAGAAGTCCTTTAAAAGACCATCAAAAGACTACCAAAAGAACACCAAAAGACCACCAAAAGACCACCAAAAGACCACCAAAAGAACCTCATAAGACCACAAAAAGTCCTTAAAAAGACCATCAAAAGACTACCAAAAGAACACCAAAAGAACACCAAAAGTCCTTTAAAAGACCATCAAAAGACTACTAAAAGAACGCCAAAAGACCACCAAAAGAACACCAAAAGACCACAAAAAGAACACCAAAAGACCACCAAAAGTCCTTTAAAAGACCATCAAAAGACTACCAAAAGAACACCAAAAGACCACCAAAAGAATCTCATAAGACCCCAAAAAGTCCTTTAAAAGACCATCAAAAGACTACCAAAAGAACACAAAAAGAACACCAAAAGAACACCAAAAGAACACCAAAAGTCCACCAAAAGTCCTTTAAAAGACCATCAAAAGACTACTAAAAGAACACCAAAAGACCACCAAAAGAACACCAAAAGACCACCAAAAGTCCTTTAAAAGACCATCAAAAGACTACCAAAAGAACACCAAAAGAAATTACCTTAGAAATAGAGAGTCCTAACATACGATTTTCGTTTTATTTAATATGAAACACCCTGTGTATAGTTATGTACTTCTTGTTATCCAGAATTTATTTCGAATCTTTTGGTTTTATCTTTTACTTTTGCGTTTGAGTTATTTACACAGGAAACCCGTACGTTGTTTGCGGTGGAGCATGAGTTTTCAGTTGATTTGGGGTTTCGGTTAGCTCTTTAGCAGTTGGTTAGTGATATTGAAAAAAGCACAAAGGACATAAATGGAAGAAACAAATAATCAATTTACTATTTGTGGGTTTGTTTTTTTGTTGTTGCTTCATTGAAGCGTAAACAAGTGGAGATTGGATGCCTTTCAATTTTTGTTTAGTCACACTTGCTTTGTATCACTTTACGAATTTCTATTTGTTCAAAGGGATTTGTGAAGGTACTTTGTCTGCTGATGCTGAGAAAATATTCCAGCAATTCTCATCAAAGCTTGGCATCGTCATTTATTTTTCAACTTTTCAATGCAATAGCGAAATAAAATGGAAACAATATTTCCAAATGAATGTTATACTACATGCATTTAATGTCTAATTAAAGGAAATTTACAGTCTACTGAATGTTTAAAGCAAGGAACTGCATTTGAACTGGAATTCATTCCTTTTGCTTTGCATTGATGCTCGTATCATGTGATGATGATGATGATTACCTCCTCTCCTATCTGTTTCTGACAATATTCTTAGTTATTCTATTTATACATAGATATAGTCCAGTTTCAAGGATACCCTAGGTTTCTCCCATTTAGACTCTAGGGTTTGAGGCTGTATCTCAGAGAGAGACCGTTGTATACGGAATACATATTGCAGTTTCACATCTGGGTCTTTAAGTGCTGCTACAGCTGACTTTTTCGTTTTTTGACTTCGTGTGGTTGAGTGACCTAGGTAAAGCTTATACTCATATTGAATTCAATTGAAGTAAGTGCTATTGCCATCATTCATATAACTGAGGATTTTCCATCATCCTTCAGATTGTTTGATAACTTTTTGAACAGAACATATGGCTGAGCTCATTTTTGATTTGAATTTAATTAAAACAACACACAAGGCAATCAAATGAATCTGAATCTGACAGACGTCAAGTATTCTAATCATAGGTTTCCTTTTACTGCATTCAACGCATTCCATTTTACACATTCCAAGTTTGATCTCTAATAGATGAGTTGTCCTTTATAGAAAGGAAGAAAGTAAATAAGAAAGAAACAATGTGGTTGACAGTGAAAGAAAAAGAGAGAAAAATAGACTTGTGCTTTCACTTAATATTTTTCAATTACTTCTATTGACTGACCCACCCACAGTGTCTATTCAGTAAATAATTTGCAAAAAAAAATTTGATATGCATCCTTAACCACAGTATGACACTTGCACTTGAACCTGTTGCATTTTTTAATTATTCAACATTTTCATAGAGATGAACCTGTAGGTCTTGAAAAATAGTTGGCTTTAGCACACATTCGAAATACGCGCCTAAGTAAAGCTGTTTTACGTCAATGCATTGCTTTGATGCAAATCGATTGGACTTCCGCAAGGTACATGTGCATTTTTTTTAAATGTACATACGCTCAAAGGATTGCACCATTAAAAAGGGTAATTTTGTTTTTTAACAAAAAAAAAAAGAAAATATTTATTTCTATGGTGCTTCCTGGTTAATGTGTCGTCCAAGTCTTGAGGTATGGGCTGTTGCAAGTTCACGGATCGCGTCTTCAACAGTATTTAGCTTAAGATCGCAATGTAACTCGGAGTTTCTGACATACCATGGAGCATTTACTAATCATCTTAATACCTTGTTTTGGAAGGGCGGAATTATTTCTATGTTATTTTTAGCAGCACACCTCTAGAGTTGAATGTCGTATGTCCATACTGGTCTTAATGTTTTTTTATATTAAGTTTTCTTAGCTTAATATTACGCTCCTCTCTTTTCTATTTATATGCTCCTTCGATCGTAATTTAGCATCCATGTTCATTCCTAAATACTTTGCTGCATTAATTAATTAATTGGAATGTGTTAAATCTTTTTGTTAGTAACATTAACATGTATGGATATTCTGCTGTTTAGCTTTGAGCCTCATTTTTTTGTCCAGTCCAATACAGTATTGACAGCATTCTGTAGAAGTTGAGTTGATTCTATTTAATTTTTTCCAACTGAGAGAATGGCTGTGTGATCAGCAAACGTAGCAAGTGTGCAGTTCGAAAAAGTAGGCATGTCATTTGTGAAGAGTATATACATTGTATAATTCCTTGGGGAATACCGGCTTTTAGAAAATTTTTGAAAAGATAGGTAGAGATTGGCCTGTACGAAGACATTTCGTGCGAATCCTTACCTTTAGGGATCATTATAACCTCTGAAACTTTCCAGTATTAGGGGACATGCTTTAGGCGCAGACAACCATTAAAATTCCAATATTCCTCCGTTTTCAGTAGAAAGCTGTGCGAAGCACATCGCTAATCACCTACAAAAAAAAGTAACGGCGATAGAATGCAACCTCATCGTACCCCACTTAGTATCTCGAATCTCTCTGACAGCTTTCCTTTTGTTGCTTTAATAATAGCTATTAGTTTATCGGGTATACCTCTCCTGCACAAGGCGAGCCAGATAAACTGTCTATTGACACTTCTCAAAATCGATGAACAGGAAGTTCAGTAGTGACCGGAAATCAACGCACTGTTCAATAATGATCAACAGGGTGTTGATGTGGTCAACACAGGAGTTCGGAAACCTGCTTGTTCGCCATCGAGTGTATCTTCCAGATGTTTCTTAATTCGTTCAATTACTACTTTGGCTATTACCTTTGCAACTGCAGGAAGAACGCAAATGCCGCTCCAGTTTTCGCACTTCATAAGACTACCTTTTTTAGATAGCTTGACAATAATTTCCTTCTTCCACTCGTCGGGGAAACTTTCTACCTTTCAAACTCTCTCTACAAGAGAATATAAAAGCTCTGCTGATGTCGTTGGAGCGGCATGCAGAAGCTTTGCGGGTCTCTAGTCCTGCCGACTTGTTGTTCTTTAGTTCGTTGATCGCGGTAGCTATCTCATATTTACTGGGAGTTGAGTTGCGAATTCGGTAAATTGTTACTTTCGGCAACTCTGTTTAATTTAGGTGCATATCGTTGGCGAATACACGGTTAAGGACCGTAGAAAAATGCTCCTTCTATCGCTTGAGCTGATCCTCAGCTGAAAGGAGTACGGCATCATCTAGGGCTTTCACCGGATGTTGGACCACCTGTCAGCTCTTTGATGTTTCTGTAAACGGTTCTGCTATCGCACCTGCTCGCTGCTTCCTCTGCTTCTGGGGCCAGGTTGTTAATATAATTACGTTTGTCACTTCTTACTCTACGCTGCACTTCTCTTATTTTTCTTCGATACAGCGACTATAGCTCAATCTTCGCTGCTGCTGCTGTGGTATCTACAATACGAGCTTTAAGTAGCTTACGTTCTTCAATCCGCCTTCAGGTATTCTCGGTAAGCCTGGCTTTGCTTCTACCAACAATACTTTCCTCTCCAGATGTGAAAACATTTTTCACAGCTTTCCAATGTTTTTGGATGGTGGTCGGCAGTGAGCTGCTGATTGCTTGCACTCCTTGCGATAAATAATCCCTTAATTGTTGGCGTACTGAATGGATTTTTAGCTGGTCGATGTAATACCTAGGCATTTGGATGATATTGCGGAGTCTTTGAAGTGATGCAGTACGTAACTGGATAGTAGCTACCATAAGGTGATGATACCGTACCATACTTATGTCGGCTCCTCGCCTGTTTAGGACGTCTAAAAGACAGCTCCTAGAATGTCGGCTAATCGCCACATGGTCGATTTGTTTGGTTGATGATTGCCTATCAGTTGACACCCAGCTGACTTTGTGGCAGGTCTTATGCTCAAACATGGTGGCTCCTATGACAAGGTGGTTGATGTTATTGGTGTATCAACAAATCTTTCACCATTGTCATTTCGTTCGCCGAGACCGTGCTACCCAATCACATGTCTGAGTCCTTTATTGTCGTTGACTAGCTTGTCATTCAAGTCCCCCATCACGATGACGATATCTCCGTTCGGCGATGCGTTGTATACAGCGCTTAGTTGATGATGAAGTCGTCCGTTTCATCCTCAGTCGAGGGATTCGTTGGGGCGTAACACTGTATGATCGTGATGCGTCGTACTCTAGTTCGAAATCTTGCCGATAAGATCCTATCACCTGTGGGTGCCAGGTAATTAGGCCTCTGCATGTTGTTGGCATTAGCAGCAGACCCACTCCCAATTCATGGGGACTACCGCAGCGTTTGCCGGAGTAGAGTAGCACAGTGTTACACGTTGTGGATTGGTACTCTCCCGCGTCGAACCTTCTTAGTTCACTCACTCCCAAAATTGTCCAAATTATATCGAAGAAACTCTCGTTCCAGTTGAAGAAATCTGGCATTTTAAGGTCCTTCATTCACTCAGTCAAGGAGCGTCCTCACATTCCAGAAACCAATCTTACTCCGGGTACAATAGCCAAAAGTCGTCATTATTCGATCATTACTGATCCGAGGCGTTGTCTCGGTTTCAGTAGCGGGCTTTTTTCGGTACCGCAGGGGGCTTACCCACGTTACCTAGACTAGAAACGCTAGACCGTTCGCACTTGTAATTTTAGCCTACATATATAAGGATTTATACTCATAGCTGCCCGCCACTAGAAGGCAAAGCAAGCACTACATCACGAACTTGATTATTGCGCTACTGAGTCAAACCAAGTTTTGAGCAGTAAGTAGTTTCCCGAACAATCGCAATGCAAATCCCCAAACCACTGACCTTCCAAATTTCTATTTATTTCAATTTAGGAAAGTTATTGACACGTACAACTACCAGCTTCAGAAAGCGGGTTCACATACTACGTCTTTCCTATCGCCAACGCCAGCTAATGAACTTGAAATGAAAAGCTAATTTAAAATCTGAATTAACCAAAAAATTGAATGCAAATACATGCAGTATCTGTGACCTGGCACATACTCGTATTGTATGATTGCATTTTATCTTAGAGTATCGTATATGCAATAGTTATGTAATATCAAATATATTTGGGATAATTTGAAATTTGAAGCACGAATACGAAGTGCCATCTTTGGTAGATTTCTCTACATCTTCTCACCAATATACACAACTGTTACCCCGTAAAACTAAAACAAACCGAATAGAAAATCAAATGCATTTCTGCAGAAAGAATTCGAGAGTCACTTGAAAGCATAAAGGATTCCAGCAAAGTACGACCTATATCATCAAAACAACGAAGAGCGAACACAAAAAATGAACAAATATGAGGTGGGTGTGGTGGGGATATGAAGATTTTCTTGCATACAAATCGTTTGACTACTTCCGTGCAAGGATATGCTATTAAGGTAACCGTGTGTAAGTACCGAGCATAGCACAACATAAGCGCCAAAACTACGAACGTGCTTCTGCATCCTTTATCTTTTTTTATTGTTGCTTTCACACAGCGACAGCTACAAAACACACGACGAACATTGAATACTTTTTATGGAGCTGAATGATTCTGGGTGGATTATTTGCAGTAAACACACTACATGAAAAGAGGACTTTCCAAGAGGTTACCTGACGGTACTGTACGTGTACTCAAGAGTACCCAACTGATTCGACCATTCTCATACAAACAAAAAAATAATCGCACTATCAACGTTATACTTTCATATCATCTTCCTTCACAGGATGCCTTGTCCCACCTCACAGCTATCCCAAATTTGTTTAAGTAGAAAGTTTACCGCATTTTTTAGCAAACAGATGCGTGCGTCTATGTGATTCGCTTTATTGCCGTAAGGATAGGGTAGGGTAAAAACGCAGTTATTGAGTTATTGTAAAATCCTACATAACGACAATAATGGAAACCTCTCAAATTTTTACAGTCTCATAAATACGAATATGTTTTCAGGATTGAATTGGTTTTGCGCAAATCGGATTCTGTTGGAAGCTATGAGAATAATAAAAAAAAACAAATTGGGGTTTTAAAATTTGTACAAAGTTTTATTTTCCTCTGGTACGTTTTGTATGTTATGAGAGGATCTTATTTTGATTTCAAGTTACCGACAAAAAAAAATAAAAATAACAAAGCTGGGTTACGAGACAATGCAATGTGATACTCTACTAACTGGATCTTAAATATGCAGAGATATCAGATGCATAATTCAGACTACTTGCGTTTGCCTGAGAAGAAGATACTTTCGGTTTTTTTTCACTTTTGGTTGAAGCAATGTACCAAGGATTACCCTCAAACATTTCTAATCAAAAAGGAAATATTGTCATCCAGAATTCTTCAACAGTGGTCTTCTTACCCGAGGATTTCTACTCGATTCTTTGCACTCCACTATTTACAAATTGACAAAAGTATCAAAAATGTAGAGAAGAGAAATAATCTTTATTACGTCCTTTGTAGTTTAACGTATGTCTTCCCGTATAACAAGATGTAAATGCGTATTACAGGATTATCCGAATTATTCAAAAATTCAATTTATCCCAAGACTGTGAATAGACGATTCATCGTCTGCTCCATTCATTGAATCATTGAGATCATTCAGTATGGTATTAAAGAAACTAAAAGATATCAGAAGTTGACAATCATTATATAGATACACGGCAGATAAATCGTCATGATGTGGACGCAAAATTTATTTATTCATTTAAATCCCAAATAGGGTATAAAGAATATTTTACTCATACATTTGTATAAAATTCGATTATAGGTAATAATAGAGAGATATGCGATTATGTATCAGAATATAATCGCTTACTTAAGTCGAAGTCTAGAAAGTGTAATGTATTTTTATTAATTTTTTATATTTATATAGTAATGATGTAATTGAATTCAGATTTGCATATTACATATAATAATTTTCTTATTAAATGATATCAGGCATATTCAACTTTATTAGCGTTTCTCGCTTTATTAAAATTGTATACGTTTTCGCTTAACTCACTAGAGCATATGAAATAAAACGAGTTTTAATTCAAATTTCAGTTCTTTCAAAATGGATGTCTTGTTGCGTTCTTTACAACTATCAAGTATCAAGTGTCCTCCTGTCGTCGGTTGCGCCAACCCCCAAGTAAACTCGGATCAATCGTATACTTGAGCGGGAGAAGGAGACAAGATTAACTCAAACTCAGTCTCAGTATCTACACTGACATTAGGATACAGTGTAGTATCGATAATTGATACTACATTCACAAAAATAGAAACTAAGTTTATGTGATTTAAGTACTTATGCTGAAAGAAGAGAACTTTATTGTATTATTGTATTGTACAGCGATAGCAGTTATACATATTCACCGGTAACAGCACGATTCCTTGGTCGGTTTCCAGGAGCATCTTATTTAGCATTACGGATACGGCTTAAAACTATAGTAGTAGATTAAAAGGAATAAGAATTAGGAACTTTTGTAAATTGTCATTGCTAACAGCGCACAGTGCCATCCGTAGACTAATAGAATAAGTAAATCGACTATCAATTATGAATGACTGTTCTACATAGAATTGTGTTTAATTTCAAAATTCTGTACGAACTCGAAAGTCTAAATTTCGTAACAATAAACGGATCTCGCAATCGTGGATTACCGAAAATAAGTAATTTGTTGTCAATTAAGTTTCTCTAAGGAAATAAAAATCTTTCATTATTGTATATCTAATTATTTCTTAGAAAGCTGTTTCGTTAAGGTAGGTAGGGTGGAGTAGTGGTCCACGCCACCCTAGCGAGGGCATCAAATAGCTGCAACCACAGCCCTCGGGAGACCTAATGAAGTGATAAATAGGTAATTGTGTTTATTGTATCCAACCTGTAGCATTCAGTTACGAGATCAAATCGGTGATGCCGTACTCCAAAAGCTCATTCAGCTCGGCAAAGAAGTCAATGTCCAATTTTACACCTTTCTTCGCCAGTACGTCTGCTTTCCCATTGCAGCTAATGTCTCTGTGCCTCAGCACCTATACTAGAGTTAAGTCTATTCTTTGGCTTATCATTGCCAGTTCATCTTGATACTGGCTGACAAGTTCCGAATTGTGGCTTGTCGCAATTGATTGCAGATTGGTTGCCAACGCATATTTCAACCCTTGCAGCTATACTGTGTTTAGTTAAAGTATAGTCATTATTTATTCTTATATTTTATCGCAGATATATAAAATTTAAACTCTATATGTGCTCGTATGTTACCAATAGACTGCGAAAATCTTCAACAGATCGCTTCCAAACTTTGTGTAGGAATTTTAAACCATAATAAGCAGGTTTAATATTTTGGAAGTGAATTCATACCATCACACGTGCCACACGCGAAATGTGACACGCGTCATACGTGGTATATAAAAAATGCTTTTGGACTTAGATACTAACAAATTTCAGCTCTCTAAATCGTGCAGAAGTTGGTTAAATAGGACCTCAAAAAAGTAAAAAAAAATCCAACCCATCACACGCGCTGCACACGTCATACTCGGAATATAAAAAATGCTATTTTGGACTTTGACACTTATAAAATTTCAGCTCTCTAGGTCGTGTAGAAGTTGGTTAAAAAAGACCTTAAAAAAGTCGAAAAAAAAACTGCCAACTCATCATACGTGCCACACGCGACACCCGTCATACTCAGAATATAAAAATTGCTATTTTGAAATAAGACACTCACAATATTTCAGCTCTCTATGTCATATGGGAGGTGGTTAAAAATGACCTCAAATTGGTCGAAAAAACCGACAAAATAGGGTCAAGTCAAGTTAAGATCAGAATGTATCGCAGCTGATCTTATCAAAACTTAAGGGCCCAAGCAATTCATGAACTTTGTACTATAAGTTGGAATGGAATGAGTATGAATGGAAGAAACGATGCCAGCAAATTAGAGATTTGGCATCCTGCGGCCCATACATAAGAAAGTGATATCTTAAGTATGGGCCAACTTGCAGCAATTATCGTGGTATAAGATTTACTCCTCTAACCTATAAGTGAGCTGCATACACCGAAACTAGTGCGGCATCACCTCAGGCAAATGATTTATTGATCAGAATCAGATTTACTCCCTTAGACATCATCATCATCATATTTGGCTGTACAACCGGGGTCCAGTTCTGGCCTCCCGCAAAAAGTCTCTTCACCGGTCCCGTTTTCGAGCCGATGTCATCCAGTTGTCATTCCTTTGACAGGCAACGGAAAATTGGCTAAAGAGCAAGCTGCCTATAGTAGCATTGCCAGAGTAGAACTCAATAAATTCATGAGAGAATTTGGCACCAAAATGTTACAAGCCAAGTTAAAATTTTCGGATTACTATAAAGCCCATTTCACATCTATAACGTGTTCCGCCCATGGTAACACTCTGGTCTGCATTCTCGTCAACTAGGAGTTTGAGATTCTTATGTAATGGCGGGAAAATGGCTATGCAAGATCCTTTCATCCAGATCGAGTAGGCGTAACACTATCGGTTCAATTTTTGCAGCCAATAAATGGAAACAGAATTACAAGTTTACTTAAAACTCACAAGGCCTTCTTCAGTCTGTCAGACTCTTTAAATCTAGGAATTCAGCTATAAAATCCTAATTGCTGGTGTATAAAAAAATGGTCATACCAGTATTTACATATATGGATTCGAGAGTCTTATGTGCTTAGCAAAAAGCACTCTAACCTCTTGGCCAAGCTCAACAGCAAAGTTTTACGGAGTTCCGTGACTGGAAACAGTTATAACAATTGCTAAATGCTGATAGCACTAGAACGTAATTGTTTGGCAAAAATAGGAACTGTTTCAGTAATTCTCAAACTTTAAAATACAATAAAATAATGGAAAAACCATTGGTAAATAATACAAGCAATTAAATTAAAAAATACAATCTAGTGGACCGTTTATTCGCTTAAAGGGTTTCATTGACTTTTCTTGCTTGCAAAATATGCTTAACAATCCAGAAAAATTAAGAGTTCGATTCAACTGAATCTCGTGCTATTTCTCATCTCATAAACTCTTCCACTTGACATTCATAATGAGTTCGCTTAACCAAAAGGACAAATGTAAAACTCAGCATCCTCAATACCTATTGTACATTCATGTATCTGACCCCTTTTTACCAACTCTTGGGGCCTGGTTTTATCTATTACCTTATCCTTCGGGAAAAGGACAAGACTTACCCGTCAATTTGTTTCTATCACCGTATCACCAAAAGTCTCTTTCAATACAACTCAAAAGTAGAAGATACGTTTATTTCTCCTCTTATATAATTTTCCCCTTGTATTTCTTGGCACTTCACACAAACCCAATTAATTACGTTTGTTTATCCAATAAATCATTTTCTCACATTTGCTGTTTGCTAAAGTGTCAGCACCGGAGAAGATACCCGATAAGATGCGTCAGATGGAATTAATCGTTAACCATAAAATTAAGTACTTTCCTCTCGAACTAAAGTGAAGTATTCCATTTGTATTAAGATGCTATCCAGCAAGGATGGATGGACCTAGAACATAGGATTCATAGATTTCAACACATCCTTGTTGATCGGTTGAAGAAGTCATTTTAATGAACGACAAGTTCTTGAATTTTTTAAATATTTGGGTAAAGTTTACCCCTAAGACAGCAAAAGATAACGCAAATGGCATAGAAATTAGCGATAAACTTATTTCTGCGTTCTAAGTTTTCATCTTCACGAAATGTTTGCAACTTACAATGGAATGGCCACACTGTCGAAGTAAAGATTTACTGAATTTACCATTAAATCAACAAATTGCGAATGCAATTAGAACTGATTGACTTGGTGGAGTAGTAGAGAATCCTAACAAGTTCTTCCAGGGAGCAATGGAATTGAATTTGTGATCCAGAACAAACAAGTACTTCGATTTTGGTTTGATATGATTTGCTTTTGTTTATCAAATCCAAGAACTTTTGATTCATTCATTCACTTAGAAATGCGAATTCGAATTGAATCCTTTTTCTTAGCTTTATTTACAAGTAAAGTATAAGAGGTGGATGGTAAATTACTAACAAAGGGCTCGTCAGAGCAGCATCTCCTGATAGTCCGTTAAATAACGAGAAAGATTCTCTACAGCCCCGAATAACTTGCAGCTCTGTTAGTAAGTACTACTTACACCTCCTCGTGGTGCCATCTGGAAGTTTCTCTGGAAATTGCAAACGGAAGAGGGCATATTGGGAACCTCCTGCGCCACAAATCAGGATAAGTGTCAGTCGGTCTGTGGGCCAGCCAGTCGCAACCGTAAAAAGCCCAATTGCTCTGAAACGTAGTACAATGCCTCGGATACTGACGGATACTTTGTTGACGAACTTTAACTATCGTACACGGACAACGATCGTTTTCTGGAACGTTAAGACCCTCCTCGACCCACTGCAGGAAGGACCAATACCAGATTTCTCCAATTAGAGCATTAGTTTATGCGATAAAATATAGACATGTTGGGGTTAAGTGAAATAAGATGGTATGATGCCGGTGAATACCATTCTTCAACAACTAATACAGTGATGCTCTACTCCGGTAGACCTGGTAGCTGGTAGCGGAAGGAGGTCTGTCGTTGGACTTATGCTAACTCCGGCTGCACAAACAGCCTTATATCCTCGAAACCTCACAGTGGCAGGATACTGACGGCTAGATTCTTTAGTAGAGTAAGAAGAATTACTATCATACAGTGTTATGATCCGATCGAAGACGCGAATGAGGACGAAAAGGACAATTTTTATAGTCGGAGCTCCGGTTTTGGCAAACACTTGGTTACAAAAACCTAATGGCGACATCGTAGTGGTGATGGGGTACTTCGACGCAAGGTAGGAAGCGACAATACTATGCTTAAGCAAGTGATGGGAGTTCATGGTGACCGGAACGATAAAGGACAGCGTTATGTGGACTTCTGTAATACCAATCGCCTACTCATTGGAGCTGCGCTGTTTAGGCATAACACCTGCCACAAAATCAGTTGGGTCTCAACTGACAGGCAGCTAACATCGAACCAGATTTATCACATTGCGATCAGCCGCCGCTTTAGAAATTGCCTTTTAGACGTCGTCCATAACAGATATGGAGCCGATATCGGACAAGAGCGAGATAACCATCCTATGATAGCTTTTGTACGCCTTCGTACTACATTCGTCAACAACAACCGCTCAAAGTTGCTCAAAATTACTGATAGGTGCGTCAACAATACAGGGACCATCTTGCCTTAGAAGCAGAAATAATCAACAGCATACCCGAGGAGAACGTGGACGACCACTGGAATGCTGTGAAAAGGGTTTTTGTAACTGGGGTACGCACCTACATCGGTAAAAGGCAGAATAATCACCGCACATGGTTCTCGGCAAACACCTGGAGACGGATCGATGAGCGTAAAGCAATCAAGGCTCGAATTGCAGCGCCCTCAGCAGTAGAGAGTACCGTAGAAGCCCAATAACGCGTCAAAAAGAAGGAAGTGCAGCGTAGTGTAAGACGGGACTAACGAGAGTACATCGACTAACTTGCTTCAATGGACAAAGAAGCAGCAAGAAGTGGCGACAATATGACTGCCTTTAGCATCACCAAGAAGCTCAACGGTGGTCGGAACTCCAAACAACATCCAGTAAAGAGTTTAGATTTAGTGACCTTTCGATGTCGGATGAGGAGCAGCTCACTCACTAGATGGAGAGAACATTTCGCTATACTCATTAACCATTTAGACGATGGTGATATGATCTCGAGCGCAAATGAATCTTCCGAAGAGATAAATTTTCCGAATTCTCACTGGACCTCCAAGTAAAACCGAAATAACAGCAGCAATCAAGTCTCTAAAGAAAAATAAAGCGGTGGGTATTGACGGCATCCCTGCCGAAATATTCCAAGCGGCGCCAAGCACATCGGCTATAATTCAAAACCCGCTTGTACGGAGAGCGTGGGAAAATGATCATTTTCCCCAAGAGTGATCGTCAAGCTTTCAAAAAAGGGTAATCTGATGGAATGTGGAAACTGGAGAGGTATATGCGTTTTACCGGCCGTATCCAAGATAATAGCTAGAATCATATTAGAAAGCGTAAAGGAGTATTTAGACTTAACTCTCGACGTCAAAAAGGCAGGATTATGCTCTTGATCCGCTTGCGTTGAACACATAAATACCTTTCGGATCATAATAGACTGTTCATCGACTTCGAGAAGGCAGAAAACAGCTTAAATCGATCGATCGATGGATTATGACAACTTACCTTAGACACCTGGACTGCGGTGACGAAGTTTGCCTGTTCTTACATCGGATGATCTCTACAAACCGAAGCAAGCAAAGAGGGGCTCAAGATAAACAATGCCAAAACAAAAGCCCTGAACACTGCAAACACCCGCTCTCAACTCAACATTGCTGGACAGGTAGTCGAAAATGTTGAAAAATTTCTATACGTAGGAAGTGTGGTCTCGGCTGAACGCGTTGGCACCGAACTGGATGTGTGCAACAAAATCGGAAAAGCAAGGGCTGCGTTCAGTATGCTATCGGAAGTCTGGAGAAGCTATGTTTTCAGCTTAAGAACTAAGCTTTGACTGTTCCGCTTCAACGTCGAATCAGTACCGTTGTATGGGTGTAGTACTTGGAAGGTGGATATCACGCGCAAGCGTAATAAACAAATGCATAAGTAGCATCTTGAGGATCTTCTGGCCCAATCGCATATCCAACGACGAACTTCATCGGTGAGCGCGCCAAGAACCTATAGACGTAATTGTGCGAAGGAGAAAGTGGCAGTGGATTGGACACACACTACGATGCGACTACAACTCCATTGTGAAATATGCTATGCAGTGGATTCCACTCACCCAGGCAGAGAGAACAGCAGGACACCCTAGGAGAACGTGGCGCAGGACAGTCGAGGAGGAAGCAGGGTCCTTTGGAATGAGTTGGTTGGCAGCACAAACGCGTTGCATAAAACAGAACAAGAGGAGGCGTAGGCGTTGTTGATGCCCTATGCCCCGCGAGGGGTGAAAGGATTTAAGAAGAAAAAGAAGAAGAAGAAGTTTTTCTAATTTTTTATTAAATTTTAAAATGTATACCACTGCACATCATTTGTAATTCAATTCAATGCTACGGACGGCTATTTATATTCCTTCTGCCTCATTAAAGCTTCCACACAAACGCAATTAAAAAACATTACAAAAAGAATTTAATACTCAGTATAAATAGCCCTTGTACAGCATTTGCTAAAAAATCAACTCGAATGTAAAGTAATAAAACGAAATCTCTAAGCAAAAAGGTTGAAAGATTGCCAAAAAGTGTTATTCTTGTACTACACATGTCAGCTGATAGTTCACAGCCCCCAAACGACCATAAAAACATTTGTGTATGCCATTTATCCCAGACAGAAAAAACCACTGTAAAGGATAAAAAAGGGAAGCAGGAATGGAAAAGGATAACGAGCAAACAAAGTTAACATAATAGCGAACGAATTTTTGCTTATTTCAGGAGGAGGACCCGCTTGGTAAGTAAAGACGTAATGTTGACCACATTATGAAGGAGTTTTAAATTTTCTTAAAGTCTATTGATGAACAGTTTTTTTTAAAGAAAACAATTATTTCACTACTCTAACTAGTTTAAAGTCTACGCTTACTTGGTTTAGGTAGTTTTGGAACTCTAAATGCTATTGCACCGCATTAATTAGGTTGAAGATCTGATAAATTTTTAATTGACCTGGTATAAAGCCACAGTGGGCTTATATGAATCATGGCGTATGGGACTATATCCTGTCTTATAGGATAGAGGAGATAATCTTATACGCGGTACTTAGCCACTTTAAACCACGATAATTGCTGCTCGTTTTGTTATCAGAGTGGATCTCAGCAACATACGTGGACTGAGAAGGAATTTTTTCCCTATGTTTACGTATGAACACGACCACAGGCCAGCAATTCTAGCACTGAGAAAAACTCAGGCATTTGATAGTTCCGATACATCGGAATTTAATTTTCCTGGTTATAACTTGGTGCCATTATTTTTCCCTTCACGCAGACTCACAATCTATATCCGGAGTGATGTTGCGTTTCAGCTTCAGCCAAAGTTCTAATCCGGAATTTAGTTTTATTTGGCTCAAAGTAAAGGTACAAGAGCGCAACATCCACTACTGTTTCCCTTACAGGAGCCCCAACTTAGACAATGTTTCGACTCAGAGCGAGTTTGATGCACTGTCTGATTCAATTTTATGGGAATTGTCACAAGACATCGTGAAAATGAATGAATGAATGGGTGGCTTCGCCATTCTCGCCAGACAACACCCGAAGGAACGCGTTTTGAGTTATTCGCTGAGTTTAATCACCTTACTCAGCTTGTAAATGAGCCTACAAGAATACCTAATATTGCAAATCATTCCGCAAACACCATTGACTTGTTGCTTACCAGCCGTCCTGATAATTACTCCGTCAATATGTTATCGCCACAAGGCTCGTCCACGCAACCACGCAAAACCACGAAGTTAGAGAAAAATCTCCCAAAAAAACAGTATGGCAGTACGAGAAATCCAATTGGGACGGCCTTAACAACTTCTTTGGCAGCTAATGCTCACTTAGACTATTCGCGTTCATTTGTCTTATCACAGGATCTATTAACTTTCCCCTTTTCAGAAGTTCCATTCAGAGCTCTCATTCATTAACCGCTTACCTAAGTGTTTGTGCCTTCTGTGCATTAGTGCCGGACATGAGCAAAGAAGATGTTCTATGTCTCCTTCTACTCCTCGTCCATGCAGCTTCTGCAGAAGTTATTATATTCGACACCCATCGTTCTCGCGTGTTTCCCTTGAAGTTAGTTCACGTCTTTTTAGGGAAATAAGCGCAGTTGAGCGCTTCAAATCCAGCTTCAGCCAGACCTGTCTTGAAATATTGCGAGTATCGGTGTTGTCCAACATTACATTTGCCTTTTTCCGAAGCTCAAATTTTATGGCCGCCTGACTGTCCACATAAATGATAATCTTCTTTGAAGATAGTACATTATGCTTCAGCCAACTCATAACCTCTTCAATCGCTATCACCGCAGCCTGGTATACGCTGCAGCGATCAGGTAGACGGACAGAGATGCCTACTTTCAGCTTGTCACAAAAGACTCCTGCTCCTACTTTCTATTGTATTATGTTTCCTGTCCCAGATTGTTCCAAGAAATCTTGCTTTATCAGAAAAAACCAAGTGGGTACCATTTAGTGTTGGCGGATCAACTGTTGGAATTTTATATTCCCTGGTGAAAAGGACAAGCTCTGTCTTATTCGGGTTGACGCCCAGACCGCTTTTTATTTTGAATTTCGGCAGGGATTATCCCATCTGCGCCAGCCGATTTAAAGGGTTTGAAACCACTTATCGCCCACTGGATTCGCGTTTTGTTCGCTATCCCTTTCGTTTGAACCGAGTGAGATTCCATGTGAGCCTCAATGAACAGTTCCAACGATTCCTCACTCGAGATCGTCCATGAACCATCTGGTTTTATTAAATAACTTGGAGTGGTTTTTTTCATAGAGGCGCCTAGTAGGCGCCTTTCTTATTTCCCTCTTATAATTTCTGAGATGTTTCTTGTAGGATTCCCATTTCAGAGCCAGTACCGTTCTTCTGGCTTTATTAAATGCTTTCCTGCTTGCCTTCTGATAGGTCCCATACTTTACTTTATTTTATTTTTTTACTCTATCCCTTTTCTCTACGTTGTCCCTCAAGCTGCAGTTTCTTTAGTGGTTACATATATTATTAGTTTATAACAGCTTGTCACACAGTTATTATTTATGAGCTCAAATTATTACAGGACTCTGTAATTTATACTTTAATTGATCAATAAATGAAATTAAATATATGTACGTTTGAATTGATCTATTGATCAATATGGACTTATGTAGTTAATTAACATGGCTTAAGCTATGCTATGAGCTTTCACCATAAACGACATTTTTCACGTAATCCTTATTCAAGCGAAAATCGCAGCTATAATCCATTCTGACTGGCACATTTGATGATCTCTTTCACAGCGCCATAGAATGGTTTGACTGCGTTTTCCCATTTTTTTCCTTCATGTAATGTCTGCTCGCTAGAGATTTGGAAAGAAAAAGGAGGAACAAAATTTTAATGAAAAATTGTAAATTCCATCATTAATTGAGAAGGTTCGTACACGCATTTGACCAGGGGTTAATGTTGTTCTTCTTTGTTGCCTTTTTATGGGTAAACAGGAAAAAAATGTAATTAATGTCACGCAGAGTGAGATGGACATTTATTGCCTTTTTGGCGGATTTAATTCTCTGTGTATCCTCTTTCAGGGAAAAGATTTCAATTTGAAAGTTGCAAGCATTAACGCGGGAAGTCAAAGGATTACTTAATTCTGAGCTTGTTTACTTAAATTTGTTTATTAATTGGAAAAAGAAGTTAAACTTCTAACTGCTTCATAAATTGGCTAAAAAATCTTAAGTTATACAACAGCTTCAATGATAAATCACTCCTGTCTTGTCAGTTAATAGATACGAGATGTGTCTGGGCAAAGAGAAGGGTATTGCAATGTTAAAGTTTTTGATCTATATGCAATTCGACTTTGAGTCAAAAAGACACGTATGTGGTTTAGAAGTCAAACCGGCTAAGGCAGAGATGGTCCTATTTACGACAGTTGTCCGTTTAGAGAAGCTAAACGTTACAAGACTAGTTTTTACTGATTGAACAAGATGTTTACTACTTAAGGAAGTATACAGCCACCTGTACTTGTGTGAAATAAGCGTGTTGTGACCAGCTTAATAGTCACGTAGAGCAAAATGATAGAGAAGTTAAAGTTGAGCATAGAAGTGGGGTGCCAACGACGACACCTACACGTTCCCTATGTTTCACCTTCTACTGGTCAATATCCTCGGTACATAGAGAGCAGCTAAGATGGCTATGCGACTATCTGCATTAAATCAGTGGAAATGTCTTCTGACATAACACTAAAAGATAAACAAATCGTTTATCTCCATCACACCATACCCATCTTATATTTAAATAAATGTTTTCGGACTACATGCCTCTGACCAGAGTGTATACCAAGCTGGAGTGGTACCGATTGAAAAGGTACAGACATGGCTGAAATATAATGCAATATCTACAGACAAGTGTGTCCGCAGAACGTTATATGAATATAAACGGGTAACTAATTGTCTGTTTGTCTATTTGTCTGTTTGCCTGTTTTCCAGTTCGTCAGTTTGTCTGTTTGTCTCTTTGACTATTTGTCTGTTTGTCTGTTTTTCTGTTTGTCTGTTTGTCTGTTTGGACAAGCTCTCACATTTTTTTCGAAAACTTGAGAATGCTTCACGCTTCATGGACATGAGGTGAGAAGGTGAGAAAGGAATAAGATCCCGTAGTATGACATCTGACCGTCACTGGTCTAAATCTAACCTTAAGTGATACATAATATTTTGTATTCGATTACGTCTCTTTATGTTTGCGCTCAAATGGTGCAACGAATTCTATGTAGTTTGCCATTAGTGTGAACTTAAATGTAAGAAAATGCCAATCTCTTCCTAAGTGGAACTGTACTTTACGCACGAATTGGCAGTTCATGCAATTGTGTTTCTTGGAATTACATAAAAAAACTGAAATTTACTTTAATTTATCTTCAGCGGAATAGAGTTTCAATTTTCTTCAATTTAGTTTAGCGTCACGTATACGCCATGGTGTCCGGGGCGATTTCAAGTTGACAACTTGCTTAAGGTTACTCAGCTCATTGTGCATATAATCGCGTTACTCGTAGATGCAACGATGATGTGCACTTGGATCTATTAAGCTATTAAATGCAAATTGATTTTTCTTAAGAATGTGAGACATTCCTGGTGAAAGTGTAGTGGGAAAAGGTGCAACGTTGTATCAACTACGTCAACACTTTGGGAAAATCCAAAACGAACACAAGAACACACGAATAGTTTTTATAGATTCAACGTATTCCTTCCTTTTTAGAGATAATGACAATGCGCTCTTTTATTTCGGGTAATCTCACGTATTAGGGCCATCACATTTTTATCCATCGGGCATTTTTACGAAAACACTAATTCCAGTCACGTTTTGTTTATTTGAAATACGTCCGAGAAGAACAGCGTATAAGTAAGGGATAGAAAAAGGAAATATTGAGGACCTAGATGTAGTTCAACTGTAATAACAATGGGAATAAGTAAACTTTGATACACTTGGCTATAATGGTGATGATAATGTTAAGAAGTGGACAAATATGTGTTGGGAATTGAGTACATACGAAGAGATTGTTTATGTGACTATTTGTGATAGCGCGCAGTAAGCTATAAACACGTATGAGGCATTTATTAAGTTTTCTCTATGTGACTTACCTTGTAAACATTACCTTTAATTAATCAAGAAGTGTTTTTTTCCAATCTAAATAAACGATTAGATTATGATTTTGGCATACAAATCTTATCATTACGGTCCAAATTTAAAATAATACTTCAGGATCTAGAGAAGATGCTTTTACTTAGATCGCTAAAGGAAGAATGCAAAAAAGAGATGAAGAATAAGAAATTAAGGCTCATGACAGTGTCTCAAAATAGAGGGTACCCCGATAAGGACAATGAACTCGTGCTCAAAACAACTACTTATCGACCGAAAAATTACTTTTTGTTTTTCAAAGTATTCTCTGTTCTGCACCCATGCAGAATTGCTGGTGGTCGTAACTATCTCTGACTGGTGAAAGTGCGATAAAACCTCCGCGTGGTGGACACTGGTAATTTTCCTCCAGTACAGAAAAAGCGAAATGATGGGCTAGTCCCTTCAAAGTAAGGTTGGCGTGAGGCCAATAACTGCGGCCGTAAAAAATTATTATTATGGAACTCAAAATCAGCCTCGGATACGACGACGACCACGGCAACAAAAAGGGCTTATCGATTTATGAATTTTCTCATGGAAGGTACGCTCACTGTATAGAGCTGGAGCTGCACAGCAACTGTCCGATACCATGTCTAAATAAAAGGCTGACATAACAGTAGTATAGGAGATGCGGTGTACACATCAAAATATGACAAATATTACAGCTGTCATGTCAGACATCATGTTCTCGGGGTAGGGTTTCTAGTCAGCAAAAGAATGAAACCCAACGTCATCGGCTTTAAAGCAATAAATGAACGGCTATGCACCCTTCGCGTGCGGGGCAAATTTAAAAACATAAGCCCCATAAACGTTCACACCCCTACAAAGGATTCCCCAAATGATGAAAAAGAAGAATTCTCTGATTCAGTCGAACGGGAGCTCCATGCCTGCCCTCAGTATGATGTAAAACTATTTCTGGGGGATGTGAATGCCAAAAGAGGTAGGCAGCCAGTATTCAGTATTAGAGCGATGGGAAGAGCACTTTCATGAGTTGCTTAATGGCCAGCTAAATGAGGAATTGGAGGCTCCACCAATGACCTAAGATGCCCTCTGGATCATTCTGGGTAGAAGACACTTACATGGAAGAGGAACACTTTCATTTTTACACAGACGGGTCAAAAACTGATGACGGAGTGTGGAGCGGAAGTGTTTTCTCAAAAAAGCTAAATCTTATTCTCTCGTTCCGTCTTCCAAATTACTGTTGTGATTTCCCGGCTGAAATTATGGCGATCAGTGAAGCCTTGTCTTGGCTGAAGAGAAACGTCATATCCACTAAGGATATCCGTATATTCTCAGATAGCGAAGCTTCACTGAAATCCTTAGAATCAGTCTCTACAAATTCAATCCTAGCCCTTAACCTCCACATGGAGCGGGTTATTTGTTGTTCCTCCATAAGAATCAAAGAGTCGTCTATTGAGTTAACAGGGTAGTTGATGTGGTGTTTCTTGTTGGCGAGCTCACGAGCGACTTTGTAGACTAAGCTGTATTGTCTACTATCAGCGGCTTGCTGTGCTTGTGATGCGATATCACTTAGCCATGCTCGTTTGTCGTTCCTAGCTGAACCGCCAACTTGCCGGTCCAGATCCCCATACTACCGCGCTAATGCGCTACGCTCGGCACCCGAGGGTGCGTTTAACTCTGCTTTGATGGATTGGCGTTTGCGAACGGTGTTCCATGTGCTATCTGATATCCATTCTTTTCTAGTTTTGTCGGGATAACCTAAAATGGTTGAGGCTGCTTCCGTATACGCATTTACTGTTTTCTCCCATTTAGACTCTAGGGTTTGAGGCTGTAACGCAGAGAGTGACTGTCGTATGCGGGATACATATTGCAGTTTCTCATCTGGGTCTTTCAGTGCTGCTACAGCTGGCTTTCTCGTTGTTTGACATCGTGTGGTTGAGCGGACCACTTCAATCGCACACTGCCAATCACAAGGTGGTGGTCGCTGTAGACGTAGGCTGCTTTTCGGGTTCTAACATCCAGCAACGATGATCGCCGTAGTTTATAGCGATGTGATCAATCTGGTTGTGATATATGTGATCAGGAAAGGTGCAGAGAGGTGGCTTTGTGGGGAAAAGTTGTACCTCCAATGATTAGGTTGCGATCAGAATATAGATCAGCAAACCTTTCTCCGTTGTCATTCATAGAACCAAGAACGTGGTTTCCCATGACATGCTCCCAATCACTGTTGTCGCTGCCTACCTTACCCATCAAAATAACGATGTCACTCTTCCGTAGTTGATCTAATGAATTATTTAGAGGCAAGTAAAAAGTGTATTTTTCTTTAGAGGTGGCTTGTTCCGTTGGAGCGTAAGCTTAAACAAACAAGACCTGTCGAACAGCAGATTTAAATCTTGTAATAATAATTATATCGGATATTGCTTGCCAGTCCTGTAAGGATTTTCTCGCGGCTTTAGAGAGTAGAAATCTCACTTCATTCGCATGCTGTTCTCCTGCAGGCTTACCCGAAAAAATTAGAAACTCGCCGGTAGTTATTCGTTTTTCCCCTACTCCAGGCCATCTCACCACGCTAAGACCAAGAATCTCTAAATGGTATTTACGAAATTCTTTTGTTAATTGTGCAAGCGTTGTTGTCTTGACGAGCGTGCGAGCGTCCTTTTCCGTGGACCAAAGGTCATTGTTGATAAATTCGATATGTAACCGTGGCTTGTATTAGTTTCAAGAATCAATTAATTCAGTTGAGTGGTGATTGGCCAACCGCAACCTAGGTCGACATGAAGCGATGCCGAGCAAGGCAAGTCCCCTTCTTATTTAACCCCGACCCAAGCTAATACAAATCGGATTGGGTACCGAAATCATTGACTTGATTTGGCCGAGTTTCCAGTGACGCGACGTGGACGCATAAGATAGGAGTTGTGATGCGAGAGGCTAAGGACATGACTATCTATAATCGCGTCATCATCACCGTTTATCACCATTAACCTAACCTAACTACCTACCTACCTACCTATCCTAACCTTTACAGTTACTTGTTGAAATTTGAATAGTTTCTTTATTTACTAGTTTAAGAAAATTACGAAGATTAAAAATAAGAAAGGTCTTCATTGATTTGTTGTTATTTCAAAAGGTCTGCAGCTGAATTGGTTGGATAGAGTGCAAGTATGGCTATGTGTAAATAATTTTGCCAATGAATGTATATTTTGATAAGTCATTTAATTAACGCGCCATGCGAAGCAGAATAAGTTTATTAAAAAAAATTGTTCAATTAAATTTTTTTGTTATTATTTCGTTGAAAATTTTATAAATCTCACCATGAATCATTTAGCAAATTAACGAAATTTGATCGGCGATTAATTTAATCGTTATGGCTCTGGTAATATGGGATTTGTAGCTATTATTTTTATCATACTCGTTAAGCAATAATTTTTTAATTCAATTAATTTATCAGTTTCACATGACAATCAAAGCACATACCCACAGGCACCTAAATAGACAAGTGCTCAATCGCTTTATTAAGTTACTCGGATGGTCTTCGATGTGAATTATAAATTCGTTTTACGCCATGCGGATTAAATTTTCTCTCCGTATTTTATCATCTCGGTTGCCTCAGGTGTTTGTTCGTCCGGGTTATTTACGAGTATAATGAAATAAAAGTCAGAATTTGCGTTGATGGCTATGAATAAAATATTTATTTACTGCTCACATGCGATGATGAAAATTTAAAATAATTTAATCTGCCAAAATCGAGTAACTTCTCCACTTAATTCTAGGGATCTTAACATTGACAAAATTCACCAAGCGTCAAAAAACAAACACATAGATACTCAATAATTTATTTCGAACTTAATTGCGGACGTACTATAAGACGACTTTATAAGAAAGTGAACAGCGATAAACATTTGTTTTCGAAACAGGATGTTTCCTTCTTTATATTAACTCGTACTTTATATTTGTAACGACGGAAGTTTACTCGCCTTACTGCCTTACTTCGATACTTAGATGCACGTATTTGGGAAAGTATTTTCATTCAAGTAAACTTCCATTTTAATGCTTTAACTTTATTGTATGGGAGGGTTGCATTTGAAATGGGATATCCTGTAGAATGTAGCAATAAAATTTCCATTTTATCGAACCCATCTCATCGTCCAAACCAATTATCCAGGTAAAATTCGAGAGGTCGGTCGAGTCTGCAATTTGATTAAATTCCTGCGAGAATCCCATTTTTACTTCTCTACTATTAATCAGTATTAGTCGGTTCGTTCGGCAGATGATTCCTGTGCATTGCTTTCTGAAAAATTGCTTAATGTTTAGTGGCAAAAAATGATTTGGAGAACCTTTCATTTAATTGGGTTGTATTAAGAATTTATTAAGAAGCATCTGCTATTTAATGAGCCACCATCGCCTCGGAAGAGAAGAAGAAAGTTAAGAACCTACTCGCACTAAGACTTTTTAGTGAACAATCGTTGTGTTCATTTGTTTTGGCAGGTAAGAATTTGGGATGATGTTTATGTTGGATTGTTTCGTACAGACCCACAGATAAATATCATACCATGTCTTTAAGTTTGAGTAACTGAGGTTTAGTATAGGCTCACAGGCAACCAGGAACATATTTGCGGGAGTGGGTTAAGGGATAGTCTCTTCCAATCAGCCTGTACATCTTTCTGAAGCGAATACCATGTTCATTTTTTTTCCTTTACGTGAGTATTCCATTAAAGCTTCTCACCTAAGGTAATGTCAGTTTACTTTTCATTATTGTGTTCGCATACAGTATTGCTCGGTTGTTTCTTATGTACAGATTTAAAATAATAAACAGACAGCTTCTCGCGACCTTTTGTGGTGTGCATTTATATTTTTGCAAACAAATGGAAGTGACCTACAATTTAATGCCATATCCGAACGGTGAATTGAGAAGCTTTGCGTGACATTATATCACTCTCGGTCATGGAGATTTGTTAGACATTTGCGAGAGGTGGCACCATGAAAAATACTGTTGGTGTTTCCTGGGATTCGAACTACGAAACCCCTGCTCAGAAATCTATGCTCTTAACCACTTAGCCTTGGCACCCACTGTGTACAGTTTTAGCTCCATTTAATTTTATACGGCATACCCTTTCCAATTTCGTAATTGCAAAATAGCTTCCTTGAGTTCTCGTTGATATACGCAACTGACATAATGGATGTGTCGTTAGCAAATTTTTATTTTTCGTTTTGCGGTTCATACCCTTATAATGCTCGTCTATATGCTTGGTACAGCGTGGGCGTTTTGGCAAAGGAGGGGAAAAGAGGTGATGTCTGTGAGCTTGTGTCTTAAATGCATATGGATTGAAGCGTAGTGGAAAAATGGAGCTTGGCAAAGCATTTCCCATACATGCTGTACGGCTTAAAAACATATCTCTGAACTTTACTGCACGTCCAAAAATGGCCTTAAGGGTTAACTGATGAGCACTTGGAGTGCGACGGGTATTGCGATTGAATTTAAGGAGTAGTGACATGCAACTTGCTATTTTTCTTGAGCACCGCTGGTGAAAGAAGCATTAAAGGAAATCGAATAAGGAAAATTTCCTGCAATGTTCAAGCGAATCTATTGCCTTGGCAATGTTTTCGTAACCGATAAGCATTATAGCTCGCTTTTGTATTCCATCTAGCAAGTGCAAGGTAGTCTTATGTGCACCTGACCAGATATGACAATTGAACTCAAGTTTGGGGCAAATAAATGGCTTATAGATAGAAGGCAGAACATAGGGAGTTAAATATTTATTACATCTTGATAAGAAGGTTATTTCAACGAAGCTTGACGTTGACGCACATACCGAGAATTGCGAGTTTTTCAGTTTCCTCGATGTAAGTGTCATTCATGGATAATAGTATTGGATTTAAGATTCGCTTACATAGCTTTGAATTGTTTTCAACCCATTTTATTTGCGGTCCAGGTCAACATTTAACGTGCTTAACATGCGTAGTTGTTTAAGTTTCACATGAGAGGGGGAGCGATGTTCCTCAAACTTATATGATAAGGTGAGCAGCTTTCGTCAACAAAAGAATGAATTGGATTAAAAGTAATTAACAGGAGATCATTTATGGAAATGAGAAAAAGTGTAGGAGACAACACAGAGCCCTGGGGAATGCCAGCATTTATGTAATGTATTTCACACTTGAGACCTTGAAAGATAACTTGAAATGAGCGGTCCAAAAGATAGCTTCTAACAGTTTTTCATCGACTCCATAAGCACGCATTTTGGAACGAAAGAGCTTGATGCCAAACACTGTCAAATGACTTTGAAGACCGAGTGCAATAGCTTTGCTTTTACCAAATTGATACAAAAGCCGTTTCCACTGTTCGCTGAGATATGCCCTCAAATCTCTAGTAGAACGTTGCTCACGAAATCCGTATTGCCAGTCACTAAGGATTTCCTTAGTTTCTGAATATTTCATGAGAATATAATGGATCAGCATTTTCATGACCCTGGAAAGAATGTATTTAAGTGCTATTGGTCGGTACGAGGACTTTTTGGGGTATTTTGGGGATTTTTTGGAATAGTTAGAGTATTGCACTACTTCAAAGTTATCACATGCAACGCTTTTCGCAGAACGCATTCAATTATCATTTCCATTACTTGCTGAAAACTCGTATTTCTTCTGCTGGCGTTATTTCAAAAGGAATGTAGAAATGTGTTCTAAGAAATCGTTCTGAATTTCGTATGTAATTGGATCATTGAGCAAAAGTCAAATAAGATTCAAAGTGTAATAGGAGCACCCTCAAGGGATACTGTTATGCGCTCGAATGATTGCCATTTATTTTCGAGAATAAACATATACCGTTAATACTTGAAACACATTGAGTGGATATTTGCTAAATGAAATTAACCATTTTATGGCCAAGAAGGGAAAAGCGGTTCGTAATTAAATTTCCCATCCATCCTTGTTGCGCTTGGGGTAACGTTGTCTGCATGTGCCTGTGTTCTCCTGTATCGAACTTGATATATTCCCAGAATATTCGGTTTCACTAAGCCATAAAGTAACATTAGCTGATGCAAATATATGTACGAGTTTAAGTACAAATATCCCATTAACTCCTCATGGAATACCTTCATTTCTTGCGTGGCTTATGTGCGCCAGCTTTGCTCCTTCATACTCGTACACAAATGCGATGTCCTTGTTTTGGGTAAAGTCGAATGATCTCTGACTCGGCACATACGCACTTATGTGCGCCTCAAAATATTCCATTTTAGGACCTCATGTAAAAGTAAGCCTTAATTGGTTGAGAAGACATCGTGTTCGAGTGAAGCGTTCCATTTTAGGAATGGAGGATAAATAAAGGAATGTACCGTCAAATGTTCTTCTTTCATGTCATTTTTTCCCTTTGTTAATGGGTATTTCGGGTTAATTCGTTGGTAGTATTTGTTTATGTGTATCAGTGTATGTGTGTGTGTTGAAGCGCTGTTGACATTTTGATACTTTTACAGTCGCTAAACACAAAGTGCGTTTCCCTGCTCGACAATATCAAATAATTGCTGTGGCGCCTAATTGTGTGAGTTGGCTTGACTTAATGTGTTAGCCTGATTAGGTTACCACTTTACATTAAATTAAATTAGTTTGCTAGCGGCTTTATCTTAACTTGAAGTGAAAATACTGATGTGCTTTGATCAATTTTCAAGCGGTACACTGTTATTACTGTGTTGTACACATTACTCTCTTGTACACATTACTCTGTTGTTTACATTACTTTGTTGTACACATTACCCTGTTGTACACATTACTCTCTTGTACACATTACTCTGTTGTACACATTACTGTGTTGTACACCTTATTCTGTTGTACACATTACTCTGCTGTACACATTACTATGTTGTACACAATACTATGTTGTACACATTACTGTGTTGTACACATAACTATGTTGTACACATTACTCTGCTGTACACATTACTATGTTGTACACAATACTATGTTGTACACATTACTGTGTTGTACATATTACTATGTTGTACACAATACTATGTTGTACACATTACTGTGTTGTACACATAACTATGTTGTACATATTACTCTGTTATACACATTACTGTGTTGTACACATTACTCTGTTGTACACATTACTGTCTTGTACACATTACTATGTTGTACACAATACTATGTTGTACACATTACTGTGTTGTACACATAACTATGTTGTACACATTACTCTGTTGTACACATTACTGTCTTGTACAAATTACTCTGTTGTACACATTACTATGTTCTGCACATTACTTTGTTTCACACATAACTATGTTGTACACATTACTCTGTTGTACACATTACTCTGTTGTACACATTAGTGTGTTGTACACAATACTATGTTGTACACATTACTCTGCTGTACACATTACTATGTTGTACACAATACTATGTTGTACACATTACCCTGTTGTACACATTACTCTCTTGTACACATTACTCTGTTGTACACATTACTGTGTTGTACACCTTATTCTGTTGTACACATTACTCTGCTGTACACATTACTATGTTCTGCACATTACTTTGTTGTACACATTACTGTGTTGTACACATTACTCGGTTGTACACATTACTGTCTTGTACACATTACTATGTTGTACACATTACTCACGTTATAAGGGTTATGTTTGTTCATCTTATAAGTTGGTTAATAACTAAACTGTTACAAAACATGAACGTTATCACAAGGTTCACACGAGCGCAAATGCACTGCATTGAAATTTTGCCTGCATTAGATTTGTCTCCGTTTTCCGTATCCAAAAGTAAAATCTTAAAATTTTATGTATCCGCACGAAAAGTGAACGAGACGGAGCTGAACTTTATTATAACCACACAATACATTTTCTGTGTATTTGGAAATTCGCTTATGCGTGCTTATGCTCAGAAATATCCATTTCAATTCATGCTTTAAGGATGAATGATGAAATTCGCTGCTGGAAAATGAATAGTCGTGTAACCAGTGATAATATCAACGTCTATTCCAATTATTCATAATTCTCAAGATTGTTATCGTTTATTATGAAGAAAAGGGCAAAATTCGAAATCCAAGTATGAAATTCCGCACTTATTTATTTAAGTTAGAACTTCCCTTCGTCAACTTCTTAAAAGTTAATTTAATTTGGCTTTGCTATTTAAAAATTCCGCCCAACTCGAATCGATATAAATTTTGAATGTCAATAAATTTGGAAGTGATTATCAACCTTAAGCTGATGGCATCTGGTGAATAGAAAAAAGCCCTTTGGCACGCCTAGCTTAAGTTGCACTCCCATCCAATGCCATTGGCGAAATTAATACCGGAACGTGATTTGCGTAAACCAAAAATTAATTTTTGGTTAATTCTCAATGTTCGATATACTGGGAGGATAATGATGCATAAGAAGTGCCTACTCCATTTACAATATAGCTGTAATCCGTTTATCATCATTCTTTGGAAAGCCTGCGTCAGTCACAGGGATGACTTTCTCGAAATGGCCCCGTTTTTTTATGTCAATTATTTCGAGAATATTGCCAACAATGCTATCACCGATGAATGAATCTATTCTTATCCTAGTTCTTTTTTTTTTTGATATAGGTTGAGTGGGCAATCAAGAAAAAAAATGATGATGTCAGTGTACATACATTTTAAAAGCCTGCGGATCAAAAGATATGTCCAAAGATGGGCTTTAGGGTAAACTGATAGGAATTGAGTGTTGGGTTTGAATTCGTAGAGAAAGGCGGAAACCAATAGGCTATTAAAGCACCGTTGATGTAAAAGACGGTACAGTGACAGTGACAAGCAGGAAACAGTCCTGCGATGTTCTGGCAAATCAAGTATTTTCTATATCTATTGGGAGTTTCCTTGATGGTAGTGCCATTCATTGATAATGGTTAGTATTTCATCTCGACGACAGAAAACAATATTGAATTTTAAAAGCGTTAAGTTCACCTCCATTGTATTTTTATCTCAACTAGCGTACTGTCATAAACAAAGCAAGGTGTAGGATTATAAGTTACAGACAGAAAATCTTTAAAGAAAATAAAATAAAAATCGGAGTTAAAACACAGCCCTAAGGACCGTCAATATTAATGCTCTAAGAACGGATTTTGAACAAAAGACATTGATGCCAAACTCTGTCTAATGCCTTTAAAAAATAATTTCCTACAACTTTACTCAAATCAAATTATTTACTAGTTCCACTTTTAGTTGATATATACCATCAGATCGGAACGCAACATACGCTAAAGTCATCAGTGGTCCATACCAGTGTGGCTTTATCCCAGGAAAATCAACAACTGATCAGAATTACCCCCTTACCCAGGTGATGGAAAAATGTCTACAGTTTCAAAACTCACTACACCATCTTTTTATTGACTTTAAAGCCGCCCATGATAGCATAGCCAGAGTAAAACTTTATAAAGCCATGAGAGAATTCGGCATCCCAAATAAACTGACACGACTATGTAGGTTGACCATGACCAATGTTATAAGCCAAGTAAAAATATCCGGATCACTATCAAGCCCATTAAACATCTATAACGGACTCCGACAAGGGGATGGACTGGCCTGCGTGCTCTGCAACCTGGCGTTGAAAAAAGTGATCCGAGACTCTGACGTAACGGTGAGAGGAACAATCCTCTATAAGACCATTCAGATACTGGCTTACGCAGACGATATTGACATCGTTGATAGAAACCGAAGAGCTGTACAGGAAGCTTTCATCCAGATCGAGCAGGCGGGATGAAATCTGGGGCTGCAAATAATTAAGAGCAAAACAAAGAATATGGTGGCGGAAAGTCCTTTGCGTTCGGATTTATGGAGCACGACATCGAGGCCGGCCAAGCCTACGCTAGAAGGATAGCGTAGACAAAGACGCCCAGAGTTTACGGATGCCAAACTGGATGACATCGGCTCGAAATCGGAACCGGTGGACAGACTTTTTGCGGGAGGCCACGACCGGACCCCGATTGTAGAGCTGACACGCATCTTTTTGTGTTCCTTAAATCGAAGGATTTTTAATGTTTGCATTAAAATTGTTATTAGAAAAAAATGGAAGAGTGGCCACAATACGACTTTCTTTTACGGACGGGGCCGGAATCTTCCGTAAATTTATATTAATTTTTTTTTAATTTTTTTTGCACTTAACAGATCTTAATATATCAAATTGAAACTTTGTCTGTATATCTGTGTGTCTGTATGTCTGAATGTCTGTGTGTCTGTATGTCTGTATGTCTGTATGTCTGTATGTCTTAATGTCTGTATGTCTGTATGCCTGTATGTCTTAATGTCTGTATGTCTGTATGTCTGTATGTCTTAATGTCTGTATGTCTGTATGCCTGTATGTCTTAATGTCTGTATGTCTGTATGTCTGTTCACGCTTTACTCAACCATTCATCCGATATAGTTATTTGGTGGGGACGGTTGGTTTGGATGTTTGTAGAAGTGTGGTAATGTTATTGATGGGGTTGACGTGGTGGGTGGTTAGGTATTGTTTGTATGAGATTGACTCGAAGACCGTGCATTTGATTATCAATGTTGATATATGTTGGGGTGGAGGGGTATCTCATGGGTCTTGTGGTAGGGACAGCGTAGTGGGTGTAGCCAGGCAACGCTGAGTATTTCAGCTAGTTTCTCATAAGTGCTAGTGCTGGAAGTGCTTTTGAGATATTTGCAAAAACTCAAAACGCTGTTAAAGTAAACTGATAATTCCGGTTACCTGATTTCGATTTGATGCGATTCGATTGTTTTCGCGAGTTATGAAAGCTTAAGCAATGGTAGTGCCCGCGATGAAGAACACTACTTCGGAACTAATGTGAAAATATCAGCGGATTTCTGTATGCTAAGGTCACTTAAAATACTCGCAAATGTACAAATACGAAAGTAGATCTGTCCCATAGACTGTTCGATAATAGGAAGTACAGGCTGAGGCAACGCTCAATTTCCAAGAGGTGAGCTACATATAAGATGTATATCAAGCAGATTCAGAGATTCAGAGCTGCTGAAATGTCTTCTTGAATAGGAGCTGAACTTGACGATGAGACAGTACAATCACCAAAAAATTCTTTTGATTTAATTTAAGTTAAGTTCCGGTGCGTCGCAGGCATATGGAAAGTTGCTGAAATTATTATGATAAATAAACCTGGAAAACCTGCGTATGAAGCTAAATCGTACAGACCGATATCGCTGCTTCCCATGATGTCTAAACTTTTTGAAAAACTATTGTTTAATCGAATACAGCCTTTAATAGAAAGTTGTAATATTATTCCGAACCATCAATTTGGGTTCCGTGCAAAACATTCTACCATAGAACAGGTTCACCGAATTACTAATGTTATAGAAAAAACACTCGAAGAAAAGAAAATCTGCTCCACAGTTTTTCTCGATGTGGCGCAAGCCTTCGACAAAGTTTGGCATCCAGGTCTCATTCATAAACTTAATTGCTTTTTGCCTAAAGGCTATGTAGAAATCCTAGAGTCATATTTATCTGAAAGATCGTTTAGAGTGAAACAAGGAAATGAATACTCTCCATTAAAAGAAATTAATGCAGGAGTACCCCAAGGCAGTATAGTTCTATACTTGATTTACACAAGTGATATCCCACAAACAGATAATGTAATGCTTGCAACATTTGCAGATGACACTTCAGTAATGGCCGTTGGCTCAAACATCAATGAAGCTACGGATAAACTACAAACAGCTGTTAATGTGATCTCCAATTGGTGCAATAAATGGAAAATTAAACTAAATGAAGTGAAATCTACCCACGTAAACTTCACAAATAGGAAAATCGAAACCCTTCCTGTTAAAATAAACGACGTTGTAATTCCACATGATAACAAAGCAAAATATCTAGGAATGACACTAGATGCAAAACTTAGATGGAAAGAACACATCAAGATAAAAAGGAAAGAGCTCGATTGCAGATACAGAAATATGTATTGGCTGATTGGACGGCGCTCAAAATTATCGATATACAACAAAATTTTGATTGACAACCAAATTTTAAAACCGGTGTGGACATACGGTATTCAACTATGGGGCTGTGCTAAGCGGTCTAATCTTCAAAGTATCCAAACTTTTCAAAACAAAGTACTACGTAATATACTGAATGCACCTTGGTATGTTCGCAATACTGATATTCATAGAGACATCAAAATCCCATCAGTGGTGGAGGAAATAAAGAAATTTGCTGCAAAGCATAAAGTTCGGCTAAACCAACACGTTAATGTGGAAGCATCAAGTTTGCTTCACAATCAAAACGACTTAAACGGACCAACCCGTTAGAGTTGGGTTAAATTTAAAAAAAAAAAATTTAGTAGCGCTGGAAAACTAATTAGTTTTCCAACTGTTTAAAATTATTTAGTACAATCCCAAAGAACTGACACGAAAATTAATAGTTAGCCTATCAAGACTAGTTTTAATACTAACAAGGGAGGAGGTTTTTAGTGGGTGTGAGTCCCACAGTACCCACATTGGGTCTCTTTCAAGATTTTCCTCCTTCCCCAAAACAAAAAAAAATTTAATTTAAGTGACTACCCGTGCCAAAGCCATTCTAATGGCATCAATATTCCTTAAAGTATTAAAAGTTTTTAAAAAGCTATTAGTTAAGTTTCAACAAGTTATTACTCTAATTTTATTCAAGACGAAACCTGATAAATCCAATTAAAGAATTTCCTCTGCACATTCAAATTACCCTTCGAAAAGGATGTATCAAAAACTGCAAATTAAATTCGTTAATCCAGAGCTGAGCGCAATCAGAATGCGAGCAACGTTGTTCCTCCATTCCATTCAGGTCGACCATATTAAACTCGTAACTTTTCTGATTGGCACTTTCCAGCAATCTCATTCATTTGGGATAATTCCATGAATAATTTTGTGACAATACGTAATGAAAACAAAAAACCAGCTGAGAAAGTAACGACAATAATTGGGCGATATTTTTTAATTAAAAAAAATTCGAATTAAAAGTCCAAGTCGAGTAGAATTTATTGACAACAAAAGGGGTGGATGGTGTCGCAAATGGAGATCAGCAACACAGCATTTCTTCCAACACTGCTGCCCACAATGTATTTGGTTATGTTGTAGATATACATTTTATATAGGGGACCGAGGGAGGATATTTTTATTGCGAATTTAATATGACACTTAAAACTGATGAGCAAAACTGACTGACTGAGCTGAGCTGTTCAACAATCAGCAGGACTATAATCAACAATGTACACGCAAGTTCATGGAAGCATGGAATTAAATAATATTGCAGGATGACTGACGACACTTTACTTGTATACGTAATTGACACAATTTTCGACGATGCTCGGTACTGGTAAAGGGGTGGTGCCTTATTAACAGACAATGCATTGTATTTGCATTTACTTTGTACTTGAAGGTAGAGCTATGGGTATGGGAGGACCCTTACTTTTTGCTTCAATAATTTAAAGATACATTATTACGCCTATTTTTGTGCATTAGCAGTGTTAGTATTTAATTCAGGTTAAGTGTCATATTATAACGAGGGGACGCCGAGAGAAAAACAATCATTCAAAAAGTCATAAGTCTTTTGAATCAACCGTGTTTCTAACAGCATGGTGGGTGGGTGGGCATCCTTTTCAAGGGATGTGCTTCGATTCGGGTGGTGGTGGTAGCCAATTCAGACCGAATTTAATTCAAGTATTTCTGATGTCGATGATACATTAAAGTACAGCAGCGGGTCATGCAATCAAGTTGATACATCGCATCGTTGTTCATCACTTAAAAGCAATTTGGAACAGAGCCAACATACAGAGATATTAATAAGAAGATTTGGAAAAATGTTGCGAATATGCCACTCTCTCGTAGGTACGAGTAGTTCAAAGTGTTGTAACACAACGTGTGATTGTATTAAGTTGGAAACCGACAAATTGGAAATTAAAACATTAAAACCCAAACCCAATTTTCCACCCATTTTTTCGATTCCATGTTAATGTTATACCTTTCGTCGTGATGTCATGATGTCTGATTGATAAAAAAAAAACTGAAAAAACCCTGTTTGTATTTGCAACTACTTTGAGGTCCTTTTAAACTACCCTTCAAAGACGTAGAGAGCTAAAATTTTGTGAGTGCCAAATTCCCAAATGGCATTGTTGATATTCCGTGTATGACGCGTGTTGTGCGTGTGATGGATGGACATTTTTTTTCGTCTAATTTGAGGTCCTTTAAATTCACCTTTCACCGACCTAGACAGCTGAAATTTTCTAAATGTCTAAGTACCAAATAGCATTTTTTTATATTCCGCGTGTGACGCGTGTTGCGTTTCTCGTGTAATGCGTGTGATGGATGAAAATTTTTTCTTTCGACTTATGTGAGCTCCTTTTAAACCACCTTTCACCCGACCTAAAGAGCTGAAATTTTGTCAGTGTCTAAGTACCAAAAAGCGTTATTTATATTCCGCGTGTGGCATATGTCGCGTCGTGAAGAGTGGTAATTTCCTTGTTTTTTGAGGTACCCTTGACCCGCTTTTCGCATGACATTGTGGGCTAAAATTTTTGATATCTAGCGTGTGATGCAAAAAAAGTGGAAAAAAGAAAATACTTTGAAATAGGCCTGACCTTTAACATCATATTTGGTACAACCGATGCCCGGTCCTGGCCTCCCGCAAAAAATTCTTTTCAGCGGTCCCGATTTCGAGCCGATGTCATACAGTTTGGCATCCCTAAATTCTGGGACCTGGTCCTGGTCTTAGCCATCCTTCCAGCGTAGGCCTGGCCGGCCTCGCTGTCGTGTTCCATAAATCCCACCGCAAAGGACTTTCCGAACAGGATCATCTTCGCTCATGCGAGCTAGGTGTCCTGCCCACTGGAGCCTATCGAGCTTAATTCTCTTCACGATGTCACGCAGTAACGCTCGTAGATCTCATCATTATAGAGTCTCCCGAATCGTCCTTCCTTCCTTCTCCGTACGACTTATCTCTCGGGCACGGCTAAGAGGTCCGAATGCTTTTTGCTAAGCACCCAAGTCTCGGATCCATATGAAAGTATAAGTGTCACCATTGTCTTATATACCAGCAGCTTGGAAGTTGTGGTAAGTTCCTGGATTTGAAGAATCTTGACAGAATATAGTAGGCTTTGTTGGATGAGTGCAACCGTGCGCGTATTTCTGGTTCCATGCTGCCGGTTTCTACCAACGATGTCAATATCATCTGTCTAAGTCAGTATCGGAATGGACTTATAGAGAATTGTTCCTCGCTCCGTTACGTCAGAGACTCGGATCACTTTCACCAACGTCAGGTTGAAGAGGACGCAGGCCAGTCCATCTCCTTGTCGGAGCCCGTTATATACGTTGAATGGGCTTGATAGTGTTCCGGATATTTATACTTGGCTTATAACATTGGTCATGGTCAACCTATATAGTCGTGTCAGGTTATTTGGGAAGCCGAATTCTCCCATGGCTTTATAAAGTTCTACTCTGGCTATGCTATCATAGGTGGCTTTAAAGTCTATAAAAAGATGGTGTAGTGAGTATTGAAACTGTAGACATTTTTCCAATACCTGCCTAAGGGTGTTAATCTGATCAGTTGTTGATTTGCCTGGTCTGAAGCCTTACTGGTATTTACCAGGATGCCTATTTGCCAGTATTCTGACATAGCTTCTTCCTCCCATACTTGCACTATTATTCCATGAATTGCTTGGTGTAATGTGGAGCATCCTATTTTTATCAATTCCGCTGCGATACCATCAGATCCTGGGGCCATTTTATTTTTGAGCCGATTTATCGCTCTGCTAACTTCGTCTATGCTTGGTGGCGGCAGTATAGTGTGGTCTTTGGTCATTGGTGAAGCCTCCAATTCCATTAGCAACTCATGAAAGTGCGCATGAAATATCGGCGATCACATTACCCTCTTTGTCCTCTTGAAGTATGTGGACTACACTGACGTTTGCTTACTTTCACACCGGATAATGGCTTAAGATAAACACAGTCAAAAAAAAAACAACTCATAAAAATTAAAATTTTTCTTGTAAATTCTCTAATCGGAGATACACACACACACACTGCGTGCTCGCTTTGTGTCAAAATCATCCACCAAATTACGCAGCGGCAGCGAACAGCGCTGCTCCCAAAGCACAGAGCTCAGACTTTGCCGTGATCTGATGCGATATAGCGATATTTAAAAATTGTATATTGGGGTCCCCAAGGGGCGGGCCGATCGCTCCAAATTTTTACAAAAAGTGTTTTCCATCGAAGACACACATGTGTACAAAATTTAAAGAAAATCAGGTAAATTTTGTAAAATATTTGTATGGGAGCCCCCCGAACCCAAGGTCCGAGGGGCCTCAAATTTGAAAAGAAAGTATTGTCACCGGAAATATACATGTTTGCTAAATTTTAATAAAATCGGGCCATGGGAAGTGGGCTAAAAATTGATCAGAAAATCTGACCAGCCAGCCAGCCAGCCAGCCAGCCAACCAGCCAGCCACGTGCACGCGAAGTTAATATAGAGAATTTAAAAAAAGATCAGAGCGCTTCTAACACCAGAGCGCTTCTAACACCAGCGCTCAACTCAACTCATTGCTTAGGAAGTGTGGTCTCGGCTGAACACGATGTCACGAAACTGGATGTATACAGCAAAATCAGGAAGGAAAAAGCTACTAGGTGGATACAACTATCACACGCAAGCTCCAAACTTTCCTAAACAAATGTCTAAGAATCATCTTGGGGGGCCGAATAGTGTCTCCAACGAAGAACTTTATCTTAGAACGGACGAAGAACCCATAGAAGGATAAAGTGTTTTACTATGTAAAAGAAAGTAAAAAGGCTTTTATATTACAAACATATTTTTTAATTGATTTTTAGCCCATTTTTGCTTTTGCACTAAAAAAAATATAGATTTCTAATTACTTCATAAAAATAGTATAAAGACTAAGCTTTTGGTGGGATAGTAGTACTGCCGATGAAATAGTAGTATATCATTGATTGATTGTACGTACTGCAGCACTGGTTCTGAGCATGGGATTAGTTTACAAGAAGCAAAGCGACAATTTTTGTACCAGATTCTGTCATTAAAGTTACACTACGCCAAAGAACGAAAACGCACCACACAACAATAAAATTGTATGCTGTACAGTGTACACCTCGTACGTATACGAACTCATTTGTCACCTTCTGACTCGCTTTTTGCAACCAAAATCGGCCTTCTGCTATCCGGTTGAAGAAATCTGCGTTGAATATCAAGATATTTACCTTCGATTCAAGTTTCGAAATTTATTCATGAATCTGACGGCCTTCATCAATTTCGATAGTTAGGGTTAAACAGCATTTATAATATCTTTTTCTTCCATACACAACAAAAATTACACTGCGAACAAAGAAATCTTCTGGTTGAAGCGGATTTGCGTACATTAATTGCAAACACGAAAGCCACCAGTTTTTTCGATTTTAGGTTTTGAGTCAGCAAATGAAATGCAAATATGGAAAACTACAATACAAACGCCGAGCTGAAAATACCCGCCAGCTTTTTTTTTATTTATTACCAAAAACAAAAGTAATTTTTACAAATTGTTTGATTACAATGTTTCACTTATCCATTGGAATAAGTGTTCAGCAATGTTTGTTCGTCTATGTTTGGTGGCGGCAGCATAGTATGGTCTTCGGTCATTTGGAGGAGCCTCCAATTCATCAGTTGGCTGGTCATTTAGCAACTCATGAAAGTGCTCTTCCCATCGCTCTAAGATGCCTTTGAGATCGGCGATCAGATTACCCTCTTTGTCATTGCACTATGTGCAACGGGGCGTATATTGCGTCATACCGCGGACTCTTTGATCCGCTCTCTGTACTGTTCTAGTTGACGGACGCGATTCTTTGCACAGGCTGCTTTCTTTCGCCGGTGAACTGATTTTTTATATCTTCTGAGCTTTTTATATTCATCTTCGCGAACCCGCGTTCTATGAGATTGTTGCATTGCTCGGTACGCAGCATTCTTACATTCAGTCGCTAGCTTGACGAATGAACCACTCGTTCCGATCTCTACGACTACTGCCTAAGATTGAGTCAGCAGTACTAATGACAGTTTTCTTAAGGCGTGTCCATTTCTCTTCTACGCCCGACATCTCAGCGTAGAAGAGACCGCTTGACCGTAGTTGTTTCTGGTCTCTTCGTTGCCAAGGGCAGCCGTGTTGACTCGAATCGACTCGATACGCGGATGCAGTCTTTCGTGATGATGCAATTCGCGCTCGGAGCACCATACCAACAAGATAGTGATCCGAGTCGACGTTGGCACCTCGGTACGTTTCCGGTACCCGTCATCAGGTTCCGGTTGTGGCGGCGGTCTATCAACACGTGTTCAGGAGATACCCAGGTGGCTTTGTGGTTATTTTTACGCGCAAACCTTGTACTCGCAACGACCATATTATTACTTGCTGCCATATCTATGACTCCTTGTTCATTTTCATTACTTGACTTGAAACCCCACCCCGAACACATGATGTCTTGCATGACAGCTGTAATATGTGTCATATTCTGATTTTTGTAAGACATCATTTCCTGGACTGCTGTTATGTCAGCCTTATATTTAGACAGGTAGACAGGGTAATGGTGGTTCCTTCACTGTTTTAATTTTTTTTTCGGGAAAATGTGTATTTCGAAGGGGTGCATTTCGGAATGGGTGCTATTTGGTATCAAATGACAGGAGTTATATTGTAGAACAGAAGAAATGATAAAAAAATAACTCCTATAACCGATCAGGCAATTCATAGCGTGGCAGCTAATTAAATTCATGATTGATTTTTCTTTGCTCTTCATCTAGAGGCAAAGTCTACTTAAACGGACCGACAATTTTTTTTTAACTAACTTTCATACCTAAATTGAGGAGTCAAGCGTCGGCGTCCACATACAAAAAGTTTAATTTCTCATACAACCGGGGTCCAGTTTTGACCTCCCGCAGAAAGTCTCTCCACCGGTCCCGATTTTGAGCCGATGTCAACCAGTTTTGCATCCCTAAACTCTGAGCGTCCTGGTCTACGACATCCTTCCAGCATAGGCTTGGCCGGCCTCGCTGTCGAGTTTCATTAATCCATAAATCCTTTTTTTATATGGACTTTCTTAAAAGCCAACGCTTGACGCTACAAATAAGGTCTGACAATACAGACAGAAGGTGTTATTCACTAAAATAACAAGCAAAGTTAAGGGCAAGACACCAAAATTTTTTATTCTCTAATCCAAGATACACATGTGTGCAAAGTTTGAATAAAATCGGTTTGATTTTTAAATTTTTTATATCGGATCTCCACTTGCAAACTTTTTCAAGAGGTGTTGTTATAGGAGATACACATGTGTACAAAATTTGATTAAAATCGGGCCTTAGAAAGTCGATTAAAAATTGATCACAAGATTTTGCCAGCCAGTCACAAACAAACAGACAAACACACGCCAATAGGAAGTTTATATAAAAAATTTAAAAACCCCTTCAACTGCTGCTATTTTAAGTCGTTGAGAAAACGTTCCAAGTACAATTACAGTGACGTCACCTGGCAGGCTGCCAACTTTCAACTCCGACTTGGAAGTAAACCAATTTGGCAAGTCCTTCTTTTTTTAATAAAACTCGGCTTTCAAGTTTGAGTGAAAAAAAGGATCTCAATAAACGTGTTCTACACCGATTACAACAGAACACCTTTTTTTTACCACTGATCGTGAATAGCTTTAATGACAAAGCTGTGAATGCGAATGCAGAGATAAGGGTCATAAACAAGCAGTTTATACGACGTCAAGTAGTCGATCGATTGTACTGTCTTATGTAAGCTTGCAGCTGTTATTGTTGTACTGTGTATATACAGTCGAATACTTACTAAGTTCTCGTAATTATTCGACTATAAAAGGGTGCAGTTTCTAATGAAACCTTGTCATTGAAGGTTTAAGTTTTTCAGAGCTTCTCTGGTGCACGCACGTGCACAAACGGAAAAAAACGCAAAACGAAAAAAATCTTCTCTAATTGCAATTTTCTGAAGAAAGAATCTAGAAGTCCTCTGAGCCCTCTACTCACCATGGTACAACCACGCACTCTTCTAAAAATATTTCTAGCAGTTCTTATTCTTGTTTGTTGTTGTAAGCAGATGACAGCACACTATGTCCTTAGAGCGCACTATATTCCACCACCTCCAACAACTAAAGCTCCCAGACAACGGAGAGTTCATTCATCAGTAATTAGAGTTTCTAACGCCCCGGAGCTAAGTTGCTGAACACTTATTCCAATGGATAAGTGAAACAAAAGTAATTTTTACAAATTTTTTGATTACAATGTTTCACTTATCCATTGGAATAAGTGTTCAGCAACTTAGCTCCGGGTAACCATTAAAAAAATGTGCCATTTTCCGAGTAGGTCTTGTACGCCTAATTTTAAGGACTTCGAGTGCTGTCATCTGCTTACAACAACAAACAAGAATAAGAACTGCTAGAAATATTTTTAGAAGAGTGCGTGGTTGTACCATGGTGAGTAGAGGGCTCAGAGGACTTCTAGATTCTTTCTTCAGAAAATTGCAATTAGAGAAGATTTTTTTCGTTTTGCGTTTTTTTCCGTTTGTGCACGTGCGTGCACCAGAGAAGCTCTGAAAAACTTAAACCTTCAATGACAAGGTTTCATTAGAAACTGCACCCTTTTATAGTCGAATAATTACGAGAACTTAGTAAGTATTCGACTGTATATACACAGTACAACAATAACAGCTGCAAGCTTACATAAGACAGTACAATCGATCGACTACTTGACGTCGTATAAACTGCTTGTTTATGACCCTTATCTCTGCATTCGCATTCACAGCTTTGTCATTAAAGCTATTCACGATCAGTGGTAAAAAAAAGGTGTTCTGTTGTAATCGGTGTAGAACACGTTTATTGAGATCCTTTTTTTCACTCAAACTTGAAAGCCGAGTATTAAGTTGACAGCCTGCCGGTTGACGTCATTGTAATTGTACTTGGAACGTTTTCTCAACGACTTAAAATAGCAGCAGTTGAAGGGGTTTTTAAATTTTTTATAAGAACTTCCTATTGGCGTGTGTTTGTCTGTTTGTTTGTGACTGGCTGGCAAAATCTTGTGATCAATTTTTAATCGACTTTCTAAGGCCCGATTTTAATCAAATTTTGTACACATGTGTATCTCCTATAACAACACCTCTTGAAAAAGTTTGCAAGTGGAGATCCGATATAAAAAATTTAAAAATCAAACCGATTTTATTCAAACTTTGCACACATGTGTATCTTGGATTAGAGAATAAAAAATTTTGGTGTCTTGCCCTTAACTTTGCTTGTTATTTTAGTGAATAACACCTTCTGTCTGTATTGTCAGACCTTATTTGTAGCGTCAAGCGTTGGCTTTTAAGAAAGTCCATATAAAAAAAGGATTTATGGATTAATGAAACTCGACAGCGAGGCCGGCCAAGCCTATGCTGGAAGGATGTCGTAGACCAGGACGCTCAGAGTTTAGGGATGCAAAACTGGTTGACATCGGCTCAAAATCGGGACCGGTGGAGAGACTTTTTGCGGGAGGTCAAAACTGGACCCCGGTTGTATGAGAAATTAAACTTTTTGTATGTGGACGCCGACGCTTGACTCCTCAATTTAGGTATGAAAGTTAGTTAAAAAAAAATTGTCGGTCCGTTTAAGTAGACTTTGCCTCTAGATGAAGAGCAAAGAAAAATCAATCATGAATTTAATTAGCTGCCACGCTATGAATTGCCTGATCGGTTATAGGAGTTATTTTTTTATCATTTCTTCTGTTCTACAATATAACTCCTGTCATTTGATACCAAATAGCACCCATTCCGAAATGCACCCCTTCGAAATACACATTTTCCCGAAAAAAAAATTAAAACAGTGAAGGAACCACCATTACCCTGTCTACCTGTCTAAATATAAGGCTGACATAACAGCAGTCCAGGAAATGATGTCTTACAAAAATCAGAATATGACACATATTATAGCTGTCATGCAAGACATCATGTGTTCGGGGTGGGGTTTCAAGTCAAGTAATGAAAATGAATAAGGAGTCATAGATATGGCAGCAAGTAATAATATGGTCGTTGCGAGTACAAGGTTTGCGCGTAAAAATAACCACAAAGCCACCTGGGTATCTCCTGAACACGTGTTGATAGACCGCCACCACAACCGGAACCTGATGACGGGTACCGGAAACGTACCGAGGTGCCAACGTCGACTCGGATCACTATCTTGTTCGTATGGTGCTCCGAGCGCGGATTGCATCATCACGAAAGACTGCATCCGCGTATCAGATTCGAGTCAACACGGCTGCCCTTGGCAACGAAGAGACCAGAAACAACTACGGTCAAGCGGTCTCTACTACGCTGAGATGTCGGGCGTAGAAGAGAAATGGACACGCCTTAAGAAACTGCTAACTCCATCTTTGGCAGTAGTCGTAGAGATCGGAACGAGTGGTTCATTCGTCAAGCTAGCGACTGAATGTAAGAATGCTGCGTACCGAGCAATGCAACAATCTCATAGAACGCGGGTTCGCGAAGATGAATATAAAAAGCTCAGAAGATATAAAAAAATCAGTTCACCGGCGAAAGAAAGCAGCCTGTGAAAAGAATCTCGTCCGTCAACTAGAACAGTACAGAGAGCGGATTAAAGAGTCCGCGGTATGACGCAATATACGCCCCGTTGCACATAGTGCAATGACAAAGAGGGTAATCTGATCGCCGATCTCAAAGGCATCTTAGAGCGATGGGAAGAGCACTTTCATGAGTTGTTAAATGACCAGCCAACTGAGGAATTGGAGGCTCTTCCAAATGACCGAAGACCATACTATGCTGCCGCCACCAAGCATAGACGAAGTTAGCAGAGCGAAAAATCGGCTCAAAAATAAAACGGCCCCAGAATCTGATGGTATTCGAGCGGAATTGATAAAAATAGGATGCTCCACATTACACCAAGCAATTCATGAACTCCTAGTGTAAGTATGGGAGAAAAAAGCTATGCCAGAAGACGGGCGAAGAGGCATCCTGTGCCCCATACATAAGAAGGGAGACACCACAAAATGCAGAAATTATCATGGTATAACGTTGTTGAGTACCACGTATAAGATTTTCTCCTCTATCCTTCAAGACGGGATAACCCCATACGCTAAAGTCATCATTGGTCCATAGTAGTATGGCTATATAGGGTATCGCCCAGGTGCTTTGCAACTCGAGCTGTATACAGTAAGTGTACGTTTCATGAGAAAATTCTTAAATCGTTTAGCCGTTTTCGACGTCGTGGTCGTCGTCGTTCATGGTTCATGAGCATGGCTACTGAGCAGGGGGTTCGTGGTTCGAATCCCAGTAAAACCAAAAGTATTTTTCACGGTGTCCCACCTCTCGCGAATGGGTGACAAACGTTCCGAGAGTAATAACTTGTCACGGAAAGTTTCTCACGTCTCACGCCTTAAATTGTATGTCCCTTCCATTTGTGCGCAAAAATATAAATGCTCAACACGAATGGTTGCGAGAAGTTAGGTCTTGGACCGCAATGGTCTGTCGCGCCGAATATTATTATTAATAATAATTTTTTACTGGCGAGGTTATTGGCCTCGCAATAGCCTTACTTTGAAGGGACTAGCCCGATCATTCAGCTTTTCCTCTATCCCTGCTAACAAGCATGGAAAGGGTCCATTGTATTAGAAGTTGCTCCACCCTTAACTAAGTGACAGCCTCCTAGATGACATTAATGTGGACAAGTGTTAGAGGCACCTTCTATATCGAGTTAGGTGGAAGATAGATACACAATAGAGAAAGTGTATAGCGGTAAGATGTGCACAACACAACTGATAAAAAATCAAAATTTTACATCAGAAGTTCATGTGAAGACTTAGAGCCAAAAATTTATTTTTTTTTGGGTCACTTCGTATGGCAAGTACCTCAAAACTTTGTCATAGAATATTATTGCTTCTTTTTGCTCTAAAAATAATTTTCAAATCGAATTTTCCGCTCTTAAGTTACGCCGACAACATCCACTTACATCCCGATGGACATTATTGTTTTGTTTTTTTAGGTTCCGAATTTCCTGGTTATTTTTTTTTCAAAACCAAACAAATAATATAAATGATTTATAACAGTTGGTTGTAATGACTGTAGTAGTGATTGCGAAAAAAATGCCTTTCATAAAAACTCACTCGAATTCGAATATAATTTTAACATAAGGGGCGATATGATATAGAATGTAACATTCACATGACATATTGCCTATATGCCTATGACTAATCCATACGTTTATCTCGCAGAAACACAAAGCTACCACAATTTCTATTCCGGCCAACCTTAAATCAGGGCCCAATCTCGTATTTCGTTATGGGAAAAAAAAAACCTCAAAAACACGTTCGTCAGCTGCGAAGTTGCGACATGCAGATGAGGTGTCCTCGATGACCTATGCATGTGTCTGACTGCCTGAAATTGTTTCCACATATCTGCACATCTACAGTTGAACAAGCTGTAGTACGTGTGTTAGCTGTTGCAACCCATCCCTTGCTGACGAATTGTTATTTCTGGATAGGCATCATACAGTGAGGATATAGTGGGGGAAGTTTCATAAAAAAAAGAGACGAGGTTAAAATTGCTGGCACACGTTTGCAAAATCAGACAACCAAACAGATGACAATTAACCCATCGGCTCCAAAAAGAAAAGTATGACACCTAACCGATGATGTGTAGAAGAAAAATGCCCTAGGCCCACATATCAAGCATGACACCGTCTTCTTAAAGATTTGACGACTTGTTAGGAAGAGTGAGGATGTCAAACTACTTTATGGAGTGTTAAGGGCACTATCAAAAGAAGAAGCGGATGTTTTTTCACTGCTTGAAATGATCGCTAATAAAGCGAAAATGTCTTCAGTTTTAGTGTAATACACATACCAAAGCACAAAGTAAACGTGACTGACCCGATGTTAATACCCTACATTTTGTAACAAACTATTTTCACCTGACGACGAATAAATGAGCAGACATTTTTGAAACTATTCCAAAGGAGTTAGTCCCACTGTAAAAAATTCCCACTCTTCAAAACCACGTTCGATTTTTTTTTATTCAATTTACGTATGCGGATTTCCACACAATGACCCCAATGCAAATTGGCAGCTCGTATCTGACACCTAGAGAACGTGTGCTTAGTGCTGGTAGAATCCGAAATTCAGCAGAGGTCATCCAGCCGAACATTCAGCTAAGATAACAGCAAAAAAGGACATGCGTATAAGTTGCAGTCGGTAGTTACCGACCTTTACACAAAAATAATGTGTTTTGATGTGTAAAGGTCTTAGGGAAAGACGTAATTTGAGTGACTGTCAGCGCGTAAGTCATGTAGATGTAACTTGTAAGAGTGTGTGTATGTGCGGCTATTATGCATTGCGTAGAACTGGCCTGAATTAAAAATTTGAATGCAGAAATTTGTGTTTCTTTGTAAATAACTTTGATTTTGGAATATTTATGAGAGCCCGCGTATGAAGCGTGCGGTGAGATGCGCTTACCTGCGTTCTCCTCGTCTTTTTTTTATATAATTCGCGCATGCTTAAAGGGGTTTGCACCCTTATAATGCTCGGCTTTATGCTTGGCACAAAGCTTGTGCTTGTGAATGCATAGTGAAGTGGAAATACAGAGCTTGGCAGAGCATTGTACGGCTGAAGAACGAATCCCTGAACTTAACTGTACGTCCTAAGATGGGCTTAAGGGTAAACTGTTAAGCATTTAGAGCGCCACGAGTATTGTGGTTGAAGGAGAGGTGTCATGCAGATGGCTATTTCTCTTGATCACCGCTGGTGGAAGAAGCGATAAAAGCAGGAAACGTTCCTGCGGTGTTAAAGCGAATCTATTGATTTCGCTATATTGCTTCACCGATAAGTTTTACCGCGCGGTTTTGTATTCTATCTAGCTTATGCAAGGTTGTTTTAGGCGCACCAGATCAGAAATGGCAATTTTACTCAAATTTAGGGCGAATAAAAGCCCTATAGATAGTATCCAGATCAAAGGGAGTGTAATATTTCTTGCACCGAACTATAAAACCTAAACATTTCGCAGCATTTTTGGCGACGGTAAATATGTGGTCATTCCACCGAAGCTTGTCGTTAACGAACAAACCGAGAATTGCGAGATTTTCAGTTTCCTCGATGCAAGTGCAACTCATGAACAAACTAGCTTGATGCCAAACTTTGATAAAATGCCTTATAAATATCAAAACATATAACAAAAATATATAACAAAAAATATAAAACAGCTTTGATTTCAAAAAATTAATGTAAAGACTGGTTCCACTATTCGGTGAGATATACATATCATCTAATCACCCGTGGAACGTTGCCCACGAAATCCGTTCAAGATATTTCATGATCTGAAAATAGATCAGCGTTTCCATAACCTGGGAAAGAATGGATTTTAGTGCTATTGCTCGTGACGAAGAAGGAGACATCCGATCTCCTTTTTTGGGTATGGGCTGGACAAAGGCTGTTTTCCAACTTCTCGCGAAGAGTCCAAAAGATTAGGATAAATGGAAAAGCTTACGCAATTGTAGTGCCAGCTTGAAAGAAGACCTATTCAGAACTAATGGGGAAATACCATCTGGCCCACAACCTCGAGCTTGGCACCCGACTATACCTCGCCTGCCTAAATATAGCCTGAGATCACATGTTCTCGAATCCTCACAGGCGATTAACTTGATGCGGCCTTGATGCCACCCGCCATAGCAAGTGATCGGAGGTGGTCTGGGTGGTCCATCATGAAGGTCAGTCAGACAGCTTCAACTTGACCAACCGTTCAGGTGAGGTCGTGACATCGATGTCGCTACGATCAATAACTGCGACAACGATCTTGTCTTTCAGGACGTCGCTAAAGGACTTCAGAGATGTGACAGTAGAGCTGGTGTTATGTACCTTGGTACGTTTGGAAATCCGAATGATCTCTGATCTCTGCCGCTTAAACTTTGAGTCGTTGCTGGTCCTCTTACTGTCCTTGTCGACAAAGTCTTGAGCCCACTTGAGCTTCGCAGCCTGCCTTGATGTCCTGTTGGTCTCAGGAATATTTCCGAGGTCCTTCAGTGTCCTAGTCGGTCGTTGTAGTGCGATCTGGATGGAGTATTTTGTCGCGGACGTCCACAACCAGATGCGCCTTCAAGGTTTGCTGCTGTAGTAGGGGTAACTACTTTGTTGTTACCAGCAGCGGAAGGGCTATGCATTGCCACAAGGCATGTCTTTAATGACCCTCCTGCGTATATCGACAGTGGATTAACCACTGCCTGTAGTTGCAAGTGCACTTCCGGTAGACAGCAAGGTTACCGTGCAACCGTCCGGTTTAGAATTGTGGAAACGGGCTTGGAAATTGTTGGTACTAGTTTACTCGAATTAGAAAAGTAAGAATTTTTGTTGTGCTTTAGTTTTGTTTCCAGGTTTCAGGACTCGTCTAGAGAAAAATTTCCTGAGAATCTTTGACCTTACTTAGCCCCTACAACTCGAGAATTTCAACACTCAAGTAGAGGACGCGTTAGTTTATCAACTTCTCTTACGTCCTTTATAACCAACTTTTACACATTCTAGAGAGCTAAAATTTTGTTCGCAGTTCACTCTCATGGAAAATTTCTCTGCGCCTGCAAAGGCGTTGGAGCAATTGGTATATGATGAATGGCAGTCTTACTAACATTTGAATAGAATTTATTTATCCAAGAATGAGGGAAAGGGCATGGCAATCATTGGGTTACGCCAGTCTGATTATTCGTCAATTATCGGCGCTAAGAGAAATTTCGAGACGCTCTTCAATTTGGCTGTAGCAAATGTTCCGGCGAAGTTAAAATTACTTAAAATGATACGCTAAAGGTGTATGTGAAAGCTATATGTGAAACGTGCTCGGAAATTTAACGCAAATTCAAATCCACCCAGTTGAGCCTTTTTGTTATTTGTGTTTGTGTGTTTGTTATTTTAAGTGGAAAAATGCCAATTCATGTTTTTATTTTTTTAGTCCAACTAACCAAATACAAGGGTACAAGAGCATTTAAATTCTGCTTCTCACTTATGGAGAGGGGAAAGACAAATGGATAACAAATTGAATTGACTTTCTTCCTGCTGTGACGAATTTCTCACAACCGCTAGGCTGTTCTGCTGGAGCATTGACGAAAAACTTATGTAATGTCAACACAAACGCAGCAGGGAGACAAATAATCCAACAGTGCAAGGTGTGATGGCTTCCCCTAAGGATAATTTAAATTTAAAAAAAAAACAATATTTACGTTTATTGAAGAATAAACAGTTTACCCTGCTTCCTCCTCGACTGTACTGCGCCACGTTTTCATAGGGCGTCTTCTCTTTTCTACCTGCCTGGGTGAGCGGGTTCCACTGCATGGCACATTCCACAAGCTGAAACTGGAGATGAGTTCTATATGAGGCACAAGGTGGGCTTTCTAGTCAACACCGTTCATGCACCTACCGAGCATTCCCCAGACTATAAAAAAAGAAGACGAAGAAGAAGAACTCCATACTTTACTTTAGTACTATGTGTACTAGATAGCGAACTAGTTAACAGACATTACATTGGCACTCTTAGTTTGTATGAAAACACTTATGGCAATGGACAATGAGTCGGCGAGCACGAATTTGGTCGGTGGGAGTACAAGATTTGCGCTAAAGAATATCCATATCAACAAATCGGTTTCTTCTGATAAAGCCACTCGCGCTGATAGACCGCCCACTACAATCCGAACCATATGACTGTACCACCGGTCCAAATTCGACTCGGACCACTTGTTGCTTGTTGATATGGTTCTCAGCGTGCGAATTGTATCACAGATGATCCCCGAATCCGATTCAAGTCAACATGGCTGCCCTTCGCAACGAAGACACTGTGCGATAGGACTTGTCTTAAATGAAGATATGGAAGTTCTACCAAAGAGCGACATCGTCATCGTCATCGCGCAGCGCATACTGCAATATAAAGAGGGAAATCTTATCGCCGATCTTGGGACCATTGATCCATCTAATTGAGGAATTGGAGATTCCAGAAATGATTGGTGACCACAGTATATTGTCCCAAAAAGTGTAGCAAAGTTAGCAGAGCTATAAATCGGCTCGAAATCAATAAGGTCTCGGGATCAGATGGCGTCCCAGCAATGCTGATTAAATCTGAAAAGCTTTTAGTAGATCCAAAAAAATGCATGAACTAACAGGGCAATGGGAAGAAGAAACGATGTCAAAAAACTGGAGAAAATGCAACCTGTTCTCCGTACATAAGAAAGCAGATATCACAACTTTCAGCAACTATCTTGGTATAACGTCGTTGAGCACACCATCTGTTTATAGAGCCAGAGCAGAGCCATTAGATAATTTGGCATTCCAAATAAACTGACACGAATATGTAGGTTGACCATGACCAATGCTATAAAGCAAAGATATCGGGATCACCATTAAGCCCTTTCAACAACTATAACGGGCTCCAAGAAGGGGATGGACTGGCCGGTATCCTCGGTATCCTCCTCAACCTGAATTTGAAGAAAGTTATCTACTCTTTAAGCCGCGTTCGAGCGAAAAATCTTACGCAGACTGCTCGTCCGATGGACAGGACACTCAGTTTGCATGCTGAATGAAAGTCATTTGTGGCAGTAGTTATAGCACACAATTGCAAGGCAGGTCAAGCTTTCGCTGGAAGGGTAAGCCAGGGGTGACACTTTAGGGAAGCCAAACTGGATGGTATCGGCTCAAAATTGAGACCTGTAGGGTGATTTTCGTCAATGGTCAGGGGACTGGACTCCGGTTGTATATTGTGATGGTAAATATTTACTTGTTGTTGTTTATTTTGTGTAACTTTTTACTACAAAACGCTCAAGATCACAATAACATTTATCACTTAATAACTTGGCACGATTTTGAGAATTTTTACATGAAATATTTAAAAATTTCGTGACTGAAGAACATGTTTCAAGTTGTTCGAAGCACGGTTATTAATTTAAACACAATATTTTGTGGAGCATGAACATTTTAATGGAAATATCAGTCACGATTTGGAGTTAATATCTCTCAATTCTATAATAGGTTATTACGATACATTAAGCAAAAAATATTTTTAAGGTAAGATATACGTATATTTCGTGCTTCATTAGAAATCACGAAATATTTAATTTCGTGCTCACCGCGTTTTATTTTATTGGTACTCGTAACTAAAGCACGATTGATTTTTCTAACTAATTAATATTAGTTATTAACTGAAATATCTCGTAGCACGAAAATGGCTTCTCATGCCGTCACTAATTACCTGCATTTCAAGCTCATATTCCAATTTTATTAACAGATATTAAAAGATGACATTTTTTCGAAAAGCCGTCTGATGGAAAATGCAGCTAATGTGGGTTTATGAGCCCAATGTTCTAGTTTATGAGTGCTCTGCTGTAAGCACTAAAACTACTCTCCTCTTCTTCTGTCCAAACTTTTTCTAGCTCAAGGTGTTCCTAGGCGTATACAAGGGTGCCAAACCATTATTTAAGATTATCACTTGACGACTCCCAGCAATAATATCAATATGCTCAGCAACATACTAATATTCCAGGTAAATTGCTTACTCAAGAACCCACTCACAAATCCATATAAGCCTAAAATCATGCAATATTTTTTCGTGGATGTGGATCCGGATGGAGACATTTTTTTGTTGCGTTAGTTGACATTAAATTTAATAACATTGAGTGTTACATTGAGACCGATAGAACTTGAAACTTTAATACATAACACGAAAGATTTAATTTTAAACAAATTCTTTTATTCTTTCGATATATCGATACATGGCATTAGCACTTTGTAGCGGAGTTTTCCCAGCCGGGGTAAACTCAGCATGACCAGGGTTCAGAGAAAAGGGGTCGTTACAATAAATTTATATTTTGTGGGACTTTTAGTTCAATTCAGTCTTTATTTCTTTAAATAAATTATGTTCCAACGATGCGCTAGCCTGAGCGAAGCGACGGGATTACGCCTGAGTGCGTACGTCTGAGACGAGCGCGAACCTTCGTGCACCTTTGACGTGAGCTTGAGTGCTTGAGTTTTTGTGCGCATTTGACGTGAACCTGAGTGCGTGAACTTTTGTCATCCTTTGACGTGAGCCCGACGATCCTGTGTGCGTGAGCCTTCGGGTGCCTTTGACGAGAGCCCCCGAGTGCGTGAACCTTCGCGCGCCTTTTAAGGGAGCCTGAATGATGAGCATTTGGGTGCCCCTTTGACGTGAGTTCGACAAGCCTTGACGCGAGCCTGACGAGAACCCGAGAAGGAGAGGACAGCAATGAGTGCAGCGATAAGCTGACATGTGCCAACGTAGCAGCCTGCGGGGAAATCGCACAGTGAAGTCGCGTTGTACAATGGTGAAGGCAGCAACGTTGGCAGTGGTAAGCTGATAGTGGTGTCAGCAGAGATAAGCAGAGTGAGCGTGCACAGCGATAAGCAACTCATGTGATTGGCCAGTCCGGTGGCGTGATGATCTGGCTGTCGTTTGACTTTCATATCTATTTGTTGGCTGCACTGCTTGGGTACAGGGTGCATTTGGGGAAAAGATATATATTGCTTGTTTTGTGTGGACAAAATTCGACCACAAGAATTTTGTACCTCACGTCATAAAAATGACATCAAGCATTTGGACACCGGGGCTGTTCTTGACGAAGTGCTTTCTAGACGTCTAGTTTTGAGCTACTTTTTCGAGCACTGCTGCCCGTCACAAATAACATAAACAATGTTAACCTCGGAGACATCAATTGTTACTCTTTTATCAGCATAAATCTGTGAATTCACGTGCACCCACAGGAAATAATCTATGAGGTGATGGTTGCCGTCGCCGTATGGCACGTAGCGCCCTCCTGTTGAAACCACATCTCTTCCAGATCAAACAAAAAATCATTGATAATGGTGCGATACCGATTTTCATTGACTGTAACGCGAACTCCGGCCTCATTTTCGTAGAAATAACGTCCAATGATGCCACCAGCAACCAAACCTCACAAAACGGTTGTATATTTCCGAACTAAATAGAGTCTTTGGGTTCTTATCGCCAAATTTTGATTTCTTTGAGTTGATGGTTGCCGTCGCCATATGGCACGTATCGCCTTCCTGTTGAAACCACAACTCGCCCACAAAGTTGCGCGAATCGACGACTGAATTTCAAAGTAAATTTGGATAATTTGGTAGCGTTGCTCAAGCTTTAGTCTATTTATAATAATTTGCCGTAGTATAAGGATAACAAGTGTCAACAATAAGTGCAGTATAATAGCTTGTTTGACAGTTAACCTTCTCATAAGTTCTATCCAAGCAAAAAAACGCACTGCAAAAACTTGGGAACCGTTCATTCATATAACAAGTCATGAGACTTGTAAACTAAATAATGCTTTTATAGCAACAACAGATACTCTTACCATTCCTAAACTAATGCAAAGCAAATTGAACCGATACCGACGTTTATTTTTGAACTCAAACATAGATCTTGAATATTTTTTCCACTCTATAGCTCTATAGTTTTCTTAACGTCATTTGCTGTTTCCCAAAAGAACTGAAATGATGCATAGAACAACTTCTGTTTGTCTTTCATTTTATCTCTTGGTTTAATTCAAATTTTGTTTTTCGTTCTATTTATTCGAAAACTTTGCAAATGAAAGGACTCAAACGATGATGTTCTGAAGAATACGTGAAGTGTTCAATAAATTTGCACGCCACTTGCAAAACATCCATTTACTCTCGATTCTATGTGTGTGAAAGGATACATTTTTATTTTATTTATGGCTGAACGTGCAATGCATTTCTAATGTCGAATGCCGGATTTCTTTTCAAATCGAAAAGCTCGTCCTTAATGAAAAGATCGAGTAAAAGAAAAATGTATAACCCCGCTTCTATATGTATGTTCTCTTGCAATCCTTTATAAGTAAGTAGTTTTAACTCTCCCGGAAAAGTGACTCTCAATTTTAAGTTCCATTATTTATGAAATACCATCAAAACAGTCAACACTTAATGGCGGAAGCCGGCGACATTTTAGTTTTGCTTTTCACTACTTAACAGCTGCTGGACAAACAAAGTGGACCTTTTGCTTAAGTGCGTCTTTAAGTGTCATTAGTTGAAATTTTATAAACTACCAAGAAATGGCAAGATGATGGCGTTTTCGACGAGTGGATAATGGCAACATAATTCCAGTTAAAAGCTTTTTTCAAAGCATGGCAAAGTAACTTTTTTTATCGTTGAAGTATTAAGGGTAAAGAAGAGGGGGATTTTAAAACAGAGTCACTTCTCTCAGAGTTTTTAATAAGAAATGTGTTATTTTTATACGAAGAAATCTTAAACAGAAGTGTTTATTATTCGCAATTACTAACACATACCACAACCATGTTTTGTGAATCAAACCAACAACAGACGACGGTATATGACCCATTTACATCCATGTAGATTGTAAATATAAACTTTGTAGGTATTTACGAAATGTTTAAACTTAACAGCATAATGCAGGCAAACAATTTTTAATAATTGACTTCATTGGGAGTACAAATCCTTAGGAACTTTATATTAATCAATTAACAGTAAAAATGGGTGTTTTAATCCCGATGTTTTTTTTAGGGCGCACCAGACCAGATATGGCAATTGTACTCAAGTTTAGGGCGAATAAAAGCCTTGTAGATAGTAGCCATATCATAAGGAATGAAATATTTCTTGCTTACTTATGTCCTATATCCCCTTGTGGGTCCTAGGGCCTCTAAAAAGCCTACGTGCCATCGCGTGCGGTTCCTGGTAATGAGCTTCAGCTCTCTCCAACTCTTCCCCAATTGCCGTGACTCCTCCTCAACTGTTCTGCGCCGTTTATTTCTCGGACGATCGCCATACCATGGACATCATTCCAAACACCGATTTTGCTTTGCCGATTCGGTTGACAATGTCCTGTTCGGTTCCACCTTCGGTCGAGACAATACTCCCAAGATATTGGAAACTCTCTACTCTCTCTCTGTCGGCTGCACAGCAATGTTAACTTGAGTTACTGAGTTAGTGCCGAGGTTGATGATTTCGGTTTTGGCAGCATTAATCTTCAAACCCAAAACATTTGCCTCCCTCTCCACATTTGTTGTCATTTGGTGCAGCTCCATTATTCTGTGTGAGAGTAAACAAACGTCGTCAGCGTATTCCAGATGTTTGAGTTGATATGTAAGAGTCCAAAGAAATCCTCCGTTTCCAGTGGAAAAACTGCGCGAAGCACATTGCTAATCACCAACAAAAAAAATAACGGCGATGGAATGCAACCTTGTCGTACCCCACTTAGGATCTCGAATTCCTCAGTCAGCTGTCCTCTATGCAGCACATGACATTTAGAGCCATCATAGGTTGCTCTAATTGTCTGGAGTATCCTCCAGATGTTCCTTAATTCGCTCAAGTACTACTTTGGCTATTACCTTTGCAACTGCAGGAAGAACGCAAATGCCTTTCCAGTGTTCGCACTCTATAAGACTATCTTTTTAGGGAGATTGACAATCATTCCCTTCTTCTACTCGTCGGGGAAACTTTTTCTGCCTTCCAAGCTCTCTCTACAAGCAAGTGGATATAAAAGCTCTGCTGATGTCGTTGGAGCGGCACGCAGAAGGTCTGCGGGTATACCATCTAGTCCTATCGACTTGTTGTTCTTTATTGCATTGATCGCGGTAGCGATCTCATCTTTACTGGGAATTGAGATGCGAATTCGGAAAATTGTTACTTCCGGAAGCTCCGTTTGATTTGGGTGCAAATCGTTGGCAAATACACGGTTAAGGACTGTAGAAAAATGCTCCTTGCATCGCGCTGAAATGTGTACGACACCATCTAGCCCTTTGACCGGATTTTGCCTAGTTATCAAATATCTAAGTTTCGCTCAGTGCCAGAATTGCTGGCCTGTGGTCATGTACATACGTAAACACAGCGAAAAAATTCGAGATCCACTCTGAAGTCAAACATAACTACAAAAAACAAGCACATAAAACACAACTGGCCGATTCACCAGAAGAACCAAACACTCACAATCTAATTGCTAAACAATTAGATCATCAACAAACTCCAGCGTTTCACCAATTTCTTTAGCTACGGTGTTGAGGATGGGTCACACGGACACCAGACACTGCACTTTACACTTGCCGATCGAACGACTGCGCGAACCGTTATTTTTATTTTTATATTTTTTTGATTGACGTTCGCGTGTGCGAGAGTGCAACTGTGCAGCACGAACGTGCACAACAGCCCTGCCAAGGATTACAGTGCATCATAACAGCTTTTAACTGATTTAGAGTCCATTATGCTGGACGATAGAGCTTTCAGTGCTGCCTGACTATCTGAAAAGATATAAATCGTAGCGCCTATATTACCCTTACTTAGGTTTATCCTAGCGCACACCTCAATGGCATGGAGTTCCACTTGGAAAACAGTGGGACTCTTACCCATCGGTATTGAGACTTTGGTGTCGATCCGTCTGTGTACCAGACCAGACTTTTATTGTCCAGAGCTTGAGCACCATTAGACCAGATTTTTTGGTCCAACATTTTTACCTCAAATAACCTACCGAAACAGTACTCCCTGGCCATGGTATCCGGGATAGTACAAACCTTGTCTCTTACAAGACTTGAGTCAAGAATATTCACCTGGTTTGTACCTATATTCTAGTTGCAGCTTCATAGCGCATCTAGCGGCCTTCTTCCTAGTGAAAATTGGCAGGGTTGAAAGTCCTACAACAGCTTCTAATGCAGTCGTAGGGCAGGTGCGCATGTCAGCCCTTACACCTAGACAGGCAATTCTTTGTAGCCTCTGAAGCTTGATGACCGTTGTCCGTTCAAGAACTTTCGGCCACCATATAATGGCCGCGTACGTGATAATTGGTCTCACATCCAATGTATCATTTTAGGATTAAGACCCCAAGTTCTGCCATAGAAGCGTCTATATATATAGTACGTAAAAAGCAGCGCAGCATATAGAACACAGTCATTGTGATGCCGCTATATGGCGTGATGTTCGTACAGCACAGAAAGCAGCAAAGCGAACAGCACAGCATACAGCACACAGTCATTATTATGCCCGACCGTTTTTTCGACGAGTTTAGTTAGTTAGTTAGTTACAAAATTGGTCTTCCTTTTAATCAAACGGGATAATATATAGCATATATTTACCCTGAAATTCTAAATACTGGTGAACAATTTTTTGAAATCGGCTTAGTAGTTTCGAAGAGTACCTCCTACACACAAACCAACATTACCTCTTTATAATATTAGGATAGATAAACGAACGCAAAGTTTGAACAACAATTTGGATAATTTTCAAACGTTATTTAAAGTGTGTTGTTTTTTCAAATTAAATGGTAAGTATTGGCCAATGAAAACAAATAAAAAAAAATGCAACTTACTTCACGTATAGCTGAGAAATCATATTGGATAAATGTGGAGTCCAAATTGAAAATCTTTTGAAGTTAAAATATTGCGTAAACAACAACAACTACAACTAAAAAAAGTTCTGTTTTCAGATTTGTTTTTGTTGTATATCAACAAAACAATGAAGCCATTAAATTACACATATTTATAATTAAATATATTTGAACAGTAATTAACAAAAAAAAGGTAATTTCTCACATTTAAATAACTAATGGATTTAAAGTTTAGCAAAGCACATGATACAACAATTATTTCTTTTCTAATTCTTCAAGTTTGCTCGTAAGATTACAGCTAGTAGACAATAACAACCAATTAAATGGCGATGGAACAACAAAATGGAGTTACATTTATGGTGATTGTGATGCCGGCCAACTCGTATTTCTCAACATAACAGACATTGTGCATGGCAATAAATTACATCCTTGTGGTTTAGACTCCGCTCAGCACTAAAATTTTACATGCACTCCGCATTGAATACGTCCATGTATTCACCAGCAACACAAGCTCTTCCGACACGTCCCACATGCTCGCATTTCCCAGGAACTTGCGTTACAATCTCAATGCTACAACGATGATGTTCCTGTGCCATGAGATGATGATGATGATGCTGATGCAGTATGTGTGGTTGTAGGACGGCTACTGGAGGATAAGTTAATGATGGCGACGAGAACTCCAGCAACTTCAGGTTATCTGTAGTGACAGCTTCATGCGATGTCGGAATCGGTTCAGGTTCCAAATCCTCTTTTTCTTCGGAAGAAGAATTTTCACGAATAGCCCCAGCCGAAGCAACATTCGAACGAAGCGACCTTTGTGCGATAGCTGTTCCTAGTTCCAGTTGATTGTTCGCTTCATGAAAATATTCAGCAGGCACTTTCATAATATGGCCATAACAGGTTGTCGTCTTTTGATTGCAATAAATTAGGATTAGGACGGCAAAAAGCAGCAGGCTGCGTCCAGTATTTGCATATTGCGATTCCATTTACCTCGATTAGACAGCAAATACGTTGCGCTCTTGTAGATATATTACACAGAATGAACTTAATCGTGTGTGTGCTTGCTGGAAGCTCTTCTAATCAACAATGAACCATCTTTGTTAAAGGCTGTATCCTTTTATAGTCAAGCCATCAGGACAATAGCTAATAACTGTTGTTGTGGTGAGAATGTCGTGAGTGCTACTTCTATTTTATGTACAATTGTTTAGTGGGAGGCCATCGATCCTTAATGGTATCACAAAAATAGATGGATTTTGCGTCCTTCAGTAGAGCCTTCCTTCTGTTTGTGTGCGTATATGTGGAGTCCATTTGTTGATTGTTTGTACTCATTAAGGGAATCCGCTCAAGTGTGAATACGCAATTCTTGTCTGTGCTATTTTCTGCAAATATTTCAAAAACACTTTAAGTTCAAGATATCCTTGTTGGAGTATACGAGTAGTTTCGCTGTTACACTAAAAATAGACATCAATTTTCATTATTAAGTTAAGTTTTACATGCCTATAAGTATATAACCGAAAAAAAAACTCAATTTTTATTTTCTCTTAAAGGTATGATGGAGATCAAAGGAGAAATTGTCAATAAGCACTGAACTCTCGTTCTAATTTTAATTAGATTCCTAGAGAATTTAATTATTTTAATAATGAAGTGATGATCCAAAAGTAAATATAGCAATTTTGTAATCCAAAGTGATGATATAAAAATAACACTTCTATCATGACTTTTGAAGCGTCACTTTTGGTTATGCCTGTCCTCAGTATGACGTAAAAATCATTCTGGGGGAATGGCAAAATAGGTAGGGAGCCAGTATTCAGGCATTACATAGGCACCCATAGCTTACACGAGAACACTAATGACAATGGACACCGAGTCATAGAGATGGCAGCAAGCAATAATTTGGTCGTTGCGAGTACAATGTTTGCGCGTAAAAATATGCACAAAGTCACCTGGGTATCTCCTGATAGAGTCACTTGCAATCAGATAGACCACGTGTTGATAGATGACGAATCTAAGCTAGCGACTGAACGTAAGAATGTTGGGTAGCGAGCAATGCAACAATCTCATAGAACGCGGGCACGCGAAGACGAATATAAAGAGCTTAGAAGATATGAAAAAACAGTTCACCGGTGAAAGAAAGCAGCCTGGATGAAGAATCTCGTCCGTGAACTAGAAAAGTACAGAGAGCGAGGACCGCTCCAGGCGCGGAAGTTCTACCAAAGAGCCTGCGGTTGTCCGCGTTGCACATACTGTAAAGACAAAGAGGGTTATCTGATCGCCGATCTCAAAGGCATCTTAGAGCGATGGGAAGAGCACTTTCATGAGTTGCTTAATGGCCAAATAACTGAGAAATTGGAGGCCCCACCAATGACCGAAGATCATACTATGCTGCCGCCACCAAGTATAAATGAAGTTAGCAGAGCGATAAATCGGCTCAAAAATAATAAGACCCCGGGATAAGATGGTATCCCAGCGGAGCTGATTAAAACAGGAGGGCCCGCAATACACCAAGCAATTCATGAAATAATAGTGCAAGTATGGGATGAAGAAGCGATGCCAGAAGACTGGCGAAGAGGAATCCTGTGCCCAATACATAAGAAGGTAGATATCACAAAATGCAGCAACAATCGTGGTATAACGTTGTTGAGTACCGCGTATAAGATTTTTTCCTCAATATTTCAAGACAGGATAGTCACATATGCTAAAGTCATCATTGGTCCATACCGGTGTGGCTTCATGGCAGGCAAATCAACAACTGATCAGATTTACACCCTTAGGCAGGTGATTTAACAATGTCTAGAGTTTCAAAACTCACTACACCATATTTTTATAGACTTTAATGCCGCCTATGATAGCATAGCCAGAGTAGAACTTTATAAAGCCATGAGATAATTCGACATCCCAAATAAACTGACACGCCTTTGTAGGTTGACCATGACCAATGGTATAAGCCAAGTAAAAATATCCGGATCCCTATCAAGCCCATTTAACATATATAACGGGCTCCGACAACCACCTGGCCTGGCCACTTGGCGTTGGAGAAAGTGATCCGACACTCTGACATAACGGCGAGAGGAATAATCCTCTATAAGTCCATTCAGATACTGGCTTACGCAGACGATATTGACATCGTTGGTAGAAACCCAACAGCTGTACAGGAAGCTTTCATCTTGATCGAGCAGGCGTCACGAAATCTGAGGCTGCACATAAATGAGAGCAAAATAAAGTACATGGTGGCCACGTCTGCGACTAGAAGATCCAACATTGATCCCACAATTAAAATAGTGGAGCGCTAATTTGAAGTAGTGCAATCCTTTAACTATCTCGGGTCAACTGTCGCAGCCGATAACAGCAAAGACATTTTGCGGGCGGCCAGGGCCGGACCGCGGTTGCAGAGCCGAATATGATGACGATGATAATTCTATAGACATAATTTAATGAATCACGTGCCTAGTTGCCTCTTAAATCGGGTTCACCACGTATTCAAGACGATCTGCAAACAATAAAATCTCTGTATTCGCAGTACAGTCAGCAGCACCGTGTGCCCCACACGTTTTTTTATTTGCATAAAACTGAAAAACTGACGTCAATAGTGGTGTTCACTTCTTATCGCTTATCACAGATTAAGCTTTTAAGACATAGTACACTTTTTAGACAGTTTTATGTTTGTCTGTCTGATAATTTTAAATACCAGTTTTTTTTTTAGTGGAGATTAATTCTATTTCTCTGTGACATGAATGATAATTGCGTTGGAGTAAACTTATAATTTGTGTGGGCTAGAGTGCTAGAGACTAAAGGTATAGACATTAGACAAACAACTATTGTTGATAAATATCTTCCACATCAGGTAAAAATAACAAAACAAACAAAAATATTTTATCTCTCACGCGCTCGTGTGGCCATTTTGAGCCATTTGTTAACACAGACTAAGACTTACCTCCAACGCTAAATATCTCAGTGTCATCCTGGATAGAAAGTTAGTCTAACATTGAATTCACGGATAAGCATGAGTCGCTCTCAATGCCAGTAGTAAAACCATTAAGAAATAGCGCCTCCAGCCAAAGATAGGCATATGGATATACGCAAACTTACAAATCGAACGCTAGTCGGGTGGCGCGTGATATGAGCAAGAAAGACAATGCAAGCAGTCTAAGCAAAAAACAAAGATCACAGGAATTTACAGTCATTTTCGACCGATGCCTTGAACACCATCTTAGAGGTACCTTCCTAACATATTTATCAAATACTTTGTGGCGTTTATGAAGCGTACAACTCAGAAGTACCACCAGACTGCAATAAACTTCACTCCTTTAGATCTGTCTACTATTTACAAGGCATATATTGGCCCTAAACTTGAATACAACTGTATTGCCTGGACAGGTGCCCCCAAGATCACATTGCATCATCTACCAGACAGAATTCAGAACAGCGCGATAAAATTTATTGGTGACCCAAATATCGCTTGAACGTCGTAGAAATGTTTCCTGCTTGTCACTGTTTTATCGCTTTTTGTACAATAACTACAAAAGCTTGGGGCGAATAAAAGCTTTGCAAATAGTAGCCAGCTCGTGGGCGCCGTGGCTCAGTGGAAGTGCACATGGCTGCTGAGCAGAAGGTTCAGGTTCGAATCCCAGCAACACCAAAAGTATTTTTCACGGTGTCTCACCTCTCGCGAATGGGTGACAAACGTTCCGAGAGTAATACCTTGTCACGGAAAGCTTCTCAATTCGCCGTTCGAATCCGGCATTAAATTGTAGGTCCCTTCCATTTGTGTCCAAAAGTTAACATGCGCAGCACAAATGGTCGCGAGAAGTTAGGCCTTGGACCGCAATGCTCTGTCGCGCCGAATATTATTAAATAGTAGCCAGCCCAGAGGGAGAGAAATATTTCTTGCACCGGGTCAAAAAGCCTAAACATTTCGCAGCATTTTTGGCCACGGTAAATATGTGGTCATTCCGACGAAGCTTGTCGTTAATGCACATACCGAGAATTGGGAGATTTTTAGTTTCCTCGATGCAAGTCCCATTCATTGATAATGGCAGTGGATTTAAGATTCGCTTAGATGACAAGAGACTGCATTTTATTATGCTGTACAGTTTGGAATTTAACGTGCTTAACATATGTAATTGTTTCAGTTCCACATGATAAGTGAAGGGACGTTCCTCAAATTTATTTAAGAAGCTGAGAATGCTATCGTCAGCGAAAGAGTGAATTGGATTAGAAGTCACAGACAAGAGATCATTAATAAATATTTGAAAGAGTGTCGGAAGCAAAACAGAGCCCTGGGGAATACCAGCATTTACTTTGACAAACTGTGTCATATAAAAATCTGTACGTAGGAGAACTGCGATTTGATCTGCAGATAACGGAAGGATATTAGCAGAGTTCTGGCAATGAGTACGGGTCACTTGCTTGTGGGTAGTCACACAGCTAAATTTTAAATTCCACAAAACAACTTTTACAGCAACTGTAGGGAATAAATGATAAGGAAAGTCTCTTTCACTGTCTTTGCTAATGTCCGGCGTTAGCATAGTTCAGACTCCGCGTTCTTTGATAACCTTATAGAGCTTTCGGAGTACAGAATCATCGAACTGATCTCTTACTTAGATACTAGATAGGTCGGATTTAAAAGCAATTCAGATTAGGTCTCCCAAGGACACTGAAATCAAAATGGCGCACTCATGCACTAACTTATGGTTTCACTACTTTACCTACATAGACGCTACGGAATGCGCAGCGACCGTAGGAATCAAAGAAATAATATTAACCTTTGATTGATCATTTTTTGGTTAAAAATTACGATCTTTTTAATCCTGTGTAGTCTGTCTGCTCTTTTCAATTATCACAACTTAAAATAAAACCAAAACAAACTTATTAGTATATTTTTACATTTTATTGCAACTTATAATTTAAAAAAAAAAAACTGTCTTTAAATAATTAAATTAAAATTTACTTTGATTACTATAATAAGTAAGGAAGTACATGTCCTTGTATCAATCGATTTACTTTACATGCAATCAGCATTCCATATGTCCATCAATTCCCCAGTAAAACAAGCCTTTATTTTTGTAGAACCAACATTGCCACACTTTCCAGGTCTTTTTACAACAACGTTAACCGTGCAACTTTGCTCCCCCGGGACTCTCAAAGATTCTTCATAATTACGATTATCGTCGTTTAATAGCAATTCGGAGTCGTCGTTTGATTGTAGTGACGCTTCCTTAGCACTTGGTTCTAACTGATGCCGATTTCCCGCCGCCTCAGTAACTTGGCCATAACATGTTGTTATCGCATCTTGATGGCATGAAATAAGAATCAGCACAGCAAGCAGCAGTAATTGGCGTTGAACACGTAATTGTGTCATCGTTATTGGAGCAGAGTGATGTATTTATGTTTAAGTTATAAGTTATGTAAATGTCTGTGATTATTAGTTTAAACTTTCGTCCGTTCGAGACAATCTATAAAATGACGGTTTCTGAAAATTGCGTCCTTTTATAGTCAGCTGGCAGTAGACAACAAAAGCATCGGTTAATCCATTTTGCGCTGATAATTATTAAGTATGTAGAACAACAAATAATGAACAAAAACTGTTTACTTAATTATAGATAAACCATATTTAATTGTAGTTGTCATGATAGCATTATACGCTCATGTAGCTGACGAAACTCTATCGCAGAGATAGCCAGCATTTGGGAGCGATTAGTTTTCCACCACACGTCATTTAAAAATTCTTTATTTCAACGCGGAGAAAATTCCAATCAGTTAGGTCGTCCGTCCTAAACAAACTTGTCGCATTACAGTTGAGAGGGAATTAAGGAAAATCGCTTGCGACGTGTTGACAGAATTTGTTTTGCTAAACCATAAAATCATGTTGGGAAAATAATGAGAAATCATGAGATGAGGACTTCAAAATTACATAACATAACCAGAATCCATACAAACTGAAACAAGTAATCAGAAACGTTTTAAAAATAAATAACGTTTTTAAATAAAAAGCGGGGGAGCAACGAACTCGATTTATCGCCTGAGGTTTTAAGAGACGCCACTCGGTCCCCTGGGATCTTGCTTCCTCTTCTATTGTCCTTTTTCATGTCTTGCTAGAACGGCCAACTCGGCGGGCTTGTTTCGTAATATCGTCCGCTGGCTTTCTCAAAGTGTGGTCAATCCAGCTCCATTTTCGTCGTCTTATGGTGATCGCGATTGCCTCCTGTTGCGTTACTTCCCACAAGTCTCGATTGGTGATAATGTCAGGCCATCTTATTCTCAGTGTACACCTTAAGCATTTGTTGACGAAGATTTGGAGGCGCGTTGCAATTGACTCGGTGACTTTCCACCTTTCGCAGCCTGAGAGAACGTTAGATCTGAAGATCGTTAGCTTCAGATTCCGGGAGATTTGCGAGGAGTTCCAGATATTATTTAGCATACTTTAGGAGTGTCGCGCCTTGTTTACACGAGAGCACACATCCGAGTCAGCATCACCATTTCTTGACATCCAAATAACAAACCTTATCGACTTCCTCTATGTGATGTCCGTCAATCGAGAGACGTTAACGCGAAGTAGTGTTGTTTTTTAGACGTTAATTTTTAAATTTAAGTTTAATTTTCGCTCCATATCACCTAGCGATTGTGATAGGAGACAGATATCATCGGCATAGTCCAGGTCTTCTAGGCGGTGAAAAACATTCCATGGCAAACCCGATGGAGTACGGGTTACTACTTTTAATAACCCAGTCGATGGCAATTGTGAAAAGCAATGGTGAGAGGATGCAACCTTGCTTGACTCCCGAGTAGATGTTGAAAGGTGAGCCAAGATGACCGTTATGAATGACGCGCCATGTTGAGTCGCGGTACAGCTCCTTTATGATGTTAATGAGTTTTTCCGGAATAGACAAAATCTGCCACATCATGTTTCGGCCTACGCTATCAAAAGCGCGTTCAAAATCTACAAAAACCATATATATACGAAGAAGAGCGATACTTCAATGATTATACGCATGGTGTTAATTTGATCAGTACAAGAATGGTATCCTGCTTGTTCATTTTTCAAAATTGGCTCTAACGCATTCCGTAAGCGGCTAGCTATTGTAGAGGAGATCACTTTGTTTATGGTGTTAAGCAGGATAATTCCTCTCCAGTTTTCGCAATTGCTCAGATCACCTTTCTTGGGGAGTTTAACTATTAAGCCTTCTTTTAACGACGATGGAATGGTTTCAGATTCACATATACCTTAATATATCGCATGCAATGTTCGCGTAGTTAACTCGACGTCGGCTCGTCGGAGTTCTGCGTAGATGTTGTCATTGTCTGCTGCTTTACCTGATTGCAATAATGATTGAATTGTTGTCCTTATCTCATCCAACGAAGGAGTAGCGACGCTGATGTCAACTAGCCTATTAGGGTGCATATGTGGGTTGATGTGCTACTCGCCTCAGAGCAATCTCTCAGTGGACCGTGAATGATTTCGGCCAATCTTCTATCCTGAATTCAGTCAGGACTCCACTTGTCAACTTAGACTACACCACTCCGCAGCTCCACTTCAACAAAAATTTCCAGGTCACCATCCCCTCCAAGTCTTCTTGGGAGGAAGGTATCTACTTGGAAAATGAAGGAATTCACTTCTACACAGACGGGTCGAAAACTGATGAACGGGTTGGTGGAGGTCTAAGTCTCTCTTTCCGTCTTCCTGATCACTGTAGTGTCTTTTAAGCTGAAATCGTGGCTATTAAGGAAACCTTGTTAGGGGTATCCACATTTTCTCGGATAGCCAGGCTGCGCTAAAGTCCATGGAATCAGTCTCCACAAATTCCATTCTAGCCCGGAATTGCTGATCGTCTCTTGAAGAGACCTGTGCTGGGTGCCGGGGCATAGAGACATTCCTGGTAATTGTATGGCTGATGAACTCGCCAAACATGGAACCACACTACCCTTATTGCCTGGATATGGTTAACTTGGCATTCCGATCTCTACGTGCAAACTTATGTTTAAACGGGATGCTATAGCAAAAACTAATTATAGATGATCAAACGGCACAACTTGCATAGCATCGAAGCAAATCTGGCCCAGGCTGGATCCGAAACGGTCCAAGTGTTTGATCTTTCAAAACAGACTGCACATTACTGCGATTGTAGGTGTCATAACTGGATACTGTCTCATAGGCAAGCATGCAGAAAGACTAGGAGTCTTTTGCAACGATTTCTGTAGGAGCTGCATGGATGAGGGGGAGAAGGAAACCACTCTCCATCTATTTTGTACGTGCCCAGCCCTCTCGAATAGGCGGAATCTCCATCTGGGAGTGTTATTTTTCAACGATCTAACCCACATTGACATTAATAGTCTCTTGCGCTTCATACGAAGCTCCAAGTGGTTCAACGAGTAGGCGTGGGATTTTCCTAGATCCTGTTGGTATAACAATTGAATAGGCTTTATTACTGCATTAGACATCACCTTGTATACTTGTACAATCATTTCCAATGTGCAAATACTAAATACTAAATACGACTAATCTGAAAACCTTATTTGTTTATAAATTTATAAAATTAATTAACTGCATTATACCATATAGCAATAAACATTATACCATTACTCAAAGTAAAACGAAAAAAATCCCCTACTTCCTTTTACAAGCAATGACAACAACAGCACGACAACTCGCATCAAGACTAAAATTATTACGCAACTACAAATGTAAATAAAGAGCAAAAAAACAACTTTTTATTTTTTATTTGATTGCAATTTCTGATTGTATCGCAATCGCAATAAACTTCAAACAGCAGTACATTTTGAATTTTTTTTGTTGCAAACCCCCTTTAGCACTGTGTCTGAAAGAGTTGCAAAAATTCTTTGTTTTCAAATAAATTCGTTCGCTTCTCTTTCGGGCCGTACAAATCCATACGGTCATATATCACAGCTGTCAAATTGAGCCTCTTGAAATATTCTACACGATCTGTATCGTTCAGCAGATCACCCCAAATGAAAACTTTTTGGCCGAGATTTAAAGCGGCGCTAACAAGCGTAGGGTCTTGGGCAATATCATCGGCGTGCGGAGCAATGCCTATTAACTCGAAGGCTTGAGCATGGTTAATGGCGGCCACAACTGACAGTGTCCGTCTGTCCATGAATGGTGGCCATTTTGTCGTCTTACCTTGTGTCAAAAATGCTACCGGAAACTTATTCTGTTTGAATCGCAACATCGTACAGAAGTCAGCATCAAAGCTGGTGAAGATTAGCGCACGACCACAGCCGTAGCGTTGTGTTATGGAGATGACAATATCAGCAAAGAGATTCATATCGCATGTCCGTTTGGATTCCTCGACGCCGGAGGCCATTGACTGTGGGTATTTGATTTCCACATCGATTCCTAGACTTTTTGGCAATGCCTTAAAGACATCGATTAATGTTGGGAAAATACGATTCTCAACTATTGGCTCAGCATTGTGCGCCGGATATTCTCTAATCTCACCATTTTTGATTTTGGCAAAAACTCGAAGATCCTTCAGCTGATCATAGGTAACATCGTTGATTAGTACTTTTGTTAGGTGCTTTTCGCTTATTGGCACGGCTTTGACATCCTTTGCCACCGTGGTGAGAACTTCAAAATCATGATACACCACTGGCACATTATCCGATGTCATATGTACATCTAATTCGATAGCGTCTCCACGGTTTCGATAGGTCTCCATGAAGGAAGCTATTGTATTCTCTATAATTGATGGCGGTTCCGGTAGAAAACTGCGTCCCAAACCACGATGACCGACATCAAGTCCCTGCCAATCGCTGTTCCAGGTGTGAGCGAAACTAGTTTGGAAATCGAACTGCTGTTGAGCAAATGGCATTGGTCTAATCACAAGGTAAGGCAAGGTGAGCTGCGCTATAGTTGAAGTTGTAGTAGTAGTAACGTTCAATTCAAGAACACCATTGCTGCCAATAAGTTCACTCGGAAGAATGCGCACACGACCGATGGGTTTCCGATCGATCGTATGCAATATCACAGTATACGAAGTGATCTCAATGAACGGCACTGTTACATGGAAGATGATCACATCATCTGGTTCGTAGTGAATACCAAAGCTTTCTTGCGGCTGAAGTTTGCTTTCATTGTAGATCATTTTAACGACCTCAACAAAGGTCCCATTCAATGTTTCCATCCCGTCCATTGATCGATCTGTATTTTGGTGAGGTACAATCTTAACTAACAAACCGTCCGACAACGAAGCGTTCGCCGGATCAGTTGACAAGAACTTCAATTGATTTGCACGATCGAATTTAAACTGAACGATCGCTTCATGCGTTAGCCACCCACGAAAGATTTGTTTCGCACCATCGATAATGCCAAACTGATCGAGACGAGTACACCAGCTCCCGTCTGCTGCTTGGCCAAATGTTTGTATTGACCGTGGATTCAAATGATCTTCCCAACGGCGAATTTGTTTACGGCCTTGCCCATCCATAGTATAGACGAAGTAACGATAGGATATGGTAACGCCATCGCACAATGGTACAGTGACAGTCCAACGAGTGTTGTTTAATGTCGTGTCTGGAATCATTGCGATACTATTAGACAGTTGCCAATAGCCCAAATGTGGTGCATCTCCGGTAAGACCCAGCATTTCCAGTGATTCTAAGGCAGCATCATTTACCTCGACGATAAAATTCACCGGTACTAGTAGGCATCCCTGTGATGATCTCTTCCCATCGTTTGCTGCAAAACTATGAGCATCGTTTACTGTTCCATTTTTGATGCATTCGATCGATATGTGTTGACCGATCACAGCAGCATTAGATGTTGTGATGGCGCACTGTCCCACAACCAAAATGATAGCAAATCCGAGAACGAAATAAGAAGAAGAAAACTTTATTAATCGACTGACAAAATAAATTGGAAGAGGTTGACTTTGACCATATGTGATTTCAACAAAACGGCGGCACAGTTTTTGCATCGCAATAATCGGTACTCGCGTGTTGATCACGTAGCGAAAGTAAACTCTATTCTAAAAAGTACCGGTGAGATTCTTTTAGTTTTATTCTAGTAACACCAGAAATTACAACACTAAGCTAAAGCACATAGCAAACATACATACAGCAGATAAAGCTCCTACTAATTAACGGTCAAGTGTTAAACTAAATCGGTTAGAAAGACAAATTGTTCACTAAATCGATCCAATTCTAACAGCAGCTCTTGTGGAGCTACGTGAAACTTCTGATAGAATAAAAATCATGCAACATTCATCTACATATCTCTACTAATTTAATTTCTAAGCTATTTTTTATTTCATTTGGCCTTACGTAATCGTAAAAATCTAATCCACAAAGCTTATCGCTGTCATCAAAGCCACCAGTAGCGACCACACGTGACAAGCAGTTAGTTGTTTGGCAGCATCAATAGACATAGACAATAACACAATTAGAATGCACCACGAATATGCTTTCATACTCATTTCCAACCGGTTTTAGGTAAATGTCTTACCATCAGTGGCGAAGCGTCTATTTAACACGATGCACATCCACTTACCATGCGATAATTCTTGCAATCGAGATAACTTTTTCTTTATTTACTTATTTAGTTACGTCCTTTGACCACTATTTGGGCATAGTGAGTCCTGAAACCGTAAAAAACTTTATTGTGGAACCCCAAATTAGCGTCCGATACACTTGATGAACGACGACGACCACGGCAAGGAAAACGGCTACACGATTTCATAATTTTCTCATGGAACGTACGCTCACTGTATAGAGCTCGAGCTGCACAACAATTAGCCGATACCCTGGCCAAATATAATGCTTACATAACCTCAATTCGTGGGTGCTGTGACTCAGTGGATAGGAGCATGGCTTCTGAGCAGGAGGTTCGTGGTTAGAATCCCAGTAACACCAAAAGTATTTTTCACCTCTCGCGAAAGTGTGACAAACGTTCGAGAGCAATACATTGTCACAGAAAGCTTCCCAATTCGCCGTTCGGATCCGGCATTGAATTGTAGGTCCCCTTCATTTGTGTGCAAAAATATACATGCTCAACACAAATGGTTGCGAGAAGCTGGGCATTGAACCGCAACGGTCTGTCGCGCCGAATGTTATTATTATAAAATCAATTCAGGAGATGCGGTGGACGGGGAATGGTTTCCTATAAAAATCAGAGTATGACATATATTACAGCTGTCATGCAAGACATCATGTGCTCGGGGTGGAGTTTCTAGTCAGCAAAAGAATGAAACCCACGTTTCGAACATAACAATACATGACATAAAAATCATTCTGGGGGGCACTACATTGGCACCCATAGCTTAGACGAGAAAACTAATCACAATCGACAACGAGTCATAGAGATGGCAGCAAGCAATAATAAGGTCGTTGCGACTACAAGGTTTGCGCGTAAAAATATCCACAAAGCCACCCGGGTATCTCCTGATGGAGCCACTCGCAACCAGAAAGACCACGTGTTGATAGACCGCCGCCACAACTCGACAACGTCGACTCGGACCACTATATTTTTGGTATGGTGCTACGAGCGCGGACTACATCATCAAGAAAGACTGCATCTGCGAATCAGATTCAAGTCAACACGGCCCTTCGCAACGAAGAAACCAGAAACAACTACGGTCAAGCGAGAGGACTCGTCCTAAATTCAAGGAGAGTAAGTCCTGGGGATGAGATGTCGGGCGTAGAAGAGAAATGGACACGTCTTAAGAATACGGTCATTAGTACTGCTGTCATTAGTACTACTGTCATTAGTACTGCTGTCATTAGTAGTCGTAGAGATTGGAAACTCTGGTTCGATGACGAATGTAAGCTAGCTACTGAACGTAATAATGTTGCGTATCTAGCAATACAACACCAAGATGAATATAATGAGGTCAGAAGATATGAAAAAACAGTTCATCGGTGAAAGAAAGCAGCCTGTGAAAGAATCTCGTCTGCTGGTATATAAGACAATGGTCTTACCAGTACTTACAGATACTTGGGTGTTTAGCAACAAGCATTCTGACCTTTTAACCGCGTTCGAGAGAAAAGTCTTACTGAAAATTGTTGGCCCCGTATGTGAGGAAGGACGATTCCGGAGACTCTATAATGATGTGATCTACGAGTGTTACCGCGAAATCGGGACCGGTGGAGAGATGTTTTGCGGTAAGCCAGGGCCGGACATCGGTTGTAGAGCCAAATATGTTAATGATGAATGCCTATGTTCCTGCTGGTGAAACTAATGGTGTATTTCTCGATGCATTTCCGGTTGTAGTTCGGTGTTGTTTCTCTCTATGTGGATAAGGCAAGTTCTAACTTTGGTGTAATGAACTTAGATCCAGTAGCTAAGCGCTGATCTTTGCGGAACTGCAAGGTGCATTTTGTGCTTCGGAAAAGCCCGTAAGTTGCGGAGAAATCGAACAACTCGCATAACTTTGAAGACCTATTATGTAGTTGGCTGGTGGTGGATGCTTAAAGGCTATAGTAGACCCCATTCATGTGTACGGGTAGCAAATCTCCCGCGAACACCTAGTACTATATACTAATGAATTTCTTGAATGGAAGAGAAGTACTCGTTGTTTTCAAGTGAAACTTTCTGACGTTTTAACTGGTACTTTTCGATTGCTGTGATAGAGAGTGGCTATACAGGCATGGAAATAAAATTAATGCCTAAGAACGTTGTGGCTACACGTAACGAAGCATTTGTGTGTGTTTGTGTGTATGTTTTTCAATTTGTTTTTGTTTTGCTGTATACAACGTTCATGCTTGCGCCAAAAGTCATCTTTTGTTTGTAGTTGACTTTCGGTGGATTCTCGTATAGCCAAACTCATAAGGATTACTCTAATAACTAAACTAACTGATGCTGCGTTCATACCAAAGCTAAACTTGAAATGTCAAAATTAAATGAGTTCTTCCTATACCATAAAATGATACAAAAGTCAAAAAAAACCACCTGTCAAAGCCTTACAAATTTCATCACCTGCTTCTTTAAGGTGCTTTCACACGTTCCGTTCAGTTTCCGCTCAGTTTCTCTTAAAAAACTGATACGATTTAAATACGAGTAATTCTATCTATATATCCGGTCAATTCTACGTCTCCATTCAGTACGATAAACTGATACGAAAATTGAAACGGAAACTGAACAGATCGTGTAAGTAAATATAATAGCTTTTTATTGTATGACGCAGTCGCTGCGGACACCGCAGAGCATTTGCTGTGAGTTCTTCACATATTATTGACATTAAATTTGGATGATACAGCAAACCCACCATTCCCGTTTTTGAATGCTAAAAATGTTCAACGAAGTGTACTGTTATATGTCAAAACTGAGTTTTGATTTGACGTACAGAATAAACAGCAGCTAAAAAAGTACTGAGAGAGCTGCAATTTCGACAAATGTCAAAAAAGAGGTGACATTGCAGAGAAAAATTACACCGCATTCACGCTACATATCTGCAAAAACTCGCAACCGCTGCGAAATCTACTAACACCATTTAGACCTAATGTCACGTAGCAAAATAATTTCCTTATTTACCCAATTAGTGGTTTTCCGGCTTTGTCCCTTCATAAACATTTTTTTCCTAAATACTCGTACGAGAGTAGGTACGCACTTTTTAATTATTAGCAGAACACAATAAATACATAAATAACTAATTTAATTTTTCACTATTTTGACAACTGGAGCAATGTTTTCTATTGATATCGTACCTAGTCGTAGCTGGGCTCTCTGATTAATTAGCAGGCCTACTTTAGCTGGTGGAAAATAGATTTTTCACACGACCATAGACGGAATTTACTGTTTCCTACGCTATAACCTACCCTCGAAAATAGGTGTGTTAAGATAGAAAATACTCTTATTATTTACTGCAGTCTCAGCGAACGCACATTCCCACAATAGTTTTGCCTTGCGCATAAGCAGTTTAGCGGAGAAATTGTTTTGGTCATGTGAAAAATAGCGTATATTACTCGCTGAAAAGTGCCTATCGTCCACGTCCACTTTCTTAGCTCTTTATGTAATATAAAGGGTTATCCATTTCGCGGTTTCAAAAGTATAGGGCTGGAATTCGACATGTCAAACTAAGTTGTTAAAACAATTTTTTTTTTCAGATGAAAGTCTGACATTTACAAAAATGGATCGCTTAACTATCGCATAACGCTTAAAAATTGTAAAAACCTACTACAAAAATGGTGATTCTGCCACAGCCACATATCGTGCTTTAAAAGGAGATTATGGTTTACATAATCGTCCAACTACGCAAGCAATTGGCAAAATTGTGAAGAAATTAGAAGAGACTGGATCGGTTACAGATATTGTAAGGTTTGTGCATCATCGTTTCGCGCGTACCACTGAAAAGGTCGCTGCTGTAAGTGAAAGTGTTGCCGAAGACCCGAATGTGTCGATTCCTCGTCGTTCTCAGGAATTAGGACTGTCTTACGGCACATTATGGCGTATTTTGCATTTGGATCTACACCTACATCCATATAAAATCCAGCTCACACAACAACTGAAGCCAGCTGACCATTCACAACGTCGTAGATACGTCGAATGGGTGTTGAACAACAGGCGGTGGACGGCGATTTTCGAACAAAATATTCTTCAGCGACGAAGCACATTTCTCACTTTGTGGGTATGTTAACAAACAAAATTGTCGTATTTGGGGTTCTGAGCATCCTCAAGTAATTGAAGAGAGGCCATTACATCCACAAAAAGTCACTGCTTGGTGCGCTCTTTGGTCCGGAGGTGTGATTGGACCTTACTTCTTCGAAAACGACAATGGAACGACTGTCACCGTCAATTCGGAGGTTTATGGTCATATGATAACCGACTTTTTTTTGCCTGCTATTGAAGAATACGACTTAGAAAATATGTGGTTTCAACAAGACGGTGCCACATGCCACACAACTCGAGCGAATATGGCTTTATTGCAAGAGACATTTCCTGGCCGCGTAATTTCTCGTCGTGGCGATATCAACTGGCCACCAAGATCATGCGATTTGATACCGCTTGACTTTTTTTTGTGGGGCTACGCGAAAGACCGTGTTTATGCAGATAAACCTTTAACTCTTGAGCACTTAAAAACCAATATTCGTCAAGTTATGGCTGAGATACCGCCCAATATGTGTCAAAAAGTGGTCAAAAATTACCTCAAAAGAATTGATGCTTGCAACAATTTTTCACACATAATGTCAACGTTCAAACTTTATAATAAAAAAGAAATATCATGATAAAAAATATTTTATATGTGTTTTATTTACGTTTACTTTTGAAACCGCAAAATGGATAACCCTTTACTATGTCGTCATATGTACACGTGGCGTTTGTACCGTCATTTATAGTGTAAATTGCTATTTCAGTTGTGATATAATTGCAGTCTCATCAAGCAACGTGTAAGTGCTACTCCTGCCTGAACATACACTTCTCTCCTTTCGCTGACAAATTTGATCTGCGAATTGCAGGCTTAATTTTCATTGCATTCTCCAATAATCAAAGTCGATGCCAAAAGCAATAAAAGCATCACAAAAGCTCATGAACAACAAAAATGCCTGTCATATAGTCTAGTCTCTAGTGTCTAACATTCTTCGATCAACATTGCCAACAATCAACACGTGAGCTCACGTTTCATGTCACATTGGCCGATGATCTGAAAACTCACGTCGTCACGATTATAAGATTGTTCAATAAATAACAGCACAAAAAAGCTATTCGATAATGGATATGGATAATTTCTTTGGTCGGTCCATCTGTGAACAAAGCAGTCTTAGGAATTATTATTTATATCCCAACTATGTACAACACTCATTCTATGTAAATACTTCGTACCGCATCGGAAATTCGAATAATCTCATTTATTGTACGTACAGCAACATTATCCGAGTTGCTGTAAAATCAGCTGTAGCCAACGCCTTGTAGTATAAACAAGAAAAAAAAACAACAAAACTGAACAACCTACCAAACTCAAAGCTTTTTATTATGTTCGTTACTTTGCAAAAGAATCATTTCCAATTTTAATCAAAAAAATACCTGTCTTATAACATTCTCTTTAGCAACATTGGCCATAGCTACTTTAGCAACATTTGCCACAGGAACAGCAACATCAGACGGCTTTGTAGCGGCAGTGCCTCTCTTCATTGTTGCCAGCATTAAGCTTTGGCCTGCGAGATGATGCTGGCGCTTTAATTGAAACATTATGGTGAACAAAATATGTGCACTGCAACATTGTTTCAGGCGAATCGTAAGAATTTGCATTTTGTTTAATTTTTAAAAGGTATCCCATGTGCCCTATTGTGATACCATCTGTATTATAAATTGATATTAAAATGAAACCGGAAATTAAGCCGCAATTGGCCAAATCCGTTCGTGTCCGCTTAGAACCAAAGATAAACTGTTTACGGAAGCGCACAATAATTATTTGGCACATCTCGATCAGGTTGCGTCGCATTATTGCCATCGTCAAGTGCTCTTTATTATGTAGAGCTCCTCTAATATTTTGACCACATTCTTACACTAATTCATCTAAGCTATATATTTAGTTATTTGGCAAAGAATTAAACATTAACGAGTATTTTTATTGTTTTCTTTTTTCTCTTGTTGTTACTTATTTTTAATGAGTGAGGTAGTCATGCGCCTTATCTGAAGATACATTTGCGTTAGAATCTTTTTCAAGAAAATACAATTGCAAATAAGAAACAAAAATAAATTATTTACCTGCAGTACAACACAGGGTGAACTTTTTTTAAATTTTTAGTTATTGGCTTTTAAAGAGTGATTCAAAAAGAGGGTTTCCATAAGGAAAACTGTTGGTGATGTCTTGTACAGTTGGACTTGTAACGCTTATAACATTTCTATACATATATTGTAAACAAATTTTATTATCTTTGCTTCATCAATATTTGAATAGTAAACGGAGATGAACGGACAAGGATATTTACTGTCAAATGGAATGACAAAACTATAAGATTCTTTTCTTTCTTGAGCTTTTTTTTTCGTTGCTAGGGCTTCAAGAAAAAAGTGTACCAGGCGAACCTTTATTTTTTGGATTGTTTTTTATCTATACGAGAGCGGCAGCAGTCCGTTATACGAATAAACGGGTCCCTAATTGCTATTATTTTATTTAAAAGTCAGTTGTCTTACAATATTTTTATGTTCGTATTTTAGGTTCGTATTTTTTGTGCATGCATGCGTAAGTGAGTAAGTGACATGGGTAATTAGAAATTTGAATGGTGTCTGTTATCACTCAAAGTTTAAGAATCATTATTTCGAAGTTTGAGAATCACTGCATACGCGAGTGATATGAGCAAAGGACAAAGGACAAACTAAATGTATATTGCAGATATGAAAGCTTTTTTCACATAAAAAATCGCATGCTTTTGGCGAAAACAGCTGAGTTAGCTTAAAGTATGACAATGAAAAGCTCTTGGGTTAAGGCACTCAATGGCATCCGTCTAGGATTGTGGTGCATGAGACATTTATATCGACATAATACACAATACGGAAAGCGCAACTATAGAAACAAAGGAGACAGCTACAAAAAAGTTTTAGTTTCCCCGACTATTCGTCACAAAGCTTGTTTTTTGCTCAAAGAGATAAAGGCAGTTGGGTGCAAATGCAACCCCCTCAATATGGTCAGGAAAAAGGGCGCGAAAAGAAACAAATTTGACGTCATTGGTTGTGTGAGTCATCCTAGTGAAACTTTTTTAATGAACGAAGACTGTGTAAAAGTCCTTCTAATTGGTATCAAGATGACCAATTTAAAAAGTGAGCGTTGTGCTCGTCAGAAATATGCTTAAATATGAAATATATATGCTTCAATGTAGTTCAGTCAGTCTTTTTTTGCACTTAACCAGATGAGTTCTCGGGGTTGCCTGTTCCGAAAAATATTGATTCTAAATCCCCATTCCACATCCCTAGAGATGATAGGTATGTCTTATCATCACTTTTTATCTTAGCGACACCTTATCTTAGACACTAATATCATGACATGTCATATGTCACCACCTTCTCACCCCATACCTAGGGGTGCTAGAGGTGTCTTACTAAAACAATTTGTATGGTAACACCTTGGACCGAGGAGTCTGCGCACTTTAAAAAAAAATACCTATTAAGAATTATGTGCATATTATGGTAAAAAACCATTACGCAAATTTTAAACACGACCTGTTAAAGGGTTTTGCAGTCTATATGGAACAATCATACATACATACATACATACATTTATACATACATTTATACAAACACTCGCGTGCAACTAAATCGACCCATTTCTCCAGTGCGCACAGAAAGACGTATTTTTTAAATGGCTTTTCCGATTATGACGAGAGCAGAATTTGTCTCCATTGCATTAATAAGAGAGGCCAAGTCTACCGGTGTCCAGAAGGGCGATTTTCAGAAGGCTGTTTTGATTAAACAGTCTGGTACGACGGCAGTTCATGCAAAACGTGGGCTGACATATCCCTTGAGGGAAAAACAGAAATTGTTTTCATACTTGGTTGGTTGATAGTCATCGTGGCAAATGGAAAGTTCGAGAAAGAGCTCTGTTATATAATCCAAAACGGGTTAACCACCAGAGCAGCAGGTGCCTTGAAGCGGAATCCAGGGTTAACCCAAACAAAACCACGCTGGTACCCTTCACATAGGGAAGTCTGACCGTTGAACAATAGATCGGAGATCACATGTGTAATTTGAAGAAAATCGGGAAATTTTTTATAAATTTTGTATGGGGCTCCATTCCAAAAACTCCAAAAATTTTACAAAAAGTGTTGTCCATCGGAGGTACACATGCGTATAAAATTTACAGAAAAGCAGGTCAATTTTTGAAAAATGTATATGGGCAACCCAAATTTGAATGGAAAGTGTTGTCACCGGAAATACAGATATGTGCAAAATTTCAATAAAATCGGGTTTTGGGAAGTGCGTTATAAATTGATCGCAAGATTCCACGACAGACAGACAAACAAATCCACGGGCACGCGAAGTTAGAGAATTTAAAATAATGAACAAATTTTTGTAAAGATGGTGTCATTTTAAAGAAAAAAAAAAACATTAGGCTTTCAAAAAAAATATTTTATAAGAATCGGTTAAGCCAATTAAAAAAAGGTCCATTTGTGCAAACTTGAGGAGTGAGTCGATTTATTTGCACGCGAGTGTACTTACAAAAAGAGTATCACTTTTATATACAAGGTGGGGCAAAAGTAATGTCATAATGTGAATTAGCTGCCCTTTTATTACAAATGAAAAAAACGAGAAAACTTTTATTTATGATTACATGATTGTATTGGTTTTGATTTTGACAAAACAAAAATGTGTACTCGTTATGTTGGAAATCCATACAATCCGGTCTTAAGTATAAAGTTTTTTGTTTGTGCCCTAACAATAATTCCGCGTTCATCATGTGTGTATAGCTCATTACTTCTTGTTAACTATACATAACATACAACATAAATGTCAAAGCGCAATGACAGTTGACGCCATTTACAAAAATTATGGCAGATTCACATTATGACATTACATTTGCCCCACCTGTTATATAGTCTCTTCCCTACGGCTGATCCTTTCAACTATGTATCTACGATTTAAGGGCATTTTCATTGTACACAACTTGGGAATACAGCAGGCGCAACACAAGTAAATACACGTCCTGATTCTTACCACTTAGCTTAACGGCGGCTAAATGCAATAATTCAAGGATGCAAGTCAACTTTTTTCTGCACTGTAAACAGTTTGACTATCAAAAATGTAAATAATTTGCATAAAATATCATACGCTTTCTGTCTGATCATCCACTATTGGCTGCAAACTGGGACTGGATGGCGCCGTCGTCACAGAACTTCCAATCACTGAAGAAGACATATTGTACGTACGAGTCGTTAGTGTTACTAGTTCCTTGATAGTGCTCCTTTTTTAAGCCTTTTTAAGGTTTAATTGATTGTTTTTTCTTCACAACGTATTTCTCTTATGATTTATAATTTCTGCAAGCATTTTGCTTCATGTTAACTGACTGTCTAGAATCTAGACGAAAGACCAAAAAATACCACCACCGTAACCGACTTTTTTTTTTCATTCTATTACAGACGACGTGACTGCATTTCAACAAATTAAAATCACTTCTGTTGATGAGATTATTTTTGCACAAAGCACTCTGTCTGTCCTCTGTTTGAATTTATAAATTTATTTTTCCTATTTGCTCACATAATTGGAATAAATGTTATAATAAACAACATAACAACGCAACTATGTAGACTATATACCTAAACTAAACCATTGCAACAATTTCCCAAGAGCAATAGAAGGCAACACGTAGGAATAACAGCTGCAGTGCTCGCAGCTGATAAAGAAAATCCATATAGTTGTCGTTATGTTCCACACAATAAACGAAATTACAAACACAGAGATCGTACGCTCGCTTGAAAAAGTGCCAAATATTGATTCAATGTTTACCACTAGAGAGGAAGGGGGTAGGAAGTAAAATATTCACGTGCACGACCGACCGACCGACCGACCGACTGTATGAGCTTTTCTTGTTTATTACTGTTATACGAGTATTTTGTCGTATGTTGTTTAGTGATAGAAAGTTCCATCCTTAATCGGTCATTGTGCGCAAGGTGATGTACCGAAAGCCATGCAGTAGTGCCATAATAAAAGCGTCGAAAGCACGACATGCGCCCGACGACGCAGCACCCCAAACCACTCAGCAGTCAGCTGCTTGCACGTTTGTTGCGTTTTGTTTAATGGTCAAGGTCGTTTGTGTAGAATAGTACAGCGTAAGGAGAGAGTATGAATAGTGCACTAATGCACTGAAAAAAATAATAAACAAGAATGAAAATGTGCTGTTCGAATGACTGACAAAATTATGCACTGATTTTCAAAAATTTACATTTTTGCGAACAACTTATTTGATTAACTGAATAAAAAGTTTTGTTTAATTTATGTGACATTCATTTGATTTTTTAATATCTGGTAGCGTTAAGCAAGCAGATTAGTCTTTTCTATAGATACAAGGAACTGTCGGAACATGGTTGGTTTACTTACATGGCATAACCCATCTGGAAGTCATTTGTTTAAGTCGGGACTTATCATCATATTTGGCTCTACAACCGGGGTCTGGTCCTGGCCTCCCGCAAAAAGGCTCTCTACCGGTCCCGATTTCGAGCCGATGTCATCCAGTTTGGCATCCCTAAACTCTGGGCGTCCTGGCTTACGCCATCCTTCCATTGTAGGCTTGGCAGGCCTTGCTGTCGTGTTCCATAAATCCTACCGCAAAGGACTTTCCGAGCAGTATCCTATTCGCTCATGCCAGCTAGGTGTCCTGCCCAACGGAGCCTACCGAGCTTAATTTTCTTCACAATGTCGACATCGCGGTAACGCTCGTAGATCTCATCACTATAGAGTCTCCGGAATCGTCCATCCTCACATACGGAGCCAACAATTCTCCGTAAGATTTTTCTCTCGAAGAGGTCAGAATGCTTTTTGCTAAGCACCCAAGTCTCGGATCCATATGTAAGTACTGGTATGACCATTGCCTTATATATCAGCAGCTTGGATGTTATGGTTAAGTTCCTGGATTTGAAGAGTCTTGACAGACTATAATAGGCTCTGTTGGCTTCAAGCAATCGTGCGCGCATTTCTGGTTCCATGCTGTTATCGGATGCTACAGTTGACTCGAGATAGTTAAAGGATTGCACTACTTTAAATTCGCGCTCCACTATTTGAATTGAGGGACCAATGTTGGATCTTCTACTCGAAGACGTGGCCACCATGTGCTTTGTTTTGCTTTCATTTATGTGCAGCCCAAGATTTCGTGCCGCCAGCTCTATCTAAATGAAAGCTTCCTGTACAGCTCTTCGGTTTCTACCAACGATGTCAATATCGTCTGCGTTAGCCGGTATCTGAATGGACTTATAGAAGATTGTTCCTCTCGCCGTTACGTCAGAGTCTCGGATCACTTTCTCCAACGGCAGGTTGAAGATGACGCAGGCCAGTCCATCCCCTTGTCGGAGCCCGTTATAGATGTTGAATGGGCTTGATATTGATCCGGATATTTTTACTTGGCTTATACCATTGATCATGGTCAACCTACAAAGTCGTGTCAGTTTATTTGGGATGCCGAATTCTCTCATGGCTTTATAAAGTTCTACTCTGGCAATGCTGTGGCTTTAAAGTCTATAAAATGATGGTGTAGTGAGTTTTGAAACTCTAGACATTTTTCCATCACCTGCCTTAGGGTGTAAATCTGATCAGTTGTTGATTTGCCTGGGATGAAGCCACACTGGTATGGACCAATGATGACTTTAGCGTATGGGGCTATCCTGTCTTGAAGGATAGAGGAGAAAATCTTATACGCGGTACTCAACAACGTTAGACCACGATAATTGCTGCATTTTGTGTTATCTCCCTTCTTATGTATGGGGCACAGGATGTCTCTCCGCCAGTCTTCTGGCATAGTTTCTTCTTCTCATACTTGCACTATTATTTCATGAATTGCTTGGTGTAATGTGGGGCCTCCTATTTTTATCAGTTCCGCTAGGATCTCATCAGATCCCGGAGCCTTATTATTTTTGAGCCGATTTATCGCTCTGCTAACTTCGTCTATGCTTGGTGGGGGCAGCATAGTATGATCTTCGGTCATTGGTGGAGCCTCCAATTCCTCAGTTAGCTGACCATTTAGCAACTCATGAAAGTGCTCTTCCCATCGCCCAACAAGATAGTAATCCGAGTCGACGTTGGCACCTCGGTACGTTCGTACCGTCATCAGGTTCGGGTTGTGGCGGCGATCTATCAACACGAGGTCTATCTGGGTTGCCAATGGCTCCATCAGGAGATACCCAGGTGGCTTTGTGGATATTTTTACGCGCAAACCTTGTACTCGCAACGACCAAATTATTGCTTGCTGCCATCTCTATGACTCGTTATCCATTGTCAATTGTCATAAGTGTTCTATTGGATTCAATATGTAAGTTCTTCCTGAAAGAAGAGGAAACAACTTCACATTTCCTTTTTAGCTGTCCTGCTTTTTCCAGACTAATGAGGGGATGTAATAACGATTGGGGAACTTGAAACTAGATCAAGTCCTTCTTTATCTGAAGGTAACGGAGAGATTTGAATAATGAACTCACTTGGAACGAGTACAATGGACCGACGGTCTGTCACACACACCCACACCAACTACATATATATATGGTCTTTCTGTAAAATTGTTCACGTAGTTAACGATCAAAGTATCGAAAAAATACTTTTTGCCAAAAAGTTAATGTTAAGATTCCCAACATTAACTCACAACTGGTTTATAGCTATAAATTGATAAATAGAAAGATTTTTCAAAAAAAAAAACCGCTGAAGAAGTACTTTTTCACATACAGTTCAGAAGCATCCAGTTAGCTAATTGTTCGACGCTTTCACGTTTACTTACAATGCACACAACGACTATCAATAAAATGTAAAAAAACGATCAGTTCATTAAGCAAAGTTCATACCTCTTTCATATTTTATAACAATATTGTATTGTAAAAGAATAAAAACGCGAAAAACTTTACGAAAAAGAAGAGACTCAACGTCTAACTGCTAATGTTCCGCGATTCAAGTTTCAAGCGAATCCAGTCGTTCGGTGAAATACCGGCTTGTCAGGTAGGCAAGGTCTACTTAATCACCCGAATACAGAAAGTCAATTACTCAATTTGCGGCGCTTGAATGGGAAAATACGGCACAATAACATATTCAATTGAAATTAATTGAATTGAACGTTTTCTTTCTATAAATACACATTGGAACATTGGAACAGAAAGACCGTTTCGGTGTCTTTGCACTCACTCTCCACTGATAAGAGAATTTCAGTTTAAGATTTTTGTTGCCAAGTTATCTTTTGTAAGCGTGCTAATCTAACATTATTAACCTTTGGATTTTGCGAGTAGGTTTTATCATTCCAAATCTTAAAATATTTATTAACTAGTGAGTGCTCGTCTTTGCTTTGCTTTGTACAATCGGAGCACCAAACGAACATATGGCGTGAATATGAACCAAATCCATCCATAAATACACATTTTCGTAAATATTTGAACTCCAGCGGCACCTAACGGGTCAAAAAAAAACATAAACTCATCGGAGCACCAAACAAACATATGGTGTCAATATGAACCAAATGCAACCATGGTAGGTAGGTAGAGTGGTGGACCCCGCTGTGCTTGTGAGGTCCTCAATTAGCGCTAGTGTGCGCCATATTTGGATGCCACAAATCTCGAGGGACCTACCATAGATATTTAAGTGACTTAAATCCAGTCTGTTGCGTTCAGATACGAGATCAGCTCGATGTAATCTGAAAGCTCGTTCAGGTCTTGAAAAAATGGTTTACCTAAAATGCGGTGTCTTGGTCCTGCTACGGCCGGACAACTCCAGAGGAAGTGTATCAGAGTTTCTTTCTCATTTTCATCTTTGCAACTTCTGCAGAAGTTGTTGTGCAGTTTATCTAACTTAGCTATACTACTATACTACTGTACGGGGTAAATATATTGGGGAAGGTACAAAGAGCGGCCTGTATGCTTATAAGCAGGGCGCTTAGATCTACACCAACTCGCGCTCTAGAGGTTATGCTCCACCTTATCCCACTTGATATATTTGGCAAACAGAAAGTGGCAATTACAGCTACGCAACTGTTAGCTGTCAATCAGTGGAAAAGTCATCAAAAGGGGCACTCCACCATAACTAAATCGCTAAAGCAAGAGCTGACGAAACTTGATTACATAACACCAGTACAGTGCTTTCAAAAAGGTTTTCGGACAACACTACCCTCCAGAGAAGACTGGAAGAGTGGATCCGTAACCGACAATGAAACAATACAGTTTTTCACGGATGGGTCTAAGCTAGACGGTAAAGTTAGGAGCAGGACTCTTCTGTGACAAGCTGAAAGTAAGCGTCTCTCTCCGTCTACCTGATCGCTGCAGCGTATACCAAGGTGATAGCGATTGAAGAGGTTATGAGTTGGCTTAAGCATAATGTACTATCTTCAAAGAAGATGATCATTTACGTGGACAGTCAGGCGGCCATAAAATCGTTGGAGACGTCCTCGCTAAAATCTAAGATGGCGTTGAGCTGTCACTCCTCTCTTATCAAGATGAGTGAGCACTTCAATAAAAGGATCATTTGGGTCTCGGGCCACACAGATGTTGAAGGGAACTGCAGACGAGTTAGCTAGACGCTGTACGACTCTCCAGCAGCTACCGGAAAGGGCAGAAGTAAGGAAACACTGAAACTTGACCTTCAGAAAGAGGCAGAAACAATAACAAATGAAAGGTGGGAAAACACCGACACTTGTAATATTTCAAGACAGGTCTGGCCGAAGCTGGACTTGAAGCGCTCAACTGCGCTTATTTCCCTACAAGGACGTGAAATAAGAACGGTTGTAGGAATAATAACAGACACTGGCTTCTAGGGAAACACGCGAGAAGAATCGGTGTCGAATATAAGTTGCATGAGGAGGAGGTGACCATAGAACATCTTCTCTGCTCATGTCCGGCACTAATGCACAGAATGCAGAAGACACTTAGGTAAGCGGTTAATGAATAACCTATCAGATCTCGAAAACGGCAAAGTGCGAGATATACTTCGATCCATTAAGAGCTCTGAATGGATCTTATAAGATCTTATGGTAACACAAAGGACCGCGAATGGTCTAAATGAGCATAAGCTGCCACCGGAACCTAACCGAACCTACCTAACTTAGCATCATAGCTGCCAACTGGCCAGTGGCCTGAGCTGATAGCCACAACTCTGGCAATATCCAGCCGCGTTCTAGATAACAACTCGGTTGTTTTCCTTTTGTTGTAGGATGGCCACATCAATCTTGATACGGCGCAGTTCGACAGACTGCTCCACCTGAGATGTGTCTTAGTTTTAAGAAAAGAAGAGAATTTGTTCTTTGACCGAGCCCATTGAACAGCTAACCCTCTCTATAGAGCCGGTGTTCATAGCGACGCCAATCTTAGCTAATTCGTCCGCCCTCTCATTACCCTCTATATCACTGGGCCCCGGCACTCATACTATATGGTGATGTCCAGGAATTGGCTAATAGAGACTAACTCTTCTTGGCACTGTTTTACAAATTTCAAGTTTATGGTGGTTGCATAAATCGCCCTTAAAGCAGATTGGCTATCAACGCATATGCCCACCCTTTCGATTTGTACGTTTGACGAGTTTCGAGTTTATGGTGATCGCATAAATCGCCCTTATGGCAGATTGGCTATCAATGCATATGCCCTGCCTTCCGATTTGTACATTACTGAGCCTGCAGGCCTCCATAATTGCTAGGAGCTTTACCTGAAAGATGCTAGCTGAATCGGATAGCTTGTATGACATTGACAGATTTAGATCATCCGAGAAGATACCTGCACCGACTCCATCTTGGATCCGTCAGTGAATATTATAACGTCAAATTGCCTCGTTACTATCCCATCCTTCCAGCTTCCCCTGGCTGAACAAGGAGTTAAAGCTAAATTTAGGGATGCAGTAGTCAGTAGATGATAGCATCATGCCTTCAGGTACTGTCTGCAGTATGTATATTACTGTGCCCGTATGTTTAATAAAAAACCACCCAGATTTTCTGAGTCGTATACTGCACTGCACGTCGCAACATAATTGATAAATATGTCAGGAGGTAATAGGTGCAAGATCGTGTTAAGAGCATCGGTCGGACAAGACCGAAGAGCTCATGTGATGCCTACTGCTGCTGATCGCTGTAATCTGCTGAGTTTGGTTAAGTTATACTTCATCACCATCGCTGGCCACCAGACCAATGATCCATAGGTAAGAATTTGACTTACAACAGCTGTGTACAGCCAGAGAGCCATCTTTGGTTGAAGACCCCATTTCCTGTCGATGGTTTTGCTGCTGGCATAAAGGGCCACACACGCTTTCTTAGGTCTGTTCTCTATGCCTCCTATCCAGGATTACTCCGATATATCTGGCGCTGGGGGGGTAAGGCTGAGACTTTCCCATTGAGTTTCGGAAGGATAAAGGCCGGTATTTTGGATTTATTGGTGAACAGTCTTCCCAGGGTTGACCCCAAGGCCACAGCTCCAACGTCACCAAGCGGGTCAAAAAAAAACATACTTATCGAAGCACCAAACGAACATATGGTGTAAATATGGCTTCGATACTTATAGTGGTTTAGGCGGGATGAGGCGACATAAAAGCGTTATATCCATACAGACAAAGACAATTATGGTATTAGGCGACGATATTTATTGGTTTTACAATATTTTTTAAACATTTCATACGTTAGTCATTCCTCAATTATTAAACAATGGAGTCTGCAGGAGTATCTTTGTTTTCAGTGTGAGTTTCCGGAGCCAGTGATGCATTGGGTTCCGTTGCTTTCTCCTGCAATTCACTAGCTCGTTCAAAGAGTATTACCATTTCAGTATGTGCTGTGTGCGGGAACATATCCACAGCAACAGCTTTCTTTGGAAAAAATGGACTCCCCTTGTAGTTTTTTGATTCGGGTCGTGCCAAATCGAGCCAATTACGTTGTGCACTTTTCGGATTGCACGATACATAGACAAGGCGCTTTAGTTGAGCGGCACTGCGAATTGCTGATATCGATTTATTATCTGGAGAGAGATAGATAGAAAAATTAAATAAAACACTATTTGGCAATGAAACTCAACTTACGCAAACCAGCTCGAGGTGGATCAACAATCGCAATTAAATCCAATTCGTCTTTATTGACTGCGCCATAAACAACTTCTCGAATCATCGACTGAATATAGTCATCAGCATTTCCAGCGTAAAATTTACAATTCTCAATGGAATTCTCGCGAGCATTAATCTCCGCATCACGGATAGCGTCTGGGATGATTTCCACACCGAGCACCTGCTTGCAATGTTTGGCAAAAGACAATGCTATCGTACCAGTACCACAGCAAATGTCTAGCACAATTGAATGCGGCTTTGGCTCGGACAAATCAATTGCTTGCTGGTAGAGAACATCTGCTCCGGCAGTGTTGATTTGGAAGAAAGCTAACGGACTAACACGAAAACGTAATCCATGAATACAATCAGTAATATGTGTTGTTCCAGCTAAATGTTCAACTGGATAGATTGTCTGTCCTGCAACACGACGCTTTACATCTTGATAGTACAACGAAGTACAATGGAACTTTTCCCTGTCATAGGCATCATAAAATTCGACTAATTCTCTTTTTAGTTCGGTGATTTCTTCCTCTGTGAGATTTGATGAATAAATTCCAGCAACAAGCATAATTTCTCCGGTGGAGTGCGATGTACGAACCATCAATTGCCGAAAATGTCCAGAATTATGCTCTGGATTGAATGGTTGAAATTTTGAGAGACGCACATACTCCTGAAAAGAGCGAGCTGATAGCTTCGCTCCGTCTGGTACATGTGGCAAATCATCAACGGGTGCCACTTCGACAGAGCCATCAGCGTAACTGCCCAAGCGGAAGCCGACGACAATTTCTCCATCGGAGTTCTTTCCAATTGTAAATTCAGATTTATTACGATAACCATTAATTTTTGGAGATTTCCGTATTCCTAGAAATTCACATGGCAACTGTTTATCGCTGGTGTTGCTGTTAAAACAGTACTTTCGAGCATCCGCATTGCAACGTACCAAATCTCGCCCGAATGTCTTCAGGAGTTCCACCATTTCAGAGCGCTTTTGTGTGATCTGCTCGTCATAAGGAATCGATGCCAGCGGACATGTTGCTTCTGCAGAGGTCTTTTGTTTTTTCTCCTGGTTATTACCATCGCCACTATTGGCATTCTCATTGCGTCGCTTTACTAGAGGATCAGCGGTCGCCTTTGCAGCCTACAAACAATAACAAATTAAAGAAATGTCGTTCACAAATTTTTAATTTCATATAAAGTAACCCTACACTTGCACGCAAAACCCGGCCTTTCCATTTGTAGCCATTCAACGAGGCGATCGCCTTCTCCTGATCTTCTTGGCTGCGAAAGCAAATAAATGCAAATTCACGTCGTTTAGGCGATTTTATTTTGCTTGCATCCAACTTTAACTGAGTCTTTAGAAGTTTCTTAAATTCCTTGATTTACAAAAAGTTTTTAAAAGGATTCTCCCGTTTATAGCTAAAATATCGCCTCACCCCAATCCCAAAAATTCCCAAATTTCGTACTTCAATTTTATAAATCTCCGAAGTAAACTCATCGCGTTGTGTGTAGGAAAATTCATCGCTTTTGGCCTTCTCTTGGGATTCTACATTTGCCACTGCTGTTGTAGTCGATTGGGTGACATCGACAGTTGGAGTTCCTGCCTCCGGTTCTAGGGTACCGGTAGATTCTATTTTCACCGACATGGTTCCTTTAAATTATTGTTTAACTTTTTCTAAGCAACTCACGCAATTAAATTGAAATATGAAATTGCAGATTTAATAGCGAATCAAAACAACACAAATTTCCTGTGCAATGCTGACTGTCAACTGTCAGAAAAGTTATATCGTTTATTTTAAACTCGTTGCACGTGTATAATTGCTGTCAAAGTATGTTCCGATTTTACGATATAAGCTTTAACATATTAGGTCTATTTATGGTTGGTCAAATTCAAAAACTCGAATAATTACAGAATATTAGAACTTCCGGTGTTGGCAATATAATTCTATACAAATAATATTTCTCCTATTTTCTGACTTATCATTATATATTTACAGAAAATGTACACTATGTTTATGTACATATGTACTTTTGCAGCGACTGTAGAAGATAATAAGGGAATCAAATCAAAGTGTGGTGCGGTGCAGTGCAGTACAGTGTCGTTGTAGTATTTTAATACCAAACAGAATAATTTTAATTCGGTATTGTTTTTGTTGTGTGGAATATTCATTTTAGCAGCTATTTCACACCATATCTTGTATTTTCATTGTTTTTGTAGTTTTTATTTAATTTATTGTATAAATCTATACATATAAAAATCTCGTGTCACGGTGTTTGTCCTCCAACTGCTCAAAAAAAATTTGAGAACGACTGGACCAATTTGGCTAACTTTTATTTTATAATTTCGCCATAGGCATTTAGATATATGTATGTATAGCTTTTCACCAGCTCACAAAATTATCACAAAAAAATTTATTGAAAGTGGGACAGGACATCGTCTGTCGGGTCTGCTAGTATAATATTCGGCGCGACAGACCATTGCGGTCCAAGGCCTTGCTTTTCGCAACCATTTGTGTTGAGCATGTATATTTTTATATACTAATTGCTTATTGAGAAGCTTTCCGTGACAAGTTATTACTCTCGGACGCTTGTCAGACTTTCGCGAGAGGTGGGCCACCGCGAAAAATACTTTTTGGTGTTACTGGGATTCGAACCATGAACCCCCTGCTCAGAAGTCCATGATCTTATCCACTGAGCCACGGCGCCCACACACATTGTATAAAGGCGGACCACTATCTTGTTGGTATGAAGGCTTCGAGCGCGGATTGCAACGTCACGAAAGACTGCAACCCGCGAATCAGAATCGAGTCAACACGGCTGCCCTTCGCAAAAAGAGAACAGAAACAACTATAGTCAAGCGATAGGACTCTCCCAAAAAGCAGGGAGAGGGGCTAAAATGTCGTGCGTAGAAGAGAAATGGACACCCCTTAAGAATATTGTCATAAGTACTGCCAACTCCATCCTAATCAGTAGTCGTAGAGATCGGAATGACTGGTTCGATGACGAATGTAAGCTAGCGACTGAACGTAAGAATGCAACAATCTCGTAGAACGCGGGCACGCGAAGATGAATAATAAGAGATCAGAATATATGAAAAACAGTTCACCGGCGCAAGAAAGTAGGCTGGAAGAAGAATCTCGTCTGTGAACTAGAAAAGTACAGAAAGCCAGGACCGCACCAGGCGTGGAAGTTCTATCCTTAAAGACAGGATAGCTCAACACGCTAAAGTCATAATTGGTCCATACCAGTGTGGCTTCATTCCAGGCAAATCAACAACTGATCAGATTTACACCCTTAGGCAGGTGATGGATGTCTAGAGTTTTAAAACTAACTACATTATCTTTTTATAGACTTTAAAGCCGCCTTTGATAGCATAGCCAAAGTAGAATTTTATAAAGCAATGACAGAGTTCGGCATCCCAAATTAACTGACACGACTATCTGGTTGGCCATGACCAATGTTATAAGCCAAGTAAAATTAAATGGATCACTATCAAGCCCATTCATTCATCTATATCGGGCTCCGACAAGGAAATGGACTGGCCTGCGTCTTTAACCCGGCGTTGGAGAAAGGAATACGAGACTCCGACGTAATGGCGAGAGGAACAGTCCTTTATAAGTCCATTCAGATACTGGCTTACGCAGACGACATTGACATTGCTGAAAGAAATTTAAGAGCTGTACAGGAAGCTATCTTCCAGATTGAGCGGGCGGCTGGGGGGCTGTACATATATGAGAGCAAAACAAAGTACATAGTGGCCACGTCTGCGAGCAGAAAATCCAAAATTGGTCTCTTAATTAAAATAGTGGAGCGCGAATTTGAATTTGTGTTGACGATCGACAGTTATTTGTCAAGTCAGTATAACATTAAATGAATGCGGCTTACGACTTTAATGGGTGCGTTTATAGTCTTTTGGATAGACGAATTTATGATACGTATGTTGATGCGAGTCGAAAAGAAGATATCGAAATACTTTACGATTCGCGGAGGAAATCATGAAAGGGCCCAGTTTGCTACTTTCAAATGAATGGCAATAACTATGGCTGCTGCAGTATTTCAAAAATTTGGATAAGCTGTTGCGGTGCGGTGCAATGCAATGCACTCCAGATCACTGCTTTTGTGTTCGCCAAATACTTTACCTTGTTTCTAAGAGAGCTGTCCGAATACCTCACCACACCGCATACTATTCTTTTTCAGACTTAAGACCGACCTACCTTCATTGTTGTTTTTTCTCATCTTACACAAAAATATTGGAAATCCAACCAAATCTCCTTACGCACTAAGTTGAGATTCTTCGAATGTTGAATCTGTGCTATTATATCCCTGCGAAACCTGAAGTCTCGGCAACCATCTCGAGAAAATTGCAGGCTTTTGTGAATCGCGGTCTGCGCTACATCCTAAACATTCGTTGCCCACTAATAATAACAAACCTGGAATTGTGGCGTAGGACGAGTCAATATCTGTTCGATATAAAGGAGTGAAAATGGCTCACACCACAGTGAGAAAGCCAAATGATAATATCGTGAAGCAGTCCTTTCAATGGAACCCTTAGGGGGCACGGCCGGGTTGGAAGACCAAAACCAACGTGGAGATCAACAGTATTAGCAGAAGCAGACTCCCAAAGGAAAACATGTCCACAGTTGCATTATATACTGATCAAATCAGTATAGTTGTGAGCATTAATTTATGCCTAACACGGAGTGATACGAATACAATTTCCAGTTTATCTTCTTACGAACAAAATGAACGAAAGTACCAACTTTTTATTTGCTCTCAAATATCATACCGTAACTCAAAGATGATGATCACAAAAATGTTTTACAAATTATCAATATAATGCATATAATGTAATGTTAGTTAGTTTTAGTATAAAAGAAAAAACAGTTTTGTATATAAAATATCTGATTTCTTTTTACAAACTGCCATGGAATTGTAAAGATTTCCTTCCCCATTGGTTTGGTAATGCATTTTCACTTAAGAACAAAAGCCGAATGGTATTTTGGTCATTTTTTGTTTTTCTTTAATAAATGTGTTGTGTGTTGCCGCCACACCAACGTTTTTTTATAGTTTTTTCTCATTTCTTTTGTTGTTAAGTTTCAGTTCTTTCACAGTGTTGATGAAATTTACAAATTGTTTGTTTTTGGAAGATTTCTCTCGTCTTAAAATATCTCTCTTGGTTGTATACAATCTCTAATTAATCTTTCATTTAATATATTACTACAAATTACTTTTTTTTTATAAAAAAAAAACTTATTTAGAAAATATCTGTAAACAAAAAACTATAAAGTTTTAAAAAGGAGAAAACATTAATTAATATAAAAGGAGGATTAGAGATTAATGTTGGAGTTGGAGAGCGATGATTTTTGTTTTGGATTTTAATGGAATGAATTTACAATTCATCTTTTTTGTGTTCCTCCTCATCTTGTTTCTCTTCGGATTCTTCGACAACCTCACTCTGTTGAATAGAAAGAAAAACCAATTATTAATACCCCACTATAAAATAATTTCCCCTTCTTCTTTAAACTTACAGCTCCAACATTGCCGCGTGCATCCAAGAATTTAACAAAATCATCCAAAGTCCGGTCCAAGTTGTAGTCGATCACTTCATTGTCATCCTTACGGTAGAACTTAATGGTTGGGAACGACGAGATCTTGGTGTGTTCCAATTCGTTGGCGGTTGAGTCCATCTTGGCGATTAAAATCGAATCGTTGTCCTTGTACTTTTCGGCCAATTGTTCATAAATTGGAACCAATTGCTTGCAATGTCCACACCATGGAGCATAGAATTCAACAAGGACATCCTTGGTCTTATCGAAGACAACCTCATCGAAATTGGTCGAAACCAGAACCTTTACGGGATTCTTGTCCCAATCTTCGGGCAATTCTTGAGTCAACAAATGTTGCTTGAGTTTGCCATCGAGGAATTTCTTCAGGAATTCTTTGATATATTCGGGTGACAAATCATTGCTATCTGGCTTGAATTTGGCCATATCCTCTTCCAATTTAATTAGACGCAGAGTTGGTACTTCGGTCTTAGTCATTCCGAAGAATTCGAAAATCCTTGTGTGATCCTCCTGATCGGCATCAATGGTGACAAAGAGGATTTCCTCACGGTTATCCTTTGCGAGCTCCCTCAATGGTTCGACGTATTTCTCAATATGGCCAGCCTCTTTCGAGACGAAGAACAACAAATGCGATTTAATCGAACCACCAAAGATACGAGATGCCGATTCATGATTGAATTCAACAATCAATGGGAGCGAGTGCACCTGAGCGAATTTTTTCAAGTTATCCACAGTTGTTTCACCTTCAAAGATGGCCTTCTTTTCGTCAAATGGCTTAAACAGAACAATTGAACCACATTTGGCTTCGTATTTAGCGTTGACATCGTCATTCTTGGTGATACCAAAAACAAATGTATCAAGCGCATTGGCAGTAGCGATGAAAGCCTTTGCTTCTTCTGAGTCACGATCTTTGAAGAAACCAATAATTGCGATCTAACGAGGGGCAATAAAAAAAATGAAATAAAAAGAATTAATTGCTTGAATATGTCGATCGTCACCTCATTGTCCTTAAGGAATTTCTCAGCTTCTTCGACTGTTTCCAATTCCTTGGCTGGTGGTCCGGTCTTTTTGGTAACCCAAGCGACAATATCGGCAGCTTGCCGGCCTCCACCGTATTCAACAGCAACACCGTTGCGGAAGAATTTCAATGTTGGATAACCGCGAACTTGATATTCTTCAGCCAAATCACCTTCTTCGGTGGCATCGACTTTGCCAAGTTTGATGGGAGATTCCATTTCGGCAAGCTGTTGTGCTGCCTTAGCGTACTCGGGGGCAAGAGCTTTGCAATGTCCGCACCATGGCGCATCTGAAAAATTAGCACAATAAGAAAGGTGATAAGACATTTGGATAAGGTTCTAACAAACATAAACGAAAAAGAAGATGTTAAAAACTTGGTGCCTTATTACAGAACAATTATGATTTTCTATTGAGAATTTTTCCAATTCGGCAAAAGTTTCAACATACTGCAAATTTTTAGTACCAATATTTCTGTGTGTAATGGTCCAATGGAAGAAGTAAAATAAAGGCCCAAACAATGTCGTGTTGAAATATCCAGAAGGAGGAGTTTTCTTCCCTCTTCTATGATCACTAGTCATCGTCAGCCGTCTAGCCGTCTAGCCGACCTACTACATCACCATTGGTTATGCGGATGACTTGACCATTCTTGTAAGTGGTAAACACAGAACCACCCACCATTACTAGTGATATGCAAGGTACTTTACTACACGTTTTAGAATGGTGCATCGTAGAAAGCCTATCAAACAATCCTTGCAAAACCATTCTAGTGCTTTTCACAAAAAGTTTATTCCAGTGAGGTTAAATAATCTGGAGTTATCCTTGATACACCGCCTAGCTGGAATTCTTACATCAAGACCACAATCGAATGCGCCACTAGGGCCATGTGGTCCAGCAGACGTACTTACGGCAGAACTTGGGGTCTAAATCTTTAAATCTTACACTCAATGTATACAACGATGTTAAGGTCCATTATCACTTACGCCAACGCGGCCATCGTTTGGTCGAACGCGGTGGTAATTAAGCTAAAGAAGCTTCAAGGAATTACCTGTCTCGGTATCACGGGTGCCATGCCTACACTGCATACGACGGCATTAGAAGCTGTCATTGGGCTTTCACCCTTACGAAGATTCATTAAGAAGATGGCCCTACGGCGGCTTTAGAAGCTGCCATAAAGCTCTCATCCTTACAAATCTTCTTTTGGAAGACAGTCGCTAAATGCGCTATTAAGCTGCAACTAGAATACAGGTACAAGCCTGATGACCATAAGGGACACCTAAAAACACTTGACTCAATTCCCGAAAGCGACATGATTTGCTCTATACCCGACATTATAGTCAGGGAGTACTGCTTCAACAGGTTATTTGAGGTAGAACTATCATCATTATATTTGGCTCGACAAATGGGGTCCGGTCCTGGCCTCCCGGACGTAGAACTATTGGACCGTGCAAACTGGTCTGATAGTGTTCAGGCAATGGACGCTGATCTGGTTCACAGATGGATCGAAGATGGAATCCGGAGTTGGAGCTGATTTCTTTGCACCCAACATTGAAATCTCGTTATATATTGGAATGAGGCCTACGGTTTTCCAGGCTGAATTCCATGCCATCGATATCTAGGCAATTATAAATCTCATTTTCTACCCGTCGATTGTCGATTTGTAAGGATTTGCATTCACCACGAAAACCACGAAAACCCTGTCACTTTGACCGCTTACTAGTGGGTATGGTTTCGGATATGGTTAATCGAAGTTAATCGAAAGATTCATTTACCTCAAACGCTTTGGATGGATTAAATATGCACCTATTACTATCATTAAAAGTTAAGAACATGCAACAAATATATAAATAAAATACTAAACTGTTAACCATCATTAACCAAACATTTGTAATTCATTGTAATCTATTATGTTTGGAAAAAAAATTCTAATGTATGTATTGGGCTTGAGATTGACAGTAACACTACTATGTTATTGACAAATTCACAATTGTATATGGTTCGGCGACCCTTTATTATGGACTCTACTGTATGTAAAAAGTTGACACATCATGATGTCGCTCATGTCAGTGGAGTTAAGGCTCAACTATAATGCAATTTCGCCACCTTACGTTAAAGTCAAAATCCAACGAAATGCTTTCCAAAGTTTCTAAAGTTTCTCATCCGACCATAATGTAATTTTGTCAATGACAATGAAATAACATATGACAACTGTCAAGTTTTCTTAAGAAAATGCGCTCGCCAGCGCACATCTAATCGATTGCCAAAGTAACGAATCTATTGCGAACTCTATTATGGGCGCAGCATACATTTTCTTTGTATTCGCTCAGTTCATCGTCGGGTTTTGACACTAGCGTAAAGAGACGAAATTGCATTATAGTTCCGGCTTTAGTCTTTTCATGGCAGTCGATCAACTACAATGTGGAATCGGTATAGGGAATTGATTATGGACTCTACTGTATGTAAAAAGTTGACACATGATGATGTCGCTCATGTCAGTGGAGTTAGTCTCTTCATGTCTTCATGGCAGTCGATCAACTATAACGTGGATTCGGTATAGGGAACTGAATAAGGAAAGCATTAACAATCTTTTCATTTTGAGCTCAACAGTATAAAATGATGCATCACAATTACATATTTAAAAAATATTATGGATTCGGGAATGAACCCCGATAAATTTTTATCATAAAAGTTTTCCAAGTATAACTTTAATATAAGCTGTATTCCTTTAAACTCGAACAACTGCTCACGATATTTCTGTCTTCTCGCAGCTACTTTATACCTTTCCTCTGAATAGCTTCTAATTTGCGGCAAAAATGCACAAACATATAAATTCTCTTCTTTAAATATAAACCAACCTATATAAAACTTTTATCATCCACTCACAACTACTTTGTAGGCAAGGCATAATGGAATACAGCAACTTAATACATATCATTTAAAAGTAAGATTATCAGACCAAGTGAAAGTCTAAATGTCATAAAAATTAATTACAATCTTTTGCATAATTATTATAATGCCAAAGTGCATTGATAATTATATTATCTTATCGCAGCCCCAGAGGTTTGTGTTCGAATCCAAGTGTGCCAAGTGTCACAATTAGCCCGAAGCGACACGTAAACTCTACTCACAAATTTGCGTACGTAGCTTACTTAGCAAGAACTAAATAATGAAAGAGAAAGAATCAAAAAAAGTTATTTTCTATTTTTGGCCAATGACCAATATGATAACAGCAGAAGCAAAGTTGAAAAGAGCCACGCACATAGCAACAACTACATGGATAAGATTAAAAATTTGCTACAAACATAAATGGAGCTTCGCAGCATACAGAGGAGGAATTAAATTATAATAATCACCAGGAGACGTGGATGAAAAACACTTTCCACTTCAATTATTTGAGATAATCAGTGATGCAATGATGATGTTGCTAAATTTTTTGCATGATTTGTTATTGGGAAGAGTCAGAGATCATCTAGGAAGGTATAATGTTGTTTGTTAACGAGGCAAAACGACACGTGACACAATTTTGAAAACTTTATTTTTATTTAAAACATAATTATTTGGAATTGAATAAAAAGTCCATCAAATATTACAATTTTTGTCTTTTTTATAAAGAAGAATCAATGAAAAAGAGAAATTATGGTGTATGGTGCAGAAGGGTGGCAGGAAAATCCTGGGGAGTTATTCCCAGGATAATGTACTGGATGTACACCATGATAGTTATTCCAATGATTACTTATGGAGCAGTGGCATGGGCGAATAAAACCAAGCCAAGCAACACGAGAAGTGAGTTGGAAAAAGTGCAGATGCTGGCATGTGTTTTAATTACAGCGGGTATGGAGGTAATCCTTGGGTTACTCCCACTGCATAAAGTGGTAGAGAACAAATCGGAGGAAACCAGGTTACGTTCGAGCAAGGTAGGCTGCTTGACGGACGTAAGGGCAAGGTAGGCTGCTTTACGGACGTAAGGACAAGGGCATTAGTGAAATCTCAAACCAAACAGGTTCCGTTAGCCAGCATGCCTTGTGACAACATGGTGCAAAAGCTTGAATTCAAGAAAAACTTTGAAGTCAAAATGAGCACCAAGAAGGAACTCAAATCGGAAACGGAATACCAGATACATCCGGGAGCCATAAAGTGGTACACGGATGTATCAAAGAAAGCAGAAGGCACAGGTGGGGGATTTCATCGGCCAAGAACGAAATATTCTGAAGCAATAGAGCAGTACCCGAGCATATTCTAGGCAGAAGTACATGCCATCGAAAGATGTACTCACTTTAATCTGGGGAGAAACTACATGAGGCAGGAAATAGCCATCATGACAGATAGCCAAGCTGCGCTAAAAGCCCTACATGCATTCCACATCACATCAAGACACATCACAGGAGGAGTGTAAGGCGGAGCTAAACAGACTTAGCGAAGTTAACAAGGTACGTTTGTATTGGGTTCCAGGGCACACTGGAATAGAAGGGAACGAAGCAGCGGATATGCTCGCTAACAAAGGAGCAGAAACTCCGCTTTTAGGGCCAGAACCATTCTGTGGTACCGCATAATGCGGAAGGAGATACGCAGAATAGGTGAAGAAACTGCTTCCGTAAGATGGGAAAATTTCCCAGGTCTACGACAAGCAAAGGAAATGATGAGGAACTATGAACACAAAGTGTGGACGCCGTGACTCAGTGGATAAGGGCATGGACTTCTGAGGGGGATTCGTGGTTCGAATCCCAGTAACATTTTTCACGGTGTCCCATCTCTCGCGAATTGGTGACAAACGTTCCGAGTAATAAACTTATCACGGAATGCTTTCTTAATTTGCCGTTCGGATCCGGCATTAAATTGTAGGTCCCCTCCATTTGTGTGCAAAAACATACATGCTCAACACAAATGGTTGCGAGAAGCAAGGCCTTGGACCGCAAAGGTCTGTCGCGCCGAATATTATTATTATGAACACAAAGAGGTCTCTCTCGATATTGGGACTTAGTAGAAGTAATGTAAGATTCATTACGGGTTTCCTTACAGGACATTGTAGACTGAAGGGGCACCTAAAGAAAATAAAACTAAAAGAGGATGGCAGCTGCAGTCTTTGTGGGGAAGCGGAGGAGACCCCGTGGCGACTTCTCAACAGAGGAGAGACCACTTGGGAACTCACGCGATCTCAGAGTCTGCACGGCATTCACTGAACCAACACCATATCATTAGGTTCATAAGAGCCATTGGTATGGAGGCGGTGCTATAGGGACGGGCATGCACTGTCTCCAAGGCGCTAGTTAGTGGGAGCGCAATAGATACTTATGGGTCGCAATTCTATTGGTAGATACCCCTTTTCATCATCATCAAGAAGAAATGGGTAATAAATGTTATATTCTAGCATGCGAATTCATTTGTATAATGATAACTGGAACATTATAGGCTTAAGTACGAATCTTAAATTATCATTCATTATGTACTTAAAACATATATATCAATAATTAATATCGTTGTTGCCATGTCATTCTTTACTTCTTAGCGTGTAACTCTTCAAATCTCACCAAGTTTTTGTCGGTAGATTTTCAGTACAGACAAGAAAGTTTGATATTTAAAATTGTCAGTTTGGATCAATATTTAAAGATTAAAGCCACGATATGTTAAGCTTCGATTCGACCACAAAAACCTATCAAATAGAGGACAACAACGGAAAGCAGACTTTTTTTACTTCAAAAATTAAACAAATTTCTACTCATCGTCATTTCCGTCGCTGCAAAAGGTTGTTGTTGTAAAAAGAATATGTATCTTAAAACAGAACTAGTCACAAAAGTAGCCAGCTAATTTAAAACAATTGTGCTACTTTTTAGCACTTGTGTTGGTTTAACTTAACAAACATGCGTGCGTTCTTTCTTTTTTTTTGCTGGAATATTAATGAACATTTTTAACATCAATTCAATGGTAGACCATATATGTACATTTTTTTAATAACAAAATAAGTTTTTTATTTGCACAGATGTGGTTAAAAAAAAGCCACTAACTGCTTCCTTAGCTTTGTCAAAAAATAGACAAGTAAATGTTGTTCGTTTTTTGGGTACAAACTTTTATGTATATATCAATAATATAAGCGTAAATTTTCGTTTTGAGATGCTGAAAGTTATTTCCACGTTTACACGCGTCACACGCTCCAGACGCGTCTCGCGACAATCGTCACACGCGGGATCTCAGAAATGGACCACGAGAATAAGCTTCTCACAATATTTCAGTTCTCTAGGTCCTGCAATATTTGGTTAAAAGGGATCTTAAAAAAAGACTAAACAAACAGGCAAACAGGGGTTAAGTAAAGTCAAATAAAGTTTTTAAAATGGCCCAGCGTAAGGCATAGTAAGAGCGAGTAAAGTTACCCAGTGTACACAGCGAATATTTTTACGCCGCGCAACATTCGCTCGGTGTTCTCCGGGTAACTATACTCGTTAGGGTTGAATAAAAGAATTCATTGTGTGAGCTATTCTAAGGTGTAAGTCTTGAGGGCCACCTATAATGGATTAATTTAGCTGATTACTGCGTTTCCATGAAACTGGTAGGAATTGGATTGGGTTGAAATTTATTTTCGTTAAATGCAAAATGGCGTCACGCGTTACCTTGTAATCAGGTCGAAACAGCGTTGAAATTTTGACAAAAGAATACAAAATCCGACGTCTACTTACAAAATAATAAAAACTGCCATTTTGAATTTCAACTCTACAAAACCCAAGCGTTTTCGTTGAGTTAAAACAGAGTTTAACGAAAACTCAACTCCTACTACCCTGTTTCTATGAGCGCTAACCCAGGTTCAACCCTCCATGGAAACGAGATACATAATGTGCTTTTGGTCGGTTTCGTAAAATGTTCGTTAAATTACGTGGGATTAAGAAAGGTGTCAGTGAAGTTAGACATTCGATGCGGAAATTTGACAACTGAGAGTGATTGTGTGAAATGAAAGCAGTTGCTAAGTTCATAATGGGTAAATTAAAGAATGAGAGAAATTAGCTAAGCTTTTCGTTCGATTTTGTCGTGAGAATAAGCTCACTTGCAGCCCACTACAGTTGGTCCTTATAATGGACATGAGTTGGATTATTTTGAAAGGATGTGAAGGACTCATTACATGCATTTCGTATGCCGTGACCATAATGTGCTTTTGATCGGTTTCGTCAAATGTTGGTTAACTTTCGTCGGATTAAGAAAGGTGTCAGTGAAGTGAAGAGAAATTTTGTGAAATGGAAGTAGTTGCTAGGTTCAATATGGGTTAATTAATGAATAAGAGAAATCAGCTAAACTGTTCGTTCGGTTTTGTCGTGAGAAAAAGCCAACTGCAGCCCATTAAGTCTTAAGGTTTATATTGTGAGAGCAGGGTAAAAAACTTGTAGCTTGATAGAAAAAATTACCCTCAGTGCAAAAATATTGCACTGAATGCCACAAAATTACACTCGTTTTGTTCGTTTGATTTTGAAAATTTTGCTGATTGTAGTTCCAAGGTAAAATTTTCTACTAGATGTTTTTTGCTGGAGTATATCACCCCCTTCCTACATACACCATTATTTAACATTGAGTTTAATTCGCTTCACACAACAATTAATACTGTGAAGGTTCGATTAGTGCCAATAAAATTTTTAGATAAACACATTTATCATCGTCATCATCGACACAAATACATAAAAAACGTGCGAGTGCACGTTCGTTTGATCCCTAAAAACGAGTGCAGTCGGTCAAAAGAGGGGGAATATCAAACGAAAGCCACATCACCAAAAAAATTATGTAGTAAAATTTTGCAAAATTGGCAAGGTGATACGAACTTACTCTCTATTTTCAGGTCTCTTATGCTAATTTTTCGAGTACGGGAACACTTTTGAGTAAAAAGTCGTAACAATTAGCAATAATTATTACTACTTTTGAGTACAGGAACAGACCTAATATAGCCAGCAGGCGTTGTACAAAATTCATACCAATGTCAATGCCAAGGTGTTAAAGGCCGGTTTGTTTTGTATGTGTTACATTCTCTTTTCAAGGGTCACACCGAACATATTTCCACATAACATAATACATAACTAAAAATAATTTACTCATGGTTGTTGTTGATACGATTTTATGACTAGTTTATTACAAAGCAAAGTTAGTTCAATGACCTAGCTCTTTTAAGAGTGGATAATAACAAAGATAAATGCATTATTTAGTAACATTTTACAATTTATAAAAGCGGATAAAACTGAAATTGTTAAAGCCGACATACAATGAAAAAAAGACGTGGCAACGAATAGCATTTAATTTGAATTTCTTAATATGTTATCATAATTCGTTATGATCTGTTATCATTTATATAATTAACATTAAGAGAAAAATGGAACAGAGACGTTTGCGATGCAGTCAACCCGGTTTTCTTATACATTCATTTATAGCTAAGAGAACATATTAAAAACCGATTACTGAATTTGAATTTCTTCCCATCTGTTATCATAATTTGTTATCTTTACTAATTAAAATTGAAATCAAAATGAAAAAAAAAGGTTACCATGCAGTTAGCTTAATGGAATAAATTACAGGCATGAGTGCCTGCAGACATTTAAGTATTGAGAGATTGAGACTGAGTAGGAGCACCAAAAGGCAAAAGGCAAACAAATTGACACGCAAGCAAACGTCAGCGAATTCTCAACACAAAACATCAACAGTCAACACGTCATGCTCGAAGCGTTGATGCCTGAGACTGAGACGTCATTCTGTATATTTCTGTTTATCTTGGGTTTTTGTTTAATAGGATGTTGCGTGTCTCCATTATATGGAGATATGAAAAGACGTAGTTGCAATATTAAGCTGATTACACAGAACTCCTGTATGAAATAAAATGTTAGAAACATTTGCAAAGAAAACAGAACGTTTTACGTTTGCCTGTGCATCTGACTTAGTGTTTAAACATTAAAACTAAAATTGCAAGATGGGATAAGCTTTTGCAAAACATCCAATTTACAACTCTCAGTAACAAATCTCAAGTTCTTTTTACACAATTAAGAAAAATAACTTTATGGAGCATAATCAATGGATGTGTCGGATTTTGATTGGCTAAAAAGCTAAGAAAAACAAACGGCCAGCCGCCGATAAGGAAGTAAAGAACTAGCAATACCGGTTTTTTGTTCTACTACAGCACAGAAAACGGCAAAGTTATTTTCTTTAAAACCAAAGATAGAAAGATTATAAATTCTACTTCTGCAAAAAAAAACTTTAATCTAATAACACTTAACACAGAACAAACACAATCTGTTATTGCTGGATATTATATATGCTGATGGGGAGCAATAACAATTATTTTAAATATATAAGTGACACGTCATAGGAAATGCATATACTTCTCTGCCGGTAAATAAGAAAAAAAAAAAATACTTTTATATACCATCTCGCTCTTTTTTTCTAACGAACGACCACGAAATTCTAAACAATCCCGATTTACCAAATACGAAAAAGAGATGCACAGATTATTCCTATTAGCACTAAGTTATCGACGGCGACAAGTGACACGCACACAGAATTTTTTCTACACCGATGTCCACGATGTTTGATATTATTTTTCTTTATCCATTGAAAAGAAAAATTAAAACATAAAAAGTTCACACCTACAAATTGTTGGCAGAATAACAATGCAAATATATTATAAAAGAAACTTAATATGTAGAGGGAATCGTATATTACTTACAGAATTCAACTAAAACGAATTCATTATCGGCGATAGCTGAGTTAAAATTATCTTTGGTTAAAACTAAAACACCTTCCTCGAGCTTAATTTCATCAGCGATAGCACTAGTTGCCGCTAAGGCAATGAACAACAGCGAACTTAGCACAAATTTCATATTTATACTATTACAATTAATTTTATTTATAGTATCGTGTTTTATAATACTTAGGACTATGATTTAAATACGAACGTTGTTAACACGTTGGGAATTAAAAGTAAAATAAACCGAATGTCCGAGCCGATTATTTCTTTATGGCTTTGGGAGTTGAGGTTGATGCGGCGACGGCGATGATTACTGTCGATGACGGAGTGTGTTCGTGTTGCTGTTGCTCTGTGATAAATGATTAAATGATGACGACGCGAGTTTGTTTTCTACGCTACTCTAACTGCCGTACCTTGCTATAAGTAAAAATCGTTGAGACTGTGTATTCAGTCTTCGGTATGTTCCTGCATAGCACAATGACAATAACTATATTTTCACACATTTATTTTATGATATTGTTGTTAAAATAATTATGTGAGAACGTCATTATTAATAAATTTATATGAAAATAATAGAAATCGTAATAATTGAAATAAAAATTGATAACGTCAACAACCGTGGCATAGTTCTTTACACCGCGTATGCAATCTGTGAGGAATTATGAATTTATGATTTTTTTCGATTTCTTTACAACTTAGTCAATGGTGTAGTTAACGAGGTAGTTAGTTTAAAAAAAGTTTTCGTATTTTTTAATTTACAAAGTGTTGTTGTTGGCGTAGTTAATACTTTTCGTAAATTTGTGTTGTGCATGTATTTTTCCCCCACAAATCGAAAGGGACTTCCAAATTTAATGCCGTATTCGAACGGCGAATTGAGAAGCTTTCCGTGACTAGGTTAGTCGCTCGGATGTTTGTCAGCCATTCGCGAGAGGTGGGACCGTTAAAATACTTTTGGTGTTTTCTGCTCAGCAACCCATGCAATAACCACTGAGACACGGCGCCCACATTGCTGCAACTCAAAATTTGGTTTACGCTTATTTATGTTCATAATTTATTCATTTCTTCTTTGGTTCTGTAGAGAAGCAATAAACATAATGGGATAAACAATATCAGTTCATTTTTCTTCTTTGAGTATATTACATTTATGTCCACGTAACAACTGTCAAAATCATTTGTCTTTATTTTGTGACGAGTGAAGCGAATTTGACATTTAAATTCCTTGAGGAATAAATAACCGAAAGGGTCACCAAAGTAATATGTCTTTCGTTTGCTAAAAAAAATTACCTTTAATGCAAAAACATTGCACTGAACGTCTCAAAATTGCACTCGTTTTGTTCGTTCGAAATTGCACTGCGTATAATGTTAATACCCAAGGTTTTTTGGTCAAGTTTAAGTTGTTAAGTAGTAAACGTAAAAAACTACGTCAAAATCAACACTTTGTTAATAAAAAACTATGTTGTCAGTTTCTTTAATTAACTACATTCTTAGCTCCATCATTGACTACATTGTAAAAAAAAAAGAAAAAAAAAACGGAGTTTTTGTTTTGTAAAGCCTTCTTACTTACTATTTAGAGCGTGAATGAAAGTCATGCCAATTAACGTTGTGGCTACACATAACGAAGTATTTGTGTTTGTTTGTGTGTATATTTGAAAAGTTGTTGTTGTTTTGTCATATAGACCGTTCATTCTTGCGCCGATAGTCATCTTTTGTAGATAACTCTGTGGATTTTCGGTCAAGGTTTCTCTTAAATCACATTGCAAATTTTGCATATTTGTGTTTGTGCGACCATTTCGACACAAATATATGAAAAATTAAAAAATGCTGAACGTTCGTTGATTTAACGGATGTTAAAGGAATACCAATAAACAATGAGCAAATACATTTACATTTAAGCAGTTAATACTTTAAATTGTGCTTATTTAGTCCGATTCTGCAAAATTATTTATTTTATTTTATTCTTTAATTTTTATTTTTGAATTTACAAATATAAAATATTAGAGATGAAAGATGTTTGCAGAATCGACCTTATTTTTGCTGTTTGGTATAACGTAGTCCCTGCAAAAAAGCGCACTTGATTATTTGACTGTGTGAACTGTGAGTTCTGCAATGACCCTTCCGAAGAAAAGAGCTGAATTCTTAGCCTTATCATAAACAGCTGCGCAGAATATAACACCAAAAAATCTAGTTGCACGTTAGTTGGAGAACAACTTTTTAACACCAAACAGAGCTATGTAAACAAATGGTTGTTTGCAAAAATGTTAAGTCTGGCAACGTTTTTCTATATTTTACGAATTTGAACAGCGTAAGTCAACTACACCACCGACCGCCCATTAGTTGAATTAAAACGTGTACATCAGACAGAGACAAAAGTCCGGAAATGCTGCAGTTGAAATTGATAAACATAAGCTGTTAAGATTGTAGCTTTGTTTGAATACAATATGCAATGCAACAAGCAAGGAAAAATTCTATACTTAACATAATGCAATGGACTCTTCTTGTTTCCAAGATACGGCACACTTATGAGATTTGTGGAATCGATTTCGTCGACGGCGTTGACGCATACCTACTTGTCATTGATACTCGTATTGACAGATTATTTAAAATTGAAAAGCAATTATTTTAATATAAAGCGTTTTATTGAATTAAAACTTTTTTTTTGTTTATCTTGTGTAACTATTGTAAAAATGCCATGTTTCTCGGCTAAGAACATAGGATACCACTCCGAGAATACGCTTATTCCGAGCCGTGGTAATATGGGAGAACTGGAAACAATGCAACAATATGGCTCAGCAATCCCAAGACAACGTTTACAGTTTAGTTGTGATCAACGTAGGGTAACGCAAATTACCAAAAAATTTCCCCGTCCTGCAACCGCACAACAACAAAAAAGCCGTTATCAAGAAAATGCGGCATTCGTTCCGAAAACAGAGTGGAGCCGGTTAAAAAATGCCTCGAAAGTATTCAGCCTAGAGGATAGACTAGATGCTTTGCTGCAGCAGGAGCAAGAGACCAATCGGTTAAGAGAAGAAGCTGAAAAACAGAAACAACGTTTTCGGGAGATGGATGAGGCGCGCCTTAAAGCACGCAATGCCGCATCATCAGCTGATAATGATGACTTCTTCGGCGAAGAAAAGGTCAAAATTCTCGAGCATGCATTTCTTGCAAAGCATGAACAGGAGGAAGAAGTCAGACGTGTAAATAGAATTATCTTAAATGCTAAATGCCATGCCATTCGTGATGCTCAAATCCAGGAAAAGCATGAATTGACCAAGGAGCAGAAAGATGAGGAAATTCGTCTCGGAAAACTAATGGTAGATCGAGCGAAGCGTGAGCTTGAAGCCGACGACGAGGAAGTCATCCGCCAACAGGAGAAAAAACAACACTACGCCAATCAAATCAAACACCAGCTGAACGAACGCGAGAAGCTGCGGTTCATGGAAACTTTACGTATTGAGGATGAAGCTAAAATGCAGGCAAAAGCCAGTGAAGCTCTTAAACGCGAAGACGAACGTCTTGCCCAATTGGCAAATGAGCGCCGGCAAAAACTGCGCCAGGAACTATCGCGAATTTGTGAGATGTCAGCACTCTTCAAGAAGATGATATTCGAACAGGAGAAAGAAGCAGAAATGCGCATTCACGCCTACATGAAGGAGAGAGACGAACGCCAACGTCAGTTGGCACTCGAGCGAAAACTCGCAAAGGAAGCACTTGAACGAAAAAAAGATCGCCTATTCAACTTGCAAAAGAAAATGATTGAATCGAAGACGACGCGCGAAGAGATGGCCTTAATCAGAGAGCAGGAGAACATTGAACGTGAATACCGCCGCAAGGAAAAGGAAGCAGCCATAAAGCAACGTCAATTCATTAAGGAAATACTGAAAGCTCGCGACGAACAGCTTAATTCGACGAAGAGGCAACAAGCTTTCGAGGTTGCTCGCAGTGAAGAAGAATTTCGCAAAACCGTGGAACGATTGCGCACGGAGGAAGCTAAGCAAAAACTTCTGGATGAGGAACGTCGAAGAAATCGTGACCGCTATCGCAGTGATATTATCCGTCAAATGACCGATAAGGAAAAAGAGCGTCGCAAAATTATGGAAAAGGATCAGACTGAAGCATTGGCATGGCGTGAACGGGAGCGTATGCGCGAACAAAATGTCCGCACTGTTATTAAAAAGAAATTGGACGAAATGCGCAATGCATTGCCCGAAAAGTATGTAAAGGATGTCGAGCATCTTATGGCAAAGGTTAGCATCGAACAGAAGCGGAAGGGTGCAGTCATTTAAGGGGCCGCTGTGGGTTTCTTCAAAATTACTGTATTCAAAAAATATCGAAGAAAGGACAACCACATAAATTATTACTGAAATACAACAATTAGAACATTTATAAAATTGCAAATTGTGGTAAACTTTTAAATATTCTTTCAATATGCATAGCAGCTGCATGACACAATAAAGGAACAGCAATTTACTAAATCTTTTATAAAATTGGAAAGCATGTTTTTTTGTTTATTGTTTGTCTATACAAATCCATCAATTCAGATTTTTTAGGATGCTTCACTAACGTGTGGAAGTAACCGTGGGCCTATTTTCACCAAATTGCATTTGGTTTTTAGTGAAAAACAGAAAAACTTTATATGATTTTTTCCTTAATTACCAATATACATCTAATTATCGTACTTTTTAAATATGTATCTGTCATCTAGCAAAACAGTTGGGCTTTCTATAGAGTGGCTTTTATACAAAAGAAATAATAAATTTTAAAAAAATCAACTGCATGAGTTTTATATTTTCATTAAGAAAAGTTATTTCTTTTGGTTTATGAGTTTCAGTCGATTCCTCCGCTTTTATTGACTTTTGACAGTTATTAAGAATTTCTGGAATTGCCCTGTAATGTAGTATACATAGGTTCTATTCTTTTATTCAATCCGAGCGAGTAAAGTTACCCGGAGTACACCGAGCGAATGGTGCACGGCGTAAAAGTCTTCGGTGTGTACACTGGGTTACTTTACTCGATCTTACTCTGCCTTACACTGATATTCACTTCAGAGTAAAAAATAGGAAACTGTGTATACACCGTGTCGTGCTCGGTTCACAATAAAAAACACAGAGTACAGAGTAAAATTACCCCGGTGAATAAAAAAAAACACTGTGTAAATTTTTGACATACACTGCTCGCTCGGGTTGAATAAAAGAATAGACCCATAGGGTGCCGTAAATGTTTTTAGAAAATAGTAATACTAGTGTTTTCCGATGCAAATCTCTATGTCAGTCAAAAAGTTCAACATTTTTGGAGGTTATGTTTCTCAAAAGTAATCTGTCAGTTCGCATCGCAACATTGTTTTTTATTTACTTGAAAAATTGAATTCAGTAAAAAAATGGAATTATCACGTGAAAATTTTCGTGTTTTAAAGATTTTCTTATTTAACCAAATGTAATTTATGTTTTAAAACACCAAAGCACGAGCCAAGGGGCTAAGTCTGTTATTATTCGCAAGACAAGATGTCTCTGCCTCTACTGTCAGATAACAGCGACCGGCATTTCTGTTTTAGGCTGGCGTTACATACTGTCATTTTACTAGGCTGGCGTTGCAGTGTGATGATTTTTTACGATTTTCGAAAGGGGCTAACTCAACAACAGTGCTTCGAATCACTTCATTAGACTTTTGGCGACGAAGCACCATCCTTGGCTAGTGTTTTTAATTGGTACAATGAATTTAAACGTGAACGACGTTCACTCAAAGAAGAGCCTAGTGAAGATCGTCCAAAAACAGCTGTTGTGCTAGAAAACATCGATGCTGTGAGAAAAGTGATTAAAGAGGATCGTAATGTTACTTATCGGGAAATCAAGGCATGCCTACGCATTAGAAACACCAGCCTATATATGATCATACATGAACATTAAAAGGTGCGGAAGATATGTAAACGTTAGATTCTACATTTTTTGACAGACGCACAAAAAAAAAGGTTCGTGTCTATTGGTACCGCCAAATGCTTGAAAAATTCGTTGGAGGTACTTTCAAAAACTAATACAAGATCGTGACAGTTGACGAGTCATGGATATTTGCGTATATGAGCCGCAAAGAAAGGGGCAATCGACTGTTTTGGTCTTCTAATTCGAAGAAAATCCAACAAAAGTTGTGCGAGCTCGGAGCGTCAGGAGCGTGCAAATGGTATCGTGTATCGGTCATGTGACTACTGTGGCTCTTGAAAATCAAAAGACAGTCAATTTAGCTTGGTATACGACCATTTGTTTGCCTGAGGTTTGCAACAAATTGAGAGACAACAACCCAAAACGGCGAATCATTTTGCATCACGATAATGTGAGCTCACATACATCATATCAAACAAGCGAGTATTTGAGCACTCAAACCATCGAATTGATGGGTCATCCGCCTTACAGCCCCGACTTGGCACCCAATGACTTCTTCCTGTGCCCAACAATCAAAGATAAGATGCGTGGACAACGATTTTGATCGCCTGAAGAAGCGGTTGAAGCGTTCAGTGTGTTTTGGAGCTATCATCTTCGGACTGGAAAAAGTGTTTCGATAAATGATTTGAGCGTATGGAAATGTGTATAGATCTTAAAGGCGAATGTTTTGAAAAGCTATTTTCGCTGAAACATTTTAATTTTTTATTACTTTTTCTATAACATTTTACGGCACCCCTCGTATCACTAAAATTTATCTTTTGCTATAACCAGTTCGTAAATTAACGAATAGATCTTTTTAACCTGATCTTTTTTTGCTAACCGGTTCGGTCATTTCGATCTCTTGAGTGATCAGGTTTAAAAGATTTGGTTAAATCTATTTCGTCCATCACTAGTGGTCAGTGGGAAATCCCGGGTATTTTCGTTAGTAAATAATAATGTGAATTGATTACCTTCTAAACGGCATTACTTCCGGTTTCACATGAAAGGCCAATGGAAATGGTAAAATGTCATTCTGCGACGACGGTGGTTGGTAGAATGTGGGTTGGCATCACTGTCTTAGAGTAAAACAAAACATCAGTAAATGCAGTCTTTGTCTTCTTAATAAGATGTTAAATTACACTAACCTGCACTTGCTCTTGTTTATCTTTAGTTATAATTACCTTTGAATCCTAAATATTGCGTTTCGTTTATCATCTACAAACAATACTAGTCGATGGTAACAAAAAACACATAATTAAAGTCGAAAGCAATAGTATCTATAAAGCAAAAAACTTAATTCCTCTCACAGACTGTGATAATGCCAAGAGAACAGAAGGAGATGCGCGAGAAGCACTATATATCGCATCCCGTAAGATTCAAGTTACTGAATTGAATTGAAATCATCAACGTAAAACTTCCCAAAACAGGCAATGTGATCACAGTCTGAGTTGTGTGTTGTGTCTTCTCGTACGGCGACCGTGTATTTTGGATTGTCGCAAAGTGATCGATTGCTTGTTTACTCGTTTAATTGTTTAAAAAGTATTCCACGCGACGGGGCTTCACCGGAAAGCTGAATTTCCAATGGGTTGGCTTAAAATATAAAAACACTAATTCACAATTATTCGTGATAGTAACTGCGACAGTGATTTGCATTAACGTGTGAGTGCGTGTGTGTGCAAGCGAAACTGACCGAACCTGATTTGCATGAAGTAAATTGTAGGGTTTATTCGATCCGGGAACAGAATGAAAAGTGCATACATTCTTGGTGTTGCTATAGTGTCCTGCCTGTTACCGAGGGCATTGTCCCTATACTCGATACCGAATTTAAATTTCGAACTTATACCAAAGGGATTTCGTATTTCAATTCCAGGTAACATAAAACCATAAAAAAACATAAGTCGATGTGAAGGCAACAACAAGAAGTCATATAACTAATCAAAATGCAACCATTTATCCTTCATTTCACAATGCACGCTAGGATTCTGATTTGGCAATGTCAAATGTAGCAATCGATATCATTTGCTTTGTTCTGCTAAGTATGGCGAACTACATACCCTGTTTATAGTGAGAATTGTCGAGCTCCTTAAAATAGCCATCAACTGCAGACTCCACCTCTTCATTGTTGGCAATTCTTTTACCAACGAGCCATTTTTTGTTAACTTCGGAAACAGAAAATAATTCGAGCGGGTTAAATCTGGTGATCTAAATCTGGTGGCTAAATCTAATTTATGCCCGGTTTCAACCCAGTTTTAACTCGTATCAGAGTTTAAACCGAGTTTTAGCATGAACTTTCATTTATCTGTCAAGTTTGAGACTTAGACCTTGTGAAATAAATTCTTAATTTATTGCATTTTATTCAAATTTCATTAATTTTGTCGCAAAATGAAAACGTTAAAAGTAATCGTAAAGACCTGTCCACGAAACGCTAAAAAGTTTAACCATTCGTTTAAACTGTCATGACAGTTTATATTTAAACTCTAACTGTGAAACCGGGCATTAAAGTTCGAATTGCTTCCTCATGCACCCTAATGAGGAAGAAATTTGAACTTGAACTCTTTGATTTTGGCCATCACGATGACACGGATGGGTTAACTGCTGCAGTCTTGAAACAAAACTTTTTGCTTTGCCAAATGCGGCCATCTTTCAAACGCTGCAATAAGTTAGCACAATAGTCGTCGTTGATAGTTTTTCCTTTCTGAAGATAATTAATGACAATTATACCATTGCCTGTGGATTGAACTGTCTTCGCCTTCTTTGCAGTCGATTCTCCCCTGTTGTCCATTGTTTTGACTGTTCCTTCGTCTCAGGTGCGAAGTGATGGAGCTATGTTTCATCCATGGTTATGAATTGACGTAAAAATTCGACTTTATTGCTGTGAAACTTCGCCAAACATTTAACTGAAACACTGTTACATTGCCGCACTCGGCTACCGCCTCGTGCTTCAAGCTTCTAACTCGCACGATAACGTCCACTTTCCTTGCTCGTTATGTAACTTACTATATTAGCTGTGAGATAGACATCGAGGAAATCGAAGAATTCATTGATATCTATATTCTCGCTGCTGGAAAAGCTGGTTAGGTGGGAGGCGCTAAACGAGAATAATGAAAAAAGAACCAATGTCAACACAGCTGTGTGCTGTCAAAACGCGCGACCTACTAAAAACTAGCTCTACTCGGGCGTTGCACAAGCGTCTACGATATCTGCGATATAAAGCCTGAGGTCACATTTAAGAATGCTCCATATATGCGCAGTCTATCTTTTCAAAATGTCAACGCGCGATCGCCTGAACGGGACATTGTGATTTGGGATTTATGCCTGAAACACAAACACGCTTCAGCTTCGGCTTCGCCTGACGTTTACGAGTTCAGCCATACGATTTCAATGCTTCCTATCACAATGTAGCTTCGGCTTCAACGTTTCGTTTGGCAATCGTAAAGAAAAACGTAATGCTACGTAACGAAGCTACAACCGGAAGCTCTAGTTCAAAAGTGCTGAACATTTGCTTTGTCTGACAGTTCAAAGCAGAGAACTGTGGCAGAACTCTCGTTTGAGAAATGTCATATAGAGAAAAGTCATTCAAAGCGGCTGCATCGTAACGCAGCGAAGCCGAAGCTGAAGCGTGTTTGTGTTTTAGGCATTAAGGGCACAGCGCCCAGCCCATAGAATCCGTTGCGTCAGTTTCGTCGACGTATTTGTTGACGTTGCCGTATGTAACGCAAAGGGATAACCCAATGAATACGTTGTCGTCGTACAGGCAAACAAAAACAAATGACGATATGAAGAACTCTATAATAACGAGATGTATACGATTGCTACCTAGATATAGTGTTTTATTGACAGTAGCCGTGCTGCGGTAGTGCACTAGCTGTTTTTTTAAATGTTTTTTTAAATTCCCAACAGGTTTCTATATGAAAAATTTTAAAGTTTAAAAGTGTGCCTCTTACTTTCTGTATCCAAGACCACTTTTAAAATATGACAGCTAGTGTTCTTTGAAATTGCAAACCAATTTACCATATGATGAATTTGGACGGACGGTTGGACGAACTAATAGAAAAGTGAATTTAACAATTTGGGTACTTTAAAGTTTAAATTTTCCTTATCTGTAGTTTTCAATTTATTTTTGTTATTTCTTAGAATTTAAATTAAATTTTTTTCAAATTAATCGAGATTTATTTTCCAACCCGGTTCTATGCACAATGGGGATAAGCAAATTGCACAGCAGATAATTTAGAGGTGGCTGGCTACTCTGATAAGGAGTAATTATTCTTAGGTTTAGCGGAAAATCTAAAATTGTTCATTAAAAATAACCAACTAACGAAATTAAGTTATAAACAAATGGAACAATAGGGTTTTGCAAAACACGTTTCTAGCAGAGAAGTTGAAGCTTGCTTTTGCTATTGTTTCCCAAAGCCAAAATGTCAGCGCGGGAATCTAACCATTTTTTCTACATTACGACCAGTTTTTGAAGCAGATTATATTTTTTTCGTAAATGCCAATATGTATTTAAATATTGTTGTTATATTGTAGTCATAACTTTTTTGCATTTTTATTTCTCTCTGTTTCTAAGCTATCTTCATTGAATTGAATGTATAAGAACCAAACAAAAATATATAAAACGAAAAAGTTTAAGCCAAGCCAAGGTTTGTATAATTGCATGTATCGGTGCAAATAGGCTGGTATGTCGTTATATTCTTGAAGTAAATAGTTATATTATTCCTATGTACTATAAGACTGCAGAAGTGCAGATAAGAAAAAAACTGCCAATCGGGTAATCTAATGCAGGGCTCCGCAACCTTTTTGCACCCAGGGCGGTGCTACCAGATTTACGCGACACACTAAAATTTCAAATATATGAAGGGTATACATCTGTTGGTGCAGATAAGCCTGAAACTGTTCCAAATTCCACTCAGAGCGCATTCGAAATCGTTTTCCAATCGTACAGATTATTCCATGGGATATTGTCTCAATCTAATGCGGGTTATTTTTCAGAACGACACTGTATTCTTTTCATTCTACTTATGGAATGGAGTACGAAATAAAACGGCACTGACATCTGTGCAGTATGACGGCAGCGTTGCCGTACGAATATACGAGGGTGGTTTGAAACAAAAAAGCATTTTATTTCTCAAGATAGAGTCTTCTTTAAGCTCGATACATTTATTCCAGCGTTTTTCAATTTTTTTTTATTCCTTCCAAATAATAGGTTTTCTCAAGGCCCTCAAAATATGCGTTTGTATCAGTGATGACCTCTTATTTAGACGCAAATGTCTTACCGCGCAGCCATTTCTTCGGGTTTGAAAACAGGAAATAGTCGCAGGTGGCTAAATCGTGAGAATATGCCAGATGGGGCAGCAGTTCATAGCTCAATTTATAGATTTATGCCATGATAACTACATTCGCCGGTGATCGTTTCTCCCTTTTCAAGATAATTTATGTGAATGACACCACGTGCATCCCAAAAAACTGTGGCTACAAGGTCGGCCCACATACCCACCTTGGCCTTCTTTGGTGCACATTCACCCGGAGAAACCCAATTTCTGGATTGTTTCTTTGTCTCTGGTTGGTTGTGATCGATGCATGTTTGGCGCGGTTACGAAACGACGCAAAAACTGGAAACCTTTTCGTGGGTTATGATATTAGGTGCATCGCATGAGAAGCCTTCCTGACCTTCAGGAGAGCATAACCTATAAGGTCTGCACGAGTGTTCGCACGCAGGGAAGTGGGTATTTATTAAAATGTCAAGAGATTCGGCCGTTGATTTTGTCCAACTACCATCCGATCTTTTGATAAATGTTGGACAGCTGTTTTCTTTGGACAGAATTTTGCAGATAGACTGACAGCAATTCACCCAGGACCGGCGTTTGGCCTTCCTGATGGCTTTCTTATAATTTTTTAGACAATCCTTGTAGGGTAGCCAGTGCTTATTGGCATAACAGATATTGAACATAGTTCTTGACATTCTTCTAAGATTGTCCAGATCTTCACTTCACCTAGTATTACAATTTGCGAGCTTCCCCTGGGGCTGTGCCTGGCATTGGCATCACACCCCATGAGGACGTTGTTATTGCTCTTGAGTCTCCTACAAATTTCTGAACTGCCTCGGGCGGCGCGGGATCCTCATGTGGGAAGTATGAAGGAAGAGGATATGTAAAAATGAACTCCATCTATCTCCTCTGCCTAAACGACTGTTAAGTCCGATGAGCTGTAGTTAAGACAAAGGAAAGCGTTAAAATGTTTATTTACTAAGACACAAGATCATTATGCACTCTCGCCAGAGGGAGCTATATGCTCCTTACCCTTATTGGCCACTTTAGCATCACCACTGGTAGACGCCTCGGTGAGTCCACACTTCTTAGGGAGCACGGCCTTCTTCGCTGCCTTACTGGTCTCGTCTAGAGAACATAAAAAAACACACCCATTTAATTCTATGATGAGTGTTGTCATATAATAAAAATATATACATATTTGGAAAATGCTCTTTCAAATTTTTTTGTCAAAAATGATCAAAACGTGTAATATAAAATTTTAACGTGCCATAGTGTTCCATAATGGCACGATCGTTCCACTTCGGCTACGCTTTACGATAACTTTTTCTGGTGTGACTTTTTATTTTATGCAGAAGAGATGGGTGATGTCACGGGTATGGTTCCTTCATTCGTAATTTTTGAAGTTCGCTACTCTTTTACCGTCTCTACGACTACAGTGGTCACCATATGCACACGGACTGCAACTGATGAAGCGAATAGCGAGTGAAATAAAAATTATCAATCACAATCAAATAATTAACCCTTTCATTGCAGTTACCACTAACCTATCTCCAATCCATTGAAATGACGTAATTCCATTTTTTTTTTTCGTTTTTGTTTCATCTCTCTCAACAGACGAGACGGCCATCAAATTTGTAGCCTTTCATGGTAACAAAAACCGTAATTTTACGAAATTCGGTCCTGGAGATTTTTCTGGTCAAATACGCGAACCCACTGATGGTCGTTGGATTTACGAGAATACCCGCGAACGTTTAAAAAATGGCGACCACCTGTACATCTGGACGAACGTACAAGTTGGACAGGTGAATTATCGTCGCTTTGAAAAACCCATATTGATCACAGCCAACACTGATAGTAGTGGGCCTGTAACACCCACTGCTATCACACCAACTCCAGACAGTGTGACAGTTGCTCCCAAAATCGACATCGACAAATGCGGTCCATCGGAGACAATCGTTCGCAAACAAAACGTCTGCAAGGGGCAGTTAATTTTTGAGGAGACATTCGACGACACCGCACAGGTTAATTGGACACGTTGGCAGTTGGATGTTCGTATGCCTCTCGATAAGGACGATGCGGAATTTGTTGTTTTCGACAATCGCGCAGAGAATTGCTACGTCCGCGATGGACTGTTGCACATTGTGCCGACTTTGTGGATGAACGATGAGCCAGGAGCTGATGTTCGCATTGGCGAAGTGGATTTGGGTGCCAAGTGAGTATAAAAAGCAACAATAACAACAAAAAACTCAAAAACATTGATTAATTAATTCTATGCTATCATGATAGGTGCACTGGCGTCAAGGTGCAGGAGTGTAAACGCCGTCCAGATGCAATACATAATGTTCTACCATCAGTGGTTTCGGCTCGCCTTCAAACCAAAGACTTCTTCAGTTTTGTTTATGGACGTGTGGAAGTCCGAGCAAAACTTCCTCAAGGAGATTGGTTGCTGCCATGTGAGTTGTAAAACAAAAATTAAATCTTCTGCTGTAAATCATACCCGCATCCTTTCAGTAATCCTCCTGGAACCATTCGCTAATTTCTACGGACGCGAGGGCTTTGCTTCAGGTCAATTGCGTATTGCATTCGCTCGTGGCAATACATATTTGACCAATCACGCTGGTGAGGATATTAGCGGAAGTATACTGTATGGTGGAGCAGTTGTAACGCGTGGGGAAGCTTTGCGGGGTGTCAGTTTGGCGAGTATCAAGGAGCGTGGTAGTCATTATGGAAAGGATTTTCATGTCTACACATTAACATGGACGAGCCGAAATTTAAAATTCGAAGTCGATGGACGAGAGTATGCTAATATTTCTGGTGGATTCCAAGAATTGTACGAATCACGAGGCGAGATGAATGCAGCTTCGTGGCGAAGTTATATGGCACCGTTCGATAAGGAGGTAAATATAAAATTTGCAAATAGGTACGATTTAGTAGGAAAAGGGTAAATAGAAGAGTAGCAATGAGACAATGGACAAGCTAACTTGGCGACGAGTCAGAAATAGACATTTAGGATGTATAAGGAATTTCTTCTAGCGAGTTGAGAGTAAACTTTAAGGGGCGGCATTATGGGAATTCAAATCGTTTTGCTTTGACAGAATTGTAGCAAAATGTTTTATAGTTTGGATGACCAATGCTGAGAACTGAGAAGTTAAGACGATCAGTTAGGAGGTGTACCACTTTAATGACTATCAACCAGACGATTCCATTTATTTACTATGTTATGCCCAACAACTAATTGCCTGATTTCCATTCCAGTTCTATTTAACCCTTGGTGTATCTGCTGGTGGTCATTCTGATTTCCCAGATAATTCCAATACCGGTTCACCATCGTCCCAGCATAGAAAGCCATGGCACAATGATCATCCAAAGGCGGCATATAATTTCTGGAGAGATCGCACAAATTGGAAGCCTACCTGGAATGCTGATGGCATGCAAGTGGACTATGTTCGTGTTTATGCTGTGTAAAGGGTTAAGATTGGAAGAAAAGAAGCTCCACTTTGAAGGAACAAAAAGACTTTACATGTTATAACCAGAAATTATAATAAATATCGCACATAATGTAACACTGCTAATGCATTTATTCATCTATACATTTCATTAACATATACAAGAATTGTTCTTATAAACGTTTTTTTTTTGTTAATCCACATTTATTCATATAAGGTATCGTTTTTATTTCGAATAAGGTTTTTTCAGTTGGATTGTACCAAGAACTTTGAATTCGTATTGTTTGATTGCAGCACCACAGTTCATTTAGGTGTATGTTTTTTTGCTTTTCTGGAATTTATTTTTGTGCAACCCGTTTCCGAAGCGCTCACTTGATCAATATGAAGCCATAGAATTTAAGCGTGATGTGAACTGCGCAACAGTTTGAGGGCGTCTTGATATGATGTTAAGGGAGTATTAAAGGGGTTACTTGAGGCGGTCTTGAGGGTGGTTTGAGGGGAGCCTTGAGATGGTCTTTAGTGGGGTGTTTAGGTGGTCTTGAGGAAGGCTTGAGGGGGTTCTGAGAGGGTCGTGAGTTGAGTCTTAAGGGGTCTTGAGAAAGTCTTTAAGTATTCTTGAGGGGGTCTCGAGAGAGTTTTGTGAGGATATTTAGTCGGGTCTTGAGGGGATTTTGAGAGGGTCATGAGTGGATCCTTGAGGAGATCTTAAGAAAGTTGTGAGTGGTCTTGAGGTGGTTTTGAGGGGGTTTTAAGAGGGTCGTGAGTGGAGTCTTAAATGGGGTTTTTAGGTGATCTTGAGGGAGTAATGATGGGGGTAGTAACGTGGTCTTAACGGGGTATTGAGGAGATCTTGAGGGAGTCTTTAGGTAGTCTTGAGGGGGGTCCCGAGGGGTTTTATGAGGATCTTTAGTGGGGTCTTTAGGTGGTCTTGAGTAATGGCGAGGGTAGTAACCTGGTCTTTAAGGGGTATTGAGGTGATCTTGAAGGAGTCTTTAGGTTGTCTTGAAGGGGGTCCCGAGGGGGTTTTGTGGGGATCTTTAGTGGGGTCTTGAGGGGATCTTGAGGGGACTTTGGGAATGTCTTTAGTAGAGTCTTAAGAGGGTTTTGTGGGGGTTGTTAAAGGGGACGTAAGGGTGTTTGAGAGAGTGTGTGAGAGTGGGGTCCTTAGGAGTTCTTGTGGGGATTTTGAGAGGGTCATGAGTATAGTCTTAAGGGGGTCTTAAGAAGGTTTTGATGGGGTCTTGAGGGGATTTTAAGCGGATCGTGAGTGGAGTCTTAAAGGGGTTTTAAGATGTTCTAAATTGTTCTCTTGAGAGTGTTTTTAGGGGGTCTTAAGGGAATGTTAAGGTGGGTTTTAGGGGGGTCTTCACGAAATATTGATGGGGGTCGTAACGTGGTCTTATCGGCGTCTTGAGGGTTATCTTGAGGGTGGTCTTGAGAGGGTCTCTAGGTGGCCTTGAGGGGTTTTTAGAGGGTCCTTTTGGAGTCCTTTCGGAAGTCTTTTGAGGATATTTTAGGGGACTTGTTAGTGCCTCCATATTACCATCCCATCTGAATAATATTAAAATTTTATATACATATATTACTAAAAACTAAAAAGTATAAAATAGAATAGCATTTGATGTTCTTTTATTCTTGTCATCAACCTCAAATGCTTAGCAAGGTTCTTTTAAATTATGTGACTTTGTTAAGCCTCTCAGACCCCAATGGCATGGATTTCCGCTTGGAAAACAGTGGGTATTGAGACTTTGGTGTTTGGTCCGAGTACGCCAGCTCCCACTCCATAATCCATCTTCGATCCGTCTGTGTACCAGACCAGACGTTAATTGTACAGTGCTGGAGCACCATTAGACCAGATTGCTCAGTCCAATATTTTTACCTCAAGTAACCTGCCGAAACAGAACTCTCTGGCCATGGTGTCCGGGATCGTACAAAGCATGTCTCTATCGAGAATTGAGTCAAGAATTTTCAGGTATGCCACGTAATCACCTGGTTTGTACCGTCATCCTAATGAAGGAAGATTGGCAGGAGTGAAAGCCCTACAACAGCTTCTTATGCAGTCGTAGGGCAGGTGCGCATGGCACCTATAGACAGGTAGCTTTTGAAGTTTTCCGTTCAAGCACTTTCAGCCACCATACGATGATCGCGTACGTGAAAATTGATCTCACCATCATAATAATAAATAATATCGGCGCGACAGACCCCGCGGTCCGGTCCAAAGCCTGACTTTTCGCAACCATTTGTGTTGATTGAGCATGCACACAAATGGAGGGACCTACAATTTAATGCCGGATCCGAACGGCGAATTGAGAAGCAAGTTATTACTCTCGGACGACGTTTGTCAAACTTTCGCGAGAGGTGGGACACCGTGAAAAATACTTTGGTGTTACTGGGATTCGAACCATGAACCCCCCGCTCAGCAGTCCATGCTCCTATCCACTGAGCCACGGCGACCACTCTCACCATCATGGTATACATCTAATATATCATTTTATGATTAAGACCTCAAATTCTGCCATATAGGCATCTACAGGCCCTCAGGACCCTATTGGCACTTTCAATGGCGGACTTGACATGAGAATTCCAGTTTAGTCGCTTATCAAGGATGTCTCCTAGATATTTAACCTTCCTGGAATACTCTAATGTAGTGCCTTTTTTGATGATGGGTCCCATCCAGATTTCCATTAAAAACATTCCAACCATTTTCATTTATTTTATAACAGTTCTAGTTGCTCCGGATCTACCACCGATTTTATTTTCTGCCTTCTAGGGAGCTAGTTATGCTTCAATAAAAGCATTTTTATATTTATACGAGTAGGTACTTATAAAAATGTGCATACATACATCCAGTACACTATTTTAGACGTGTGATTCTCGATTTAGTTGAAATCATGGACTTTTTTACATTATTTGTTACCTTATCTGAGTTCAAGTGCTATCAACAGCATCATTGTAATCATCTTTACGAGTACCTACAATAACATTAAAGGAATATGCATAGTAAATTCTCAATTTCAATAAATGGTGTCTTCACACAACATTCGACAGAAAATTAAATGATTCATTTTTTAAAGAAAATCGTGTTCCTGTAACCCAACGCAGCAACGATCTTCGATTGTTTGCGAATTAATAGCGAAACTTGTATCGAAAGAAATTTTTGTTTTGCTCATCTTGCCAAACAATAACAAAACAACAAACTGGTTATAGGTAGAGTTTAGAGTATATGCACTCGTGTACGAGTTGTTTATTCTGTATTTTTGTTGTAATTTAAGACACAACAACGAGCAGGAATACTATTGCAGCAAGTTAGTCTTCAGAGACAGTCCAGGCTCCAGGGTGCTGGAAGAGACAGTGCTTGAAAAATGCTAATATCACCTGTTGCCGTAATCTTAGTGTGGTGCCTGCTAGTCGGCCAGTCACTGCAATATGCGGTACCAGCAGTGAAACTAGAATTTACCTCTGACGGATATCGTGTTTCTGTTCCAGGTAAGCAATAAGTGTATTTTTTAATGTACATAATATATAGTAGATATTGCGATATATACAAACTACACTAAATAAGTTATTGTTGTACACAAAATAGCTTAAAATCTCATTTAGCGCACAGTGATTTGCAATTAACTTGTACTTACGGCTGTATTTCACAGTTTGCATTCCATTACATTAACGTAAATATCAAATGTTTCCGCTACTTACGTGGAAAACTAAAAATTGCTTGTATATATAAGGAACGCTTTTAACAATCCTTTACTTTTCCGTCCTTACTTTGTTTTTAGACGAATCAGGTGTACTTCGTGTTGTCTTTAAAATCGCTCGAAAGTCAAGCGCACAACCGGAGGTTGCTGATGTACAAAGTTCCAGCGATGGTGTCTGGGCTTATGAAAATACAAAGGGTGCTATTAAGAACGATGAAATTTTAAACATAAAAACGAGAGTACAATATGGACTGCTGAACTATCAACGTTTCGATGAATATGTGACAAGCCCTACAATCGAAGCAACCCAATCCGGATACAATCGAAAGACATGTGAACTGTCTGAGACAGTTGTTCGCAAGCAGCGGGCTTGCAAGGGGGAATTGATTTTCGAGGAGACATTCGATGATGCCACCGAATTGAACGCCACAAGGTGGCAATCAGAAATTCGAATGCCACTCGATGTGGACGATGCTGAGTTTGTTGTTTTCAATGATCGTCCAGAGAATTGTTTTGTTCGCAACGGCTTGCTACATATTGTGCCCACTTTATGGATGAATGATAAGCCTGGAACGGATGTTCGAGCTGGCGAATTGGATTTGGGTACGAAGTGAGTTGGCGCGTGTTGGTACAAAGAAACAAATCTCTTTTTATTGCAAACGGTTGTTCCTTCTTTTACACAGATGTACTGGTTTTTTGGAACAGGAATGCAAACGTCAACCGTCTGGTATTGTGCAGAATGTTTTACCAGCAGTTGTGTCCGTCAGAATACGAACGAAGGACTTTTTCAGTTTTAAATATGGCCGTGTTGAAGTTCGCGCCAAACTTCCTCAAGGAGATTGGTTGCTGCCACGTGAGTTGTTGTGTACAATGTACACTTTCAGAAAATCAATAAACGCTGTACACAATTATTACTGTAATCTTCTATGGCAGTGATACTTCTTGAACCACTTGCACATTTCTATGGACGCAATGGATTCGCTTCAGGTCAATTGCGTGTCGCATTTGCCCGTGGCAATGTGTATTTAGTTAATCGAGCTGGGAAAGATATTGGCGGCAGTACCCTCTATGGAGGAGCAGTTCTTGCCCGTGGAGAATCGTTGCGTGACCTTAGTCTGTGGAGTATCAAACAGGAAAACCATTTCGGTCAGGATTTCCATGTATTTTCATTAACATGGTCCAAAAAATTTCTAAAATTCGAAGTTGATGGCAAAGAATATGGACAAATTACAACTGGTTTCCGTGAAATATTTGAGCCACGTGTATCACACGCAACATCTTGGCGTGGCGGAGAACTCATGGCTCCGTTTGATCAGGAGGTATGTGTGTGTATGTAGGTCGCTGAAAATCAGATCAGCTTTTGATTTGATTGGAATAAAGCTACTAGTTTACAAATCCCTATATACACAAAGTATTCCATACTCTAAAGATCATTCATTTCATTAATCATTATATAGGGTGTCCCAACAAGAGCGCCGGATTTAAATTTGCCGCCATTTTGTTAATACGAGTTGTACGGTGACATTTGTCACCTACAGACCACGCGATAAAAGAATATGTAGAATGTTTGTTTAATTCAAAAATAAGTGTGTTTTTTCTTTAAAATTTAAATCCGACGCTCTGGCTGGGACACCCTATATAACTCTAATCATTCTATAATTCCAATTTTATCTTAAGTATCATAATAACAATGCGCACTTCAGATTTGTATAACGTGTTACTTGTAACTCGACGTATTCCTTGCAGGACATTAAGAGTAAGTTATAGTAGGTCCATCAATTGTTCTACCGAAATTCAGTAGTTTTTTAGATATTGTTACGAAATTCAGGCTTTCGAGTTCGTAAAGGAGTTTGCAAATAAAACACAACACAAGTTTATTAATTAAGAAATCATAACTTTAATTAACAAACAGTAAAAATAACACAAGTTCACAATTTTATACTGGACAACTTTAAAATGGACACAAAAACACTATAATACTTGTACTTTACAATAATTCTCTTAGGTGGTAGCTTTATCACTTTGCAAGAACTTTTACCACTTGACTGGTTAAATTCCAAATAACTAATGAATGCTCTGCAGCAAACGCCACCTTTCATACTCATTGAAAAGTTTCCAGAAACTTCCAATCTTATCGAGAAAAGACCAGAAAATTGTGGCCTTATTTCCTTATTTACAACTAACTATACTCATATGTAATGAGTCATCTTCTAAAAATAAACCACATGAACAATCATGTTCTTTCACAAAATCCGGGCAAACCGCACAAACCGGTTTCATTAATTCATTATGTCCTATATCCCCTTATGAGTGCTAGTGCCTCTTCTACGCCTACGCGCCATCGCGTGCGATTCCTGGCAATGAGCTTCAGCTATCTCCAACTCTTCCCCAATTGCCGTGACTCCTCCTCAACTGTTCTGCGCCATGTATTTATCGGACGACCCGTTCTTCTACCATCCTGAGATAACAGATTCCATTGCATTGCGTAGTTTGCTATGGAACTGTTGCCTTTTCGGAGTGTATGACCAATCCACTGCCACTTCCGTCGTTGGATGGTTGTGCCTATTGGTTCCTGACCCGTTCTCTGGTAAAGATGTTCGTTAGACATACGGTTAGGCCAGAAAACCCTTGAGATGTTCCGTAGGAACCTATTTACGAACGTTTATAATCTTTTTGTGATAGTAGCGTTCACCTTCCAAGTGCTGCACCCATACAACTGCACAGATTCAACATTTGAGCGGAACAGTCGCAGCTTGGTGTTTAAGCTGATCGCATTGCTTCGCCAAATCATGGACATCATTCCAAACACCGATTTTCCTTTGACGATTCGGTTGACAATGTCCTGTTCGGTTCCACCTTCGGTCGACACAATACTCCCAAGATATTGGAAACTCTCTACTCTCTCTCTACCGGCTGTCCAGCAATGTTAACTTGAGTTACTGAGTTAGTGGCGAGGTTGATGATTTTGGTTTTGGAAGTATTAATCTTCAAACCCGGCAAACATTTGCCTCATTCTCCACATTTGTTGTCATTTGGTGCAGCTCCATAATTCTGTGTGAAAGTAAACAAACGTCGTCAGCGTAGTCCAGATGTTTGAGTTGAGATGTAAGAGTCCAACGAGAATTCCTCCGTTTCCAGTAGATAAAGCTGCGCGAAGTACATCGCTAATCACCAACAAAAAAAGTATCGGCGATAGAATGCAACCTTGTCGTACCCCACTTAGGGTCTCGAATTCCTCTGACAGCTTTCCTCTATGCAGTACATGACATTTACAGCCATCATAGGTTCATTTAATAATAGCTGTTAGTTTATCGGGTATACCTATCCTGCGCAAGGCGAGCCAGATAAACTGTCTGTTAACACTGTCAACCGCCTTTTCAAAATCGATGAACGCCAAGTGTAGTGGTGATCGGAATTCAACGCACTGTTCAATAATGATCCGCAGGGTGTTGATGTGGTCGACACAGGAGGATCCAGTGCGGAAACCTGCTTGTTCGGCATCGAGTGTATCTTTCAGATGTTCCTTAATTCGCTCAAGTACTACTTTGGCTATTACCTTTGCAACTACAGGAAGAACGCAAATGTCTCTCCAGTTTTCGAACTTCATAAGACTACCTTTTTTAGGGAGCTTGACAATCATTCCCTTCTTCCACTCGTCTGGGAAACTTTCTGCCACCCAAGCTCTCTCTACAAGAGGATATAAAAGCTCTGCTGATGTCATTAGAGCGGCACGCAGAAGCTCTGCGGGTATACCATTTAGTCCTACCGACTTTAGTGCGTTGATCGCGGTAGCGATCTCATCTTTACTGGGAGTTGAGGTTTGACCGGTTTGACCAGTAAAAATGTTCTATAAAAATCGAGTAATCATTCTATATTGATTCTATACTCCTAAACTTATTTTATAATCATTCGCACATTAAGATAATCATATTACAATACAATAATCCTTCCATAATCCATCCATAATCATTCCATAATCAATTAGATTTTATTATGACTTTTTTTTTTTTTTGGGAACGACCCTTGCCCATGTGGCTGCCACTGCGACCTAAAGATCTATTGTATCATTTATTATTATTTACAGTTTTACCTGACGCTCGGAGTTTCTGCCGGTGGACATTCAGATTTTCCAGACGGCAGTGATACGGGCAATCCCTCGCAAAAAAAGAGAAAACCCTGGAGAAACACCGCCCCGAAAGCGGCATTTCAATTCTGGAAAGATCGTGCAAACTGGAAGAGCACTTGGAATGGTGAAGGCATGCAGGTTGACTATGTTCGTGTCTCTGCATTGTAATAATAATGACTACGTCAATAAAAATGGATTTTAAACTTATCAGAACGTTTTTATTAGCTGGCTTTCTTGTCTGTCTGTTCGGGTGGAGTTTCGTAATTGATTTTAAACTAACTCTCCGGTAAGCTAGAGACTTGAAACTTACCCTATCGGTGTTAGAGGTAATTCTAAAGAGTTTTCTACAGTTGGTGCACATTCCGGATTTATGGAGACCTCTCTCCATACCTAAAGCGGGCAAATCCTCACAAGATCTCAGACCTATCAGTCTTTCATCATTTCTTATAAAAACTTTAGAAAGACTGATTGATATCCATTTACACAATAGGATAGATAAAAGACTCCTGTCTAATATCAAAGCAAAGGCAAATCTGTAGAATCAGCTCAACATACGTTAGTGAGTTCTATTGAATATTCACATCACCATAAGGAGTATACAATGGTAGCATTCCTGGATATTGAAGGTGCTTTAAACAACGTCAACACATCGGCGATTGCAACTGCACTGTCGGCCGCGAAGGTAGACGATTCTGGTTCCATGCTGTTATCGGCTACTGCAGTTGACCCGAGATAGTTAAAGGATTGCACTACATCAAAATCACGCTGAACTATTTGAATTGAGGGACCAATGTTGGTTGGATCTTCTACTCGCAGACGTGGCCACCATGTACTTTGTTTTGCTCTCATTTATGTGCAGCCCCAGATTTCGTGCCGCCCGCTCGATCTGCATGAAAGCTTCCTGTGCACCTGTTGGGCTTCTACCAACGATGTCGATGTCGTCTGCGTAAGCCAGTATCTGAATGGACGTAAAGAGGATTGTTTCTCTCGCCGTTACGTCAAAGTCTCTGAAGGTTGATGAGGACGCAGGCCAGTCCATCCCCTTTTCAGAACCTGTTATAGATGTTGAATGGGATTATAGACAGTGATCCCGATATTTTTACTTGGCTTATAACTCTTATGCCTTTATAAAGTTCTACTGTGACGGCTTTAAAGTCTATATAAAGATGGTGTAGTGAGTTTTGAAACTCTAGATATTTTTCCAACACCTGCCTAAGGGTGTAAATCTGATAAGTTGTTGATTTGCCTAGGATGGATCAATGTAGACTTTAGCTATGGGGCTATCCTGTCTTTAAGGATAGAGGAGAACATCTTTGACGCGGTACTCAGCAACGTTACACCACGATAATTTCTGCATGTTGTGATATTTCCTTTCTTAAGTATGGGGCACATCAGAATTGAAGTGGGAGGAACCCGCGCTTTGCCAGCTTTCGCCATTAAACTGCTCATAACTATGCTGTTCCTGTCAGGCATTCGCCTCTTAGAGAGTAAGCCTCAGCCCGCATGTTACATCACCAGAACAAACTGGGTCAGCAGTCATAGTTGTCCTCAGACTCGGTGAAACCTCGTCCGTTGGTGAGATGTAGTATCAATGATCTCGGTTTCTTCAGAGATGAGTGTCTGGGCGGTTGCAGAGCAGACCCAGGCAGCACCTCAAAACATATCATTTACCACTTTGACTATAAAGCAAGCACCACCAAGTAGTCCTAGGCCGTCTAGAATAGAAACTAGTTTAGGCACTCATGACAGTCATCGGTGTACGAAATTAGCTACTAAATACGAAGAGCTACCCAATAAGATTTTCTCTAAGTACTAGTAACCCTTTCTGGGTCGCTAAGTAGGAAGACCTCGCCCCATCCCGAGCATACTTCTGATTTTCCGTTGTAGAACCCCACACCCTAACCATAAATAGGTTAATATGTAGCTGGACTCCCCACGGGGATGTATGGGACACAGGATGCCTCTCCCTCAGTCTTCTGTCATCGCATCTTTCTCCCATACTTGCTCTATTATTTCATGAATTGCTTGGTGTATTGTGGCGCCACTTGTTTTAATCAGTTCGGCTGGGATCGCATTTGATCTCATGGCATCAACATTACCTTACGATTTTTTTGTAGACGATTGCCTAAGTGGTGATAACGACTTCACACCCAAAAACAACTCAAAACGATTCTGTATCAAGCTCAGGAAATGGTGCACCAATCGAAAGTCAAAGCTGCTGGCAGACATATAATTGAAAGATCAAGATCCGACTTTTTTCAAACTTTGCAAAGGGAATTTTGATGAACAATGTAATGATTTTGATGAATTTGATGATGGGATGTAAAATGATACTTTCGCTGTTCCAGCTTCCGCTGCTGCAAATGATGCACTTGCGTGCTCATTAGATTAAAAGATGTCTACGTTGCTACACAGTTGATAATCGATCGCCGCCTATAGCGACTTGTGCATGTTATGATAATTAGAAATTAAATTATTTATAAGTTTTTTTGTAATCGGTGTGCATTGCGAGAACCCATCAGTTGCAATTCTCTAAGCTCGCTGTTCGGTCGATTGTTTTTGCTTTGTAGCGGACAATAATTGCAAATAAATTATTGATATTACAACGGTGACGTAATACGCATAGAATCGAATAGAAGAGAAAATGCAATGTTCGTTACACGTTGCCCTCGCATGTTGCCTAATCTTTGTGCCAACATTACCAGCTGCATTTGTCGAACTACCGTCGGGACAGTTACCTTTGACATTGACTCTTACAACTAACGGCTATCAGGTATCAATTCCAGGTAAACTGTTCTAGACGCAATGTACATACAGAGAGAACTTAACCATTTTCTTATAACTATTCACAGACGACAAAAGCACCGATTATGTAATTATTCGAATTCATCACAATTTCGATCTGTACACTGATTCGGTCGTGATAAGTGAACCCACTGATGGTTCTTGGAATTATGAAAATATAAACGGCCGTCCTAAAGCTGGCGACATTCTATTCATCTGGACAGGCGTACAATCGGGCCCGGTGAGTTATTACCGCCACAATGATATTACAATCGGCGACAATGATGTATATAGAACGAATTCAATGTGCGAGGCGACAGAGACGATAGTTCCGAATCAGGCTGTCTGCAAGGGACAATTACTATTCGAGGAGACATTCGATGGTGTTACTCAATTGAATTCTACGCGATGGCAGCATGAAATTCGAATTCCACTCGAAGCGGAAGATGCAGAGTTTGTTGTTTTCGATGATCGCCGAGAGAACTGTTATGTTCGCGATGGCCTGCTGAATATCGTACCTACACTATGGATGAACGATGCTCCTGGGTCGGATATTCGAGTGGGTGAACTCGATTTAGGGTTGAAGTATGGAGTTTAGGTTTTTTTTTGTTGAAAAAAACCTCTGTAACTCTTGTTCCATTTATTCCAAGGTGTACTGGCTTTACGGCGAAAGAATGCATAAGACGGCCAGCAGGTATTATACACAATGTTATACCACCAGTGGTGTCGGCGAGAATTCAAACCAAACATTTCTTTAATTTTAAATATGGTCGCGTTGACATCCGTGCAAAAGTGGCCCACGGTGATTGGCTTCTACCATGTATGAACTTTTAGAATATTTTTGGAACGTTTAAGTTATTTAGTGCTGATTTTTTAGTGATGCTTCTCGAACCGCTGGCACATGTCTATGGTAGCAGGGGATTCGCTTCCGGTCAGTTGCGTATTGCATTCGCTCGTGGAAACGAACATTTAATTAATCAAGCCAATGAAGAGATCGGTGGAAGGACACTCTATGGAGGTGTAGTACTTACTCGAGGAGAAGCACTGCGAGAGCTTAGTTTATTAAGTTTTACAAATTTAAGTGGATTCTATGGCGATGATTTTCATGTGTTTTCATTAATCTGGACAAGCAGCAGCATGTCTTTCACAGTCGATGGCTTACCATATGCGGAGATTACTGGAGGATTTAGCGAAATATATAAACAACACGTCGCATATGCAGTTTCATGGAAAAGTGGAAATATCATGGCTCCTTTCGATCAGTTGGTAAGTGAACCTGAAAATAAATATTTATTGAAACATTTTTTACAACATAATGTATAGTTCTATCTGACGCTTGGAGTCTCAGTTGGTGGTCACTCAGACTTTCCCAATGGTGTTGAAACTGGCCCAGAAGATTCGCGTCGTAAAAAACCATGGATAAATAACGATCCCAAGGCAGCATACAATTTTTGGAAAGATCGCAGCAATTGGAAACGAACTTGGAAAGATGAAACCATGCAGGTGGACTATGTACGTGTTTATGCACTGTAATTGTAAGCAAAGATGATGATGGTCTTCCAACAAAAAATAACCCAAAAGTATTGTTTATAAATTTTTTTTTATAAAAAAAATGTTTTTGTTTTTTGACTATCTCTGTGACTCTACTTCTACTTCTGATGTTCCCACAGTTCCTCTTGAACTTCTTGAAACCAGTGAAATGCTGACGGGATCATGTAACATTACAAGACGAACGAATGCCAAGTTGATTAACAATGCTTGACCGAGAAACTCTCGATGATAGCGTTCAGAGTGTGAAAACATTGTACGTAGATTTTGGGGAAATTGTACGTTTCCACAAATAGATGATCGTTTATCTAAGGCTTGTGCTTTTTCTTGTTCTTTATCCTCTTCGTTGGGTAAACGGGAGTCTTTCTCTGTATTTACGTTATAGTATGTTCGCATTAAATTGAGTACAGTCTCTTCGGAGGAAACACGTTCGGTACCAACTAAATAGTTAAAGAGGCGAGCCGATAGGAATCTCCTTAAATAGAAGACATTAGGATTGATATTCTTGTTGAAATCATCATCACCAAAATTGTTCATTTGATTCAATCTTTTTCTGGCACTAAGTGCAAAACTGAGAACGGCCGTAATTTGTGATTTTTGAATGCTAATAATTTGCTGATTAGCGTTTCCTGGAGTGCTCGCTTGCGCTGTTTGAGGATTTTCAAAGAGGTAACAGTCAGCCTCAGGAATTTCATGATCAATGTACAAACATCGCTGCACTAAGTCATTTAAATGCAGTTTCTTATCGATGATATCTTGGTGTTCCCAATGCGTTAGCAGACATGGTTCATTATTATTATCAGAGAGTTGAAGTCGTGACCACGTTACACTTGAAACGCCAACACGTATAGAAACGCAGGAGCGAATTAAATTAAGCTGGGCAGAAGATATCGATGGAATGACAAATGCCAGAGATCTTTTACTTCCAGGTAATAATGAAGTAGTGTCAGGGGAGGATGCTGCTGTTTTCTTTGTTTTTCCAGTAAGAAGACTATGACAAAATTTTTCGAGTATTTTCGAACCAAATCCCTTAATTTGTAGTATATCTTCAATATTTTTAATCGATCCATTTTTATTCATCCATGATTGAAGCTTTAATATGCGAGCTTTGGAGATATCGTATCTGCAGGAAAAATTGTATTTTGAAACGAATTTTGTACGGTGGACATCTACTGTGCTTACCTTGCCAATTCTTCGGGACTGTATGTGTTTATTAGTTCCAATAGTTTCTCACGTTGTACTGAATTGTAATCTAAGTGGAATTCATTTCTATGTGAAACATTGGACTGAGCAACATTCGTGGAATAGAAAAATCTCCTTGAGCATGCATTGCACCAAGGGCGAAGTATCAAAGATTTATTTAAATTTGCTAGTAAAGAAAAACCTGTTCTTGGTAACATTGTTTTGCGAATAAATTTTATTTGAACTTGAATTTAAGGTTAAGACTATTTATTTAAATATTTGTTTACATTTGTTTTGATGCTAAGCTGAAGTTTGTAATCATCTGATAAAAGTTTTGACATTTTACTTTCTAACGTTAATATTTTTTTCCTAAAAACTCTGCACCAGAGCGCGCTCGACCGTAGATTTTTTCAAAAGGTAAATCGAACACGAAAGGCGAGAATCTTTTGCATACATTTTTTTGTTGCAGGTGTTGTTGTTGTGTTAGTATAAAGAGGAGTAAATCTTCCAAAATATGCAGATCTATTTTTGCTCAACGGTAGAGTTGTTTGAAGGGGAAACAAAAAAGTTGACAGCCAAAAATCAACTCTGGGGCAGAGTTTTACGAAAAAAAAACCACATTAATGACGTATTTTTTGTTTTTTTTAGAAATCTGCGCTCGAGCTAAGTTTTTTTTCTCGAAAAAACGAACACGAAAGCCGAGATCCTTTTGTTTACATGGTTTTATTGCATGTGTTGTTGTTGCAGTTGCAGAAAAGAAGGGTAAATTTCCCAAAATGTCAAGATCTGTAAGAGGGAAAATCCGATGTACCGGATTTTTCAACCAGTGATTCGATACCATTAATTAACTTTCTGCGTGAAAAATTCAATCTACATATAAATAATGATTCTAAGATAGCAAAACAAAATCGGGAACTACAATAGACGGTGTTTTTACACGATATTTACTTCTGACACGTGTACTCTGTACACACGCAACTTTTTTCGAACTAAAACTACCGATAGCGCCATTTCGAATGTATATTTTGTTGTTGTTACTTGTTTACTTTTTTGGTGTTTTTGAATATTCAAAAATATTTATATTTATTTTATGTAAAACTAATATTTTTATTAATAAAATTTAATATTCTATGTAATCAACGAAATTTGTATAGACAAAATTATAAATACGTAGTTACTAAATAAACGCCAAAAGGTCGGTGCTGCTCGTGTCATTCAAATGAATGTAGCAGCATAATAGATTAAAAATTTTAAATGTTATTTTTTATTTTAGTAATAATTTATTAAATAACATTATATCATCTGCAGTCGTTTAAGAAACACTTGCATCAAGCTTACAGGTATAGTATAATATTAATTTTACTGTAAACTGTAAGAGCGGTGCCACAATGAAATTCATGTCCAGCGAAACAGGTGGGTTTTTAGTGATTTGAAAAGAGAGAGCTTGATTCCACCGAAACTTTCGACGCAAGCATTAACGTTCTATACAGCAAAATAACAAGAAATTAACATATATACACACAATAAAACACAAAGCCTGCCTTACGTTTAGCCCAACGTTCATTGCCGTTGGCATGACTTTCATTCCCTATCTAGAAAATTATACAAATTTATACGTAAATCACAAACATTTAGTTCGTACTGTACATTAAGTTTAGTTAAACATCGATAGTTGAATATTTCGATAGTATCGATGTTTTCTTAAAAACAATCGATAAACTATCGATAGTTTTCAAATCTTAATAAAAATGCTACAAACTCTTTTTTAAAACTTTTATATAACTTGACATTGCCTGTCTGTCGGTTTTTCTCGACCTTTTGAGCTTTTTTTAAACCAACTTTCACGCGACCTAGAGAGTTGAAATTTTGTGAGCTGCTCAGTGTTCTGAGCTTTTTCTAACATCTCACGTGAGCGAGTCGCTTGTGGCGCGTATGATTTATGAAAAGTTGGTTAATCTTTGATATAATCTCCATGTTTTTTTTAACCATCTTCAACACGTTCTAAAGAGTTGAAATTTTGTGAGTAGCTTAGCCTAGTAGGTTGTTTCTGAGATGTCGTGTCGCGAGTCACGTGTTTTGCGTGGAAAATGGGTTAATCTTTGAAATAGGACCCCGTTGCGTCGACTTATTTGAGATCTTTTTAAACCACCTTTCACACGACTTAGAGAAGTGAAGTTTGTAAATTGTGCGAAGTTTTGTGTTTTTGAGATCCCGTGTGTGACGGTTTTCGCAAGTCGCGTGTGGTGCCTGTGAACGAGGAAATGTGGTTTTTTCAACTTCTTGAAGGCCCTTTTTAACCAACTTTCACACGTCTAGATCTAAATTTTTTACTCGTGTTTCGCGTGCGGCTGTGACGCATGTGGCATTTGTCGATGTATATACAATAGTTTTGTACCCGAAAAACTAAGTCTTTTTTTTTACATTTACTTGTTTTTATATTTAAATATAACTCTTTCTTTATTTTAAAAATAAATCTGACAAGTAAGATGTATTGTCACTGGTTGTGTATTCATTTTTGCAGATATTGCACTAAGCAATAATTCGATCTTACAAACACGCGATCTCTTTTACTCTTTTTGAATAAACAACAAAAATCAATCAATCAATTAGAAAATCAATAAATCAAAAATCACAATATTAAAATTAAACGCATGTTAAAAAATAACCTAGCATGAACCATTAAAACCGCGTTAATAAAATTAAATATTTTGCGAAAGCGAAAGCCTACGAAAGTGGGAATTTTCCCTAGAAAGTACTATTAAATATCGCAATACGTCGAGAGAAAATTGAAAAGAGGGGATTCCCCTACAATTATGCATATTCATTGACACGTTCGATTTGCACTATTTGATTAGCATACAAAAACTAAATCAAATTGATTATTTTTTTTACCATGGGAGTGCAAATCGAACACTTCATAATATCTGAACACGACACAGATTTACATACGTGAGTCTTTCAAACAGTTAAAACCTATAGGGATAAACTATTGAAAGTACAATTAATTATGTTTTTGTTAGTCGACGCTTACGCTAACTGCTATAATGCGTTCGTTCTATATTTGGCGTAATTTTACAAAAATGAAACTATCGATACCGTAGTTTTCGATATTTGAAAAACATCGATACTATCGATGGTACTATCGATGTTTAACGTTCCCTACGGTACATTGAACGTCCACTTCAAGACTCAACTCAACATGACATGATATTAGCATTACATCAAGTTGAAGTTGATATTCTATTGAACACATTCGGGTAGTGAAGACGTATCGTGCGGCCAACAAATTATATTTCGACGGCTTAATGCCAATTTATTAAATCCACAAATATAAGACATTTAGAAAAGTGAAGAGCACAATTAAATTAAATATATATAATAAGAAAACTTTTGTAAAATCGTTTAAAAAAGAAAATATAGTTTGTCAATTTAGTTGAAAAATATTCTCGCCGCCATATTTGTGAAGTGTCTAATCGATTTAGCTGATAATTGTGTTCGGTAGAAAACGAGAAGTTAGCAAGAGTTGAATTATCGTTCAATCAGCCTTTAATCATCAACTGGTAAGAGATTTTATTTTTTATTTAAGCGGCATATAAATATAAGGCGTAATTTTTTCAATTATATTTTTAATAATGTAATGTATATAAATATATTGAACTGAAGCTTGCCCGACAGCGTTTTTAATCTTCGATGATCATTTGCGTTGCAGTTTACAGTTACGTATATGTACTTTTTCATTGAGTTTCAGTTGGTTATCATTCAGGTTCAAGAATCAACAATCGTGTTTGGTGTGGGTGTTTTGTTTTTATAAATGGACGGGAAAACGAGAGTATAAACAACGGAACAATGATTAAAGAACGGACACCGAACACATTCAAAGCTGGCTTCAGATTTCGATGTTCTGCGAAAGAGGAACAGCGGATTTCTTAATGGTGATAACCTTAAATCGTGCGTTAACTGCGCACATTAGCGTCCCACGATCAATAGTCTCCAAAAGGTTTTACTGCGGAAATCTGTAGCTTTATGTACGATTATAAAATTCGTGTAACAAAACCTAACATATAAATTACAAAATGTAAAGCCAGGTTTTTTCTACACGGAACAACGACAACTAAAATGCATTTACATTCGTTTTTCTGATATAGTTTTTAAGAATAAGTTGAAAATTAATGTTACAAAATTACTTAAGTTTCTCAAGTACGACATTTTGCATAGTAATATTAACGAAGCGACAATGCACGATTTACGGTTATCACCATATCCAGACGCGCTGTTGTTCGTGGTTCACGGAACACGAAAGACCGATATTTCAAACCAACTTTGATTGCGTCGGTGTTCATCGATTCTTTATTCGTTGGTCCTTTTTGTTATTTATGTCATTTTTTTAGTTTGTTTTAGAAATCTGCGCTCGAGCTCAGATTTTTTCTCGGAAAATCGAACACGAATGGCGTGTTGTTGATGATGTAGTTGGAGGGGTAAATCTCCATATCTGTTAAAGGGGAATTTTGATCTACCGTAGATTGAGTTTTCCGATAAAACGAACAACTTGAATGCCAAAAAATCAATCTGTCAATCTCTATTATCAGCTCTAGGCTCGTCAGATCATTAGTTTCTCGTTAATAAATCAAGCAGTTAGAGAGAAAACGCTAAAAAAATAGCATGACAATACGAAAAAGCCAATTGGGGCTGCCTTAAGAATTCATCATATTTGGCCCTACAACCGGGGTCCGGTCCTGGCCTCCCGCAAAAAGTCTCTCCACCGGTCCCGATTTCGAGCCGAACTCATCCAGTTTGGCATCCCTAAACTCCGGGCGTCCTGGTCTACGCCATCCTTCCAGCGTAGGCTTTGCCGGTCTCCTTGTCGTGTTCCATAAATCCTACCGCAAAGGACTTTCCGAGCAGAATCCTCTTCGCTTATGCGAGCTAGGTGTCCTACCCACCGGAGCCTACCGAGCTTAATTTTCTTCACGATGTCGACATCGCGGTAACGCTCGTAGATCTCATCAGTATAGAGTCTCCGGAGTCGTCCTTCCTCACATACGGGGCCAACAATTCTCCGTACGACTTTTCTCTCGAACGTGGCTAAGAGGTCAGAATGCTTTTTGCTAAGCACCCAAGTCTCGGATCCATATGTGAGTACTGGTATGACCATTGTCTTATATATCAGCAGGTTGGATGTTATGGATAAGTTCCTGGATTTAAAGTATATAGGCTTTGTTGGCTTTAAGCAACCGTGCGCGTATTTCTGGTTCCATGCTGTTATCGGCTGCTATAGTTGACCCGAGATAGTTAAAGGATTGCACGACTTCAAATTCAGAGTTTCGGATCACTTTCTCCAACGCCAGGTTGAAGAGGACGCAGGCCAGTCCATCCCCTTGTCGGAGCCCGTTAAAGATGTTGAATGGGCTTGAAAGTGATCCGTATATTTTTACTTGGCTTATAACATTGGTCATGGTCGTGTCAGTTTATTTGGGATGCCGAATTCTCTCATGGCTTTATATAGTTCTACTCTGGCTATGCTATCATAGGCGGCTTTAAAGTCTATAAAAGGATGGTAGTAAGTTTTGAAACTCTAGACATTTTTCCATCACCTGTTTAGGGTTTAAATCTACAACAGTCACCTTGTAGCTAGAAGCGTTCAAGAGTTACAGGGTGTGAAGTGATGTAAGGTCAAAAGTACGCATCTCTGTTTTAAAACGCTACGTACATCGCAGGGGGTGAAAATTGACCCGCAGCCCCACACGATTTTTTCACAAAATTAAGCAAGGAATCGCCCCTTTAAGTATTTTCCACCTTAACGGATACACCCTGTATATTAGTGGGCGTCCAAATTTGTAGCTGTGATCACCGAAATTATGAACGAAACCATAAGTAATGCACAACCAAACTAGAACACATATTACGTTATGATACAGATGCAACAAAAACATATGTTTTTCCACAAATGCTAAATTTTGCTCATCCAAGCAAATTATTTTATTGTAGCATTACTGTTATTTGACAGGGAAGCGGCGTGTAATCTTGTGCTGAAACATTCAGTGGACAAGTTTACCCGCGACGGTTTGGGGAAAAATATCTTCATTGGGATTACCCTTCTCTTTTGCACTTTAGAATTTCAGATGAAAGGACATTTCATGTGTAGATTGGCTCTCTACGCTCTTCATTTACTAGCTTTTCTTCGAATTCGCAATAGCGCGTCGAAAAACAAACTTCTACACATTGCGTTGTTCGATCAAAACGATTTTCGATGTTCGATAAATGCTCGATACGCGATGTCAAACTCATTGCGCGATCGCGTTTATCTTCTAAACAGGCCATGTAGTAAGATTATTGATGTTTGATATTTTTCGCGATCGCCAGAACGCGCGACGATCGCTGTCCATTTAGGACATTACCTCATACGAATAGTCGTATTTTCGACTGAATTGTTGGTGTTTCAGTCGAACACCTATTTGAAGTTCGACTGGGAAATAAATGTAATTAAAATGATTATTTCTGTATGAAATCAAACGCTTAATTAAATTTAAAGTAATAATTTTTAATTTTAACATTATTTATAAGATTTTTATTAAAATAAAAAAATCAGATCAGCAGATAAATGACATATTGAGCTGCTATGAGTAGCTCCATGATATGTTGCATCTGTTATTTTGAAGGTAGTCTGCTGAAAACACGTGGAGCATTCCATAGAAAATAATTGCAAAAATTAGTTGAATTAGACATTGGGACAATTATCCTGTTTCACAACATACAAGTAATGTTTTCCTACGACGGATTACGAATAAAAATTCGTTCGACTCCGGCGCCGAACATTGACAATATCTATGACGCCCAGCAAAGAAGGATATCTATGATTTCTATAAAATCCTTTTCATATTCTTTGCCTTTCTTCTAGGGTGAAGGGCAAAGTCTGTTAAAAAAAATCTTGTCAAATTTCTCTTTGATAAGAACCTTTAGCCAATAATCGTAAGACACATAATATGCTCGATTCGATTGATGTTTAAGTTGATCTACATCCGTTCATACATCAACGAAAGTAAATCGTCGCATATCGATTGGAACAATTCTTTTGAAATTTAGAACACACTCTTAAATCTAAACATAATAATAAAATGTTATTATACTACAAAACTTTTGCTTTGACTTATAGCTCTTTCGATTTGCAGGTTATAGTTAAGATTTCTCTCGTGGTTTTGGTTTGACGTTCTATTTGCAAACTGTACTCGGGGTACGGTATTTGCATAGCCTTGTAACTGACACTGTAACTTTCCTACCGATCGATGGGTATGGTTTCGTTTACTCAGCAAGATGGTGGTAAAGAGAGCAAGGAGTCTCATTTCTCAGTTGTTCCTGTCAAATTTGGTTTCGGTTCGGGCTTCTATTTGCAAAGCACAATAACTTTTGACAGCTTACCTGTGGGTATGGTCTCGGGCATGGTTTGAGCTAATCGAAAGAGGCATTACTGTGTGTCTGACATACAGTGTACTCTTCACGAAAACTGTTGCCAATCGAAGTAAAAATGAAATCCACGGCTGGATCCATGTGCAACTTTTTCTATAACAGAAAAATAATAACAAATTAATATTTCCATTAACAATTACAATAAAATTTAATAAAACTTAACATTTACAAAATGGAACTGCAACTCAAGGCTTTTAATATGCGCGAATAATAAATGATCCATTTTTATTTTATCAAATTAAATTTAATTATTAAAAATAATTCATAAAAACACTGAAAAATATTCAAAACACCAAGATTATTAAAAATTTATAACTTTCCAAATCAAGCGCTAATTATATTTTGACGTTTCCTACGAAAAAAAATATGCAAACAACTAAACAAATTCGAAAATGGCGCTATCGGGCAATACTTTTAGTTCGAATGTTTTTTTGTCGTACAGGCTTCAATGATTGCAATATGTCTTAGTTTTCGACGTCATAGATATAACTGCTGTTACCGCCTCGCACAATCATAAAACTCTTAACTGAAAGCATTCAATTCAGTCTAGATGATGAATCCTCCTGCCAACTAGCCTTCAGAAATCATAGAAGAACTGATTGGCTCAAATATAGAGAAACGCTTAAGCGCCACTTAAACTCTGACCTTATAATTTCCCCCCAAATCCACCAATAAACTTGACAACAAGCTCAAGGAACTTACCAGGGCCTTTAATAAAGCAAGAAGAAACCCCATTGGTGGACTTCGGAGTTGGGTCTTATTAGGAACAGCAAGAAGCAAGAAGTTGTTAAACTCAGTCAAGGTCACCAGACTGGAGTCCGATTGGGATGCCTATAAAACATCCCTCAAAGTATATAAGAAAGAATTAAGGAAAGCTAAGCGAGTTGTCTTGATCTGGTTCACATTCCGGACATATGCAGAGTGGTTAAAGTGGTATTCATAACTAAAGCGGGCACGTTAATCCAAAAGATCTGAGACCAATCAGTTTATCATCGTTCCTCTTAAAGACACTGGAAAGACTGATAGACATACTTACTAGAATTGACAAGAAACTTCTGTCCACAAATCCACATGCGTATTGCAAGGCTAAATGTGTAGAAACAGCTGTGCATACGCTAGTTCGTTTCATTGAATATTCCCTACACTACAAGGAGTACACTATGGTAGCTTCCCTAGATATTGAAGGCGCTTTTAATAATGTCAACACCTCTGCGATCACAGATTCACTGACGTCTTTGAAGGTAGACGACTCAGCTGGCGACATGTTTAACGCTCACAACCCTAACACCTTAAGAGAACTCCTGCAAAATGCTCTCAACAAGCTAACAAAGTGGACAAATCCTGAATTAAGCAGGATCTCAGACAACATAGACTACACCACTCGACAGCTTCATTTCAATAAAAACTTCAAGTTCACCTTCCCCTCCAAATCATTATTTGGACGAAGACGCTTACTTGGAAGATGAACACAACATTCATTTTTACACAGACGGATCTAAAACTGATGACGGAGTTGGTGGAGTGGTTTTATCAAAAAAGCTTAACCTAAGCCGTCTTCCTAATCACTGTAGTGTTTTTCAGGCTGAGATTATGGCGATCAGTAAAGCCTTAACTTGGCTGAAAAGTAACGTCATATCCGCTAAGGATATCCGTATATTCTCAGATAGCCAAGCCGCGCTGATAGACATAATAATATTATAAATATTTAATAAATCCACTGTAACTGTATAATTATTTTTAGCAATACATTATACAGCAGATATTAACTGGAATCAGTCTACAAATTCAACCATAGCCCTTAACTGCCGATCATCTCTAAGGGAGATGGCGGAGCAGTTTAATATCCACCTGTGTTGGGTGCCGGGGCATAGAGACATTCCATTCCGGGAAACTGTATGGCCGACGAACTCGCCAAACAACTACACTACCCATCTTACCTAAATATGGTTCTCTAGGCACACCAATCGCTATATGCAAACTCATGTTAAAGCGGGATGCTATTGACAAAACTAATCGTAGGTGGTCAAACGGTACAAGTTGCAAAGCGACAAAGCAGATCTGGCCCAAGCTGGATCCGAAACGCATCGCGTCGCACATTGGTACTATTGTAGGTGTCATCACGGGACGCTGTCTAACAGGGATGAATGACTTCTGCAGAAGCTGCATGGATGAGAAGGAGGAGGGGAGGAGTCCATTATCCATCTTCTCTGTACTTTTCCAGCACTCTCCCAGAAACGTAAACAACATATGGGTGCTTTCTTCTACAACAACACTAATGATCTTATCAAAACTGATATCAGCAGTTTCCTTCGCTTTCTAAAAATCTCTTAAGTGCTTCAACGAGTAGGTGTAGGGAAACTTTCCTGATACCCGTATGGTATCACCATTTCTGGTCTAAGTGTGTCGGTTTTACTGACAGCCACTTTAACCGAACCTAACCTACGTTTTCGACTGGTCGTAAGTCGAAAGTAGAAATACGACAGAAATATAATTGGTACTCAGCAGTTGTGACTTAAAGTGGTGTTAGACTACAGCCGTGTTAGAAAAACTGAGCAGGACAACTATAGTTAAATTCAAATTGTGGTTAGCCATAAGAGATTGACACTAAGAGAATGTTAAAGTTATTTTATATCCACAAGGGAAATATTATCGATATTCTATAGCATTTATGGTAAAATTGAAAAAACCACAATTTCAATTTAACAGCCGCCGTGCTCATTTTTTCTCGCACGGTCCAAATGTAAACCAGGCATTACAATCACGTTCGATAGTCTGTCAGCAGCTTAAAGCGGAAATATAGAAGCGCTACATCCGTTGGTATGGAGTTGGCGGTGTTTAAAAAAAAATCACGTCAGGCCTAAATCGCCTGGACGTACGCTGTCGAACCACAGTCAAACCGATACCGTGCCAACACATGTCGGCCAGCCGGTTGTATTGTGTATTTACAGTGTAAAATTTTAACAACACATGTATCTGTGTGGTCATTTCGAATTCAACGCCACACCAGTACGTAAATTCAACCTTTTTTACTTGTGGTCCTGTAGGTAGCGTAGAAAGTAAGAGAGAGGAGGCAAGCGGAATGCCAGTCGGTCGGTATCTATCACTATCGGTACCTATCTATATATAGCTTTAAAGATCTTTTTACTCGTTTATTTTTTAATTTGGTACATTACTTATAATTAAAGTGCAGATGAAGAACCAGCCATTAGTTATGGTTCGGCCATAAAGTCATAAAGAAACCTAAAGAAAAACAGGAAAATTTCGCGCGAATGATGTGCATGTTTATGCATGAATTTACGGATTATAACAAATCAGAGAATCAGAGTTAATACATTATATATCAGTCTTACTTGAATGGATCACAGTCATAGTTTGAAGGGATTACTTATGGTAAAGGCCGGCCCCGTGTTAAAATTGACAAACTACTCACGTTGTGGTGATTTTTACCACATCTTCTTCTGTTTAAAGTTCCTCTCTACGCTTCTTAGATTGGACATCATGGTTTTCATGGTTGATTTGTTAGTTACTCTTTTCATTATTTCCGTGGTCGAAATGTTGAGCCATTCCCACACGTTTGACAGCCATGCCAGACTTTTGCTCCCGAATGCTCTTCTTTCTTCTATCATTCCTTGTACAATAAGCTGCAGTAGTTTGTGTATTCCTTAAAATATATCCCAGTTATTCGAGTTTACTTTTTTTTTTTAACTTGGGTACATTGGCACTTCTCTGGTGTTTATTCCAAGTTTATATCATTTGGTCTGTTCATCATGTTACTCAATTTGTTTAGGGAGAGGAAAATACGCGTGTCTTAAACGACTGCAGATCATAAAAATGCGGAAACACAGAATCAGGCAAATCATTCCATATAACTATCTATCTATCTAACTATTAGTACGTCCGAAGATAGGCTTAATGGTGGACCCGTGAACTCGAGTTGAGGCACGGGTATTACGGATGGGTTGGACATGCATAGGCGGAATGCATCTGGATATTTCTGTTGAACACCGCTTGTGGAAAAGCGATAAAACAGTGACATGCAGGAAACATTCCTACGATGTTCGAGCGATTCGATTGTTTTCGCGATATGATGTACGTCACCAATAAGTTTTAACGCGCGTTTCTGAACTCTGTCTAGTAGAAGTAGATGCAATTTGGTCTTGGGGGCACCTGCCCTGCTTAAGGCGAATATACGCCTTGTAAATAGTAGCCAGATCTGAAGGAGTGAAGTACATCTTGCACCGTTTTAGGAAACCTAAACATCTCGCAGCATTTTTGGCGATGGCAAATATGTGGTCGTTCCAACGAAGCTTGTTGTTGACGCACATACCGAGAATTGAGAGCTTTTCAGTTTCTTTGATGCAAGAACCATTCATGGATAAAGGTTGGGAGTTTAAATTACGACGACAGAAGACAGCATTGGGTTTTAGAAGCGGTTAATTCAACTCTATTGTGTAGTCCTCACCTTGTTATGCTGTCAAGGTTCGAATTAAACGTGCTTAACATACGTTGTTGTTCAAGTTCCACTTGTAATGAAGACGGGCGTGCAGAAAGCTAAAAGTACTGTCATCAGCGAAAGAATGGATTGGATTAGAGGTTTCATTAATGAAAATCAGAAAGAGTGTCTGAGATAAAACAGAGCCTTGAGGAATATGCCGGCGTTTATGCGGTGAACATTGGATTTGAATCCGTCCAATACGACCTGGATTGAACGGTCAGAAAGGTAGTTACTAGTCCAACTGAGCAGGGTGTTATTAATTCCATAAGCATTCATTTTCGACAAAAGAGCTTGATGCCAGACTCTGTCAAATGCCGTGGAAATATCGAGTGCGACAACTTTACTTTCACCAAATTTGTGAATAGATTGGTTCCACTTTTCAGTGAGTCTTAAGTTGTTTGTGTTGACTCCATGTACGTTTATTTCGTTACCGTTTTCTGTGACAGCTTCTTTAATTATTGCTTCTAAGTACTTTTTGAAAAGCAAAGGTAATAAAGTTCATCCTTATCATACACCTCTTTGAATTTCTATTAGCCATATTTTATTTGCCGAGGAACAACAACAATTGAACTGTCGAATTCCTTCTTTGGAATTGTGAAAACCTGCTGTTTGGCTGGTTTTGACATTCGAATTCCGAACTCGCTCGGCAAATAAAATGCAGCTATTATTGTTTTTGCGATACGATTTTTAATCATTCATGTCGTAAATATTTGCTGCCAATGATTTCTACCATATTGTGTTGGTTTAGCCGTCTCAAAAGATCTTTTCATAATCTATGAAGCATGCAAAAACGTTTTTGGCTCATCTCTAAGCTAACATGGCATGCAAAAACATCTATGCTAAGCTACATTGATCGCGAACTATACCCTGCGCATTCCAAAATGAAATAAGCTGATGCTTTCTTTTAGTTTATTGTATATTCTAGTGTGAATAATTTTTACTACTGTTTGGCCAGCTGTGTGGCATCTGACGCTGTCTTGTTGAAACCACATATGCTTCAAGTCAACCACTTTGAGTTTATCGTAAATATAGTCAGCCGACATAGTCCGGTAGGGATCTCTCCATTGAATATATTTTGAGGATGATTTTTACAATGGTTTGGTCAGCTGTGCGGTCCTTTGGAAACCGATCAAACTCTTCCAATTTATTGCAAAAATAGTTAGTCAACCGGTTCTCCTTTGACTATGGCTATGATGCCAGCAGCATGATTAAGAAAGAAGCTACCTTATTCGCCTTTCCTCATATCAGTGCCACTATTGAACGAGTGTTTTCTAATGTTAGGATGACAAAGGACAAAAAGAGCTCCTTCATAAAGACTTCGCTGATAAAGTCAATGACTCCTCGGGAAGGAAATGCATAAGGTGTTTTTAAATTTAATCCTCTTATTGTCTAACTGCGCTATGAAAATCATAGAGCCTCTACAAATGTATGTGCTAATAAAAAAAGGCCTGGCCCCAACTCTACAGATCGGGTAGGAAATTGTGCTATTCCGGAATAAATTGTTGTTGTGTTGTGGACAAAAAACTAATATTAATACCTTGATGTTATTAAACAACGCTCTTTTGGAGGCGTTGCATTTTACAAGCAGGCATTTTCTTCTCAGATAAACTTAATCTGTCAAAGTCATACACGCTAACTGACTCGACTAGCATCTTAAATACAGAGATTCTAGCGATGTATGGCTTGTAGGGGATTCAGCAATATTGCCGAACAAACTAGAAGGGCTGGCATATGCCTAGACGGCAAATCTGCAGTCGAAGCCATTCATGCGACTATTAACAAGTCGAAATTGTTAATTAATTAATTTCTTGGCTCTGGCTTCGATTTGCCAAATCCTGGACGTGCTAGTTATATGGATATGGGTGCCAGGAAATAGTAGGTTAGGTTAAGGTGCATGGCTTATTTTAAAACAAAACCCTAACCCCTGATACGCGACCTAAAAAGATCTATTGTATCGTAGGGTGTAACTAATCTGAGAGACTAACTACATTCCTTATAAAAGATAGTGTGTCCTTAGTGGCAGAATTACGCAGATCCGCAGACGTACATAATGCCTTGTAGAAAATATGTTTCCTCAACCATATCAAATCTGGACAGTCACAGAGGATGTGCCCGAATGTTTCGTCCTCCTCCAAGCAGAACCTAAATTCCGTGTTTGATCCCAGATTAATTCTGTTAAGGTAATATCGCAAGCCACAGTGATCTGTGAGAAAACTCACTAGCTTTTTGATGCTATCCTTGTCTAGATCAAGGATATCATTATAGGAAAAGGGCCCGATAAACAGTTTGGACTGTCTAAGCCCAGTGGGCTAGACGAAGTTTCCTCTCCCATTTATTAATCATCGCTCATCCTAGCGCAGACCTTAATGGCATGGAGTTCCGATTGAAAAACAAAAGGCCCAGTTTTTAACTCAAAAACAACGTGAAGCTGCTACTGCCACCTAAACGAACTGGCCAAAACCAAGGACATCACTCTAATGTGGTCTCCAAGCCATTCAGGCATCGAAGGTAACAAGGCAGCAGATCTATGTGCTGTGCAAGAGAAAGCGCAGAAGGAATTTTCACCGACCCCGAACCAAGCCTTGCCTATTCTACAAGCCACTTCAAGACCAAAATATATGAGTGGGTAAATATCGCAATCGAAGCAAAATCGGCATCATCAATTGGGATGAGACAAACCAAAAAGCTTCTCAAATACAACATAAAAGATATAAACAAGGTAGTTAAGTTAAACAGGACACGGCCCATTTAACGGCCACTTAATAAAAATGGGAAAATCTCGAACGAATCGCTGCCGCTTCTGCAAGAAACGCCAGAACACATACTCTTCATATGTTACGCCCTAACCAGGAAAATAATACAATATCACAAGGCTCACACAATTCCATGTCAAAATGTCAAACCGATTGACCTGGCAGATATGGTGGCATTCATAAAGTAACTAAGCCACCACATATTGTGGTAAATACCTGGGATGTACAATAGATCAGTGAACAAGGCTTCGCAGCCCACCAACAATAACAATAATAATGCTCCTTTGCAACGACCTCGAGCTTAGCACCTGGCCAAATTTTCCCCAAGCTACTAATAGCTTGATTATATAGATCATGTGATCTAGAATCCTTGCAAGCTATTAGTTTGATGCGACCTTGGTGTCAGCCTCCATCGCAGTTGATCGAAGGAGGTCCTGGGTGCTCCCTCCTGAAGGTCATAAAGCTTCCAGAGAGTTTCAGCTTGACTAGCTGCCACCGCTTGGGAGAGATGGTGCCATCTATATCGCAGCAATCAATCTCAGCGTCCACGAATTTATTTCTTATGACGTCGCTGAAAGTTCTATTAGATGTGACGGTGGAGCTATCAAGAGGGGCACTGGTGCGCCCTTTGGCTTCAGTACTCAACTAGAAACAAGAATCCCACGAATCTTTGACCTTATTTTGCCTTACAACTCGACCAGTTCGGCGCCTGGGTAGTAACAAAGAAGGCAACGATTAAGCGGACAAAGTGGCGGAGATGGGCGTCACTATGAGCGCTAGCTCAATGTTAGTGTTAGCTGTCCAATGAGTTCTGTTAAGAAACTAATTCCATTTTCTTTACTAGTAGGTCACAACGGTCACAACTAAGGTGGGACACTTTGAAAAATCGTGCCATATCAAGAGCGTCATGGACCTCCTTCAATAAAAGGAGAACCGTCATCAACTTAATTCAAGATTTCAAAAAGATACTACCAGAATTGTGCTGATCAATGGGCAAACAATCTGCTAAACTCTGTGTATTCCACACAACATTTTCTGTAGCATTGCTACTGAGGTGAATGAGAAAGAAACTCTCATCGATTATCTTTGCAGATCATCGATTATCTTTGCAGATGTCCGGTCCTAGCAGAGCACTGACTTTGTAGTCTGCGCAAATCATTCCTTGTCCATGATCTTAAAGTGTTTTCGGATTACAGGATTATCCCACTCATCTCGTACTTGAACGCTACAACAGGTTGCACGTATGCACCATACCCTTAATAGTTCTCCCGAGGATGGTGGTGTGAAAATGTCGCACTTCTGCGATAATTGAAGTTCTATCAAGTATCACGGGGACCACCACCACTCAATCTTACCTACCTACCGTGGACAATTTCTTAACAAAAACAGTACAACTACCAAATCAGTTGGAAGACAGAGTAATCGCTTTGCTTTATTAAATGAATTTTGAAATTCGTACATGTATCTACATATGTTTGGCTTTATTTGATGTTTATGTTAAATATGATTCCTATCCCTGTCACCATGTTCCATTTTCCACCATTTTAGGTAACATTGATCGTTTGTATATTCTCGTCAAGTAACATTGACCCTCTGAAAAGAACCGAAATCAATTAGTTTTACTTTAATGTAAGTGGACAATAGTTGCTGTCTTCCATAAGTGCGCTATTAAGTACTTGTTTGTGGATGATACTCGTACATGAAAAGCAAAATTTAGATTTTAAAGCAAAATTTAACCACAGATAAACATGACAAGTGCGTGTTTGAGTATAGATTGTCGACTTATTGGAAGAAATCAAATATAAATTTGACTTTAACATTTATCCGTTGAAGTCACCTTAAAATCTACCATTAAATTACCCTTGTTGTCTTTGAAGAATAATTGTTCATTGGAATATTCCAGATCACTGCTTTTCGCCAAATGAATTTTATTTTTCACCCATAGCTTGCCCACGCTTTTATCTCACGCCCATGCTTTTACCTCATTGCCAAATCAATTTTTTTTTCTCCTTTAGTTCGTCCACGCTTTTACCTCATTGCCACTTTGTCACACACGCTCCCTTAGCTCGTCCACACTTTTACCTCGTTGCCAGTTTGCCATACACGGTATTCTTTTTCCAGAACGCGTCAACGAATTTTGTTGTTGAATTAATCGAGGATATTGTCATAACAACAGGATATAGAAAAGCAATGCGTCGTATAACTACAGTATATAGGAAAGGATAGGACATTTTAATGTATATATACATCCTGTTGGCCAAAGTGCACTTATCCGGCCCTCTTTGATCATTTGGTCGCCTAAGTGACATGTGTCGAACTCTGTTAGCAGTACCTATGGATAATTTGATATTCCAGGAAAATTGCTACCTTGCGGAAACGGTAAAATCAAGTTAATTTTCAAAGGCAGGTATTATAAAAATCGAATTTTTCCCCTTTCTCTAATTTGATGGTTAATATTCCAAGGATAAATGTCTGCATATTCATACCTGTTACATGCCTTGTCACTTTATATTATTACTCGAGATATCAGCGAATAATTACTTGGAAGGGGGGGGGGAGTTGGTGCGTGTTTATATTTTCGTAATAATTTCAATAAATTTACTGTTGAAGAAAACACCAACAATAATATCTCGATTATAAAATCAATAATTATCTCTATATCACGTATTTTGGAGGAAATATTCAGATATACATACACAAGAACCCAGATTAATTTGATGAATTGTGTTGGCGGTTAGAAGCTCTTTATTTGTTGAATTGTTGTTATTTTCTACACGTGTCTCGACCAAAAATTAAATAATACGGGTCTTGACCAATTATCAGTTCTGTATATGCTGTTTATTATGCAAGCTTTGGTTGTTTCTGTCACGTACCAGTTAAGCCCAAAGTAAACACTGTTATGTTGTATAGATATAACTAAAAGTATTATAATAGATGGACTGATGGACCGAGCGGTCCATCGCAAATTGAATCATGTGCACGTGTAACACGCTCGGTAAACACTTCTTAACACCCCAGTTGTCATAGTCGTGTCATTTAACGTGACGCGACTACAGTCCTTTCGTCTCACATGAAAAATTTACATGACAAGAATAGACTGACATCCGTCGATTAAAGAAACTATGGGAGTATGAAACGAGTTAGACAATAACCAAAATGAAATGACGGTGATAGTCATGACGTAAGACGACTTTGACAAAATTACGGTGTAAAACATGGTCGCATAGAATACAGAGAGACGTTCGAATTTCGACCAATAGGCGATAACTAGTAATAGTTAAAAGTTGGAATATAAAACAAATTTTGAAAATACAACCTGTCAAAATGGTGTCTGGTGTTCTACCACGTCAGTAGAATTGTGAAAATTAAAAGGCACGTTAGTCGCAGGGGGTAAACAAAATTTGTCTGGGCTCACAGACAGAAGGTAGCTTCTGCTCGTAGGATGATAAGTCATCCGAGCATATTCTCTGTGAATGTCCAGCACTACTTTAGTTAAGGAGACACATTTTTCATAAGGAAATGTATTCGACAGCAGAGTTGAGAAATGCTGTCACTAAGGACATACTTATCCTTCAATAGGGAAGTGGTACGTCTCTTATGTTAATTTTTCCCCCCTAAAAACTCTACCCCAGACCGCGCTCGACCGCAGAACTTTTCAAAAGGGAAACCGAACACGAAAGGTGAAAAGCTTTTGTTTACATTTTTTTTCTTGCATGTGTTGTTGTTGTGCTAGTATAAAGAGGGGTAAATCTCCCAAAATATACAGACCTCGCGCTACGGTAGAGTCTTTTTGAAGAGGAAAAAAACTCTGGGCAGAGTTTGACAAAAAAAAAAACGACATTAGAGTAAATACACCCTTAGATACAAAAGATCTATGAGGTCTATGAGATCTATGAGTGTCTGCCATATGGGCTAGGGTATTCCTTTAAAAAAAAAAGCTTCTGTGTAATTTTTTGTAAAAATTGGAAAACAAACCAGATTCAAACTTTGCACACATGTGTATCTCTGAGTAGAAAATTTACATGAACAATTTTAATCTTTATTGGGGTTTTTTTTTTATTTTTTACGAAAAAAAATATACAGTAATGACTCGTTGTTCGGGCTCGGGGTTCTACTTAATTCAGAATTTCGCGCTAATCCGAACCACCATTACGGTCCTTCCCATTATGCGTAGTTTACAATCCGGACCGTCGCAAATTCTAGTATTCTGTGATTCGAATTCCGAGGAAAAAACATACATATGAATGGCATTTGTTTTCATTTTATATCACATTCACATATTGTTTATTCCAAAACTAAAAACACAATAATGTGCCTTGGCCGTTTCCTCTGTTCTGTCTGCAGTAGCATTCCATATGCAATAAGCAACAAAAAAATATATGAGTGGTTTCTACTGGGAACGCAGTAATCCTGGCAAATTCTACTTAAAAAACAGCACCTAAACAAAAAACAAGTAGAGAAGCCTTTTACGTTGCTAACGTAGAAATTCAACCGGAACTCAACAGCTTAAATTTGAGGTTTATCGGTTTTGCCTCCATAGAATATGATTCTTCTGCAATGCTTGAGTGGCATCAACAAGTTTTCAAAGTGTTCTCTTTAACTCATTTTTTCATCAAATGAAAATGTTTATGCGTTCTAAGAACAGTCGATGCACAGACGCGTTAGTTTACAATCGCGTAGCCGCGGCGGTCAAACAAACGAAGCATATGTGAGCACTACGCTATTAAATCTCACGACGCCACTGTGTTACCGCCGCGACGTAAATAAAAAAATACGCCTTTGCATCGGGTTAAATGCGGGCGTCTGGAAAGGCGTTGCTGTTGCTGGATAACGTGCGATCCCATCCCCACATGCAAAAAAGCTACCTAGTGAAAATGGCACAATCCGATCACAACATTATTCTTGATCGTCGCTGAAATATACAACCCATGCTTTATTGTTACAGAAAAAGTTCCTTATCACCATGTTATGACTGAAGATAACGAAATAGACAGTATTTTCTAAAATCATTGTACAAAGATATACATTGTTTTCTTCCTGACCAGTGCTTGGGAGGACGACGGAGGCACTATCTATCTATCACATGTAATTTTTCAATTATTTCAAAATAAAATAAAAATCCAATACGGAATAATAATTCTTTTGATGTAGGAAATGATTAAAAAATCAGGAAAATGTTAGTATTTTGCATGGAATCAGATGAAGGGAATGTTAAAGACGTTATTTTCCAGGGCAAAGGTCAGTGGTATACGAGTACTACGTTCTCTAATCTTAAATTGCGGTCCAAATGAGTGGGATTATTGTCTACATGTTCTAGGAATAAAATTTGCTTTATCTAATTCAAAATAACCGTTAAAAACGCTTTTAACAAGAAAAATTAAACTACGCAAAAGTTAAGTAATTCACATAGCAATGAAATTTTGCACTCAGGGAGAATGCGGAGCAGTTCAACATTCACCTGTATTGGGTGCCGGTGCTTAGGGACATTCTGGGGAAACTGCAGCGCCGATGAAATCGCCAAAAATGGTAATACGCTGCTTCTTCTACCTAGGCATATCGATTGCTACATGCAAACTCATGTAAAAGCTGGATGCTACTGACAAAACAAACCTTAGATGGACAAATGGTATAACTTTTGTAGCGACAAAACAGATCTGGCCAAAGCTGGATCCGGAACGCCCCAAGTGTTTGGTCTCTCTTAACAGAGTGGAAATAAGCAATATGATAGGTGCATTTACTGGGCACTGTGTTATAGGCGAGCATGCAGCAAGGCTTGGTGTATTTTCCAATGACTTCTGCAGAAACTGCATGGTCGAGGAAGAGACGACCTTCTCTGCACATGCACAGCTCTGTCTCTAAAGCGTAACCTCCATCTGGGAGCTTTCTTTTACAACTACCTTAATGATTTGTCATGCACTGAAATCAAAAGTCTTCTCAACTGGTTTAACGAGTAGAGCAAGAAATCCTCTCGATTCATGTCGCAATTGGGTGAAGGCTAAACTAACCTAACGCATAATAAAAGTAATTTAAATATTGAATAGAAATTTCGAAAATTTCCTGGAGGAGGAGAAAGAGTACAAAATTAATTAACGGAGAACAGGAGTACTTAAGTACAGATTAGTAAAAAGTATTACAATACTCCGGTCTTTCTCACTACAACAGCATCTCTATCCGTCTACAAAACATAAATGTCATTGCACAATAACATTTGACGTCATTTGTATTATGAAAAGGTAATGTCGTAATGTGAATTTCTTTTGTCCCACCCTGTCTGTAATGTGAATTACTTTTGTCCCACCCTGTCTGTATATGCCCACTCGGCGGCAAGGTATATTTTATAAAATATTTTGCTATTGCTCCACATCAGTTATTTACATTTCACCTGATCACAGTGCACTTCACAATGGCGAGAATTACTTATAACAGATTGCAAAATCATTAACTGACGGTGAGAAATATGTCGCACTTTTAATCGAAGGTAGTAATTTACATTGAAAAACTCTTGCAATATAAAAGCAACTAGATATTATATCTAGTTTGCCGAAATGGGGGAAATCTTCGTCGATATCTTCAGCATTTTGTAAGAAATGCAAAGTTCGCGGTTTCTTTCATCTTTTCTAATTTCACTATAATCTTTGTGGTAATTTTATAATCTATACTATATCTGTACTAATATTATAAAGAGGTAATGTTGGTCTGTGTGTAGGAAGTAGTCTTCGAAACTAATGGACCGATTTCAAAAATTCTTTCATCAATATTTAGAATGGACTTTTAAGGCTGAATTTAGGCTATATATTAGCCCGTTTAAATAAAAGGGCCCTTAGTGGCTATCAATTTTGTAACTAAATAACTAAAGTCGACGATAAACACGGTCGGGCATCATAATGACTATGTGGTATGTGCTGCGCTGCTTTGTACGTACATGCTATAATGTATATATATAAAAATGAATGTCTATTGGTTTGTAATACGACACTAAAACTCAAAAACTAGACAGCCGTAGTCGAAACGTTTACAGAATATGCGTAACAAATCTTGGTAAACCACATAGTGCGAATACGATCGGGGTGGCGCTTTGTTTAGATTTCGACCATACACCCCTCCCGTGGTATAAGATGGTGGCAAGGTGGATATTTATTTGTGCGGGTGGCGGAGCGCCCGGGAAAAGCTAGTAGAAAATAAAGTTGATATATTTTAATACTCTCATGTTAGGGAGGAGCAAATCTAAATCTGTGCTGAATATTTGTACATCCTCAGAAGTAAAGATTAATCGGTATTCGCGTCGGAATATTGAACCCAATTTTTTTTTTTTTTTTTTATTTTTTTTATTTTTTGAAATCTATTTCGAAGTGTTAAAAGAATTAAATTGAAAGTATCTCATCCAGTCTCCATTTGTCCCGAAGTTGTTAACAAAAATTTCAAAATTTCCATCTGGTGGTTTAATTTGTTCATTTTATTCAAATTGAAGACGAACAAACAAAGATGGTTCCAAAAGTGCTAAAAAAAGGCGATTGCACCGCATTATCACTTAATTAATGTAATTTATGTTTTTTTTTATTCGGGTTCATGGAAAAATCTTCCTCTTTAAAATGCTCTATTATATACTTGGGAATATTTGAAAGGTTTCCCGTTTGTACGACCACCGATAGCATCCACAGACTTAATTTCCTCGAAGTACGAAAATGATAATTTGCGGGCTTTCGTGTTTTCATTTAAACTTTATATAACATCCTAGCACGGCGCAGTAGCTATACATATTTATATTTTTGAATCTTTCTATTTATATAAAGGAGAGAATTTATCTGTTTGTTTGTCTGTTGATTGTTTTGTGCTTAATTACCTCTGGAACGCTTTGACCAATTTTAACCAAACTTGGTATAGATATTATTTTTCACTTGGAATCGAGTGGGTGGTTGGTTAATGGGGTGGGGTACTGGGTACTGATATATGTCGGTGGATATAAGTGTCGATCTCATAGTTTTCAAGGTCGCTGCGTTTTTGCTCATTGCATTTCATTTTCACATGCGTATGCGCTAAATGACGGCAACTCTCTGGCTTTACTCTCCTTTAACTCTTTCATGCAGAACCACAAGTCTTTAGTATTAGTAGATGTTGTGTGTAGTAGTGTACTAGTATGATTTTTGACGCATGCGCGTAATTTGTATTTGCTCCAAGGTTATGAGCGGTGCTGTCGTTTTTTATTTTTTGAACGCAATATATTACAGCTTTTTGGAGTATACAGGGTGTAACAGTTTAGGTGGCAAATACTTAAGGGGTAATTCCTTAATAAATTACGAGAAGTGTGGCGTACTTATGATCTTACAACTCTTGAACGTTTTTAGCTATAAGGCCACTTTTGGTGTGTTTTTTATAAAGAGAATTAAATCATTAAGATCAAACATTTATCAACAAAAAGTTCCTGGTTGTTTTTTGGCGCAGGGACATAAGTTTCAAAAGAAAAAAATTGGGACTTATGGTCCACTGTCCCCGGGACATAAGTTCCAAAATAAGTCAATCGAAATCCAAAAAAATATGTTGGGACTTTGTCCCATCTAACATATTGTTTTTATAAGGAGCCATTATATGTAAATACTCTGAAGCAATGGGACAGTACGCGAGCATATTCCAGTCAGAAGTACATTGCATCGAAATATGTGCTCACTTTAATATGGAGAGAAACTACGTGAGGCAGGAAATAGCCATCATGACAGATAGCCAAACTGCGCAAAAATTCCGAGATGCATTCTACATCAATGGCTGGTGGAGGAGTGTAAGGCGAAGTAAACAGGGTATGCTTGTACTGGGTGCCAGGAGACACTGGCATAGAAGGCAATGAAGCACCGTATATCCTCGCTAACAAAGGAGCAGAAACTCTGCTTGTAGGGTCAGAACCATTCTGTGGCATATGGTACCGCATAGTGCGGTAGGAGATACGCAGAATAGGTGAAGCAGCTGCTTCCGTAAGATGGGTCTACGACAAGCAAAGGACATGATGTGGAACTATGACCCAAAGAGGTCTCTATCGATATTGGGACTTAGTAGAAGTAATGTAAGAATCATTACGGATTTCCTAATAGGACACTGTAGAAATCCCGTGGCACCTTCTCAATGAATGCGGAGCAATTATCCGGCAGAGGATCAGGAATTCACGCGATCTCGGAGTTTTTACGGCATTCACTTAGCCCACACCATACTCGTATCATTAGGTTCATAAGAGCCATTGTTATGTAGGGGGTGCTATAGGGACGGGCATGCACTGTCTCCATAGCAGCCCCGAGGGGCCCGCTGTATCTTACTTTTGCTGATAAATCTGATACTTGGGACAACTCGGAAGATTAAATAATGGTTTCACGCCTGTTGAGTAGATATGTAATTAAGGAGTATGCTTAATGGCGAAAGCCGGGTAAGCGCGGGGCTCAATCCCTAATCTCCACCGACATCCTGTCTCCATAGCACTAGTTAGGGGGATCGTAATAGATCGTTATGGGTCGCAGTGCTATCGGTAGATACCCCTTTTCATCATCATCATCATCATCATTATATGTAATGTTTCATTACATTACATTACATTACATTACAACAACTGAGTAACAGTGACTGACAACAGATATTACGTCAATTATAAAGAACATATTTTCATATCATTTTTTATAAATATTTTTACTAAATGAACTGAATAATGAATGAAATGAATAAGTTTTCTTCGTTTTGTATTTCAGTTAATCACAGTATGCAAAATTATTTTTGTTCAGCACGCATAAAACAGAACGTGTCAATTTTTCTATCCCTAAGTTTTTATTTTTTCTGTACAAAGCTCACCTGCAGTTGAGAATGCACTCTCTAATTCAACGGAAGTGGGTTTTATTGGAGAAATGTATTGACAGGCACGTTCTTGATATAATCCACAAAAAATGCTTCCCGTTTGATGGGTATTTACACAGGTAAAGGGGTGTGTTACACCCCAACTTGCAATTTTTCCTTGTTGTGTTAAGCTTACTATGGTTTGTTTCACGATATTTTTTTTGTCTGGATTATGCTTTCGTAAATATTGTAAAAAAATGTTGGTTCGTTTTTCCTGAAGATGAATACTAATTCGGATTTTCAATTATTTGTTTGTATTCTGTTCAGATTCATACATTTTATGGTGTTGTTTGTTTGTCGATACACTAAATAATGTGAAGTCGTTTGAGCTTCTACAGCTTATTTGATGGGCAATAATGACGCGATGATGTCCTTTTATTATTTTAAATTCATATTCTGAAGAGAAAATGTTAATATGTGGCTGAATCAATCATACTCTTCTGAATGCAAGTTTTAAGTTTCTAATAAGGTCGAAGCTGAACAAAAAATGTATAAAGACAAAGCGGTAAAATCTGTTAGATGTATAGATCGTGACTCGCGCATGAATTATGTGTGTGCACAATGTGATAAAGTTGCAGATGAGACAAGTGGCAATCCTATAAAGTCGGAAGATGTATAAAAGTTTTGAAAATGCGGTTAAAGTTACTATTAATTAAGGAATGTAAGGTAGAAGCCTGGACTCACTATAATTCAAGCTAGCAAATAATTCTTTTTTGCGTGTGCGTGTTTGTTTGTTTGTCCACTCCTGTGTCTCTACTTCTACCTTATGATCTGGAGCTGCTTACACCGTTATAAGTTGCTCTACCCACCTATTTTATTTTTTAGCTATGCTTCAATAAAAGCATTTAAAAAAATGAATATTATTTTATACTTCTTAGATTATAATGAAATATGTAGATATAATTTTAATAATAAGCAGTTGGTCATAAAGAGACTGCAACAAGGCCACAAAAGACTCCTAAAAGACTTAGAAAGGACACCCAAATAAACCCCGCAAGACCACCTAACAGACCCCCTCGAAAACACCCGGACGACCTCTCTCAAGGCAACCTAAAGACTCCCTCAAAAACACCCGGACGACCGCCCTCAAGACCACTTTAAAACCCCTCGATACACCCAATAAACCCCCTCAAGACCCCCTAAAGACCCTCTCAAAAACACCCGGATGACCGCTCTCAAGACCCCAATCAAGACTTCCCTCAAACACCCCTTAAAGCCGCCTTAAAACCCCTCCCATTAAATACCTTTTAAACCCACCCGGACGACAGCCTCAAGACCCCTTAAGAACCCTCGAGACTCCATTAAAGACCCTATAAAAGCTTCCTCAAGACACCGCTCAAGAACACCTCCTTAAGACCCCCATTAAAGATATTTACAAAAATCACTCAGGATCCCCCCATCGAGATCCCCTAAGACCCCCTTAAAACCCCCTTAAGACCACCATCAGAACCAAGACCAAGACCACAACCAGACCCTCTCAGAACACTCTCAAGAACCTCCTCAAGACCACCTAAAAACCCTCTCAAGACCCTCTCAAGATCCACTCAAGACCCACTTAAGACCCCCAAGATCCAACTAAAGACAATATCAAAACCCCCTCAAGAGTTCAGCAAACCCCCCTTAAGACTACCTCAAGGCCCTGAAGATCCTCAAAAGACCGCTGCAAGATTCAAGAATGCCTTAAATCCCGCTCAGGATCCCATTTAAGACCCAGTTAAAACCAACAAGGTCCCCTCAAGACCGCCTCAGGCACCTTAAGAACACCTTAAAAGACCGGACACCGAAAAGTCTCACAAAAACTGGTACGAGACTCAATTCATAATATTAGAATGAAAAAAGTGTGACAGAAAGACAAACACAGCCACAGACAAGTTTATATTAAAGCATTTAAAGAACGGCTTTTTTGGGTCATAATTCTTAAGTCCTCCGGATGAATTTCAACTATCTATATGGCGAGCTAAGAAGCTTCGCTTTACTAGTCAGGGTGTTCGTTTGAGTTTTTAAATTCTCTATATTAACTTCGCTTGCCCGTGGCACGTCTTTAGTAATTTAGTAAATTTGCTGCAGTGACCGGGCCTGAGGCCCAAGGGGTGCGCATGCAAATTTTGTAAAAACTTACCCGATTTTCTTCAAATCTTATACACATGTGTATCTCCTATTAGAGAATTTACATGAAAAATTTTAATTTTTATGGGTTTGTTTTTCTTCTTCTTATTTTTAATTGTTTTTTTAAATCTTACTTTCATAAATTGTATAAAGTTTTTAAATAATAGCCTCCTTGCAGACGAAAAAGAACCCGTCATATTTTGCAACGGAATTCTTGGGTAAATGGATCACATGATAGCGAAGCGTCACGATCGCCTGGCTTTGCTGTTCGGCCCCCGAACAGATATTATAAACGCCTTATTTATTTTCCTTTTGGAACCCTTGTACTGAAATACTCAAGTCAAAATGTAAACACAACTCGTAACTGAAACTCTCAACCCCGCATAATATAAAGATTGTATATTAAGTTTTTATTAAATATCAATCGCCATATACTTTATGTCTGTCTACGGCATGGGCTATTTAATATCCTTTCCACAATAAGATATTGGGTCGTCTATGATCACACTCACTACGTAGCGATTTTAGCATAAACAATCCAAACAATAACAAACGCAATTGTGTTGCAAGCATATGGATGGCTTGGGTTACAATTTATAGTCATAAAAGTGTTGACATTTATTCTTACGACTTCCTCTGTTCTCAATAGCACAGAGCATTTCATACTCTAAACTAATTAATGAAACAAAAAAAAATTGTTTTTGAAGATTGTGCATTTTTACTTTGCGTTCGTGACCACGATCGTTCGTCTGCAAAGTGGTGGTGGCGTCATACTACCCAGCAGTGAGAAGATGAATCGGTTTCGTTTTATCTATTTATAATTTATTACCTCCTTGTGCGTAGATCCAAATAAAAAAGACCATTCTAGGAAGTTTAAAGGGCGTCATAGAGTATGTGTTTATTTTTTTTTTTTTTTGACTGACAGACGGACTGGCAAAAACAAAATCTTTATAAGAATAACTAACCCATCAGTTTATTAGTTTGACATTTATTTCTATTTTTTTTTTAAGAACAAAACTCAAGGGTTAGAGATTTGATTTATGTCCCCCCATATGATATTATACTCGTAATTCGCATCTTCTATACCAAAGTTTAAAATTTCCGTTAAAATATTTCCTACTGCTTCCCGTTGTATTTGTTTGGTGGAGATTTTCATTCGCATATATACGAGAGTCAGTGAACATTTTATTTGCATTGGTAGAAAGCGCAAAGCATATGTTTCTGGTTTTTATACAACAAAGCTGCATATTGCTACTACTCTGCTCTAACTAATGTGACGCACCCGCTGCAAGAAGCCAAAGCATATGCTGCGATATATTCTGGTTTTTTTTTGCAGTAAAACTGCATATTGCTGTCTTATTTGCAACATCTAGTTTTACTTTTTCTATAAAATTTTGCAGTATGAGCTAAAAGGAAGCAATTGACACTTTCTTCCTTGCAACATAGCTCTCACATAATGTAAATTAGAGGTCTGCATGAATTCATTCATTCATTCATTCTCTGCGAGTACAGTACTCTATTCTAATTCATTCTAAAAATACGACGCTAGTGTACACTGAAAAGGAGTATCTTTTTCTATGAAAGAAACAATGTACCGATTACCAAAAACCAAAACGAATGCACTTACAATGTTTCCATAAATATAAGTTGAGTTTGGTTGGATTGAAATTAATATTCTTCGAATTCAAAATAGCGTCATGCGTTTCCAGGTAACCAGGTTGAAGTTGAGTTGAAATATTGACATCCTAATACAAAATAAGAAGAGACTAGTGTGCGCATATGTAATGTAGTTTGTTATTTAATGAAAGGCCAAACTGGCAGGAAACTTCAAAATATTCTCTGTGCATTCGGAACTAACTGTTGAACATTTGTGAATCGTTTAGTTCAATTTCCTGTAAAATGCTTACTTAAGCTCCCGATTTTTTTTTTTTTTTTTTTTTTTTTCAATTCTCTGGACATTTTCGAAGCAGTTTTAATAACTCTTCACACAAAGGGAGGGTACTCGTTGCACTTTTTGCAAACATCAAACGAGCTTTTGTTGCTGCAACCTTCAGCTTTGTACCGACCTGGGCTCTTGAGCTATAAGAATAAAAGAATGTGCAGCTTTTGGTCAATACGAACCTCCTGGTGGGTGGTGCTTTATGAAATTATTTCCTTTTGTTGTTGGCGGAGACATTGATTCGGCGCTGTCTGATTCGTCATTTATGTCTAATTCCGAGGATGTGGATGTTGAGATGCTGCTGATTTATTTCCTGTAGACCACTCTCCTTGGATGGGGCTTACCTCGCTGCTGGGGCGAGGCGTATTTGGCTGTGGCACGCTTTCGGTTGGACTGTGAGTAGTGTTCGAGCAACTTGAATTCTTAAATGCATAGAATCCTAGTATTTTCTTTTTAGGAATTGCTTTTGCGGTACAATCAGGACGATACCCCATCTATGTCACAATAAAAGCGAAATTTAAGAAGTGCATTATGACCCTCCGTGTCCACTTAACAGTGGGAATGTTTATTCTGTAATATTGGATCAATTGCTCCAATAAATCCACAACACCTATACTCTCGTTGTACATTCGTATACAACCTGGTGCGTATCGATGAACAAATAATCCTTTTTTCCTTGTCCCAACGTTTTGCCTTATCCGTGTCACCAATACCCACAAAGTTTGAGCAAAGATGAACGATTTTATTGTCGAACCAGCGAGTGACAATTACTTTTCAGTTCCATTCCATTCAGCGGATGATCATCGCCCTCTAGACTTTATTTCTTTTTCGGTTGGCAAGCGAGGATTGGCGAATCTATTTAATCGAATGTTTTCCGCAACATTTCGAAAAATTATGACCAATTTCATTTCTTAGAATACGTAACTAAAGAATCAGTAAGATGCAATATAACAGCCAAACTGTGGAGCCGAACGTTTTAACCCATCGTTGGTTTATGGATATTGTGTCGATCCTTGGTAGACCAAAAAGTTGTACGGCATTCCGCTTTTTCCACACAGGACAAAAATGTTTAATCACCCATGGACAATGTTTCCCTTTTATACACTGATTTGCAATGGATTTTCCTTTATATGCGATCATTTGTTTATCAGTGGATAGATTTTCCTCAAGTGCTTACTTCAAAAGTTGACTTACAATCAGCTTTAAAATTGATCGCACTCTGAAAATTCTCTTGCATTCAGTGGAATGGAATTTGGAAGTTATTCCGAATCGCAAAAAATCTTTTGCTTGTCATATTCTCAGTGAAAAATGTTATCTCAATTGATGATTCATAAAACATCTTGACTCAGGAAAGTTTTGGAACACCCGCCAAAACAACACGTACTTCATCTACTGTGCATTATTTGAATGATAGTTTTCCTTTTCATTGCGCATAGATGTAAGTGTTGTGGCTGGGTCGTTTTCATAAAGAAATCATTGGACATTTGTTAAAATACGAAAACGGAGTACCAACTCCGACTAACTCATCTGTGTTCGTTGGCACAAAGATAATACCTCTTGAGAGTCGTTCTTGCACCCGAACTGATGTCTTTTTTTATGTGCATGTCAATACCTCACTTTCCTTAGGTTCTTGTGGATCAATTGTGCATAGATACTCACCAAAATCAAAGGTGGTAGCTACGACTTCCTAATCAATTTGTACGGTTTTGGTTGGTTGATGAAGTTTCATGTTCCAGTAGCTATCAAGTATACCTTCAACTTCATCTATTACTAGCTTTGATGAATGAATGAAAAAACATGAATCTCCGACTTGCCATCACTACAACGAGAGGGGTGTACTATTGCCTAAACTTAAACAAAGTGCCACCTCGATCGTATTCGCACTATGTGATTTACCGAGATTTTGTTAAGACGCATATTCTGCCACCATTCCATCATTTCTTGCCTCAGGTTAGCCTTTCCCGCAGAAACAATCGGTAGAATCATCGGAATCGGAAGTATTTTGAATATAACTGCGAGCCCAAAAGGCGAGGAACATGAAAATTTTTCAGCGAACGTATGTACATTTGTACGTTTGTTGGTCTTGTCGTATATCTCGGCTTCTACCAGTCAAAATTTGATGGGACTTGTTTTAAAACAATTGGTTAGCGCTCGACTAGCGATAGCGTAATTTTTCATTCATAGCCGGGGCTACTACCACTGAGAAAACTGAAAAAATACTCAATCTACGCATCGCTATCGATTGCAAAGTAAAATGTGATTTTTTCAGTCTATTTCAGAAATTGCTTATGACTGAATGGTCTATCGCTTATGAATGAAAGACCTACATTTAACGTTGCATACTATTAGGCCTCTAAGTTAAATTAGTCTTTAGACTGAATTACTATTAAATATACATACACGGGTGTGTGTACATACTCGCATAGCTGACTTTTAAGATAATTCAGTGTTTAGACTGAATAACAACTATCCATATGGAGAGCTGAGAAGCTTGTTTACCTATCTTATTTTGAGCTGAAAACCGGCTATTATATTTCAATTTATTGAAATTAATATGTATGATAGTATAACTTTGTATGCCCTAATAACATCGGCTACGCTGAGTTAATATTTTGCAAGTCCAATGACGATCTTGCAGTATCACTTCATTCAAAGCACCAATGTTTCAGGAAGAATTCTGAAAACGATCCATAAACATTGGTCTTTGATGGTGTTTCATCGCCAAAAGTTGAATTAAGCTCTGTTGTGCACTGTTGTTAAGTTTATATACAGGGTATCCCCTAATTCGTTGAGGTGGCAAATACTTAAAGGGGTGATTCCTTGGTTAATTTCGTGAAAAAATTCGTATGGGTGGGGGGGGGGTCTATTTTCACCCCATGCGGTGTACGTAGCGTTTTAAAATGAATGAGGAGACGTTCTTTTTATTTATTTTTTTAATTTACTAACACGATTATTTCGAGAAATTCTCTTCTTTTTCTCACCACCAACTTCATGTGTCCACTCACAAAATTAGGTCCTTCTTTGCAAGTCTCTTTGAGGAAGATTATGCACTGGAGTGATGTGGTCGAGTGCATCCGTTCCAAGTGTAATTATCTTCCTCTTGTTGACGGAATGCACCAATACTATGCCATGGATCTGTAGGAAATTGAATAGGCGTTTGTACTGTATTTGTCAAAAAAAGATTTAATTTTCTATCAAAAGAGACTAACAGCGACCGTGTAGCTTTTTAAAATTCACAAATGCTGTTGAAACACATTTATAAAAAAAGACACAGAAAATTTAATTAGTTTACAAAATAGCATCCATACAACTCATATTGCAATATTGCAAAATTTGCAATAGAGTTTGTTTTTCTTTTGCTTGTATGGGGCGTGTACTGCCAATAGCCATCCTCCACGTATCATTAATATGCATTGGAAATTTCATTAAAATCAGTTGGTAAATGTTACTTATATTGACATTTTATGTTTAAAAACCATTTGAAGGGAGGGAGATAAGGTGGTGTAATATGGATAGCCGATAACCATCCACCACCTTCCAATAATACGCATTGAAAATTTCATTAAAATCGGGTTGCAATTGTGGGTGATCTTTTAATGTATGCGGAAGTGTAATTGGGTGGTGTAAGTAAAAAGCTAATTGTGAGCTTAATTGATACATTTACATACAAACACGCAAACAAAAAAGCAGTTCATTAAAAAGAACCTTGAAAAAACGTCATTTTGTAAATTAAATTGAAAATGCCATTTATTTTTTCCAGTAATATATGTGTAAAACGAATCAATTATAGTAGCGCGCGAAATTTCGATTTTCAAATAATTTCGATTGATAAAAGTTTCATAGAAATAAATTCATATTTATAGCGCTTTAAAATTGCATGAGATGTTATCCATATATCTAACGTTGGTATCGCAAAATTTTCAATAGAAATTTCATTAAAATCTGGTTTGTTTTTCTTTTGCTTGTACGGGGCGTGGCAATAATATGCATAAATTTTCATTAAAATCGGTTAGTAAATGTTACCGATATTGACATTTTACTTTTCACAGCCCTTGGGAAGGTGAAAGGGGGGGGGGGGGGGGGCTCAAACCGACGCCCTGAATGTGACTGACCTTTGGTTTCAACAAGATGGCGCCACTTGCCATACAAGCCGACTGACAATCGATTCGCTTGCGCGCCCAATTTGACAACCGAATAATCAGCCATTTTGGAGATGTCAGTTGGTCTGCGCGGAGCTGCGATTTGGCGCTGATGGACTTTTTTCTATGGGCTGCCATTATGGATAGATGGTATGCAGATAATCCAGAGATAATTTCAGCTTTAAAACATAACATTGCGAGATAGGCGCCGAAATGATCGAAAAGACTCACAGGATGACTTACTGTAAGGATATTAACGGAATTTGTTAAAAACTTTCATTTAATTTGACTTGACCCCTTTATGTCTGTATTTCCGATTACTTTGCGCTCCTTTTTAACAACTTTGTGAGTGTCCTAGTCCAAAATAGCATTTTATATATTTCGCGTATGTCGCGTGTGAGGGGTTGAAATTTTCTTTTTCCAACTTCTTTGAGGTCCTTTTTAACCAACTTCCACACGACCTAGAGAGCCGAAATATTGTGTGTCCAATTTTAAAATATCATTTTTTATATTTCGCGTATGACGCGTCGCGTGTGGCGCGTGTGTTGGGTTGAATTTTTTTTGTTCACTTTGAGGTACTTTTTAACCACCTTCCTAGAACCACGACCACGACCTAGAAAGCTGAAATTTTGTTATAGCATTTTTATTTTTTTTTATTTCGCGTATGACGCGTGCGACGTTCCCCGTGTGTAATGGTTTGAAATCGGGCCATTTTTTCTTTTTTTATGTCTTTTTTAACCACCTTTCGCCCGACCTAAAGGACTGAAATTTTTTGAGCGGCTCGATGTCAGAAGCGAATTTTGATATCCCGCGGTTGACGCGTCGCGAGTCGCGTGTAAAGCGTTGAAAAAAGAAAAAAGTTCCGACCTCAAAACCAGATATTTTGGCGGTGCAGGGACATATGTCCCAAATCGAATTAGGGACCCCCCACCCCATCGGGATATTAGTCCCAAAAAAAATATGTTGGGACTTAGTACCACCTTACATATTTTTCTTAAAGGAGCGGAGCCATTTTATATATTGTAATGAATGCCAAAATTTTTTTTTAACTTTTATCCAAAAATTTGGGACATATGTCCCATCTTCGACAAAAATTGTTTAGACTGATGCCCCATCCGATCTCCCAACCTAATTCGATTTTGGACTTATGTCCCATTTAAGTGGGTCATAAGTCCCAAAAGTAAATATTGGGACTTATGTCCCTGCGCCTATTTTTGGCGATAATTACCATATAATTAATGTTGGTTTTTTTACATTTACTTGTTTTTCATCCTTAAATCGGAGACTGCAATCTTTACTTTAAAAAAAATCCAAAAAAATAAAAATAAAAACCACCCCCCATGCTTCGATTGACGATTCACGTCAGAAATACGATCAGTGAGGCTCCAGTTTTAAAATATAAACTTTCCTGTTATCACAGCAAACACAAAAACACATACAAAGAGTGCAAGTAAAAAAAAACATTTAATTGGCATTAAAAAAATTAATTGAATTAAAAAATAAAAAATTGTACGTTCGTTTGAAGCCTAAAAGTGCTCTCTGTGAAAGGACCCAAAATTCAAACGAACACCACTTAGTAAGCTCCCTCCCGCAAAACCGAGTGTGTCATCCACTGCATCTTGCCATCCCACAAAAACAAAAAGCTCACCGGAACTTGAATACTAACGACTTGTGGATGAAAAAGCTGTTTTCATTCAATGTTTTGCTGTTGTTTTTGCTAAAACCCTGCCATTCGCTTACTATAGTAACAATGACGTGTTATCTTCCCCTTGGATGAGATTTCAATATGCATGTATGCTTTTCCTTTCTGACCAGTGTGGATCATACAAACACATCCTCCTCACTGGTTGAGTATACATATACTCCTACACTCCTACTCGAAAATGATTGACGACTAATATTTCGCACTTTGAGTTGGAGTGCCAATTCAGTGAAAGAAGTATATTCACTAAGATAGGTTGTGTCTCGGGTAATCGCTAGATAATTTGTGTGTTACAAAGTGTTACAAAGTCAGGGGCCCATTTTGATATCATTTTGATGTTTGATGTTTGTTTGTTTTAGACTTTTTTGAGGTCCTTTTTAACAACCACCTTCCACACGACCTAAAGAGTTGAAATTTTGTGAGTATCTAAGTACAAAAAAGAAATTTTTATAATATTTCGCGTGTGAAACGGGTGATTGTTTGAAATCGCGCGATTTTCTCGTTTTTTGAGGTCTTTTTTAACCACCTTTCTGACGACCTAGAGGGTGGAAATTTTGTGAGCGGCTCAATTTCAGAAGCCCATTTTGATATCCCGCTTTTTACGCGTATAGCGAGACGCGTGTTGTTTGCTTACCGAATGCAGTACGAGTTTGTTTGTCGATATGTTGATATTGTTTTGCTTTTCTTCCTTATACCTTTTATAATTCGTTTTATGTGTTTACTTAAGAAAGAGCGTGGCTACACAGGCATAGGAATGAAAGTCAAGCCAATGAACGTTGTGGCTACACATAACGAAACATTTGTGTGTGTTTATTGTGTGTTTGTTTGTAAATTTTTTGTTGTTTTTCTGTATAGAACGTTCATGCTTTCGCTGAAAGTCATCTTTTGAAGTTGACTTTCGGTGGGTTATCGTTTGAAAAGCTTGATTCCAATTCACTAGAAACCTACCTGTTTCGCTGGACATGACTTCATTCACGTGGTCGTGTAGCCACGCTCTTAATGTACAAATCGTACTGTACGATGGATTTGTATATAAGGTTTCGTTTCAAAACATTTGTTTCTATATCGGTAATCAATGCGCTATCTTCATTTTCAAGTTCAATGGTGTTTAGATCAAACTAATTTTTAATATTGTTATTTTTATTGTCTTTCTAGGCTTTTTGAACGCCCGTTCGTTCTGTAAGTTCTTCTTGAACTCTGTATGCTTATTAGTGACTCGGACCAGTAAGTTGTTGGTGTGGTGCTCATTTATACACAAAAGGTGAAAAGGTGAGTCTTCAATGATATTAACTGCAAATAGGCGGTATAACAATTCCTTAAATAATTTAATCATTACAGACAGATTTCGAAGATATTTCAAAAAATTATCTTCTTGTTTAGAAAATACAATAAACTTGAATTATTTAGGTACTATATCAATTAAAAAAATTACATGGGTGCCAGCCCCCACCCTGGGGCCCGATCATGTGTGTTGTTTACAACATTTGAATACAATCGGTTAAATTCTTTGAAAATGTGCATGGGGCCCGGTCATTTTCAAATTTTTATAAAAAGTGTTGCCATCGGAGATACACGTGCACCCAGGTTCGGCGGGTCTCCAATGTAATTTTCTTCCAAATATGTGTACAAAATTTGAAGCAAATCGGGTTAATTTAAAAAAAAAATATGAGAGCCCTGTGAGTGTAGTGGATAGGTGGTTAATAAGGACCTCAAACTGGTCGAAAATGCAGTAAAACACATTAAAGACGTATTATATACGCGACAATTTAAAATATAAGTATACAGGGTACATAATAAAATCTGGATGGGTTCAAGAGTTATAGGGTGTGAAGTCAAGTAAGGTCAAATGTACGTTTTCGTTAATTTTACAAACTTTCACTTCTTCTGTTGACCGAATGCACAATTGTTGTGAGGTGGATTTGTAGAAAATTGAATAGGCTTTAATATTGAATTTGTCAAAAAAAAATTATCCGAGAGCGATTTTCGAAATATTCGCGTTTGAAAATAAAATTTAAGATAAGAAAAAATATTTTTGAATGTTGACGACGTTTATATCGGTAACGGTTTCAAGAATTTAAAAAAATGTTAATTATTTGATCTTATAAATTTTCTTTTCTTTCAAAAATGACCAACAGTGGCCTTGTAGTTAGAAGCGTTCAATAGTTACTGGGTGTGAAGTGATGTTAGGTCAAAAGTACATCGCTTCGCATTAAAACGCTACGTACATCGCAGGGGGTAAAAATAGACCCATCCCCCTCCAATACGATTTTTTTCACTAAATTAACCAAGCAATCATCCCTTTAAGTATTTGCCACCTTAACGGATACACCCTGTATATACACCCCTATTATGGTAAGCGAGTCGAACGTTCGACTTAGTTTCTTAAAATTTTTATTCGCTCATATATTTGACAAAAAAGATGGTGAATAATAAAATGATGATGAAGATGATGAAAAAGTATTAATTGAATATAAATAAAGAACGATTAGAAAAAATCTACACATTGTTATTCCTATGTCAAATATAAGCGAATGGTAATATTAAGTGACTTAAGTCGTACTTTCGACTCGCTAACCATAATAGGAGTCATAAATAAATGATTTTTGGTAGTCAATGCAATAATTCGTAAGTCCAAAATATAATTTTTTATATTCCGCGTGGCGCGTGTGATAGGTTGACATTTTTTTTTTTTGACTTCTTTGAGACCCTTTTTATACCACCTTCCACACGACCTAGAGAGCTGAAATTTTGTGGGTGCCTGAGTCCAAAATACAATTTTTTATATTCCGCGAGTGACGCGCGTCGTGTGGCGCGTTTGATTTGTTTTTTATTTCGACTTCTTTGGGACCCTTTTTACCACCTTCCACACGACATAGAGAGCTGAAATTTTGTGGGTGTCTGAGTCCAAATTTTTGAGCACTCTAGATCGTTTGAAATGTGGTTAAAAAAGACCTAAAAAAAAAACGAGAAAATGGTGCGATTTCAAACTTTCACACGGATCACGCGTCATAGGCGTCATACTCCATTTTCCATTTCCACCTGTCAAAAGCGGGATTTCAAAATGAGCCCCTGACATTGAGCCGTTTACAAAATTTCCGCTCTCCTGGTCGTCTGAAGTTGGTAAAAAAGGACCTCAGAGAAGTCGAAAAAAATGTCAACCCATCACACGCGACACGCGTCTTGGAAAATAAAAGATGCTATTTTGGACTTGGGCACTCACAAAATTTCAGCTCTCTAAGTCGTGTAGAAGGGAAGGTGGTTAAAAAGGACCTCAAAGTGGTGGAAAATACAGACAAAAAGTTGACCCCCTTTTTGTTAAATAAAAGTTTTTAAAAATTAAATGCTGTTCGTTGCTAACCGCATCACTTCAGAACGGCTGGACCGATTTAGTTTATTTTTATTTTAAAATCTTCGGCATAGCCTGAATAAGGTTCATACGGAGAGAAAACAATTCGGTTAAAACTGAAAGTACTCTTTTTCCATGGAATTTTTTTGAGCTCACGACCATAACTCACGATTCCAACATGCATATATTTTTTGGCGATATATGAGTCGATTCTAGAGTTTTCTGTGTGACTGTGGTGGTCAATGGTTGGATGGTTGTCAGTGGGTGGCGGTGAGATCAGTGTTTGGTGGGAGGTCAGTTAGCGGGTGGCCATTGGGCGGGAGGTCAGTTAGCGCGGGTGGTCAGTTGTTATGCGCAGCCGGGAAACGCCGGGTATTTCCGCTAAATAATTATCTATTAAAAATATCTCGAAAAGTTGAGTCTCGACCACCTGGTTCTTAGTGCGTTCATCTTTTTGAACCACCACCTGTTTCTTAATTCGTTCATCTTTTTAACTTCTACTCTATATGTTAAACAATAAATTTTATTTAAATAAATTATTTACCTACTCCAGTCTTATTTCCGTCTTTCTTGTCGAAATTTCGAACTGAAAAAGATTTCATTGTCAAAATTGCATCCTTAACCCTCTGTGACTGACGTGGTAGTATGACAGACACCACAAAATCTAATATCGGGTATTTTACCGTTGTTTTTCAAATGTTGAATCGCGCGTTCTCAGTACCTTTCAGTCTTATACTCAAGCATGCGTTAGTGTATAGTGAGATTTCCTTACACGGTTTCGTTGTCATTTCCACGAAAAAGATAAATTTACAATGAAATTGGTTGGTTTCGATGATGTGTCCTTTTTCAATCTTATTTTTCCGTGTCTGACAAAAACTTGTTTGGCATTTGAAAGGTTTTACTGTAAAACAATCTACCTGTCACGTTACGGATGCTGAAGACTGAACTACGAAAAAGACCTCGATTTTCAATTCTTCGGAAAATACTCTCCTTAGTTCAGTGCCAACTATAATGGGCCGTAGCTGGCTTATTCTCACTACAAAACCTAACGAATAGCTTAGCTCATTTACTACCCACAATGAACTCTAGCAACTACTTGCATTTTACACAATTTCTCTGTATTCAAATTTCCGCACCGAATGTCTAACTTCACTGACATCTTGCTTAATCCCACGAAACCGACCAAAATCACATTATGGTCACAGCGTACGAATTGCATGTAGTGAGTCGTTCATATCAGCTAAATAAATCGAACTCAAGTCAATTGTAGTTGGCCCTTTATTCCTAAAAAATCCTGCAACATTTCATTGCTGTGTGAATTACTTAACTTTTGCTCAATTTTCTTGTTAAAATCGTTTTTTTAACGGTTATTTTGGAGTAGATAAAGACCCTTAATAAACAAACATGTAGACAATAATCCCATTCATTTGGATTTAATGCAGGCAGGCTCTGTACTTTGACCGCAACTTAAGATTCGAGAACCTAGTACTCGTATAACACCCACCTTTGCCCTGAAAAATCACGTCTTCAACATTCCCTTCATCTGATTCAATGCAAAATACTAACATTTTCCTGATTTTTTAATCATTTCCTACATCAAAAGAATTATTCCGTATTGGATTTTTATTCTATTTTGAAATAATTGAAAAATTACATGTGATAGATAGATAGTGTCTCCGTCGTCCTCCCAAGCACTGGTCAGGAAGAAAACAATGTATATCTTTGTACAATGATTTTAGGAAATACTGTCTATTTCGTTATCTTCAGTCATAACACGGTGATAAGGAACTTTTTCTGTAACAATAGAGCATGGGTTGTATATTTCAGCGACGATCAAGAATAATGTGATCGGATCGTGCCATTTTCACTAGGTAGCTTTTTTTTGCATATAGGGATGATGGGATCGCACATTATCCAGCAACAGCAACGCCTTCCAGACGCCATTTAACCCGATGCAAAGGCGTATTTTTTTATTTACGTCGCGGCGGTAACACAGTGGCGTCGTGAGATTTAATAGCGCAGTGCTCACATATGCTTCGCTTATGCGCCATAAAGTTTGACCGCCGCGGCTACGCGATTGTAAAATAACGCGTCTGTGTGTCCACTGTTCTTCGAACGCATAAACATTTTCATTTGATGAAAAAATGAGTTAAAGAGAACACTTTGAAAACTTGTTGATGCCACTCAAGCATTGCAGAAGAATCATATTCTATGCAGGCAAAACCGATAAACCACAAATTTAAGCTGTTGCTGTGTTCCGGTTGAATTTTTACGTTAGCAACGTAAAAGGCTCTCTCTACTTGTTTTTCGTTTAGGTGCGCTGTTTTTTAAGTAGAATTTGCCAGGATTACTTCGTTTCCAGTAGAAACCACTCATATATTTTTTTGTTGCTTATTGCATATGGAATGTTACTGCAGACAGAACAGAGGAAACGGCCAAGGCCACATTATTGTGTTTTTAGTTTTGGAATAAACAATATGTGACTGTGATATAAATGAAAACATGAAATGAAAATAAAAATGGATGTCTTTTCCTCAGAATTCGAATCACAGAATACTAGAATTTGCGACGATCCGGATTGTAAACTACGAAAAATGCGAAGGAGGTAATGGTGGTTCGGATTAGCGCGAAATTCTAAATTAAGTTGAAACCCGAACCAACGAGTCATTACTGTATTTTTATTTACGTAAAAAATAAAAGATTAAAATAAAGATTAACATTTTTCATGTAAATTCTCTACTTAAGAGGTTCACATATCAAAGTTTGAATCAGGTTAGTTTTGAAAAAGGATTATTTATAAAAGTCTTAAGTGCTTGGGACTCGACCACTTCAAATTTTTACCAAAAATCACACGGGAGCTTTTTTTTTAAAGGATCCCATATGGCAGACACTGCGACCTCATAGATCTTTTGTATCTTAGGGTGTATTTACTCTAAGAGACATACTACTTCCCTAGTGTAGGATAGTATGTCCTTAGTGGCAGAATCTCTCAACTCTGTCGACCATATGCCTTTATGAAAAATGCGTCTCTTTAACTAAAGTAGTGCTGGACATTCAGAGAGAATATGCTCGGATGACTTAACATCCTCCGAGCAGAACCTACCTTCTGTCTGTGAGCCCAGACAAATTTTGTTAATGTGGTACCGCAAGACACAATGACAAACTCACCAGCTTCCTTATGCTATCCCTATTTAGATTAAGGATTTCCTTATAGGAAAACTGCTGCCTGTTTACTTGTTTGGATTGCCTCAGCCCTGCGACGTTATCCCTGGGGGCCAGGTGAAGTTTGTGTTCCCAACAATTTATCGGTGGCGGCAGCCCAGTTGACAACACAGTAGGTAGTGTTCAGGTTCAGGAACCCAACCGAGTTTCACTTTTTTGTGTATGTAGCAGTTTTTGAACGATAACGAGTCCATTGAGTTGGACAACAGCGCTTTGAGTGCTGCCTGGCTATCGTGATAAGATGATATATAACTAGCTTTTGCCCGGCGCTCCACCGCACACCCGCACACAAATTCACCGATCGTATTCGCACTACGTGATTTAGCGAGATTTGGTTAAGACGAATATTCCATGAAAGCTTCAGCTCAATCGGCTGTCTAGTTTTCGAGTTTTGGATCCGAATCGATAGACGTAACTATAACTAAAAGCAATGCTGTTAGTGACGGATTTTGATGACTCCAAGTCTTGCTACAACGTTCCAGTACACTTTTTTCCATTCCTTTTTTTATTTTTTTTATTTTTATAATGTACGCTAAAGGGGTTTGCACCCTTATAATGCTTAGCACAGCGTGGGCGTTTCAGCTATAGTATTCAAATTATAAAATAAAATTAAAAACATGTAACCTAATAAAAAAAACGCTTTTAATTGAAAACGTTTAAAACGAGTATTTTGCGTAGTAGTTTGCTTTGATCTGAAACAAATTATAAACTCGCGCTGAATAATTTTTTTTTTGGGATTTGTTTTTTTTTTCGTCAATGAAGATATCAGCTCTGAGCTATGTTTAAAGTTTCAAGTCAATGGGAAGTTAGTTTAAAATCATTTACGAAATTCCGCCGGAACACCGAACAGCGAGCTTATTACCTTAAAAGGTTTAAAATGTCTTACTAAAAAGTAGGTGCGTGGACATACGCATGTTAGAAGTTATACTTCTTTGGTTTGATTAAAAGAATAAAGGTCAATATGGATGCTAAAAATGCATACGAGTAGAATGATAAGAAAAGTAAAGGGAGATAGTAAATACAATCGATTAAATTTTATCACACGACACAATGGCAATGCATAGCACAATGATTCTGTTCACTGCACAACAAAATGTGATAACTTGATAATGAAGAACGCTCTCTGATATAACATGTAGAAATATGTATGAGACCATTTTGACTAACATATATTATATTTTTAAAAAAATATATAAAACAGACTCCCGCAAAGACATAAAAAAAAATATTTTCAAAAGATTCCAAAAGCATTCGCAAAAGACCCCAAAAACATTCCAAAATACTCCCAAAAGACCCTCAAAAGTTCAAATCACTCAAAAGACACCAAAATGACCCCAAACAATTTGCCGCAAGACCCCCAAAACATTCCTGTTCATATTCGATGATCTTATAAAGTTATTTTTGTTAAAGAAAAACATAAAAAAAACTTCATTTTTAAATTCTCTATATTAACTTCGCGTGCCCGTGTGGAATCTTACAAACAGTTTTTATCCCACTTCTCAAAATTCGATTTAATTGAAACTTTGCACACATGCATGTCTCCGATGACAACACTTTCTGTTAATATTTGGGTCTCTCGGTGCGGGGGGATCCTATACAAATATTTTAAAAAATTTACCCGATTTTCTTCAAATTTTATATGCATGTGTGTCTCCGACTTTTTGTAAAAATTTTGGAGACCCCGGGCCCCCAAGGTCGTGAGGCCCCATACAAATTTAAAAAAAAAAAATTTACCCGATTTATTTCCAATATTATATACATGTATGTGTATCTGCGATGGACAAACTTTTTGTAAAAAATGTTGAGACCCCGAGCCCCGGGGTCTTGAAGTACCATACATTTCTTCAAATTTTACCTCCGATGGACAAAACTTTTTGCAAAATTTTTGGAGTGATCCGGGCCCTGAGACCCGATCAAAAATTAGCTCGATTTCCTTCAAATTTTAAACACATAATATGTATCTCCTATTAGAGAATTTACATGAAAAATTTTCATGTTTATAAGTTGTTTTATTACTACTATATATAACGAATTGTTCAGGTGTGGTACCTTAAGAAAATGGGAATATCTATCTCTGGAATGAGAGGTAGTTACTGAATGAGTTAAGAATTAAAAGTGGTTAACATCTTGAATAATGCAAATTTAATTGACTACATGTTTTAGGAACAACAATTTAGTTAGTGCCGCCATATCTGCCAAATTTTAAGTTACTTGCATTTTTTTAAATTGTTAATTTGACGTAGATATTGACCCTAACTAAACAAATGTTGTTCCTAGAAGATGTAGACAATTTAATGTTACTCGTATTCAAGATATTGGCCAAATTTGTTCCACCACCCATTCCAGAGATATTCCCATTTTCGTAGTTTTCTTAGTTAAATATTTACACAGAATTGAGAAACCTTTAGAAAATACTCAGTAATGCAATCCTGCAAAATTTCATTCCCTTGTGAAATATTTTACTACTTTTCCACAAATTAATTGGACTTACATACGTAATTTTTTGACTAATTCCTTTCTGTGCCGGAAGCTTAATATTTTCTGTCTTCAATATTATTATTATGTCACATTATCAAGAATTATTAGGAAGGACTTTTTATATATCTCAAAAATTATATTAACCGAGTATGGATGTCAATATACGAAACGTAAATAACAGCACTTGGTATTGCGTTTTAATAGATTTTCCAGTCTTCAAAATAAAAGGCTTAAGTTACATTTTCTTATTATTATCTCTTATCTTATCTTCTTATTATTATTATATAATACACAAAGAAAACGATACATTTTCGGTTGATTTTTGTAGAATCTTAAGGATTTTGTGTCCGGATATAATGGAGTATAATACGCAACGAAAAGTCCAGTTGATTTTTGTAGTGTAGACTTTTGTATTCACTTGATGTATATTTGATTACCAGCCCTAAGGGCAAAGGTACATAACGACAAGGAGTTTTTTTTTTTCAGCGTGCATGTGTCTGCTTGTTTGTCCACTCGTATATCTTTTCGCCTACGAGTCAGAATAGGATTTGTTTTTAAACAATTAGATCGACTTGTGATGGCGGCGTAATTTTGGATTTGTTCTTTTATTCTTAGGAGTAGTATTAGGAGGAAAAGTGACAACTTTGTGAAACTAAAATCCTTTTAGGTAATTAATTGTCTTTATACACATGTATGTATATCGAAGCAATAGCAATCGAAGTGTTACTAAATCAAAAGGCTGCGCCAATCGAAGTGTTACTGAATCAAAAGGTTGTAATTTTATTATTTAGGAATATTTTTGTTAATTTTTTTTTTAAGAATGTTTAAAAACAATCAAGTTATATGAAAAACACGTTACTGCTCGAAAAAGCCACATTTGGCGCTGATAATATCGTCTACTCTTTTAACGAAGGCATTGCATGCTGCACAAACGTGACCCGTTGGTATTTTGATCCATTCTATACGAATAACAATAATATATTCGGCGCGACAGACCCTTGAGGTCCAAGGCCTAGCTTGTCGCGACCCATTTGTGTTGCGCATGTATATTTTTGCACACAAATGGAAGAGACACCGAAAATTTTAGGTCGTATCCGAACGGTGAATTGAGAAGCTTTCCGTGACAAGTTATTATTCTCGGATGATTGTCAGACATTCGCGAGAGGTGGGACCGTGAAAAAGAATTTTGGTGTTTTCTGGGATTCAAACTGCAAATCCCGTGTTCACTGAGCCACACGGCGCCTACCATTTTTAAATTCTCTATATTAACTTCGCATGCCCGTGGCTGGTTGGCTTGTTGTTGTTGTAGCGACTCCAGGCCTGAAATGATATCAAGATATCTCTTTCGCAGTACAAATAAACTTTTTTAATTTCGCAGTGTACTGAAATTAACTAAAGGCTAATGGTAAGCAAAGGAGATAGAAAATAAAAGTTCCTATACTAATTAGATAAACTAACGATGGTGCTTAGTCATCGAGTTATGTTGGCAGGCCAAGAAAAGAGGCCGCGCCAACAGAGTTTTACCATAGATCAGCAACGTCCAAATCCGTTGTGTGAAGGGGGCAAAGGAATAGGTTGTTGGTAGTATGGGTGCCTTGGTTACAGTCGGGGCGGAGATCATTAAAGCTTTATAGCCGACCCGACCGACCCAATTTGTGCCAGGGTTGTCCGGGTTTTCCTGGCCAGCGACTTTTCGCTGTTATTTATAGATGGGGATGTGTACCAAGGACACTTTTAACCTTGCTTGAGGAGACTGCTGCAGAGACTGTATCATAGTTTATACTATTTTAGGCTGAACGGACAGTGGTGGGATTCCAAATGGCCGGTATGACTGGGTTTATACAGTCTCTGTACGTCCTGATGTCTTGACGTATGCAGTGATGTCGTGAACTGGGTGTGCGGGTTTGTGGCAGGCTAACAAGAACTGCTTTGAAAGCAGTTCATTGTGTTGCCTGACGGGGAGCATGGACGTTTCGTCATGAAGATGCACAGGGCAGGGTTGGTTATGGAGTGGCACCCAGTTGCGTCTCACTTAAAAAAGACGTCTAGATGGGGGCGGCGTAGTCAATAATTTAGCGGCCAATAGCTATATACGTCGTCACAACGACTTCTTTGTCCTTACACCATGAGGTTCCGGCTAGGGCTTTTAGAACCCTATTACGACTGTTCACTTTACTGCAAATATTTTTTGCGAAGGTAAGGAGGTTGTCGAATATGACTACTAAAATTTTGAGTTTATTATTAACTGTAGGGATAATTTCGATGTTAACACGAATGTCAAGTGAAAGCCTGACTTCTTTAATCCAAGAGGTGAACAGCGTAGCAGATGATTTTTGGGAAGCGAGGTTGAGTTTCCTTTTCATAAAAAATTCAGATAGCTCTGTCAGGTAGGAATTTATCCTATGTGTGACCTCGTTTACATCTGCACCGGAGGCAGCAACAGATCAATAATCAGCTTAAGTGATTAGTTTAACGCCAGGTATGGGGAATAGGGAGCATCGAGACATTTAGAGTTTAAATAATATGGGAGAGAGGACCTCTCCTTGTGGGACTCCCATCTAAGTTTCCGATGCTTTGAGCAGGAATTTCTGAATTCCACATTCGCGCTCCTGCCATTTATATAAGCTGACAGAACCTTTTTGTGGAGTCGGGGAGAGTGGAATTCAGTATGTCATGTAAGAGAGTAGAGTGGTCAATTGTCACCGCTCCGTTGAGGCGGTAGTAGTGCTGCGATGTTTCCTAAAGTCATGTTGGTGGGAGGCGATACTCAAATGTTGATGAAGACTGTGGAGGAGGAGTGTATCTTAAGTTTTGGCTATAGGAGAGAGCAGCGAAATTGGTCTATAAGACGATCCTTCGTAAGCGGGTTAGCCAGGCTTGTAAACTGGAACTATCCTGGCAATTTTCAATACGTTTGGTATGGTTTTTCCGAGGGTAGATTATAGCGTAGGAAACAGCCACTTTCGTGTATAGTCTTGTGAAAAGTTATTTTCACACGCGCATAGACGAAAGTGACTGTCTCATACACTATAACCTAGCTTCGAAAGTACCCGTTATTCACACTAGTGAGTTAACACTTTTGTTATTTACTGCAGTCATAGCGAACATACATTCCCAGAGTAATTTGGCATTGCGCACAACCGGTTTAGCTCTTCCACTCCACTTTCCTAGCTCGTTATTTAATATACTATTGCTGCGTTGCTTTGGCAAAGCCGGCTTAGCTTTACAAAGCAACAGCTTTTGGCTTTAAATTTTCGATGCATTTTAATTGTTATGTGTGTTAAACAAAACACCGCCTCACCGTCTATAACTAAAGCAGTTATAAATCCTAAAAACTTTTTGGATTTATTTTCGGCTTTATGCTTATGCGATTGTTGTTGTAAGCCAAGCTGGATTAGCCAAAGCAACGCAGCATATATTATGCAAAAGTTCTGCGACGTAAATTTTTCGTTTCTATTAATTAAGTAAGAGAGCGAGAGAGCATATATATACACATGGTGATGGTGATGGTGATGGTGATGGTGAACACTGAACGTATTTCATTCTACATGCATGCATACACGTCATTAGTTAACATTGGCAAATGTCAACTGACGTGTACCTATAGCATTCATTATTCTTATAATGATGATGATAGTGGTCGGTAGGATTTAAGATGCAGGGAGTGAAAAAGCTTTTGTTATATAAAGTATATCGCACTGGACAAACTTAAAGCAGGATAAAATGTAGGCCTGCAGAAATAACCAAACTAATTGCCATTGGAGATCGTCGGTATTTTTCAATTTCAATAATAAATAACAATAATTTCAGTAGACCTTTGTAAATAGTAATCACTAATTAGTTTTACTTTTGCTTTCAGATATTTGAAAAAAAGAAACACACACATATCATGGATAATAATATAATCATAATCGATGACGATTCGCTCGATGCTTGGCCCTCAACATCTGCAGCAGCAGCGGCAGCATCATCAGCATCGATACCAAATAAGTTTGATTTCACAGTTAAATGTGAGGACTCTTTAGTCACCGCTGCTCGTCGTCTGTCGTTAACAACAAGAGGGTCAATTTATGGCTCTGGTCACGACGACAACGATGACAATAATTACGTTAATATGGCCGGACGCCACCCACATTCAGAAGTAGTTGCCATAGAGGAACCTGAAGAAGTGAAATATAACATCATTCATCCCAGTGCGCCTATAAGGGTACCACCACCGGTAACTCCTCTCTATTTCACAAATGATGAGGCAACCCTTAACATTCGAAAAGCGCTTTTCGACCCAAAAAGTCTTAGTCTTTCCGACGTCGTACATTTATTGGAATCGTATGAACGGTAAGTTATGCTATTACTTATTGTGTTTGCGAGAAAGAGAAAGAAAGAAATTCTCTATATGAACTTTGCCTGCCCGTGTGTTTGTGTGTTTGTCGTGGAGTTTTGCGATCAATTTTAGACCCACTTCCCAAAGACCGATTTCATTGAAACTTTGCACACATGTGTATTTCCGATGACAAGATATATGGGCCCTCGGACATTGGGGCCCATTTTTTTTTTTTTTTTTTTTTAATTCACCCGATTTTCTTCAAATTTTATTTATGGACAACACTTTTTGTAAAAATTTTGCAGACTCATACAAATTTAAAATAAAAATTAAACCGATTTTTTTTTTAATTTTAAACATATGTGTATCTGCGATGGGCAAAACTTTTTGGACATTTTTCGATCCAATGGACCATGGGTCCGAGGGGTGCCCATATACATTTTTTTTAAAAATTAGCCCGATTTTCTTCAAATTTTAAATATATGTGTACCTCCGATGGACAAAACTTAATCAAAGCAGATTTAAATCTTGCAATAATCAGATATTTCTTGCCACAGCCTTGTAACGATCTTCTTGCGGCTTTAGAGAGTAGAAATCCCATTCCATTCGCATGGTGTTCCCGTGCAAAAACTACATAATCGCAGGTAGATGTTCGTTTTTCCCCTACTCCAGGGTACGAAATTTGGTCGCAAATGTGCCAAACTCACATCTTAACCGCAAGTTCGAAGTATGAAAGTAGATGTTGTGTGATGTATGATTTTTGACGGATGCGCATAATTTGATTTTTCTTTAATGCAACAGCAGTGTAACTCGTTGTTTCCACCTCAAATAACAATAATCACATCTTTTAGGATCACGTCGCTCAGGATCCTACAATAAACTTAATTTGCTTGTGTAAGTAAAATTATGGAGTTACCGCTGATATGCATTCATGGCAAAAATTAAAGAAATTTAGAACACATGGTATCGTATATGAGAAAACATCTGTTTTTGTTGCATCTGATTCTTAACGTAATATTTATGGTTTCGTTCATAATTACGGTGATAACAGCTAACAAAAATAACGTCCCCACTCTAATACAAATGTTCTAAATTTTCTCTGCCTCCGTCTCGGTGTTTGCAGTGAGCGACCCTTCTCTTCATTTTCAAATTTCGCCATTTTGATTTGTGCTGACCTTTTGAAAATCGCTTAAAAACAATCCTACAACATTTTCTCTTCGATTCGGCTCACATTTATTGTAACATTATTTGAAGCCCGTATACGTTACGTGTTAATGCGAACAAGCAAATTATTTTATTGTAGCATTATTGTTATTTGAGGTGGAAACAACGAGTAACACTTTAATGAGACTTTGTCACATTTCACCTAGTTTTGAGTACGCGAGTTGTTGTCTACATGAGACAGACGCGAACCGATTCAGAATTTGTACCAGAATCTGTCATTAAAATTACACACTAATCCACTAACGTATACGAACTGACATCTCACGTTCAGGTGAGTTTTGCTCATTTGCGATAAAAATTCGAACCCAATCCATCTCACCTCACTAAGACCAAGAATCTCTAGATGGTATATACGAAATTCTTTTGTTAATTGTGCAAGCGTAGTTGTCTTGGCGAACGTGCGTCATTGTTGATAAATTCGATATGTATCCCTTCTTCTTAAGCCCCGACCCAAGCTAATATAAATGGGATTGGGTCACTTGCTTGGCCGAGTTTCCAGTGGCGCGACGTGGACGCATAAGATAGGAGTGGTGATGGGAGATGCTAAGGACATGACTGTTTATAATCGCGTCATCAACACCGTTTGTCACCAGGACTACGATATTACTTACTTACTTATGTCCTAGGGTCCTAGGGCCTTTACTACGTCTACCCGCCATCGCGTGCAGTTCCTGGCAATGAGCTTCAGCTCTCTCCAACTCTTCCCTAATTGCCGTGACTCCTCCCCAACTGTTCTGCGCCATGTATTTCTCGGACGACCCGTTCTGCTACCAACCTGAGATAACGGGTTCCATTGCATTGCGTAGTTTGCTGTGGAACTGTCACCTTTTCGGAGTGTATGACCAATCCCTTGCCACTTTCGTCGTTGGATGGTTGTTCCTATTGGTTCCTAACCCGTTCTCTGGTAAAGATGTTCGTTAGAGATACGGTTAGTCCAGAAAACCCTTAAGATGTTCCGTAGGCACCTATTTACGAACGTTTATAATCTTTTTGTGATAGCTACTATCAACCTTTCCTGTGCTGCACCCATACAACAGCACAGATTCAACATTTGAGCGAAACAGTCGCAGCTTGGTGTTTAAGCTGATCGCATTGCTTCGCCATATGGAAATCATTCCAAACACCGATTTTGCTTTGCCGATTCGGTTGACAATGTCCTGTTCGGTTCCACCTTCGGTCGAGACAATACTCCCAAGATATTGGAAACTCTCTACTCTCTCTACTGGCTGTCCAGCAATGTTAACATGAGTAACTGAGTTAGTGCCGATGTTGATGATTTTTGTTTTGGCAGCATTAATCTTCAAACCCGGCAAACATTTGCCTCCCTCTAGATTTTTTTCTAACTTCTATGCCAGATAAATATTCAATTGATTTATCTGCTCCATTAGGTCTTTCCGACCACGCTCTGGTATTAGCCAAATTTTCAATAACCCCAACCAATGTAGAGTCAACCAGTAAAAGGCTGCTCTGGCACTTCAAAAATGCTAACTGGGAACTCCTGAATCAATTTTTTAGCTCATTTGATTGGTCAACCTGCTTTACCAACAATAATGCTGATGAAGCATCTCAACTGATCACGTCAACCATTCTGCTAGGAATGAAAAATTTCATTCCTTCCTCCTTTAAGAAAAGCAATATTCGTAAGAATAAGTGGTTTAATGATAACTGGAGGTCAGCAGTCGCGAGTAAAAAATCAGCCCATTTGGACTACGTTAATTGCCCATCCGTAGAAAACCTTGTTAAGTTTAGAATAGCCAGAAATAGAGCTAACGCTATAATTAACAGGTCCAAAATAATAAATGACCAAAAGATTCGAGTAGCATGCGGAAAATTTTAGATTATGATTCAAACATTAAAAGCTTTTGGTCCACCAATTCTTCCGAATGTAGGCCGAATGTTGTTTCCAAAATTCTTAAAGAACTTGACCCCAATAAAGCAACTGGACCCGACGGTATTCCACCATTATTATTGAAAAGATGTCATCATACTTTGCAAATTGTTTCATCTCTCAATGAAGACAGGTGTTTTTCCGTCCATTTGGAAAATAGCTAATATTCAACCCGTCCCGAAAAATGGTGATAAGTCTGCACCTACTAACTACCGCCCTATTTCTCTGTTGTCAGTTTTATCAAAAGTAATGGAATCTATCATTATTTTCAAACTAATGAGCTATCTGGATTCGAATGCTCTTTTATCTGATGTACAGTATGGATTTCGAAAAAATCGATCTTCAGGTGAACTAATGACGTGCATGACTCATTGTTGGGAGCGAAGCCTTGAAAATCTTGGCGAATCAAGCGTTATGTCCTTGGATATTTCTAAGGCTTTTGATAGAGTTTGGCATGATTGTCTTATTAATAAGATTCGTGCGCTCAACTTACACCCCTCTCTCATTACATGGATTGAGGATTATTTATGCAAAATGCAAAATAAAAGTGTTATTGAATGGTTTTTCCTAATCTTCGCATGAGATCAATGCTGGCGTTCCTCAAGGGTCATCCTTATCGCCTACATTATTATTAATATATATCAATGACTTGTTGTCTTCTACAACATGTGATATCCACTCATTTGCTGATGATACAACACTATCGGCTTCAATGGAGTTTGTTAGTCAAAAAGAATGCAATTCTCGCTTGATTGGTTCGCGTGAATTAATAAATTCGACAATTCTGTCGAACATTCAAGTCATTCTTGATTGGGGCAGATCTAATAGGGTGGAATTTAACCCAAATAAATTCCAGGCTTGTCTTTTTTCTCAAAAGCCAATTCAACATTACGTAGCACCAGTAATTAATGGTGCCACTATTGCGAGATCAGTTTCACTTAAGATGTTAGGTTTGAAAGTTTCTAGTGAACTTTCCTGGAAGGAACATATTTATGAAATCTCAAAAAGAGCGAGCCAATGCTTGGGCTTTATAAGACGTTGTAACTTTTACTTCAGCCCCCTCTGCAGTATTTAGATTATATAAATCTTATGTTAGACCAATTTTAGAATTTAATTCATTTGTTTGGGGTGGGGCTCCAAGATCTCATTTGGTTCATCTTGATGGAATTCAAAATAGAGTTATCCGTTTGATAAATGATGTAACCATTACTTCATCTCTTGATTCTTTGGAGCATAGACGTAATTTTGGAGCTTTATCTGTTTTCTACAAATTTTACAACGGTAGATGTTCTTCAGAAACCCGTTCTCTATTCCCAGGTCCTTTTGTTAGCAACGTTAACACTCGTTTGAGGTCTAATCAACATAGATTTGCCTTAAAACCGTTCTCATGTAGAACCCAACACTTCAAATCGTCCTTTTATCAGAGAGTGACTTCGATGTGGAATCAATTGGTCGACTATGTATTTCCCGAATCTTATAATCTGCAGGCCTTCAAAATAGCTGTCAACAACTTCCTGAAGGACGACCGTAGTGTTCATTAGAGGATACGATTATTTTATATAATAAAATTATTATTGATTGTATTTTTTGTATTATTTATAATATTTGTTTTTTATTTTGTAATATTTTCTTGGTCAAGGTTTTTTGTAGTTTTCCCTGACCACCATGATTCATTGATAAAAGTATTTGGACTCGCGTCGTTTTAGTTTTGTGTTCGTTTTTTCGTATTGCTTTTTTCAATGAATCAGAGATAATTCTGAGAAAATAATCTGAAACCGGCTACAAACGTGAGGAATGTGTTATATTGTAATTCACAATTCCTTCGAATTTTTAATTTTTAATTTTAATAAAGGGCATAGCCCAACTTTTTGTTGTGACGAAAGTCATTCAGGGACTTATCCCTTGGCATTGAGTCCAGATGTTTGAGTTGAGATGTAAGAGTCCAACGAGAATTCCTCCGTTTTCAGTAGATAAAGCTGCGCGAAGTACATCGCTAATCACCAACAAAAAAAGTATCGGCGATAGAATGCAACCTTGTCGTACCCCACTTAGGGTCTCGAATTCTTCTGAAAGCTTTCCTCTATGCAGTACATGACATTTAGTGCCATCATAGATTCATTTAATAATAGCTGTTAGTTTATCGGGTATACCTCTCCTGCTCAAGGCGAGCCAGATAAACTGTCTGTTGACACTGTCAAACGCTCTCTCAAAATCGATGAACAGCAGGTGCAGTGGTGATCGGAATTCAACGCACTGTTCAATAATGATCCGCAGGGTGTTGATGTGGTCGACACAGGAGGATCCAGTGCGGAAATGTGCTCGTTCGGCATCGAGTGTATATTCCAGATGTTCCTTAGTTCGCTCAAGTACTACTTTGGTTATTACCTTTCCAACTGCAGGAAGAACGCAAATGCCTCTCCAGTTTTCGCACTCCATAAGACTACCTTTTTTAGGGAACTTGACAATCATTCCCTTCTTCTACTCGTCGGGGAAACTTTCTACCGCCCAAGCTCGCTCTCTCTCTACAAGAGGATATAAAAGCTCTGCTTAGGACTACGATATTGGGAATGGTTTGAAATGCTCCGTCTGCTCTACTTCGTCTATATCCAACATGAGCAACCTGATTACAAAAAATCCATAATAGTTGTCTATTTAATTATTATATATAGATTATTTTCCGAACAGTTTATTATAAAAAAAAATTAATTCTTAATTAGTTTTGCATTAATTCGAATAAAATAATTTTTCTTTCTTCTCACTAAAGTTACTGCCGCGAAGCTTTTGACCGGGTGTACAGCAAGAATCCGCGTGGGTGTCGAATAGTTGCTAGACACATTGCAAGATATTTAACGCTAATTGACAGTGTGTTCAGCTCCTATTTTTCTAATGTAAGTTTTTTTTTTAAGCTAAATTTAATGCCTACATCTATTGTTTAATTTTTTATTTTTTCCTTACCTTTAGGACATTTTTTATAGGAACGCACTTTGCCGGATCGTTATTGTCTATACGCTCTACGAACTGCGCTTTGCCACCATTTTTGTGGAATCGAAAGATGCGATTGCAACAAGAATAATTAGCACATATTTCGGCTGCCTAAGAACGTTCAAAAATGTAAGTTTGTTAGGATCGTTGCGGCTACCGTTTTCATTAATATATTTTTCCCTTTTTATTACGATATACACAGGAGAACACTACAGTCTTTATTCTCAGAATAATAGTCAGTCTGCCTCGATACTACAAAGAACGAGAACTAATGGTTAAAATATTTACGTAAGTTTGCTGTGTGTGTGCGGCTTTTCTTTTTGCCCAAAACAGTTATCAATTATCGATTTCAATTTTAGCAAAGTGATACAGTTGCAAAAAACTGAAAAACAACAAGCTCTTCCCGACCGGGACTTTTTATTGTATCTAATAATTTTCTATTATTGGAAAAACTTTGAAATTGACGAGGAAGAGCGTGTAAAAATAATAGACTTAGCTTCCGAATTTATGAAGCCGATGAAATCGCTAGCATCAAACGTTAGATATTCGAAATATTTGCCAAGATATCCATGTCGTAGGACTGCTGCGAAGTTTATTTTGAACAAAATCAAAAGCGTTCGAAGTTTAAAGCAAGTAAGTTGTTTGTCTGCGAACGAATTCAAAATAATCTTGGGTGATAGCATGTAGGTAACTTGTCTTAATCTAGTTTCGTTGTTGTTATTGTTGTAGCAACTATTGAGTCGTGTTAGTCCAAACGTTGGTGGGGGGGGGGGGTTGTTTGTGTATTTGTTGGAACATTGCAGGCTGTCCATAGGGATAGCAGCGGTGTGAGTAACGTCGTCGGATGGGACGAACCGCTAAATTAGATTAGCGGTGTTATGTGGTGACGCACCACAGTCCGGGCATTGATCGGTGTGGCTGTCTTGTAAGAGCTCCATACTGATCTCATTTGTGCCAGAGTTGATCTGGTTTGTCTTGGGAGGTTTTCCTCGCTTTAATTTGTAGTGTTGCGCTTAGAACGATATTATGACTACTCTGAGTATTGTCGAGTTGACATTGGTGATGTAACTTTTGTTTTGGCGACCATCTAGTGTGGTTCTGACTGAAGCTTGATGAATCGGGTTTAGGGCTGCTTTATAGTCTGCTGTATCTATAAGTGTATGTCCGATAAATTGGTTTGTCTCTACGCGGAACATACGAATATCAGTTCGGTTATGCCTGGGTGGTGTGATTGAGGGTGAGCAGGTAACGGTCAGGGTGATCGGCTCCAGGTTTGGGAGTGGATTCAAGTGATCCAATCTCAAATCTGTTGTGGTGTTGACGATCTTTGGCCCAATGTCTTGATATGTATTGGGGTCCTTTCGGGGCGTAGAAGCAATCGTCGTGGAAAGCGATCTGGTTTGTTGTAGTTTTTGTAGCAACTCCAGGTTTGGGAGTGGATCCAAGTGATCCAATCTCAAATCTGTTGTTGTAGGTATTTGGGTCCTTTCGGTGCGTAAAACCGTCGTCGTGGAAAGGGATCTGGTTTGCGGCATGCCATTGTTTGGTGACAAGCTCGTTGTGTTCTTTCACTTTTACCATTAATTAGGGTTTCTTGGTGGTGACATGTGGGTGGCAACCAGTTATGATGCGTAGACCGGCATTCTGACAGGTTTGAAGCTTCTGCCATTGTGTGTGACAGTGGCGAGGGGTCCAGGTGGGTGCCGCATAGTTAAGGGCCGATCTACCAATAGCTTGATATGTGGTGCGAAGGGGGTTTTTCGTCCTTACCTCATGTACAGCCTGCTAAGGGTTTTAGGACTTCTGAACATGACTCGTTTATTGATGTTTTTTTAAATTAGTCGAAAATGTCAACAGATTGTCGAATGTATCTCCTAAGATCTTTGGATGTTTGATTGTAGGGAGGATGATTGTCCTGCCGTGTATCAAGATGTCAAGCTGTAGGTTGATTTCTTTGGTCCAGGGGGTGAAAAGTGTAGCGGACGATTAGATTTCGACTGATAAATCTGCTGATGATGGGGATATCCTTGCCTGAGACAAGAATGGTGCATTAGTCGGCGTACGATATCAATTTGACTCCGGAAGGTGGTGCGGGGAGTTTTGCCATGTATAGTGGTTGAAGAGAGTCGGTGAGAGTACTCCTCCTTGAGGTACACCTTGCTTAACTTTCCTGTGTAGCGATTTGTTGTTCCGGAATTTGACGTAAGTTTTCCTACCATTAAGGTAGTTGGTAAGCCAACCTTTCGTTTGAAAGCTGTGACTCTAGGATGTCTTGTAGTCGAATGCCTTAGATAGGTCTAGTGCAACAAGGATAGGATGCGGTCACAGAGACGATGTTGGTTAAGGGTTTGCGAGATGTGTGTTGTGATCTCCGAAATGGCTGTGGTTGTGCTGCGCTGCTTGGGCTGTTGATGTTCAGCTAACTGGAGCTTGGAATGAAGCTGAGGAAGTAGTAGAGTTTCGATTATTTTCGCAGTTGGTGAGTAGAGGAATAATTCTGCCCGTTTTCCAATGGTCAGGGATGATGTCCAATGTTTTAAGTCGAAGGTTGTAGATTTTAGTAAGGTTAGTGATACCTGTTGAGCCTAGGTGTTTGAACATAATCGGTGCGATTCTATCCGGTCTAATGGCTTTGGAGGGTTTTGCCCTGCGTATGGCTAATTCGACTTCGGAGGGATGTAGAATATGTGAGGTGTTGTCGTGGTCAAGGCTGTGCAATTTCCTGAGATTAGTACGGTTGCTCTTGTTACAGTGCGTTGGGTGTTCTATAAATTGGCGACAGAACATTGAGGAACACTTCCTTTGGGGGGCAGTCTTGTTGTGTGCTGTTGAAGGTAATGGCTGTTAGGTCTCTACGTCTGATGGGGTTGAAGAACTCCTTGATGGTGGACCAAAGTTTCTTTGGGCCCCCGTCACAAGATTGAAGGTACTCAATCCATTTATCTCGCCTGTGTTGGTTGACAAGGTTGACCATCTTGTAATTTAATAGGTAAATTCTACTATTCGCGGGGTTGATGCTGCGAATATGGTCAGGTCGTTAGCGAGCTGAACTGCTTCGGCTGGGCCTTAATATAGGGATTCTGCCTGCTGGATTAAACGGGCCGCTGCTCTGATGACGATCCGGCGTAAGATACTTTCACCTGAAATTGCGTCGGTGGGGGGTGGTAACAGGTCCCAATTGTCTGTCGATAAACCTGGTAAAACTTGGCCAGTCCGCCTTGGCCAAACTTTGCCAAATGTGCGTTTATCCGGAGACACAAAGTCATCGGCTTTGACAGTGAATATGATCGCGATATGGTCGAAGTTTAGCGGTAATTCTGTTCTCCAGGATGCACAGGCTAATAAGGAGTCGAGTCGCACACTAAGGCGTTTTCATTTCTCTTCTACACCCGTCATCTCAGCCCCAGGACTTACTCTCCCTGCATTTAGAGCGAGTCCTATCACCTGACCGTAGTTGTTTCTGGTCTCTTCGTTGCTGATTCGCGGATGCTGTCTTTCTTGATGATGCAATCCGCGCTCGGATCACTACTGCAACAAGATAACGGTTCATGTCGACGTTGGCACCTCGATACGTTCGTACCGTCATCAGATTCGGGTTGTGGCGGTGTTCTATCAATACTTGGTCTATCTGGTTGCGAGTGTGGCTCCATCAGGAGATACCCTGGTGGCTTTGTGGATATTTTTACGCGCAAACCTTGTACTCGCAACGACCAAATTATTGATTGCTGCCATCTCTATGACTCATTGTCCATTGTCATTAGTGTTCTCATGTAAGCTTTGGGTGCCAATGTTCCTACCTATTTGTGCATTAATACCCCCCAGAATGATTTTTACGTCATACTGAGGACAGGCATCGTTTTCGTTAGTGGTCGTGGTTGGGGTCGTCGTTGTTCATCAGTATATCCGAGGCTAATAAGGTCTTTTTCGTCGCGCCAACCTTACTTTGAAGGGACTATCCCTATCATTTAGCTTTTCCTGTATTTGGAGGGAAATTACCGGCGTCCACCACGTGGAGGTTTGATCGCACTTCCCACCACTAGAGGAGAGATAGTTAAAAATATCTTTTATTCTAAAATTGACTCTAAATTAGTGTTTTATTGAGCCTTCTTTGAACGGATAATCGCGCGATGCCTAAATTGTTGTTAGATTCCTTTTTCGGTTTAGCTCTTATTGGACGACGATATCATCATCGGAACAAAACAGAAACAAAACAAGTTACCTACCACCCTACTACTACATTACTAAAATTGTTTTACTTTCCAGGAGATGCTTTTTGATAAAGATATGACATTTGGCAGTGCAACGGTCTTTTTTGTAAGTATATAAGTATTCTCAATTATCTATCAAAGCAATTAAATGTAAAAAATTAAAATAAATTTTGTTTGTCAATGATGCTTAAGTAAAAGGTTTGAATTTTTAAGTTGAATCCAGTCCAGTTAGTGCAGAGTTATTTGCATTTGACTTTGCGTGTTCCTTTAAAATAATGTTAACAGAAAGAATCTGAGATAATTTTTATGGAATGTAAATAGTTTTTATATTGTCCGAAAAAATAACCATTTGACAATAAAAGTTTCATTTTTGTTCTACAGGATTTAGTTGATAGAGATGATGAGCCATCACCGTCATCACCGCCATCACCGTCATCACCGTCATCACCGCCATCACCGCCACAGAACAAAAGCAGTATTGACGAAACCTATTATAGTATATTATTTACAAATATGTGGGATGAAATAGTGCTTACATTGAATGCATACGATGATCCTGCGCTTAGTTCATGGTATAAAAAAAGTTCTGATCCTATCATACAGGAAAAGATGGCTCGAAAGATAGAGACGGCAGCAACACCCGCCCCTGAGGAATTCCATGATTTGTCTACAATTTTGGCACCTACATTCTACAATGACGAAATAGAAACGTTATCTCAATATTTGGACAACGACGAAGAAATATCGCACATTGGCAGTAATGTATCGATGAACAGCTTGGATGACATTTTGCAACTCAACCAGGGATGGGATGATTCTGATGACAGCATGGAAAATGGTCCCCATCAATCAGTTGATGAAAAGCTTGGTAACATTTATAATTTTAATATTACTCCCCATAGGGGTGTAGAGCGTCCTATTCGTTTGCCTCGGAAATCCACTACAGACCCGTATAGAATAATGGCTGGATATAGGGCAAAACATTGTATGGCTTCGTGTGCGGAAGTTATTGATTTAATTGATGATGAGGAGCCGCCAGATAAAGTTGCAGATTCTTCGAAAAACCATCGAATGATGGAAGAAATCATTGAGAACACTGTACCTGTGCCACCATTTTCTGAGAACATCAATGCAAATTGCAACCCATTGAAAATACTGCAAGCAGGAGCCACAACGATATCGGCCATAACTACTAATAATATTTCTGAAATTGTACCAAAAACTGTGGAAACTGTAACAAGAACATTAGCTGCAACCACTGAAGTCAATGCAGAAGCAAATATATCGATGAGACTTGAAATAAATGGCGATTACGAACAGGGAGCACGAACTGATCTCGAAACTATTGTGGCCAATACAAAAAAAGTGGCGGAAACATTAAATGACATAATTGTCAACAGCGACAAAGAAAGGGAAGCAACTTTGGACAACGGTGTGACGGAAGGAACTGTGGAAAACAGTGTGATGGAAGTAACTGTCGACAACAGTGCGGCAGAAGAAACTGTCGACAACAGTGCGGCAGAAGAAACTGTCGACAACATTGTGACGGAAGTAACTGTCGACAAGAGTGCGGCGGGAGTAACTGTCGACAAGAGTGCGGCGGGAGTAACTGTCGACAAGAGTGCGGCTGGAGTTACTGTCGACATCATCAGTGCCATGGAAGGATCTGTCCACAGCAGTGCGACGGAACCAAATGTCGACCACACTTTAAGCAACTGTGCGATGGCACAAACTGTCGACAACAGTGCAATGGAGGCAACTGTATCGATGAACAGCTTGAATGACATTTTCCGACTCAACAAGGGATGGGATGATTCTGATGACGGCATGGAAAATGGTCCCCATCAATCAGTTGATGAAAAGCTTGGTAACATTTATAATTTTAATATTACTCCCAATAGGGGTGTGGAGCATCCTATTCGTTTGCCTCGGAAATCCACTACAGACCTGTATAGAATATTGCCTGGATATAGGGCAAAACATTGTATTGCTTCGTTTGCGGAAGTTATTGATTTAACTGTTGATGAGGAGCCGCCAGATAAAGTTGCAGATTCTTCGAAAAACCATCGAATGATGGAAGAAATCATTGAAAACACTGTACCTGTGCCACCAATTTCTGAGAATATAAACGCAAATTGCAACCAATTGAAAATACTGCAAGCAGGAGCCACAACGATATCGGCCATAACTACTAATAATACTTCTGAAATTGTACCAAAAACTGTGGAAACTGTAACAAGAACATTAGCTGCAACCACTGAAGTCAATGCAGAAGCAAATATATCGATGAGACTTGAAATAAATGGCGATTACGAACAGGGAGCACGAACTGATCTCGAAACTATTGTGGCCAATACAAAAAAAGTGGCGGAAACATTAAATGAAATAATTGTCAACAGCGACAAAGAAAGGGAAGCAACTTTGGACAACGGTGCGACGGAAGGAACTGTGGACAACAGTGTGATGGAAGTAACTGTCGACAACAGTGCGGCAGAAGAAACTGTCGACAACATTGTGACGGAAGTAACTGTCGACAAGAGTGCGGCGGGAGTAACTGTCGACATCTTCAGTGCCATGGAAGGATCTGTCCACAGCAGTGCGACGGAACCAAATGTCGACCACACTTTAAGCAACTGTGCGATGGCACAAACTGTCGACAACAGTGCGATGGAGGCAACTGTTGACAACACTACTATGGAAGTATCATTCGAAAACAGTGCGACGGAAGCATCTTTCGACAATTTAAGCAACTGTGCGATGGCACCAACTGTCGACAACAGTGCGAAGGAAGCCACTTTCGACAACTCTTTAAGCAACTCTGCAATGGAAGTATCTGCTGTCGAAAACACTTCAACCAACTGTACGATGGCACGAACTGTCAACAGTGCGAAGGTAGCAACTCTCAATAACAGTGCTAATGAAGCAGTTCTCAACACCGCGAAAGATGCAACTATCGACAACAGTGCGAACGAAGCAATAACTATAGGAAAGCAGTCGTCGTCGTCGTTAACATCAACTCAAATTTTCAGTGAAAGTTCAACGGATGTAACAGCATCAACTAAACCAACTGGCAACAGTAGAAATGAAGGTACAGTAGCTATAGTCATTCCTGCAACTACCACAGAAAATGTTAATAAAACAACAATCGTTGAAGAGGAACTTTCTACTCCACCATCAAAAATTCCAATCAACGATTGTAACCACCTTGCTAGTGATAGCGACGATTCATACGACCCCACTACGCCATACTACGATCCTAATGATCGTACTCCAATTTTTGTTGATATGATAATGGCAACAGATGATCTTGCAAAAATGATCATAAATGAAGCTGACAAAAAATCAATGGAGGATGACGAAATTGCCGTTGTTAATGCTGCTGACCAAGAGCACGAAAATGGAACAATGGAGGAAAATCAGGAAGCAACCGAATTTATAGAAAAGAATGCTGAAGCGCTAGAGGTCCTTCAAAATAATGGAGCGGCGGTGAGTCATAATAATTTTTATGTGAGTAAAAATTTTATTTATTTTTTATTTTTTGATCGGAACGAAATGTGGAGAATTTTTTCATTAGATTTCGCATGACGCGTGACATATATATGATATAGAGTTTGGTATCATCCTTATCTACCGTGTTCTTTTAAGAATAGCTTGGATCTTCGCTTGATTCATAAATCGTACCACAAAATTTCCCAACAAGTTATTGTTCACTTAAGCGATCCTGATGACCGTCCTGCCTGCCAACTGGAACCCGAGAAGGTGTGTTGAGTTATTCGCTGAGTTTAATCACCTTACTCAGCTTGTAAATGAGCCCACACGAATACCCGACATTGCAAATCATTCTGCAAACACCCTTGACATACCTCTCGTCCTGATAATTACTCCGTCAATGTATTATCGCCTCTAGGCTGGTCTGACCATTGTGTAGTATCATAAAGCACGTAGTTCCCAAAAAAAAAAAACTATGGCATTCCCTTCCAGGAATAAGTCTGTTATACCAAAGAATGATGGATGGTATGAATCGCGCTTTAAAGAGCCTTCTAGCATTAGATAGGTATGCCTTCGGTTTTACAGAGGAAAACCGAACAAATTTTAAACGAGCCAGAAATGATTGCAGTGCCCATCTTCGGCGAGTCAAATTAGCCTACGACCAAAAATTGAGACAAAAAATACTACAGCGTCCCAAAGGGAGTACAATTTTTTGTTCATTCGTGAAAAGAATCAAAAATGCAGCCTTGTCGTCGATTCCAACACTCGTTTATATGAAATTCCAGTTGTCAGCTCTATAGACAAGGTTAATCTGTTTGTGTCTTCCAGATTTTACATTGCTCCCTCCTGCACCTCATTGTATTGAATACTCTATTGGGCAGATATTCATTCGAACTCGTGCAGTTGCTAGAGTCTTAAACGATCTCAACACTCACAAATCCGTTGGGCCAGATGGTATTTCCCCAATAGTTCTGAAGATGTAATCTTTCCATCTATCCTATTCGTCTGGACTCTTCCCGAGAAGTTGGAAAACAGCCTTTGTCCAGTCTATACCTAAATTACTTAAATGCTGGCGTTCCCCAGGGTTCTGTTTTGTCGCCGAAACTCTTTCTCATTTTTATTAATGATCTCTTATATGTGACTTCTAATCCAATACATTCTTTCGCTGACGGCAGACATACAAATTTTATGAAAGGGTTAAATATGAAGCAATACTAGCGCATACCTAATTAATAATACACTGTATTGGAACCCAGACTCTGTAAAATAATTGAAATCTAAAAGGCAATTTCTTATATTTTACAGCAAAACACAAATTCAGCTGATTCAAACAGAGCCAGTACCTCAAGACGGCGCACTGTTTACTTCTCTGACGTACACCTTGGCCCACAAACGAATGCTAGTGGTTCAGCTGTAAATTTACCCTTAAAACCGGCAATCAGCTCAAAATGCACAACACATCACGCAACATATCGCTCAGATGTTACGACGAGATCGGCGACTCCTGTCACCCAGCAGCTTTCACCAAACTCAACAGAAACAGAAACAACAACTACAGCTAAGACTACAAGAACAAGAAAAAGAGCAACATCAACATCAAAAGAGGCCACCAATAATTTAAAATTGATTGCCGACAAAGGTATGCTATTAAAAACCAACAATAGAAATAAAATTATCAAACGTAATAATAATAATAGTAAGACACGCAACAAAAGAGACAGATATATCATAATAAAGAGAAATCGGAGAACTGATAAAATTTGTGGTAGCAGCAGGCTAGTTAAAGTGGCAACAAAAAAATTCCCCTTGGATCATGCTAAATCCATCTCCCAAGTTCCTATTGTTGATTCGACATCAAGCGATAATACAACACAACAGAATAGACAGTCAAATTCGGAGTGTCAACAAATAATTGATAATAGTAATAGAATTGATAATATTTCATCAACCAATTTAGCTTCTTCATTGTTAAATTCAGTTATTAGTTGTGAAAATTTGAATGCACATAATAGCGATTTGCCTCAGAGGACTGTGTTGACAACAACGGACATAACGACAGACAGAATAGAACAGGGAAAAACTGTGACGACACCACCCATGACAGTGACGAAGAAGAATGAGTCTTTTGTTTCGTTTTTCCCTTCATCCGATTTTCCCATACATCATCCACCTTCTCAGGCTCTTACTTCTCCTACTTCTTCTATTACTGATATTTCTGCTCCTTATCCATCTCATGCTGTTGTTATAACTAACCCATCGAATGTGAACTCTGATGCAATTGAAACATTCCATAATAAGGAAAATGATAATGCCGCAAAATCCGATACTCCCTCATCAACTAGCATCATTTATCAGCACGGCGGGTTAAGTAAAAAAATATCTATACCTATATTAGTTGACAAAAGTCCCAATAAAAATGAAATGGCCACTGCTGCTGCACAACAGCCAGCCGCCGCTTCACAGAATTTACCACTATCAACAGCAGCATGTCATTTAGAATCGGATTTTGTCCTGAATAGCGTTTTGGACCTAGAAGACGATTCGAGGAAAACAACAGAGTCTCCAACGACCGATATGTCACCACATGGTGACGCTAATATGACATCACCACTTTTTCCATCGACAAGTTTAGATAAGGTTGTCAGTGAAATAGGAAATTCCACGATTCTCAGAGAAACACTGATGGGTAACAGAGACGGCGACGCACTGGATTTGAGTAATTCTCAACATAATGCCAAACCAGCGACGTCATCTTCATCGCTCTTACACTCCTCCTCTCCGTCTTTGCATATTAATATTTATTCAGGTATTACTATCCAGTCGATACATGACCTGGAGTATGATTTCTCAATAGGAGGAGGCGGCACCGCCGAAACTGATTCAAATTTAAAATGCACTCGAAATAATGCCAGCGAATTAGAAATTCGAAATTATGGTGATGATTTGCCACATCCTACCGAATCACTTTGCTTTGGCAACACCACAGAGAGTAGCATCTCCTCGTCGACGACACAACAAACACCCGTAAGTGTAGAGAAAAAAGCATCAGTAATTGTGCAGGCACAATCTGTAGAAGATATTTGTTCGACCAAAAAATCTGATGTTTCCATTACAATACAGGAGGCACAAAGTTCATTGAAGATCGATGAGTCACACAAATCGTCGGTTTCGTCTCCTTCATATAATCTTGTTGCTCTAGATGATGATGCTCTAGATGATGATGCTCTAGATGATGATGATGATGATAACTTTCACATTTCACCAGAATATGAAGAGGAATTATTGCGTGAAACGAATGACACAGCCGTCAGATTAAATGAGGAGCAACAAAGGGAAATTGATGCTGAAACCCAATTAATAAACGAACGTATTAGTGTTTTCCAAGAGTCGGCGGCGGGCGTGACCAGTGGGCAAGCAGCAGTTGACAGAATGGATCGACCACCTTACAATACTGATGATTATAACGATGATGATGATTGTAATAGCATCGTTCTCGATGACGAATCACAATTGGATGTTGATGAGATAAATGCTGCCGTCAATTATGCACAAATGCAGCCTTCCCTATATGACTCCGAAATGACGAGTGGAGGAGGAGGAGGAGATAAGGAAGATGAAATTGAAAACGTTGCTGATGGGGGTGATAAAAGTTTTAATGGTAAACTTGAAAATTTAACAAATGAAGAAGCTACTTCTGATGACTTGCCACTGTTATCATCATCAACCGCATCCTCCTCATTATCATCCAAATCGTCATCATCAGTATCACCGTCAAAATATCAAATCTCCGAAGTGGAACGAAGACCAGTTATTGAGGAGACAACTGCCGGCGATGCAGGAATATTTTTAGAACAAAACAAAGATACAGATCTGCAATTGGAATCAATTAGCGCGACAAATGAAAATAAAGATTCTGATTTGTTCATAAATAATGTCGTCGCTGAAGTAACAGTAAGTACAACCGATGAGGCGGAAAACCCAGATGAGCTTATTAAAAATGTCATCACAAATAATAAAATTGCCAATGAATTTACTTTGTCGTTGCCGTCTTCGGTGTCATCGAATCGCAAACAAGCCGCTCCTAAAAGGCGATCTTTCAGCGCTACAGTTGAAGATACAAATCAAATCAAAACTAAACTCGAAACCGAATTCAAAGGCGAAATTTCGCACCGCAAACAGGCTGTACCAAAGAAGGTGGTGCCTTACGACCACCACCTCTCACAATTCAGCAGTGAGATCAGCAGCGAGATCAGCAGCAGCGCTAAGAACAATGACTTAACAGCAGTCGATAAATCATTATCACCGTTACCACCATCGCAAGCAAACACTTCCACGGAAAGAGAAATTGATCAAGAAATCTATAATAACGATGATGCACGTTCTTCGTATGTACATTTTAAGAAGAAATCGGCTTTACGTTTGTCAGGAGGAACTCCTCCTGTACCACCGACAATCGTTGCCCAAGACAAGGGTAACATCAGCATAATTGAAATCCATGCAATCTCGCCGTCTCCTAAAAGTGAGGTGGAGCAAACTATTTCACCGGCACCAATATCCACCGGATCACCGTCGTCACAGTCTGCATCAATGATGAACAATGAAAATAATAAGAAAGATGATGAATCTTCAAAATACGAACAGGAACAATCTTCACTTACCTTCAATCTACTATCTACAACTAACCGATCGCATCGTCCTAAGCCTAACGAAGAAGAAATCTCATATTCGCCAGACCCAGCATTAAGTATTGCCAATCTACCACCATGCCTGCAACGAATAACGCCCATTCCGGATATGCCAATTAACTGGGATGAATTCCTATATTACCAGCAACAAGTTTTAAAGACACATTTGAACAATGGACGTCAACCGCAATTCGAATGGGATTTACACGACAACAACACCAATGGGCATTTGCGGGTCAGCAACATTGCACGTCAACAAGATGTTTCAACACAAAACGAACAGCGACAGTGCTGTTTGCAGGAACAATTTCAACGTCAAATTCAGCCGCCACAGCAATGTCCAAGTCAACATTTTACTGGTCGCGTTGGTCAAGAGCAAGAGTTTTCACCGCGACATCCTCCTTGTCACAATGATCTTGCAAGCAATCGATGTTTGCCACAACACAGTCCACTATTGCAGCATAGTGCACCAAAACAGCAGCAACAACAGCAACAAATACAGCAACATCCTCCATGTCACAATGATCTTGCATGCAATCGATGTTTGCCACAACACAGTCCACTATTGCAGCATACTGCACCAAAACAGCAGCAACAACAGCAACAAATACAGCAACATCCTCCATGTCACAATGATCTAGCAAGCAATCGATGTTTGCCACAACACAATCAACTAATGCAGTATGCTGCATCAAAACAGCAGCAACAACAACTGCACCAACAACAACAAATACAACAACAACGCCTTTCCACGACGTTTGGTTCTACGCATCTAAAAGACCCAAATGTTTATCCAAACATTGGACCCAGGATTGTAAACCCAGTTACAGACTTAGAGGTGCTACAACACCAACAACAACAAATACAACAACACCAACAACAACAAATACAACAACACCAACAACAACAAATACAACAACAACAACAAATGCAACAACAACAACAAATACAACAACAACAACAAATACAACAACAAAAACAAATACAACAACAACAACAAATACAACAACAACAACAAATACAACAACAACAACAAATACAACAACACCAACAAGAACAAATACAACAACACCAACAACAACACCAACAACAACACCAACAACAACACCAACAACAACACCAACAACAACACCAACAACAACACCAACAACAACACCAACAACAACACCAACAACAACACCAACAACAACAACAACACCAACAACAACAAATACAAATACAAATCCACCAGCAACAACAAATACAACAACACCAACAACAACCAATACAACAACACCAACAACAACAAATACAAAACCACCAGCAACAACAAATACAACAACACCAACAACAACAAATACAACAACACCAACAAATACAGCAATACCAACAACAACACCAAGAACAACAACAACAACAAATACAACAACAACATCAAAGACGACAACAGAGTCAGTTCTCAGATCAATCAAGAAAACGCTCATATGACTCGTCGTTTCCGCTAGGCTATAACCAAAACCATTTGCGGCAGTTTACCTCATCAAGTCAAAATCATCAGCAATTTTCAGGGCCATCTCCAAATGGTCAGGACCAACAATATAATGTGCATTCTTCTGGGCAATCACAGATTTCATCGCATATGCAATATTCTCCAAAACCGGCAACTTTCACCGGGAAACCGCAAATCCCACCGAATTTACAGGAGTTTTCGGCTCAACATTTGGCATCGTCTGTAACGCAGCAAAAAAGCACCAAAGACGACTATCATCTGTCACCAGCGATGGGGTCAACCAAGACTTTTTCGGGTAACTACTCTTCCACCACTGCACAACAACAACAACATCACCTTTCCACGACGATTGGTTCCACGGACCAAAAGGACTCCAATGTTTATCTAAACACTGGACCAAGGATCGTCAACCTAGCTACAGGCCTGGAGGTGATACAGCAAAAACAACAAACAGATTTGGAGCTGATACAACACACTTTTAGGGCAATCGATTCTATGCGCCGAAAGGACTCCAGTGTTTTACACTCTGGACCAATAATCGCCAACTCAGCAATAAGTTTAAGAGACCTGGAGCTGCTAAAACAACGAATAAAACATAAAAGACTACCCGTTCAATTCTTGCATGATTTTGTCAAGTTTAGTGAACAACAGCTCTCTATGCAAAAACAACTACCAGCAGAATTCGAGGAGCTGCTTCTGTTTTTGGTAAAACAACAAAAACTGCAACTATCACAACTACCATTACAGACTTTGACCACTACACCACCACCGCCATCCTCACCACAACCACCAGAACTACAACAACAACCGCTTGTCAAAACATCATCTTCATCTCGGGATCATGGTCCTGACGAGATTGATCCTACGAGTCCCTACATTCAGTTATTAAACAAATACCACATGCCCAGTGGGCACCTAAAGAATTTTGAAAATAACTCGAAAGATTATGTTAACTTTAAAAACATTGCTGAAGGCAATCAGCATTCAACGGCGACAACATCTGGAAATCGATTTCTACAAAACTCGTCACAATTGTCAATACCTCGAAGAAATTTTCAAATATCACCTTCCTCTTCATCGTCGTCATCGTTAACATTAGCACAAAATCTGCAAAATGATAAGCAGAGACATTTGTCGTCGTCGTCGTCGTCGTCGGCGTCGTCGGCGACGACAGAGCAACAGCGGGCAGCTATGGAACATTGTGGCTATCAAGAACTAAGAACACAAAAAGTCGACCAAAGGCATATTATGTTGCTGCCGCAACCCTCTGGAAAAGAAATCTTCCAGTTGCCGTCGCCACAGTTAGCTCAAATAGAAATGCAAAGGCATTTGACGGTGCCAACATCATGCACGTTATCAATGCAGACGTCAGGCGGAGACGGAGTCGACAGAGCATCCGGAAATCGCATTATCCCCCTATCACCATTAGCAGCACTTCAAATACCCACAGAACATCGGCAGCGACCATTACTGTCTTCGATGTCGACGTCGTCTTCCAATGTTAATTCAGCTGGACCGATATCTCCGCCGATTTCCACACAATCGCTTTTGTTGCGAAAGCAACTGGAATTGGAAATGTGCAAGCATAAGTACTGGACGAGGGCGGCACTGCCCTCCTCCATATCATACTCCTCGCCAAGACAGAATCAAAACCATTTTGAACCAAATTTACGAGCCCCCCAGATCCCATCACCACAATTGTACGAAACTCAATTAAACGCAGAAGCGATGCATCAAAGCTATCCTCCTATCCGTTTCTATCCACCTCCATCGTTTACTCAAACTTCTTTAGCTCAGAAAAACGAATCTCCACGAAAACGTAAGCAACCAGACGACGAAACAACTCCAGTAGTTTTGGGCAATAATTATAGTGGTCTGCTAACGATTAGTGGTGGTATTCCAAATCCGGTGGACACAACAAGAAAAAAATACCAACGAAAAGCAAAACAAGTGAAAGAAACTCCAATAGATTTGAGTAGTGCCACCACAAATCCAGTGCTAGCAGCAGCTACAGCAACAACCACAAGAAAATACCAGCGAAAACCAAAGCAACTGGTGGGAGATGATCGCGGTGGAAATCCTGCTCCTCCTAAGCCGCGACGACAATATCAGCGAAGAACAAAAATCAATCAAGATAATGATATGGCAGCGATTTCACTAAGTTGTCCTGGTAATGATCCAATGCCAATGCAACCAGCAGCCACTCACACCAGAGTTGTAGCACCACAAAAAAGTAAAATGATTGTGGCTTCAGTTTCAAATGATGATGTCAAACGGCGGCGCCGGTCTTCGTCGGGTGTTGGTGTGACACATTTGGAAAATGTCGTTTTTCCTGCAATAAAGAAGCCAGCTACTAATCGTATTCGATCAAATGAAAATTCGATGGAGTTTTTTTCTACACCGTTAATATCCTCTACTAGTACTACTACTACTACTGCTACTTCCACCACCTCCTCTTCATTATTATTATCTTCCTCAGCGTCGCTCCTGAATTCCCAATTGTCTTCGTACTCCTCGTCGTCACTGACAACACAAAATACGAAAAAAACAACAACGACAAGTGCAACAACAAAAACACGAGGCCGTCGTACAAAAGAAACTATCCCTTGATGTCCGTCCACATTTCCACATGCAACTCAGCAACGGCTGATGTTTTTATTAGGTCTCAACCAATACATTCCGTATATGAATTCCACTGCACAATTTAGTTATAATTATAATAATATTGCTACCGAAAGCGGTGCTACTTGGGTGAATTGGGGGGCTTAACGGAGCCTATTGACTGTGTATATGTGTGTGTGTTTCTGTTTCTGTCATTCATGGGTTTCTTATTTATTTGTTGTATTGTTTTTGTTATTTTTGTTAAAAGTTATTCTAAGTTTATAAAGTTTATAAGAAAAAAAAACGCACAAAATCGCTCAAGAAGAGTGAACAAATTATTTGAACGGCGCCTCACTTAACCAAACCCCCCCCCCATCATCATCAACAGTCAGTCAACAAACAATCAACAATCAACATGCAAGCAACAAGCAACACATATTTCTTGATACCTCAACAATCAACATTTTGAAAACAATGATTTTCTTCAATCAACATTCATTTAAACTTTTTTGTCCAGAGCAAGAAATTTGAATTTAATTTTTTTTGAAACGCTCTGTCAGTCATGTACGACGAGTGTGAAAATAATTTCTGTAACAAAGAAAATTAATAACACTAGGAAGAAAATGCTGGGCATTTTTCTCTAAAATTGAAATTTGATAATTAATGAAAATCCTTAATACTTCGTCTACAATACAACTTAGCGTAATCAACAGAATGTTTGATCGTACCTACTCATATTAATGTTGGCGTATAGTAGTAACTTATTTGTTAATCCAAAAATGTGTCCAAATATGTATGTAATATTGAAAATTATTCTTATACTATATATGTGAAATGCCAACACACCTTTACTTACATCCAGGAATTTGCAAATTGGTAAATACTTTAATTTTTTTATGATGAAGTTTATTGCATATTGTGTTTGATGTGTATAACGTATTTTTTTTTTTTTTGGTTGCAATTGATAAGTGGATAGTAAGTGGATAAGTAATTATGCAGCGTTATTTTAAGCTCTCCAACCACTCTATATGCCACACTCTATTTTATATACCAATTTAATCTGGTCTCGGCCGTTAGGTGCGTGTGTATTGCGTTTGGAGACGTTTAATTATTAATTCTGTGTTTATTGATGTTCGAATCAATTGATAAAACTAAAATACACCCACCACCCTCACCACAAACCATTATTTCCAATCTTAAGTGAACATTAAGCCACCTCCTCCATTCTTCTCCTTCCATTCCATATACATTCTATACCACTGCTTTCAAATGGATCTCTATGATATGTCTCAGAAAAAGTTGTCTTTAAATTTTTCTGATTTTTGTTGTTGATTTTGATGTTGTCGTTCCAGTTTATATTTATAATTCATCAACTTAAACTAATGTGTTGATTGTTGTTGTCATTTTAATTTCTTTTTTTTTATTTGCTCTCTAATTGATTGGTTTATGAAATATTTTTATTAATGTTATCTTTGCGAATGAGATGTCACACGACTAAGCTATTAACCGTACTTAACTTATAAGTTGTATTCTTTTGACGTAAATCGAATTGACTCTTATAGCAATTTATTCGAACGACTAAATAGCAATTTTTATAAATATCAAAGTTCGATAACGCAATGACACACCATTAGCGAAGTGGCAAACATGTTTGTCAGTCATTTTTGGGATAAATAAGCCGACTCGTAAGCCTCAGTCATATCATCAAATGAAACACGATTCCTTACTGAGGATTCGGAAAAACTTCCGACAGTTAAATTTTTTGTTTTGTATTATTTATCATCTCCTCTACACTTTGTGTCAATGGTGCTCTCACAATAAAAAACTTAAAACAGTGCACTCGCGATAACGTGAACTCTAATTAAAACCAAGAGTTGTTTGCGTTTGCGAGTTGTTCACAAAATTCAGGGAAAACTATAATTGTTCTTATAACTGCCATCATTCCGGACTATTATACGCACAAAAGGCGAAAGGATTTATTAAAAATTTTTTTTGTGGATTTTGTGGATTGAAATTGAAATGTTATTTTTTCAAATTTAAATACGTACATATATGTATGTTCATATGCATGTATATACATGTTTTATTAAAAACTTTTATTTTACTTGACCCCTTTCGACCACTTTGAAGTCCTTTTAACACCTTCCACACGACCTAGAGATCTTAAGTCCAACAGAGCATTTTTTATATTCCGAGTATGACACGTGTGATGGGTTGGAATTTATTTTTCGACTTCTTTGAGGTCCTTTTTAACACACTATCTAGAGAGCTGAAATTTTGTATTCCGAGTATGGCGCGTGAAATTTTTGTTTTTTCGACTTCTTTGAGGTACTTTTTAACCACCTTCCACAAGACCTAGAGAGTTGAAATTTTGAGTGTCTTGAGTCCAAACTCACCTACTTATTCAGTTGAAGCATTTTGACATTTCATAACAACACAAAAAATATGTGTTTTTAAGAATTCCCTTTATTGTTCTTGTAAGAAATTGCTGCCAAATACAATGCCCTATACTATGATGATGAGATATACGAGCGTTACCGCGATGTTCGACATCGTGAAGAGAATTAAGCTCGGTGGGCAGGACAGCTAGCTCGCATGAGCGAAGATGATCCTGCTCGGAAAGTCCTTTGTAGTATGATTTATAGATCACTACAGCGAGGCCGGCCAAGCCTAAGCTCGAAGGATGGCGTAGACCAAGACGCCCAGATCTTAGGGATGATATCGGCTCGACATCGGGACCGGTATAGAGACTTTTTGCGGGAAGCCATGACCGGACCCAGGTTGTAGAGCCAAATATGATGATGATGATGATATTTGGCGTTGTAGTGCGTCAAAGCGTCACATACACAGCATATTTGTATACCATATTTGGCAGGTTTTTGAGTGGCAAAAACTCCCCTGTACCCGAACAGCTGTAACGCACTCAAAGGAACGATAATTGGTTCGCAGATTATAAAGACATCCCTTATCAGTGCTCTCAACGAATAAAAGGAAGTCATTCGAAGCTCTGAGCGCTCTGAACAAAGAAAAAGAAGACCAGTTTTTTGGCAACTCTCTGTATGGTTCATAGTTCAGAGCATACGGAAGGGACTTGCTAAAAAAAACAACCCATAAAAATTAAAATTTTTCATCTAAATTCTCTGATCGCAGAAATTGATATGGGAGCCCCTCGATCCTGGGCCATTTTTTTTATTGTAGAAGAAAATCATCGAAACAAACATTTGACATCAGATGTTAAAATTGAAAAAGCTCAGATCATTTTATTCTGAGCACTTAGAGCACGCTCATACTCTGAGCAAATAAGAAACACGAACATTTATCTTGAGAACTCTTTGACTGCTCTGAACTAATTTATGAAAACGCCAAATGACAGAATATTGTGAAAACTTGTTGTTCTATCTGTAAGTTGATATCGACAACAAAAAAAACGACATCAATAAAAATACAATTCAGTATATAATAAAAATGTAAGTTGAAGTAAGCATAAAACATTTATGTCTCGTTTCATTTGCTGGGTTCATTTGTGCGTGCGCTAAGATTTCTCTCTCTCTCTCCACCACCAACAAAACCATGCAGCGCAGCCGACTGCGCAGCACACACCGCACAAAGTCCATAAAGGGCGACGAATATCTGATGCCAGTACAGATATTTAAAAAATGTATAAGGGCCTTGCGGCCGAACCCGGGACCCGATCACTACCAAATTTTCGAAAAAGTATTGTTTATTGGGTATACACATGTGTGTAAAATTTGAAGAAAATCGGGTAAATTTTTTAAAATTTTTGTTTGGGAGCCCCCCGACCCCGCAGCCCGAGGGGCCTCAAAATTTAATAGAAAGTGTTGTCTCCGCATGTGTGCAAAATTTCAATAAAATCGGGCCATGGGAAGTGGGTTAAAAATTGATCGCAAGAATCCACGACAGACGACCGACCGACCGACGACCCACGGGCAAGTGAAGTTAATATAGAGAATTTAAAAATATAACACACTTGTGTTTATACTTTATTTGTACTTACGGGAGTATATATTTATATGATTTTGGTAGGCTGAATATTAAGCCACTTCCCTCTTTGTGCTTTGAAATTTACAGTCAAGTAAACACGAAAATTTATTGTCAACAATTTTGTTAAAAATTTGTTGTTGACAAAATTTTTGACAAAATTTTTGACAAAATTTTCAACAAAATTTTTGACAAAATTTTTGACAAAATTTTCGACAAAATTTTTGTGGACTAAATTTTTATTGAAATATAAGAAAATAATTGAACTACATTTCATTTCACTTCAACTAGTTTTAGAAAACTAACGGGCAGTTTAAGTTTACATTTGACTTATAACTATATTGTACATTAATAGATACAAATATAAAGATTATGTTTAGCTTAGCATGCATCCTAATTATTGGTAAAGAATATGCCGAGTAATTCATGTGGCTTGGTGCGCTTAAGTCTTTGAGTTATTCCAGGCTCGATGATAAGCATAGATGCCTCTTCATTGGTGTGCTGCATCAGTCTTCTCATGAGCCACTGCATATTTTGGGATTGTGTTGAATACGGTTTCCAACCCCAGGTCTCAATGGACGTCTTACATACCAGGGTGCATTTTAATACTTTATTCTGGAATTTTTGAATTATTATGCTAATTGATGGTATGCGTAGCACAATCTCATAGTTGAACACTATATGTCCATACTGGTTTCAGTATTGGATTATAAATAAGAATCTTGTTTTGGATCGATAGTGTTGTTTTGGATCGATAGTGTCAATTTCCTACCGATAAGCCAATTCATTTATTTAAGTCTAATGTTTAGTTCTCTCTCACTCTCACTCTTGTTTTTCCGTGTTTTGCATATATTGTTATCCCTAAGTATTTCGAAGAATTTGACTACGGGATGATTTGCAAGCCGGACATTGTGATAGAAATGTTTTTTTTTTAATTAACATTTATTGATTAAGAGTTTTATTTTATACGCTATAGTTCTATATCCAGTTGACTATGATATATACTGCATGTTGCAATTTTAATGTGCTGTGTCGTGCAAGGATATGGGAGTGTTAAGTCATACGTAAAGAGGGTATATAAAACCGGAACCAATGGAATACTTTCCTGTGGAACACCTGCCTTGATTTCTTTTAATTGTGAGTAGGCGTCTTCTTGTTTTATACGAAAATATCGGTCTGTAAAGTATGATTTCCGCGTACTGTTAAGGGAGAAGTACGTTTAGTTTATGGTCAAGTCCTTTATGTCAGACTTTGTCAAACGCTTGTGCAACATCGAAAAATACTGCAGAGCAAACCATTGTTTTTTTTTTTTTTTTATTACGTCGGCTATCCGATGTACTTGGTCAAGTGTTGAACCTATCTTCCTATATCCATTGGGAGATGGTATCAGGTTTCCATATTCAATAATGGGCTTTAATTTTTTAAGAAGTAATTTTTCTAATAGTTCCGACAGAACAGGAGGCAAAGACATTGGTCTGTTCAATGACACCTCGTTAGGATTGTTAACTGGTTTTTGAATCATAATTACTTCTGCCACTTTCCAATAGCAGGGAACATGTTTAAGAGTTAAATAACCTTCTTAATTTTTCCAACGATTTTAATGGCAGTTGTTTTAAAACTTCAGCCGAAATAAGGTTACAACCGGGTGCTTTTTTTAATTTTAAGATTTTTATGTTTTTCTTTTTTTAACTCACTTAGTGTAACAATCGGAATAGTAACGTTATCTTCATTAACTTTTTGCCAGATTTCATCATGATGATTTTCATTTGGTTGAAATATATTTTGCAAATAGCCTAGGGTGTTCTGTTGGGGTTCACGAAGATACTGGGAAACTATATTTGCAGTGTGGGGACAAGCGTTATCTTCCATTAGAAGAAAGCTTTCGCATTTAATGATAAATATTTGGCATATCGTAAAGACCGATGCCCTATTGGAACTGTATTACAAAGAGGCGGTGGTATCGTAATTGGCTTAAGGAAATCAATCCCTTGGTATCATCTTTGATCACCGTGTCAGTAAATTCCTATACACATGATATGCTTTATGTGGCTGAAGCTATAGAAAGAAACGACAAGTTTGCGCAGAATTCCGCCTAAACTAATTCACTCATCATCTGCGCCTGCTACATACCTCCTCGCTGTCTTACAGTCGATTATGAAGAATGTGTTTGTTTGTATTGACAGTATCTCTTTTGGATTATGTGTTTTGGGTGATTTACCTAAAATCTCTTGGCTTTTGTTACCAATCAACATCACTACAGTCGATGAAATAATTTTTGTTGATGGATTAATAATGGGTCTATCGCTGAAAAAAATCAACCATATTTCAAATCCAAATAATGTATTCTTGGATTTAGTTTTTTTTAATAGCTCCTTGGATTATAAAATTTTTAAAGCTCTTTGCTCCCTTTTGTTCACCTGATAGGCATCACAGTGCTTTATTTATCAATCAATCAACCAATCAACAATAGTGTTAAATTCGATTTCTCAAAAGCCAATTTTGAGTTATTGGAAACCCATTTGTCCGTTATAGATTGGTTGAGTCTCCATTACTAGAAGAAGCTTATATAAGTTTTCTTGAAATATTGTACGTTTCTTTTTTTGTTATTTGTTCCTACAGTGCGTTGTAAAAAAGGTGCCAGTCTGCCATGGCAAAATAGGTCGTTATCAAAGTTAGAAAACTGCAGAACTAAAATTCATAAGAAATTAAAGTTATACTGTAACGAAGGTACTCATCATATGAATAGCTCCGCCACATACCGTACTACTAAACATCAATTTTTACTAACAGCAAAACATTAACTAGAGTGGCTCAGTCGGCAAAAGCACCCGAACGGCATGCAAACGACATTGGTTCGAATCCGACTACGGTCAATAAAGAAAATTCTACTTTTTTTATTCGCTTAAATTAGGAAATTAACCCACAAGGCTGGACACCCAAACAGTGCGTGGGGATGACCAAGCCTAACTAAGGTCAATGCAAAAATGTGCGAATGTGTAAAAATAAACGAACATTTTAAGCAAGCATTTGGTTGTTGGTCTTCCTTCGACTCTTCTCTTCCAAGAGTACGTTTCTTTTGCCGGACGGTTTTGTTTTTTAAGTTTTTTCCTGGTTGACTTTGGGTGAAAAATAAATAAAATTTTGTCACCGTTATCAGTGGCATTGTGGCCATTTCAAAGAGCCTCAGGAAAAGTCCATTTCAAGATCAGGTAATCACAAACGTAAGATTGTCTCTCAATAACCGTTTTAATATTTTGAATTTGTAACTGTAACTGTAATTTGATTAGTTGTTTTATTCAAATTAGAAGCAATTCTGAGGCGATACTACTCGGTTCGGTCCTGGAGTTAAGTTGTTTCGTTCAATAAATAGTCGGTCGTCATACATGAACTTTTGTTTAAATTGAAATATCAACACAACCGTATTAAATATCATTTTATTTTGAAAATGACGACAATATGGTTTGAAAATGTGAATCATTCACCTAACTGACCGCCTAGAAGTTTTACTATGAAGTTAATTAACAATTTCTTAGCCAATGCCAATGATTTTAGGTATGATCATTCGTCATTCCGAATGGGACAATTCTGTTTGTTTACCGAAAAATGAGGCTTCATCGCTTGTGATGATGTTTTCATGAAAAAGTGGATCAGCTCTTCAATCTTTTTTGTTTAAAGTTCAATCAGCAACATTTCTGTAATAAATTTCTATACGCATTGCAACTTTACATGTTTCCATAATGATTTGCCAAACTCTATACTAACAGTGGGAGTCAGAAAAAGAAAATGAAAGCCGGTTATTATACGAAAAAAATGTACTTCTAAGAGAAGTGGCCGTTCTTTTCAAGAAATTTTTGTAACATTGAATAAAATTCCAAGGATTGCAGACCGTAATTCCTAACAGTCCCAAACAGAGATATCATCACACCTATCTGTTTTTGTTATTGTCGCGCGTTATGTGAAAGACTCATAGTGCCTGAAAAGTGTTTGCAACATGTGACTATTTCAACTCTCGAAGAAAACAAAGAAAAACTAATACGGATATTTTGTCGATTTCCGAACAAGAACATGAAAATCCTGGCTAAGAACATCAACAAAGCCGTTTTGATTGGAATGGTACACAACTGGTGAGTGTTAGTTAAAAAAATACATTTCTCTAGTTTTTATATTTTCTTTTAGTTGGCTGCAGTGGTAGAAAAGGGTCAACAAACTTATGCCCGCACACACCCTGTTTTAAGCCCTTACTAAATATCAAATATCAAAAAGTTTATTGAAATGTATGTCTCTTAAAATCCTTAAGTGAAGAATTTAAACTAACGACTCTTCTTATTATCGACCCACATGCTGCCTGTTATGTCTATGCAGTGGAGTCGCTCTAACTTAAAAGCACGCTAACTTGAACTATCCAATAACATTGAACATGTCAAATTTAGTATTCTTTACTCTATAACTTAAACAAACATCAAGTGAGGAGTTGTTGTACTCCTCACTTCTGTTTTAGTAACAGAATTCAGGCCTTCTTTGTCTATGTGTTGTTCTTTGTTGAAATGTTGTTCTTTAAATGGCACAACTCTCTGTAAAATAAACACGCTTGGTGTTTAATTTGTTCAAGTTAGCGCGACTTGTACTATTGATTTGTCCAATCCATCATCTTCTATGCATGCAAAATAATATCTTTCGAGTATAATAACATTTTCAGAGATAATTAGAATGCGACATAGCGTCATTCAAAAATGCTGAAGAGAGCCATTCAGCGATGTTTTTTTAAATGATGAATTTAACTCAGAACACCAATCTTAGTGATGTTTTCCATCCAGAATAGCGTCGATTTCTTCAACGACCTTTAAGATTCGGAACATTGGTGTGATTCATTAGGATAAAATTCAAAGATGGTTTCACATGCTGAACAGTGTCACTTAGTTTAGTGATGTAAGCAGTAATTCAGCGGATGTTTTAAATGCTGAATACCTTCATGTAGTTCAGTAAACAACAAAAATAGTACAATTTTGTTCAGCAATGTTTTACATCCAGAATTATATCATGTACGAGGAACTCAGGTATTTTTTCATTGCTGAATATACTTTGCATAATTCCGTCACTTAGTTTAGTGATGTAAGCATTAATTCAGCGGATGTTTTAAATGCTGAATACCTTCATGTAGTTCAGTAAACAACAAAAATAGTACAATTTTGTTCAGCAATGTTTTACATCCAGAATAATATCATGTACGAGGAACTCGGGTATTTTTTCATTGCTGAATATACTTTGCATAATTCCGTCACTTAGTTTAGTGATGTACGCATTAATTCAGCAGATGTTTTAAATTCTGAATACCTTAATTTACAGTACTGAGAATCACACAAATAGTACGATTTTATTCAGCAATGTTTTGCATACTGAATAGTATATCATGCACGAGGAATTCACCGATTTTGTCAATGCTGAACATATTGGCATAATTCAAAGATGTTTAACATGTCAAATAGCGTCACTTTGTTTAGTGATGTACGCATTAATTCAGCGGATGTTTTAAATGCTGAATACCCTTATTTAGTTCAGTGAATCACACAAATAGGTTTCGAATAAATTTTCTATGGGTATTCAAGCGTTATGATTTATACTGACATGATCAAGTAAACACATTAAGGCTGAATGACAGATTCGCTTTACAATTTACCATGCAAAAGAGAAATGTTAATTTTTTCTAACCGTGCTTCAGAGCTGGGGGGTCGATTTTGGTCGTAAAATTAGGTATGATGCAAAAATTACTGCAAGTTAATAGAAGTAGTAAATTGTGGTGGGTGTATTAGTGTGATTACTGACGCATGTACGTCATTTTCTTTTGTTTCTTATCTTTTTCGACACTCATTCCACTGCATCCTGCATGAGGCAAGAGTGAATCGATTCGCTCGCAGCGAAAATTTTGTAGTACAAGCTGTAATTAAAAGTACACTAACAAAAACAATGGAAAAAACACCACCTAACAATTAAATTGTATGCTATACAACTCGTACTTATACGACAGACTCATGCCTCATACCTCAGGCGTCAGGCCTCATGCCTCATTCCTTATTCCTCCTTCCTTATGCCTCATTTTGGACGGAAATCGTCCTGGTCTATTGATGCCATCGTTACTCTAACCGGCAACTCTCCAAGATCTCGTTTCAATAGATTCGTTGTAATAGAGTTTTGTTGTAATAGAGTCTCGTTATTATAAAATGTCAATCGGCATTTTCAAATGCGTCATAATGATACCACAGACCTGGACAGACCTATCATATCCATTTGGATGGGTTTTAAATCCAGCCTGTAGCGTTCAAGTACAAGATCAGATCGATAATTCTGCACTCTGAAAGATCTTAAGTCAGAAAAAAAAAGTTTGCTCAAAGTGTAGAGCCGGACTTCTGCAGAGGTAGTGGTTAGGAGTTTCTTTCTCATTTACCTGAAGCTCGTGCAGAAGGTGTTTAGATGTATTCCTATCTTAGCACCATGACTGCCACTGGTTACAGTGACCCGTACATTTATAGCCACAACTCTGGCATTAACTCGATGGCTCTTTTTTTTATGAAAGAAGGGCCGTCATATCAAGCAGTTGGTCAGATTGTTCCACCTTAGTTGTGACCTAGTAGTTAAGAATGAGAGAATTTCTTCTTTGCTAACCGGGATCCGATAAGATACCTGCACCGACGCCATCCTTCATTTTCGACCCGTCAGTCTAGTTTATTACATCAAATACTATCACGTTGTTGACCCAAAGAGCAATAAGTTTGTACTGAAACTCAATTCGGAGACGTCCGTATGACAGCAGTAGCACAGCAATAGCAACAGCAATCTGACAACATCCTCGTATTTACACATTTTTGTGTAAATTACACGCCCAACAACATATCATCGTCATTTTTATCATTCAAACGAAAGTTTTTCTTTTCTTTTCAAGATGATCAATCATCAGCTAATGGAATATCTTGGAACTCACGAAATCCTTAGTGACAATATTTTACCGGTGATTTGATGGCATGTCTCACCAAACAGTGGTACCAGTCTATTTATCAAAACTTTTTTTTTGCACTCAATATTTCTAAGAGATTGCATATTGTTGCTTCCCTGGGTATGTCTTTATCTTTCAGACCGCTCAACTTAGTGTCGTTTTGTACGGTTTCAAGTCGAAAATGCATCACAGCATAAATGTTGGCGTTCCTCAGGGCTCCGTTTTGTCTCCGACACTATTTCTTATCTTTATTAATGATCTGCTGTCGTCTGCTTCCAATCGAATTTATTTCTTCGCTTACGACAGCACTATACAAGTAGAACTCAAACAACAAGCACGCTAAATTCTGACCTGGATATCATGAAGCTGTTTTTATGCCAATTGAAAAGATTCCCATGACCGTTTTCTACTCTCGGTCGTTTGTCAGCAATTTGCGAGAGGTAGAACCATGAAAAAAGTGGTTAGTGTTTTAATGGGTTTAGAAATGTGTTCCTCCTCCTGACCACTTCTTACAAGGCGTTTATTTAAATTCCCTTGAAAATCACAGGAATGTTCTCTCCTGCTCACTGTCTTATCCCTTCTACAACCAGCGGTGCTCAAGGTGCCAGTAGCATGCCGCTTTCCAATGAATTCGTTAGAGCGCCACAAAGGCTCATCATTTTATCCTCAAGCCCATCTTCGGGAGTACTGTTAAGTAAAGAATTCTTTCTTTAGCAATGTATAATATGCTCTTCCAAGCTTTATATTTAAGTATCAGTACGATCTGCAGACATTCAAACACAGGTTTAATAACATCTCCTCTTGCCACTTGTCACGTTAACGCCAAGGCTGTGCCAAGCATATAGTCTAACATTATAAGGGTGCAAGTCCTTTTATAAGTGCATAAAAAATTATAAAAACAATACCGCATAAGTTTCCTTTGTGCAGTAAGCAGAATAAAGGTATCTCCTCTTTTCTCGTCCTTTTCCCTAACGTCCAGGCTGTGCCAACCATATATGCCGAGCATTATAAGGTTGCAAACCCCTTTACGCTTGCCCAAGTTTTATAAAAAGGCGATAACAATGAGTACTCCAGATTTTTTATAAATAGTATTCAAGTGTTCATACTCCAACTGGATAATTCATACAGGCTTCGGCTAGACAGCTTGGACCCGACGGCCAAGTTGTGCTTGTCATAATGATCTGCCTATTATATGGAGATATGTTACAAATAATTGACCAAATATCCGGCTCAAATCCCAGGTCGAACATGCGATCTGCATCGTCGAATACCAAGTATGTAATGCTATTAAGGTTGATAGCTTTTGCCTGAATAAGCTTAGTCAAGTGTTTGGGAGTTTCTAGAATTATTTCGTTTCAATTGTCACCAACATCGTATAGACAAACGGCTTTAATGTCTCGAAACGGAATATGATCTGTGTCCATCTGTGCTTCTATAATGTCTAGCACTTTGTAGACATTTGTTGTTGAGACTCCGCGAACAAACACTTTGTTGCACGGTTTATCTACATCAATTTGTACACAGAATTCATGTTCAAGTTTCCGGATGTTCGAACGATCTTTTTCAAATATTATTTCGGCGGAAGTTGTAAAGTTTTCATGCAGACATCATGATCAACACAAAAATCGGGAGTGGAATACATCTTTTGTTTATTTAGGTGCACAGACGATCTTTATCTTTTGGGATGTCAGTCGCACCAGAAGTAGATATTCCAAAAAAAAACGGTTAAAAAAATATTTGGAGTGTTAGACACTGTATGTATTTTGTTTGATGATTAGCGGGTGAGACTTGTGCTTCAAGGCCTGTTCACTTCGAAAATTTCACAAAAATGTTGTTTGTGGCTAAAATTTGAAGATAATTCAGTTAATTTTTAAAAAAATAATACGTACACGCGAAGGTAATACAGAGAATTTAATCAAAACGCAAATATAATAGCAATCACGACGACGCACCGCCAACGAATTTCAAACAAGAACTGATTAGTATTCCATTCTTACTATTCTAGAATGGGAAACCGTTTCCGAATGCACTCTATACAAATATAGGCAGCAAATGTCATTCCCATTCAATTCTTAAAAGGGAAGTGTTATTCGTTTCAATCAAAACAACACTCCCCCATAGGTCCCATAGGCCCAACGTATCGTATCCTACCAATTTGCTATCGACGCCATTGACCATGTAAACGACTCATCTGACCCCCTTGATAAACTTTAATTTTCCTTAACTGCACTGGACTCGCATAAGATGATGAATCCGTTTTCATTGCTTCATATGCCAAATCAACTAAGGAATGTCTCTTTTTAGATCGGCGTACAAACTCAAGTCAATGCCATGTTAGTTGAGTCCCTAACGACATGGGTAGGAAATAAGACCTTATCTTTTTCACCCCTCAGTCCCCTTATCCCACAGTTCTCTCTTTTTACAATTTTATAAAGCTAATTTCCGCAAAATTTATGACTAGCTAAGCAAGTCTTCCTTTTGTTTTGACAAACTATCTTTAAACGATGCCATCTCCACTCTTTTCTACTTTTACTATTTTCTATCTACTCTGCTACTAAGGACATTCTGTCTTTTATTAGGAAAGTTGTATGTCTCTTAGACAATTAATGCCCTATTGATACAATATACAAGATCTTATAGGTCGCAGTATCAGTCACTTGGACTAAGGTAATCAAAAAAAATTCTATTTTTTATTCTATCCCTCTTTATGTCCGCACCATAAAACGTCATCTACAACTCCTCCTTGGTAAAATCGAAGACTTTCGCTCTTTACGAAATACGAGAAACAAGTTACCATCGTACTTATTCTTTTTCTGACTATTCCAACTATCTCAGTACTTACTTGCAATTCACCCAGCTTTATAACTCTCTCTACCAGCGATATATCTTAATAATGCGCAAGCCAAACTCATAAACGACCCCAAGTCTTTTTTTTCAACTCTCGTTAACTATAAAAGGAAGTACCTTTTTCAAACAATATTTTGCCGACAACCCTTTCGTACAGTACTCACCCCTCCTATTTCAATTACCTACTTAACTTCTCCAATGGTTTCTTTCTCTCTAAAACTGTGGACCCTACTGTTATCGGAAATAAGTTACAAAAACTTAATGATTTACTACTTGATTGGGCTAGTAAGTACCTTTCTTTCCTTTTCAATAAGGGTCGTATTGGGCGGTTTCAAATCCAATGTTCACCGCAAAAAAGCCGGTGTTCCTCAAGGTTCTGCTTTTTCTCCGATACTCTTTCTGATTTTCATTAATTATCTCCTATCCGCCACTTCTAATCCAACCCATTCTTTTGCTGACGATAGCACTCTTAGCTTTTCATATGATTTCATCGCAAGTGGAACTTGAACAACAACGTATGTTAAGCACGTTTAATTCTGACCTTGACAGCATAATAAGGTGGGGACTACATAATAGAGTTGAATTTAACGCTTCTAAAACCCAATGCTGTCTTCTGTCGTCCAAGACTAATTTAAACCCCCAACCTTTATCCTGGCACTGACTATTATATCGCTTTTACCTACAAGCGGTTTTTAAAAGAAATCAAATTTCAAATTCCAAAATATGGAAATTCAAAAAATATCCAGATGCATCCCGCCGCCCATCCCCCAACCCATCTCAACTCGAGCTCACTTGTCTACCATTAGACCTATATTCAGACGCACCAACCAATTCAGAGATTTATTCTTTAGCCGCACAATAATTATGTGGACACACGTGTATAGACATCTCATATTTTCCTCTCCCTAATTTCCTTACGCCCACGCATTTAGCGCATGGGCGTCCAGCATCTTCCTTTCCTTTTCTTAGCTTTTTTACCTTTCCCTTTCACAAGGAGAATTTCCTCAGATTTCGAAGAGCTCTTTCATAACACCGATACACAAAAAAAAAGGATCAAAGAACAATGTGACCACTGATAGCCCCGTTGCTATGCCCAAACTTTATTTTATACGAAGCCCAAAGCTTCCACTGCAAATCTCTTATTTCCCCCCAGCCAAAATGGCTTTCTGAAAGGTAGATCAACCACCACTAATCTTGTGAAATTCATGTCGTTCGCTTTTTCAGTCTTAGAGTGGCGACGAAGTCGACGTTGTTGCAACTGATGTCACTAAGGCTTATGATAAGATATCTTTTCAACTAATCCTCTTTAAATTGTCTGCCCTCGGTTTTCAATCCATTTTGGTAAAATCGATATCTTCTTATCTGGAAAACCGTCCTTATAGTGTTCGCTTCAGGTACGTCCTATCGTCCACATTTTTGGCAACTTCTGGTGTCCCACAAGGCAGCCATTTAGGCCCCCTTCTCTTCACCCCAACTATAAATTATCTTGATATGGTGCCCTCTCACTTTATGCTGACGATACCAAATTTTTCAAATCCATTTCTTCTTCACATGACTCCTATCTACTACAACAATACCTAGACAGTTCCATGTGTCCAGAATCGAGAGCATCCACCATCGTTTTCTCCGAGGTCTACTTTGCGGCAATTTATCTATCTTATGCTGTCTCCCTCCCTACCAAGACCGCCTCAACTTCATTAACTTGAAAATACTCAAGGAACACAGAGACATAGCTGACATTCTTTTCATACATCGTATCCTCTTAGGCTCCGTCGATTGCGTGTCTATATACAACCCGATTTTCTTTAACACTTACTTGTAATCGACGATGTCCGCCTCTATTATATCTACTGACACACCGCAAAACCAATCCTCCCGTATGCTGTGAAAGGTTAACCATTTTCGATTTTAACCGCAGCACTCCCTACCTTAAACTTGATCTCCTCTGCCATTTCCGCTAACTTTAAGTCTTAGTCTTAAGTATTATTTTTCAATGATGTTAGCTCTGAGTTTTAGTTTGCAATAAACCAAGGAGCTATTGCCCTCACCAATAGCCTCACCCTCATCTTATCCCATCTTGATAGATGTTTGATACACATATGAAGTTGTTGTCCGCTATTAGTCAAAGGCGGGTCAGGTCAGTCATATTAAGATCATAGTTAAGTGCTCATTGTTTTTTTACCTGAGACGAAAAACACTAGTCTCTAAAAAACTTTGGAATTTGAATGCTGAAAGAATTTCTTGTTTTGTATTTTCTTTTCTTCTTTATTTTCTATTTTAGTTTGCAGTTATGTTATATGTTCTATTAAGATATGCTATTGCAAGTTAGTAAACGTAATCTGCTGGACGGACATATTCTATATATTGCTTATTTTAGACTACTTATACGTTTTTCTAAATTCACTATCCTTTGCAAATAATTTCATTTCTATAATTTTTTTATTTGCAGTTAATAAATATCCGTCGTATCACTCTGTTTCAAATTTTCAATAATTTTTGTATGTTCTCTTCTTTTTTTCTCCTCCTTCAATAGCTCATTGTGAATTCGAACAGCGAATAATACCTAAACTAACATATGAAGACTCTTTGAATCGGATACAAAAATTTAGCACAGGTGCTATTGCTGGCTCGATTGAAACTGCTGCTACTGCTGTCAAACCAAATCAATCACGTAAGCGTAGTGCAACTACTCAAAGAAATGTAAACTCTCCGGTTGTAACAAAGAAACGTGGGGTTACTGTTGTATTTGAGGAACCATCTATCATTGAGGAGACTCCACTAATACAGCGGCGAAAAATATCGCAAGCTTTATCACTCCGGAAGTTAAGACAAAACGATTGGAAACTAAATGAACGGAAGTGTAGAGTTAGGGTTATGGTGGAACGTTCAGAAGAGAATGATCGAATGGCCATTGATTATTTGTTGGATAAGATCAAAGCTCATAACATGAGAAACCATGAAATGCAAGCAGCAATGTCAGCTTCAACATCGTCATTAAGGACAATGCCATCGACAGAATTACAGCAGCAGCATGAACAAGTGAAGAATGAGGCGATGGCGGAGGAGGAGGAGGAAGCTGAAAACCAAAAAATTGCAGTGGCACGCAGACGCTCGATAAATGAGCAGAGCAATAGTAAGTCATACAGAAGTCCTTCTTCTATGGCAAAGAAGGGTGCAAGAAATCCAAAGGCAATACTCAAAACGGACTCGCCAGTACCCGACAGGATGGCAGCAGAGTTAGAACATCGTAGTAGTAGCAGAAACAGTAATAGAGGTGGTAACAAAGAGTCTCCCCAGGAAAATGTTCCAACTACACCCACAAAACCTCTAGTAGTGCGAATTCGGAAAACTCATTTGGAAACGGAATTGACACAAGATGAACAACCAAAGACTATACCTCCTGCTGATAGTCGGCGGCCGCAACATTCTTATAATTTCAGAAAAAGAGCAGCGAGTGTTTCGATTTCCAAACAGGAAGCGGCGAATAAAATAGTAGAGCTGTCGTCAGCACCATCGAAACTTCGAAAAAGAAGAGACACAATTTTCATAGCAGAAGGAGCTGAAAAAAATTCAGCTAAAGCTAAATCTAAAAAGGTGCAGAACACACATATACCACTGCAACTACCGCCACTGCAAGGTAAACTACAAAGACGTAAGACTATTTGTATTTCAAAAGAAGAGGAAAGCGTCGGCGGAAATGTAATTCATAAACAAGAAACAATTGCCAAAAACTGTGAAGGATCTCAACACGATATACCAAGTAATGTGCAAAAAGTGCTAATTCCAGAGCGTCACGAAATTCTAAAAATGGATAGTGATTCGGAACAGATAGAAAGAACACAGGAAACTGCACATACATCTAAAAAGGTGCAGAAATCTCTTCTAGATGAAAGACAAATACAACTGCAACTACCTCCACTGCAAGGTAAATTGCGAAGACGTAAGACTATTTGTATAACAAAAGAAGAAGAGAGCGAAATTGATGGAAATGTCGTAAATAACCAAGAAACAATTGCCAAAACCTGTGAAGCATCTCAAGACGATGTATCAAATAATGTGCACAAAGTGTTAATTGCAGAGCGTCACGAAATTTTAACAACGAAGGATGAAGGATCGAAACAAATAGTAGAAAGAACACACGAAACTGCAGGTAAATCAAAAAAGGTGCAGAAATCTTTTCTAGATGATAGACAAATACCACTACAAGGTAAACTACGAAGACGTAAAACGATTTGCATTTCAAAAGAAGAAGAGAGCGAAATGTTTGTAAAAGTTGATGAAAATGTCATTAATGAGCAAGAAGCAATTGCGAAAAGTTCTGAAGAATCTCAAGTGGTAATTACAGAGCATCACCATCAACTGCCTCCAAAGAAAACTAAAATGCAAAGACGTAAAACGATTTGCATATCAAAGGAAGACGAAGAGAGCGAAATGTTGGTAAACGTTGATGGAAATGCCATTAATGAGCAAGGAACAATTGCCAAAAGTTCTGAAGAATCTCAGGATGATATACCAAAAAGGAATGACGTGCACAAAGTGCTAATTACAGAGCATCACCATCAACTACCTGCACAGAAAACTAAAATGCAAAGACGTAAAACGATTTGTATATCAAAGGAAGACGAAGAGAGCGAAATGTTGGTAAACGTTGATGGAAATGCCATTAATGAACAAGAAACAATTGCCAAAAGTTCTGAAGAATCTCAAGTGCTAATTACAGAGCATCACCATCAACTACCTCCACAGAAAACTAAAATGCAAAGACGTAAAACGATTTGTTTATCAAAGGAAGACGAAGAGAGCGAAATGTTGGTAAACGTTGATGGAAATGCCATTAATGAGCAAGAAACAATTGCCAAAAGTTCTGAAGAATCTCAAGTGCTAATTACAGAGCATCACCATCAACTGCCTCCAAAGAAAAATAAAATGCAAAGACGTAAAACGATTTGCATATCAAAGGAAGACGAAGAGAGCGAAATGTTGGTAAACGTTGATGGAAATGCCATTAATGAGCAAGAAACAATTGCCAAATCTCAGGATGACGTGCACAAAGTGCTAATTACAGAGCATCACCATCAACTACCTCCACAGAAAACTAAAATGCAAAGACGTAAAACGATTTGTATATCAAAAGAAGAAGAGAGCGAAATGTTGGTAAACGTTGATGAAAATGCCATTAATGAGCAAGAAACAATTGCCAAAAACAATGTGCTAATTCCAGAGCGTCACAAATGTTTAACAACAAATGATGAGAGAGATTTGGTACAAGTAAAATTACTAACACAGGAAACTGCAGTTGGTGTCTGTCCAAACGTAATATCATTGGCAGAAGATGTACGTTCGAAGAATAATCAAGACGACTTGATTAGGCACGACCAACAAGAGCAACCTGCAACTGTTGATACTGAGATGGAAACTCCACGATTAAGAACAATAAGTTTACTATTAGAAACTGTTTCTGTGAAAGAGCAGGAACAACAAACGCCAACAAAGCAAGATTGCTTGCCACCTTTAGATGTGGTATTACCAACTGATGTGGAAACTGAAACAATCACTCTGCCAATTACTGAATTTTCTGCACCCGATGTTAAGATAAACATTGAAGCACTGCATAATATGGCAGAAAGCCGAGAAGTGGCAACATCACCCATTTTCGTCGAAAATGTACCTGAACCAGGATTGTTTGAAGATCCAGCTGAATCGTTTGATCCGCTAGCAGAACGAAAATCGTTGTTAAACAGCAGCAGCTCAACACAAGATCCAACTGAAGCATATGATGCCAGTCGATGTGAAGTATCGTCGACACAGAATACTTTTGAATTGCCGTCACTACGTGTACCATCTACGTGCTCAGCATCATTCAAATCGTCAATCACGTCTTCTAATACATACACAACAGATTTGGATGTTCAGTTTTGTAAAGTGGGCACATCAAATTTGCCAGCTACTTGTGCTCGTCGGCGAACACGAAAACTTTCAAATAATGAAATGTGTAGCTCTTTTCTACCTGGCGAATCGGCCACAAGTAGAAGAAGGAAAACTTTTTGCTTGGAATCATCAAATTATTCAACGAACTCCACAGAACCGGATGAATGTAATAATGCACCAACGACAACAACTACGACCATAGCAAAGCCAGGACGGCGGCGCAGTCGTGCCAAGTCCACTGTAACACCGTTGAAAAGAGCCCGCACTTCATTGTCGGCAACATCACCTTCTCCGTCACCGCCTCTATTATTATCTGCTGCAACACCGCCAGTCATGGAAAATGAGGCACACACAAGTTGTGATAGTCTCGGCGGCGGCGGCGCCGGTGTAATGTCGGTGAAGAAAGTCGTTCGACGAACATATTCGAAGAATAACATTGTTCAGCGGGTTTTCGTTCCACCGGAAATTGAAAAATGCATTGAAAACGAGAACACCTCATTGGCGTCGTCGTCAGTCACAGCAGACAAAGATGCACCGTCCACATCGAGTGCAGCATTAGCAGCAGCCCTGTTGTCAGCGCCATCTTCGAGCAGCATCGCAACAAACACTAGCACCATCTTGCCATCGATGGTTGTTAATACAAATCAAAAATATTCTAGAATTACAAAACGGAGTAGAATTAAAAATAATTGAAATATCTAAGAAACTATTAAATGGAAAAGTAATCTATGTGAAGCAGAAAATCTTTCGGCGAACATATTCGAAGAATAACATTGTTCAGCCGGTTTTCGTTCCACCGGAAATTGAAAAGTGCATTAAAAACGAGAACACCTCATTGAAGTCGTCGTCAGTAACAGCAGACAAAGAAGCATCGTCCACATCGAGTGCAGCAATAGCAGCCCTGTTGTCAGCACCATCATCGAGCAGCAGTGCAACAAACACTAGCACCACCTTGCCATTTGTTCTGTTCCATCGATTGTTGTTAATGCAAATCAAAAATATTCTAGAATAACAAAACGGAGTTGAACTCAAAATAACTGAAATATCTAAGAAACTATTAAATGGAAAAGAAATCAAAATATTAACACGTGTTGGATGGACGTCTTGTAGAAGTAATTTTTCTAATTATTGTTAATCTTTTAACTCTAAAGTTGATGTAAATATTCACATTTCCTATAGGTTTATTGTATATATTCATATATATACATATGAATAGAATATCATTATTAATATTAAATAACACTACATATTACATGTATATAATTATTGTTGCTATATTTCTTATATTTGGTTTTTTTTTTATTTTTATTATTTTTTTTTTTTTTTTAATTAAATTAATTTCAAAATGAGTTGCGTACTCGATAAATAGGTTTGAACTTTACAATGTATAACCCTGAGTTTATTATAATTTCTGATTTGTAATAATAAAATTTTGAATTTTTTTTTATAAACGTTAACTAAGTTTTGTGTAAATGAAGTTTAATAACGCGTGTTATTCAACTACGACTAACTTGTCGTCTTGCCCATATTTTGTGTTATTGTAGATCAGTCTAAACGTGGCTCAATATCAAAAAGTTTAAGGGTGGGTGGGTCACTGTAATAATTGAAATAATTATTATTTTTTAAATTCAATTCTTTATTTATAAATAGCAAAAAAAAACACCTTACAATAGTTACACCGCTCAATTTACAGAGATTTGATCAATTATATCTTACTTCTGAAAATACTTATAGTATAATGTATTAAGATTTATTGTTTTAAATCATATTCTGTAGGAAAGCTATAATTAGAACCTACAATTCAATGAACTGTGGTGGTAATGACTAAATAAACTTCTAACGTAGTAAATACGTTTTTGTAATAACAAGCTTGTTTTACAATTTTAACAAGTGAGCAGACTGTTTATGTTGTTGTTGTAGCAACTATTAATTTGTATTAGTCAAAACGTTTGGCATGTAATTTTTGTGCAGCCTGTAGCTGTTGCAACAGCCCAGGCCCAGAAATGCGGCTGTTTCGACAGGTTGTGTTGATCGATGGTGATGTCACGAAAGAGCTTCATCCTGATCTCAGGTGTGCCAGTGTGTTGATCTGGTTTGTCTGGTGAGGTTTTCCTCGCTTTGATGTATTGGAGGGGGGCGACCGCCGAGAACGATATTATTTTGGCGACAATCTAGTGCGGTTCTGACTGAAGCTTTAAAGTTTTCTGGATCTAGAGGTGTATGTGCGATAAATTGGTTTATCTCTTCGCGGAACATACGAATATCAGATCGCATATGCCTGGGTGGTGTGTTGATTTTTTAAATTGACTATTCCAGCGATTATTGGGCCCCCTTTCACATATCCTAAACTTTTGCATTACATCGTCATCATATCCTAATACCTGGAAACTTGCTAAAATAATTCCAGTAGCTTAAAAGTCAAATGCTTTTAATTCAAAAGCCTGAGAAATGCCAAAGATGACTCTCGCTCATTTGTCAAACCAGAAACCACTTTTGCTAGTTTGTACCGTTGACATATTTTACTGGAGCGCTTTGGGGAGTCGTTTTTTTTTATTATATCTGTTACGCTTTTAACATTTGGCGTCTTATTTGCGTTATCCAAACCTTCCAACTCTTTGTTGAGGTTTGCCTGATACAAATTTCGAAAACTGTCTAACCATAATAGTTGTGGTAAGAGGCGCTTAACTAAGTTGTGCTGTTCGGGTTTCTGTACAGGTAGAACATAACTTGCAGCGGCATGTGGTCTGAGAATGTCATCATTACTACCTTAAATTCTCCAAGATGTGAGCACAAATTTTCAGTTACAAACCAGTAGTCTATTACAGAACATGCTGTCCCGCGAAGAAATGTGTACTCCCCATGAGGATCATCTTCACAGCTTCCATTAAGGATTCGGCAATCAAATGCTTCAGCTAATTCCAGAATTGCATTTGCTTTGGCTTCACAGTTTTCATCCTTACGAGTTGCATATATCGCTGTTGTACCCAATCCGCTTACAAAGTTATTTTGCGACTTGCTATTCTTCCATTAAAGTTGCCGATAAGTACTAGATTCGGTGTAGTAGGTCGTTTATATTGTCGTAGTCTCGCACCCAATAATTACAATTTAAATATATATCGGTACAATGTGACAGGTGTCAGTATCCGTTTTCAGCTCAAGCACGTATGATCCTTTTGTTTTTAAAGTTAACCTTTGCTCCTTCTATCTGCTTACGAAATCAAAATAGTTCACCAATAAATTTTAATTCATAATTCATGAAAATATTCTTAAATCTTCATTATCTAGTAAATGAGTTTCAAATAATAGAAAAATATTTAATATAATTAAAAAAAATTCTACAAGTAATTGCTTATTTTTTAAGCCCTGCTACGTTATAAATTAAAATTTAATGAATTTATGTTGTTCTGGTAGACGGATTTCTCAATTAGTTGACTCGTATAAACTTCCACTTGGTTGCGCACTTAAATTGGTTACAGCGGCTATTTTTGGTGTGTTTGCGCCTTGGGTTATTTGATGACATTCCCGATTGTCAGATTCAGATGACATTGACGTTTTCTATTATTAATGAATTGGTTTTGCAATACATACTTTCATAAATTTGTCTTAGGATGGTGGAATTTCCCCCAACATTTGAAGAATTACATTTACACCGTTTTCGCTACCACATTTCAATCTCTCTGCTAGATTCCAAGTAAATATTTTTACTCCCACACGTAACTTGTTGTCTATTAAAGATATTTTCGTCTGTGTCTTCGAACGTTTGTCGCGCAGCTCTTCCATTAAAGGGATTAATTTTGCTCTTTGCCGGACGTTGGACGGAAAATCTTTGCGAATGCTGATATTGTTTGTGTTTTTAAGTTTATTTAATCTACGCAGAATATTGATAGGTGTGTCTCGATATTTCATCTTGAAGATTATTGTTGCCACACCGCTCATCTCGGGTATTCTTTCTGTAGGCAGATTCGATGGCAAACATTTTTTCGCGGAACTATATAGTTTCATAAACATTTTTACGTGGAAAGAAAGGATATATTGAGGGTTGAGTACTTGATCTTAAGGCTTGCAAATATGTAAATAAAAAGGTAGATACTGATCAAGTTAGTAATAATAATAGTAGGCTTGGATTTAGGTTCAGTTTCAGTACAAGGTATTTCTGAATTAGTCGTTACTACTATATCAGTAGGTGAAACATTAATAGCCGGTGTTTTTGCTGTTTGGCGTTCTATTGCACTTGTGAAGATTATAGGGTGTTTCCTTTTTAAATGCCTGTCCAAACATCCACCAGTAAATGCTGTAGTTTGAGAGCAATACTTACAATTTGCTCTGTAAGGCTCGCTTTCACAGAAATGATTCCATAGAATGCTGGGTTTTCATCGCATTGATATTTTAAACAAATTTTTTTTAACCGAAGCCTGTTATGAGTACGTGTTGAAATTTAAAAATAATAAATTTGGGTTAACTTTCATTCATTCCAATTGGATTGGAACTTCGAACGAAAAGAACTATGGAACTTAAAGAACTATTGAACTAAAAGAACTATGGAACTAAAGGATCGAAATATCTATGAACCTACCATATGCAAGAACGATTACGATGTATTTCGTTCGTGAATAGACATAATGTTTTCTTTTTTTCTCTTTTACTAAATGTGTAGCAGTAGCTCTAGTACGAGTTAAAATATAACCAACTATTACTACTGCTACTGCTACAGCAACCCATTGTGCTCGATGTATGGAGTTTGCATAAGTTTTAAATTTCTACTCGTTCTATTGCTACAGTGCTTCTACACAACATTGTGTTTCAGCGTTAGACCACAAATAGCTTCGATTCCATTATAGCGTTAATTTCACCATGTTCATGTGTAAAAAAGAAAGACATATGTTTCTTTTCTTTCGTTTCATTCGTTTACGACGTTGATACGTTCTGTGCACTCGGAACTTCGGAAGATATGGATATGCTATGGTTCATTATTTTCTGCTGGATCGCAGTCGTTATTTGACGGGAAGTGTACCACAACATTAGATTCTGTGCATTTCACGATACCTAATGTCGTAGAGTGCTTTTTTGGCTGTCAAGTTGTTCGTTTATTCCAAAAAACCAATCTACGGTAGATTGGATTTCCCTCAAACAGATCTTGATATATTGGGAGATTTACCCCTCTTTTTATTAACTGCAACAACAACACATGCAACTAAACAATGTAAACAAAAGATTCTAGGCTTTCGTGTTCGTTTTTTCGAGAAAAAATCTACGCTCGACCGCAGATTGCTAAAAAAAAAACTCGACATAAGTTTGTCTAGTTGCTCTTCCAGAAGCTTGCTACGATTTTTCAACTGCACAACCTTTGCTGAAATCTCGTCTTGCTTTATTTTCATTCCTCAGAATAAATCAGAATACATTTGTTGGAAGTCAGATTTCGAGACAAGTTGTTTTGCGAGTTTCCTATTCTCTATTCTTTTCTTTCAGAATCTCCTTTAGCTTGTCATTGGTGATGCCAGTTATTGTTGTTGATTTCATATCGTTGGATCTTTTACTAGATCGCCGCTTCTCACAATTAAAGTGATCTGAAGGTCGATTTTGATAGCAAAAAGTGAGTCGGAAAGTGGAAAGTGAGTTCCCCTCCTGAAGAACCGCAAGTTTTCAGTGTGGTTGTTGGTAGTAGGTGTTGTGTGTGTGTTTGTATGATTTTCTGACGTATGTGCATAACTTGATTTAGTTCTCTGTCAAGAGCAGTGCTGCTCTTCACATTTTTGAAACGGAGTATATTACAGTTTCTTGGGAGTATATTGAAGTACACGATAAAAACATTTATAAAAAAAAGTTGCAATAGAAAAACAAAAAAGGCTTTTATATTAAAACATATTTTTTAATTGATGTTTGCCATTTTTGTTATTGCACAAAAAAAAAAGGGTCGTTTCGATTTTTATTTACTTCATAAAAGTAGTATAAAGTACTAGCTTTTGGTAGTATAGTAGTACGGCCGATGAAATAGTAGTATAAATCTGATTCAAATACGTACATCAGCGTATGTGATTAGTTTGCAATAATCTGTTTGATATTTAAAGACTTCTCGCCAAGTCACGAGTTGGCGAGTTGTGAGTCGGGTTGTGGAAAGAACAAACCGATTCTCAAAGAGCGACAATTTTTGTACTAGATTCTGTCATTAAAGTTACATGTTGTGTTTTTTGTTTGTTTTAGAAATCTGCGCTCGATCGTAGATTTTTTCTCGAAAAAACAAACACGAAAACCGATAACTTTTGTTTACATTGTTTCGTTGCATGTGTTGTTGTTGCAGTTAATGAAAAGAGGGGTGAATCAATCAAAACAGATCAATCTTTCTACTTTTTTTATTTTATTTAAAATTTTTCTCGTAGCGAATGACAATAGCTGTCATAATAAAACAACAACTGCTAAAGAATGATTTTGAACAACGAATGAACATTTATTAAACTGAATTTAATTATAATAGAAAGTCAAAACACATGTTTATGCGATCATAAAATACAAGTGTAGTAAAACTTGAGTACAGTACTTTTGTTATTAGAATGATTCAGTTCTAACATGTCAGTGGCTGCTTGACATATTGAACGCTTCATTATACGTTTGTTTCTTTTGGAATTTTAAATAGTTTACTCTTAATATTAAGTTTCTTTAATCTTATCCATCAACTAAAACTTAATTTAATGAATCAAACTCGTATATTTGGCGTGGGCGGATCACACGACCACGACCTTGATGTTCTAAGTGTCTGCTGTGCAGGCGGTACATTAACTGGCTGTTGTGCAGGTTCAGCATAAGAGTCGGATCCTGAAACACCGCTATCGGCAGTTTGTCATATCCATCTGATAATGATACCGACGCATCATGGTCAGACCCTGAGAGCTTTTACTCATTTACTTCATCGTTAGTCTCATTAGACTAATGTTTATTGACTGTTCACTTGGTGGGACTGTTTGAGTTTCTGTTAAATCATGACCAACTGCACCAGCTATCTCAGTTAATATGCCTTGCATTTAATCCCATATTTTTTGTCTTTGCAATGAATCGCCTATTGGGTCTAAAGTAATGAATAAAAATATCCTTATCAATATAAGTTTTGCCATTTACATCCCCAACGACCGTTCCATATTTTCATTTTGAATTTTTCTTAAAATTTACCTAACCTCGAATAGTTAATGTCGGTAAGAATTTCGCATTCCGATTATAATAATATCTTTTCACACGCCCATAGACGAAAGTGACTGTTTCATACGCTACAAACTAGCTACGAAAGTAGCCTGCGTGCCGCTCCAACGACATCAGCAGAGCTTTTATATCCTCTTGTCGAGAGAGCTTGGTATGCAGAAAGTTTCCCCGACGAGTGGAAGAAGGGAATGATTGTCAATCTCCCTAAAAAAGGTAGTCTTATGGAGTGCGAAAACTGGAGAGGCATTTGCGTTCTTCCTGCAGTTGCAAAGGTAATAGTTAAAGTAGTACTTGAGCGAATTAAGGAACATCTGGAATCTCGATGCTGAACAAGCAGGTTTCCGCACTGGATCCTCCTGTGTTGACCAAATTATAGATCCTGCGGATCATTATTTAACAGTGCGTTGAATTCCGAAGAGTCTTGACAGACTATAGTAGGCTTTGTTGGCTTTAAGCCTAGGTTGAAGGTTGAAGAGGACGCAGGCCAGTCCATCCCCTTGTCGGAGCCCGTTATAGATGTTGAATGGACTTGATAGTGATCCGGATATTTTTACTTGGTTTATAACATTGGTCATGGTCAACCTACATAGTCGTGTCAGTTTATTTGGGATGCCGAATTCTCTCATGGCTTTATATAGTTCTACTCTGGCTATGCTATCATAGGCGGCTTTAAAGTCTATGAAAAGATGGTGTAGTGAGTTTTGAAACTCTTGACATTTTTCCATCACCTGCCTTAGGGTGTAAATCTGATCAGTTGTTGATTTGCCTGGGATGAAGCCACACTGGTATGGACCAATGATGACTTTAGCGTATGGGGCTATCCTGTCTTGAAGGATAGAGGAGAAAATCTTATACGCGGTACTCAACAACGATAATTGCTGCATTTTGTGATATCTCCCATCTTATGTATGGGGCACAGGATGCCTCTTTGCTAGTCTTCTGGCATAACTTCTTCTTCCCATAATTGCACTATTATTCACGAATTGCTCGGTGTAATGTGAGGCCTCCTATTTTTATCAGTTATCAGCTGTGATCCCATCAGATCCCGGGACCTAATTATTTTGCGCCGATGTATCGCTCTGCTAACTTCGTCTATGTTTGGTGGCGGCAGCATAGTATAATCTGTGGTCATTGGTGGAGCCTCTAATTCCTCAGTTTAGGGCTGCTTTCTTTCGCCGGTGAACTGTTAACTTCATATCTTCTGAGCTCTTTATATTCATCTTCGCGTGCCCGAGTTCTATGATATTTTTGCATATTGCATTGCTCGGTACGCAACATTATTACGTTCAGTCGCTAGCTTACATTCGTCAACGAACCAGTCGTTCCGATCTCTACGACTACTGCTTAAGATGGAGTCAGCAGTACTAATGACAGTATTCTTAAGGCGTGTTCATTTGTCTTCTACGCCCTCAACCACAGGACTTACTCTCCCTGCATTTAGGGCAAGTCCTATCGCTTCCTGGTCCTGGTTTCTGGTCCCTTCCTTGCTGATTCGCGGATTCTGTCTTTCTTGATGATGCAATCCCGCTCTGAGCACTACTACAACAAGATAGTGGTCCAAGTCGACGTTGGTACCTCGGTACGTTCGTACCGTCATCAGGTTCCGGTTGTGGCAGCAGTCTATCAACACGTCGTCTATCTGGTTTGCGAGTGGCTCCGTCAGAAGATACCCAGGTGGCTTTGTGGATATTTTTACACACAAACCTTGTACTCGCAACGACCAAATTATTGCTTCTTGCCATGACTCGTTGTCCTTTGTCATTAATGTTCTCGTGTGTGCTATTGGTGCCAATGTACTGCCTGAATACTGGCTCCCTACCTATTTCAGCCATTCCCCAGAATGATTTTTACATCATACTGAGGGCATGCATGGAGTTCCCGTTCTCAAAGAATTCTTCTTTTTCATCTTCTGAGAAATCCTCTGTAGCGTGAGCGTTTATGAGGTTTATGTTTTTAAATCTGCCACGCACGCGATGGGTGCATAGCCGTTGCTTCAAAGCCAAGTATTTCATAGATGAATAATTAAGAAGAAAAAACGATAAAAACTTTATTTTCTTTTAAAAACATATTCTTCTTCGGAGTGGATTTTTTTTTTGCTAAATCAGTATGTTCGTCTAACAATGTAGCCACATCCGAACAACTTTCATTTTGCATAATAAATTTGACTGTTAAGACGGCAGATAATGTTTTTAAAGAAAGTTGCGACTTCTCACTGCTCCAATAATCATTCCCTAGTGAAAATACCCTTTCAACAGGAGCATTAGTGCCTGGACAACATAATGAAATTTCTATTAAAACTTTTAAATTTTCATGTGGGATATGTTCTACTCTAAAATGCCGAAAGATTTCTACCCATCTTTTGTCAAGTTCTATTTTCTCATCCTTCCATTTCTTCAATTTTTCTTCATTTAAATATAAATTTACTCTTCGAATTTCTTCAAAGAGAAAATTGTCATTAATAATATCAATATCTTTTACTTCCTTCATTACAAATTCGACTGCTGAAGAAACTTCTTTCAATTCAATTTTACTATTTAGAAGGGTCCATTTGATTCTTCTCAGCAAATTTTATAAAAATTTTTAACTTCTTTTAAAAATTCATTTTTTATTCCGGGACTAGCTGTTCCCGGGCGCTTTGCTACCCGCACACATGAACCCCCGGGGTGATGGGAGTACTATAGCCTATAACCTTCCCCTACCTGCCAATAATATATCTAGCGGAAATACCCGGCGTTTCCCGGCTGCCCCATCCCACTGACCCCCACCAATTTAACACCCGCCCACTGATACCTTACTGAAATTGGATACAGTTTTATTTCATTGTGATTCGATGCGTTATACGATGCAGATGTTATTTGCACTTGTGCAAATAATTTTGCCATTCTTTAGTGATGTCACAATAATTGTGCCACTGTAATTTTCATACTTTAAACTATTTCCGTTCGAAATATTGTTTTGGTTTTTATTTATATATAATATAAATATATAAAAGATTAGTAATAAACAACAATATCAGTGATTTATTGAATTTTTGAAAAGTTATACAACTTTATTGAAGTGATATGGTGTAAATATTACATTGTGCAAATAATTTTGCCAATGACTGTATAACCATCTCTTTTCACAAATGTAATTTTGACGTTGTTAGAAAAAGAGGTCTGTAGTATCTATCTATCTCTCCAGGTACATAATATACGGCCTCTCAATTGTGCCGGAAACGGCAGCCATATGTGCGCGAGAAATTCAAATCACTGTCAAAATAATTTTAAATATTTAATTAATAAAATTGAAATAAAATAATCTTAAATAATGTTTTAAGAAATACAAATGAGTACTTTCAGAGTAGAGGATTTAAAAAGAGTACGGTTTGCGAAAAAAGAGTACAAAACTCAGTAAATGAGTATAGTTGGTCGGTCACCTTAGTAATAATTATTTTTTACGGGCGAGGTTATTGGCCTCGCGCCAACCTTACTTTGAAGGGACTTTCTCCAAGATTAGTATTCTTTAAATGCTCTTTCACTTTCTGTACGAAGTTTTGAAGAAAAAGTTGTTGGGTTACCTAAGCCAACAAGAGCCCTTTGATGTTCTTTAATGCTATTCGGCGAAGACCCTCCTTATCAATTACCCTCAACTTGCATTTGTGAGTTCATGCTGCATTGAAGCAAACTAGCACAGTGCATCTTTCCTTGGATTCCTTGTAGTGTTCTACTGAATGATCTTCTCTACACGCCAAAGTATTTCGTGGTGCAAACTTCCTAAATCGTCTTGTCTCATCCGCATTATATATTTGCTCATTTGTCAAGTTTTTTTTTTTTTTTTTATTAACTTAACTAGTTCTTCAACAAAAAGCGTAGCTAATTCATAATCAGCCGATAGTGTTTCACCTGAAATTTTAAAATTGTGAATTACGCGACGGTTTTTAAAATTTTGACACTCCCTCCTCCATATGTTTTGAAATACTTTCGACTAACAGTTTTGTGTTTTATTTTATATTGTATATCATTCTAGGGCGTTTGCGATCGAGATCTGCACAGAAACTGCAGAAAAACAATATAATAGAGACGGCGGGTAATACCATCCGAAATGAAAGGTGTCTGCCAAATTTAACTGAAAGTCTGAAAGTCTCAAATCCAATCGAAAAGACTATTAACAACATAAACTGTTGTGTAGAACAGCTTCTTAATTATAAAGTAAAGCGTATTGGTCGAAAGAAGAGAATTGTGTTAGAACCTTTAAACGGAAAACAAGATCCACAATCTGGATCAAACCACTTAGAGGAAGGAGGACCCTATCCTAATATTGAAGAAATGAAAAACCGAGATCATGGTTTTTATAAGGACGTTGAGAGAGCAGCAGCAGACGCGTTAATGACCCTTAGCGGGAAATCTTTTAATAATTTTATAACACGACCGAGTGATCAGAAAAAAACAAGCAAATCCAATGAGTTTAATGATACTTCAAAATTTGAAAGAGCCGCTGGCGGTTCCATAAAGGAATATAACGTCAACTCAAACAAACCACATGTGGCTACAAAAGATGTGGGATGTAAGTCTAGCAAGAATGGCGAAAAGAAAGTAAAGCTCGGAAAGAGAGAATCAAGTAATCGAGAATCTTACATGATAGAGTCACAACCGAACAGTTCGGATGTAAGCACAGTTCCCCGCTTGCGAATTCGACGCATGACTATTGCGTCAAAAATACCAGACGTTGAAATAACACCAAAAAAAAGTCGTCGCATTAGCTGTGATACGTTAATTGAGCGAAACGCAGGTGAGGAATGGAAAAACGGTCCAACGGCAAACGACTCTGAGAGATTGAGAAATAAAAAATCCAAGAGGAAGACAGGCAGACAGCAGAAATCTACATCATCCACATCAGAGGATGAATATGAGCCGCCGTGGAGAACGTTAAGAAATTCGCCAAAGCGATCGCGCTATAATCTGCGATCTTCAACCAAATTACCAAATACTAATTAATACTAATTCGTTAACAATAATTTTGGAAATGATTCTTGGGTATATACTAAGAGAAAAGTCGTTCTGCAGTAAGGTTCTATCTCTAATGTTGACGTCATTTATCGGGGATTGAAGAAAAAGCTTACTCTTGTGTACCCTGACCCATGTTAACCGAAATTGCTCTGTTAATACTAACGGTAGAAACTTCGTTAAGGACTTTATTTTTAGAAGAAATACTAACTTTTGTAACTCCATTTAAATAAAATTGATGTCTCGCTTGAGTCTTCAGATATCCTATTTCTATGCCTGTTCCATTTTTCTTACCCATGGTAATTTTTGACTTCGAGGACAATTTTCTCCGGAAAATGCGTAATACAACATAACGTTCACTCCAAAAATTTGTACAAAAAGTGTTGTCTATCGTAGATAAACATCTGTATCAAAATTGAAGAAAATCGAGTTAATTTTAAAAAAAAAATGTGTATGGGGCTGTACGACCCCGGTGCCCGCGGTCTCTAATTTCTTTTACAAAAAGTGTCATCCATCGGAGATATACATGTATATAAAATTTAAAGAAAATCGGGTTAATTTTTTAAAATATTTGTATGGGAGCCCCTCGACCCCGAGGCCCAAGTGGCCCCTAATTGTAATAGAAAGCGTTTTCATCGAAGATATGCATGTGTGCAAAGTTTCAATGAATTCGGACTTTGGGATGTGGATTAAAAATTGATCGCAAAATTCCACAACAAACAAACAAACCCAACGGGCTTTTTAAAATTAACAACAAGTTTTGCGGAAAACCCCATAGATTTTATGAGACTTGGAAAACCCTGCAGCAGGTAAAATTTAAAAATAAAGCTTTTTTTGCTTAAAGCTCCAAAGGCTATGTATAAAAAATGATTTTGTGTGGTTTTAGATAATTTTTTTTATAACCGATGCTCTAAGTGTCCTCCTTGGTTTTGTATGCATGCTAGAGCCAGTTTTTGGATTTCACTGCGAATATTTATTGATGCTAACTGCTGCCTGACTTTTGATGACGCTTCTAATTCACTTAAAGTTGCTATTTCGGTTAAATGAACAAGTTCTTTCATTCTTCCCTATACAAAAAAAAAACCAATACTGTAAGCTCAAGAGATCTTGCAGGCCAGTGAACTGGTCCATTTCTTCCTATCCAACGATTACCGCATTCTTCATCTAGCCAATTCTTAATCTTTCGACCATAGTGGGCTGAAGCATCATCCTGTTGAAAATATTATGAAGCTAGAATCAGTGGAATGTCCTCCAAAAGTTCTTGTAAATCATTTCGCAAAAACTCCAGATAGTTTGTAGAATTCAGCCTGGGTGGTAGTTTGAAGATGCTTGTTTCCAATTACAGCTGCCTACATATTGGCACTGAATTTGTGTTGAAATGATGACTGGAGACTTCTGTGTGGATTCTCCGCAGACCATGTATGAATATTGTGAAAATTTGTAATCCCATATTTTGTAAATTGAGATTCGTCCGTCCGAAGAATAATAAACTCGTTGTCGCAACCAAGCAACCAGTAAGAAAACTCAAGTCTCTTTTCCAAATCATCAGGAAGCTGTTCGTGCACAGGTTTATATTAGTATGGATATAAAGATTTTCTCCATGCAGTACATTAGAAATGTATGCCTGGAAACATTGAATAGCAAAGCTAAGCGCCTGATGATGATACCAGTCATAACAGCTTCCAGTAATCTTTCATCAGCCGAAATTATTTTGTGGAACTCGGGAGGACACTTAAAGCACCTGTTATAATGGTTTTAGTATAATTATTTAAAACCACACAAAATCATTTTTTATTCATAGCCTTTGGAGGTTAAAGCAATAAAAATTAAGCTTTTCATAAGTATGGGTTTTTCGGCCAACTTGTTGCTGATTTTTAATTTTTATTATTGTTACGTTTATAAGAAAAAAAATAACAAAACATTCTGTGTATTACGAATTTTCAAAAATTCAAAAATTAGCTTGGGTAAGAAAAATGAAACAGGCATTGAATGTGGATATCTGAAGACTCAACCAAGATAGCAACTTTATTTAAACACAGTTATAAAGACTAGTATTTCTTCTGAAAATAAAGTCCTAAATAACGTTTCCACCAATAGTATTAACAGAACAATTTCGGTAACCATGGGTCAGGGTAAACCAAAGTAAGCCTTTTCTTAAATCCCCGAAAAATAATGTCAACATTGGAGATGGACCCTTACTGCAGAACGATTTTTTTTCTTAGGATATACCCAAGAATCATTTCCCAAATAATTGTTGACGAATTAGGGGAAACCCCTTTCTTATTCTTCAATTGTGAAACAAATAATTGCTTTTATGGATATTATATTCACATTTGTTCCGGTGAAATAATCAGTAATCTTCTTCTGATGATCACTTTTATCAAAATGCGATTTTACGATGTTCGAACGTAGCTTGAGGAGCTGTGGGTTATATTTATAGAAGAACTTGGTATTGTACTCACTCCACTTGCTCAGCGTATTTGCTGTGCACATTCCATCGTTGCAAGAAACAAACATCTGGAGCTTCGGAAACATTACAATCCTCTGAATCCGTTCGTGTGGCCATTTCATGTTCATCAAGCGAATCGGCATTCCATGTAGTAATTTCTTCAGCTGCGAAAGTAGAATCAGGCGCAAGTTGCCCGATTCTGTGTTTCCGCAGATTCTATAGTCATATAACTATAGTCCGGCTAAAGAAGGAATCTCTGAATAGGTTAGTACGTCCAAAGATAGGCCTAATGGTAGACCCGTGCGCTCGAGCTGAGGCACGGGTTTTTAAGGGATGGGTTCAAGAACGGGCGGGAGAAACCTTAGAAAGTATGGATGTTAGCGCACTTGGTCGGTACGAGGAAAGAGATGACAGTTAGCCTTTTTTAAGGAACAGGCTGGATAAAGGCTGTTTTCCCATTCCTTGGGACGACTCCTGAAGAATAAGATAAATGAAAAAGCCTGCCATCGTTGAAGAACATCTCTTTATACCTGTAGCGGGAATACCACCAGGTCCAGCAGATTTATGAATTTTGAGTTCATTTAATACTCTAGCCACTTGATGAGTACGAAAATGAATCTGTCCCATAGATGAATCGACTCTTGCAAGTACCGGCGGCGACAACGCGCTATCTGGTAGCGTGGACCTACCTGCGAAACGTGAAGCAAGCAGATTTGCCTTTTCTATAGACCTGATAGTTGGAATGTGATTGTGAATGAGCCAATTTGCCTACTGCCCCATTGGCTAACCCATCGTCAACGTCGATCTTTGTGGTTATCATGTAGGGTTTATCTACAACGAAAATAATTTCGTATGGTAACCCTCCGGTGTCAATCGTGCAGACTTTGTGAAGCTTCTATCTAGGGACCCTTTCCTTCGATGTTTTATCAGATGAATTCAGGGTTTCTTAAATTGTACTGAATCGACTGAATCGGTTATCATTGAATAATCCAATTCCATTAGGACAGCGTTCTTCCGCTTCCGTCTCTGAGCAGAATCTCGATTCAATCAATAGCAACTCTTGTTAATAACTTGTTAATAATGATTAGAACTCAGCATAACTTCGGTCAATTCATAAAAAACAATTCCCTTCCATAACTGCAAACCATCGAGCTGTATTTTATGCCTTCAAATGGGAGTGGTTCTAACTGGTGGCAACTGCCAATAAAAATGATGTGCAATCCACTAAAAGCGGCATCATAATTTACCGTTTTTTCCTTCAGTCTACGCGTTCTAACATTTCCGCCCTAATCATGCTGACTTCATCGATGAGTATCATCTTGACATACTTGAATAAAGATCTATATAAACCCTTGACATCGTCCTATAATGGCATTTGGGAAAGGGTGATTTTAAACGCAGTGCCTCCTATAGCAACCGCGGTTTTCCATGTGGATGCACATGCAAGGTAGGCATTACAATAACCATCCGTATCTGTGAATCGATTACAAATTTCCATGAGGAAAGTCTTCCCACATCCAGCAGGACCAGTCAAGAACAATTGTAACGGGTGTGGACGTTTTGATGTTAACAACTTTGAACTTTCGATTGAATTCAAAGTGAGTGTTTGTATTTCTTATTCTTCGGTGTCACAAATTACGTCATAGGTAAGCCGGTCGCTAACCAATTGTTTTAAAACAAGTCTCAGTCTAGTCAGAATTGACAAGTAGAAGCCGATATAGTATATCAGTTCAACTTTTCTATGCATTACACGCGCCACACACGACGCGCGACACGCGTCACACGTGTAATAAAAAAAAAATGCTGTGTGAGATATAGCTGCTCTCTAGTTCGTGTGAAAGGTAAAAAAGTAACGACTTCACTTTTTGTTAACGCGTAACAATAGCTAACAATCGATTTCACTCCCCGCAAAATGTTTTGTGTAATTTTTCTCTATATATGATTCTTAAGGATTCTTAAGGAGTAAACTCCAAAAATATAAAAACTATTCCTATAACAGAATAACTGCAATTACTTTGCTTGATGGAATACAGCTATTATGTCCCCCCATCCACACAAGATTCCTGATTATTTTTTCAGCGCATTTTGATTTTATTTAAATTGTTAATTGGTTTCAAACAGAATATGTTCTCTTTATTGAATTGAATTAGATTTTAAATTAAAATTAATCCTCTTTTGAAATTGTTTATTGGATTGAAAATATGTTCTCTATATCACACAGATTATTTTCATATCACAAATTGTTTGTTGTTTTTCAAAATATGTTTTCTTGGTGTTATGACAGTGAACCAAACGATAAATTAATATACATTGGCTGCTTTATAAGTTTTTCACATTCTCGCTCTTGCCAGCCACTTAGAAGATAAGTTGATTTCAGTTGAGTCATCAGTACAGTTATAAGTTCAATACCAGTTCAGTCATCAGTTTAGTCGTCATATACCTAAATGTCTTTCATTGGGTTTTTTAATTGAAATGAACAGAAATATAACTGGGGTCGAATTACCACATACGTGACTGAATAATGTTGATTTGGCATGGTCGCTTACGTGAACGAGTGACAAGTAGTGATCACCCCAATGTAAATACACGATCACTCGTTAACGTATGGATTTCATTCACTCGTTAATTGATGTCGTAATTCGACCCAGGAACTGAAACTCAACAGAAACTAGGACTTAAAACAGAGACTGGACTGAAACTGTGAACTGATCATCCCAGCATTCTCTTACAATGGAAAAAAACTTTAACTTAAGATTGCAAGATTCTATGGATTTTGATTTTGTGAAGTTATGTGTTGGAAGAGGTCTTAAAGCTGAAGTTAACAAACTTTTTACTTTTTCTTAACAAACACTGTATAAAGCGAGCAACATTTTGAAATTTTAGTAAAAAAAAAACCCTGCAATCTAATAACAATGTTAAACTTTATTTATTTATTGTACGCGCTATTCTAATGAAAGAAGAGCATAAGTCTTAAGTTTTTCCATAGTGATTGGTATGTAATAGGCATTCTAGATATCAGTTTAACTGACCTGACGATTGATGACTAAACTGAACTAAACAAAGCTAAACTAAATAGAAACTGATTATATAAAAATTAAGCAAACAAATCATCTTTCTTATTTATATTCAATCGAAATTTAATAACTGTTTAATTTTTATAACATTATCAATTCAATTCAATTGAATTCTTTATTTTTAAATAGTAAAAAAAAAACGTTACAATAGTTACACCGCTCAATTTACAGAGATTTGATCAATTATATGTTACTTCTGAAAATACAATGTGATATATTACGATATATATATATATATATATATGTTATAAGATATAAGATGAAAAATATAAGATGAAAGATATAAGATGTAAGATAAAAGGTTAAAGATAAAAGGTTAAAGATAAACGATATAAGATATAAGACATAATATATAAGATATAAGTTATAAGACATAAGATGAAAGATATAAGATAAAAGATATAAGATATAAGATATAAGATAAAAGGTAAAAGATAAAAGGTAAAAGATAAAAGATATAAGATGAAAGATGAAAGATGAAAGATATAAGATATAAGATGAAAGATATAAGATATAAGATATAAGATATAAGATATAAGATATAAGATATAAGTTATAAGATATAAGATATAAGATATAGGACATAATATATAAGATATAAGTTATAAGATATAAGTTATAAGATATAAGATATAAGATATAAGATATAAGATGAAAGATGAAAGATATAAGATGAAAGATATAAGATAAAAGATAAAAGATAAACGATATATGATATTAGATATAAGATAAACGATATAAGATATAAGTTATAAGACATAAGATATAAGCTATAAAATATAAGATAAAAGATAAAAGATAGATATAAGATATAAGATATAGGACATAATATATAAGATATAAGTTATAAGATATCAGATATAAAATATAAAATATAAAATATATAAAATACAATGTAATATATTAAGATTTGTTGTTTTAAGTCATATTCTGTATATATATATATAATATTACAAAGCACCACGAAAAAGAAATTCATTATGAATTTTAATTAAATAGAAACTGAGCGTCTTAATTGGCCTTTACTTTTTTTTCGCTGTCAACGAACCAATAAAAACTGCTACCAATTCGTTTGTTTTACATTAAAGAATGATGCTGTTGATTCAATATCGCTAATAGGTCTGTTGCCATACCTTAAAGTTCATAACAATTGGTACGAAATATTTGTGTAATATAAAACATGTTAACAAAAAAAATACATTTTTTTGGTTAACACGTTTAGTATTTTTTTTTAGTTGTCAATGTTCATCTAGTTCTGAGCTATTTTTAAAGTTTCAAGTCTCTAGCTCAGTGGGAAGTTAGTTTAAATTAAATTAAAAAATTCCACCCGAACAGACAGACATACACGAAAGCGAGCTAATAAAAATGTTTTACAAAATGGCCCCTGAAACCACACACACACACACACACATATACGCACATAAAAAAAATATTTTTTTACAACTTATTAACTTAAGAATGATGTACAAAAGTACCCAATTAATATATGTATGTTTCACTTTAATATGTGTATGTTTCTTATGATATATATATATATATGTATGTATATAATTAAGATCAATGTCTTGTAATTAAAATATTAATGTAATATTTTTGATATCCTCTTGGAGTGTGTAAAAATTAATTTTATATTTTTGTTAAGAATAAAAAAAGTGTTTTACAACATTACAGAGGCATATTTTTTTGTTGTAACGTACACATGCTCGAGAGAGAATTGGACACTTTCAATTTTTTGTTTGTTGGCTGGCCGCAACTATCTCTGACTGACTGGTGGATGTGCGATCAAACCTCCACGTGGTGGCCGCTGCTAATTTTCCTCCAATACAGGAAAAGCGAAATGATCGGGCTAGTAAGGTTGGCGCGAGGCCAATAACCTCGCCCGTAAAAACCCCTTATTACGGAAATCCTAAATCAGCATCGAATGCACTGATGAACTGGCTGGTATGCTTACCGCGTATAAGATTTCCTCCTCTATCCTTCAAGACAGGATAGCCCCATACGCTAAAGTCATCATTGGTCCATACCAGTGAGGCTTCATCCCAGGCAAACCAACAACTGATCAGATTTACACACTTAGGCAGGTGATGTCTAGAGTTTCAAAACTCTTTACACCATATTTTATAGACTTTAAAGCCGCCTATGATAGCATAGGCAGAGTAGAACTTTATAAAGTCATGGGAGAATTCGGCATCTAAAATAAACTGGCTCGTTCGTTCTAAAGACTATCGAAAAGGTTATCGACAATTACATAGCATTTAGTTAGCATGCGTACAGAGCGGGCAGATCTACGGAGACCGAACTGTATAGAGGCGTCCCTTGCCACAAAGGAAATCGCGCTATGCGCCTTCCTTGATATCGAAGGAGCATTCGATAACGCTTCCCATGGGGCAATAAGAAATGCTCGGGAGAGAAAAAATTTAGACAGCAAAAAATAAATGGTTGTGCGAGATGCTGGACACCAGAAGAGTGGAGACTATAGTCGTTGATTATGGTCAACACTACAAGAGGATGCCCACAAAGGGGGTGGTACTGTCACCCCCTATTGTGGAGCATCCCTGTAGATGAACCCAAATAAGACCACAATGATTCCCTTCCCCAATAAAAGGAAGCTGGGGCGGATGCACCAGGTTACCCTTAATGGAGAAGATATAGCTATCTTCAGAGGTTAAATACCTTGGACTGATATTTGACAGCAGACTGCTATGGAACAAAAACCAGAAAGCAGCACTACTAACATCAAAAAGAGCATTCATGGTATGCAGAAGAGTGGCAGGTAAATCCTAGTGAGTTAGTCCCAGAATAATGCACTGGATGTACACCATGACAGTAATTCCAATGAGCAGTGTCATGGGCGGATAGAGCCAAGCAAGCACCACGAAAAGGGAATTGGAAAAAGTGCAGAGACTGGCCTGTGTTTTAATTACAGAGGCCATGAGAACCTGCCCCACAACGGGCATGGAGGCGATCCTTGGGCTACTCCCACTACACTTAGTGGTAGAGAGCAAATCCAGGGAAAATAAGGTGCGTTTAAGCAAGGTAGGCTGCTTCACGGACAGCAAGGCAAGAGCAATAGTGGAATCACTGGCCAAGCTGACTCCATTAGCGAGCATGTGATAACATATGGCCAGAACCGTTCTGTGGTGTAGGGTACCGCATATTGCGGGAAGAGCTACGCACTATAGGTAAGTAAAGCCGCTTCTGTAAAATGGAAAGTCTACGGCAAGCAATGGAAATGATTAGGAATTATAACACAAAGAAATCTCGCATGATATTGGTACTAAGCTGAAGTAATGTAAGAATCATTACGGGTTTCCTAACAGGAAATTGCATACTGAAAGGGCATCTAAAGAAAATAAAATTAGTAGAGGATGGCAGCTGTAAACTCTGTGTGGAAGCGCAGGAGACCCCGTGGCATCTTCTCAACAAATGCCGAGCAACGATCCGACAGAGAAGATATCACATTGGATCTCACGTTATCTCGGAGTCTGCGCGACATTCGCTGATATGGCTTAAGAGCCATATGTATGGAGGGTGTGCTTTAGAGACGGGCATGCACAGTCTCTGTAGCACAAGTCAGGGAAAGCGCAATAGATCCGAATGCTACAACACCCCATTTATCATCATCGGGCCTTAGGGCCCACCTTGCCAAATGGTGTAAATCTGATCAGTTGTTGATTTTCCTTGGATGAAGTCACACTGGTATGGACCAATGATGACTTTAGTGTAAGGGGCTATCCTGTCTTCAAGGATAGAGGAGAAAATCTTATACGCGGTACTCAACAACGTTACAGCAAGTCTCTTAAAGGTAACACAAAAGTTAAAATATTATATAAATGTGTAGATTTACTTCAAAAGTTCAAAACAATAAAAAAGGATAAACGAAAACATGCGTTAATCAATTCAGAGTAGTTGCAGTAACCAGTTTTACGACAGATCTAAACGTCTCGGCTGTTGGAGAGTCTGGCAATTCGGTTAGCACAGACCGTGTTGTTCCACTAAGTACACTAATTCTTGGATCGATTGGTAGTGTACCTAAATGGGAAACATTGGCTAATTTTGCCAATTCGACGCCACCATTTGATGAAAAAATATTGGTACAGTTGGTACAATGAGGACAGATAAATCTGGCAATGGAAATTAAAAAATTATCATAAAATATAACCACTTTTATCTCGTTACACACTTACCCACTCATATTTTCCAGAATTCCGATAATTTTGATTCCAGTCTTCTTGCAGAATGTTATTTCTTTACGAACATCATCCAAAGCGACCTGTTGTGGAGTCGTTACCATAATAGCACCATCACACTTAACATCGCGCATACATTCCATTACAGTAATGTGCTCGTCTGAAGTTCCTGTGATTTAGATTTAATTACATATTGAAATTTGCTACAACATGATAAATAAAACAGATGATACCAGGAGGAGTGTCAATTATTAAATAATCCAATTCGTCCCATTTCACATCGGTCAGAAATTGCCGAATCATCATTGTCTTTTTGGGTCCACGCCAGATAACAGGATCGTTTCGATTTTTTAGTAGGAATCCAATGGACATGACCGCTAGGGTTTTTTGTTCATCAGTATAAATGGGAACCCAGCCTTCATCACATTGATAAACATCACTTCTCTCGAGCCCCAATAAGTACGGGACACTTGGTCCACAAAGGTCTATGTCCAACAAACCAACCTGTAATAAAAAATGTACTCCATGGATATATGATATCCAACATTCGTGAAAAGCTAACCTTTAGGTTATGCTCCTTAAGTGCAAGGGCTAGCTGTGTGCTGACTGTTGATTTACCAACACCACCCTTTCCTGAAAGAACTAATATTACGTGTTTTACGTTGTCTAGCATTTTAGAGTGCGGAATGTATAAATATAAGTAACATTTACGAATAAAAGCTTTTGATTACAATAAACACCGCAATATGAACTGAAAACTGAAATTGCATTTGCAGATATACAACACAATACAAAACGAAGAATGTCAAACGTCAAAAAGGAAACAATCAGCTGTTCTTACTAATTAGGAAAGCGAAATGTTGAGTTTTAAGCCGCTGTATAGATAAACAGTTTGACAAGTACTATATTTACATTTCCAAGTTTCTCAAATTACATTTGTACCAGTTATTGTACAGCGGTTTTTTAAAAGAAATAAACGAATAAATTTTTTATGCATTGCTAATGTTAGGCGTATTTTATTGCCGAGGAATAAGGAATTAGAATTCGAAGCTCGAGCTGTTATTTATCAATTAGCAATAGACCATGCTAATTGGTTGCATTTTATTAAGGCCCAGGTTCAAGTCGTTGTTCACCCAATGCTGTAATGTGATGGTCTATTCACCCAAATAGTTTGATCTATATACCCAAATAGTTTGATCTATATAAAAAAGAATGGCGGCAGATCAAGGTTTTGTGTACTATTTAACTGAAAAAATCAAATTTCATAAATCTAATTTCTTTTTTAAATTTACCCCCTTTTCTACCAAATTCAGTACTACGTAGAAGTGTCAAATTTTTATTGTTATAATTGACAGCTAAAAATCTTAAAATTTTTTAGCCAACAAAACTATAAAAACAGATCGAGTGTTTTTGTATTCTATTAGAACCATCAAAACTAGATATTTTAAAAAAGTGAATCGAACATTTTTAATCACAGTATTAATTGTTGAGTGAAGCGAATGATAAATGAAAATTACAAAAAGCAAAATGGCAGCACAATCACAGTTTTTTGTTTATATTTATGTGTAGGAAAGGGTATACTCGACCAAAAAACTTCGAGTAAAAAGTTTACCCCGGAACTACACTCACTGCTATTTTCAAAATCAAACGAACAAGACGAGTGTAATATTGAGACATTCAATGCTATATTTTTGCACTCAGGGTAATTTTTCTATCAAACGAAAGCCACATTAGTGATATGTCATGTTGAAATAAAACATGACCGACGCTGGCGATATTAACTCCACTACTCAGCCAGAAATGAAAAAGAAAGATATATAATGGGTCTCGGCTAAAAGGTAATCGCTTTGTAATGGGTGGCAAATGACTGACGGGCACAAAATAATGGGTCTCGGCTAAAAGGTAATTGCTTTGTAATGGGTGGAAAATGACTGACTGGTAACATTCATCAGACAGATGTATCCTTGACAAACTACAACGAACTACTTCTGGATAAACGCAACTGGACCTGCTCTTTTTTATGTGTTGTTATATTTTCATTTCATATTTAAAAGTTATGCTCCGTTTATTATTTATAGAGAGGAACCTAATTGTACTTGACATGTATAAAGTAATACACAGAAAATTTTACAAAACAAACGAGTTATTAACTATCAAGGACAACTTGCTGCGTTTACAAAAATTCGGAAATATAAATTTCTTAAAATGGTATTTAAACGACGCAGGTGATGGAGATGAGTTTAAAGCGATGCATAAGCAAAGCCATGCTATCAAACAAAAATCGTCCACATTAATGGCATCCATTTGAGGCCATAAAAAGTTGGTCAGGTGGTTCTGTAAAGGTCGCCATTGAAGTCGAAACAAAACTGTCGCTCTTGGTGGTTGCATTGGCTTTTCTACGATTACGTGTGACTGTACCGAACCCAAATCTGGGGCAGTTCTGCTTGTTTACAAAGCCCCCGAAATGGAAATGCAATTTCGACCAAAATCGACCTCATTATCAAGCTCGTCTATGGCCCACGACCACGACCCACGCGAATAATCCGAGGTTTTTGTGCAGTATTCTGCTCAGGCTGGTGCGACTAATGGCCGCAGTTGCTGCGATTGGCGTCGAGTTGAGTTCGATGGATTCTGTCCCACACTATGGGCCACAGCCGCAGTATTCTCGGGCGTGCGACCAGTCCGAGCTCAAGGACCATTTCTGTTATCCAATAGCAAGCCTTTATCATGAACTTTCGTCACCAATTTTACCACAGCGGTTCCGCTTGGCGCTATATTTCTTTTCAAAATTCCCACGATTTCGGCTACATAACACTGACATTGAAAATAAGTTTTCTTTTTACACTCCTCAAGCGAAAACATGATTGTTTCGTGTCGTGGAATATCAGACCATCAGATCAGCTGTCAAAATTTCAAGCAAATCGCTCAACAAAAAAAAAAAAGTTGCCATAGCCTATGATTTCAAAACAAACCAGTACAGTACAACAAACTTTATTTTACTTGGTCCGTCACTCCGAGTGTTGCCAACTTCACGGTGGAGCAGCATCCGAGCAACTGATGTCAACGTCCTCATATAACGTCCTCTATCATGCCAGAGGATTTTGTGGGTAACCTTAAGATACTTACCTTAGTCCCCGAAAACATTTTCAGAAAATACTATTTTGAGATTGAAATATTGGATCGCGGAAGTTGATCCAATAGTGTACTGATACTTGCTTTGGTCGTCAGTGTACCAAACGTGCGTAAGATGACATCTAGAGTGGGTATTTTCAGACTCGATACCATGTATCTTCCAAGCCGAAACGCATGCCATCAAATTTTTCCTTAAATATAAATAAATCACTAAAATCACAGTACGGTGGCCATAAAATCTCTTAGTTCCCAATTGGTCGACTAAAGGTTGGTCAGATGCTGCATTGACACCATGCAATCCCTGGCCAAGAGCAAAAAGGTCAAACTATGCTGGGTTCCAAAAAGGGATCACTGACAACGAAACTGCGGATGAACTAGCAAGCTTTAACTCTAAAACTGCTTTGACTGCCGGCAGCCATTCTTTGGAGTCAATTGTACTACTGTCAGACCAACAAATTAGCTTCTGAGAAAGTCACAACTTTGTCAACCGCGGTCGCGGTCCTCCCACCGACGAGACCAGCACCAGCACAGGAACACGTGCAACAAGTTACGTACCATCTCATCGGTGCGCAAAAAACAAAAGTTTATCCATCTGTCTGTCTATCGGTTGCTCTGTCCACACAGAAGGACCAGATAATGAATAAGGACGATGACTAGCACTAGCCAGTAAAAGGAACACGAGAATAACAAAGAAGTGTAAGGAACTGCGATGGGAACCCTGCGAAAATATATGCATAACAGTAATAGTAATAATAAAATCACTTTGCTTGGTTTTTTGTATTTTTACTCTCGTCAGCTTTCCATTAAATTTTCCAATCCACAAAGAAAGTTCTGTCAATGCTTATGAACAAATCATATCATACAAATAATAAAACAATGTTTTTATTATTATTATTACTTTTATTATAAATTATTATTAATACTATTGATAATAATTGTTTTTATTGTTTTTTTCTTTTTTCATTAAATTATGCTTTATTTTAATAATAATTAAATACAATATAATAATATAATATCAATAATCAAATAGTTTTGACTTATTTTTATATATATGTATATATATTTGTATATATATAATATACTCGTATATTTTTTCCATATACTATATCATAATCATAAATTATGTATATGTATGTATATAAATATATTTATAGTATATATTTTATTTTTTATATTTTTTTTTCTCATAAAATGTCGGTGTATGCTTTCATCCTTTTTTTGTTCATAACTTCATATATTCATAATATTTATGTATGCATGTATTTTGCATTAGTTTTAGTATTTGATTTTGTGTTCTTTTTTTTTGCTTTCTTTTCTTCTTTACTATTTCTTTTGTAATGTTTCTCTACCTTTTTTCAGCTACTCGATTTTTTAGCAATAATTTAATAATAATAATTGTTGTGGTTGTTGTTTGTTGTTGTTTTTATATTTGATTTGAATGTTTTCCTAATATTTGTTTTGTTCTATCGTTATATCTAGATAATTAGTTAGTTAGTTAATTATTAGTTGTTTTATAATATACAAATTAGTTTTAAGTAAATACTTGTAATTAATATGAAAATACGGTTCGTGTTCGTCATCCGGGTAAAGAGAAATAATTTTATTGTTGTTGTTTAGGTTTTCTTTTCTTGGTTCTACATAATTTCCTTTATAATTATACACATATGGAATTGAAAACTACATACGAGTATTATTTAGTACGTAGGTATGTGTGTAATTCTTTTAAATGTTTTTACTTAGTTTTATTTAATGAATAAATAATTATTATTTTAAATGTGGACTTTCTGTTTTGTATGTTGTATGATTCTGTTTGGAATTTGCTGTATCTATATTCGTACAATGTGCAGTATTTCAACAAAACAAATGCAGAGTCGCAAAGGCAATATGGGGTATCAATGGACCTCTAGATGAAGGATTTTAGTTTGCATCTCAATTAAGATTCTTAGAGTTTTATAAAAGCGTTCTTACGCCGGTCGGTCTCGCTGTCGTGTCCCATAAATTCTATCGCAATGAATTTTCCGAGCAAGATCCTCTTCGCTCAAGATGAGATGTCTAAGCATATGCGTTGTTGGTGATAATTGGTTGTCATATGATGCAATGTCTTGGTACTCTTAGTACATGTAAGACTGTGAGCAAGGTCATTTCGGTACATTTCACTATTAGACGAAAAGTCGAATTAGGACTTATCTCCTTTAGGGTTACTATAATGAAATATTTCAGTGAAATCAAATGTCTAGGTGTTGAACTGGATAAGTGGCTAAACTGAAATGCCAATATAATGTCGAACGTGAGTCTGCAGACTCCTGTATATTACAGAACTTGGGAAGTTAACACCAAAACGATTAATTGGTTTTACACAATGTTGGTTAGACCTATCATAACATACGCATCTATAGTCTGGTGGTGCCAAATTGAGTGACATCGGCTCTAGATCTAGATAGAATTCTTCTTCTTGAAGACTGGACCTTGGTTATACAACCAAATATGATGATTATAATGAAAGTCTGATGGGTGAAGGTAAGCTCTTAGTTCCATCTCGGTGTTCTCACGGCTGGTCAGATGTTGTTTTGACGCCATGCAATATTTAGTCAAGCGTAAAAAACTCAAATTAGGCTCTTTGCACCGACATAAAGGCAACGAAACTGTGGATGAACTAACAAAGACTGTCTGTGCTACCGCACTTTCGGGCCCATAGTCAATTGGGTTACTGACACAAAAAACACTAGCTCATTGGAAGTACAGCTCTGTAAGACTACCACAGGGCTTCCGAGGTACTAGTCGAAGCATATTCCTAAGGAACTCCTTTCATGGAGTATAGAAACCATAAAAAATTTCAATTTTTTATGTAAATTCTCGAATCGGCGAATACACATGTGTGCCAAGTTTAAATAAAAGCTGGCTTCGAGAAGTGGGTTCAAAATTTATCACACGATTTGTACTTCACTCCTTTAGACCTGGCTACTATTTACAAGGCGTATATTCGCCCTAAACTTGAATACAACTGTATTGTCTGGGCAGGTGCCCCCAAGACCACATTGACAGAGTTCAGAACCGCGCGTTAAAACTTATTGGTGACGTACATATCGCGAAAACAATCGAATTGCTTGAACATCGTAGGCATGTTTCCTGCCTGTCACTGTTTTATCGCTTTTTCCACAAGCGGTGTTTAAAAGAAATATCCAGATGTATCCCGCCTATTTTCCAACCCATCCGTAATACCTTCAACTCCAGCTCACGGGTCCACCAATTCAGACTACATTTCATTACATACGTTTAGGGTTAAATTCTTTAAGAAATATATTGCATCAATCACTAAATTTCATTGCGTACTTTTATGGTTGAACCCTTTAAGAAATATTTCAACAATGATTACATTTCATTACATACTTTTAGGGTTAAATTCCCCCGTATGACACTGAATTTTTTTTCCCATTTTAAATTCATTGAAAAGCAGTAGCGGATAAACGAGATAGCAAGTTATTTTTTGAAAGACATAAATAGCAGCTGCCGGCAAATCAAATCCCTCTCCCAAACGTCAATATTAAGTTTCCAGCAGCTGCATTTTTTTGACATTTTCTCATTCTTGAACTGCACTCGCACCTACTGGGAAATTCTATCTTACTGCTCTACTTTGAAAAAAATTTAGTGTCATACGGGCTTAAAAAAATTGCAATAACCATTACAATTTTACTGTATACCTTTAGGGCAAATATGAACGAACGAATTATGAATGAAATATCAGTTTTTCTAAGTAAATATTTAAAGGTAAATTTTTGGATATATTTAAGAGAATGTTTTTGATATTCGATATATCGCATGGCTTTTAAAGAAAGTTTTAAAGGTTTAAAGCAATACGGTAGTATTGCCGCTATATCCGCCTACTTGGCCACAAGTAACTAAACAAAACTGACTCATTTACGTCAAAATACTATTAGCTGTATATATATAATAATAATATAATTGCCGTTATCTATTTTGTTTGTTTGTTTGTTTGTCTTTTGGATTGAACTCTGAGTAGGTGGCGCTGTTGTCGACACATTTTACGAAAAAATCATATTCACAACATATGTTCACTCCGATAATTTTATATTATTTTGGACCCGGTAAGTGCCGTCGAGATTTTTACGAAAATGTAGCGCTGCAATAGCTCGATAGTAAAAATGGTTAAATGGTAAAAAAAAAGTTTTTACGGATTCTCACTTCAAGTATTTATGAGAGCTCGAGCCCGAAGGCGAAAAGGACAAGAAATAGAAATTTTTTTCGTGCGTGTGCGTTTGTCTGTTTGTACGTTTATCAGTTTCTTAACACGTATATGTCGGCTTCTACCAGTCAGAATTTGATGGGATTTGTTTTAAAACAAATAGTTAGCGCTCGGCTTGCGATTGCGTAATTTTTTTTCTATTCATTGGGGTAGTAGATTGGAAACTGAGAAAAATACTCAATCAACGCATCGATATCTTTTTTTTTAAGTCTAAAGGTATGGCTCAGTGGAAATGAGCATGGCTACTGTGCAGGAGGTTCGTTGTTCGAATTCCAGTCTCGAAACCAAGAGTCTCAAAGAGTCACTTGAATGAATGAAATTAACTCAAAACAAAAATACAAATATTTTTCTTATAATAATCTTTCTCTTTGCGATATCTTTAGATATCTTTGCTGAACCTATCTGAAGAGACAGAAAAATTAGGGCACATTGTCTGTGAGTTTTCATGATGTTCTATTGTTCGCGCTGAGATGCTCACTTTGGCGATGTTTAAAAGATAGAGAACAAGGGATTTTCTTTACTTAATTAGGGAGAAGTTGGTACGCGTTACAGGTTTATTATGGCTTTGTGGCCGATAACAAACTAAATAATTAATGAATCCCAATATGTTACATTGCGTTGGTCTTTTTTGCTTTGCTTAATCCTGCATACAGTTGTTGTTGTTGTTGTTTTTCATTCAAATAAAATCCCTGCATTAAATTAATACAAACGTAATTGTACATTAAACCAAAGATAGTTATAGAAAGGGAAAGGAAGTTTCGGAAGGAATAAGAATCAAAGATAGGAAGGGAAATCAATACGAACAATGGATGGCCATTTGACTTATATCACTAAGAGAAGTAATAAATAATGTTTGACACGGTTTATTGTTTGTATCGAGTATCTATCTATGTCTTTCTGCTTTTGCACAATTGCATTTACATATCTCGTTCCTAGTTACCTATTCGGGTAGCTCTACTAGAGCGTACTTTTGCGGCTGTCTCAAGTGGACATTGCATCTTTTGTCTCTATCGTTTTTTTAACTTTAACTTTTTGTTATAGTAAATAATTAATAATTATAATAATAATATGTATAACTATATATTATGTAATAATTATTCTATAAATGTATAATTGTTTTTAATTTCAGTGTGTTTTTTGCATTTGTCTTTATTTAGGTATTATATATATATATATATGTATCTAGTATATGAAATGAATTAATTATTCATATATATATATACAATAAGTATATAAATTTATTACATTTTGAATAATTATAATTATGTTTTGTAATAATAATTATATCTTCTATTATTTTCTGTATTATAATAATTTCCCTTGCGCGTTGTATTGTTTTTGGTTTGTTGTTGCTGTGGTTGTTGTTATTTTTCTCTGCTTATTTTCCTCAATAATAGTGTGGCAATTTGATTTTAATGTTTGAAATCAAAGTTTAAACTTTTCTTTTGTATGTGTGTGGATTTGTGTGTCAGTTTCTGTGTACAAACTGTAAGTAAAACGCAATTCTTTTGGAATTCAATTTTGGGTTAAGATTGATTTTCCATACATAGTCGTAATTCACAAAAAAACGCAAAAAAGAAAAAAAACAACAAACATTTTCTTATTATTTGGTTGCTTGTTTTTTTTTTTTTAAGTTTTTCTTTAAAGTTCCTCTGTAAATTTAGTAAATGGTTTTTTCCTTCTAATATAAATGTTTGCGATAGCATCTTATATATTATAATACTATATAATAATATATTTATATGTAAACATTTTGAAAAGTAGTCCTTGTCCGTTGTGTGTGTAAATTAGTAACTTTGTTCTAGCTTGTTTGTTGTTGTAAAGTTTGCTTGCTTTTTGTTTTAGTTGTTTTTTTCTTCTTCTAATACGTTAGTATTCTTAAACCAAATGTGGTTTAGTTGCAGCAATTGGTTTCTAAAGGTTATTTGCTATTGCAATAATTATCGTGTAGTCGTTTTACGTCTTGTTTTTCTATGCTGATATGGTTAATAGTAGCTGCAGTTGAAATATACTTTTATCTTTTTAAGTTATGTATACTTTACATATTATATAAATGTGTATAGAAAATTGTTGTTCATGTGTGTATTGTTTGTGTTAGTAAAATGTAAAATGTATATGCATTCAAATAATTGTAAAAAACAGAAGCGCTAATGTTTAGTTTGAATCGTGTTTCATTTTGGATACCCGAATCTCAAAAACCGAATTAGCCTTATAAAGTAAAAGTAATGCAATGCAAAACTAATCGGAATTCAGGTTCAGATTTACAAATCGAGGGCAAAACCGAAACTACTTAAGAGAAATCTTTACTCTACTCTGCAAATGCAACGCACTTTAGCATACCATAAATGATGAAAACGCATTTGGTTGAGACAATTCAGGAATACTTGGAGGGAGAACATTTTTTTAAAATAAATTACCAATAATTTTATGTATTTTCTTAATTCGTTAATAAATGTTTAAATTAAAGTAAAAATTCTTAGAGAGTCTTTCACTTACTCATTATACCATGTCGATCAATATTTGCAGCCATATTTTGTAAGATAAATTTTTTTAAGAGTGCCAGATTAATTCAATTAGTACTAAAATTTTGAATTTTTTTTTTAAAACAGAGATATACTGAATACAACCAAAGTGAACAATATGGAACAGTCCCTATCGTTACTTATTGACTTGTCCCAAAGGTAGTTAAAATTTTTGGTCTTTCGTGAAAAGAATCAAAAATACAGCCTCGTCGTCGATTCCAACGCTCATTTATAATGACATTCCAGTTGTCAGCTCTATAGAAAAGGCCAATCTGTTTGCTGCACATTTCGCAGCTAGCTCTACGCTTCCAGATTGTGCATTGCCGTCTCCTGCACCTCAGAGTATTGAACACTCTATGGGACAGATATTTATTCGTACTCGTGCAGTTGCTAGAGTTTCAAATGATCTCAACACTCACAAATCCGCTGGGCCAGATGGTATTTCCCCATTAGTTCTGATCGTTGTGTCGTCAGAGAAAAATGTTGTTAAACGAGAGTGACAGTAGCCCAAAGAAACGGGTCTCTAGTTTGTATTATTTAATTTCATAAATTATTGCTTTGCAACGAAAATATTTCCAAATTTATATAAAAAAGTTGAGAATCACTGAAAGAGAGTTGCTGCCATTGTGGTTTACGTCTCTGATAGAAGTTTGTGAACCACTATCATTCAATTAATATTCTGTTGATAATTTATCATAGCATTAAAATCACAATGGTATGCGTGCGTGCGTCTTTGACCGAGTGAATGGTACAAACCTCTCTAGAGAAAGCCCAATTGTACACATAGTAACGCTGTAAAAGAACACGAAATACGACTGCATTTGTGACATGTGAATAAAGTGTAGAAAAAATAGCAGACACATTTTATGAAACGCACTAACTGGTTGTAGTGAAAAGAGCCAGTAACGTAAGTTAAGGTAGTGAAAAAATTTCGTATGGTTTTTCCTCTTTAATTAATTAATACATCAATTTTTCATTAGTATCTGTACTTCATGAAAACAGTTGGGCTTTCTATAGAGAAGGTTTTGTTGACAGGGGTATATGGTTGATGAATACATCATCCAACGATTACCCGATATTCGAATATTGTATCAATGTTCCTATTAGTTTCTCTATATCCTGTGGGATTGCACTCGCAAGTGAAAATTATCACTAAATAATAAAATCAATTGATTGTATAGAAATATTTTATAGCATAGTGTACTGAGAAATTCAAATAAGTCTTCCTTTGCGCAAATTTCTATTCCTTAACATTTAGGGCGTGACACTGAACAATAAATTGTGTAATAATTGTAATATGGAAATAATTATTATTTATTTATTCCTTAACAAAATAAATTGGCTTAAGGAAGAAATAATAATCAAATATGAAATCGTATAGTCGGGATGAATTGTCAATGTGTATGTCAATACTGTCTGACAAAGGAAGTGACTTGAACTTAAAGACCAGCTTCTCTCGAATTGTTTGTTGTTATTGTTAATTTTTTTTTTCTGTTGTCTTTTACATATATTTTTATTAAGTTTGGTTAATATTTTATTTTGCGTCCCTGCTCAAAATATTTTTTTGTTTTGTTTATTTTTTGTGTTTTAAAATTGAAACCATTATCGATTTATTTGTATGTATTTGTTATTTTCTTCAAGCGTTGTTCATCTATCTGTATTATTATTTATTTAGAATTATTCAATTATTGTGAGTTTTGTGTGTGTGTATGTGATATTAAGTTTAATTTATGCTTGACCGTGTTTCATGGTTTATGTCACGTCGTTTTGCCATCATAATCACATCATTTGCTATTCCCAAAGTGTTATGTTTATTATTTAAGCTGGAAATTGTATTTACAAAAACACAAAATATGTAAAATTAATTTCTTAATAATGAAAAATCATACAACAATGTTAGAAATTTAATAATCAAATCAGTTTTATACAATCCTTTGCGCGTTTTTTTGTTTTTCAAAGTGTAAAGTAGATGAATGTTGAACGTTTTTTTTTTTTCAAGTGTATTGTGTTGTGTTTTGTAATGTGTTTAGTGTTATGGTGGGAGGTATGGGTTTCCTTTTTACAATAATCTACTTTATGTTGAGGTTTTTCAATGATTTATGTTGATGTGTTGTTGTTATGAGGGATAAAAAACCTGCAAATCGTATGTATCTGGAGGAGATACATAGTGTTTTAGACAGAAATTTCTTGTATGTGTAAGAAAAAGAGAAAGACAGTATTGATTCTTGCATTCGGATAAAAAATTATTATTTGCATTTTTATTATATTATACTGTTATGGGCATTAAAAGGGGATGATCATGATTTCGAGATTTATTTTCCTCATTACGGTAAACTGTATTTTTAATACTTTTATTTGGTTGTATGTTTTTTGTTTCATTATTTCATTCTATTTCACTAAATTTATTGTTCATTTTAAAGGTGCTCTTCAAGATATAATTAAAACTTTCATTCATTTTCTTGAATTATGTATACTTAATAAGTTTTTGGAGAGAAGAAATAAATAAATTATAGTTTTGGAAACTGAATATTGTTGTTGTTTCTATTATGTACGTGTATATGTGTTTTGTTTTCTTCTAATACGAGTAATTTGTAAAAATGTTTGGTCAGAAAAATTCAAGTAAAGGTGCGCTATCGTTCTTGCGATTTTATTTTTGTTTAGTTTAGTTTATTTTTGCCATAATTTTGCCATAATATTTATATTTCAGAAACTGTTATAGATATAGATCTGGCTTTGCCATATTTTATTGCTATATAGCTGATTATATGAATATATCATAGGTATTATAATATGCAATGGAAAAGATTAGCATATAAGTGGACTTATAATCCGAAATAAAAGCCATAAATGCGTCCATGAACAACATAAAACTTTAAAGAGAGTGTCAAAAAAAAAAATAAAGTGGCTCCGATGAGCTCAGTGCTATATTTAATCGTTTTATGGAAGAAAAGTCGCAGTAATATTAATGGTAATGTGAATTGGCGGTCAGCCATCAGCAGAGTAGGGCGAATAACACAGAATTCTGAAATGCATGTGGCCGCAACTATCTCTGACTGGTGGTGGAAGTGCGATCAAACCTCCACGTGGTGGCCGCTGGTAATTTTCCTCCAGTACAGGAAAAACGAAATGATCGGGCTATTCCCTTCAAAGTAAGGTTGGCGCGAGGCTAATTACCTCGCTAGTAAAAAAACTCACTACACCATCTTTTTATAGACTTTAAAGCCGCCTATGATAGCATAGCCAGAGTAGAACTTTATAAAGCCATGAAAGACTAAGGCATCCCAAATAAACTGACGCGACTATGTAAAACGGGCTCTAACAAGGGAATGGACTGGACTGCGTCCTCTTTAACCTGGCGTTGGAGAAAGTGATCCGAGACTCTGACGTAATGGCGAGAGGAACAATCCTCTATAAGCCCATTCAGATACTGGCTTACGCAGACGATATTGACATCGTTGGTAGAAACCGAAGAGCTGTACAGAAAGCTTTCATCCAGATCGAGCAGTCGTCACGAAATCTGTGGCTGCACATAAATGACAGCAAAACAAAGTACATGGTGGCCACGTCAGCGAGTAGAAGATCCAACATTGGTCCCTCAATTCAAATAGTGGAGCACGAATTTGGTGTTACTGGGATTTGAACCACCAAGTCACAAAAAATATTTTACTCTAGGATATTCTATATAAATAAAAATGGAATGCTGTTCGTTGGTAACCGCATCATTTGGCTCATTTTTATTTAAAAATGTTCGTCATAGTCCGAATAAGGTTTATAAGGGGAATTAAAAAAGTTGCCCGTAAAATTGGAGAATTCTGGAAAACCTAAAAATGCTGTTTTTCATAGGATTATTGTATGAACTCGCGATAGTGACTCACGATTCGAACACGTATATATTTTTTGACGATACATATAAGTGTCGATACTATAGTTTTCTGGGTGACTTTGGTGGTCAATTGGTGAAGAGGGGTCAGTTGGCGAGGAGTCCGTGGGCGAGTGGTCAGTTGGCTGGTGGTCAGTGAGCGGGTGTTCAGTGGGCGGGTGGTCAATGTACGATGAGTCAGTTCTATGGGGGTTAGTGGTATAAGGCAGCCGGGATACGCCAGTAAATGCTGTTAGTTAGAAAGCGCATCACTTGAGAACAGCTGGACCGATTTGACTCATTTTCAAAATAAAAAAAATGTTCGCAATAGTCCGAATAAGGTCTGTTTTTTCCTTGGTGTTTTTGTGTGAACTTGCGACCATAACTCACGATTAAAATGGTTACTTAATTTTAAACAAACAGTATTGTGAAGTAATTTTTGTTGTATTTTCTGATTAAAGTCTATAGAAACTATAAAATGTTAATATCAGCACCATAATGGTAGCTTCACTACCATACCACATGTGCGGGTAGTGAAGCGCCCGGGAACAGCTAGTGTTATTAATAATTACTGGTAGGTTTTCTAACTCCTCAATAACCGAGCTACGTGTGTCTTTCTTCAACAAATGGTTGGCTGAGACTTTCTTTGCTGATTCATCCAATTTTACGGAATATTTTGTTGAACCACTAAGAGATACTAAACGCTTCCAAATTAAAAAACACGATCACATTTCGCAAGAACGACTGAGTAAACTTTTATCTGTAATCTGTAACGCATGAGTTTGTGACTTTGTTTCCAAAAGTATAGGTATACAAGAATTGTGTTTTGTATATGGTATTATCTATCACATACACAAATCGTATATATATATGTATGTATCAATGCAATATGTATGAAAGTATGTGTGTAGATTTTTAAGGAACTGTGCATGTTCTGTTGTATAAGATTTTTATTCATTGGTTCAAGAAATATTCAATAATAATTTTTTCCATAATGCGGCAAAATTTCACTTGTGGAATTGTTTAAATTGTTTTTTAGTTCTTATTCTCCATATTAGTTAGTTTTACATTTTTGAGTAGTTGAAAATTGTTTAAGTACTAAATAAATATTCCCTAGTATGTGTGAGAAGTGTGTTTTGTTTTGTATGTGACCTGAAAGCAGGATTATACATGAGTACCTTGTTTTGTTTGCATTTCTTTCTAATTTTTGTGTATAAATATTCAGAATAGGTTTTGTTCAATAACAATTACCGTTATGAACTATTAATGTTTGTTAATTATTTAGGTTTTGTTTTTATATTTTCTTTTTGCTAATGATACGTTTTATGTATGGAAATATCAAATGACAAAAAAAAATAAATATTCTACCATAGTTTGTAGCTATGTTTAAAGTTAATATTTTATTCTCTACACTGTTATAATAATAGAATACAATAATATGACAATATTTTGTTTTATTATATAAAGTTTTTTTTTTGTTATATTTTTTCTATTTACAGTTTAAATTCGCTTTGGTTTGCTGCAAAGTATAATATTTTTTTTTTATTTTTAACTCATATATAAGTTTAATTTTTTATTTATTTTTAGTTTAATAATAAAATTTTTGTTTGCAATTATGTTCAACAGACTAGGCTTTTTATTTTGAGGATGATGAGTAGAGGGGATTTATAGTATATTTATTTTTATATTAATTTGATGTGTTTTTTTTCTCTCTTGTTTTTACTTTTACTATTAAATAGTTAATCATTAATTAAATGCACTTCTGAGCTTGATATAAGCGCCAATTATTGTTTCTCGGTATTAAATTTTCTCTTCATCTTCTTTTCAATATAAAACAAATTTATTGTAATAATGCTGTAGTGGAATTCTTAAATAAAATTACTTGCAAAGTTGTGAATAACAAATTGGGAAAACTTTTACATTTTTTTCTAACTAATTATTGGTAATTTATGAAAGATCGCTGGGAAAATCTCAAAAAAACATAAGTAAGAAAATTTTAAATGCAAATTTAATTGAAAAAAGAAAAATTCATCATTAAACGTTCTTCTTATCATTGACTTACTGTATCCTTCCTAGCTATGTTTTACTTTTATCTACAAGGTATGATAATTCTCAACAATATTCTAATTTTTTGTTTATCGAGAGGTTTTTTTTCACCCTCTTCCTATTCTATTCGCAGCAATAAATAAAACTTAAGATATTCTACAATAATGCACATAATGCATTTGTTTATCATTATATTGATTTATATCCTCGAATTTATCTGAGTATCTCTGAATGTATAATCAATATCGGAGCCATCGAAAATATGCAAATTATAAACTATTAACATTATTATGCGTTAGTCTGTATATGCCATTCAAGTGGTTCATTACATGACAATGTGTTTTTTTTATTTAATTAATAATTGCATGAAATACCCTGTATCCTGTGTGGTTTCTTTGTTTTGTTTGTTTTTTTAAATTCAAATATAGCATCTTGTCACCGTTGCAAAGTTGAGCGTTGAGCTATATCTAAAATGGGAAACCAATTGCTTTTAACAGAAAATTAAACCAAGTACCTGTATACATGTATATACATATAAACTGTACATATTATATATATGCCAACGTAACAAATACAACAGTAATTTTATTTATACAAAAAAATGCTCTAAAATTGAAAATCGAGCTTACCCCAAGAGCTTTTATGATTTCTTGTAGGAATATTTAACTTTTTGTGTTTTTGTTTGTTTGTATTTTCTTTAGTATATATATATATTTTTTTCTAAGAAAGGCTGTTGTTTTCATTAATTTATTCGAAATGTGATTTATTAGTTGTTCATATGTTCACTAACAAGTGGACGGACGAGCGATAGCAAAGCCCATCATCGTTCGTCGAATTGTTAGTGATGTAGTTAGTTTGCTACTTCAATGAACGTGACAATTAATAAATGGCATAGCAACTCTTAAGGGAATTGCGGCGAGAATTGTTCGATCGTTATAATAATTAATTATTTATTATAATCAGACAATTTCTGGATAATATTATTCTACGTCTCTCGACGTATCTGTGTTCTTTTTTTCGTTCTTTTTTTGTATAAAAAGCGTGTGTGTATATTTTTATCAAATACTTTGTTTTGTGTCAACACTGTCGTCTCATCTTTGATTTGGTTTTATTTTGTCCTAACTATCGTGGTTATGATGTCTGTAATGGTTTCCGTTTTAGTTGCGCTTTCGGTTTTTGCCGTTTGCATATCCCCTTTCAACAAATAAATATAAAAGGATTGACGTTAAAAAATTCGATTGGAGGTGAAACAAAATTTTATTAAAGTTCGAAAAACTGTAAATTTCCTTTTAGATTGTTATCGGCCATCTGTGGAGAACAGATGACGGAATTCTAGATAACTAGCTTTTACATTATCATCAAAATCACCAACTAACAAAGAAATAGTTCAATAAAGTTTTTGATTAAATCTTCTATCGTTCTTCACCCTTTTTGTGGATCTTTTGAGGATTAGGATCTTTTGGGGGATCTTTTATGATTCTTTTGGTGATTTTTTAGGGGTTTTCTGGGGAGATAGAAAGATAGTGAAAGTGAAAGATAATAGAATGGGGCACAATTTGATGATTGCATTACAAAAATGTATGTTCTTTAGAATTACACCAGGATTTATGTACTTGTATGTGAAAAACTAATCATCTTTCATCATTATCGGAAAAAGATGATAATGCTCTTTTTTTAAAGCAATATACAGACGACGAACACTGTTGTAAATAAAGTTATCAACATAAAATGGCAGTCAAAAATGTCGCCAACCATGTTTACCAACATGTTATTATATTTTACGAATTTTAAAAAGTAAACGTTCTTCTGTCTCACATAGTCGTCCAGTTTGCAATCACAAATGTCATTTGTTACATACTTGTGCATCTTTGACGTATTATATTTTCAACTAGGTATTTCATACGACGGTAGTCAAACACTCGATTGAAACATCCTCATCATCATCTTGTCCTGTAACCCCGGTTGGGGCATATCAAGCGTCAACAAAACGTCTCCATCCTTCATGATCTGCAGTAAGGTATTTTAGCTGTGGCCACGTCCTTCTCTGGGTTTCTGCTTCTGCTAAGACAGTTGATTTCCATGTTTTTCTTGGTCTTCCAACCCGCCGTGCATTCTGTGGATTCCATTAAAAGGACTGCTTTGCAATTTCGTCGTTTGGTTTCCTCAGTGTGTGACCAATCCATTGCCATTTGCGTGTCAGCCCCGCTCTTGACTTGTCCTTCGCCACAATTCCTCGTTAGATACAATTTGTGGCCAGCGAATCTTTAGGATATGTCGTAGATAGCGATTCACAAAAGCTTGCAATTTCCTCGAAATACTAGACGTAACCTCCAGGTTTCGCAGGCTTGTAACAACACGGATTTGACATTGGATTCGAAGAATCTCAACTTAGTGCGTAAGGAGATTTGACTGGATTTCCAAATTTGGGTCAGAGTACCAAAGGCAGCATGAAACATCTTCACGATGCTATTTTTGTTCCATTCTGAATAATTGCGGCAGCCATCTTGCGCACATCTTTCTAAGGCCCAATTCGCGTAGAAGTGACGTATGCTGTTGGCGGTGGATTTGTGCGAAAACATGCCACCACCATGTTATCTTATGGGCCGGGCGTTATGACTCGTGCCACCGCCACGGCATGTCGATGAAACGAGTGGCTTACTCGAATGGCGAGCGCCATACGTCTTTCTTTCATTATTAGTTTCGCTTGTCAAATTGTCAATGTGCAAACTGCAAAGTACGGTATTCTATGGAAACATTCGATAGACATCCGATAGAAACTCTGAAAACGTTCAGGGTACATGTTCAGCTTCCGCATTACGTTAAACGAACCACTTGTTTTTCCTTTTTCTTTTTATCTTCTTTGCCTTTATATGTTAGCTTAATAGACAATGTCCAACGAATCAATATCGTCTTCGTAGTCTGAATACTGAAAGCATTTTCACTATGCTTCGAATAGAGAACTGACAATTGACAAATGTCTCTTCACCAACACTGCTGTGTGAATTGAGTGCGCTGTGTCAAAACCTTCTCTATAGAAAGCCCAACTCTACGCATACTAATGCTGTAAAGCAACACCAAACGCATGTGTGTTTGCGGGATGTGAATACAGTGTACAAAAAATAAGTACAGTCGCAAAGACGAGAAACGTAAGATGTGGTTGTGGGAAACATATATGGATTATATGGATTTTGCTCTTTAGTTGATTATCAATACATAAACATTTGGGATTTTTCTAAGCATGACTGTGTATCACCGTAACAGTTGGGCTTTCTGTAGAGAAGGTTTTGCTTTCAGTCGACAGTCAACTATGTTTAAAAATTCACTGAGAGCGTTCACTATTGATGGCTGACGTGACGTACAACGTATCGTTGTCAAACGTCAAATTTAAGTTGGTGACAGTCATTCTATTTAAACAACAACCTATACGTCAGATCGGGCAATAATTTTCGATGTCTTATATGATATTGATAAATTAACGAAAATTATTATTTTATTGAATTCTCTTGTGTTCAATTAAAGAAAATAAAGACGGGTTACTAATTACATTCTAACATGCGCTCCCTCGGCAAACATATATATAATATATGATACGAACAAAACTTTTACGGAAACTTTGACAGGTTTTCTTATAGTTTGACTGAGTCCCGCTTAAAGATGCCGCCTGTATAACCGATGCAGTATTCGGTTGGCGCAATGTTTAAGGGCTCTTTAGACAGTTCTGCTGAAAGTTTATTGTATTAGCGGTTGCGGTAGTAATTTCGCTGAATTCCTCTTTGTGTCAAATGCTGAATGGCGTTGCTTAGTTCGTTGCTGTGATGCAATAATCAATGGATGATACAATTTCAGTAATGTGTCAATTGCTGAATAGCTTCGCTTAGTTAGTTTCTGTGACGCAATAATGAATGAATGAATTCAGCTTTATGTCCAATGCTGAATACTGTTTCTTAATTAGTTGTTGTGATGCAAAAAATTTCTACAATTTTTTTCAATTGTCAAATAAAGCTGTGTTAGATAATTCAATTGGTCTGAATTAACTGAATAAGTAGCTGTATCTGAAGTAACAGAAGCGAACAGACTGTTCGATTGACAACTCTTCACTTCAGGTAACAATTGGTCGAAATTGGGAACTGAAATAAGTGAAGAGCTTTTCTGTTCGTGTAGTTACTTCATATGAGTAATATTCTCTCTGTTCATTCATCTCTTCATTTTAGTAACTAATTTTAAGTGAAGAGTCGCTCAATTAACTGAAGTGAAGAGGTGTACTCCTCAGGCCAACCGAAAGCGGCTAATATCGTCTGAATATATAGGTCGATTATGCAAGAATCTTTGATATTCTATTCTCTTATTGTTTCATATTTTTGAATGCAACAATGACAACTGTCAAGAAATATGTATGTGAAAATATAAAATAATATATAAAAAATACATAAAAGCGCTTCAAAGCAATGGCCTACGTGTTTTTAGAACTTTTCATTGCTTTCATTTTTGTTTTTGAAACACAAGCAACACTCTCATGTTGTTTTAAGACATTTTAGTTTGCTTTCTTGCATAAATTAATTGAGTTAACGAAATAAATAGTTACAAAATACAATATTATAACGCTTATAACCATTTATGTACTTAAAGCTTATTTTTTTGGCCTTTAAGAATTTGTCTAATTTGAGATTTGATTTTTTAATTACATAAATTGCAAATATGTTTTTTTTTTTTTTTGTCGTCGTCTGTTGTCTTAAATACATATTTGTTAACGCATTTCGCTTTATTATTCAGTTTAATTGGAGAATTTTTACTTTTCCCAAGAAGATTATTTCGAATAATCAACTTAATGTTTCTAAATTTATTTGTAATTACATTATACTGAAATAACTTGCTACTTAACTAATTCAGATTTATACGACTATATAAGATTAGGTTTGTTAATTTAGCTCTATCATCATTATGGGTCGATTACTAAAAAAACAATGATGCTTCTATGAATCAGTGGGATTTTTCCATCCTCTCTCTCTATTTGATACACTTGAACAGTACAAATATTAACCGTACCTTTCGTATTCTCGTCTAAACTAATAGTATGTAGGTGGATTTTATATTTAATTTAATTTAAGTTTTAAGCTAAGTTTTAATTTATATATTAATCAATTAGTAATAAATTGTGTAGCGGTAAGTTAAATAATACATTTTGTGGTAGATACAAATTTTTTGTTTATATGTGTATGTATTTTCATCATTATCATTATCGCAATTCTGGAAAATTTGTGTAAGACTTTTTATATATAGATTACAGACTAGATATATAATAATTGAAATAATATTAATAACATTAATAAATAACTGTTTTTACAATGGTAGAAAATATAACTAAAATTTCTCTAAAGGTTATTATTTGTAAAAAGCAAAAATAAAATAAAATATAATATAAACTAATATATGAATAATATATAGTTGAGTGAGACATGAGATGAGAGCAGTATGTAATATGTAATCAGAAATTTCATTGTTACTGGATATTTTTTTATATGATAGATAGGGTATATTATGTGATAGAGGATTTTTTTAATATTTGTATAATAATGCAAAATACAAAATCACCATCGGAAACACAGATCAACGACGTTGACCACAAGTAACGAAAACGGATAAACGATATGAGAATTTTCCACCTCACTACACCAGAATTCGGCGATCAAAGTGTTACTAACTTCACACTGCTGTGCCTGCCAAATGTCTGAGGACAGCGCACTCATATTTTGACAAACGTTATAGTCTGGTGATATTGTTTACAAGTCAACTGAAGCATATCGATATACATCATATTTGAAATAAATATCCAAAATAGAAAATCAAACGTAGCAGTGTGATTGAACAGTGTGGCTGGAAAGTCACAACATCTCCTGTATTTGAATGTGCTTATCAGACCATCAGACGTAACAACGATACTGGTAGCATCGGAAAACTCGCCATGAAGGTGGCCTTTCAAAAACAGCAGCATCACCAGAAATGATTCGCAAAGCACACATAAAAGAGAAATCCACAACAAAGTGCGCAAAAACTGTCAAAAAATCAGCACGTGTCCAATAGAAGCAGTATCTTAGAGAAATCAGTCTTTTATCATTCCTGGAAAGACTGATCGATATCTACACACGAACACACGCGTATTGTAAAGGCAAGTCTGTAGAAACCGCTCTACACACACTGGTACGTTCTGTTGAACATTCCTTCACCACAAGGAGTACACAATGGTAGTATTCCTAGACATTGAAGGCGCTCTTAACAACGTCAACACGGATGCGCTGTCGAGTTTGAGGGTGGACGATTGATTAATCTTCTTCTCACAAGTAGGATTATTAACTCAAAGCTAGCCGTATCGTCCGCCAGGAGATCTGTATGCAGAGGAATCCACAAGGTGGAGTCCTGTCGCCACTTCTATGGAACTTAGCGGTGAATGAGCTACTGGTATGCCTACGATTTGAGGGCTGCAAAGTAATCGCTTATGCGGATGACGTTGCTATTGTCGTCTAAGAAAAATACCCGAATACTTTAAAGGAACTCTTGCAAAATGCTCTCAACAAGCTGACTTACTCGGCAGGTTTAGGGCTAAATCCTCACAAAACTGGGCTTTTCCTATTCATCAGGAAATATAAAGTACCACTTATTAACCCTCCTTCTATAGAAGGTATAAGTTTAACATTTTCTAATAGAGCCAAGTATTTGGCTCTTATTTTGGACAGAAAGCTAAGCTGGAAACCTAACATACACGAAACAGTTCGTATACCCACAGTGGCACTCTTCTTATGCAAAAAAGCCATTAGTAGCAGATGAGGTCTTCAACCCCATATAACCCAATGGCTATATACAGCGGTAGTAAGACCTACTCTTCTATACGGTGTGCCTGCATGGTGGACTGCCTTAAATAGAAAAATAAACCTTGATAAATTAAGCAAAGTCCAAAGATCAGCCTGTCTATGTATCAGCGGATTACCTCGTACAACCCCCTCCGCCGCATTGGACATTCTGTTCGACCTTACACAACTCGACATTTACAGCAAGCAAGTAGCTGCTAGTTCGGCTATTCGCCTTAATGCTATCTACCAATGGACTAGAAATGAAACTCCTCCCTGCTGAATTAAGTCAGGATCCCAGACAACATAGACTACAGGATTCCGCAACCCAATTTCAACAAAAACTTTCAGGTCACGTTCCCCTCCCCTCATTCTGGGATGAAGACGCTTACTTGGAAGATGAACACATTGATTTTTACACCGACGGGTCAGAAACTGATAACGGAGTCGGCGGAGATGTTTTCTCAAAAAAGCTAAATCTTAGCCTCTCTTCCAAATCAGTGTAGTGTTTTCCAGGCTGAAATTATGGCGATCAGTGAAGCCTTGTCTTGGCTGAAGAGAAACGTCTTATTAAGGATATCCGTATATTATCGAATAGCCAAGCTGCACTGAAAACCCTGGAATCATTCTCTACAAATTCAATTCTAGCCCTTAACTGCCGATCAAAGTACAAAGACATTCCGGGTACGACGAACTCGCCAAGCAAGGAACTACACTACACTTTTTACCTAAATATGGTTCCATAGGCATACCAATCGGATTTTCCTGATCCGTGTAGTATCACAATGGACCAATACGGGTCTAAAAGTGTCGGTTTTACTGACAGCCACCTTAACCTAACCTAACCTAACCTAACCGATAGAAGAATCCGACGGATACTGAAAAATTAACGTCAAAGTCCTACTAGATTCTCTCTTTTCAGACAAACTTCTTTCGACTCAAACTCTTTCACTCATCCTTTTCGTTTTCCGTATTGCTTTTTTCAATGAATCAGGAAGAATTCTGAGAAAATAAAAATAAACATTTTTTTTAATAAAAATATTCAGAAATGTCGAACATTACAGCCTTTTGATTTAGTAGCACTTCAATCGCCGGCCACTGTATACTAAGCTGACATAACAGCAATCCAAGAGATGCAGTAGATAATGGTGCCTTACAAAAAATATAGGGTACTGCAAGGTTATATACAGATAGAGCCAGGTATCGAAAGTCTTCCTAGACGGTGCGACGTTATATTTTCTTATTGGGATTAGGATCCCTCTCGGAGAGTACGCGGTAGCAATTACTGCACACAACAGCGTGGGGACTGCAGCCGAGGATGGCTCTGTGGCTGTACACAGCAGTGGTGCATCCTATTCTTAGCTATGGTCTGGTGGCCGGCGATTAATAAAAAGTAGAATACAGAGGCCAGCAAGCTAGGTAGATTACAGAGGTCAGCAGCTGTTGGCATATATGGAACACTTCGGTTCAGTCCCACCGATGCTCTTAACACAATCCTACACTTGCGTAGACTTGACCCTAGTTTGGGTGCCTGCAACATTGACGGCAATGAGAGGGCGGAAATACTGGCGAAGGGCATCATACTGGACACGGACTGCGTTGAGACAGTCAGCTGTCCTCTGAGCTCCGTTAGAAAATGTATTCTCTCCTTCCCTACCACCAAAGCACAGCTTATGTGGAGCAATTTGACCAATTGCACCACGTCGAGAGCAACCAACTATAATAAAAGCAAATCAACCGAGCTGATGTCCAGATCTCGGAAAGATATTTCCAGAGTGGTTGCAATAACCACGGGCCACTGGCCGGTGGACAGCCACGCAGCCAAACTGGGAGTCCCTTACAATACCTTTTCCACGAGCTGTTTAGATGTGATTAAGAAAAAAACTCTCATTCATTTTCTTTGCAAGTGTCCGGCCCTTGCGGCTCTTCGTTTCGGCAAACTAAGTATTCCCCTCTTTCTGACCTGAAGGAGTTTTTAGAGTGCGGCATCACAGATCTGATATCGTACCTTATTGCTACAGGTTGGATATAAATACAACCATTTTTCGTTACATTGGGTCTCCTGGGGACCGTGTCACCAAAGCGCTATTTGAGGACCTTGTCAAGTCAACGAGGACCGCCACTCTACCCACCTATCTAGGGAAGGGGTTGTCTCGCTGTTAACTGTTTATAACTTAAGCTAATGAAAGAAAATTTTAGTACGAACCGACGACAAGCAAAATCTTCGATTAAAATCCTAATACGCAACCTTAAAATCAAAAGCGCATTGACAGTTCTTCAAAGTTCAATACAGTGTCCTATTGTGTAGACTAAAAAAAGTCCTTTATGAAGATAGAAAAGAAAAGCTATTCGAGTTTTGTTCTAGGAAATATCGATTTGCAAGATTAGTAGCAAACATACAAGTGAACATATATAAAGGCGTTAATATCAGATAGCTGTAGAGGCAATGTTAATTGATCACTCTGAACTGTAGGGCTACCTAAGTAAGTAAGTAAATGACAATAAATTACAAACCTTACACCACCGCTACAAACGAAATTTGACATCAATCTTTGTCTTTTTCACTCAATTAACCCAATTGACACAAATAAAAATTTGTTGTAACAATTTCTAAGACCTTACCAGAGTGTAATAGTTCCGATATTTTTTTTTGACTCAGTTTATTATACTCGTATATGTATATAGGAACTGCTTTAGTTTATTTCTATTGTATGTATGTATGCTATTTTTGTATATTGTGTTATTCTGTGGTACTCGTATATAGTTAGTAGAGCAATTTGTTATTAAAAAGAAAAAAGAAAATCAATACCTTTCTAAGCAACATACCATTTAAATTTCACCAAACGTGACACTTGAACCGAAGCAACAAGTTTGTAGCGAATAGCAACTGGTTGAATGGCAAATGCAAATTGCTGCAGGATGCTTTCTAGTTGCTCGTTGCCATTTGCCAGTTGCCAGTTGTCAGTTGTCAGTTGTCAGTTGTCAGTTGTCAGTTGTCAGTTGTCAGTTGCCAGCCTATTGTCATCATTGGTGTACTTTTATAATCAATGCGCTTGTGTTATTTAAAAAATTGTAAAAACAAACAACTTAATATAAGAAACTTTCAAAATTGTTGTAGCCTACAAGATTTTCGAATATATTACAATATTTCTTGATACCCTCGCTTTAACTGTGTACCTTTTTCCTTTTTTTTTTTTGTATTATACATGTGGTTTTATTATAATCTATGTGTGTGTTAATGTACATATATAATATATCTTATATGTAAGCTCATACATGTGTGTTTTTTGTTTACATCAGTAACTAGTAGTTGGTTGTTGTTCAACTTTTCTGTTAGTAGTCCATAAACCGTTGTGTAGCTTCGTCGCCTTTATCCCTATTTACAATTCATTTTAGGATTTTTAATGCTTATGTATGTATATTTCTATACATATACATTCATTTATATATACATATATTTTCCTATAAGCTACGACTTGTGTTTTTAATTTTTGAATTTAATGTATCGCAAAATGATATAAATATATTTATAACTTATTTCTAAGTCCTTATGTATCTTTTATATTTTATGTATAGATATATGTATGTATACATAATTGTTTAATTATAATTTTAATTTTTCAATAAAAATTTCAAATAAGCAAATAAGTTATAAGTTGGTTAGTAATTTTGATTTTTGTGTTTTTCTTTTATTCTATTTATGTAATAAAATTTATAATTTTTCATACTTTCACCTGTTATTTAAATTATTTCCTTTATAGTGCTTTAAGTTTTTAAATTATTATTATTTATTTTTTTACATATGTATACATAAAATATTTATTAAATAATTCCCATAAGGAATACACTTAAATACGGACGCATTTGACTTTTTCAATTTTAATTTAATTGTTCTAATAATTTTTATTTTATAATTTAATTACAGGCTGTCTTAGTGAATTTTGTTGGTTCGTGTTTTAGATAAAAAAGAAAATGTTTATTTATATAATGTCATTAGAGAGGAAATGCAATAGAAATCAAATCAATCAATTAATTTTTTATTTTTGTAATATGAGCTAGTTAAAATTTTTAAAAAAAATTTCATTTATCATTTCCTAATTGGGCTTGTTTATAGTTAATAGTATTCTTAATAATTATTGTGTTAATTCACCTAAGATACTTTGCGAAATTATTGATATGGATGTTTTTGGAAAATCTCCAAAGTGTGTGTTCCTATATGTGATAATCATAGTAACAAAAATATTTCAAGTTAATGAAAAATTTGTAAATTTTGGCAAAATCTTAAAAATACATTAGAAAATTATGTTGTGGCAAAGATTTTAAATGTGTTTTGAAATGCGTCACTTCAATATTTATATGTCACATTAATATTTATATAAAAAAGCTTTAATTAAATAAAAAAATTCCCAAAACAAGTTTCGAGTCGAATTCAATACTCAAAGAACAAACGCACAAATTAAAGAACTCTACAAAAAAAAATGGTTAGCCGTTTTCGCATGTAACTTACACGAGTATAAAGAAATAAAGGAAGGAAACCACTCGGATATTGTTTTAAATGTAAATATTTGATAGACAAAAAATCATTGAAAAAGTTCTCAATTATGGCTTTAAAGTTCCGAAAAATGTTCAATAATCTAACTCATGCGCCAAGAATATATAAAAATTTAAAATTTCTTCCAGACAAGTTTTAATATTTCCCTAAAATTAATTATAAATGTTATAATAACAATGACCCATGTATTGTTTGAAATTTACAATAACAATACATGCAGTTATCAACGGAAACATTCCACTGTTAACATTATCATTTTTGGCGTTTAATGTAATGCTGGAATCATACCTTAAGTATGGAATCTTATTTAATGTACATAGAAGGTTGTAAGCCTTCCACCAAAGAATTGGTTTTTCTACACATCTAAAAAACTTTATACATCAACTTAACATTAAGTTTATATTCAGCAGTACTGCAATTCAGCTATACCGCAATCCAGACTTGCATTTAATTATAGGAACAGCAGTACTGCAATTGAGCTATACAGCAATCCAGTATACAATAGACCGCAGTTCAGCAGTACTGCAATAGAAGGTTGTAAGCCTTCCACCAAAGAATCGGTTTTTCTACACATCTAAAAAACTTTACATATATTAACTTAACATGAAGTGTATATTCAGCAGTACTGCAATTCAGGTATACCGCAATCCAGACTTGAAGCATTTAATTATAGAAACACCGCAGCTCAGCAGTACTGCAATTGAGCAATCCAGCAAGTTCGAATCGACTTTCGATACTCGCGATAATTATACTATTCAATTACTCAAATTATTTCATGTGATAGTATCGAAATAAAGTGATGGTACAACATCCCAGCCCAGGTGAGTTCAAACTTCAAAACAACGACAAAAGTGTTGCCAGTCGTCAAGACAATTAAAGCATAAAAGCTGATACCAAATTTGAATTTTAATTTGAGTAGAAATGTTTTCCTCTACAAAAGATTTGTTGTTTTAGGCTTAGGTTGGTACATGCTTTGTTAAACTCTTAAACTCGTCATCAAGACAATTGAATCATAAAAGCTGATACCAAATTACATTATGATTTGAATTTTAATTTCAGTGGAACTGAATGTTTTCTATATTCAAGGTAATTAATACAGCTTTAAGTGAATTACTGAATTGTTGTTTTGGGTTAGCTTGGTACATACTTTGTTAAAGCATTTAAACTTAAATTCTATTTTAATTTGTAGTTTCGCAAATATAGTCGTTTCTCAGTTTTCTGTACTATCCAAAAGCGAAAACATCGATAAGCAAATTAACATAAAGCAGAATTATAAACTAAAAAAATAAAGGCTTAAAGCAAAAATACCATAACACCGAACAAACAAACTGCCCTTGAGAGCTTGGCTTTTTTTTTTTGGTATATGGGCAAGTCTTTCTTGGATTTTTTTTCTTATTTTAATTTTTATCTTTATTGGTTTTTGGTGAATTTTGCCTTTGATTAGGAAAAATCAAAATTTAATAACTATAATAATTTGACCAAAAATGTATATTTTAGTTTCCGCTTCACATATTTTTTTCTTCTTCGATCACTTCTTATAACTTAAGTACGTTTTTTTTATTACTCTTGTGTTTAATATTCCTTTTTCTCAAGTTGATTCTTTTACCATTCAAATCACAGCCCATTTTTTGGAATATATGTACGAGTATATAAATTGCACACAAATATATTTTTTTTTACATATGTATGTTGTGTTTCCTTTATTTATTCAAACAAAATTTTAATCTTTAGTGATCTTGTGTACATTTAACGAATTTTCTAAGTTTTGCAATAAAAAAAACTTTATTTGAGTAAAGCATCAACAATAATACACCATCAAGTCTTACACTAATGTGAAAACTTTCAAATTTACATAAGAGCAAGCGCTCGCCAGTAAAACTTTCTTATGTAAATTTGACAGTTTTGACACTAGCGTAAGTGGGAAAATGTAATGGATGAGCCTAAAGCAAAAGACCGGACAATAAAGACAAAGAGAAGATTGATTGAGAATGAGAGAGTGAGAGAGTTAGATAGCGACAGACAGAGTGTGAAATTAAAAACGACATTAACCTAATGATTTTATAACTCACACAACGAGTTCACAAAATTACCTATTCGTTAAATTTGGCAACCTTGCAACTACTTGTAACATGCATCTACATATGTATGTAGAATATCCTCTTATAAAGTCGGTTTAAAGTTGAAAATGAATTAAAATTGAAAAGAGGGCAAAATATGTGAATATTAATTCGAAAAATTCCAGATGTTATACTATATCTATTTATTAGCAATTCAGTTCGGTTCATACAATCGAATTGTTCCTCTGAAGTTCAGAGTAATGAGCATAATCGAATGAAAGAAAAATCGAGATATTTGTATTATAGCGATTGCTTTAATCGAATGATCATTCGAGATATGAGAACTCGATAAAAAAAAAGTTTAATTTATGTTCTCTTTTCTCGTATATCACCGCACTTCTATTTTGTATTTCACTAAACTTACGATAAGGTAAATGAAAAGAATTACAAGCAAGATTTTAAATCTAAATTGAAGCATTGGCATCATGAAAACAAGGGGAAAGTAAAATAATCCTCTCCGCGTATTTGACTCGATTCAGATTTATGAAATTATCATCAATACGAGACATCTGAACTCATGAGGCCTAGAATCTTAAGTTCTCAATACTTTACCATTATTTGAGAAAAGGAGATGAATTATAGCATTAGACATGAGTGCATGAGACTTGAAGGCATAACAGATGAGAGCATGAAATATTAGAAGATAGCATGAGAACATGAGGGCAAGAGACATAAGAATATGAGAGCATGAGACTTGAAAGCATAAAGGGTGAGAGCATGAAACATTAGAACATATGATGCATGATAGCGTGACGCGTAATAGCATGATGCATGAGAACATGAGAGCATGTTACTTGAAAGCATAAAGGATGAGAGCATGAAACATTAGAACTTATAGATGCATGATAGCATGAGCTATAACAGCATGAGTCATGAGAACATGAGAGAATGAGACTTGAAAGCCTAAGTCATGAGAGCATGAGACATGAGAATATTAGAGCATGTGACTTGAAAGCATAAATGATGAGAGCATGAAGCATTAGAACATATAGATGGAAAGCATGAGGCATAATAGGATGAGGCTTGAGAACATAAGAGCATAAGACTTGAAGGCATGAGACATAAGAGTATGGGACATGAGAACATGAGACATTATAACACGAGGCGTGAACACATAGGAGCATGAAACATGAAAGCACAACGCATGAAACCATTATACAAGGCATATGAGGAATTGAAGAGTGTGGCCATATGAGTGTATGAGTGAGTGAGGAGTGCAAGCTAATACCTGAATAAACAGAGAAAAAATCGTTTCAAGTGCAAGTGCTTTTTGATCTATTCGCATTACATTCTGAGTGAGACAGATGATATGCTATTAAAAATAATAGCATCAGTTCACTCATGAGCATTAGTTATTAGTGGATATTATTTTTTTTTGCTCACTACGCCTATGAAGAAAAATTCATACGAATAATTAAAGGACATTTTTATGATCTGCAGTCGTTTAAGACACGCGTGCATAGACATCTCATCATTTCCTCTCCCTAATTTCCTAACGCCCACGCTGTGCTAAGATTTATAAGGGTGCAAACCCCTTTAGCGCTTGTACTTAGGAATTTTCTCATGGAACGTTCGCTCACTGTATAGAGCACAGCAGCAGGCCGACAAATCAGAATATGACGTATCTTACAGCTGTCATGCATGGTGGTATATAAAAAAAAAGACGAAATCACGAGATATTTCAATAAATATTACATCATTTGAATGCGTCAATCACTCAACGAAGTACAATGAATACTCCTGCGTATATACTTTGTAACAATAATCGATTTATCATTTAAATGCACTCATCACTTGAACCGCTGTACATTATATTCCGAGTAAGACGCGTGTCGCATGTGGCGTGTGGCGAGTGTAACGGATTTAATCGACTTTACAATATCTTATCTTTGAATGAATTACAAGATACCTACGTACTTTGCAATTGAGAATATCCCAAATGAATAAGTGTCTTTGGCTGTTGTTTGTGGGCGATCGATTGATCCTTTAACTTTTTGGTTTATTTTTTTGGATAAGAATTCGAGATATTTCAATAAGCGATTATATCATTTCAATTAATCACTCAATGAATTACAGGACCGAACCATATGTATGTACTGTACATCTGAAAAAAAAACCCAAATGAAAAAAGGTGTTTTTGGTTGTTCCGTTTGTAAGAGGTCAGTCCTTTAGCTTTCGGTTTTTTTTTTCAAACGAAATCTCGACATATCGTCGATTATGTCATTCCAATACGCCAATCACTTGACTTATCTTATCTTTTAATGAATTACAAGACCCGTATATACATACTTGTAACTGAAAAAATCCCAAATAAAAAAAAAGGTGTCTTCAGTTGCTCAGTTTGTGGGTCGTTCGTTCGTTCGGTCAGTCCTTTAACTTTCAGTTTGCTTTGGTGTCACCACGAGTCACATCGAAATGAATGATATATTAATTGTTAGTGGTTGTTGGTGGTGATGTTGATGGTAGTGGTGTAAATAAGAAAACAAATAAATTTAATTTTTCTTCTTCCTTTTTTTTTTTTTTGAATGTTGTATATTTTTGCATTTATTGATATTTTTGTATATATTTTTAAAATTTTGCCAAAATCATGTTTATTTCATGATAGTACATATAATAATAATTTTAATAAATGTGATAATGATAATGATAATAATTATAATAATAATAATTAAAGTTATTATTGTTAGTTTAAGTAAAATTTGACTAGAATTTTTATTTTGTTTAATAATGGATGTTTTTTGTTGTTAGGGCAATTTGTTTTTTCTTTTTTCAATTTATATTAGTAATTGTTTAATTAATAGTTTTTTTTTTTCGATAATAGTGTGTGTGTAATAATTAATGCTTCTCGTTTGAATAGTTTGCCTCATTCTATTTTATTCCATGTATTAATATTTTACTTTTTTTGTTTGCTGTTTAAAAAATAGGCATTTCGCTAGTATTCTCACTACCACTATGTATGTATGTATGTAGAGTATGTTTATCATATAATAATTACTATGTTTCATTTTAAATTTCTATAATATTATATATATACTATACATATTTTTTTGCATTTGCATATGGGTGTGTGTGCAAATTAAGTTAAATGTTGTTGCAATTTATTAATTGATTACGGTTTTTGTTTTTGGTTTTTTCTTTTATTAATTTATTTTTGCAAATTTCTTTCTCTGATCTGTATATAAAAATATATATAAACATTTTTTTTTATACTCGTATATAGAGAGAGATGTTTGTATGCATTTGGTACGTGCGAAGTTTTTGTGTAAACTTTTTTATTTTGCTTGTTTTGTTTGTTTGTTTGCAGTGAATTCATTCGGATTCGGATGGATGGATAAATTGAAAAAAGATAGTTCTCCTAGTTAAGGTTGAGAAGTGTTTTGCGCTGCTGCTGCATTTTAGTATAGAGTGTTGTATTAATACGAGTACGACGTTTTGTAAAGTATGGACCAGTTTTAATATTGCGTAAAAAACTTGAGCTTCAAAATATTTGTTTTATTTTTGTTGCTGCGTCGCGTTTCCTTAATTATAGAATATTTTAATAATTGAATATTGAAACACAAGAAATTTAGTTGCTATGCCAGAGTAGATCAGTGGTGATTTGTAAAGCATGGACCATTTTATGATGCTGTGTGACTAAAAATATTGAGCTTTCAAATTTTTCGACTATAAAGCTTTAATAATTGTATAGTACTGAAAGTAATATTAATAAACAACTCTATTTATATAAACATGTGCAAGAACAGACTATCATAGCCTTATAACAAGCCAGATGCATAGTAGGAGCAAGGAGCTGCAAAGAACAACTACTCACGATTGGCCAAATAATACTTGAACAAGCTTCGAAAGGCTCACGCAATCTGTATGTTGGGTATATTGTTTATAACAATATTTGTCACAACAAAGCGTTGTAGTCCAGGCCCTAGCTTCTCGTGACTATTCGTGTTGTATACAAATGACATAAAATATATAAATATTCTATTCGAAAGGCGAAGTGAGAAGCTTTCTCATGATAAACTTTACTCTCGAACGTTTTAGCACATTAGCGAGAATTGAAAAAGCTTGCTGGTGTTTTTCTTCGAAACTTCCACTCAGTAGTTCAACGGAGTTACCCTATGAGCCACGGCGTTGTTGAATGTATTGCTCACCAACTAGAATTGGACGGCGCAGGGACATAAGTTCCAAAAGAAAAAAATTGGACTTATGTCCCACCTTCCCCGGGACATTCCCCGTGGGGGTTCCAATTGCGTCTTAACCTATTTATGGTTAGGGTGCTGGGCTTTAGCACGGGATATTAAAAAATTTAATAAGGGCCGCGGGTACTTAGAGTATGCTCGCGATAAGCAATGTCTTAGTAATTTGCGACCCGAAGTGGACTACTGGTACTTCGAATAACTTTATGGGCGACTCTTCGTATTTAGTAGTTCATTTCGTACATTACAGGTTTGTGATCGGGACAGAGGGAATAGTTTATATTCCAAACGGCCTAGGATAGCCTGTTATCGTAGTGACTAATGATAGGATTCGAAGTTCCGGACGATGTGCTGCCAAGGCTGTAGCGTACTTACGCCCAGGCACACATACTGAACGAACTGAGTCCCTTGATGTAAGACCTCACCAAGGTTGCGTTGGTACCGCGGGACTTGTCCGTGCCCACAGACAATAAGGCCCGACCGTAAGGTTAACCGGTCTGAGGACTCGTTCTGGGGATGCAACGCGTGGGCATTGTATTGGTAACATCAGAGACGTCCCTGGTGTTATCAATTATGGTAAATCAGTGGATCTAGCTGATGTTACCGATACGGTAGTTGCTCGGCGAGTAGTTGCGCATCATAAAACCGGTTGCCGTCATCCCTTAAATCGGCATGGGTGTAAGATAGGTTCAGCTCTTGTCAGTGAGTTACTGGTACTGGTGTTCCAATACATCTTGTTTCCAGGACATTTGCTTTATACCGAAAGGTGGGACAGCGGAGTGGTTGCCCTCAAACATATCAGCTGTCCCAGGGACATAACTCCACTGTAGCCGGTCACAAGTCCGTGTTGAGAAAGGAGGAGTGGTAAACTCGTGGTGGGGTCCAGATGCATCATAAGTCTTATCTGGATATGGTGCGGGTCTTTACCACGGGAGATAAGTAAGGGCCGCAATTACTTAGAGTATGCTCATTATGGGCAATGTCCTCGTACTTAGCGATACTGAATGGGCTACTAGTACTTAGAGATGGTTTAATTGGTTGAGCTCTTCGTATTAAGTAGCCTAGTCGTAACAAAACTGATTGATTGACCGAATGTGCCTTGGATGGTTTTTATACCAGGCAGCCTAGCATAAGGTGGTGTATACTAGTGACAACTGATGGGGTTCGAGGTACCGGATGATGATTTGCCAGTGTCGGTTTTTCCTTCGCAAAAAGGCATTCACTCTGAACGAACTAAGTCCCTTGATGTTAGACCTCACCAAGGTCGCGTCGGTACCACGGGAGTTGTCTATGCCAACGGACCAGGTTTGACCGTACGGTTGACTAGTGCGAGGACAACTTGGGTTGAGGACCCAGCTCTTTTTGGGAATGTAACGTGGGGACTGCGGTTTAATCTCGAAGAGAGGACCGATCGACGGAAATATCATAATTATGAGAATACTTGTCCCACTCGAATGATGATGATGTCCCCTGAAAACTTCGTAGGGTACATCCTAAACTATATATAGTTAGAGTGCGGGCTCTACTACGAAAAGTATGATATAGATCGAGCGAACAGATTGGATTTGGTTATTGAATAGTCTTGAAACAAATTATAAAACACCACACTCTCTATAACTTTTCAAACATTTGAATTAAATAGTTCTTACATTTTATGTAGAAGTAAAAGTGTATCACGTTTTAACTTATGCGCTCAATTGATTGAAGCTATCAGTATAATGTATGTGCTAATTGACTTATCGCGGCATTTTTCGTTCAATCGATTGATGTACGAATTCATTCGCTATCAACATTAAACTAATGTATTTTCACACGCCCATAGACGAAAGTGACTGTTTCATACACTATAACCTAGCTTCGAAAGTAGCCTTTAGACACTGTAGTTACTTTATCATATAAAATACTTTTGTTATTTACTGCAGTCGCTGTAATTTTGCATTGCGCATAATCCATTTAGCAGAAAAACCGGTTTAGTCGTGTGAAAAATAGCGTACATTACTCGCAGAAAAGTGCTCATCATGCTCGTTAGATTGCCGATTGCTCGGCTACCGCCTCGTGCTTCAAGCTTCGAACTCGCACGATAAACTCCACTTTCCTTGCTCGTTATGTAATATACTATTCCAACACAGGTAGCCTAATTTCAGCTCTGAATCAGAGCAAAATAGTTTGCTTAAAAAACGCGGAGAAATAGTAAAAATATTGGCAAAAAGTGCTCTGATTTTGCAACTTGCTTTTGCTAAAATTATCCATTGAAGAAATCAGCACATGCGTGTCTAAATTGACTGCTCACCCTTACGCATTTAGGCGATGTACGCTCTTTACATATTCAATGTGTATTGAATGCTCGTCTTTACACGTTCAATCGATTGACGTTAAAACGAATTTCTCCGTAAAGCACCTGACAGACTATTGAATATGACTTTTTTTTTATAATTCGCGCACGCTTCAAGGGGTTCGCACCCTTATAATGCTCGGTTATATGCTTGGCACAGCATTGGCGTTAAGGAAGAGGAGGAGAAAAGAGGAGATGTCTATGAGCTTTTGTTTTGAATGCCTGTTGATCATAGTGATGTGAGAAGACAGAGCTTGGCAGAGCATTCCACATACGTGTTGTACAGCTGAAGAACGAATCCCTGAATTTAACTGTACGTCCGAAGATGGGCTTGAGGGTAAACTGATGAGCATCTAGAGCGCCACGGGTATTGCGGTTGAATTTAAGGAGACGTAAGTCATAACTGATGTCAGTTTTGACTGATGCCCCTTGCATCAAATTGACAGTCAAATCAACAGTCAAGCTCTAATTTTCGGAGACGAAAGATGGAGAACCAAAATTAAAAGTATTTTTTTCATAATATCCACAAATTTGCGATAACCATAATTTTTTTTCACTTATGACGTTTTCGGGGCTCGCTATGTCCCACATAAAGCGGTTATTTTCGTAGGTGCACACAAATTCTTCAAAAAAATCTTCCATAACGTCCTTTCACGTTAAAAATTACAGCGGCTGACGATTTTGTGTATACATTATCGATCATAAACAAACAAGGCCCTCTGACTGACAGTCAACGGCAAACATTTTTGATAGCGATCAGTTTCAGGCAGTCAGGCGTTCATACTATCAGTTTTGAGGGATGTCGATCAAAACTTAAAGTCAAGTTCGATAGTCTGTCATTCTGATTTCTCCTCAATTATTGTCACCCATGTATTATGTATTGATTTCTTCAAACATTTGAACGTGCAAGTATCCTTTAATTGAAAACTGACCAGTCGATATTTTCAAGAGCTTTGACTGTTTACCTTAAATTTCACACAAGATACTATCTTTTTATTTTCTTTTTGAAATTATTTAGTAATTTATTTAGTAATTTAAAAAAAATAAAAAGGTCGAATCTTTTAAACCTATTCTTTAACATTTTTATTTCAATTTGCGCACGGATTACAGATGAAGAAATTTTTTTTATCAAAGTTTGAACTTTTTGCCTTGTAATCAAAGCGAGACCTAATCAGTAATGTATTGAAAAGTTGCTACTAATGACAACGCAACAACTATAGTTGTGTGTTGCAAATTGCAAGTTTAATGTTGAAAGAAGTAAAGAACAAAAACAAAAGAAGAAACGAGTATTAAGATCAAAAATCTCTTTTTTTCATTTGGTTTTCTTCAATTCTATCCAATTGATTAAGAATAAAAGGATATGTTTTGTGTTTGTGTTTTTAGTGTTTTCTTTTTTTTTTCTGAAAATTTGTTCTACCTAATCAAAGCAGCCGCAGCAAAAATAAATCAATCAATTAATCCTTTGGCAACACATTTTCACTCAACTATCGTCACGAGTAAATAATTGAAATTTGGAATTTTTTTTTTAAATCTAATTTTAAACTTCTCTTCGCCATAATTATAATTATCTCCGTCAGGTTAGTGTTTATATATTATATATATATATATATACATTATAAATAGAAATATTTCTTACATTTTTGCTTTTGCTTTACAAAAAAAACACATCGCGCACCGCAAAAATTCTTCATCACTTTCATGAATTTATTTAGCACTTCTCCCTGTCGTTAATCGTCGCGATAGTTGAACAACGCATGTATCTTTCTTTCTTTAAATATTTTTTAATAATAATAATAATAATTTAATAATATATAGTTTCATAGTAATAAATTACTTTATTTATTCCTTCTTCTTCATCCTAATAATTAGTTCATTTGGCTGTAGTTAGCTGTAGTTTCCTTTTTATCTTTTATGTGTATCTTATAATATTTATAATTGTTTTGTACATTTTTTTCTCTACTATTTTTTTGTTTACTTTTGCTTTTTGGTGAAACATAATAAGAAGAATAACTCAAAATAATGATGATAGACAAGAACTTGTCGAAGAATTAACAAAAACAAACTTTAAGTAATAATTGCATGTAGCTTTTACATATTATTTATAACTATATCATGTGTGTATTATCTATATGTATGCATTTTCGTTTAATGGCATAATCAATATGCGTTTATAAAAATACTAAAGATATATATTATGTATGCATGTATGTATGTATGTATGTTTCTTTGTTTGTATATATATAAATATGTATGTAGATGGTTATAATCATACATTTTTGGTTTTTTTTTTGTCGCCCTACATTAAGATAATACTAATAATAATTAAAATAATAATAATAATGATAATTTTTTCTATTTTTTGTTTTTTCTTATTTATTCTTAGATACTGATAGTTATTTGTGGTTTTAAGCAAGTTTACTAATTATTAGTTGTGGGTGAGGGTATGAGTTTTTTCACACCCCAAGCACTCAGACAGACGATTGATCCCTTCTACTTAACCCGAATACTATTAGCTATTCAAATTTAATCGAAGTTCTTTTTTTGCTATAATATCCTCTTGCCAAATGCTTAGCCTTCAATCTATGAAAAAACGGGACAGCTAAGAATTTTGACCTATTCTTCTTTGAGGCAGGATTTACACTATTATCGGGCTCAGTATGCGTCCAAACTTGAACTTATTCCGGGGAAGAAAGCCGACCACATTTCGACAGCCTTTTCCTAAACGAATCTTGACTTATCTTCCTTCCGGCAAACCTACTTATGCATATATTTTCTTTCCTTCTTTTTTCTGTCTTCATAATAAATGCTAACTAGTTTCAACAACAGAAAAACTAAATAAATAAATAACAAAATATCACTAACAAAAAATAAATCAATAATACTAAATAATTAATTCATTAACTAGATTTGGTTAAGAGTTTGATTTGTTTTTTTGGTATCTTTAACTGTTTAATACAAGCAAACATTTGCATCTCAACAAATTATCTTCTCGATAGAGACAAGACAATGCAATAATTTAACAAAACTCAAAAAACTTTTGATAAGTATTTATGTTTTTGTTTTAAATTCTTGTTATAAGATATTTTGTTTTTTTTTTTCATTATTTCTTCTTCTTCATTTTATTTTAATAGTTCACTTATATAATAATTAAATTCGAATTTCAGTGTTAATTACCTTTACTTATTCTGCTTAATTCTAAATCTAAATTTGTTGGTTTTGTGGTTTTATACTATTATTTATATATATATATATATATATATAATATATATTATATATATATATATAGGTAATATATAATAATAATTGATAATAATGTTGTAATAATAATATAGTAATAATATTTTTTTTACTTCTTATTTATTATTATGCGTACAATTTTAATTGTGTTATATTTGTTAGTTGTGTTGGTTTTATTTTTTTGTTTTGTGTTTGCTGTTTGTGGTTGTTGTGATGTTGTTTACTGTTTTACTATAATACAGTGGCTTTATTCAATTATTTAAATAAGATATTAAATTCCTTCGATTTCATATGATTTTTGTTGTTGTTAATTTTTTATTGTTATATATGGATATATATATATATATATTTAATTTTTTATTTTTGTATAAAAATTGTTTGAAAACCCATATCATTTTGGTCGCTGTCCAGTCGGTATATATATATATATATAGATATATGTATTTATACACATACACACTGTGTGTATATATATATAAATATTTTGCTATATATGTGTACGTGTTGATTTTTTTTGTTAGTAATTATAGTTTCCAGTTATATATTTGTTTTTTGCTTTTAATATACATATCATCGAGTTTTGTTTGGAGTGTGTTCTGTGTTGTTTTCTCGTACGCATAGGCGTAGTTTTGTTTTCCATTATTATTATTATTATTTAATTGCTAACAAAATGTAATTATTCTTTTTTGGGTTTTCATTCATTAATATATATATATATATATATATATATTTATATATATATAAATACGATATTTTGGCAAAATCTTTACTATGTATCAAATAATATGTTTTTTTTTTAATTAATTTATATATGTGTATGTATGTATATTGTTATTATTTTTATTGAAGTTTTATGTTGGAGTCGCATCTGAAAAGAAAAACCAAAAAAAAAAATATTTATTATATTCATTTATTTTAATTTGAAGTGTGTTCAGTAAGTAATAGCCAAAGTGCGATAGTTGCTGTCCTGCATTAGGAATGTAATATTTAGACTTTTAAAGAAAATAAATAAATATAATTGCAGACCAACGACAATTAAGTGTATTTTGCAATCAAATGGAAGACAGCAAGAAATGGGACCTTATTACCTATTAAAAGAGCCGCGTTCGATCGGACTGAAGAGTACAACTTTTCAATTCAGTTAATTGAACGACTTTTCACTTAAATTGAGCTACTGAAGTGAAGAAACTGTTCGATTGGTATTATTCACTACATATAAATGTCAATGTTACTCATCTGAAGTAACTACACAAGCAGAACACCTCTTCACTTACTTCAGTTGCACAATTTCGACCAATTTTTAACTGAAGTGAAGAGTTGTCAATCGAATAGTCTCTTCACTGCTGTTACTTCAGATACAGCTACTAATTCAGTTATTTCAGGCCAATCGAACACGGTTAAGTTTAGTCACTACGCTTGTAGTACTAAACGGCACTCACATGTGTGGAACAAGGTTTTATGAATCAAATAAAGTTGCTTAAGAGTGCAGACGTTGCCACTACAACTAAGTTACACGCTGCTATTAAGTCTCTATTGCTATTGCTATTTTATTGTTATGATCCGAATACTAAGGTGAGACTGAGGATTGTACCGGCTGTGAAAACCTCGTTACAAAGGTATCTTCGCTTATAGAATCGTGCATATATCAGCACTATCTCCTTTGTGAACATGTTTTCCTGTGTAAGATATCCGTTTATTCTCGTTTTCATTCGCTGCGACGTTTATCTAACATGAGCTGTTGTAGTTGTCTGCAGTCCACGTTAGAAGACAACGATTCACACAGTCAACCTTAAAGAATGGTGCTCAATCAACGACCAACGGCTAACGGTCAACGACCAACGGTAAGCGATAAACGATGAGCGATGAGCGATGAGTTATGAACGATGAACGATAAATGATAAACGATAAATGATAAACGATAAACGATCAACGATAAACCATCAACTACCAACAACCAACGATCAATGATCAACGATAAACGATAAACGATAAACGACAAACGATAAACGATAAACGGTAAATGATAAACAATAAACGATACATGATAAACGATCAGCGATAAGCGATAAACGATAAACGTTTAACGATAAAAGGCAAACGTTTAACGACCCACGATCAACGATCAATGTTCATTCATCAACAATTACCATCCTGCAGATAGGGTTAAATATCAGTGATCACGGCGCAATATGTGATGAATAAACTTCACAATCTACGAGTACAAGTGAAATAAAATTTTTTATCAACTTAAAGGGCTACGATATTGTTGCAATTAGTAGCAAAGCGCCATGGCTCAGTGGAAGTGCACATGGCTGCTGAGCAGGAGGTTCAGGTTCGAATCTCAGCAATACCAAAAGTATTTTTCAGGGTGTCCCACCTCTCGCGAATGGGTGACAAACGTTCCGAGAGTAATACCTTGTCACGGAAAGCTTCTCAATTCGCCGTTCGGATCCGGCCTTAAATTGTAGGTCCCTTCCATTTGTGTCCAAAAATTTACATGCGCAGCACAAATGGTCGCGAGAAGTTAGGACTTGGACCGCAATTGTCTGTCGCGCCGAATATTATTATTAGTAGCAAAGCTATGGTAGTTCTCAGGTCATCTCTTATGCCAGCGAACATGCTTTGTGTTTGTGAATCAAATTCTGACAATCAGTTATTATAATATTTTAAATGTACACACATGCTCCACAGTTTTGCACCCTTATAACAATAGGCACAGAGTTGGTGTAAATTAACTAAGGAAAGTAAAATAGGAAATGGCTGTGCACATGTGTCTAAAATGGCTATGTGGATTGGAAGCTCAGAACCTAGGAAGTAATACAACATTCGTTTTGCGCGTCTAAAGAAGGAAGTTTTGTATTGAACATTAGGTCAGAAGATGTGACTTGAGTGAGCTACAGGCATTATGGATGAATTGGCAGAGGGACAGGATAAACCTGACTACTACTACTCCTGAGTACCTCTGGTGAAAAAGCAATAATTTAGTAAAAAACAGGTAACATTCCTACGATGTTCAAACGAGGAATGAAATGAAATCCAAATGAATGAAATGAAAATATCGACTCAGCTAGAACATTACTCCCTATAATTGTACGGACATTGGCTACTTCTTAACTGGACACATTCCATATTTATGATTCATTAAAATAATTATATTTTTTAAAACATTTACCATTTACCTTTACGAAAAAACGTTTGACCATAAACGTAACTTTGAAGTGGCACCGCTAACTGGAAGAGAGGAAAAGGGTGTTAGCGCGTTTAATTTATATGAGCAACTTGAAATTTTGAATTAATAATAAATACTTATAGACATAATATTGTATGTATTGTCCAAAGATGATATGTCTTGTATTCGCATATCGTACAACAAGTGGATGGACTTGCCGAAATCCCATTTAACTTGACTTTAAAGAAAGCGATCCAAGATTATGAAGATCAGATAATTGATTTAAGCCTACAAAGCCTACTACAGGCTGTTAAGAATATTTAACTTCAGAAACATAACCATAAAATCATAGCTGCAGGAGTTAAAAATAATGATTAAGGCAGTCTTGAGTGAAAAGCATTCTGACCTTTTAGCCGTGTTCGAGAGGAAAGACTTATGGCCCCGTATGTGGGGAAGGACGATTCCTGAGACTCTATAATGATGAGATCTAGGAGTGTTACCGCGATCCCGAGGAGAATGGAGAAGATTAGGCTTGGAAAGTTCTTTGCGCACACGTCAGGGTAGCATGCCAAAGCTAGCTGGAAGAATCTCAAAATTTCCTGAGTTGGATAACATCGGCTCGAAATCAGGACCAGTGGCGTATGGTTTTCGAAAGGTCAGGACCGGACCCCGGTTGTAGACGACTTTCAAACAAACTTCGAATTACAATAATATGATACTAGTGGATGCAATAAAAAAAGGTAGGTAGGCAAGGTAGGTCGATAACATGGATGAAATATTATGTGAGAAAATGGTGAAAAGCATTTAGTTGACTTCTGAGATTCTTTTACTATTTGTTTAGGGTTACCGTCATTGGGTTGGCATTCTTTCATAATCTTCAAGAGGCATAAACCTCAGTTCAGGGTAGGAGATCAATAAAGGAAGTCAACAAGTTCTTAATGCCTGCTATCAAATGTAAGCCCAATGATAATGAAAAACCATATCCATCGACTTGCTGCAGAAATTGTGATTGCAAGAAGTATTTTGGTAGCATCAGAGATATCATCAGGAAATGGAAATGGCCTACTCTTAAGTCGTAAGGATTAAAATGTCTGTCACATGATTGATATGGCATGGAATACTTAACATAAGGTATACCTGATATACTTGTATGTGTACTGTGTAAATTTTAATGCATGCGTGTCTTTTGTACTTATATACATACCTTGATTTAACTCCTGTCAATTACCTGGTAGTATTTCATTAAACTTTAATCTGAGGAACTCCTGTTGTTAATAGGGTCGACTGGCATCCTTTGGCCGCTTCAATTGAACTTTCAGTCTTTTCATGCCAATCTGAAAACCGTTCATTGCTTGAATGGCTGCTTGAGCACTGGCAGGATTATCAAAGGACACAAATCCTACACAAGGCGAAAAGGAAATCGTTTCATTATCGCACATCTCCATGTATAATAATTAATGTAACAACACACTTACCAAAACATTTACTCTGATTTGTTGCACGATCAATGAAAACTTTTGAACTGATAACATTACCAAATGGCAGGAACATCTGCATTAGTTCGGCATCACCAAATTCTTGTGGTAAATGATAGATGAACAAATTACAACCCTCTGGGCCGGAAATCGAGCATCCTGGGAACATCAGAAAATCTTAAAAGAACATTATGGAAAAAATTAAATGTAAAAGTGGGCGGGTATATGAGTTTTCTTTGTTGTTGTTGTTGCTTTTTTGTTTGTATATTTGTCTTATGAATAGTTTCTTATATTTAATAAATGTTAGGTTGTAAAGTATGTCGAGTAATATTAATTTTTAATACAAATAGGCACCCAAGGAATAATATCATTGCTGAAATTATTTTACTATCATTAAAGGTATTGAAGGTATTGAAGGTAATGAAGGTATTGAAAGTATTAAGGTATTAATGTATTAAGGTATTAAGGTATTAAGGTATTAAGGTATTAAGGTATTAAGGTATTAAGGTATTAAGGTATTAAGGTATTAAGGTATTAAGGTATTAAGGTATTAAGGTATTAAGGTATTAAGGTATTAAGGTATTAAGGTATTAAGGTATTAAGGTATTAAGGTATTAAGGTATTAAGGTATTAAGGTATTAAGGTATTAAGGTATTAAGGTATTAAGGTATTAAGGTATTAAGGTATTAAGGTATTAAGGTATTAAGGTATTAAGGTATTAAGGTATTAAGGTATTAAGGTATTAAGGTATTAAGGTATTAAGGTATTAAGGTATTAAGGTATTAAGGTATTAAGGTATTAAGGTATTAAGGTATTAAGGTATTAAGGTATTAAGGTATTAAGGTATTAAGGTATTAAGGTATTAAGGTATTAAGGTATTAAGGTATTAAGGTATTAAGGTATTAAGGTATTAAGGTATTAAGGTATTAAGGTATTAAGGTATTAAGGTATTAAGGTATTAAGGTATTAAGGTATTAAGGTATTAAGGTATTAAGGTATTAAGGTATTAAGGTATTAAGGTATTAAGGTATTAAGGTATTAAGGTATTAAGGTATTAAGGTATTAAGGTATTAAGGTATTAAGGTATTAATGTATTAAGGTATTGAGTTATTAAGGTATTAAGGTATTAAGGTAGAGATAGAGATCTTACTCGAGGCCTTATATAACGCTAGAGTTCGCTATTTTCGATCCCAATAACCAAAGCAAACCTAATCTGTTGATGGTACGATTTTGGATACTGCTTGTACCATTAAAGTACGAAATGAGTTCATTTGGTTTTTTAAGAAATTTTCTACACTACAATTGGCCACTACAATAATTTATCCTCTGAATTGTGCTCTTTTGATAGCAGTTATTTGGTATCACACGATCTTAAAAGTTTCCTTTATCAAATAGTCAAATAGAAAAATTGTGATAACTTTAGTATCGGGTGTTTCAACAGGTGCGCTTCAACTTTTTTCCAATAGGGACGGCGAACGACGCCATATTTTTTATTGTTCTTTTATTATTTGGAAACTTCATTAGTATACATTTCATTATGGAATGCTACACATGTGAACAGCGATTGCAAATCGTGCAAATTTTTTATCAAAATAATCGTTCTGTTGCCGCTACTTTAAGAGCAGATTTTCACCGAAAAATCATCTTCAGCGATGAGGCTCACTTTTGGCTAGAAGGATTTGTCAACAAGCAAAATATGCGTTACTGGGCAGAAAGCAACCCACACGTGATTCATGAGGCACCGTTGCATCCCGAAAAAGTCACTGTTTGGTGCGGATTACATGCCGGCGGCGTCATTGGGCCATATTTTTTCATCGACGATAACGATCGCCACGTTACTGTTAATGGAAATCGGTACCGCGATATGATAAACAATTTTTTTTGGCCGCAATTGAATGGAATGGACTTGGACGACATGTGGTTTCAGCAGGACGGGGCCACATGCCACACAGCACACGATACAATCGCGTTATTGAAGACTAAGTTCGATGAGCGTGTTATTTCGCGAAATGGGCCCGTCCAGTGGCCGCCGCGCTCGTGTGATTTGACACCTCTAGATTATTTTCTTTGGGGTTATGTGAAGTCATTGGTCTATGCCAATAAGCCGGCGACGTTGCAAGAGCTCAGAGCCAATATTGAACGTGAAATTGCTGGAATTTCGGCCGATTTATGCGAAAGAGTGGTCGAAAATTGGGTTCAAAGATTGGACTTCGTAAAACGTGCACGCGGTGGTTATGCAAAAGAAATCGAGTTTCATACTTAAATGTATCATATGTATATGTTCAAATTCGTTAATAAAAAAAAGTTAGTTCAAAAGTCGAACAGTTTGTGTTTTATTCAAAAAAAAAGTTGAAGTGTTCTTATTGAAAAGTCCTGTGTAAAAATCAAGGCGACAGATCAGTAATATCGCTCAAAACTTTTGGTTAAAAATCTCTTTCGTATAATTCGTCTTAATGACAGGATTACATGTATCGAAAAACCAAAAGTTTTCTTAATTAAATTTGGTAACTTTACTGTAAGTTAAAGACGATCGTGCAGAACAAGATCAGTAAATTGGATCAAATAGTGCAGGATCAGTAATCTCGCGTAGACAGGATGATAGGATCACTATTAATCCATATCCATGCTATACCCAAAACTTAAAGGTTCTCTTAATAAATTATTATTAACCACAGCCGCAGATTGTTAACCAGTTAAAACATCTACATGTAAATAAACAACGTTCCGCGGTTCATTTCCACTGCCCAATGGCCACCAAATTCACCGGATGAAAATCCGCTAGATTTCTCGGTTTGGGGTATTTTGAAGAGCAAGCTTGTGACCAAAAAATACCAAAGTGTCGATCATCTCAAGCAAGCGCTTCGCCGGGAATGGGCCAAAATAACGCAGAGCTACTTTCGTGCAATAGCTTTGTCGGCCGTTTGAAAGCCATAATCGCGGCTAAGGGTGACCAAATCAAAAACTGCTAATGCAATTCGAAAATTTAAATATTCGTGAACATTTTTTAGTTCAATAAAATTCATCAAAAATAAAAATTCTATGACGTTTTGTTTTGGTAACACTTCGTGTCAGTCACCCGTATACACACAATTTTTGTGTGAAAATTTCCCTCGTGTTAGCAAAATCATATACAGGATCAGTGTTCATATTCATAAACCAAAACTACAGGTTTCCTCATTTGAGAGCGAAATCTTACTCCAAATTAAAAGAAGACATATGATCTCGTTCATTCGGAGCAAATGCTCTAGGAAAAACAAATTGTTAAATGATAAAAAATTTTAAAACTTTTCATTAAAAGTTTCTTTTCTTGTTAATTACTATAAATAGATTTCTAATGTATTATTATTTTTATCCATTATAAGCCACTTTTTTGTTATACTGAAAAGAAATTGTAAGTTCTTCATAAAATTTAGTGTCTTATTGCTTGGGTGCATACTGTACGTTTAAAGAAAGACTTAAATAAAAGAGTTTTCTTAAAGTTAGGTATATAATTAATTTCCCAAAAATTATGAAATAAAAACTAAATTAATAATTAACTTAATAAAAAATCAAAAATAAAATTTACAATACAATTTAACTGATTGTCCTCTCATCACGTTATTGGGGAGACGAAGACACATTTATCGGGATCAATCAGTTAATTAAAAAAAATTTACTATATAATACAATAAATGGACAAATGAATGTTAAAATATTGAAAGCCCTGAAATTAACTTTATTTTTTTAAGTGCAAAATTAAATTTGCGCAATCAATTTCATATAAATAAAGCGTGCAGTAAAAACAAATTAATACTCGTACAGGTAGACAGATACATACACATAACTATATAAGTATTTTTTCACACAGCCACACAGATATTTGTATATATACGTAGACAGAATTAATGTAAAAATGGAATGATAAGTTATTGTTACAACGAACAGAAACAAAACAAATCAAACTTATATACGACGAATAAAATAAATGAATGAGACCATCACATGCACCACATTAAACGTTCAATTCGAAATAACAATAAACTTTTGTAATACGTCGACAAAGAGGAGATATTTTATCTTCTTTTTTATGAGATATTATGCTTTATCTTTCCTAGAAGAGAGAACAAATGAGGGATAAAGAGAAAATCGAAAATCGAAAAGCAAATGTTGCATATTAAAAAATTATTACTTTTTTTATGACCGCTATGAAATTGGACATAAACCATTTTCGTATATACTCCTGGGCGTTATTAGTCTCGAAAAAGACCGGTTAAGTGGAAAGAGGGATAATTTCTATGTGCTCATCATTAAAAAATGGTTGTTAACCGTTTTTCGATTTTTGATTTCTCTCCCCCTATATAACGCTTTTCGACTCAAAAGCGGAACCGATAAGCGAGCTTTTCAATTTTTTACTAAAGGTAAATTACGAGTGCTCCAAATTATTGTCTCTTACCTTCTCGTTGAGTTGGTGGGACCGCCGCAATCGGTGGTGGTAAAGCTTGTGGAAATTGTCCAAAGACGGCGGGAAACGCTGCATTGTAAATAATTGGTTCACATAGTCAAAACATTTAAAGAGACAACACAACGTTTAAATATTTATAAGTATAATATATATATGTATCGACATTACGTACTAAATCATCGGCCAAATGAGTTAACCAACTAAATCCAAGTCAAATAAATTTCTGATGCCGTTATAAAGAGAACCAAAAATATTATGGCAAATAATTTTGGAAGTAACTCTAGCGGGTTCTTATACGACTGTGAACAGCTGGTAACTCCTGCGCCAGATTACCATTTCGAGTTGCAAATGTTCAAAATGTTTTTCTTTCGTTTTTTCGCTCTGCTGTTGATTATAATGAACTTAGCAGGTTAACTCATTGATCCGATGATATTCCCACATACATTTGTACATAATATGTATCGTACATTTCTCTACAAATACATATGTATGTCGTTTATGTAAATGTATAACATTTAATATAGATTCTCAAGGTACAAAAACATCACTAAATAAAAGAACAACAAAACACAAAACAATATATATAATTATTATATAAAGCAAAAACGAATGGATGTAGGAAATAATGGAAAATATTTAGGATTATTAACATTTATAAATAGATAATTGTGTTTGGGAAAAAGTGATTTTTAGGAGTTTTTTCAATGTTAATATTGGCTCTAAGAAATAAGTCCCAATAAAATAAGATCAGAAAAAAATAAAATAACACTTGAAAAGTGAATTATAAACTAAGTAACATCCAAATCAATAAATGAAATATGGCCTTACGAGTTCCTTTTATAAATAGTGAAATAACTTCCAACTGTTGGGACCTTGTTTTTAAATTTACCCATGCGTTCGCACCGAGAAAAGAGGAAATGTCTATGAGCTTATTCCATTCCAATAATTATGTGACTTATTTATATGACAAAAATAAGTCCCAATTTCTATAAGGAAATAGCTTCCAAAATATTTTAAATAAATTCCAACATTTTGGAAATAGCTTCCAAAATATTTTAAATAAATTCCAACATTATGGGACTTATTTCATTAAAAAAGGTACCAAAAATATATAGAATATATATATTGGAACGTATTTCAAGGAGTTGTTAATATTCTGGAGTGAAATACCCAGCCATCTGCAACGGCACTATTCTATAAATATTTCCAATGAGTAGTATTTTGTATGACAGGTAGAGTATAACAAGTTCTCAAATACTTTTTGCATTTTTTCACCCCCCCATAAATTTTTTACGAAACAACGACGTTATTATGGCAAACTAACACAAAAATACAGTGAAACAGTGTGTGCTTGTTTGGTGTAAAGTCAATCACTTATACGCATAAAATAGTTTCGTTATTGTATAATAAAATTATATGCTATTGCATAAAATTAACCATTGATAAGGAATGATATATTTTTCAATGAAAAAGTCTCAAAAAATTTATGTTTTTGCTATAAAATTGAATTTTTAAAACCTTACTATTTCCATTTTATTAAAAATAGGTATACAATATAGTTCTCGTAAACAGTAAAGAATAATTGTCCGTCATTGTTATGGCATAAGCGGTCGCCCAAAATGTGTTTATATACGAAACGATCACGATCACTATGAACCACAGACATTCAAAACACAAGCTCATTTTCTTTTCCTTTTCATTAACGCGCTCGCTGTGACAAGCATATAGCCGGGCCGAGCCAAGCCGAGGTGCGAACCCCTTTAAGCGTGTGAAAATTATATATATATATATAACAAGTAAATGTAAAGAAACTTCATTTTTCGGGTACAAACTTTTATATGTATGTATATACATCGAAACACGCCACACTGTCGTTTATTATTTGGTAATAATCGCCAAAAGATCTGTTTTTGAAGTCAGAGCTATTTCAAAGAATTTTCTTTTTTCCACGCTTCATACGCGCCACGTGTCAAAAGCGGGATATCAAAATGGGCCCCTGACATTGAGCCGCTTAAAAAATTTCAGCCCTCTAGATCGTGCGAAAGGTGGGTAAAGAAGATCTCAAAAAACGAGAAAATGGCGGCATTTCAAATCACCACACGTGCCACACGCGAAACGTGACATACGTCATACGTGGAATATAAAAAATGGTATTTTGAACTTAGATACTCACAAAATTTTTCTATCTAGCTTGCGTGGAGTCTCACAAAATTTCAGCTCTATAGGTCATATGAAAGTTGGTTAAAAGGGACCTCAAAGAAGTCGAAAAAAATGTATCAACCCCCATCACACGGGCCACACGCGACACGCGTCATACTCGGAATATAAAATAATGTTATTTTGGATTTCTAGGTTGTGTGGAAGGTTGTTAAAAAGGACCTCAAAGAAGTCGAAAAAAAATTTTCAACCCATCACACGGGCCACACGCGACACGCGTCATACGTGAAATCTAAAAAATACTATTATTGGACTTAGACACTTATAAAATTTGATCTCACCCGCTACTAAGAAGACGAAACGGTCTGACTGACCAACAACACCAAGTTGCTCATCTACAAGCAGCTCAACAGCCCAGTGATAACCTATGGCTATCCCATATGGTTCAACGTCTCACCCACAACGATGAGAAAGATCTTAAGATCTTAAAATCTGTACAAGACTCTGGAGGTTGCCAAGCACCTATAAGTTTGTGTCGACTACAAGGCGTTACGAAGCAGCAGGTCTGCTGCAAATAACCGCCCACTTATTCCAAATGGCAAGGAAATTCGTCGACAGATTGGAAACACATCCAAGTCTTTAGATGCAAAATCGAGGAAATCGAGCCAAGTCTCCAGTGCATACAGATCAGAGGATTCACAGATGCTAGATTCGATGACATCTTTAATAATCAAGACGTCTTCTTCTACACGAGATGGCCAGCAACCAACACTACAGAGGCTTAAGTTCGCCCTGTTTATACGCCCCGCTTTATATTTTTATTTTTATTTTATTTTTAAATTATTGTTTAACATTTAATTCCCTTAAAAGTAAACATGTAGTAGATTAAGCAGTCAAAAGTATTGTTTATTAATAAGCAATACGAAAAATAAAGACAATGTAATTATGTCGGGTCCCTATTGTTGAGCCGACTCCTATTAATATTAGTTTTACGTTTAGTTTTAAGTGAAAATTGTATATTTCTTAAATGATTAATAAAATATCTTATTCTTAAATGAAAGAGTGCATAAAAAATTAAACGAATTAAAACCTGATTTTAATTTTTTCATTAAAACTGGTGAACATTGTTTTTGCGAATTCAAATCTTTTATTATTTCTCGTGACTCAAGTACTGAACCTTACGCTGTCCATCGTCGTTTGTTTGACGGAACCATGTTTCATAAACCGTAATTTTTCAAATGTGTGATAATCGGTTTTCGATTACCAATTTTTTTTAAACTTATTTTATTACCGCTACCTTCCTTGTGGTTTTTGAATTTATGCACCGGAATTCACTGTTTTTATAAGAGAGATTGTATCATTAGAAGCAGTGTACTATTGGACTTGGTTAAGCAGCATGCAGATTGGCGTAGTTTTAGTTCTAGCTGCTGGAATGAACGACTCCAACATGGGGATCATTGGTTACAATTTTTTAAAATTAAGTCAGACAGCGCTTTAAACTCTTTAAGAGTTAAATAAGTAAGTTAGTTAATATTAGGGCTTCTATGTATGCATATGAAACGGTTGCCGATGTTTTGCTTAAATGTAAAATATATGTCGAGAGCCAATATTTAGGTGATAAATTAGAAGCTGTAGTTTACACGCAAAGCAGGACCTTGGCTGTTGCGAGTATAAGGATTATCTTTTGATGGAGGCCGCCGTCAAAACCCGACCCTAATGACAACATTTAAGTGCGCACTCACTGCATGGGTCAATATCTGTAAGTATAGTGTGTACCGAACTCGGATTGCATTGCATATAAGAACTGAGCTGAAGGACTATAAGCAGCAAAAACGAATTAGGGACAATTTTTTCGTTGCTCCTTTAGTTTTAGACTTTTAAGAGTAAAATTAGAATATTTTCGTTAGTACTGCTGACTAAACTAAAAACAACTAGTATATGTAATTACTCGTATAAGTAGACATATGATAACATCAAAAAGGCACACACACACACACAATACACTGATAAAAAATTATGTATTTAAAAAATGATAAAACATAAATAAACATGGACCCATAAAATTTGATAAAAAATTGAGTTTACATTAATTTTGTGTTAGCACAAACAAGATTAATATTTTGAAGACTTTTACTAAAGGCGCTTAGTTTACTTTGCCATTAAATGGTTCTAAGTTGTTTGTGATATGTTTTTAAAGATATATTACGTTTCAACAACACATAAAACTACAAATTATATTACAAATTTTTCCAAGAAAAACCCCCTTTGGATATCTCTATCTCTAATTGCGCACTGTAGGTGTATTTCTATCCTACATCTAGTGATGTTTGGTTAATTTTTTTTTATTCCAAATACCATACAAATACTAAGTTATATACATACGTGGAATATAAATACATAATAAGAAGTAATTCAAAACAATTTTAAATTGGAAATAAAAATTGCATGACACAACGAGTAGAAATAAAAGGCGATATATGCTGATTGATACATGAAAATGAATCAATTCAAGATATAAAAACATAAAATCGAACCGAAAAGTGGTCGTAAATAAAATGTTTAAGAAAATATTGCATAGATAATTTCGAAGTAAAGATAAAAATCTCAAGTCTATAACTATTTCGCATAACGCTAAATTGGAAACTTTTAAACCAATCGAAGCGCAAATGAACTGTTCCATTGTAATTATTTAATATTGCATAGTGAAATGGATGAACCAGATTTTTTGCAAGTTTGCTTTAAAGAATTATTTTAACTCTAAAACTTATTTACTTGTTTCTAATTGTTTCGTTTCGGTTTCATCTTTCCAATGCAATAACCATTATAATTATTGAATTGGACAAAGGGAATAAGGTACATTTTTCTTTTTTTTTAAATTTTATACCATTCATATTATACAATAATAAGTTCCCTTGACGAAAATGTTACATCGAACAAATCTTGGTTGCGGGAAAAAATTCTAAAAATCAATGATCAGCGGAGGAAAATTATAAATCGATACTACATTTGAAAGACAAGAAAGGATGTGCGCCTAAATCAGAACACGCCAATGTTGGCTCAGAGGATGAACTTGGATCAATGCCAATGAGTTCTCATCGCCAAATCATCAAGAGGAGATATCCTACCTGAATTACGAAAAGGATTCGAAATTATGATGGAAATAGAGTAACTCAAAAATAATAAGCCCCCCCCCCCCCCGTATACGATAAATATAGATAAGGAACTATTTAAATTTAGGGTTTCGGGGTTCTTGTAGAGTCCTTATATAAAAGAATCCAGTGTAGTCGACAATAGAAGAAGTTAGCAGAGCGATAAATCGGCTCAATAACTCCTCCTTAACGTCCATGCTGTGCCATGCATATAGCCGAACATTATAAGGGTGCGAACCCCTTTAAGCGTGCGCGAATTATAAAAAAAATCACTGAATGAGATGGCATATCCCATCGGAGCTGATCAAATATAGAAGGCCCGCAATACACTAAGAAATTTATGAACTAATAGTAATATAAGAGGAAGAAAATGTGTCAAAAAAACGATGGAGAAAATGTATACTGTGCCACAATACCACCCACCAAATGAGTGACCCTTTGTATCGTACTCTATCAATAAATCGACTGGACTGGAATGTCTAAATGACATCTATTTTTGTACTAAGTAGCCCGATCATATACACAGGTCTGTGTGGTCGCTTAGGAAAGCTTGCTGTCCTAGTGGCAATTGATGTGGTTCGAGGTTCCGGATGGATGTGCTACCATCCATTGCTTAGTCATCGCCCAGACACTCATACAGAACGAACTGAAGCTATTGATGTCAGATCTCGCGTTGGTACTACGGGAAGTAAGTGGAGCTCACAGATGAGGTTGACTATAGAACTGTCAGTCGAATATGTGCCAACTTTTGGTGCGGATCCATATTGTTCTGGAGATGTATCGTAGTTGCTCTTAGTTTAATACCCAAATGCGGATAGTGTGTTAGTGCTGGTGATCCGATATTTTATATTATATATCAGTGCTAGGATATGCTCGTCGTGGAGTTGCGCATCATACAACAGGTCGCCGTTATCCATTAAATGGGCAGTGGTGTAAGATAGATAGATAGACTAAGATAGCTAACGAGTGTGTTAATACCGGTACATCTTTTGTGGGTGGACGCTAATTGTCGTAAAAATACCGTGGGGTAGAGCCTTCCTGGCAAGTACCAACGTTAATCTAATAGACAGTTTCTGTGCCACAGACACATGAGAAAGTCGATATCACAAGGTGCAGTAATTGCAGTACCGAGTATACAATTTTCTTCTCTATCATACAAACGCCAAATCTATCATTGGCCCATCCATACAAGTGTGACTAATTTTTACCCTTAGGCAGGTGGTGGAAAAATGTCTAGGGTTCTTAAACTTGTTTATAGAATTTAAAGACTTTTAGGGTATCAGAGCCAAGTCCATTCAACATCTATAATCCGACTGATTCCGTTGAAGAAAGTGCTCCGAGTGTCTTATGTATCGGCGGGTGGACGATATTCACATCATTGAAAGAAACCTAAAAGCTGCACAAGAAGCCTTCAACAGGATCGATCAGGTGGCACAAAATTCGGAGATGCACATAAATGCGAACAAAATAAAGTGCATGGTGTCCACATCTGCGACCAGAAGATACAAAATTAGTCCATTAAATGGGATCGTGGAATTCAAAATAGTGCAATTCTTTAACTAACTTTAGGCAGTTGTAAGAGCGAAAACCGGCAAGGAACCAAAAATGCGCGCATAGAAGCCTAAAGCCAGTAAAGCCTTCTATAGTCTGTCAAGACTCTTCACAGCCAGGAATATAACAATAGGTCATACCAGTACTAACATTTGTGGCCAAGACTTTGGTTCATAGCAAAAAGCACTCTGACCTCTTAGCCGCGTTCGCTGAAAAGCTGTATGGATAATTTTTGGTCCCGGATGTGAGGAAGTACGATCTCTAAGTTTCTATAGCTCGATAGGCTACGGTAACAAGGAGAAACAGTTTTAGAGAATACCACTATACAAGAACTAACAGCAAAGACAACAACCTGACAGATTGTTACAGTAGTAACAACCCCTTACAATCTTAGCAGCGTTCGATAGGAAAGATGTAAGGAAAATTTTTGTTCCCGGATGAGAGAAAGTACGATCCCGGAGACTCTATAGCTCTATAGGCTACGGTTAGAAGGACACACAGTTGGAGATGTTACCACTATACCATAACTAACAGGAAAGACAAAAACCTGACAGGTGTTGTTACTGTAGTAATTTACTGTTTTATTGTATTGCCTTTCTTTGCTGGTCCATAATTAATAATAACCAATTGGCGTTAATGTATTTTGTAAGATCCGTTTTAGGGGAAGCAAGAGCACAAACATAAGTATACCAGACATGCAGACACAAAGTAAGCAAACTGAACAGAAAGGCGATCTACATTTTGACGTGTTCGTTACTGTCAGCCTAATTTATGGAAAACTTATAAAAAACTTCATAAAAAAAAACACAAACTATTTGGTGTATTCTTTTGCGCTTTGAATTGGATCTTAAAGAAGAATACGAAGTAAAAATGACAACTTACCAACACCAGGGAACGGTGGCATTCCCGCAAATGCATGCTGTAATGCGGCTGACTCCCCATTGGGCAATCCTTGTGGTGGAATTGATAAATGCAAAGGATCTACATTTCGTCCGTGAAGAGGAGAATATAAAGGAATGATATAAATTTATTTTCAGAATTTTTTGATTCAATTTCAAAATCAATTCTACGATAAACAAACAACTAACCATATAAATAATATAATTAATGTCACACACAAGCAAACAAAAATACACTTACGTCCTGGGAACGTCTGTGGTATGCCGTTCGAGAAGACGTCATTACCGCCTCCGGGCTGCCCATTGGGTGTCTGAGCGCCCATAGTAAAGTTGGGCATTGTCGGTGATGGTAATGATGGCTGGCCACCTGTACCATTCAAGCCATGAGGTATTTGCGTTGCTAATGCGGCCATTGGATTTATGAAGTTCCCTGGAGCTGTAGCAGCTGCCATTAAGGCGGCTTGTTGTTGCTGCAAATGAACGTAAAGAGGATTTATTGCATTAACTCGGCAAAATGGAATTGGTGTATATGTGTGTGTGTGTGCCTGTGTTGAGTTTTTTTGCCATTTGGATTTTATTGCGATGGCCAAAATCAATTATTGGAGAATTCGATTACACCGAGTACATTACCTGGGCATAAGCTCCATAAGGACCAAATTGATTAAAGACAAACGGATTAAGTATATTCATATGGCCGGCCATTTGTTGCATACGGCGAATGTGACGCTCCTTTTCAGTGTCTGCGAATTTCACTACCAGACTGGATGATGCACCCTAGAATGACATTAAAAGTGGAAAACTGATGTAAAATATGTCAACATAAGAAATATCTTAAACAATTCAAAAGAGGATAAATGTTTTTAAATAAATATGGGTATATATTGTATAACGGCCGCAGTAGCGAAGCGCTTATATAACCCGATTACGAGTATCACGGGGGTACATTTTTTGTGCCTTTTCTTAAATCGAAGACTTAAAAATTATTCTACATCTGTACGGCAAGAACAACGAAAGCATTTTTAACCCACTTATGTATCGGGTTCACTCTGCCAGAGTTTTGCCTAACACCAGTGGTATCGACAGTGAAATTAACCCACCACAATCGTTTCATCATCATCATCATATTTAGGTCAACAGCCGGGATCCGGTCGTGGCCTCCCGCAAAAAATCACTCCACCTGTTGATACTGCGATAACGCAGCCCCAGATTTCGTGCTTCCCGCTCGATCTGGATTAAAGCTTCCTGTACAGTTCTTGGGTTTCTACCAACGAAGTCAATATCGTCTGCGTAAGCCAGTACATATCTGAAAAGACTTATAGAGGGTTGTTCCTCTCGCCGTCATAGTTTCTGTTCACTTTCTCCAACGCCAGGTTGAAGAGTTCATCTCTTGTCGGAGTTCGGTATAGATGTTGAATGGGCTCGATAGTGATCCGGATATTTTTACTTGGCTTTTAAAATTGGCCATTGTCAACCTACATAGTAGTATGTCTGTTTATTTGGGAGGCTTTATAAAGTTCTATTCTGGATATGCTATCATAGGCGGCTTTAAAGTCTATAAAAAGATGGTGTAGTGAGTTTTGAAACTCTAGATATTTTTCCAATGCAATGCAATGTACTCGTAATCAAGGTTCTGAAAATATTCTATGAAATGAGTGGAAATCGGATTGTCGACAATCGCAATACTGAACCATATTTATTACGCAATTCTAATAGAATCAAAATTCCATTTATAAATAAAGAACATTTTCGGAAATTCTTTGCTTATACTGCTCCAAAATTATTCAGTCAATTACCATACCATATTGTTCGGGTTAATAATTTAAAAGAATTTTGTCGTTTGGTCAAAGTTTTAGTGTTTTCGTTCAGTGACATCGAAATCTTACTTGATACCTTAATATAAATATCACGCTAACTTACATAACATAACATAACATAAATAACTTGATAAACCATACTGCAGGTGAGATTCCACCACAGCAAAATATAGAACTCTCAAAAATTCTGGATTGGAAATTCTACGGAAATAGTATAGAGTCCGTAATGCATAACACAGCTTTTTTTCATAAAGCAAGATACATGATTTTTAAAGCTAATTTGAGAATCTAAATTCAAACCTAAGTAAATGAATGAATTTACAACATCAATTGAAATTAAAAAATTATCGTATACTGACTAATTACATAGCAGAGAATAATATAAATGTGGGGTATATTCTGCAACAGAAAAACCCACATTGAAATACATAACTTTCGAGTTGGAGCTCAAAATCATGTTGTGAACGTAAAAACAAGATCCTAGTTGTTTTTATGCCATCTATAAATTACTGCCATATCGTTTGGCAATGCAACTATTCCTTTCAAATCAATACTTAAAATATCGTTAGAGCAAATAAGAAAAAGTAGTGGTCTTAGAACCGAACCCTGCGGAACTCCTACATTTACCATTTGTTCCAATTTAACACGGATGTGAGAAAGAGATGAGAGTCATTTTTTCCCATTCTTATTACTGAAGACGTCGTTTATACATACAGTTTGCGTTCTTCGAGCAGGTATGATTTAATTAGGTAGTCTTAATGCTACTCCTCTAACCCGAATGTGGGACAGTTTAGATAGAACAACTTTTAATTTACAATACCGGATGCTTTCGAAATGTCTATAAAAAGCGATTTCGCCCTAAGATTATCGTTTAAGAAATCATATAAAGAAGAAAAAATGGAAATAAATGCCTTTTCTGATCTTTCCTAGGTAGTCTACTAGCCTAACTTTTATAAGTTCTTCGAAAATTTTTGAAAATGACCTCAGGAGGGTAATTGGGCGATAGTAAGTGATATCATTCTTAGATCCATTGTTGAAGAGAGGTATAACCATACCTATCTTAAGTCTAATCGGAAATACTCCTGTAATTAGGCAGAGGTTAAAAATCAAAGTTAGGATATGCGCTAGATTTTTTATTTGTTTTATTAGATACACTGTCAAGTCCACAGGAACTACTAATTTTTACTTCTTTGAATAAGGGAATTAGGGAAAAGAAACATGTTTGATGAACTGATAACTAGAATGACCTACCTTGTTACGAAATTCATTACTAAGGTTTGCTAAGAGAATATCGTACGGGACGATAACAAAATAATTATTGAACGTGTTGTATTGGATCAGATTGAATATTGTTTTCAATTGAAAATGACGGTAAAACATGATTACTGGTATAGTTACCCAGAAGGTATTAATCACTTTCCATTTCGATTTCAGATCGGTCGCATTTTAAAACTTTTGCCTTCGCAACCATGGATTTATTTTTGGACTTAATTTTCGCAAACTTATTTTTTAAGCCGAAATTGTTTTTCTTTTTTGTTAACTTTTGGGATAAATTGTTTTTATAGTTAATGAAATTCAATAAACTGTGGGACATGTAAGGTTTGATTTTAAATTTGGTACGATTTAGTGAGCTAGACGGTTTGCTTTATTATATGCAATAATTGTATATACAAGGGCAATTTGATAAGTCAGTGACTTATTTAATTTCCCACGCAGTAACTTTAAATGCAACGCACTGCTCCCGTCAACTGCCATCTATTACTAGACAATTGTCGAATTTTGAGCATACTGCATCATTAAGTTTGTGTTTGACAGCCATTGAAAGCAGTCAACTTCGTGAATTTTAAAGAAAATGGAAAAAAGAGTGAGTTTCGTGTGGTGACGTTAAAGGAGTATTTGGCGTTGTTCAACTTTCGTAACCGTGTACGAAACATGGATCCATCAAAATACACCATAGACCAAGGAACAATCAAGACAATGGGTTTCTTCGGGTAAACTGCCCTCGTATTAAAGAAATTTTTAAACGCTTCTGGAATTTGGAATATCGTAAAATAATGGAGAAATATTATCGTTCTAGACAATTGATATTAAATAAAATAATACAAGCTAGAGGCCCGTTGTATCGTATAATGGGCGGTTTTGACTTCTGTCCCAATAAATGAAGTTTATTGAAAATCGAACTCAACTCATAATAATAAGGGATTCTTATATTTAATGCAATCGGAGATACTCGATTTATATATTTTGAAGATCTAAGTTGAAATTACAACAAAATATTCTATTACATTTTAATTAACAGCATACATTAATACGCAAGTATATTAGATATTTAATGCAAGAAAAGCTGGAAATGCTAATGAATGGAAATAAGTGTGTTCTGTAAGAAAACTCACAAACATAATTCAAAATAATTACATGCCAACGATAAGACACAGAATGACTTGCAAGAAGCCTTGTCGATATTATTTGAGTTTCACTTGGGGCGCCTCTAGAAATTTGATTCATCCTTTTGTGTAAGATTTTGCCATTAGCTAGAGCATTCACTATGGCAATGTAGCAGTTATGCTGCTAATTGAATTCAAATTACTTTGGAAATAGCAAAATCATACATCGAAGGAAGGACGACACGTAATATCCACAGAATGGATGGCATAGTCTAATTAGAAAACAACAGTAATTAAGTGATGTCTCATTAAATTACACATCAAAACAGATGAAAATTTGCTATTTTACTACCGGTAATTTGTTGAGAGTCCAGTGCAAAAGCAACAAATCTATTAAAATATTGCAAGCGGGATAGTAATAATTATTGAAGGATCATTTTGATTAATGTATACAAATATTAATATTTCTTATCGTTGTAATGACAGTCCCTGTTCGTATAATAATTAGGTATAATGATGTAAAAATAATAATTAAGAGATGATAAACGACTTTAGAAAAAAGATGGATAGGACAGTTTTTATAAAAGTTATTTAAAGTTTGGAAATAAAATGATTTAAAAAAATTTCTATATCTACCGGTAAACATTAAATTTAATTCAAAAAAGGTGAACAAATAAAAGATTTTTATTTGCATATCATTGAACCAACGTGTACACTACCAGTGATGTGAACCTGAAGAAAGAAATAAATCTTCTTTGCCTAAGTTTGAGTAATTGGAAGATACCACAACTTATGCAACTGAATAACTTATATTGTATAACAAAGATTTTAGCGAGAATGGATTATTTATATTGACTTTGACTTCTAGCCTATTCATGTTGATGTTCCTCAGATTTCTATTTTAGGGCCTTTATTGTTTGTTTAATATAATAACTAAAGACTTGGCTAGTGTTTGTAAAGTAAATGGATTCGCATCATTATAATGTTCGGCTATATGCTTGGCTTGGCGGAAGGCCAGGACGGGATCCCGGTTGTAGAGCCAAGTATGATGATGATATGCTTGGCACAGCGTTTGCGTTAAGGAAAAGGAGGAGAAAAGAGGAAATGTCTATGAGCTTGTATTTTGAATGACTTTGAATCATACTAATGTGGAAAGATAGAGCTTAGCAATGCATTCCACATACATGGTGTACGGCTGAAGAACGAATATCTGAACTTAACGAAACTGGGCTTGAGGATAAACTGACTTAGAGCATGTAGAGCGCTACAATTATTACGGTTGAATTCAAGGAGAGGTGGCATGCAACTGGTTTTTTCTCTTGAGCAGGAAAAGTTCCTGCGGTGTTCAAGCGAATCTATTAATTTTGCAATGTTTTCGTCACCGTCATTTAAATTCATTGTATACTTTTAGGAGCTTTGGGATATTTTCGTTTTGGATAATTTGGTATATCGTACAACGTACAGCTTATGCAAGTGTGTCTTTTAATAGAAGGATTTTTAGGATGTCGTATTTCTAACGCAAGTGAAATTGCTGGATTAACGGAACAATAGTCTGTATAAAAGACTTAGACGACTCTTCAGAGGCTAATTTTTGTTGATAAAGTTTAACACTATAATCCAACAGAAAAGTACCTTCAAGTAGAACAGCAGTTACACATAAGGTCACTGAATATCAAAAAAATTTATAAAGTCTTTGAGAATCTATCGGCACTAGAACCCCAGAATCAGATCCAAAACCGAACACGCCACAAATTAACGCTTTCACGAAAGCTGAGTAAGTATTGAGTTTTTTTTTTGGCTTTTATAGAAGTCAACTGTAAAATTTCTTAATTCTATTAAATTATTTATTGACTATAATTTATATATAATTATGGAGCAGTTTAGTCTGGAAAATTAATACCTGATGACCTTTTCTATGCACTTTACATAATGGTGCCATCATTTGAAATCATTTCTTTAAAAATAAAGCCGGATCTTGCGTTAGGTCATAGAACCATCTAAAGGGTGATCAGAGGTACTTTTTCCAATAGCATTTTTTGACATGTCACGCGTGACTTCTGTCAAACTAAATACATTATTATTCAGTATTCATTGACATTTCATCATAAAAAGACTAACGCCTCAACAACGTTTACAAATCGTACAATTGTATTACGAAAATGGACGCTCTGTGAAAAGTGTTCATCGCGCGCCCAGGCGAACGTATGGTGTTCAGCGATGAGGCCCATTTTTAGCTTAATGGCTTCGTCAGTAAGCAAAATTGCCATTGCTGAAGAGCAACCTGAAGCCATTCACGAACTGCCATTACATCAATTGAAAACTACCGTTTGGTGCGGCTTATGGGCTGGAGGAATCATCGGCCCATATTTCTCCAAAGACGAGGTTGGCGCCAATGTAACAGTGAATGACGAACGCTATCGCGCCATGATAAACGACTGTTTGATGCCGGAAATTGAAGCCCGTGATCTCCACAATAAGACGGCGCTACATCCTATACACCCCTTGACACAATGGATTTACTGCGTCCTCGTTTCGGTGAGCAATTGATCTCTCGTTTCGGACCGGTGGATTGGCCACCAAGATCGTGTGATATCACACCTTTGGACTTTTTTTTGTGGGGGTATGTAAAGTCTAAATGTTTTGTGGATAAACCAGCTACGATTGAGGTATTGGAAGCCAACATTACTCAAGTTATTCGCAAGATACCGACTGAAGTCCGCGAGCGAGTCATTCAAAATTGGTGTTTACGGATGGCCGAATTACGACGCATTTGTGGCCAACATTGGAAAGAGATTATCTTCAAAAAATAAATGTCATGAATGGTTCTAAACAAAAATAATAAAGATTGCCCAATCAATTTGAATTTTTGTTATTTTATTTTTAATTTAAAATCCGATATCTCTAAATTGATCATCCATTATAAAGAATATTATATTTTTAAATATATGGATAATACTGATTCTGATAAAATTTATAAATGAATTCAAACTTTTGTTTAGTTGTAGATCTTTTTCTGAACTTTCAAGATTATCTCGATTATTTTCTGTGTGTTTATGTAATGTCATTGAAAAGCCAGCTAAAATTGACGACTTGCAGGTAACAAGGCAAAATTATTCACAGCTTTTTCGATTGGAAGGTGTTTCTCAAAAAAGTGACTAAAACTTGACGGCCAGATTGAGAGTCGTTAAGAAAAACCTCGGTTGTAATACTACCAGAAAAATGTTTAATTGAATTGATCTTTTGTATACAAATTTTGTAGGGATTCTATAATTCAGATATTAACAAAAAAGGTACCTTAATTTAAATTAATTTAAATATTAAAGTATTCCTACACTAATAAATGTGTGCACAAGCTCTGATTAAAAGCTCCTTTTGTACAATTTACCAAGAAAAGTACACAGAAAAAAATTACCACCATTTATCATAAAATTTCCTATAGAACATATTTGATATATGAATTAGTCCTGGCTGTTTGCTGGCATTCATCATGGCATGCTCCCCCCCCGTGTGGCACAAAGTATTTATAATAACAAATGTGAATCTATGTATATGTACATTGTACACATGATATATATATATATATATATGTATATATATATACTGTATATATGCTTGCATGAATATGATACAAATTGTTCACAAAACCATTTCATTTCATTTCAATTGCGAATCGTTTGCTCACACAATACATTGTTCGGTTGTGTAATACAAAATTTATCGCAATAAATTTGTCACGAATTTCACACCACTGGCAATGGCGACATCCTGTGGTAAATTTGTGTAATTTGAGAGCGGCGCCTGTACCATAGTGTACCATTGCACACAAAGCCATGTGTCATATGCCATGCCAGGCTATAACATTTATATAGAAAATGTTATGCAACAAATGATGCATTTGTCGCCTTTAATGAAATCCAGCAGGCAGTGTGAATGCAGTTAGGGTGTGAGTTTCGGGTGTGGTCGATGTGTGGACTTGTTCGCTGTCTATACCGTCTGTATTAAATTTGACAAACAGCAAAAAAAGAACCACACACAATAAAAATTTAAAGTGAAGAGAAAAAACCAGAAAAAAAATAGCGAAATAATTTTACACGCAACTGAGGATTGAGCTTCGTTGTACCTGTTGCAAGGACATAATACTCTGTACCTACCTATACGGCCTTTGTGCTTTTGTGAATGCATGCATGCATATGCTCGATTGTAGATGTCGGCGAACAAGCCACAGGCATATCACCACCACCACCACTACCGTTCCACCATCGCTATGGTTGAACCACATCCGCCGCATGGGACATGGTGTGCTAACATGAGTTTATGCCAGAAGCATTCTGTCAGCTCGGCTGTATAAACTGTTGCTTGTTGCCCAATGTACACGAGTACGAGTAGGTACATGATGATAACATGAGCTCTATGGAGAACCATAACTTAAAAACAAGCACCACAGCAAACCAGAGCATAAGGTACTTCTTTTTTTTTGTCCAACTTTTCAGTCGAGCCCACATGCACTTAGTTTGTGCTCAGTTAATATGAGTGTGCTCTTGTGTTTTCAAAAGGATTTCGCCGGTTGGGTTCCTGGAACCTGATTTTTTTTGCCTTCAAAATATCACATTTAAATTTGCCATTACACTTTTCGAAAAAGGTTGTATTTTTTTTTGCTTTCCAATATGATTTATGTACGTATGTGTAATGAAAGTGTAAGTGCCATTAAATGGGATTTCGCCATGAAATTGTGAACAATTTGCAAGCTTTATATGGATGGTAAAAGGCTGGAACATGCACTCTAACAGTTTGACTTTTACCAAAAGGATATAATGGTAAAGTAGTGAAAAAGTTATCAGTGTTTCCGAAGATGTATACATTTCACATCGAAAAGGTGGCTAAAGCTATTTAATGACATTGCGATTCTTTTAAAATTTTGCTAATAGCATCAAAATTGAACACAATTATTATTAGATTATGAAAGATATACCTAATGTACATGCACAGATGTAAAGGTATATAAGCGTTTTGAAATTTACTGGACCAAATAAATTTTCTAAATAACTGAAATTATTCCTTTTTGTCGCGTAGATCCCGATGTGCAGTCTCGAATCAACACAAAGAAACATATTATGCTCTTTACCTAACCTAGTTTGAAAATTAATGACCAATCCAGAACCGCTGATTCTTTAAACCAACCAACAACATCAAAAATGAGAAAACAGAAAACCATACTTGTTAAGCTAAAGTACCACACAGCAATGCCAAAAAGCGCACATCAAAGGGTGCCTAAGGTGGCTCAGTGGATAACTGCAGGGCTACTGGACAGGAGGTTCGTGGTTCGAATCCCAGTAGTACCAAAAGTATTTTTCACGGTGTCAACCCTCGCGGATATCTGACAAACGCTTGAGAGTAACAACTTGTCATGGAAAGCTTCTCAATTCGCCATTCGGATACGGCATTAAATTGTAGGTCCCCTCCATTTGTGTGAAACAATATATACAACATGTACAACACAAATGGTCGCGACAAGCTAGGCCTTGGACCGCAAAGGTCTGTCGCGCTGAATATTATTATTAAACAGGCGCAAATACACAAAGAGTACCTGCCTTTTTTTTTCAATCATAGTGATATGCTGCACAGATGGTTATTCAAAATAAAGGACGACAATAGCCAAAGAACCAAAACAAAATCGGGCAAGTAAACCGACACGCCTTTTTATAAAACATAGTGATACTGGAAAAAGAAACAAGCTATAATCGTGAAGTAAGTCAACTTTGCCCGTTTCCTAACCGATTCATTACGATTCGATAATACATTATGTGCTTTAGTAGCGCGTTAAAAACCATTCTTATAAAGAGTGGGCAATCTAGTGGTTTGTTTTTAAATCATAGGCTATGACAACTTTTTTTAACGAGATTTGCTTGAAATGTTGACAGCTTATCTGATCGACTGATATTTCGCCACACGAAGCAATAATGTGCGAATCTGCAGGAGCTATAAGAATGTGAAGAGAGACATTTTTCCATCACCTGCCTAAGGGTGTACATTTGATCAGTTTTGTTGATTTGCCTGGAATGAAGCCACACTGGCATGGTCCACTTACTTTAGCATATGGGGCTATTCTTTCTTGAAAGATAGAGGAGAACTCAACAACGTTATACCATGATAATTGCTGCATGTTGTGATATATCCTTTCTTATGTATGGGATACAGGATGCCTCTTCACCAGCCTTTTGGCATCGCTTCTTCCTCCAATATTTGCACTATTTTTTCATCAATTGCTTGGTGTATTGCGGGGCCTCCTGTTTTAATCAGCTCTGCTGGTATACATTTTGATCCCGGGACCTTACTATTTTTGTGCCGATTTATCGCTCTGCTAACTTCGTCTATGTTTGGTGGCAGCAGCATGGTATGGTCTTTGGTCGCGGACTCTTTGGTAGAACTTCCGCGCCGGGTGCGGTCCTGGTACTGTTCTAGTTCACGGACGAGATTCTTCCCCCAGGCTGCTTTCTTTCGCCGGTGAACTTTATTTCCATATCATCTGAGCTCTTTATATTCATTTTCGCGTGCCCGCGTTCTATGAGATTGTTTGAGATTGTTGCATTACTCGGTACGCAACATTCTTACGTTCAGTCGCTACCTTACATTCGTCATCGAACTAGTCGCTCCGATCTCTACGACTACTGCCTAACATAGAGTCAGTAGTACTAATGACAGTATTCTTAAGGCGTGTCAATTTCTCTTCTACACTTCTATGACTCGTTGTCCATTGTCATTAGTGTTCTCGTGTAAGCTATGGGTGCCAATGTACTCTCGGAATACCTGCTCCCAACCTATTTTGGCATTCATATCCAATGATTAATAACCAATTAATAATAATAATTTTTTGTTTTTTTTTTTTGTTTTGTGGGGGGATGTAAAAATGCATTTACGCACTGAGAACTGGGCTCTCATTGTTGAACTACCAGCTAAAAAACACCTCCCCCTTCTGCCTGGGATGACCTGGAACCGTTATGCACATTACTTCGGATCACCCCTCTTTAAAATTTTGCTCTATATTGGGCGCTCCCCCATTTAGATGCTCCTATCCAACTCAGCCTTTTTGATTTTTAAAATATCTTCTACGTACCTCTCGGTACTTCTCCAACCATTCTCCCCACCGAGCATAATTTGCATAACACTCTCTGGGGACCATGCTCCTACTTCCTCCTCCAGCGCTCTTTTTCGCACGTCCCAGTTATCACACTCGAAGAAGGTGTGCTTCACATCGTCGATTACACCGGGGCAGTATACTGAGCGCTGTGATGAAATTGGTGAAGAAAGTTCATGACAAAAGCTTGTTATTGGAAAACAGAAGTGATTTTTGAGCCCGAAAATATTGCGGCTGTGGCCCATAGTATGGGACAGAATCCATCGACTCGACACCAATCGCAGCAACTGGCCATAAGTCGCATCAGCATAAACAGAATACTGCACAAAGATCTTGGATTATTTGATCAGATGACTTAGGAGCTAAAAGAAAATAACCATCCGCTTCCATATCAGTCCTCTGCGTGGGCTATAGACCAGCTTGATAGTGGCGTCGATTTTGATCGAAAAATCATCTTTTCAGACGAAGTGTATTTCTTTCTTTGGGGCTATCTAAGCAAGCAAAACTGTGTGGTTTGAAACAGCCACACGTAATCGTAGAGAAAGCAATGCATCCACCAAGAGTAACAGTTTTGTTTGGATTTTGAAGTGGTGGCCCATTTTTCTTCCAAAACGTTGCTGGATACGCCGTCAATGGCGACCATCACAGAGTCAGCTGACCAACATTTTATCGCCACAAAACGACCACATAAATATGGACGACTTTTGGTTTCAACGAGATGGCGCCACATGTCATACACGCCGACTGCCAATCGATCTCTTGCGCGCACCCCTTGCTATCACTACCACGGAAGTGGTGAACTATTGCCTAAGCCTAATCAAAGCGATCGTATTCGCACTATGTTGTTTACCGAGATTTTATTAAGACGAATATGAACGATTCAGCTTAATCGGCTGTCTAGTTTGTAAGTTATAGTGTCGTATTACAAACAAACCAACACACATTCATTTTTATATACATATATATATGTAGATTATAGTAGGTACAAAGCAACGCATCACATAGAACATAGTCAGTATGATGCCGGTATAGGCGTGATGTTTGTACAAAACATAACACAGAAAGCAGCGCAGCGAGCAGTGCAGCACACAGTCATTATGATGCGCGACCGTTTTTTCGTTGATTTTAGTTATTTAGTTACAAAATTGGTCGCCACGAAAGGCCCTTTTAATTAAACGTAATAATATAGAGCCTATGTTTACCATTCTAAATATTGGTGAAAGAATTTTTAAAATCAGTCAAATAGTTCCGAAGATTACCTCCTACACACCAATTAACATCTTTGTTATATTAGTATAGACTACATTTTAAGAGATGTCCTTACCTTATACGAAAAATTGCATTTCCATCCAAATTCAAATATAAAGTTAAAAATTATTATGATTTCGAAAGCTCTGAACCATCCGACATGAGCACATTGATGTGCATAATTAATTACCGTCATGAAAGCAGCCGTCTAATATCATTTGCCAATTCACTTTGCATGACATTCAACAGGCGGCAGGCTGCTGACATGACGTTTATAAAGCGCAAGCCTGCTCAAACGGAACGATTATTGTGCAGCTAACTTCGATTTATGTGCTGTTCATTGTTCGGCGGAACTCGAATAAATTTAACACGAAAGTAAACACCTCTGTAATTTATTTTTATCCTTCTTGATAGAAAGAAGCCAAATCCAGCAATCGGCTAGAGAACTGTGAAGCACCGCAATGTCCTGGCATGCCTGTGAAGGGAGTACCGCAAGCAGCACTTGAAACTTTGCCAACAAATTTTGGTGCCAGAACTAAAGGCACGTTCCCTAGAAGTGCGATTTCTTTACATGCAATATGGCAATTTCTAGCCACCCACTTCCCTCCTATTAGAAAAAATGTAAGCCTGTTGCATTTTTCATGCGAGAATTCGTTTTGCTTTTACTCAACATTACGTGGAGTCACGATTCGAGAACAACCCATGTAGCCATCAGGGAACAATGCCAGACCGCACGTACATATTTGTGCTCGTACGAGTATTTCCTCGTTTTAGCCGACATCATGTCTTTTCCTACTGAAGCGGCGGTTTAAGTGTCGGTTTGATTTGGTTTTTGTTTTAGTCCTGAATAGCGCCAATTTCAAAAGTATTATGCCCCTCACGATAAAGTATTAAGGGGTTGGCATTTGAATTATAAGTTTCTACCATTCATTCATAGGAAAACAATTGAGGGATTCAACATGGATAGAGACGTCGAAGAAGAGAACGAAGAGGAAACCAGATATAAAATAAATTCATACACCTTTATTAGTTGTATTGTATTTCGGAATTGCGGTGTAAGGAATTTAACCTTTTCGAGTGCCATTGTCGAGAGTTGAACATTAGGAGTTTATTTAACTTTTAATATAAATATTTCATGTACTTTAATTTACGTATGTATATGATATGACATTTGTATTCTGCACAACTGAAGGTTACAATGAATAAACGGGAGCTTAGTTTTTAATTTGAAAAGTTAAACTATCATAGGTGTGTGCGGGGATATTGCATTTTACATTTATGCTTTTATGATACAATATATATAAAAATGTACATATACTGTGGTGACTATGTGGGAATATGTATAAACAAAACATAATAGCAAAATTTCCTGCGTCAAATTGGATAGCAAGAACGGGGAAATTCTCTGATTTCTCAAGGAGAAATAGTGCCCCATTTTATAAGATCACTGAGCGGCCTTTAACTAAATCATAGAGTTACACTACACTATAAAACACTGAAACGCTTATGCAAATCTCTCACCATCCACATGTACTCCAAATATTGATAATATTTTTAAGTAACTTCAAATCTTCAATACTTCCACTCGTGTTATGCATTTGTTTCTTCAATAGGTCAAAAACATATTCTCCGGTCGCCTATCATTTAAGATTTTAAATCTAGACGCGTATATCGAGTGATGCGTAACTCGAGTGGTGCGTAAATCTGGGTGGCGAGTAAATCTGAGCGATGCGTAGCAGCACAATGTGCATTTCTAGAGGGGCTGAGTGAAATGAAATGCTGAGTGTATGATGTAGTGCATAAGTATAGCATAAGTATGAGGTTTTAAATGCTTCCAAACAAGTTTACACGAAGAAGACGATGAAACGAAATACGAAATGTTGTAGAAGCGCAATGCTGGAGTGCATAGGTATAATGGTAAGAGATTTTAGCTATTTCCCAAATAGTTACACGAAAGAAATTTAATAGGAATATAAGTTGAGGGTAAGAGATCATTAATTAAGATGAAAAAAGAGTAGGATACAAGAAAGAATCTTGTGGAACACCAGCATATTTTATACAGTGAAAATTTTACATAAAATCGTCTAATAAAATCTGTATAGAAATAGCTATTAATCCAATTGAGCAGGGTTTTATCGTTTTCAAAGGTACTTTTTAATAAAAGGATCCTGATGCCATATTTTTTTTTCTTATAATGTACACACGCTAAAGGGGTTTGCAGTGTTTGCACCCTTATAATGCTTAGCACAGCGTAGGCGTTAGGAAATTAGGGAGAGGAAAGGATGAGATGTGTATGCACGCGTGTCTTAAACGACTGCAGATCATAAAAATGCGGAAACACAGAATCAGGCAAATCATTCCACATAACTACCGTGCGGCTAAAGAAGGAATCTCTGAATTGGTTAGTACGTCCGAAAATAGGCTTAATGGTGTGGACCCGTGAGCTCGAGTTGAGGCACGGGTATTACGGATGGGTTGGAGAATGGGCGGGAAGCATCTGGATATTTCTTTTCAACACCGCTTGTGGAAAAAGCGATAAAACAGTGACAGACAGGAAACATTCCTACGATGTTCAAGTGATTCGATTGTTTTCGCGATATGTACACGTCACCAATAAGTTTTAACGCGCGGTTCTGAACTCTGTCTAGTAGATGCAATGTGGTCTTGGGGGCACCTGCCTTGTAAATAGTAGCCAGATCTGAAGGAGTGAAGTACATCTTGCACCGTTTTAGGAAACCTAAGCATCTCACAGCATTTTTGGCGATGACAAATATATGGTCATTTCAAGGAAGCTTGTTGTTGACGCACATACCGAGAATTGAGAGTTTTTCAGTTTCTTTGATGCAAGATCCATTCATGGATAAAGGTTGGAGGTTTAAATAACGCTTAGACAACAGAAGACAGCATTGGGTCTTAGAAGCGTTCATTTCAGCTCTATTATGTATAGATTCTGTCAAGTGCATTGTAAATAAGCATTGCAACTATTTTTCTTATTACGATGAGATATATAGACTCACTCGACTCTTCAGTAAAATATGACATCAAATCACCGGTAAAATGTTACCTTCGAAGACCGAAGTATAGCGTAACCTGACGATTTTTCACTTTCTCCAAGACCTTACAAAGAACAGGTGTTAGAGCTGTAGGTCAGTACGAAGAAATAGATGCTGGTTTGCCTTTTTTTTGGGCTGGGTATGGTTTTTTTTTTTTTGATATAGTAACAAAAAAAATTTTGCTTCGGAGAAAAAATGGAATTAATATGTCAACATTTGCATTTGCTTTTAGGCTGACAACAATTTAAAGAAAACCTAAGAACAATATTGCAACAATAATAAATAATAACTAATTTTACCGAGGCAATCATAAAACTTGTCAAGTTGTACAGCAGCTCGCGTTTGAGGCACGAAAGATGTTCTCTGGTGGAATCATTACTTCGAGGCCAAGAAAGCAGAAGTTCGGAAACTCTTTAACAGGGCAAAACGAACAAATAATTGGACGGCCTATCGAAGTTCACTAACTTAATACAGCGCTGCATTAAGAATCAGCAAACAAACAGCTGGAGAGATTTTTGTGAAAAAATTGGCATGTCGACCTCGACCACAAAGATCCACTTCAGCAAAAGGTAAACTGACCACAAGACAAGAAGCTCATGACTGCTTGGTGAAAAGTCATTTCCCCAATTGTTTAATACTAAGCAGTCAATAATAAAACGAGGACATAGATAGAGATAGATAGAGAAGGTTTTGATAAATTGCGACAAACTAGGCAAAGTCCAAAGATCGGCTTGTCTATGTATAAGCGGAGCTCTTCACACCACCCCCTCCGATGCAATAGACATACTGTTCAGCCAAACACCACTCGACATCTTCAGCAGACAAGTTGCTGCTAAAGCGCGGTTATTCGCCTCAACGCAACCTCCCAGTGGATAAGAAATGAATTCGGACACTACTCTATTCTGAATTCATTCAGGGCTCCACCAGGAGTTATAGACTACACCATTCCGCAACTACATTTCAACAGCAACTTTCAGGTCACCATCCCATCCAGATAACTCTGGGAAGAAGGTGCTATCGCGGAAGATGAATCAATCAGTTTTTATATTGACGGGTCAAAAACTGATGATAGGGTATAGGTGAAGGTGTTTTTTCAAAAGGGCTAAATATAAGTCTCTCTTTTCGTGATTAGAAACACTGCAGTGGTGTTTTTCAAGCAGAAATCGTTGCAATTAAAGAAGTCCTGTCTTGGCTGAAGAGAAATGTCATATTCACTAAGGATATCTGCATCTTCTCGGATAGTCAAGCAGCTTTGAGATCCATAGAATCAGTATCTACGAACTCTATTGTAGCCCTAGACTGCCGATCATCTCTCAGGGAGATGGTGGAGCAGTCCAACATTCACCTGTATTTGGTGAACTGCAGGGTCGATGAACTTGCCAAAAAATGGTACTACGCTGCCCCTTCTACCTTAAAATGGTTCCTTAGGCATACCGATTTCTACACGCTTACTCATGTTAAAGCAGGATGCTACTTACAAAACCAACCTGAGACAAATGGTATCTATTACTTCTGTAGCGATAAAAAGAGATCTGGCCAAAACTGGATCCGAAACGCTCCAAGTGTTTGATCTCTCTAAACAGAGTGCACATAAGCGATACGATAGGTTTAATTATAGTCTTATAGGCAGAAAGGCTGGTATATTTTCCAATGACTTCTGCAGAAGCTGAATGGACGAGGAAGAGGAAGAGACCATCCTTCAACTTCTCTGCAAATGCACAGCTCTTTCTCTAAAGCATAAGCTCCATTTGGGTACCTTCTTTTACGACCAGCTTAACGATTTGTCAAGCACTGACATCAAAAGTCTTCTACGTTTCATTCGAATCTCCAACTGGTAGGGCGAGAGATCCTCTCGATCTATGTGCCATCACAATGAACCATCTATTGGTCTAAGTGGGTCGGCTTTTTACAGACAGCCACCCCAACCTAGCCTGTTATCTTTTATAAAATAATAATTTTAAATTTAATTTGTTACCCGCTGAAATCATAATACTTTAAATTACAATGTTATCAAATACTCTCTTCACAGAAAACCAGGCACATTTAAAACAGGCAATTGAATTGTGCATTTTATCATTTTAATTAATATGCGGTGACGCAATTATCAATAATAATTACTGTTATTAGCAGCAATTCAATAACGTATATTCACATTTGTAAAATCGGCAGATAGGGTTCATTGAGCAACACCCACACAACATGACTCCATTTTATTAAAATTATATAAATGTTTATGAATTTTGTTGGCATTGTGCTTTGTGGCCGACCACATTGTTTCATCGGAATTGCAAAGCCGAGATTCCGAGATTCCATTCAATTCAATAGATAATGCTCGCGAAATACAGTTATGCGATAGTGCACACACACACACACGCAGATACAAATTCACATAAGCCAATGAATGAAATTCAATTGAATTTTCAAATCCTTTGAAAGAAAAGGACATGCGGCATACATCATCCTGGGTTATTTGACTTAATACGACGACATTCTATGAATTCTATCCCTAACGAATATATTAGTTGTTGGAAAAGGGATTTGTCCGTTTAATTATGTGGCATCGTCATCGTCTATCTGTTTGACCTCTAAGCTCTTTGTGTAAGGTTGATTAGGTGACTTGTCGGCTTCATTCAAATAAAACAAAACCCCACAATCGCAAGTGATTGGGAGTACAAAAAAAAAACAAAGTGGAAAAGTTTCTATTTAGTCACCTGCGACAACACATACAACCTAATTTTTTGAAAGGAGAAACTTCTTCATTCATTCACAGGTAAAAACCTCAATGCGTTCACAAAAAAAGAATATAAAGAAATAATGGTGTCTAGCCGGCCGTTGAACATTAAGGGCAAAAAGGACGACACATTTGCTCTGTTTGTTTGAATTGCACAGTCAAAGAGCGACTCCTCTATATTTAAACGGAAAAGTTCAAATATTTATTTCCACTAAAAGAGGATGGCATACATGTACGATATGTGTATATATACAAAAGAGCCAGGGCAAAAAATAAACTTTTTTTAATGTAATTGAATTAAATTGTGAAAGGCGAAATGAATTAAGTTTAGCCCGTCCTTTAGTTCTGCTGCTTCACTTGCAATCGTCTGACGTTTGTTCGTCCTTTAGTCTTAAAATGTTTCATTTGATATGTTAACTCCAGCCGGAGACCCTATCACTATTGAAGTTGCATTGGAAAAGTTTAGTGTTCAGTAAAATTTTAGCAGAAAGTTTAAGATTATTTTTCAAGTTGTGGTGGCAAGTAGTTCTGGCTGATTTTGGGAGGTGGAAACACTTTTTGTGTTATGGTATATTACATAACGAGCTAGGAAAGTGGACGTTATCGTGCCAGTTAGAAGCTTGAAGCACGAAGCGGTACACAAGTGCGACAATCTAACGAGCATGATAAGCACTACTATTTTTTCACGACCAAAACAATTTTTCTGCTAAACTGCTCATGCGCAATGCAAAACTATTGTGGGAATGTGTGTTCGCTGAGACTGCAGTATATAGCAATAGTTAACACACTAGTGGAAATAATGCCTACTATCGAGGGTATGTTATAGCGTAAGAAAGTGTCACTTTCGTCTATTGTCCTTTATCTTTAAATAAATATTGGAAAAACCATACATTTCATTATATACTTTTAGGGTTAAAGTCTTAAATAAATATTGCAACAATTAATTATTGTTGTATACTTTTAGGTCAAGTATTTTCAAGAGAATATAGCTTTGGGAGCACTCTGTATATAGTAAAACTTTTATCATCATCATATTTGGCTCTACAACCGAGAAATCTTTCCACCGGTCACTATTTCGAACTGATGTCATCTAGTTTGGTACCCCTAAACTCTGGGCGTCCTTCCAGCGTAGGCTTAGCCGGCTTTGCTGTCGTGTTCCATAAATCCTACAGCAAAGAACTTTCCGAGCAGGATTCTGTTCGCTCATGCCAGCTAGGTGTCCTACCCACCAGAACTAACCGTGATCAATTCTATTCACGATGTCGATATCGCGGTAACGAGTCTTCGTAATCGTCCTTCCTCACATACGGGGCCAACAAAAAAGACTTTTCTATCGAACGCGGCTAAGAGGTCAGAATTCTTTTTGCTAAGCACCCAAGTCTCGGATCCATATGTCAGTATTGGTATGACCATTGTCTTATACAAGAGCAGCTTGGATGTTTTGGTAAAATTCCTAGATTTGAAGAGTCTTGACGTATGAGTACTAAAGTAGATTTTTATGGCTTTGGGCAACCGTGCGCGTATTTCTGGTTCCATGCTGTTGTAGGCTACTTCAGTTGACCCGAGATAGTTTAAGGATTGCACTACTACAAATTCGGGCTCCACTGTTTGAATTGCGGGAACAATGTTGGATCTTCTACTCGCGCAGACGTTTGTTTTGCTCTCATTTATGTGCAGCACCAGGGTTCAAATTACCACATACGTAACTGAAAAATATTGATTTGGCATGATCGCTTACGTGAACGAGTGACGAGTAGTTATCATCACAATGTAAATACTCGATCACTCGTTAACGTATGAATTTCATTCACTCGTTAACTGATATCGTAATTCGATCCCAGGTTTTGTGCCGCCTGCTCGATCTGGATGAAAGCTTCCTATACAGCTTTGGTTTCTACCAACGAAGTGAATATCGTCTGACTAAGCCAGTATCTGAATGAAGTTATAGAGGATTGTTCCTCTCGCCGTTACGTCAGAGTCTCGGATCACTTTCTTCAACGCCAGGTTGAATGGGCTTGATTGTAATCCGGATATTTTTACTTGGCTTATAACCAATGGTCATGGTCAACCTACATAGTCGTGTCAGTTTATTAGGGATGCCGAATTCTCTCATGGCTTTTTTAAAGTTCTACTCTTACTATGCTATCATAGACGGCTTTAAAGTCTAAAAAAGATGGTGTAGTGAGTTTTGAAACTCTAGACATTTTTCAATAACCTGCCCTAAGGGTGTAATTATGATCAGTTGCTGATTTGTCTGGGATGAAGCCTCACTGGTATGGACCAATGATGACTCTAACGTATGTCTTGCATGATAGATAAGGAAATCGTTCACGCGTTACTCAAAAACGTTATACCACGATAATTGTTGCATGTTTTGATATCTCCTTTTTTATAACTATATGGGGCACAGGATGCCTCTTCGCCAATGTTCTGGCATCGCTTTCCCCTCCCATACTTGCACTATTAGTTCCTGAATTGCGGGTCCTCCCGATTTAATGAGCTCTGCTGGGATACCGTCTGATCCCGAGGCCTTACTATTTTTGAACCGATATATCGCTCTGCTAACATCGTCTATATGGCACCGTGGCTCTGTGGATAAGTGCATGGCTTCTGAGCAGGAGGTTCGTGGTTCGTACCAACAGTATTTTTCATGGTGTCCCACCTCCTGCGAATATCTGGTAAATGTCCGAGAGTAATAACTTGTCACAGAAAGCTTCTCTATTCGCTGTTCGGATATGGCATTCAAATAAGGTTCCTTCCATTTGTGCACAACACAAATGGTCGCGAGAAGCTTGGCCTTGGGCCGCAACGGTCAGTCGCGCCGAATATTATTATTGTTATTAACCTGATCGGTAGATCGGGCATATATTTGAAAATATGACAGTTCCGTGGTAACAAATGATCCAAAGTACTCGACGCAACCCAGTTAAGCTGATGGACCAAAGAGTATATGTGGAAGAACTGTTGACGAGAATGAGCTGGGAAGGAGCTTTCAAACAACTAAGAGAGGCATACTAGATGAACTAGTATTCTGAAAGTGATATCATGACAAAATAAGCACTTTAAGAATAGCGTAGTTAAGAAAAGTTAATAAAAGATGATAAGTAACTTAGTAAAAATTGTAAAGTATACTCCATAAACTGATATTAGGTATTACATGCTAGCTTTCAAATAGAACAACGCTTAACATTTTATTTATTTAATTTTGTCTTCCTTTAGAAAGTTTATTCAAAAACGGTTCCACTCAAATCAATCAATCTCAAAATGTACTTTTCACTTAAAAACAACGTTTTCAAAAAAATCCAAGTGTTTCTTTATTCGAATTTTCCACATTCCCAAAAGGACACACATTTTAATCATTTTAAACGTTTTATTTACTCAAGTAGTTGCACTGCAGTCGCAATTGAAAATGAATTTCAATGAATTTCTTATAAGCTCATACACATTGAGTGCTCCTGCATTCCCAGAATAACTTTTACCATTTTTTTTACAAACCAACAGAGCATTTACATTCAAATCATTGCTTTGGTGTTAGATGTACATTTAAATGATATACCCAAAACCGAAATATTTCACTACTCAAGCGTAAAACCCGATTTGGACATTTTGGAAGACGAAAAAAAAAAGTTTCCCAAACAAAACAAAAACAACGACAAATGTTTCAATATATTTTCTCGCAACGCGCCACAAAAAAATGCATCCTCTGTAAGAAGGTTAAGTTAAAAAAAGCTGCTACCAGTTGGAATTTGTTGAAAAAGTAAAGATGATAGTAAGAGATAAAAGATAGATAAAGAAAGAAAGAATCCTGTGAGGGAAAAAACCGTTTCAAACTTAAACCATAGGCGGAAACGTATGTCGTTCATGTTCCGTGCAGAACCAGCCTGCTATTTTTTTTCTCCATCTTAAATTCATCCAACAGTTTCGGTTCTTTGTCCTGCCTCTCCTCTGCATAAAGTCAAAGACTACCATCAAATACACACAAGACAACTTAAGCCACCAGCCACCATTCAAATGCAGTTCCTATATTTATGCTGCTACTGTTGCGCTTCATTGAGGAAAAATCCCTCTGGAATCATTCTAACAGGCAACTATTTCGAGTGCAACAGGCAGGCAAAAGTTGTTGCTTCTTCTCGCATCGACTGGTGAGGCGTGTAGAGCTACCAGTAAGGTCGCTCCTGGACATTCCCACTTAAGTGCGCCGATGATGATGATGATGCACGAACGAGAAACGGCTTTGTTCACTATGTTTGATATCCTGTTGCTGGTGGTGCTGAGGTTTATTCAAGCAAAAGGAATTTTCCTCCATCACCGAATAACTAGGTAGTATACGCCGCTGAACTCTACGCTCAATCACAGTGCTATAGAGTCAGCTATTGCTAGAACATCCTTTCAGTTTCTCGTACTTTAGAGAAGGCATATAAAATATACGAGTATATATCGTATATTCGTTTAAGTACACAAAGTACTTTGGTATATGTTTGCAATACTCGTACCATCCCATCCAGTCCAGAAGGAGCAACCACGTCGCACATTGAATTTGTACGCATTACGGCGGTGCATGGAATGACTAGCATTAGGACTACTACTAGGCTGAAGTTCTCAAGATGTCAAACAGAAGTTTGTGATATACTTTATACTATACGAGAAAAGAGGTACAGGGTGATCTTAAAGTGGAAAGCCTAAAGTAGCATATAGCTGTTATTCTGCAAGATCATGCATTCTAGGTAAGAAAAGTAGAGATCGCTGTAATTACTTTTGAGGAGCAGAGGGCAGATTTTGGTCGCAAATAAAAACATGAGACAAATATGACCGCAAGTTGATAGTAGTAGTAAATTGTGTGTGTATTTGTCTTTAGCCATACCAAGTTAGAGACAAATACACGGCATTTTCTTTCGCTTCTTATCTTTTTCGACAGTCATTCCACTTGGCAATAGCTTGTCAATACGAGTTGCCTCCTGCATGAGAGAACCAATTCACTTGCAGCGATAGTTTTGTAAAATAATCTCTCGTTAAAAGAACACTAACACAAGTAAAAAATAAAAACAACCCATAAAACCACGATTTTTGGTGTATATTCTCTAAAAAGTATACTGAATTCCACTATAACTGCTGAAAAATAAAAAAATGGCATATTTTTTTTTTTTAAATATTGAATGAGAGCCCCCCGACCCCGAGGTTCGATCGATACCAAATTTTAATAGAAAGTGTTGTCACCAAAAAAACATATGTGTGCAAATTTTCAAAAAAATCGGGCTTTCGGAACGACAGACAGAACTATACCAGCGCAAAGCTATCAACTTTTGAAAGCAGTGTTTTGCTTATCAATATCATAATCAGCGTTTTGCTTACTAACATTTGGCATTCAGCGTTTTGCTTAACAACTTGGTAATGTAGCGTTTTTGTTGTCCACTTTGTAATGCAGCGTTTTGTTTACCAACATTTTATTTGCAGCGTTTACCTCCTTAATTTCCTTAGAAACTTTTTTAAGCAGCATTTTTTTACCAACTTTAAAATGCAAAGTTTTGATTACTAACATTTGGAATGCAGCGTTTTGCTTGCCAACATTTGGCATTAAGCGTTTTGTTTAACAACTTTGTAATGTAGCGTTTTTGTTATCAACATTTGTAAAGCAGCATTTCCTTATAAACTTTGAAATGAAACGTTTTCTTTATCAACATTTGGAATGCAGTGTTTTGCTTACCAACATTTGTACAGTTTTTCCCTTTAAAATATTTTTTTTTTGCTCGTGGCAACTCGAAACGCACCACAATCTTACGCTTATAGGAATCTCAATACATGAATCCGCATCAACAACTCCTTTAGAAGGAAACTGCCCAAGAACATTTCGGATCAGGGCATTGGCGACTTCTGAACTGTTCACCAGTTTCGATAACGCCTGCAGAGTAATTGGCGTAAGAGCTAGAAGTGCCTGTAGGCTTGCCGAACATTGCGTAAGGCGATCCTCAGGATCAGCCTGAGTAAAGAACACACTCGAAGGAATACCATTGGCCGCTGGTTTAAATCGAAATCCAAAGAAAGTCTTTTCAGCAACTTACTGGGCCAGCCTTATTTTCTATACTTTTTTGTGTCGTGTACATTGCATTTTTTTGGCCACGATTAATTCGTTGCAATCTTTTTTCAACCAAGTATAGACACACACGAAGTGCATCCCTACATTTATCTGGGGTACGCATTAGTTCGCAGAGTGCATGGCCCATAAGTGCCACCTTATTTGAGAGACGCACGTTACCTCCAATAAGAAGAAATCCAGCCCAATTAGCTGGATGTGCGAAGTATGCTTAGTATGTTGTACGGTTTGCACGGCTTCTGCAAGGGCTCTAGAAGAATCGGAAATAGGAATATGTTAACAATATAAAGTGGAAATTCTAACTTACTTTGCTGCACGGGCTGCTCTTAGCAAAATCTTTGCAGCAGTTTCTGGAACAGGCCACAGAGATATGAGAACAGCTCCGGCGCCAGCACATAACCAATTACCAGCTAGGTTAGCAACTCCATATCCAGTAATAGGTTCGACTGAATGATATGAACTGAGAACCACCAGTTTGGCATTAAGTTTCATTGTGAGAACATCTGCCGCAGATAAAAAAAATCAGACAGTGGTGGAATTTCAATATTACTACCGAAAGATCATTTGCCTCATCGTCGCGTTCTTCACTCGTAGCGTTTGCAGACTGATAGTAGCGATTCTGCGATTGTGAGTCTACAACATCTCCAGGGCTAAGCACGACAGCACCCAATTTCCAACTGAGATTTGCAGCGAAGTGTACACATTCTGCAGTAGGTAGTTCCGAAATTGCAGACTCTTTCGTGGCACAGCAACCTGCAAGTGCTTTAACCTGCAACATGTTTGCTACCATAGCGGCTTCTTGAATTGAAGCTGGAGAGTCTGACCAGCCCCAAGTTTCTGAAAGAGTCGTTGGAATTCGGGGATCACCGACTACCAGCGCCGTGTTCAGCTTTTTGGCTAACTCTCTTGTGCGAATTACCTTACTCTTTAAACGGAGTGAATGTAGCGAAGGTATTGTGATGATTTACTTTACTTTTTTTTTTTATTGTACACACGCTCAAGGGATTTGTAGCCTTATAATGTTTAGCACAGCGAGGGTGTTAGGAAATTGGGGAGAGGAAAAGATAAGATGTCTATGCACGGGTGTCTTAAATGTCTGTAGATCATACAAATGCGGAAACACGGAGTCGGGCAATTCATTTCACATAGTTATTGTGCGGCTAAAGAAGGAACCCCTGAATTGGTAAGTACATCCGAAGAGGGGCATAATGGTAGGCCCGTGGCCTCGAGTTGAGGCACGGGTATTACGGATGTTGTTACCAACATTTGCAGCGTTTGCTTAAGAAAATATTCTCTGCAACATTTGGAATATACATTTTATGAACTATTCAACATTTAACTTAACAACATTTTGACACACCTCCATTGACAAATAAAGTCTGTGTAAGTTAACGATTAGAGATTTTGTATAAGGTATTAGTATGTTTGTGTTTTGGGAAAAAGACGAGTTTTTTATAATTAATGGAATGAACAATTGAATTTAACCAAAACCAAAAATTAAAAGCTAAAGAAAATTACAATCAATAAATTAATTGATAGAACGTCACCGTCTCTGTATCACCCTGTAACTCCAACAAAGTTTTGCCACAGACAGCTACTTATTGGAATTCACATCCGCTCTACACAATTTGCACAGCTCCTAAACGAGTTACAAATGCCTCTAATGTAGTTAAATCAATGTGCATCAGATCAACGAGACCGATGGAGCTTTGTGCGCGTTGTTGCTCATCTTTTGTGTCTAACGGAGAGGAATAAAAGAAGGAACATTTTGCACAACACATCAACCACTACTACATCCTACATATACGATGCAATGTTATATACAACGGCATTGGCAAATAGAAAAAGGCACTTTTTAACTTTAAACCGTTCACTTGTTGTTTAAAAGGCTTTGAAATTCAGAAGAACAACAACAGCTACTAGAATGACAAGCAAGTGAGACGAGCTAACCACCAAACTTGGCTATGTGAGTTTTAATAGTTCACCCAAAATTTGATACAACTTGGATTGGAATTGTGGTAACTTTTAAAAATATTTCTTTCTCTATCTCCTCTCTATTTCTGAGTAAATGCAATTATACACAATCTTTGGAATGAAGATTTAATTTTATTTCCTACAACGACTGTTCTTGGATTCATTCGTTTGATTGCCTGAACTACAAAGTCCAACCGCGTTATGAATATTTTATGTGATACAGTCAGGAGGATAAAACCAAATGATAAACGGATTTTATTATTATTATTATAATAAAATTATCTGTATTGGTGAAGAGACTTTGAGGGATTTACTGTGGATTCGCTTAGGATAATGTTGCGGTCTATTTATAGCAAATTGGGTTGTAAACTGGATGAAGCAAAAAGCCACAAACAAGATTTGCATTATTTTTTGTTCTGTGGCTTATATGTATTAAATTTTTTTCATTATTACTTATCTTCTGGTTTTAATAAAAAATATAAAATACTTTCCTATAAGACTGATTATTTTAAAAAGTAAGCTATGCTCCAAGTCAAGTTATTCCAATTTATCACAAAAATAGTCAATCAATCAAGTGACCATCGAAAACCCTTAATGAGCGGACTGAAAACATCATTCAAAATGAACTTGAGTTCCTCAAGGCATCTGCAAGTTGGGCACTGAAACTTGTTTCAGTTGAATAAATACGTAATCGATTGGCGCTTATTATTGTGTTTTTGGAGCTTTTGCAAACAGATTTAGAATCAGTTTTCAGCCAGATTTGTGACGATAGCTTTACCACTAAACCACCAAACAGAAATCAAAATAGTGGAGAAAGTCTGGATAATCAGCGTCAGGTTACACTATCGGCGTATAAGGCAAAGGGCAAACGTTTTCTGACACGCAATGGGAATCGTCATGGACCTTGTCAAAATGTCAATAAATTATCTCGGATTGCGATCTTTTACGTAAGTTGCGAGAGGAAATAAATAAAAAAACGTCCTTGAATATAAAAGAGAAAATGCACACACACACACCCGTTGCATCAAACTATGATTGAATACATAACTTCGGGGTTGAATTACTACGTAGTCTCCTGATCTTGTTCCGTGTGACTTTTGTGTTTTAACAATCAGTTATATCATTTTTTTTGCATCTCGACGTTTCAGGCAATTCGAAACCTAAAAAATCAATACAAAAATGTTCATCGGGATGGAAGTGGGATGTGTTAGGTTAGCTTAGGTGGGCGACAGCCACCACAACCTAACTTAAACCAAAAATGGTCCACTGTAATACCACACGGATCGAGATAATTATTTTCCCCTACTCGGTAAACCATTTAGAGCATCGTATGAAGCGCAAGTGATCTCAAATGCCAGTATTTGTCAGATCAAGATCACTAAGGTCATTATTAAAGAATGCTCCTAGAAGAAAGACTGGGCATATACAGAGAAGGTGTAGAATGGTCTCCTATACTTCTTCATCCATGCAGATTCCGCAGATGTCGTTGCTGCATGCCAGCCTATTAGATAGTGCCCAGTAATGACACCTATTATAGCACTGATGTGCAATCTTTTTTGAGAGATCAAACACTTTTGGATCCAGTTTGGGGCAAATCTGCTTTGTCGTTAGACAAGTTGCTCCGTTTCACCATCTATGGTTAGTTTTCTCGGTAGCATCCTGCTTTAAAATGAGTTTACATATAGCGATAGGTATGCCTAAAGAACCATTTTCAGGTTAAAGGGGCAGTGTAGTTCCATGTTTGGCAAGCTCATCAGCCTCACTATTTACCGGAATGTCTTTATGCCCCGGTAATCAAAACAGGTCAATGATGAACTGCTCCGCCATTTCCTTGAAAGATGATCGGCAGTTTAGGGCTACAATAGAGTTCGTAGAGATTGATTCCAGAGATTTCAACGCAGCTTGGCTATGCGAGAAGATGAAAAACACTACAGTGATTAGAAAGACAGAAAGATAGACTAACATTTAGCCTATTAGGAGAAAAACCTCCGCCAACCCCATTATCAGTTTTTGACCCGTCTGTGTAAAAATGTATGTATTCATCATCCAAATGAACGCCTTCTTCCCAGAATGATCTGGAGAGGATGGTGACCTGAAACTTTTATTGAATTGGAGTTGTGGAATTGTGTACTTTGTGTTGCCCAGTGGAATCCTCAACGAATTCAGGACAGAGTTCTGTGTTCAATTCCTGGTCCACTGGGAGGTTGCACTGTGGTGAATAACAGCGCTACCAGCTACTTTCCTCTCGAGTGGTTTAAGGTTAAACATAATGTCTCGCCGCACTAGACAGGAAAGCACCCTTATACCCTAAATGAAATTCTACAAAATGCTCTTCACAAGCTAACGCGATGCAGTTTAGGCGTAAGCTCCCATAAAACTGAACTTGCCCTCTTCACAAGGAAATACAAAATCCCACATGTAGACCCTCGCTCTATTAAGAGTAATAACTTTACTTTCTTTGGGGTAGCCGAATATCGGGGTCTTTTTGATTTTTCTAATCTTTGGATTTTGCTTAGCTTGTTACGATTTACCGCTTTATCTAAGGCAGTCAACCAAACAGTCACACCGTATGGAAGTCTTACTACCACTGTATATAACCAATAAGTGATATGGGGTTGAAGACCCCATTTGTTTCATATGGGCTTTTAGGCATTACAAGATATCACTGTGGCTTTACGAACTCGTCCTTGCATGTTTGGTTTCCAGCATAAGACCCAGATATTCGCCTACGTCAGAGAAAGTAAAATTATTGCCCTTAATAGTGGGAGGGTCTACATACGGGATTTTGTATTTCCTTGTGAAGAGGGCAAGTTCAGTTGTATGGGGGTTTAACCTCTAAACCGCAACGATCTGCCCATCGCGTTAGCTTGTTAAGAGCGTTTTGAGTAGTTCCTTTAGGGTACTAGTGTGCTTTCCTGAGATTGAGCAAAGGCAACGTCATCCGCATAAGCGATCACTCTGCAGCCCTCTCTTTTCAGGCATACCAGCATCTTAGTGGTGAATGACTAAGTTCCATAGAAGTGCGGATAGGACTCCAACCCCCGCAAGTTGGTACAGACTGATCTTCTAGCAGACGGCTCGTTAGCAGGATATTAATCAATTCGCCAAGTGATTCGTCTACCCTCACAGCTGACAGTGCTTCCGCGATCGCTGATATGTTGACGTTGTTGTCTAGGAATGCTACCATTGTGTACTCCTTATAGTCAAGGAGATATTTGATAGTACGTACTAGCATATGCAGGGTAATTTTTACAGATTTGTACTGTAAGGATAAATCTGCATGTTGATCAGTAGAAAGAAGTCTCTTGTCAATGCTATTGCGTCTAGTATTTAAGAGGAACGATGAAAGATTGATGGGTCTAATATCCTTCGGACAAACGTGGGAATATTTGCCGGTATGAAAACCACTTTCACTTCACTTCATAGATCTGAAATGTGGATCAGATCAAGACAACTTTTTAGAATTGTCTCTAGCAAAGGAAAGATAATGTTCAAAGTCCTTTCGACTGGAATTATGCTGTACGTTCTTGTAGATTTCTATAGTTTGAAGCTGTGCAGCGCCCAAATTAATTTCTCCTTACTTATCAGATCTTGGGAGATACTTTTGCGAGTATTTGACCTTGTTTAGGTTAACATTGCTTAGAACATTGGAGCTGCACGGGAAGTGGGTGTCTAGAAGTAGAGGTAATCCACGAGCCATCTGCTTTTTTCGAACAGCTAGGCATTATAGGATTGGTTGAGTGGATTTTTCTTAGCCTGGATGACTCAGAAGATTCTTGTATTTTTCAGGATAAGCCCTTGGCTCTGCTAAATTCTTTTTTTTTATAAACTTTGAGGGATGCTTTGTAGGCATAACAGTCGGTCTCCATTCTTGTGCCTTGGCTAAATTAAACAGTTTTCTACAGCTGTTTCCAATGTGTATATAACTGGAAGAACAAATTGATTGAAATGTAAAACTTTCTGTTTGAATTTCTATCTATTCTCCTGATCTTATTCCGTGTGACTTTTGTCTGTCTACCTAACTGGGACGGCAAAGATTTCCAACAAACAAAGAGGTCGTATTTGCGGGAAATGTTTTTAGGAAATCTTTTTTAAAAATTTATAATCAGATATAAGAAGTGGATTGAGCTTAGAGGTGATGGTGTTGAGAAAAAAAGGATTTTGTAAGGTCATCTTTGGCGAACTTTTTAATACATCCTCGTATAAATAACTAAATTTTTCTATTCAGAGCAACGCAAACTTCAAATCTAAACAATCAAATCTATTCACCTTTAATTGATAGCTTAGTGTTTGTGTTCAATAACAAAAACCGATTCACTTACGCTCACTTTGGTTCAAGAATTGCACGAACTGAACTGAAATATCGAAACATTTTTGAAGTTTGACATTTTTTTATCATCTCAGCTCAACTTCCCTTGTAATCTTACCTTCCCAAACTAGTACGGTATAGATGTTACTACGGCTTATATTTTTTTCTACTTTAATCCACTAATCCGTTGTTTTGTGTGCAAAACGAAAAGTAATCTGATGATAGAATTCCAATATGTGCAGTCTTTAAACTTTAGTGAAGAAAATAAAAATCCTTGGAGCTGGAGTTTTATGGATTTTTATAAAACTTTAGTTTCGACTTTTATTGTTATTTTACGATTTGCTTTAGTTCTTCTCTAATCTAGTTTAGTTTATTCAGAATAAATATAGGAAATGAAAGGAAAAGAAGAAAATCAACGCCAAATACTTAAAAGTTTGTATGAGATTGCTCTCGATGAAAGCATTAAACTCTGATAAATGAGACAATTTCCGAAAGAACACCTTACTTATGTACACATACACAGACATAAAATACAGCCCCACATGTGAGTATCCGTTGAACGATTTCAGTATGAATAGAAATGTTTCACTTAGCGTTTTCTACCCCAAATTGACCATCGTCGTCATGGTATTTGACCAAACGATCGCATCACATAAAACCTAAATGGACTAAAAATTGAAAAATGTTATTATACATTCGCACTTGGCCAAAAGGCACAAAGTGGTAGCGCTGCTCGAATGGCAACAGAACAAGCCCGTCATGCACTAATGCTAAGCGATGTCTTCGCCAACATGAGTGAGCAGTCAACAAATCGACCGTAAAAATGGTGCTGGACTGCATCGGAATAATAACAATAATCATCATCATCATCATCATCATGGTCCTCTGGTGTGTGCCTGCGTGCGTGATATGGTCACTGTCGTCCTCGTCGCCATTGCATTTAATTTCAATTCCAATTCTAATTCAAATAATGTTTCCTCATCCAATTCCTTTATGCGTTGTATGCGGTGCGGTGCCAAATTCGAGAGAATTCCTCGATTTCCGGCAATTTCTGCACTTAACGCTGCCACTGCATTTAAATTTATATTTTCCATAATTTTGTGTGTTTTTCGCAAAATACCCTGTTAGTGTGTTTGGAATGCTTGTTGTGATGTTGTATGATGTTTTATCCAAAAGCTACGATGGTGTCCAAAACTGGTCGTATCCTCATGTCCTGTGCATATGATGTGACGGTTGAAAAACCACCGACCACGCAATCTAAAATCTAAAACACATAATGGAATCGATAATGGAGTTTTTTTGCCCGTTGCGTCTGTGTTTTTGTGTCAAATTGTATTTCAGAAAATTGTACATTTTGTGGCAAAAAATAGCTTATAGAGGGCAATATTTGAATTTTTAAATTCTCTTTTATTTTCTGATTCTTTTGAGATTTTTTTCTCAAACTCTTGCATGCAATTTTCTTTATAGCTGTCCCAATATTACTTTGTCATTCGAATTAACATACGAATATTTGAATTACATGAACAGATCAACAAAAAGAAAAAAATTCCTTTTGCCAAATTCATTGTTCCGTGTTGAACTTGCCTTCAATTGACACATTGTTTATTATAAATATATCTAAGGATATCCTTATTGGTGCTGTTGTATTATTAATCAAAATACAAATCGACTTTTTCCACAGTCACACTGCACCCACTAGTACCACCATCCTTTTAAGATTGTTCCTCGTTCAACGCAATTGCCACAGCGAAAGACTTGTCTCATTTTCTTTTTTTTTTTCCCCTTCCGTTTCCTTCTGTTTCCTTCGAATCTACATCCTTCCGACAATCAATGAGCAGCAGACAAGCAACGCATTTACTGAATACCTAAGTAGAACGTTATTGAAATGCCAAAATCCTATAATCTTCAATATCAGAACAAATGAAATATTTTCATTCTAATCGACAGCACACACAGCATATACACTGGGGAAAAAGTCAGAAATTGCAATAAAATTCAGATTTTTAGATTTTCTTGTTAGAGTATTTTGAAGTTTTGTTAATTTGAATTTTTTTGATGTGGGTAAAAAGTTAAGTTCGTGTTTATTATAAAGAAAATAAAGTCCTCAAGATCACGAGTGTCTGAATCTTTCTATAAATGCAAAACAATTAAGAAATTCTCCAAAAATTACCGAGTGTTTATGAGTTGTACATGCGAAACAGCAAAGAAAAGCCTGCCAAACTTTGGCCCGGCCTTATATGGGAGGAAGAATAGACGCAACAAAGTCAGAAATGATGGCGGAAGCAAGCCTTGCATGCACCACTTTACCTTACCTTCTTATAATAATGAGTACGTCGCTAGCTGAAAATCCATGGGAGTAATGTGAAAGTCTTTACTTTTTAAACATTATTTTGAAGACAAACCCTAATGCGACCTAAAAAGATCTATTGGGTGTAACTAATCTAAGAGACTTACTACCTTTCTAATGAAGGATAGTATGTCCTTAGTGGCAGAGACGAACATATTGCTTTGTGGAAAATACGTCTCGCTAAACAGAACAAACCTGGACAGTCACAGAGAATGTGCCCGGATGTTTCATCCTCCTCCAAGCAGAACCTACATTCCATGTTTGAGCCCAGATTAATTTTGCTAAGGTGATATCGCAAGCCAAAGCGACCTGTGAGGAAGCTCACTAGCTTTCTGATGCTATCCCTGTCTATATCAAGGATTTCCTTATAGGAAAAGAGCCTGCTTAACCGTGTGGAATGTCTTAGCCCTGTGTTATTATCCCAGTGGGCCAGACGAAGTATACCTACCCATTTATTAATCATCGCTGTGGTGGCAGCCCTGTCGACATCACATTAAGGTTCCTGTCTAAAGAACGCAGATTCTGAACTAGCCCTGGCTAATTCATATGCATATTCGTTGCCTGCAATTCACTGGTGATCAGGGATCCAACCGAGTTTTACCCTGTTAAGCTCAGCCAGGGATTACAGTGCATCGTAGCAGCATTTAACTTATGAAGAGTTCATTATGTTGGACGATAGCGCTTTCAGTGCTGCCTGACTATCTAAAAGATATATAAATCGTAGTGCCTATAACACCCTTACTAAGGTTTATCCTAGCGCAGACCTCAATGGCATGGAGTTCCGCTTGTAAAATAAGGGACAATGGAAGAATGTTGGGTCCGAATACCCCACCTCCCACTTCATAATCAATCTTCGATCCGTCTGTGTGCCAGACCAGACCTTTATTGTCCAGTGCTGGAGACCAGATTGCTCGGTCCAATATTTTTACCTCAAATAACCTGCGGAAACTTTACTCCCTGTCCATGGTGTCCGGGATAGTACAAAACAAGTCTTTTTCGGAAATTGAGTCAATAATTTTCAGGTTTTCAGGATTTTAAGCTTCTGAAGCTTAATTACCATTGTTCGTTTAAGAACTTTCGATGGCCGCGTACATGCGTGATAAATAGTCTCACCATCATGGTATACATCCAACGTATCATTTAAGGTTTAAGGGCAGGTGTGCATGGCACCCGTTATACCTAGACAGGCAATTCTTTGTAGCTTCTGAAGCTTAATTACCGTTGTCCGTTCAAGCACATATCATGGCCGCGTACGTGATAATTGGTCTCACTATCATTGTATGCAACCAATGTATCATTTTAGCTTTAAGACCCGAACTTCTGCCGTAGAGGCGTCCACAAGCCTACAGGGCGCTTGTGGCGCTTTCGATGTCGGAAAGGACCTTTCTATATAGAAATATGGTCTAATAAGACTTTTTTTCACAAGGTCTCTTATTTTCCAATTGACTCCATAACAGCGATCTGGGCCTAAAAATACGAATGCTAAAGCACGTCTAGAAATTTCATATGTAGTTAGAGTGGTGGTCTCACGAGACTTGCGAGGCCAGTGATCCGTATTTATTGCCACAACTCTGGCTTTGTCTCCGTTTATAGTAGGAAAGTCAAAACTCTCTTGTTAAGACGAAATTGGTCAGACGGCTCCACCTTAGATGTGCCATAGCAGTAAAGAAAGATAGAATTAGCTCCTTAATCATTGACAGTCAACTCCTTCCATATAGCCAATGTCTAGAGCAAAGCACTTCTTTGCTAATTCTCCCGTTTTTTCATTACCTGTCCTGGCACATAAGCGGAGTCTGTTATTCTTGGTACTATCTAAAATTTATTAACAGTCATATATGTCACATTTGCCAATTCTTCTGATTTGTACAGTACTTCCTGCAAAGGTCCTACAAGGGTCCCTTATTGCTTAAGTCTATGCCTGCAAGATGCTAGTCAAGTCAAGAAGCCTGTCTTCTATTTCTAATACAATATATTCCTTGCTGACAACTTAAAGCTCTGATCATTAATAGGTAAAATAAATAGCATTAGGCCTAGGTGACTACGTTGAGAACTCTTATTTAACACCACAAAAACGAAATCTTAATCACAACTTTTAGCTCTGAAACCTGTGTCCCTGATAGGTTCCTTTTTATTGTATAACTGTCAAATTTATAAGCATAGCTCCAACAGAACTTAAAGAGAGAATTAAAATCCGCAATTTATTGCTTGGACGTAAAACATTACATGAAAGTAATAAAGCGTTTTATTCTTAATTCATGGGAATTTGTTTGTTATTTTCTACAAAATCTGATACAAATATATTAGCATTGCTTTTTTTTATTGATGATGTATTCTTTGAAAAAGCTAATTGCTTCTGGTGCAATTTATTTTTAATATTAGAAGAATTTGTATGCTTTTTTATTCAGTGAAAAATTTGCCTAAAATCAATTTTGTCGTCCATACCCTAAAAGGAATTCATTGGACGTTTTCTTAATTCACGGTCGAACAATTATTCAAGCAAAGATAGAGTCACTCGTCTCTTCCTTCCTCATTCATTTTTTTTTTGAACATCTTCTTAACTTTAGCAGCTTAAGTATCCAGTCAATGTAAAGAAGATTTTTTATGTTATTGAAAATTTCAGCATTTCTGAAACCACTTACAGCAAATACAAAAAAAAACGAAAAAAGAAAAGAAATTTGGACAGCGAAAATATTAATAACTACTATCGGAAGAAAGGTCCTTCGATTGAAGCTCTACACAGAATGCATATTAAAACAACAGGAGCTGGAACATGAAGAAGGGCAAGCAAGGAGAGAAATATCCAAATCTTTGGAATTTCAATATAATAATAAGAAGATTTCGGTTGGCGTTTTCCATCTTCTGCCAAATGTACCCGAAAGGACGACTTCGAGTAGACGTGCACCGTCCATGTACAAATAAGTAATAATAATAATAATAATGGAAAAATTTTCAATGTCCGGGGATAAGAAAAAGTGACTTTATGTGGACGTGGAACGACAATGTGAGATGATGAGAATTTTCTTATTGACTGGCAGTCAACTACTACTGAGCTGAGGTTATATGACTGAGACTGAATGTCTAAGTATTCGAGTATCGAAAGGCGGTGGTTCAACTGAGTAGTTAACGGTCGTCTGCTTGCTTTCGGTTTTACAAAGATATGAATGGCACACAGGCAAAAAAAAAAAAAGAATTTAAATTGAACTTTGAGCACCGACAAGGAAAATATTGGCAGACTTTTGGTTGGCACAAAAAAATAGTCGAGGTGCATGCAGAACAATGACACGACCGAATAAGGATTCTTCGTATTATTATTATTCTTATGATTATGATTTCAATTCAGATGTTCTAAGCATTGTTTTTCCTCTGCTTGCTGCAGTTTGTCAGTTTGTGCATTGCGTGGAGTAGTGATTGGGATTTCTCATCGACTGTTGAACCAGCAGACCAGCAGACCAGCAGCTGAAGTGCAGGATTTAATACAAATCCTATTAAAGCTTATTGGCGATTATATTTGCTAGTAGCTGATGGAGTTTATTTAAAGAAGCAGCAACTTATTGAGATTTGCCAGGATTATGGGTTTTTTTTTAGTGTGGGGGTGGGTCTCCAATATTTTTATTCCGGAAGTTAAGTACTCGTACAGAGTTGTTGTTTTTTCTGGTATATGAAATACAATAAATATTTGAGTAGTATTCAGGTTAAATAATTTCCACACGTCCATAGACGGAAGTGACTGTTTCATACGCTTTAACCTAGCTTTGAAAGTAGCCGTTATACACACTAGTGAGTTAACATATAAAATACTTTTGTTATTTACTCCAGTCACATTGAATACACATTCCCAGAGTAATTTCGCATTGCGCATAACCGGTTTAGCAGTAAAACCGGTTTTGGTCGTGTGAAAAATAGCGTACATTACTCGCAAAAAATTGTTCATCGTGATAATCTCCACTTTCCTCGCTCGGTATGTAATATACTCTTTTATGTCTTTCTTTGGTCGTAGAAATTATTAAAGGTTTTGGAATCAAGAACCAAATGAACTCCTAGCTCTTCGCCATTCGCTTTAAATTGTAGGACTTTCCAGTTGTTCCCAAAAAAAATAGCAAGCACAAGACGAATGGTTACGATAGCTAGCTTGTAGAAGAAGCCGTTAGATTGGAGATCAATGCTGGCCTTTTTTTTATCTCTATATATTCAAGACTGGATTTTAATAAATTAAACGTTGATAAGATCCGGTCAGCCATTAGCAGAATAGGGGGAATAACACAAAATGCTTCAGAATTGCAAGTGGCCGTAACTATATCTGACTGGTGGAAGTGGAAGATCAAACCTCCACGTGATGGCCGCCGGTAATTTTCCTCCAATGCAGGAAAATGATCGGGCTGGTCCCCTCAAAGTAAGGTTGGCGCGAGGCCAATAACCAAAATCAGTCTCGGATACACTGATGAACGACGACGACCACGGCAATGAAAACGGCTAAACGATTTAAGAATTTTCTCAAGGAACGTACGCTCACTCTATTGAGCTCGAACTGCACAGCAGTTGGCCGATACCCTGTCTGTCTGTCTGTCTGTCATGCGAGACATCATGTGCTCGGGGTGGGGTTTATACCGGGTGACTGACACGAAGTGTTATCAACTTCAGACTGTCATTGCTGTTAAACCAGTGAAGACAGAGCGCTAAAATTTACACTAATGACAGTTCATTCCAAGCGTACACAAGCATTTTAGTGGGAAATATTCAGAAAAAAGTTATCCGCAATGGAATTCAAGCGTAATAGTGTGATTGCTCTATATTTGGCTGGAAAACCACAGCCGCAGATTGTTAACCAGTTAAAACATCAGCATGTGAATAAAATGTTTGTGTATCGCATCATAAATCGTTATAACTATACTGGCAGTATTGCAAAACGCCATGGTGGTGGACCGAAACGCACTGCAACATTCCCGGATTGGACTAAACGCTTTGAAATTCTAAAAAACGCATGATCTCACCAATGCTCAAAAAAAGTTAGAGTGGAAAGAGCAAAGGAGTTGTTACGCTTGCACGAAAGTGGCGATTTGCCGAATTTGGTTTTATCCGATGAGTCACCGTTCGTTATTGAGCAATATGTGTACAAGCAAAACGACCGGACTTACTTGCCCGGCCGTTCTAATGAAAATTTGGATCAACGGATTGCCACTCGAAACCAAGCGCCGCCGATGGTGATGGTTTGGGCCGCCGCTTGTTTTCTTGGACCGTGGCATCAAGAAAAATGCTCAAATTTATCGAGATCATGTGTTGGAGGGAGCGTTGAAGCCTTGGGCACAAAAACATTTCGGCCGCAGAGACTGGACATTTCAACAGGACTCGGCGCCGTGTCATAAAGCGCGCGTCAATCAAGATTGGCTGAGAAACAACGTTCCGCGGTTCATTTCCACTGCCCAATGGCCACCAAATTCACCGGATGCAAATCCGCTAGATTTCTCGGTTTTGGGTATTTTGAAGAGCAATGTTGGTACAAAAAAATACCAAAGTGTCGATCATCTCAAGCAAGCGCTTCGTCGTGCTGCATGCAATAGTTTTGTCGGCCGTTTGAAGGCCATAATCGCGGCTAAGGGTGGCCAAATCGAAAACTGCTAATGTAATTCGAAAATTTAAATATTTGTGAACTTGATTCAATAAAATTCATCAAAAAATAAAAATTATGTGACGTTTTGTTTTGGTAACACTTCGTGTCAGTCAGTATTAGAGCTGTCATGCAAGACATCATGCGCTCGGGGTGGGGTTTCTAGTTAACAAAAGAATGAAACCCACCGTTATCGGCTTTAAAGCAATAAATTAATGGCTATACAGCCTTCGCGTGCGGTGCAGATTTAAAAAAAGCATCATAAACGTTCACCCACCTACAGAGGATTCAGAAGATACAGAGGAGATGATGAAAAAGAACTATTCTTTGAATCAGTCGAACGGGAACTCCATGCCTGCCGCCCTCCGTCTACTGTTTGCTTTTTAGTGATCGAATGTCAAATAACTTCTTGCCTTATTCTACACCACTAACAACAAATTCATTTTTGATTTCCTTAAAATTCCTCATTCCATTGTTACATTTAGTGATCAATCTTTTGAGATACTCTCTTATGGTACTTTAGTGATCGACAATGATACGAAAACAGCAATCAGTCCGATCATTCATTCTTATTCAGTTTTTTATTTTGCTTATGTATTCATTAGTAGATCGAGGAATTTGTACCTCTCCAAAACTCCATATGAAACCTTTTTTTCATTATGAAGCTCTATGAAAATCTACTTACTACTTTACTACACACTGCAACCCAACACACAATTATGCAATGAGCGGGAGGACCGAAGTTTGAGTCCCAGAAAAACAACAAAATATTAATAAAAGAGCAAAAATTACCACAATTTTTTCCAATTGAAGACTTTTTGTTATTAAATTTATAAACCCTACTACACCAAAAACACACAACAAAAGTGCTCTAAATTCCACTCCTTTTGTTGTAAATAAACGAAAAGATAAAACAAATCCTCAATAAACAATAAGCTCGCTATATTATGTATTTATTTATTTTTTTTTAAAAAAAAGTGCAAACGTGTGTTTTGAAATTGACACGAATATTAATTTCACATTACCAGAGGTAGAAAAAGGATGTAAGCACTTTTTTCTATGTGGCTTTGTGGCAGAATGACTCTATTGGCCCATGTAGTTTTCATCCATTGCGTTTTCATATTTCTAAAATAAACTTTCAAAGATAATAATTAACTGCCAATATAAACATAATAAATAACAGTGAGTCCTTGTTTACCTCTGTGAGTATTAATTAAATCCGATTCGATTGAAATTTAAATTATGTTCGTATTTGATTTGAATTTTGGTAAACCAACCGTACGGCAAGGCATGCATACGATATGTACAATATTTGCATGGTACATATATGCATTGGTATAACGTACGTCTGTTCGTTCTTTTCAAAACAACAGAAAATGATTTTTGATTTTGTTGTTTGTTTGTGCATGTGCATCCTGTTGTGCCTGGGGACGTGTAACTCACAAGAGAGAAAATAAAAAAATCCCCGATTGGTTGGTATATCCAAAAAATTGTTGATTTTTTGAAAAAATACCAAAAGCAAGTTATGTGACTGATGTGTACCATGAAGTTTTAAATGTTAACTTTTTTTCTATTAAGTTTTGTTAACTTGAAAAAAATCAATGGTTTGATGAGTCGCTTTATGATTAAATTATATTTTTATTCAACTTTTAATTATTACATTCTATATTATATATTCTGCAAACAAAATAAAACCCATAGCTGTATGAATTACTGATTTGATTTCTAGATATTTAGGTTCAATTAAAGATGAATCTGTTTTCTGGTCTGATTACTCTGGTGCGCCTCAGGGCTTATTCTTATGCCCCATTCTCTTTCTAAAATTCTGCTACGTCTGCAACTTTAGTTTGATTGCTCTCGTGTGCCCCAAGGCTTTATATTATGACCCATTCTCTTTCTATTTTCTGGTCTTCATCATCATTATCATCATAATCATCAACGTCATCATCATCCTCATCATCATCATATTTGGCTCTACAACCGGGGTCCGGTCATGGCCTCCCGCAAAAAGTCTCTCCACCGGTCCCGATTTTGAGCCGATGTCATCCAGTTTTGCATCTCTAAACTCTGGGCGTCCTGGCCTACGCCATCCTTCCAGCGTAGACTTGGCCGGCCCCGCTGTCGTGTTTCAAAAATCCCGGATCAAAACACCGTCAATAAAATTGATCTGTGCGAGACGTGACTCTAGTATTCTAGATGTCCGCACTTTTTGAGCGGTCAACATTGAATCGGATCACTACCTAGTTGTAGCACAAAACTTTGTCGAGTGCGTATTACGCACCTTCTCGAGAAATCAAAAGCCGCCGTCTTCAAAAGTCAAGGGCCAGTGGCAACGCTGTCATCAAGCCATTAGAGACGCTGCAACTGAAATGCTAGGTTTTATCGGACCACCACAACAAAAGCACTGGTCTAGAATGAATTCAGGTGCATGCAACAAAACAAAAGGAATACTTAGAGCCACTGCAAAAAGAACGACAGCTGCTCGTGAGCATATGAGGCGAAAAGAATACCGGCTTTTCTAAAAGCAAAAGAAATAGCAAGAAAAGGGTGCTATCGAAGACATTGAGAGATGCTACACCAGGAATAATTCTTCGAACTATTTTTGACTTTAATTTTTGATTTTTGAAAGTAAGTTAAGGCGCAGGCACTGTAGGCGCCATCTAACTAAGTAACTTTTCGTATAAATGTAATACCTCTGGAAATTTCAGATTTGGTCTCCAGTTGAGATGGGAAACGCATTTTTTCAGCTTTAGCAATGTGGCAGTTATTGGCAGTAGGGTTTTTTTTTTATGGAAAATGACAATTGGGCAGACCAAGCGCTTGTTTTTAGGTTGTCGTGGTTACTACTCAACAGTAGAGTGAAGTCGAACAAGATCTCATCGGCTCGAAATCGAAAACTGGAGATATTTTCCATGGAATGCTTTAATAAAAATTAACTGTAAATAGGACTTGTAAGTTCATTTCCATTCCATTTAAATTAATTTAAACATAATTAACTTTTACACCAACAAATTTTATTCACACCAAAGGACATTATGCATTAGCATTATTATTCGCATCAATAACTTTATTTTTGAAAATGAATTTTTTTTTATGTAAATTCGTTGATTTTTTCATTGAATATTGTTATTATTATCCGGCTCATTAAAATGCTGAATTATTTATAAAATTAATACCTAATGTGTTGATAGAGCGAAAAGTATCGCAGCTTTTGCTAGAGGACAATTTTTAATTTACAAATGCATTAATTATCAATAATGGAGGTGCATGACACCGTGCTTAGTGATTATCAGTGATATGGAACGGTACGTGATTATTTAAAGGGGAGTCCTTTTAAATATTCCTTTTTTTTACCTGCTCTTTTCAGTTCGAGCATTTTTGTAATGCAATTTTAATATCAATTATATTTATTTTATTATTGAGAACTACATCGTGTGTATTTTAGCGGAGATAAAAAAATCATTTTTGGTCCTTCGAGCTGAATTTCAACAATTCATTGACCTCTTCGAATCGTGTTTTATATATACTTGTAAAATGTTTTAAACAACAAATTGTGCTCTCTCAACTGCAGGGATTGTGTCATCAGAAAATTCACTATGGAAAACTAAAGAAGGTGAATGCGTTAACTTCTTAAGAAACGGTCATTGCTGGGTAATAAAATTTGAATAATTGCTTTCTGAAAGTTTGTACCTTTTCTAAGTGGCTAACATAATAAATCATTGTGCATCTGCTTTATGCCTGATAGAACTTACCAGCATGCTATGTTCAAAATGTGCAAGACAAAACCAAACCATGATTCTTGTCTTTCTTCCGCCGGATGAACCCAAAATGTCACCATGCAAATGATAAACAAATGACACTTGTACACCTTGAACACAATCTCTATCAGGCCTCTGATCGTTCTGTCGACAGGTGATTTAGGTAGAGTGTCATGTACGGCAACAGGAAGCAGCATGATTGTCATCAATCATCTTCTATATGCACACAGAAGAGGAAGAAGAAAAAGAATTATCTTTGTGTACAGTCACGCTTTTCGATATCATCGTTTTTATTGTACTTTCAAAGAAGATCCCATTACGTAGTGCGGATAAGCACAGGAAGCGCAGTTTCGCTACAAAAATATGTCCTTGATGAAATATTGTCTTTTCGACAATATCCTTCCTTGAATAATTATCGCATTTCATGTATGCAGATGCAAGAAGACAATCTATTTCGGAGAGGGAGGCTGAAAGTGTCATGTGACGAAATCTCCTCCAAACAGGGTTCTTTGTTTACGTTAAAATTATAATGTGTTGTATTCTTTAAATCATGCTTACTTAGTTAGGCATCCTCACTTATCATATTACAAGGCTCCTATTATAATCATAATGAAATGTTATTGCTGTTTATTGTTTTTTTTGTGAAAATGTCCTTTATGAATTTTTTGTTTTGAAAAAAAATCTGTCCATTTCGAAGAAGACACCAACATGATTAATTTATTGTTTTATATAAAAAAATCTTCTCCTTGTCGTTAGTTTTAATTTGTTCTCGCGCGATGAGAAAAATAGAAAATTTTGTCAACTCTTTGACAAGGACACGAGTAAGGCATTTTGTTTAGAAAGAGAGATAAATACAGGTATGTTTTCAATAAAAAAGATGAAAACGAAGTTATATTTTGTATAGAAGAAGACTTAAAAGTGCAAACTGCTTTTTGTTTAATTTTCTATAAACTTTTTTACGACATCACAGAGATGGACTTTCTTTTCTATTCCAATTAAGTTTTTATAACTTTTAATATGGTTTACGATAAGGAACTTAATCGGAATCAAAAGACATGTAACAAAAAAGAAGGAAATAAGTGTAATCGGCATGAATTCTCATACCACTTTCATCCCATATAGAGAAAATAACTTATAATTAAGGATTAGCGATGGATGGATTATGAAAGCATTTTTTGTCTTATAAGTAGGTTTACTCTAATGGTTTTTAAAGGTCCAAATACTGAGTTTAATAATACAAAAGGAGATGACATTACAGCTTCTTCTTAGCGAAAAGTTTTGTAAATTTGTCTTGCAACTTTTCGAAAGTTAAATTTCAAGTTTTACTGCATAGACAATACCACTTCTTGAGAGACTAACAATTCTCCTCTGTAGTTTTCCATTGTCAGATCAAAGTACTAGGTAACACAGTTTAATCTTTTTTAACTTTTATAAATTTTACAACATTGATTTTCTGAAATTCGGCTCGAAGGACCAAATTTTAAATTTTTCTTGGTTGGATTTTTCTTTCTCAATGCATTGCATGAAGCCAGAATTACTTGTTAAGGTTACCATCGTTAAGTTTTTCCTTCCCTTGAATCTTAGTCATGTTGTTATCCATAGTTTACAATTGAGTGAGTAATACGAACCAGATCTGATTGAGCGATAGCGTACGTATTATCTAATGATGATTACTGGTGATTTCACCACTTGACAACTTTATTAACATCAAATTACATTAAATTAATAGCAGCAGCATTTACTTTTTTAATTCACTTCAATTCAGTTCAGTTTCGTTTATGCTCTAACTGTAATGTTAACACTTAATGATGTGCACAATGAAGGCAGATACTTTAGTTTTTTATTTTTCAGTACAAAAGCTATGTCCTATTAAATAAATGTTATAGCGCGAATGTCTAAATGACTTTATCGGAATTTATTGTGCCATTAGGAAAACTTTTTCAGCACAATAGCATTAAGGGCCATCAATTTTATAGCGTTGAAGTGATGATAATTAAATTATAATTCGAATTGACATATTTTTTTAATTGTTCACAAGTATCCGAAGAATAAATAAATTCCCAATATTTTAATGATACTATAAAATGCCAACAAAAAAATTCAACCAATTCAATTGGATTGCTTTTTATTATTGTCAGGGCGTATAAAATTTTACTACGTTCACAGGCACCAAATAACCAATAATTTTGCTATCATACATATATGTATATATTTTTGTATAACTTTATAATATTAAGTATTTAGATTTATTATTTATTTTTATGTGGGCGCCATGGCTAAGTGGTTAAGTGCATGGAGCAGGGGGTTCTTAGTGCGAATCCCAGGAAACACCAAAAGTATTTTTCACGGTCAAACATCTCGTGAATGTCTGACAAATGTCCGAGAGTAATAACTTGTCACTTGCTTCGCAATTCGCCAATTCGTGTGAAGGTGTCACCACCGACAACACATCTTTTCTTCTATCAAAAGTAATGTCCATAACTTTGGTGGAATTATCGCTTCTTGAGGTGTAGGTGTGTTTTAGTCAAAATTTGGCTACATTGGACCAGATAAGTGACAACTGACGACTGCCGAACGGTAGAAGATACTGAGTATTATCCTGACCGATATGTACAATAAAAACATATAAAGAAAATCATGGCCGATTCTACATATTCTTTTATACGATTCCGAAAGTCACATGATAAAATAAAATATGTCACCCTCAAAGCCTGTTCAAGATAGCCAACTGAAAATATAAATCAAGCATATCTTTGAAAAGAGGAAGCTATGGTCTACGCACAGCTACCAAAATGTCCGGTGCGTAGCAAGCGAGACTGTTTCGGAATCATCGCAAAACTGTCACGGCACGCTCAGTTAACGACCGCAACACCGCAAGCATCTCTACCACTGCTCTACCTGTACATATCGAGTGAAGATAGCACCCACAAATCTGTCGAAGATGTCTTCTAACTGAGGGGGATATGAACATCAGTTCATCTGTAGCAAATAAAAAGATGCCAATAATATTCTAACGCTCGCTGTCGCGCTCGAACGGATTTCTATATCCCCCGAAGCCGAACGGCCTGCCGCTCCTTAACCCGAACCGCATCCGGTTAATTTCGCCATGCTTACCTTTTATGCAAAATCGTCGTCTACACTATGAAGGTAATTATGGTATAGTCGGCCGTACCCGTCGATATGAACAAATTGGTGCAGCCACTACCGATGGGGGTAAACGACAACTATACCTTCAATTCACATATCCAAGCGGTTTCGTAAGCTAGTCGGTGATTAAGTCTTGTCTGCGCCACTGGGTAAACCAGCCGTACAAGCACTACAACATAAATATTGTCTGAAGTCTGTTCAACAAAGACGAGGACGTTAATATTGGGCTTGAGTATCAGATTGAGTTTATGGACACCGACTTTGCCCCGAATCAGAGATCGTTCTCGCTAGATGTTAATTACAATAAAAGCGACTCGTGGACATAGATGTTTCACGTCAAACCAACGGCTGTGCGCCCTGAAACAGCCCCGCTCGATCATTTTCACTTAAGTGTCAACCTTAAAAGACATTTTATTGATAGTATTAATGTACCCCGTTTTTTCTTTTCTTTACTCCGCGGGGGAGCATATGGCTTCTAAAAACGTCCACCAACGAACTCGATTTGTCGCCTGAGATTTCAAGAGATGCCACTATGTCCACTGGGATCTTGCTTCCTCTTCTATTGTCATTTTCCATGTCTTGCTAGGACGGCCAACTCGGCGGCTTCCTTGTGGATTCCAGTCGAGCGCCAGTATCGTAATATCCGCTGGCTTTCTCAAAGTGTGACCAATCCAGCTCCATTTTCATCGTCTGATGGTGATCGCGATTGCTTCCTGCTGCGTTACTCTCCACAAGTCTTGATTGGTGATAATGTCCAGACATCTTATTCTCAGTATCCGCCTTAAACACATGTTGACGAAGACTTGGAGGCGCGTCGCAATTGACTCTGTGACTATCAACATCTATAACCCTAATCATTCGATATTTTTTTGTCTTTCAGACAATATCTATCGTGGAACTACACTTACATACTATTCGCTTCCCTTTGAAGTTATTACCACTCTTTTTCGATACAATCTGCAGGTAGGTATCCCTTTCTAAGGCCTTTTTTTTACTTTTAAATATTAAGGAAACAATAGACTCGGTAATTTTTTTTCTCTCTCACAAACTTCTCGTCAATTTTCTTAGCGGTCAGACAGCTTTGTGAAAACCTACCAATTTTCTTGGGAAGAGAAAGGAGACTCTTAAAAAAAGTCAAAGAATATTAACGACGCGCATTCGGTATAAGTAACTTGGTAGTCATTCTCAAGAGTAGCACTCGACTAAAAGTGCGGATTGTGTATTTAACTTACAACTACTTGATAGCGTTGTCGTCTGTACTTCGTACCTTCGAGTATGACCTTTATCCCTAGTTGAGTTGAATGCTTTTGAGTCGTTGTCGTCATTATCCCCATGCTGTGCGCGTTGTCGTTGTCCAATTTACACAATACACACAGACATAAACACACACACACAGATACTTTGACGACAACAACTCTATCTGTATGATGATGCATATCGCTTTTGGATTGGAGTGTACCCATCAGCCACTCCAATTCAACAATCAAACCAACTAACTGCAGATAACAACTGAACTGGTACGGTGTACTGAACTGAACTGAATCGAATGCGGATGTCAAGATCTATTATCGTCTTAGTTGGTAGTGGTGGTGTATTCATATACGTATATAACCAGCATATTACAATGATTTCAACTGGCAGTCGCGCACTGGTTTAATGATGATTTCCCTTCTATGAGGCTATAAGGAAAATTCGTTCGTTCTTCACTTGAGTGGGTTGTACCCTAGGTGCAGTACGCGAAGTCATAAAAATCCCCTTGAATTGTGCAACGAACGAAGGACTCAACGGCTATAAGATACACACTAGAGAAATAAGAAAATCCATTGCAAGTAACTAAGTGGTTCAGTGAGTGAGTGAGTGAGGCGATACCAAGAAATTCATCGCAATAATCAGGGATGTCTACTGGTAGTAAAACGTGCAACAGAAAAAGAATCAAAGTAAGAGCATCATTGCATGAAGCGGTGGAAAATTAAAAGCTTTTTTTTCTGGTCTGCACAAAGACGAAATGATAATGGAGACTGGAATGCTATGGAACTTGTTAAAGTATATCTACATACATATAGCTTGATGGCTGCCTAACCTGCGCCTATAAAATTTGAAAGCCTTCGTGGGACAAGGGAGGGAAAGAAGTTTTTTTTTCTTTCTTTTGGGGTATAAGAGTCAAGTTTTATATCCATGCTAAATGCATAGTAAAATAAACTGAAAATACATTTGGCAGTTATGCCCTTCGCACTTAATTGTAGGCGTGGTAGTCTAGGAGTTATTAAAATTTGACTTTTCAATAGTTTCTTTATTTAATTTGTATATATTTGGTTACATATTAGGGATTTACGTGAGGTTTCTTTTGAATTTTAAATACTTGTACCCTAGAAACTTTAAAAACTGGTGCATATGTAATGTCAAAGTACGCGGTACACATTATTTCTCTCTCTTAGAGGGGACAGACAAATGACCAAGTGGGAGTAAAACATGTAAGTATAGAAGGTACTTAGTCAAAGGTAACACAATTCCTTTGGACAGCAAATATTCCTTTTGTCATCTCACAGCTTAATGGCATCATTTTGAGTTGCATAGAGTCATAGTTAAAAAAATTTAACGGCGGTTCCTTTATCTCCCACTTACATCTTGTCGTGTAATCTTAATTTTCCAAGAAGATATTTTTCCCTCAAATTCTCAAAGTAAAAAGCAGACACAGAGGGATAATATTGCATTCTTCAAATTAGAGACGACGCTTTTATTTTCTATTTTGGTATAATGAAGATATCCTTTGAAAAGGGATCACCACTTCGTGAAGAGTCACTCTTCTGCATCTGATTCTTCCGTCTACTATTTTTTTAATTTAATATGTAACGAGAGGACATTTTTGTCCTGCCTTGTCATCATTCTTGTAATCGAAAGAGAGAAGGTAAATTGGGTGGCAATCTTATTTCAGGGAAATTTAATGCGAGGTGAATAATCAAAGGGCAGATTAGCAAGTTTTCACATTAAAACTGGGTATACGAGGATACTCATGAATAGGATTATCTCATTAAGATTTAGATTTCAGTTTGATATTGATCGATTTCGATATTTCACACACCTTTTGCGCCGAGATTGTATGTGATGTTTTAATTGACATATATGCTTTAGATATTTCATGTTATCGAGGCTTTTACAAGGAATAATAATTTCTGAAATAGCTAGACTACGCTAATACTAGAGAGTATACTTTGGTACTAAATATTGGTTCTATTTTCTCCTTAATGCAATTCAAGACTATATTTCCTGTAACTCCGCATTGTTACGATGGTAATATACCGGTCCCAAACCCAGGTAAAGGAGGAGGGTTTGAGGCAACGGATTTGTCCGTTCCTCAGTTAAAGCTATTCCTAATCCAATGTGGAACAGCGTACGTGGGTGGATGCATGACTAAGAAAGAGCTTAGTCGCTAGTATGCGGACTCCGAATACCTAGTGATCTTCGGTTTTGATTAGTCCACCGATAACAAGGATGACATCATTTCAGGATCGGGGTCAGAGTAAAGGACTTGGAGCAATCCACTGACGCATCCACAGGTGTTGATGCATGTAGTGTCATCTTGAAATAATCCGGATGCTCTTCCATTGCGAAGTCATTAAATGGACTACAGATCAGTCAACAACAGGGCGGATTCATTTGAACTAACAGGAAAGAAGGCACCTTACGCATGGGCAAAGACAGAGATAGTGCTCTTGCTTTTGTGCGAAGCCAACTGCGTCAGGTCAGAGGACCAAACGCTACCGGCACCGGCTGTCAAGAAGGCCAGGGCAGGACCTTTACATGATGTTCCCATTTTGAGCCAAGTGGTCAGTACCTTCAGGTTGGATGTTGTCCCGACCGACTTGACAATAAACCCCCTCACAACTGAGCAAATAACTCTTTTTCAAGAGGCGGTTGTAGACATATCAATCTAGTTTGCCGATAGTGGCGTGTGGCCACATTTTTCCGGCACGCATCTCAAATCTAGATTGCTAGTCTTCATCTGCACAGACAGTACTACTGCTGGGTGGATGCGCTCGAATTTTGAGAGGATCAGAGCCAAGAGTGGATCGAGCGTGACGCTGGTGGAAGAAGGATACTTCCCTAAAGTCTGGAGCTCTCCTCACATAAGATTAAGGCTACCTTATATGCGCAAAACGCCGATTTGTAAGCCAAGTACATGGAAGATAGTACAGAGGATAAAGGAAGGTGCGCTCCTTCAACTCGTAGTGCCGATATATGACGCCACCATGATATGGCTCAATACTTGCAAAGGTATTGTAAACTACCGTTTTGGCCAGGTTAAGCTGATCCTAAAAAGCCCCGATAAGTTTCCACAGAGTCTACAGCTCTCCTTACAAAAGATTCTGGCTACCTTATATGCGCAAAACGCCGATTGCAAGCCAAGTCATGGAAGATAGTACAGAGGAAGAAGGAAGGACACCTCCATGATAAAGCTCAATACCTGCAAAGGTATTATAAACTACCGTTTTGGCTGATCCTTAAGAGCACCGATAAGGTTTCAACGAAAAGCCGATGTAAATCTGACAAAGAGAAAGTCGCTAGCTCGAATAGAAGTGCCACTGGGCATGCCTGTCCTAACGGTTTGACAAAACCACCGCTAAACGAGTTATGAAAACAATCTCCTTGATCACCAATGCCGAGGGGTATGCTGATCAGGGCGGGTCCGGAATCAAGTCAAGGAAGAAGGTCCCAAGACCAGTTTCTTTGGCCAGCAGCGCCACTGGGCATACTGGCCTTAGCGGTTCTGGCGGCTAGTGCTGTTGTATCCCATCCGACAAACGGCTCAACTTAGTATAGAAGGAGGAAGGATTAGTCGGGTAAGGTTAGATCACTGGGTTAACCTAACCTGACTGCTTGCCGTAGGGGAAAGCTAAATTACTCCGGCAATCTAAAGCATCCATTGAGGGCTTATGAGTACTACAGGAGAATTTGCGAAGGCGTCAGCTACCCTAAGCAAGCGGTTCACCGAGGATAATATAACCCTTGGTCTTATCCAAGGGCCTTGGGTTATAACCGAACTTATTACTGGTCTACGGTATCAGGCAAGTAAGTTGATTTTTAAAAGCGGGGAGTTAGTGCCAAGGGCGGCCTGCTTGATCAGCACGAAAATTAACTTTCTTCCAATTCCAGAATTTGTAACAAAAGACCTGGTGGCCCTGCAAGTGGAAGTTCCGACCTGCAAGTAAAAGTACCGACCGATAGGGGAACTCATAATATCGTGTGTACTTCAGCGTACTTCCCCGGCCGACGACGACAACATTCCGTCAACTAAGGTCCAGGAGTTAATAGCGCACTGTCAGAGCAGAAACATCCAGTACCTTATAAAATAAACAAACCCTATGGTACAATATATTCTTCAGGTCGCATTGTCTGCCATATGGGCTAGGGTAGATATCCGGAAAAAATGATTTCTGTAATCTCTGCTTTACTTCTACTAAATTTTTACATAAAATGCTCAACTTTACCACCTCCAGATTTTTTTCAGCTGTCCACATATGTTACTAACTTGTCTCTATGGAAAAACATCCATATATAATACATACACAAAGCGAAGTTTTCTTTCATCCGGTTGATTTTTGTAGCATAGTCTTAGGGATTTCTATTCGGTTGGTGTACAATCCTTCTTCTTAGCCGAAACTGTAACTTTTGGTACGAAATTCTTAAAAGCAATTTTATTTCGTTTATTTAACATTAGGTAATTAGTATGGAATATAATTTCTATAAAACCAATTTTGTCAGCGAACTAAAATAACTTTTCGATGACACTCATGATCTTATAAAATATATGAGCGTAATAAATTAGTTGAAGTCATTAGTTATCTGCTAATTACTGTTCCTCAATTACAATTCTGCACATTAGTTAATGTGCAAAATTTTGAAAAGTCCTCCAAGTAGCAAACTACACTAGAGAGTACTTATCGCTTCAAACTAATTAAACTTTTATATGTATGTATGTGAAGTGCGTGTAAAAGCCTACATCCTTTAAACATACAACAAATATTAGATAAGTAAAGTCGACTCCACATCCTTATTGACTTTCTACTCTGTGTACACCTCAACGTCATTACGCTGCGCACCCACTCGAATGGAGAACTCATGCTTGCCCGTTGAAAATCTCGCGAGCAGTTGGTTGTTACTTGAGGTTGTTCCTGTTCGAAACTATTAGATATCTAATACTGTAATGCTGGCGAAAAGCCATAATCAACATGTCTTCTCATTAGCAATGAAAATGACACGACACACACTTGTCGCAGTTTGCATATACGATGCACAATTATCGCCGCACACAGGCATATACTTGTATTGATATACAAGGACACCTTTCATATCCTTTCCAACAACATATAGTCGATAGTGTGTGTGTTGACTTAGCAATTAGAAACGATTAGTGGAACTACTTAGCATACTCACGCCATGTTTAGGTCCTTATTGTGCGTAGAATAATTGATGCTATTAGCCGACTGTAATTCGAGTGTGTAGTTGTGTGTGTAATGTGTGGTATGCCTAGAAACTCCTAAGTTGCGTTACTTTAAATTTTACGCTGAAGTGGATGGTTCCGTAATTAGTTTATTGTGTAATAGGAAATATTGTTCTTACAGCTGGGGGCACGAGAACTTAATGTAGAGAATTAAAAAAAAACATCGTCATATACACTTATACTTTTCAACTTTCCTATGACTTTCTAATAAACGCGGGCATACGAAGATGAATATAAAGAGCTCAGAAGATAGGAAAAACAGTTCAGTGGCGAAAGAGAGCAGCCTGGGAGAAGAATCTCATCCGTGAACTAGAACAGTACAGAGAGCAAGGACCGAACCAGGCGCGGAAGTTCTACTAAAGGGTCCGCGGTGTAACGCAATATACACCACGTTGCACATACTGCAAAGACAAAGAGGGTAATCTGATTGCCGATCTCAAAGAGCAATGGTAAGAGCACTTTCACAAGTTACTAAATGGTCAGTTAACTGAGGAATTGGAGGCTCCACCAATGACTGAAGATCATCATACCTAGCTTAGACGAAGTGAGCAGAGCAATAAATCGGCTTACAAATAATAGAGCACCGGGATCAGATGGGATCCCAGCGAAACTGATTAAAATAGGAGGCCCCACAATACACCAAGTAATTTATGAAAAAATAGTGCAAGTATCTGAGGAAGAAGCGATGTCAGAAGCCCGGCGAAGAGGGATCCTGTGCCCCATACATAAGAAAGGAGATATAACAACATGCAGCAATTATCGTGGTATAACGTTGTTGAGTACCGCATATAAGATTTTCTCCTCTATCTTTCAAGTCAGGATAGCCCCATACGCTTAAGTCATTATTGGTCCATACCCAGACAAGTTAACAACTGATCAGATAAACAGCCTTAGGCAGGTGATGGAAAAATGACTACAATTTCAAAATTCACCAATGAGGTTATGTTGAGTTGACCCATCCTTCGATGACATAGCCTCAGCGAATTATTGTTTCCATCTATTATCAGGGCTCTATGATTTTCAGAAACGATATATAAACCATGTCTTTGAACAGCTGTGATCAACAACGTGCCAGTCTTGTATATATTTTGACTGATCACCTTCAAATAGTACCTTTATGTTGTTACCACCTGTCGCTTTGCTTACCGAGATGAGGTTTTCTTTTAGATTTGGAATATAAAGTGTACACCATCATTTTATAGACTTTAAAGCCGCCTATGATAGCATAGCCAGAGTAAAACTTTGTAAAGCCATGAGAGAATTCGGCATCCCAAATAAACTGACACGACTATGTAGGTTGACCATGACCAATGTTATAAGTCAAGTAAAAATATCCGGATCATTATCAAGCCCATTCAACATCTATAACGGGCTCCGACAAGGGGGTGGACTGGCCTGCGTCCTCTTCAACCTGGCGTTGGAGAAAGTGATCCGAGACTCTCACGTAACAGCGAAAGGAACAATTCTCTATAAGTCCATTTAGATACTTGCTTACGCAGACGATATTTGCATCGTTGGTAGAAACCCAAGAGTTGTACATGAAGCTTTTATCCAGATGGAGCTGGCGGCACGGCCTGGGGCTGCACATAAATGAGAGCAAAACAGTAGAAAATCCAACATTGGTTCATCAATTAAAACGGTGGAGCGCGAATTTGAAGAAGTGCAATTCTTTAACTATCTCGGATCAACTGTAGCAGCCGGTAACTATAACTATAGACTGTCAAGACTCCTCAAATCCAGGAACTTAACCACAACTTCCAAGCTGCTGGTATATTAGACAATGGTCATACCAGTACCTACATACGTATCCGAGACTTGGGTGCTTAGCAAAAAGCATTCGACCTCTAAGCCATGCTTGAGAGAAAAGTCTTACGGATAATTGTTAGCCCTGTATGTGAGCAAGGACGATTCCGGGGACTTTATAATGATGAGATCAACGAGCGTTACCGCAATGTCGACATCGTGAAGAGCATTAAGCTCGATACGCTCCGGTAGAAAGAACACCCACATCGCATGAGCGAAGAGGATCCTGATCGGAAAGTTCTTTGCGGTAGGATTCATGGAACACGACAGCGAGGCCGACACCAGGACGACCAGAGGTTAGGGATGCCAAATTGGATGACATCGGCTCGAAATCAGGACCGGTGGAGAGATTTTTTGCGTGAGGTCAGCGTATGCGTTAAGGAAAAGAAGGAGAAAAGAGGAGATGTCTATGAGTTTGTGTTTTGAATGTCTGTGGATTGTAGTGATGTGGGAAGAGAGAGCTTGGCACATACATGTTATACGGCTGAAGAACGAATTTCTGAACTAAACTGTACGTTCGGAAATGGGCTTAGTAGCTACTGTCAAAACAGACGTTTCCAGTTTACAGAAGCATTCCTTCAGAGATCCGTCTTTTTAAAGATTTTCCCAAATCAATAGTTTTTTTTTTAATATTAGCTCTGTTTGTCCGATCCACCTGAGAGAAGCAGTAGAGGAATTAGCCTTCTTAATATCGCCTCTGTAAATGTTATCATCAAAAATCTGATTGCAGAAAAAATACACAAATATTCCACTACGATATCAATAATAAAAGCAATAAAGTCTCTGTTGGATTATTCAAATATCACATATGTATCACGTAGGGTACTCTGATGTGGTAGACAAACATACAAACCATACAAAGTTCGCTTGCAAATAATAATTGATAATTTCCATTGTTTGAATTGGATTTTTATATATTTATAATAAAAAGTATTTTTTGTTTGGCTTGGGCTTTACTCAGATCAAATGGTTTTTTTTAATGATTTTTATGCACATTGTACAATTGTACAATTTTTCAACCAATGGAAAATAAATTAAAATCAATCAGCAGCAGTTACTAATGGCAATAGCAACAATAGCCAGTAACAGAATGATGTGCGACTGGTGCATTCTTTGTTAGGATTTTTATTTTCGTAAACCGCGCCTGATACTGATGATGATGATGATACAAAACACAAACAGACCACAAACTTTATTCACTAATATCATACCCATATATATGTAAACATTTCCTGTTTTTAGAACCACAACCAGCTGATGGCAATTTTTTTTGTCCCATATTAGTAGCGCACGTGAAATTTGAAATAAATTTGCGAAAATGGCCAAAACGTCGACAGTTCTATGTCTAGTAAAAAGCTGTTAGCGGGTACACTGGAATACTCGTTACTACGCTGACTGAATCATCAATGCGATGAGTTTTTTTTGGAATAAATGTGCAGCAACGTTTAATTAATAAATAATACGTTGCACAGTTGCTGTTTTCCCAGTTATTGATTCAGGAATTCACACTATTCACTCGTAAAAGGCAGGAAATTCGAACGCATTAATATTTTTAAATATTCAAATTAAAACATGTGTACTGAATAAAAAGTGGTGTGTAATTTATATCACCTGTGTAGTAAATTCACAAAATACCTACACACAGTAGTGTTTTTCAGTATTTTTCGGCCGGCAATTATTCGATTGCATATTTAAGACATTTATTATATCACTTGTTTCTACTACGATTGTATTTAACAATACATTCTGAATCAGTGATGAGCAGCACTATTGTAACTGTAAGCTGTCAGAGGAATTCGAGATCCTAAGTGGGGTACGACAAGGTTGCATTCTATCGGCCATACTTTTTTTTTGTTGGTGATTAGCGATGTACTTCGCACAGCTTTATCTACTGGAAACAGAGGAATTGGTTGGACTTTTACATCTCAACTCAAACATCTGGACTACGCTGACGACGTTTGTTTACTCTCACACAGGATTATGGAGCTGCACCAAATGACAACAAATGTAGAAAGGGAGGCAAATGTTGCGGGTTTGAAAAACAAAAATCATCAACCTCGGCACTAACACAGTAACTCAAGTTAACATTGCTGGTCAGCCGGTAGAGAGAGTAGACAGTTTCCAATATCTTGGGAGTATTGTCTCGACCGAAGGTAGAACCGAACAGGACATTGTCAACCGAATCGGCAAAGCAAAATCGGTGTTTGAAATGATGTCCATGATATGGCGAAGCAATGCGATCAGCTTAAACACCAAGCTGCGACTGTTCCGCTCAAATGTTGAATCTGTGCTGTTGTATGGGTGCAGCACTTGGAAGGTGACCGCTACTATCACAAAAAGATTACAAACGTTCGTAAATAGGTGCCCCTACGGAAAATTTTCTTTACTAGAGAACGGGCCAGGAACCAATAGGCACAACCATCCAACGACGGAAGTGGCAGTGGATTGGTCATACACTCCGAAAAGACGACACTTCGATAGCAAACTACGTAATGCAATCGTACCCGTTATCTCAGAATGGTAGAAGAACGGGTCGTCCGAGAAATACATGGCGCAGAACAGTTGAGGAGGAGTCACGGCAATTGGGAGAGTTGGAGAGAGCTGAAGCTCATTGCCAGGAACCGCACACTATGGCGCGTATGCGTAGTCGAGGCCCTAGGACCCACAAGGGGATATATGACATAAGTAAGTAAGCTGTGGTGTACAATTTAAAGAAAAACTTAAACACACCATTTTGAAATAAATTCTTTAAACAACCTTATGTCAATTTATGTGCAAAAGTTCTGTTCACCTGAAGTCTAAAAAAATCTAAACCACATATCTTTTGTGGCAGGTTAGGTTAGATAGAAAAAGAGAAAATAAGTAAGTCATGCATGGGTGGGTCTGTTGTGGGCTTTCATAGTTTTCAAAAAACAATTTTAATTATATTAATCCATCCATTCCATCAAGATTCCCCAAAAAGGTTCATTCCTTTTCAATCAAATGTTTTATTCGTAAGTTTAAGTTTCCATCTGTGTAAAAAAATATACGTGCACAACACAAATGGCATCGAGAAGCTAGGCTTTGGACCCAACAGTCTGCCGCACCAAAATATTGTTATTAAGTTTCTTTTAAAGACACCAAGAACTCATTACTTAAACGTACACGGAGAAAACATTGAACATCAGTTGTTGTAAGTCCTTTTTATCTTTGCATAATCTAATTTGAAACTATATAGCTAATATGTTTATATGGACAATTCGATAGGTCCTGCGGATCACAAGAAACAATTAAATCTTATTTGAGCTCATATAGTTTGGGGTTTTTTTTGTATTCAAAAGTTACATCGCTGTGAAACATATTACACCGTAAATTCTCTTTTAATAAAGGGACCGCTGCTATTTTCGTGAAAAGATGATCGGACAACTACTTGACTATCTTCTATTCTCTATTCTTTCTATTTCGGACTTTTCTTACATTTTTCATGTTCGAAAAGCTTGAAATACCAGAAAGAAGATGCCCATCATACGTTCCTCAGATAGGCAAAATAGACAAAACAGAACAGACAGAGATAAATCAAACTTTTGTACTATCCTGGACACCATGGCCAAGGAGTACTGTTTCGGCAGGTTATTTGGACAATAAAGGTTTCGTCTTGTAAACAGACGGATCGAAGATGGATTCTAGAGTGGGAGCTGGGGTATTTGGACCCAAAACCAAAGTCTCAATACCAATGGGTATGAGTCCCACTGTTTTCCAAGCGGAGCTCCATGCCATTGAGGCTGCGCTAGGATAAACCTTACTAAGGTATTATAGGCACTACGATTTATATCTTTTCAGATAGTCATGCAGTACTGAAAGCGCTATGATCCAACATAATGGACTCTAAATCAATTAAATGCTGCTAAGATGAACTGCAATCCCCGGCGGAGCTTAACAGGGTAAAACTTGGTTGGGTACCTGGTCACCAGAGAATTGTAAGCAACAAATATGCAGATGAACTATACTGGGCTGGTTCAGAAGCTACGTTCTTAGGACCGGAACCTTACTGATTCATATATGGGAAGGTAGACTTCGTCTGGTACACTGTAATAATATCCCTGGGCTTAGACTATACAAACGGTTAATCAGGCCCTTTTCCTATAAGGAAATCCTTGATCTAGACAAGGATAGCATCAGAAAGCTAGTGAGCTTTCTCGCAGGACACTGTGCCTTGCGATATCACCTTAGAAAAAGTAATCTGGTCTCAAACACGTAATGTACCTTCTGATTGGAGGAGGATGAAACATCCGGGCTCATTCTATGTGACTGTCTTGGTTGATCTGGTTAAGGAGACGTATTTTCCACAAGGCAATATGTTCGTGGGCAGATCTGCGAAACTCTGCCACTAAGGACATACTATCCTCCAATAGCGTTGGAGAGAGTTATTACCGTTATCTCTGATGTAACGGTGAAAGGAGAACTCTTTTCTAAGCTTATTGAGATGATGGCTTACAAAGACATCATTCCCAGATAACATTTCTAGAATCCCAAGAGCTTTACAAAATGCTATCATCCAGAAACTTCGTTTTTCAGGTACAATGTGTCATCTTGAAATATCGAAACACGCCACAGAGTCGTTGATTATTTGGTAAAAAACATCACAAATGTGACACGCGTCATACGTGAAAAGTGGTTAAAAAAGGACCGCAAAGAAGTCGAAAATTTCAACCAATCACACACGACGCAGGCGACATGCGACACGCGTCATGCCCGGAATATAAAAAATGCTATTTTGGACTTAGACACCGCAAAATTTCAGCTCTCTAGGTCGTGTGGAAGTTGGTTAAAAAGGACCTCAAAGATGTCGAAATAAAAAATGTTTTTCAACCCATCACACGCGCCACACGCGTCAAAAGCGGCATATCAAAATGGGCCCGTGAAATTGAGCCGCTCACAAAATTTCAGCCCTTTAGGTCGTGCTAAAGGTCGTTAAAAAAGATCTAAAAAAAACGAGAAAATGGCGACATTTCAAACCATCACACGTGCCACACGCGAAACTTGACACACCTCATACGTGAAATATAAAAGACGGTATGTTGGACTTAAATACTTACAATACTTTTAACTCTCAAGGTCGTGTGGAAGTTGGTTAAGAAAGACTTCAAAGAAGTCGAAAAAAAAATGTTAACCCATCACATTTGCCACACGCAACACGCGTCATTTTCGGATATAAAAAATGCTATTTTGGACTTAGACACTCACAAAATTTTAGCTCAAAAAGACCTCAAAGTGGTCGAAAATACAGACAAACATTTTGTAGCAGTGTAATTGTTAAACTATTGTGCAGTTGATAAAAGAATGGGACCAGAAATACTAGCATTGTTGCTTAGAACCCACAAATACAAATATAGTCCGCCAAGTTTCTTCAAATAAAGGAATTTAACCATAACATCAAAGCTTTTGGTGTGTAAGTTAATGGCATACTAGTATTTACATATAATAGATTCGAAACTTGGGTGCCTACCAAATAGTAATCTGACCTATTAGCCGAATTTGAGAGGAATGTCTTACAGAGAATTGTTAGCCCCGTATGAGAAAAGGATTATTCCAGAGACTTTTCTATTACGAGACATAAGATCGTGAAAAGTATTAAGTTTGGTAGGATCCAATGGGAAGGACATTTAGCTCTAAAGAGCAAAGCGGATCCTGCTCGGAAATTGGATTTAAGTCGCACGACAGAGTGGTAGGCTAAGCTTATGCTGACAGAATGTTGGAGACCAAGACGAACACATTTTACGTATGCTGGATGACATCGGCTCGAAATCGTGACCGGTTAAGTAATCTACCTAGGTTTTAGAGCCAGATATGATGATGAAGTCGCAACCGTCATAGAGAGAGTGTTGTCTCTTAAAAAGGTTGTCAACTAGGCAATAACAGAAGAATTTTCCCAGAGTTTTGAGGGAGGAATGGCAACTCTTATTTAATAAAGTGCATAAATACATTCCACATCATAAAAAAAGAGAAAGTTTCATATTCCGGAGTCTACGGTCGACAGAATCAAATGACGAATATTTTGAAAACATAATAAGCAGCAGAACTTTAGCTAATATTTTGGAGTTACTTGTTGTGTTATCTTTCATCTTCTATTGGAGCGATTAGAAATGGAAAGTGCGAACATGTGTGACAAGCTAAAGTATAGCTGATTGGGTGCTAACCTTATTCTAAAAGACTTCAAGGTATCATTTAAGAAACATTTTATTACCTTTTCTTCTTTTTTGTAAAAAGTTGGATGAAGTTGAACTATTTTAGTTGAAACACCATTACGTTCCATCCTCAGTTGGTTGTACAGTGAAATAAGTTTTGGGAAATGCCTTTTTAGACACAACTAATAATTATTTCGGTTTTTATATTTACTTTGCTTACATATTGGTAATAAATGCTAGAAACTAATAAATCTCTGCGCTTATTACAGCAATTCTTGAATTTAATGCTAAATGATTGTCACAGAAGTCATCCATTGGGATTCTGATGTTGGAAAACGGTGAAACAAACTTTATCATCAGCGGATTTGTTTTTATCATTACATTACTGCCGAACTGTCGCCATATATCACACAATATAATTAAAAGCCTCAACGATGATGCTAAAAACTTTAGCACGGAATTTTCCCTAAAAACGAAACTTTGCGAATCTCAAAAAACTTCACTGTGGGTGAAACGAAGGTATCGTCGTCGTCGCCAAATGTAACCTCTGTACAGCATTGTCAGTACTTGAGCTGGAATATAATTTATTACACCTGCAGATAAATTCGTTATATGTCTCGTTATGAAGTATCGCAATCTTTATCTGCTTGGCCCTGACTCTGTCTGCTCTATACCTTGGTATGCCGCGGGATGAGTTTATATCCTGTCTTTGTTTTGTATTGCGAATAGAATGTTATATCAGTTCGCATTTGTTGGTTGGTAAAAACCAATTCCTTATTCCATCGAACTAACTAAGAAGGTATAGCCAGCTGGAAACTAAGGTGAACTAAGGTGACTGCGAAGTTCAGCTATTATTATAAAATGTAAATATTGGGTCGCGACACGAACGATAACAAATATTTCGTAATAATTTTCCGTTTTCCATTTTCCATTTTCCATTTCCTATTCTTCAATGTGGATGGGTGTCTCGGAGGGTTTACCACTTCAAAGTATAGCTACGCAAGTCACACCAAAGTTATGTGTTTGCAAAGTGTTACGTTGTTGTACGCAAAGTATCTGTGTGTACCGATGACGTAACTTTTGTTAGACTCGTATGTATAGGAGAAACGAAAAGCAAATATTTCACAAAATTCTGACGCAAAATATTTCGCACTTTTTTTCAGTCCAGTCCGCCCTTTTAGCAACTTAAAGAACACAAAGAAATTTGAAGTATTTTTCGCGAATAATGACGATGCCACATCACGCAAAGGATGACGGTGAAAAATATTACTCTGGTGTGAACACAGGCTAACAAACACAAACAAATAAAAACCTAACAGCTATGGATAAGTGTGCGAAAAATAAGGTTGAGGTGTTTTCTTCTCGTTACGGAATAATAGTTTACCAGTTGCATGTTGTTGCATTTCTGAAGGTTATCTGAATTTTTTGTATGAAAGTTTTTTTATAGGGTGGTACAGCTGATAACTTCCAATGAATGTAATGGACAAAAGAATATTTTTTTCGGCACCAAACTGCATCGAAAATCAACCTTCTCGGTAAATCATTACTACCTCGTTCTATCGCTTAATTTCCAGGACTAACAAAGATGCAAATGGCTATTCACGAGAAGAAGAATTTATGTTTTCTTAACAATTCTACTTTATTTTGGCTCTCAAAACCAAATAACCAAAATATTAAGGTACCTTAAAAAACTTGTTTTCTCGACGGTTCTGGCAATTTGGACCTCAAAAATAGGTAACCCAAAATTCCTATCAGGATGTATGGATGTTCTCAGCATAACTCAAGAATTGAGACTGGGATTTCGAAACCTCTTTTACTAAAATAATTTTTAGAATAACGTGAATAATGGTTTAGTTTTTTCGGTATGAAAGTCAGCGGGGAGGTACCTGCTTTACTATGTTGCCCCTATTTTGCTCTGAATCCTTAGATCTACATACGTCAATGATATCTGATACCTATCGTTCTCTCTCTTAGCCCCTAGTTTGCTCTGAATCCTTAGATGAAATTTTTATCACCAACAATTTGACATTATACGTCAATGTTGTCTGATACCTCTCATTCCCTCCCTCAGCCACTATCATGCTCTCAATCCTTAGATGTTAATTTTTTTATCAGTTGTGTAGTGCGCTTTTTATCGCCAACAATTTGACATAGTTCGTCAATGTTGTCTGATACCTCTCATTTACTCTCTCAGCCACTATTTTGCTCTGAATCCTTAGATGAAATTTTTTTTATAACAATTGGGTGCTTTTTATAGCCAAAAATTTGACACTGACACTGGGGATCTGCATTGCGATTGATCGGGAAACTACTGACTGCTCAAAACTTGGTTTGGGCCAGTAGCGTAACAATCAAGTTCGTGATGTAGTGCTTGCTCTACCTCCTCGTGGTGGTCCCCGGGCAACTATGTGTATAAATCCTTATACATGTAGGCTAAAACTGCAAGTGCGAACGGTCTAGCGTTTCTAGTCTAGGTAACGTGGGCTAGCACCCTGCGGTACCGAAAAATACCCGCTACTGAAACTGACACAACGCCTCGGATAAGTAATGATCGAATAATGACGACTTTTGGCTATTGTACCCGGACTAAGATTGGTTTCTGGAATGTGAGGACGCTCCTTGACTCTGGCAGTGAAGGACCTCATAATGCCAGATTTCTTCAACTGGAACGTGAGTTTCTTCGATATAATTTGGACATACTGGGAGTGAGTGAAGTAAGATGGTTCGACGCGGGAGAGTACCAATCCCCAACGTGTAACACTGTGCTACTCTACTCTGGCAAACCCTCCGGCAGTACCCGTGAATCTGGAGTGGGTCTGCTGCTAACGCCAACAGCACGTAGAGGCCTAATTTCCTGGCACCCGCATAGTGATAGGATCATATCGGCCAGATTTCGGACTAGAGTACGGCGCGTCACGATCATACAGTGCTACGCCCCAACGAATCCCTCGACTGAGGATGAAAAGGACAACTTCTACAATCAACTATACGCTGTATTCAACGCAACGCCGAACGGAGATATCGTCATCGTGATGGGGGATTTGAATGCCAAGGTTGGCAACGACAATGAAGGACTCAAGCATGTGATTGGGAAGCACGGCCTCGGCGAACGAAATGACAATGGTGAAAGATTTGTTGATTTCTGCAACACCAACAACCTTGTTATAGGAGGCACCATGTTTGAGCATAAGACTTGCCACAAGGTCAGCTGGGTGTCAACTGACAGGCAATCATCATCCAACCAAATCGACCATGTGGCGATCAGCAGACGTTTTAGGAGCTGTCTGTTAGACGTCCGAAACAGACGAGGAGCCGACATGGGTATGGTACGTGATCATCACCTTATGGTAGCTACTGTCCAGTTACGTACTGCATCAGTTCATAGAATCCGCAATACCATCCGAATGCCTAGGTATAACATCGACCGGCTAAAGATCCCCTCAGTACGCCAACAATTAAGGGATCATTTATCGCAAGGAGTGGAAGCAATCAGCAGCTCACTGCCGACAACCATCCAGGAACATTGGAAGGCTGTGAAAAATGTTTTCACATCTGGAGCGGAAAGTATTGTTGGTAGAAGCCAGGCAAGGCACAGCACGTGGCTTACCGAAGATACCTGGAGGCGGATTGAAGAACGTAAACTACTTAAAGCTCGTATTGTAGATATCCCAGCAGCAGCGAGGAGTGAGCTAGAGTCCATGTATCGAAGAAAAATGAGAGAAGTGCAGCGTAGTGTAAGACGTGACAAACGTAACTATATTAACAACCTGGCCTCAGAAGCAGAGGAAGCAGCGAGCCGGTGCGATAGCAGAACCGTTTACAGAATCACCAAAGAGCTGACAGGTGGTCACCGCTCTAGCCTACATCCGGTGAAAGGCCTAGATGGTACCGTACTCGTTTCAGATGAGGAGCAGCTCAAGCGATGGAAGGAGCATTTCTCTACGGTCCTTAACCGTGTATTTGCTAACGATATGCACCTAAATCAAGCGGAAATGCCGGAAGTAACAATTTCCCGAATTCGCACCTCAACTCCCAGTAAAGACGAGATCGCTACCGCGATTAACGCACTAAAGAACAACAAGTCGGTAGGACTAGATGGTATACCCGCAGAGCTTCTGCGTGCAGCTCCAACGACATCAGCAGAGCTTTTATATCCTCTTGTAGAGAGAGCTTGGGAGGTAGAAAGTTTCCCCGAAGAGTGGAAGAAGGGAATGATTGTCAAGCTCCCTAAAAAAGGTAGTCTTATGGAGTGCGAAAACTGGAGAGGCATTTGCGTTCTCCCTGCAGTTGCAAAAGTAATAGCCAAAGTAGTACTTGAACGTATTAAGGAACATCTGGAAGATACACTCGATGCCGAACAAGCAGGTTTCCGCACTGGATCCTCCTGTGTAGACCACATAAACACCCTGCGGATCATTATTGAACAGTGCGTTGAATTCCGGTCACCACTGCACCTGCTGTTCATCGATTTTGAGAAGGCGTTTGACAGTGTCAACAGACAGTTTATCTGGCTCGCCTTGCGCAGGAGAGGTATACCCAATAAACTAATAGCTATTATTAAAGCAACCTATGATGGCTCTAAATGTCATGTGCTGCATAGAGGAAAGCTGTCAGAGGAATTCGAGATCCTAAGTGGGGTACGACAAGGTTGCATTCTATCGCCGATACTTTTTTTGTTGGTGATTAGCGATGTACTTCGCGCAGCTTTATCTACTGGAAACGGAGGAATTCGTTGGACTCTTACATCTCAACTCAAACATCTGGATTACGCTGACGACGTTTGTTTACTCTCACATAGAATTATGGAGCTGCACCAAATGACAACAAATGTGGAGAGGGAGGCAAATGTTGCGGGTTTGAAGATTAATACTGCCAAAACCAAAATCATCAACCTCGGCACTAGCTCAGTTACTCATGTTAACATTGCTGGACAGCCGGTAGAGAGAGTAGAGAGTTTCCAATATCTTGGGAGTATTGTCTCGACCGAAGGTGGAACCGAACAGGACATTGCCAACCGAATCGGCAAAGCAAAATCGGTGTTTGGAATGATGTCCATGATATGGCGAAGCAATGCGATCAGCTTAAACACCAAGTTGCGACTGTTCCGCTCAAATGTTGAATCTGTGCTGTTGTATGGGTGCAGCACTTGGAAGGTGACCGCTACTATCACAAAAAGATTACAAACATTTGTAAATAGGTGCCTACGGAACATCTTAAGGGTTTTCTGGCCTAACCGTATCTCTAACGAACATCTTTACCAGAGAACGGGTCAGGAACCAATAGGCACAACCATCCAACGACGGAAGTGGCAGTGGATTGGTCATACACTCCGAAAAGGCGACAGTTCCATAGCAAACTACGCAATGCAATGGAACCCGTTATCTCAGGATGGTAGAAGAACGGGTCGTCCGAGAAATACATGGCGCAGAACAGTTGAGGAGGAGGCACGGCAATTGGGGAAGAGTTGGAGAGAGCTGAAGCTCATTGCCAGGAACCGCACGCGATGGCGCGTAGGCGTAGTAGAGGCCCTAGGACCCATAAGGGGATACAGGACATAAAGAAAAAGAAGACGTCAAATCTGATATCTGATACCTCTAATTTAAAATGTCCGATATATTTCACATTTTACTCTCCTTTCGATATTGAACAGAAGTCTTAGAATTTCTTAAACCATCTCAAAGATATTGCAATTTTTCAATCAAACATGGAACAATTATTCGGAAACAAATTGATAGTCTAGGCTGACAAGGTGTCGATGTTACGTTGGCGATGGAGAAAACTAGGTATGATAGAGTTAGGGAGATGAGAACATTGCTGCTTGGTTGGATAACCCTTGTTAATCAATATAAAGTATTTGCCGACTTATAGGAAGCAAAAACCAGCTACATGATCTGGGTCGGAAAAATCCATAAGTTACGATTTCCGTCCGTATGGCAATTGTACTCAAGTTTAGGGCGAATAAAAGCCTTGTATATAGTAGCCAGATCAGAGGGAGTGAAATATATCATGCAACATTTTAAGAATGTTTTGAATTGTACTTCGCCAGGCACGTCCATCAACCCACATATGCACCCTAATAGTCGCTACTCTTTCGTTGGATGAGATAAGGACGAGAATTCGTTCACTGCAATCAGGTAAAGCAGCAGGCAATGACAACATCTACGCAGAACTCCACCAAGCCGACGTCAAGTTAACATTGCATGCGATATATCAAGATATCTGGGAATCTGAATCCATTCCATCGTCGTTAAAAGAAGGCTTAATAGAGAAACTCTCCAACAAAGGTGATTTGAGCAATTGCGAAAACTGAAGAGGAATTACCCTGCTAAACACCATAAACAAAGTGATCTTCTCTATAATAGCTAGGCGCTTACGGAATGCGTTAGAGCCAATTTTGAGAAATGAACAAGCAGGATTTCGTCCAAACCGATCAAATTAACACCCCGCGTATATTCATTGAATCGTCAGTTGAGTTTCGCTCTCCTCTGTATATGGTTTCGCAGATTTTAAACGCGCTTTTGATAGCGTGGGCCGAAACATGATATGGCAGATTTTGTCTAGCTATGGTGTTCCGGAAAATATCATTAACATCATTAAGGAGCTGTACCGCGACTCAACATGCCGTGTCATTCATAACGGTCATCTTGGCTCACCTTTCAACATCTACTCGGTGGTCAAACAAGGTTGCATCCTCTCACCATTGCTTTTCACAATTGCCATCGACTGGGTGATGAAAATAGTAACACGTACTCCATCGGGTTTGCCATGGAATGTTTATCACCGCCTAGAAGACCTGGACTATGCCGATGATATCTGTCTCCTATCACAATCGCTAGGTGACATGGAGCGAAAATTAAACTCACTAGAACTCCACGCTAACAAAGTGGGTTTAAAAATGAACGTCTCACAGACAAAACTACTTCGCGTTAACGTTAGTGGAACATGTGATCTCTCGATTGACGGACATCAGATAGAGGAAGTCGATAAGTTTTGTTATTTGGGCAGCTGGATGTCAAAAAATGGTGGTGCTGACTCGGATGTGTGCTCTCGTGTAAACAAGGCGCGACACTCCTATAGTATGCTTAATAATAACGGGTGTTTTTTTAAGAGGTTGCCGATTTTTTTTTTGAATAAAACACATATAAAATTATGAAATGACCAAAATTTTTTTTTATTTGGTAGATAATTTTTTGGCATTTAACATTTAAACACAATTTCTGGCATATGGCTACCACGACTATTTTTCACAAATGTCATTCTGGAGGTCCAATTTTCCAGCACTTTTTCAAGCATTTGAGGGCGTATGTCAGCAATGACACGTTGAATATTGGTTTCCAAAGCGTCAATCGATTGACGTTTATCCACATAAACCAATGACTTCACGTATCCCCACAAAAAGTAATCGAGTGGCGTCAAATCGCACGAACGCGGAGGCCAATTCACCGGACCATTTCTCGAAATAATGTTGTCGTTGAAAGTTTCTTTCAATAAGTCGATTGTTTCACGTGCTGTATGGCAAGTGGCACCATCTTGTTGAAACCACATTTCATCCATATCCATATCTTCAAGATTTGACAACAAAAACTCATTTAACATGGTTCTGTATCGATTTCCATTCACGGTAACGCGTCGTCCTTCCTCATTTTTAAAGAAATATGGACCGATGATCCCACCAGCCCATAGACCGCACCAAACAGTACATTTATCAGGATGCATTGGTAATTCTTGAACGGCGTGTGGATTATCTTTGCTCCAAATGCGACAATTTTGTTTGTTGACGTATCCATTTAACAAAAAATGCGCCTCATCACTGAAGAGAATTTTACGGTAAAAAAATGGATCTTCGTTCAATTGATTTAACGACCAATCACTGAATTCACGGCGCAAACGATGGTCGTGTGGCTTTAATTCTTGCACCAATTGAATTTTGTATGGCACCAAACCCAAATCTTTACGTAAAATTTTCCATAAAGTCGATGGACAAAGTCCAATTTGCTGAGCACGACGACGAATCGATAAATTGTCGTTTTCTTCGACACTGGCCTCAACGACAGCAATATTTTCTTCTGTACGAACTCTTCTCATTCTTGTCGGTGGCTTGGCATCCAAAAGAGTGAATGTAGACCGAAATTTGGTAATTACGTTCTTTATGGTGGTCTCTGACGGACGATTATGTGCACCATAAAATTCACGAAGTGCTCTATAAACATTTTTAATTGAACACTGATTTTGAAAATAAATTTCCACGATTTGAAAACGTTGTTCTGGAGTTAACCTATTCATAATGATTTGCCAAACAATACTGAGTAGAAATGCCACTTTGAGCTGTCAAAACAACTGTCATAAAATAAAACGACATCTATCGGAAAAACAAACCTCCTAAAAAAACACCCTTTATCTGGAACTCCTCGCAAATCTACCGGAATCTGAAGCTAACGATCTTCAGATCTAACGTTCTCTCAGTACTCTTGTATGGCTGCGAAACGTGGAAAGTCACCGAGTCAATTGCGACGCGCCTCAAAATCCTCGTTAACAAGTGCTTAAGGAGGATACTGAGAATAAGATGGCCGGACATTATCACCAATCAAGACTTGCGGAGAGTAACTCAGCAGGAAGCAATCGCGATCACAATCAGACGTCGAAAATGGAGCTGGAATGGAAAACTTTGAGAAAGCCAGCGGACGATATTACGAAACCAGCGCTCGACTAGAATCCACAAGGAAGCCGTCGAGTTGGCCCTCCTAGCAAGACATGGAAAAGGACAATAGAAGAGGAAACAAGATCTCAGGGGACCGAGTGGCGTCTCTTGAAACCTCAGGCGTTAAATCGAGTTCGTTGGCGGGCGTTTGTATAAGCCCTATGCTACCCCGCAGAGAAAGGATAAGAAAGAAAGATGCTATGATTATAGAAGAATTTTTTTTTTGTATGGATTAATAACTTTTACAATTTTAATCATTTAAATTATTTTCTTCTGTACCAAAGACTCTAAAAAGTTATAATTTTGGAGGCTACTTATATCACGTTCATAGGCATTTACGGGCTATATTGCTTTGAAGGAAACTTATTTGGCTGTTGATATTATTTCAACCAATTGGGTCCTTGGAACCTTTAAACAAACACGCAAGGACTCCAAACTTGAAAAATAAATCGGAAAGGTTTTGTGTCGTCCAGTTGCAAGCAAGAATTGTCCTCGGAAAGTTGTTAACATTCGCAAATTTTTCTCGTAACCTTTTATTAAATATCTTATTTTAAATTTTTCCTATTTTTCTTTTTTGTATCTATTCGAAAAAAGGAATAAAAATAATTTTACAATGCTCTAGTAGCTGGTTCCCTCCGAAGTTTCCCTCAGGAACTAAATCCCTATTCTCGTATCAACACAAAGTTCTACCCGATATATGATGTGAGAAAAAACTATTTGCATATCCTACACATGCACGACATAACTTCGCACACACTGAAAAGCAACATGTAACATATCTATCTATCTTTGAAGGATAATTTATTGCTCAAACTGAATTTGAGACACTTCATCCGAACCGCAGGCAGCAATCCTTCTGCACCGTCGCCGGTGTCCTTGTTTGTCGGTCTTTCGTCATCGTCATCGTTTGTGTTGCTGGTTGGAATGTCAGAGTCAGATCTAGACAAATTTGGTTTTCCCGTTGGTATATCTCACTCATACACAATACATACACACACCCCACACACATCATGTGCAGACAAGATGACTATTTGTGTGACAAATAAATAAATTTGCCAAAAATTTCGCCGCTTCTCAACTGCAACACGCCAGTGTCACATGCTTCGAAAAGTGCAAAATACTCTCTGTCAAAGGTTGTGTAGTAGTGGTGGTGGTCTTGGTGGTGTTGGTGGTATAGTGCAATGCAATAAATCATTAAATCCTTCAGAATTTCATATAAGAACGACCGACCATAAAATGCAAAAACAACGAACGAGTGAGAAATGAGAGTAAAAAAAAAGCTTCACAGAGTAGAACGACACCAACACCACAGAGGGAAATATCAATGCAAAATGATTCATTTGTTGCAGGCCACAAAGAAGGACGACATGGTGCCAAGAGAGAGGACAAGGAGTTTTTGTGGTTTTACTTTTTGGTCCTGGAAATGATCACGCTGAGTATTTCAGTTTGCCGTTTCCCCAGTCACAGATGTGGTTGAATGGTGAAACTTACAACGGAGGACAAGGACATTTTTTGGAAATGCACAGCTTTTTAGTTTTGAAGCGATTTTCCTCAGATTCCACAGTGCTGGGAATTAATTCAATGTGAGCCTGTTGCTTTTACATATTCGTATTTTCTAGGAAATTCCTTTTTCTTCGGGGTGACAACTTGATTTCCGCTTGATACCCACACAACACCATGATGCTGCTGTGTGGTTGTGACGACGACTAAATTAAGGCGAGATTATTTTTGTGGTGCTGTTGTCGTCGTTATTTCGTTGTTGAGAAGATCAAAATTACGGAATTTAGCTTAAATGAGAATTCTACAAGGAATTTTCTACACCATTCACTAAGAACAACAACTGGGAGTAGCTTTTCAACGACAGTCAAGTGAAAAGACTTTTTAAACTCTGTATGGGAAAATCTTGTTCAAAACAATCCAAGCTGAGTCGACCTGTTAACACAAGATCTCTTTATTGAACTTTTAAGAGAAGTTTTCGTCTTCTTCTTATTTATACAGATTAGTACAATGATTCAAAATTTACGAGGAAGTTCTTATCAAAATCAAAAAAGTTCTCTATGCTTATAAAGCACCAGAGAACCGGCGTTTATTTAAATAAAATTAAATCTATAATTAAGAGAACCTACAGCGAAACAACATTCTTTTGTCAGAGAGACACTCACTTGAAAGATCACTAAATCGATCCAAATAAAATACCAGATCTTTGCATGACTTTTTTTTTAAGAAACAGAGTCCCAAGAACTTATTTTGAAAGTTAACAGAAGCTTCTACTTGTCATCAAGTCAACCACTAGAGATCATTTCACTGATCATGTTACTTTTCAAATTTAAAATTCAAAACTGAAATTATGAGTTTTTGTGTTTTTGCGTGTGTTTGCGTGGAAAGTTAATGGAATGCCAATTCACTTTGACTACACATTTCTTTTTGATCTCATCGTCCTTTAATGACTAACCAGGATGAAATAGGACTCTCTGTTATACTATAACTAACGTCGAATTGAGAGAAAACATAAAACCATCGATCGCTAAATGATATCTAGGTTATAGGTGTGCTTAAAAATATAAGAAGCATTAAGGAAATATTGCTAATGGAACGGGAAAATAAAACTAAGAGAGAAAATTCCTAGATCAAAATCAAATCTACTTGATATGGTGGTCATATATCAGAGTCTGGGATTCCTTTCTTCAACGCTATTTTGAAGAAGTCGTGGGCAAGTCCATCCCCTTGTCGGAACCCTTTATAAATATTGATTTAGCGATAGATTTTTTTTATACTATACAAACGCTCAAGGGAAGCGGAAGCCGGACAAGTTTAGGGCGAATATATGCCGTGTAAGTAGTATCCAGGTCTGATGTAGTGTAGAAAATCTTGTATCTTATACCATTCCCCTATTTCAGAAGATCCATTCAGAGCTCTTAATGAATCAAAGTATATCTCGCACTTTGCCGTTTTCGAGATCTGATAGGTTATTCATTAACCGCTTACCTAAGTGTTTGTGCCTTCTGTGCATTGGTGCCGGACATGAGCAGAGAAGATGTTCTATGGTCTCCTCCTTCTCTTCCTCCTCGTCCGTGCAGCTTCTGCAGAAGTCATTATATTCGACACTCATCCTTCTCGCGTGTTTTCCTAGAACGCATTGTCATTATCCCCACAACCGTTCTTAGTTCACGTCTTTGTAGGGAAATAAGCGCAGCTGAGCGCTTCAAGTCTAGCTTCGGTCAGACCTGTCTTGAATTATTAAAAGTGTCGGTGTTTTCCCTCTTTCCGAAGCTCAAGTTTCAGTGTCGCGATAGGACTCCCTTCCTCTGCCCTTTCTGGTAGCATCTGGAGAGTCGTACCACATCTAGCTAACTCGTACGCCCTGCAGTTCCCCACAACATCTGTGTGGCCCGAGACCCAAATGATCCTTATATTGAACTGTTCACCCATCTTGTTAAGAGAGGAGTGACAGCTGAACGCCACCTTAGATTTTAGCGAGACCGTCTCCAACGATTTTATGGCCGCCTGACTATCCACGTAAATGATAATCTTCTTTGAAGATAGTACATTATGCTCCAGCCAACTCATAACCTTTCCAATCGCTATCACCTCAGACTGGTATACGTTGCAGCGATCAGGTAGACGCACAGAGCTGTTTACTTTCAACTTGACACAGAAGACTCCTGCTTCTACTTTACCGTCTAGCTTAGAGCCATCCGTAATAAACTGTATTGTTTCATTATCGGTGACGGATCCACTCTTCCTGTCTTCTCTGTAGGGTATTGTTGTCCGAAAACCTTTTTGAACACTGGTGTAATGTAAACAAGTTTCGTCAGCTCTTGCTTTAGATATTTAGTTATGGGGTAGTGCCCGTTTTGAAGACTTTTCCCACTGATTGACAGCTTATAGGAGCGTAGCTGTAATTACCGCTTTCTGTTTGCCAAATATATCTAGTGGGATAAAGTGGAGCATAACCTCTAGAGCGCGAGTTGGTGTAGATCTCAGAGCCCCGCATAAGCATACAGACCTCTCTTTGTACCTTCCCCAATATATTTTTATACGTGGTTTTTTCCATAGCTGGCCACCATACGCTTACCCCGTACAGTAGTATTGGTCTCACTACCAAAGTGTAGAGCCAGTGTACCAGCTTTGGTTTCAAATCCCATTCTTTAAATTCTCTATATTATCTTCGCGTGCCCGTGGCTGGCCGACTGGCTGGCTGGTGGGCAGAATCTTGTGATTAATTTTTGCACACTTCCTAAAGCCCGATTTTATTGAAATTTTGCACACATGTATATTTCCGGTGACAATACTTTCTTTAAAAATCTGAGTGTGATCGGTTCGCGGGGTCGTGGGCTCCAATGCAAATTTTTTTCCCCGACATCAGATCATTTCAAACTTTAATGACTGGGTTCTGTGTGCGTTGTGCGCTCTGGGCAGCGCTACTTGCTCTACGATTGGCGTTTTTTTGTTGTTGGGTTGCAGTGCTTCGTATATGTTTTTATATTTCAGCATTTAAAGTGGAATTCAGTATACTTTTGGTTATTAGAGAATTTACATGAAAAACTTGAATTTTTTATGGGTTGTTTTTTTTACCAATGGCGTTCTTGCATTAGTATAAAGCAGTATTCGCTTTACTTACTTGTTCTAGTCCAGTTTCCTGTCCATGATTGTCCTAAGAAATCATGCTTTATAAGAAAAAACTAAGGGGGTATAATTTAGTGTTGGCGGAACAACTGTTGGAATTTTATATTTTCTGGTGAACAGGAAAAGTTCTGTCTTATCGGCTTGACACCCAGACCGCTTTCATATGCCCATTCTTTAACGAATAAGAGGGCATTTTGCATAAGCTCATTAATCGTTCTGAGACAGCTAACGCTACATCATCAGCATACGCTACCACTTTTATCCCCTCTCCTTTCAGTTTTAACAGTAATTCGTTGATAACTATATTCCAGTGGAGAGGGGATAATACCCCTCCTTGCGGTGTTCCCCTAACTGCCTGCAACTTTAAGATGGAGCCCCACAGCTCCGCACTAATAATCCTGCCTAGAAGCATATGTTTAATTAGTCTGCTAATAGAATAGTCCACCTCTAGGTCTGACAGTCCCTTACAGATTCCTTCTGTTTTAACATTATTGAACCCACCTTCGATGTCCAAGAATGCTACAAGTGTATACTCCTGGGAGTATATTGATTTCTCCTGGTGGCTTAGTCATTTAGTTGTGTTAGAATAGTTGAGTTTTGTTATAGAAAAGATTTCAACTTAAAAACCAACTTTCTGAATACTCGTCCTCAATAGAAAATAACCCTTTAAGATTGTGTATCTATGTGTATATGCAAACCAAATTGCATATGGGTAACAAAATATATATGTGTATATAAGTAAGGACGAGTTTAAAGAAAGAAAGTAAACAAACAATCCTGCAAACAAACAACAACTCTTTTAATTAGACGTAAACACGCCGGCAGGATATTACTTTGAAAAAAAAAAACTGATAAGAGGAAAAAGCAAAACCATAATGCTAACACAGAGATAGGAAGGATGGGGAATCATCCAACAACAGCTATAGTCAATGGATAAATAATACGAGTGGATCCAGATACTCATACTCGTATAACCGGATGTCTTGTTGTTGTTTTTACTTAATTTTTCCTTGCGATACAAATGATTGCAACATCTCCAGAGCGCCAAAGTAGTTGCCTGCTGTGGCTGGCGCTAATTTCATTCTATCCATTCCATTTCATTCAATTCCATTATAATTTCTGCAGCTGTGTGGGTGTGACATGTTGAGTGTGCAAAGATATTCAAAGACAAACAATCTCTTGCTTATCCTCGAACGAAGTTGAATTTTGTTATCCTTTGCTTCGTTGCTCGAAGAAATAACACACAGAAGAAAAAAGAAAGAAAAAGAAAACACTTTTTTAATTAACACTTTTCTTCGGATCGAATTAAAAATTTCGAAATACGAAAATTGTCGGTCGGGTGAACTGAATTGAGATGAGGTTGAACAAGAAGATGGAAAATAGCTGGAAGTAATCATCAGAGAAGTACGTCAAAGGAGGAAAGGATTCTTTTCTGAATGGTTTTGTGTGCGCGCCAGCGTGTGTGTGTGTGTCTGTGCATGTCTGAGAAACGTTTCAAAAAATGAAAACTCAAGGAGGTTTCAAAAAAGGAACACTCAAGGAGTTATACCAGCAAGAAATTCCTTCGTTATATTTTTTTTCGTCTCTCCTAACTATAAAGGGCTAATAACAATAATCGTCTTCTAGAATATCACTTTTTTGTTTGAAGAACTTGTACTTTCTCTTCCGTTTTCTTTCTAGAAATTAAGAAATTTAATTGTAATTTTCACAACACTTTGCAGAATCTTTAACACTTGGACAAATGGTTAGTCTTAAGATGGAGACGGATAGATAATTACAGAATTGGGGAAATGGATTCGCAACTTCTTGCATTTCTTTGTTATTAGGTACAGTTAAGTGCTTTGTTCGCGAACAAAATGATTATTTTGATAATTACAATACAAAGGATATATAGGGATCGTCATTTGAATATTGCAAAAAATGTAAAGACGTGAATAAACTCCTGTTAGGGTGCAACAATCCAAATTATTATCGGTTGGTAACATCCTCTCATCAAAGGAGTAACTATTACTTATGAAGATGTCTATAATTTGCTGGAGCAGAAGATAAAAATATTGGATGACATCATGACGACAGCGGAAGTGCAAGCCTATATGGTTATGGCTCAGTCAGACAGTCGCAAAGAGCAGTCTTTTCCCATGCCAGTAAGGGCAAAACGATGGAGGAAATTCCAGACTACTGTCCAGTTACGTACTGCATCAGTTCCGCAATCCGCAATATCATCCGAATGCCTAGGTATAACATCGACCGGCTAAAGATCCCCACAGTACGCCAACAACTCACTAAAGAACAACAAGTCGGTAGGACTAGATGGTATACCCACAGAGCTACTGCTCGCCGCTCCAAAGACATCAGCATAGCTTTTATATCCTCTTGTAGAGAGAGCTTGGGAGGTAGAAAGTTACACCGAAGAGTGGAACGAGGGAATGATTGTCAAGCTCCCTAAAAAAGGTAGTCTTATGTAGTGCGAAAACTGGAGAGACATTTGCGTTCTTCATGCAGTTGCAAAGGTAAAAGCCAAAGTAGTCGTGAGCAAATTAAGGAACATCCAGAAGATACACTCGATGCCGAACAAGTGGATCCTCCTGTGTAGACCACATAAACACCCTGTGGATCATTATTTAACAGTGCATTGAATTCCGGTCACCACTGCACCTGCTGTTCATCGATTTTGGGAAGGCGTTTGACAGTGTCAAGAGACAGTTTACGTTTATATGTACGTACGGAACTTCTTAAGGGTTTTCTGACCTAACCGTATCTCTAACGAACATCTTTACCAGAGAACGGGCCAGGATCCAATAGGCACAACCATCCAATAACGGAAGTGGCAGTTGATCGGTCATACATTCCGAAAAGGCGACAGTTCCATAGCAAACTACGCAATGCATTGGAATCCGTTATCTCAGGATGGTAGAAGAACGGGTCGTCCGAGAAATACATGGCGCAGAACAGTGAGGAGGAGTCACGGCAATTGGGCAATTGCCAGGAACCGCACGCGATGGCGCGTATGCGTAGTAGAGGCCCTAGGACTCACAAGAGGATATAAGAGATAATGAATGAACCATCAGTCCAGAAAGCAAGAAAAAAAGCCCCAATTTTTGGACCAACATCAAAACTTTTGCTATGCCGCCAATAGTCTGCTTCAGACTAAACGTCGCTGAATTATCTAAGTTCACGAAGACTGCCAGCATTAGTTGCAGGATACGCAACACCAACAACAGTAAGTCGGTGGTTACCTCCATAAGCAAAGATGTGCACCAGAAAATTCGGTCTTTCCTACAATCGGGAAAGACGGAATTTAGTACATATGTAGCACTGTAGCAGCCGATAACAGCATGGAACCAGAATTACGTGCACGGTTGCTCAAAGCCAACAAAGCCTACTTTAGTCGGTCAAGACTCTTTAAATACAGGAATTTAACCATAACACCCAAGCTGCTGGTGTATAAGACAATGGTCATACCAGTACTTACATATGGATCCGAGACTTGTGTTCTTAGCAAAAAGCATTCTGATCTCTTGGCCGCGTTCGAGAGAAAAGTCTTACGGAGAACGGTTGGCCTCGTATGTGAGGAAGGATGATTCTGGAGACTCTATAATGATGAGATCTACGAGCGTTATGGCGATGTCGACATCGTGCTCCGATGGGCAGCACAACTGGTTCGCATGAGCAGTGAAGATTCTGCTCGGAAAATCCTTTGCGCTAGGATTTATGGAACACAACAGCGAGGCCGGCTAAGCCTACGCTGGAAGGATGGCGTAGACCAGGACGCCCAGAGTTTATGGATGCCACTAGATGACATCGGCTCGAAATCGGGAACGTTGGAGGCCAGGACCGGACACCGGTTGTAGAGACTAATATGATGACGATACTTATTCCACAATGAAGAGAAGTGATCTCTACATGAGCGCCAGCGGAACCAGGGTTAAAAGCGATTCACTATTTCGTATAGGCTTTTCTTTCTACAATCGACTGCCTCTTGAGCTGAGAACCATTACTTTGATGGACTGGCCTGCGTCCTCTTCAACCTGGCGTTAGAGAAAGTGATCTGAGACTCTGACGTAGGAAGCCTTTTTTTAAGATACAGCAACTCATCCTTCCAGAATATTGGTATTAAATACAATTGCAAACAAACGAGCCATTTCCTTTCTGACACTAATAAGTTTTCATCAATTTAACGACAAATAACTCGAATAACTGAAGACCTAGTTTTGTATTTGTTCCAGCAAATAACGAATTCCAATGAAGAAGTCCTTAGTTCGTTCGTTCGTTCTTTCAGTGCCGACATTGCCATCCAACAACATCTGTTGTCGTTGCATTGGCGAAATTAATTGATCTATCTGTTGTATGTGTATGTATTTGCAAATACACACTATACATCATATACCATAAATAATACTTGGATCTGGGATCCTTCGTGTAATGTGTAAAGTAGGTACTCGCTCGACTGAAAAAATATTACTCCCTAATTCCATTCACACGAAACGTCTATTTCCATCATTACTCTGAACAGGCGAAGAAAGGAGGAAAAATACGTAGAAACTTGATGAAGTTTTTTTTATCACATTCACCCACAATCACACATACATTCATACATAAAAAATAATATATAGCACTGCACATATTGCCCGTTGTTCAGAGTGCCAGTGCTTCAATGAACAAATAAAGTCCTTTACATTGATTACCGCGAGTGCAGCCGCCAGCTGTGCGCTATAAACCTTACCTTCTATCCAATAATTAATTGCAGACATCAGATAAAAACGCCATTAATTTGTCTAGGAGCTTTCAAGTGCACAAAATGGTACGCGCATGCAATTACAATTGCAACAGGACGAAGGCGCCGTCATCGTCGTCGTCGTCGTCGTCGTCGTCGTCGCTGTCAGCAACAATGGCAATGGCAATGGCAATAGTGACAACAACAATGGGAATAACAAACAAACTATTAATAAACGAACGGCTTCTTCTTTTTATGTTTTGTATTCGTTTGTTTGTGTTTTTTTGTTGTTGTTGTGTTGGTAAATCTCGTTGTTTGTGGTCGTACTTGTGAGTGCACCGCACCGCACCGCAAACTATACAACCACAACACATTGCACCACAGAGCAGTAAAACAAGGATAACCACTTGAGAAAAATAATTGCTTTGAACTAAAGTTTAAGTGGTTAGTGATTACAAGCGGGTGAAAAATTGGGGGGAAGATGATGTGGAAGAAGGGGCATTTTAAAAACCTAAACAGAGAACTGAGGCTGCAAATTACAGAACCAGGCAAAATAATGAGAAACTTTTTACTACTGACAAGTTTTATTGCAAAAAGTGGGTACTAGAGGATTGAAGGAGTCTGTTCTATTATCGGTTGATATCGTCTGTTAGGTCTACAACTTGAAGGTAAAATATATTTGACAATTTTCAAAATATTTAAACTAACTGCTCCTTAAAGTATTTTTTATTACAAAAAGTTCCTTGAAGGTTTCAAATAGTGGGTGAGGTGCCTTTAGTTGACTTTAATTTTACCATGAGTTTGTACACCAAAATGGTTAAATTAAATTGAAACTTGTTAGGTAGACATAAAGATCTCAATATCACACAAAAATTAGACAAGTGGTTCTTTTAGATTTTTTAATTTTTCAATATCGATAAACACGCATCACCAAATGTTGATGTCCGCTTATGAACAACATATAATAGCTTGTGAGTGCTCGGGTGTCAACTCAACTCCATCCACCACAACATTTTCTTTCCTTCTTCTATCAAAATATTTCCAAGTCCACCATTATAAGGGCTCAAATACCTTCAATAATCTGGAGTACATATATTCAGAGAATGCCTGATCTCGAAATTGTGTGCGCTCACAAATGGTTGTTTCTCTGTCGGATCGTTGCTGCACATTCGCTGAGAACATTTATCGGGAAACTACTGACTGCTCGAAGCTTAGTTTGAGCCAGTAGCGAGTTCAAGTTCGCAAGTTCGTGATGTAGTGCTTGCTTTACCTCCTAGTGGTGGTCCTCGGGCAACTATGTGTATAAATCCTTATATATGTAGGCCAAAATTGCAAGTGCGAACGGTCTAGCGTTTCTAGTCTGTTAGTAACCGTGGGTTAGCAACCTGCAGTACCGAAAAATTCCCGCTACTGAAATCGACACAACGGTCTACTGTTTCTAGTCTAGGTACCGAACGAAAAAGCCCGCTACTGAAACCGACACAATGCCTCGGATAAGTAATGCTCGAATAATGACGACTTTGCGCTATTGTACCCGGACTATGATTGGTTTCTGGAATGTCAGGACGCTCATTGACTCGGGGAGTGCAGCACCTCAAAATGCCAGGTTTCTTTAACTGGAACGTGAGTTTCTTCGATATAATTTGGACATACTGGGAGTGAGTGAAATAAGATGGTTCGACGCGGGAAAGTACCAATCTCCAACGTGTTACACTGGTCTACTCTGGTCTGGCAAACCACCCTCCGGCAGTCCCCGTGTATCTGGAGTGGGTCAGCTGCTAACGCCAACAGCACGCAGGGGCCTAATTTTCTGGCACCCACATGGTGATAGGTTCTTATCAGCCGGATTTCGGACTAGATACGGCGCGTCACGATCATACAGTGTTACGCCCCAACGAATCCTTCGACTTCTGCACAATCAGCTAAGCGCTGTATTCAACGCAACGCCGAACGGAGATATCGTCATCGTGATGGGGGACTTGAATGCCAAGGTAGGCAACGACAATGAAGGACTCAGACATGTCATTGGAAAGAACGGCCTCGGCGAACGAAATGACAATTGTGAAAGATTTACTGATTTCTTCAACACCAACAACCTTGTCATAGGAGGCTCCATGTTTAAGCATAAGACCTGCCACAAACTCAGCTGGGTGTCAACTGACAGGTAATCATCATCCAACCAAATCGACCATGTGGCGATAAGTCGAAATTTTAGGAGATGTCTTTTAGACGTCTGAAACAGACATATATGCTTATTCAGCATAATAGATAAGCGATCAATGATCGTTAAACGCTATCGATCATTTACCCTAACAATGCATTGCGCTGATTGAGGATGCAACAAAAGTACGGATATATATGCTTATGGTTATGAATATGTCACCAGCAGCAAAATAGGCAAACGACAAAAAGCTCATAGTATGCGGACTATTGCCCAAAGTACTAATGCAAAAATGCAGACAAGGCCCAATACAATGTGGAGTATTGGTCGGAAGCGATACAGACTTGTGTACATCGGTAGATATTAGTATTGTAGTATTTTTATGTAATAATAGATATTCGCATTCGCACTTACTAGAGAGTCTTCGGACTATAAATAAGAACTCGATTTCAGAATAAAGATGACTACGATCTCAACAATTGAACTGAACGTTACTTTGGTTTTATTGGGCTTGCGAGCCTTGGGCACTGGAACATTCTCTTTCAGCTCTTAAAGTAATATTTGAATCCCACCTTGGGTGCAGGAAACTGGCTAAAGGTTAAAGTCAAATGCACAATAGCCAAGACTAGTGGAGGTCCAATAAAGGAACATCGATGCTCGTTGGGACTATATAAACCCAATCTTTACAATTGCAATGCCTACCATGGACGAGTCAAATTTGACTATATTCAGAAACTGAGGCAAAAAATACTTCAATGTCCCAAAGGATGTGAGAATTTTTGGTCTAAAGACCAGACCAACGCTCATTCAAAATTACATTCCACTTGCTAGCTCTATAGACAAAACCAAGTTGCTTGCTTTATTATCAAGAGATCAAACCTCTATGGGACAAATTTACTTTCTTACTCGTCCAGTGATCTCAACATTCATAAATCTTCGGGGTCTGATGGTATTCCCGCAATTATTTTGAAGAGGTCTTCTTAAACGCTGGCATTACCTTCAACAATTTTAATTTCAGGTATTATCTCTCTTTATTAGCTATATAAGTTCTATGTCTTATGATCTTCTTTGTTTCTCACATTCGAAATTAATTGAAAATTTGGTATCCGGCCGATTTCACTAGCAAATTGCACTGGACAATTGTTCAAGTTAAATTGTGTCAAGTGGAATTGTGCTCAGTGGAATTGTGCCAAGTGGAATTGTGCCAGTGGAATTGTGTCCAGTGGAATTGTGTCTAGTGGAATTGGCATAGAATCGAAAATTTTCAACATTCGACATTTCAAATTTTCAATTTATATTTCCCAATATTTCTTTTGTATTGTATCCAACATAGCACGATATTGCAGCATCACAACTATATTAGACGTTGTTTGGTGTTCACGCTCATGCACAGGTTATACAGTTATGTCACTTGTATGTCCCTTTATCACAACAAACCCTGATGCTTTTTTTTGTAGAAATGAACTCGTTTATAGTCGTATAAGTAGGTTCATATTACAGCCGATTAAAACGATGTGCACCAAGTTATTAATTTTCCCAACACACCTTCTTGAAATACGAAAGCAGCCCCTTTCGGCAAAACCCTTCCAATTTAATGATAATAATATTTTTTCACATTGGCAGGCATCCAAGAGGTTCACACAACATTGAATATTTTTTTGTTATTTTGTTTGGAAAATAAAAGAAAAGGACTGCCGTGCACTTTTGTACAGGATGCCGTTGATGGTTCAGCTGTGGGCTTGGTTGTGTCGGGTTACCTCTCAACGACAACCGACGACGTAACGGTAGAAATTATATTGTACGAGAGCATTGTGTGCTGGAATGAATGAATGTCCTGTTCGCGTGGCAATGGCGTCGAAACGCGTCTGTTCGCAAATATTTGCACAATCCAAACCAGCCAACCGATGCTATGCGATGGCAGCGGTGACGCGGACGCAGCGATGGACACAAAGTGAGCAACAGTTCGGAAAAAATAATGAGTGGGCCGCCCTCGCTGCGACCGTTGTCGTGTTGGTCGTTGGCAATTGAGACCGCACACATATCCTTAATGTGGTTGCTTGTTGGCTGGGCTGTTGCTTGTTTGCCTTTGCCTTTGCCTTTGCTTGTTGAATGTCCTTTTCGTCGCATTGCATCAGGTTGAGTTATTTTTTTTTTTGCACTCATCATGCTGCTCAGCAATCAGCTTCAGCCGTTTCTTGTTGACTGTTTGTTGGTTCCTTGGTTGGTTGAATGCGTCACCATCACCCAGAGCCCGAATACATAAGAAACAAGAGAACAACTCTTGAATAGAAATTCCATATGTTTGCGCAGCTAAGGAATATTGTTTTAATTTTTTTCCCCCCTGCCTTAGAGTTGTGGTCGTCATCGTTGTTTGTTTATTGTCCTTTCGCTTGGATGCTTTCAAGCATCTGTGATGGCATTATTTTTTTTTTTTTTGGACTAATTGAACGTAGATGGTAAAGGTAATAAATATCCAGAGTATTTCTATATTTACTTTAACAATTAAATGCCATAAAAATATAATAAATAAAAATAAAACATAAAATAAAAATTTATAAAACAAATATTCGGAATTATTATTTTAATCAAAATATTTTAAGTTATATTTACATACAAACAAAAATAATGTACAAATGGAATTATACAGACCGATTTTTTTTTTCAATTTCGTTTTTGATTAACCCCCCTTCATTCTTATTCATTAAATATAAACAAAACAATGTGACATTTTGACTTTTACAGACCGCGGAATTTTTAAATTTAGTTTTTTATCAACTCTCGTATGTTAATTGCACTTCTTCGTTGAAGTTTTTTTTTTCATTAAATACTAGCGGAAATACCCGGCATTTCCCGGCTGCACCATCCAACTGAATACCTGCCCATTGACCCACGGCACATTGAGCCGTCACCTCTCATTTAATACCTCAGCCACCCATAAAACTGTAGAATCGACACTTATTTCGGCAAAAACTATATATACGAGTTGGTATCGTGAGTTATGGTCGCGAGTTCATTAAAAAAACCTATGGAAAACAGCACATTCAGTTTTTCCCGAATGTTCCAATGTTTCGGACGATTTTTCCAATTTTCCAATCAGTGTAAACCTTACTCAGACTATTGTGAAAATTTTAATATAAAAATAAGCCAAATCGGTCTAGCTGTTCTAAAGTGATGCGGTTACAAACGAACAGCATTTCATTTTTATTTATAGCTGACCCGACAGACGTTGTCCTATCGCACTTTCAATAAATTTGGTTGTGATCGTTGTGCGAATTTGTGAAAAGCTATTTAAAATGTTAAACCAAAGTAAAAACGAGATAAAAACGTCAACAAAATAATTAATTTTCTTACATAAACTTTGAAATCACAAGGTGTTTTATTTACATTTCGATTGCAAACATAACTCATAGCAAACCAGTCGAAACAAATCATTTGAAAATACTTTATAGACGGTGAGATGGTTTACGGTACATAGGGTCTTTGTGTGATTTTCGAGTTTCGAAAGGGGCTAACTCAACAATATAACACCGTCCTTGGCTAGTGTTTATAATTGGTACAATGAATTTAAACGCGAACGACGTTCACTCAAAGACGAGCCTCGTGAATGTCGTCCAAAAAAAGCTGTTGTGCTAGAAAACATCGATGCTGTGAAGAAAACTGATTGAAGACGATTGTCATGTGACTTATCGGGAAATCGATCGATCGGAAATCGGCATTAGTAACACAAGCGTATATACGATCTTACATGAACATTTAAATGTGCGGAAGCTGTGTGTATGTTGGATTCCACATCCACAGACCACAGACGCACAAAAAAAGGTTCGTGTCAATTGGTGCCGCCAAATGTTTGAAAAATTCCTTAAAGGTACTTCCAAAAACGTAGGTATACAAGATCGTAACAGGTGACAAGTCATGGATATTTGCGTATGAGCCGGAAATAAAGGGGCAATCGACTGTTTGGGTCTTCCAATTCGAAGAAAAACCAACAAAAGTTGTGCGAGCTCGGACCGTTAGGAAGCAAATGGTAGCGTGTTTCTTCACGAAAACCGGTCATGTGGCTACTGTGGCTCTTGAAAATCAAGAGACAGTCAATTCAGCTTGGTAAAGGACTATTTGTTTGCCTGAGGTTTTCAACAAATTGATAGAAAACAACCCAAAATGGCGAATCATTTTGCATCACGATAATGAGAGCTCAAACACATCACATCAAACAAGCGAGTATTTAAGCACTCAAGCGATCGAATTGATGGGTCATCCGCCTTACAGTGCCGACTTGCTACCCAATGACTTCTTCCTGTTTCCAACAATTAAAGATAAAATGCATGGACAACGATTTTTATCGCCTGAAGGAGTGTTTGAAGCGTTCAAAACCCTTGTTTTGGAGATATCGTCTTCGCGTATGCGCATGCAAAAGTGTATAGATCTTAAAGGCGATTATTTTGAAAAGCAATAAAACAATTTTTTTATGGAAATTTTTAATTTTTTATTACTTTTTCTATAAACTTTTACGGCACCTCTCGTATAGAAAATAATTTTGTGTTGCAATTTTGAGTCACATCATTGGTCACATTATTGTGTTACATTGGGAAGTTATTGTTTGTTTTGTGTTGCAATTTTGAGTCACATCATTGGTCACATTATTGTGTTACATTGGGAAGTTATTGTTTGTTTTGTGTTGCAATTTTGAGTCACATCATTGGTCACATTATTGTGTTACATTGGGAAGTTATTGTTTGTTTTGTGTTGCAATTTTGAGTCACATCATTGGTCACATTATTGTGTTACATTGGGAAGTTATTTCTCAAACCGTTTGTATGAAATTCGGTACGTTCTTTTGAGGGTCCTCTGCAGAGTTTGGGGGTCTTTTAAGGATCTTTTGAAGGTCTTTTGATGGTCCCTTTTTGGTTATTTGTGATTTTTTGAGGGTATTTAGGAGGTCTTTTTATGATTCTTTTGAGGGTCTGGGGGGTCTTTTTGGGGTCCTTTGTGGGTCTTTTGGAGGTCTTTTTAAGGTATTTATGAAAGTCTTTTGAAAGTCTCTTCAGGATCTTTGGAAGGTCTTTTGTGGGTCTTTTGAGGATCAGGATCTTTTGGTGGATTTTTATTATTTTTTTTTGGTCTTTTGAGGGTATTTTGGGATCTTTCGGGGGTCTGTTGGGGGTATATTAAGTTCTTTTAGGGTCTTTTTGGTGTCTTTTTGGTGGTCTTTTTGGGATCTTTTTTAAAGTATTTTGAGGAACTTTTGAAGGTCTTTTGAAGGTCTTTTGGGGGTCTTTTGAGGATCAAGATCGTTTGGGGGATCTTCAGTCATTTTTTTGGGGGTTGTTTTATGATTCTTTTGAGGGTCTTTTGGTGGCCCTTTGGCGATCTTTTGGCGATCTTTTCGCGATATTTTGGGGATCTTTTGGCGATCTTTTGTGGTTTTTTGTGGGTCTTTTGAGAGTCTTTTTGGTGTCTTCTAGGGGTGTTTTGAGGGTCTTTTGTTGAGTCCTTTGTGATTTTTTGAGGATCTTTGGAAGTTATTTTTATGATTATTTTGGGGGTCTTGGTGTCTATTGATGGTCTTTTGGGGTCTTTTGGTCTCTAATTAAATTTTCATTTTAATTTTGGCTGGAATGCGTTTTTCCTGATTATTTATTATACCGAAAACATTCAATTAAGTTATTTCCTAAAAAAATATCCAATTTTTTGTTTTTGTTTTTCAAATTTTCCTACTCTCTTTTGTAATTTTCCCGAACTTTCTTTTGCAAAAATTTCTCAGGGAGAGTAACGAACAAAACAAAATCAACCAAATGTGACGTTGCTATCGTCAGTTATGATCGAGAGTGCATAAACAAATTATGATTTTTACATTATGTCCGAATTTTTCGAATTTCCTTTGTGATTGTATTTCTTTCAAGGACCATAACGAACAACACAAAAAAAAATTACACAATCCATCATTCGAATCGTGAGTTATGGTGTCGAGAGTTCATACAAAAATCCAATTATCTAATTTGCCGGGGAACTTTTCTAATCACGTAAACCTTGCTCGGACTATGACAAATATTCCAAAATAAAAATGAGCCAAATCGGTTCAGCCGTTCTCAAGAGATGCGGTTACCAACGAACAGCATTTCATTTTTCTTTTTTGTTGGTACCGGTTTTCGTATTGCCGTATCAACAGCTGCTGATGATGACTGGCACTGACACCGAAAACTAGCCACGCCACTAGAGAGATTTTTAGATTTAAAATTAAATTCAAGTTTTTCTGTTCCAAGATTCATTCATAGAGTCAATGTTTATTTATTTACTCGTAATATCAATTTTCATTAAAAAAATTTCGCATAGCAACGCATAGCAACCTTATTATAGCAGCACTTTTTAATATTGGGAGTATTATTGCTAATAATATAGAAGAAGATAAACCAAAAATATGACACTAGGCAGCTTTAACAGCTTTAATTTCCTTAAAACAACCCTTATATGTTAATTTCACTTTCTTGTTCTTTTAATTATTAAATGGAAACAAAAAAATGTAGCAATTGGACTCATTCAGACCGCGAAATTTTTAAATTTAGTTTCTGATCAACCCTTATATGTTAATTGCACTTTCCCGTATAAGTAATTCTTTTGAATTACTTCATTTACGTACGTGGCGGCTTTAATCATCCACACACAGAGATAAGTTGTGTGCACACAGTTACTCGGCTTTCATGACCAGAATCTCTGATATTGCCAACACGTATCCGAGTATGTAAACAGTCACAGGACACGCATTCATTCATTCATCCATCCATAAACCGGGGAACGACCAGGATAAAATCTTTGTTTGTACTACCGCCTCTTTATCTACGTCTATCAGTTCGTGCCTTCTGAGTAAGCATCGTTAAGAGAAGGTCGGCAATTTAATTCCGAACGTGCCTCAGCATATAACTAAACTTAATAATTTTTAATTGATACATTAAACGGAGAGTAAACAGAACACAGAACAAACACATAGTCAGTCTCGGAACACAATGATATTCTGTAGTAATATCCGTAATGTCCTTTGTGAACGTACGTATTGTGATCACTGAAGGAGAGAAATCTACAGATAGCGCCCCAGCAGCAGGCGTACACATAAATAAATGGATTGTGTGCGAAAATTCCTAGAAATATTTGTTATGCATTCAATAATCCTTAACGATTATGCGATGAAGAGATGCACAGGGTTTTTGAGATAAGCATCCGTCGGCCGTTGGGTGGGAATCGAATAACACTCCTCAATTTTTCACTAAAAATCTCTAAAGCACACATTGTATGGAGTAATCCACAATGTTGTGATTGATTTTAAGCCAAAGTTCTTCCCACTTTACAGTTACAGTACATAGACAGAAATAGGATTGTGCAAATATTTGTAATTACTTAGTAATAATTAAAATCTTCCAGGATTTTGCCTTTGGGGATGCGTACGTGATTCGCCTGATCAAAGACTGAATTTGCTGTAATTATTCGCCAATGGAATTATGCGTTTAGATAAATATCCACCGGAGGCTATGACATACATATATAACAAGGATCTAACACGCATACATAAATATACGATAGTCCACAGATATCCTTCAGTTGTTGTTGGTACGCAGTTTGTTAAATGCTGCCGCCCCTACCTCGCTTATCATGAAGTTTGAAATTCGATTAACTTTGTCGGGTAGAGATTTTCTTTTGCGAAACGATACATTCGGCAAGAACCCTGAGATGCTAATCCAGCCACAGTCTGTCGATGGACAAAAGATTGAAAGTCGCACACACAGTCTATATGCCCAAGGTAATTGATGCCATGCAAAACTCATACCTTGCAGCTTGAATATCCAACGTGAGCTTTCTGGTGATTGCTCGCTGCTGCGCATCACTTACAATTTTCATCTTCTTTGTTTGGAATTAATTTTGTTATACTGCTGCGTCGCGTCTGTGTCGTAAGTTGAGATTGAAGTTAAATCTTTTAATCCAAATGATCTAAACGGACCGACTATGCCCCTGTCCCATGACGAAGACGACGGTGGCGACGATGGCATTTACTTAATCGACATGGGATTTGACGCACTAGCTCTTCCTACCACTCCTATTCACTATCACCACTCTGCTGTATTGTACTGAGTCCGCGTCTTAAATTGAGAAATTGACTCGGCACACTCTGATAAGAATGAACTGAATGATGACTTGATGTAGGGATTGGGCTATAGAGGTTGGCAGAAAAACAGCGATGGACGTGCTCGCGATTTAACTCAAAAACACCAGTAAGGACATGACGACTTAAAGCACAGAGTGCACTCTCTCACTCAGTGACTTGTCAGGCGATTTGCCGTGATGGCGGGATGTCCTTTTTTGTAAGGATTATTGCTGATTGAATTTACATTGGAAATTTATTCTCCGTTTAGCTTAGGGTTTTTGCCGTGCAATTGTTTGGACGTGTAATTAAAAATTAATTTCGAAACGTCTTTGTAATTAAATTAATTCGAGATCAACATTATTTGCTTTTGGGAATTTTCTCTACTACAGAATGGTGCAGAGTAGTTATCACCTGTTGTCCTGCGCCGCACTTGCAATATTTGAGTAGAAGTAGTAGTAGAGGATGAATGTTGCAATGATGTTGGTAAAATAAATTGGTAAAGATTGTAAAGAGATGAATCGTCTTTGGTATCATGACATGATCTCCGGATTCTCTAATACCTGCGATTAATGCAAATAATTATCTATTTTCTGAAGCAATTAATTTTGAAAAAGTTATCCTAATCATTCGCTTTGGAATGAATTAAAGACTTTTATAGCTTTATTTTATCGGAACACGCTCAAGGGGTTAAAACCCTTATGATGCTGGCCACAGCGTGGGAACTAAGGTATTTATGAAAGATAGACGAGATGTCGATGTGCATGCATTTGGATTATATTGATGTGGGAATACAGAGCTTGGTTAGGCATTCCACATTCGTGTTGTACAACTAAAGAAAGAGTATCTTAATTTAACAGTATGACCGAAGATGGGCTTGAGGGTAAACTGATGAGCATTTAGAGCGCCACGAGTATTGCGGTTGAATTCAAGGAGAAGTGGTATGCAAGAAGCGATAAAACAGTGACAAGCTGGAAACGTTACTGCGGTGTTCGAAGGACTCTATGGATATCGCTGTGATTGCGTCACCGATAAGTTTTATCGCAGGGTTCTGTATTCTGTCAAGCAGATGCAAGGTGGTCTTAGGTGCACCTGACTAGACATGGCAGTTAAACTCAAGTTTAGGGCAAATAAATGCCTTGTAGATAGTAGCCAGATCAGAGGGAGTGAAATATTTCTTGCACCGTGTTAGGAAGCCAAAGCAGTTAGCAGCATGTTTTGCGACGTTGAATATATTGTCATTCCAACAAAGCTTTTCATTGACGCACATACCAAGAATTGCTAGTTTTTCAGTTTCCTCGATGCAAGTGCCATTCATCGATAATCGCTGGAGGTTACTATTTCGTTTCAACGACAGAAAACAGCATTTGGTTTTGGATGTATTCAATTCGACTCTATTGTGTTCTCTCCATCCTGCAATGCTGTTAAATAAAGAATTAAACGAGCTTAACTTACGCTCTTGTTCTAGTTCCACATCCGAAGAGAAAGGGCGTGAACCTGCGAACATATAAGAGAAGCTAAGAGTGCTGTAGTCAGAGAAGGAATGAATTGGATTAGAAGTTACAGACAGAAGAACGTTGATAAACATAAGAAAAAGTGTCGGAGACAAAACATAGCCCTGAGGGACACCCGCATATATGCGGTAGATATTAGACTTAAAACCATCCAACAAAACTTGGATTGAACGGTTTGAAAGATAGCTTCTAATCCATTGAAGAATGGTTACATCGATTCCAAAAGAACACATTTTGGACAGAATAGTTTGGTGCCAAGCTCTGTCAAATTTTATTTACTCATCGATGGTGTCCATTGTTCTTGAAACTTTGGTTGGACTATTTTGAGGTACACAAGCTGAAAACATGTCTGTTATGTGAGTTCACGGTTTAGTGTAGTGCAAGTGAAATAATTAAAAGTTGAAATCTATCATCTACTCGTCATAAACAAACCGAGAACCACAATGAGGATGATAACGACACTAAATCTTTATGTTTGCAAAATATTAGCGATTGCCAAGGTTCTCCGTAGTGTAGTGGTTACAGCTATGGATGTAAATATAGTGGTAGGAGGTCTTGATAAAAAGATCTTAATAACCTGATAGGATTACAAAGGAATTTGTATTGCCACCGTACTGGGTAACATAGGCTCGAAATAGTGAACTATGGAGAGTTTTTTTGCCAGTTGGCTAAACATGATATTCATTGTTGCACAGTGACCTACTAGTATTCATATATTTGCGAAACAACAATTCATATCAAACGAATAAATTGTCAATAAAATCAGTGACAGTGAAGAATATAATTCATCTAATAAAGAATATATTGGCTATTAGCACATGGGCAATAAAAACACATAGTGCCAAATGACCAATAGCTGGTCAAATAATCAACTTATTGAAGTTTGGTGACCGTGTAATCTCCAGTAATGGATCAGTTAATTTGCCGCCTTATTATATGGGTATTTTTCTTTTTGGCTATGTCAAGTTCACGGTTTATGCCAATAAGTCAGACACTTAAGAAAAACGCAAGACCAACATCGGACGCGAAATTGCCGGCATATTGCCCGATTTATGCGAAAATGAAATGACATATTCGTGTATGAGTTTCCGGGAAGAACCTTAGACTGGTTCCTTTGACAAAGAAACGAGAAGACAATTCCACAATCTGACAGCGCAAATGAAAAACATGCGTTGACTATTAGAGTAGTTATTACGAGGAATACACAGGCGTTGACTACGAGTGGACTTCCAAAGGTGAATATACAAATAGCTAGGCGTTCGGAAATATATTATATTATTAATGAAGACACAGTTTCTAATAATGAAGTTGTTCCATTGAGGATTGCTGTGTTATATTTGGAAACGTAGCTTTTCATGGCGTTATGTGAAACTTGAAGTCTGCGAAAAGAAACCGAGTCCAAAGAGGAGTAAATGCTAGGGGTGGTTTTGGGAGGATTTCAACCAGCTGTAAGCGAACACCCTGGGGAGTGTAGAAAGCACTTTTCCACAGGAAGCGAAGGGTATCATATATTCTGCCAACAACAGACGTTGTATGGTCATTACTGTTGATAATGACTCCAATATTTTTTAAGTTTAGTGCAATATGGGATTGTATTTTCTTCAAACACTATGCTAGGTAGGACACTAGATAGTGGCACGTTCCGGGCGTTTAACAGGCATTGTGTTTTTGCTTGCCTGTTAGATTAAGTCGCAGACAATTTATACGAGCCAACTCATGAATACGAACAAGATTATTATAAAATCGGGTAACACAATCTTCCATAATCCTTCTGGTGCGTGAGAAGTACTTGTACTTGTACATAATCAGAGTAAATATGCACAGAAACGAATTTGCAAAGATCACTAATAACTAATAATAAATAAGTGGTACTGTAGCTCTCAGTTTGAATTTGGAGGAGTATCTACCATTTACAAATAGTTGCTACGTTCTACCAATAAGGTAATCAACGCTGCAATTGTTTGTAAATGGTAGTTACTCCACACACTCGAACTGAAGACCCAAGCTTTTTTTTTTATTAAAGAAGAAAATGAAGCGCTCTTAATTAAAACTTAATTACACTTTAGAACAAGAGATATTTTTAGCTTTCAATTCTAATTTTCATCCTATTTTGTCACCAAATAATATTCTTGTTTCTATGCCTTGTTTTGTCCTTTATTTCTTCCTTCGTGCTGGTTCCTCAATTCCACAGAGTACTTCAACCCCCCTATTAATATAAGTTTTAATAAAAAAAATTGAATTTTGACTAAAAAAAGAATAATTACGAAGAAGCACAAAAAATGAATGAAAAGGAAAAATAAATCTTCAATAATACATAAATGAGTGCATATAAGAAAAGTCGCAATTTTTAAAATCAGACTGCGTACTATTGTAGTAGTCGTCCGTCTGGGGTTATCAAAATTAAACCTACAGATTATTCAAGAAGACATGAAATTTTGTTATCTTTGATAAGTGTGGATTGTGGTAGACCACGATTTCAAATCATCCCTTTGAGGAGCACCTGAAAATGCACCCAATGTAAAAATAACAAGAAACAGAAGCAATCCATTTGCTTGCAGCTGAAACAAAATCGTAAGATTAAAAACGAACAAATTAGAGATTAAAATTCTCGGTTTTGTATAGAATAGAGAAATGGAAAGCAGTCACATCAGGACTAAAGGGATCAATGAAAGAAGACTTTACCATTTTGTGCCACATGCAGAAAATCAGAGTTTGAAAGCGATAAGTAAGAATGGAATGGACATGTTATTCCGATGCATCACTTGCTTTGAGGACATACAAAATGGTCTTCTCGTATCCTTCTAACTGTGACTCAAAACAAAAAGACACAGATCAACTGAAATTAAGGCGATGTTACATTTTAATCTGCGGCAACGCCGTCTCCGTCTTTTGCTTTTTGATGCTGGGTATTGTAGTCGGAATCCTCATTCTGGTCACAATCGACTTCCATCTATCTACGACACAATATATATTCAACTTCTTCTGTGTTGTGATTTTGCCTATGGTTACTTGTTTTGGACACATTTTGTTTTTGTCTTCTAATAGCTTTCGATGGAAGGAAGAAAGGATTTATCATTAAAAGTGCAAGGGTACGTGTAAATTTAATACAATTTCCGCCTGCTAAAGTTTCAGCTTAGAAAATCACATTCCATGAATGGAATTTTATGGGGCTACTACGCCGTCCTTGTCTCGTATTTTAAATCGTAATCTTTTATATTATGGAGTGGTACGACTAAATGTTGAATTTTCAAACAAAACTTCAACTCATTAAGATCGCTCACTTGCTCGTTTGTGTGGAATTTTCGGCGAGGATAACAAATTTACTTAATAGCTCGTCCTTTGAAATTCATTAGCATAAACAAATTAGGTAGTTCCACTTTTTGCGTTGTTCTTTAGCGTGTGTTTTAAAGTTCCCTCAGAGTAAATTCTTGCCTTTGTCTGTCTGTGTTTTGTATGCAAAAGCTGTGCAGCATATTTCTCATTTGCACAACAAATTGTACGAAGGTCATTATCAAGGTGATTAGTAAGCATTGTTTTTAAAACGCTTTTGTTGTCGTTATTCATTCAATTTGTTTTGTTGAATATTAGAACTGATGGAAAACTTAACATTTTAAAGCTGAATGAAAGAACAAAAAAAATTAAGGTATCTAGAAAGAAGGGATCCGTAAAGTTATACGGTCGAGTTTACTAGAATGCTTTGACAGAGCAAATTTTACAAACTGTAACATATTTCATGTTATAAAATATTTTTTTTATCAACAAAAACTATACGAGATTTGCTAGGATGTACTACAAACTATTGACATATCAATTTTTGACATATTTTTATTGACAAATAACCGAAACATAATCGGACCTAGGTAACTGCCTTGTGGGACTTCTACTTTGTTAGTTACATTGCCAAGTATGAGTATTAAGAAAATATAATGAATTTTCTAAACTTCTGTAGTGCATTTGCGTTCTTCCTGCAGATGCAAAGGTAATAGCCAAAGTAGTACTTGAGCGAATTAAGGAACATCTGGAAGATACACTCGATGCCGAACAAGCAGGTTTCCGCACTGGATCCTCCTGTGTAGACCACATAAACACCCTGCGGATCATTATTGAACAGTGCGTTGAATTCCGGTCACCACTGCATCTGCTGTTCATCGATTTTGAGAAGGCGTTTGACAGTGTCAACAGACAGTTTATCTAGCTCGCCTTGCGCAGGAGAGGTATACCCCATAAACTAATAGCTATTATTAAAGCAACATATGATGGCTCTAAATGTCATGTGCTGCATAGAGGAAAGCTTTCAGAGGTATTCGAGATCCTAAGTAGGGTACAACAAGGTTGCATTCTATCGTCGATACTTTTTTTGTTGGTGATTAGCGATGTACTTCGCGCAGGTTTATCTACTGGAAACGGAGGAATTCGTTGGACTCTTACATCTCAACTCAAAGATCTGGATTACGCTGACGACGTTTGTTTACTCTCACACAGGATTATGGAGCTGCACCAAATGACAAAAAATGTGGAAAGGGAGGCAAATGTTGCGGTTTTGAAAAACAAAAATCATCAACCTCGGCACTAACTCAGTAACTCAAGTTAACATTGCTGGACAGCCGGTAGAGTGAGTAGATAGTTTCCAATATCTTGGGAGTATTGTCTCGACCGAAGGTGGAACCCATCAGCAAAATCGGTATTTGGAATGATGTCCATGATATGGCGAAGCAATGCAATCAGCTTAAACACCAAACTGCGACTGTTCCGCTCAAATGTTGAATCTGTGCAGTTGTATGGGTGCAGCACTTGGAAGGTGACCGCTACTATTACAAAAAGATTACAAACGTTCGTAAATAGGTGCCTACGGAACATCTTAAGGGTTTTCTGGTCTAACCGGGTCTCTAACGAACATCTTTTCAAAGAATGGGTCAGGAACCAATAGGGCACAACCAACCAACGACGGAAAGGCGACACTTCCATAGCAAACTACGCAATGTAATCGTACCCGTTATCTCAGAATGGTAGGAGAACGGGCCGTCCGAGAAATACATGGCGCAGAACAGTTGAGGAGGAGTCACGGCAATTGGGGAAGAGTTGGAGAGAGCTGAAGCTCGTTGCCAGGAACCATACGCGATGGCGCGTAGGCGTAGTAGAGGCCCTAGGACCCACAATGGGATATAGGACATAAGTATATAAATACAGCAATATATTTTGTGAACATCACTTCGCTCCATAAGCGTAAGACATCTAGGTATTTATTAAATTTGCTAAAACCTAGGCTCGAAAATAGGCTTTATCTACACACGTGTCTTAGCATAGAAAATACTATTCTTATTTACTGCAGTCTCAGCGAACATATTTACACAGTAGTCTTGGACTTGCATTTATTTCAAGACTAAGACAAGACTGCAAGTTCAAGACCAATTTCGCTGATTACTACCAGATATACCTGCACTGTTGCTTCAGCACATCAAAGCCAACTTAAGTCACTCAAGGCTCTTCAAACCTAGGTTTTCAACAAATGTTTAAACTGAATATAATCCATCAGGGTATATTTGAATTTTAGAGTAATTTCATTGTATCACGTGTAGTCACTTGGCTTTGACATGACATGACTGTTTTAGAAAAAAAAGAAAAGTAAAATTAATTCCTATTTCATTCTCTCATTGTTATGCTAGAGTTAAAGTTGAGGACAAATTCGCTGAATTAGTATATATATTATCGAACTGGGATTCTGAAAATAGCTTTGTTAGCTAGGATAGGTTCGATTGCTCATAAATTTTAAGCTAAAATGTAAAACTTGACAAATATATATATACTACACATAGAATGTGGATTATTTAAGTAGATTCAACTTGGGTATATGTGCACTGTGTCCTTGTAAACTTTAAAAAATTGTCTTTTAATAATAAATACGAAATTCAAATGAAAATCTCTGCAATGCAATAAACGTCCTTGCTCCTTCCATCAATATTCGGGAACAGTCATTTAAAATTCAATACTCTTAAGACGACAAGCAAATCACTTCCGTTAGCCATTATCATCGCACAGGCAAGTGCAAGATGTGCAGCACAGTTACACAGTTGCTATATAGTAAACATTTCAATTTTCTATATTCGCAATGAGACCGTTACACAAACAAACAAACAAACAAACAAAAAATACAACCAAAATAAAGACCGATCGACACGTTTCGAATCGTAAGAAATCGCTAAGAATTGATAGAATAAAATCGACAATCACCAAACGGAAGAGAAGCCATTAAAATATCGACAAAAAATAGCTTAGTCGGGAGCGCGCAAAGGATGTGTCTTGCTTGGCTAATAGCGAAAGAAATGATGACTATGACTGTGACGACACGACAGAGCGAACATCAACAAATGCACACGAACCGGAATTTGTTAATAAAATTTTATTGAAATTGTAGACATCGAGGATGAAATAGAATTGAAATATGGTGAATGGTATATAGAGGGTACAGGGATGGAGGCAGATGTGAAGACAGAAAAGTCTTCATTTTCAATGAATGACGTGAAGGATATTTCTTCTTTTTCTTTTTTCATTCAACAAAATGAAACAAATTGTGAATTCGAAATGAAATACATATTTGTTTGTCCTAGAGGGTTTTTTTTCGGTTAAGCAGAAAAATTGGTAAACCATCGAAAGCCAATATCTTCTTTGTGTCGATAGATTGCGAGGGAAGCTTTCTGTTTATTAGAAGCTTTTTATTTTTGTGTTAGATTGAAATAGATTGTCACTTTGTGAAAAGGTTATATAAAGATAAGAAATGTTTTCTTTAAAGCTTTTATGAAATTCTTTTAAATAACTTTTGAGATACAAGACGACTAAGCTAAGTTTTAAAGTTTAGTGGTATACCACTTGTAAAAATAGGCTGGAATAGATCTTAGTTAGTTGCTTTTTTTCTTTTTTATAAAACATAGAATTTTATCAACCGCAGAAACCACACCTCTCTTCAGAGGAGTTAAAGCGCTAAACTATCAAGCAGCAGAACACAAAAGTCTCATGAAAACGAAAGCAAGAGATAAAAAACAAGATCGAAACACTCCTCTAGGAATAATGCTATTTGTTTTCTGCAATGCACTTGCAGTTTTTTGCAATGTCATTTCCACTAAAATGAAGTAAAATGAAGACAATGAAACTCTCAAGGGAGGACTATACGTATTGGAAGCAAATAGAAAAATTGATGCACTTAAGGATGGGTGGGGATATGCGAAGGAGAAGTTTTCATCCTTTTCATTTTTGTTGTTGTCAGTTGTCATCATTGTCGCCGGTCGTCTATATTTAATGCACAAGAGACTTCTTGAATTGGCATGAATAGTCAACCAGGCATCCAGTCAGCCAGCCAGCCAGCCAGCCAGCCATCCAGTAAGCGCTTAGAGACTCGTACTTAGCTTGTTTTTCCAGAACGCCCGCAATTTGATGGGTTTTCTTCTGAACTGTGTGTGTGAGAAAGGTTTTTTTTTGTATCTCAAAACTTCAGAGTAGAAAACGTCTCATAAAAACAAAAACTTGATAGGTGGTGGTGGGTGGTCCTCCAATGCCAGTCATTCTGCAATGTAGTAAAACTTAAACTGCTGCTTTCCCATAAGAGAATATTGTCCCATCAAGTGTTGGAGTTTATCACAGCAGATGACACCAATATTGTGGGTGGCACAGTTTGTACTCTTGCGGAGGAACATCAAATATCTGTGTTTATAGTTTCGTACATTGAAATATACTGCAGCGGCACTGAATTGCATCAAAGAAATTTTTATAGAACTTCATAATTAAATGGTTCTTTCGCTTATTTTTGACGTTAAACTTTTTTATGTGTAAACTTTCAAGGCAGCGTTTTGCAATATATTTTTTTATACTTTGAGCAGGCGTAAAGGGGCTTGAATATTTATAATAATATGCACTACACAACGGTGGCTAAGGTTAATGAGTGAAAAAGGCAATATGTCTGTAAGCTTGTGTTCTAAATACCTCCGGATCCTATTAATGAGGGAATACAAAGATTGGCAAAGTATTTCATATTGGTGTTGTCCAGCTTGAGACAGAATCCTAAACTAAAAAGTACGTCTCAAGATGATCTCATAAGTAACCGATGAGCATTTATTGCTCTAGGTCTAGATAGTGTACAATCTAAAAGTGAAAGCAAGCAACGTGACGTGTCCCAACAACTCAAGAGAATAAAATCCTTATGATGCAAGGCAAAGTACTTAGTACTTAGGGAAATAAAGAGGAAATATCAATGTGCATGCATTTTTAATGCCTACGGTGCGAAAATTCAGATCTTAGTTAAGATGGGGATAAATGCAGCCACAACTAAACATTCCTCTTTCCAACTCCACCCTTCAATTAAATATTGCAGGATAGAAAGTCGAGAGCCAATTTTCTCGATCAACTTTCTTTTTCTGAGAAGTTATGTCTTAGCCGATCGTGGCATCGATTTTGATGTGATCAGCACGATCTGCGGAATCTGGAAGTACAATGCATACGGCAATAAAACCAAGCTGCAGCTGTAGTGTTTCTATGTTGGATTGGTGTAGTAATTGAAAGTTAACCCACATTGCCATTTGTATGCTGCAATCGGTAGTGAAATAATGCCTACGTATTATTCTTAGGATTTCTGTCCTTGCCCTATATCTAACGTACATCTTTACTCAGGAATGTGTCAGGGACCTATAAACAATATAATCAAATAAAGAATTGGCAACTGATTGGTCACACACTTCGGTGCCAAGAAATCTCTGCTGCACAACCTTACTTACCGAAACTCACAGAAAGTGTTAGTTGTCCTAAGCAAATATGGCGCAGAATGAATCTGTAGACCGATAGCAATAAGTTAGAAGGAGTTTCAAGATTCCAAGTATGATCGCGTGTTTGAGTTGTTGAGGCCTAATTTCTCAATAGGAGTTACACGATATAAGTAAGTCTGAAATGACATGACAACTACTTTGAGGTCCTTTTAAACCACCTTTCACACGAACTAGAGGGTTTTTGTGAGTTTCTAAGTCCCAAATAGGAGTTTTTCAATTCCGCGTGTGACGTGTGTAGCGTTTCGCATATGGCGCATGTAATGGTTTTTCCTTTTTTAATAATAATAATAATATACGGAGCGACAGACCGTCTCGCGACCATTTGTGTTGTGAATGTTTATTTTTACGCACAAATGGAAGGGACCTACAATTAAAAGCCGTTTCCGTGCGGCGAATTGAGAAGCTTTCCGTAACAGGTTATTACTCTCGGATGTTTATCAGACATTCGCGAGAGGTGGAGCCGAGAAAAATACTTTGGTGTTTTTCTTGGATTTGAACTACGAACCCCCTGCTCAAAAATGCATGCTCTTAGCCACTGAGCGACGTCGCCCACATTTCCTTCCCTTTTAACTCCACCTACCTCGATTATACAGAACCGTCATCACTTTACTCGTAGCGACCCATTGCGCTAACATACTTTTTAAAGTCATGGAAACGTTGAGCAATCGTAAGCATATGCAATACATAGAATATCAGGAAATCCTTAGCGACCGGCAGTACGGTTTGCGAAGGCAACGTTGTAAAGGTCACTGAAAAGTGGAACCAGTATATTCACACTAGTTTGATGAAATTTGCACTCGATATTTCTAAGGTATTTGACAGAGTCTGGCATTAAGCTCTTTCTTCGAAAATGAATGCCTATGTAATGGATAAGACCCTGCTTATTTGGACTCGTAACTACCTTTCTGACCGTTCAATTCAGGTCGTATTGGACGGTTTCAAATCCAATGTTCACCGCATAAACGCCGGTGTTCCCCAGGGCTCTGTTTTGTCTCCGACACTTTTTCTTATTTTCATTAATGATAGCATTTTATTGATAGCACTCATTTAAGTCACTCAACATGCTTCACGTCTTTAATGGAAAGCCATAGAAAATGCATAAAAAGTCTACATCCTGCAGCTGAATAAAGAATTCTAATGAAAATTTAAATATCTCCTTCGGCAACGGAAATATTGTCGTTGCACCAACGTCATTCATTGGAAATAAGTAGTTCCAATAGTAAACATAGTACTTCTACTCAAAGTAGTAAAACAAGAGGTCATTACTTCAAGATAGACTGTACCATGTTAAGCGAGCACAAGACACATACATCATTATGGCCAAAAGTTTTCTGTCGTCGCTCGTAGTCCTTGTCGATTGACTTTTTGACTTGTCGTCGTCGTCGTCGTCATCATCGTCTTCGTCCTGTTTTTGCTTTCAGCAACAACCTTCATTCGTTCGAGAGGACTCAAGTAAATAAGTAAGAGTCTTCCTTCCTTCCGTGCACACAATGTATGGAAGATGAATGCAGTTGCAGTTCTTCTTTTTCTTCTTTTTTTTTTTGTTGTTGTAACATTTTACTTTTACAGCTTTTCGCATTACGATAATCTGATATACTCATACTCGTCTCAAGGAGCATAAATGTTATGCTCGTGTTAGTTGAGTATCCACTTCCGGACGTGTTATAAAGTTTTATGATTTCGCCATCCTTTTGCACAGGAAATGTTGTTATGAATGGAATGAATATTATAATGTATGCAATGTAAGTATTTTTTTTTTGAACTTTTTGTTTTTATTACGAAGTGTTTGGTAATATTGTTTCTTTAAGGAACATGAGGAGGGATGATTGGGATAATTTGCGTTATCATGCGAGTCAAATTACATTGCAAACAGTTTAATATTAAATTTATAGAGGACTCCAAATGACCATCGGTTGCGTCATATATGTCTATATGTCTAGAATGTCTAGAGTTTCAAAACTCACTTCACCATCTTTCTATAGACTTTAAAGCCGCCTATGATAGCACAGCTAGAGTAGAATTTTGAAAAGCCACGAGAGAATTCGACATATCAAATAAATTGATAGGTTGACCATGACCTATGTTATAAGCCAAGTAGAAATATTCGGATCAATATCAGTCCCATTCAACATTAATAACTCCGATAACGGGATGGACTGGCCTGTGTCCTCTTCAACCCAGCTTTAGAAAAGGTGGTCAGAGATTCTGACGTAACGGTGAGAGGAACCATCCTCTATAAGTCCGTTCATATACTGGCTTAGCAGACGACATTGACATAGTTGGTAGAAACCCAGCTTTCTTTCAGATCAAGCGAGTGGCACGAAATCTGGGGCTGCACATAAATGAAAGCAAAACAAAGTACATGGTGGCCACGTCTACGAGAAGAAGATCCAAAATTGGTCCCTCAATTAAAATAGTGGAGCGCGAATTTGAAGTAGTGCAATCCTTTAACTATCTCGGGTCAACTCTAGCAGCCGATAGCAGCATGGAACCAAAAATACGCACAACAAAGCCTTCTATAGTCTGTCAGGACTCTTCAATTCCAGGAACCATAACACTAACCATAACCATAACATCCAAGCTCCTGGTGTATAAGACAATGGTCATACCAGTACTAACATGTGGATCCGAGACTTGGGTGCTTGGTAAAATGCATTCTGACATCTTAGCCGCGTTCAAGAGAAAAGTCTCAAGGAGAATTGTTGGCCCCGTATGTGACGAAGGACGATTCCGGAGGGATCAACGAGCGTTACCGCCATGTCGACATCATGAAGAGAATTAAGCTCGGTAGGCTCCGGTGGGCAGGACACTTAGCTCGCATGAGCGAAGAGGATCCTGCTCGAAAAGTCCATTGCGGTAGGATTAATGGAACACGAGAGCGAGGTCGGCCAAGCATACGCTGCTAGAATAGCGTAGACCAGGACGCCCAGAGTTTAGGGATTCAAAACTGGATGTCCGGTGGGGAGACTTTTTTCGGGAGGCCAAGACCGCACCCCGGTTCTAGAGCCAAATATGGTGATGAAATGGCTAAATTATAGTCTTTATATTTTAATCATTAAATTGTAATGTATAATTTTAGGGATAAATACTCAAATACATAACAAAAAAATCGCTTTATTTTATTGTATACTTTTAGTGCTGAATATTTTAATAAATATAGCATCAATGCATCGCATACTTTTAGAACTGAAACCATTAATATATATTGTAACAATCATTACATATCATTGTATACCTTAAGGGTTAAATTATCTAATAAACAATAAAGCATTGTATACTTTAAAGTTTAAATGCTTTAATAATTATTTCAACAATTAATACATTTCATTCTATAATTTAGGAGATAATTATTAAATTATAAGCTTTGGGATAAAATGGTGGTATATAGTATAGCTATGGAATTTGGCTTTAATAATTGGAAGTTTTTTATGAATTAGTATATGATGAGAGTTTAAGGCAATGCTTTTTTTAGCAGTTAGCTACTAGTCTTATAAATATTCTTTATTTGAAACATTGGACACGAAGTGAAGACTTAATAATAATAATAATATAGCACAAGTAAGCACCTGAAGAATAGGATATGACTATATGTCAAATGACACATACCGGGACGGGACACATTCAACTGAAGATATGGCTTGCCACATATGTTGCCAACTTCTTCAACATTTCTGTGTTTTACACGAATAGAACATTAAGAACGCCATCTTTGAGAATATCTTCATCATATAAAGAAATACATAGCTGTTTCTTGACTCAATTATTTCTGGCTCAAAGTAAATTTTTTTGATATGATGACACCAGGTGTTTTCAATGGCTGCTATGCCTTCTGATATCTGTGCTATTATTCTTTCCTTTCCTCCATCTAACACTACAAGTTTGGTAGTTCATGTCAGTGTTGACTTTCATCGTAACTCCAGCGTGTGTGCCTAACACTTAATTCACTCCGACATTATTTTCCCATTTTGCTTTCGTGCGGCAATGTGTTTCCCAAAATCTATAGGCTAAAAAGTGCGATTTGACATCTCATTCTCCCGGTTTATTTCCTATTTTCTTTTTTTAATTTTTGGCTGTGCAAAGGAAGGGAATGTTTTTCGCAGCAGCAGAAGATTTTGCAAGCTACGTCAAAGGAGAATTAAGACAAAAAAGTAACTATGGTATGTGATTTGAAGTTTCACAGCCATATGTTGTCGAATTAAATAATCTTGAGTTTTTAGCGAAAATCTCACTCAGATTCAGACAGGAATAAGTTTTTTTTTTTACAAATGTTCAGGAACATGCTCAGCACTTTCTTAGTTTCGTGACGGTTTTATTGAATGCCAATTTAATACAAAACCGATCAACAGCACAACAAAAACACAATTTCCCATTGAACGTGACTGCAATTGGCAATTTGGGTCGAATAACGCACACACGTAAAGAATGCCAAATGAGTGTAATTTTTTTAGGTGGCTCCTCTTTTGTCCTACATTTATTATCAGTAGCAGTAAAGTTCTTACCTTCAATTGGCAACAGAATTGGCTACTACTACCTGCACATATTATCTGGATATATCTACAATTTATATAAAAACAGATTAATATTAGCTTCCTTGTGGTGCAAATCAAATGCGGAACTCTTCGTGCACAAGGATTGAGGGGAAAATTGAAATTGATGGCACTTTTTCTATCCAATCATTCTGTCATTGGCACATTGGCACACAGGGTGCGTTTGTGAATAATGTGTGTGGTGCAAATTTTGTTTTACGTTTTTTTTTCGTGTGTAGTGGATTAAGGAGAAATTTATTGGTAGACACGATTTATTCGATATCTTTTGTTCAAAGTATTTGCACATTTAATTGACATTATTGTTAAGAAGCTATATCTCTTATTACGACTTGGATAGCGAGCAACTAATTGAATGCGTTAGTAAATTAGGGAGAGATGTCTAGCACATATTTCTTAAATGACTGCAGATCATACAAATACTGAAGCACAGATCGGGCAATTCATTTTAGATAATTATTGTGCGGCTAAAGAAGGAACCTCTGAATTGTTGAAAACAGGCCTCGTGGTAGACCCGTGGGCTCGAGTTAAGGTACAGATATTGTGGTTGAGTTGGAGAATGGGCGGGATGCATCTGCATTTGTTATTGGCCCATGTTAAATATACCAAAAATCTATATCTCTCAAGCGTAAAGTGCACAAAACTGAATCAAATGCAGTAAATCAGAGCAACATATGTGGTACATTAGAATATCCGTAATGAACATCATTTGGAAATGTTCTCTTCGTGATTGTAGTAGTAAGTAGATCGTTAAGTAGCAGCCTTTCATTAGAAGCTGGAAGCTTCGCATTTCAACCTAGTTTGTGAATTAAAAAACCCAGTAAATTTTTTTTGTACATTGGTTATAGTTTGAATAATAAGGGGACCAGACGATGCTTCAATATTCTAAGATAGGTCTTTCAAAGACATATACAGCGATCTAACCGTATAAGGATAAGGGAAAGTCTTTTGAATTTCGCTTAACGAATCCTAACATTTTGTTCGCTTTTGCAGCAATATATTCATAGTTCTGATGGAAATCCAAATTTGAGCCAAAGTATACGCCCAAATTGCAAAAGTTGAACACTGTAGTAAGTGGTACTAATATAGTAAGCATTTATTATTAGTTGAGTCTTTCTGGATAAGTCAAGGACTCTATATTTATTTGTATTAAATTGTAAGTCATTTTTGTTGCACAAATCAACAAAATTGTTTATATATCTAATTGTTATAATAAAGCAATCTATCCTCGACTCTACGGAAAAGTAAAGCTTCAAATCATCAGCATATAACAAAAAATTTACATGTTGAAGTCATTTATGAATAATTTAAATAAAAAGGGACCTACTTGGCTTCCTTGTGGGACACCATAAATCAAGTGAATTATTTTAGAATAATCCAAACCAATTACAACAAATGAAATTTCCATGAGAGTTCATTTACTTAATTTTCTTTATTAAACATGTTGGACTCGATCAAGAGCCCTCGAGAAGTCAGTGTAAACAACATCAACCTGTTGGTTTTCTGATAAACAGTAATTAGAAAATAAGGCTAGATAAGATCCAGTTGATCTGCCGTCTAAATAGTTGCGAGTACAGGGTTTGCGCATAAAAATATCCACAAAAAGGTATCTCCTGATAGAGCAACTCGCAACCAGAAAGACCACGTGTTGATGTACCGCCGTCAAAACCCGAACCTGAATGACGAACATACTGAGGTTCCAACGTCGACTCGGACCACTATATTGTTGGTATGGTGCTCCGAGGGCGGATTGCATCATCACGAAAGACTCCATCTGCGAATCAGATTCGAGTCAACAAAGTAAAAAGAAACATTTACGTTCAAGCAATAGGACTCGCCCTATAAGTTTAGGGAGAGTAAGTCCTGGGGCTGATGTAATGGTATGAGCAAGTTAGGGCAGGATCGCCATGTAAAGGTATTGCGGTTCATATGCAGAAGGCAATATGAGGAATGCAATTAACTATAGGAATAAAGAATCGATCTAACCTTGAATACAATGTTAGCGCTGGTATGCTCCCTTCACACTGAGATGTCAGGCGCATAAGAGAAATGGACACGCCTTAAAAATACTGTCATTAGTACTTGTAAATGAGGCTCCATCTGAGGCAGTAGTCGTTGAGATCGGAACGACTGGTTCGACGACTAAGCTGTAATGTAAGCTACTTAACGTAAATATAATGCATACCGAGCAATTCAGCAATCTCATAGAACGCGGGCACGCGAAGATGAACATAAAGAGCTCAGAAGATATGAAGAAACAGTTCACCGGTGAAAGAAAGCAGCCTAAGAAGAAGAATCTCGTCCGTGAACTAGAACAGTACAGAGAACAAGGACCACACCAGGTGCGGAAGTTCTCCCAAAGAGTCCGCGGTATGAGGCATTATACACCGCATTGCAAATACTGCAAAGGCATAGAGAGTAATCTAATCGCCGATCTTAAGGACATATTAGAGCGATGGGAAGAGCAGTTTCATGAGTTGCCAGCTAACTGAGGAGTTGGAGGCTCTACCAATGACCGAAGACCACCGGAGTTAGCAGGGTGATAGATCGGCTCAAAAATAATAAGGCCCCGGAATTAGATGGGACCCTAGCGGAACTGATAAAAATAGGAGGCCCCATATTACACCAAGCAATTCATGAAATAATAGTGCAAGTATGGAAGTAAGAATCGATGCTAGAATCGTGGCAAAGAGGCATCCTGTGCCCCATACATAAGAAAGGAGATATCACAAAATGCAGCAATTATCGTGTTATAACGTTGTTGAGTACCGCGTATAAGATTTTCTCCTCTATCCTTCAAGACAGGATAGCCCCATTCGCTAAAGTCTTAATTGGTACTGTACTAATAATACTGGACCAGCTAAGACTTCATCAATGTAACTGAGATACAATTAAAAATGTTTCTAAAAGAACAAGTGAGAAAAGATTCCGCCATACTTCACTGAACTAATTGGAAATAGAAATATTAAGGGGAAGATTCTATGTGAATGTGCCTGTTCTGCTTTAAGATATAGGGTGTTTTTTTGGGAGGTTTGTTTTTCCGATAGATGTCGTTTTATTTTATGACAGTTGTTTTGACAGCTCAAAGTGGCATTTCTACTCAGTATTGTTTGGCAAATCATTATGAAAAAAAAAAAAAAAAAAAAAAAAAAAAAATGACATTTGTGAAAAATAGTCGTGGTAGCCATATGCCAGAAATTGTGTTTAAATGTTAAATGCCAAAAAATTATCTACCAAATAAAAAAAAATGTTGGTCATTTCATAATTTTATATGTGTTTTATTCAAAAAAAAAAATCGGCAACCTCTTAAAAAAACACGTTATATCTAACGGGTGTTTTTTTAAGAGGTTGCCGATTTTTTTTTTTGAATAAAACACATATAAAATTATGAAATGACCAACATTTTTTTTTATTTGGTAGATAATTTTTTGGCATTTAACATTTAAACACAATTTCTGGCATATGGCTACCACGACTATTTTTCACAAATGTCATTTTTTTTTTTTTTTTTTTTTTTTTTTTTTCATAATGATTTGCCAAACAATACTGAGTAGAAATGCCACTTTGAGCTGTCAAAACAACTGTCATAAAATAAAACGACATCTATTGGAAAAACAAACCTCCTAAAAAAACACCCGTTATTTGTGAGTAAATTACTGAACAAAGATGATCCAAACGCTATTCCTATGTCTTACTTATGAGGAAAGGTGCGTTAGTTAAGATATTATAAAATAATGAATTAATTTTTAAAGAAAAACTTACAAAGCATATCCTTTTGGGAATAGCTACAATAAATTATTTCGCCAAAAAGTCTGTCATTGTAAGCAACATACACTTTAAATATTAATCCAATAAATAAGGTTCAACAATTAGTTGGTTGTATTTTGCTAGAAAATCAACTCGAAAATCCAACAAGGGTTACTTCCATTGTTATTTATTCAGCGAAAAATAATTTCGCAAACGCAGATTAATTTGCAGTAGCGCAGAGGAATTCCATCACATCTACTTGTAAACTACACGTGCCTACAACAGCTGCGTGTTCTACGAGTGTTGTGCTGCTGCCTCACATAAAGTGCCTTCTGCATCGTGTCTAATTTAAAACCACGTACCGTACCAACAACCCGACATCCTATCCTACCATTTAGCAGAGAGCAGCTCCTCTGAAGATTAATTTTTGGCATTTTACATTTTCCCCAACTGTATACCTATGCAATGGAAGAAGCAATGGAAGCATTTTTTTTAATATCCTCTCTGCGACAGGTGCAATTTTTCACCTGGGTAATTTCCAAGATGAGCTACTGACTTCCTAGTGAGGGCAACAGGAGGAGCAGATTTCTACCATCAATTCTGTTGCTGTAATGAAAATAAAAATTACACCGGGAGTAGTAAAAGGTGAAGAAGAAGTGGAGCAAAAAAAACCACTGCAGACGGAAGCCGTTGGTAGGTAATTAGTGTGTGGTAGGTGCTCCGTGTAGGTAGGTACTTTGAAATGTCAGAGTAGTCTGACAGCCTGTAACATTACGTTGCAATTTTCTTTTCTTTTTTTGTTTGCAGTCTGACGTCAAACTGCGACTGGCAAGCTAAACCGCGCTTAAATATTTCCCCCAACCAAAAACATCAAAATCCGCACCAAACGCAAAAAACAAAGAGAAAAATCCTTAATGGAAATCCTCGTCAGTTCGTCGGTGATGCATAATTTTTTGTAATTAGTTTCTATTGCCAGTTAGGCTGTGTTAGCGAACCAACGATTATATGTAAATTGTTATTATAAGTTGTTGTTTTTTTGTTTTGTTGCATTTTCTCGGTAAAAAAAAGAAAAAATTTTTTAATTAAATTGTTATCCCTCGCTAGAGTTGGCGGGCGGGCGTACACGAACGCAATTCCAAATTCTATTCGTGAGCTTAAGCGAATAAATAATTTACTGGAATTTCGCAGCAAATTAATTTAATGTAAATTTTGCCAAAGTTCTCGTAAATAAAAGTACTCAAGGAGGTTAAAAGTTATTTTTAATTAAAGAAGAACGAACATACCCCTGTGTTAATGTTGATGTTCAAATATTACTTAGGTGCTGCGTTATAGCGGTGATTGTGGCATACAGTTTTCTTTTTTATTTATTGTTTTCCACAAAAATAACTGCTCGGAGTGAATAACATGTATAGCTACCCGTCAATTGTCGGTGGGTAGTTTGGGTGGAATTCGGTGCAACTGGAAATACAGAATTACTCCACACTCACACACACAGTGTAATTATTCGAATGGAACAACAAAACATTTCCCTTAAATTTGCAGTGGGAGAAGAATCGAGCTTAAGATAATTAAACAAAATAATAGAAAATATTAAGCTTTACAATTTCGTGCATACGAGACACGATGTCTACATAAAAGTCAAGTACAGAAGCAGGATGAAGTTTAATTTTTCTTTCTTATATTGGTTATGGAGATGAAAATAATGAGATATATCTGCATATGCATCTTGGATGCATACGAATCATATATAAATATTTGAAAACATAGAGCTCGGCTTGGTTTCCGACAAGGGAAGAAAACTCTTTATTGATCACTTCGTTCGAAGATAGGCTAAGTGGTAAAATCTCGAGTTGTGCCGCTAGTCATATGGATCACCAGGACCTTTAACAAAGCGCTGTTTGCTGTCTGCCCTCTAATTCGTCCAAGAGTAAAGAAGACACCCCATCGGTGGACTTCGGAGTTGGGAATTATTCGGAAGAGTTGCAGATAATTGTTCAATTTAGCCAAGTTTACCAGATTAGAGACCGATTGGGACGCTTACAAAACATCCCTCAAATTATACAAAAAAATTAAGGAAAGCCAAGCGAGTATCCTGGCGACTCTTCTGTGACAAAATGGAAGAATCTTCCCAGGCCTTTAGGCTAAGAAAAATTATATCCAACAATCCAACAATACCTAGCTGTTTGAAAAAATCTGACGGCTCTCGGACTACCTCTAGCAAAGAAACGCTCAATCTACTTCTAGACATCCTCTTCCCGGGTACCTCCAATGTGTTAAGTATTAGCCCTAACATGCCAAACACTTATACAACTATCTCCAATGATCTGATAAGGGAGCTAAATTGAAAGATGATGAAGATCACTTAAACAGACGGATCAAAAACTGATGACAGAGTTGGCGGAGGTGTTTTCTCAAAAGGCTAAATCTTAGTCTCTCTCTCTGTCTTCCTAATCAGGCTGAAATTGTGGCGATTAATGAAATCTTGTCTTGGCTAAAGAGAAATGAAGAAATGCATTTTCTCGGATAGCTAAGCGGTGCTGAAATATCTGATATCTGCCTCTATGAACTCTATTCCAGGTTGATCTCTCTCACGGATATAGCGAAGCAGTTCAACATTCACCTGTGCTCGGTTCTGGGTGCCGTGGCATAGATACGTCTACCTTTGTGTCCTGTTTTGCCCTGTTCTTAAGATGGTATGCCCCGTTCTGACCTGTTCTGTCCTGCTCTGCCCTATTTTGGAGCGGTTTTGCCATATTCTGAACCTCTTTTGACCTGTTCTGTATTGTTCTGACTTGTTCTGTCGTGTTTTGATGTTATGCCCTGCCCTGTTCTGCCATATTCTACCTTCTGTCATATTCTGCCATATTCTAATCCTGTTCTTAACCTCTTCTGCCATGTTCTAAATATGTTCTGTCTTGTTTTGCCCTCTTCTGAAACTGTTCTGCCATGTTCTGGCCTTTTCTGCCATTTTCTAAGACCTCTCCGCCTTGTACTAAACCCTCTCTGTCATGTTCTGAACCTGATATTTTGAATTTGAAGGGTTCGCTGTAAAGCAAATTTGTTAGTTCACAGAAATGTCTCACTATATTGACCTACATCCATGTCTTCAATAAGGAATTATCTATCGAATACAATATATGAGATTACAATCCAATATCTGGATGAAAGCGCTCGGAGCTCCATACCAACAAGATAGTGGTCCGAGTCGAATTTGGCACCTCGGTACGTTCGCACCGTCATCAGGTTTGGGTTTTGGCGGCAGTCTATCATAACTTGGTCTATCTAGTTGCGAATGACTCCATGAGGAGATACCCAGATGGCTTTGTCGATATATATTTACGCTCAAACCTTGTACTCGCTACGACCAAATTATTGCTTGCTGCCATCTCTATGACTCGTTGTCCATTGTTATTAGTGTTCTCGTGTAATCTATGGATGCCAATGTACTGTCTGAATACTGGATTCCTACATATTTTAGCATTCATATCCCCCAGAATGATTTTTTACATCAGGGCAGGCATTGAGTTCCTGTTCAACTGATTCAAAGAATTCTTCTTTTTCATCATCTGGGGAATACTTTGTAGGTGCGTGAGCGTTTATGAGGCTTTTGTTTTTAAATTTGCCCCGCACGCGAAGGGTGTATAGCCGTTCATTTATTGCTTTAAAGCCGGTAACGGTGGGTTTCATTCTTTTGTCGACTAGAAACCCCATCTCGAGTTCATGATGTCTTGCATGACATCTGTAATATACGTCATATTCTGATTTTTGTAAGACACAATTCCCCGTCCACCGCCTCTTCTGGATTGCTTTTATGTCAGCCTTATATTTAGACAGGGTATCACCCAGCTGCGGTGCAGATCGCGCTCTATACAGTGAGCGTACGTTCCATGAGTTAATTCTTAAATCGTTTAGCCATTTTAATTGCCGTGGTCGTCGTCGTTCGAGGCTCGTTTTGGGTTCCATTATAATAATTTCTTACGGGCGAGATTATTGGTCACGCGCCAACCTTAAATTGAAGGGACTAGCTCTATCATTCTGCTTTTCCTGCATTGGAGGAAAATTACCGGCGGCCACCACTTGGACTTCCACCAGTCAGAGTTAGTTACGGCCACCTGCAATTCTAGAGCATTCTATGTTATTCCCCCTATTTTCCTGATGGCTGACCGCCAATTTCATTTATATGTTAAATGTTAAAAAAAATAGCAAATACCTAGAAGCAAGAAATTTATAAAAATCTAAAATCTCCTCTCATCTCTCATCGCATAAGCACAACTAGCTAAGCACCTCGCAACGAGGAGAAACTTTTTTTTGTTCATTGGTGAAATGGAAAAAATTCATTAGGTGAGCTCTGTGTGGATGCAACTTTTTCCAACTTTTTCCCACTTAATCTCAAATATACACTCAACATGTGGAAAATAATAATGAAGCCAAACCGAACAATAACAACATTCTGCATTTGTTGTAAACATCAATTACGTATTCACTTAACTTTACAAGCTACAAGCGGCGAGAAAAAAAGTGAAACAAAAGTTTTGAATTTTCTCCCCTCTTCAGTAACGTTTCACCATAATACATAGCAACGCACCGTCACCGCCGTCCGTCACTAAGCCAACCACATTAAATACTACTTAAAATGCACTTAGGATTAACAGTGGTTCGGTGGTGTAAAATGCGGCTCTCTGACTCTACACTACAGTCCTGTAAATACCCGCACATCCGACAGGGCTTTGCATACATTTTTCAGCAGATAAAGTTAAAATTCTAAATTAAATATATGTATTTTATACTTCACAGCAATACAGAAAAAAAAAGTTTCTCATAAAAAAGCAAATCCTTCCCTTAGCAGCTTCCAGCTAAGCTAACAATGAGAAACCTCAGCGTGAACACAAAGCTGTGCACCGGGTAATGTCGTCGTAAGTCCTTACGGCGCACACTAAAAATGTTCCCAGTTTTTTCTTTTTGGGGTACAGGAATGCTAACCTATGTTATAGGTATGTAAATTTTTAATATTTCGATGCGCGTGTGTGAAGCAAGACGTACAAGGAACTGGCTAACGCACGCTGATGTTAAACTTTTCCATTATTTGCTCGAAGGACTTTTATTCTACCATCAAATGAATAAACTTTTTTTTTTACAGTTTCGTTCTTCTTGTTTGTTTTTTGTACAACGGATTGGTTCAGCTGGTTCAGCGAAGTATATATAACTCTACTCTGGGATAGTTCGTGCTCTCAAACATACGAGTACTATAGTGTGCAGGACATTATGCATGCACGCGAGCGCACAGAATCTAGGATAACATAGATTCAACATTTATCCTTCGATGCGAATACTGTGTACATATGAAACCAACGAATTATTAAATACACAAAAAAGACGGAAACCTCAAAAAGCTAGCAAAAATGCTGCTGTTATCGTAGAATGTTTGAAAGGACGAAAAAGGATTTCAGTGCAGCTAGAAAGTCTTACAGATTTTTCATCTCAAAAAGAGTAATTGTTTTAGAAAATCAATTGCTTTATAGTGTGAAATAGGGAGCATTTAACTTTTTGTTGAAATTCGTACTATGACAGCGTTGCCAGCATCAGTGAAGAATACTTATGGGTGGTTATAAAAGAGAAACTATAAATAACTGAAGGTCTAAGCAGTACATTCAATATCGAATGAAAAGTTAGCTAGTGAAGGGGTTTCCAAATGGGACTTCTCACTTTTCCAAAAAGAAATCTCGGCTATGAGTAAAGTTAGCTGCGGTTTGTTTGAAATTTAAACTCATTTCTACTTGTTATTATATTATAAAAAATACACGCTTTATAAATTTTTGTAAATGTTCAAAACTTTGTATCAAATTAGCGTTCGAACTGCGACTTTACTTACGATTGCCATACCAGTCTTGATATACCAAAAATTGGTAATCTGTTGTAAAAATTTCAGTCGACTAATGCACTTCATAATGTTCCAACACCAACAAGACAAAGAACCGTAAAGAGTGCTGAGAATATTGCACTTGCAGCAGAGAAAACAGAAATCGGAAATCTTTATCAAAAAAACCTGAATTGGAAATGACTCCAAATGACATGTCCAAACTATTAAAAACCACAGAGAATCATCAAAGAACTCTTTTGAATAGAAATTTGCTCGTTTCTGGTAAATTTCATTTGAATCGAGGTCTTCTGCTAATCCTTAGAGCAATTTTTGGTGTCAAGGCGAAACACATTTTTTTTTGTTAAATTTGTAAGATTTTTGAGGCTTTTCAGTTTCAGAGGATGAACTTTTATGAACCTGTCGGCTCGATAGTTGTGAATTCGTTTTTAGTTTGTTAGGCCTGGTACTACAAACGAATCCAATACGATTCACTACCAAGCTTTTGATCTTCAAGCAAAACGTCAACTAGTTCATGATGGACCGATTGTACAATAGAGGATTCATGCATTTTTAAGACTCATATATATCATTATTTGTAATATTTTCTCTGTCAAGGTTATTTGTAGTTCTCTCTGACTCTCTCGCAAAATCATTCCCAACTATGAACAACTTTTTAGGGCTCAACTTCTTCGGTGATAAGCCTAACTGTCGCATATGTGCGAATCAGCAACCCGAAGCCATTCACAAAACCTTTGCGGTCCAAGACCATTCGTGTTGTGCGTGTTATTTTTTTTTGCACACAAATGGAAGGAACCTACATTTTAATACCGTATCCGAAATATGCAGGAACCGTCGTCGCACCGACCTTTGTGTATGCTGGAATCAGCGGAAAAAGTGCTAGAAAGAATAATCATATGCACCCGCTTGGAAAGGAAAGATACACAGAAGGATTGCGCGGCCTATCAAGATTCCAATATGTCTTTAGGAAGAAAAGGAGCATCATCGATGCAATTGCGGCGGTATGTTATATCGCGCATAAGGCAACAACTGCAGTATCGAAATGGAAAGGCGGGGATAAGAAATACTTCGCAGTGGTGACACTCGATGTCAAAAATGCATTTAACTTCGCAAATTGGGACAAAACGTTGGCTGCCTTAACTAAACCGCGTGTACCAGACTATCTGCCATGAATCATTGCAAGCTACTTCAGTGACGGAATCTTGTTATATGACACCGATCAATACAAAGTCTCTGGAGAAGAACCAGACGGCTCTGCACTTGGACCGCTACTATAGAATATAATGTATGACGGAATTCTAACAATTAGACGACCTGTCGAAGTAGAAATAGTCGGATAAGCGGATGGCATTTCTATAGTGGGTGTTGCTAAAACACTCGTGGAGGTAAGGCAAAAATGTGATAAAATGATCTGGGATGATTGTCGGACATTCGCGAGAGGTGGGACACAGTGAAAAATACTATTGGTGTTACTGGGATTCGAAGCACGAACCTCCTGCTCAGTAGCCATGGGAATTTCCACTGAGCCACGACGCCCTCGAGGAGCATACCTTGCTAAAAAAGCATGGGTCATCTGCCCCGGATGATAAGCACCATGTAGCCCATGGAGCCCTGCTTGGGTTGCGGTTGTGAATGTCTAGATACGCGCACTGTCTTCGTATTTACCATGCCGGTCAAACACAGGTTTGTGATGGCTTGGTGAACGTCAAGGTACAGGTCAAGCTTGATTCCACTATTGCATTCTAACGATAATTGTTTGGGATGCAGGCCTTGCTTGTGTCAATATTTGATTCGACTGCTGGTACTTAGAATGTCTAGATATGGGCACTGTCTTCGTATTTAGCAGGCTGGTCAATCAGGTCTGTGATGGCCTATATTAGCTTGCTATCCTAGTACCAGATGATGTGGTTCTAGGCTCCGGATATATGTGCTGCCAGGATTTGCTTTAGATTTGCCCAGGCACTCATACCGAACGAACTGAGGCTATTGATGCCAGACCTCGCCAAGGTCGCGTTCGAACCCAGGATAGCTTCATATCCTGGTCAAAGCTGCTGTGGTTTGACGTTTTGAATGGATATACTGCCAAGGTTGGCTTCAGCTTTGCCCATACACTTATACCGAACAAACTGAAGCCATTGATGTCAGACCACATCTAAGGTCGGCTTGGTACCATGGGAGTTGAATTTGCCTACAGACGAAGTCTGAGGAAGGGTAAGTCTTAGAGACGAGGTTGAGCTCCGCTAAAACGGCCTAGTCTCATCAAGCTATGGTACAAACCCAGTTTCGTTCTGGATATGTATCGTGGTGCTAAAGGTTACTTCCTGCAAGGGAGTAACGCTGGTAGGGCAATGGATATAATGAGTATGCTTCATGCCTAAAGTTGGGTAAGCGAGGGGCTCATCTCCACTCTTCTTCAAGAGGTAGATGCAGTTCTTTTTGGGAAATGGATGTTTTCGTGAGAATCTCCACAAATTCAGGCACACGTACGAGCTATCCTGTTCTTACTGCAAGAGCAGTGTAAAGAATGCAGAACACATACTGCAAGAGTGCGCGAGATTCACTGACAGGAGGCGCTTGCTGGAACAGCTACTTGTAGAGTGAATGAGGCCAGCCGGACGTGGTCAACGAGGTCATAGTGAACGTGAGGCTGCTACTTCGCCGAGATGACCAGGCTGCAAAAAAAGGGAGGGATTTATTAGGCTAAGCAGGAAAATAACCTGCCCTGGGAAGGAATGCCTTAATTTGTGGTACCGCAGAGAGTTAATAGCCAGCCAGCAGAATGGAGGTTGGTTTTAGTCAGTAAAAAGCTGATAGAAGCTCATGTTAATGCTAAGAGTGTACATGAGAAGTCTAATAGAAGATTTCCAACCAAAAGGAAAAAGAAAAAAAAAAACACCACGCCACTGCTCAAACAATCGACTTATTGAAGTTGAAATTCCGTGACCAGTTTATCTCCAGAAATGGACAAGTCAAATTTTCAATTCCTCTGTCTATTCCAACATGCCAGAGACTTAAAACTACCCCAGAACTAACATCAAAAAGTCAAGAAAAATTGTGCTGATCACAATTTCTTAGAAGGCATTGTATAGTGTTCTGTTCCGCACTTAATGACGCCAATGATACTTTTACAGGAAGTAATTTTGTTTTTTTGGTATCCCAATCACAAGCTGTTTTATTTAAAACAGAAAATGGGATGCTTTTAATGAAAACCCCATTAAAAGCTCAATAAAGTTTTTTATAAAACGCATATTTACAACTCTATACTGCACTTGTGTAGTAACAAGTTTTTAATCACAACACTCGAAGTTTTATGTAGTAGGGTCCTGATGATGACAAAAGTTACTTACGAGAGTACTTTCTTTTCTGTAGTAATGTTGCATTTTCTTCTTTCCAATCAATTATCCTATGCCTTACTGTAAATTTCACAGAGACAGATCCTTGCTCAAAGTCCGCAACTTCGTCTCAAAAGTTGTGAAAAAATTAGAAGAAGAACTTTATCAATTAAAAAAAATTTCTCGCCAAATTTCCAATCAGTTCGTTTGCTACTTTTTTTATTTTTATATCTCATCAATTTCCTTAAACCCCACTCACTTAGACACATCATGGTTGGTGAAAAATCGTTATCCTTTTTTGTGACAAATACACACACATATCCATCCCCTATAAACCCCCTTTCAAAGTTGGTTAATTAACGTCATTCGTTTGCTGCTCGTCTTCATCGTTGGACAGTCATGGCTGTCTCCATGGTCATCTATCCCATTCCATCGCCACGCCGCGCAGGCCGAGCACAAGTCGCAAATTAAGTAATTAAAAAGCTGATAAGGAAAAAAGTGTTATTCACAATTTATTCTCAGAAAGAAGTTTCACCCTCTCTCCATAGCTCTTGCACCCAATAGTCCCATGGCAACTTATCCGCTTATGTGGGGGGTGTTAGGGGGGTGAAACAATCTCTGTATTTCTTTTATATTTATGTACTCGTACCTCCTGTGGAGTATACAAAAATTTGGAAGGAAAATTTCAAGGAAAAGCCCGAAGCCTTTTTAAGGAGAAAAACAAAACAAAAAGGAAACTGAATGTAAACGGAAATTAAGAGCAGAATTTACAACAACATTGTTGCTTTCGGCTGCTTTTTGCGTACCCATCCGGTGTTTGGTTTTCCATTTTTCCCCCTTGAAGCGAGCATAGTGATTCGATTCGGAATTTTATTTACCCCTTTTCCAGTGTGGTACTACACTGTGCAAGTTCACTTGCTCCCGGCGAGCTATGCTGGATGGTGGAATTAATTAAGAACGGAATCGATTCGGCTTGCTTTGTCGCTCGTGCCATGATGTAGTTCTTTAGATCAGTTGCCATGGTTGCTCCTCGGGTGTTTGATTTCGATTTTCGTTCATATCTTCTTTTGCCTTATCTCGGTAAGGCCATTTTGGAAAATTTTGATGGAAAATCATGATGAATAGAGACGAGAAACTACGATCCTGATGTATGCAATGTCAACAGAATATTTAAAAAAAAATCAGTTTCAGAAATTGCAGTTACCCATTGCTAAGCACGACACGAGTATCAATGGAAACAGCCACTATCGATTGTGTCAATATTTGGTCAAGTGGTTTTGTGCGAACTCAAAATTCTTTCCATGAGAATCTTCCTAAGTTGATTATACGAAACATTATATAGAAGCTACAGTCGGCAGTTATTGATAATGCAACGTTTTCATGCACAAATTTTGAGTTTGAATTAACTTCTACATTAATTAGGTTAAGTCACAGAATCAGACCTATTTGCAAATAAGAATTAAGATTAGAGACGCACTAGAAGTCACCGTTTAGATGACAGGGCACAACTCTTCTCGAGCACTGAAGTTAATTCTTTCACAAAACTTGTGGTATAGAAATAATGTTGATAATGTCTAAAACAAGTTGATTCCATCTTCGAAATTTGTAGATCCGTTGCCTTGAGTTGATGCACTAGTAAGGAGGATGGGTTGGATGACGCGAGATGCACCTTAATATTACAATTAGGAAAAATTCCTACGATGTTCAAATAAGTCAATAGTTTTTGCGATATGTTCGTCACCAATAAGTTTTATTGCTCTGTCTTCTGTCTATGTATAAGATGCAATCAGATTTTTGGAAAAATAAGACCATACAATACAGTTGTAATGAAGTTTTGGTAGAATGTAAACAATCAGCAGAATAAGGCGAATATCTCGGAATGCTCTAGAATTGCAGGTGGCTGCAACTATCTCTGACTGGAGGAAGTGCGATCAAACCTTCACGTGGTGGCGCCGTCGGTAATTATCCTCCAAATAAAAAAACGTTATTAGGGAACCTTAAACCAACCTTGGATACACTGATTAACGACGACGAACACGGCAACGAAAACGGCTAAACGATCTTAGAATTTTCTTATGGAACGTACGCTCACTGTGTAGAGTAGCCGATATCCTGTCCAAATATAATACGGACATAACAGCAATCCAGTAGATGCGGTGGACGGGGAATGGTGTCTTACAAAAATAGGAATATGACATACCTATATTACACCTGTCATGCTAGACAACCTGTGCTCGGGGTGGTGTTTATAGTCAGCAAAAGAATAAAACCCAGCGTTATCGACTTTAAAGCAATAAATGAACGGATCGTGCGGGGCAAATTTAAAAACATAAGCCTCATAAACATTCATCCATTTCCCATAACATGAAAAAGAAGAATTCTTTGAATCAGTCGAACGTGAACTCCATGCCTGCCTCAGTAAAAGTTATTCTGGCGGATATGAATGTTAAAATAGGCAGGGAGCCAGTATTCAGGCAGTACATTGGCACCCATAGCTTACACGAGAACACTAATGACAATGGACACGAGTCATAGTGGTGACAGCAAGCAAAATTTACTCGTTGTGAGTACAAGGTTTGCGGGTAAAAATATCCACAAAAATATCAGGTATCTCCTGATGGAGCCACTCGCAACGACATAGACATAGACACTATCTTGTTGGTAAGATGCTCCGAGCGTGGATTGCATCATCACGAAAGACTGCATCGGCGAATCAGATTCAAGTCTACACGGCTGCACTTCGCAACGAAGAGACCAGAAACAACTACGGTCAATCGATAGGAGTCGACATAAACACAGAGAGAGTAAGTCCTGGCGCTTTGATGGCGGGCGTAGAAGAGAAATGGACACGCCTTAAAAATACTGTCATTAGTTCCGCTGACTCCATCTTAGGCAGTAGTAGTAGAGACAAATGTTTCAATGACTAATGTAAGCTAGCGACTGAACGTAAGAATGTTGCGTGCCGAGCAATGCAACAATCTCATAGATGAATATAAGGAGCTCAGAAGATATGAAGGAATATATCACAATGACGAAAGAAAACAGCTTGGGAGAAGAATAACGTACAGAGAGCGAAGACCGGAATATCCGGATCACTATAAAGCCCATTCAACATCTTTAACGGGCTCCGACAAGGGGATGGACTGGCCTGCGTCCTGTTCCAAATGGCGTTGGATCCGTGATCCGAGACCCTGACGGAACGGCGAGAGGAACAATCCTCCATAAGCCCCTTCAGATACTGGCTTACGGAGACGACAGAAATTAAAGGACTGTACAGGAAGCTTTCATCCAGATCGAGCGGGCGGCATGAAATCTAGGGCTGGACATAAATGAGAGCAAACCAAAGTACATATTGGCCACGTCTGCGAATAGAAAATCCAACATTGGTCCCTCAAGTAAAATAATGGAGCGCGAATTTGAAGTAGTACAATCGTTTAACTGTCTCGCGCCAACTGTAGCAGCCGATTACAACATCGCACCAGAAATACGGGCATGGCAAGCCAACAAAGTCTACTTTAGTCTGTCAAGACTCTTCAGATTCAGGAATGTAACCATAACATCCAAACTGCTGGTATATAAGACATACCAGTACTTACAGACTTGGGTGCTTAGGAAAAAGCATTCTGGCATCTTAGCCGCGTTCTAGAGAAAAGTCCTGCGGAGAATTTATGGCCCCGTATAGGAGGAAGGACAGTTCCAGAGATTCTATAATTATGAGATCCAACAGGCGTTACTCCGATGTCTACATCGTGAAGAGAATTAAACTCAGTGGACAGAACACCTAGCTCGCATTGGCGAAGAGGATCCTGCTCGGAAGGTCATTTGCGGTGGGATTTATGGAACACGACAGTGAGGCCGGTCAAACCTACGCTGGAAGGATGGCGTAGACTAGGTCCCCCAGAGTTTAGAGATGCAAAACTGATGACATCGGCTAGAAATCAGTACCGGTGGAGAGACTTTTTGCGGCATACCTCGACCGAACCCCGGTTGTAGAGCCATATATGATGATTATTATGAAGCTTAAAAGTTAAAAGCAATTTACATATAATTATTATTAGTCTACTAGTTTCATGCATAAAGGGCTAGAGTATTTTATTCTTCTAACCTCTGTTTTGTTCTATTGGTGATTATATTTGCAGGGACCTTAATCTTTAAGTAGATTAAGGTCTAATACCATCCTTTGTTTAATCTCATTATGCCAAAATTTACTCAATTGATTCCGATATTTTCCAATTCTCCCTTTAATGTTATTATTACAAAATTCAATTGATCCTGGTGGTGTAATCCAATTCTTCCTCTAATGTAAATATGACAAAAATTATTCAATTGATCCCAGCCTTATCCAATCCTTTCTCTAATGTCATTATGGCAAAAATACTTCCATTATTTTTAACTGAATTTTAATTAAATTAGCTATTTGTTCAAAATCAAATGATACTTAGGTACTTAGGATCAAGTTTAAATTCTTTACAAATGACAAAGAGAGTAAACAGAAAACTGCAACATAACTTTGAATACGCATACGTATAAATTTTTGTGATAAAAGGTCCCAAAAGCACTCCAACTCATGTCAATCAGTGTAGAGCAATAAAATCAGTGCAATTGCACAAAATACAATACAATATTAAAAACGACAACAGCAAAAACTACTACAACAATAAAAACAGATCTAAACTTTCGCATCAACCTCAATTTATTCTCAAGTGGTGGCTGGCTCGAAGAACGTTGCCACAACTTCTGAGAGCTGATTGATTGTGTAAAAGTTGAGGGATGCACACACACACATAAATACACAGCACACAAAGCAAGGTATAACGACCAGATTTCTATCTCCGGACTTACGGTGTGGTACAAACCAGGGCCAGCGATTCCAACCAACACTCTTCTTCGCAATTTAAATTCAAATTTAAATCCAGAATTGTTATGCAAAGTATTTTGTGTGCGGCGATGTGGATCCTTGGATTGCGCTCTGAAGTGTATTATTTACTGATGATGATGTACTGCACGTACATACCGTACGTATGCCACCTGTAATTTTTGATCCTACCCGCCCTGGATGATGGCACTTGCGCTTGCTTCTGACAAATTGCACAGAATAGAGGTGGAAATGTTTTTTTTATTTTTTTTTTTGGAAGAATCGCTTTGGTTTTTAATAAATGAAATTTACTTTTTGGTCGGATAATCAAATGCAAACAAACGACAAGGATGCGTACTCGACAACCACTACTCGACTGCAAATATTTCCAATTTCTATGCGAGCAGACGGATCTTGAGAAACTGAACGGAACAAACTGCGACTAGGAACGAGTAGATACGCCAACGAAACACAAACTCGACGTAAATGAATTCATCTGTGAAATTCAATGTTGCCAGGTAAATTAGTTTCTTAATTTACTTTTTGACACACTCTTGATAGATCCCAGAGATATGTACCTGGTGCGCTGACGAGCATTATAAGAGATTGCCGTCGTCGTGCAAAAAGCATTTTGCATTTTAATTCTCAACAAGAATACAAGAAGTGCTACAGGGAAAACTCTGAGCCGTTTTTGCTCGACGAGAAGTCCTTTTGTGAAGAATAAATTACCTTTGTTGTTTGTTAAGAATATTTAAAATGTTTGAAATGTTGAAAGGTTGAAAGGGACATGTCATGTTGTTCTTCAAGTTTCGATATAAAATATAATTATTTATAATATTATATACAAAAGTATATGCAGAAAATCAGAAAACAGGCTCCACCAGAAGATATAGACTACACCATTTCGCAAGTACATTTCAACAACTACTTCACCACTACACAATCCCCTCCAGATCACTCTTGGAAGAAAGTGTTTTATTCCTATCTCGGAATATGAATCAATTAGTTTTTATACTGACGGGTCAATAACGGATCTCTTTCCGTCTTCCTGCGGTGTTTTTAAGGCTGAAATCATTGCGATTAAAGAAGTGCTGTCTTGGCTGAAGAGAAATGTCATACAGTAATGATATCCGCATCTTCTCGGATAGTCAAGCAGCTTTGAGATCCATAGAATCAGTCTCTACGAACTCTATTGTAGGCCTAGACATTCGATCATCTCTCAGAGAGATGGCGAAGCAGTTCAAGATTCACCTGTATTTGGTGCCGGGGCATAGGGACATTCTGGGGAACTGCAGGGTCGATGAACTCGCCAACTATTGTACTACGCTGCTGGTTCCCTAGGCATACCAATTCAGTTTGGCATCTATAATATCTGGGTGTCCTGGTCTACGCCATCCTTCCAGCGTAGGCTTGGCCGGCGTCGCTGTCGTGTTCCATAATTCATACCGCAAAGGACTTTCCGAGCAAGATCCTCCTTGCTCATGCGAGTTAGAGGTCCTGCCCACCGGAGCCTAGCGAGCTTAGTGTTTTATTATTATTATTATTATTATTGTTTGGTGGGCTGAAGAGCCTGGTACACTGCGACCTAGAGATCTATTGTGCATCCCAGATGATTACCACTTTATGTGGTGGCTTAGTTCCTTAATGAATGCCATTACGTCTGACAGTTCAATTGAAATGACATTCTGTCCTGGGACTGTATAAGCCTTGAGTTGCTTGAGTCTTTTCCTTGTAAGAGCATCACACATGAACAGTATGTGCTCTGGCGTTTCTTTTGCCTTGTTGCAGAAACGGCTGCTGTTCGTCTGGGATTTGCCCATTTTCGATAGGTGACTGTTGAATGGGCCGTGTCCCATTATGTACGAGACTAGAGATCTGAGTGCATGACGGTTCAGTTTGATTGCCTTGTCTATATGTACAGTGTTGTACATATGACTTTCTATCAATGTAAAGGCTTCTCAAGCTTTTGGTATGCTTCATCCCTGTCGACGATACCCATTCAGCTTCGATGGCATTGTTAGCCCACTCTTTAATTTTGTTTTTGAGGTGGCTAAGGGAGTAGGCAATGCTTGGTTTCGGCCCAAAGAAGGTACCTTCTGCACCGTCTCTTGCGCAGAGATCTGCTGCCTCGTTCCCTGCAATGCCTGAGTGCCCTGGGGACCACATAAGGGTGATTTTATTGGTTTTGGCCAATTGTTTTAAGTGGCAGTAGCAGCTCCACGTTGTTCTTGTGTTGAAAGTAGGGCCTTTTAGTGCACGTAGTGCAGCCTGGCTATCTGAGATCATGTAAATCTCAGTTCTTCTGTATTTCCTTTTAGTGCATTCCAAGATGCAGGCTTCAAGTGCAATTGTTTCTGCCTGGAAAACGGTTGGGGAGTTATCTAGGGGTATTCGCAGTGTGGTTCTGGGTCCGAATACTCCTGTTCCTGTTCGTGTATCTGTTTACGATCTGTTTGTGTACCAGATGGATGCATGATGGGAGAGGTTATTGATGATATTTTCAACTTGATGACGTTCTGGAATTCTAACCAAGAAGTTCCTTTGGAAATCAGTTGTTTTCATCATTGAGTCTGATTGTAGGACAATACCATAATCCGAATTCATTTTGGAAATGATGTTTGTATGTCCTGGTCTATTGGATTTAACCTGGTTGTGTGTATTGAGATTGGAGAGTCTTAAGCCAGCTTCACTTTTAATGTGTATGTGAAGTGGTGTCAGTCCTACAACCTTCTCGAGGGCTGCCGTAGGGCAGGTCTTTATGGCACCTATTGCACTAAGACAAATGAGTCTTTGTATCTTATTGAGTTTTGAGCGTGTCTTAGATTGCTCTCTTTTTGGCCACCATATCAAGGCTGCGTATGTCAGCCTAGGTCTGATAATGCTCTTGTATAGCCAAAAAGTAATTTGCGGGCTTATTCCTCACATGCGTTGGCATGTGAAGTAAGCTTTATTAGTGAGACCAGTGTTTAATCTTCTACTTGCAGACGTGGCCACCATGTAATTTGTTTTGCTCTAATTTCTGCACATGCACAGCTCTTTCTCTAAAGGGTTAGCTCCATTTGGGAGCGGTCTTTTACAAGGAACTTAACGATTTGTCAAGTACTGACATCAAAAGTCTTCTACGCTTCGTTCGTAGCTCGAACTAATTCAATGAGTAGGGCGAGAAATCTTCTTGATCCAGGTGGCATCAATATATAGAGATAGATAGATAAGAGTCAATTGATATATGCCGTTTTTTTTTATTTTTTTTTTATAAAATATGCGTATTTAATAGAAAAGAATTATATGACTAACATTGTCAAATTCTACAAAACGCCATAAAAGCTTCCTTGATGTCGAAAAACATCCTCCAGTTAAGAATATCTTTACTTTTTGTGTCTGTGTCTTTGCTGTCTTTTTTAAGTTATTGTCCACACAACTCTATAAAGTAAGTAGCTCCGTCGAATCCAATATTTTACCTTCTAACGAACCTCGTTTAATTACCAATAATGTTTCACCGAGACAGCGTGTATTGGCTGAAATCAATTCTGTTATTCCTAAATGGATTACATAAGATTCTATGGGCAAAATAATTGATACAACTGTGTACAGCGCTCGTCAACGTCTTTGTTGTTGTTGTTGCTGCTATTGGAAAGCGCCGCATATGCAAAAACATAATGCCCTATAAGTGTGACTTTGCACACGGATCTACAATTTAAAAAAATGTAATTTGTGCGAATACCCACACGACATACATATATGTACATCAATAAGGGTCATAGACTATTTATAATACATAGACATACATTTACATCAATACAACATTACATTTGGAGTAATTAATTAAATTGCACATACACTTACCGGCATAGTTTGACTTCCGTGTAAATTAGTTATAGCTGATTGAGCTTCCTGTTGTGAGCCAAACTTTACGAAAGCGCAACCTGCAAGTAGATAACAAAATCGACAATGGGGGATCAGTTGTTAGTAAAATAGCGGCAAAGTTTATAATTACAATGTGGTTGATGTGGATGTGGTGATGGTGGTAGTGGTAGTGGTATTGGTAGTGATGAGATGACATGAATGATTACTAGGAAGGATTTGAATTATTTATGAAAAATAAATTTATTAATGACAATCAAAGTAGTTTTGAGCATAGTCTGAATTTTGTATATACGGTATGTATAAAATATTATATAGTACACTATAATCAAGAATAAGTCCAGAAAGGAATTTTCCATTTATCCTATAGTATATATAACCTATAGTATATGTTATAATAAATAATATAAACAAAAGTCTCATTTATCTAGATTATAGACTAAAGCAACAATGTTAAATAATCTTTTCGATTTTCAATTGGCATAAGGAATATATTTGTATCATCAGAAAGCAAAGAATTAAGTCTGACTGGCAAGTAATTCATTTGTAAACAATAACAAACAACTAGAGCTGGTCCGAGATGGGACCCATATGGTATACGATAGTTTTTACATAAAACATCGCCAATTATTTACTTTGGTTTAAAAAAGCGTAGTATTGTAATTACTCAGAAGAAAAAAAACAATATTAGGTACACCAAAAACATGTTTTCTCAATGTTTCGAACAGATACAAAAAATGTTTATCAGGTTGGATATGTGATGTTCTTAGAATAACTCAAGAATGTAAAAACCAATTTCAAAAATTGATTTGTAAGAATGATAGTTAGGACACAGGGAAGAGTTGGGATTTGTATGTTTACAGGTAGGTAGGTACATTACCATACAAACTAAAACCAAAAAATGAACTTTATTGAACAGGAATTTCTGCAGTAAATTTTTTATGAATTGTACAGTTCGCTTCTTAATTTTTAAAACAAGGTGTTTGTTAACGGTTTAAGGTATCTGCCATTAAAACTGAGGCGAAAATATGACATTTTTTGCCCTTCTGATATAAGACTGATACTTCCGTGGGCTTGTTGTGAACTTTCAACTCCACCTAGCAAAACACTTTCTATCGTTCTTTTATCCCAATATTTCCAAGCCAACGCTATGCTTAGCGAATCCCTACAGTTACAGCTACAAAAGCGTTTTCTGCATTCGAAAACTGGATCGGTGATCGTGGCGAAACTAATCTGCACATCAACATCGACCGCTGATGATTGTCAAGAAGACACACTCGCTAAATTATCCGATCTTAAGAGAAAGGAAATTATATGAGTGCTACGCACCACAACTTTAACTGCAATTAAGAGTCACTTCGTGACTGAAAACAAGAGTTTGCAGGAAATTTAGTATTGCAACTTGAGAGTCTAGGTTTTTATTCAAAAAGACCATCTGCTCTTTGCCTTCTATTTTTGATCATTTCTAGTGACTTGCATTTCAGATCTGTAGTTGCACTGAACTGCACATCGCAATGATTTTATAAATATGCAAGAAAGTACCAGGTAGTGAATTTAAATACAAGATGCTGATTTTTTTGGTTTATTTATTTCTTATTCTCGATTATGATGGACATCTTGGAATTCAAAATATTATACAGTCGCTTAATAATACAATTGCCTTTTGTTATATAATGCTCAGCACAGGCGTTAGGAAATTAGAGATAGGGGAAGAGATGAGATGTCTATTATGTGTCTTAAATGACTGCAGATCAAACAAATGTGGAAACAACATTTAAAAGACGTCCGAATATTGACCTAATAGTAGACCCTATGGCTCGATTTACGGCACGGGTATTATGGATGGGTTCGCGAATGGGCGGGATGTATTTGGATACTTGAACACCGCTTTTGAAAAAGGCGATAAGACATAGGCATGCAGGAAACATTCCTACGATGTTCAAGCGATTCGATTGTTTTCGCGATATTTACGTTTCACGCGGTTCTGTCTAGGAGATGTAATGTGGTCTCGGGTGTACCTGCCAAGACAATACAGTTGTATTCAAGTTGAGGGCGAATATATGCCTTGTAAATGGTAGCCAGATTTGAGGGAGTGAATTGTATATTGCACTGTTTTAGGAAACCTAAATATTTCGCAGCATTCTTGGCGATGGCAAATATGTGGTTGTTCCAACGAAGCTTGTTGTTGACGCATATACCGAGAAATGCGAGTTTTTCAGTGCAAGATCCAATCATGGATAAGGGTGGGGGTTTTAAGTTACGCTTGAACGGCAGAAGATAGCATTGGGTTTTGGAAGCGTTAAACTCAACTCTATTGTGTTCGTGGTTCGAATCGCAGTAACACCAAAAGTATTTTTCACGGTGTCCCACCTCTCGCGAATGGGTGACAAACGTTCCGAGAGTTATAACTTGTCACGGAAAGCTTCTTAATTGGCCGTTCGGAGCCGGCCTCAAATTGTAGGTCCTTTCCATTTGTGTCCAAAATATATAAATGCGCAACACAAATGGTCGCGAGAAACTAGGTCGCGCCGAATATTATTATTATTATTATTTATTAGCATACGTTGTAGTTCGAGTTTCACTTGGAATGAAGAGGGGCGTGGAGAAAGCGTGGTCACCAAAAGAATGAATTGGATTAAATCAGGAGATCATTAATGAAAATGAGAAAAAGTGTCGGAGATAAAACATAACCTTGTGGAACATCGGCGTTTATGCGGTGAACATTAGAATTGAAAGCGTCCAATACGACCTTGATGGAACGGTCAGAAAGGTAGTTACTAGTCCACAAGTCAGGCAAGGCCTTATCAATTCCAGAGGCATTTATTTTCGACAAAAGAACTTCTTGCCAGACTCTATCAAATGCCTTGGAAATATCGAGTGTAATAACTTTGCTTTCAACAAATTTCTGAACCGACTAATTCCACTTTTCAGTGAGAAAACCAGTTGAACGTTGCCTACGAAAATCGTACTGTTGTACGCTAAGGATTTCGCGTGATTTAAGGTCTTACATAAGCTAACGATTGATCAGCATTTCAATAACCTTACAAAATATGGATGTTAGCGCAATGGGTCGGTACGAGGAAAGAGATTTTTAGGAACTGGCCGGAAAACGCTATTTTCCAATTCCTTGGGACGACTCCAGAAGAATTAGAGATTTAAAAACTATAGCGGGAATACCCTCAGGGCCATCACCATCAGATACTTGACTGTTGAGATCGTTTAATACTCTGCCACTTGACGAGTACTAAAACAAATCAGTCGCGCTATCTGGTAGCGTAGAGCTAGCTACGAAAGAAATTGAGTGTTAACTTGTTACGCGTTAACAAAAGCGTAATAAAAAAGTGAAGTCGTTAGTTTATGACCTTTTACATGACCTGGAGAGCTTAAGTTTTGTGAGCAGCTATATCTCGCACAGCATTTTTGATATTTTGCATGTGTCGCGTGTCACGCGTCGTGTGTGGCGCGCGTCGGAGCTGACACGCACCTTTTTTTTTTTTTTTTTTTAAAAAAGAACTCTACTCAAAAATGTATCACTTAATAAAGTAAGGGTTAATTCGAAGTATTTCTACTGTGGGTTATTTTTAAGTTCAAATAAAAAGCAAATAAATTATTAACGTCAAATTTCACAAAATTTTACTGTTCTGCAAATAACACTGGAAAATTCAATAACAACTCATCACTAATAGCGATGGTTAATAAGTCCGCGTGGATGATGTTTTGTGGTGCGCAAAAGTTAACCCGCCCACCTTGAAGTATATCGAGTGGAAAACATTTCGAAATTGAATAATAATGCGTATGTGGCTTCCCTTCCACTCACCCCTAACAGGCACTCGGAAAAAACTCAACAAATTAAATTAGCTCGCTGGCGGTCATTAAAAGAGAGCTTTAAGGACGAACGAACAAAAAAAAACAAGAACCTCACACCACCGCATGTTCATTTAAGCATTTTTTAATAATTCACCTTCGACGAGATGAATATTTTGAATAACATAACCAACGACAAACCTACACCACTACAATTGCATTTAATTGGTTATTCTATACAAAAGGATGTGTGCGTTTTTATGTTCTTCTTGTTGTTGTTGTTGTTGTTGATTTTCCGTGGAAAAAATTTTAATTGAAATATAATATATTCGAAATTGAGGATTTTCCGCCATCGCTGTGATCCCAGGATGATTTTTTTTTTGCTTCTTTGCCAAAACAACGCCTGTCATAAAGTTGTATTCGTAGAATACACTCAGCATTAGTGTGTGTGTGTGTGTTTGTACGACGACTTTCATTAAATAACCGCGAGAGATAAATTTTTTATTTCCAGACTCAAATTTCAAAATAATTATTCGTCAGGCTGGAATTGGACTGTGGATACTCGTATCAGATATCAACCTCCGTACGTGGATAGGATAATATTATTGCGAAATATATTTAATATTCGCTGTTGGTGCGCTCAGATTTGAGCAGCAGTGCGTTTGTGTGTATGTTGCAGAATAAATGTTTTATTTTCTTTTATTTTACGATTTAAATTTCATTCAACTTTGCATTTTTGGATTGGTTTTTGACTTTTTTTTGTGTGTTCTTTTTATTTGGGAAGTTCTAACTAAAAATTCGCAGTATTTTCAATTAATTTAAAGATTTGTACCAGGAGAGAACAATTTTAGTTCAATTTGATTCAGACAGAAGGTGATTAGTGATAATATGCAGAGCGCTCTGACGAAATTCAATAGAATCTTACAACACACATCTCAAACAACTCGACTTTAATCGTCTACTTTCTCATAGAGTGCACCAAATGAGCACTTGTTTTATTATAGAGGCAAACTGTTAAGGACTAAGGATTAATTGTGGTATAACTATAATCAAGAGTCTCCCTCGAACTCATCAGCCTTTTATAGAATTGTACAGCAACAGGTGGAGATGGAAAAATAAAACTTCCTATACCTTAGAAGAATTCTCTCTATTGACGGTGGAACGTCAACAGCCGCTTATCAAGGATCATTCGGTTAATTTTCAAAACTATGGAGAAGCTTACTTACGACTTTTCGGCTCTAAGAGTCGTTGCTATTAAATGGCTGCAGTACCTGGAAAGTGACAGCATTTCTAATAAAAAAGTTGCAAAGTTTTGTTATTCGATGTCTAAGGAACATAGTGCGAATTTTCGGGCGTACCATATCTCAAACGAAGAGCTTTGTGAGAAAAAGAATCAGAAGCCTATAAATATGCGAATATACATCGGATTGAATAGATTAAGGATTGGGAACCCTTGTGTAAGAACCAAATTTGTATTTCTTCGCAGACCATGGAGAGGAAGGTCAGCACCTTCCTCAAAAAGTATATTACAGGAAGTTCCCGTAAGACATGACGCACAATAGTTGAAAAGGAATTCGACAACTGAAGAAGAGCTAGATGTAACTGATGAATGGCATCGGAATCGCACTCCATGACACGAATGCGTGGTAAACCGATAAGGATACACAGAAACATAACTATTAGTAAAAAATGAAAAATAGATCGTACCAGAATTATCTATTATGTTCACACGCCTAAAATATAACTAACCTATTTGTGTTATAATAATTGAGAAATGCCAATGAATGGAAAGAAGAATTAAAAATTTGTGAATATTTTCTTTTATAAATTATCTTGTTGGTGTGACTTTGTTTCAAAAGATCCTGCCTCCAACACCTTGTTATTTGACGTCAGTTGATAGCGTTCCTTGGGGATAATTTTTGAAACCTTTTATTAAAATTGGTTTTTCCTGTCTGTCGGTTTGTTCGACCTATTTGAAGTCCTTGTTAAACACCTTTCACATGCGGCACGTGTGATGTGTGAAACGTGGAATCTGTGAAATAGGTCACACGTATTTTTTTACATCCTTCCATAGGTCATAGGTTAGGTTAGGTTGCAGTGGCTGTCGGTCGAAATGCCAACACACTTAGAACATTAATGCTCCTTATGATACCACGTGTATCTAGAGATAATTTTCTTACCTACTTGTTGTACCAGTTGGAGTTTCGTAAGAAGCGCAAGATGTGACTAATATCTTTAATCTTTAAGATCTTTATGATCATCATAGGTTAGGTTAGGTTGCAGTGGCTATCGGTCGAAAGGTCAACACACTTAGACCAATACTGGTCCTTTGTGATGCCACGTGGATCTAGAGACAATTTTCTTACATACTCGTTGAACGAGTTGGAGCTTCGTAAGAAGCGCAAGATACGACTAATGTCTTTAATCTTTAAGATTATTAAGATCGTTGTAAAAGAAAGCTCCTAGATGAAGCCTACATATTTGGAAGCGGATGGCCACATAGAGAGAAGATTGAGAATGGTCTCCTCATCCTCCTTGTAAATGTAGCTTCTGCAGAAGTCGTTCGAGAAGACGCTAAGCCTTTCTGCATGTTTGCCTATGAGACAGTGTCCCGTGATAACACCTATAATAGCACCGATGTGCAGTCTTTTTTGGGAGATCAACCACTTGGAGCGTTTCGTATCCAGCTTGGCCCAGATCTGATTTGTTGCCAGATAACTAGTTGCGATTGACCATCAACGGTTAGTATTTTCATTAGCATCCCTCTTTAGAATGAGTTTACATGAAGCGATTGGCATGCCTTGAAAATCATTTTTAGGTAGCATGGGTAGTGTAGTTCTGTGTTTGGCGAGTTCGTCACCTCTACAGTTTCCTGGAACGTCTCTATGCCCCGGCACCCATCAAAGGTGAATGTTGAATTGCTCCGCCATCTCCGTGAGATATTGATCGGCAGTTGTGGGCTAGAATAGAAGTTCGTAGAGACAGATTCGGCGGCGCTGCGGATACCCTTAGCGGATATGATATTTCTCTTCAGCCCAGACAGGACTTCATTAATCGCCATAATATTAACCTGGAATACACTACAGTGACTTGAAAGACGGAAACAGAGAGATTTAGGCTTTTTGAGAAAATACCTCCGCCAACTCCATCATCAGTCTTTGACCCGAGTGTGTAAAAGTCAATAGATATACATTAACATGCATTTATTTTATATACGTATGTATAGGTATATAGTTTAGTACGAACAAAGTTCTTTCGACAGTCTAGACGGATGGTCAAGACAGGCAGTCTGGACGGACGGACTCCACAGAGAACGCATCATCGCACCGGTAACATCAGGAAGGATACTGATGTACCAAAGATTTATGGTAACAACATCGTTCTCCTATTCATCTCCGCTCTCCCCGATTTATCTGGAGGGAATAGTGACTTGGAAATTTTTGTTGAATCACGATTGCGTATTAGTGTAGTCTGGCGGAATACCAACCAAATTAAGGATAGAATAGTGACCGAATTAATTTCCGGTCCACTGGGAGATGATTGCATTGAGGCGAATAGGCGCCATGGTGGCTATTTGTCTGCTCAAAATGTCTTGTTGTGTGTTGGTTGTACAAAATGTCAATCGCGGCGGAGGGAGTTGTGCGAAGCACTCCGCTCATACATACAAAAGCCGATCTTTGGACCTTGCTAAGTTTATCACAATTTACTGCTTTATCTAACGCAGTCCACAATACAGTCACACCATATAGAAGCGTAGGTCTCACTACCGCTGTATATAGCCAATGGGTGATATGGGATTGAAAGCCCCATTTGTTGCCAATGGCTTTTTTGCAAGAGAACAGTGCCACTGTGGCTTTACGAACTCTTTCTTGAATGGTTGATTTACAGCTAAACTTTCCGTCTAGAATAAGACCTAGATACTTGGCTTTGTCAGAGAAAGTTAAGCTTGTACCTTTAATAAAAAGAGGTTCAGCATGTGGGAGGAGAAGTTTAAAAAAACAATAAGTTCAGTTTTGTGTGGGTTTATTCCTAAATCACAGCGATCTGCCCACTTTGTTAACTTGTTGAGAGCATTTTGCAGGAGTTCCCTTAAGGTGCGAGGATGCTTTTCTGAGACGGCAAAAGGAACGTCATCCACATAAGCGATCACTTCCATGTCATAGAAAGTTGAAATCTTTTAAATAGCTTAGTCTCTATCGGCATATCTGAGATCTAACGTGGGACTCGTGTCACGAGTCTTCTAAGTTTATATTGATATTACAGCCTAAGTTGTTGTGGTGCAGAGCTTTCTTAGTCAAAGAAATTTCTACTCTGAATGATGGGACAAAAACGCACGAATAAGAAAGTTTTTTTTTATTTAAATTTGTGGAGTACCACAGGAGAGACACAGAAGGCAAACATGTTTTTAAAAGCAACAATTTGTTGCAGGACTTATGGTAAACTAGAGCCATTGCTAGAGTTTTGACAGGAAGGAAGGTTTAACAACTTTACAGACCATTGCATGGAATAAACGAAATAAAATATATTTCGTGGTAATAAGGAATGCCGATGCACCCAATGAAATTCCACACATAATAAAAAAGTACTTTAAATTTAAATATATCTTCGACTGTAATGTTTGTTGTTGTCTTTATTTTAAAAAGAACCACAAGCCTTAAAAAAGACTACACAAGGAGCCGTCCCATCTTATTTTACTGCTGACGAAATGGTTCTGTGACATCCTATTTGAGGAGTAGACAGTTTCGCTTGGTGTTTTTCTTCAGCAGCCCTCACCGGGATTAAAATTTGAATAAAACTTAATTTAATGTACATTCGTTTGCCTAATTTGCTAGGCGAACTTGTCGACTTGTCAGTCCTTCAATTCAACTTAATTTTTCATGGGAGTTGTGGCAATGGTGTCTGGTTGTCTTCTCATGGTAGGCAATGTTTTGTTACTTTGCCCAGAATAAACTAAGTCTACAATAAGTGATGTTTGGTTAATTTGGATGGAGGACTCCCTTCGCCTCATGGAAAATAAATACAACATCAACATTCTCCAAGATACTACCGACGCTTTGATTTTTCCGCTATGCACAGCAATTTGTGACTTGATGTTGTTATGTAATGCTGATGATATCTGCCCCCCTCTATGTACTTTAAGTATTTATTGTTGTTGCTGATGTCCGGCTTCATCATCGTCTAAATGTTAAATCACTCTTCTTCTATGCCTTAAGTCGTGGTCGGTGTGCCAGTGTCAGGTTCAGCGGATTTGGAAATTTTATTGAGCTTTTTTGTTCTTGTTGTTGTGTATTTTGTGCGAGCAGCAAGCAAAAAGCGATAGAATTAGTATCGCACTAAGCTTTTGTTTCGCTGGTCAAAAATGTTTTTGCTTTTTCGTTCTAGTCCTCGTCCTCGTCAACGTCAACGTCAATGTCCTGCTTGGTTCTAATGAAATTCTCTTTACAAAGCAAATAATATAACCTCGACAAGATGAGAGAGGGATGATTTTGCCGGCAGAGCATGATGCGAGGGTGTTTGCGTGTGCTGCGCTTAGTTGTTCTGTTCGTTCGTTCAGTTCGTTGTTGTGTATTGTAAGTCCACGGGGGTTTCTGTCAGTCCTGTTTACAAACGAAGGAAATTTCTGAATATCCGCTTCGTTGTTGTCAGTCCGATAGAACATGTTCCGAAGGGATTTCTTTCCCATCCCGTGGCATTTCCTAAGCATTAATGGAAAATGGATACACTGTGACGGGCACAGACGGAAGGACTCGCTTCCCTTGTAACGTTGACATACATCCTGGAAAAGATAAACATCCGTGTTGATGCTTAATTGCCACTGCATGCGTGGCAAGTTCATTTAAAAAGAATCGTCTCAAAAAATTTGGTTCCCCTCGCAGACATCCTGTGTGCTCATTATGTGTACATAAGCGCGTGACAACATGCGATTGAGCGAGAGAGAGAGAGAGAGGGAGAGGGTGATTCATTCGCACTTAGTAACGACTTTGACGCTCCGGGAAATGGTTCGTGTTTGTATGAGTACGCGCTTACGAATAGTGCTTAACTACCCTTGACTAGTTTCAGAATTGTCGGTACGCACTGTCGAACTTCCGTTTGATAGTGATATTTCCGAAAGCTTGTACTTAAGGGCACGACATTTTTGTGGTTACTTCCATATGGAAGGATACATAATTAAGCCGCAACAAACTTGAAAGGGTTGGATGATACGAAATTAATAAATGCGACAGTTTTACGATTTATGTGGTGGGGTGATAAATTGGATTCTACTTTGAGTTGAGTTAAAGGGGAACAAATTAATATCATTACGAATTGAAACAAAATGATGGATGACTTGAAGAGAAGTTTTTTTAATTGATTTTACTAATGAAGCATAGTGGTTTGAATAGCAAGGATGTTCGATTTTGGTTGTTGAACTTAAATAAATTTAACAGATTCTGCAAAGCGTTTGTGCAACCCCTTTCTATACAACAAATGTTGATGTGATCGACCCATGATCGATTCGCCAGAACCCAGCTTGTTCATGGCGTAGCATTCTTTATTTTTCATCAGGCGGCGAGATGCCATCAATAAGTAAGAGTATTAGTTACTTCAGTTGATGGTTGGGTTCGAAGTTCCAGATAATGTGCTGCCAGGGTTAGCTTTGTTTCGCCCAGACACTCATACTAAATAAACTGAGGCGTTTGATGTCAGACCTCACCAACGGATGAGGTTGATCTCCTTGCAGGTTAGCTGAGTCTGTGCCATTGGTTGAGTATATAGTTCTGGGTTAGACCTACGTAGTGGCTGGTGGTTTACTACCAAAATGCGGGTAGAGCACTTGCATTGGTACATTACCCGCCCCTGGTGTTACCAATTTCTTTGGTACGTTAGTGTCCCCTGATGTACCCGGAGGGAGTATGTGCGAGGAGTTGCCTCAACCGGTTGTTGTGAACCAAAGATCGGCAGCGATTTAAGATGGGTCCTCCTAACCTTTGAGTTAATACGGGCACATCACATGGACGTTGATTGTCATATAACTAATCCGTGTCCGAGGAGGACCGTGGGACAGAGCCTTCATGACAGGAAAGCACGTAAATGCAAAAACACTTCACGTAAGTCGAGCCGCAATATTTCGTAAAATATCTTGACAGAGATTGTTGCACGGTAAAGAGAAAAGACATTTTCCATCTAAACCTACGAGATGTTCACTGGCTGAGCTAAATGGTGGAAAAAAGGCACCCGTACATCCACAAGGGGTGGTGGCGGGTAGTTGGTGACATTTGACATGACCGATAGTCCGATGTCGATAGTCAATAGTCCGTAGTTTTCGCGGTCGCTCAGATGAAAAATGATGGCATCACACTACTAGCACCAGGGTGTGAAAGGGGTGTCATATGAGATGACCAATGTTAGTATCAAATAGTATGAGATAAATATTGACGGTGAGACAAGCACTCGTAGTGTTGAGGATGAGAAAGGGCTGACATATGCCATGATATTAGTGCTGAATCCATGGTTTTTTTTTGAGGTAACTAAGATGAATAGTGGCGTTAAGATACCCTTATAATTTCTAGGAGTGAGGTTGGGAAGGAACGATAAGTTAACTTAATTTAAAACGGACCGGGAAAAGACGGGAACTGCGGTAGTCTTAAGTATAAAAATAATACTTTGTCTGTATGTCTGTTCACGCTTAGATCGAAGGCCGTTCATCCGATATAGCTGAACCTTTGGGAAATGGTGGGGACGCTTGGTGTTGATGTTTATGGGGTTGGCGTGGTGGGTGATTAGGTATTGTTTATATGAGATTGGCTCGAAGACCGTGGATTTGATTAATAGTGCTGATCAAGGTGGCTTTTGAAGGGTCTTAGTTGTCAGTTGGGTGGGGAGAGATTAGTGTGGTGAGGACAGTATGGTAGGAGCGACCAGGCAACGCTGGGTATTTCAGCTAGTAGTTAATAAATATGAATAATTAATCTATTTATATAAATATCAATTTCTATGCGTCTGTGCGCTATTAAGCGATTCTCATCGAAGAGACTCCTAAATCCAATGGCATTATCCATGAATGGCACTTACATCGACTTAACTGAAAATCTCGCAATTCTCGATATGTGCGTTAACGACAAGCTTCCTTGGAATGACCACATATTTATCGTCGCCAAAAATGCCGGGAAATGTTTAGGTTTTCTAGCCCGATGCAAGAAATTCTTCACACCCTCTGATCTGGCTACTATCTACAAGGCTTTTATTCGCCCTAAACTTGAGTCCAATTGTCATATCTGGTCTAATGCACCTAAAACTACCTTGCATCAGCTAGATGTTGCATGACACCTTTCCTTGAATTCAACCGCACTACCCGTGGTACTCTAAGTGCACATCAGTTTACCTTTAAGCCCATCTTTGGACGTACATTTAAGTTAAGGGATTCGTTCTTCAGCCGTACAACATGGATGTCGAATGATCTGCCTAGCTCTGTATTACCACATCACTATTATCCATAGGCATACAAAACAAAAGCTCATAGACTCCTCCTTTTACTTAATGCCCACGCTGTGTCAAGCATATAACTGAGCATTATAAGGATAAGGTAAGGGTTTCCAGTTCATCGGTTGAACTTTTTCATTTAAAGAGACTACAGTATATTTATATACATATTACTGCCTATATATAACTAACAAAAGAGGAAACCCTCTTAAGAAAAACCACAAAGCCCGTATTTAAGTAAATTTCTACAGTGCACCATCAACTAATGATCAACTTTACCATTTAATTAACAATTAACCGCACTAATTAATTAGAAATCTTGCAAGTACGACACGATAGTAAAAGAAATGAATAAAAAGGACGAAAACCATCACATAATAGAATTAAAAGTCCGCAAAGTTCTTACTGGCGAATTTCACTTTGTGTGAAAACGCTCTCATTGAATGACGCGTTTGTTTTTGCCTATTTTCTACTAAACTTCGAATTGAGTTCTTTTGAAAGTAATCTAAGAATGAGCGAAGATTTTGCAGCCGAAGCTGGCAAAAAGAACCGAGTAAAGAAAACTTACTTTTCAGTTACTTGGAGAACATTTAAATCTTTAATTACTAACGACGGACATCATCGTCAGTTACTAAGCAATTATTCGTAATTAAAGAGACATCACAGAACGAAAGCAATGAGAAGAACAAAGTACGAGTACGGGTACTAATGTAGGCTTCTTCATACCAAAAAGAGTCAAAAAAAAGAATCATCTTCCTCTTCAAATTAGAAGATCGGGAAATAATTACAAAGGCAGATTCATTTACCTTTCACTGGATGAAGATGATGGCTTTTAATCAAGTATGCTAATGGAAGTTGCACGCAATCAGTTGATTTTTTGCAAAAGCTTCTCTCGCAGATAAAGTGGGATAGCTAAGATAAGATACTTGAAATTTTTGTGGATGGCGAATGGTTTTGTGTGTGTGTGTGTTATCATTTCAAGATGAATGTTGATTGAAAATCACAAAAAAATGCAACGAAATATTCATTCTTCCGTCAGTTTTCTTTGCAATCTTTAATTGTAATCAAGCATTAAGTGGTAGGTTTCTCGGACTCCTAATCTTTACTTTTAGTTAACTTGTTGCAGCTGAGTTTTTGCTGATAATACTTAGACAACCCATACAATAGGATGACTTAAAAAAACAAAGCATAACAATTGGAATGTGTCATGTAAATTCTCTAATAACCGAAAGTATACTGAATTCCACTATAAAAGTCAAAAATTAAAAAAAACCCATGCGAAGCACTACTGCGTGGTCTGTAGTTAAAAAAAATTAAAATAATCCGAATTGTAAAGAAGAGCTGCACACAGCGCACACAGTCATTATAGTATGCCGTGAGCGGATGCCGCTATATGGCAGAATTATTTAAAAAAATATTGCATGTGAGCCCGACTCCGCGACCCGATCACTACCAATAGAAAAGTGTTGTCACCAGAAAAACACATGTGTGCAAAGTTTCAACAATAATCGGGCTTTGGAAAGTGGGTTGAAAATTGGTCGCAAGATTTCACTACCGAACGACAGAACGAAAGCAAAAACGACAGATCCATGCCGAATGCAAAGTTAATATACAGGGTGTACCCTAATTCGTCAACGATAATTTGGGATGATTCTTGGGTATATTCTAAGAAAAAAATCTTTCTACAGTCAGGGTCTATCCCATTGTGGACATCATTTATTGGGGATTTAAGAAAAGCCTTACTTTGGTGTACCCTGACCCATGCTAACGGAAATTGCTCAATTAATACAAATGGTAGAAACTTAGTTTAGGACTTTATTTTTAGAATAAATACCAGCCTTTGAAAATGCGTTTAAATTAAATTGATATCTTTATGAAATTTCCAGATATCCATTTCAATGCCTCTTCCATTTTTCTTGCCCATGCTAATTTTTGACTTTGAGGTCGATTTTCTCCAGAAAATGCGTAATAAACAAATCGTTTTACAATTTTTTTCTTATAAACGTAACAATAGTAAAAATAAAAATCAACAACAAGTTTGCGGAAAACATATAGATACTTTGGAAAACCTGCAGCAGGTAAAATATAAGGTAGGTAGGTAGGTAGGTAGGTGGTGGTCCGCATCAGGTAAAATATAAGGTAGGTAGGTAGGTGGTGGTCCGCGCTACCTTAGCGAGGACCTGAAGTAGCGCTAGAGGGGCCCATTTTGCAACCACAGACCTCGGGAGACCTTATGACGTGATAGGTATATTGGAATGATTATAGCCAGCCTGTATCGTTCAGGTACGAACTAAGATTTGTGATCCCTCAAGTTGGAAAATAAGGGTTTTTTCAATTTATGGATTCGCAAGCCCGCCAGGGCTGGACAGTTGCAGAGATAATGGATCAGAGTTTCCCTATCTTTGACATGCTTGCAGCTTCGTCAAAAAGTACTGTGCAAAATTCCCAGTTTGGATGCGTGGCTGCCTACCGGCCAATGGCCAGTGATAATAACCACGACTCTGGGAATATCTTTCCGTATCATATCAGCTTGATGGATTTGGTTTTATTGTAGGAAGGTCATATCGCAGTTGGTCAAGTCATTCCACCTTAGTTGTGCCTTGGTGGAAAGTGAGGACGCATTCTCTTACGGAGTTCAATGGACAAAACACTCGTTTTATAAGTTAGTTCATTCGCTTTCTTGTTACCGTCAATATCGCTGTGCCCCGGCACCCACACTGGGGTTAGGTCCATGCTTTGGCTTACTGAAGACAATTCAGCATGGCACTGCCTGACAAGTTTTGAGAAGTTGCTACTCGCAATAATGGCTTTGGATGCGGATTAGCTGTCTACGCATATGTAGACCTTGCCATCTATAGCGGTACTGTTAGCAAGTGCCTCCCTAATCGCCAGGATCTCCGCCTGAAAGATACTAGCGGAGTCAGGAAGCCTGTAGGATATTTAAAGATAACGTTTTTCTGAGAAGACTCTGTTGCTCATCTTGGACCCGTCGGTGAATAGAGTGACGTCAAAAAGCCCCAGTCATCCTCCGTCCTTCCAATTTTTCTAGTTGGAAACTCAACGACAAAACTGGAGCTGACGTTCAATTTAGGAGTGCAGTAATTAGTTGAGGATGGTATCGTATCTTTTAGTAGCAACTGCAGTAAATTGTAGTGCCCGTACGGTTTGCCAATAAACCACCCAGATTCTCTGAGATGCACAGCGCTGCACGTATTTAATAAATATGTCAGGAGGTAATAAGTGTAAAGTTGTATTGAGAGCATCGGTAGGAAAAGACAAGTGCACCAGTTATCACAACAGTTGCTGATCTTTGTATTCTACCTAGCTTAGTGGCATTGTACTTTTTATGATTCGCCGGCCAGCAGATTAGCGTACTATAGGTAAGAATATATCGCATCACCGCTGTGTACAGCCAAAGTGCCATCCTCAGCTACAGGCCCCATTTCTTACCGATGGTTTTGGATCTAGTGGTGAAAAGAACCATTTCACTTTTCCTAGAGTTAACTCCTAGTCCATAACTGGTAGCCCAGGCAGAATTGAAAAAAGGTTTCCTTTTTGCTATAAGCTCCAAAGGCTGTGAGTAAAAAATGATTTTGTGTGGTTTAAGATCATTTTTACTAAAGTGACTTGTGTCTACTAAAACATTTATAACAGGTGCACCATTATGATGTGGCGCACTGTAGGTTGTTCGAATAGAAACGATTAGAAGCATCGCGAAAAATTTGTTTTACTATAAATATCATAAACTTTTAGAGCAGTACGTTAATTATTATATGGAAATCAACCAGACAAGTTGGTAACAAGCTGAAAAAGCTACCAACTAAGTGAACACTATAGTGAAATATAAGTATTTTGTGTGCATAATAAGTAATCACCAGTGTACCTTGTAAACTTTTGCTATTTGTTAATTAAAGCTGAAGTTTATGAATTGATAAACTTGTTTGGTGTTTTTATTTGCAAAATTATTTACGAATTTGAAAGCCTAAATTTCGTTACAATATCAAAAATTCAAAAATAGTTGACTGTTTTTACCATAAACTAAGTAAACTGTAGACCCGCCAACACCTTGCACAAAAGCTCGTAAAAGTAAAAAATCTGGGTCTAAAGCTCACTTAGTTTTTTGTAAAAAAAATGCCTTTACCAGTGCGAAACCCTCATGGCGAAAAAACTGAAAATTGGATGTTTACAAGTCTTACTCGGTTACACATGAAATCTGCGGACAGGGCCATTTCTTGCTTCGAGGCTGATGACCAGTGACCAGTCGTTCGAGAACGATAGTGCACTGCATAACAAACATAAGGAGAAAAAAAAAACCGTATTTGTCGTTCCTGGTTACGGTGAAAAAGCCCGAGGAGAGCAGATGCGGTAGTTGTCGGTTATTCAGGATCGGAAAGCAAAGCAAGGTCCGGCGATGAGAGAGTTTTAAAATCCAATTAAAAAATCCAAAAGTGAACCAACGGGTGAGAACGTAGTAGAGCCGATGCCAGCCAGCAACCAACAGTTAACAGTTAACCCCTCCACTAATGAAAAATCGAATCGAAGCGAACCGAATCGAATCTTGTTATTCCAGGTTACGCTGTCCGGATAATCGAATCGAATGCGAGAGTGTTGGTAGGTAGCATTCTGGTATAGGTATCCATACATCGATTCATTGGATATGGATGGCTAGAGAAAAAGAAAGAGAGAGAAAGACGGACGGTAGTGGAGGTGGCCATGGTCACCTTCTAAATTCGCCAACCATCTGTATCTGGGTACTTTAGGCCACTTTGAATTCCCACAATTCACACAGCGGGGAATGGATTCAAAAATCGCCACAGGGACAGCAATTACATACATGGCACATGCTATCGACTGCTGGACTCTTGGATTTCTTGTTTTTCAGTTTTCAGTCGACGCTGAGCCAGACTTCATATAACTCCACTCCAAAAGCACCCACTCAGCCACACACCCTTGCTGATGGAAATTACATTTTTCCATTAGAAGTAATTCACTTCTGGGAGAGAAAATATAATTTGTTGTTGACGACAGCTTTATGACGATGGGGTGCCCTTGTGGATATTACAAATAAAAATACATTTACCAGTTGGTACGAGTATAAGAAAAAAAAAATAAATGCACGAGACCTAGCACTAGGGATGATTTTTTTCTTCTTTTTAATGGTAGTCTATTAAAATTTTATTTAATCAGGTGTAAGTAAGGTGAGCAAGTTCTGACCTCTACTGGCAGGTGCGACAGAATAGTTCCCCTTTAACTTGTCAACGTTTTCCACATTATTTTTCTGAGTCATACAATTTTAATGGGTACTGCGGCTTTAGGTTGATAAAAGCTCTTTGCGACAAAGCAAACTGATTACATTCCGATAACTACGAATTTTGTTGGAAAACATAATGTTTTGGGATATTGAATTTTTAAAGCTAATTTAGTTCAACAGTGCAACAGCCATCGATATTGATTGGAGCTGTAAAAATACATGCACTCTTAGGTGGTGCTATAACGAGATATTCACCTCGAACTGTCTCAACTAACAAGACTCTCCAATTAGCACGGTAAAGTATACATTATGGTTTTATTTTACAACCTTGCTCTGATTAGTAGATAATGCTACAAATGTTGCCAAGTCATTTTTGATAATTGAAGCTGAAACAAAGTCAACCAGGAAAATAAAATCTATCCTTTATATAGTTGAGGGCCCTGCGTAGCACGGTTGTAAAATTTGACACTATAATACAATTACAAGCAAATAAATCAATTCTTTACTTTAATTATTTAATTATTAATAATGAGCTAATGCAACGTAAAATGAAATAAGATGCAACAAATGAGAGTCTTGAAAGACTAAAATAGGCTTTGCTGGCTTTAAGGAGGGTATTGAAAGACTAAAGTAGGCTTTGTTGGCTTTAATGAGATTCTTGAAAGACTAAAGTAGGCTAATTGGCGTCGATAACAATTTGCCGCTGGTTAAAATGGCGGCATCACAGTCTGGTCTTCGGTCATTGATGGAGCTTCCAATTCCTCTGTTAGTTGGCTGTTTAGCATCATGATAATGCTCTTCCTATCGCTGATCGGCGATCAGATAACCGTCTTTGTTTTTGCAGTATGTGCAGCGCGGTGTATATTGCGCTACACCGCGGAGACTTTGGAAGAACTTTCCTTGCTCTCTGTAGTGTTGTAGTTCACGGAAGAGATTCTTCTCCCAGGCTGCATTCTTTCGCCGGTGATCTGTGTTTTCATATCTTCTGAGCACTTTTTATTAATCTTCGCGTGGCCGCGTTTTATTGCTCGGTACGCAACATTGTTACGTTCAGTCGCTAGCTTAGATTCGTCATCGAAACAGTCGTTCGGATCTCTACGATTACTACCTAAGAAGGAGTCAGCAGTACTAATGACAGTATTAATAAGGCGTATCCATTTTTCTTCTACGCCCGACAACCCAGCATTTAGGGAGAGTCCTATCGCTTGACCGTAGTTTTTTCTGGTTTCTTCGTTGCGAAGATCGAATTTGTTTCGCGGATTCAGTCTTTCGTGATGTTGCCATCCGCGCTCGGAGCAACATACCAAGAAGATAGTGGTCCGAGTTGACGTTGGCACCTCGGTACGTTCGTACCGTCATCAGGTTCGGGTTGTGGGGGCCATCTATCAATACCTGGGTCTATCTGGCTGTAGTGGCTCCATCAGGAAATACCCAGCTGGCTTTGTGGATATTTTTACGCGCAAACCTTGTACTTGCAGCGACCAAAGTATTGCTTGCTTCCATCTCTATAACTCGTTGTCCATTGTCATTAGTGATTTCGTACAAGCTATGGGTGCCAATGTACTGCCTGAATACTGGCTCTCTACCTATTTCTGCACTCATATCCCCCTGAGGGCAGGCATGGAGTTTCCATTCGACTGATTCAAAGAACTCTTCATTTTCATCATCTGAGGAATCCTCTATAGGTGCGTTTATAAGACTTATTTTTTAAATCTGTCCCGCACGCGACTGGATCATAGCCGTTCATTTATTGATTTAAAGCCGATAACGGCTGGTTTTATTCATTCTGCTAATGGCTGACCGTCATGGTAGATCTCTTCATCGTTATTGGTAAGATAGCAATAGGTTATTACTGCCGCTCATCATATTTATAAATCAGCAGCCTGGTGTTATTGGAAGATGTGTTTCGTCTTAATATTTGGCCTTACAACTGTGGCTTACCGCATAAAATCTCTCCGCCGGTCCCAATTTCGAGCCGATGTAATCCAATTTGGCAATATGCATGTATACTTATATTTTATTAATCACATGTACAAATTGAATACAATACCATAAAACTATATGCTACAAAAACCACCCAAATGAACCAATGTTTTCTTTGTGTATTATATATTTTTTGTTTAAAAAACACCCGGTGAATTATTTTTTCTCTTCAAAGTATACTTATCTTCTTCTAATTGCCTATACTTTTCGAAATTTGTACTTCAAATTATTGTATAGAATAACCTAAGTAGTTATTTAAGAGCATAACAACATAATATCCTTTTTTTTTCTATGAAATTTACCTTGAGAAAGAATAGCTTAACCGCACCACACAATACAAACTGCCTCAAGTTACCTCAGCGTACTACATGAAACTATTTAGCAGGTTTTTCCAAGTTCAGATTATTTGTGAGCGTGTGGTGTGTGGCTTTTTTCTTTGCTTCATTTTGAGACTGCTGTATGCTTCCTTCCACAAAAGTGTGCATTATTATCGTTAACCAGATGGAACTGTGCACAGTAATGCAACATTTTTAGGATAATTGCCACAAGAGCTTTATTAAGAAATGCAACAAAATCTACCTCTACACCACCAGAAGAGCCAAGTTTGTCTTTTTGCAAAGCTGGATTCCTAATTTGGGTCTCCTTCTATATAACATACAACTAACAGCTATCCGTGCAGCATAATATGACAGAGGGGAGCTGACCAAAATTACGACATGAACAAGAATACGAGCAGCGAGTCATAGGTGTTCTAGTTGTTTTTGAAACAGGATATTCTCGTCCACGTACCTGTGTTCAGGATTCCTTTTTGCGAAGCATTATATTTAGCAATTAGCTGCTGCATCATACTCTGTTGCCGACCTGACCGCAGCATCATCAAATTTAATGCGGTAAGGATAAGGATTTTGCGGTGTGCCTGTAGTTAGGGAGGCGTAAAGACACTCTCATGCTAACTGGTGGCTGGCTGTTCGGAGGCATCTCATTACCGTGCACCCCACACATATACGCAAACTTTGTTCTCGGTTTTGTATCGTGTATCTATATATACTCGTATAAATCAGTGAGCGCTGGTGAAAATGTATCCTCCTCTGTGCAATGGTGCAAAAATTTGTTGCAAATTTTATCCTACGGCCAAATGCCAACGACCGCAGATTCCTTGAAAACATTTTAATTAAGTCGAAGGTGCTCTGTGCTATGTGCTAGATCGGATATGCCGTGCAAATGTTTCTTATACTAATCTACCCCGGTGGATAAGTAAGTACATACATATTGTATCTTATTGATGATACATATGATTTTATGCATCTAACTTCGTCGGTTTCTTGGCGACACACATTGAAGCAGAATATCTTGCGGGTTGCGGCTGGTGTGCATTTGATTTGGATGCAAATTGTGGTCAAAGCAAATGATTTCTAATTATTAATTGAAATTGCGGTTTTGAAAGGAATTACTTTGAACTTATACTTAAAGACGAAGAGTGGCAATTAGCAGCTTGTTGTGCAATTTGTGTTTTTAGTATTTTGGTATCATATACCTTACTAAATAAGCTTCTATTCGGTAGCGAGAAATAGTCAGGTGGTCTTTGAGGAGTAAAAGTCCCGTTGGTGGCTTTTTCACGTCTCTGTAATTACCCACAAAATAAATTATTCCTATTGATTTAGCTTGAAAGGTGCATGTATATTTTTTGGACACAAATGGAAGGGACCTCCAATTTAAGGCCGGATCCGAACGGCGAATTGAGAGGCGGCTTTCCGTGACATTATCATATCTTAAATGTAACAATTGTTGCATACGTTAATGTTAAGTTATTCCTGAACAATGAGCACTATCATGTGCTGCTAATTATGACCAGCTAACTGGAGAAATCAGGGCCCCACCAATAGCCGACGACCACCAAGCATAGAAAAAGTCGGCAGCACGATAAAACAGCTTAAAAAAAAAATGATGCCTAGGGGTTAAATTTCATCCCAGCTAAGAATCCAATAACGGTTTGTGCATAAAAATGTTTCCTTGGTTCCATCTGTCTTTTCGCAGCTATTTGATATCAGTTGCCATTAGAAAATGCAAACAAAAATAACCAAATTAACTGTCAATATTCAAAAATTTTAATTTCGATCGACCTTGAATGGAAGGAGCTTTTCAGCTGAGAAGTGCTAGAAAATAGTAGAAAATAAATTGAAAGAATTCATCTTAATTATTGTCGATCTTACATCAGATGGCGCTTCAGTGATGAAGAAACTTGGTAAAAATGTAAATTCAGTGCATCCATAGTGCTTAGCCCATAGATTGCAATTGCAATTGTAAAAATTGTAGTCAATCATCAATATTTTGAACCCGAATACACCGACAGCGAGGATGAATTGAATGTCGAGGAAAAAGATGACTCGAACGTAGGGTAGACCAGTACTAACATATCGATCCGAGAACGGTATGCTTGGCAAAAAGCATTCTGACCTCTTAGCCGCGTTAGAGAGAAAATTCTTACGGAGAATTGTTGGCCCCGTATGTTGCGGAAGGACGATTCCGGAGACTCTATAATGATAAGATCTACAAGCGTTACAACGATGTCGACAACGTATAGAAATTGAAGCTCGGTAGGCTCCGGTGGGCAGGACACCTAGCTCGCATGAGCGAAAATGATCCTGATCGAAAAGTCATTTGCGGTAGGATTTCTGGAACACAACTGGGAGGCCGGCCAAGCCTATGCTGAAAGGATCGCGTAAACCAGGACGCCCAGACTTCAGGGATGCTTAACTGGATGACATCGGCTCAAAATCGGGACCGGTGGAGAGACTTTTTTTGGGAGGTCAGGACCGGACCCCGATTGTAGAGCCAAATATGATAATAAAGAAATTTTCTATTAGAATTCTAAAAAGAAAAGGATGCAAGTAGCTCCTATTCACTTTTAAGCCCCTATTTGCGCAAAATGATACGAAAAATATGCATTTATCAGAATGAAGAATAAAATGGGTGCCATGGCTCTAGTGGTTAGTGAGTTAGACTCCTGGGCGAAACTTCTCAAAATCCTGAGGTTCATATTCTTATCAAAGGTTTTTTTCACGGTCCACCTCTCGCTAATGTCTGCCAAACATCTGAAAGTAATAACTCGCCTTTCGGATACTGCATTAAATTTGTAGGTCTCTTCCATTTGTGTGCAAAAATATAACATGCACAACACGATTGGGCGCGAAACCTTGGCGTCAGAATGCAACGGTCTGTTGCGCCAAATATTATTATTATTTATGAGAATAAGTATATTTAGGAAATATTCATTTAATTATCTGTTGCAAATACGTTTACAGAACATGAAATGACACTACTTGGACTTACCAATATGATAAGACAGAAAAAAGCCTCAAGTTTTACAGAATTTCTTTTAATAAACAGCAGATTAGTGCACAACAGCCTTTTTTTTCATTATTTTTAAAAATTTCATTTAGCGTCTTAAAGAAGTCAACAACTGACCAAGAAATGCATTCAACATTTTTGTTTTGAACTTAACAATGAACGCAGTCAAATTCTTTTGGAGTAACTCAGAACAGCACATACTCGTACATCACGTAAGACAAAGAAGAATTAGTCCCACCAGGATAGGATGGATTTCTGAATTCTCGAATGTCTGTAACATATATTGTCATGATATCAATCGCTTGATGTGATTTTTGTTGCTCCAAGGCAACCCAGTGTTTAAAAACCAAAAACAGGGTAAGAAAATACGTTGTCTGAAACCCGGCAAGCATCAATATATCCTTACTACCATCACATTCCCAGCTAAGATCGAACATTATTGCAAGTAAACAGATAAAGAGAGTGAAAGAAAAAAGAATGCACCCACACGCATACGCAAACGGAACAAATTTCATAAATGCAAAGTTCGTCCATTGAAACTCTGTTCTGTAAACAACAAACAAACAAACAAAGGAAAGAAGGACCTTCAGGCAAATCTCCTATAAGCTTTTTTGAGTGCAAAACTATCCAACCCCCAAAGTGATAACTACAATTTGCAGGAAAATTCAAATAAATACACAACATGTCCACTTGGAAGTTTTGTATATTTTAGGGATATCCTTCTTGTCACTAGCATCGGCATCACTTGCTCTATACGAGTGTGTTTGTATCTGTGTGTGTGTGTGTGTGTGTGTGTGTGTGTATTTGACAATCGAAATGACATCAAATACGCAGAATTAGTTATGTTGTCATCCTCGGGTATGCCAGCCAGTACCAGTACAAGTTACGATCCCTTCTGGACTGGACTGTCCAGAATCGATTTGGTCCTTGTATACTTGCTGCATGTTATTTAGAAAGTGTAATAAACATCAATTAAGAAATTTCATAACACACCATAACATAACATAACAAAGCAAATTTTACGATGTTGTCTTGTTGTCTTGACTTTGACTTTTTGGGAAAAGGGTAACAAATTCACAGAACTAACAGACACAAACAAATAGTGCAGAATGGAGTAGGGGCAAAAGACTTATTACAGTAGAGACGCACTTGACCATCGAGTTCTGAATCAGCATTGGATGGATGGTGTTTGATGAAGTGATTTATGCATCACTTGCATTCGGGCCATTTTAACAACAATTTTACAAATGAATCCGACTCTAGAACCTAGTTGTAATCCTGTATTCTCGTGTTAAAATTACTACATGTTTTCATGTACAATTGACTGGTGAAATTCCTGTGAACTTTGGGGAATTGATGAAGATGGCAAAGGATGCCGAAATAATTGTAGTCATTTGTTTGGCTGTTAAATGCATGCTCTCAGTACGCACAGGATACGCATAGTTGCACTTAGACAGTTTAAGCAGAATGATGGCTGGCATTGTGCAAAATTACAATAAAAATTTACCAAAAACTTTCAACAAATTGCAACAACAGTAAGAAATTTTGAATGAAACAGAGCAAATGAAATTCTTATTTCACTTTGTTACTTTTAAGTGTTTGATTGTAAGAGCCAAGAAGACAGCAGAAACTCATAATACACGCATAGTTTCGAAAAACTAATGAAACTTTTTATGTTCAGGAACTTAACCATAACATCCGAGCAGCTGGTGTATGAGGCAATGGTCATTAAAATGATCATACAAAATAATGTATACAATGCAATATTAATTCTATGGATAACTGCTGGTGTTTTCGCGGTGTATTGCGGGGAAACCAGATATATAGTCCCAAAGTACCAGGTATCTGAAAGCAGTGATACCTCGTGACTATAGGGGGCTGAGCGAGTGGATTCGTTAGAAGCTCGTGACAGCCAGCGGAATACCACGTATATCTACGGTAACCAAAATTGATTGACTAACTGGTCATTCAGCAACAATTAACTTAGTATTGTTCAACGACTACTGGGTCCAGCTTGTCATTTTATCCACAAACAATCAGAATTGACGGGTCACTATCGCACTAAACTTCAATGGGTAAATTATTTTGTATGTTTAAGAAAGAATCTAGCTTATATTAGTTGCAAAAACATAATATAATACATACTTCATCACAGTCAGTGTCGGTGGCTCAGTGGTTAGAACTATTGGCTCCCACTTGAAGGACAGCGGGTTCGATTCCCAGCGCGTCCAAAAACGCACGGATTTTTCTCACCGCATTGATCATCTAGATTATAAGTACATATGATATGATGGTGTACATGTGATATACAGTTGACGTATGCAGCTGTATTTACATATACGGTTGAATTGATGTATGAAGTAAGCTAGTTGTAGAGCCATAAATGTGGGCTTATGAGCATAATATTCTAGTTTGCGAGTGCTCGGGTGTGAGCTCAACTCCACCCTTCACAACACTTTCCTTCATGGTCCAAGCCCACGCTGTACCTAGGAAAATCCTTTGAAACGAGCGCTTATTATAAAAAAAATCTGATGTTCCTCAAGGTAACCATTTGAGACCATTATTATTTGTTTTGTTTATTAATAATATTTCGTATGTGTTTAATGTTTAATGTGACTGTCAAATCTATCTATTCTATCCAATGTTATTCCAAATAACCATTTGATTGCTTTAATCTGACTTAAATAATTTCTTAAATTTATCTTTACACAACTAAATGTAAAGTAAATACACTTTCAAAAGGTTTAATCTTAGGTAGGGGTGGCTCTCGGCAGGAAACAGACCCACTTAGACCAATAGCATGCACAAAAAAATGGGTGAATATAATACTTATAGATTTCTTTCTAAATTAGTGTCTAATTACTCCGATTTAAGTGTAGTTTTTGAAACTACAATTCATACGAAGAAGGCTTTATGAATCCGATGGAGCCGTTGGATGTTTCCGACGAAACATTAGATGATTATCCTTTTATTTTAGGGAAGTAAATGATTGATTCTATTAAAAAAAACATTGTTTGAAATGTTAGGAGGCCTAATGTGCAATTTGAACTAGTTATGTGATCTATACAAGGAATGTTTAGTAAACCCTATTTTAAAATATTGTTATTGTGTAGTAAGTCGCATAAATCGCCCTTATGGCAGATTGGCTAACAATACCATTAATACCAACCCATTCGATTTGTGCGTTTCTGAGCCGTAGTGCCGTGCAGGTCTCCATAATTGCTAGGATCTCTGCCTGAAAAAATTGCTGTATCGGGTAGCTTGTATGACCTTGACAGATATAGATCGTCCGAAAACCTGCACCGACTCCGACCTTGGATCCGTCAGTGAATATTGTTGCGTCAAATTGCCTCGATACTGGCCCATCCTTCCACTTTCCTCTGGTAAGAAATTCGACGCTAAACGAGGAGTTGAAGCTAAATTTGGGGAAGCAGTAGTCAGTAGATGATGGTATCATGCCTTCAGGTACTGTCTGCAGTATATTACGGTCTAGTAATAAACGTCGTAGCATACTTGATAAACGACCCAACTTAACCCAACCCCTGAGTTATGCAAGCGTTGTCCGGGTTTTCCTAGGCAGGTAATTTTCGCTGTTATTTATGGGAGGAGGGTATGTATCAAGAACCCTACTAACCTTACTTGAGGAGACTGATGCAGAGACTATTTCATAGTCTATGCTATTTGAGGCTGAACGGACAGTGGTGGGATTCCAGGTGACCGGTATGACTGCTTTTATACAGTTTCTGTACATCCTGATGTCTTGACGTATGTAGTGTGGAGGTATCTCACTGACAGTGATGTTGTGAACAGGGTGTGCGGGATTGTGACAAGCGATCAAGAACTGTTTTTTTAACAGTTAATTGAGTTTCTTGGCGGAAAGCATGGACGATTCCACATGAAGATGATCGGTGTTTGTTATGGAGTGGCACCCAGTTGCGATGCGAAGGACTGTATTTTGTCTGGACTTAAATTTTTCGTCACTTAAACATGACGTTGCGTATTTAATAATTGAACGGCCAATAGCTTTGTACGTTGTAACAAGGACTTTTTTGTCCTTACCCCATGCAGTTCCGGCTAGGGCTCTGAAGAGCGCTATTACGATTGCTCACTATTTTTTGCGTGCCTTCAGAAGGTAAGAAGTTTGTCAAATATGATTCCTAATATTTTGGGGTTATTGGCTGTAGGGATAGTTTCGTTATTGATGCGAAAGTCAAGGCTATCACTTGACACTTGCATCAATAACGAAACTATCCCACAGACAGTCAATAACCCCAAAATATTAGGAGTCTCTTTGGTCCAAGAGGTGAACAGCGTAGCAGATGATTTTTTGAAGGCGTGGTGGAGTTTCCTTTTTTCGGAGAGTTCAGATAACTCTGTCAGGTATGAGTTTATCCTATTTGTTACCTCGTTTACATCTGTACTGGATGCAGCAACAGAGCAATCATCGGGGTAGGTGATCAATTTAGTGCTGGTGGAGGGTCTGGGGCGCAAGAAAGAGAGACTAAAAAGTATGGGAGAGAGAACCCCTCTTTGTGAGACTTCCATCTTAAGAACATTGGTTCTACGAACAGAAAAGACCAAAATGCTTTTTATAGGGTGTTTTTTTGGGAGGTTTGTTTTTCCGATAGATGTCGTTTTATTTTATGACAGTTGTTTTGACAGCTCAAAGTGGCATTTCTACTCAGTATTGTTTGGCAAATCATTATGAAAAAAAAAAAAAAAAAAAAAATGACATTTGTGAAAAATAGTCGTGGTAGCCATATGCCAGAAATTGTGTTTAAATGTTAAATGCCAAAAAATTATCTACCAAATAAAAAATTTTTGGTCATTTCATAATTTTATATGTGTTTTATTCAAAAAAAAAATCGGCAACCTCTTAAAAAAACACCCGTTAGATATCCTGGTCCTGGTCCTGGACTCCCTCAAATAATCTTTCCACCCGTCTTACAAACATTTGTCCAGGGATCATCAACTTAACTACAGGTTTGCGATTAGATCACTTAGATTCTCTTCTTTTATTTGCTTAAGTTTGCACCTACACCTAAGCATACTTTTTTTAATATTGTAGTTTTACCCGGTGCCCCTATTACGAAAATTATAACTATTAAAACGTGTTTATCATATACAGGGTGTATTCGTTAAAGTGTAAAGTACCTATTGGGTGATTCCTTAGTTAATTTTGTGAAAAAATCGTATGGAAGGGGGGGTCTATTTTCAACCAATGCGGTATCGTTTTAATGCGAAGAGACGTACTTTTGACCTTACATTATTTCACACCCTTTAACACTTGAATGCTTCTAGCTATAAGGTCACCGTTGATCTTTTTGAGAAGAAAATTAAGTTCTTAAGGTTAAATGATGTACATTTTTTAAATTCTTAAAACCATTATCGATATGAACGTCTTCAAAGTACAAAAAATAAATTTTTAAAATTTTATTTTCAAACGCGATTATTTCAAAAAGTGCTCTCAGATAATTTTTTTCGACAAATGCAGTATTAAAGCTCATTTAATTTTCTACAAATTCATCTCATAATATTTATGCAATCGGTCAACAGGAGCAAGGTTAAAATTGAAAGTATGCAAAATGAACGAAAACGTACTTTTGATGTTACATAACTTCGCACCCTATAACTCTTGAACACTTCCAGCCATGATGTTACAGTTTGTCTTTTTTTAAAGAAAATTAAATTCTAAGATCAAACAATGTACATTTTTATATATTATTAAAGCCATACGGAAGGTAGTCAAAATCAATTTTTTTTAAATTGTATTTAAAAACACGACTATTTCGAGAAATTCTCTCGGATACATTTTTTTTGACAAATGTTATATTAAAGTGTCATCAATTTCCTAATGGCACCATATTTGTGCATTCGGTCTACAAGAGCGAGATAGTGCCGGTTGTGTTACTACTACTACTACGTATAAGGAGAGTCTCAGCAGCAACAGTGCAAAAAATTTACACGTGGAATTGATGTACTCTTACCACTTCACTCCAGTGCATAATCTGCTTCAAAGGGACTTGCCCAGAAGGACATAATTTAACTAGTGGACACCATTTTTATGTGTCCATTTTCACCACCATTTCCACTCGTTTAAAATTTGTGTACTTCAGTTAATCTTAAGTCTTAAGCCGATTTGAAAATTAAGAATTCTCCTTTGCACGTAAGCAAACCATAGTTCAACAATACTCAAATTGCATTCCTTGATGAAGTAAAGGCTGTGAACGACATCCTGCAAATGTAAAGTGTAATCTTAACAATTGGAAAAGCCTTTAAAGAGCACTTGATAGCCTATTCTCTACCACATACATGCGTTCACGTCAAGTACGCTCGTTAGTTATTGACTATTTGCATATTTAATAACCGCCCTAAGTCACACTCTTTCAAGTCAATTCTTTTGAACAATATATACAAACAATACATGATAACATGTTATCCTGCCATATCCGGTTGCGGCATCGCTCTGTCATATGCAAAAATATTATGCAACCCCTTACCGCATATTCAACCAAGCCAAATAACCGCATATAACATGTAAGTATATCGCGCACAGCTTAACTGAAATCAGCACACAGCACAACTCAACACACATCACAAAAACGCAATATGATCGGTGTACGTTGGGGTGGTCGGGCGGTCGAAGGACGAAGAACGTCGTTGTGTGGTAATGGAGTAGTATATTATTATTTGCTAAGCCGCAGCAGCTTCAGAAGCAAAATTAATTACAATTGAAAATACCTTTTTGGGAGCAGGGTTTGCTGCTTCCCTTTCGCAATATCCTGCTCTATACTATACTTGCATTTGGTGTCACACACAAACACACACACGAAGCTACCTAAATATTTAATGTTGTTGTTCTGTGGTTAACCACTTCATCAACGTACGACACCAAAATGCAATGTTGAATCTTCTGCAACAGATAGCTGTTGGGAAAGGATGACAAAATAAAGGCGTTCACACACATACACAAACATAGCCAGCCATACATACAGTTAAACACTCAAAGACTTGTGGTTTTACTTAGCTTGACTTTGGTTTGCTGCACATTGACTTAGCACTAGGGGATGATGCGAACAAACTGCAACAACCCCACTCCTCATAATGGGTTCACACTTCCGCTTCAACATACGACATAATATCCTGAATAGGGATTAATTTTATTCTTATTCTTAAATTGTTGGTTGAAAGAAAGCTGAATTGAAAGAAGTACTTGAACCATACATGGCTTTTGCGCCGGCAGGCAGGCAGTCAGCCACAAGGAGCGTAAATCCGGAATTTACAAGCGCGTCACTTTACCCTTGGCGCAAATATTACCGAAGTCGGAAACTTTTGCTTACATTTTAGTGGCCTGAGGGTCTTGAGGTTTTTACAACTTGTTTTGCTCGCATTTTTCATAAAAGACCTGAAGGCCAATGTAAAAAAAGGGATTTTCATTTTCATCTTTAATGTTTCCTTTTCGTTTCCACAGGAAATTTGTTTAATTTACACAACATACACTCAGAAGAATACAATGGTAATGCTTAGGGTGTAGGAAGGGTGGTATGGTAATAGCAAGAAATGAAAAAGATATAAGGACCCTTTTTTTGTTGTTTTTATTTCTCATCTGGTTTTGGGTTTTAATTAAGCTGAAAGACACTTTTAACATTTGACCTTAATAGAAGGACATACTGAAAAGTGGGTTTTTGTGACAAAAAGGATACACTTCTACTGCTATCCGATATGTATATGAATGGTTCTTTTAGAGATTTCGTTTCACTTCTTGTAAGTGACTAGAAATGACTCTTGCTATCTTTTGCATTTGTAGACGGTAATTATTACTAAGGGTCATTTGAATGGGTGAAATTTTTAGATGGCTCTTATACTCGCAATTTTTTTCATTCATTGCTCTGTTCCATTATTTAGAGAATACTAACTGTCATGTTCTGTGTTTTCGCGTCTGTGTGATCCGGGGACATTTAAGAGACATTTGCTACGAAAAAGTCTACACCTTTGCTATCCTTAATTACTTAATTCCCTTAGGCAAATGTAAAAAAAGGGATTTTCATCTTCATCTTTAATGTTTCCTTTTCCTTTGTGCTGTGCTTAGCATTATAAGATTAGAAATCCTTTGAAAGTGTGTGCATTATAAAAAATAAAAATAAAATTTTCCATTGTTCGATTAATATCGTTTCGGATAAGAACATATTACCAGAACTAACCATAAAGTGTTAACATTGAAGCAAAATCTTGAGTTTTGTTATTATTTGTGATTTCTGAGGCTCCACTAATGACCGATGATTACAATATGTTATGCTACGCTATGCTATGCTATACTACCGAGCGTGGAAGAAGTTCACTATAATATTTTACTCTACTACCGGGGTCTGGTCCTGGACTCCCTCAAATAATCTTTCCACCCGTCTCGATTTAGAACCGATATCATCCAGCTTGGTAGTACATGAAGTTAGCAGAGTGATAAATAGGCTCAGAAATACTAAGCGAAGGTGATTTAATTTGGGTACACAATATACCAGGTTGTTGGCATTCAAGAAAGAAGTCAGCTAGTTCCTGAAAGACCGAATTTTTTAATGGAGATTCCAAGAATTTTGAAGGCTCACTTATGTCATTTTTTTGTAATATTTTCTTAGTCTAGATTTTTTGTAGTTTTCCTTGACCATGATCCATTCTTTAAAAAATTTGGACTCGCGTCGTTTTAGTTTCGTGATCGTTTTTTCAATGAATCAGGGAGGATTCCGTGAAAATAAAATTTGAAACCGGCTAGAAACGTTAATAATGTGGTATATTGTAAATCACATTTCTCCGATTTAATTCTTAATTTTAATATAGGGCTTAGCCCACATTATTGCCGTGGCCAAGCAATTCTGGTAGAACTGGTAGTGCAAATATCTTAGGAAGAAATGATGCCAGATGAATGGAGAAGAGGCATCCAGTGCTCCACACCTAAGAAAAGAGATAAGCATAAGAATGGGCGCCGTGGCTCAGTGGTTAGTGCATGACCAGGGGGTTCATAGTTTGAATCCCAGAAAACACAAAAAGTGATTTTCACGGTGTGAAAAATTATACATGAACGACACAAATGATCGTGAGAAGCTAGGCCTTGGACCGCAAGAAAATGCATCAATCGTGGTTAACGTTGTTGAGTTCCATATATAAGAACTTCCCCTATATTCTGCAAGACAAGATAACAGTTTGGCTTTAGTCACTTTCAAAACTGACTACATAATTTGCTTATAGACTTTAAAGCCGCCTATGATAGTATGAAGTGGAAATGTATAAAGCCTTTACAGAATTCAGCATCCCAACTGACACGACTATGTTGGTTGACCATGACCAATGTTATAAGGCAAGTAAAGATATCCAAATTACAGTCAAGCCCATTACACATCTATAACGGGCTCCAACAATTAAATGAACTCTAGTCATCCGATTTTCTTCCGGAGTTGAAGAAAGTGATTGATGTATTGGCAAGAGGAACAATCTTCTTTACGCATTCCAGATACTGGATTACGCAAGCGCTATTGACATCATTAATAGAAACAAAAGTATATATGTTGACCACGTCTGCGAGCAGTTGATCCAACAGTTAAGAAAGTGGAGTAGAATTGTGTAATCCATGAACTATTTTGTTTCAGCCCAAACAGCATGGAACCTGAAAAATCCCACAGTTGCCTAAAGCCTACAAAGACTGTTAAGCCTCTTCAAAGCTAGAAATGTAACCATAATATCTAGATTGCTGGTATATAAGACAACTGTCATAACAGTATTTTCATATTTGTTCAAGATTTCGGTACTTAACCCTGACCAGTTAGCCTCGTTCGAGGATAATGTTTACTAACAAAATGATTTCAAGACTCCTAAATTACTAGATCTACGAGCATTACTGACATATGGACAATGTGAAGATAAACAAGTTCATTAGGCACCTCTTGGCGGGATACCTAGCTCACGTTTTTGATTGATTATCAAGATTTTTATCTCTACAATCAGCGTCAGGTCTTGGGCTCGCCAGAAGTAATGTAATATTTTTTTTCATTCGAAGAATGTTAGCAAGGAAGCTGCTTACCTTCAGCAATGCCTCAGGCCAGGATTGTCAAAATTCAGCAATGCCGCAGGATAGCACTACCACAATCCACCAATACCGCAGTCAGCAGTATCACAATTCAGCAAAACCGCAGTCAGCAGTGTCACAATTCAGCAATACCGCAGGTTAGCAGTACCAAAAGTCACCAATAGCGCAGTCAGCAGTATCACAATTCAGCAAAACCGCAGTCAGCAGTGTCACAATTCAGCAATACCGCAGGTTAGCAGTACCATAATTCAGCAATACCGCAAATTCATCAGAACCTCAATTCAGCAGTGCCACAATTTAGCCATACCGTAGTTCAGCTGTGTCACAATTCAGCAATAAAGCAGTTCATCAGTAATAAAATTCAGCAAAATCGCAGTCAGCAGTGTCAGAATTCAGCAATACCGCATGTTATCAGTACCATAATTCAGCAAAACCACAAATTAATCAGAAACTCAATTCAGCAGTGCCACAATTCAGCCATACCGTAGTTCATATGTGTCACAATTCAGCAATAACGCAGTTCATCAGTAATACAATTCAGCAAAATCGCAGTCAGCAGTGCCACAATTCAGCAATACCGCAGGTTATCAGTACCATAATTCAGCAAAACCACAAATTCATCAGAACCTCAATTCAGCAGTGGCACAATTCAGCAATAACGCAGTTCATCAGTAATACAATTCAGCAACAACGCAATTCAGCAGTACTACAATTCAGTATTAAAACTATTCAAACTGGCACGATCGTTTAACGTTTATATTCTGAGTACAGATGATCAGTGAGATAATAATAGTTATTCGAATGCTTCTGTGGACGTACCGAAAATCTATCTCAGGGTCTTAGAATTGCATCTGTGCTGCGTTATAGTCGTTAAATCTGTGAAATTATCTTTGCCACCTTTAAATCTATTTATACTTGAAAATTTTCAATAAGTTGTTTAAATGAATTTCACTGAAAACAACTCAATTGAAAGGTTAATTAGAATACTGAAAATTGTAAATCACTCGTATATTGAACCAAATCCTAATATTTGTATGTAAATTAGATTCCATGGGGTTTTCTCTACATAATTCCAAATTAATTTCTCTTATTGCAACCTCTCTGTTCATCGTAGATGTAGATCAGAACAATGCGGTATAATTTTCCACAGAACCATTAATCAAAATTTTAATGCCAATGTGCTTGGAAATCTTTGTGGAATTACCTATACGCACGCACACTACAACTGAAAATCACCAGAATTCAAAATGCAAATGAAGTCAATTTCAGGATTTTGAATGAGAAAATGAAATAAAAATGAGAACAGAAATCAAAATCCGATTTACTCAAACACACACATGCACACATCCAGATGACAAATGAGATATCGATCGCGCAGGTTTAATAAACAAATAACAATAAGAATTACCTTTGGACAAAGGATACCTCTACCCAAATTTATGCTAAAAATGGATGTGATAAAATTCGTCTATGCCCTCCCCAGAGCCAGAGTCACAAAACACAAAATAGGATTATAGAACGAATGCACATGGAAAGAATAGATGATATTGCTCTTTATTTCGACAGTTTTCGGGATCGAACAGAAAACAGGCCGGCACATTTACATAATAATACGTACTATATATAGGATGCGGTGTATAAAATCGACAAAAACAACTCCGAGCTTGTCCGAGAGACTACTACTAGGGTCCTTTTTGTCATTCTGTTTGCAAATGAGTCAAGTTTCGAATTTAAATTAGCTCGACATTTTACAACAAATGTGATTAATTTGTGATTCGGTTCAATGGAGGATATGTGCCTTCTGAATGCGGTGCTGTGCCACACAACTACCGTGTATATGTCACATGTCATACAATATATCAAGTAAGCCAGCAAATCCATACCATACAAATAGCATTAAATTTTAATTACATTTTCAGAAGGATATGACACTTTGTTGTACGGCTTGTTCGGCATGCAGGCAAGTATAGGCCTTGTGTCAAACTATAATGTGCCAAATATGGAAAATATTCCCACATACAGGACTCACATAAATGATGCGGGAATGTTTGTGCGGCAAAATTACATGCACTTCGATGAATATGGATGGAATTGGATGAAGGCTATGGTAATAATTCGAATTTTTGGATGTTTCACTACAATTTTAGATGCACTTTGGGTTTAAGATTTCAAAGAACCTATAAGGTATTTGGAATTTAAATTTTTATTCAAGAACACCGAGGAATTTTTGTATTTAGACGGCTAAATTATACTCCGATTCTGTGTCTGAAATTCAAATTAAACCCTTAGTTATCTCTTCTTTATCATTTTCGGCTCCTCAAAAAATACATCCTCCTGGTACGGATTTCGAAGTGATTTTATTTCTAAAGACTGTACTCCCTTGTCTATACCATCCTTTCAGCAAATCCTTTTTATACCCTGTTCCGTTTCACAGGTCATACCACAGCAGATTTTTAAGAAGGGCCTTCAAGTTGTCTTGCCTACCATAGGGCCTATTGAACCTATTGACATAATGAGAACAGGACAGGACCTCCATCTTATAGACAAATATGATGATGATGTATCATTCTCAGCTATAAAGCCACTTTCTGTATCGATGGCTTAGTTAATAAGCGACATTTTCAAATTTAGGCAAGTTATTGCCACCTGAAGCCACTTATGAAATGCCCATACACTCCAAAATTCTTTAGTTTGGGTCTCATTCTTCAACATTGGACTAATCTTCTTTTTCAATTATGTTAGAAATGCATTCACAGACATTAGAGATCGCTATCGGACCATTCGACTTAAAGCATATGTCGAAGAAGGTCTTACGGATAATTTTTGGCTCCGTATGTGACGAATCTATTCTAATCTAATCATCGTTTTCAATGAAGATGGAAATGCAGTCACAGTGATTAGAGAACGCTTCCGAGCCATTTGACTGTTTGTTTGTGTAGATACATTGGAAAAAGTTGACCTGCAGCATATGTCGAAGAAGGTTATACGGATAATTTTTGGCCCTGTATGTGAGACAGGATGATTTCGGATATAAGATCTACGAGCCATGCCACATAGCTGACCAAAAAATTGAGTTATTGAAGTCAATGTTTGGTGATCGTGTTATCTTCAGAAATGGATTAGCCATCTCGTTCGTGTCAATTGACGCCCTTAGATTTTTCTGCTGTGTCAAGCCCACGGCCAATGCGAAGGGTTTTTATACGCACATTCACTCGTGCAGGCGTTTCCGTGGAGAACATTTTAATGATCTTGTGTTCAATAAATAATTATTAAATAATAAATAGAGTTGTAGTCCCCGCCGCCTTACTGAGGGCCTCAAATTTAAAAATGAAAAGCTCCTAATCAAAAACCTATTAATTTTGGTTATTGGAAGAATCTTGTCAGACTAAAGATGTTATCTTTTACTGGCAGTTAAATTCATTTTGGCGTTTAAACTGTATATGAGTTGAATTGTTTTTGTTAAGAGAGCATATATATATATGCATTTGACTGTAAAATATTACACGTCCTAAAAAAGAACTTTTTGGTATACCGTATACAAAAGAGAGTGAGATATAAATGTTTAGATTAAAATTAAAATAAACAGAAATTTGGTAATCATATGTCTTGTTTTTGATTTTGTTTGGTTTTCCACAAGAGTCCCTCTGGTGACCTGCACTTTTTTCTTCATCTCATGCGAAATGCAAGACTTACGATGTTCGGTTGGATGACTGGAAAATCAAAGAAATGAATTTTATTGGTAAATAAATTCAATAGAACACACACTAGCCGAGTTCTGTTTGTATGCAGTTATTAAAACTTTAAACATCTGACATCTCCATCCCCATCGCTTACGGATAAAAATTGCTGTTGAAAGGTAAAAATTATAAATTCAGAAAATTCCGAAGCACTCTGCGTGCACCCGTAATCCATAATGCACCCCGCGGCCTGCTTTGCACACTCAATTAATGTTCAGGATGCAATCACGCGCATAAACTCGTAATTTCTACCTTGGACAGTGGTTGAGGGTAAATGCAAATAGTCCTGCAAATATATTTATAATAATATTATTATTTTTAATGGTTTCATAATTTATCGCGGAACGATGGTGGCAGGAGGCGACGCACGGCGGCGACGGGATCGCCTTTCGTTGTCGCTCATCGTTTATTGCAATTGTGGCGAAAATTATTTTCATCGTATACGTAATTGAAATTAAGGCTCAACGATGACAGGAATAACAGATAAATGTAGACAGGGACATGACTGGTATCAAGCGGTAATTATATAATGTAAATACAAAATGCAATTGTATAGATGTGTACACAGTTGTACACTTTAAAGAGAGTGGAGTTGCTGGATGTAGAGTACTGCCTATGACAGGTCAGTATGTTCAGGTGTTGCAAGTTTTGCTTTGATAGAAGCTTCAATTGGATTAATTGTAAAATCCGGTTTACCATTCGGCCATTTAACATTTACGACCAAGTAACAGTCTTCATTATAATAAATAGACTCCCGCTAGAACAACGCTACCAAATTATATCATCGATTCTTATAACGAATCATTACTGCGCCAAGATTAAGTAATATTTGATTGAGAACAGAACATAATTTTTTTATAATTTGCGAAGGCGAAAAGGGGTTAGCACCTTGACAATGCTCGGCTTTACGCTTGGCACTTCGTGGTCATTAAGGAAAAGGAGGTGAAAAGAGGAGATGTCTATGAGCTTGTGTTTTGAATGTCTAGTATTGACATTGAGTTGAGTATTGAGTTTTGGCAGCGTTAACTTCTACTCGAATGTTTTCTCCCTATTTTTCTATGCTGTCCAGGTCAGAATTTAACGCGCTTTCCATTCGCAGTTGATTGAGTTGCACATGAGAAGAGGAGGAACATTCCTCAAACTTCTGTGAGAAGCTGACAGTGCTGTCGTCAGTGAAAGAGTGAATTGGATTAGAAGTCACAGATAAGAGATCTTTAGTAAAAATGAGATGAGAAAGAGTGTCGGGAATAAAAAAGAGCCCTGTGGAACACCAGCATTTATGTGATGTCTCTTAGACTTAAAACCGTCTAAGATAACTTGAATTGAGCTGTCCAACAGATATCTTCTAATCCAATGAAGCAGTTTTCCATCGACTCCATAAGCATGGAATTTGGACAAAAGAGCTTGATGACTAGCTCTGTCAAATGCTTTGTTGTGCAACAGCCTTGCTTTTACCAAATTGATGCAAAGACCGGTTTCACTGTTCGGTAAGATATACCATCAAATCACCAGAAGAACTTCGACCATGAAATCCATACTGCCTGTAACTAAGGATTTCGTTAGAAATCATGAAGTTATTGATGGTCTATGTTGACAAATCTGCAAAACTGAATCCTTGAAAGTCAGCATGGTTTGACAAACGTAAAGCATTTCTCGAAGAGGCGTTCACTATATGTTTCTTCTTTAAGCATTATTATATAGACTCTAGCTTAAAAGCTTTTAATTAATCCTTCCAGTATAAATGTTTATGGTTTTTTCTTCTTCTAAAATTCTATTGGGCTCAAAAAACACTCTTGAAATAAGATTCGCTGGATTATATAGTTACATAGTACTTCCATCCTTACCAAGTCCTTTTAATACTGATGGAAAGGTTAACCTTAATGTTAGTTGGAGGAAACAGTACACTAAGAAGAAAGACAATATATAAAGAGCTACATGATCCTTGAAAATTAAACCAAAGAAGATAATCAGACATGAACAATATTTCCAGCTCCGCCTCTCAAGTCGTCGCAGTCGTCCCTTCTTCAGGAAAGTGATAATAATAAAATCTTGTTAAACTGTTAACACAAGGATTCCCAAAAGGCCTTTTTGTTGTTCATCTTGTTGGCTTTTTTCTCTCTCTACCCTAACTTGGTTGTTGGCTTTGTACGTTTTCATTAAATATTTTATCAACGTCGACGCGACAATACGATGCCACACTACTACCCACACTACTAACAGACACACACATAAACATATAAAATTAATTTACCATCGTATTTAGTTACAATGCAGGCGACTTAAAATTCCAGAAGCCGAAAGCCAAAGATGTCTTCACTCTGCACATTGCCGTAACATCACGGTAAGTCCGTACGCAAGGCATACTAAACTAAAATGTTTAACGCCTCTTGTCGTTTTTGTTGTTGGCTTTTTTGGCGCGACTGCTCGCTTTACAAAGTACCACATTGTAAGGCGTTTAAGTAATCTGGCTCGCAGCGGAAAATGGCATTTTAAATTGGAATTTATATTGCCGCTTGCTGCTAGAACTAGAGCTGCCTGAACTATACACTTTTTCTATCCGTTGGGATCCTCTCTAGAAATCCAACACTTTTAAGGAATTAAATTTCGTTCCTCGTTTGGGCTGTTTGTCGTTTCATCGCTGAATGCCTGGCCATGCTGCCTGCCTTCCATCGAGCAAATGAAACGAAACGATATTTCAAGAGCAGCCAAATGTTATGGAAGAAGATGATGCCGAAATATTTTTCATTTCACGGAGTTTTTTATTTTCTTTTCGGATGAGGACAAGTGACACAGATGAAGAGTGTTGTGTATTGTTTTTGATGGAATAAGAAAAGGACGCGACGAAGAATATAAAGAAGGGCGCCGTGCAGTGATACATAAAAATCTTACGATAGCAGTATGCAGTAACAATGAAAATTTTGTACAATTGTACATGAAGAAGAACAATAGGGGGATAGTGTGGTCAGAGGACTTTTCTACCACCAAAGTCTAAATGCAATTTACTTTATCTCATTGACACCTTTGTACGATTGCTGAGCTTTGTGCGCATTCGAACAGTGGGCAAATGAGGTGACTTATGGGGTAGAAATATGTTCAGTACTCATATCCTTCATATATCCTTTAAGCTCGATACATTTTCCAATTCTTTTATTCCGTAGGCGTTTGTTTCCGTAATGAGCTCTTCGTAAGACCCAAAGCTCTTACTTCCCAGCCATTTCTTCAGGTTTGGAAACAGGAAATAGCCGCATATAGGGAGGCTTTACATTGAAGGAGGCTTAAATATCAAAATATCAATACGCAAGTCTAGAAACGTCTATAGAGTCAAAAAAAGTAAGATCCCATATATGCTTATACGGCAAAGGTTTGGGTTTGTAGGGCTTAAATATAAAAATGACATAGGCCAGTCTCTATAGGAAGGGCTTAAGCATATAAAAATAAAGGATAGGAAGCTATTGGAGCTTAAACATCAAAGGTTAGAAGTTATACGAAACTTAAAGATAAAAATGTCAAAAAGTTATGGGTAGAAAACTATGGGATCATAATAGTCTAAGGTTTGGGGTTTTACGGAACTTAAATATAAAAACGACCAATAGACCAGTCTTCAAAGAATGTCAAGGATAGGAAGCTATGGAAGCTCCAACGTTAAAAGTTTGAGATTTTACGTAGCTTCAATATAAATACATCATAGACCTGTTTTTATAGCAAGGTTTAAAGGATCAAGAAGTCAAAAGTAGGAAGCCATGCGTGCTTCAAAGTAAAAGGTTTGAGGTTTCACTAGCATTAAGTATAAGTATGTCCTATGTCAGTCTTGATAGGGGCACAAAAGTATCAAAAAGTAACGGTTGAGAAGCAATGGGGGCTTAAAAATAATAGGTTTCGAGTTGTAAGAGTCTTAATTATAAAAATTTAATAGGCCAGTCATCATAGGAGTTGTTGGTGCGTCAAAAATCAAGGGTAGAACCCCATGAGAGCTTAAAAGTCAAATGTATGATAATGTAGGAGTCTTAGATATAAGCACCTTTGACTTTCAAGCTCTCATGATTTCCTACCCTTGAGTCTTAGATGCTTTATCTCTTCCTATGAACTAGGCTAGTGTTCATAGGAAGAGATAAAAGTTTGAGAGTTTACGAAACTTAAAGATACAAATGGCATAGGCTAGTCTTGTCTTGGTAAAGAATGAAAAAGTAACGGGTAAGAAGCAATGGGGCTTTGCTAGACAGTGAGACAGATAAAATTTAAATTTCAAAGGTTTGAAGTTTTACGAAACTTAAAGAGAAATCTTTAAATATATAATCTTTAAAAGAATGGCTAACGTGCCAAAAAGTCAAGAGTAGGAAGCAATGAGATCTTCAAAGTCAAAAGTTTGTGGTTGTACGAGTCTTAAATATAACAAATTCACAGGCCAGATTTTATAGGAGCGGCTAAAGCATAGAAAAGATACGGGTAAGAAGCTATGGGGCTTAAACGATATAGGTTTTGGTTTTGGTTTGGAACCTTAAACAGCAAAATTTAATAGACCAGTCTTTTAAGGAGGAGCTAAAGCGTCAAATATTCAGTAGTAGGAAGTAATGGGTACTTTAAAGCTAAATGTCCAAAGCCCGTGTTTATTGGAAGGAATTAAGCGCCAAAAGGACAAGGGTAAAAAGCCATAAATGCTTAAACGTCAAAGGATTGTTGTTTTATGAAACTTATATGTAGTTACAAATTCCTTAGGCTACTCTTTACAGCAAGAGCTAAGGAGTCAAAACATAAAGGAAACAAAGGCTTAAAGGATAGTTTTGTTGTTGTAAAGGGCTAAAACAAGAAAATGTCATACGTCAGTTTTTATAGGAGCTTCAAAAAGTTAAGGGTACAACTTCTAACGGTACAGTGGCTTAAAAGTCAAAATATCTTATTCCAGTCTTTACTGGTGCTGCTAAAAAACAGCTTAAACTACAAAATGTCACAATTTGGAGGTATTTGATAAGCCCGACATCAACTCGAGTCTTATAGGTCATCTAAGAGACAGCTGAAAAACACAACAATAGCCAGTGTGGATTTTCTATGGGATGATCAGCATTTATGCGAGTAATCGTACGTTATTATTGTTATCATTGTAGTCATGCATTTTTGAGATGTAACCTTTCTATGTAGCCTTTTTGCAAGGTTTCCCCTTTAAAAAATGTTTTCGCCCCACTGTACATAGATAAAAGAAGCGCTATTCTCATTTAATTTCAACGAAACAAAAGCAAACACAACACCTTTTGTAAAGAACCTTTTTTTTTTGTTCCTTTTCTTGTTGTTGTTTAGTTTTGTGTTTTTCTTAAAAGCTCTTCACGACAACTGCGTAACCCCTCCATCCCCACGCCTGTTAAGTACAGAGACAATAGAGCGTCGACAAATCTGGGCATTGGAGCATAATACCTGAAACAGCAGACGAATTTCCCAACTCCAACACTCCAAGACAAAAACCAGAGCTAGATTCGTCATCGTTAATGTATTTTTCACGCGACCGACCGGCCGACTGTATATTATATCTCCACCTCCTTGTTTTTCTTTCGGTAGGTTGGGTTTTTCCGGCAACACAGTACCTAGAGTTGTGTTGATTTAATCACAAAAGCATTTTAATTTTGCCCAATTTGGTTTGCTTGGAATGTAACTGATGTCTCACAGGAAATCTAAATAGACACGAGACAAAAGTGCAAACTTCCGGCGATATTATTAAGGATAAAGGATGTGTGTGTGTGTGCAAGCGATGAAGATGCACTCCTCAATTTACAGAGGAGCATAACAAAGACGCAGAAGCAACAGCAGTTTAGTAGTAGACTCGAGTGTAGTGTAAAAGCAGAAGTCTATTCTGGTTTCCGCAATTTCAAAGGAAACTCAACTACAAAAGTACTTTGTATTTTGCCGAAGGACGATTTCTGGTTTGACAAAGGTTTGCGTTTTGTGTTCCTATAATATATATACAGTAAATGAATATATACGAAGAGATAATTTTAATTAAATTATAGATTCTCGCTCGTGTAACAAAGTGAACGAAGACATTCGTGGCTCTGAGTGATTGTTCCTTCTCCAGTTCAAGGAATTTCCAAAGAAATATTGGATTTCATTCTTGTTGTAATATGAAGTTAAATTGGAGATCCTGTGTTGAAGAGGTGAGGTGAAGCGAAGAGTTCTACGATTTAATTGTAATACATCTAAGCAAGCGAGTCTTCGCAGCAATTAAGTGAATTGTAATCAATGAAAGGTTCTACTGAGGAAAGACATGTAAACAGTGCAAGGGAAAGGTCTTTATTGCATTTTCGTGTCAGTTATTTGCGTTTTAAAAATATCTCTTGTTATACACCACTTTGAATCTAATCGAATGCCTTGAGGATATTTCCGAATGTAATTTGCTTTGTGCGTTGTACTTCTCCAATTTGCTAACAAAGTCTCTGGGAATTTTGTTTCATGTGTCGTTGGAATAGAATCGCCGTTGGCGAAAACACAGAAAATGTAACGTCGTATAAACGCAAATATTGTCTAAAAAAGATACAATCCAGATACACACACAATACTAAGCTCCATTTGACCATCAGGGACAGTTTTACTCCCTCGTTTAAAAGCCTTTCAAGCGGACCGCACTGAATAATAAACATAAAGCATTTTTCTTCATATTATTACTAATAAAAATAAATCTGAAACTTTGCTATGTCGTCGCAGATATTGTAAGGGAACCGGGAATATAAGGAAATATCGTGAGGCATCATGTTTGGGTCGTTTCGACCTCATGCCATTAAACGCTCCTATTGGACCAACTCAACTAATAGTATGTAGTAGCCTAGGCGTAAAGTGCTTCCATGCCACAAAATAGCGCTCAAATATGTGTGGGTTTGTCTCCCAAAATGAAAGGAACCCAACAGAGTTTCATGTTCGCATGTTTCGCATAACGAAAGTCTACGATGCTAACGAGACAGCCAAGAATTCAATTACAGAAAGTTTCCACTTATTATGTTATATGCATGGTAGGTAACGTTCCTCTAGCTTCTAGCACAGAGCACAACCGCCTGGGAAATATAATTGACCATGTGCTACGTAAGCACAGAACACTGGGACACTATAACCGAAGGTCACTTAAGGTCTAAGCAATTATATACTCGTGCATTATATTATGATCTTCGCAGGAGCAAAGCAGGGTGTGAGAAACTTTTACGGTTTTTTCTGGGGGAAGTTATCACCTTTGGATTATGTCTACGTCGTCGTCGGTCCGGTGTGGTTTATTCATATGGCGCATATTGTGTCAGGCAATATTGGAATTAATAGTTGTTGTTGTTGTTTTTCTTGCTGATGGCAAAAGTTTATGTCGTGTGCAAAAATCTTCATTAAGGGATGATAAAATGTGATAACTTTGTCGATGTGATAAAGCAGTCTATTCTGCATGCTCTCTTGATGGAACGAACAAAAAAAAGTTTATAATTGCAACTACGAATATAATCCGGCAGGATCTCATCTCTGTATGGTTGAATAAAGTTTTGGCTATAAAAGTTGATGCTCTTGCTGTCGGAATCTCCAATAAAAATGTTCTGCTTGGCTGGTAAGAAAAGGATTAGCAGTTTGTTAAGTCATTAAACTTGTATTGACAGGGATACAATGTATTCCTCTTTGGGGATGGAAATTGACGATTTGTTATCCGCTAGCATTATCCCTTTTTCTTTTTATTTGATTAATAGATTGATACCAAAATAATATATATACTGTATCAGTGTGCAGAGGATGGACAACTCCAGATGGTATCTTTAGTGCATACTGTGCGGTTTGGTAATTGAATAAATTGAAAGAAATTTTATTCTGCAATGTGCGCTTGAATCTTACTATACAGTATATAAATATTAAGAAATTTAGAGAAAATCGACGACGACAGCACCGATATCGAATTCTCTCATCGCTTTATAAATTTCTTGAAAACACACTTCCCAAATAGCAAATTGACTAGTACCGTGGCCGAGATGGAGTTGGAGCACCTCAGGGCAAGAAAGAAGGACTGGAAGGATGCCTCGGAGATCTGCAAGGAACAAAAAATCCGATGCGCAATTAAAAGCTTCCAGCCCTATAAATAGGCAGGGCAGGATGGGGTAATCCCTTGCAGTCATATAAGCTGGATTGGATAACCTCATATTCCGCACCTTTTAGGGGGGTATTCATACCTTAAGTGTGGAAGAAAGATACCAACCATCCAAAGTTCTTCAGACCAATTAGCCCAGCTATCGAAAAGTTTATCGACAAATTTACAAGTTCAAAAAAACTGGAAAGATAACCACTGCACTGTAGAGCGGGCAGATCTACGGAGACCGCACAGTGGGATTTGACGGAAATTATAGAGCCACGAGGGAAATCGTGCTATACACCTTCCTTGATATCGAAGGAGCATTCGATAACGCTTCTCATGGGGCGATAAGAAATGCTCTGGAGAGGAAGAATGTAGACAGCACAATAGCTAAATGGTTGTGCGAGATATGGGCACTAGAATAGTGGAGACTATAGTTGGTGATAAAACCATTATGGTGAACACTACAAGGGTTATTGTCACCCATTTTGTGGAGCATCCTTGTAGATTTACTTCTCCAGCGACTAGCCGAAGGCTACGCAGACGATATAGTCATCGTAGCAAGAGGGAAAATCGAAGAAGGGCACTGTGACAAAATTCAAAACGGATTAACTATCACGAGTAGATGGTACCAATAGGTTGGACTCTGGGTAAACCCAAACAAGACCAAAAATGTTCCCTTCACCGATAAAAGAAAGCTATGGGGAATGCATCCGGTTACCCTTAATGAAGAAGAGATCACTATCAGCAAAGTGGTTATATAACTTGGACTGATATATAATAGCAGCATGCTATGGAACATACACCCACAACAAGCTGTTGTACAAAAATCAAAAAGAGCACTCATGGTATGCAGCAGCGTGGCAAGTAAATCCTGGGGAGTTAGTCCCAGAATAACGCACTGGATGTACACCGTGATAGTTATTCCAATGATTACCTACGGAGCAGTGGCATGGGCCATTTTTTTTTAATTAATACCCTATCCCACTGCAACCTGAAAGATCTATTGTATCTTAGGGCTTGTTTATTCTAAGAGACGTACCACCTCCATGGGCGAATTGAACCAAGCTAAGCACTACCAAAAGGGAATTAGAAAATATGCAGATGCTGGTCTGTTTTTTGATTACAGTCACCATGAAAACGTGCCCCGTACGGGCATGGAGGCGATCCTGAGGCTACTCCCACTTCACTTAGTAGTAGATAGCAAATCCAGGAAAACCACGTTACATTTGAGCTAGCTATGCTGCTACACGGACAGCAGTGCAATAGCTACAGTGGAATCCCTGGCCAAGTTGACTTCCTAGGCAAACATGCCGTGTGTTAATATGTTGCAAAAGCTTGAAGTCAAAAAGAATTTTGAAGCAATGATGAGCACCAAGAAAGAATTCAGATCTGAGACTAAATACCAGATACATCTATGCCATAAATGGTATACGGATGGATCAAGAAAATCTGAAGGCACATTTGGTGGAGTCTATGAGCCACGAACTAATTACTCTTTAGCAATAAGTCAGTATCCGAGTATATTCCATGCAGAAGTACATGCCATTGAAAGATGTGCTCATTTTAATCTGAAAAGGAACTACATGAGGCAGGAAATAGTTATTATGACAGACAGCTAAGCCACGCTAAGAGCCCTGGATGTATTCCACATCACATATAAACTTGTCCAGGAATGCACGGAAGAGCTAAACAGACTTGGCAAAGTCAACAAAGTGCGTTTGTGCTGTGTGCCGGCACACACTGCCATAGAAGGCACCGAATAAATAATAATAAAGGAGCAGAAACTCCGCTAGTAGGGCCAGAACCTTTCGGTGGTATATGGTATGCAATCGCTTCCTGAAGATTAGAGAATCTCCCGGTTCTAATGCAAGCAAAGGATATGCTGGGGAACCATAAGAACTCGCCTAATCTTGGAGTCTGCGAGACATTCACTGAACTCGCTCCATATTATTAAGTTCTTAAGAGCCATTGATATGGAGGGGGCGCTGTAGGGACGGGCATTCACTGTTTCCGTAGCACAAGTCGGGGGGAAGCGCAATAAATCCACATGAGCCGCAGTACTACTACACTCCATTGATCATCATCAACGGATAGTGGTTCCACTCGACATTACCTCCTCTGGACGTTGGTACCGTGGCCGCGTAGTCGATTCATCGATGAGACAGGGCTGCTGGTACTTAGAATGTCTAGAAATGGGCACTGTCTTCGTATTTATTAGCCCAGTCATACACAGCTCTTTGATGGCCTAGAATAGCTTGCTATCAACAAATGTCCAACTATGGTGCACCCAGTTTCGTTCTAGGGATGTATCGTGGGGCTAAAGGTTTACTCCTGCAATGGAGCAACGCCGCAATGACGCAAGATGGGAAAGCTAGGTGCTCGCCGCCACTTTTCAAATGATCTACGTTGGTACCGTCATCATATTTGTATTTGAGTGGTGGCGGTCTATCAACACGTGGTATATATGTCTATAAGTGGCTCCATAAGGACATTCCTGGGTTTTCGTATGGATATTTTTACGCGTCGACCTCTACAAGAAAATTATTACTTGAAGCCATCTCTTCATTATCTTCTCTTATATTAAACTTATTAACTTACACTTAAACTTAAACGGCATGTTCCTCCTAAATACTGGGTGTGGATTCCGACCTATTTTGTCTACACCATACTGAGGGAAGGAGTGGATTCCACTCTGAATGAGTGATATAGGTGTATTTAATTACAGCGATCTATTATAAGCTAATAAGCTATATTTTTAACAATATATAAAGTATATAAAAAGCAACAATATTTTCATTGAACATAGGTAAGTCACTAGTGTACCGGAGGTAAAGGGTTGGTCCTAGTACACTGCCTTGTGGAACACCTGCTTGAATTTTCCTCAAGTCAGATTAGGCTTACTCTTGCTTGATTTTGATGAATCTTGGTGATATATATGATTGTGGTAGTTGTGAGTTTGAGTTTGTAATTCAACCACTCGTTTGAAATGAGGTTTTATTTTCATAGTTTCAACCTATCAAACTGTGGTCGAACACCGCGGCAAAAAATCAGACTTTTTTTACAATTTCCCAAAAAAAATTATATTTCAAAAATCAATTCAATTCTTTTGAAATTTAATAATAATGAACCCCCGAAGCAATTATCATCTCGCTTCTGCAGAGTGAACAACAAATGAAGCTGACTCTGCAGCTGAATTAAAGTGGTTAGCTGGGTGGCTGGTGGCAGGGGATATGATTGCATTTCTGTTGTATAATATGTACTTAAATTTCCTTTTGATATAAAATGGCAGTTTTCCGTTTTCAGTTTTAATTAAATGTATGTCGTCGCACACACACCACACACCGCTGATGTGGAAAATGAAAATCAATGGAAAAAACACGACATCAACACAATCAACATAGCAGTTAACAACGCAGCAGTATGTGTATTAACCCCACACATACAACATTGATGCACAATGTAAATTGCATAATTGTTTTACACATCATACGCGAATGCTTAATACCTATCGTACTCGTCGTTGCACATAATTACACACATTCGCATTGAGTAATTGGTAATGACGCATAATGAATAATTTGCTTGTATTCATTTGGGGAGCAGAGCTGAAACAAAAAAAAATAAAATATAAAACCAGAAAATATTCAAAGGACCAGCATTTTTCCGTTGATGTCGTGCGAAGGGATGGCTCACAGTGGACGATGATAATGAACTGAATTGTTGGAATCGATGCGGAATTTAAAAAACTCAAAAGGGGATCATTATTTGCGTTTGGCGTTTTTGTAATAAATGCAATGTGGTCAATGCAATGCAATGAACGAACATTTCTAAAGTCTTCTAATAATTTTGTTTAACTATCAAAAATGTGTAAACTTGTAACCCAAACAGAAGAGAAAAATTCTGTGGTTACAAACTACCTATAACCGCTATTAGCGGTTATTAGCACCGCAAAGCAAAGCCAGCTTTTTTCTCTCTTGACTCAATTTTTCAGTCCTTTAACTTAACTATTACTTACGAGTTTTTGTTCTAAAAATCACAAACAGCCTTAGTTAATTTTAATTTACCATACCAATCTAAGTCATATGAATTTTATTGAGAGCCCGAAGGGCGAAGCTTATATTCAGAGGACATGAAAATTTTTTCAGCGAGCGTGTCTATGTTTGTACAGTTTGTACGTACGTTTGTTTGTCGTCTCGCATATCTCGGCTTCTACCAGTCAAAATTTGATGGCACTTCCTTTTAAACAATTGATTAGCGCTCGACTTGCGATGGCGTAATTTTTTCATTAATAGGGGTTACCACCACTGAGGAAACTTAAAAAATACTCAATCTACGCATTTTTTAAGCCTAAAGGTTCGCAAGTTAAATGCGGTTTTTTCAGTCTATTTCAGAAATCGCTTATGACAAAAATATCTATTGCTTATAAATGAAAGACCTACATTTAACGTTGCGTACTATAAGGCTTTTAAGATAAGTTAGTCTTTAGTCTGAATTACAACTAAATATACATACACGGGTATGTGTAGTCACTAGCAGCACTAGCAGAATACATTAACTCGTGTGTCTATAGTAGTGGAAAGTTTTTAGTAAGAATGCTTTTCAGTAATAATCCCGAATTAAAGTTACAGATTTAGGACTTTGTTTTTAAGGGAAGACGGCAAAACAAGTGTGACGATTTTCATTGATAATCATTTTCGTCATTTCTTAACTCGTATATTTTGGCTTCTTCCAGTAAGAATTAAATGGGACTAGTTTTAAAACAAAAAATTTATTAAACCTAAATCAGTTTAAGCTTAAGAGCTTGAGTTAGCGCACAAAACGCATCAGTTATACATTATTATCTTAAAATGAGTTAGACTTTATTCCCAGAAAGAGTTCAGGTTAATTTATGTTAATATGGGTTGTTATTCCCGCTGAAAAAGGTAATTCTATAGCTTTCTTCATAATCCTATTTTAAGTTTCAGATCACTATCTCCAACTTCAAGTTGAAAAGGACTTAGGCCAGTCCATCCCCTTGTCGGAGCCCGTTGTAGAGGTTGAATGGGCTTGATAGTGATCCGGATATTTTTCCTTGGCTTATAACATTGGTCATGGTCAACCTACATAGTCGTGTCAGTGTATTTGGGATGCCGAATTGTCTCATGGCTTTTTAAAGTTCCACTCTGGCTAATGAGAGCATAGCCAGATCAGCGGCTTTAAAGCCTATAAAAAGATGGTTTAGTGTGTTTTGAAACTCTAGAAATTTGTCCATCAGGTGCCTAAGTTGATCAGTTGTTGATTTGCCAGTGATGAAGCCACACTGGTATGGACCAATGATAACTTTAGTGTATTGGGCTATCCTGTTTTGAAGGATATAGGAAAAAATCATGCATGCGGTACTCAACAACGTTATACCACGATAATTGCTGCATATCGTGATATATTCTTTCTTATGTATGGGGCACAGGATACCTCTTCGCCAGTCTGCTGGCATCGCTTCTTCCTCCCATACTTGCACTATTAGCTCATGAGTTGCTTGGTGTATTGCGAGGCCTCGTGATTTAATCAGCTGATCCCGAGGGCCTTATTATATTTGTGTCGATTTATCGATCTGCTAAATTTGTCTATGCTTGGACGCGGCAGCAAAGTGTGGTCTTCGGGCGTTGGTGGAGCTTCCATGTAACAACTTATTAAAGTGCTCTTCAGATCGCTGCTCTTAGAAGCCTTTGAGATCGGTGATCAGTTATCTCTCTTTGTCTTTGCAGTATGTGCAACGCGGTGTATATTGCGTTATACCGCGCCTCTTTCTTTCGCCTGGTGCGGTCGTTGCTCTCTGTACTGTTCTAGTTCATGGATGAGATTCTTCTCCCAGGCAGCTTTCTATCGCCGGTGAACTGTTTTTATATATTGTTGCATCTATCGGTACGCAACATTCTTACGTTCAGTTGCTAGCTTACATTCTTCATCGAACAGTCGTTCAGATCTATACGACTACAGCCTTAGATGGAGTCAGCAGTACAAATGACAGAATTGTGAAGGGGTGTCCATTTCTATTCTACGCCCGACATCTCAACCCTAGGACTGAGTAAGTCTATCAACACGTCTTGAGTGATCACGAGTGGCTTCATCAGGAAATTCCCGGATGGCTTTGTAGATATATTTTTGTACTCACAACTCGCCAAACCGACCCGAGCAACTAGAACCAAGCTAAGCACCACGAGAAGAGAATTGGAAAAAGTGCAGAGGCTGGTCTGTGTTTTAATTACTTGGGTCATGAGAATTCTTGGGCTACTCCCACTTCATATTATGGTAGAGATTAAATTCGAGGAAACCAAGTTACGTTTGAGCAAGGTAGGCTGCTTCACTGACATAAGGGCAAGGTCATTATTAGAATCACTAACCAAACAGAACCAAGAACTCTGAAGATATGTGGTAGTACCCGAGCATAATCCAGACAGAAATACATGACATAGAAAGATGTGCTCTCTTTAATCTGGAAAGAAACTACGTGAGACAGAAAGTAGCTCCTATGACAGACAGCCAAGCTGCGCTAAAAAAAGGAGAGCACCTTCTAAAAAAATTGAGACCTAAGCTGACTTAGACAATTCAAATATTTTATTTTATAGTAGAACTATTTGTGGTGTGTGATAAAGTTGGAACAATAAGAGAATTCGCTGATTATAAAGAATGATTTAAAATTTTCAACCACTCTCCTGGGAGGTTTGAAAAACTGACTTAGGTTCTTATGGCTTGCGGCCATATAATTATCAAAACCTCAAGATCTTAAAAGCATCATCATTAAGTTTCAAAAATTGCGGCATTCACAAATACAAGTACCGCTCAACTATAGCTTGGAAGTCCTTCCTTTGTGTTCTGCTTTCCAATGGCCGACGTTTTATACAAACCTCAAACATATTGAATTGCAAATTCCCAGTTGACCTCATTGTACCACTACAAACGCACAGGCACACGCACACACATGCAACATAATTGTCTCTCGGAAAATTGCATGCCAAAGGAAAATATGCGGTTATGTCAAAACCAAATGTTAATGACGTCATTTAATTTTTAATCCTTGTTCCCTTAGTAGCGCGGCGTCCGTCGCTTTAGTGGTCCGGTAAATCCCTTTTAGGAGTGATGTGTGTTCGTTGCTGCCTTGTTGTCGCGTTCGATGGAAGCATTGTGTCGCCCCTCGCTTATGCTCTTACGTGTTGCTAGGAAATTAATGGAAATGGATACACACAATTGCATGACTGATGATGACTTTCCGGTTGCGTTTGTTTCATATTATTGGCAATTATGAATATTTCCTACCAACTGGTAACCTGCGTAATCAATTAGCAGCTCTTTCTATTTGCCTTAATCGTACAGAGGACCAACATAAAAGTCTGTTTGGGTCACGTTTTGTAAATTTTAATTTAATTTCAAATTAAAGTCAAAACAATTACTTCTCAGTGTACGTGAGCCACTTGGAACATTATTGTTAAGAGCATTTATTATGTACCACTATTACGGAAATCCTTGAAAGTTGATTAGCGAAAGAAAAGAGATAAAAACAAAACGTCCCTCAACACAACAAACCCATACACTTCGTTAAAATAGTTTTAATTAGACATTTTAAGTGAGTGACATTTTGTTTGAATGACAACAAGGACGAAACAGGATTGTCCCATTGTAATTTACCTACTCAGTTGTTGTTTTTTTGTTATTCTGGGGTATGATTGCTGTGTCATTTGCTGTGCTGTGTCAGTTAAGGAAAAGTTTCGAAGAGCGTTTGCTTGCCAGCGGAGATTTGAGAAGTTACGTACATTGCTGGACATGTGTCAAATGCAAATCAATGATTAAATTGTGAGGAAACTTTTATTTTGACATTTGGGAAATGTCGTAAAAATTTATCAATTACTTTATATTTAACGAATAAGGAGAAGTTACATTTCTGTATAAACTACTTTGATGATTTTAAGATTCGAAATATTTATTTACGACTTGCCGTTCTTTCATGAACGTTTTTGGTTAAAGCTAAAGGCTAAAGTTTAAGTTAAAACACGAAAAAGAGTTAGTCCTGCAAAGAGTGCATTGGTATTTTGTTATTCTCCGAAGAGTGTATATACTTTGAAATCTATTTGATAAATATGCAAAGAGGTGGTAGATGTAGAATAGTACCATTGGTCGGGCATGATCCTAAGGTTCCTCTATGATACCAGTTGCTGCTGATTTTGTTGATCTTATTGGCTACAAAACTACACTACACTACACTTCAAAAGTTGGAATCGGGCGTAGAACAAATGTGTGTATCCTTAGGGTACGTCAAAAAAATACTTGGTGATGGAAATGTTGATTTTTTACCAGCTGAGGCCGATATTTATGCGACAACCTTACTGTAAGGTGTAAACTATTTCTTTTAGTAGGATAGGTTAGGTTATGTTGAGGTGGCTGTCGGCAGTAAACTGACCCACTTAAAGTGACCACTGGATTGTCCATTGTGATGCCAAATTGATCGAGAGGATTTTTCGCCCTACTCGTTGAATCAGTTGGAGCTTCGAATGAAGCGTAGAAGATTTTTGATGTCAGTGCTCAAGGCTGTGCTTGTACAGAGAAGGTGAAGAATGGTCTCTTCAACTTCCTCGTCCATGCAACTTAGTTATTGGAAAATACATCAAGCCACGCAGCAAGGCCTATAAGATAGTGCCCAGTAATGACACCTATTGTAGCGCTTATGTGCACTCTGCTTAGTGGGATCAAACACTTGGAGTGTTTCGGATCCAGCTTTGGTCAGATCGGTTTTGTCTCTACACAAGTTATACCATTTGACCATATCTAAAATTTGTTTTGTTAGTAGCATCCTGCTTTAACACTAGTTAGCATGTAGCAATCGGTATGCCTATGGAGTCATTTACAGGTAGAAGGGGTATCGTAGTACCATTTTTGGCGAGTTCATCAGCCCTGCAGTTCCCAGGATGCCGCTATGTCTCGGCACCCAGTGTAGGTGAATGTTGAACAGCTCCGTCATCTCCCTGAGAGATGATCGGCAATCTAGGGCTGTAATAGAGTTCGTTGAGACTCATTCTAGGAATGCTTGACTATCCGAGAAGATTCAGATATCCTTAGTGGATATAACGTTTTTCTTCAGCCAAGACAGAACTTCTTAAATCGCCATAATTTCTGCTTGAAAAACACTGCAGTGATTGGGAAGACGGAAAGAGGCACTCATATTTAGCTTTTTTGAGAAAACACCTCCGCCTACTCCAGTTTTTGACCCGTTAGTAAAAAAACTGATTGATTCATCTTCCGTGATAGCACCTTCTTATCAGAGTGATCTGGAGGTTGTGGTGACCTGGAAGTTGGTGTTGGTATATAGTTGCGGAATTGTGTTGTGTATATCTCCTGGTGGAGCCCCGAATAAATTCAGAATAGAGGAGTGTTCGAATTCATTTCTTATCCATTGGGGGGTTGTATTTAGGCGAATAGCCGCGCTAGCAGCAACTTATCTGCTGAAGTTGTCGAATGGTTTTAGGTTGAACTGTATGTCAGTGCAGCGGAGGGGTGGTGCGGAGCGCTCCGCTCATTCATAGACAAGCCGATCGTTGGACTCTGCTTAGTTTGTCACGATTTATTACTTCGTGTGTAAGGCAGTCCATCAGACCACAGAAGTGTAGGTCTTATTACCGAAATATTAAGCCAATGAGTGATATGGGGTTGAAGTTTCCAATTGTTACCGATAGCTTTTTTACAGACGAATAGTGCCACTGTGGCTTTACAAACTCTTTTTTGAATATTAGGTTTCCAGTTTAGCTTTCTGTCCAGAATGAGATCGAGATATTCAGCTTTATAAGAGAATGATAAGCTTGTGCCACAGACCACAACGATCTGCCCATCAAGTTAGTTTATTAGGAGCATTCTGTAAGAGTTCTTTCTGGGTATTGAGGTGTTTTACTTAAACGTCATCCGCATGGGAGATCACTCTGCAGCCCTCCCTTTTCAGGTAAATCAGCAGCGAGTTCACCATAATGAGGGAGAAGTGCAAACCTTTACCTATCTCCGGTCGATTGGGGCTGCCGATAAAAACATGGAACCAGAACCATGGTGTCTTTAAGCCAACAAATCCTAATATTCTGTCAAGACTCTTCAAATCCAGGATATTGACCATAACATCCAAGTCATAAGAGTACTTATCTATATATGAGTCCGAGATGTGGATGCTTATCAAGAATACTTTGACCTTAAAGCCGCGTTCGAGAGGAAAGTTGTTGTACCCGTACCTGAGGAAGGACCATTCGACCAGTACATAAGGTTGGACAATTACGGAGACGTTATAATGATGAAATAAGCGAACGTTGCTGTGATATCGACATCGTGAGGAGAATTAACCTTAGTAGCCCTGGCAGGACACCTACTATTTTGCATGAGCAAATAGGATCCTACTCGAATTTATGGGACACAACAGCAAGGTAGGAAAGCCCTACTCTGACAAGATGGCGTAGACCAGAACGCCCAATGTGTAGAGATTCCCAATTGGATGACATCAGCTTAAAACCAGGACCAGGAATGTGATTTATTGGAGAAATTCAGCACCGGACCAAGCTTATAGAGCTTGATGATGCTGTTTAGGTCTATAGATTAGTACTAAGATGATTAAGGTTTTATATAGAATCTCCTTAGTAGCCATTAAGAACGTTTAGCTACAGTTAGATAAACAGCGATTGGTAAGAGTAATTATTTATTTGAATTCATAAGTGGTATCGTCATTTCATGACTAACAAATTTTCTGAGCGAAGGTAGACATAAAGTCCTTAACTAATTGAAATTTGTAGCTGTCTATTATGATGTTCAGTCTGATACGTTGAAGTTAACAACAAATGCCTGGTCTTATCCATGTTAAGCCTAGAATCATAAACTTTTCTGGTATTTATACGATGTATTAACAGTAGAACCTCAGACAAACATTATTATGACGAAATTTCGTAAACATACTGCAAAAATATGATGATCAGTCACTCCAATAGTAGACAGGTAGGTTGCATCCCCTAATTGTAGCGTAAAATTTAGAAATCAGGAAAAACTAACTTTCTCTAATCAACTGACTGTGGATAAACTTACAAGCTTTTTCTTACTTTCAAATAAAACTAAGTTACTAAGAAAAGTATTTGATAAAAGGTTATATAGAACACTTTATATAATAATCGACTATTTCCCTCACGAACGAAGATGTTCTAGGACTGTAATGAAATATAATCAGCATACCAATTCAATCGTTCACAAATTTAACCACAGACACTTTTCAATAAAATTGAGAAATATTTTATTTGTAAGACAATTGAAATTGAATGGAATAATAGAACTTAGGGGCCCGTTTTTTCGTATAGATGGCTGCAGCCAACCTTGATAAGTAACAAGTATTTTACTTGCTAATATAAAAGTCAATTTAAGAAAAGATTCCTTTTGCAGAAATGATGTCTTCGGTCACAACTAAGAAAATGCCTTTCGTTTAATTGGCTCAGAATCTAAATCCAATTTTTCAACCTCTGTCTCAATATTTAAAAATTTAATGATTTGTCGCATGACACAAGAAGTGGCAAAATCACAATGCAAACTTTCTACAATATTTACTTCTATGGTTGGTCGGAGTGTTTTAGTAGTAGTAAGATAATTTATGAGTAGCAGTAGTATTATTGCAAAATTTCGTCAAATTTATTGCATTTTACGTATCATTTCGCTTGGAAAAATACTCGTTAGTGCAATCGAAATAAATTATCATATTTCATTAGCTCAACGAACAGTTGTGCCATCGGCGACAGCTGCTTTATTGGCCACTACTAGATTCCCGGTAAACGAATACCAAGTGGTTCATGCAAAATTCATATCTAAATATTGATGAAAAAATGAAATCAATTACAATCTACAAGTCGAATAGCTCACGATAGCGATTCCATGTGTCTCTCAGTAAATTTGAAAATCCCTAAAACAGTTTCACATTTGCAGCAGCAGAACAGCACCGCCAAGACACCCCAAGCGCATATTCAAAACTCATTGAAAGAATGTTGCACGCAAGCACGTATACGTGAGGTGGAATTTATCAACGCTATTCAGAGTTTATTAACAAACGAAAGAAAGAAAAAAAAAGGACAGAAACCACCCAAATCGAAAATGCTAAAAAGTCGCGTCCTTCGAAGGAACGTTAGGTATAGGACGACCGCACAAAGAACTCATCGGGAATAAGTGATCAAATTTGTTGAATGTTAAATTATGCAAATGTGTTCGAGTTCGAGATTTGTACAGAATGATGATGATGATGATGACGATGAGGAGGAGGAGGAGGAGGAGGAGGAGATGAAAATTCCTGTCTCACCACCTTCCCTAATACGATAGATGGATAGCTTTTACCTCATCGTTTTGTCGTTCTCGTCTCAGGACAGGAGAGTGCCGCGCATCACTTTGTCATTTTCAGTCGTCGGTTCATTCTGACAGATTTGCCACGGGAATTTATGGCAACAACTGGCACAATCAGATGACTGTCAATATCCTGTCAGTTGTACAGACACACAAACATATGAATGACATCATCAGCTAACAAAAGAACGTAACACACACAAGACTTACCATTTACACAGAAATTTATGCAATTTTTTCGCGCTTTTTTGGATCTGTTATAAGCAGAAGGATAAGAGTGTGTCCTTCCACACCTACTAAAAAATCTGCTTTCTGGGAGTAGCGCTATCGTTTCACATTCACGTACTTTAGTTCGTTCTTTATTTGTATTTTTTGTATGTGCATGTGTATTACTATCTATGCAAGTAGAAAACGTTGCGCATTTCACGTTTTTACAGCACGTGCATGTACCATGCGTTGTGTATGGTTTTCCATTCACATGAGCAGATTTTTCATCGGAAACTCCCAGCAGAGTTCTGTTATGTGCAACATAGTGAAAACGCCATTTCGCATATTACACAACAGGATATTTCGTATAGCATTAGTGTGTAATTTCGAGCAAATGCTCCCGCTATAAAAGCAAACAATAGAGAACGTTATGTTACGAAATTATCATATCACATCGCATCATCCTATCTTGTTTGGCTCTTATATAGAGTATCTAGTAGTTATGTGAATGTGAGCTAAATTCGAGATGACTACTAATAAAATGAACTGTTTTTCGTAAAAACGGCAAAAACAAACTGGGTGATTCAATTATGTATTCAAGTACAAAGTTGCATTCACTAATTGAAAAGATTCGTCTGTTTATAGTTTTAGTTTTTAAAATCAGAGGAATTTGTAATGTTGTTCATGTCCTTTTAACTTTTATTAAAGAAAAACTCGACAATACAGCGTTTTTTTGTTCATCTTTTTCTAAACAACCTGCACACCAATTTCCTACAAAATCTCAAGATCAAGATAATCGTTCTTAAAAATAAGCATAATATCAATTTCCTGGAAAATCTTATGATCAACAAAACCTCATGATCAACAAAATCCATCTTACAAATGAGCGAAACATAAATTTCCATTACAACATCAGAATCAACAAAATCAACGAAATATAAATTTTCATCAAAAGATGCAAGGGTTAATAAACTATGTTCTTATGATCTGTTTCTGAATAAGAAACCAACGAAATTACTCGAAAATACAGGACTGTTAATCGACAGCTCATTTTTTCCGTAAAAATGCTGGCGTATTACAAGTCTCTGTTTTATTTACGAGAGTATTTTTCACTTCTGAATAAGAAACTAAGGACATAACTCGAAAATACAAGACTGTTAATCGACAGCTCTTTTACCCCGCAAAAACGCTGGTATACTACAAGGCTCTGTTTTCTTTCTAAAAGTATTTTGCAGTTCTGAATAAGAAACCACCGAAATAACTCAAAAAGACAACAATGCTCTGTTTTGTTTACGAGAGTCTTTTTCCCTTCGAAATGAGAAACCAAAGAAATAACTCGAAAAGACAGGACTGTTAATCGACAGCCCTTTTTTCCACAAAAACGCTGGCATCCCACCAGGCTCTGTTTTGTTTCCGACAGTCTTTTTCACTTCTAAATAAGAAACCAAAGAAATAATTCGAAAAGATGGGGCTGTTAATCGACAGCTCTTGCTCTCTGCAAAAACGCTAGCATCCCATACGGCTCTGTTTTGTTTAACTCGAAAAGACAGGGCTTCTGAGTAAGCAACCAAAGAAATAACTCGAATAGACAGGACTGTTTATCGACAGCTCTTTTCCTCCGCAAAATCGGTGGCATTCCACAAGGCACTCTTTTCCGACACTCTTTTTAATTTTCATTAATGATTTTTTTTTATACTTATAATCAAATCTGTTCCTATGGTGATAACAAATATGGGCATTACATAATAGAGTTTAGCTTCAAGTTTGTAAAACCCAATGCTGTCATCCCTCGGTTAAGCCTAATGTCAATTGCAATGGAGAAACTGAAAAACTTGTAAGTCTCGGTACGTACGTCAGCAACAATCTTCAATGGAGCGACCACATATTCGCGATCGGTAACAATGTTGTGAAATGTTAAGGTTTCCTAAAACAATGCAAGAAGCACTTCACAACAGACCTAGCTACCAAAACCACATTGCATCTACATTACGTAGACAAAATAGAGAATCGAGCGATAAAACTGGTGAGGACGCCGGGCAACTTTTAACAGGTCCCCGGTAACACCGAGGTTAACAGCAAGAAGAAGAAAATTTCTAGGCTCTGTTTCCGCGTCTGTACGACCAGCTTACATTCCCGACGCATGCGCACTGAATCTCCTCTTTTGCTTTTCTTATTATATTAAGTCCCTGAAGCCCACGCTTGCCTTAGCATTATAAGGGTGCAATCCTTGAGTGTGTGTAATATATATGAACTAAACGAAATAGTTTTTAGTTTGCCATCAAACTTTATATCGGAAACACCCTGCTCATATATTGTATAACGAAATTCCATTATTGTTTTGTTTGTTGTTTTGAAAACATTATTTTTATGATGGAGTAAAATATTGTATTCATCCTTCTTTTATGGTAAAATACACTGTAAATGTGTACCATATGCAAAATAGGTACTACACTACTCCGACGAGAAAGTATATACATATCCTTGCAAACATTGCATCTGCGTGTTTACAATATTAATATTATTTCTGCACATACACACACGAATATTCAGGATAATGATGAACTCTTGTTATTGTTATTATTATTATGATTGTGATTATTTTGGTTCACTGCACAGATGTGAACTGCAGCTGCAACATCATCATCATCATCATCATCATGAGTATCTGATGCCTGATGAACGATGTTGTTTTCGTGCACATGTTAATGTTATTGTTTTCTGAACTTCAGTCAATTTTGTGATACTTTTATTTGATGTTTTTGTTTAACAATATATTGCGTTACTAAAGACAAATAAATAAATGCGATACACTCGTATCTTTTGTATCGCTTCATGTAATTCGTTCAGTCTGTTTTGTGCCCGAAATAGCTGCAGAAATAATTATGCAAATTTTCTATAAAACTCATAATGAGATACGTCTCGAATTTTTAAGCCGGAAAAATATATTGCAATAATGAGTGCCATTTGGTGATGAATCTGGACAAAAATATAATTTTCTGTCAACAAATAAAGAGTCATTGGACTTCTAATAGACCTATTTAATAATAATTAATAATAAAAATAATAATTTAATAACCAGTTAAGACATTTGTTTCTTTAGTTTTTAAGTAATTTTATATTTAAGGAAAATAAAATGTTGAGAAGAATTTCCTGAGAAGTATGAGAAGAATTGTTCGAGAATAATTGTGCGAGAACAATCAGTCGGATGCCCATTAATAATATTAGTAGAGTCATTCATATCGTATAGAAAGAATCTCTGTATTTTAAGTCATCCTGAAGATTAAGTTAAGGAAAACGAAACAAAGAGAAGGTGCTATTTGTGACTCTTTAAGCCATTAAGGAAGTCAAGTTTTACCAGCCTTAAGTAATATCCAACTAACACTTTGCAAGTCAGGACGAGAATGTATGGGTGATGACGAGAATTGACAATCATCATCATCATATTTGGCTCTAAACCAAATACTCTCTGTAAGACTATCCTATCGATCTCAGTTCGAGTGCTTTTTGCACCAAATCACTAAAGTCGCAGATCGATAAGATCGACGAATATTTTATGGGTACAATTCTGGATTTGAAGAGTCTTGAAAGACTATAGTCAAGTTAGTTATAGGCAACTGTGTACGTATTTCTGGTTGCATCCTATTAGAGGCTGCTTGAATTGTCGACCTGAGATAATTAAAGAATCGTACTACTTCACGATCTACTATCTACATTGGAGGACCAATGCTAGATTTTCTTAACGCAGACATAACAACCATTTGCTTTGTTTTGCTCTCATTTAAGTAGAGCCACACTTTTCGTGCCACCCGCTCGTTCTGCATGAAAGATTCTTGTATAACTTTTGCTTTTACACCAATGATGTCAGTAATGTCTGTGTAATTCAGTATAAAGTACAGGATCACTTTTCGAATGCCAGGTTAAAACGAACGCCGGCCATTCCATCCCCTTGTCGTAGCCCCTTATAAAAGGTTGACAATCTACTGGTTTGTTTTTAAATCATAGGCTGTGTTTTGAAAGATTTGCTTGAAATTTTGACAGCTAATTAGTCTGATATTCAGCGGCATGAACAACCATGTTTTTGCTTGAGAAGCGTTCCGAAATATTGAAAAACGTATATTCAATGTCTGTGTTGTGTAGCCGAAACCGTGCTAATTTTAAAAAGAAATATTGGTCGTGAAAGAGCAAAAAGAGGAACCGCTGTGGTGAAATTTATGAAGAAAGTTCGTGAGAAAGGCTTGCTATTGGAAAACAGAAGTTGTCTTTGAGCTCGTACAGGTCGCACGCCTGAGAATATTGCGGCTGTAGCACATATTTTGGGATAGAATCCATCGACCTCAATTCGACGCCAATCGCAGCAACTGGCCATTAGTCGGAACAGCTAAAGCAGAATACTGCACACAAAGACCTCTGATTATTCGCTTAAAAGGTCCAGATGACTCAAGAGTTTCTCTGAGTGGACCATAACCCAGCTTGATAATGAGGTCGATTTTGGTCGAAAAATCATCTTTTCGGACGAAATGCATTTCTATCTCGGGGACTATGTAAACAAGCAAAACTGTCAGATCTGGGGTTTGGAGCAGCCACACGTAATCGTATAGAATCTACCAAGAGCGACAGTTTTGTTTCGATGGTGGCCCATTTTTCTTCGAAAACGCTGCTGGAAACGCCGTTACCGTCAATGGCAATCGTTACAGAGCCAGCTGACCAACTTTTAATGGCCTAATATCGATGCCATGAATTTGGAAGACAAATGGTTTCAACAAGATGGCGCCACAGGCCGTACACGCCGACTGACAATCGATCTCTTGCGCACCAAATTAGAAAATCGAATAGTCAGCCGTTTTGGAGATATCAATTGGCATGCGCGGAGCTGCTATTTGACGCCGATGGACTTTTTTCTATGGGATGCCGTTAAGGATAGATGTTATGGGGATAGTCCAGAAACAATTTCAGCTTTAAAACATAACATTGCGACTGTTATTCGCGAGATAGGCGCCGAAATGATCGTAACAATTCTTGAAAATTGGAATCAAAGCATAGCTGTAAGGCCAGTAGAGGGATATACACGAACGAAATTGTTTTTCATTCTTAAATCGGAGAATGCAGCCTTCAAAATAAAAAAACAATTCAAAAATGTATTTTAAATTGTTAGCGTTTTTAAAAACAATCTTTTAAATTGCCCACCCTTTAGATGTTGAATAGGCTTTATAGTGATCCGGATATCTTATCTTATTTCATGGTTAACTTACATAGCCGTGTTAGTTTTTTTAAGCTGCCAATATCTCTCTTGGCTTTACTATCATAGGCGGCATTAAATCCTGTCAACAGATTCTGTTGTCATTTTTGGATATCTATGCAATTTTTACATCGCTTGCTTAAGGGTGAAAACCGATAGTGGTCCCAGTCGACGTTGTGGTAGCCGTCTGTCTATAAAATTGATAATAACGCATTGAAAGTTTTTGTGAGAAATTCCATGGCAGAAACTTCCGCATTAGATGGAACCATCCCCATACATTCTACATTACATCTAAATTGTAATCGAAATATAGTGGGTTATGTCATGTTGAATGAATGGAATTCGATTGGCCCTGTACAAAAGGGTTGTTAATACGTCATGCTTTTAATATAAGCACGGACTACTTTTAAATATTAGGAATATTTGAAGATATTTGCTCTTGAGTGTTGAATGATTATGGTGCAGAAATTCGGATCTTGGCACAATAACGTTTTACAGCCAACTTGAGGGTTAACTGACAAGTCGGTTCAATTATTAAAAGATTTGAATTGATCTGAATTGATAGCCATCGTTGTTCTCAGGGTTCAGTTGTAGTAGCAATCATGCTCAAAAGTCCTCTTAGTTTGGCCGAAGTTATCGATTTCAATGATATACAGACAAAATGTGGAAATATATTTATATTATAGATACTATAATCCTCTTCTTAAAACACAAAAGGAAGTTTGTATCTTAAAACAATCGCGACCATTGTAATTTATGAACATTAGTTCTTTCTTTCTTTAGTAACTCTATCGAATATTAAGGCTACTGAGTGTCACTAGTGACTCATAAGGATAACATATTTTATACGAAATAATCTCAGAAGCAAAATAAAAAAATTAAAATATTTAATCACCCGTGGCTAATTTGTGCTTCTGTCTCCCTCGAGTTAGGAGCAATTGCTAAATAAACAATGAAAGAAAATTGAAAACGCAAAAAAAAACAGAACAACCATTGGCTTTTCTTTACTTAGTTGTCTCTCCATCAACTCCAACATAGAAAAAGTTACTCTCCTCGGGAATAAGCGACTTAATTTATGCGATTTTATTTTTGAATAAATTTTTCAAAAAAATATCTTTACTTTCACCTGTAAAACGATGGAGGATGGAAAAACCTTGTCTCCGTCTGACATTTTCATTTTAATGTTTGTTGTGTTCATTCAGTTTCACAAGCCATGCAAAAATAAAGTAAGAAAACAAATTCAAATCGCTCTGAGGTAAAGGACATCACAATAGGACATTAATAATATTCCGGTGCCGAGCTTGTGTCCTTCAATTCGTTAGTCAGTTAGTTTACGAGAGAATGCAAAAAACAAAAAAAAAATATTAACCTGGACAGGAAAATTGTTACTCTTAAATGAAAATGTCCATCAGACTGTCCGAAAACCACTTAGAGAAAGCACACACAATCATGCACGATTCCATACACACACAGAAATATTTATCAAAGAAACAAAAATAATTATTTTGTTGAGGGCTGACTGCATGGAATAGAAGGCTGTATTTGGTTGGATAAAGGTGTGTTCTTTTGTTACTTATATGTTGTACATCTATGAAACAAAATGTTGGATCATTGGACTCATAGGCGAGTTGGTTTCTTTTACATGTATAATTACAGTAGACACTCGATGTACTGGACTAATAAAAAACAGACATTCAGACTGTTCATATCTCACATAAACATAAAAATCGAAAAGTAAAAACCAAATTTGAACAGACTGCAAATTCCTAATTGCATGATAAGGTGCTATGTAAGACTAATATGCGCCTTCATCGACATTCAAGTCACTTTTGACAACACTAACTTCGAAGCAATTCAAATAGAAGCTGGAACTAGGGGAATAGACTTCTCTACCATAGTGTGGGTCTGCTAAATGCGTCTACTACGTAATTAAGTTACGAATTTGAATGAATTGATATCTAGGCGTATACGGATGACACTATCTGTTCACACTTCTCCACTCTAACGAGATTTATTTCCAATATTTTGGATAGACACTTTTTCAATCCATACACAATAGCTTGTGGACAATTTTTCATGTTCACTCTACTGGATACGTTATTCAAATGTCGAGTCGACTGTACGTATATTTTACAATAATACAAATAGTGGGGTGATTACTGCCGTTCAGCTAACTGCAACACGTTGCATTGCAAAGGTACATCTAAAATTGGTCAAGAGGTGAGCTAGAGAGTTGCATATTTTATGAAAACTGAATAATCATCGTGTAAACGGGAAATCACCGGCCAGCGAGTGCTCATTGTTCAGATGAAAGCTGCTGCATTTGAATTTAAATTTTGTTTCTATGTATACCAACCAGTCGTAAGGGTAAAAGTAAAGACAGGAAAATGCTCCGTTGAAGGTCTGCTTTGGTCGAATGAATTCTTCTTGATAATGTACATTATTTGTTTTTGATAAATTTTGATATGGAATTTCTAAAGAACCTTAAGGTTTAGCATATTGATTGCAAGTCATGCTATGTAAATACTGTAAACCCACATGTGGTTTTCGGACGTCAATAATTTTACTCAGAAAAATGAAGTAATATCTTTGGTTGCTACTTCTTTTCTTCATCCAGAAGGTTGGTGTAAATCCAGATGCCTAGAATTTGTGTATAACAAATTAGATAATATCGGCTGGAAATCGGGACGGGTGGTGTATTTTTTTTGCCAGAGGCAGGGGTTGGACGCTGGTTGTATAGCCAATTATGATGAATAAATAAAGATAAATAATAAAATTGTTTTTGTTTATGTCATATAGCAAATGGATATTTTAAAGGGTAAAATGGCTAATTGTGCTAAAATTTTTTTATATAAATAATTAAAATTGATAATGATTTTCTTTTTTTTATTGCTTACTCTACTTGAATTTGTATATTATTATAAATATTTATTGAATATTAATTGAATATATTATACAAATCTTCCTTATTGTGAAGTTTTCTTTATTATTAGGCTCACACAGACAAGATAATGTGCTCTTAACCTCATATGGCTAATGTTTGTTAGTGGATAGTGGATGTATTTTGTTATTTCGCAAAGGATTCGTACCCAGAATCAGATCTCCAACAATATCCTATGCAGAAACTATAGCAATAGAAGCCTGCGTCCTGGAATTAACTTAAAAGAAGGTACAGAAGAACCGAGATCTATGTGATCTCAGAGAGTCAGGTAGCACTGCTAGAACTTAAAGGTCCAGTATTTTATTCTAAAACAACGTGGAGCTGCTTCTGCCACTTAAAAGAACTGACCAAAAATCAACAAAATCACACTTATGTGATCTCCCGGACACTCAAGCATATCAGGAAATGAGGCAGCAGACCTCTGTGCAAGAGAAGGCGCAGAAGGAATTTTCACTGGTCCAGAACCCAGCATTGTCTATTCCAAATGCTATATCAACAGAAAAAAAAGAGTGAAAAAACACTACTATCGAAGCGGAATGGAATTCTTCGTCTGGGATGAGACAATCCAAGAAGCTTCTAAAATACAACATGCACAGGGCTATCAAACTTTACACTAAGAAAACTAGTCTGGTATTTGACAGAACATTGCCCATTCCATGGCTATATTTTGAAAATGGGTAAATCCCAATAGGGCCGCTGCCGATTCTACAACGAGGCAAATGAAACGTCAGAGCACATACTCTTCATATGCGTAGCCCTCACTCAGAAAAGACTAAAGCATTCCAAGGCTCGTACAGTTCCATAGCCGAATGCCAGACCAATCGCATTGTCAGATGTTGTGGCATTCACAAAGGAACTAAGCAATCACATAATGTGGTAAAACATCAGGGTCACACAATAGACCTTAAGGTCGCTGTGCACAAGGCTCTTTAGCCCCACCTATTATAATAAAAAAAGGAAGCGGAAGAAGCAGTGATATTGCTGGTAGAAATGACAAAGTCTGCTTAATATGCTTCTGGGCGTAGCGCATTCACATTGCTTCTTCACTTTCTCATTTATCTTTTTGTGAGTTAACACAAAGCATCGATAACAGGAGAAGATGAGGATATAGAAAGTTTTGGTCGTGTGAAAAATAGCGTACATTACTCGCAGAAAGGGCTCTCATGGTCGTTAGATTGCCGTACTCGGCTGCCGCCTCATGCTTAAAGCTTCTAACTTGCACGATAATGTCCACTTTCCTCCCTCGTTATGTAATATACTATAATTGCGTACCTATTTTGTGTTTTCATCCTTTCTGGAGCTGGAGCTGAAGGAAATTGTTCTTTACAATCATCCTAACTACATTTTAAAACAGCAATTTTTGTTAGGGGAGGCAAGAACTGAACAAGATGAGAGGGTTTTGTCCCATTTACTGAAAACTTGACTGCAAAAATTAATGACTCAATAGTAGGATATACAAATATGACAGGAAATTTAACTTAATTATGGTGATATTATGTACAAGATGAAACCACAAAATGTAAACCATTATATTATATAACCTGTATTGTATTTTCATCTTTTTATGTGTAGGTATGTTTAGGTGTTATAACGAAGGGTATATAATGCTTATGCATATATACATATATCGAAATACAATAACTTTTGTAGCACCTTTGTTTGTAAAATATTCTCCAGGCCATGGTCTTATGGTCTTTTTCTTGGGGTTGGCCTTTCACATTCAGACGCGGTCTTGGTATTGGTATTTGTCTTACTAGTAGATAGCTTGTCTTGGTCTTGCTGTAAACAAGGCAAGTCTTGGTCTTGCAACAAACGCAAGACCACCAATTCATCATTAAATACTCGCACTTGAAAAGAATATTTTCGTTAGCCAATTTATTTAAATAAAACCTGTCACCAATAAACTTCAAATTTTAACCACAAAAAAAAAAGAATAGTGGTATACTGATTTACGTTTCTACCAATAGTTAACTTAATATATATTAAAAACAACAACAACATACCGAGTCAAAAGCAAACAAGTAAAGTTTTTGAATAATTATCCTATGCAGTAATAACACATTGGCTGCCATGGAATAGATATATTCCCGATCTACACACTGACAGCAAAAAAAAAAAAACCTTTTATACAAAAAAAGAAAAAACAAAACTAATAGCTAAAGTGCATAATTGCCAATTTTACGATACACAGACGCGCGTTCAAAAACACAATGAGTATTATAGTAACGAGTTGCGAGCATTAATATCGAAAAGAACACAGTCAAATAGAAAATATGTAGTAATTTACCACAAAAGCACAAAATATGCATAAAAAAGTTTTTATTAAAAAAACAAAATTAAAAAGAGGGGGATAAACACAACAATACTGTTTGTTTGGATTTATAACTTTCGGCAAACGAGTATACATAGAGTATACAGTATACAGGGTGTCCCCTAATTCATGCACAATAATTTAGGACATGATTCTTTGGTTTATTCTAAGAAAAAAATCCTTCTACACAAGGGTCTATCTGTAATGTTGACATCATTTTTGCGGACTTAAGAAAAAGCGTACCCTGACCAATGTTAACACAAATTGCTCGGTTAAGACTAATGGTAGAAGCTTTCTTTATGACTTTTTTGTTAGAAGAAATACTAGCCTTTATAACTGCGTTTAAATAAAATTGATATCTTATTTAAGTCTTCAGATATCAAACTTCAATGCCTGTTCCAGTTTTCTTGCCCATGCTAATTTTTGAATTTGAGGGCAATTTTCTTCAGAAAATGTGTAATAAACATAACGTTTTATTACTTTTTTCTTAGGAATGTAACAATATTAAAAATAAAAATCGCCAAAAATTTTACAGAAAACCCCATAGATTTTGTGATATTTGGCAAAACCTGCAGCTGGTAAAATTTAAGAAAAATGGATTTTTTGCTTTAAGCACCAAAGGCTATGAATAGAAAATGATTTTGTGTGGTTTTAGATAATTTTTATTTTATGTGTGTACTAAAACAGTTAAAACAGGTGCTCAAAGTGTCCTCTTAGGTTTTGTAGGCATGCTAGAGCCAATTTTTGGATATCACTACAAGTACTTATTGATGGAAACTGCTGCCTCACTTTTAATGACGCATCGAGAATACGCTTTTCTAATTCACTAAGAGTTACTGTTTCGGTTGAATAAACAAGTTCTTCCTCATACAAAAAAATTCAATACTGTAAGGTCAGGATATCTTGCAGGCCATTTCTTCCTAACCAACGATTATTGTACTCTTCATCTAGCCTATTCTTAACCTCTCGATCATAGTGGGTTGGAGAACCATCCTGTTGGAAATATGATGAAGCTAGTTGAATCAGTAGAATGTCTCCAATAGTTCTGTTAAGTCATTTCACATAAACTCCAGAGAGTTTGTACAATTCAGACTGGGTGGTACTTTGAAGGGGCCGATTAACTTATTTCCAATTACACTTGCCCACATATTGACGCTGATTTGTGACACTCGATGTCAAAAATGCATTCAATTCCGCCAATTGTGACAAAACGCTGGTTTCATTAACCAAACTGCAGGTATCAGACTAACTGCTACGAATCATTGCGAGCTACTTCCGTGAACAGAACCTTGTTTAATGGCACCGAGGAGGGTGCCAGACAAAGTCATCGGAGGAGAACCACAGGGCTCTGTACTTGGACCGCTACTGTGTACCACGGCATTCTGACAATTAGACGACTTGCTGGAGCAAAAATCGTCGGATACGCGGATGACATAGTGGTTGTTGCTAAGACACTCGTGGAGGAATGTGATGAAATGATCCGGGATGTCAGAGATTGGCTACATAAAGCCGGGTTAGTGCTAGCGGATCACAAAAGCGAAGCTGCACTGATAAGTAGCAGGAAAACGGTGAAAAGGGTGACAATCCGAGTCGGTGGACATAGAATCACATCGATCCCACATATAAAATACCTCAGAGTCCTACTGAATCACAGGCTCACTTTCAAGGAGCATTTGAGATATGCCAGTGAAAAGGCATCGCGTGTAGTGATAGCTCTTGCGAGGATATTGCCCAATACTGGTGGGCCTAAGCAGCCGATAAGAAAACTGCTGGCAAGGGTAAATGCCCCGATGTTAATGTAAGCGGTGCCTATATTGCGCCAGCCGCTTGAAAGGAGTTACAGAAGCATACAAACTGCAGTCGCTCAGAGTATGCTATGCATTCCGGACGGTCTCCACCGATTCAGAAAGTCATAGCAGGTAGGATGCCAGTTGACATCATGGAAATAGAAGCAGCGGCAGTTAGAGTCCTCACGAATCAACAAATCAGTAGGGGTCAGCGTACAAGAGATGACATATGAAAACGTAGCGAAATAGAGTGGCAGCGTAGATGGGACGCATATATAAATGCCCGATAGACGCATACACTAATTCTAGATATCCACGTGTGGGTACCAAGAAAACATGGATAGGTAAACTACCACCTGAAACAGTTCTTGTCGCGGCATGGATGTTTTAGTGAGTATCTCCACAAATACAAGCACGCGTACGAGCCATCCTGTCTTCACTGCAAGAGCAGTGTAAAGAACGCAGAACACATACTGCAAGATTTCACGAGGTTTAATGACAGAAGGCGCTTGCTGGAATAGCTACTTGGAGAGCGAGCGAGTCAGTCAGTGGCCTAATTCAAGTAATAATGAGCACCGAAGAAGCCTGGAACTTGATCAACAAGGTCATAGTAAGCGTGATGCTCCAACTTCGCTGAGATGAACAGGCTGCAAGAAAGAGAGGGATTTGTTAGTCTAAGGAGGAAATAAACCTGCCCTGTGAAGTGCCTTATTGGTGGTATCGCAGGGAGTAAACAGGCCAGCGGAATGGGGGTTGGTTTTAGTCAGTAAAAAGCTGACAGAAGCCCATGTTAATTCTAAAGGTGCACATGGGAAGTCTAATAGAAGATTTCCAACCTCCTCCAAAGAAAAACCTACTGACGCTGCGTTGTGTTGTTTGGATTCTATGCCGCCCATGTATGAAGATTGTGAAAATTTGTAATCCCACCTCTTGTAAATTGAGATTCGTCCGTCCAAAGAATTCTGCTTATAAACTCGTTGTCATCCAAGCACCGCTCCAGCAACCAATTAGAAAACTCAATTCACTCTTCCAAATTATCGGGAAGCAGATCTTGCACAGGTATACGGTGTTATCAATAAAGATTTACTCCATGAAGTACATTAGAAATTTATGTCTGGAAACATTGAACTCTTTTAAAATTTTACCTACTGCACGTTTTCCCAATTATCATAAAATCTGTGGGGTTTTCTGCACACTTGTTGCTGATTTTTATTTTTATTACATTCATAAGAAAAAAATAGCAAAACGTTATGTTTATTACGCATTTTCTGGAGAAACCTAAAATTCAAATATTAGCAAGGCAAGGCAAGAAAACTGGAACAGGCATAGAAGTTGGATATCTGAAGACTCAAATAAGATATCAACTTTATTTGAACGCAGTTATAAAGGCTAGTGTTCCTAAACGAAGTTTCTACCATTAGTATCAACAGAGCAATTTGCGTTAACATTGGTCAGTGTACACCAAAGTAAAGGTTTTCTTAAATCTCTAAAAAATGATGTCAACTTTAGTTATAGACCCTTACTATACAACGATTTTTTTTTAAGAATATACCCAATAATCATTTCCTAAATTATTGTGCACGAATTAGGGGATACCCTGTATTATACTACTTTGCTTCGGTTTCGGATTTTGTCATGTGGACATAAGTTATACAGAAAATGTAAGTTAATTGGACTTACCCTTGCTGGTGCCGTCTGGTCCCCGCAGAATTGTACACTCTTCAATTGCTCCAAATGCATTGAACAATTGCCTCACGTCCTCTTCAGTCTGTTGTTTGCTTAGCATACCAACGAATAGTTTGCGATCTATAAAATGGAGAATGGAGGGCAATGCGTTTGGGATGGAAAACAAAACAAATAAAAATGGGAAATAAAACGAACGAATAAAATGAAATTACATCAACAAACAACAAGAACAACAATAAGAATAACAACAACAACATCAACAACATCAACAACAACGATAACAAGAGTAAGAGATAGTAAAAATTGGTTAAAATAAAAACAAAATTGCAATGCATTTTCAGTAGCCAGCCAGTCAGTCAGCCAGTTAGCCAACCCGCATCACATCACGTAAAGGATAACAAACACATCAGCATGAACAATAAGAATTAAATGAAAAAACATTGATTGATTGAAAAAAAAGCAACAAGAAGAAGAAGAAGAACGAATAAAAAAAAATAAAAAAAAAGAAACCGTTACATTAGAAGGAAAGTAACGTTAACGTTAAAGTAACGAGTAAAAAAGTTGTTGATTACGCAAATGTATAAAAGCGAATACAAATCGCGAACGGGTGAGAGTACAGCGAGTTCAATTTCATAATAAACGAGTAGCGAGTATAGCACATTATACGCGAGTATCATAATTATTGTTGAGTTGAATCGCCGATTCGTTACGAAATGGAGGAGTGTTGAAATTTTGTTGTTGTTTTGTTGTTTGAATATCAAATTGAAATTTTTGGAATGATTTTAGTGATTTGTCGAATTGTGGTGATGGTAAACAGGATCACGGTCAATGGTGGATGATGATGCGATGGATTTCACAAAAACGATTCAAGATGTTCGGATGATTTCAAGTGAATTTTTTTAATTTGAATGAGATGATGATAACCAAAAGGAAAATGATGAAATCAAAAAACAAAAACAAAAAAACAAGAAAACCAAACACAAATCAAAAAGGAGAACGAGAAAAAGAAACAAACAGGAATACTTTAGTATTAGAGGAATAATTTTGAATTTTTTTCGTTTTTTTTTTCGTTATGATCTAATTGTTTTTGCTCGTTTGTTTACATTGCGATACAATGTAATGTAACATTTTCTTTCAAATCTTAATTACACACATACACATAATAAATATTGATTGATATACGAGTACATTTACTATACTAATCATAATTATAACAAGAATACAATATGTTATGTAATGAATTAAATAATGCGTAGAGCTAATTGATTTTTGGCGTTAGAAAAATTTTGACAACAAAAATTTGCATTTGCATAGAAATGTAAATAGAAACTACAAAACAATATAGGCATTTAAAAATACGAGTACAATAGTAAATTGATAAAAAGAAATTCAAATAAAGGAAAGAAAATATATTTCTCATAAAATGGAACATCGTCTATTCGTAATATTCCAGCATAGGTAACAAACTGTTTCGTTCCTTTTCTTATACAAATTTTGATTTGTGTTTTCTGTTACTTAATACCTGACAAACGTACCGAAGTGCCAATGTTTCATCAGCGGACTCCGCGAATTGTATAGGCTGTCCCAACAAGGGTGCCGGATTTAAATTTGCCGCCATTTTGTTAATACGAGTTGTACGGTGATTTTTTTTTACATTTGTCACGTATGATGCGTGTGATGCGTTGAATATTTTTTTCGACTTTTTGAGGTCCTTTTAAACCAAGTTCCACACGACCCAGAGAGCTAAACTTTTGTGAGTGTCTGAGTCCAAAGTAGCAAAACCGGCGCTTTTGTTGGGACACCCTTTATAAGAGTCAACATGTGCTGCCGTTCGCCACGAATAGATAAAAAATACACATGTGTGTAGTTTGAATAAAATTGGGTTAGTTTTTAAAAAAAAAATTATATGGGAGTCCTTCGGTTCTGGGGCCCGATCACTTTCAAATTTTTATAAAAAGTGTTGTACATCGGAGATACAAAATGTAAAGAAATTCGGTTACATTTTTAAGAAAAAATGCTCCTGCGAACTCGGGGCCCGATTCCTACCAAATTTTTTACAAAAAGTATTGCCATTCTGAGACACACATGGGTACAAACTTTGACGAAAGTCGGGTACATTTTAAAAAAAAATTTGAATGGGAGCTTCCCGATTCCGGGGCCCGATAACTATCAAATATTAACAAAAATGTTGTCCATCGGAGATACACATGCGTATAAAATTTGAAGAAAATCGGTTAAATTTTGTAAAATATTTGTATGGGTCCCAAATTTGAATGGAAAGTGTTGTCATCGGAGATACACATGTTTGCAAACTTTGAATAAAATCGGGCTTTAGGAAGTTGGTTAAAAGAAGATCAAAAGATTTGGCCAGCCAGCAATAAATACACGGACACGCGAAGTTAATATCATTCATCAACATTTGAAGACTATTGACAGACTATAGTAGGCATTGTTGGCCTGAAGCAACCGTGCACGCATTTCTGGTTTCATGTTGTTATCGGCTACAATAAATCGACCCGAGATAGTTAAAGGATTGCACGACTTCAAATTCGCACTCCACGATTTTAATTGCGGGACCAATGTTGGCTCTTCTTCACAAACGATCGTGCCGCCCGCTCGATCTGGATGAAAACTTTCTTTACTATACAGGTCTTGGGGTTCTAGGAATGCGTAAGCCAGTATCTGAGTAGACTTATAGTGGAATGTTCCTCTCGCCGTAACGTCAGAGTCTCAGAGCTATTTCTCCAAAGCCAGGTTGAAGAGTACGCAGGACAGTCCATCCCGTTGTCGGTCCGGTTATTTTTACTTGGATTATAACACTGCATGTTGTGATATCTTCTTTCTTTTTTTGGGGCACAGGATGTTTCTTCGCCAGTCTTCTGGCATCGCTTCCTCCTCCCCTACTCTCGAATCTGATTCCCGGATCCAGTCTTTCATGAAGATCAATCCGGGCACGGAGCACGGAGGTCTATCAACACGTGGTCTATCTGGTTGCGAGTAGTTCCATCAGGTGGCTTTGTGGATATTTTTACGCGCAAACCTTGTACTCACAACGACCATATTATTGCTTCTTTCCATCTCTATGACTCGTTGTCCATTGTCATTAGTTCTCTCGTGTAAGCTATGGGTGCCAATGTACTGCCTGAATACTGGCTCCCTACCTATTTTAGCATTCATATCCCCTATAATGGGGGGATACTGATTGGACAGGGTATCAGCTAGCTGCTGTGCAGCTCGAGCTCTATACAGTGAGCGTACGTTCCATGAGAAATTGGTGAATCGGTTAGCCGTTTTCGTTACCGTGGTCGTCACCGTTCATCAGTGTATCCGATCATATAACATACAAGATATGACACGTGCTACGTATTATCCTCGCTATTCTACTGATAACTTACTGCGACCGACCGATTAAGATGCGTAAAACAATATAAATATTTCTTTCTTCATTCTTTTAGTAACCAGCTGCACTAAAAATCACAACTGTATGATACTTTTTCGTTAGATAAAATAATAATAATATTAATCCTAGAAGGATAACTTCCGCTTCTATTCACACAGTCATCTTTAGTACATCCGCCGTTATAAGGATGTTGTTATCCAAATTGTATCCCCCTTTAAAGTATCAAACTAAAGAGGTGGTAGGTTAGAAAAACGACACTCACATGGCAGGTGACCATCGTCGGAATCGACTACAATTTTCTTAAGCCAAATTACGTGCATGAACTGGCATTTACTCGATGTACACAACAAAATCATTTTCCTTTCCATGACAGAGACTAATATTATTTATATGAAAACAACCTGAGGCGTTTTGCTGATACAGCAAAACTTTTTAGAGTTATTTTAAAATAAACTTAATAAATGCTCTCCGCCTTTCTTAAACACCCTCCAGTCAAATATTGAATATCCATTACTTTCAGTATCAAAAATTTGCCTATTAATTCTATTCAAATAGCTGAAGGCGGCAATAAAGTGCTGATATCTACACATACTCGAAATCTGATCTGATTATTTTCAGCAATTGTCGTCATCCTTGCTTCAAATATTCACATTCCAACTGGGAGCATTAAAAGTTTAGCAATTTAGAGAATTTAAATTTTACTGCAATACATACGTACAGTATGATGTGCACATTTCGGTAGGTAGAGTTGTATCTGTACTTCAAATTAACTCTAGTTCGAGTCCTTCTTGTATCTGAAACAACGAGTACGTTTGTGGCACCTGGTTGAAGAAGCTACACGGCAATAAAAATGTTTCAGCACGATTTTTGTGTCTATTGGGAGGGGAAAGAATGGTCGTCGTATACATAGCCCACGAAGACATTATACACAGTCACACTGGTGTTGCTGGCCACAGCAGTTTCTGCACGACGATTGCTATCTTGGGATGAAGGTGCACATTGCCCAAAAAGTAGAGACCATTAGGCTCATATAGACAAGTTAAGTGGCTCTAAACGTCATATGGCTAATGCTTGTTAGTGGATAGTGGATGTATTGTTGGCACTACCAGGATACTGAATACCGCTTAAGTATCGTAGTTTTGTTATTCCGCAAAGGAAGCGGAAGAAGTCATTATCGCTGCTGGTAGAAATTGCGAAGTCTGCTGAATACGCTTCTATGTTTCAGATGGTAATGTTGTCGTCAAAGAGCGAATAATGGTTAACAGAATGGTTAAACGTAGCGCGTTCACATTACTTTTGGCTATTCAAAGTTGCCTTCTTTTTTCAGTAGCAGAAAAAGGTGAACACTAACAAATCTAAAGAACACAAGGTGCTTTTTGAGAGTTAACACAGAGCAACAGACAACAGGAAAAAAAAAACAGGCAATAGAGAAAGCTTTAATTGCCTATCTATTTGTCTTTATCTCATCCTATTTGGAGTTGTTAAAAGGAGATTTTTCTTCACAATCAGCCTAATTACATTTTAAAATGGCGATATTTGTAAAGGGATGCAAAAACTGAAAACAAGATGACAGGATTTTTGTCCCATTAACTGAAAACTTGACTGCAAATTCGGGAGGCCAGGACCGGACCCCGGTTGTAGAGCCAAATATGATGATGATGATGACTGCAATTAATGACTCAAGAGTAGGTAGGATATACTAACTTGACTGGAACCCTAACTTTGTTGGGGTGATATTATAAAACCTCGAAATAATTGTACTATTATTAATAACCTGTTGTATTTTCATATTTGAATATATGTTTAGAAAGGGTATTAAATTAAAGGAAGCGTATATAACCTTTATGCATATATAAATATTGAAAATACAATAATTTGTGCAGCAGCTTTGTTTGTAAAATAAAACTTATTTTTCAGAATAGCAAAAGAAAGCGATATGCTAGAGTTGAATAGCCTTTACAGACTATAGTAGCCTTTGTGTGCTTGCTGCCATTTCTATTACTTGGATTCTAATGTTATTATTATTCTTGTTTATATACTATGGGTGCCAATATACATTTACAAATTCAATACTATATGTTCGATTTCGAATGCTATGTTTCTAACACCCACTAACTCAGCGGAAATCTTTGATTTAATTTGCGGTTTGAGGAATGGTAAGGGTGGTGGTTCTGATAATATACGAAATGTGATTTTGAAGAGAAATGCCTCCGTCTTCTTGGAGTTGCATGCTAGTTTATTTAATAGGATACCCAGTATTTAATTGTGGCGATAAGCATATTGTTACAAATTACAAGCCCATATCAACATGATATGTATTTGATAAAATCCTAGAAAAGATAATTAACTCTCGATGAAGGAGCTTCTTAAATGATAATAATTTTTTCTGTGCATATCAGTATGGTTTTAGGGAAGGGTCTGGCACTGCACAAGGTCTTGTTATAGCCGACAATATGATATATAATGTCATTGGTAAGAAGAAATATGTAGTCTCAAAAAAGAAATCTTGACCATATGTTGCTTCTAGACAAATTGTTTTGTTATGGATTTCGTGGTGTGCTCTATAACTTGATTGAAAGTTACTTAAAAAATTGTCAACAATTTCTCCAAATCAATGAACTGAGGAGTAGTGTTCTCAAAGTTATCAGCGGTGTCCCTCAAGGCAGTGTCTTAGGACTGTTACTGTTTCTGTTATTTATTAATGATATATCTTATTTACCTTTGATTGGACATGTGCGTATTTTTGCAGATGACACTGCAATTTTCTTTGATAAAAGCCATCCAGACACAATAATTAATAACATGACATGAATATTCTACTGGAATATTTTAAATCAAGTGTTATCTCATTAAATTTCGCCAAAACCAAATTTATGATTTTTCATTCACTATTCAAGAATCCAGTCAATGTGCAATTATTCAATATAAATAATATTGTAGTTGAGAAAGTTGAATATTTCAAATACTTAGTGATAACATTTGATTCACATATATATTGGAATGAATGCATTAAGTAGAAAAATTGCTCCATTGATAGTCTTTGTAAGACTTTCCTATTACTTGCCGAAATATGTGTTGAAACTTATGTACTTTGCTATCTGCACATTTCGTTTGGTATAGGTGTATACTAGGATGTAATGCAAATGCTCACCACACAATATGGGGCAGCAGCGATGTAAATGAGAGAGGTGAGTAATTTTTTGAATACTTATTAAATAGAAACCTCACCATTTGTAATATTGGGCAAGAGCCCACTTTCATAATAAAAAATAGGCCAGAAGTACTCGATGTAACTCTCGTATCAGACTTTATAGCGTATAAGGTAAGAGAATGGAAGGTTGTAAAAGAACACTCATTCTCAGACTATCGCTATTTAATCTTCAAGTTAGATATCAAAACCTGCCTTTCGTGAGTCCTATATAAATAAGAAAAGTTCAAACTGGGGTATCTATAGGGAGATGCTAGGGAAACTACTACCGGTGGCTCCAAAGTCACTATAGAGGAGATAGATACCATGGTAGACACTGTAACAGGTGTCACGAATCGCTCCTTCGATGCTGCCTGCCCTGTGATAAAACCAAGGGGCAAACAAAAGCCAAAAAAAGTCGTCCGCGGAGTTAGAGACCGATCAGAAAGTAAGCAGGAAAGCATTCAATAAGGCCAAAATAACGGGACTGGCTCTGGATTGGTAATCCTACAAGGAACATCTCAGAAATTATAGGAGGGAATTGAGAAAGGCACAGAGGAAGTCTTGGAGGCTCTTCTGTGATAAGACCTCTGTGATAAGACCTCGGAGACCTCTCGTCTACGAAAGATTCTCTCTATGACAAAACAGGCAACATCTGGAATCTCACTCGGTTCAAACGAAAGAGATCGCGAGCAAAACGCGAATCCAGTGGGCGATAAGCTGTTTCAAACCCTTTAAATCGGCTGGCCCAGATGGGATAAACCCTGCGAAAATTCAGAATAACTCGGAGTGGATACTCCCATGTTTAGAGGCAATTTTCACAGGGTGTATAAGTTGACGTACATTCCTTGAGCTTGGAAGGAAGACAAGGTAGTTTTTATACCGAAGGCGGGTAAAAGCTCACATGGCTACCCAAAAGACCTGCGACCTATAACTCTATCATCCTTTCTTCTCTTTCGGAAAACCCTGGAAAGACTGATAGATGTTCATATAAGGGCTAAGGAAAAACCTAGCAGTTGGGCAAAGTCCCAACGAATATCGCTTTATACTCGTGCAAGAACGCCATTGGTAAAAAATTGCGTTTGAAACCAAAGCAGGTACACTGGCTTTACACGTCGGTAATGAGACCAATACTACTGTATGGGGTAAGCGTATGGTGGCCAGCTATGGAAAAAAAAACCTTTTTAAGTGTATTGGGAAACGTACAAAGAGCGGCCTGCATGCTTATAAGCGGGGCGCTGAGATCTACTTCAACTATGCTTCACCTAATCCCACTAGATATATTTGGCAAACAGAACTTTAATTTAATTTAGGATTATAATATTGTAATACATTTTTTTATATTGTAAAAAAGTATTATTGCCAGGAAATGTTTTCATAATAAAAATAATATAAATTTTCTGCCTGAATAATGACATAGGACCTATTTTTGCATTAACATCCTCTAGAATAAGTTTACACCGTACAACGATTATTCCTTAGTTTACTGATTAAGTAAAAAATTGTTTTTATTTCTAAAAAATATTTGGGAAAAACTAAGGCTCTCAAGCATGCGAAAATAAACGTTTTTATTTTATTTTATTTTATAACTTCATTTCGTCAAATATCCTCAAGTACAAGTACATTCACAAAAGGAACAGTTGTTGTAAATTTAAGGGTAGATTTAATTACATTTCTTTGATGATCAATGCATTGACGACATGTTGTGAGCTCAATTAAGAATATCCTCTACATCTCTACACATAAGAAACCACAAATAATTTTCGACCTTACAATAATTATTCTCAACCGACCACAAGTTCAACCCAAAGGACAATTTTCTATGCAATGCTATTACATTTTCAATTATTCACAATGTGTTCGATCGATTAGTATGCACATTACGTGCACATTTAAATTATGAATGGATGCAATTTAACAAATGCGAAGACATTTCTCTCAACGGCTCCGTACAGCAAGGCAACAAGGCAACAAGGATTTTTGTTCAGACCGCTACGATCTAAGTTATGTTTTATATTTTATGTACAACATTGGAACTACTCATTGTTATTTATGAAACTAACTTCTTGTAGGATGTTTCATATGAATTACACTTTGCAAAAGGGTTGAACGGGAGAGTGCGGGGGAACCATTACCGGTCATAAGAGCTGACCACTGACATAACATCGAATGTTGTTTTGGGTATGAGTAGGTAACTATTGCACAACGCATAAGGATCGACCGTAGAGTAATGAGTTTTATTACATTAATTGAAAGTATCACTGTATATACGAAAAGGATTTAAGAAAATCATGTTGGTAGTCAAGGAAATATTAACTTATTGACGATTGATAGGAAAGAATTTAAATTGTGTGCGTCCAGTGGGACAGAAAGAGAATAGCGTATTTGAGTTGCTTTTTGGCCAAATTATTGATTCTGAATTTTATTATTAATTGTCAACTAACCACAGCTAATCTAAGGAAGAATTTTTAAAAACACAATGTCTAAATTATGGAAATAGCCCTTTTGTGAAATAAAACAGCTCGTGTTTGAGATATGTGCATTATAAAATTCATGTGAAGTTCATTTCAAATGGTCGTTCTTTGAAACGCCTGCATGATTGAATACGCTGAACTAAATTTTTCATTACTTTTACGCACAAAGGGCAATATAATTTCGCCTTTGATGTTGGTACAGAAATCGTCTTAAGTATCTGGCTTATTGGTATAAAACGTTAACTTGACATATTTCCAAAAAAGAAAGTCCAGAGGCATAAAATTACATGAACGATCTGGCCAATTGACTTGTACATATCTTGAAATAAAAACAGTCATCGAATTTTAACTTCAATAACTCGATAGTTTGGCATATGTTAAGCCGTCTTGTTGAAGCAACTTATGCTCTAAATCAGCATCATCATCATCATCATCATCATCATCATCATCATCATCATCATCGCCATATTTGGCTCTACAACATGATTCCGGTCCAAGCCTCCCACAAAAAGTCTCTCCATCGCTCTCGATTATGAGCCGATGTCATTCAGTTTTGCATCCCTTAACACTGGGCGACCTGTGGTACGCTATCCTTCCAGCGTAGGCTTGGCCGGCTTCACTGTCGTGTTCCATAAATCCTAGCGCAAAGGACTTTTCGAGCAGGATCCTCTTCGCTCATGCGAACTAGGTGTCCAGTCTACCGAGCTTAATTCTCTTCACGATGTCGATATCGCGTTAATGCTCGAGGATCTCATCATTATAGAGTCTCCGAAATCTTCCTTCCTCACATACGGGGCCAACAATTCTCCGTAAGACTTTTCTCTCGAACGCGGCTAAGAGTTCAGAATGCTTTTTGCTAACCACTCAAGTTTCGTATCCATATGTAAGTACTGGCATGATCATTGTCTTATATACCAGCAGCTTGGTTATTATGGTTACGTTCCTGAAGATTTGAAGAGTCTTGACAGACTATAGAAGCCTTTGTTTTCTTTGAGCAACCGTGCTTCAACATGTAGTCTGTCAACATGGCCCGCTAGCGATCTTCGTTGACTGTCACTGAATAAGTATGGTCACCAAACAATAAATTTTTGTTTTTAGTGTAATAGAATGTCTTAGAGTTGTTGACAATTTTGCTTTTTAACGAAGCCATTGATTCATCGTTGAGAATGACTAGTGCAGTTGTCGCAATCGAACGCGAAATTTCGTAAAAAACTAGGATAATTTGCAAGCGTTGTTAAAGCCTTTAGTTTTCCACGATTAAATAGCAAGTATATAGATTAGTTGAAACGTCAGGCCAACCGCAGTTATTTAACTCATAGCCGATAAGCCCAATTGCACAAATAGGACGTCCCAATTGAAAATGCAGGCATAGTACATGCAACTATTCCATATTATTTCGAGACCTTTTATAAATATGCATATGCATTATTATTGAAAAGTAAAAGTACTATTTAAAAAGTAGTGTTGATTTCAAAATAATATCTTAAGACATACGTGAAACAATTTTTCATCTTGAAATCCAAGGGTATTACAGAGATGGAAACAATTCTCTACCAAAATATTTTCAATAACTTAACAAATGAGAAGAACTGCAAAAAATGTCTCACTTCAATGAATAACAATGCAATGTAGGGAATTTCTAACTTCAAGTTACGAAAATTCAAAACCAAAATAATTGAAAATACCAAAATCAATTATGCGCATTACGAGTAGAGCATCCTTTTGTAATGTGGTGCACATGTTATACAGGGAACACCAATTTCAATCATATTTCAAATTGTTGTTGTCAACCTTCAGTAAGGCAGAATAATAATAATAATTGTAATCAGCCCTCAAAAGTGAATTTCAAGTCAAGGCTCAACAGTAGGAGGCATTTTCTGAATTAATGTTATTCACAGTTTGTGTGCGTGTGTGCATTGGCTTCTGCTACTGACGGAGATTTAATTAAGGAACATTTCTAATTATTCTGTGAAGTGTGGAGTACAGGAGGATATATCCATTGATCGTGCGACTATCCTTATAAATGAGATGAGTACGAGTACGTAAGAATTTCTACTGTTGACTCTTGACTTTGAATTGTCATTGTCAGTTATATGTTATGCAGATACTTTAGGATTTGGGAAGGAAAAGCGATTCAAAAAATTGTAATTTCTGCATCACATCATAACCATAACCATTGCAAACTTGAATAGAAAAATGTTTAGCAATTGTCTTCCCGTTCTATCGTAAAAAAATGTTCCTGCCAATTCTGAAAAACTTGTGCACATATCTTATGGAACGTCAACGAAGATTTCTATTCCCACGAGGGATACAAATCTCCACTCAAATGCTCAATAGTAAGTATAAGTACTATCATTCCATAAAAATAAGCAAAATAAAAGACAGACAAAGCATAGACAGATATCGCGTGATATAATATCTGCATAAATCCTCCTGAATGCAATGAACAACGACAGACATCGTAAGTCTGTCAAAGAAATGTATTATGGCTGCAGTTAAGCTGCTGATTGGCGGTTAAATACTTTCATCGAAATTCACAAATTTCTTCCCCTGAGGAACAAGTATTTGTTGTCATAGATCACGTCCCTGAATTGGAACTTTTTTCGCGAAATTCGATTCGCAGCATAAAGGCAAATACGAAATTTGCTTCACAGTATAAACACAAAACACTCATTGTTAGCGATTGACGAGCAAAAGTTGTCCTACTCATTTGAAAAGATTGCTTCCTTTTGCTACTTGATGAACGGAAGCGAATTTTAGCTGGTACGACGAACCACAGGCAAACACTCTCTCAATGCCGTCTTCTGACTTGCAAATGAAAATTTATTATTTTTGTCGTGTCTTCCTTGAAATAATTATTATTAACAAAGACGCTCCAAAGGCGAAATTACCTATTCAAATTGTTGGTAATGCTGGTAATATTGGCCAACCTACCACCGTCGGTGCGGTATACATCCTGGTTAATTACTGTCAAAATTTTCTGTAGAAAAGTCAGCAGTCACTGATGGTAGATCTGTGTATCTATGTATTTCGCCAAAACTTTCCAACTTAAGTGTTAATTAATATTGAAAGATTTAACTTTTAACTTTTAGCTTATAAAAGGGAGGAAAAAAAACTCCCAGTGGATGTCGAGAACGTTCAATATTTTCTAAGGCAAATCCCTAAGGAGCCTACTATAGCAAGCCCCTTTCAATGGCAATGGTCTGAGGGTGGAGTTAAAGTATTGTGACAGAGGACTTTTCTAGCGCCCATGATGTTGGAATTGCTGCAGATAATAGGGATGATTGTGCCTTGCGTTTTCTTTGAAAGCCCATATAGTTTTGACATTGACAAAGGTGAAGATAAAGGAGAAGCTAACTGAACTATGGGTAGGGTGTGCGTGTGTCTGCTCCATGAAACTTGTGTGCTAATTGAAATCTGAAAATTAGTTGCGGATCACAATGTTCTTGAAGTTGACATCTTATGTAAGTTGTAAGTATTATTGAAAACTACGATTTTGAAATGATAGGGGTGTTTTGGTTGACTTTTAAAGCAAGAATTTGGTTTATTTTAATTATTTATTATTCCGTTGATCAAATGGAGAACATATACGCTGACAGATTAACAAATATTCAACTTTTAACAACACAAAGTTCAAATAAAAACTCGTTAATAAATAAAAGAAAAAGTAGTGGACGCAAAAGGCTACAATGTGGGACACCAGTATCCTCTGACAATTCTGGGTTTCATAACTCTATGTGTTTAGTTATGATTTTAACCATCCCATGAGTTCTAAATAAAATTCTAAAGAAGGCAATTTATGCTGAAGTTCTTTGTGGTAGTTAACGGTCGAACGTTTTCACAAAAGCCAAATATATAACGACCGCCTGTAAAAAGTTTTTGAAATAAGTTATAATGTAATTGGTCAATAAAGAGAGATTAATAATAACAATTTTCGGCGCGACAGACCATTGTCGTCCAAGGCCTAGCTTCTCGCGACATCAATTATTCGCATTACGAATAGGGGACAAACGTTCCGAGAGTTATTAGTTTTAGAGAGAGATTAGTTTTTGTAAATTTACCGGATTTAAACTGATACTGAAACACTGATAGCTTTTTAATGGATGGGAAAGTTTGTCATGAGCAATCTTTTTACATTATTTCTCTAATAATACATAATTTTATAAATTGACCTACAATACAGATACAGAATTTATAGATCGAAGTAAAAAAAAACCACCTGTAAAAATTAAAATTGCTCTCCAATAAACAAAAGTATAATGAATTCCACTATAAATGGTGAAATATAAAAACACATGCGAAGCAGTAACCCAGCAACAAAACAACCTCAAATGTAAAGCAAGCAGTGCTGCTCACAGCGCACAAGCGGACACAGCCATTATAGTATGGCATGATTTGATGCTGCATATGGAAAGAAAAATTGTATGGGAGCCCCCCGACCGCGCGGCCCGATAGCTCTCAAATTCTTAAAGAAAGTGTTGTCATGGAAAATACACTTATGTGCAAAGTTTGAATAAAATTGGGCTATAGGAAGTGGGTTAAATTGATCACAAAATTTGGGATGCCCGCCAGGGGTTTCGTAATTTTAACCCATCACACTCACCACTCACACTCACACTCGCAAAATTTCAGCTCTCTAGGTCGTGGGGAAGTTGGTTAAAAAGGACCTCAAAAAGTAAAAAAAAAAAATTCAACCCACCACATGCGCCACACGCCACACGCGTGTCATACTTGTAATATAAAAAATGCCCTTTTGGACTTAGACACTCACAAAATTTCAGCTCTCTAGGTCGTGTGGAAGGTGGTTAAAAAGGAACTCAAAGTGGTCGAAAATACAGACAAACGAAGAGCAGGGTAGGCTTTGTCGGAAACACGGCCGTAGGTTTTGAGCATGACAATGTGTGCCCGGGACAGAAAAAAAACACAAAGATCATCTTGTCTGTGAATGGGATACACGAACGGACATCGCAAAATGGTATAGTTTCCGAAATTCCAGATCCAGATATCTCAGAATTTCCATAGGAAGAAATCTTATAGGCGGATCTTAGTCCTACATTCCGAATTTCATGGGAATCGTTTGAGAAATGGCTTAGTTGGCAAAATAGTGATATTTAACATTGTCTCAATTAACAGTGTCTCAGAACAGTGTCTCACTTAATAGTGTGATACAACAGTGTCTTACTTTACAGTGTGTTACAACAGTGTCTCACTTAATAGTGTGTCACAGCAGTATCTCACTTGACTGCGTGTCACAACAGTGTGTCACAACAGTGTGTCACAACATTGTCTCTATTAAGAGTGTGTCACAACAGTGTCTCACTTAACTGTAGTGTGTTACAACAGCGTTCCACTTAACAGTATGACACTTAACAGTGTGTTATAACAATCATAACAGTGCCTCACTTAACATTTTACTTTTTTAACATGAACCCCCTTTTAGTGAGACGCTGTCATGTCAAAAGGGGTAAAGTCAAGTTTTTAAAAAATTAAATATTAAAATTATTTAGAAAAAAAATAAAATTGTTTCTTTTGATATTGAACCGAAGTATACAAATTTTTAACAGCGTGCCCTTTTTAATTTCTAAAATAAATTATTCTCAGTAAAAAGGTTAACCTAAATTAAAGTTCTACTTGTCAAATAAGCAAATCACATGTTCAAGGACTATCCATAAATTCTTTGATTCCTTTTAAGTTAAGTGAAGTAAGTGAGATGGGATTTTTTAATATCGTTCCCTAATGAAATTCCATGTGAAAAGGGTTCAAAGGCAATGGAAGCTCATTTCGAAAGGGGAAATATGTAAGAAAACTTTCATCCTTCAAGAGTAATGGTTAGGACGAACTGAGATTCAAGGTTTCATTCATTGGACGGTTGAAATGGCTGGGAAACATGTCTTCAGTGCTTTGACCAGCAGTTGTATATATGCCTTAGTCTATTGATAATATTTTGCCAGTCTACCCTTATTATAATTGTAGAATAATTAATAGATGTTGCAACCTTACCGTAACTTATAGCTAAGTTATAAATAGATATAAAAACAACATAGATTTTCGCGATGGGTGGCTAGGACATATCCATGTTGATGATTTCTAGGATTCTTATTTAGTTGATTAAATAAATTCTCTCCATATAATTGATTTCCTTTCTTTACAGATTATTTACTATGACCAGAACGTGTGTTATATTCGTTTATTTAAAGATATACTACTTTGAAGAAACAAATTGCATGTTCATAATCTATTAATCCTTAATGTGAACCTTGTCGCCCGCATAGATTGCGAATAAACTTTTTAATGAACCATTTCCTGGCATTAATTTAATATTTTTATTTAGTTTTTTTCTTCTTTTCTCTCTTAGCGCCTATTTGCGACGTGTTCGTAATAATTGTGGTATATCAGCGAATGTACAAAATGCATTTGAGCACGAATACATTTTTCACATTTGCGTTTGTTAGGCAAACAAACATGAGTATGTCGTCTATACATGCAGTGGCAGTAAATGCATTTGATATACGTGTGCAACTGACTTTTAATTTTCGTTATTAAATGTAATGTATTCTAAGGGTAGAAGTAAAAAAAAATATGAGTGTGTCATAAAACCAAAGCCAAAAAAAAACAGCATAAAACGAGCGAATTAACGAAGCCCCCAGACGTAACCATTATGTGGATTTTATCTTTTTTCACAAAGGGATATGTAATTCCTTTCGAAAGTAATAAAAATTCCTTGCTCTCTCTAAGGTAATTTTTTAGTACAGCGTTACCGAAATTGCTGCTTAAAATGCTTTTGCTTTCGTCACAAAAATGTCTCTTGCATTTAGAAGGGCGGCGCGGCGGTGGAAATAAAGGATCATAAAGGTGGCTCCTATTTGGTTTTATTAGGAAGCCACACGATTCTTATCATTCATAAATCTAAATTTGAATTCGCTGTCTGCAAACTTGCATTCGCTTGGTCCTTGAAAAAGGATGGGTGAGTACGTGAATGCACTCGTTTATGGATCCTTATGGATATAAATAGACGAATTAACGATTGCTTGAGATTACTATCTGGGTAGAGAGACACCACGATGTCAGCGAGAGGTATCTGCTATGTCAATAGGATCAGGTACCTACTGTAAAGGTCATAAGAGGTTACGGTAATAAAATTAACCTTCTATTCTTTTCGCTTTTGCTCAGATAATGAGACAGATTTCGTTTTGTCATGATTTGAATATGAAATGAAAATGAGACAATTTACATTGCGTGGTAGAAATTATGAAACGAAAAGACACAAACAAATAAAACTGACTTCAGTACAAGCATTAGAGTCCATGTGATAAAAATGATTTTTTCACATTTCTTCGCTTTTAATATTCATCGGTTTTTGGAATTCTCACATTTCTTTACTTAAAAACGTTGTTATAAGCTTTTTCATTTCCCCCTCGCAACGGTTAATACTATTGAATCATCAACTGGAAAACTTAAACGAGATTTAGAAAAAATATTCGTGTGGACAAAGATCTGGCGAATTGTTCTCAGCCAGACAAAGTCAACGCATGTCAATGAGTTCTTTGCATTGAAAAAGGCTGCAATTTTCAATATAATTAGCCGCCAGCCAATCACTTCACAAGAGTGGCCTGTTCCTCTTGATCATGAATACTAAGCTTCTTCGGATCAGCTCCAGATCTAGGAGTGAAACAACCATTAAGACCTCCATAGCCTTCGTAGAGACCGTTCAAAAGACTGGCAAGCATGCAATCATAGCCACGCGCTGGCAAGAGTTGATCTCTGCATTGCCCCTGGTAACAGTTTCGTACCAAACGGATGTTCCATATGTTACACAAGCAACAAATAGGCCACCCGCTTGTCCAGGCCCTATTTGGCATGAAGGACTTGACGCATTGGTCCTACAAGTTTCTTGAGCTCGGCAAGATGCACAAAGAAGTTCATGCGCTCGCTCATGTTAATACCAAGGTATCGCACCTGATTAACATACCTACTTGATGCTAGACTCATTGAGGCTAACAACTGGACGACGACTTTCATGCGCTTGCTCATGTTAATACCAAGGTATCGCACCTGATTAACATACCTGCTGCTATACCCATAGAGCCTAACAACTGGAAGACGACTATGTGATAATTTGCCTTTCAGCAGCATCGTCACAGTCTTGTCCAATGAGACGTCAACACCGACTCTAGCACCACAGGCATAAACAACCGACATGAGCTCCGTACTCATTGGCTCAAGACGCGCGTCACCTTCAACAAGGATTATTAGATCATCAGCGAATGCACAGCACTTGGAAAGCTCTGATAGCTGTCCTAGGAGGGTGTCCATCATAAGGTTCCATATAAATTGACCGCAAATGGAACCCTGGTGACAACAGCGAGTGACACAATTACTGAAAATATCAGTAGTGACAACACAGCATGCTTGTCTGTCACTGAAGTAGCTCAACCAATGAGGTACTTCGCGACAGCCTAATTCTATCAGCCTTTCAATTACGCAGTCCCAACTGAGGTAATCGAAAGCGCCCTTAAAATTTACAAGGATAGCAAGAACATATCGACTTGCACTGCCATGTATGCTGTCTTTTACATACAGCCATGCATCTTCAGTGCTTTTCTCAGTTTTTAAGCCGTATCGCCTGTCAGACCCCATTGGGGGGGACTATCGATCCGTTTGGAATATGGTAGGAATGCTTTTTTTTATATAATTTGCGCAGGCGTAGAGGAGTTCGCACCTTTATAATTTTCGGCTTATGATTGCCACAGCGTGGGTGTTAAGAAAAATGAGGAGATTGTTTATGACCTTGTGTTTTGAATGCCTGTGGATTATAGTGATAGAGCTTTGCAGAGCATTCCACATACGTGTTGAACGGCTTCATGCTTATCAGTGTATATCGCTATTCCACTACCAGTCAAATAGCCCCTTGCTATCCACTTCTTTACCAATAACTGTGCAACAATACTGCTGGCGCATCAATTGCTTATTAGCTTGTCCTTAAGCTACTTTTCGAACATACTTCGACTGTATACATTCAAATCAAAAATTCCATTTTAAGCTGGAATAATTTGGTGAATATAATTTCAAGTTTTCTCCTCCTAAGACCACGAAAACGCTTTGCCTAATATTCTAAAAGGGGAAATTCCATTTTGCGCGTGCTAATAATAATACAAAAGAAAGTCATCTATCAAAAATATATATCTATATATAAAAAACATCAATATATGTGTACATATTTTATACATGTGTGTGTAGAATTATAATTATACACTGATCACTTTTTGAATTACTCAAAATTATGAACTGTGGGACTAATTGACAACATCTATTAGAGATACTTATATGATACTTATGTGTGCAAAAATCGCCACACAAATGCTCCATCGTATGATGAATCCAGTTGTTAGACAAAAAAGTAAATATTTTGATATTAGAAACAAAAAGATAGAATATTTCTTCTAAACACTGTTACAAGTATACACATCACAATACATTGGAAAGCACGAAAAATTCAAAAACGAATTGATTTGCTTACTTATGATCTTTTAGGTTTCTCTATACTTTTTGGTCATTCTCCTGTTGGTTTTTCTTTTATTTACTTTATTGAGTTGTTGCTCTTGCAAACGGTTTTTTTTATTTGAATAAAATTTATTTTGTGCTCTGGTTTATTTTGTGCATTTGTATTTTGTATTACTCATATATTGTGGTTAACGATATGCAAATCAGTTTTTATAAAAGTTTCATTGTTTGCAACTGCATCTAGATAAATTATAGATAGTATCTTCCTTTTGTGGTTTAGTTGATTCCCTGTAATTTGGTATTTTCAGCATTAAATAAAGCTCGTTTGTCCGTCCACGGTCTATCAGCTTTATGGTGTTTTGGCCAAGGAAATTTTCTCCGAAATGGAAGTGTATAGAAACATTTATGGCATTTCAGTTCTATTATATGTTGGCATCGATAACTCTTTCAATGACTTATATAGTTCTATTATATGGTACGATTATTTATACTTATAGCTAGTTATGTATCACTTTAAAAGTTTTATTGAATTGAGCTCATCTTACATCAGGCACAACATTTTTTGACAAAAAATTAATAGTAAATTTTTTTATAATTTTTGTAATTTTAAATTATTTATATATTTCTTATTTTGCTAGATATTTGCTCATCTGTACTTCACTGACAACGTTTATCTTATTCCTTGCAAGCGTATTATTGCACATGCTTATCACTCTATTTGCTGGGCAAAAAATTTATCTCTTTGTCTCAGTTTCTCTTATGACAGTTTTTTGGACGATTTCATAATATTTATTATTTGTATGCGTTACAATTAATGTCTCTTATTCAATGGTTATTGCTTGCATTTTATGCTAAAAAACGGGCGGATGAGCAGAGGAGATATCAGACTCATCCATTGACTAATCAATTGACTCAGATGTTCATTGAGGTCACGTCAAGATGGCGAAACAATATTGTCATCGATCACATGGCCAATTGAATGTCTGCAAAGGACGTATTGATAATAACAGATAATAGGTACTTAAATTATTTATTTACTGTTAATTTTATATTAGTGTGAGTAATTAAGTTTTAAGTAAATAATTTGTTATTTTAAAATAGGGATATCAATTACGCAATATCATTTGTAATCAATTTTTAATTGTGGGTATTTAAAGTTATAAAATCAATTGGTACAACACTTAGTAATAAATTTTTATCCAGTTGCCAATTGTTTACAACATTAATTATTTATTTTCTTGAAAGAAATTACGAACAACATCGAAAACAACATAAATATGCGTGTGTACTAAGAGCAATTTATAAGAAGTAGCACGCAAATACCTACAAAATATTTATTTGCTAATATAGTAATTATTTTGTAATAAATATATGTATATTAATATATCAAAATAAATACTACTTGTGTGATTAGTTCATAGGAAAAGATTTGAACTTATGATGGCATCAGAAAAACTCTAAAAAATATGTTTTCCGAATCCGAAAGTTCATAAGAAAAGATTTCAACTTTTGATGGCACTAGAAAAACTCTAAGAAAATGAGTTTTCTGAATTCGAGATTACAACTGGGAAATTAATGATAGTAACCGCATCTTTCATACTCCTTGAGCCATCATTGGAGGAAACTGGTAGTCACAAGAGATACCTACATGAGATGATGCATGTACGATATGATTTAAAGGTCGGAAAAGTGATTGCTTCTTCGTAAATCTATATAGAATTATATGGCCTTGAAACTGAGGTGCTCAAAAATTTACAGGTCTTTAGGTCTTGCGAAAAATGGTTACATGCGACCTCAAATAAATCAACGCGGGCCGGGCCTGTAAATTTTTGAGCACCTCAGTTTCAAGGCCCAATTTTAAGATCCCGCATGTGACTTGTGTCAAAAGTTGTGTGTGGCGTGTGTGAGGTGTTGAGAATGTATTAATCTTTGAAATAAGGCCCGCCCGCATCGATTTATTTGAGGTCCCTTGTAAGCGCTTCTCACATGACCTAAAGACCTTATATTTTGTGAGCACCTCAGTGTCAATTGCCGTTTTTAAGATCCCGCCTGTGTCTTGTGTCAAAGTCGCTTGTGACACGTGGTGATGCGTGGAAAATTTGTTAAACTTTGAAATAGCCCACTTTCACACGACCTAGATAGCTGCAATTTTGTGAGCTACTCAGTATTAAGTGCCATTTCTGAGATCCCGCGTACGGCAAAGTTTGTTTGTGGTTGACAATATATACATGGATTTCGTCTGTCAGTAGTAAATTTGAACGCGAGTTCAGGCGAATCGCATAGAAAACAGTGGAGCTTGACGGTTTGATTAAATTTCAAACCATCCTACTACTCTGACCGCACAGCGTAATAGTCTTAAAATGTTCGTCATAGTCCGAGAATTTTCCGATTGGAAAGGAAAACTTGGAAAAGTTGCCCGAAATATTGAAAAATTTGGGAAAAACTGAAAGTCCACCAAAGACCATAGAAAGACCATCATTTACGATTCGAACACGTATATACTTTTTGCCGATAAGTTTCGATTCTACAGTTTTCTGGGTGGCTGCGACTTGGTCAATTGGTGGAGTAGGGTCAGTGTGCGGACGGTAAATTGGTTGAGGTTAAGGTGGCAGGCGGGATACGACGAGTATTTCCGTTAGTATTGTTATAACTTCTAAATTATTCAATCAAAAGCTACCAAAATCGTTTATCGTAAGCACAAGAGATCAATACTTTTTTCTATGTTATTGTTATTAACAATCGTGTATTCATTTGAAAGTTAAATTTAAATAAGTCAGAAAAAAATTTAAGACTTTTGTAGAAATGCATGTTTTTCAAAAAATACCACTACAAGATGGTTTATATTTTGATATTAATTCGTCATAGTGTTACCAACAAATTCACTATTTGGACGGTACGATTTTATCTAATACACATGGTATGTATACAAATTTGTTAATTGTGTTGTATTTCTGTTCTGTAATAGAACTACACCACAGCCATTAACAAGCTAACCATGCAAAAAAAAAAGAAAAATTAATCAACAACAGCTTGGCTCCCGATTCGCCTACGTTTCACTTCTCTTTCATCGACACAAAGCCGTATTGAAAATGAAAACGAAAGAACGTACTACGCTGAAGAAAAGCCCTAAGGCTTCTCTACAAATTCATCCACTTGTGATGCCTTATTACTCCTTTATTTATTTCACTATGTATATTGCTACTGGCTGTGGCATAGGCCGTGCCTGAGGCTTTCCGAACAAGAAACCAAATAAACCTCCCTACAAGTTCAATTAATTTCCAAGCGTACATAAACCGCAAAAATTAATATAAATTCCGCCACTCACACTGCCGTAGCGAAACAACGTGAAGTACCAATGCGTAGAAAGGAAAAATGCGACGTAAGGATGGTGGTAGTTGATGATGGGTGGTTGTAATGGTTCCTTCAATGTAGAATTTTATTGTAGGCGCAGTTGTTTGGGCGCGGTTTCTGTTCAAAACAAAAGTAATTAGATTACTGTCTTTAAAGAAAGCCAAGAGAATGGGATATTGGAAAACAAATTTGTCTTTGATGGGAATGCAAATTCCACACTTGCCACTTTTGTGTGTGGGTGTACAATAATTAAGATATGTTTTTAGACTGTAAATACGATTTAAGAAATCATATTAAGATCTTGGCATATAGAACATAATTTTAATACTTTTCTCACAAATCGAACTTAGAGCTAGCTATTGCTTCAGCTTTTACATGGCAACTTATTTCTGCCTACCCATGACAAAATGAAAATTCAAAAAAAATACATCATTACTATGAGTTACAATGGAAATTCACATTGACGTTCCCCTGCAAATCGGTGGAATATCTAATTAAGGTTGCGAAACTTCTAAGAAACGGGATATTCTATGAAAATTCCATACACAAAATACAAATAGTAAAATGGCATAGTATAAGTCTTACCGCCCTTAATCTATCTAACGTCTAACCAACTCGGAGATGTCTTCTATTCAAAATACCAATTAACATTTGATTACCCAAAGGCAAAAGTGTGGAATTGGCTGTGACATGATGTCATGCTATTGAGTTGGAATCAGAAGACTCTTCGTTAATAGTGCGTAGCGTAAATTTGAACCTTAAACTTTTCCATCCTCGAGATGTACATGAGTACTGAGAGGCAAAGTAATTTTCTGTATGTATGCTGCTCTTCGGTGCGATTAAAATTGTGTAGAACTTGTAAAACTATACTGATGTCGATGTAAAGTATATACATAAGTACCCGTTAAAACCATGTAATTACAATCAATTTTATTACGCAACATTGTCCATTTGGCTTATAACATAAACGCTCACAACTCACTAGACGGATCTATCTTCACTTCCGTACCTATCATCGGCTGTATTCATAAGACATTGCATGAATATCTATGTTATCCTTACATCATAATAGCAATGTTACCGCATAAAATAAATACCATAGCGATACTACTCTTTCAAGGAGTGGCTGGCTGTTCCTGTTGTTTAGTTGCCTGGGTAAACTGAAGTCCTTTGTGATTTGAAGCCGTATGTTTCGTTGTAGTTACGAATTTGCACTCCACTTCAGACATAAACAAAATGATGGAGGATAGGTGAAGATGGATATTCATCTCACGAATCAATATGATGCAACACTTATAGTATCTAGTTGTGGTGCATGAATTCCAAACGTGACTATGATTTTAGAATAGGGCCGCATATTTATACCATTTATATATGATGTGTGGGTTTGCTTGTTGGTCTTGTAACGACACGTGAAATAAATTCAAATCGTAAGAGTGTCCTCCTTTGTGCAAGTATGTAGTGGGTATTCATAAACCATGGAGATTAATTGAAAATAAGTATGAGTCAAGAAGTGTTTTGGCTTTTACTACGGACTCCTTTCCATACTTACAATAATTACAATGTAGCCAAAAATCTATCATTTGCCATAATTCTTTTTCCTCAAATAAATGTAACTTATTTTGGAAGAATACAACGTTTTAGTCTCAACAAAGCAAACGATCTCCTTTATGCCAAGTTATCCTTTTTAAAAATTTTAAAATTTTATTAAGTAGAATGCGACCAAGAAAATTTAAATTCTATTAAGTAGAGTGCGAGCGAGTTTATGCTAAAAGCTGCTTTGCAAAATGTACCTTCTCTTCTACATCAGGCACACAGCACACATAAATTTTACATGCACGCATAAGTATAATTTGTTTGGCATTTTGTACATAGGAAATGTCAAAAACCAACCCCCAGCTACACGACCATCAAAACTTTGCCACCGCAAAAGTTACACAACGAATCACTAAAAGACCCTTATCAACTCGGTGTGATCGTTTCGATTCGTTAGCAGTCACACGCAGTTTTTTTTTTTTGCAATTTTCTGTTTTGCCGTTTATTTTGTCAGATTAAGGACATGTGCTGGAAGTGTGTATCTTAAGTTAAAAGCAAATATAAAATCCCACTCGCAATGCATACATTATAAATGAACAGAACAAGGACAAGCCCATAACTGTATAGGAAGATCACTGTTTTTATGAAGATATGGATGGATGACGTACTAATGGATGTTGTGTACACCGACAGACTATGGGTTAGAACCTTAGAAATACAGAAAAGGTAGTATAAGTGTATTAGCATGTAATGAGATTCGATGTCGCAAAGATTAAAGGGGAACTTTTAAATGAAAAATTTAGAGCCGCCGAGTCTACTGTTGGAAGATGTCATCATGTTATCGCAGTTGGAATCGGTTCTAAAGAACAGGCTTGAACTGCCTGTACAAGGTGTCAATACATTAATCTTACATTAATTTACAAAGGAGTAGATAACATGTGACAGCATTGTCTTCAATCATTCAATCAGTTGGCTTTTCTCAATATTCTATAGATACCTTAGCGATGTCATTATTTAGTAGAAATTTTATTATTTATACCAATTTTAGATTTTGAAAATGACTTCCTTACAATGTCCACAAAGCGCATGAATGAATATTTTGTTCATTTCTTGTTGTGAATTAGGTAAACCACTTATATGGTTTCTAGATATTTCTGAAAAGCAGAATGGAAAGCTCCCTCAACAATAAGACATGGCTAAAAGACATTAAAAAATCCTCTTAAGAGTACTGGACTTCCTTCCTGACCATAAAAAGTTACCTTAAGGACAGATCACTCAGATACGAGATGATAGATGGACGCCTCCATGAGTAAGGGTAAAATTGGATACCGCCTTGGTCATGTAAAGCTTATTCGCAAAAGCACCAACAAGGATTTAGCGACTGGCCGTGGTACTTCATCTAAAGAGGAAGGCCCCTCCTCTTCAAACACCTCCGATGGGCAAGGTAAAAACGAAGTTTCCGGGGTAACAGCCTCATCTCAGGCACCACAACCGTCCACTTCGACCAACAACAAAGCTGCTGGACATGTTGATCAAGATGGATCCGGTGCCTCCCCTAGGAAGAAGGTCACTAGAGCAATTACTTCCACCAGCAGGACCATTGTGAATGCTGGTCCTATCTCTTCTAGCAACAGAGGCGGCAAAAACATCATTAGACCGGTGGTCTACTATCGCAAAGATTGTACAAATGTACCTGGGTCAGACACCGACTGCTTGCCGCAAAGGAAAAGGCCCTAAAAAAGCCCAATTACTCCGGTAAGCTAATTCCTAAAAAGGAATTTATGAAAACCATAAGCGAATCTGCATCACGCTAAGGGCGCGTCCGTTATCCTCTGCAAAAGACTCGCTGATGAAAACATAACCCTTGATCTCATCCAAAAACCATGGGATATCAGGGGACAAATCAAAGGTGTAAAGAATAGGGCAAGTAAGCTAATCTTTAAAAGCGGGGAACCAGCGCCAAGGGCGACCTGTTTGATCTCTATAAAGACTGAAGGGGCTTTTCGCTCCAAGGAAATACCTCTGTGTGCTTTCCTTGACATTGCGGGGGCTTTCAATAACACTGGCTTCAACCCAATAACTAGAGCAATCAGTAACAGAGGTGTCGAGAGCTCAACCAACCAATGGATAAGGGTCATTCTTGAAAGTCGAGTCATTACTTCCTCTTGAGGGGGAGTTTATGTATCGGTAACTACAGCTAAGGGCTGCTCGAAAGTTGGGGTACTCTCCCCCCTTCTATGGTCATTCGTCTTAAACAACCTTCTAGGCGATCTGCATGGATCAGGCTACATCGCCATTAATTATGCTGACGATTTGTCGATCATAATTAGTGGTAAGTACAGCACGACCATAACAAATGTCATGCAAGGTGCGTAACTTCACGTCTTAGAATAGTGTAGTAGAGAAGAGCTTTCCATCAATCCTTGCAAAATCATTCTAGTGCCTTTCACGAAACGAAGATTGTCCGATGTGGGACCTATCATCTGAAAAGGCACTACATTAGAGTATTCCAGGGAGTCATCCTTTATAAACGACTTAACTGGAATTCTCATATCAAGTCCGAAATTGAGTCCTGTGGGCCTGTAGACGTCTCTACTTATCTAATCCTAAATGATACATTGGATGTATACCATGATGGTGAGACCAATTATCACGCATGTACGCGGCCATCATATGGTGGCCGAAATTTATTGGTCGGACAACGGTAATTAAGCTTCAGAAGCCTGTCTAGGGTGCCATGCTCACCTGCCTACGACTGCATTAGAAGCTTTTGTAGGGCTTTCGAGCCAGTCAATCTTTATTAGGAAGACGGACGCTAGATGCGCTATCAAGGTGCAACTAGAATACGGGTACAAACCAGGTAACTGCGTAGGACGGCTGAATATTCTTGACCTTTTTGAACTATTTGAACTAAGAAAACCCTAAATTGTCCCAAATTGTTTCATCATTATTGAACTCTTAACTGGTGTTCAATTCTCGCCTCACTTCCTTCATATTATTGTTTCTTAGAAGCGCGGTTATTAGCCCTGCTCTAACCTTTCTTAATATTTCACAAAATACCATACTATCCATATTCATATATTAAAGGCTTTTCTCTTAAGCCCTGTAATATCATAGAGTTCATTATGATGCATCCAGATGGTCCAACAAAATTTGCTTAATTATCAGCAGACATAATATGCTCAAGATATATCAATGCTGATGCATTGCAAGGAACCTGTTTCTCGCATTATGAAGTATGCCCAACAGATGATGTCATGTAAACATAGACGATTCATCGTCTTCGTTTTGGCATCCACCCTTCTATTAGGGATTAATGTTATCATTATTAACTCAGCCGGATAAAACTTGTGCAAATATGAGTGTGTGTGTAAATTTGTGAATAGTCAAATACCCCGTGTAATACCACTTGAGTTATTAACACCGCTCCACAGGTATTGTTCATATAAACAGAGTGTTTATGTTAGGTATTCCCGATGCGCTCTTTAGATAGGGCACATGGCGCACAACTTAAGTACCTGTACTTCATATTTTGGCCAACTGCATAATTGAATTAATCGTAGAACCTAACAGAGGCATTTCAACGTATCCTGGCAGGCTGTTTCTCGAAGGGAGAATGCAGTTAATTCACTTCGTCGATGTTTATCGCGAGAAATTCAGGATATTAACTGATATAGCATTTAGAAGTTCAGTAAAACAAGTGTCTTACAGGTGTAATTTTACGTGATATCCTGATATACATGACAACGGGATGACTTTTTTTTAATCAGCTTTTCCTTTATGCAGTCCACGACTAAAAGACACTATACATTAATTCGTTATGTCCTTTAATAAAATGGATATAAGAAGACACCTACAGGATAACGAACGCTAATTTAATTGAATTGGAATTGAATAGTCCTTCTTATTTTTCCTCGTTTTATCAGCCATCAGCTTATAATAATTAATTCAAGGTGTGTCGCCACTCCTATCAAGAGTAATTGATACAATTTATAGACGAGCGCTATGCTAAAGTGATAAATAAATACAACAAACCAACCAACGGAAAACAGAGTTTAATAAAAAAAAACAAAAATATATAAATAATTGAATTCATTAGGTAAATGGGAAATGCTGTTCGTCCAACACGAGCGTTTCTATAAGCAAGGAGTCATCATCTTCATCAGTCTCATCATCTGACCTAATTCTAATCCATTTTGTCCGGGTCCCACGATAAAGTTTCAGTTCTCAATAATTAAAATACACTCCTCTGTTGTATGGTATGCGATGATTGACAATGGAGTAAAGAAAAGGACACATCGCGCACTAAGTCACACACGTTCGTCCATTTGTCCTTTAATGAGTGGGCAAGATGGGCAACGAAGCAAGAAAATGCCAATTTTTCGAAACATTTAATGAAACAAGTCCTTATGGAAGAATGATAATAGAAGGGGGTACTAACAAAACATGAAGGTGTATGGAAGAATACAATGATTTAGCTACTCCATTTACAAAAATCATGCACCAATCTATCAACGTACTTGACCAGAATAACAAACATCTAAGCGAGCGGAACATGTCAAATTGTACCTAAGATACACACCCACATACAATACGATTTAATTAAAAATTTCAGACATCCTGTTTTAACAGTTTCCTTGGGTATTTCATTTATTTCCCTGCAGCTTACAAGATATATTACAAGGAAGCAAATGTCGCAAAGTGAGATGGATTTGTTGTGCATTCCTTTATCGAGTTTATCTAATGATCCATTAAACGAGAATGAAATGCACATTTAACGCTCGTACATTCAGACTTTAGTTAATAAATTAGAATTATACTAATTGTACTATATTAGTATTACTCGTGCATGTGAATACTAATTTTATTTCATATACAAAGGCAATTAGCAGACCCAATGGTAATACATTAACTAATTTAGATTTTTGTATTTTTGTCGTGGCTTCACCAAAGATAAATCTGATCTTAGTACCATAATAAAAAAAAAGAAGTGACCGAGGGCACCGTGCAAAATACTTTTGGTGTTACTTGGATTCGAACCACAAACCTCCTGCTCAGTAGCCATGTGCATTTCCACTGAGCCACGCCGCCCATAAATCGGCATAATTTTAAAATAAAAAAATGAAAATAAAATTGTATTTATGCTTGTATCTGGAACACCTGAAGCAATTTCAACCAAACTTGGTACACATATCCCATACTCGTACAATCAGGAATGAAACATAGTAAGGTAGGTGCCATACATGTCGGACCTTGTGAATACAATCAGAATCCTACTCCATTCACTTCGTTTCCCAGATTCGTCTACTCGTACACCATACACGCCCCGAACGCATCTGACCAAAGGGTCTGTATTGCTAGTAGTGTATCCGGTAAAATCTTCAGTCCCGGTTAGGTTAAATGGGCACTAAGCGGTTCCGGCGGTGATGGGATCTTTTCAGCGCTTCTACAGAAGGCAATCTATTTCATACTACCGGGTATGATAACTATATTTAGAGCTAGCTACAACTTGGGGTTTATTCCTACTTTTTGAAGACAGGTGAGTGTGATATTTATCATTAGGCAATAGGCTTAGTGAGCTGCCTAAATCATACAGACTTACAAGTCTAACATCATTTGTTCTCAAAACCATGGAGAAGCTAAGTAATGTTTATATTAGAGGCCGGTTAGAATTGTCTACCCCTCTGCCACTCAAGTTAGTTTGCGTACAGGAAATTGAAAAGCACATAAAATGCCCTTCACTATCTTGTAAAGAAGATATAAGGAATTTTTCGTTCCAAGGAAGTAGCCCTGTGTGCCATCCCCGACATTGAGGGCGCTTTCGATAGTACTGTCTACGATTCTATTGCAACTCTATTGCATTCAGTAGCAGAGGTATCGAATCCTCGACCAATCGTTGGATAAGGGCTATGTTTGGAATTCGAGATATTATTTTCGTCTTGTGAGGAGTGTCTGCGTCTGTGACTGCAGCCAAGGGATGCCCGCAAGGTGGCTTACTCTATCCCTTCTATGGTCACTAGTCATTGACAATCTTCTAATCGATCTTCACAGATCAGTCTTTATCGCTATTGGTTATGCGGACAATTTTTATTAGTGGTAAGCACTGCACGATTATCGCTAGTATTATCCAAGGTGCTTGACTACACGTTTTAGAATGGTGCAGCAGAGAAGGGCTTTCCATCAATCCTTGCAAAACCGTTCTATTGCCTTTCACGAAGAGAAGGCTGATCAATTGGGGACCTATCAACATCGAAGACACCACGATAGATTATTCCGGTGAGGTTAAATATCTCGGCGTTATCCTTGATAAACGGTTAAACTGGAATTCTCATATCAAGTCCGCTATCGAACGCGCCATTAGGGCCATCTGGGCCAGTAGACGCCTCTACGGCAGAACTTGTAGTCTAAATCCTAAAATGGTACATTGAATATACACAATGATGGTGAGACATACTATCACGTTCGCAGCCATCGATTGTTGGCCGAAATTACTTGAACGGACAACGGCAACTAAGCTTCAGAAACTACAAAGAATAGCCTGTCTAGGTGTAACAGGTGCCATGCGCATCTGCCCTACGATAGCACTAGAAGCTGTTGGGCTTTCACCCGTGCAAATCTGCATTAGGAAGATGGCTGCTAGATGCGCTATTAAGCTACAACTAGAATACGGGTACAAACCAGGTGACTATGTGGGACACCTTAAAATTCTTGACTCAATTCCTAAAAGAAGCATGTTCTGCATAATCCCCGACATTATGGTCAGGGAGCACTGTTTTGAAAGGAAATTTGAGGTAGAAATATTGGACCGGATAAACTGGTGCTGGTCTGGTCTGGTTCACAGATGGAGCAAAGTTGGGCCTAGTGTCTTAGGACCCAACACCAAAGTCACGATACCAATGGGAAAAAGTCCATCGGTTTTCCAGGCGGAACTCATTGCCATTGAGAATTAACCTTAGTAAAGAAAATATGGGCGCTAGAATATATATCTTTTTTAGATAGCCAGGCAGCACTTCAAGCGCCGTCGTCTAATTTAATGGACTCGATATCAGTCAAAAGCTGTTACGATGCACTGTTATATCTTGTCAGACACAACAAATTCAAACTCAGTTGGGTCCCTGGTCATCAGGGAATTGCAGGCAGCGAATATGCAGATGAACTAGCTAGGGCTGGCTTGGAATCTGCATTTTTAGGACCTTAACCCAACCTATTAGAAGGGCCTAATCTATAGTTTTCGGGGTCGATAATATAAATTAAGTAAATGAGATAAATGTATTACATTATCGATGTTAGTCTACCGTCCATAGTTTTTAGGGTAGCTGAGATGAATAGTAACGTTAAGACTCAACTATCATCTCGGTAGGATGTAAAAATAATCTAAAACAACAGATATTAGCGTCGAATTAATATTTTTGGGACCGTGTAATGCCGGGATACGGCATTTTTTCAGTTTTCCCAAATTTTCCAAATTTTCCAAGAAGGGATGGAACTTTAAAATTTTGTTTGCCCGATCCAAAAGAAAGGTAACACAGTAAACAGTGCCCATTACAAAGTAATGAGTATCCTTAATAAGCTATGTTCCATATTGTATGAAGGCCTGAAGCGACTCATCAACAATCTCAATGGTTTGGGCCAGTAAAGTCCGCAGTGGTGGTCCTGATTCTGAGATTCTGTTCGACTGTGCTGGATGGTAAAGGATAACTCTCGATGCTACGTCAAGGTTGGAAAAACTGACCGGGTTCATTCAATGTCAAGAAAGGATTAATCGACATTATATTGGAGATTATTATGCGAAACTCGCCACGATTGTGGTACATTTTTCTGTTCAACTCCTGGCAAATTCGTTGAGACTGGTGCATTGCCAGCACTGTCAGTAGGCGGAAACGGCAAAAATAAGATTGGTGGTTAATTAGTGTTTAAGAACAGTATATCATGTCAATTAAAAGAGATATCCAACACCGACGCATTGTTCAGCACATCAAGATTTCGAGCAACTCATTAGGTTACCAATAAAAACGCTAAAATAACCATAAATAAGAACTATTTCATGTCTTTATAAAAAAGAAGACCATTTTTGACGAGAATTAAAGACACAGCAACTTTTCTTTTACCTCAACTTTCGCAGAGAGAGAAAATTTCAAAACCTCTTGGCTGGACCAAAAATAACATTATGTGCTTTATGTCAATACGAAACCCATCACCATCACCACAGAGAAACAACAAAATTATTTTATTTCATTTACACAAGAGACCATGTGCTTTTGCGTTGTTTTGACTGCGCAAATATCACAAAATTGACTTGACAGCTTTCGGTTGGCTATAGTGCAGATTGTAAACAAGAAAATTTGTTCACCACACTTCCCCGATCCCATTTATTCCACCGTCCCCCATCACTTTCTATAACATAATCAGAACTAACTCATCAGCTTTTATCATCTTCTGCATGCTTAAGAAAAAGCCAAAAACCATTTCTTCCACATCAAGAGCACATTTTCTTGAGTGCAAATATTGCGCAGGATTTAGATGAAAATTTGGATCTGACATTAACCATTCCATTTTATTCCTCCACTCGACAAACATTATCATGACTGTAGAGTTTGGTGTGAAAATGAAAATGAAAAGCCTGTGCTCACCAAAAACACACGCAAAACAACTTGTATTTGAACAAATATTGTCACCAAAGGATCCCGGACCTCGGAACACCGAGCCACAAAACAGGACAAACAAAATATAATAATGCCATTCATTTCATTACTCTGTTTAGGTGTTGCTGCGACGGACGGCGGTGGATTGTCCTGAATGGTCCTCTATAATAGGAGTTTTAACAAAACTTTTCCTTTTGCTGAGCATCGTGGACATGGACATGCTTGCACTGCTTAAGATATGGCTTAGTGGTGGTTTCTGAGGATTGAGTTTCTAACTGGCTTTTTGCTAAATGGAGAAAATTACTCTTCTGGAACTGCTGTGAACTATGCACTGATGCACAAGCCAAAAACGAAAACGAAAACGAAAAAAAAACGAAGTACAAAGAACTGCTCATGCCGAGTTTAAGTCCTAAGTAAATATTAATTCGTTTAATGGCTTTCATTTGCCGCCTTCAAGTGTCCTGCCATCATTATATACATACGACTAGGCGAGAGTACGAGTATCATCAGCCAGAACTCAGTCAAAAGGAAAACACCTCTCGTCGTCGCTAGCGCAGCCGTTAACGTTCTGTTTGTCATTTCACAGATCATAGATTCATCCGAACAAGGAGGGGCGCGTAAGTTGATTTCGAAATGAAATCAAGTAGAGGCATACTGCGTGGCGCACTATCCTTTTTTTTTTGGTAGGTATGATGCAAAGTCATCGTTTTCCAGATGGTTTGATTCGAGAAATTCATTCGTTCTCGTGCATAACTTTTTCCACTTTTCACGATTCATTCCTTTTTACCACCCCTGATGATGGGGACCCGCCACACACTTTTCAATCAATTTTAAATACTATATTAAGGGCTTTTCCGCATAAAGTACTCTTTACGTCACATGCAAATCCAAGGGAGGCTCTCGCACCATCACATCACATAAATATGCGGTGATGCTACGAGTTTGCATGCGCAGCTCCTATTCTGTAGAGTTTTTTTCTTTTTCTGAATTTTTGACTTTGGTTCAACGTTGGATAGGAGTTTTCCGTTTGCCATCCGAGTACGTGCGAGTATTTACGTAGGTCCTCTGATGGGAAAAGTTACGATATTGTCATTTGGAAAGTACTTTGCAATATTTTTTTAGGTCCTACACAAACATACTTGCTGAGAGCTCCACGAATCACAAATTAAATTGATTTTGAAATATTTTATTATGTGATTTGTTGCAATTCATTTATAATTCAATTTACTCGCAAATGCTGGATTTCCAAATCCAAATTGTTGTGAAGAGTGTAAACAAATTATATATGGCAGTGGGATCTACTTTAAGAATCTGCTCAACGAAATAAATGAAAACTTAAGCGGAATCTTACAATGAAAAAAAATTTGAAGGCATGCTTCCCTGTGCATGTGAGAGAAGTAAAGCTTATTGGGTATACAGAATAAACAAAAATAGACAAATACATGAATTCGCTACTTAGTGACTTTTGCAGATTCAACATGACATTGTCATGGCGCCAATATTCCCGTTGAAATAGTTAACATTTACAAGATTAGCCATAAATTATATTCACCTGATGAGGCAAAGAAAAAAACTACCCATTAATGTTATTTTTCATGAAAATTCCAAAAATAACCAAAAGTATACACGGAATTACACTATTAATGTTGAAAAATAAAAACATACAACCGCAATCGTAAAGCAGCGCTTTACACAGCGACAGCGTACAAGCGCACATAGAAGAACACAGTCATTGTAGTATGGCGTGGTCTTACGCCGCTATATGCCATGATTTAAGAATCTTTCACAATACACCAAGCAATTCGTGAAATAATAGTGCAAGTATGGGAGGAAGTAGCGATGCCAGAAGACTGGCGAAGAGGCATCTTGTGCCCGATACACAAGAAAGGAAATATCACAACATGCAGCAATTATCGTGGTATGACTTTTCCGAGTACCGCGTAAAAGATTTTCTCCTCTATCCTTCAATACAGGACAGCCCCATACGCTAAAGTCATTATTGGTTAATTGGCTTCATCCCAGGAAAATCAACAACTGATCAGATTTACACACTTAGGCAGGTGTTGGAAAAATATCTAGAGTTTCAAAACTCACTACACTATCTTTTTATAGACTTTAAAGCCGCCTATGATAGCATAACCATAGTAAAGCTTTATAAAGCCATGAGAGAATTCGGCATCACAAATAAACTGACACGACTATGTAGATTGACCACGACCAATGCTATAAGCCAAGTAAAAATATCCATACAAAGTGTCGCGCGTTTTTTTTATTGCCAAAGCAAAACCTCAAAAGATCCTGCAAACAAATTTATCGACTCCAGCTTAAGAATGTGTTGCTGGACAACCCATAGAGAAAGTAAAAAGTACAGTCTCGACTGACGGTGGAATTGAACGAGATATTGCCAACCGGATTGCCAAAGCAAAGAAGATGTTTGACATCTTGTCTGAAATATGGCGAACCGACGCTATTAGCATTTGGTGTTAGCAGGTTTGTGCCACTTCAAAGTTGTATCCGTGTTGTCATACGACAGACCGAAAAATACATAGCGCAGATCTGTCGAGGGATCTTGGCTACTAGAAAGATTTGAAGATTTCATCCTAATAAACCGCACATGATGGCGTGCAGGCGTGGTGGTTGGCCTAGAACACACAAGACTATGTAGAAACTAAAAGAAAAAGATAAAACCTAAAAATTTTACTCTCAAAGCGCCTAAATGAGTATTTCTTCAAAAGTTCGTTTAACTACCCAGAAAATACGGGTCAGCAATATTTTAATTCGCCGTATTAAAACTGAATAGCGAGTTATATTAACACCTCATAATCTGTCGCTACCGGTTTGAGAAAAAGAAATAAACTTCGAACATTATTGTGAACTATAGTCAAAGGCATACTTGCCCATTGCTTAAGGCCATGTACTTAAGACGAAGATCATAAAAACCCATAACTTCTAATATACAAGTGTTATTTTTCATTTCTAATTGAAAAATTAATATAAAACCAAGGCTAAGGTCAATAACCATTCAGTCAGTCTTTCTAGAATATAATTGGTGTAGAAAATCCATCTTTCTAGTGTAAACCTGAAACATAACAATTTGTTTGAATGGAAAACCGAAATGCCTTTTGATTAGATATCAGCAATTTCCATAAGCTGTGTGTTTCGATAAAATTGGGTTGCAGGAAGTAAAATAAACCATTTGGTATAATGCTAGAACACAGTCATTGCAAGACAATTTAACAAAAAAAAAGAAGGAAAAAAATTCAATTATAATGATTACTTCCTATATCCCTGTTTTGAACTGATCACATCCAGTTTGCATCAATAGATCCTGGCATAAACTACATAATTTTATCAGCGAATTCACGAACATATCACTTACCTTTACTTTAACACAAATGATTCCCTTTTCAAATGATATTCTAAGTAGGAATTAGGGAGACATCAATACACTGAATAGATTTCGCATTGGTGATTGAGGCCTACACGTCTACGATATTTTTTTTTAATTTTTATAATTTCTAGAGCAGATATTTCCTAAACCATCTGAAAACAAATTCCAAATGAAATCTATGAATAGAAACAGATTATCAGTTGGTATATTTCTACACTTTTTTAGGGTGGCGTATGCTTAAGGGTGTATTGAAACAACCTCATTACACTCCAATTAAAATGTCGCTTCGTTTATTCTTCTCTGATTTCAGAAGGCCCCATTTTATTAGTCTGTACAATTTTAATGAATCAACCAAAACCTAGATTGGTTGTCACGGAAATTTTCACAGATACATAAATTTGCAATCGCAGATAGAAGAAATTATAATATTTTTGTAGCAATGAGACTGAGTAACTGATTATTACCGTCTGATTGGAATATTGCTATGACGGCGGTGGCGATAAGGCTTTTTGCTACGTTTACTTTGTATACAGCAGCTATCCTTTGAACTTCCAAATAGAAAATCACAAAGAGATAATTATTACCTGAACGCTCATGATAATAATATCATGAAAGAAATTGCTCAAGTATCTTGAAATTGTAGACTTACCTAAGCCTGAAGGTAGCGAACTTTTAATTAAAACTTTACACAGTCTTGTGTAGCGTTAATAGTAAGTAATGATAGATGGATGTGTGTGTTGTACTATGAAGCCCTTGACTATGATTGTTGTAATATTCTGGAAAGTGTAATAATTTGCAGTTGAATTATTACTTTGCGATTTGATAGAATTAGTTCTCAATACGTTTGATATTGAACTGTATAAGTGAACTTTGGACATAATAATTGAGAAATGAGATTGATTGAAAATGCCTTGAGTATTCAAAAATGTACAATACACATGTAATACAAAAAATGGAGTATGAAACTGTAAAATATGTCTCAGTAAAATACAATTACAATTTTTTCCGATATGGAAAGCGGTAAATTTCATTATCACAATAAGAAAGTCCATCAATTTTTCTCCTCCAAATTACGCGAAACTTTGTCGTCGCTCCAATAAACATCAATTTTATACCGTTATTTCAGCGTCCAGCTTCTTAACAACAACAAGTAGAACGTTTTCTTTTTGCTGAACGTTACATTGTTCGCGATTCTTATTGAGAAAGTTTCGACATCGCTTATTGTTTGCGCTCACTATCGGACGAGTTCTTTTTAGTTGAACTTCGGTTTTCTTTTTTGTTTTTTTTTTGATTTCATATTTCGTTAGTTGTTTTCGTTCTCCTTCTCTAATCCGTATAATGGTATTTTTCAATCGCAGTTGCAGTCTCCTTGGTGATAGTATATTGCAAAACTTGGTCTATTAAAGGATATATCAAACGAATTGACATCACTACAATACTTGGGTGTATCTGGCTACCTCACGCAAAGAGTCACCATCCAATTTCACACAAACGCACAAACTTTTCTACTATAGTCGAGGTCTTTGTGTGATTAAAAAAAAAAGAAATAAAAAATAAGGACAATGATGATGCTGTTATTATGGTTATTTATCCTTGAATAAAGAAAAAAGATATCTTTTGCTCGATGGTTTTGTCGTAGCTAAGTAACTAATGCGATTAACTCATAGTTAGCGATGTACAATGTCAGAAAAATATAACGTATTTTTTTGTCAAACAAATTTCTATCAAAAGTAAAATAAAGGATTATATTTGAATTTAAATTTGAGCAATAAACTGCAGGGATAACAATCGCGTCACAACAAATCACTGCCCATTACGCAGTGCTGGCGGTTTCAACCAATCGTAGCAATCGGGTAATAAGCAAAAACACTACTCCTGGTGGTTTCAAGTACTCAAGTATTCAAGTCCAATTATTTGTTCTAGCTGTTAACATAGAGGTCCTGCTAATTGATATTTTATGAAGCAATTAAAGCCAAAAAAGTTTATGCCCCTTCATCTACATATGAGTAACAAAACGAAACTTTGGAGATACTAGCCTTTAAAGTTTTGTTCTGTATATGCACTGTATGCTGTACGTCCTAAAAAAATATGCAATATTACGTTTCAGAAACCTCGATTATGTGTCAAAGGTTGTTAATAATAATATTCAGCGCGACAGACCGTTGCGGTCCAAGACCTAGCTTCTCGCTACCAATTGTGTTATGCATGTATATTTTTGCACACAAATGGAGGGGACCTACAATTTAATGCCGTATCCTAACGTGACAAGTTATTACCGTCGGACTTTTGCAAGACATTCGCGAGAGGTAGGACCGTAAAAAATACATTTGGTGTTACTTGGATTCGAACCATGAACCTCCTGCTCAAAAGCCATGTACCGTAAAAAATACATTTGGTGTTACTTGGATTCGAACCACGAACCTCCTGCTCAAAACCCATGTACTTAGCCACTGAACCACGGCGGCTGCAAAGGTTCCTCATCATATTTGGCTCTACAACCGGGGTCCGCTCCTGGCCTACCGCAAAAAGTTTCTCCATCGGTATAGTAAGTATTTTCAAGCAGCGTTGTTATTATTTAGGCAAATAAAAAAATAAAGAAATAAAACATTTTAATTTGTAGCACGAAGATCACCCGAAGATACTAGGTCGTATAGACCTATCAGTCTTACAGTTTTCATCCTAAAGTCTATGGAGAAAATAATAGGCCATTACATAAGGTCGAACGCGCTCAAACGAATTCCCTTAAATACCCGTCAACACGCATACCAGACTGGCAAATCGACGGAAACGGCACTACATGAGCTGACAACCAAAATCGAAGATACACTTCGAAGCAAAGAAATGTTATTATGCGCGCCTTCATCGACACACAAGGCGCTTTTGACAACACTAGCTTCGAAGTAATTCAAACACAATCTAGATAAAGGGGCATCGACTCCTCTACCATAGGATGGGTCATGAGCATGCTAAGAAGCAGAAAGATTCAAGCCTCACTCGGTGAGGAAAGCATCACAATAGCGGCAACCAGAGGCTATCCACATTGTGGTGTCCTAACGCCCCTTCTGTGGCTATTCGTGATGGATCAGCTGCTCGCCAGGCTAGAAGACAACGGCCTAACTAATATTAACTATGCAGATGACCTAGTCCAAGTAGTTTGTGGCAAATTCGAGAGCACGATAACAGATCGTATGCAATTTGCTCTCAAACAAGTCAAAGAATGGTGCAAAGAGGTTGGCCTAAGCGTCAATCCTGAAAAGATAGTTTGCACCATATTCACCAAAAGATAAAGAGTAACGCTACCAGCAATACAGTTCCAAGACAAAAAACTTCAATTAATGCCAGAAGCCAAATATTTAGAGTTCGTGTTTGACAAAAAACTAACATGGAACCCCCACATATCATATATTACAAACGAAGCTAATAAAGCTTACTTCACCTGTCAACGTTTAGCTATACCAAAGCATAATCAGACCTAGGATCACATACGCGGCCCTGGTTTGGTGGCCAATAACAGAGCAATCAACGACACGCTCAAAACTGAACAAGATACAAAGACTAATCTGTCTAAGTGCAACGGGTGCTCTGGAAAAACGTCTAGGACTTCCTCCCCTGCACATACACATCAAAAGCGAGGCTGTATCAAGAGCCACAAAACAAAAAATTCTTGAGCAAATGAAAGCAAACCAACCAGGAAACTTTAGCATCATAACCAAAATAGACTTGGAATATGTAACTGTCCAACCATCAGACATAATGATAAAAACAACTAATTTCAAAAGGAATTTTTCGATTAAAATACCCGGAATACTCGGAATCGGAATCAAGTTGAAAATATCTTAAGTACCATTCGAAACCATGCATCCATCTGGTATACAGACGGATCAAAAAGAAACACAGGAGCCGGAGCAGGAGTATTCGGACCCAGAATCACACTACAAATACCCATAGGTAGATCTTCAACAGTATTCCAGGCAGAAACTATAGCAACAGAAGCCTGCGTCCTGGAATGTACTAAAAGAAGGTAAAGAAGAACAGAGATTTATGTGATATCAGACAGTCAGGCAGCACTGCTAGCATTAAAAGGTCCAGTCTTTTACTCTAAAACAACGTGGAGCTATTTCTGCCACTTAGTAGAACAGGCCAAAAACAACAAAATCATGCTAATGTGGTCTGCCGGAAACGAGGCAGCAGAGCTCTGCGCAAGAGAAGGCGCAGAAGGAATTTTCACTGTCGAAGCGGAATGGAATTCTTCGTCTGGGATGAGACAAGCCAAGAAGCTTCTAAAATACAACATAAGTCATGTGGACAGGGCCATCAAACTGGACCGCCATATACTAAGAACACTAGTCTGGTATTTGACAGGACATGGCCCATTCCATGACCATCTTTTGAAAATGGGCTAATCCCAATCGGGCAAAGGAAACGTCAGAGCACATACTCTTCGTATGCGTAGCCCTCACTCAGAAAAGAATAAAACATTTCAAGGCTCATACAGTACCCTTGCCGAATGCCAGACCAATAGCATTATTAGATGTGGTGGCATTCACGAAGTAACTAAGCAATCACATAATGTGGTAAAACATCAGGGACGCACAATAGACCTCAAGGTCACAGTGCTCAAGGCTCTTTAGACTTTAAAAGAAAGAGGAGAAAACGAACCCTGTGTCACCGGCGAGCGTCACCCAAGCAAAATAACGTTGCAGAGTCTTTGAGTTCAGTAGATCTGGTCTTAGAACTGCCGCTTCTATAAGAGCACCTCATCATCTCCCTCCCGCCATAGTTAGTCTAAGTTTAAGTTTTCAGATTTAAGATATTGTAGTCATACTGAATGCATTTATTAACATGTAGACTTAATAAAACTTATTTGGATAATAACAAAAAATTAAAAAAAAAGATACAGGTACAGATTAGAACCTCTCTACATATATGTATATTCCACGCAAAAGCTTTAACCACTACGCTACGAAATAACATATGCAGTGACCGTACATTTTTGTAAAGTTGAAAATTAGTGTTGTTCGCATTATTTTTATACTCGCATATTTTGCATATATATATGATGATTTGCTGCCATTTGCCTTGATTCTGCAATTGTTGTTGTAAGACCCTAATCTTAAATGCAAGAATGAAAAAATTACAACGAAAACTTTAACTCCAACCCCATTTCTTACACTAACACTTTATTATTATATTACTTTAGACCTCTTTGTTGAGTATTTTTTTCATCCCTTTTTTTGATACAAAAAATTGCCATCTTGACTGATGCTGGGAGTGGGATGGCGGGACGGCACATGAATATTAAATTCACATTTTGATATTGGCGCTGACAGCTTTCACTTTTGCTGAGTGTGTGTGTGTGTGTGCTGGTATTCAGACAGGGATTGATGGCAAAGACAAGTTCCTTATATGTCCTATATATAAAGAGATATCCAAAATCTTCCTGGTCACTCCGATGGAACGGAAGAAGTAAAAAGAATCCTGAAAGATATTAAACTTTTCGCAGAAGGATATTCTTTCATTTATTTCTATTAGGTGTGCTAATGCGTAAGGGCATGAATTATTTATGCATGTCCTGGCTGGGTTAAATAGCTGGCTTATACGAGTTATGTTTATTGAAAGGAATTTCTTTTCATTTATTTTCATCTTGATGAAGCGAGATTTTTCCTTCTAGTGAATGTTGTCAGTCATGTTCAGAATATGGTGTTTGTTCCATAGGGCTTATTTGCTGGTACGTACGTAAGTTGGTAAAGAAACTTTGTACATCAGTCAGAACAAAAGGTGTTTAGGAGTGTAACTAAGATGGATAGAGGTATTACTTGTGTCCATGTGTGTATTTTATCACGTTGTTTCGAGCTAATAATTGGGAAAAATTCTTTTATGTGAGAGCCATTTTTCTATTATAATTTCGAGTCGTCATTAAGGGTAAAATGCCACATCGGAGTAAGTTGTTCTTTTTTTTTTTTTAATTTCGCAAAATGTCAGTGTGGTAAATCAATGTCGTAGGCAAGTCAAAGCTGTGTGTTTTGTTCCCGTGAATAGACTTGCAATCAATGCCATTTTCATAGTTATGGTTTGGTTATCCTGACTATTACATTTGCACTAACTACACTACATACCTATTACTTTATTTGCTATTAAAATATCGATAAGGGAAATTCATCATATTTGGCTATACAACCGTGTTCCCGTCCTGGCCAGCCGCATGGGCGGCATTACACACTTTAATGACCAAATTGAATTGAATGAAAATCGTGAATGAAAATTACAAAAGGATACTCTAACATCTAACTGACTGAACAGAAGAGAAGCAGCTCCAAACAGCTCTTGAGAGCTTTCACTTGATGCTCCCCTGGGAGCTATATTATTAGCTGCAATACATCAGACGTTTGCAGCCAACTGAGAGCGCGCCAGGCATTAATAAAAGGGAAGCACTTAGTAATTGATTACATCTCAAGGGAGGTATTCGTAATTCATTGTTCTATAAATTATTATAACTATGTGTCGGTATAATGGTAAGTAAATGGCTATTTCAAAGTACATGCAATATACAAAACAATAAAATTATGAAGCGCCTTCAAAATTGCTTTTGCCATCAACAACAATAACAATATGCCATTGAAGGTTGGATGGCGCATTCAGTTTCAGTTTCTGCTAAGGGATCGGAGTTGTTGTAAAATCGAACCCAGTGCGTGAGCACTGAAAGGTGGTTTTTTTTATGGCGTGCTTCTAGCAAATGCGTCAACATCAGTTTAGTTATCGGAGTTGTAGTTGCAGGGTATGCGTGAACCTATTATATAATGACAATAGAACGGACTGACAGCCTTAATCGATGGCCAGTTCAACATGAATTCTAGGTGTGTCAGTCAGTACTAAAGGGTACTGTATTCCGTATACTTAATGTACACATCAACAGAATACTAAAAAACTTTTTTTTTCTTCTCAGAATGTTTGACAAAAATTTTTATTTCCAACGGATTGTCTCCCTTCACTTTTTAATAAAAAAAAAATTGTCCCTTTTCACCACTTTGTTTAAAAAGATTTAAAAATCTAAGAAAAAGTATATTTTTTGGAAGATTATTTTTAAGATTAAGGTGCAGCAACAACCAGGCACAATAACCAAAGAAACCTTCCTAACTTTGTTATGTAAAGAAAACCAAATTTTGTCCAACAAAACAAACCCCTTATTTGGCTTTTCACATAATCATCCTTAAAACACCAATTCTCCAGCATAAGCATAAGATTGTTAATGAAAGCCGAATCGAGATGTTCAGAGATACATTTACTGTAAACAATTTTATAGAAAAAAGGCAAATTTTAATTGGGTCGAGTGACTTATATTTGTTTTCTTTCAAAAGAAAAGAAGAGAACGAACGTTCCACCCGAGGGTACACGTGCAAATTAATATCCTTGGCGTATCTATTTATCGAGTGAAATATCCTTTGCGTCCGTTTTAGTCTTTCGCCTTCGCTGTGGGTCAAATTACATTAAACAAAAGGATCGTCAACGAAGCAACAAGGATATCAATATCGACCTCCATGCTGTACTAACGAAATATCATTATATGAACGGAATTCCGAAATGAATTTAATTAAAAAAAAGTTATTTGCCGATGTTCTTCGTCATTGTGCTGTGTGGATTAAAGTACGTTTATGGCTACTTCACCTATATACCTAAGTGCAATGTAGTAGAGAGTTTAGCATAAAACTCATTTGTGCGATCAAAGCAACGCTGCTTTTCTAATTACGTTCTCTCTCGGTATAATTTTTTCGCCCCCTTCAAGAACTTTTTTCTTCTTGTTTCGTTTTATTACGAAAAATAAAATGTTCTTTTGACATTAATTGGAAGAAGTTTCTTCGGATGTGAAAGCCAAATTTTATGAATTTTCACAATTTCTTTATTTTAAACGAAATTTGTTCAATCACAAGTTAAGTTAAAGAAAATAGTATAGAGATATATATAAAGATTGCAATTTTTCTTGTAAGCTCTCTAATTGGAGTCTCGATTTTGTGGTGAATGTCCACCACCAAATAGGAAAAACATATAGCAGCGCACAGCGCCCGGTTGATAAGACGTGCACGCAACGTACCTTCGTTGAGTGCGTAACCGGTTCTTCAGATAATATGATAACATTTAAGACAAATTAAGAATGCACTCACACAATTGCGAAATCTATTAATTTTCGTATAAACATTTTTGTTCTGCTTCATTCTTCCTGATATCTCTTTGGTTAAAGGTCTATAAATACAATAACTATTATTGAGTAATATAATTGCAAATATACATTAGGAAAATATCACATTTTGGCTAAAACAATTTGGAGTATTATCGACTCAATATCCCTAATTCTAAAACGAAAAACGCTTGAACTATTTGGGTCACATTGTATGCAGCCTAGGAGTGCGCACCGATCCGAAGAAGTTAGCAGCTGTTGAGGAACGGCCACTACCAAGAAATTGACATGAGCTGCGAAGTTTTCTGAGACTATGCTCCTACTATCGACGGTTTGTGCCTAACTTCGCAGATGATGATCGGAACCTGCATCGCCTCACTGAGAAAAATCAGAAATTTAAATGGACAAGCGAGCATCAAAAATCATTTGATCTGCTGAAGAGGAAGTAGTTCCCCAATTTTGGCGTATCCACGAGCAGGAGAACTTTTGATTCTGACGCAAGGAACAAGCGAATAGGAGCGGTGTTATCACAGAATAAAAGGGAAGGAGCGGGTCATTGCGTACTACAGCCGTTCGCTTTCTAAACCTGAGAGGAACTACTGTGTAACCTGTCGAGATTTGCTTGTTGTTGTGGATAGCGTCAAATACTTCCATAAGTATCTACATGGACAAGAGTTTCTTCTTCGAACTAACCACGCAGCTCTCAAGTGGCTAATGTAGTTTAATGCCTCTTTCGATAAGCTGAATCCATACCCGAAACCATATTCACGGGTAAACTGTCAAAGTGACAGGGTTTTCGTGGTGAATGATTTGCAAATGGAACGTCAAACCGAAACTATATTTGACTAGAACAAAAAACTGAGAAATAAGTCTGCTTTCTCTCTCTTCGCCATCTTGCTGAGTAAACGAAACCCGTCGGCGATCGACGGGTCAGGTTTCAAAACTTTGCAAATAAAACGCAAAGTTAAACCGTACCATGGGTAAAGTTTGCAAAGAGAACGTCAAACCAAAAAAATCACGAAAAAGAAATCCTAATTCTATCCTGCAAATCAAAAGAGCTATAAGGAACCAGAGGATCAAATGGCCAGATGGATCGAACGAACTCATTTAGGACAGATCAATGAAATGGCATGCTGCATAACAATGCTGATGGCCTATCCAGGAGACCTTGTGCACCTCAATGCAAACACTATATAAAGCATGAAAACAGGAAGTACTCTGAATTAGTTGCACAAATAGAACTACAGAGTGAAGATCGTTCTGCAAAAGAGCAAATAAGAAAAGAAAAAGCACGTTATGATTCAATTGCTCCAATATTTGAATGGATGGAGCAAAGAGAAATAACGCAATGGCACAAAATTGCAACAGCAAGTCCTACAGTAAAATGTTACTAGGCTCAATGGCAATCATTGAAATTGGATGATGGTAAGGTAAGGCAATAGAAATTTGCCGACAGTCGAAGAACAACATTACAAATTGTCTTACCAACGAATCGAGTAGAAGAAGTCCTTTGCGAAAAACACAGTTGTACATCAGAATCACATTTGGACAGAAGCACTGGGGACTGGATAAAGTTAGAAGCCGCTTCTACTGGGTCAATTGCAGCAGAGCTGTGGAAGACTGGTGCCGAACGTGTAACAGATGTGTCGCAAGCAAAGGACCACAACCAAAAACCACAGGAAAAATGCATCATCAGTATCAGATACCAATGGAAATAGCTAGTCCATTAACAGAAACACGGAACGGTTCTCACTAAATACTCGTGTGTATTGACTCCTTCAGAACAAGAGCAGAAGGATATCCCATCGAAAACCAAGAAACAATCACGGTGGGCAATGCAATTTGGACGTTATTTGGAGTACCACTGGAACTGCATTCCGATCAAGGGCGGAAATTTGAGTCGCTAGTGTTCCAAGATCTGTGTGAAGTACTCGACATCAAGAAAACTCCGTTACATACACAGTCGGACGTAATGGTTGAAAGATTCAACAGAACGCTGGAAGAACATCTGCCAATCAAGATAATTGGGATCTCTGAATACCGCTGTTTATGATGGGATATAGCAGCGCTGTACACAATACGACCAAAAACTCACCAGTAATGGTCGTATTTGGCAGATAACTTCGTCTACCTTGCGATAATAAGTTTGGCTCCAGTAGAGTTGGTTACAAAGGAAAATTACGTAACTGATCTAAGATAGGGGATGATCAATGTCCATGCTGCAGTAAGGAGCAAAATAGTGGACGCCTGCAACCGCGATATGACCTGCGTGCGAACTGTGGAGGATTTCTGGAAGGAGATTTGGTCTGGCCTTATAGCCAACAAGAAAAAAAAATCTCCCAAATTGGAGCAAAGTTAGGAAGGTCCTTACTTGAAGAAGATGACATGTGAAGAACTCAAGTAGAAGGATAGAAATGTACATGTGGATTAGAGTGAAATTTTGATTGTATCATGCTATTTGTTTATTCAACATTTGAAAGAAAATTTATGCCCAAAATAACAGCATTAAAAAATGATATTTGTTTTGTCGTTATTTTGTTGAAAAATGCACATTCATACACATACAGCAACAACCAGCTAAGTAAAATTAGTTCCTCGTAACTCGTAATATGTAGAGCAAGTAGCTTCAAGTTTCAAAACGGGAAAGGATTTTGTTCTAAAATATAAAATTTCAAAGAATATAAAGTTCTTTGGTTAAATATTTTTTAAATCTTATTTGATAATCTCTCCGACTTTCGCAGCTAAAGTGATCAAACTCGCCAAAAAGGCATCAGCGCACAATTCTGCGAACATTTTTCCATTTCCACCCTATCTTCCTTGAAAACAATTTGAAAACTTGCAATTCGGTCAGCCGAGAAGCTGGTTGTTACCCAAAAGTTGATTTTATTTCTAAGCACTCACTCAGGAAAGGCTGAACCCTGAAATTGTAATGCAAATTACTTTTTTAGCAAAAACCGGGTGACATGAAAGAATACTTTGACTCCTTCGAAGATTCTGGTGATGCTGTGTTGTAGTGCGGTGACCGTGGTCAGGTGGTTTGTCTTTTTCCATTATTATCATGCATCTACTACAATGAAAGTACTTTCCACCTACAGCCCTGAAAACACCGGACACTTTGGTCAAAGTGCTCTACACGGTAAAGTCCACCACCACGGCTAAATGAAAAAAAAAAACTCACACAGAGGTAGCAGGCATTTCACCCTAGAGGGAAAAAAACTGCGGCAAAAAAACCCTACTAAAGAAAGACGAAAAAGAAGGTAATTGAAAATGCTTATTAAGTTTTACCCCTAAAAGGGCGGAAATTGCTTTTTTGCCTTTCGATTTCCATTTAAGTTTTTTTTTTTTTTTTTTTGAATTTTTGTTCCTTATTTCGTTCCAATTTACTGGGCGCAAGCGGTTTGATTTGCATTTGGTTTTTGCTTTTTATCGCTTACTGTGGCGGTGCTGGTCGTTGGTCGTCTTTGTGAAAATGCATAGTAATGCAAGAGGTGAGGTTGTGGTGGTTTACGTTAACAGTTGTTGCCTTTCGTCAGTTTTTGTATTTTTTACAAAGTAAATTCTTATTGGAGCTGGCGAGAAATTGTATTGCTGAGGGGCTATTGGTGGCCATCCATCGAAGGCAACTTGCTTGAGAAATACATTCAGCTGACGTTCGTTTTACACAAAAGTCAGTTAGTCAGTCAGTCAATTATTATATATTATATGGAAAATATTGTTATTCAATTTACAATGATTGGGGGCAAAACTTTTTAAGTGACGTTTAAATGATTTTGACTTTTATGTCTACTTTGAAGCAGTTATTGGAACAAATCGAAAGTCGTTAATTATTCAACAATGGGAAGACGCTCGAATTTCTTTCTTTTTACCATCAAGATAAATACCTTAACATTTTTAAAAAAGGTTATCAATTTTTTCATCAATTATTAAGAATCATAGATGTGATGTTAATATGTATATAGGAGTACTGGAAAAGTCATGAAAAATAAACGCCGTGAATTGCGAATAGAAAAGATAAGAAGACAGATTGATATTGAGTTTAAGAGAATAGAAAAGAAGTGCTTTAGTAGAAGTATTACAGACGATACTAAACATCGTAAGATGGTTTTCTTTTTCACTTTCACCTAAAATTTAAACTTTTACTTAAATCTTAAAAGCAACAGTTAATATTTCAGTACTTTAAAAAAAGAAGTCACTCTCAATGAGCAAAAAACTAGTCTACATCGAGTTCCATGTACATATGCAGGGTGGCTGAGACCAAGTGTTACCAAATGAAAACGCTGTAATTTTTTTAATTTTGATTATTTTTTATTGAAATTTCGTGGAATATGTTGAAAACATATTACATTTTATGAAAAACATATTACTGCTCGATATGACCTCCTTTGGCTCTGATTATTTGATTCAGAAAGAACACGAGCATTGAAGGCCTTGGCCGAACGTGATGAGATTCCAAAAATTGTCTTTTCTGATGAGAAAATTTTCACCATTCAACAGTATGTGAATAAACAGAATGATCGTGTTTGGTTAGAGCACAAGTCCAACGATAATTTGGACACAAGAGTTGCCATATGCGCAAGCAATCACCAGCTTATGTTATGGTTTGGGCTGCAGTGACTGCAGATGGACGCACTCCTCTGGTTTTCATCGAACATGGAGTCAAGGTAAACCAAGAGGTGTTGTTCACATTATACATTATACCGGGTGACTGACACGAAGTGTAGCCAAATTCAGACAGTCATTGCTGTCAAACCAATGTTGACAAAGCGCTGAAATTTACACTACGGGTAGGTCATTCCATTGTTTACAAGCGTACAAAAGCATTTTAGTGGGAAATATTCAGAAAAAAAGCTATCCGTAATTGAATTCAAGCGTAATTGTGTTATTGCTCTGTATTTGGCTGGAAAACCACAGCCGCATGTGAATAAAATGTCTGTGCATGGCAGCATTGCAAAAAGTCATGGTGGTGGACCGAAACTTACCGCAACATCGCCAGATATCATTCGGAAGGTGAAGGTGGCTCGTCAGACGAACATTTCGCTCGAACGGATGCAGCACATATTGAAAGATCATCTTGGAAATTCCTTGAAATTCCAAAAAACGCATGGTCTCACCGCTGCTCAAAAAAAAGTTAGAGTGGAAAGAGCAAAGGAGTTGTTACGCTTGCACGAAAGTGGCGATTTGCCGAATTTGGGTTTATCCGATGAGTCACCATTCGTTATTGAGCAATATGTGAACAAGCAAAATGACCGGATTTACTTGCCCGGCCGTTCTACTGAAAATTTGGACCAACGGATTGCAACTCGAAACCAAGCACCGACGATGGTGATCGTTTTTTTGGACCGTGGCATCAAGATAAATGCTCAAATTTATCGGAATCATGTGTTAGAGGGAGCGTTGAAGCCTTGGGCACAAAAACAGTTCGGACGCATAGCCTGGATATTATAACAGGACTCGGCGCCGAGTCATAAAGCGCGCGTCAATCAAGATTGGATGAGAAACAACGTTCCGCGGTTAATTTCCACTGCCATCATGGTCATCAAATTCACCGGAAATCCGCTAGATTTCTCGGTTTGGGGTACTTTGAAGAGCAATGTTGGTACAAAAAAATACCAAAGTGTCGATCATCTCAAGGTGTCTAATTTCACCTCTGTGGTGTACGTAGCGTTTTAATGCGAAGACACGTACTTTTGTCCTTATATCACTTCACACCCTGTACCTCTAGAACGCTTCAAGCTACAATGTTTCTGCTGGTCACACTGTTGGTTATACTGTGTACATTTTTTTAAATTCTTAAAACCATTAACGATATAAACGTCGTCAACCTCAGAAAACATATTTTTTTAATTTTATTTTCAAACGCGATCATTTCCAAAAATGCGGTCGAATAATTTTTTTTTTGACAATTGTATTATTAAAGCCTATTCAATTTTCTACAAATCCATCTCACAATGTGTCTACTTTCGGTCAACAGGAGCAGGGTTAAAATTGAAAGTTTGTAAAATGAACGAAAACGTACCTTACATGACTTTGCATCCTATAACTCTTGAACGCATCTAGTTACAAGCTTATTGTTAGTCTTTTTTGAAAGAAAATTTAATTTTGAAGATCAAACAATGCACATTTTTAAAAATTACTTAGGCCATACCAATATGAAGGTCGTCAAATTAAAAAAAAAAAAAAAAAATTGTATTTAAAAACGCGATTATTTCGAGAAATGCTCTCGGTTACATTTTTTATGACAGATGTAATATTAAAGTCCATGTAATTTACTACCAATTCATGGCTTAATATTTGTGCATTCTTTCAACAAGATCGAGATAGTGTTGGTTGAGTTACTACAACTACGTATAAGAACAGATGCATACCTTGTCAGTGTTCCTTCAGCAGCAGTTTAACAACATTTCATGTGGAACAGAGGCACTCTGACCAATTCATTCCAGTGCATAATCAGATTCAAGCCGAATTGCCCAGAAGCACCTAATTTCGTGAGTGGACATATGAATATATGAAAGGTGGTGAAAATGGACACATGAAAATGGTGTCCATTCACAAAATAAGTTCCTTCTTGGCAAGTCTTCAAATCCCACTTGAAAATAAATTTAATAAACTTTTTTTTTGACGTTTATATCAGTAATGGTTTTATGAATTTAAAAAAATGTCGACAGTATTTAATTTTGTTTCAAAAAAGACCAACAGTGTCCTTCCTTGTAGCTTCAAGCGTTCATGTAAGGACAAAAGTATGTGTCTTGGGATTAAAACGCTACGTACACCACAGGGGGCGAAAAAATACCCCTCATTTTCACGAAATTAAGTAAGGAATCAAGTATTTGCCACCTTAACGGATACACCCTCTATACATTATACATAAAACACAAAAAAGTTGCTTTCCTATAAGAAAAAAAAACCGTTTATGCCGAACTTTCTGCTTTTCTGGGTAATTAAAACCACAGTCCAATTTTCTCATTAAAACAGCATTTAAGGATGACTTCCAAATGGTCGAAATTACAACAATAACAACCAGAAAAAACATTGAACAACTAACCGGAAAATAATTCACCATCATCATCATCATCATCATCATCGACAAAGCCAACGCCTTTCTTAGCCACCATTGTAATCAGCACATCATCTTGATGTTCCTTTATATTATGGCTGAATGTGCGATACGCATAAAACTAGTTAATGGCCTGTAAACTTTGGAGTATGGGTGGTGCATGGTGGTGTAGTAGGTGGTAGTACCAAGAACGCCCTGAAATCCACATTAAAATGCTTTTAAATATCTTATTTTGATGTTCTGCATCGTAGTGTTTTTTTTTTATTTATTGTTGTTCGTTCTTCTTCTTCTTCTTGACTGGCAGTTGGTGTGGTTTGTTGATGATAACACACAGCAATAATAGCAGAGCGCTTAAATCGAGGAACAAAACCATAATAAAAAGGCAACAACTTTAAGGTTATTCTAAATGATAGATAGAAGCGTATAAAAACCGGAGCACGGAGCGTAAGGGCGGAGCTCTTCTTCAGTTCAGTTCAACTTTCTGCAGGATTACGTAACAATAATTTGTGGTCTAGCAATTTTTTCACATCGTTAATTTAATGTCATCTATTTATATATGGGATTACATATAGGCAGGTATCCCATTTGCTTGTATTGCATGCTAAAGGCTTTGAAATATCCTCTAAAATTGTCTGCTATAGACATTAGAATGGTAAGCGTGATAAAGGCAATTCAATACTTAACTTAACTTAACATTACAAGAAATATTTCTTTTGGGAAGTTCTTTACTTAAAAGTATATAGAATAAAATATCGATCTGTAAAAATCCGCGCCGATCCTGTGATGAAGGTTTAGATGTAGACCGCTCTCAGGCAGGATGTCATAAAAAAGTTACACAATAATGTAACTGTGGCTTATGACATCATTTGTTCATGAAATCATCATCATTAAAAGTAATAATAGCTTCTTTCTTTTGGGATTCAATGCTATTCCACTATTTTCGAATCACAAAAAAAAAATTTCTCACATTTATTTGAAAACTTAACGTTACCTATTATTCAATTCATCCTTTTTATTCAATTTACAAGCCATCTAGAATTGGTAGACGTTTCACCATCAGGAGAAGAAAGTTACAGTTAAGACCTTTTTCTGTTAGGGGCACTATTATCACATATTGCAGTGAGGTCAGGTGCCTAGTTGTTGTGCAACATAAAGGGATAAACTGTAATGCCCACATAAATTCAATTGCCGAGCTGTGACACTGTGGACTTATGGGTCTGCAGATGCCGGTATGGCAAAGTATATGATCTTAGCTTTAAAATGATTTACTAGTTGAACACCATCTTTGTTAGACCTACTATAATATATGCATCTATTTTTGCTTGAAAAATCTACGGTAATGAAGTTAAGCAAATTAAAAAGATGTACCTGGCTTTGAATTACAGACGCTATGGTCGGAAATATCTTAACACATCTTTGTAGCGGCTGATACACAGGCAATCAAACAAAAAGTACAAGCCTGGAGATTATGTAGTCCACCTAAATATACTTAGCTCAATCTCAAAAATAGAAATGATCTGTAAAATGGCCGAAGAATAATAATTTGGTAGCCCTCTATGGTGCACTGACTATGTATCCGAGATGTAAGAGGAAACCTAGAAGGGTTGCTAGTTTTTTTGGCCCCAATACAAAAATATCGATACTACTTTTTAAGTATGGAAATACTTTCTATGCCGAAATCAACGAAATCAAGGTATCCGCTAGAATTAACCTTTATAATATTATCAACGTCTACTCAATCACTATTTTTTCTGACTGCCGGGCGGCCCTGAAAGATTTAAGCTGAAATTCTGTGGACTCAATGCTGGTTAAATGCTCTTTGGCCCGCACGACAATTCCTGAATAAGCGCAACTTGGTCAAAATAGGCTGAGTGCTCGGCCACAAATTGATTGCTTGCAACGAAACTGTGGATGAACTAGCACACAGCCAAAATTAATACTGATTTCGCAGCTTTTGCAGCCTTAATGAGAGATTACCCCAGAGCTTAGAATATTTAAAAGACTAGTCAAGCAAAATTCCTATAAGAAGATTCTTTTCTTGAGTAAGGAATATCGGATAATGCTAGTGAGATAATTGATAGACCATTGGAGTCTGATTAGTCGTAATCTAAGGCAATACCTTGAATTTCAGGAAGTGCTTAGTAACCAGCAGTATGGTTTTCGAAGTCAAAATTCTACATGTGATCTGATGGTATACCTCACTGAAAAGTGCAATCAGTCAACTCACAAATTGTGTGAAAGTTGTTGCACTCGATATATGCCAGGCATTTGAGAGAGTTGGTCATCAAGCTCTTTTATGAAAATGCTTATGCTTATGGAATTGATGAGGCACTGCTAGATTGGACTAGTTACTACCATTCTGACCATTCAATTCAGGTGGTATTGGATGGTTTCAAATTCAATGTTCTCCGCATAAACGCTGGTGTTCCCCAAGGCTCTATTATGTCTCCGATACTCTTTCTCATTTTCATTAATGATCTCCTAGCCGCTACTTTTAATCCAATTCATTCTTTCGCTGACGACAGCACTTTTAGCTTGTTATATGACGTTCTATGCACGCCCCTCATCACTAAAAGTGCAACTTGGACAATAACGTATGTTAAGCACGTTAAATTCAGACCTCGACCGCATAAAATGTTGGGGACAAAACAATAGCGTCTTCTGTCATCTAAGCGTAATTTAAATCCCCAACATTTATCCATGCATTGCATTGCATCAATGTATCTTAAAAACTCTCAATACTCGATATGTGCGTCAACAACAAACTTCGTTGAAACGACCACATATTTGCTATCGCTAAGAATGCTGCGAAATGTTTAGGTTCCTGGTTCCATCAGACATGGCTTTATTATATTTACATGGCATTTATTCGCCCTATACTTGAATACAACTATATTGTCTGGGCAGGTGCCTTTTAGCCCTCATTACTACTAGACGAAATTCAAAATCCTACTAAAAAACATATTAGTGGCGTAAATATCGCGAAAACAATCGAATCAATTGAACATAGTAGGAATGTTTCCTACTTGTCCATGTTGTATCGCTTTTTCCACAAGCGGTGTTCAAAAGAAATATTCAGATACCGAACCATCCTAACTGCAACACCCGTGTCTGATTTTGAGCTCATGGGTCTACCATTAGACCTATCTTTAAACGTACCAATCAATTTAAAGATTCTTTCTTTAGCCGCTCAACAATTTTGTGGAATGAATTGCCCGAATCTGTATTTCCATATTTGTCATAGACATAGCATAGACATCTCTTTCTCTCTTTAATTTTCTAACGCCCACGCTGTGCTAAGCATTATAAGGGTACCAATACCTTGAGCGTACATTTAAAAGAAAAGTCTTAACAAGCATAACCTTCAGTGAGTATGCAGGCTCTCTATGGAGGAAATGGAAACTACAGAACATGTTCAATGCCAGTGCTTGACCTTAATTCCGCAATCCTTATTTTAGCAGGATTTATTAACTAGAACAACAGTAACTATCAGTTTTACTTGGGCTAATCAGAACGACGCTGAGCCGAAAGGTCCTTTAAGACCGCAGTGTCGAGCGCACTTATAACAAAAAAAGCATTTTTTTTAAATGGTTATCTTTCACTTTAAAGCAGAAGATTCCATTCAAAAAGTAAAATACTATGCAATCACTTCTCTATTTGCAAGGTTGCATCAGTCGTTTCTTATATTCCTTTCAAAGGCTCTCTAATACTTCCCTTATATGTATATTAAAACCTCCTTTCCATTCGGTCTCTCAATAATATGGCTAACACACGCAACATAATAATCAGGTAAGTGGAACAGTGAAAATTTTTAACAACATTATGGTGGGAGAATAGCAATTCTGCCATGCGAGAACAACAACAAGAGAAAATTGAAATACGGATTAGGTGACACGTAAGTAAATTCGTCCATCATAACTGCCATTTTCAATAATGTACAATTAGACTTAGCTGTTGTTGTTGTTGTTAGCATTGTAAAATAATAACAATGTAATGTACATCAGCAATTGCAGTTTCGTGTACTTAAGTGACAGGAAGTGAAACATTTTGTTTTCATTCAAGATAAGGACATCATATACACTACTACTATGTCTGCGTGTAAATAATTTGAAATAATTGCATTACAGGAACATCTGGATAATTAAAAATTTCAATGAAAAATTTCCCATTAGTTGTTATGTGCCATTTTTTTTTTGTTGAATTAAAAAGTAATCATTGCATGCCATTCGGTAGAATTTTAAATGGACTTTAATAGGAGGCGAAATCGGGTAATTCATGGGGAAATATAGGCTGTAATAGGTATGCTAGGATATGAGGAAATTTGGTTTGTGGTAGACATTAGCAGCCAGACGTCTCTACACCACGCCAACCGATTCATTCTAGTGCATCAGTTTTTACATCAATGGATTGAACTCGTCCAGATCTTAATCTCAAAGAACTGCACTCAAGGCATTCAAAAGCATTTTTGCTAATTTTTTGACTCGCTTTTTATATCCACAAAACCACACATAAATGGTTGCTTTTTGAAGCCCGTAAAAAAACAGAAATACAATTTGAGTTTGAAACGAAAAACAAAATTGCCCTTCCAACTTTAATTACTGTCATTACTCAAAACGTCTATCATCGGACTTGCAACAAATCATTTACAAAAGCACACACGTTATTTCAGGTTGCAATATTGTCGTACGAAAAAAAACCCAGCAATTTTGATGAAATATTTGCATATCCTGTCACTGCCTTGACACCCTTTACAGCGCTCACAACTCTATAGATAAATGTCGTCCCATTCATCTATATTTAGCTAACTGCGCTTAAAGCGATCCCATACATACATAGATAATAACGAACCAGCACCAAATCTACTTTATAGTGCGGGAATAGTCCTTTTAAGCTCTGATGACTGCGACTTAAGTCCTGCACCACACACGCAATCACCACTATGACGACAACAACGATGACGACGCTTACTACGATGACGACAACGACGAAGAATTCATGCGGTTGTTCGGTTCCAATGAGATAAGACCACCATTTACTAGTAGTACACCCGTTTTTATGGTAGTAGAGTAGTAGCAGCTTTGTTGGTGTCACACGAAACTGCAAAGAACTGTGTGTAGTGCAATAAAAAAGTTCCTGTGTTTGTGTGTATGTGTAGGGCATCCTAAAAATATGACAAATGGCATTTAATCATGCAACCTTCTATGGTGGGTTTTGTTTTTTGTCGCTGGTTATTAGGGTACATGCTGGCCACGAGATAAGCTCAACGAGAAATTCTTTTGTTTCTGGTGGTTTTTTTTTTTGGTTGTTGTGTTGGAAGTCTGTGTTATAGGTTCGTCCTTTTCCTCGCTATTTGCTGAGGTGATTGCCTGGCTGGTGCGATATGTTTGATTATGATGGCTGATGATGACTGTGGTATTTGCAGAAGGGTGTGTCTCAGCCACTTGACATATTATTTGTACTTACATACGAGTAGGTATATAAAAAACACCAAAGCCGTTAATAGAAATATAATTAATGATTTATTATTGACGCCAAGCCTAGCAAAAAGTTTAGCAATTTGTATATTTTCCTACATATAACCGATGTATTGAAATGTGAATTGTATTCAATTTGTACAAAAAAGTAAATTTCAAAAATTTTGCAAGTTACGACATTGTGCAATTTGTAACAGTTGTTAACTGCTAAAATTGTGTAAAAAAGTATTTATATTTAAAAAAAGTAAAAAAGGTTATGTGAGACTTGAGATTTGTAGTGAATTTGTCGTTTAAAACTTCAAAATAAAGGAAACAAGTAGAAAGTAAATTAATTTTGTTGTGAGATATGTGGCTCGAAGGACCAACATTTTCACTTTCATTTTCCTCCGAGGAGGAGGCTTAAATGTTAAAAGGCGCATAAATCAGAAAGTATAGATGATTTTTTTATATCTTTAAATCAGCTGTCGCCAACTTATAGATAAGTGTTCAACAATTTTGCTATTGCTACTTTAACTAAATTGGTATTGCTTAGATAATAAACTTGACGGCTTATTTCATCATCATAATGTTATTTTATTTATTATTAATACCTAATAATCCTTTTTAATCTATAATTACTATTAAATAAAGAGGTATGTTGGAAAAGGTGGATTTTGATCAGGTTTTCAACATTTTTTTGCGCCGGAGGTTACAAGCTACAGTTTTCTGATCATTGGTGGGTAGGTGGGTGGACTCAGTGGTTATGGTCATTCCGAGGAGGTGGTGGTTGGGTGTGGGGCCAGTTCGGTGGTGTGAGTGTGGATGGTGTTCTGTTAGGTGGGAGTCAGTGTGGTTGGTGCTGTGGGGTTGGGTGCAACCAGGCAAGGCACTTTTTTTTTTTGAAGTGTACACACGCTCAAGAGGTTTGTACGCTTATAATTCTTAGGACAGCATGGGCGTTCGGAAATTAAGGAGACGAGAAATTGAGATGTCTATGCATATGTGTCTTGACTTAACCCTTAACCTGACTTGACTGGTCTCATCTTCTTTGCCACTTTCTTGCGGCTTCAGCACGTGCTGTTCTGCGTTTCCCGGCTCTTGTTAGATACCAACGCCGCCTATAATACTAATGCGGAAACACAGAGTCGGGCAATTCATTCCACATAATTATTGCGCGGCTAAAGAAGGAATCTCTGAAATTGATTGGTACGTTTGAAGATAGGTCTAATGGTAGATCCATGAGCTGGAGTTGAGGTACAGGTATTTCGCTGTGGCCATGCGGCCCAATTCTTTTTCGCGCCTTAGTTGGACAAAGGTAGGTAGAGTGGTGGTCCCCGCTGTACCTCTGTAAACCTCAGTTAGAGTATGATACCACCATCCTCGAAAGAGCCATTAAGGGTTATTTGGATATGTTTTTAAAAAAAAAACCCTCTTGATATGACGCAGTTAATCAGATTGCTTCAGCTTCGTTCGATTTTTTTATTTTTTTATAATTTTAACAAGGGCGTAGCTCGCTTTATGGCCGTGGCGCAAGTCATTCAGTGAAATCTTTCTTTGAAATGAGTTTAACTATAAAAAAAAAAGCTTAGTTGAGTCCTAGCAGTAAAGTGAGAGTGAATTAGTTCGTTCACTGAAATAAGTATACAGTGGCCTTTTTCTATAGAACCAGTAGCCATACCGACGCTTCTTCTTGCTAACTTTTATGCTTTCTTATTCACTTATACGTCGTTCTGTACTTGCACGACTCTTATGTCCATTATTAGGCCAGTTCTTGTTGACACTGTGTGACAAGTTTCAAGTTGTTGACGATTACATGAGTCGCTTTGATTGCAGAATGACTATCTACACATAATGCCACCCTTTCTTATCGGCCATTGACTTAATGGACTTAAAGGTTATCGCTTAAAAATGTGCCTGAAAGATGCTAGTTGAGTCAGGAGGCCAATACGAATTTCACAGATTATGTTTATCTGAGAAAACACCTGCAGCAACTCCATATATTATCCCGTGTCTATCATGTCTTACTGATATATCTTTTTCTCGCTCCTGTTAAGTAATGTCATATTAAAGTGTAACCAGCAGCCGAATTCCACAAGCGTGAGTTTTTCTTGTATAGGGTGTTTCAATAGGGGCGCTTCAACTTTTTTCCGATAGGGACGGCGAACGACGCCATATTTTTTATTGTTCTTTTGTCATTTGGAAACTTCATTAGTATACATTTCATTATGGAACGCTACACATGTGAACAGCGATTGCAAATCGTGCAAATTTTTTATCAAAATAATCGTTCTGTTGCCGCTACTTTAAGAGCATTACGGCCATTTTACGGTCCATTTAACAAGCCAGCCCGTTCGACAATCGATTTTACGTAAAGATCTTGGCCTATATCCGTATAAGATCAAGCTGACACAACAACTAAAGCCGTTTGACCATTTGAAGCGACGCCGATTCGTGAATTGGGCTCAAGAGCAAATCGAAAATGATGCAGATTTTCACCGAAAAATCATCTTCAGCGATGAGGCTCACTTCGTAAAACGTGCACGCGGTGGTCATGCAAAAGAGATCGAGTTTCATACTTAAATGTATCATATGTATATGTTCAAATTCGTTAATAAAAAAAAAAGTTAGTTCAAAAGTCGAACAGTTTGTGTTTTATTCAAAAAAAAAAGTTGAAGTGCTCTTATTGAAAAACCCTATACTTAATACCCCAACAATTTCTTCATTCTTTTTTGACGCCTTGATTTTCTTATGAAAAACGAGATCGAAGAGCTTTCGGGTAGCCAGTACAACTAACGCTTACGGTATCCGGCTAAGTTCGTCTGACTATGGAGCTATTGTCCATTTTTATCAACAATTTATATTCTTTTGCAACTGACTTTGATGTACGCGTAACTTGCTGATCAATGTTCTGAAACTATCTCTTTTAAATACCAAACAAACACTCATACATAAAGCTTAGCTCAATGTTAAATTTATAATACATAATATTATGCAATAAATGAGTGAAAAGTGAATTAAAACTCCAGTTCATGTCGTAGTGCGCATTCTGGTGGAAAATTCGCTTCAGTTAACTTGTTTTGCAGTTTAATATAATTTAAAAATGCACACACGCCTCCTTCTCTAAAATACGCCCAGAAAAATAAAAACACATGCGAGTCCTTTTTGGCTTGACAAAAGCTACTACAACAACACCACCATCAACAGCAACACAAGTAAATTATCGCCCCACTGCGTCGCCAATCTGATGCAATTTAGTAAATTGTTTACGCTAAAAGCTCCCAGCTGACTTGCATTAACAATATATTCATCATCATGAATTTTGCGGTGATTTATCTTAATTTAAATGTTGAATAGTGAAAAACACAGTGAAATTTATACACATACCTAGATACAAAGGTATATAAAATGTATATGGGTGCACTATCCGCTCGTCTCGTTGCTCACAGCTCGGCTCGGTTCAATTTGTGAAGTGTTTCCCTGAACTCAGAACTCGGTACCGGAGCAACTCACATACACACGCTAGAATACCCTTTTGTTAAATATCAATTAAAAATTCATCAAATAATTAACAATAACCCTACGCAACAGTGGACACAGATACACACACACACACACGCACATCGAGTGACTGAGTCCTCACCGTCGTTAGTCCTTCATTGTCTCTGGGGATAATTTAAATAATATGTGTACAGGAGCATGCAAACTATGCTCATCAAATTAAATTTCAGTGCAATTTTGATGGATTCCTCGTCTATTAGTGTATTCCGTGTGTGTTTGGGTGCGAGTGTATGCTTTCATCGTCCTTGAGGGGTTGAGAGTTGCACCAACACGATCGAATCGCTTTGTGTTTAGAGGTGTACTGTAATGAATGCATCCGAGAAATATAAGGACTTGTTCAAAATAATTCGATGCGGCGTTTTACGTGCACTCTGTGCTGATGGCAGCAGCTGTACTGTACTCTCGGAGATATGAAATGTCTTCAAGGCTTTTGTTTTGTTCGGTATGGCACATAGCAAAAGACATGGCAAGGATACCATAGAGATAGATGGTAGGATGGATAATGTATTTGTGCAGTGGCGGCGGTGAGCGGTGTTAATAGTCGCTTGTCTGTCTGTTTGGTTTTCAACGACGACGCTGTCAGCGTTTTATGTCTTATGTGGGCGGGAAGCATTGAACAAGAAGGGTTATTAAAATGAACTTAAAACTTGCACATAAAATATGCTTTACTGCTTCTCGACAAATTTCCAATAATACAAATGCTTTACCGTTACCGTTGGTGTAATAAAAAATTTTAAAAAAAGCTATCGCCCGTTATGATGCGCCATCCTGATGTCGTTAAATGCCACTGATGTGGAATACAGGAGATCATCGCTTTTTAATTGCATTTGGAAACCGCGCTTTATCTCTCTGTTTATGTGTGCGTTTGTGTGTAGAGTGTGTGCATATCATAAAAGAATATATTTTCTGCTAAAGTAATAAAATGTCATCAGAGCAAGGATTTGGTTGTTGAATTCGTATATTTCTTGTTCCTTTTACCTCCTGCCACAGTATGTGCCGACGACGAGTATGAAAGATTGCTTTTTGATTGCTTTTCTGGCCACTGTAATATTACAGTTTTACAGGGATGATGAGCGGTTTTTTTACATGCTGCCGTTACTCAGATATTTTCACATTTTTTCGACTGATGTTCACGTCAAAGTGGAAGGAAAGACAATGCAAATGGGATTTTTTTTTAAACAGGCATGAAAAAAGTGTAAGGACGTCAAAAGAAAACAGAGTTATCCATTGTCAGGAATATCAGCATTATTGGTCAGATAAGTTGGTTTATGAAAATTGTGTTAACGTGGGGTAAGGGCAAAGACCTAAGAGGTTCGTATAATGCCTTTCTTAAGTAGGTTTCGAAGGAAGCTATGGGACACAATGACCAGTCTTCATATTGTAGACTCAAAAAAGGAAGAATTATAGGGCCCAGTAAAATTAAAAAAAAAACAATTCGACTCGATATAAAAAATATATAACTTAAGAGATTGTTTGGTATTAACAATAAAACAATTTGTTTAAATTGATAAAGGCATATAGAGGGAATTTTACCAAATTCACAGCAATGTACTGACTACTGAGAAGTAATTTTGTAAGCATTGATGTATTTTTCTGGAATAATGATCTCTTCGTCTCATGGCTACGAGCGCCAGGCACTCAGAGAGAAGATCATCCGTACCAGAAGAAGCCTTCAGATTGACACCAGAGACTGGTTCAGTTTTATATCATATCTCAGCACCACTGGCCTGTAAGAAGTCCCACAAGAATTCATTATTACTTAAGAAAAGTACAGGTATTACATTAAAAATGAAATGAAAATAGGAATTAGTCTTATGCTTAAAGAACTGTACCAGTAGGATTAACAAAGCGGTCTTCCCAGAAGCTAATTTGTTACTGTAGCAGTAGCCCCATGGTGAGCTCTCTGTGCCTGAACTATCCCTGAATAGTTTATCCGTAGTATCCGCACTAGAAATCCCTTTGTCGATATGCACCCAGTATACTTTGTCCTTGTTATTCTTGACCAGGGATAGCAGGGCGTCAAACTAAGTCCACTGATTGAGAATTGAGAAGTTTCAGCTGGCTAAGTGACTGTCTGAATAATTGGTAACTGAAGCGCCTTGAATAACCTTTTCTTGGTAAGTTTGGAAGTTTAGTCCGAAAGACACTCCCAGCGGTATTGAGACGTTAGTATTGGATCCAAAATCACCAGCACCCACGTCAGAATCTATTGTCATTGTACGAAACTATGCTTTTCGGATAAGTGGCACACCAATATTTCAAACTTATATAACCTACTAAACCCATTTTATGTTGATTATAAATGATCCTTTAGGATTTCCTGACATTGAAAATCATTCTGTCAACACCCTGGACTTGTTTTCCACCTATCATTCTGATAAATACACGATAAGTATATCATCAATTTTAAGCTCTTCCGAACATTGGGTAGTATCAGCTAATTTCTTGCTATTTATCTATTCAGTTATGGAAAAAACTATGAAAACAACAGTACGGCAAAGCGGAAAAGACAATTGAGACCGCGCTTACAACTTCTATAGTAGTTTTGAGTATTCTCTAGTGACTTCACATGTGCTTCGTACGTACTACAAGTTTTTCAAAGTGCTTTACGATTAAATAAAATTAACGATTAACTTTTCGGAACGTCGACCTGTCGATCGGTGATAGACAAAAATATCAGGCTTACTTACTAATTTTCAATGTCTCGTAGTGAGGCAAAATGGCATGCACTAAACCTTTTTAGCGTGGCGATCTATGTCTGACCAAGTGTAAATACATATAATTACGAATTTATGCTCAATGCTTCTCATACGCGTTCTGCTATGCAGTCTAATTGGGCAACAGAATGGGTCTTTTTTAGCACAGTTTCATAAATATTATCTGATTTACGCATAACAATAAAATGGTCCTTCGAGCCGCATACTTCACAACAAAATACACAATTTCTGTTATTATTTTTTCCTACGATTCTTTTAACATGAAATTACTTAATATCTTGCAAATTAAATGACTTTAGTGAAACATAAAAGAAAAGTGAATGATTTGCGAAACATAAAAACCTTTTTAAAAAGCCATCAAAACTATCCGCTTAATGAGTTGTCATCTAAGTTTTATATGCGAGTGTGTGGTATCGCACAAGAGACGTTTATAGTGTTATTAGATCATCCTCCTGTCGTCATATTATCATTCAATGTACTATATGCTCGCTTAAACTAAAGTATTAAAAAGTAAATAGCTTAACGTTTAATTTCATTACTTTACGACTGCAACGACGGCAGCGAAAGCAGTGACAAGGACATATGTACGTGTACTGGTATGTCCTGTTTTTAATATATATTTACACGAGAGATGTTCTACTTTTATGAATTCAATTCAATGAATTTATTCTCCACTCAGACAGAAATTACTTACATTACATAAGATACTTAATTCTGTTAGCGGTGTTTGTGGAATTTATAAAGGAGCAGGCACAAAAGAGGGGTTTGCAAGAAGAAAGATGAAATGCAGCACGAGTGGTGAATGGATAATGTCAAAATAATAACAACTGTTGTTGATGTGCTATTACTTGCAAGGCAAGGACGAAAGATGATCTTGGCATGATAGCATATTGAGACTCCGCTAGCTGTCTACGAGACAAGTGACGGCAGTTTTGTGGCTGTATCATCTCTATCTCTCTGTAAGTAGAGTTAGTTTCGTTTAAGGGTTTTAATAAAGATTTAATTTGAACGTTGGATAAGCGCGACGCGCAACCATGTTAACGATTTAATTAAATAAATCTTGCGCGGTGTAGTTTGCCAGTGTAATGCGTTCGTAATGTGACACACAGTGTGTTTCATCTTTCCTATTAAAATTATTATGGTTGCATCGTTCTCAAATTAATCTTTCTTTTTTTTTGCTTTTTGCCCGGAAAGATAATATCTAATAAGCTACAGCATCAAACGGGATTGTGCGGGGTTTCATTAGTTGTTATTTCAGCGTATATATAGACTTAAACCAACTTTACTCTTTCTTTTGTAACCTTTTTACTCCTATATGTAAACCTATAGTTTTATGATTGGCATTTTCTACATGCTGTTGTCGTCTGGCATCGTCATTATTACAAGCCTCTTCTTATATTGGTTGTTACGAAATTACAGTTTAATTTGACTCAAGTAGCATTATCCCGCATGCGAGACGTATCGTATCCTTCAGCATATATCCGCCATACAACCACTTCACTTCAGTTATAATTACGTCAAACAACAATTTCCCTGACATGATGACTCTTCCATTGCATTCATCATCCTTCTGCCTCTATTCACTCTCATCGACCGTACCGCAACGTTTGTTAGTCGCACTCGTCTGCTGCAGTTGTGTGTAATCTTTGGCTCAAAAGCATAAAATTGTAAGTCTGCTTTGTATGTAGCTGCTTTAATGGTTTACTTACCCTCCCGCTGAGGACACAACGCCATCGTTACGATACATAAGCACTTAGATATGCTTTGAAAGCGTTATTATAATAGAATTGGAACACACACACACACATACACACCTTGTGTCATGACGATTTCCACAGAGTTGTAAGAGATTCACATGGTTGTTGATATATTTTGTAATTGTACAGTGGGTTAAGGGTAATAATATTTCTACGAACTAAAGCAGACATTTTTTTTTATTTAAAATCCTTACCATTTACTCACTGAAACGACATGAAAAAATTCACCGAAAAACGGAGTTAAAATGTTGGTCCTTCGAGCTGCATAATTCGCAACAGAATTAGGTTATTTTTGTTTCCTTTTATCGCCTTACGATTACGATTCGAAGATAATGAAACTTAATAGACTGTAAATAAATAGGAATCATCATATACAAGATTTCAAATTTTTGCCAGCCAATCAAGCCGTAAGCCAGTCCTCCGCGAGTCCCATACAAAATTCAATAAATAATTCGAAAATTTACCAACTTAATCATTGGCATAAAGACAATAAATGAAGGTCTATCTGTACAAGAGCGAGCATTACGAAGGTTATAAAATTATTTCTAACAACGATTTTGCAGTCAATTTATTGACAACATTTTACATCATATCCTACTGTGCCTGCAATTGACTTGGTAGATATTATATCTAAGCTTTGATGGCTTTTGTCATCATCGTCATTCTCGCTCCTTCATTTATTGTCTCGACTCCAGTTCTTTACAGGCAAAAGATATAAATTGCATTAAACTCATAGTCACTTCTGGTGTTCGGCCTGTAAGTCAACAAAATGCAAGCTCTCAACTTTCTATGTATGCGCAAAGTCAGAAGAGGGAGAGAGTAAAATATTAGGACAAAAAATAACAAAAAGGATAAACATACAACAGAAACATCCTTGATTGATGGTACTTTGCTGTTAACTGCACACATCAGTGTTGGTAGTACAACTCTTTTTCGTTCCGTCAACGTCATCGTCCGACAATCCTTTTATCCGAAGCGAACAGGCCGTCGCCGCCGGTTGGTGGTCTTCAAACACCGGCTGAGATCATAATTTTACCAACAAATTTTCATCCAATATTCGTCCAGTTTCAACATTGGCCATTACAGATGCTGGCGTAGTCATCGTCATCTCAATTCAGACAATGATATTGGTTTTGTCTAAAGCGTAGAAGCATGGTGGATGGTGGGGTAAAGCCCATTCTTTTTTTGGTATCATTGTCGAATATAGAATGGCATATCCGGACGAGACGAAGCCATGGCTAAGCAATAACAAACAACAGCCTCAAATGACCTCTAAAGTTATTAGATTGTTTTTGTGTCTCATGTGTGTTTTGTGTGCGTTTTAGTTGGAAGTTTCCAATATTTCTTTCGGAAAAAAATCTCGCATCACACCACATCATCATTCTTTCGCACATATCCATTCATAAGGATTAAGTTTTCATCTTAATAAACTCCGTCAAACAGATGTGCGCACTGTCAATGTTTTTATTTGGGGATGATACTTTTTTTCGGAAGGCAAGAACCGGTTGTAGAGTCAGAAGTTATGATACTCTTGCAAGGGAGACTATTAATTTGAATGTAGTCCCATAAAACAGAGATGTCCACTAAGAGTGAGAGTGCATTTTAAGCGTGGACAGGAAAACTAAACTTGTTATGGATTGATCAGATGTTGCCTAATATTATATCAAAAGTTTATGCGGATAGGTTGCGAATGCTTATAAATTTTCAAGTTGAAAGTTACCTAAAATAAGAATTCAGTAGGAAGGTTGCGCGACAGATTACTTTTGCATTGAGCACTTTAGAGAAGTACGAACAATTTGTTGATAAATAAGGACTTTCTCCATAGGGGAAAATTAAGAAAAAGGTGCAAGATGCAATCATAGGGGATGGAAAAAAAAGAGTCTGATACAGTTGCTCGGGTAACTCGCGCGCAGTTAAAACTAAACGTCAATGATTCTGTCCGTATGCCTTCTTCTCTAACAAAGAGTAACCAGATTGTTCGGTCCCCTTCTGTTGGAGTTTTGTTTGTTCGAGGCTGCCCCTCGGACTAATGTATTAGTGCAAAAGAAGACTTCGATAGAAACCACAAGTGATGAAATCAATTCTAATTCTGTCAATATAAATAACCATCTTAAGTCAACAGCCAATTCTTCTATTGATGTTTATTCTGTTCTGCTGCGTATGTAAGTGATATTTCATCTCATTTTGTCACTCTTACCATCGTCGCTTTTGGGTCCGTTAATGCTGTATTTTACCAAGTGTTGATAACAACTCGTTGGATGATAAGAGCAGAAATATTCAAAGGCAAAAAGTCTGTGAAAAAGAGCGGCTCTCGAGTTATCGTAGGAAGCTTCCAGAAGTCAGCCTTCACTCTTCAACTGCGCCAGCTACAAACCTACTCGTTGTCTTCTAAGTATGATGTGGTCGAAGTACTGACAGTCTCTCTTCTGGATTATCGAAGACAAGCTTTTGTTTATATCTTCGACTAAATAAATAAATAAATAAAATAGCTAGGCGTTGTTAATAGAACTGTTTATACTTGAGAACTAATTTAGAGACCTGATAATTTAAAGACATATACGAAAAGTGACAGTTATTAAATTCACAAGAGCTGGAATTGTGCTGTTTTTCTGAGATACGAACTTCGTACCTACCGCTTAGTAGTCTAACGCACTAACCACTTAGTTATGGCAACCACCAAATCTACATATATTACTTCCATCGAATTTCTATCTTTATCACCTACTATCTCTCTCTTCGTCATTAATGGAAGTGCTCAAAAAATATATTACTTTCGTTTTTATTATCGTGTTTTCTATTAGTTGCAGGCGTCTTTGGATGCTGTTCTTTCAAGAATACCTACAAAAGAATCCTTTCTACCCATAGTTACAGACGGAACCCTCATCATTCACTCAGCATCCACCCGTCCAATCCTATCCCTAATAGACTGATAAATTTGAAAATCGTCATTCATATATGGGACAAATGTGTGCATATTGTTGTTGCTGTAGTGGATCTCACATTAGAGAATATTTTTGTGCCGTTGTTTGGGTGTTTGGTAAAACCCATCGTGTAGTCCAAGTAAATGAGATTTCTTTTGTTGCCCATCTCCGCTGCAGAATAGAACAGGATTTGGATCTAAATGCAGCCATGAATGGTTGTGGTTTTCTGGTTTTCTCTATTGTTGTTTGTGGGCAAATTCACATATTCATCAAGCACTGTACTATCTCCGAAAGTAACTCTTTGTGCCTTGTGCACATCCAGTAACCAAAATACACCAGCTATGGCGCACTGAGTTGCTGATAATGATTCCCCTAGTAATCATATACATACAAAGTTCTATTGTCCAATATGTGCAATGGAACAAATGGAATCCTATCAACCACGTCACAGTAACAGTCTAAATTCGTTCACGTTTGCATTTTTATTAATTTCTTTTTGTTTCACAGTTTAAGAAATGTCCCGTCCTGTCTGTCAGTTTTTCGGTGACTGATTTTAGTTAGGGGGGAGTAATTGAATTTACTGCATTGCTGAGCTGGGAGGTGGGTATTTTTATTGCATTTCGTCTATCTGGGTTCTTATTTCCCTTCATATTCCTTTGACCGATTAGGTTAAAATAGAGGATGAAAAAAGGATATACCTTTTAATTAGAGTTTGTTGTTGTTGTTTAGAATCGCAGTAATATATGTCATCAGTCGAAAACCAAAAAGTTTTTATGTATAACGACTGTATGACCATTATGTTTGCACTCTTAAACTAAAATTAAAGTTTTGTTTCAGAATGAATAAGGTGTTTTGTTGTTCATGTTGTGTGTTGTTAGGATCTAAAAAGTGCCTTATATTGTTGCAATCATATCTGCATTGCTTAGTACTCTCTACCTCATTAAAATTCAAAGTAGAGTTGCAAATTAATTTTGTTACAAAATGTGCGAGGAGTACCTAAGTGACATCGTAATATGTTGCTCGAATCATTTGCCGTAATATACGCGTAGCTTAGACAATACTATACTAGACAGTATTGTAGGAACTAAGATTGAGCCGAAAGTTTTCGCTCTAATGGATGATACCGTTGTAGGTAAGTAGGTAGAGTGGCGAACCTAGCTGTACTTGCAAGGTCCTCTATTAGCGCTGGTGCGCCATTTTGATACCAGAAATCTCGAGGGAACTAGAATGGATATTTTTGTGATTTAAATGCAGCCTGTAGCGTTCAGATACGAGATCAATTCGATGATCCTATAATCAGAGAGCTCTTTAAGGTCAGAAAAAAATGGTTTACCTAAAGTACGTTGTCTTGATCCTGCTACGGCCGAACAACTACAGAATAAGAATAAGAGAGTTTCTTTCTCATTTTCATTATTGCAACTTCTGCAAACTTTTTTGTGCGGTATACCCAACTTGACGGCACGACTATCTACTGGCCCGTACTGATAGCCACAACTCTGGAAATACCTTCCGGGTTCTATCTAGATAACAACTCGGTAGTTTTCCTTTTACTGTAGGATGGGCGCATCAATCTTGATATGGCGCAGTTCAAAAGACTGCCCCACCTGTGACCTAGTATTGACTGTTAACCCTCTCTATAAAGCCGGTGTCCACAACGACGAACGCCCACTCATTTCACTCTATATTACTGTACCCCGGCAACCATACTATGGTGAGAACCAGGAATTGGCCGATCGAAGCCAATTCTTCTTGGCACTGTTGTACGAGTTTCGAGTTTATTGTGGTCGCATGAATTGCCCTTATGGCAGATTGACTATCAACACATATGCTAACCCTTCCGATTTGTGCGTTACTGAGTCTTATTACCCTGCAAGCCTCCCTAATTGCTGAACTCTGATCTCTGCCTGTATATTACAGTGTCCTTATGGTCTAGTAGCAAACCATCCAGACTGGATGAATCGTATTGCACTGCACATCGCAATATACTTCATAAATATGCCAGGAGGTAATAGGTGCAAGATGATATTAACGGCCTCGACCGGACATGACCGCTCCTGAGATACCGACTACTGCTGGTCACTGTAATCTGCTGAGTTTAATCGCGTTATACTTCTTCTTCATCGCTGGCCACCAGACTGGTGATCCATGCTTACCGCCAAAGAGCCATATTCTTTGTTGAATAACCCATTTACTGCCGATGGTGTTACAGCTGGCATAGAGGCACGCTTTCTTAGACCTGTTTTCTATGTTAGCCTTCCAGCTAAGCTTCCTACCCAAGATTACTCCGAGATATTTAAAATCAGATTGGAGGTACTTTTTCCAATAGGATTTTTTTGACATGTCACGCGTGACTACTCTCAAACTAAATACATAATTTTATTCAGTATTCATTGACATTTCATCATGAAAAGACTAACGCCTCAACAACGTTTACAAATCGTACAGTTTTATTACAAAAATCGACGCTCTGTGAAAAGTGTTCATCGCGCGCTCAGGCCAACTTATGGTGTTCAGCGATGAGTCCCATTTTTGGCTTAATGGCTTCGTCAATAAGCAAAATTGCCGTATTTTGGCTGAAGAACAACCCGAAGCCATTCACGAACTGCCATTACATCCATTGAAAACTACCGCTGGGTGCGGCCTACAGGCTGGAGAAATCATCGGACCATATTTCTTCAAAGACGAGGCTGGCGCCAATGTAACAGTGCATGGCGAACGCTATCACGCCATGATAAACGTCTTTTTGTTGCCGGAAATTGAAGCCCGTGATCTCCACGACATTTGGTTCCAACAAGACGGCGTTACATCTCATACAGCCCGTGACACAATGGATTTACTGCGTCCTCGTTTCGGTGAGCAATTGATCTCTCGTGTCGGACCGGTGGATTGGCCACCAAGATCGTGTGATATCACACCTTTGGACTTTTTTTTGTGGGGGTATGTAAAGTCTAAATGTTTTGTGGATAAACCAGCTACGATTGAGGCATTGGAAGCCAACATCACTCAAGTTATTCGCGAGATACCGACCGAAGTCCTCGAGCGAGTCGTTCAAAATTAGTGTTTTCGGATGGCCGAATTATGGCGCAGTTGCGGCCAACATTTGAAAGGGATTATCTTCAAAAAATAAATGTCATAAATGGTTCTAATCTAAAATAAAAAAGATTGCCCAATCAATTTGAATGTTTGTTGTTTTATTTCAATTTAAAATCCGATACCTCTAAATTGATCACCCTTTATTTATAAGATAAGACATTTGCCCACTGATAATTTTAGATTAAATGGTGAACAGTAACATTTCAGTCTTCCCTGGGTTAACACCATGGCCACTGCTTGTTTGTGCAGAAGCTGACTGTATCCAGGTCCCTTTTCATAACTTCACTGATCACGGAAAGGTGATTGTCAGATAGCAGTAGTTATCAGCACGTCATATTTCTGATACCGTCGTAGTCAGGAAGTAATTCAAGGACCGTACACTGCCTTTAGCGTACAAGTAGAGTGCGATAGGACATTTAAATAAAAACATTCGTTAAACTCGATAATATCGTCGCAATCAGCAAGTCATTAAAGGAACACCTACACCATCTCGCAGAAAACTTTAGAGGGCTGCGCAAAAGCCAATCTCGGAATTAAAGGTTTTCAGGTTAGTCAGGTTAACGGCCACTCATACAAATGCAGAGTAAGATAAAAGGTGAAATGGAGAGAGAAACGTTACTTTATTGCGAATTACTGTTTTGTTTTGAAGAGGTAGGTTATCTCCTCTTTATTTTTTTCATAGTTGTTAGTCATTTTTTCAGCAGAGTAAATAAATGGTTTTTTTTTAAAACGCAACAGCAACAGTAAGCCAAAGAATTATTATCCTTTTAACAAGCTATAAGCTATGTTTACCGTCGTAAATGGCCATATCAGAGATTTATTCTTTTTAAATACAACTTATATCGAATATAAGCTCTTTAGTTAGTACACTTATATATTTATATATATGTATTGTATATTTTTCTGTCATTTGAAAAATAAATATAAATCACTTACCGGTAAAATATTAATCTATTGTTCTGTTCACTCAACAAGGGGGATTTAATAGGCAACGTTCAGAGCGCACAGCAACGACACAAAGTAAAAGAGACCTAAATACTAATACAGAAGAAAATTGTTGAATTGATATTCCTCTTGGACACATTCATCTTCGTCTCGTCTGTCCACAAATATAATATTACATTGCAAGATACCACTCGCTATTATTTGCAGGAAGGAAGGACATTTATAGTTCTTTACAAGTCTTCAGCTTGCAGCATGCTCCAATAAGACTTGTATACAACAGACAGAAGTCATCTAGGTGCGGGTTGACTAACCAGAGAGGATCAAGAGTGCACTATAAGAAGAACGAGTACATACCGAAAGAAAAGTCCTTCGACGATGAGGACATTAAGACCGATGCAGAATAACCCATCAGAGGGCGAGTCAAGATGGCTCGGTCAATTCTTCGCACAGACCACTTAAAAACATTACAAATGGAATGAAATACTCGTCGTTGTCGTCAACATTGCATTGATGTTATCCTTTATACAGTGAGAGAGTATGCTGCACTTCAGGTTCTACTATACAATTTGGCTTTTGACTTTTCCACATGAATAGGCGAAGATGTTCGAAAGACATAAAACAAAAAATAATCCATATTTCTGCACTAAGGTATACATAAATAAAATAAATGAAGGCGACATAAATATTTAGATGCAATGATACAAAGTAAAGGTGGATCTCTTTTTGGGTGTGTAGGGTACAGGAGCATTTTAGCTGCAAGGCGTCATTGAATGATTTATTTGCATGTGTATTAGGTATATGTGCTTACTATGTGCATATGGATTTATTTGCACTCGACAGATTGCACTTAGACCGAACGAAGTGGTGACTAAATTTAGAATAAACAATTCTCACAAATAATCATAAGATTGAAGTGAAAAAAAATTAAAATTCTTTATAAAAACTACCCGGGCACTTCGTCAGCCGCACACATAAATCTCCGCCTTGCCCTTATTTCCATGGGAAGGGTGTACTATTGCATAAAACTTTTCCACCCACCTGCCAATAATATGCATGGAATAATTCATAAATTTTTTTTAAAATGATGTTTACATTTTATATTTCTTCACCTCCTAGGAGGGAGAATGGTAAAAAGGGTTTACAATAGTCTATACTTTATAAACTTCCTCCACCTGACAATAATTGAATATTTCATAAAAATCGGTTGGTAAATGGGAGTTCCTTTAAATAACAACTTCACATTCATTTTAGCTTTACCCCGGTGCGCTCCACTTAGCCATGATGATCTTAAACATATGTGCTCCAATATCTCCACTGAAGCACACCCTACCGCGCAAAAATATAAACTTATCAATAATCGAACATATGTTGTGAATAACGCTAAAAGGCGATGAGGTTACATATATATTCACAACACATATTTTCAAAAATATCTCGAATCCCGCGCCATCTACCGGGCTTAAAAAACGATGAATCTTAAGGAGCAGTAATCGAACAGATGATATGAATATGGCTTCAACACGCCCAGTGATTTAGTCGTGCTGAGGCAACAAAAATATGCACCAACAGACCAAACGCCAAACCACATTTCATAAATATCTCTACTCCAGCGCTACCTACCGGATCAAAAAAAAAGATAGACTTATCGAAGTATCAAACGATTATATGGTGTCTAGTTGTTTAGGCGGGATGACATCTCAACTCAAGCACCATCTACCGGGCTCAAAAAATCTGAGCACCAAATAAAAATAGTGGTAAGGTGTTGCGCGATTATTTCTATTTTTTTTTGTGTGTGCGGATCGTATTCGTACTAGTACACATAGTACCATAGTTTACCGAGATTTTGTTAAGACGCACATTCTAAAAGTTGCAGCTCAATCGGCTTTCTAGTTTTTGAATTTTAGTATCGGACTACAAACCAACAGATATTCATTTATATATTTATATTCATCCGATTTGTATGAAATTCAGTATGGTCTTCTGAGAGTCCTCTGAGGGTCTTGTGGGGGTCTTTTGAGGGTATTTTGGCGGTATTTTTAGATTTTTAGATGGAGGTCTCTTGGAGTACTTTGAAGGTATTTTGGGGGTATTTTGAGATTATTTTGGTTTTAGGGGAATTTTGGGGGTCTTTTGATGATCTTTTGGAATATTTTGAAGGTTTTTTTTTGGGTCGAACAAAACGCAAATCCATTGTTTGAATCGTTAGTTATGGTCACGAGTTCATACCATATAAACATTAGCCAGACTATGGCGAACATTTTAAAATAAAAATGAGCCAAATCGGTCCAGCCGTTCTCAAGTTATGCGTTTACCAACGAGCAGCATTCAATTTTTCATTAAGGATCGAATTTTATCCTCACAAAACGAATGCAATAAAATTTTTTTCCTGAAGATTAATCTGTATTAGAAGCGATAATTTTTTTAAATTTTGAGTGCACCCTGTGGTGCAACAACACAACGAGCAGCAAAGGAAGACCATACAAAAGAGTTCCCCAGTGCCATTTTGTCAGCCGATATCACGCCATAGCCTGGCATAGTAATTCACCACACTGATTCGACCAATGGGATTAATTCACTTTAAAAAAATCTAAAGAAACTGCGAACTAATCGTAGGAACAAAGAGTACAAGCAATGCTATTTACGACCCGGCATTTTGAATTGAAGAAACGGCAAAACGGCTAGGATCTCCGCAATGTAATCCAATAAAGAAAGCTTCTGACCAAAACAATCTTAATGGTTTAAGTTATAGTAATGACGCATTTAATAGAAATTTAAATAGGAATGGCCCCCAGTGGAGAACCCTGTGGAACTTCTTTTCTTTCTTTTGTTACATGTTATTTCATATTGTTTTAAATAGTAGTGCTCTCTTAATTCCAATCATTGCTTAAACAACTTAGTGGTAACCTACTGAACAAAAGGTAATTTCAGTTATTTATACCGCGGGTGTGGCACCGTGGCTCAGTGGATAGGAGCAATGACTCCTAAGCAGTGGGTTCGTGGTTCGAGTCCCAGTAACACCAAAGTATTTTTCACGGTGTCCCACCTCTCGCGAAAGTTTGACAAACGTCCGAGAGTAATAACTTGTCACGGAAAGCTTCTCAATTCGCTGTTCGGATCTGGCGTTAAATTGTAGGTCCCTCCATTTGTGTGCAAAAATATGCATGCTCAACAAAAATGGTTGCGAGAAGCCAGGCCTTGGACCGCATGTTCTGTCGCGCCGGTATTATTATACCGTAGACCTGTCTACAACGATAACAATATATTTTTTCTTTACTAAATAATCAGAAACATTGACTATTATGAACTCGTAATACATTTTTATAAGATGATCAGTTGATATAGTCGAGTTGCGTTGCAGGAATTTTGAAGTTGATATACATATTGGAGTAATCTATTCAATCAACAGTTCAAATAATCGAGAGTTTACTGTATTAATAGAAGTGATAATCTGTATATTTGAATTTTTGTACTTTATACGTTCCCCGTACCATTAATCCAAACAGATTTAAACTTTTTATAGAATGAGCAGGTTCTTGTGACATTTTAGAAGTGATCAGTCATCTTGGTCAAGGTATTACCATACAATTTGTTTTAGAAAAAAATACATTTTAATGAATCGTGTAGAATTTTTTAAAAAGTAGCATCCTGAAATGTTGCACGTATGTTTAACAAAACTATAACCGCCTTAATTTAAAAGGGCTCTGACATTTGGCTCAGGGGGGCTCTTTATACAATTTTCCTTACAAATCTCAAAATTACAGAGTAGCCTCCTTTTTCTTTAAATTTAAAAAGCAAAAACACTCTTACAACCTCGGAAATTTCGCTTCAACACACTTTGCCCAGCAGAAACTAAAGACTCTGTCTGACTTTTTGCAGAAATTTTATTGAAAACAAAAAAAAAGTCAAGTTTTCAAAAGTTGAAGACATCTTGTGGAGCACAAATCACAATATAACAATAGATACCTAGCCTATCCGAACAACAAGCTATTAATGTAAACTTGAAGCATCGGTTGTTTGTCTATTATTGTCTTGTTATTATGTCCTGGCCAAAGAAAGATTGTGGCGCTAGAGGGTTGGTGAAAGAACAGCAACACGACAACGACGATGGATAACAAAAATAAATTTTGTTTTCAACAGAATTTTTGGTATTTTTGTTATTGTTGTTGTATCTGTTATTCGTTTTGTTTACTGCTTGTTTGCCTGAATTGGTCGTCGGTACTCATTCGTACTATCCGGGTACTCAGCGCTCAGTAGTCAGCAAGCAGTATTTCTGGGTATATTTGACGATTTCGACGATGACGGCGATAGAGCTGGTTTTTGTCTCATCTTCCTCTATTATAACCATTACAGCTAGAACAAAACAATTGACAACTGCAAGGACATAAGTACCTTACCCTCTGATGGCATCTCACCGACATTCAATAAGACAATCGAGGGCGACTTTCCTGTCGCAATGAAATTGTCCATTGCGCTTTCAGTATATACGAGTATTTTTACAATGTTCTGAAATATATAGATTTAATAACTAAAGACAGACAGACAGGAAGGAGAAGGTAAATTATTCTTTTCTTTTTTGTTGGAAATTATGATAACGAAAAACAATGAGCCAAATAGGCTTCTCGGCTTATGCAAGGATTTTATTCATTTTCAAGTTTGGAACAACTGAAAATTGCAATATAACACAGAATTCTGAGCAGGATGATGGACAATAACTATAAGTTGAAATAAATATTTTCAAGTAGCCGCATGAAGAATGTCAAACAACAGTTTTAGAAGAAATTTTACAACTCTTAAAGTAAATAATTGACAATCTTCTTAGTTGGAAGAAAGAAATTATGCGTTTGAATAATGGACTGTAAGATCTTTAATAAAAAAAATTTCAAACTATTCTTCGGTAATAAGAATAAAATGAAATTTGTCTAGCATAATAAACACAAATACTGTAGTATACTTGCATGTATAATAATATCGTATACAACTAGAATAAGAATATCATAAGCAATGTAAGTATAAATTTAGTACCAGTTCATCGAAACAAATATAAAATACTTTGTTATACTAGCGGATCCCTGACTAGAACCCCTAAAAACTACAGAAATGTGCAACGTTAGCACGATAGATTAAATCTCCTAACAATCAGAAGGTAAGGAGATCGAGTCCCATAGGTATACGCAATAAAAACATGTGTGTATAAAAATCGCCAGTACAAATAATATTCCCACCGGATTAATATTAAAAGGCAGTGATATCGGAGGAAAAAACTCAAAAAAGGTAGAATAGAATCCTACTCCGGTTGAAAAGATCTTCCTGCAAGAAGAGAATTCTACTCCGGTAGAAAAGATCTTCCTGCGAGAGGAGAATTCTACTTCAGTAGGAAAGATTTCCTGCCAGAAGAGAATTCTACTGCGGTAGAAAAGATCTTCCTGCCAGAAGAGAATTCTACGCCGGTAGAAAAGATCTTCTTGCGAGAGGAGAATTCTACTTCAGTAGGAAAGACTTCTTGCCAGAAGAGAATTCTACTCCGATAGAAATAATCTTCGGCTTCATATGTGCTTACTGGTTTCTATGTCTTATGCCATCACAGCTCTGAGCGTCGCGACCAGAAAAATAAATTACCGCACTCAGTGTTCTTCCGAACAGTACCAGTTTCATGGTATTTTACTGCCATCGCCTCGGAGGAGTCCATGGACCATTAACCAAATACTCTTAAGCATTCGCTCATGGATAGGTTTACTAAGAGTGGTAGTGGAGCAGCTGCTAGCTCATGCAACTCATAGATGTCCGAGGGGAAAATTCGAGCATAGCGTGAAAATTGCACAAATTTTCAAAACAAAGAAGAAGAAGAAGAAGAAGAAGAAGAAGAATAAAAAGGAATTAAAGGAAAAACGCAGCAGTTAGAATGCGAAATTGAATTTTATGGCTTGATAGGCTTCTGCAGCAGCCTACAGGCAGCAATTGACCGACCGATCGACTCAACTCAGGTTGTGGTTTTTTATTTCGATCAGATTTTCATGTGGTTTTCTCCATTGTACATTTCATTGTTGTAGACATATATATAGATAAATATATATATGGATACACTGATCTTTTTCCTCTGTCGACTGTCGTCACCCACCATTGAACGGCGGAGTGTGCAGCTATAGGTCTCTTCTCGATTACAGTAGCCGAGCATATTCCAGGTATAATTATGTTCTCACTTTAAACTGGAAAGGAACTTTATGTGACAGGAAACTACTCTTATGGCAGACAGGTAAGCTGCACATATGGGAACTAATCAAGTCTTGGACTCTGCGCGTCATTCGCTTAAGTTCATAAGTGTACGGAGGGTGTGCTGTATGGACAGGCATTCACTTCTGTCAAATTTTGAACAAGCTGCGTCATTTATTTTATGTTTAACAGGCATTGAGAGCAGAAAAGCTCGTCAATTTTAACGAAAATGGAAAAGTGAAAGTGAAACGACTGCATTTGACCAAGGAAAAAGTGCTGTTCCATCAAGACAATGCACGAGTGTACACTGTGTGTAGGCACCATGGCAAAAATCCAAAAACTATGTTAAGAAATAAAACTTTTTATTTATTTTATTCAAAAAGTCACTGACTTGTCAAACAACCCTCTTCAATCAACCAATCTTTTGAAATTATTTAAATTTATTCATTAATAGCACTTGCACGTATTGTTATAAAGAGGAATCTCAATATGAATTTTTGCCACAGTTTTGTATTTGGGTGACAATATACTGAATGACAATCAGTCAGATTTGGTTTGTGACCTAGTTAATTATATTGATAATTGGATTAAATTAACCCAAAGTCCGTAAAAATTTAAAAACATTTATTTTTGTATCCTTTATAATGAAACCTGCCGAAGTGCCCTGCATTGCTCGTGGCTTCATTAACCACCCATAGCCTCATTGCACCCATTGCCCCCATCGGCCCCCATCATCACCACTCCTCCCCTACTCCTAAATCACAATGCCATCACTCCATCACTCAGATACATATCCATAGCCTCCCACATATTTCTATCCACTGACCCACTCCCCAGTGACCTCTCCGCCATAACGATTCAGTCCCCTTCGACCAACCCCCACACCGATTACCAGCCATCGCTAATCATCACCATCAATACTCGTAGCTCCCAAGACTTACCCCGTTGCCCGTTTCCTCCCCCACCGACCCTCTCCACAACAATCATAAACATCCCCCGTCATCAACACACCACTCCCAACTCAAAAAAAATGTCAACAACAAAATCGACCAATAAATACAAAAGCCGGAATACAGAATTCAAAAAAATTATAAACATTTCAAAAATCATAGCCAACAATCGTCCATTCTGATAACAAAATAAAATATGGACACTTAGCGGGTCAAACTTATTTTTATTGAAGCCAAATCGTACCATAAATACGAAAAATTTAAATATCACGACTAAAGTTCCATATATCGGGATTTAAAGTAAAGAGAAACCTTCCTGCATACCAAACTAGCATATTATCCAAGTTTTGGTGTTAAACGGTCCATGGGTTCTCGAGTTTTAGAGTGACGTACCTACCCGGAACGACCATTTTTATATATTAAGATACTATTCTACTATTATTACTTCTTCTACTTCTACTACTTTCGATTTAATATAACAGAATGTATCATCCTCGCCTATCGCCTTCAAAATCGTGTTTTTTACACAAATTAATATAACATCATTAGGCGAACTTTGCAAAGTTTTGATTGCTTCCGTCCGAAACGCCCTTCTATCCAATCTTCTAATAATGATATCGTTTGTGTTCAAAAATGTTTCGTTTCCTCAATGGAAGACTCGCGCTGCCGTAAAAATGATAATAACAGCAACAACAACAACAACAACAAATTGCTCTTCATATAAGACATCCAACATCCACCCAACGAAACAACGACTCAATCGGTAAATTTTGTTCTCGAAAATTGTGTGTCAAACTTTTAGGATGAATCTACAAAATGCGAGAAGGAGCAAAAGGACATTCTACACATTTTTGTAAGCAGGACGCATACTAAGGTTTGCCTACTCTTGCGACGATAACAAAATTATTGTTCATTCAGCACAACAGTGACAACACCCTCTGACAAAAAATATTCCCTCCTGATAATGTGATGCTTACTGCTTTTTTTTTGCACCACCAAGCCCTTACTGCTGCTGTGCCCTGATTTCGACATAAAGAACTACATAAAATCGAAGCGAAATCTCGTGCGTGCGCTCATCGTGGTGTTTCTTAGATAAGGAACACAAGGACACCGGGAGCATTCAATGCTAGAAAATCGATATTTCCACAACAATCGACCATTTGTGCGACAGATAAACAAAACAATGGCAAGAGGATGCTGAAAAGAATGTATGGCAGGGTGTTGGTAAGTAAGCAGATGAATAAAAAAACAACCAAAAGCCACAAAAGAAATAGAAAAACTTCAACTAATCGATATGTTTAGGCGAGGAAAGCTTTTATTATTTTTCCATTCATGATCAGTTCATCAATAGACTCATTTTCAGCTGAATAATTTTTAGGTTATCGTGGAATACGAAAATAGTGGTAACACCGCAAATTGTTATTAAAACTTCAATTCTTACAATTTTCTTATAAAGAAAGAAAGTACATACTCGTACATAACGGTTCTATTTTTTTTAAATCAAAAAATGACTTAAATACTTAAATGTACTTTCTTTTCATGGACTTTTATCTCACTTCCATATGGTTGGAAAAGGGAAAACTTCTCAATTTCAAGAGATCTATGTCATTCCATTCATTGCATTTAGTAAAAAGTCAGTCGAACGTCGCCGACGATGTTAGGAGTTAATTTGCTTTTATTGCAAAGACGATTTGTCCGAAGAAGCAAGGGCTTGTGCAAGATGAATGAAACTAACTGATGAATATGAATGAAAACGGCGCCACGGTCGAGATGACAAAATCGGAAAGGACTTTGGCTTAATATAATATAAAAGATTCTTTTGTGTTTACGTTTGTGTGTATATTTGTATAGGTGTGTGTATAAACTGATTATAAAAGTGAAAAGACGGCAATAGATTCTGTAAATAAGTACGCGTATACACACACATCTAAATCAGACAAGGGATTAAAGAGTTTTCTTTACAATGTAATATTCTACTCCTACTTACTGGATGTCTTATTGAATTGAAGTTCAGAAAGTTAAGTGAAATATGGAAGAGTTGAAATATCTACTTTGTTGCAGGGAAGAGTTAAGGAATAGTTTCAATTTACAAGGATGAGAATGAAAATCAGGATAATTTGGTAATCCAAGATTTCAATTCGGATAGTTTGGCTGACCGCACGTATATAGCTGATTCTGACGATGAGTTGGCTTATATAGCTAACATGCCATCAATTTCAACTTTTATGCGTTATAAGAGCATCAAATTCATCGAATGCCGAATGTGAACATCTCATCATTTCGCCATCGACACACATTACTCGAGGTATTAACAACTATATTTGGTCATCGCAACAGCTTCATCTCGGCAAAGTTCACGCAGGACGGCTGCAAGGAATACTATTCACGTTATGCCAGACCAAAACAATACGGCAGGAATGTCATTAAACCATTGGAGTGTTTTGAATTTTTTTTTACGCCAGATATGATCAGCGAAATACTTTTTCGTACTAATGAAGATATTGAGGTCAAATCAGGAAAATATAAAGAACATACCTTCAATGTGTCCACTTCTAGTTCTGGCAAGTAAGGAACTTTTTGGTTCTTCACTTTGCGGATCTAAGTATATTGCTACAATGAGTCATAAACGCTTTGATTTTCTCATACGATGTCCTCGTTTTGATGATCGTAGCAGCCGAGAGGACAAAAAAAAGGAGGACCGTTTTGCTCCAATCCGAAGTATATGGGAAACATTTATCCAACAATGTCGTGAACTATACAATCCAGGTTCCTATGTCACGATAGACGAACAACTTCTTGCATTTAGAGAGTGATGTCTTACAAAAAACAAAAACAATACATGGGAGCAGCCGAAATCTTACAACAAATAATTGGTTTACATTAGTGCCTTTAGCTGAACAGTTACTAGCTGAGCCATTCAAGTTAACCCTTCTTAGGACAATCAGGAGCAACGAAAAATAAATCCCTGAAGAGTTCGAACACACTACATCACGTTTGATTGGAACGTCTATGTTTGGCTTTCATGATAAGCTTACCCTTGTCAGCTTCAAACCTAAAGCTAAAAAAACCGTTCTTCTTCTTTCGACCGTGCACGATGAATCAGCTATTGATACAGTATCAAAAAAACCATATATAACAGTACAATTCAACAAAAGGTGTTGTCGACACATATGACCAAATGTGTGGTCACTTAAATTGTAGTCATAATACAAGTCGTTGGCCGCAGTGTGTATGTTACGGGATGTTGAATAAGGCGGTTTTGAATACCTTCACGTCTCCAATTGCTATGATAAAAATACAAAAGTCTTTTACGAGATTTGTTATAAAACGAATGAAATGGAATCTCGACGCTATGCCCCCTTACAAGGGGTGCACTAATTAGGTTAGAAAGGCGATATATTTATTGTATACTGTTTATTCATCAAGTCTTTTGTTATCGTACTATATAGCCGAATTACTTAATAATTTGAAATTATATGCACCAGAAAGAATAATTCGAACAAGGAAATTTTTATTCAACACTAGGTATTTTTACAAGTATGGTCTCAATGAACCATTGACTAAATGTATTACCCTTTTTAACTCTGTATGTTCTGATATTGAATTATGTGATGATAGATCTAATTATGGAATATTACTCCTCCTCCTAAATTATATGTAAATATTAAAGTATAAATACTACTAAATTACATATGTATGTTGAAGAGAGACCCAGAGAGCTATCAGAAAGATTTAATTAATATTATAGGTAAAGACTCAGAGTAGAACTCAGGTAGAATCTTTTTTGCCCATTAGACAAAAATGTGCTCCTTGGAAACCTTCAGTCTGCTTTCGAAAAACTCGTCCGAATAATTCAATTATCGATAGCTCCTTGTGGTAAAGGTAAACTGTACTGCTATCAAGAAAGATGGTGGAGCTGCGTAATATTCAGGTCACCTTGAGCACACGAGAACTTATAGAGGGAAGTCTTTTATCTAATCAACGTATATGCATGTACTTAGATATATATATAAAAGTATAATGCGTGTGTTTATTATATACTAGCAATTTACTTTTTCACATTTGAAGAGGATTGACAGTAACCTAAATTGAAAGTAAGTCGATAGGATTATTAGAATCCCTGTGCCTAGTTATTCATGTTGCCATCTTGACATTATCCCTTATTGTGTTATGTGAGCTGCGAAATTATTACAGACATTTATCAATGGCAAATTAATGAATTGTAAAAGACATTTCCTTTAACTTTAATGTGATTTACTGGTGTATCTTTTTTCAAATCCAGATAATGATGTCGACCACCGGTCTGCCAGGCCTATACATTCTGCCACGCTGTGATTGTCGTTATTAGTATCAGTTGGCCGGTGAATGTGAAGGTATTATGTAACTTATACAGTTACATAAAACCAACATTTCCATTTATAAATAAAGATTCCCAGAAATCATTCTTAATGACTGTAATTCATCACATGAATAATCCTCCTATTTATTTTTTTAATAAATCGATAATGAGGAGGAAATAAAATCTCGACTTTCAAGCATGACCCTTATCCAATAATTGGTCGAGTTTTCGATACCTTCTCTTACTGATTGTCCTTGCAATAGAGTCATAGCCAGTGTCATCAAAAGCACCCTCAATGTCTAAGAAGGCACACAGGACCACTTCCTTCTATTCCTTCTTTCCTTCTATTTTCTTTACAAGATAGTGAAGGGCACTTTCTCTGCTTTTGCCTTTCCTGTACGCAAAGTGTCTTGAGTGCAGAGGGGTAGACATGATTTTGAGGACAAATGACGTTAGACTTATTGTTCCGTATGATTTAGGCAGCTCACAAGGCCGACTGCCTGGTTTGGGGATAAATAAAACATTTACCTGTCTCCAGATAGTAGGGATGTTCCACCAGTAGTAGCTACCTCTAAATAAAATGTACCACCAATTGTAGCTGGCTCTAAATAAAGTAATCATACCTGGTAGGATGAGATCTATTGCTTTCTGTAGAAATGCTTGAGAAACCTCATCACAGCCGGAGCTTTGAAATGCTTAAAAGAGCCTACTGTACATTTAACCTTACCTGGACTGAAGATTTTACCGGAAAACTTATTTACCCTACTAGTAATACAGACCCTTTGATCAGATGCTTCCGGTACGTGTATGGTGGACGAGTAGACTAATCTGGAAAATAAACCTGGAGTACGGTTCTGATTGTATCCTCACGGTCCGACGTGAAGGTAGGTGTAGGTGCCATCGGCTTTTTTTTTTTAATAAACCTACACAATTTGTTTGATAACTAGCTAATGCTTTATGGATTCGTGCAACTACTAGCATTTCGACAATGTTTTCAGAGCATTTCCTCCATGTGAAACGTTTGAATCGTCTTAACTGAGTTGTACTTTGTAAGGGTGAAACTACATAGGGTGTATATTCGTCCCAACTCTTCGTGCGTTTAGGAGAGTTGAAGAGTTTTCTAACTCTCTTCCTAAGCCTAACCAGCGGGTCGTTCCATTAGGTAACCATTAATTTACACAAGCTGGTTTTAGGGACACAGCTATCATGATAGGAATAGAGCAAATAATCCAAAAGATATACCCATATCAAAACTTACATAGTTGAAGGAATCTTAAAAATTTAAGAAATTCTTTAAAAAATTGTTCTAACCTATTTCTTTTGATAAAATACTAAACGTTTAAAGAAAATACTTGTAGTACAGTGGGATTTGTGCGAAGCATTAAAACTTTATAATCAAAAGAAACCTAAAGTACTCTGGAGAAGTGATATTAATTTTATTCTTCTGTCTCCATCATAATTTCACAGAGTAAGAAGCTTTACAAATTGTTAGCTGGATTTTCAAATTTTTTTTTGTTGGTTTGACTAAGTTCTCATCATAATTTTTGACTCTCGCACCTTTTTACGAATGTATATGTAATATTTCCATGTGATCTTATGTCGTTGCCATTTTTTATGGAGATTGTATTTGAAGTTGCTTGTTATTAGCTAATGTTAAAGAAGGGCTGATTTAAGATAATATCATTTCCGCTCATCAGACACCTAAAATCACCCGCTGGATATACTCATATACATCAACGTATTGAAAGTTTCCCAAAGTTATAAGATATTTCATAAATGACACACATTGATAACACATAGATCAGCTATATGTTTTTTGCGGAGCCATATATTGACATAAAAAGTGTGCCTCTTGGCATTTTTTATGTTACATGAAGTGAAAAGCACAAATTTCCACGCATTGATTTGATATAATTTATATGATCGCATACGTAATCATAAAACATGGAGGGAGTAGCAAGAAGACGAGAAGAAAAGTGAAAAAAATTGCAGAGGGTTTTGATAAACATCTGCTGACAAGGCCACACGTCAAAATGACACAATGGATCGCTTATCGCTGAATGTTTTGCTGTGAAAATCGTACGGAACTCTATTCAAAGGATGTGCCTAAGGACATATTCTTTTATTCTTTCTTCTCTTTTTGCATTTTTTTTTATTTAGCGTTGCTAAAGCTGAAATGTATGCATACAATAAAGGCGACTCCCCTGTTTGCCTGCTTAGCATACAACAAGCTGTGGAACATGCCAATAGTATGTTTGACGAGGAGACATCGTAAGACGGGTTCAAAAACCCTAAATTACATGGATATTATTAGTTTTTTTTTGCATTTTTCCTTTAGCTTAAGTGACATACTTAAGTGTAGAGTCAAGAGAATTAACTGAAGCTGAAGTATAACCTTCAAAAAGTCAAACAACATGCAAAGATGGTCGATAAAGATACGAGATTGAAGCGAGTACACAATAAACTGGGGGAAAAAACAAAGAAAATGTATTGTAAGCATTTTTCCAGAGAGGGACGGACGAGACATAAACGAATGTATGACAAAAGGAATGACCTTCAAATGCAATTCAGGACATTTTTGGGATTTCTTTAGGTTCGATTGAAAATCGTTTTAGTTTTTGTGTTTTGTGTGTCTCACATTTTATCACATAATCGTCAAGTATTGTCAAGAGGTTAAATTATGCAAACTAGAAAAAAGACTTTTTAATAAAAATGTTAAGACAGCCGAAGATAAAGGTTTGTTGTAAATATCATTTAAATGAAAACCCACCATTCACATTGGATCCGAATCGAAAATGCCATAGAAAATCGAATTCTTTATTATTCCTTAATGACCCAAACAATTCCAAGGTTTCTTTTCCTATTCCTTTTGGCAATTTTCCTGAATTTTTTCGATTTTTCTGATTTGCGATTCAGCAAATAAGTTATCAGAGAGAACCCCTATTGAGAAGCTATATATAAGCAACAAACAATTACCCCTCGACCCTCGATTTTCCCTGTTGCGATTATTATCTTGATTTTATCCGCCTTGTTCTTTAGAAATCTAAATTTTTTAGGTAGGAGCTCATCAGCAGCTATTCTCTACGTTACTCTGTTCATAATTTCTCGATTTAAATTCCGCAACGACTATGGTGTCGATCCTTCAAAGGAAATGATAAAAAAATAGGGATTTCTTCAAAGTTTTTTGCCATATTTTGTCCTATTTTTTTTTCTTTACTTTATTTTCTTTTGAAATAAAGCGAAACATCTGCGTATCTTTAAGTAAATCGATAAAAATTGATCAAAGGAAAAATTTGACAATCTGCAATAAGTAGAGAGTAATTTGAAATTCCGTTTTTGTTGAGAAGGACAAAAAAAATATCTAAATTGTGTGCACGACCTTTGGATGTGCTTTGAAGGACATTCATTCGTCTGATAGTATCGGTGACATGCAATGTAATAGTAGTAACAACTTTTCCATGGAGAGTGCCAGTGAAATTTGCCAATGTCTAACTCTCCAAAAGATAGCTTAAGATGTTCATTACAAGAAATTGAGGAGGAGCAAACATTTAAATGATGCACCGCATACCACAGGAAATTATCTAAAATTTGATTAAGATGAGGCCAGGGGTGGTTCAGTGCACTGGAAACATCGGTCATTGCTACATACACACATTCATACCAACGTACAAACTCCACAAGCAATTAAAGTTGTCGCAATTATTACAATAGCAACAACGCTGCTCTGCTAAACTCTCTAATCTCACATCCTATAAGGATGAATCCCAAGATTAGGTATACGAGGAAAAGTTTCCAACGTAAAAAGGTACTCAGAGAAGTCGGTCGTCGCACAGCTATAGAGTCGTATTTTAAATTTTAAGTGATGCTTTCTACCATCCAGAGGATAACACAAACTTTTTTCCTGGGTAGGAGGGAAATGAGCATAGTGATTAGAAAGAGCACATACACACTGCTTTTGTCCTTCGGATAAGTTAAAGGTTATTCAAAGGGAATATGTTTGTTTGCCGCAAGATAAGAAAATTGCTGAAAGACGCATCCAGTTTGTTTGGTGCATTGCATATGCTGCTGATGATGCTGGACGAGGAATTTTCGCATTAACCTGCCGCCTGATGACCCTTGCATGTGCTGCTTGTTACAACTGGATATAAGTTAAATGAAATTAAGCGATAAACAATTGCAGATTTAAGGTCTTTGGCAGATTCAACTTCTTATCCAATTAAAAAGTTTTATATATATTTTTACTTTTATGGATGAGTTTGGATTCATTTGTTTGAAGTGTATCTGTGTGTGTGTGTTTTTTTTTGTGAACGATTAACTAAAAAAATACTGCAAGAATTTAGAGCGTTCTTTTATCAGTAAAGCAGCTGTTGCACTGTTAATAAGTTACACAATAAGTTGTGTCCTTAGAACAAGTGATAAGCATTAATGTAAGTACAATAACTAGGTGATGAAAAGGGATGGAGAAATAAATCGAAGGAATTTTACTATAACGATTATAATTACATTTTAAATTTATAGTAAAATTACGCGTCATTTTTTATATACGCTAACACTGATTATTTTTAAAAATAAGTTTTCAATTGGGACGCCTCATTTTCCGAATAGTATTTCTAGGTAACATATAAAGTATACAGAATTTTTTTGGCGACATTTCAGCTAACGTTTACTTGTTATTTAAGTGTGAAAAATTGCACGCTTCAACAAAGTTTGCAAGTTATCGAAATTGTTTAATAAAAATCGCGTTCGGTTGCGACAAATTTACGTGCGCTAAAGCTCATGGCTGATAGAATAATAAAATTTGTCGTCGTATTTTAACAAATCTGCTGATTTCAGAAAATGCAATTTCAACAAAAACTAATGGAGCTTGTTAGATACTCTGAATCTAACATCTGGGTATAATTGTTGGATGCGATGCGAATTCTCAACATACCGTATGGGGAAGTAACAAATGCAACAACCAGATGACTTCAACTGTTGGACGATATACTTTCCACAGATTTAGTAATAAATAACATTGGCAATGGGCCAACATTTATGAACAGTCAGAGGAAAGAATTGATTGATTTAACCCTGTCAAACAACAAGCTTATCAACCAAATTAGAGGATGGAAAGTGATGAAGGATATCTCATTGTCCGACCATCGATATATTGGCTTTCACTTAAGCACCAAATTTAACACAATTCCGGCCGGCAGAAATCCAATAAGACATGATTGAACGAAACTCCAAGAGTCTCTTATAGCTAAAACTAGTCTTTTGAGGCGCAAAAGGAAGCTCACAAACGAAGCTGAAATTGGGCTGAAGAAAGGGCACATATTATGTCTAAATCCATAATGGATAGCTTTGTTGAGACCTGTCCAGCCAGAAAAGAGTGGAAAGCGAAAACTATTCAAAAACTTCGCAAGGTCTCACGGATGCTTCTAAATAGAGGCTTTAAAACAGATCTTGAAAGCCACTGGGAGACTTATAGGAGTAAACAAAAAAAATATAAGGTAAAAGTTAAGAAGGCTAAGCTCGAGTTCTATGGAAACTTTTGCTCAGAAATAAATGAGCTAAGAGAAACAGCAAGGCTTTGCTAAATCTGTCAGAAAGACAACAGAGCCAAACTCAACTCACTCAGGAAATCTGATGGTACTTTCAATAACTCTATGCAGGAGGTCAATGACATTTTACTCCACACTTACTTCCCAGGAACAGAGTGCGCTAAGAGAGACTAATAGTGTCAGCTTGGCTCCAGATGGAAGAAATGTCACCAGATATAATGTAACAATATAATACGCAATAGAATTCACTATTTTGTCCTTCAAGGGTTTTAAAGCACCATGTCCAGATGGTTTATACCCAATACCCGGTGTTAAAAAAAGCTAAGTAATCATTGAAACGTATTTTCTAAAGTAGATATAAGAGTTGGGTACACTTTTGAGTGTACTTAATTGCCTTTTATTAATAAAAATGGTATTTCCAGTTTGTTCATAGAAAGAAAATTGAACTTTTTTTTGAACCCATATTAAGATTTTTCACATTTTTTTAAGACGAATGAAACCAGCTACACAGCGTACAACACAAACGCCAAACTATTTACTACAGGAATACACATATGAACTATGTAGTGATATTGGCTATACAACTGTATGAAAGTGCTTTGTGAAGAGAAAAAAAAATCGAATAAATCCTCTGAGATTTCAACCATTCACTCTGTGGTTAAAGGTGAACATTTCAGTCGCACAGTCAGTACGTCTGTGTTTGGAAGTTCATCATTTTCAGATATTCTTTGGCGTCGAACTAACATCCAGTATCTTTTTGTCGCTTTCATCTCCATCCTTGTTTAATTTATTTTTTGCTCTGTCCTTTGATCCCGCATACAGTTACTTTGATAAATATACCAATACCGACACGTATATCACTGGCATGTCACTGTACAAAGTACATGTGAGTGTAATTTATTTTAACTGAGAAAATCGTGTAATTTGTACCTGTCTCTCGGTGTAATGAGATCACGAAAAACGAATGAAGGTTTTTATCAAAACGTAACTACATACGTCGTCACCAGCAGAGCTGTGACTTGAGCTTTTTTCTGTGATATTCCCGTTGATGAAAGCCTTAGTTAAATAAATGAATTATCAACGCGACTATTTTTACTAATTTTTAGTCCTTGACATTCGCAAATTAGACTGAAGTGAAAGAGGAACATTTTTTTCATCTCATTATATTTATAAACATACGTTTTATCCATTACGCAGAGGTTTAAAGGAAAGGAAACATTAGGGTAAAAATACTTAAACCAACATAGCATGGCTATTATGAGAACATCTTCTATAGATGGCTTTACATACAAAAAATACAAAGAAAATACCACAAGCTTCCTTAACAATCATATGATAATATCGCCGAAACGGACATCGAGTACAATTCACAAGGATCCAGAAGAACTACTGGCTAATACGCGGAGACACCTGGTCATGTCAGACATGCTCTCATTTGGTAAAAACTGTGTTAAAGACAAACTATTAACAATAGGCATGGGATGTCGCAGAAATAAATGATAATGATCCTGAGAGAACCACATAACCACCAGAAGTGAAAATCCAGTAGCCCCGCATCGTTCGACGTCATCACAGTACCCCGATTTGTCATCTAAGTGAGTGAACAGGAATTGGTGACAATCTGTAAAGGGGAAAATTTGGTGCCAGATGATGTCGCAGAAATAACTGATAATGATCCTGAGAGAAACACTTAACTACGATTGGTGAAATTCCAGTAGCACCGCATCGTTCGACTTCATCTTAAAAGCCCGATCTAAAATCCAAATGCGTGAACAGGAAGTGGTGACAATTTGAAGAGCGGTAATGTGGATACCGTGGATCTAGCGGTCAGTCCATTGAACTACTGAGCGAAATTAATAATCCGAGAGTAAATTAACTTTTATGAGAAAGCCTCTTACGGACACGGCGCTGGTGTGCAAAAATTTAACACGCAAAACAAGAATGGTTGCAAGAAGCTAGATCCTATGACCGCGATAGTCTATTGTACCAAATGTTATTATAATAAAACAAAACTTATATAAGAATGTTAACAGGCTTCCTTCATTGAAGACTGAGAGTACACCTAGGGAATTAAGAGCTGGATAATGATGGCAACTGTAGGCTTTGCTAAGAGGCTGACAAGATTCTATGGCACTTTCTCAATAAATTCGCAATTACAATCCGATAGAGAAGGAACATCCAAATGCGTGAACAGGAATTAGTAAAGGAACAGTGTGTAAGTCCATGCGTGGTCGGCTTCTGAGCAACATTATCTGAATCTACTCTATATAGTTACGATAGTGGTTTGATAAATCAATGACTTTTTATACAGTTACTTTAAATGCAACACTGCTCCCTCTCAACTGCTATCTATTAATATACTACTGTAAAATTTTAAGCAAGCTACGTCATTTAATTTGTGATTGACAGCCATTGAAAGCAGACAACCTCTTGAATTTTAACGGAAATGGAAAAAAGTGAATCACGTGTGACCACTTCAAAGGAGTGTTTGGCGATGTTCAGCCGCAATCCGAACCAGTGAACACGTGTGCAGTTACCATGAAAAAAATTCCATAAATTAGGCTACGAATTGCCACCCAATTCAGCATACTCTCCAGATTTAGTACCCTGCGATTATTTTCTGTTTTCTAACTTAAAGAAATGCGTGGACAGTAAGAGATTTTGGTCTAACGAACTGAAACAAACGCCTATTTTGAGGTCCTTGAGAATACCTATTATTTGGAAGGAATAAAAAGGAATAAGAGAAAATGTTGGACTAAATGTATCGAGCTTAAAGGAGACTTTATTGAGAAATAAAATGATTTTTTACCAAAAAAAAATTAAACCACCCTCGTATTTTATTGACTTCCAAGTAATGGCTTAAGTCTGCTACTATAACTATGACAGAAGTATTAGAGTACGTCTTGCAGCCTATGTGATCTGAAAACCCAGTTGGTTCAAATTTGCTCCAAATATAGAATTTAAAAAGATTATGAATAAAACAGGTCCAGATACTGAATCCTGTGGAACTCGTATAACCATATAACTATAACCGTCAGCAATTTTTACAATTTTTTTCGGTAAGAGATGAAACAAACCAATAAATAACGTTTTAAGAGTCATTGATATTGAGGAGGTGCAGTACTGATTGTGTATATCTGATCATACAAGTCAGATAAAGCACAATAAATGTAAATGGATCGATTAATCTCTTCAGAACTTTCAATATGGTGGTATGCTTAAGAGCCAATAACAACTACGCGCAGCCAATGATCAAAGGGAAAACCAAAGCTAGCTTCCACTTATCAGGAGTGTTGAAGTAACTATAAAGTGCATTGCATATAAATATGTGCCAGAGGGCCTAATACATATGAAATCAAAAGTTCAATAAAGCGAGGCTTAATGCCATCTTTACCGGTTGCGTGTGAATTAAATTACGTAAATCATTGCAGTTCTTCAGGTACTTGTAGGCGTATTCTATTTGTATTAATTTGTATTCATAAAATCTGTATTCAATATAATAATTTGCCTTATTATTTTAAATATTATGTAAAACATTAAAATCAGGAAGATGTAAAGTAAAGACTTTCTAGAATTATTTTTTTTTAGCATAAATCAAAACCATAAATTATTTGTAATACTTTTGAATTCTCTTATTTAAAAACTTCAAGTTGAAATTGTGCGTTTTAATCGTACGTACGCACCCCCCTCCTCATTTTCCTTAGAGTAAGTGTTGCCTTAAAAAATAAATGGGTTTTCCCCTCCGATAAATCCCCTGTCCCATCAAAATTTTCCTTTCTCATTCTGATAATCATACGAGTACGAGAATAGAAAAGCTGAACGTGAAAACTTTCGCCAGGTGAATTGTCAGTAGAGCAGCGATTTTCAACACATACAATTTATGTGGTAACTGTAGGCGTATTACTGTCTCATAATATACACACATCATCAGTATATGAAACAATAAAATTATTATTGTAATATAGTCTATCATAATCGCAATTATGGTGCTTTCTATTGGAAGGAATAATTAATAATTTGAATAATTATGGACTGAAAAGGCTAATCCTGTGCTGCCCTATATTTGCTTAAGTCTTACAAATATAACAAAATACACTTTATACACTCGAGGAAATATGAGTGGAAATATGAACCAAAAATTTACTTGAGTACGAATATAACAAAAATACTTTATTGCCTCTCTTCCCATTTAAGAAAAATATTTCCGATGTAAAGTGTTCCTCTACAGCTGCTGCAGTAATAATATTATAAAACAATAATAACTTTTACATTATAAATGTTTGCCGAGCAAGCGCTTCACAATTCTAAATATTTTTTTGTTATATAAATTTTCATTAACCCTAGAAAGATAATCTACGTCTGCCAGACGTATGGCGCGCAAAAAAATTTAATATACTTTTAACTGAAAAACCGGATCGGGTTGGCTGCCTAAATATGCTCAGTCGGTAGTCGTAGCTTGCAACTGACGGTCGTGGTGTAACGGTAAGTACCTGTGGTGACAAGTTATAGCTATGCCATACGTCTGGGAGACGTATGATTATCTTTTATGTAACTTTTGTGAGATATTTGAAAAAATTGTTTATTATTATTTACAGATACGTTTTATAAATTTTTGGTGCTTATTTTTATTTTATCGTCATGACGAACCGAGGAGTGTTGAATTATAGCGAAATTGAGAATTTGTTGATGGAAAATGAAGAAGTTATATTGTCAGAATGTGAAAGTGATTGTGAAGATTTCCTCTTAGAGGCCGACGTGCAGAGTGACACTGAAGACGAATTTATTGACGATGCTGAGGATGATTCGGGCAGTTCTGGTGAAGAACAATCAGCTTCAGGAAGTAATTTAACTTCATCTTCAGATGCCCGCATTATTATTCCACATAAGCGCAAACTAAGAGGTCGTAACAAGCACTGCTGGACAACTATCAAGGCTAAAAGTCACGGAAAGATCCCTGTTATAAATATTGTTCGGACAAATAGAGGACCAACCAGATCTTCCAAGAACATCTTCGACCCCTTGCTGTGTTTTAACTTATTTATAACAGATGTAATAGTTAGTGAAATAATGAAATGGACAAACATAGAAATATCTGTCAAACGTATGGAAAAAGAAGATAAGGACAAAGAAAATGGAAATGAAACTACGAAGTTTAGTGCTACATTTAGAGACACCAATGAAGCTGAAATCCGTGCGTTTATTGGGATCCTTACATTATCCGCTGCTATGAAAGATAATCACCTTTCAACGGAAGAACTTTTTGACAGCTCTTTTTCGGGAACTCGTTATATAGCAGTAATGAGTCGTGACAGATTCGACTTTCTTGTCAGATGTATGCGCATGGATGATAAATCACTACGCTCATCACTCAGAGATACGGATCCATTTATACCTATTAGAAAAGTTTGGGACATATTTATAAATCAGTGTTGGATCAATTACACACCGGGATCACATCTAACCATTGACGAGCAGCTATTGGGATTCCGGGGAAGATGTCCTTTTAGGATGTACATTCCGAACAAACCCAATAGATATGGAATAAAGATTCCGATGATGTGTGACAGCGGCACAAAGTACATGATAAATGCCATTCCTTACATCGGACGGGCAACCAATACCAATAACATTCCTCAAGGTGAGTACTTTATCAAAGAACTGTCAAAGCCGATGCATGGCACCAATCGTAACATCACCTGCGACAATTGGTTTACTTCTGTACCCTTGGCGAAATCCTTACTGCAGGAACCTTTTAAGCTTACACTGGTGGGCACCATACGTTCCAACAAACGAGAGATTCCAGAAGTAATGAAAAATACGCGTTCTCGTCCTGTAGGCAGTTCAATGTTCTGCTACGACGGTCCTTTGACACTGGTTTCATATAAGCCAAAGCCATCTAAAATGGTATATTTGCTTTCATCTTGCGATGAAAAAGGTACAATAAACCAAACAAATGGAAAACCTGAAATGATTATGTACTACAATCAGACGAAGGGCGGCGTCGACACATTCGACCAAATGTGCTCGTATATGTCATGCTCCAGGAAAACCAACAGGTGGCCAATGGCAGTACTTTATGGCATTTTTAACATGGCTTTCATTAACGCATATGTCATTTACTGTCACAATATGCAGTCAAGGAATGAAAAACCTCTCAGCCGAAAAAATTTCATGAAAAAACTATATACAGAACTCACATCACCTCATATGGAAAAAAGGCTAGATGCTCCAACTTTGAAGAGGACTCTCCGCCAAAATATTTCGGATTTGCTACCTAATACTAGTGGAAATAGTGTTCAGGCAAATGACGAAGAACCTACTACAAAAAACAAGAGATATTGTTCGTATTGTCCATCAAAACTTCGCAGAATGTCAAAAATATCATGTGTGGTATGCAAGAAGGCGGTTTGCGGCGTACATAAAAATGACGTGTGTCATTCTTGTATATAATTTAATCGCATCCGATTCAAAATTACTAAGACTTATTAGTACACTTATTTTTAACCAAAAAATGCTAATTAGGCAATTATTAAGACTTAAATTCAATTTTAATGTTCCTTTAAAAAATATGTTTTTTTTTTTGTTAATTTGTAATGGAGTTTAAGTTTTTTGTTTTTATTGATTAAATTAAAATTTTTTTTACTGAATCATTTCTTCATTTCTCTTAATATGAACTACATTAATAAATAAAACATTAATATTTTATAAAAAGTTCATGGGTTTTATTTATTACACTAACAAAGTGCCATACGTCTCAGAGACGTATGATTATCTTTTACGTCATAAAAAATATGATTATCTTTCCAGGGTTAACAAGAACAGTTATAACGTACATCAATTCATAAACTTAGATATAATTCTGTTTACCACATTTTAAGTATTGCAAAAATAAAAAAAAAGAAATAAAACAAAGATCACATAACAAAATTTCTCTACACACCGAAAATCATTAACATGGAATTTACAAACTAATTTTTAAAGTTTTCCATTATTTTGGTTTTTGAAATTGACAGTTTCTTTTTTAAATGATATAAACTAAAAGGGAAAAGTTACAACGCTCATGTATGTATATAATATAATTTAGATATATTTGGCTTATAAGTATTCAATGTAAACGGATAATAAGTATCAATAGAAACGTTTCATAAATAGTTCGATAGTTATTGTAGAAGGACCTTCTATTTAAGTAGGTACCTATGATTCTTTGCTAACTATCTCTTATCTTTTATATGATTTGTTTTATATAATATGAAGTGATTTTTTTAATTTATATGATTTATAATTAAAAGTAACTTACCGGTACGACTTTCGTTATCAGCTGGCTTAAGCTGCTGAAGGGCGCGGTTCATCTGAAATGAAGAAAAGAAAACTTTTATGTATTTTTTCATTTAAGCCAATTTAAAACTTTTGATATTTGTGAAATGGAAGAAGAGATGGAGTACAAGAAGGTAACCTGATCACCTTAATGCATCAAACTTCTAATACTGATTGCGCTTGACATTCTTCTGTACGGAGAGAAAATATGCGATTGTGCTTTAAAGGTTTATATAGTTTTAGTTTAGTTTTTGTTTTTGTTTTTGTGACTAGGAAATATAAACCTTTAATTAAAAAAATGTAAGAAAATACGATTTTTGGGAAAAAACCGTGCCCAAATCAATTAATGTTGCTAACATTGACCGGAAAAAACTAACAATAGCTGTTGATCGATCATTGGGCACATGCCAGAAGCCAAACATTGACTAAAAATAATTGATTCTGGTTGTCAATAAAATATATATATATAAATCGTATTTAAACTATTTGGCCCAACAAATCATTAATAACATTTGTGCAGTGTCGAATGATTAAGTTACGTCTTGCTGAGATCATAACGATATGCCTGGTGCCTGGGATCTGGGATTTATTTTATTTATGAATGACATAAATAAAAATCTGAGGTCATCAAAAAATCTCTTATTTGCTGATGATGTTAAATATTTGTTTATATCTAGCTTGGAGGACTCTACATTATTTCAAGAGGACCTGGATACCTTTAGTGTTTGGTATAATACAAATCTCTTGCGTATTAACAATTTAAAATGCAAATCAATATCTTTTTATATAGGCCTAATCAAGTATTCGATTGCATATAGTCTTGGCACGATTTCCATTCATAAACTGAGTCAAATGTGTGACTTAGGCATATTGATAGACTGTGGCTTACCTTTTAGTAAACACATTAAATATTTTTGTGCAAAAGCGTGGGCATCTTTGGCTTTATACTTTAAGCTGTATATATTTTGCAACTATGCGCACTCTAATATTAATTTATAATGCATTCGACGGGAGATATTTCAAAAATCTTTTACAAGATTTGCATTAAGGCATGTGAACTGGGTGATTGCTATCCTTAATATAAGGGTGGATGCTTTTAGCTAGAAGAGAGATTTGTTCGTTAAATTTTGTTAGGGACGTATTTACAGACTCCATTGATTGCACGGATATCTTATCCTTTTCGTTTACTTGTATACTCCTGAAAGGCATTTGCGCTCTAGGAACCTTTTTCACATTACTCATTGTAACATAAACTTTTTGTTGAATGATCCGATTGGTTAATGTTCTGTTGCTTTCAACTCGATTTGCAATCTGATTGATTTTTCTACGTCAAAATTAGCGTCAAAGAGGATAACTATTTATGAAAATTTCCATTGATACTAAGCTTACTCAACTTTTTTAAAAGCAAATTAAGTTCCACCTTAACAACAACCTTCTAAAAATCTGTGTACAGCATATCGACGTGTAAGCTCTTTTCTAATGCCCTGTCTACAATGAAGTAAATCATGTTAAATTTGTAACCGTAAATCGATCAGTAATAAATCCATTTGAAATGGACAAATAATTTCCAGCATACAGTCTATTTTAAAACAAATTTTTCAAAAAGTTTTGAATCGCTTTTCGATAAGGTGCTTAAGAACGAATTTGAAAGCAAAATTTAAATGTGAAATTTTCTATTCATCTAGAAAGTGTCCCGACTTATAGCAAAAATTTTTTAAAGTGATACCGAAATCCAATTAAAACATCTGTTTAATATCAAAGGTATCGTATCCAGCGGCTTTCTTTTCATCAACATCTAAGAGTGCTTCTTCAAACACAGCTAAAAAAATTTTGATATTAGAAACATCAAATTACTCGATAGTATTACTATTTGCATTGTTGCAAATTACGTTAGTTACACACACACACACAGTTACACTTTGAGGCTTACTATCGAAAGAGGGGAATGCCTGACGGGAATAGTTATGAGAAGCTTAATGGTGAAAGCTGGGAAAGCGCGAGTTCGTCCCACTCCAATGATGATGATGATGTATATATCTATATACATTCTGGAGTGTAGGAGTTCACTACACTGGAGTGTAGGGGTTCATTTCCCGCTACAATAACCTTTTCTGTTGTTTTTAAGACAAACTAAGTTGGGTGAAATGGTCTGTAGGATTTATGTTTGGTGGTGTGTCTCTTCGCCCAATTTGGTACAAATACCACCAAATCGCACTCCTCCAGCCTATAGTTATATTGTGCTAGGCTGCTTCTGAGGATTCTTATGTAGTGTGGAAGAAGGCTTTTCAATTGAGCTGGCATAAATTCCAAAATGACCACATTCACAACTTATGATTTTAAGGGATAGATGGGCTCATTGCTCTCCCGAGAAATAAAGGAAAGAAAGAAAGAAGAATTTACGTTAGAGATCAAATTATAATTTCTTAGATAATACCAGGTAAGTTAGATAAGTCAGTGACTTTTTGAATAAAAGCTATTTTTTCGGCAAAAAAGCATTTTATTTCTCAACAAAGTCTCCTTTAAAGCTCGATATATTTAGTCCAGCGTTTTTCCAATTTTTTCATTCCTTCCAAATAATTGTCTCGGGGCTTCTTCGTTAGACCCAAATCTCTTACCGCCCAGCAATTTCTTCAGATGTGGATACAGAATATAGTCGCAGGGGCTAAATCTTGATAATATGATGGATAGGGTAGCAGTTGGTAGCCCAATTTATCGATCTTTGCCATGGTGACTGCACACACGTGTGTACTAGTGCATTGTCTTTATGAAACAGCACTTTTTTTCCGCCAATACGAGTACATTAGGCATCAGAAGTTGATATCTCAGAGAATCATCCAAAAGCGGTAAAAAACACGCATCACAACAACGAAGAGGGTTTGTAAAAATGATCTCAGGGCTTCTTCGTCATGATTTGATGTTCCTTTGTACGAAATAGAAGCATTTACATTGACTGATACCATTCGAGAGGATATACGAAAGTTGGAAATAAATTGCTTTGTTCCATCTGGTCTGAAAATAAGGACCTTCGGTCTATGACTCTGCAAATATGTGAATATCGCTTGGAAGTTCCAACAAGATAAGCTCAAAATATTATTAATGATACATAGACCTCGGAATTGTCATCCATATCGGTAATATAATGACAATTTATTGGATCTCAATTGGATTCCATCGGACAGTCCACAAATTATCATACGAGCAGAACACCTAAGAATTTTCACTTCAAAGTGTTGAAAACGTGCAGTTTCGTGTAGCCAAAGCTTAAGATTAAAAGTGAATTTTGATCGCCAATATTTTAGTGGAACGTTGAATAAAAAGTCAAAATAAAGTGATAGGTAGTTTGAAAAAAAAACTAAGTAGTTGAAGAAGAACCTTTTTTGTGTATTTTTTTACGGCACTCAATAAATTCATTTAGAAAAAAAAATACACTCAGCAAAATAAATACGACTTTCAAAGATAAGCAAACAAAAGAACTCAAACCATTCAAATGTTGCACTGTACGAGTATATTTTTGTATTCCAATTGTTATGAGCGGAAAACACACTGAAGAGGAGGACTCAACAGCAACGATAACAACACAATGGCATATAACAAAGGTTGTTTCCCTTTGGTTTTGCAATGCATTCGTTAAATAAATTCCATCCTTTTCCTTCTGTACTGTATGTGTACAAATAAACTCGCTAACAAGGTTTATCTTACATCAGTTAAAGCGGAAAAATATTTGCATTACCAATGGTCAACTGAGCTTGCGTCACCTTTTTTCTAAACTCAGCGAGAATAAAAATCGTACAACAACAATGCGCGTCCCTTTAATCCTTAACTTGTACAAAAGTATACGAGTATTTTCGCATTTTCTACTGAAATAAAGAATTTCTTATTCACTTTGAATTGCAGTTGTATGTGTACTCGTATAATTTAATTAAAGTACATTATACCGTTTAGACGAAACTTTATTAGGTTGCTTTTGATATGCTATGTGTACAAGTATATTCATTATCCAGCCAAAGGTTGATATACTCTAGTCGACGAACATGGTAATTGTAGATTATCGGTTAGTAGTATATATTACTTAATTTGTAACACAGACACATATACGCTCTTTAATAAATAACATAGAGGGTATTTAGAGTATAACAGCGACAACGACAACATCGTTACCACCAACTTGCATCCGCCGATTGCATCAGAAACATGTAATAGACTTTCTGTTAGGTCGTACATAGTTGATGTTTTCTTTCAACAAGTTTTTCACATTTAATTTACTTTTAAATTGTTTATTAGAAGGAGGTGGGTGTGTAACCCACGTGTGAGTACTCAGTTTGCAACCCAGATAAAGTTCATGCAATTTTTCCGTCAAGAGTTGGAAAAGTTCATTTCAGTATACGTCTGATTTTTGTTGTTAATGTTAGTCACCGTTACTGGTGACGCAGTGAAGGCTTCTAAATTTTTGAGTATTGTTTGAGTGATCGTTCATTTAATTTAATACCAAGCCATAGAATAAACGGACTGACAGTCATAGATTAATTGACTTGACTTATGCAAATAGCATTCGATGTTCCCATTTTAATTTTTACAATGATATTGTTACGAAATTTAGACTTTATAGGTAGTTCGTAAAGGGCATGAGCCTCAGCGATAGCTGCCTCAGGTATGTTCTTAGTAATGACCAAGTACGTTATGCAAAATGTTCTATCAACCCTCACAAAATAGGCCAATTGTTTTGGAGCAAGAGTAAACCCATCCAAAACGGAACTGGTTCTCTTTACAAATAACAAGCTTGACGGTAAAGTAGGTGCTGGGGTATTCTTTGACAAACCTAGCAAGAGCATTTCCGTTCTCCTCCCGAGCTATTTTCAGGCTGAGGTAATGGCGATTCAGGAAGCAGTAATATCAGTAACAGATATTGTAATATATGCACACAGTCGGACGGCATTCAAATCGCTGGACTCAGTCTCACTGACGTCAGAGGAAGCATTGTGCTGCCTCACATCTCTCAAGGATATGAGCGAGTATTTCGACATCTGCATATAGTCTTGGTCTCCGGCCACTCCGACATCGTTGGTAACATCAAGACCTTGAGGCAAAATATCCTGTAAAATGGTGAAATCCTTGTCCAGTGTTTTCCAAGTTTAGCTTAGTCAGTTAAAAGTGTCTCCCCACTCTTTATATGATAGTATGTTAAAGATATTGTTTAAACTAATCTACAGATGTTTAGTGAATTAAAACTATTTTCTTAACATATTCTAATTAAAGCTTAAAACAATGATTGCATGACTATTGCAGAAATTGGCATAACATCTCACAATAAGGGACTTATTACGAGTATATTTAATATCTCAATACGGGTACTGTCAATATTGGTGGGCAAAAGCTCTCATTTATTACAAGCTAACATCACTGAACATTTAAAACTAAGACTTAAGACTAAGACTTAAAGCTAAAATATAAAGCTAGGGGGTAAGGTGGAGGAGATCAAGTTTAAGGTAAGGAGTGCTGGCGTTTAAATCGGAAACGGTAAGGTTTAAGTTAACCGTTCACAGCGTACGAGAGATTCGTTCGTTAGAGCCGTACTTTGTGCGGTGTGTCGGTAGATAGAAGAGAGACGGGCATCGTGTATTACGAGGGTAAGTATTAAAATAAATCGAGTTGTATGGAGACGCGCAATCGACGGAGCCTGAGAGGAGACGATGTATGAAAAGAATGTCAGCTATGTCTCTGCGTTCTTCGAGGATTTTAAAGTTTATGATATTAAGGCGGTATTAGTAGTGAGACAGTATAAGATGATTGTCCCAGGGTAGGCCTCGAAGAGCATATCGGAGAAAACGACTTTGGATGCTCTCGATTCTGGATAGATGAACTTGATTATAGTGGGACCACACCTAAGTAGCGTAGTTGAGGAGGGGACGAACAAAAATGATGTGAGTCGCATAAGCGCTGGACAATTCTTTGGAGCACCATTTGACAAAGCCAAGTAATGAGTTGGCTTTGAGAATTATTTCATCAATATGATAACGAACGTTTAGTTCCGAATCGCACAATATGCCGAGGTAACGAAAAGATTGAACGCGGGATATGGGATGGCCGTGGTGAAGGTAATATCTGGAAGGGGGCTTATTGGACTTAAGTTATAGGGTTATAAATTGGCATTTGGAGATATTAAGATCGAAGCCATTTTTGAGGCACCAAGAAACTGTCTACGCCTTGCTGAAGGAGATAGGAGTCTTGTGGGAAGAAATGGGTTTAAAAAATTTAGTTTCGTCAGCGCTAAGAGAGAGGAATGTTTGATGACCCTATCAAGATCATTTAGAGTTAGGATGAAGAGAAGGGGGCTTAGATATCTGTCTTGTGAGACTCCATAGGTTGCCAAGGATGTGGACGGTAGGGCGGATCTGAATCGAATACTATAAAGATGGTTTTACAGATAAGAAGATATCCCTTTTGACAATATATCGGCTTTGAACATATATTATCAAAATGGAAATGGAAAGCAGACAATTAAAGAGGATTAGTTGATAAGATATCTTATCAAGTCTTAGTAAAATAAGTTGCAACAACGTCGACTTCATTGCACGTCTCTAAGGCTGAAAGGGCGAAGGAGATGAATTCAACAAAATTAATGGTGGGTGGTTGATCTACCTTTCAGAAGGCCATGTTGGCTGGGGGAAATGAGAGACTTGCAATTGAAGCTTAAGGCTTCGTATAAAATACTTTCGAATAGTTTGGGTATATGGGAAAGTTAAGAAATGGGGCTATAATTAGTTATATCATTTTTTGATCTTTTTTGAGTATCTGGGCTATGAAAGAGGTCTTCCAAATTTGAGCAAATTCTCTTTGTGAAAGGGATAGGCAAAATAGGTAAGAAAGGAGAAGGGAGAGGCTGGAAGAACATTTTTTAAGAAATATAGCGGTAAGACATTAAGGCATTGTGTTTGTGAAACTTATTTTTGATACCAGTTGGGCCAACAGTTTAAGGAAGAAAGGGACCATTGGAGAAGTTATGTTGGAAATTGAAATAAGAATAAGAAAAACAACGAAGATAACGTAGTTATTTTCAGTAAAATAGACAGAACAGATGATGATGATGGGTACGATCAATAAGTGATGAAGAAGTTGGCACCAGTCGGCGTCGACAAGACAAAACTTTTAAGGTAAATTGGTGGATAACAGATTGTCAATGTTTTTTGTGCATAATATTTCGCACACTCACATGGACACAATAAAATTAAATCAAATCAACTTTAAATTCGTTACTACCTATATTACTCTTAAATTTATGCAACAGGCAAAAAAGCCCTACGATCCTTTTAACGCCTTGTTTCCCAGTACGCCCGTAATGCAATTGAAATCCTTTAATACAATTCATCCAATATTCCATTTCAGGATTCTTTTTTTCTTTAAAAAAAAAGCAGAAAACACATGCAACAACCCAACAAGGCAAATCCTTTCGGTGCCAGCTTCTCGTAATTTAACAACAACAACAACAGCAACAACAATTCAGCAACTACTTTTATCTGAAGTACATTATTTTTGTTGGAATTCGCCTTCACGGCTATTGCATTCCAAGTGGTAGTGTGCCAGTTGCGCCAGTTGCCTTGCTCCTTAATGGTTTTCAATAAATAATTCAAATGGCATTTTATTCTATTCCTTCAGTTCCGTCTGTGCATGCAGGCAGGCATAGTCGCCTATTCTTATTGCGCATTCAAGAGTGTATCTGAGGCTAATGTGCTTCATCCAACATCATTTCTACATCTACTTAAAAACACAGCCCAAATCCAACCTGGACTATCTGTATAGCAGCTAGTGCTTACTTATTGATTCAGGCAACAGTTCCTTCCAGTTACAGGTGGTAGTTGGATGTGTGGTAGTTCTTCTCCACCCAATAAGCAAGTGGTGTGTTCGCTGTGCAGATTTGTAAGGATTTAACAAAAATCGCTTTTTGGTTTCTTTATCTGTTGTGTTGGGAGCTGCAATTCGTTTAAATCTCAAAACTAAATGCGGATTAAATGGATTTAAATGAAGATGGACTTTTATTGCAGGTATTATTTGTTGGTCGTTGTACGGATGTGTTCGTTTGCTACCGGGCGAGGCGGCGGTGGCTCAGGCAAAAATGAGCATTCAATTAGTCCAAAGGATTGGAAATGCTAATGGATGGAATAGTTCGAGTTGACACAAGAATGGAACAATAATTTGTTAATTCGAAGCAGCAGCCTGTTGCTTTTCCATTCAAATGCAAAGCTTTGTATTATTGTCGTTGTTGTTTTTATGTTGAAAGTTTCCCTTTTCCAACCTGGATAGGATGAAAGGTTGGTTTTTTTTCTTCAAGGATTTAATCGAAAGTTCCTTACCTAATGGTTCTAGTCGTCTAGATAATAGTCATCCTCGTGTTATTTATCGGTACGGCACTACTAAGCCAAGGAGCATTTAATTGCTATTATTCAGTCCATGACTGCTATGCTCAATGTCTCAGTCATTTAAGAATCTTAATGGACTTTTGAATACATCATTTAATTATTTTTAATGTAAATGAAACAAATTAATTTCTTCCGTCTATTTTATAATTGCATTCAGTTTTTGGAGTAATGTGTCTTGCAGTTTTTTAATGATAAACACTTAAAAAATGAATATAACCTTCGGAACGGTAAATCAGAATAATGATACGCAAATGATCGAGAACAAATTTACAAATAACATCGCAGTAGATGCAGAAAACTTCACAAATTAGATATAAATAGACTTAAAACCTTACCCCCACTCAAAGATCGTGAGGGAAACGCCTATTGGACTGAGTAACAACAAGTTTTCAGCTTGAGAGTATTTTTTTATGGAATCAACAGCTAAAAAACTACTAATTAAAAACACAACACAAGTTCGTTTATTCACAAATTACAACTAACAATTAGCATACAGTTTACAAATTTACACTTGTGATTACTTATTATAACACTTATATTCACAAAGAGAGCATTTTTTAAGGACGCAACAGCTTAGGATGTTAAAGAAAATACATTCCGAGAAAGAAAACATGCAAAAACTGGTAGAGACTTACTACCTCCCTCCCTAATGGTGGTAGCCTAGTTGACACTACAGTAAAGTTCCGGTCTTAAGAACTCAGATTCCGATCCAGCCCTGGCTAGTTAAACTGCATATTCATTGCCTGCAATATCCCGGTGACCAGGGACCCAACCGAGATTCACCCTGTTATGCCTTGCTAGGGATTGCAGAGCATCGTAGCAGCATTTAACTGATTTTGTGTCCATTATGTTGTACGATAACGCTTTAAGTGCTGCCTGGCTATCTGATAAGGTATAAATCGTAGCGCCTAGCGCAGACCTGAATGGCATGGAGTTCCGCATGAAAAACCGTGGGGCCCATAGCTATTGGTGTCGCGACTTTCATTTTGAGTCCAAAAACACCAGCTCCGACTCCAGATTCCATATTCGATCCGTCTCTGTACCAGACCAGACCTTTTGCGTTCAGTGCTGGAACACAATTAGACCAGATTGCACGGCCCAATATTCTTACCACAAATAACCTGCCGAAACAGAACTCCCTGAACATGGTGTCGGGGATTGTGGAAATCATGTCTCTTTCAAGAATTGAGTGAAGAATTTTCAGATAACCCACATAGTACCCTTATTCTAGTTGCAGCTTAATAGCGCATCTAGCCGACATTCTCCTAATAAATGTTAACAGGGGTGAATGCCCTACAACAGCTTCTAATGCTGTCATAGGGCAGGTGTGCATGGCGCCCGTTATACCTAGACGGGCAATTATTTGTAGCTTCTGTAGCTTAGTTGCCGTTTTCCGTTCAAGAACTTTCCACCAACAAATAAGTATGATAGGTCTCACCATCATAGAGTATACATCCAAAGTATCATTTTCAGTTTTAGACACCAAGTTCTGGAATACTAATAAGAGATTGTTGGAAAAATGGTTTCATCGTGACGATCGCATTGTTTCAATTCAAATTCAAGGAATAACGCTGCTAAACACAATATAGAAATCTCTTGCCTTCACCATTCTGGATTGATGGTATTTCTCCAATAACTGTTCAATGCGAACGGAACAGGCCGGATTTCAGGCCAAGCTATGTTGATCACGTGAATTCCCTGAGAATTATCAATGAGGTGTCTGTTGAAGAAATAACACCGCTCTCTTTGCGAGTTCGAGAGATCTTTCCACACTAACAGAAACTCTGCGATTTGGAAAGCGCAAAGTAAAGTTGCAGAGTACCGCTAACAATGACAAGTTGAATCCAAGAATTTTTATAGATACGCCACATGCAGTGTCAGGTTCAAAGGCAAAGACTTCAGCTTCAAATACACCATCAAGAAATGAGTACGACAAGAGTGCGTCTTTCATCTGAACTTTTTTTTTAATGGTCTTGAAGAGTGTGATGAAAAAAACTAACATCTAAGGGCGGACATTTCAAACTCTGAACGATCTGTGTTGATGACATCAGCCTAATCGTCCCTACTCTGAATGAAATTAAATTGAGAAGCTGGATGTGCTGCACAAATGGTTGAACTGAAGTTGAGTATGAGCGAAACTAAATGACTGCGCAGCCAAGGTACCTAAGTTCTGACTCCAATGAAAGTCAAAATTTGGAGTACCACAGATGTCGTAAAGGAGTTTTGCTACCTAGGCACTGTGATAAATAAGGAGGGCGTTAATTAAAGCAGATATATATTGATGTAACAACAAGGCCAGGTATGGGTATTAAAAGTTGAACAAAATATGGTGCTCGCGATTAATATCAAGATGCACCAAAATTAATATCTGCAACTCGAACGAAAAACCTGACCAACTATCGGATCGGTATCGGTAGTAGTTCAAGTGTTCATCAAGAAATGCGCAAGAAGAATATATGGTATCTTTTGGTCCAACTCTGTATCTAAATTTGATCTATTTATCTTTGACACTTAAAACCCATTAAACATAGAAATGCAGGGAAAACATTACAAACATTAAGAAGTTCATCCAATAAGATTCGACTGGATTCCCTAAGGACATCAAAAACATTGACGACTAGGAATCACATGGATGAAGTTCGTAGAAATGGAGTCAACACCTAAAGGACTATGGTTAAAAACCAAACGCTATAAATTAACTCTACTTAAAAGATAAGAATATCGAGGTAATATGTACATATATATAACTTCGCGGATCTTGTATCTGTAGAAGGGTAAACTTTAAGGGAAACAGTAAGTAGCAAATCACAACTAATTACCATGTGAGGCGGCAGTAAAATAATGCTCTAGATGGATTGAAGGATAAACGATGATCCACTTGGTTATCACTTTTCTGGGTTACTTGAAAGTGGTATCAGACCATCTTAGTACCACCATATTCAGCTTCTATCGACCAAAGAGACAACAAATTACCCTTCTTGGGAGTACAGATGAAACGCCAGCGAATGAACTCTCTGTAAGGTATCAACGTTGCCATAAGCTGAATGACTTGGTGGACACCTTTTTTAGAATACTCTGATATATTTGTAGCTTAAGTCTATATAAAGACTGGGACATACCGCTTTTATGATCCAAGAAGACAACCAGTTATCTTACATTAAAGTACAGATGAGACCATTAAAGTACAGATGAGACGGCATTGAAGTACAGATGAGACGGCAGTGAAAAAATCCGCTAGATGGAATTCATCGTAGCGTTTCCGGTTCCATTTACGATTATTAACTTTATATTTTGTTCTTCAGACCATCTAAGGACCGGAATACCAAGCTTCGCACGTCCAAGGAGGCACCAAATGTCTTGGTATTGGAAGTTCTTGGGTGTCACAAGCAGCATTGGATAAAAACAAATTTTCTGATGAAAACCCTGTAAAACGTCTTAAGGACAACGACAACGACGACAACCATGCGTACCGAACAAATAGCGTGTTCATTGGTCAGATAAAAGTCTAATATTACTGCGACATATGAGCGAAAGCATTGTAATAAGCCGCATTTAAATTTAATTTGCAAACGTCAGCCTAATATTCCCTACAGAGGAACTAGCAGACAAGACAAAAAATTATTTCTACAAGCTCCTTGCCAAATCAGACGAGCAATGACCCGGAATATGACACATTGTGGTAGGTAATTGTAATGCCAACATGCTGTGGCAGATCCTGGAGAAGATCCAAGAAGTATAGATCGTTATTCACCAACTTTTTTCGATTTCGAATAATACTCACAGGAGCATAGAATTTTCTCGTTTTTGAGACATTGTGCATCTGTGCTAAAGCACATAAATTTTAGTGTTAAACAATTTTCAAAAATGCTATCTACTTTATGTGTGTACCAATGCTGTTTTTAAAGCAACACAACAATACTAAAACCAAAAATGGAAACAGAAAAATAGTTGGCCTCTTGTCACCGTCGTCATCACCGTAATCTCACTTAGCAGTAGGCAATTCATTGTCTGGTAGGATGCTCATGGAATTCATATTGCGTACAAATAGTTTTATGTCCGCTAGAAAGTGGCGGGACGTATTACACACACTACACACATAGTGTTTAATTGTAATCGCTTATGTCTAAACAGCCAAAACACATCAAAACCAACGGCAAGTGTGGTAAAATGTGGTTATGCATTTGTACTACAGATGCAGAAACAGAACACAACCTTATCACTGGAAGCAATTTGTTTTAATGTCGGAATTTCATTTATATTGGACATCAGTATGTGATGGTATGCAAAATACTCGATCGAACGACTGTGGTCTCAACTTAAACTCTACGTACATATGCGAGAGTAAATGATATAGACACAAAACGAATGTACTGGAGGGTAAAACTCTGAGCGAAATGGATAAATGTTTACAACAAAACAACAAAATGTTATGTCGATGGATGGAATAGATGAATTTCTGCATGTATCCTCCATTCATTTATCACCACCACTACCATAAGGCTTGCCACCAATCAATATTGTGAAATTCATTGATTTCAAGAGATAAAACTTTTGCAGCCCTTTCCACCGCGCATCTAGTGTTTCTAGCCGGTATCAGTTGATCCAACAGTGTTGGCCACCATTAAGTTGGGCACAAAACATACTCCGCATCATCATCCCAATTCCAATTCCAATACAAAAATAGCGAGCACCAGCATAGAACTTTCACTTAACTTTTGATTACACCGCATTTATCCTCGTGAATTGCTTTTGGTGGACGATGAACGAACAACAACAACAGCACGGAACTTATGTTTCGTTATTCGGTATTCAGTGCAGCTATCTGCACTCAATGTTCAATGTTCTACTCGATGATTTTGCTTTGAATGCTTCACTATATCCTACAGCAATGTGAAGAGATGTTTTGTTTGGTTTGGTTTTTATTATGTGCAGCAGACAATTTTCCAACTCTTGCTAAATACATGTTGTCTGTTCGATGTTTATTTACGTGCAATATAAAACTATAACTATAATCGGAGAATGTTGATAGCAGTGGTTGTACACCATAGAGTTAGTAGTGCCCATGCAATCCAATCCATCCATTCGGAATTTAAGGGCATCCAGATATCACCTACTACCACCTACTCTACCTACTTCAATATAGTCGTACAAGGACGATGACGATGACGACGACATCGCCGACGAAGACCCAAACAATGGAAAGTGCTTCACAAAAGCTATAAAACGTTCTTTTAATTGCATTTCGTTATATACTAAAAGCATCAGAGCTGTTAGTTAGTGGTGCCGGTCGGACATGTATGCGAGTATATCGTCCTCATTCGGGATGCTGTGTTGGGCATTTCAGAGAATTTATAAAGTTCGCTTGGTGCTTTGTTCCGTCAATCCAACCGACAGTGGATTGTGAAGTATGAAATATCGACATATATTCGAGAAATTTCAATGATGGGAAAAAATACGGACTAAGTTAGTGTATAGCACCCAAACAGTGACGGAAACATGGCGGTAATCTGTCCTAATTGAATTCTTCAAAAAAAAAAATATACTCTAATCCTCAAAAATAGTACAAATTTTAGGGATGCTGTTAGGCTCGAGAGGTCAAACAGAAACAACAAAAGCTTATACCAAATCTTATTTTAAATGTCCAATTTATTTGGGTGCTGCATCGGCTGAAAATAGCTCATCATAGCGTACATATATTCTGACAAGCGTTAGTCTATAAAGTTCGTTACAAAAACAGCAGAAGCTTATCGTTCTACGTTGAATTGCAAATAGATAATTCCTAATTGAATCCAAACGTGATTGCCTTGTAATGGGTGATTTTTTTAAGTCCGATAGAATATTAAGTTGTTGAAAATAATACAAAAGGTATCATTTTAATCAAAATTTTTAATATATTCGCAAGACTAAGATATGGCATTGACAATTGTAAATAACATCTTGACGAAACACATTCGAAACGTCCAATTTTAGGCCACAATTTCGAGCACTGCTGAACGTATGTCACAAATAACACGAACAATGTAAGCGTCAATTGTTGCAATTGTCGCGACAATTTGATTTCAATAAGTCGATGATTGATTGAAGTGCCATCCTGTTGAAACCACATCTTTTGCGGATTAATGTCATCCATATTTTCAAACAAAAAATCATTGGTCATCATGAGATAATGATCTCCATTGAATTTCACAAAAACTCCGGTCTCTATTTTGAGGAATTGGGGGCTACACCAATGACCACAAACCACACGATGCTGCCGCCATGGCAAGCATAGACCAATTTAGCAGAACGATAAATCGGCTCAAAAATAATAAAGCCTCAGTATAAGATGGTATCCCAGCGGAGGCCAAGCAATTCCTTAACTAAAAGTGCGAATATGGGAGGAAGAAACGATGCCAGAAGACGGGCGAAGAGGCGACCTGTGGCCCATACATAACAAAGGAGGTATCACAACATGCAGCAATTGTCCTGCTATAACGTTGTACCCGACTATAATATTTTATCCTCTTTCCTTCAAGACAGGATAGCCCCTTACGCTAAAGTCATCATTGGCCCATACTAGTGTGAGTTAATCCCAGGCAAATCATCAACTGTTCAGATTTACACCCTTAGGCAGGTGAGCATATTTTTATAGACTTTAAAGCCACCTATGATAGCAAAGCCAGAGTAGAACTTTCGGCGATAACAGCACGGAACCAGAAATACACACACGGTTGCTTAGAGCCAACAAAGCCTACTATAGTCGGTCAAGACTCTTCAAATCCAGGAACTTAATCATAGCACCTAACCTGCTGGTATATAAGACAATGGTCATACCAGTACTTACATATGGATCCGAGACTTTGGTGCTTAGAAAACGGCATTCTGACCTCTTATCCGCGTTCAAGTGAAAGGTCTTACGGTATGTCACGAAGGACGATTCTACAAATATGACATCTACGTGCGCTCTCGCAATGTCGACATCGTGAAGAGAATTAAGCTATGATGAGCAGGATCTGCTCGGAAAGACCTTTGCGAAAGGATTTATGAAATACGACAGCAAGGCCGACCAAGCCTACGCTATAAGGATAGCGTAGACCAGGACGGCCAGAGTTAAGCGATGCAAAACTGTATGACATCGGCTTAAAATTGGGTAGAGATTTTTTTTTTTGCGGGAGTCCAGGACCAGACCCCGATTGTAGAGCCAAATATTATAACGAATGTAGTCTCTGGCGTATCATGTAAATTAGTCTCACTCCATGTTCGGCTATTGTGCTTATTCAAAAACCCGTTAAGGTAAAAATGAGTCTCATCACTAAAATCACGAAGTCTATAAGTTTCGCAAATCGACGACTGATTTTTAAAGTAAATTTGGATAATTTTGTAGCATTTATTTAAGTGTGAGTCTCTTCACCTCTTCACAATTGCCGGAGTATATTGCTTATAAATATCAAACAGTAATCGCAGTATGATCGCTTTTTTGAAAGTTAACCCTTCAGTAAGTTATACGATTATCTAAGCAAAAAAAAGCCCTCAAAACCAGATCTTGTTCCGGAACTCCAGCTTTTTGTATAGAACCATTACAAGTTCTAACGGTACTGATGATGTTATCATCAACATCAGCAGAAGCAGTTTGAAAATTCAATACTCGGATTCAATTCCACTTGTAGTTTAACAAAATTGGCTACAACTCTAAACGCGTCTGACTTGAGGAAATGGCAGATATTGAAAAGTTAACTTAAATTGAAGTTTAGGCCGTATATTAAAAAGGAGCTTAAGCCTTACAAGATATCAACTGTAAAGGACTTAACATAGGTACAAAAGGCTGTTCTTCTTTCCTACGATCAAAATTACTAAAAGCCTTGCACTCAAGCGGCGATCACGAAAATTTGGTATTTTCTGATGAAATAAAAGCAAACAAAATGATTTCGTGTGAGGTCGAAGGCAAGTCAGCAAAATTTGGAGACATTTCTGAGTAAAATTTTTCCCACAAAAATTTATGAATTTTTAACAAATGCCATTTTGCCGCCTAATTTTGCCTTTTTTAACTTTTAACGTCAACAAAATCCGTTCCCTAGCTGAAGGGGTGCTGCCTTATGTTGAGAAGTTCTGAATAAAAGAAACGAATTTTAAAGTACCGGCCATGCTACTGGTGGATCGATGTATCAATAATGAAAAATATTCAGCTGTAAATTGCAGAACAAATTGCAAAATTCACTTATATCTCCCTTATGGTAATTATTGAAAAACACTCTTTCTGCCATACTCGGCTATATTTTAAGGGTGTCTGTGCATGTGTGCGTTGTTTTAGCAATACCAACAAAGCGAGCTGATTTGCAATTTTATCGCTTGCACTTGTCTGCAGTCTGGTGCACTCTACGAGGTAACAAGTGCCTAAAGAGGAATAATCGTGCAGATCGAGTTTGCAGTACATTTTCAAATTAACTACAAGATAAAATACACACACAGTAGTAACAACAACAGCAACAACAACAGCAACAACCAGCAACCAGCACAACCAGCAACACAAACACAACACAACCACTCATACTGCAGCTGAATTGTGATTAAAAGTTAATTGAAAATCAGGCTTCCGACGAGCTTGCAGCTCAGAGGAGATTCACTCAATGGTCAGAGGATGAAAAAATTAAGTGGTCAACGAACTGTTTGTGTCAGGGTTTTAACCAATGTTTATAATAACCCAACTGTGTGTAATCAGAAAATGTTAACTGTAATGACGTACTTGCATGGGAAGTCTTGCACATTGCATGAAAGTGATTTGGTTTATAAGCTTTGGTTTGCTTGAAATTAAGACCTTTTTGCATAGAACTCTTGATGGGGTTTATGTCATTTTATCTAAGCACTTATATATGGCGAAGTCGTGTTGAATTGATTAAAGTTAAAAAAATTCTCAAATTATCTACAAGTTATCCACTGCAAATAAACATAGGTTAAGTAATTAAGGGTAAATTAAGTGATACAATAACGAAACTTAATGACTGTATAATAGAGTGAGTATTATAAATCCATTGACAACAGTAATGCGGGCATAGGTGGTAACATGATAGGGGAAAAATGAGACGATACAATGAAAAAATAGGTCATACAATGCGTCAAATACAATCGTGGAAAAAAAAACCAAAATAAAGATTCATTTGCGGATGTTTTAAAATTACCAGTGTATTTTATACCAAAAGTAAATTTAAAAAACCAAGATAGTACAGTGACGCAGGAGGTAATAAAAAAAGTAATACAGCCTGCAAACTTGTCTGTGGAAATCAGCAAAATAAGAGAGCTAAGAAATAATGACGGTGTAATAATAAACTGTTTTTTTTTAAAAAGGATTCAGTACAAAAAATGCAAACAGAGTTAAAGAAAAGAATTGGAAATGATTATGTTAAAAACACACTCCTAATCTAAAAACCCTAAACATATTGATAGTAGGTATGAGTGACAATATAACCAAAGAGAGTGTTGTTAAGTCACTAAGGGCACAACATAATTTTGTTTTTACTGAATTACGATGCCATAAAGTGTACGAATCGTTCAAAAAATGGGTTATATAATGAAATTATAGAAGTAGATGGAGACGGATATAAAAATATCATGAGTATTGGTAGAGTGATAGATAGAGTCTGGGATAGAACATTGTAGAGTGTTGAGATGTGTAAAGCTATAATACGAAAAACCCTATAATGGTATCGTGTTATTACAAACGCTGTGCAGAGTATCATGTTTCTAATCAGTGTAAAATAAATAATGTGTGTTTGAATTGTTGGAGATCAAAAACAAATTTAGTTTTAACTGGCTTGCCATGAAACCAAAAGTGAACTAAAACAATTAAAGAATAGAACAATTTATTAGCAACTGGAAGAAATATTCTGTAGTGCATCTAAATATACAAGGTTTATTTAACAGCTTCACTGAACTAGAATTATATTTAATAAAATATTTATATTTAATAATATATATCAGATATCGATAGTGTGAAGTAAAAATCATAATCATCATATTTGGCTCTACGACCGGTGTCTGATCCCGGCCTCCCGCAAAAAATCTCTCTACCTGTCCCGATTTCGAGCCGATGTCTTAAAGTTTTGCATCCAAAAATTTTGAGCGTCCTGGCCTACGCCATCCTTCCAGCGTAGGCTTGGCCGGCCTTGCTCATGCGAGCTAGGTGTCCTGCCCACCGGAGCCTAAGAGGATTAACTTCACGATCGCGGTAACACTTGTAGATCTCATCATTATAGAGTCTACGAAATCGTTCTTCGTCACATACGATTAAGAGGGCAGAATGCTTTTTGCTAAGCACCCAAGTCTCGGACCTATATATAAGTACTGGTATTACCATTGTCTTAAACATTAGCAGCTTGGATGTTATGGTTAAATTCCTGGATTTGAAGAGTCGTAGCAGATTAAAGTAGGCTTTGTTGGATTTAAGCAACCGTGCGCCTATTTCTGGTTCCATGCTTTTATCGGCTTTTACAACTGACCCGAGATAGTTAAAGGATTGCACTACTTTAAATTCGCGCTCCACTATTTTACTTGAGGACCAATGTTGGATCTTCTACTCGCAGACGTGGCCACCATGTGTTTTTTTGCTCTCAGTTATGTGCAGCCTCAGATTTCGTGCCGCCCGCTCGATCCTGTTCAACTCTTTCGTTTCTACCAACGATGTCAATGTCGTCTAGGTAAGCAAGTATCTGAATGGACTAGAAGTTTGTTCTTCTCGCCGTTACTTAAGTTTGTCGGATCAATTTTTCCAACGCCAGGTTGAAGAGGATGCAAGCCAGTTCATCTCATTGTCGTAGCTCGTTATAGACGTTGAATGGGCTTGAAAGTGAACCGGATATGTTTACTTGGTTATAACATTGGTCATGGTCAACCTGTCAGTTTATTTGGGATGCCGAATTCTCCCATGGCTTTATAAAGTTCTACTCTCTTAATGCTATCATAGTCGGCTTTAGCGCCTTTAAAATATGGTGTAGTCATTTGATATTTTTCCATCACCTGCCTAAGGGTGTATATATGATCAGTTGTTGATTTGCATGGGATGAAGCCACAGTCACACTGGTATGGACCAATGATGACTTTAACGTATGGGGCTATCCTGTCTTGAAGGATAGAGGAGAAAATCTTATACGCGGTACTCAACAACGTTATACCACGAAAATTGCTGCATGTTGTGAGATCTCCTTTCTTATGTATGGGATGCCTCTTCGCCAGTCTTCTGGCATCGTTTCTTTCTCACATGCTTGCACACTTATTTCATGAATTGCTTAGTGTATTGCGCAAACGCCTGTTTTAATCAGATCCGCTGGGATACCACAGATCCCGAGGCCTTATTATTTTTGAGCCTATGTATAACTGTTCTAACTTCGTCTATGCTTGGTGGCGGCAGCATAGTGTGGTCTTCGGTCATTGATAGAGTCTCCAATTCCTCAGTGACCTGGCCATTTAGCAACAAATAAAAGTGATCTTCCCATCGCTCAAAGATGGCTTTGGGATCGGCGATCAGATTCTCCCTCCTTGTCTATGCAGTATGTGCCACGCGGTGTATATTGCGTCATATCCCGAACTCTTTTGTAGAACTTCCGCTCCTAGCGCGCTCCTTCCACCCAGTACTATTCTATTCTTTACGGACGACATTCTTCTCGCAGGCTGCTTTCTTTCACCGGTGAAGTGTTTTTCATATCTTCTGACCTCTTTATATTCAACTTAGCGTGCCCACGTACTATGAGATTGTTGTATTGCTCGGTACGCAACATTATTCCGTTCAGTCGCATTCGTCATCGGACCAGTCGTTCCGATTTCTACGACTACAGCCTAAGATGGATTCAGAAGTACTAGTGACAGTTTTCTTAAGGCGTGTCCTTTTCTCTTAAACGCCCGACATCTCAACACCAGGACTTACTTTGTGAGTCCTATCGCTTGACTGTAGTTATTTCTAGTCTCTTCGTTGCGAAGGGCAGCCGTCTTGACTCGAATCTGATTCGCGGTTGCAGTCTTTTGTGATAATGCAAAATCCGCGCTCGGAGCACCACGCAAACAAGATAGTAGTCCGAGTTGGCGTTGGCACCGCGATACGTTCTACCGTCATCCGGTTCGGGTTGTGGCGGCGGTCTATCAACACGTTGCGAGGGGGTCCATCAGGAGATTTTGGAAATTGCAATTTTGTGGATATTTTTACGTGCAAATCTTTTACTCGCAACCACTAAATTATTGCTTGCTGTCGTCACTATGACTCGTTGTCCATTGTCATTAGTGTTCTTGTCTAAGCTGAATACTGGCTCACTACCTATTTTTGCATTCATATCCACCAGAATAATTTTTACATCATACTGAGGCTAGGCATGGGAAATCTATGCCTGATTCAAAGAGTTCTTCTTTTTCTCCATCATATTGGGAATCCTCTGTTGATGCGTGAACGTTTATTAGGCACGCGAAGGGTACATAGCCGTTCATTTACTGCTTAAAGCCGATAACGGAAGGTTTCATTCTTTTGTTGAGGAGAAATCCAACCTCGAGCACATTATTTCTTGCATAACAGCTGTAATATATGTCATATTCTGATTTTTGTAAAATACCATTGCCCGTCTACCGCATCTCCTGAATTGGATAGCGTATCGGCTCTATACAGTGAGCGTACGTTCCATGCGAAAATTCTTAAACCGTTTAGCCGTTTTCATTGCCGTGGTCATCGTACATCAGTGTATCCGAGGCTTATTTGGGGTACCGAGATAAAGTTTCTGGCACTAGCCCGATCATTTAGGTTTTTCTGTGTTGGAGGAAAATTACCGGCGGCCACCACGTGGAGATTTAATCGCACTTCCACCACTCAGAGATATTTACGGCTGTATGTCTGTTCGCGCATAACTCGAAGACCGCTCATCCGATATAGCTGAAACTTTGTGATGTTGTGGGGACGGTTAGGATGGATGTTTGTAAGGGGAGGTTAATGTGGTTATGATAAACTGAAACTAAAACTCAAAAACTAGACAGCCGATTAAGCTGAAACTCTTACAGAATATGCGTCTTAACAAAATCTCGGTAAACCACATAGTGCCAATACGATCGAGGTGGCGCTTTGTTTAGGCTTAGGCAATAGTACACCCCTCTCGTGGTAGTGATGGCAAGGCAAGGATTCAAGTGTGCGAGTGGCGGAGCGCCCGGGAAATGCTACTACTAAATGAAGCTCAAAATCAAAATCAAAATAACATGTAAATATTTTTGGTAATTAAACTTTCGGAATTTGTAAACCAAAATTCTCAAATTATCTACAAATTATCCTCAAGCACACAAAAACATATTAAAAAGGACAACCTGTCGGCAGTGTAAGCACTGTAGTTACTGCTAGTTGGAGGAAAAATACAACGACAACGACAACAACAACAAATTCACATCCTATTATTTTAATTGCTTACAAAATGAAAATCGTTTATTATATGAATTAAATATTTCGCATTACACATTTCCAGGATGTGCCCCATATAGAGGCGAGTCAGTCATGTGCCATATTCGCGCTTGTCGCGCAATTTCCAAATTAGTTTTCCTAATTAGTTTTAAAATAACACCCAAAGTGCATTAAAGCAATTTGCCGAAATGCTCTCAACCGCATTTACGATTTCTACATAGATACATATGATTGTATGCCTATATGTGTGTGGGTATAGGTAAAAATATATGGCATTTTGTTGTAGTTAACATTTCGCCTGAGGTTGTACACAGGCACATTAGGAATTCATTCCGAACAAGAACGTCGACAGCAGACAGACAGACAGACATACATGGTCTGTATGGTACGTCAAAAAACTGGTCGATGGACGACGACTGACTGACTCTCATCATTTCACTCGTTGTATTGTTCGTTGTGCGCGTTGTATGGATTCCAAATAAAATACCGCGCCAGCAGCACCTCCATGTGGAATCCGCATTGATCCATTCAGCCACACAAGCCACAAGCAACGCCACCAATATGGAGTGCGGTGGTGGTGGTCTGATAGATTTTCCCTACCTCTTTTAGGGGCAGCCACCTCGCGCCAATCTACTCTTTATTGCCGCTCAATTGATTCGATTGGAATGTCGTCGAATTGAGGACAAGACCTGATGATATATATATTATATATTGGCATTGTGTTTCTGCTGCAAGGTTCAAATTGATCGTCATTTGTGGAATCGCAAGCCTGTGGAAATCATTCTGGAAAATATCCTCTGCTCCACCATAAGCATAACCAAACCACTCACCCATCCATTCATTACACATCCTGCCTGCCTGACTGCTGCTTGGAAATTTATTTATTTCACATGTTCGAGCGCATTATAAATCTCCACGAAAACATCACCTGCCTCCAATCGAGGACTAATACGAGGGTGCACATGGAGCTTTCAATTGAATAGAAACGAAATCGTCGTTCGTAACGCGGATCGAATCAAAAATTATAACTAATGAACCCATAAAATTTCGTACGAACGTAATTACGTGCAACGGTGTATACGGTTGTCCAAGTGATCCTGATCGAAAATTTTCGCGGTTACCAAAGGTATTCACAGGATGGCTTGGCGGCGCGGCGGCACAAACTATGCGCATTCGTTCTTCATGTATCCGTGCACGAGCACATTTATCCGATGAATTGGAAAAATCACAACCGCCAACCGGGGGGATGTCACATTTTGTTAAAAACAAATATTACACACGATTATTATGTGTGCAATACTCGTATGTACAGTAGACACTCGTGTAATGCATTATGGCCGCTTCGAACCAATTATGTGAAATATTTACAACACAGCAACAACAACAACAACCACAACAAAAATGCGAACAAAAACCCAAAACAATAGGAAGCCACTATTACCGCCGAATCGCAGTAATTAACTAAATTGTGTGTGTTTGTATGGGTTAACATTTGAATTGTATTGAAATGCATAGGTATGTGTGTACATTTCTAGCAATTGAAATATAATTTTAATTTAGGACATTGCACGTGCAGCGAAATAATTGCGTTCAACGTCTGATTTTTGGTATTTTGGTTGATACTAAAATTTTAGTATTAATTACATGAAATTGGACGAAATTGGTAGCCCACAGGAATAGGAATTGCGAAAGGAATACTTTTACAATTTCAGGGTTGCACTGAGTTTGATTGTAAATGAAATTGTTAATTGCAGCACAATATTTAATTGTTAAAACATTAAATTCGCACAACAAAATTTAAAACAGGAGATAAAAAATTACAAAATTATGAACCCCATTGAAACTGCGCTGTTGTGACATTTTGTAAAAAGGACAAAGGTATTTCTTGTAGCTTAATAGATACATATTACTTATTTGTGGATCACTAACAGGTCACTTTACTTGTAAGTATCATTTACATAAAAACGGAATCAGCAATGATAAGTCCTGCAGATACTGCAATGAAGAAAAGGAGACAATGGACGACGAACTCATAGCATATTGTCCAGCCCTAATAAAATTAAGGATAAAGACTATAAGCAAAATAAGTATAAGGGTAGAAGATTACCAACAAATCCCAGCCAAAGGATTTCTAGGCTCAGAGAATAGGGGGCACAATAGACCCATGTAGGTCGCGGTGTAACTGGCAATGACCTATTATCTTCTACAGCCTGTGATATCGGCAACTCTATCGGCTTCCTTTGAGTTTGTCAGTCAAAAAGAATGCAACTCTCGCTTGATTGGTTCGCGAGATTTAATGAATACGGCTATTCTTTAGCCGCACAATAGTTATGTGGAATGGATTGCCCGAATCTGTGTTTCCACATTTGTATGACACGCAATCATTTAAGACACACGTGCATAGACAGGTCATCTTTTCCTCTTGAACACACTCATCGTATCGTACTTATTTGTTACTACTTTCTTGTAGCAAAATGTACAAATGTGCATATGAAAATGATTAGTTAGTAAGCGGTTAGACTGGGATGCCTATAAATCATCCCTCAAAGTATATGTATAAAAAAGAATCGATAAAAGCAGATGGCTCGTGGACTTCTTCTAGCGAGATGTCGCTCAATTTGCTACTAGACACCCAATTCCCAGGTAGCTCTCATGTCATTAGAAACGTAAACCTAGGTTAGGTTAGGTTGAAGTGGCCGTCAGTCAAAACCGACGCACTTAAACTATGGAGGTCCGTTGTGATACCACAAGGATTTAGGAAAATTCCACGCCTACTCGTTGAACCACTTGGAGCTTCGTATGAAGCGCAAGAGACTATTAATGTCAATGTGGGTTAGATCGTTGAGATCGTTGATAAGGAACGCTTCCAGAAGGAGCTTCCGCCTATTCGAGGAGGCTGGGCACGTACAAAGTAGATGGAGAGTGGTTTCCTCCTCATCCTCATCCATGCAGCTTCTGCAGAAATCGTTGGAAAAGACTCCTAGTCTTTCTGCATGCTTGCCTATAAGACAGTGTCCAGTTATGACACCTATACCGGTACTAATGTGCAGTCTGTTTTGAGAGATCAAACACTTGGAGCGTTTCGGATCTAGCTTGGGCCAGATCTGCTTCTTTGGTATGCAAGTTGTGCCGTTTGACGATCTATAATTAGTTTTTACTATAGCATCCCGTTTAAACGTAAACCTAAATAGGTCAAACTCTCAATCAAGTAAATCTCAAGATCTGTTTAATGGGGACAAATTGCTTGGGGCACTGCATAGCTTCAAACAGTACAAATCTACCGGAGCAGATGGCATAATACCAGCAGAACTGCAAGAGACCTCAGATATTATCCTTCCTATGGGCTGGAGGTGATTCTAAAGAGTTGTCTGGATTTGGTCCACATTCGGGATTTATGGAGAGAAGTTAAAGTGGTTGAGTAAATGTCACCACGTTAGTCAAAAAGATCTCAGAACTTAAATCTTTCATCATTCCTTTTAAAATCTTTAGAAGAACTGATTGATAACAACTTACACAATAGCATTAAAACGAGACTTCTATCTACTGATCAGCATGCATATGGCGAGGGCAAATCTGTAGAAAGTTCTATTGAATATTCATTTCACTACAAGCAATACACAATGGTAGCATTCCTGGACGCTGCAGGCGCTTTCAATAACGTCAACTCATCTATGATCACAGCTGCATTGTCGACTGTGAAGTCAGACGTCTCACTTGGAGAATTGATTAATCTTCTATTCACGAGTCGGATAAGTAACTCAAAACTGGCTGATTCGTCTGCCAAAAGATCCAAACCCCGCAAGGTGGAGTTCTATCCCACCTCCTATGGAACTTAGTGGTGAACTGCTGCTGGTATGCCTGAAAAAGGAGGGCTGCAGGTTTATTGCTTACGCGAATGATGTTGCTTGTGCCGTCTCAGGAAAGCACCTTAATATCTTAATGAAACTCTTAGAGAATGCAATCGCAAAAACACTCCCAGTCAACATTGAGTACATCAGAGAAGCCACAACTCAATGCGCGACCCTCAGCAAGGTTGCAAAAATGATTAGCACAAATTCTTGGCCATCTCAAGAAAAATATATATAAAAATAAACGCAATCAGAGATTTCTTCATGGTCCGACATCACCTTTCGCAAATCCAAGGTTTTTTACGAAGAGCGACTCGTGGTTCTATCAAAATATCGCGAGAAAAATCTGCTAGAGCTCCACGAAGGCCATCCATGCGATAGTCGCATGAAATTCCTCGCTCAAGATAAAGTTTTTGGTCATCAATCAACAAAGATATCGAGAAGAAAGTCATAACTTGCGAAGCTTGTGCTGTTTCGAGAAAACCGCCGATCAAATTCGACTTAAAACCTTGGCAAATTCCGAATGAACCATGGTCACGAATTCACATTGACTACGCTGGACCAGTAAATGGAGACTTCTTCTTTGTAATCGTCGATGCCTACAGCAAATGGCCTGAAGTCTTCAGAACAAAATCAACAACCTCAGCAAAAATCATCGAATTGCTAAGCGATGTTTTCTCCCGCTTAGGTGTCTGCAAGACAATAGTATCGGACAAACCCCAAAAATTCACGTCACAAGAATCCAAATCTGTATGCGTTAGCCTTTGTGACCCGTGAGCAATGCGTGAGCGTGAGCCTGAGACTAGCGACAGCGACACCTTGATCTAAGCGTTGAGAGCCTGACGTGGGCTTAAATGAGCCTGAGCGTAGCGAGCGTTAGACGAACCATAGGGCCAACGATGACAGCGATGACAGTGAAAGAAGTCGGCAGCGACATGCTGAGATATACCAGCGTAACAACTCGTGTGGAAATCTCACAGTGAAGTTACGTCATATGACGGCGAGGATAATAACGAAGGCAGCGACAGACGTCGACAGCGACAAGCTGAGACGTACCAGCGTAACAACCCGTGGGGAAATCCCACAGCGAAGTTACGTCGTATGACGGCGAGGATAATAACGAAGGCAGGGACAGACGTCGACAGCGACAAGCTGAGATGTACCAGCGTAACAACCCGTGGGGTAATCGCACAGCGAAGTTACGTCGTACGACGGTGATTGCAGCAACGTCGGCAGAAAAACGCGGAGAAAAACAACGATAGCGGTAAGCTGAGGGGCGTCGACAGCGATGAACAGAGTAACGTCAGCAGAGAATGCACAGAGATAACGACAATATCACTTACCAAGGTGTGATCCTGTCAGAAGTCTAGAGAAAAATAAGAGGGCGTCTGACTGCGTTTTCGCACTTTGCATGGCAAAATTCTAATTGGCGTGCTGCGCTGTGATTGGCCAGTGCGATGGCGTGATGTTGTTTTACTGCCGTTTGTTGACTTTTTTGTTTGTTGGGTGCAGTGTATTGCTACAGGGTGTATCCGAATGTAGGTTTTAGAAAAATAATAAAAACTAGAAAACTTCGGTGTTTATTTTTGTTTATTTGTAATTTTCGTTCACTCGAATTTTCCCTCACAAACGAACAAGGAAACGTCGACCTGAAGCTGCGAAAGTTACTGTTCAGCTATCGTCGAACACCATCATATAATTTAGGCATGAAGTCTCCCTCAGAGTTGCTAAATACTCGGAAGATCCTTGGATTTGCTTATTTCCAAAGAAAGCAAATCAAATTCGAGCAATGAAAAAAGTAAAATGGAACCTTAATTCAACAAGCATCATGGTGCGGAATGGAGAGAATTTAAAGCCAATGATGGAGTCTTCTACAAGTTACAAGAATCGAACGACAATTGGCACTGGGCTTCAGCAAAAATCGTTGAACATACCATTCTTCTCAAACCGCAAATAATATCCCTATTTGCCGAAATGATAATCACATCATAAGCCAAGAAACGACACATCATAAAAGTCGAGTGCATTTTCGCATCCAATAAATAATGCACACGCATCCACATACTCCTGAATAGCATTACAAGGCATTGCTCATCTGCCGCATTATTCCCAGAGCGATTTTTACACGAAAAAGCCTGAAATTTCTTTCTTATACCAAAGGAAGGAAGACATCCATGTATTCTATGATGCCATTTTTTGAAAAGGCCAAAGGAAGCAGCTACTTATTTCCTTATTCATGAATATGCGCTGGCATAACACATAAGAATGAATTGTTATGGTGTGCTAAGAGAATCGCAGGCATCATCTTTATTATTATTTTGCAAATCAACATGCAAGACGGGAGGATGTGCACACACACACACACGCGCAGAGATCAGTTAGATAGGACAGGTATTTCTTGGCGATACTAAATGGACTGAATTTTCCCTTCGTTAACGTGGGCTATAGAGGGCAGGACTTTCCATTCTTTTATTCCGGAACCCCGCAACATGATGATAGTAGCGGCGTGAAGAAAATAATAAGGACGGAAATTGAATGAAAGTGGGAACGTAACGCGACGTTCGTATAATATGTGGCAGCAACAAAAAGGAAATCGAACAAAACAAAGCATTAGGATCAGGATACACAAGTAGACACAATACAACACAACAACACATCAGAACGTGCTCGTATGTGTGTGTAGTGTATAGCATACGATAGAAAATGAAATGAAAGTGCTTATGGCAAATGAAAATGTGTGCGGCTACTGTGCTCGTTCGTTTGTTTGTGGAGTTGAGCGGCGCGCGAATGTAATTTATAAATTGCATTCCGTTCTGTCGCTTTTCATTTAGGACTTTGATATATGAGCTATTGTGATGGGAATTCCATTCCAAGCGAGGAAAAAGAAATGTTCGCCATCGCTGTTGCTGTTGTTGTTGTTGTTGTTGTTGCGCAGAACTGGTTAGGGCAACAAAAAAATGGTACAAATACTGAGCTGGAGCATACTCACGTGTCGTCGTGCATTCGGATACTTCTTCGCACTGGAGGATAAAATCGCAAGGGGATTCCTTGAGTGAGTGTTGCTAAGTATCTCAGGATAAGGAAATTATCTCAAGTACTTCTTTTGGCTAATGCTTTTCGTTTTGCCTTTTTTTTCTGTTGCTGTTGCTGTTGCTGTTGCTTCTACTCAAGTGGCCCTAGTGGAGCTGTTTTTTTTTTCGCCCCATGTAATGTACGCACTGGTGAGACGAGTAAACTGGAAGAATGCTTCCTTGGGTAATTATTCATGCAAGGAGTGCGCCATAATGAATTAAGAATGCAATAACTAAAGTGGTCAAGTGAAGGACTAAAGAGGAGGATACTTGTTCTTATGGGCTGGGCAGGTGGAGGACTCTAATCTCAGACTCAGTAAATGAAAGAAAAATTACACTAAAGGATGATACTTTGAGATGTGGAAAGAGAGGGGTATTTAAGGCTACTCTCAGATTCAGTAAATATTACAAAAATGGCATAAAAGAGATGGTTCTTGGAGGAGATCTTTTGGTCAACGAATAAAGAGAAAATGGCTATAAGCGGAATGATTCTTGTGGGGAGTCTTTTGATCCACACTCAGACTCAGTAAGCTAAAACTAAATGGTACTTAGGTATGATACTTTAAGATGTGGGTACAGAACGGGTTTTTGGGCCTCTCTTAGACTCAGTAGAGATTAGAAAAATTGCTTAGAAGGGAAGGTTTTTTGAGGGGGACCTTTGATCAACGAATAACGAGAAAATGTTAAAAAATGGAGGCGCTTTCTGCCTCCTGCCCTCTCATTTGTCCAAAAGTTAAGAGACCATATTGTTGGACCTTGGAGTTAGGGCATTTTAGGAACAGCTGCAGGAAGCTATTCAACGTAGCCACTAGATTAGAAGCTGACTGGGATGCTTACAAAGCATCTCCTAAACTCCATAAAAGAGAATTAAGAACAGCTTTGCAGACTCTTCTGTGATAAAATAGAAGAATCTTCTCAGGCGTCTTGGCTAAGAAAAATCCCCGCAACTAACCCAATAAACTTAAAAGCAGATGGCTCGTGGACTACCTCAACCGAAGAATCCCTCAATCTGTTTTTAGATACCAACTTCACGGTAAGCTCCCATGTGATAAGTAATGTCAGCCTTGATAGGGGAGACACTCGCATAACTATCTCTAATGATCCGATAAATAAGGATAAAGTGCTTTACGCGCTATAAAGCTTGAAACCTGATGGCATAATTCCAGCCAAGCTGCAAAGGACTTTAGATATTATCCGTTCAATTCTAAACAGTTGTCTTGATCTGGTCCATATTACAGTTTTATGGAGAGAAGTAAACACGGTATCGTCGTCCAGATGACCCAACAAGGTGCAGTCCTGTCCCCCCTTCTATTGAACTTAGCGGTGCATGAGCTGCTTGTAATGGTTGCTTTCAAATGCTCAATTGTTTGTGGATTGTCCACATAACATTTGTTCTTCACGGCACGCCACAAATAAAAATCAAAAGGCGTCAAATCACAGCTCACTGCCGACCAATTCACGTCACCATTTCGACTGATAATGCGGCCATCTAATTTTTGTCGCACTTACGCTATTGTAACGCCCGGTGTGTGGCATGGCGCACCATATTGCTGGAACCGAGGGTCGTCCATGCCAATATCCTCAAGATATGGTCACAAAAAATATGTTAACTTTTGGCGGTAGTTGATTCCGTTGACCGTATTGGTCGCGCCGGTTTCATCTTCGAAGAAATACGGCCCAATAATGGCACCACGCCCCAAGTCGCACCAAATAGTAACACGCAATGGATGCATTGGCTTCTCCACATTTTCTTGTGGATTTGCCGATCCCCAAATGCGACAATTTTGTTTGTTTCGCGAATCGAATTCGAAGCGGATGGTCGCGAGGCTTCAATTGCTGGACCAATTTAACTACATAGGACCACAAACCATGATATTTACGCAGAACTCGTTGCATGGAAGACCGGCTGATGCTAATTTCAGATGCACGATGACGAATTGATGTTCTCGGCCGTTGGCGCACAGTTTCGGCCACCGCGGCGATATTTTCGGCTGAACGAACACGATGAGCGTGGATACGCGTTAGATTGTCGACTAGGTAGCCCATATCACGCACTTTATGCACAAACTTCTTGATAACGTTGGGTATGTGAGTCCCATTTTCTCGCCAAATTTTGTACGACATTTTCTTGCGATTTTGAACCAATTGTCTTTGTTGTGGAAGTAAATTTCCAACATTTCCCACTTTTGCTGAAGCGTTAAGCGACTCATTTCGTCAACTAGAACCAAAATACTGAGTTTCTGTCAAAGAAAGAAACATTAGTGTTGCAAGAGTCAAAATAACCGATATGTCTAATTTGAGCCGCTCCTTATATATATACAAGCTTATGTGGACGATTTGTGTTCTATTTCATCTAATAAATCCCTCAGGGCCGCCTGTATAAATCTACTGACTGCTCTGAATCTACTGCAGTTTTATTTACTCGTAAGCGTAAATTCAATGGTCTTATTCCTCCTATACTAAAAGGTCTCACTTTTCCAATCTCCACGGAAGTCTAGGAGTAATTTTAGATTGCAAGATGATTTGGAAGATTTTCCTGGAATCAAGAATATCGAAAGCTCAGTTTACCTTCATTCAATGTAAAAGAGCATATGGTATATCATGGGGATGAGTCCAAAAATCGAACACTGTTACGATAATCAGACCCATTCTCATCTATGCAGCAGTAGTTTGGTGGCCAAGTACTTGTCTGAAAATTTCTTAACAAATAATCTTAACAATTTACAAAGGAACGTCGGCCTGGGAATAACGGGCGCAGTGCGCTCCGCATCGGCAGATGCTCTCAATACACTGCCACATCTGGATTCAGATGGAAGTGATAAAAGCTATATGTCGATTTCGCAAGAATAAGGTGTGGCATTATGAGCATAAGAGTGGGCATGGAAACATATTTCAAAAGGTTTCGGAACAAATTCCTACGCTTCTGATGCCTGTGGACAGTGCTGTACTATTTCTTATATTCAAAAGAGGATATAAAGTTCATTAACCGAGCAGGGAAAGTTGGAAAAATTCAACTGAGATACTTAGGGGATTCGAACCCATATTCTACACTGTCGGTTTTCTTACCGATTAAGAAACTGGTGCAGGATGGTTCTTAGATGAGAATTCTTTGGAAGCATTCGCACTTGGAAAATAGCCAACTCTTTCTCAAATAGAAATATTTGTTATTTAACAATTTGCCAACTGGGCTCACTCTAAAAAGATCCAAGGACGAAACTTTGTAGTGACAGACAAGCTGCTCTATTAGCACTGGAGTCACCTTGTATCAATTCGAAAATTGTTCTTTTATGTAAGAGAAGACTAAACTCTATTTCAAAATGGAGTTCCGTCACTCTTATCTGGGTTCTGGGACATACAGGAATAAAAGGAAATGAATTTGCTGATGCACTTGCATGAAGTGGTTCTTCCGATATTCCTACTGGTCCGGAACCAATGTTAGGCTTGAGTCAGGCAAGACTAAATATTGGTATTTGAAGATTTATGGAAGCCGAACAGTTACAACGTTGGAGCTCCAAAAAAACATGTAGAACTTCCAAGCACTTTGTGGATAGGCCTAACAAAAAAACCACTAAGTTTATTTTAGGATAGAGGGAACTGTTGGATCATAGTCGGTTTACAGGACATAAACCGACTGGAAGTCATATGTTCAAGTTGGGACTTGGAATCCAATATGAAAGTCTTGTCTGGAGGAAGAAGAAACAACTACACATTTCCTTGGAAGCTGTCCTACTTTCTCCAGGCTACGGATGAACGTTTTTGGAAGGTATATAACAACGATCGAAGAACTTCGGTTGTTGAATCTAGATCAAGTACTTCGCTACCTCAAAGAAACTAAGAGATTTGCATAGTGAACTAACTTAGAACGATTACAATGGACTGATGGTCTGAGTGCTCTGTTGTGGTTTTTCTCAGATTATCACACCAACCCACTAAAACTATAAAGTGTGCTTATAAGACAGCTTAAAGAAATCTTTCAATAAAAAAATCATTCCTCAAAACTTTAATCCAAAGATATTGTGTGACTGTCTCTTTCTGATTTACATCTCTTATTTGACTACACGCACAGCACCCCTTTAAATTTATGATGATGACGACTAGCCGGCTCTCGTGCCGACTGTCTCATAGAATTATGATATTAAATATATTCTATTGAAAAAGGACAACCCTCTTGGTCCTTGCGCACGCAGATAATCAACAAAGACACACTGTCTTGTTACAAAATTCGTGGGTTGAATATTTTGTGAATAGTAATTTCGAGTCGCCGCATTTCATTAACCTCATTTGCTGATGACTGTGTACTCGGATCGGTATTCCACCCTTAGAAGAATAAACAGAATGTTCTTGTGAGCTTCATTGTGTTGTGACGACTAAGAGAAGGGTTGTTAAAATTTTATACCGCTGCTGCATTAAGGATTACATTAAATAAAACCGATCTATGAACATTCTATGTTCTGATAACCAGTTTGCATGTGCGTTGGGAAACGAATCGGATGTGTGTGTGAGGGATAATTCATATCTCTAACCGATGACAGTGCCAAGCCTTGAGCATAGAAATGACGAATTTTTCCCCTTTGTTGTTCAATGTGCGGTCCTCTTTGCTGACATCGGGTTGATGGTGAGAGTCAAACATTCACACCACATTTACTTCACAACTTCATCTCATACACCCTAACGAAGGTTTGAAGAGATATCGTCGCGGCGCCGCTTATTATTAATTGCTTGACATTATGGAATGGAATGAAATTATGGAGATTTTCAAACATCCAAATCAAGACATTTTAAATATTAGTATGGAACCAGATTTACGTACGAAGTCTCTGGGGATTCACTGATTTCTTTGGGGTTTACTAATTTCTTACTCTGATGAAAAGGAATAGTAAAACTTTTCATTAAAAATTATAACAAAGTTTCGAGAATGAATTTTTTATCAGTTTCTCAGTAGTTATTCTATGTTCTAAGGATAATCTTTATCCGTTAAACTGCATTTATAATCAGCTGAGTAATTTGGGTAGATTTATTGTGGTTGGTATGTAATTAAAGAAAATCTTTGTAACAACAAAAATACAATTATTTATTGGTTCTTATAAATAGAAAATAAAATACTCGAATTCGAGCCTTCTACACCTTCTTTATTCTTCCACACAGCGCTCTTAGTTGTGGATCACAGACCATTCATAGCAAAATCGGCAATGTACTCTTTACAAACAGAAGATATTTCTGATTCTCATTCTCACACTAACTCTCATTCTCATTCTCATTCTCATTCTCATTCTCATTCTCATTATCATTCTCATTCTCATTATCATTCTCATTCTCATTCTCATTCTGATTCTGTGATTGTGTGATTGTGTGATTCTGTAATTCTGTGATTCTCTGATTCTCTGATTCTTTGATTCTGTGATTCTGTGATTCTGTGATTCTGTGATTCTGTGATTCTGTGATTCTCTGATTCTTTGATTCTGTGATTCTGTGATTCTGTGTTTCTGTGATTCTCTGATTCTCTGATTCTTTGATTCTGTGATTCGGTGATGCTGTGTTTCTGTGATTCTGTGATTCTGTGATTCTGTGATTCTCTGATTCTCTGATTCTTTGATTCTGTGATTCTGTGATTCTGTAATTCTGTGATTCTCTGATTCTCTGATTCTTTGATTCTGTGATTCTGTGATTCTGTGTTTCTGTGATTCTGTGATTTTGTGATTCTGTGATTCTGTGATTCTGTGATTCTGTGATGTTGTGATTCTGTGATTTTGTGATTCTGATTCTGATTGTTATTATGAATCGGTCTATCCGATTCAGAATGGCTCTATCAAAATATACCCAGTTATTGGCATCCATACACAGCATAGATTCCAATGTACTGTCATAATATTGGCTATTGACCTATTTTTGCGTTCAGATCCCCAAGAATGATATGAAAGTAATTTCGTTAGGTTCTTGTTAAAATAATTATTCTTTTCTATCCTCTCGGGAATCCTTTGTGCGGCTACAAAGGAACGTTTATAAGGCTATTGTTCTTAAATTTGCCTGGCTGCATAGTAATTTACTTATTGCTTTAATGCCGATATCGGTCAGTATCATTCTTTTGCTTATTAGGAAGTTCAACTCGAGAACATGATACCTTGCAAACAACAAAGTTCGCTTACGTGTTAAATGGTTGCATGCTAAGTTCTAGCATGTTTGTTGTATGTTTGTTCTCTTGTTATTGTCAAAATGTTTACTCAAAGTTTACTTAATTTGCTGTGTTAATTAAAGTAGGAACAGTGCTATCCTAATTACAGTACCCACTGTAAGGAGAATATTGTTCATTGAGATAGTACAACGCAATAAACCACAAAAGGCAAACTGTTCAACTAAGACCATCTTGTTCTTAAACTTTAACTAATAAAAAAAGTTTTGTTATAAAAACATATCCTTACCATGATTTAAACAAAATTTTACTAATATAACCTTTAGCTAAACTTAAATACTTACAGGATCTTTCATTATATTCTTTAACTATACCTATAACGCTATGAATATCCTTCGATACCATAATTCGTACCAAATTAATGTTTATCGAGCCATGGCATGTCTCAAAGTCTCAGTCCATATGATGCTAATAAGGTGGAACAAAGACTTACAGTTGGCAGCATGGGTCAATGACATGCAGTTCTACACGAAACTATTACTCGCGTCAATAAAGTTAATAAAAATTCCATCCTTTAAAAGTTGAACGAACATCGATCTATCGATTTTAATAGAAATTCAAACGAATCCATCAAAATAAGGGATGTAGGGAAAGGAAAATAAGATCTATGCGTATATCGGTATACAGCACAACCTTGCAGGACATTCATATCCATTTTATGATAGAAAAATTCGAATATTGACATTGTATTGAATTTCGTTTCGTGTGCAAATGACATCAGAAAAGGATATGTGTGTGACAAGCAAACGTTATTTGTTTTGTCCTTCTCACTAGGAGTGTAAAAACGCACACAGAAAAGCACCAAGTGTCACCACGATATGGTATCAATAATGAAGTACCTTTGCTCTTGGTACAGTAGCTGTGAAATGGATCCTTCGAAATTGCTTATCAATATGGGAGAGCCCGTCTCAAAGGAGGAAGGGAATAATAAAGGAACTATCAATAGGTGAATATTACTTGGAGGGATCCTTTTTATCGTTCAAGTTGTCTAGCGCTTTTTATTGACCTGCTGTTTTTTCCCCTGCTGTTGCGCAAATTTATGTTTATTATTATTTTTGTTTTTGTAGGGAATTTGCACTTTTCTGTCAGAAGACAGAACACACAGACACAAACACCCCATTTGCCGACTTTATGTCTCCACTTTTAGAGGATTTTCATATTTTCACGCGTTTTGTGAAATTGCAAATGCATGGAAATCATGGACATTCTCCTTTCAATTGTCAACAGACAAAGCATATGTGTGCAAAACAAGTATTTTTATTGGCGAACCAGTAAAGCAATAAAAACGGCATAAAAAATATGGCGAACAGTGATACCAATGCACACTTTGGCGTTGGGTCTTAAAATCGAATTTACTCGCGTCTAGTACATTTGCATATGCCACACAATAACAGCCAGGAAGGAGTATTATTTTTTCTAGCTTTTCGTGATATTTTTTATTACAATTTTTGTTGGTGCGGTGTAGTTTTTTGCTCGCAGTTGTTCAGAACTGAGATTCAAAGTCCACTAGAGTCATACTCGTATCTCTTCTGTTGTTCTGCTTAAATTCGATTTATACCCACACGTGAAAAAAGCGAAAAAATACAACAAAGACATATGCAGCTCGAAGGACTCGTTTTTAATATTCGTTGTCAAAAAAAAAAAAGTACAACCCTTTTACGCCAGGCTGAATAAATTCCCATAAAACGATTTGCATTAAAAATTTATTTCGACTGGGATTTTGATGTGTTGCTGATGTGGTGGACAGGATTAACACACTGAGCTCTGAATATTTAAGGTGAGTATGTTGTTTTTTGAATTCCCTCTTAAACGGTTTGATTTGTTTTAAAAAAGAACTTGTAAATATAATTAAATGTTTTGTTGTATTATTTTTCAGGGGCGTGGTAGAACAAAATTGATTACTGTGCTCCGTACCTCTATTATTTACTCTTGAATGTTGTATTTCATGTTGCTTTTATTTTCAACTGATATTATGTTCACACGCACAATTTTGAATAAGGACTATTTCCTGTCATGTGTTCATATATTTTACCGGCCGTGGACACCAACCCTGCTTATGGTGTAGCATGAATTAATTTCACTTACAATATGGTTCATTATTCATGCGTGTCCTTCCGGACATCAACTTTCGACGATACCGCTGAAACAGTTGTTGTATTTTCGTGTAATGGAACAATTTCATGGCGAGGTATTTTGTACTCCGTGCGTTTATTCGGTTATTATCATCTAACGTTGTCGCCAGGACTGACCGCTGTCGCGACAATGCATCGGCGCTACTCCATCTGACGGGCAAGTCCGACATTTCATAGATAAGCAATAAACATTTTTTAAGAAACTAATAATTCCACCCCATCCTTGTGACGTTTACACTTAAGCTTGTGTCTTTTCCTATTATTTGCAGACTATAAGCAAAGAGAATGTTCTCTCTGCTATAAGAAGAATTTTTGTAAAGTGAGCGAGCACATTGTATCAATCTGCGTTAAGGCTGCGTTGACAACATCGGCATCAGATCTTTACATGGGAAATAGCCAATAATACCAAAAGGTGTTTGTACGAGCTTCTCGACAAAACTTACGAGCAGTACCCCAAATATGACAAGATTGTTGGTAGAAGGACACTGTCAGAAAACACGGCATTAACCACTTCACGGCTCGAAAATGACTTAGGCTGATTGAATTTCTGTGACAAGAAATTTCACAGTGACAAGGTTGTGGGAAGAAGGACACTGTCGGAAAAAACAGCATACACCACACCACTTCTCGAAACGGACTTAGTCTGATTGACTTTTTGTAAGAAGGAATATCAAGAAGCGGACCACAACAGAACTTAGTCGTCTCCGGATCAACACAACGTCAACCAAAAGTATCAAGCTGCGGTAAATGCGAGAACTCTAAATGTCCGCACTAATCGAACTCGAATAGTTGCGGCCAAATCGCAATTGCGGATATCCTAAGAGGCACTGCATCGAATTCAGGGCTCCACCAGGATGTATAGACTACAACACTCCGCAACTACATTTCAGCAACAACTTCCAGGTCACCAACCCCTCCAGATTACTCTGGAAAGAAGGTGCTATCTGGGAAGATGAATCAATCAATTTTTGTACTGATGGGTCAAAAACTGTTGCTGGGGTAGGCGGAGGTGTTTTCTCAAAATGGCTAAATATAAGTCTTTTTTCCGTCTTCCTGATCACTGCAGTGTTTTGCAAGCAGAATTATTGGCGATTAAAGAAGTCCTGTCTTAACTGAAGAGAAACCTAGTATCCACTAGGGATATCCGCATCTTCTCGGATAGTCAAGCAGCTTTGATATCGCTAGAATCTGTCTCTAAGAACTCTATTGTTGCCCTAGACTGCCGATCATATTCCAGCGAGATGGCGGTGCAGTTCAACATTCACTTTTATTGGGTACCTGGGTATAGGAACATTCCGGGGGACCGGAGGCCCGATGAACTCGCCACCAAAAATGGTATTACGCTGCCCCTTCTACCTGAAAATGGATCCCTAGGTATACCGATTGCTACATGCTTCTGACAAAATGAACCTTAGATGGACAAAACTGATCTAACCAAAGTTGGATCCGAAGCGCTCCAAATGTTTGATCTCTCTAAACATAGTGCACATAAGCGCTACGATAGATGTAATTACTGGGCACTGTCTCACAGGCAAGTATGCAGGAAGGCTTGGTGTATTTTCCAATTTTCCAATGACTTCAGGAAGAGGAAGAGACCATTCTTAGCCTTCTCTTCACATGCACAGCTCTTTCTCTAAAGCGTAAGCTCCATTTGGGAGCCTTCTTTTACAACGGCCTTAACGATTTGTCAAGCATTGACATCAAACGTCTTCTACGGCTTATTGGAAGCTCCAACTGGTTCAATGAGTAGGGCGAGATATTCTCTAGATACATGTGTTATCACAATGATTTAAAATTTAAGATATGAATGCATCAATGTCATACAAAATCTTAAAGCAAATCCTTCCGCTGAATTATCCTTAGCTCAAATCTGTTACTAATGCAATGTTTTTTGTTGCTATCGCTTGTGCAATGGTTCATTGCTCCAATTCTGACTCACTGCGCCATAACTCACACAAAATTATTACCAAAACGTACCAATAGATAAACATCACATTTCCTTGCGTATCGTATCGCTTGTGGCATATGATTGTGGAATGCTAATTAATCAACAGCGCATCAAAAACAACAAACACAATCACAACAAGAAATTATCAAATGCCATCGGATTTCAAGGAATATATGCATTGGTCTGTCTGTCCGTCCGTCTGTCCGTTGCTTGTTCGCTATAAGTTAACAATCACAGCACGTAATAATTCAAATAGGCGAAGAGCAGGATGCGACGGTAAACAACAAATAGGATGATGGACGCGTTGTATAGTGGACTACTTCATAGGTCGCGGCGGCGGGTCATATGTTGTGTGTACTTGTTAGTTCAATTGGAAAATCGAGCTGCTCTTTGATGATGAAACGATGCAAGGTAAAACAGCAAGAATCGTATGAGGACGACTTAAATGTTTATGGTCGCATTCCCCTACAGAAAAATAAAATCGAGTTAATTTCAAAATGAGTATAGAATAGTCCATAAGTGCTCAGTGCCTTTTATACTATTGGATGAGCACTTTGAACAGCGATAATAAAGCGATTGAATAACTTCGTTTTATATTAAGGTAACGAAGAGGATTTTGGTTTTAAAATCAATTGACCGATGAGTGGAATTTTTTTCAACAATTTACTACTATTGATATACAATTAATTATAAAAATTAATAATAAAAAAAATATATTATCGCTTTAAGAAAAATCACCGAAGAACTTGCTAGAGGTATGCCAAAGAACTTTTCATATTTCATATTAATTTCAAAACTAGCTTTTCCCTGGAGCGCCGCCACCCGTACACATCCATGACCGCCTTGCCATCACTTCCACTGGATGGGTGCTCTATTGCCTAAACCTAAACAAAGCACCACCTCGGTCGTATTCGCGCTATGTGGTTTACCGAGATTTTGTTAAGACGCATATTCTATGAACGTTTCAGCTCAGGGCGCTGTCACAATGAAAAACTTAAGACTTAAGCTGCAGAAATGTATGGATTTACGGCTTTGACAAAAAAAAAATTTCAAGAAATAAGATATTTCCGGATATTTCCGGTGCGGTGTGTCGGTATATAGAAGAGAGACGGGCATATCGTAGATTACTAGGGTAAGTGTTAAAGAAAATCGACTTGATTAGAGACGCGCAATCGATGGAGCCTAAGAGGAGAAGATGTATAAACAGAAGAATGCCAGCTTTGTCTCTGCGTTCCTCGACGGTTTTCAAGTTTATGAGGTTGAGGCGGTCTTGTTAGAGAGGAAATATAAGATGATTTTCCCAAGGCAGACTTCGAAGTGCACATCGGAGAAAACGTCGTGGGATGCTCTCGATTTTGGACACATGAACTTGATGATAGGGGGACCACGCTTGACTAGCGTAATCCAGTAGGGGTCGGACAAAAGTGATGTAGAGGGTTCTGGTTGGAGAATTCTTTGGACCATTAACAAAGCCAAGTGCTTTGTTGGCTTTTTTTATATTATATATTTATATTTAAAGAGGATTAGCTGATGGCTTCTCGCGACCATTTTTGTTGTGCATGTATATTTTTGAACACAAATGGAAGGGACCTACAATTTAATGTCATATCCAAACGGCGAATTGAGAAGCTTTTCGTGACAAGTTATTTCTCTCGAACATTTGTCACTCATTCGCGAGAGGTGGGACACCGTGAAAAATACTTTTGGTGTTACTGGGATTCGAACCACGAACCTCATGCACTTTTCCACTGAGACACGGCGCCCGCACCTTATCAAAAGCCTTAGTGATATCAGTTGCAACAACGTCGACTTTGATAACGCTCTCTAAGGCTAAAAAGGCGAGGGACATGAATTCAACAAGATTAGTGGTGATTGTCCTACATTTCAGAAAGCCATGTTGGCTTGGGGTAATAAGAAACAGTGGAAGCTTAAGGCTTCGTATATAATACTTTCGAATAGTTTGGGTAAATGGGAAAGTTCAGTAATGGGGCGATAATAATTAGTTACATCATTCTTTGATCCTTTTTTGTGTATCGAGGTTATGAAAGAACTCTTCCAAATCTGAGGAAATTCTCTTTGTGAAAAGGAATGACAAAAGAGGTAAGAAAAAGGAAGGGATCGGCTGGTGAACTGTGATTAAAAATGGGTGGGACTTCGTTTACGAATAGGGAAACTCTAATAATGGTACTAAGATAAATTCTTGAGGAATCCCACTCTTTGTAGGGAAAAAGTCAGACCGGACCTTATTTACTCCCACTGCCTGAAATCTGCTTGAATCAAATATCAATTTCAAAGCGCTAGGTTCAAATTTATAATGTCAAGATAGCTTATGGCATAAAGTGAAATGGTCGGCAGTGTCAATCTCTTTTCTCTCTTCTCGATTATGCCGTATGTCATCTGATATGCCTATTATGGCTTTTATGTAGCTATGTTTCTGCCAAAATCCAAACTGCTTAGGCGTCAAGATGTTATTTTTTGTGACTTATTTGTTTTGCACATAAACAAATTTTCTAACATTTTTTACATAAATGGAAAAATGGAGTTTGGTCTAAGCACATCTCCTTCAGATGTTTTGGCAACCGACAGTACCTTTGCATCTTTCTATTTTACAGGAAAAATACCTTTTGTCACCACTCTGTAAAAACGTACCTAATATAGGGAAACACGATAGGTAAGATGCATTTTAAAAAAGATGGATGTATTTAATCAAAGCCGAGAGAATTTGATTTTATGGACATTATGCTCGCTACTACGTCAGTGCTGTACAATGCTGCAAAAGAAAAACTTAGGCAATAAACAGTAGATGAAGCAACAGTAGACGAAGCCGATGTCTGCGAAGATACCAATTTATAGCTGAGATTAAGATCAATTTCTTCGAAATTCTGTCCTATTCCTACATTACGCTGATTTTTCCTCAAATACTTCCCACCCATAAAGACCGACTAGACTAGAAGCTTGATTGGCAGTTCTTATTTTCTTTACTACTTTATTGCGAAGAGTGCAGTACAAGCGTCATTGGTCCCCTAACCGAAAAACGCTCCCGGATGTGGTATGCTGTGGTCACGCTCTATTATTAGTTGAAGAATTTGGTAATAGAATCAATATGTACTCTCAGATGAATTGGTTTTGGTTCTTATATGAACATGTGAGTTGTAGAGATTTCTTATAATAGGATTTAGGAATTCCACTTTGTTATACATTTTAAAAAGTTCGTTAATTTTTCAGAAATTTCATTACCAAACTTTTCTCCAATAATAACTGTAACGAGTTAATTCGCGTATTCAAATTATATCAACGATATCCGTCAGACCAAATTTGCATCATTCCATCTTATAACACCGAGCATTCTGTGCGCATTGCGTCGGCGTCGAACTGGAAGTCAGGATGAATGAGAGGCTTACTTTAATTTCCTTAGGTGTGAAAAAGTCGTTCAGATTTTTTTTGACACCTGCACCTCCATGATTGTGTTTGTGTAAAAAAGGCAGCTGAATACAAAATTTCAGCAACCATCTACATACTTCAGAAAGTGGAAAGGACTCGTTTCCTCCCCACATCAGATGGGAAATTTTTCTAATTTATTAACCAGTCAGAAAAAAAAATCCCACTCTCTTACATTACATCAAGACGGGAGCAGCCAGGACGAACACACATTACGTAATAACTTTGTGTCACACAACATAGGTCTACTTTGGTTTAGTATTTGTTCACCAAGGACTAAGAAATTCGCGGGGTGAGCTTAGCCAGCAAAATATGAGACTCGCTTGACAAGGAGAATACTGATTCAAAAATGAAACACCACACACACACGTGTCGCAATATCACTTTGCAAATGGAACATAATGTGAGTTTGTGAACATTTGGGGCAGGGTGCAAATAACAAATTTGCATACCAGAAGAGCAAATAAATCTAAAAGTTGCGTGTGGGAGTGTAAGTGCAAAAAACGCAAGTACAAAATAAATGAAAGTGTAACGATACAAAAATTTAAAATGTAATAATGTCAGGATACAAGTAAGGGTGGATGTATGTGACATGTGGACTATAGGCCTCCGTTTAATTTAAAATTGAAAACATTCTCGCCACTCTCTTTGACATGCTGACAGATGTAGGTGGAAATACATCAAAGGCTTCGAGGAGACAGCAAAGAAAATTACAAAATTGCTATTTGGCTATTTTCAACTTAGCATAGGTAACTGATTACTGGGAGGTATTTTGTAATAAGGTGGAAAATTGGTACTCGTAAGACAGATCCTTATAAATTTAAGTGCGAAGAGATTTGCTGAATTGTAGGTTTTTTTGGCATGAACTACTAGTAAACATAGAGGAAACAAAAACAATTTTGAGGCAATGTCTCTCCAGAAGATGTGTGAGATATTTCAAAGCAATCGAATTTTGTTTTTTTATTTTGTAGAGTTGTTTATAATGTAAAATAGTTTATGCTATAAAGGAAAAAATTAAAGTGTTGGAGGAAATTAATTTTTCAGAGAAGCTTTGTTCGTGTTATTAGATGCAGAAGCTTTCAAACACTATGTACGAAATCTGTTTCCTCTGCAGATTGTTCAATGGAAGCAGTAAAGGCTATATGCCAACTTTAATGGAATGACTTCAGCTCTGGGAGTGCCCATGACAGTATTTGTGACATAAGGTATTAGTTTTTTTTATAAATGTCTACTTATTGTAAAGTAGCTACTGTATAAAAAGGATACCATATAAACGCTAACGTTGTAGGGAAAAGCACATTCTTAAATGAAAATCAAGGGTTCTTCTTGAATGAAAACTTAAAAAAAACCAATCGTACTTGGTAATATCGTCATCATATTTGGCTCTTCAACCGGGGCCGTCCCTGGCATCCCACAAAAGGTCTCTCAGCTAGTCCCGATTTTGAGATATCATTCAGTTTTGCATCCCTAAACTCAAGATGTCCTGGTCTACGCTATCCTTCCAGCCTAGGCTTCGCCGGCCTCGCTATCGTGTTCCATAAATCCTACCGCATAGGACTTTTCGAGCAGGATCTTCTACACTCATTCGAGCTAAGTATCCTGCCAACCGGAGCCTACAGAGCTTAATTCTCTTCACGATGTCAACATCGCAGAAATGCTCGTAGATCTCATCATTATTGAATCGTTCTTCCTCACATAGGAGGCCAAAAATTCTCCGTCTTATTATTTTGGAGCTGATTTAAATCTCTGCTAACTTCGTCTATGCTTGGTGGCGGCAACATAGCATGGTCTTCGGTCATTGGTGGAGCCTCCAATTCCTCAGTGAGCTGGCTATTTAGTAACTCATGAAATTGCTGTTCCCATTGCTCTAAGATGCGTTTGATAACCCTTTGTCTTTGCAGTATGTGCAACGAGATGTATATTGCGTTATACCGCGGACTCTTTGGTATTACATCCGCGCCTGGTGCGGTCCTTCCTCTCTATAGTGTCCTACTTCACGGACGAGATTCTTCTCCCAGGCAGATTTCTTTCGCTGGTGAACTGTTTTTTCATATCTTCTGAGCTATTTATATTCATCTTCGCGTGCCCGACATCTCAGCCCCAGGATTTACTCTCCCTGCATTTAAGGCGAGTCCTATCGCTTGACCGTAGTTGTTTCTAGTCTCTTTGTTGCGAAGGCCAGCCGTGTTGACTCGAATCTTATTCGCGGATGCAGTCTTTCATGATGATGCAATCTGCGATCGAAGCCCAATACCAACAAGATAGTGGTCCGAGTTGAAGTTGGCACCTCGGTACGTTCCGTATCAGTTTCGGGTTGAGGCGGCGGTCTATCTAGTTGCGAGTGGCTCCATCAGAAGATATCCAGGTGGCTTTGTGGATATTTATATGCGCACAGCTTGTACTCGCAACGACCAAACTATTGCTTGTTGCCTTCTCTATGACTCGTTGTCCATTGTCATTAGTGTTCTCGTGTTAGTAAAATAATTGTGAATCTGTATTTTAATCGTCCCTTTCTGAAGTACAAATACAAAACATTCCCTTAACAATAATTTCCGTCTGCCAAAGTCTACTGTTAAGATCCCCACGCTACTACGAGAAACTTTTCTTCATATCTGTCCACTTTTTTCGACATTTTCCATATATCTACAATTATATGTGTACAATGTATCAATGTTTCTTTCTACGCAGAATATCGTATCGGACGTAAATGGGAAATTCACATGACAGCCTTTCAATCAAGCCAGATCGCATTTTCCGTCGTCATCATTGGTTTCCTCGATCGTATTAACATTTTTCTTGTAAGGTTTTTTTTTTTTGGTGGTGGCAAAAACATATAATTTATTCCACCTAAACGTATGTGAAGATAGAGAATGGGAAAATCAATCGCTTCTCGTTTATTTGGAGTAGAAATACACATCAGCATTTTTGTCGAAGGTGTGTACTACATTTTCTACGTATTTCGTATAAAATACAAAAATTTATTTAAATTTGCTTGCGGTTAACCGACGTAAATGCATAGTCGCACATACGCGCACGTTAACCGATGAACTGTGAAAACCCTCCTGCCTGAGAGCGATTCCTTAACCACATAGCGTTACCCTATGGAGTATACAGCAGAATACCTGGCAAGGATGGTCTATTGGCAGGCAGACAGATACACCTAATTCAGGTTGATCGAATGAATTTTCTTCTACAAGTTACCGTCTACTTGTAAGGCGCAATTCAGTCAGTTTTCCATTTTGATTATCCAGATACACAAACTGGTGTGTTCAACACGTCGTGCACACCTCCCGTCAGATATTGACATTTTCTGAGTAGTTTGAATATTTTGTCCTATTCTTTCTTGAGTATCCCTAAAGAAAATATAAATATTTCCCTTCCATCAAGAGCAAAAAGAATACTCCATAATTTTCCGACACCATATTCTTCATTCTTGTCATCAGTGTTATCATTGTGTGTGTGCGCCAATGACTGGGAAAAAGTTACAAAAAAATTTTCTACTGGATTGTGAGGATAAAAATTCAAATTAGGTAATCGACCATCGCATATTAGATAGACATCTTCTGTATCTAATATTTGTTGTGTTGTTGTAAAATGTCATTATATTTGACAACAGACCCGTCTTGCAAGTTGTTATTAATATTTCCATTCTTCTTATGTTACTTGCTTAGTTTATTGTTGGCTATCGAAAAGCCAACACCGATTTTGGCTCGACTTTACAGTGAGATATGCCATCAGATCACCTGTAGAACGTTGCTTTTAAAAACAATACTGCTGGTCTCTTCGGAAACTAAAGCTGGATTATCCTTTATTAAATACAATATTTCGTTTTTCCGGTTCCATGCTGTTGCTGGCTTATACAATTAACCCAAGAAAGTTAAAAGGATTGCAATTCTTCGAATAAGTGTTTACCTGTTTTGCTCTCAGCTATGTGCTGACAGAGACTTCATACCACCCACTTAAGTTGGATGAAAGCTACTTGTACAGCTATTGGGTGTTTACGAATGATGTTAAGGCTTTCTGCGTAAGCTAGTATCTAGATGGACTTGTACAGAATTTTTCCTCTCGTCTCACTTTTTGAAACGCCAAATTGAAAAGAATGCACTGCATTCACTAAGGGCCAAAAATTTAAAATTTGATAGCCAGGATATGACTTTCCAGTACGGCAGAAATAAAAAAAAAAAAACAATTAACTAAAAAAAATGTTAGTGTAGTTTAGGTTAAGGTGGCTGTCGGTAAAAACTGACACACTTAGACCAGCAATGGTCCATTGTGATACCACACTGATCAGAAAAGTTTCCCTCCACCTACTCGTTGAACCACTTAGAGCTGATATCAGTGTTGATAAGATCATCAGTGTCGTTGCAGAAGAAAGCTCCCATATGGAGTTTACGTTTCTGGGAGAGGGCTGGACAAGTACAGAGAAGATGACTAATGGTCTCCTTCTCCTCCTCATCCATGCAGCTTCAGCAGAAGTCATTCGAGAAGACTCCGAGTCTTGCTGCATGCCTGTCTATAAGAGAGTGTTCCGTAATTACACCTACAATACCATCGATGTGTGATCATTTTTGAGAGATGAAACACTTGGAGCGTTTTAGATCCAGCTTGGGCCAGATCTGCTTTGTCGCTATGCAAGTTGTACCGTTTGACCACCTACAGTTAGTTTTTACTTTAGCATCCCGCGTTAACAAGAATTGGCATGTAGCGATTGGTATGCCTATAGAACCATATTCAGGTAAGAAGGGTAGTATAGTTCCTTGCTTGGCGAGTTCGTCAGCCATAGAGTTTCCCGACATGTCTCTGTGCCCCGGCACCCAACACAAGTGGATATTATTCTGCTCTGCCATCTCCACGAGAGATGATCGGCAGTTAAGGGCTAAGGTTGAAATTGTAGAGACTGATTCCGGGGATTTCAGCTTGGCTTGGCTATCCGAGAATATACGGATATCCTTATCGGATAACACGTTACTCTTCAGCCAAGATAAGACTTCACTGATCGCCATAATCTCAGCCTGGAAAATAGTACAGTGATAAGGAAGACGGAAAGAGAGGCCAAGATTTAGCTTTTTTGAGAAAACACCTCCACCAACTCCGACATCAGTTTTAGAACCGTCTGTGTAAAAATTAATGTGTTCATCTTCCAGGTACGTGCCTTCCTCCCAGAATGATCTGGAAGTTTTTATTAAAATGTAGCTGTGGAGTGGTGTATTATATGTTGTCTGGGATCCTGACTTAATCCATTTCTAGTCCACCGGGAGATAGCTTTAAGCGAATAGCCGAGCTAGCAGTTACCTGCCTGCTGAAAATGTCGAGAGGTGTAAGGTCGAATAGAATGTCCAATGCGGCGGAGGCGGTTGTACGAATTGCTCCGCTCATACATAGACTAACTGATCTTTGGACTTTGCTTAGTTTATTTAGATTTACTTTCTTATCTTAGGCAGTCCACCAAACAGTTACACCGTATAAAGAGTAGGTCTTACTACCGCTGTATATAGCCAATGAGCTATATGGGGTTGAAGACCCAATCTGCTGCCAATGGCCTTTTTGCATGAGAAGGGTGTCACTGTAGCTTTTGGAACTGTTTCTTGTATGTTAGGTTTCCAGCTTAGTTTCCTATCCAAAATAAGACCCAAATACTTGGCTTTATCGGAGAATACTTAGGTTGTACCTTTAATAAAAGGAGGATCACTATGTGAGATTTTGTACTTCCTAGTAAAGAGAACAAGTTCAGTTTTTTGTGGGTTTACTCCTAATTTGTTAGCTTGTTAAGAGCATTTTGCAGGAGTTCTCCTAAAGTGTTAGGATACTTTCCTGAGACGGCAATAGCAACGTCATCCGCAAAAGCAATCACTCGGCAGCCCTCCCTTCTCTGGCATACAAGCAGCTCGTTCACCACTAAGTTCCATAGAAGGGGGGAAAGGATTCCACTTTGTGGGGTTCTTCTGCTGACACATTTACCGGCAGACGACACATCCAGTTTTGAGTTAACAATCCAACTTGTAAGTAGCACGTTAATCATTTCGCCAAGTGAGCCGTCTACCTTCAAAGACTTCAGTGAATCTGTGATCGCAGATGTGTTGACGTTATTAAAAGCGCCATCAATATCTAGGAAAGCTCATTGTAGTGTAGGGAATATTCAATCGAAAATGTTAACCAGTAGGACAATCATTCGTTTGGAAGCCAATGTAAAGAAAGTATCGGCAACTATTTGATGGATGATATGCAACCTCATCGATTATTTGGGAAGCTCGTCACTACTCTTGGACATTTGTCAAATACTCGCGAGTGTAGGGACAGTAGCAACTTTTTTTTCTAGGAATCAAATTTCGAATCTCCTGTATTCTTTCGCAATAACTACTTGAGTCACGCACCCTGCTCCCAGCCCACTTTGCCAATGGACTGCTATTATATGTGCGATTTGAATATAGGCTAACTTAATTGTACCGATGCAGCAAACCGGAGTATGTCAAGGGTTATTATCGCAAGAGAATAATATGCAGAGTTCCTTATTAGAAGAATGTTTAATGATTCATAGTTCAGTTGCTTTTCGTTGTCTTGATTGACACGGTTTGCAGGTTGAACAATTTCGCAAGGTAAAAAATTTCTTCAGCTTGTTCTTTACTATTCTACTGGTTGAGTGTGGAGAATGAACACAACCGAAAATTGAACCTACTGGTCGAATGGAATGGTCTTACAACAATTTAGTTCTAAAGAAACTTAGGAGAATAACTCATACTTCAAAAGAAACCACATAACACATCAGTTAACAACTTTACCACCACTTCGGTAATAAAATAAAGGAAAGGATTCTGATTTTTTGTTTTGCTAACAATAAATAAAGGAATTACTATCCTCAGAGAAATATGCAGAAAAATTGCATTCTGCATTTTTAATTACACAATAAAGCGAACAACACACTCTTACAAAAGCACAAAAACTTCCCAGGTCGCGAGGTGCGATCCTTTGTACATTGTTAGCACCTTTGGAATCAGTACTTGAATAGTACATCCTTCCTGTATGAAATTGCTTATAACATTAATCAAAAAAGCAGCAAAGAAAAAATAACTTTGTGGTGAGGAAAAATTTTGTGTCCCGGACAACACACATAGGAATAGAATTTTTATTTTCCTCTATTCTCTTTTCCTTTTTCTGTGCTTATTGCATAAATTCTTTTTTGTCTGTCCTTGTACTCCATATCTAAATACAATTTTTTTTTATATAAAAGGTGAATACATTATGTGCGGCCCTTTGTGAAAAACAAGCGACTTAAAGTCGACGAAAAATTAAAAATCGCACAGCGGCTTTGCCACCAATTGCTCGCGAGCCAAATTCCACCCGAGAATATTTCAATTAAGGGATCAACACAATCACCATCAGAGCACACCACAAGTTAGTGTATAGAATAGAATTGTTTGGCACGTACCCACACAAACACGCGAACTCCACAGATCTTCTTTTTAGCGTCGCTTTCCTGGTGTTTTAACTTTTATTCTTTCTCCTCCCCCCACTGCCTGTGGGTTGCGATGATTCAACTCAGCGGCATGACTACTGGCACTCAGTGCATGAGTAAACCATCCAAATTTACATATAAATGAAGGTGCTGAGTCTGGTTTGGCGTTCTCGTTGTATTGTGATTATTTTTTTCTTTGTATTCACTTTTTTCCATGGTCGCCCAAAAATAATATCCAATAAGGCCGCCGAGTACTTTATTATGGTGGTATCCCAAATCAGCAGCAGCGACAGTCGGTATTTGTTGGAATTGTTGATTGGGGGGGGGGTGTAAGCAAAATGCTAAAACCACCATTCGACATGCCTTAATTCGACCAACGGGTATTTCCATCATTTACCCTCATGGCATATCAGGCTCAAGCAACAAGGTAAGCTTGCAGGACGACTGACTGACTAGCCTGGCATAAATTTTACAACTGGAGCGGGGTCGGTTGGGCACAGAGCAATGCGCTTAAAGGTACACAAATGATGGCCGGCTGCGTGATGGAGCCCGTAGTTTATATTTACCGGCATACCATTTAGATCCGCACAGGAGTTGCACGATGACGATGATGATGAGGACGGCAAGGCACAGTACAGAAGAGCAGCATTTGGTGAATTCATTACCTATTCCGAATGCTGATGAGCGAGTAAACGAGCGCTGCATTTGGAATTTTAAGCACACACCATCACATGGTTTCAGATCTCGGTCGGCGGCGCACCGTCATTTTGTGCTGCCGCTCGAACGCACGAATATGAAAACATCATTGCTAAGCATTTGACATTATAATTGCGGCCATACTACAACTACGACTACAGTATACGATGGTACAATAAAGTTGTTCTGTCGTCGTATTCGGTCGACTCTGAACGCTTCAAACTTCAAGCAGTTTTGCTTTTGCACCGCACGACCTCCATTTTAGTGGCTGAATTAATTTAATTGCATTTTTCGTTGGATTAAAGTGGCAGTGCCACTTGCTCTATCTAGCTAACTAACTAACTAACTAACTAACTCACTCACTAACTACCCAACTCACTATAACTACTTCCTCAGCTTTTATTAGAGGTGCCAAATGAGTCCATCCATGCGTATGGTTGGTTGGTTGATGCTACCAGAGATGTTCATTTCATTAAAAATGCTGAGCTGTATTGTGCTGATGTTGTGCGATCTGAATGAAAGTGGCTCACCTTTGTTTCTGCAGCAGGCGGTAGAGAAGGTACAATTTGCGGAAACGAAAGCTCACGGGACATCCCATAATAATCCTGTGAGATTTAATTGATAATTTTTTACATATATATATTTAGAAATATACCTAAAGGGTGAACAAGCAAGTATTTAGTGGTTGCCAAGTTATTGTTCCTCCAAAATAATATGCAACTCAATTTGGCTTAACTTTTCTTTAAACGTTTTTCTATTCTGTCTTAAAATCACACAACTTGCTCTTATTTCTTAGTTTTTTTAAAACTTTTTATTTATTTTATTATTTTTTTTAATCGTTGCTTAGGTATAAATTATTTTGCAGAACATTGTAGCAATGTCCAGACCTAAAATGAAATTTCTCAATTTTATTAAATAACTAGCTTTTCCCGGGCGCCCGCCACACGCACACCAGAAACTCCACCGTGCCATCCCTACCACTGTGGGAGATTTTGTTAAAACTCATATTCTGTGAACGTTTCAGCTCAATCGGCTGTCTAGTTTTTGAGTTTAAGTGTCGTATAACAAACGAACAGACATTAATGATCAGCAGTCATTATGATGCCGGTATACGGCATGATGTGCGTATAGCACAGAAAGCATAGCATATGAAAAACCCGTCGTTGCCTAGCTGCCACCACACCACTTACCTCCGAAAACCGAACACCTAATCAAAAGAACATTAACTTTTTATTTTTATTTTCGTTTTTGAAGACAATTCTGCGATACTGCGATCTATTGTATCATAGAGTGTAACTAATCTAAAAGACTTACTACCTCCCTAATGAAGGATAATATATCTTAAGTGGCAGAGCTTCGCATATCGGCCAACGAACATATTGCCTTATGGAAAATACCTCTCCTTAACCAGATCAATGTTGTTGGCAATCACAGAGAATGTTCACGAATGATTCATCATCCTCCGAGCAGAACATAAATTCAGTGTCTAAGCCTAGAATAATTATGCTAATTTGATATCGTAAGCCATAATCACCTGTAAGAAAGCTAACCAGCTCGCTAATGCTATCCTTGTCTAGATCAATGATTTCCTTATAGGAAAAGGGCCTGATTAATCATGTGGATTGTCGATGCCTTGGGGTATTATCCCAATGGGCTGGATGAAGCTTACTTTCCAACTTATTAATCATTGCTGTGTTGGCAGCCCAGTTGACACCACAGTAAGTTTCCGGTCGTAAGAACGCAGATTCTGATCCAGCCCTGGCTAGTTTATCTGCATATTCATTGCAATACCCTGGTGACCAGGAACCCAACCAAGCTTCACCCTGTTATTGTTATGCATCGTCGCACATTAAACTGATTCAGAGTCCATTCTGTTGGACGATAACGCTTTGCTGCCTGACTATCTGAAAAGATATAAATCCTACGCGCCGATAACACCCTTACTAAGGTTAATCCTAGCGCAGACCTCAATGGCATATATTTCCGCCTGAAAACCCGTCGGACTCATACCAATAGCTAACGAGACTTTGGTGTTGTGTCCAAAATTACCAGCTCCGACTCCTGATTCCATCTTCGCTTCATCTGTGTACCAGACCAGACCTTTAGCGGCCAGTGCTGGAAGTTCATTAGACCAGATTTCACGGTCCAGTATTGTTATCTCAAATAACCTCCAGTCAGGTTAAATAACTTGGCCTCATCCTTCATAATTCTCATATCAAGTCCCCCATCGGCAGAGCATAGGGTCTAAATCCGAAAATGATACATTGTATGTATACAATGATGATGAGACCTATTATCACGTACGCGGCCATCGTTTGGTGGCCAAAAGTACTTGTACGGAGAACTGCAACTAAGCTTCAGAAGATACAAACAGCTGTCTAAGTATAACGGGCGCCATGCGGACCTACCCTACGACATCCTTCACGACTGGCCTTCAGGTTATCAGCTCGAATTTTCAAACCATAAAGGCTTAAACATAACATGTGCAGCCCAACTTTAGTTTGATGCATAGCTAACATGACTACATGCCAGCAAATATAATGGAATTAGACGGGCAAAATAGGGAATAATGGGAAAAAAGGGCTGTTTAATGCGTAAAATGGTGTACAAGAAGTGATGGCCAGTATAGGAGGCAACTTCTCCTCAAACTTAAACCCAAAAATCTGAAATTTCAACCTTCATTTTGCTTATTTTTATTTTGAACACAGGTTTTCCGAGAGACAGCAATTGACAGCAGGACTTACCTGCAAAGAAACAGAACAGAAAAATTATGGATTAATTGTGATGACATTTTGCAAAAAAGGGTTTAAATATTTTAAAGATTGACAGCATTGTTATATTTACCTAATTTAAACTACATTTTTATCAACAATCCTGAGCGAAAGGCAAGTTTGTTATATTTGCAATAAATAACCCAGTATAGCTTTTACTGACTGGAACTTGTCGAATAAAAGTTTGTAACGAAGTTCACTTAAGTTAAGACAAGTTGGTTCGTTACAAACCATATGTTAAGAATTAAGCAACCTTCTCCAAAACACAAAGATCAACCGACTAACCGCCGAACAGCTACTGTCGAATGCAGACCGTAGCTTACCGAGATTACCGAGATCGAGCCACCGGCGGGTAATTACTTTTTGTTTTATAATAAAGGGTTGGTGGGGGTGGCAAGCTACTGGCTTGCTTTAAATCAATTTAATTTTTAGGCTATGGGAACTTTTTTTAACGATTTACTTTACAACTAATAAGTCTAATATTTTGCGGCACGAAACAATTATGTTTACGCTTTAGTACGCTTATTTTCAATATTAGTGTTTTGTAGCCGAAACCGTGCGAAATTTGAAAAGAAATAAGGGTCGTAAAGGAGCGCCAAGTGATACCGCTGTAGTGAAATTGGCGAGGAAAGTTCATGAGAAAGGCTTGCTATTTGATAAAAGAAGTGGTCCTTAAGGTCGGACAGGCCACACGCCCGATAATATTGCAGCTGTGACCCATAATCCATTGACCTTAACTTGATGCTGATCGCAACCTCTGGCGACTAGTACCACTGGCCCGAGGATAATACTGCCAAAAGATCTCAGATTTTTCGCTTACAAGGTCCAGATAGCTCAGGAGTTCATAGCAAGTGACCATCTTTTCGAAAACAGTTCTCTACGTGGGAGATTGATAATGTCGTCTATTTTGGTCGAAAAATCATCTTTTCAGACGAAGCGCATTTCCATCCCGGGGCCAAACTTTTTATGACCTCAATTTAAGGCCATGTGTGTGGACTTCCTTTGTTTTCAACAAGAAGGCGCCACATGCCATACAAGCCGACTGACAATCGATCTCTGGCACTCCAAAATTGGCAACCGAATAATCAGCCGTTTTGGAGATGTCAACCTCGAAGCTGCGATTTGACGCCGATGGACTTTTTTCTATGGGGGGTATGGGGTGCCTTTAAGGTAAGATGTTATGCGGATAGTCCAGAAACAACTCCAGTTTTTAAAAATAACATTACGACTGTTATTCGTGAGATAGGCACCGAAATCATCGAAAAAGTTCTTGAAACAGGACTCACAGGGTGGCTTACTGTAAGGACAGCAGAGGGTGCCACATAAACGTTATTGTTTTCCACTCTTAAATCTGAGACTACAACCTTCACAATTTTAAAAAATATCCAAAAAATATTGTTGTATACTCCTTTAATAATGTTTTTAAAAACAGACTTTTGAATATGCTATGGAGTAAGACATTTTTCCGTTTACTTACAATATCGTTGCTGATACCGCGAAAGCCAATGGAGTTAAAACCTATCTTTCTTCTAGATATCGTCTTTACAGGCAGGATAGGGTGACGGTGTTGATATCGACAAATTTGGATATAATCATGACAGAAACATTATTTAAGTACGAGTGTGGCTTCAGTTCGTTAAACGGCTAAACGGGCCGCTAGTTTGTATTATTCAATTAAATGTCAATTGTCTTACAACTATATAGTTCTCAATTTTATTTCAAAGTGTTACTCCCATTATGATTTGTGTCTCCATTAAAATTTGTGAACCACTGAATCGGTATGCTGGTGATAATTTCATCACAGTTTCAAAATCCATTTGTTCGTTAGGGGCATAGCCAATTAGTATATAGAGGATACCAAGTTTTTAATATATTGTAAGACTAGTAAAAAACACCTTAGAAAGAATCGATTATAAGTAAGGAGTAAGAAAAATTCTTCAAATTTTGAAACGAGCAAGCTCTGTTACAAAATTAAAGGATGCAAAAGTGGATAAGATTTGATAATCTGTTAGTCATAAAATCTTAAACTATAGTGCAAATTTAATAACTTAATGAGCATCCAAATAGGCACTTAAATTGCTTTATGGCCATATTTGTTATTTGGTGGGGGTGTGAAGGCGTATGCCTTGGTTAACACAATGGCCATGTATCCTTCTCATAAATTTTAAATCCTACTCTCTCCGCGCGAGGAGCTAATAAATTTTAATAGCAAACCTTTTGGCCAAAAGTTCCTTCACTCACGCATGTACCACATTCCACCCATACCCAGATAACGTTTTTGGGTTTCTCTCACGCAGAAAAGCCTTAAATTTTAAATGCCGGTCCAGGCGGAGTGGATGGTTACAAATGCTGGTCTGGTATGCCTGATGCCACCGCAGTCAACAGTTAAAGCGTAGAGAGCAGAGCATTATTAAGCCACCTACTGCCACAATAACCGCAATATACCAACCACCTTTTACCACCATTTGTCCGTCCGTACACTATGATACAAAAATAATTTTAATTTATTTCCGGGAGTGTACAAGTGCTTTTAGTTTTGTGATGGTACGCAGATACATATATCCCTTTTACTTTAAAATAAAATACCAAAGGCATATTAAATGGGCGTTCAGTTAAATGCGTTAAGTGTTGCCAGGGAAAAATCTCATCCCTATAGACAATTTACCCAGCGAAAGATAATCACATTAGAAGTTGTTGGTCCCGGGGTGGATTCTTACTTTTGAGCTGTCCGTGCTCTGGTAATACATATACAAATATTTTTCTTATTTCCTATACCAGCTTGAGCGAGCAGCGAGAAGACTGTTATTTTGGATTTTGCATCGCAGCGCATAAATATTAGGCCATAAAATTCCGCTTAGAGAGGAATTTCATGGAAAATAATCATTAAATCGTTTCGCGCTACATTTCAGTGTATGGCGCATACCTAAAGGATGGGTCGGCCGAACAGAAAAAGCAAAAGATATGGCCAAAGTATTTATATATAGGTATACATATATACTAATATAGAGATGCAGGCAAGGCAGACCTCTCTGCTTAATGTTACTTCTGAAAGATTTTATTATATCACCCCGCTGACTAATTTATCAAAGGCGCTGCAAAATTGAACAAAGTATACTATGGCGATGTTATCTTACGTTTATGAAGATATATTAAGCGATAAACAATGAGGCAGGCATACAGATATTTGCTAAATGCAAGGAAAAGAATTTAACGCTGGTCGTAATAATAAGAATATAATTCGCACACTTAAAACGGGAAGAAAAGTATCTCGGGATATCTAAAGTTTCAAAGTTAATGTGAATTCTTTAGCTGCCAAATCAGCTGCTATCAGCTAGCAATTGAAATCCTTTTACAGCCATAATTTCGCACTTTTCAAAACTTTATAGAACATCTACACAAATCTAACAGACACTCAATAAAAGGTTCCACACTTGGAGAGGTACAAACAATTGGCAAAAAAAATTCTACAACCCTGAGAGTGATAGAGAGCGATTGAAAGAACCAGCAGCCTATCCTAGATTTATAGCTTTATAGGTGTTGTTTTTGTGTCGAGGACGTACTTTTCTATATTTTTGCACTTTAAGCCAATGATTTTCTCATCGGAAAGGTGTGAGAAAGGTCGGTACATTAAGGGAAAGGAAGTGGCAATGACAGCCGGCTGTATACAAAAAACATTTCCACCTCAAACAATTGCCATTTGCTAGCAAGTCCTGTGCAAAATAAAAACAACCAACACAACAGAGAAAAAGCAGCCGAACTTTTTTTGCAAAACGATGCGCAAAGTTTTTCCTTCGAGAGCAATTCGACAATGCACAGTTCCAACACTCACACCACCAACACGCCGTACCGCTTTCCGTGTCCTTGTTGGTATAGTCGTTTCAACAACCTGCTAAGGAGTATTGTTGTTATTATTGTTTGTTCACAGCGGATACAGCGGGCGGTTGTTGTTGCTGTTACAAAATCAATCGATAGTTAATGGAAAATCGCTTTTAATGAAAAACTTTCGCGCGCGCAACAGTGCAATTGTTCGGTTCGATTTTCCTTTGCAATGCAAGTGTATGAGTGCAAAAAATTGCAAATTGTTAAAATTCGTCAACAATTTTCCAAACACGCATCGAATGCAAAGAGGCGCGTTTGTGAAGAAGTGGCAGGAAGGTGAGGGTGGAATCAGCGCCAGACATTCTGGTGCAATGTGATGTGCCCAGAGACGCGGCATAACTGAAATGACTTAAGTGTTTCTCGTCGCTATTGTGTGTGTGCGTACTGCTGTGAAATTGTTGCAATATCTCATTGTGATGGTTGCTGGGATCTTTTGTTGAAACTGTCGGAGCGCGAACGCGCGAATGAATGGGAATTTATGAGATGAAACTGGCTGTAGGTGAAATTTTTTAAATGGCAGACAAAAGGTTTTATGGGTTCTTTCCTGAATTTTAATAGCAGTTGAAAAGTTCCAACCCCGGTACGCTTAGAAGGAGCAAAAGAAAATGTTTCCACTTGCAACTTCAATAGAAAGAAGAAAAAAATTAGTGTGCAATTGGCTGAGTAGTAGACCGTGTTAAGTTATAAAAAAAAAGTTAATTAAAGTTATTCAATGTGGGGATCTGCACTGCGATTGATCGGGAAACTACTGACTGCTCAAAACTTGTTCTTGATCAAACCACAATCAAGTTCGTGATGTAGTGCTTGCTTAACGCTTAACCTCCCAGTGGTAGTCCCCGGGCAACTATGTGTATAAATCCCTATATATGTGGACTAAAATTGCAAGTGCGAAAGGTCTAGCGTTTCTAATATCGGTAACTTGGGTTAGCACCCGCTGCTGAAACCCACCCAATGCACAAGGATAAGTAATAATCGAATAATGACGACTTCTGGCAAATTGTACCCGGACTAAGATTGGTTTGTGAAATGTGATGACGCTCCTGAATTTCAGATTTCTTCTACTGGAACGTGATTTTCTTCGAAATAATTGGACATATTCGAAGTGAGTGAAGTTAAATGGTTCGACGCGGGAGAGTACCAATCCCAATCGTGTAACACTGTGCTACTCTACTCTGGTAAACCCTCCGGTAGTAACCGTGAGTCTGGAGGTCTGCTGCTAACGCCAACAGCGTTTCGGTCTAGAGTACGGCGCGTCACGGTCATACAGTGTTACGACCCAACGAATTCCTCGACTGAGGATGAAAAGGACAACTTCTACAATCAGATTACCGTTGTATTTAACGCAGTGCCGAACGAAGATATCGTCATCGTTTGTTTTCGCGAAAGGATGATTTTTCGACGTCATTACCAAGCTGGTCTATGGCCCACGCAAACCTATATCTATATCTGTACCTATATCGAAGCGGATGGTCATTTGCTTTCAACTCCTGAGTCATCTGGACCTTGTAAGCGAATAATTCGAGATCTTTGTGCAGTGTTCTGCTCAGGCTGGTGCGACTAATTGCCAGTTACTGCGATTGGCGTCGAGTTGAGATCAATTGATTCTGTCCCACACTATGGGCCACAGCCGCAATATTCTCAGGCGTGTGACCTCTCTGAGCTCAAGGACTACTTCTCTGTAATCCAATAGCAAGCCTTTCTTATGAACCTTCTTCACTCATATCACCACAGCGGTACCACTAGGTGCTCTTTCACGACGCATCTTTCTTTTCAAAATTCATACTGTTTCGGCAGCAAATAAGTTTCAATATTTCGAAACGCTTTTTTTCATATGTTGTCTGAAGTTTTTTCATTAGACGTTCAATAATTGTTCGTTTATCTGGAAGAGTACGACGACAATAGTTGAGGAAGTTGTCGCAATCGAATGGAACTTTTGAAAAAAAATTTAAAAATTTGCAAACGTAGTTAAAAGCTAGTAATTTTCCATTATTAAATGTTTTTATAGAACAGTTGAAATGTTAAGCAAGCAGGTTACTTCGTGCAAAGCAACCTATTTGGAATAATTAAATTAAACCTCAAATTAAAGAATCCTTTAGTACTTACATATGTCGCAGACATAGTTGCTCAGCAAAAAGTACATACGTTTTAGAGGATAGTCTTTAGAACAATTGATGACCCTAAACGATGACTTCAAAGCCTTTATAAAAAATAAATCTTTGAACCAATATTTCCAAGCCCACATTGTGCCAAGGCATTATAAGGGTGCGCAAATCCCTTGAAGCGTCCGCTAATTATAAAAAATATTCTATGTCTAGAAATGCATCACCTCCATAAAAAACTGAATGTTTAAACTGTCTCGCTTCAAAGTCATTGACATTAAATAACAAAGGCCAAAAAATGGAACCTTGTGGCACTTCGTTAAAAATTATTAGAGCTTTTTCTTTTTTCTGATTCGATATTCGATATTCGAGCAGAATGTAGCTCACATGGTTCATTGTAAGCTAATTTGCTTTTATTCTTATTATATCTTTTAGTTTTCGTTTAATATCAAAAAATTCAATCGGTTTTTTATGTAAATTTTTACGTTAAAATAATTATTTGTTGCATTAAATTTTTCTCTCAGGTGAATCAATATGTTTTTTTTTTTAGTCAAATCCAAATAAAGTGTTACACAGATCCAGACATTTAGTTGAGCAATAAAAAGAAAGCAGGAAACTCTAATGCAATTCCCTACGGGTTCTTCGACAAAATTTCTCCAACTACTTGCAATCACCAGTCGAACAGAACTCATACGCAACGTAAAGAAAGCAGCGATGGCATGGCGGAATGTGGGAACAACGGGTGGGACATCACAAAACTTTATGCTTTTCATCATTAAAAGTTTTCTTCATCGACTTTCTTCATCTTTGTCGTGCTGACGGGTGTGCCTGTGTGATGGCGATGGCGTCTTTCGTGGCATTTTTCGTGGCGTCTTGTCGCATTGTATCTCTGTATATAAAGATGCATGTGTAAACTTCTGAAAGAACATTGGAAAACTTGACGACGTATTCAGGACAAATAAAAGAAAGAAAAAAGAACGACAAAAAAAAAACTCCCAAACTCCAAAGTTCCGAAAAGCCGGTGCCGGTGCCGATGCTCTTTGTCGCAATTTCATTTAATGTCGCATATATGAAGTTTCGTATAACTTTGATGTCGGTAAATTTATTTTTTACCGAATCCCTATAAAGTGATGCAAATTCAATTGGAAAAGAATGTGACGCGAAGGGTTGAACCAATCAGTCATAGAAAAAATTGTTGTGGAGGTATTTTCAATCTGTTCTGAATGTAGTTCGACGCTCGTAGTGCCATAAGTAGCGACATTATAGTCTAAGAATAATTGACGTCAACTTTCCTTTCAGCAATGAATCGATCCGTTAACGGCAATGACTCGATCAAATGGTAGTGATGACCCGATCTGTTGGAAGCAATCCTGTTTAAATATTAAGCTGTACAGCTAAAAGAGCTCAGCTTAAACTGTTTATGTTTAATTTTATTAAGGTATGTAGCCATTTTATTTATTTATTTATGTCCTTAGTGGCAGAGCTTCTCAGATCTGCTGACGAACATATTGCCTTATAGAAAATACGCCTCCTTAACGAAATTAATGCGGGGCATTCACAGTGAATGTGCTTGAAAGGTTCATCATCTTCCGATAATTCCGTTATACCGCAAGGTACAGCGATCTGTGAGAAAGCTTACTAACTTTCTAATGATATCCTTGTATAGATCATTGATTTCCTTGTAGGTAAAGGGCCTGATTAATGGTTTGGATTATCTCAGCCTTGGGGTATTATCCCAATGGGCTAGACGAAGTTTTTTTTTCTCATTCATTAATCATCGTTTTTATGGCATTCCAGTTGACACCACACTTGGGTTCCAGTCCTAAGAATGCAGATTCCGATCCAGCCCTAGCTAGTTCATCTGCATATTTGTTCCCTGCAACTAAAGGTATCAAGATCTTCTTGTAATAATGTATAGCCCTATGCTAGAAATTTTGAAAAAATATTTAACATCATCAGCAAATAACAGATTTCTTGATGACCTAAGAATTCTATTTAAGTCATTCATAAATAAAAGAAACAAAAGAGGACCGAGATGACTGCCTTTTGGTACACCTGACAAAACCTGGAAATAACTCGAACGGAAATCAAATTCCATCTATTACTTAGATAAGATTTTATCCAATCCGGCATTGGGGATCGAAATTAAAAGGTTATGATTCACAGAATCAAAAGCTTTTTAAAGTTCAATATAGACGCAATAGACTTGACAGTTTCCACGAAACACCGAGTAAATATAGCTCGAAAATATGACTTAATTCGATACAACTGACGATTTCGGGAAAACTCCATGTTGTTCCTGAATTATGTTGATTTTAATGATGGAAAATAATTAAACTTTAATAATTGCTTCAAATAATTTAGGAATACTACACAATCCCTAGCAATTTGCTTGGGATTGCAGTGCGTCGTAGCAGCGTTTTACTTGTTTAGAGTTCATTATGTTGGACGATAACGCTTTCAATGCTGCCTGACTATCTGAAAAGATATAAATCTTTGCGCCGATAATACCTTTATCAAGGTTAATCCTAACGCATACCTCAACAGCGTGGAGTTCCGCCTGGAGAACCGTATCGATACTTTGGTGTTCCGTCCAAAAACAGACCCAAAAACAGACCAGATTCCATCTTTGATCCATCTGTGTACCAGACCAAGCCTTTAGCACCAAGTGCTGGAAGACCACACATTCTTCGGTCCAATATTTCTACCTCAAACTTTCCTTCGAAACAGTGCTCTCTGATCTTGATGTCGGGGATACTGAAAAACACATCTGTTTCGGGAATTGAGTCAAGAATTTTTTCAGGTGTCCCACATGGTCACTTGGCTTGTGTTTGTATTCTAGTTGCAGCTTAATAGCGCATCTAGTGGCCGTTTTTCTTAATAAGATTTGCAAGGGAGGATGTCCAACGAGAGCTTTTAATGCTACGGTTAGGCAGGTACGCATTGCACCCGTAATACCGAGACAGACATTCCTTTGTAGCTTCTGAGTCTCGCCATCATTCTATTCATCCAGCACCTAATTTTTGGCTTAAGACCCCAAGTTCTGCGGTATAGGTGTCTACTGGCCCACAGTGGCGCATTCGACGGCGGACTTGATATGAGAGTTTCAGTTAAGCTACTTATCAAGGATGACGTCGAGATATTTAACTTCACTGGAATAGTTTAAGTTAGTGCCTTTGATATTGGTAGGTCCTAGATTGACCAGTCTTCTTTTCGTGAAAGCCACTAGAATGGTTTTGCAAGAGTTAATGGAAAGTCCTTCTCTGCGCTACACCATTCTAAAACGTGTAGTAAAGCACCTTGCATGACATTTACCACTACATACCTACAGATACATGAACAAATTTATGCCTATGACTATATCTTAAAAATCGTGTTGTTTTAGGAAGTTATAGAATTTTTTTAAACTTCACACATCAGTATTGCATGACTAAATCTTAAAAAGACCAGACCCTGTAGTACACAGAAGATTTATAAATACCTTAAAAATATTACCAAAAGCTACGAAAATCGATAAAATTTTTAAATTATCTAAATTATCGCTGAATTGTTTGTCTATCGATCTGTTTGTCTGTTGTTTTGCCTGTATGTTTTTCGTAGAATTTTGCGATCAATTTTTAACCCACTACCCAAACCTGATTTTATTACAACTTTGCACACTTGTGTAGTTCCGATGACTAACACATCCTATTAAAATTTGGAATTGATCGGGCCGAGGGATTGGGTTCAATTTCTTTTTTTAAATCATTCCATAAAGCTGCATCATATCACACCATACTATAATGACTGTGTGCGCTAGTGAGCTTAGTGCAGCGCCAACGAGAATAAATTTTAAGGGGTTGATTTTATAAACTTTGGTTTTCTCCAGATGTTTGCTGTGTCTTTGTAATTTTGAAATCCTCTCAACTTTACAAGCTACAAATTTGCAAAGCGACTCTGTGTACTGGAAATATCCTTGTGCCAAACTAAAAATGCATAATTAGAGCTCTGCTTCAACAGCTCCTTCAACGACACTGCACGACTGTAAATGTAGACGAAGTAAATTTTTCCACTGAGTTATTATCAAAGGATTGAAAAATCGTATAAAACCAAACCATGTTCGTTATGGGACGGACAAACAAACGGATAAACATAAAATAACAATGATGCTATGCTTCAGGGAGCTTACAAAAAAAAAACAACCAGAAAACTCACGCAGCAGAGAGAAATAACAAAACAAGAACAACAAAAAATAACAAAAACTGTGAAACAACGCTGCACAACAACATGTTGCGAACAACTTCATCTACATAATACACACATCATGGAAGCAGAGAATCAACCAGCCGAAGTCTGCCACCCTGCCAGCCAGTGAGGTTGGTGCACTCTGTCAGTGGATGAATGAATGAGTTTTACCTGTTGCAGGTTGCAGAATTAAGGACATTCTAACCAAAGAGTTACTTGTAGAACTGTGTGCGGTGATGACTATGATGGAACCGAATCCGACGAACACAAGAAAATGGCAAAAAACTCACATCTCGTAATAATAGTATTGAATTTGGAGCCCGACATTGTGTACTTCGTGGAATGGGGATTACAGAAAATAAAACAACCCCTCCTATATACTGGTCGTGGAAATAAATTATACGGTGTCCTTTATGCGCATGTAAAATACGTGCTGTGTTGCCTCCTTCTTCTCGCTGTGTGATAGTGTGCTGCTACACATCGCTCAAACACACTAAGCCGGAAACTATGATGAACAAAAAAAAAAAAAACAATCAACTCCATGAAAAACGAGAAAACGAAGGACTCACCACATCGTAGTACAGTGCAGTGCAATTCATAGTACAGTACACAGCAGAGTGGTTTTTCATCACATCACATATGGATATATATGAGGATTCACAGTTTATTGCAGTAGGACTCCACCTACTGATGTTGGATCACTACTTATATATATCGGGGTAGTGATATACACATATGGCTATGGCAACTCTAACACTCTCCATGGCGCATGCATGGTACACCGATTGGCATGGAAAAACATGCTTTAGATGCAAATTTGCTTTTCTTTGTGTGCCTTGCGCGAGAAGAGCTTCTTCATCGTTTTTTTTTTGTTTTTTCAAAAAATTCTGCAGAACATTTTTTAGAAAAGGCAAAAATAAAAAAAAGGAATGCAAAGAATGCAAATATTTGCACGCGTGCATACATTCACATCGTCGTCATCAGTCTATCCTCTGACCGGCAGCATCATTTCGGTTATAGATATATTTATTTACCACATCACTCACAGCTACATTCATTCACTAGCCAACAGGACGAAGAAACGCAACACCACCTACAACGATGACGTTTGTTGTTTGTCAAAAATAGAAGGATAGAAGGTAAAATCCATTTGATGTTTGTTGATGCACTCTCATGGAAGAGGGATTCTTTGTTTTTTCTTGGGAATGCTTTTCAGGATATGGTCGTTAGTTTGTAAAATGGGAGTGTATTGTGTATGCAGATGGTAATAATGCATCGTTCTGATCGATATTTTATGTGTAAGATGGGAAAATCTCCCAGGCTTACGACTAGCGAACGATATGGGGAACTACAACCTAAAGAGTTCTCGCTCGATATTACTACTATTACTATTACTCGACTAAGCAGAAGACAAAAGAGTCTAGAGAAAGAAACTAGGCATAGAAGTGGACGGCAGCTGCAGGCTTTGCGAAGAAGCGGAGGAGACCCCGTGGCACCTTCTCAAAGAATGTGGAGCAACGATCCGACAGAGAAGAGACTAGATGGGAACTCACACAATCTCGGAGTCTGCATACCATTCTTAGGTTACTTTAAATCTGTTCTGAATAATAAAAACCCAACCCTAAAACACTTCCATATTTTAATACAAACAAAAGACAAAAAGATACAAATGTGTGCAATATTTGTATAAAATATCGGGTTATTTTTAAAAATTTATATGAGAGCACCTCGACCCTAGGGCCTGAACACTTCCTAATTTTAATAAAAAGTGTTGTCATCGAAGATACACATATGCGCCAAGTCTGAATAAAATCGGGCCTTAGGAAGTGGGTTAAAAATTTATCACAATATTTGTCCAGCTACAAGCTATAGAGAATTTATAAGTAGTAGCTGCCCTTTCCAACTAACCCTCCGCCCACTGACCCCCACTGACCTCCCAACGCCGATTGACTACCTCAGCCACCCAGAAATCTATAGAGAATTTATTAAATTCTTTAAATAATTTAGCGGAAATTCCCACCATTTCCTGGCTGCCTTCACCACACTACCTACATCCAACTAACCACTAAGACCCTCCAAGCTCCGACTAAAGATACTCCAAAACCCCCCTCCACCACAAATATCACCGCTATCTATGAAATGCATGGTCTCAAGAAAACCTCATACAAACAATACCAACTACATAAAACCCCTCAACGCCTGTAGGTTCTTGACCCGTTCTTCGATGAAAATCGTCATTAGATATACGATTGGATCAGAAGATCCTCAAGATGATACGAATGCATTTGTATACGAAAAATTGCAGCTTGCGCGTGGTAGTGGTAAACACCTTCCAAGTACTGCACTCATACAAAAGTAGTGATGCGACGTTGGAGCGGAATAGTCAAAGCTTAGTTCTTAAGCTGAAAACATTGCTTCTCCAGACTTTCGATAGCATTCCGAACGCAGCCCTTGCTTTCCCGATTTTGCTGCATACATTCAGTTCGGTGCAACTGCGATCAGCCGAGACCACACTTCCTAGGTATAGAAGGTTGTCAACTTTTTCGACTACCTGTCCAGCAATGTTGAGTTGAGAGCGGGAGTTAGAAGTGTTTTCTGGGCTTTTGTTTTGGCAATGTTTATTTTGCCACTTTGCTTGCTTCGGTTTCTAGATTTTGGGCCATTATCCGATGTGAGAGAAGGCAAACATCGTGAGTGTAGTGTATGTTGTTTAAGATAAGTTGCCATACTCCATCGAATTCCTATGTTCCCTATCGTCAGTGCTACACAGAGTACATCGCTGATGACCACCAGGAATAACAGCGGTGATAGTATGCACCCCTGACGTACTCCACTTTGGACTTCAAATTTCTCGGATACCTTACCGTTGTGTAGTAGCTTTGATAATAGCTATAAGTTTTTCTGGGATACCCCTCCTGTGCAGGGTCACACAAATAGCATCTCGATTGAAGCTGTAAAAAGCCTTCTGGAAGTCGATGAACAGTAGATGTAGCGGAGATCTGTATTATGTATTATGATCCGGAAGGTGTTTGTGGGATCGATGCAAGAGGATCTAGAGCGAAAGCCTGCCTGTTCGACGTCGAGAGTTGAATCTAAATGCTCCTTTACGCGTTCTAATATGATTCCAGCTATTATCTTAGCTACGAACGGTTAAACGCATATACCTCTCCACTTTCCACAGTCCATCAAATTTCCCTTTTTTGGAAGCTTGAAGATAATTCCTTATATTGATAATTTTCCCACGCTCTTCGTATGAGTGGATGCAGAAGATCAGCCGATGTGCTCGGCGCCGCTTGTACTATTTCGGCAGGGATGCCGTCAATGCCCACCGTTTTCTTTTTCTTTAGAGATTTGATTCCTGCTGTTATTTCGGTTTTACTGGGAGGTCCAGTGCGAGTTCGGGAATTTATCTTTTCGGTAGATTCATTAGCGCTCGAGATCATATCACCATCGTCTAAATGGTTAAGTATTGTTGCGAAATGTTCTCTCCATCTAGTGAGCTGCTCTTCATCCGACATCAGAAGGTCACCATCTTAACTCTTCACTGGATGTTGTTTGGAGTTCCGACCACCATTGAGCTCCTTGGTGATGTTAAAGACAGTCCTACTTTCACCCCTTCTTGCTGCTTCTTCAGCCTTTGAGGCAAGTGAGATGATGTACTGTCGTTTGTCCTGTCTTACACTACGCTGCACTTCCCTCTTTTTAAGGCGATATTGGGCTTCTAGATCGGTACTCTCTACTGCTGAGGGCACTGCAATTCGAGCTTTTATTGCTTTACGCTCATCGATTCGTCCACAGGTGTCTGCCTATAACCATGTGCGGTGATTATTCTGCCTTTTACCGACGTAGGTTCGTGCCCCTGTTATAAAAACCTGTTTCGTCCACGTTGTCCTTCGGTATGCTGTTGATTATTTCTGCTTCTAAGGCAAGATGGTCCCTGTATTGTTGACGTACTTCGGGTTCCCTAAACCTATCGATATTTCATTAGTCCTCACATATCACAAATTCAAACTTTTGACAAATCACTTGCCAGATTTGATTGAGGACATCCAATTATTGGCTCAAATCAACATGTTATTTCAGCTTGATGGTGCGCTTTGCCACAGTGAACAATTACAGTTCGGTATTTGAGACGTCTAGGTCACTGGATCCAATTTTTTAGACCTTTTTGTCTATGAAAGAATGGAAGAGCTGGAATATTCTACAGAAATAGAAACTGTAACGGGTTGAAAGGAGTATTGAAATGCAACTCAGTCTTCCTCAAAAAAACTTGAAAATTTAAAATTCATTTTACAAACTTTTTACTTTAGCCCTGCTCTTATTGACCGGATGCAAAAATATTATGCCATGGATTTGTAGGAAATTGAATAGGCTTTCATACTGCATTACTTAGAATACATTTTTTCAAGAGCATTTTTCGAGATAATCACATTTGAAAAAAAAAATTTTGAAAAAAGGTTTTTTGTGATTTTCACGACCTTTATGACAGTAATGGTTTAAAGAATTTAAAAAACTATATATTGTTTAATCTTAAAGACTTAATTTCCTTTCAAAAAAGATCAACAATTACCTTGTAGCTAGCGTGAATCGTTCAAGAGTGAAGTGATGTTGACTGTTGACCCTGCACCAAAGTGCGTTTCTTTGCATTAAAACTCTACACACACCGTAATTGATGAACATACGATTTTTTTCTGGTAATTTACCAAGGAATTACCCTTTTAAGTATTTGCCACTTAAATTGATACACCCTGTATACTGTATACTCCCTCACATAAGCTTTGTGCAGTAGAATTTGTTTACAAAATTTGATTCTATTTTTGGAACTTATATACAGAATGTCTGCGAAAATAAACAAATTGAAATTTTCCGCCAGATTGTGAGCGGCTTCCAAGTACAACAAATCAATTCCATCGCAATCACCAAACAGTTTTGCCCGTTGATGAAAAGTGAGGAAAGCAAATTTCCATTTCTGTTCTTGATATGCATTCAATTTTCCCCACGATTGCACACACGTAATCAGATTAATATTTCATATTGAAACATGCGGTTCAAATAACTTTTTCACACCACATACTCGTACATTGCAGGGAGCGGTGTGTCGCTGCGCGCTTAAGCGTTATTCCACGGCCTGTGACATAAACATCCTCGCCGTAGCTACGTGCTAAGTCGCTACACTCAGCAGTTAGCACAAATAAAGTGGTAAGCGGAATGCTCAACAAACTTTTTGTTTTAATAACAATAAAATCCGATTATAGGAAAGAGTTACAACAACAAAACAACCAACCCACATAAAAAACACGCGAAATCAAAGCTTGTTTTGTGTATGCAGCATGCTATTGCACACACAATCTCGCAGGTAAAGGGTGAGTTTCAGCCGTTCACCGACCCAAGTAAATGGCTTTTTATTAAAGTCAACCATTTGTGCCCTAAGACTCCAATAAAGCCGACAACAACTACTTTACGATAAAGTACGACAATTTTATGCAAAAGGCACATACAAGAACAGCTGCTGAGCTCTGAACCTCTTCGATAATTCCATGCTCTGTTATCGTTGTTTTTCTTCTGTTTAGCTTAGTTTACGTCGAGCATGGAGGTTTACTAGAAGCGACCAGTTTGGTAGCACTTCATTCTGAAGTGGGGAATGATAAAAGTCGAATGGTGGAAGGTAGTTAAGTTCTTATGATATGTGCTCTTCATAAAGAGTAGCCGGCTCTGTGGAAACTCAATTTCCTATTTCATTAACTTTGTTATTCGCCAAAGGACAGTGGCGTGTATCCCATTTTTGATGGAATGTAATAAAAGGTAATTATCGTAGTTTTACTTCTTTAATAGAAAGAGTGGGCAATTTAAAAGTTTGTTTTATTTTTTTTAATGTTTTTTTTATTGTTAAGGCTGGAGTCTCCGATTTAAGAATAAAGAACAATTTTATTCATGTGGCTCCCTCTGCTGGCATTACAGTAAGCCACTTTTTTTTCAATAACTTTTTCGATCATTTCGGCGAATATTTTGCGAATAACATTCGCAATGTTAGTTTTTAAAGCTAGAGTTGATTTTGAATTATCCGCATAACATCTTTCCTTAATGGCACCGCATAGAAAAAAGTCCATCGGCATCAAATCGCAGCTCCGCGCAGGCTAATTGACATCTCCAAAATGGCTGATTATTCGGTTGCCAAACTTGGCGCGCAAGAGATCGATTGTCAGTCGGCTTGTATGGCATGTGGCACCATCTTGTTGAATCCAAAGTTGTCCACATTCATGGCGTCGATTTGAGGCCATAATATAAAAATTTGGTCAGCTCGCTCTGTAATGGTCGCCTTTGACGGTAACGGCGTTTCCAGCAGCGTTTTCCAAAAAATGGACCACCACTCCAAAATCCAAACAAAACTGTCGCTCTGGATGGATGCATTAACTTCTCTACGATTACGTGTGGCTGTTCCAAATATCAAATCTGGAAGTTCTGTTTGTTTACATAGCCCCCAAGATGGATATGCACTTCGTCTGAAAAGATAATTTTTCGATCAAAATCGACATCATAATTAAGCTGGTCTATGGCCCAGCAGAGAACTGATATCGAAGCGGATGGTCATCTGCTTTCAACTCCTGAGTCATCTGGACCATGTAAGCGAATAATCCGAGGTCTTTATGCAGTGTTCTGCACAGGCTGGCGCTACTAATGGCCAGTTACTGTGATTGGCGTCTAGTTGAGGTCGATTAAATCTGTCCAACACTATGGGCCACATCCGCAATATTGTCGGGCGTGCGACTTGTCCAAGCTCAACAACCACCAAGCCACTCTCATCAACTTTAATCACTTAGATAGAAACTATCTAAGCTATATTTGCAACATTTCTTATAAGCTGTATAGTGGCAAATCATTATTAGAAAACTGATGCTTAAATAATGCTACTTAAGTATTCAAATTTACTCTCAAAATTAGTCGTCGTACCATATACTCTACATATGATGCAATAACTCCAACACGCTGAAATAATGTGCGCACTGAAGAGAAACTGGTATTGCCGCTGTAAATAAAATGTGGTCGAAGATCCAAAATTATCAAATTGTCGGCAGTTGCAGGCACTGTCCGTCCTATACGTAGAAAAGATCTTATAAAATCCAGCTGGTACATGAATTAAACCCATGAGACCATCATATGCGTCTTTCTTTTGCCGATTGGGCACTGGAGCATTTGGAAATTGACCCGCGAAAAGTTTATTTCGAGAAAAGGACCAGTAGATAGGCCTCAACGGTTAAGTGATTTTAAACCGCTCGATTATTTATTGTGGGACCACGTGGAGACACTAGTTTATGATGATATACTAGCAGCAATTGAAGCCTTGTAAGCCAATAGTGGTCGTGTTCCCAAAAATGCATGTCCAGATTTAGCTTTATCAATAAGCACCGTGGTGACAGTATGCATAATATAATTTTCAAGTATTAATGCCATGTATGTATTAACCGATCGAATAATTAACACAGTTTGATTAAAATTTAATACCTTTGTGTTATTTTTACGATTACAACTTCTATCGGACTTAAAAACCCTCATTCATGGTGACTATATATGCCAGAAGATCTAATATACGCCGCTTAAAGCAGATAGTGGAACGCGAATGATAATACCCGTACCTACTTATAGATTCGAGACTTGGGTATCTAGCAAAAATCACTCTGAACTCTTAGCCGTGTACGACAAGAAAGCTTTGTAGTGGATTGTTGAATACATTCCAGAGACTCTATAATGATAAGATTTACGAGCACTACCGCGATGTCGACATCGTGAGAAGAATTAAAATTAGGTATGACACTTAGCTTCTAGTTAGGGATACCAAAACGGTACACATCGACTGGAAATCACGGCTGGTGAGGTGATAAAACATTTTGTGGAATGCCAGGGCCATATACCCTAGTTATAGAGCCACATTATAACGAGTATGATGATTTTATTTCTTTTCGTTCTTTTTCGGAATTTTTCCTAAACTCAAAACTGAAAACTCAAATTGGTAAAAACCTTTTCTTTTCCTTATAAGTAATAGTATATGCCACACTCAGGCTTAAAAATGTATTTTGTAGGAAGGAGCATAGACTCCAAATCAGGTTGAAGTATTGAACCAAAATTTAATGAACAATTGGGTTTACGAAAGCCATTTCAAGTGCCTTCTAGTCTTTGGTTGTTGTCTCTTCAGGTCTCGACAGAAATAGCAACTACCAACTACAGGAGAAGCTCTATGACTACCGTGACATACTGAGAGTGCAACTGTTGCTTCTGGTGTTACCACAATACCTTATGCAAGCACCATTTCTACTGCCCCTCAAAGGAAATGATTTCTCATAAGCATTCGGAACTTTTGTCGCTGATCTTTTGTTCTAAATCGTGTGGGCTGTTTTCTCTGTATATGATGTCAGCGCGAAATTTTATACATTTAACGAATAAAAATTATATCTACAGTAATAAATTTCATACAAAAATATAAATATTTTGTTCCTCTGCCGCCTATTAACGTTGTAAAGTTATACCACCGGACGAAGGTTAATCTTATATCTTGCTTTTGCAACGATCTTATATTATCTAAAACTTAGCAGAGTCAAATTTTGTGTTGCCAGTTACTGGGAAATTATTTAACTTATTGAGGCTTTTTAATGAGTACACCACTGACATGCAAAAAAGGGATATCTTTTATAGTCTTGTTGTTATTGCTTTTTTCTGCCGTTTTATTAGGTTGACATTTTCTGATGTTATTGGTTGGTGGGCTTGAATTGGTTAACACGTTCTTTAAAGATACACGACGAATGTTGACTGATGTATGACTTTAGGTTCTTTAAAGCGTGTGTCGTGACGCTCGTATGTGCGTGAGTCACGCGGAATCGGCAAATTACCAACGACATAAATACTCTATGTTGTTGGTGTTATATGTGGTTTTTCATGAATACATACACATACATTTACAACATGCTAGGTATAAGATATCCTTAATACTAAACAGTAACGAACTGTACCCACCTGCTGATTGTTGTCGTCGCTGGTTATAGGTTGGCATGTTACGAGTAATAATAATTCCCATTTAATGGCAGGTGTTGCAATAAATTTTCCCAAGTGCTAAATATTAATAATCATCGAATGTATTAGTGGGTAATTCGGATTTAAGTTAAAGGGGAATGAGTGTTGTTAACGGGGGAAGTTACAATTATTGAGTTATTAGGTGGAGTTTATAATTTAGTTATAAGTGATTTTTTTCTAATGTATACACATAACGTGTCAATTATTTTCAAACTAAAAAGTGTTTTTACAAAAAAAAAGGAACTGCTATTGAACGCTTTGTTAAAGGGAACTAAGACTTGGGTGTATATTTAATTTATAATTTGGTGTGGATATAAGAAAAAATAAAAATCGTATTGTTTTAGATTTGACCTTTAAAGAGATTTATAGTTTTAAAACCTCTTGTTAGATATCCCAGATAATAAGGAAAGCCTACACAACGATAAATGAAAATTGGCATTGTTTTGAAAGGCTTATCTAATTTTTTGAGATCATTACCTAGAAAAAAAAATGGTACTACACATTTAAAATTAAAACTAAGAAATCAAAATAATAGAGAAGATCCAAAACAGCCTGCTTTTGCATATGCATATTAATAATTATTAATAATAAGGAAAGCCTACACAACGATAAATCACAATTTTGATTGTTTTGAACGGCTTAACTAATATTTTGAGATTATTATGCACATTAGTGAAGCACTGGGGATGACATATACATGGGAACTAGATGTTATGCTTCACTTTCATCGCGTCTATATCTTTGGTAAGCAGAAAGTGGCCAATACGGCTACGCGATATTCCCGTGGGAATATCTCCAGACAGGGTACTCGATGATAAATAAAACATTAAGGAAGGTTTACACTATACCCGTTTAATGCTTCAAAATAAGTTTTCGGACTACATGCCCCACCAGAAAACTGAAGAGAAGTGGTTCTATACTTGAAACCGAAGCTATGATATGTCCAAGCTAGAGAGTAAAGTTCAAACTGGAGTCTTCTGTAATAAACTTAAATGTGAGAATTCGTGTTCATCTCCCTCACTACTCCAGCGTGTACCAAGGTGAGGTACTAACTTCGTTCTTCGGACACGATAACAATCAACGTCCATCTCAAGAGATGTATCAGTATTGACTCAATGGTTAGAACAGGACCTATATTACATCCCTGCCGATCTTTGGTTCACGACAACCGGTTGAGACATGCAATTCCACATGGAGCAGTTACTCGCACCGGTTACATCAGGACGGTCACTGATATCCCAATGAAATTGGTAACATTATGGGATAATGCTACTCCTCTAACCGCATTTGGGTAGTAAACAAGCAAGCTCTGAACGACACTGCAAGGAGGTCAACCTCATCCATGACCATAAACCAACTCCGGTAGTACCAACGCGAACTTGGTGAGATCTGACACCAAAGATCTCAGCTCGTACAGAATGATTGCCTGGGCAAAGCAAAACTAACCCTAACTAACCCACATCATCTGGAACCTCGAACCCAATATTTTGTCACTAGGATAGCAAGCAAGGATAGAAACTATCCCGGCAACACCACGGACCTGTAGTGTACGACCAGGCGTGTGGGGAGTCGTATTAATGATACTGTTTTATTTTATTAGTACTTCAGTAATATGCCGGTTACCGGTTAATTATGTGCAGAGAAATTTGTCAATAATAAGGCCATCAATAAGGAACTGAAACCTGTACAGATTTAGGCTGAATGACATGACTACCATAACTTTTATTCTAACAATGCAGTGCCATATTATTTCAATAATATATCCTATGGCACTGTTCACCAGACATTATACTAAGTCTATATAAGTTGGGTAAATTTGCAGATAGTTTTAAATTGCAAATTCTTGGCTTACTTTCCCCAGCAGAAAAGCAAAATGTCTCAAACGTAGCTCACATATCCTAAGAGCATTTGAGATGCCTAAAGTGCTCTCAAGGCTGTCTCATGTTTTCCGCTAATCAAAAAAAAAAAATTAACACCAAAGATAATTCGCTGGCATTAGTCTGTCCGGGAGCTACATTTAGTCACCAAAAACACCAAAAAATGTATGCGGCATTGGGGCCTTGGTCCATCATTGGCCCTACTTGCTGGTACCATAACTTATATTCTTCTCAGAGCTATAAAATTTCAACTTAATTGTGTAAAAGACATTTTATCAAAATCAACCTGAGAGAAACATTAAATAAATAAATTCTTGTATCTTCAAATTACAACATCAGACCATAGCATTGAATTGTCATCGAGACTGTACACCTGTGCAAAATTTCAATTCGATTGTGTGACGGTAGGTTCATCAAAAAGACTTGCAAAATTTGATACAGACAAATTTGTGAAGTCCATTACCGGAAAACTTCATTGGTACAATAACACCGCATTGTCATCGGGACTACATGTTTATGCAAAAATTCGACTTAATTCGACAACGGGAAGTTGATAAAAATCGAGTAACAAAATTTGCAGCAACCGAACAGGTGAAATCAAAGAATTGCTTGTATCTTCTAAATCTATAATTGGACAGCAATAAAGAGGCCTCAGAAGGGAACAAAAAGTCTACGAACGTACGGGGGCAAAAACAATTTCGCAACAAAGGACAAAATAAAAAATTCCTATCTGCACATAGAATTGTGTGGTTTTTGTTCTGTTTTTTATATTATATTGCATTTTCACGGGGACTAGATGTTTGCGCAATATTACAACTCAGCTGGACAACGGGAAGTTGATAACAATCGACTTCCATGATTTGTAGTAAACGAACAAAGCAAGTTAAAAAATAAAATAAAAATAAAAGTTTTTAATAATTAATTAAAAAACAAACATATCACCAGTAAATTTTAATTTTTAAATAAAGAAATATTCTTTATTTTGGTTTTAAGAACACAATTTATAACTTTAATAAATAAAATCGTGGTATAGTGGATAATACTACGGACATCGGATAATTTTCTTTTTGTATAAATGTCTTCTAGGGGATTTAATTTTTATTACATTTTAAAGTACATGTTTTTATACATTGCTTGAAGCTACAAATTAATCTTAGCATCTACATATTTTTATCACCTTTTGTGAGCATTTGAAATAAATCCTAATCACGAAGGCTAAGCCATCTCTTTTTTGCTTTTTCTCTGAAAATTTATTTAACTCTAGGATTTGTTAACGAAACCCAAACATAAATTTAATTAAGTTCATAAAATGCCAACTTTTTTTTAAACAGTAGTGCACTGTTTCTTAAAATAAATTTTAACCATGCAAGGTGTCGGATAAAACTTTTCGTGGTTGACTGTTGCGTAAAAAATGAAAATTCTTTGAATAATGGTACAGTCAACAGTATACCAGATATTACAAGTTAACCATATGTCAGCTCTCTTGAGTACAAACTAATCTTTGCATTAATATTTCGCATTAAACCGGATAAAGTTTTTATCCTAAAAATCTATGATACGAAAAAAATATCAGTTCACATAGCATTTAAAGTGAAACATACAATAACTTTTCCTCTAAATTTTTATGGACTTTGTAATGTACAAAGGAAGAACGGGAGGAGAAAATCGATTTTTTCCTCTTGCTACTACGAGATTAAGTAAAATAGTAGTTTTTCCCATATTGACTGAAGTCACATTCAAGTGACTTTGCATAATCTCTACTGTACGTTCTCTATCTGACGTAAATTAAATTTAAGAAAACTTTAACAGCAATAAAGAGGCCTCAGAAGGGAACAAAAAGTCTACGACCGTACACGGGGGCAAAAACAATTTCGCAACAACAATTTCGCAGCAAAATAGAAATTCCTATCTGCACATAGAATTGTGTTGTTTTTTTTGTGTGTTTTATATAATATACAAAAAAAACGAAGTACGCATCATATATTCTGAGGGATAGTATTTATCGTACATAACTGGAATATGTGTCAACCCTTATGTGCGTACGACTAAATTCAGGACTTTACTCTGAGTTAACTTCTATGAATCTATGTGTGTCATTATCGCATCCCCATCCATCCCGTTTTTGCTCCCTTAACAACTACGATGAACCTGCCAGCACAACGCACGCACTTCGCAAGCAATTTATTCAACTACATAGAACGTGTGTGTGTGGACTTATCTCCTATCACCTAAGCCGCAGAGATAATGTTTTTTTTTATATATACATACATATATAGAGAAACAGAGAATGAAAAATAAAATAATCGAGGAAAAGTCGGGAAAAAACAACCCTCTCTGATGTTACGTAAAGACGATGACGTCGACATCATCTACAACTGGTATTATACGTGATAGGACTAACTTGTCATTTAGAATTGACTTTATTCAGGACATTGCATTGCAATGTGGACAAGCAATTTACAATGCAACTAATTTCAGTTATAGTATTTTGAGAAAACCAAAAAAAAAAAAAAACATAACACCATATTGCACTATACTCACATTAACTTGTTGAGCAAACTCAACCTTCGGGTGGCCGACCAATTCAATGATATGAACCATATGGAATGATTTGCACGTTCTTCACTTCACGATATGGGAAAAAATTGATGCGAAAATTATTAACAAATGTGTGTTTTTTTTTTAGATAAATTGTATTCAGTGGAATTTCGCTTTATTTTATATTTATTTATTTGCACATTCACTCACTCACACGCATTTGTTTGATGGAAATTCTCGGATGAGTGTAAATTTTTTCGATTATTTTCACAGCAGCACTTTCAGCAAACAGTTGGTTCACTTTTTTTCAGTATTTTTTTTTATATAACTGATTGGTAGATATATTTTTGTCTTTTCACGACAACGACAGATGGAATTACAACGACAAAGACCGTAATTTTTATCAATCGATTATTTTACTTTTATTTTATTAATTTAAAATTCGGTTTTTAACAGAACGTATTGCGAATTTTACAAATTGATGATCCCAGAAAAGAAAAATTTGATAATTAACTTTGGAATGTTCTTACAGAAAAATAATAATACAAAGGTGGAGTATGGATTATGATTTCGGTTGACTGATTTTGGATTTTAGATTTGATTTTTTTATATTACATTGAAATTAAGTTCTACATAGACATAAAATTCTACATAAAAAAAATATTTTAGTTATTATTAATTTTATACCTAAAGATATAATAATTTCATTTGATAAACATTTAAAATATACAAAAATATATTTATATTTTCCACGAGTATATATTTACATTGATTATATTCTAAGAGAACAGACAAACAAACAATTAATTTTGTTGAAGTTGAAGAAAGAAAAATATTATAAATTTGTTGTTGTTTTTTTTATTTAATAACATCTTGAATATATCATAAATATGGGTCCCTGTGCAGTTAAACTAAAATGTATACTTCGATGCTTATCTTGCTGTGTTCCATTAGATCTACGTAAGTACGATCATGTACTTATACCTATATTATACATGCTATACCGTATACAGTAACCGAATATAAAAGCCTAAAACTATGCTACAAAAACTAATCAGATGAACCTTCGTTTTCATCGTCTATCGTGTATATTAAGTACCTAGATGAGAAAATTCTATATATGCAGTATTTTACCACAACATTTCTAACCACTTTGGCGTACAACTACCGAATGCAAAAGCCTAAGACTATGCTAAAAAAAACAATCGGACAAACCGTCGTTTTCTTTCTGTATTTTATGTATATTGAGTATGAAAAAATTCAGTATGTGATGCATTGTAGCATAAAAAAAGTCTAACCACTACGACGGACATGAACTGAATACACAAGCATAAAACTATGCTACAAAAACCAAACGGATGAACTGTCATTTTCTTTGTGTATTATATGTATACTAGCTTTTCCCGTGATTCTAAACAAAGCGTCACTTCGATCGTATTTGCACAATGTGGTTTACCGAGATTTTGTTAATACGCATATTCTGTGAAAGTTTCAGCTTAATCGGTTGTCTAGTTTTTGTGTTTTAGTGTCGTATTACAAAGCAACAGACATTCATTTTTATCTATATAGATTATATTACGTACAAAGTAGCGCAGCAAGTAGCACACAGTTATTATGATGGCGCTATATGGCGTGATGTTCGTATAGCACAGAAATTTTAGACTTACACCAACCGAATACAAAAGCCTAAAACTACGCTAGAAAAATCAATCGGGTGCACCGTGATCGTGTATTATATGTATATTGAGAATCTAGATTAGAAAATGTGCTGCATTTTAGCAAAACAAGTCTAATCGCTTAGACCTTAGACGTTTCATCTATCTCTAAGAAAAAATAGAAATTGAACCAACATACTAAGAAATAAATATGGATATTGATTGGAAATTCGATTCGGAAGCCTTAAAATTGGATGAAATCAAGTATTGCTTGCGATAGGCCAGTACAAAGAAGATGATGATGATGGTCTGGCAAATTTTTAAAAGCAAACATTTGCAGAACGACGCTATCAAGTTATCGAAATGTACTTTCGCGTAACTGTTGACTGCTATGCACTCCTTAGTGCTTTTTGTAATAATAATTATAACCGAGCGATTTGGACGAGATGAGTTTTCAACACAAGATGACACTACCAGTTGCTTTAAGAAATCCAAGACCATAAACCGTCGGTTATTTCAATAAGATGATAACAATTTATAATTTGACAATAAGTTAATTTCGAGATCTTCAGTATGCATTAAATGGTCTCCAAATAAACACTGGTTCTTTTCTCTTGGTCAATGTGATGTCAGTGGTTATGCTGACGAACCAATAAACTGTCAACAGATTGACGCATTGATATTTAACATTAGATGGGTAGCATGGGCTTTGTTAAGAAAAACCGAGTTCATCTTCAAGTAGCCTTCGGAAAACATTTTAACTCATGTCGTACCTTATTCTAGAATATATTCGGTTCTAAAAAACCGAGGTACTAATGTTATGTACTCAAAATAAAATGGTACACAAAAAATTGTTTTCTCAACATTTCAGACAATTTTGAACTATAAAATTTAAAAAAAAAATGGTATGGATGTGAAATTCGTACCATTTATGCTACGAATCAAACAATTAACTTTTTTGGTAGACAAATTCTATGACTTTTATCTCAAGCTTGTATTATTCTTTCATGGGGATGTATTTGATGTCACTGCTTTATGGTAAAAAAAGCAACAATTGTTTTTTAAATCAATGCAATTCATGTTAGTTCGGAAATAAGACCTCAGTTTCTTGAAAAATGGTCCAAAATCAGACTAATTAATTAATTTCCGATTTAATAGAGATAGTCCTTGTGGACATAAGACAAATATTTCTAACCATCAAGTATCATAAAGTATTTTAATAATAGTGGATACAAACTTAATATATTTGTTTTTTTTTTAATTAACGTTCACGCACTTAAAAAAGCCACGTATTTTCGAACAAAACAAAAAGTAACCAGTGACCAATAATATATAGTTCTTTTTTTCAGAGTATTTTTGTGTGACAGGACCTATATGCCACGTATGTTAAAGGAAAAGTAAAAACATCAGTGAGCAAAAATTTGTGTGATCAAAATTTCATGTAAGGCAAGGTCCAATATCGATATTTTGGAAATTAACCAACTTGGGAATTTGGCCGGCATTTATTTATTTTTTTTTAAAGTCACTCTTTCTTAGTAATTCACATATTTTCCATATTTAATTTATTTGAAGAACTTTAATTTTTTAAATGCCTTCGTGTAGGCAGAACAAAAAAAGGGAGTTAAATAGTCAGCAAATAGCCAAAAAAAGAAAACGTGTTTTTTATCCTGTGCCAGAGTCGTTAACCAGTCAGGTTTGTTAAGAACAATTTATCAGAAATACTTAACAAGTCCTTAAAATAAAAATTTAGAGGACAAAATAACTAACAATATTACACGGTCTACCTTGGGCACACAGACCTCACCTTCATTTAATTAACTTCAAGTCTTACGTCAAACAGTCAAAGACCCTCCATATTTTTATATGATATTTGGCAGGTTTGAGTAGCTTCCCCTGTACCCGAACAGCTGCAAAGCACTCATAGGGCCGATAATGGATCATTGTTATTGTTGGCAAATATATTTATTTTTTTTCAAATTTCTCAAATAATCACTACATGCTTTGTAAAATGACACAAGGTATTTGGAGTTACCCGATTTTCGCAAACAGTAAAAATTTAAAAAAATAAATAATTTTATTTGTGATTGTTTCGAATACCTCAAGGTAGCCACCTGTGACATTATGTTTCAATAAAACATTCCACAGATTGATTGAATTTCTCAGTTTAAGAAGGCAAATTGTGACAAACTTAAAATTACCTGGATAGAATGATATTAATCCAGTTGAGAAAAACCAAACTATTAATATTACTCAGAAGAAATTAAATGTTATGGTATGTTTCAGGTAATTTGGAACTTAAAAAACAAAGAAGAATTGAAGTGCGGAAGTGCGGTATGTTCTCGTCACAAGTCAAGAACGAAAAGACCGATTTCAAAAGTTCGCATTAATGATTTTTGGAACTGAGCGGAATATTGATTAGATTTTGGGGTTTGTACATCCCCATTTTGAGGTACCTTCCATACAAACTGAACAAAAAATATGAGCTTTTCTGTTCTAACTCCGCACAAGAACCGCAGATGTCAGTAATTTTACATGTGGTGTGTGGTGTAGTGTGCTAGCTATCACCGAAACATTTGACATTCTTTGAGGTCTACAGGTCAATGATGCCTCCTTTACATTCCTTGATAATGAACCAGAGTTTTGGGATGTTTTTTAACTCTCAGCCTTTTTATGGCTTCCAACATGGCTTTGTTAAACGGTTAGTTGTTCGTAACAATTTAATTAAAACTTGAATTTTGTATTATAATATTGTGTTCAAGTATTGAGTATTGGATATGGATGATTCTAAGTGATTTAGAATTCCAGAGTGAATTTGCGTTGAATGAATGTTTCTGAGTGGTTTTGAATTCGTAATATTTTTTAAGTTAATATTTTTATATTTCATAATAAACCTTATCTTATAAAAATTTTCACTAAATTTGTTAATGGGATATGAAATTTGATTATGAATTAGATAAGATTTGAATACTGTATTCTTACGGTCTTATAAATATTGCATTATTAGGGGCTTATAGTTACCGCTATTCAAAAAAATATGTTAATCAACTAAAATTCTGAAATTCTTAAAAATATCAACTCGATTTTTCTACTTTATAGTTTGAGATCTTTATCCACAGCTGCTGAAGGATTCTGTATACTGATCTCTACTTATTTGGGAGAGGTTTATTGCCAAGAGCTGAAGGATTATGTACTGATCTTTATTTTAGTGAGAGATTTTATGCTAAGGGATTCGCTCAAAATTGAAACAATTAGAGACAAACGCAGTTTTTAATTATTTTGGCATTTAATTGTTGAACATTATTTGGTTATTTCTTAGTAAATATTAGAAGAAGGTACAAAAAATGTACCCTCTCTGTAAAAGGAAGAAGAAGGGTAAACTTTAAAGAATTTATTAAATTTAATAAAACTTTTTCTAATCTGTAGTTTCAAAGACAAAAAACATATCTTCTAAAATTTTTATTTTTTATTTTTTGAGATTGTATTTATAGTTAAGTAGAGTGATCCTACTTAAAGCAGTCATAAGTTGTTTTTCTAGGTAGAATTTTTTACTTTCAGAATAAGTAAAATAATGAAATTACCCCAACGAAACTGATCGCTATATACTTTTCTAATGAATTGGTTTAACTAAAATTTGTTTTAACTTTTATAAGAACCCATTTCGTCTTGAATATTATAAAACCTTTGTCGGCTTTACCGACTGAAATTGAATAATATGAAATTTTCAGCGATACCCCTTTAAAAATAGGTACTATAATACTAACTGATGCCTTAAATGTTGATCCTTTATCTAAATACCTACTTAAGAAAACTAAGGAATTATTTTAACTTTAATAAGACAGAGAGACAGTTTGACTTTAATATGACATACCTTAATATAAAAAACCCATCTGGTATTAAAACTTTATGGAACCCTTACCGACCTTACCAACTGAAACTAAATAAAATGGAATTTTCAGCCTTTAATCCTACTATAATACTATTTGGTGCCTTCTTCGAACCCTTATCTAATGAGTTACTTGGAAAGCCAGATAGAAAATGATAGATGTTCCAATTGATCAGAGTACCAATATGAATCTTATTGGAACTTGAATCCCATCATCAACGTAATTATCACTCGGTTATCTCCTTTGGGCTCAATATGAAAAACAAAACAAGAAATCAATTAACCGAAATCACTTGGACTTTCTGTAAACAAATTATGTACGTACACTGCACTTTTTATTGCAAATGTTTTGTTTTATTTTTTTTTTTAATGAGATTATTGTTATTTTTCTATTATTTATCATTAAAGTCTATTTGATTATTTGGTATAATTATATTATGTGTGTATTTGGTTGGAAAACGCGCAATATGGGACGAAAATTTCGACTACGATTACAGATTATGAGACGCGATGACAGTTGAACCGTTACGACGACGATCACGACAGAATAACGAAACAATACTCGCAAAATTATAGACGTTAATACACGGAGAGAAAAAAACTGATATAACAATAATAACAGTTAATGCGATAATAATAATATACAGTTGTGGAGTACGTAATCGAACAGCAATAATAACGACAACGACGACAACGAGGACGACGGATGTGTGATGTTTATCGAGAAATATACGAAATATCTGACTTAACTACACAGAACTCAATATCATACTAAAAGGACGGACGGACCACAGCCAGCGACGAACGAACAAACTAACGAACGAGCGAACGAACAAACGAACAGGCTACGACGACGATGGCACAGCAACGAATCACGTCGGTATTGCCCGTAAACGTATCATAGATATACTCGTACCGTAACTACGGTGTGGTGGACTGGCGGTGGTGTGTGTTGTTGTTGCTGTTGCTGCTGCTGGAAAACTCAACATGCAAGGGTGCTCTGCGCTCTGTGCCATGTCTATGAAGACGACAACGCCGACGATAATGATGTTGAACATAGAAACTCTATGCGGGCGTATGAAAGATGCAGGCAGTTGGACAAAGACAAACAGATGTAGCGCAGGTCGAATCAGACAGAGAAAACACGAGCGAGATAGAGGACGGATTTTCCACGATGGATGCGCCTTTGTGGAGGAAAATTGTTTGGAGTTGATTTTCCTTTTTTTTTTATTTTATTTTCCTCCAGTTTCCATGCAACGTGATGATGTGGTTGTTTTTGATGTTTTGCCCGTGCGGCATGAGGAGGAAGTACTATGCTTGATTCATTGGAAATGGAAATCCCATGGAAAATCGTTCACGCTCTCTTACACTCTCAATTCCTCTCTCTGAAAATTAATACAAAATTCCTGGAAAACGCGATTCTGTTCCCTCTAAATTTTCCATGAATTTTTTAGTCACAACAAGTATATGAAGTTTAGGGTTTACCATCCACAGTTTGCTTTCCACCACAAATTTATCGCTATTCGTATTTATTCTTTCGGAGCAGTCGAGTAAGCTATTTAGTTTTATTTACTATTGAATTACCCAGCGTTTCACGGCTGTCCCCACCAAACTGTCTCAACCAAATTACCCCTATCCAATTGTCCTCCAATACCCTCCAAAACCCATGCTATTCTCAAACCACCCCATCAAATATATCACCTTATCTATCAAATGTAACGTCTTCGAGTCGATATATATTAAGATTTTAAGATGATACCACGATAACACAAGATCAGTTAAACAATTTTCTTGACGTAACTTTACTTTATGTTAAGACATCACAGGAGCTGAAGTAAAGTCGATTTAAGGTAGATTCTATCTAACGTCTTAAGAAGAATCTCTATTAGAGTATACGCCAAAGCCGTTACAGTAACTTCGATATTAGAGCTACTTTTAAACCCGCACTAAACATCATAACTGAAGAGAAAAACCGATACTTCAAGGATCATATAAATATCTTTTTAGGCAAATTTGTTTTAGTAAATCTTTTAGTGATTTTCTTGGGTGTATACCCATGTGCCCATATGGCTGACACTGCCACCTAAAAAGAATCATAGGGTGTGACTAATCACCCTCCTAATGAAGGATGGTATGTCCTTAGTAGCACAGTTTTTCAACTCTGCAGACGAACTTATTTCCTTATGGAAAATACGCCTCCTTAACCAAAGTAGCGCAGAGAATGTGCGAATGAATGATTGTTCATCTTCCGAGCAGGATCTAAATTGCTGAGCCAAGATTTATTTTGTTAAAGTGACACCGCAAGCTACAGTGACCTGTGAGAAAATTCACCAGCTTTCTATTGCTATCCTTATAAAGGTTAAGGATTTCTTTATAGGTATATGGCCTGATTAATTGCTTGGATTGTCTCACTCAGTGGGCCAGACAAAGCTTGCGTTCCCAATTGTTAAGCTGTGGCAACAGCCAATTTGACACAGTAGGTTTTTGATCACATGATATTAGTGATATTCCCTAGAATTCTACCAAGAACAGAATTATATGGTGATTTTGAGGACGCCTATGCAATCCATGTAACTGTCACCTAATTTGAAAAGCCTTCGGCATTATATCAAACACTGTATCATCCCGTTTAAACTCAAAATCTGTGTTTTTTAATTGAATTTCATCTTACTTGAAAGAAAGACAGTACAAAGTCTAATTTTGATCTTTTGTATCTGATTCCATTCCACAGCTGATTCTCGAGTCTCTCAAGGCAGCTCTCTTGATCCTTTGGTACTCGTACATTCTCAATTAACAATGTCGATTTTATTATTAAGCAATCGGATCTTTATATCTGAGCTGAAGAGTTGATGATGATATACCGTAATATATTAAAACCAAGGAGCCTTTACCACTTCACAATAACCATGACTAAGTTTTCCAACTTGGTGCCAAAGAAGAAAAACTTTACGATAATTCATTCGTTATAATTCCTAAAAAAACTTCTTCATCAACCCCCCAGAACCCATTTTTTTATCTTTAGCCTGTCCCTCCAGTACCTTCAATGCGAGACCTTGGTTGTTTCAGCGACAGGGTATTTTATTTTCGTTGCCATATTGATAAGCCAACTTTTAGTATATCCCTGGTCTAAAGAATTCTCGAGACAGTTCATAATTAAATCTAAGGGGATTTTCATTAAGAGCGCCTCATTTGACAGCTTGTTTATTGTGAAGCAACAACAACAGTCAAGTATCCTTCATGGAAACGCCTGCACGAGTTTTTTGTTTTCACTTTTTTGCATAAATTCGGTAATTTCGCATTCAATGTTGACCCTGAGTTCGTCTAAAGTCTCTGACTTATTGACATACCGTGGACTTGATAAAAGCAAAAGTGCTTTGATTCTGAATGCTTGAAAGCAGCTTTGCACCTCCTGGACTTCCGCTAAAACACAACACGCACCATCTATTGTTGGAAGCTATTGAGCACTTCAAGCGAATCTGTTACAGGAAAAAATTAATTCTTCATCGAATAACAGACCATTGAGGTAATCAACAGATCAAGATCCTCAGCAGAAAGGCTGTAAAGTATGTCAACAGCTTATATCTTTGGATCCAAATTTCAGGCACCACCACAGTTGAGGGAACATTTTATTAGTCTTAACTAACTAACTAAACAAGTCTTAGAGTAGATCTCTGTGGAACTTTTGAATTCAATGCCAGCACGTTGACTGTCACAGCTAGTACGCCATCTCTTTCTCTATTAAATATTAGGATTTTAATCAACGTTTTTTTTTCCTGTATGCAAAAGGGTGTTTAATTAGTTGCAATTAAAAATCTTATAAAAATATCCTTATACTTTCCACCCCTATAATTGGCTTTCCAAGAAAACCACGTTAGGGATATATCACGTGGAACATATGTTAATCGAAACAAACCAAAAAGGAGAAAAATCCTTCGTGCACTTTGGAGCATTCTCCTCGTAAGGATTTACCGATATAAAATGAACTTTTTCAGTTAAAATAACTGAAAATCTTAAAGGGGAATAGGATTTGGAAATGGAATCTATTTCGTATTTATTATGAGATTGGAATGCAATGGAACCCATGATGAATTGTTAGGGAAGTTATATGAAAATTTTTTCTCTCCATTTGGAAGGAAAGGCATAATCCACAATAAGGGAAAGTAGGGAAAGGAAAAACTTCCAGTGGGACAAAAACTAAGTGGCTCTGTCATGGAATAATGGAGACGCAACAATTTTCATTTAAAAGCCGGCTGCGTATAGTAATGGGGCGAAGTACGAATATAGTTACAGTTACATTTTCCCATCTATTACGCAGTAAGTTACTCAATGTTAATGGTGTAAGGGAAAGTCTCTCACACATCACACCATACACACTACGCAAAGGACGAAATTTCAATAGAGCAGAACTTAAAAGACGCATCAGAAATGAATCGTGAATCAGTCTTGTCACACGCACGAATCAATTCAATTCATCCCCTTAATAAAATGCACACTTTTCTTCATTATATGGAGAGAAAAATACCGCCGGGTAGAAGAGAAACGGGAAGATGTAAAATGTCACCACCGACTAATGATGATGAAAAGGATTCCCCATTCCCGTTCTTAACAACGGAATCAACCGGTTTTTTAACATTGACGTGGAAGGGTGACAAGGGTAGTGTGATCCGAAATTTGTGTCAGTGGGCTGGTTGATTTGGCTCGCATGACTGGTTACTGATGTTGTTGTCGCTTTTCTCATTTTTCTCTCCCGCTTTCATTGTAAGCTTTTTGTAGTGTCCGTTTAAATGATTTTATTATTTTTGTTTTTCTCCTCTTATCTATTTGTGTCTGTCCGCCGCATTGATGCGTAATGCGTGTTAAGGGTGCGGATTAAGGATTATGAAATTTTCTACATCTTCGTCGGGACTTTTACAAGAGTAAGTTTTTAGATTTATTGGCGGAAAGGACGTTCTAATGGCATTTCTTTGTCTTTCGTCACTCAACACAGATTTTGTGCAAAGGGGAACATTTTGACAGTTTTTTTTAGATCGCATTAGAAGTGGGGTGGTTGACATAATCAGAAGATTTTATGCATGGTTTAATTTTTAATCGATTCATTACACCCAAATAGCTTTTATTAAAAAATTTAAAAAGAAAAATAAGAAGAAAACGAGGACATGCGAAGATAAAAAAAACAAAACTTTTTCTTGACCTGTTATTGTTTCCAGAAACACTCAAAGTGTCTAAGCAACTAAAAGACTGGTAGTAAACATAAGCAAGCTTAACAAATGTCACGTGCGTCCATTTAGTAGACGATAAACCTGCTATTCTGGTACCAAAAGAAACCCAGTTTATTGCTGATTTTGATATTTCGGAATTTAGTTGGCCTGGTTACAACTTGGTGCCATTATTTTCCCCCATCACGATCTCGCCATCTACGTACGTAACTAATATAGCTTATGAAACCCAAGCATTGTTCCAACGTGTAATTTAGTTGCATTTGGATCAAAGTCAAAGTGCGTAAGCATAACATTCACTACTGCTTTATATAGAGAAGCCCTAATTTAGACATTGTCTCAACTTGTATTCAGTTAGATGCACTGTCTGACTCTATTACTAGAATTTTATCAATTGATCCATTTTCTGAAATCATCATTGCGAGCGATTTCAATATACAGAATTCTAGTTGGCTTTGCTATTCAGGCTTTACAATACCACAATGAAGGTTTGTTATGTTATTTGCCGAGTTAAACCATCTCACTCAGCTTGTGAATGAGCCCACTAGAATTCCAGACATTTTAAGTCATAGCGCTAATACTCTTGACTTGTTTCTTACCTCTCATCCTAACAATACACCATCAGTGTATCATCACCTGCAGGCTCCTCAAAGCATTGTGTAGTATCAGCTAATTTCTCGTTGTCGAACCACGTAGTTAAAGAGAAAACTCCTAAAAGAAAACTATGGTTACATGAGAAAGCCGACTGTGATGGCCTCAACTGGCCACCTTATGCCAATAGTGGTGTGGATGACATTTCTGATACGATCACTAACATAATACAGGAGGGTATGAGGCAATTTGTCCCTTCCAGGAAAAAGTGTATCAAACCGAAGGAAAATCCTTCATTTGATTTAAGCTGCTAGGAGGCTTCTAGGAACCGAGAGGTATGCTTTCGGTTATATAAACAACCCCCACTGTGGAAAACCGAACCAAATTTAGACGAGTCAGGAATGATTACAATGCCTACCTTGGATGATTCAAATTAAACTGTGACCACAAATTGAGACAAAAAGTACTCAAGTACGAATTTTTGGTAATTCGTGAAATGAATTAAAAATACTGTCTCGTCTTCAATTCCAACGCCCATTCAAAATTACATTCTAACCGTCAGCTCTATAGACAAGGCCAATCCAAGGCCAAGGCCAAGGACCTTCGTACTCGTTAACTAGCTGGAGAATTAAATGACTTCAACATTCATAGATCTGATGGGCCCGATGATATTCCTGTTATACAGTTTTAAGAGATGTTCTTCAACGTTGGCTTGGCTTTGCCAATACGCAGGCTTTTCTATTCCTCATATTCATCTGGAGTCTTCCCAAGGAATTGGAGGACAATTTTTATTCAGCTAGTTCCTTAAAAAGGTGAACCGTCATCTCTTTCCTCGTATCGACCCATTATGCTGATAGCAATACTTTCTTAAGTCATGGAAACGCTGATTAATCGTAATCATATATTATAATACCTTGAAGCTCGTGAAATCCTTAGCGACTAGCAGTACGGTTTTCGAAGCTGATCTGGTGGCATATCTTAAAGAAAAATGGAAACAGTCTTTTCACAAATTTGGTGAAGAAGACCGTTGAAACGAAAATGACAAAATGAAGACCCTTAAGATCACATCAAGACACCACTCATATTATCTGTAAACCCCCTCAAGACCACTTCAAAACACCCTTAATATCCCTAAAGAATCGATTCTTCCAGGTTTTCGGCAAGACTCTCACTTACAGCCGCAATATTCTCTTCATTTCCGGCTGTACGTGGTCTAATCGGTCGAGTATCATCCAATAATGTATAGTTATTCTCAAGTTTGGCGATGGTATGCCGAATAGTGCATTCGGTAGGACGATTATGTACACCATAAGTTGGCCTGAGCGCGCGATGAACACTTTTCACAGAGCGTCGATTTTGTTAATACAATTGTACGATTTGTAAACGTTGTTGAGGTGTCATCTTCCATGATGAAATGTCAATGAAATGAATACTGAATAAAATTTCTTGTTAAAACAACATGTGCTCCAAGTCAACCTGTTCAAATTTATCCCAAAAATAGTCAGACAACATAGTCCGGTAGTGATATTAATAATTGCCATTAACATTGAAGGGATAGCTTGGACCAATAACCAGTCCAATGTAAAACCCCCATAATATGGCATTTCGTGAATGGCTTCAGGCTTATTCACCTCAAGTAAGCTTCATCGCTGAGAATGATTAGCCGAACGTCAATTAATCTGCAGCTAACCTTACGAATAACACAGAAAACCTATTGGAAAAATTGGGCGTCCGAATTGAAAAATCCTATATTTATAAAGCAAATCATCACAAATTGTCTTTTCATTTTGTTCTCCATGGTCATTACACATCATTTGCGGTTTCCTCTACCTGTGTACCCAGGATTCCTGATTAAAATCGATCACTTTTTCATTTTCCACAAATTTATTCCCTGGGTGATAGGCCGTCTTTCGAAGTTCGGTTACGGTTGAGAAGGTTACGCAATTTCACGATCCGAATTGTATTGTCGTGACTATGTTTTTGTAACTGCCGTACAGGCATATACAGAAGTACAGGATTTCGTGGTTGTATTTACATTTTTGGTACTGTGGTGTACCTACCTACTACGACCGAATTCCTGTGACGTTTCAAATCTGAGAACAACTTTATGACGGCAGTAATGTTTGATTAAATCGTAAAATGAAAATACCCAACAGTATATTTATTTGCGAATACAAACATGCGAATGTCTGCTGTAATAAATGCGCGAAAGGCAGTTTTTATTAAATCACAATAAAGAACGAAAGCGGAGCGAATGGTGGAGCGGACGGATGGGTACTTACTTCACTTCTTAATATCAATGAAACGACATTCAGAATGGAGCGACATAAAACTGAGGTAAACACTTATTAACCTAAGCGAGTATAGACGCACCTATATATATACTATATAGAATAGACTGTACGAGTATATTAATGTTTATTGAACAATTTGAAATGTAATTGAATTGATGGCAATGGCGTGGTTTACTTTGCTGAATGAAAATGAAAACTTAGTACTCAGAAGGACTTAAAACATCTCGCAAGGATTTCAATTGAATGAAGCTTAATTCTTTCAAATTAAATATCGTGATGACTTAAAAATTGAGGTGGTAATGTGGAATGCAGTTAAGAGTATTTATTGATCATTATTTTGTTAAATTACGAAATGTTATCTCAATAATCCTTATTGTATGAACAATCGTTTTACTTGTAATTGTGTTGGTTCTTCTTCTATAAAGTATTGTTACGTAATTTAGGCTTTCAAGTTCGTAAAGGATTTTGCCAATAAATTACAACACAAGTTTATTAATTATAAATTGAAACTTTAATAAACAAACAGTAAAACTAACACAAGTTCACAATTTATATTGGAATGCACACAAAAACACTAATTACAACAACACTTTTAGTTCACTTTAATTCCCTTAGGAGGTAGCAGAACTTTTTGAACTTGACTGGTTGAATTCCAAACAATGAACTGACTTACTTCGGCCAAATTCATCTACAACGACCCCGAGGCCCGTGGAACCTTAAAATTGAAAAGAAAGTGATGTCATGGGAAATACACATGGGAGCAAAGTTTAACAAAAAAAAAAAATTTATCAAAAGATTTGGTGTGCCATTCCGTTACCCAGCCAGCCAGTCAGCCACGGTAAAGCGAATTTAGTTTAAAGAATTTAAAAACACATGCGATGCACTTCAACCCAACAACAAAACAATCCAAATCGTAAAGCAAGCAGCGCTGCTAACAGCGCACCACACAAACAGAACAGCTAGGGCCAGATAGTATTTCCCCATTAGTTCTGAAGAGGTGTACTTCCAAGCTAGCATTATCATTGCGTAAGCTTTTCCATCTATCCTATTCTTCTGGACTCATCCCGAGAAGTTGAAAAACAGTCTGTGTCCAGCCCATACCCAAAAAAATGCGAGCCATTGTCTCCTTCTTCGTACCGACCCATAGCACTTACATCTATTCTTTCCAAGGTCATGGAAACGCTGATACATTTTCAGCTCATGGAATATCTTGAAACCAATGAAATCCTTAGTGACCGGCAGTACGTTCCACTTTTGAGATTATGATATATCTCACAGAACAGTGGAACCGGTCTTTGCATCAATTTGGTAAAAGCAAAGCTGTTGCACTCGATATTTCCAAAGCATTTGACAGAATTTGGTATCAGGTTCTTTTGTCCAAAATGCGTGCTTATGGTGTCGATGAAAAAGTGCTTAATTGGATTAGAAGCCTGTTAAGTGAGACACTGTTAAGTGATACAGTGCTCACACTGTTATGAGACACTGTTAAGTGAGACACTGTTAAGTGATACAGTGCTCACACTGTTATGAGACACTGTTAAGTGAGACATATCACACTGTTATGAGACACTGTTAAGTGAGACATATGTTTTGGACCGCTCAATTCAATTCAAGTTGTTTTGGACGATTTCAAGTCCGAAATACACCACATAAATGCTGGCGTTCCTCAGGGCTCTGTTCTGTTGTTCTGTTGCGGCCGTACTCCCTTATTTACAACTAACCATACTTATATGTAATGAGTCATCTAAAAATAAACTACATGCTACTACTGGCAAACCGCACAAACCGGTTATATCCGGTTACACTTCAAATAATCTAAAAAATCTTATAGCCTAAAAGTATACTATTTAAAAGTGCTTAATTCTAATTGAGTGGTTATTTTACTTTCTTTTACATAGTAAAAGGAAGTATAGTAATCATGAAAATTTTCGAACTCGTGATTTTTGCAGATGTACCCATTACCGTATCTCCAGAGTCATCTCTATCTGTCTGTATCCCGTCTACACCCCAGACGGCTAAACCTATCGGGATGAAAATTCTTATTTAAGTTAACTACATAAATTGTATGATTTCGACGGATATCTGACAACCGGAAGTGACAGTTTACTTATTTATTTACATTATCTGCGCTACTGACTACTTTTCATAACAGTATTTTAAATCTGTGGTCAGTTGGGGGTGATGGCTCACTGGGGCGGAACAACCGTGACACGCCGGGTATTTCCGCTAGTAATACAGGCTGTGACTCCGTTCTTAGGTGGGCTAATATTTTTGAAATAGTTCAGCACACTTTTCTGTCTCAGCATTTACTATAGTTCTTTAATAATCATAATTGCTTCTTAACTTACGTACCCTATAACAAAGCTAATCATCATATGAATAGCTCCGCCAAATACCATACAACTAGAAAATACAAAATCAACTCTAAACAAATTTTTTGCAGTATTGTCTTCTTTTATTTTCTCTAGACCGAAATAATTCCAAAACGGCTGAACGAAATAAGTAATGACCTGGAGCGCGAAATCCTACCAAGAGTGTGCTGGTTTTACGAAACTCTACCAATTTATGGAAGTCTCTTGAAGTCTCTGGCAAGTCCTTACTCGTGTTATCCATTGTTAGAGTCTCAAACCAATCTTCGGACGTACAGTTAAATTCAGGGATTCGTTCTCAGCCGTACAACACGTATGTGGAATGTAAAGTCTATAAACAAGGACTGCCGTATTGTGTCGAGTCTGATTTGCGCAATCAGTCATTAATTGTGATTCAGTCTGAAAATTGGACACCATATACGGTCCGAGTCGATGTTGCGACCTCGGTACGTTCGTACAGTAATCAGGTTCACGTAAATTGCGGCGGTTTTTCAGCATTTCGTGAATTGTTTGCGACTGGCTCAATCAGGAGATACACAGATGATGACCATATTCTATGACTCGTTGTTCATTGCCATTAGTGCTCCTGCGTAATATATCGGTGCCAATATAATACTGCCTCCCAACCTATTTTTTCGTTTATATCCCGCAAATTTTCACATCATCCTGGGAGCAGGTGTGAAATCTCATCTCATCCGACATATTCCTCTGTAGGTTCGTGAAGGTTTATATTATTAAATTTGCCCGCAAGCGAAAGGTGAATAGCCGTTGCTTTAAAGTAAACATCGGTGGATTTCATTAATTTATCAACCTGTTACGACAGTTCCAAAAAGGACAGTAATTTTTAAACGAATGAAAATCCTATTTGTACATCATGTAAGGTAGGTAGTGACTATGACTCAGCAAAAATAAGTACACTTCTTGAATGACAAAACTAAAGTTTAGCAAAACGCAAATACCACAGGTGAACAAAGTGCCAAGCGTATACTCGATTCAACTGTGAGAGAAATAGAAAAACCAAAACAACCAAAAGATAATTCCGTATGCACGGCACGTAAACCAATGAAGATAAATAACCAGCGCAAATATCCGGTGACAATTCTATGTAGGCAACAACATTTATTACCCGAAGAAATGGCATTGATTTTGCCATCGCAAAGAGCCTATTTGTGGATTTGGAAATAGGAAAAATCAAAGGATGAGAAAAGTCCTTGAGATCAGGGTAAAAGCTGTCCTACACGAGCTAATAAAGGCTCCGATTGCTCCGTCTGCATGTCGATATTTTCTTGTGATTTTTATCGTTTTTTTGACCAGAATAAGTAGGTACAGTGCTGCTGGGTTTTTATGTTCCGTAAGAGGGTTTTACACTGCTATTCATGTGTATCTAAATCTTATCGGATTTTCTATTTTCATAGAAAGCTATTTGACAGTAATAAAATTATTCTTTAGCCGTTCCTACGGATACCGACAATTTTAGTTTAATTCATACACTCATCAGTTCGGCTTAGAGCTTTGGTCATACAGTCTAACTGTTGTCGTATAGATATTATTCGTCCTAAACCAAGGACTGGTCTGGTGCGCCTAAACCTCCTTCTCCTTAAAAACCACGTCCAACCATATCATCATCTCCATATTTGGCTCTACAACCGGGGTCCGGTCCTGGCCTCCCGCAAAAAGTCTCTCCACCGGTCCCGATTTCGAGCCGATGTCATCCAGTTTGGCATCCCTAAACTCTGGGCGTCCTGGTCTACGCCATCCTTCCAGCGTAGGCTTGGCCAGCCTCGCTGTCGTGTACCATAAATCCTACCGCAAAGGACTTTCCGAGCAGTATCCTCTTCGCTCATGCGAGCTAATTGTCCTGCCCACCGGAGCCTACCTAGCTTAATTTTCTTCACGATGTCGACATCGCGGTAACGCTCGTAGATCTCATCATTATAGAATCTCCGGAATCGTCCTTCCTCACATACGGGGCCAAAAATTCCCAAGCAATTAGCGTGCGCTAATTTTAAAAAAGGCAATTTCAACTAAGTCTGGCCGGCTAAGTCCTCTGACATTTGCACGACTGCAGGTGGTCTGTGGATACTGCAAATATTTAATGTGCAGATCCCCAGATCAGTTGTTCAAATTAATTTTTATTTTAGCTGGTACATGCTTGTGGATAAGGTAAGTAGAGCGCCAACCCTGACTTGAAGATCCAGGTTCTTTGATCTGTTTGTTCCTAGTCTGATAATCTTATAAATATATAGTCTGATAGTATTCTAATCTGATAGTCTGATAGTCTGATAGTCTGATAGTCTAATAGTCTGATAGTCTGATAGTCTGATAGTCTGATAGTCTGATAGTCTGATAGTCTGATAGTCTGATAGTCTGATAGTCTGATATTCTGATAGTCTGATAGTCTGATAGTCTGATAGTTTGATAGTCTGATAGTCTGATAGTCTGATAGCCTGATAGTATGATATTCTGTTAGTCTGATAGTATGATAGTCTGATAGTGTGATAGTCTGATAGTCTGATAGTCTGGTAGTCTGATAGTATGATAGTCTGATAGTCTGATAGTCTGATTAATTAACATTTCTGGAAATATCACTGTCACCTATATTCGACTCCAATAAATCTTTTGTCAGCTGTGTGGCATGTGGCGCCCCCTTGTTAAAACCACATATGCTCCAATTCACCCTCTTCCAATTTATTCCAAAAATGTCAGCCAACATGGTAGCAAGTGTAATGGCATTTTGTTAATACTTTTGGGTTGGTAGCTTGCCAAAAATTACAATTTTTGCGTTAAAAAACATTCATAAGGGCAGTGGGTGCCGTAGCTCAAGTGGCTAGTGTGTTGGACTTATGATCAGGAGGTTAGAAGTTCGAATCTCAAAAACACAGAAAGTATTTTTCACTGTGAAACCTCTTGCGAATGTCAGACAACGGCAGACAGTAATAACATTTCACGGAAAGCTATTCAATTCGCATTCAATTTTTTGAATATGGCATTAAATTGTAGGTCCCTTCCATTTGTGTTCAAAAACACGCACAACACGTATAGTCGCGATAAGCTAGGCCTTGGACCGCAACGGTTTGTCACGCCAAATATTAGTATTTTTATCATAGGAATGCAGGCATAAAGCCTTGCGCAAAATACCCCACAAACTGGTTACAGCGATGCTGTAATCGGAGCGTAATTGACATATTTAGCTACCACACAGTTACTGTTGCAGCTGATTATTGTCAGCTCTCCTTAAATTTCTTTGTCTCTTCGTGGCATGGTAACATTAGGTAGTGTATAATATAAATAATGTCTCCAATTTTCTCAGCAGACTTTAAGTTATTTTTATCTGACCTGGGGGAGTACGACGCCCACAAATTGAAGTTAGCGTACGTAAACTTGTCGCAGTATAGATGGAAAAAAATTAATAACTTGCAGAAGTGTCTGATTTTTGGTAAATGGTAATAAATGGCAAGCATGGACAGGTTGAAACTTCAAACACAACACAACTATATTTATCCATATATGACCAAAAAATCTATTGGAAAAATGGGGCGTCCCAATTGAAAGCTCCTTCACTTGACGAGAAAATTCCTTCACCAACTGATAATAATAAAAATCCCTATTTTGCTAATTTTTTTTTATATCCGTTCATCCCTGTTTTTACATAATTTTAACTTCTTTCCACTACATAACTTTCGAAATTACAATGAATGATCGATTGCACTCGCAAATGTTCAAGCACTCGGTGTAAAAACAAAAAAAGAAAATCATCCGAATGATCAAGTGCTGCAATAACATTCACATAAATATTGTTATTACAATTCGTGCATACATGCATATAAATACTACAACTCGACTAGAATGTATTTAGACAATTTTCCAGATATCATTTCAGAATTCAGAGGAAATAATTAACGAAACAGAATCGACGATGTTTTTTTCCCTTCCGTTTAATAACTAAACACATCCGAATTTTTTTTCCAATTTTCAAATTACCATTCTCAACGGTATTCGAATGTATTCCTGAATCGGAATATGCCGGCACACCTATGTATTTTATATTGCTGGACCCAGCCACGCGTTTGTTTATCTTCAAGGGTTTTCTGTTTACATTTTTGATGGTCGGCGCCGGGTAATGAGGAGTGCAACACGTGTTGCGCGGATATGGATATTCTCTTTTACTAGAACACGAAATACGAACAATTTTCGATGGAAAAGTCTAAATTACACAAAATCATATACCTACATGAACTGGAACATTAAATGCAAACATCGCCTGATGCTGTGTATGTGCAATCATCTATCCAATTCAAATCGTGTGCCAACTATTTTTAGATTCATTTTCGAATTTTCTGATTCATTGTTTACTTTTCAATTATACTTATTTTGTATCTGAGAGAATTATCGATACATTTTTTATGTGATTTACATTCCATTGGTGTGCGCATTTTAACATATTATCGAAGCATATCTTACATTAATTAAATAGATGCCATTGTGATTTGGATTTCACACTTATCAGAGTATTTTAAATAAGTATTTAATAAAAGTTTAAGAATTAGTTCTCTTTTAAAAAGTGCTTTTCACCTATTTTCTGTCTTTCAATTTTTATTTTTATCTATTGCCTTTACAGATACATTGATTAGAAATAATATACTTAAAGGTACATCTCTGGTATCTGAAGATATATTAATTGCATCGATTGCATGTTAAGATACATCCATTTCATCTTTTCCATGTAAATAAACATCTGTTTGTTAAGAATTAGAAATGTATATTTTATCTGTAGCTGCGTCTATTTAATATATAGATACGTTTATTTTATTAACTGCATCCTAAGATACATATTGTAACGAAGTTAGTCATAAAACTTACCGTACGATAAACTAATATACCTAGTTTATTGTCACATTAACAAGCAACCGAATGACTCAATTGGAAAGCATGCCTTTACGGCATCTATCTGGTATAAGACAGGAGTGCCCCATATGCTTTATTAGTCATTGGTCCATACCAGTGTGGCTTGATTCCAGGCAAATCAATAATCACATTTACACCCTTATCGGGTGATGGAAAAATGTAGAGTTCCAAAACTCACTACACTATCTTTTTATAGATTTAAAGACGCCTATGATAGCGGAGAAGAAGAGAAGAACTTTATAAAGCCATGAAAAAATACAACTATATAGGTTGACCATGATCAATGTAATAAGCCAGGTAAAAATATCCGGATCACTATCAAGCCCATTTGACATCAACAACGGGCTCCAACAAGGTGATGGAGAAGCCTGCGTCCTCTTCAACCTGCCATTGGAGAAGTTGATCTGAGACTCTGACGTAATGGCGTAAGGAACAATCCTGTATAAGTGGACATCGTGAAACGAATTAATCTCGGTAAGCTCGGGTGGGCAGGATACCTAGTTCGCATGAGCGAAGAGGATCCTGCTCGGAAAGTCTTTAGCTGTAGGATTTATGGAACACGACAGCGAGGCTGGCTAAGCCTACGCTTGAAGGATGGCGTAGAGCAGGACGCAGAGCTGTGGAGATATTTTTGCGGGATGCCAGAACCGGACCCCGTTTGTAGATACAAATGTGATGATGATTCTTATGGGCCCTGTTAGTAACTTGCACGATAGCACAAACCCCTTTGATCATGAGTCTTAGATCATTCATCAGTAAGGGAACTGTCGGTGAAGAATATTGGTTCGAATTCCCTAATGATCTCAGTTGAATTTTCCCAACTCTCGCTGCTAGGGTACTATAACTTATATCATCTTTTGAACATTAGAAAGGTTACAGTACTTTCCAGAGGTATTAGGAGCGAAAGAATTTGATCCAAATCATTATGGAATATGTTTTCATACCTACTCTTATGTGCATCATGCCACCCATTCTTTCAAAATCGAGAAATAGTTTTCGCAGCTTCAATCGTAAATATCTCGATCCAGATGCGGCTAATTCAGCAGCGTATTTTGAACATCTACACGTAATTCGTTTCTCACAAGCAGACGTTCCATTGCAGTTTATTTAGTGTCCTCTTAGCCATTTCTGTTGAAGTTCTTGGCCACCGGACAACTGCTGCATAGTTGGGAATGGGTCTGACCATTTTACTATTTTCGGATTCAGTCTTTATGATAAATTAATCATCAATCAAAACATGGTTAGGATATATTGTAATAAGAAGGTCCTATTTTTAGTTCTTAGCTAACTATGAAAACTGCGGGTAGGGGTCTACTCGCAAATTATTTCCATGATCATTAAGTTGTCTTGTAATTTAAATATTTCGCATTCTATTTATTAGCAATTTTTGTTTAGCAAGTTCTTATTTCGCGTTGATATTTGTAGGAAAATTAGATAGAAAGTCGTGGAAAAAGCATTATGCGAAAAGATAACAAGATGCGAGATGATAAACAAAATTTAGTTCGATTAATGCCAAGTAATATTTGCGAAATGAACTTTGTCGTATAGACTGGCAACCGAAAACTGCCAATAGATTATGTAAGTGAATTAGATGGATGACTTTATGCCATTAAATTACGGTGAAGAACAGAAAGAAAACCCTGAATAAGAGAGGTAAGGCCTTGCAATTATAAGCAACAGCTAAAAAGAGCAATTAACTATTCCTATAGCCAAATTGAGATAATGACGAAGTCAAGTAATAAAATTGCAAGCCTATTAGGGTTAATAACGCTTTTGAATATTGAATTTGATTAACATAATAATGAATTAATCCATTAACATCACTAGGATAGGTACTCTTCCTAGGATTCTAAGCTTCATATTGTAAGACTTTTCTTTTAGATCTAACACTTTTGAGAAAAACTGAGTCATAGACACATCTTTAATTCATCTTCATCATATATTTGGCTCTAAAACCAAGCTCCTGTCCTGGCCTGTACGGACTTCCTGTAATAAAATTTTCTCTTTTGCTTGATAAAGAAAATCAGAACATTTAAATTCTCACTGATGTGCGATTAATTACACTCTGCATGGGCGACGAACAATCAAACCAACGGATTTGACTTCAAGTCCACATTATATAGATATGTGAATGCACCAAAAGAACAACAACACTGTATGCACCGGTTGGACGCACACACCATCGATGCGATGCCCAGCCAAAACCCTAATTTGTCAAAATTAAACTATCTCCGTGCAACAAGGACGAACGCTTCACTTAAAATGAATATAAATACGAATAGGTTATGCGTACGATGGTGCTTACGTGGCAACTAACCACATATGCACACCGAATACCGCACCGTGCAGGCGCTACAGGAGATGACGCCAAGGACGATATCCATAGAGCCGCAATGTTGACTCGCATCGAAGCTAAATATCATTTGTGACCATATTTAGGGAATCCGCAGAGAGATAGTGTAGTGCGATGTCCGATTGCGATAGTGATATTTGCTCAAGCGTTTATATGTTTGCATGTATGTGTAACAGTACTCCCGTTTATTTAGTATAGAACAGCATTCTGTTCTATGGAGGGGAACACAATTTAATGTTTCACTGATGCGTGCCACAGATGAAATGGATGGATTTTCGTGCATTCAACTCGCCCAATGCATTAGCCTTCGTCTACTAGATACTATTTCTATTCATATGAATTATTTATGTACACACATACATTTATGCATACTAAGTACAAGTACAATTTGTGAATATTCTTTTCTGCAATGTTTTAGAGCTGCTGTTGTTGTTTAGAGCAAAACATTGGTGGTGGCAAGCCGCACATTATGTGTGAATCCTTGCCCGTTTGCGTAAATAATACGTTACACACGACACGACATGGACAAATAATTGGGATTTGTGTTGTCTCTTGTATGCGGGGTAGTGCGCTGTGAAGCGGTCATCCTTAAGTCAGAACATTACAAAGCAAAACTTTCGAGAAATAAATTCAAATAAATACGAATGGGCAAAGCGCTCAGGATACTTCTTGTCTCTTGTCGTCGTTATGTCGGATGTATGGATATAGAATGCTCGTAATGCAGCAAATGCATACCGACACTCGCTACGACCCCCAGCGATATCATCTCTATCTAATAAAAAAGCATAGCGCATAGCGTTGCTTTGTGCTGCAATCCACAGTGCATTCTGCTGTCTGTCACTATCGATAGCATCACACCTTCTCGGCGAAATTTATGTCATCTACTTGAGTTGTTTTTCTTCATTAAGTGTCTCCTATCGACAGTGGTACATTTTGTTTTTGTCGCCATTCTGATCGAGGTGGTTGCGTCGCCACAACACGTCAGCCACCATTCCTTCGACACATTTATGTCGTCGCTGCCATACTCGGGAAAATTATCACACGAACAACGACGAACAAGGACTAACTTGAATAGAGATAAAGGCTAAGGATATTGTTTTGGATGGCTACGTTGCAGACAATGTGTGAGGAGTTGGGACTTAGATATATGACCAATAATAATAAGACGATGTGGTTTTAGTGTATCTATGTAGTGTATAGCCAACTAGATATTCTCTTTGTTAGAAATGAAATTTCACCGCACAGCCATAAACAGTCGATATGCCGCTGTGAGTTCAACTTTTGACAAATGTCACAGAAGCAGCGAACAATAAAGTTTCTAGGTATGTCTGTGTTTAGTTTATTATTTTCTCCATAGATCGATGTGACTATAATTTGGAGGAATTACTTTGCTGGACGACGCAATATTTCTATCTGCGGTCTGTATTTATTGGTTCATTATAAAAACTCTGTCGGGGTTGAAATAATTTCGACCAAACTTAAGGAAATATTAAATGATAATTTTCATTTATGATCACAATTTTGAATACTTTGTTATATATAATTCGTTATTGCTTCGTAATAATCTGAGAAGGTGCAACATACACAGTCTAAGGTTTGAACGACGTTAGAAAACAAGCGGATTAAATGCTTAAGTCAATAAAATTCGATGTATTCGACCGTTTTAAGTAGTTAGGTAGTGTTGGGGTCCGCTGCAATTGCTAGAGTCTTAATTAGCGCTTGAGTTTGACATTTTATATCGGCGGACTTTGATACACATATCAAGGGTTGTTTGGATGAATTTAAATTCAGCCTGTAGCATTCAGCTACAAGATCAAATCGATAATCCTGTTTTGTAGACTTGCCAATAACAAGCGGCTTAATTTTGTGTGTCCGTGTCCCGGAAGCAATGCAGGAAAACATAAAAGTTATTCTTTCTTTTTTTGATTTTTAAGTCTAAGATTATTTTTCTCGTGGATTGAGATAATAGTTTTTTCTGGCAGTAACCTATAAAACAGAACAGACTCATCTGGGATGGTAGATCAGATCGCGTGTCATATACATTTGCCAGATTTTCAGGTAACAGTTTTGTTAAAAAGGTACAACGGCATTCACATTACAACACGACATACTTTGAGTTGGGCGGTCAGCCATCAGCAGAATAGGGGGAATAAAGCAACAGAATGGCAGGTGGCCGTAACTATATCTCTGATGATTGGTGGAAGTGCGATCAAACCTCCACGTGATGGCCGCCGGTAATTTTCCACCAACACGGGAAAAGCTGAATGTTCGGGCTAATCCCTTCAAAGTAAGGTTGGTGCGGGGCAAAAAACCTCGCCGTAAAAAATCTTTATATTTTTGAACACAAATGGAGGGGATCTACAACTTAATGCCGGATCTGCACGGCAAATTGAGAAGCTTTCCGTGACAAGTTATTACTCTCGGAAGTTTGTCAGACTTTCGCAAGAGGTGGGATACCGTGAAAAATAAATTTTGGTGTTCCTGGGATTCGAACCACGAACCTCCTGCTCAGAAAGCCATGCTCTTATCCATTGAGCCACGGCGCCCAATTGTATCCAAATATAATGCTGACATAACAGCAATCCAGTGGACGAGGAATTGTGTCTTACAAAAATCAGAATATGACGTATATTATAGCTGTCATGCAAGGCATCATGAACTCGAGTTGGGGTTTCTAGTCATCAAAAGAATGAAACCCACCGTTATCGGCTATGGTGCTCCGAGCGCGGATTGAATCGTCACGAAAGTCTACTGCCCTTCGCAACTAAAAGACCAGAATCAACTACGGCCGAACGATAGGACTCGTAGGGATCTGATGGTATCCCCTGATTAAATCAGGAGGCCCCGAAATACACGAAGCAATTCATGAACTCATAGTGCAAGTATAAGAGGTAGAATCTATGCTAGAAGACTGTATAAGAAGCATCCTGTGCCCCATAAATAAGAAAGGAGATATCACAAAATGCAGCAATTATTTTTATATAACGTTGTTGAGTAACGCGTATAAGATTTTCTCCTCTATCCTTCAAGACAGGATGGGGCTAAAGTCATCATTGGTCCATACCAGTGTGGGTTTATCCCAGGAAAATCAACAACTGATCAGATTTACACGCTTAGGCAGTGGACTGTCTACAGTTTCAAAACTCAATTCATAAAAAATATTGCAAGTATGGGAGGAAGAAGTTTTGCCAGAAAACTGGCGAAGAGGCATCCTGTACAACATACATAAGAAGGGAGATATCGCAAAATGCAGCAATTATCGTGATATAATGTTGTCGAGTACCGTGTATTAGATTTTTTCCTCTATCCTTCACGACAGGAAGCCCTATACGCTAAAGTCATCATTGGTCCGTTCCAGTGCAGCTTTATCACAGGCAAATTAACAACTGATCAGATTTACACCCTTAGGCAGTTGATGGAAAAATTTCTAGAGTTTCAAAACTCACTACACCGTCCTTTTATAGACTTTAAAGCCGCATAGAATAGCCAGAGTAGAAATTTATAAAACCATGAGAGAATTCGGCATCCCAAACAAACTGACACGACTATGTAGGTTGACCATGCTCAATGTTGTTAGCCAAGTAAAAATATCCGGATCACTATCAAGCCTATATAACATCTACAATGGGCTTCGAAAATGGGCCTGCGTCCTCTTCAACCTGGCATTGGAGAAAGTGTTCTTATCGTTTGGAACGTCGACAGTCCATCAGTTGATCCGGCCAGCTTAAGAGAAGTAGGATGTAGAGAAAGAAAATCATATTTAGTGCGGAGGCCATTTGCCGTCAAGCTGATCGGCCAATAAGCTCAATTGTCGGATTTGAGACTTGGAGAATCGTTACGAGATGCAGGAAAAATGGACGTATCTTCAAAAAATTAAACTCTGGTGCGATTTTTGGCGGGGTGGGGTTTTGTTTGTTCTAAAATGTAGTTACAGTCAATGAAGACAGTAATCGAAATAAGTTGTAGACGTTTTTTGGCTCCATTCGGAAGAACTGGATCTCAATTAACTGTGATTTTAGCAGAACAGTATGCCACATGCAACACAATTTTGGAAACACAGTGACAGTGAAAAAAGGTCCATCTTTAACCACATAATGTCTACTTAATAATTATATACGGCGCGACAGACCATTGCGGTCCAAGGCCTAACTTCTCGCGACCATTTGTGCTGCGCATGTTAATTTTTGGACTCAAATGTCTACCTAACATTAAAGAATTTTAAATTTTCCTTTCAATTGGCGTTCAATTTAGAACACCCTATACAACTGAATAAACCTGCTTTTTGAAAATATACTTAATTGTTAACCAATTTTGACTAATTAGTGAACTTTGTCCTTTTATTTATAATTTGACTAAAAATTGCAAATTGACATTTAATTAATTTAGTCAAACCTCGTAATGAGTTGTGTCTATAATTGAAGAGTAAGTTAAATAGGATTAATGACGTTCAACACGAACACGACTAACTTTACTCGCATATATATCCTATCAGCATTGGCCTCCATTTGATTTGAATTCACGCAATATGACCATTCCAGTCTATATAAAATGAATACTACCTCACTTATTCCAGTCAGTAATGAGCATTTCAAAGTCGGACAAGACAAAACCAAAAAAATAACGAGCTCCAAATTGACGGCCAACAGACATCGATAAGACGTCAAATGGAAAATAAAAAGATCTTCTTTTTGTTGTGGGTTGTTGATTGACATTTTTATAAATTCAGTTCATCCTCTATCCACATTCGGGTCTTGCTGTTAGTGTCGTCGTTTGGAATAAAGTCTGACACGCCATTGCGCTGCGCAGATATTTATGCCCTAGCCGGAAACGCATGGGGTAAGGACAAAGAAGTCCTTGTTACGACGCTCATGTTATTAGAGCTGACAGGATTCATGAAATGATCCTATAAAACTTGGATTTAATTTTAGTATCAGTATATCAGGAATCAGCGCATGTAAAATCCTTGCGTGCTTCGTAGTTATAAATAAATGCCAAATTGATTTCATGATCCTGTATTACATATATACTATTGCATAAACATGTATTTTGTAATTTAGTTGATTGGCTCGAAACAAATTTACTTAATGAATGGAAAAGTCATCTCTATTTTTGCATAAACAGATAACTGCGAGTATCTTCGTGATAAAAATTGCCTCGAGATAAAGTACGCATTACAACAGAAACCGATGGAACAACTGGAGACAAGGACGATCGCTGTTATGTTAAATAGTAATTTATTTAATGCCTCTTGGTTTTATTTCGGGCACGTTTATATGGCGTTGAATACGCTGAATACCGAGAGTAGTCTTACTCGAAATACACCTAAGGACAACCTTAATACCCCATCAAGACCTCCTCAAGACTGTGCTAAGGACTGCCTCAAAACTCCCCTCTCAAAGCTTCTTCTCAAGAAACCCTCAAAACCCTCTTAATACCCTCTCAAAACCCAATCAAGACCACTTCAAGATCCTCTAAACACCACCCTCAAGACACCTATATGATCCATTAAGAATCCCTTAAGACATTACTTAAGACTAGCCCCTAATGATCTACCACAAAAACGCTTACTGTACTGCCAACTAGCAGCATTAGAAGGAAAAAACTTGACACAATAACATATAAACAGACAGGCAGAAAGATAGACTCCAGCAAGTTAATATATCAGCATTAAAAAAAAATATTTAAAATAAGGATACTTTGGTCTATCAACTGTACGACGGTTGCTTTTATTAAAGGATAAGTAGCCTCCTAAAAGGTGGAAACTAAAATAGGTGATAGATCTATAGTAACTAAAACAGTTAAAAGTAAATGAAAATAGAGACCTCCAAAAGACCCTGAAGACCACCGCTCAGGACATCGCTCAGGACAACTCTTAAGACCCCATGAAGACCTTCTTAAGACTGCGCTAAAGACCACCTCAAAACTCCTCATTTCTCCTCTCAAAACTCCTTCATATGACACCCTATGAAACCCTCTTAAGACCCTCTCAAAACCATCTCAGAACCCAATCAGGACCCCCTCAAGACCCACTGAACACCTCCCTCAACTCCTGCCTCAAGATCCATTAAGAATCCCTCAAGACTAAAAAAACGTACGGAACTGTCAACTAGCAGCATTAGAATGAACAAAGCTTGACGCAATGACATATGTATAAACCGAGACACATAGATACCGGCAAGTTAACACATCAGCATTAAAAAATAACATTAAAAATAAGGATACTTTGGTCTATCAACTGAAGGACGATTGATTTTCAATTGATCTGTACCAGTGTCCATGGGACAAACAATTTAACGCCGATAGTCAAGTTTAAAACGAAATATAACATAAAATGTTTAATATATTCCGATTTTTAAAAGTCAACAGCTTATAATAAATGAGAACTATCTACGACTATCTACCAGCGAAACTACTACAATAACTCAGTTTCGCTTAAAAGTTTAAACTGCAGCTTTTCAAAGCAAATTCAAATATTGCTCTGCACAAAATTTCTGAGAAAAAAACAATGCAGTTTTCAGCGGTGTGTCAAAACTTTTCTCATATTGGCGAAATATTTTGTAGCAGGATAACAACTTATATGACTTGAAATTATGGTCGTATAAATGATATACGAGGGTGCATTGAAACGTTTTAACCTTTACCTTGACTATACATACATGCCTGGGTAAAAATCTAGAATTGATCTTTCTAATATTTCTGATGTTTTTTAATCAATTGTCAGATCGTAGTAATAGGTAAGTAGGAAGAGTGGCAGTCCTCGTGGACTTGGCGAGGTCCTCAAATAGCTCCTCAGGAGATCTAATGGACAGAAAGATGGTTGTTTATAGTTATATTCAGACTTTGGCATTGAGGTACGGTATCAGGTCAGTGATGCAGTACTTTGAAAGCTCCTTCAGGTCGGAAAAGAAGGGATTACTCAGTTTGTGGAAACGGACAGCCGCAAGGGCAAAGAAAACGAATGAGAGTTTCTTTCTCATTAACATCCAGGCAACTCCTGCAAAAGGTGTTGTAAGGAATAACCAGTTTGGCTGCGTGGCTGCCCACCAGCTAGTGGCCCATGATTATGGCAATCACTCTGGAAATATCCTTCGCTCAGACGCAGTGTCATTGATAGCAGTTTTTAAGGCTATATATTTTATTACGAAAATGCAGGGTTGGGCTCAAAATCCCTAAATACAAAAATCTCAAAAAAAATCCGTAAAAACAAAATCCACAGTCACTAAATCTCCAAGCACAAAATCCGTAAATAAAAAAAAGTTCAGGGATTTTTTGGGAATTTTATGCTTGGGGATTTTGTTTTGGGTATTTTGTGCTTGAGGATCTTGTAGCTGTGGGGATTTTGAGCTTAATAATTTTGTGTTGGGCATTGAGTCCTTAGGGATTATGTAGCTTGGAACTTTGAGCTTAGTAATTTTGTGTTTTAGGATTTTGTGATTGGCATTATGTGCTTGGGGATTCTGTAGCTGTGGGGAGTTTTGGCTTAGTAATTTTGTGCTTTGGGATTTTGTGTTGGGCATTCAGTGCTTGAGGATGTAGCTGTGGATATTTTGAACTTATTAATTTTGTAATTTGGGATTTTGTAGTTCTAGGGATTTTGGGCTTCGTTATTGTGTTTGGGAATTCTGTAGGTCTGAGGATTTTGGGCTTAGTAGTTTAATGTTTTGAGAAACTGTATTAGACATTTTTTAGTTGAGGTTTTTGAAACTGTGGGGGTTTTTGTCAAAGTTATTTTGTGTTTTGGGATTTTATGTTGGATATTTTGTGCTTGGAGATTCTGTAGCTGTGGGGATTTTTGGCTTAGTAATTTTGTGTTTTTGGATTTTATGTTGGGCGTTTTGTGTTTTTGTTTTTTGTTTTTGAGGAACTTGTGATTGGGGATTTTGTTGTTGGGGACTCCCTTTAAAAAATATCTAATGGATATGCTAAAGTTTGATGATCATATGGACCGGTTCGGGTAGTTTATATGTTATGTTTGTTTTTTGGATTAGAATTTAATTTTTCGCCCAACGAAATAAGCTGGACAAATATTTTAAACGAATTAATGAAATATTTTTTAAAACCAATGTTATATCCTTAGACGCCAGTTAAAGATGTGCAGCAGGTCTAGTCGTGATATAAGCTTCCGAATCTTCTTTCTTGGTAATAACGCAAACTTTTCAATCCTCCCTCGTACTTATGTACATCTATCTACCTAATAACAATATAATGTTATTAGGTAGATGTGTACTTTATTTGCCAGTCAATAAAGTAAGCGGTTGGCAAGAAATCGGGGCTGTTCGTTTATGTTGGCACAAATATACGCAAACAATAATACTTATGGACTTTATATCAAAGAATGTGAAACCTACGCAAATAGGAGCAATTTCCACATAAAAACCAGGAAACATAGTGCACGTGTTTGTCCTTCCTTTTCCTCTGTGTGCCAGTGCGGTATCCTTCCTTAACAAGTGTACGAGTATGTGAAACCCAGCGGCCTTCCGTATTGCCATCATGTATATTCATTAAAGCCACCAACTTTACTATATTACATCCGAGCAGATATCGTTTTACAACTCGTCCTTTTGCTGTACTGTAAGGATGTGATGAGGCTATTACTAGAAGGTGTATTTGGAAAACTTTCATCGTTTTCATTTTTCGGTTAAATGGGTTGCTGTGTATAATGCTGCAGGTGTTTTCCCCGTTTCGTATCGTAACGATTTGTACTCTGTGTGAGTTTTCTAATTAACATTCTTTGAGATTCTTTCTCAGCGAACGTACTAGTAGGTATTTCTAATGAAAAGATGGACCATAGTAATCGGCACAAACATTTTAATCTCTCCCAACATTTGATAAGAATCTATATAGTCATTTATATGAAATATATTATGAAAAGATGACCTTAGCTTTATCGGAAATGTTTACTCTCCATGAGGCAAAAGCAACAGTCTCTTGGAGCACACAGTGCCAAGAAATTTGCCGTCTTGATAGTATAATAATAATTATTGTATATGGCCTGCATGTATAGGTGGAGCACATTATTTTCATTATCTACATTATATAAATAAGCCATCATCCAATAGATAGCAGGTTTTATTTCTTAGTTGAAGAATCATCACGTTTCAGATCCAGTTTCAGTTTATGTTGTTGCTTATTTTTTGTGTACCCTTCGGAAGACGGCAGAAAAATACAATTTATGACAAAATCTTTAAGACTCTAAGACTCTAATGCAATTGTACGAGGTGGCATTTTTCCTAATGAAAGTGTTGTTTGCTTTTTTTTGCAAAAAGACCATCGGGAGAACACTTAAACTATATGTTATGCAATTATTTGTCAACTCACAACGTTTGAAGTCATGGCATGACAAAGGTAATGGATTGCAAACAGAGCTGTAGACTCTCACCTAAGTCGTCAGAAATAAGTAATAAAGCGAGCAGTAACTTTTCATTCAACATAAAGGATCTATATGATCTGCAAATATAAATGCGATAAGTAAGATACTACAATCAATAAACTGTTGAATCCTAAATTGTGCGATCAATTTTCAATTTGTCCTTTCCATACCATTCGGACTTAATTCGTTATTCAACATTCGATGCATTAAGGTAATGTCATTCCAGTTTTGTTCTAAATTGTTCCCATTTATTTTTATCTATTGGACTTTTCAAAATCTTGCTACGACAAACTAGTCACATAACCGGATCCTAATCGAGATTCCTTTAACTCTTGAATGAGACAAATTTTAGGTCTACCTTGAAGCCTTCTCAATTTTATCAAATCCTTTCTAAATGTTTATGTTTTAAAGGATTTCTTGGTAGAACTCGCTCTTCAATTAATCGAGATAAAGCTCTGCACCTCATTAATCTCAGATCACATTGTAGTTATTATCAAAGCAACTTCAAAGTTTGCTTAGAATATCCAAGCGATAGCTAAGGTAGACCACTCTGTCATCCTCTCTGAGGAATAATTCTTTTAGTTCCTTTTCCAATTTTTTGAGATCCATATTGCAAGTATATAGATGATGCCGAAAATATTTCCGATGAGAAATAGAAGTGTTGAGCTATTTAACGGTGCTTTGTTATAGTTCACACCATGGTGATTAAGGAAGCGTGCAGGGCACTTGCTAACAGTATCGCTATAAATAGGGTTTCACACGCGTGGACAGCCAATCCGCAATCAGAGCCATTACTGCGAATAGCAACAATTCAAAACTTGTCAGGCAGTGCTAAACTGAATTGGCTTCAGTAATACAAAGCACGACCTAGCCCAAGTCTGGGTGCCGGGGCACAGCGACATTGACGGAAACGAGAAAGCGGATATACTGGCGAAAAAGGGCGTAACATTGGACATCGACCACATGAATAGAGTCTGCTGTGGTTTGAGCTCAATTAGAGAACGAGTCCTCACTTTCTTTACCAGCAAGGCACAACTAAGTTGGAATGACTTGATCAACTGCTTTACTTCGTGGGCAATGTGGCCTAACTACAATAAAAACAAATCCACTGAGCTGATCTCAAGATCACAGAAAGATATTTCCAGAGCCGTGGTTGTTATCACTGGCCACTGGCCGATAGGCAGCCACGCAGCCAAACTGGGAATTCCACACAATACTTTTTGTAGAAGCTGCAGGGATGTCAATGAGGGGGAAACTCTCACCCATTATCTCTGCAATTGACTCTATAAATTGAAAAAAAAAAACCCTTCTTTGCCAACCTGAGGGACCGATCTGATCTTGTACCTGAACGCTAAAGGCTGGCTATAATCATTTCAATCATGTAGCTATAACGCCATAAGGCCTCCCGAAGGCTGTCGCGGCACTCTAGCGATTCTTGAGGTCCTCGCTAAGGCAGCGCGGACCACCACCCTACCTACCTATTATGATATTCTCTTTCTTATATACGGTTCTGCTATAAGCTCTGTCACTTTTTTTACAACCAATACTTGCACTATTTAATCACGAATTTCTTGGTGTACTGCGGGCTCTGCAGTTTCGATCAGCTATACTCTGGGACGCCATTAGATAATTTGCGCCTTTTTACTTCTTTTTCTTGGTGGAGGCAGTAAAGTGTGGTAGAGTCGTTCGTTCATGGAGCGTTATTTGTTCGTTTAGTAACTCGTGAAAGTGCTCTTTCCATCGCTCCAATATGTGGTCAGACTACCCAAGTCTCAATCTACGACTAATTATTTCGGCAATATATGAACAACGCTGTTATTTTCCAGATCAAATCCAATGACTGTTAGTTGTTTTATATATGTCATACAAATAATATTAATAAACGTGCAAGTCCTTGACTAAAATCAAACAAACCGACAATAAACTTTCAAATTTATTGTTGGCCCGTTGTCGTTTAACCGTAACCACTCTGTCTCTTTCTCTCTATACCATAAACACAAATAAAATGTCGAAGTCAGTTAATGCAAAATGTTAATTTGTAACTTTTCAATTAGTGCTAAGGAACGACAACTACTAACGGCTGTTTTTGGAGCGAATATTGACACCAAAATCCAAACGAACCAAAACCAAATTTCATTTAATTTTCCTTTTTTGTCATTCTGTTTTACTTCTGTATTTGTATGTATGTAGTTCAGACACACACACACACATTCACTGATTCATAAATAATATCCTTCGAATTAATATTTACCGAAGTTTTGTTAATTACTGTCGAATATGTCCATCGCATATAGACAATTCCGTACTCTCGGCTGATTTTGTTACGAGCTTTTCCTAAATAAATTAATAAATTCAAATTAAGGCCATACCTCGACGACCACCTCCGTACAGGACTACAGAACGCTAGATCCTTAAATTCTATTTTATTTATTAGTTCATTGATGTTCATGCATTTGCACAGCGTAAATGTGTACCATGTCACATGTAGAAATGTGTCTTGTCCTTTTAAACGAAAAGTACTGGTAAATTGGTAAATACATACATAAATAAATAAGCTAAGCATTTCGAATACCTATGGTTAGGTAAATATAGCTTCAGTTTACATTTATGTCGATAACCATCGACCATCAGTGCGAGGTTCTTTCTGTCGTTAATAATTGTAGCTGGCTTCTGCTGTAGTCTCCAATTTAATAATTCGTTATGCCGAAATTATCGAAAGTAAATCAATTTGATTTGAAGAGTTGTTGTTTTCGCTGTAGTTGTGCTGCAGACAAACAAAAACCAAACAAATACATATTACTAAATTAAACCAAATTTCGGATAAGGCTGTCGCCATTTAATTTACCATCATCGTAGTAGTTGTCGTCGTCGTCGTCAGTAGTTGTAGAAACAAATTAGGCAAATTATGGGCAAACATATGGAACGCACTGGTTCGCTCATTCAGCAGTGACCAAATTATATGGTCATTAGGCAAATTGTTTGGTCGCCGTCTGCAGCAGCCATTTTCACATAAACCCCAAAAGGATATCATCTACTTTATAATATGACATTTTTCTGTACATGGTAATTGGGCTTTCTGATGAATGTACTCATTAGAACGTTTATAGACTTATAGAACTGCGAAGGTCGGATTTCAGGCGAACACAGAGCTGTGTCTTTTAATATTTCTTACTAATTTGTCTGTTAACCAATTAAAATGAGATTTCTGAAGATAATAAATAATATCAATAACCAATTAGGTTATGTTTCTTAATATTATCAGCCTTATGTATGAGTAGCAGTTTACTAACAGAAAACATTTTTCTCTATTTCTGTGATATCATTAAATATTTAAAAGACAGTTAATAAGCACACTGCATTAGTTAATAAAATGGTATTTAAAACTACGCAATGCAATGGAATCCGTCATCTCAGGATGGTAGAAGAACGGGTCGTCCGAGAAATACATGGCGCAGAACATTTGACGAGGAGTCTCGGCAATTGGGGAATAGTTGGAGAGAGCTGAGGTTCATTGCCAGGAACGGCACGCGCGTTGGCGTAGACGCGTAGGCGTAGTTTAGGCCGTAGGATCCACAAGGGGATATAGGACATAAGTAGAAGATAACGATTTGATTCCGCTAACTTTGTTTCATTAATGGATCGAGGAAAGGAATAGCTGATCTTTAATAAAGATATGAAAGAGTGTTAAAAACAAAACACAGCCACGAGAAACACAAATTGCTGACAAAAAAAAAATTTGAAAGGTTACCTATTTACTGACGCAATTTTTTTTTGACTCCATAAGAACGCATTTTGTCCAAAAGAGCTTATTGCCAAACTCAATAGATTGGTTTCAGTTTTCGGTGAGATTTATCATCAGATCATTGGTAGAACGATGCCCACGAAAACCAAAGGTCATCAAGAAGTTTTTGTGATTAAAGATATATTATAATAATAATAATATTTGGCGCGACAGACCATTGCAGTTAATTTTTGGACACAAATGGAAGGGACCTACAATTTAAGGCCGGATCCGAACGGCGAATTGAGAAGCTTTCCGTGACAAGGTATTAATTACTCTCGGAACGTTTGTCACCCATTCGCGAGAGGTGGGACACCATGAAAAATACTTTTGGTGTTGCTGGGATTCGAACCTGAACCTCCTGCGCAGCAGCCATGTGCACTACCACTGAGCCACGGCGCCCACGGATATATTATAAGCTGCCGGTTAATCTGCGTTTCCACGACAATAAAGATCGGTACGAAACGAGACATTATGGTTCGCCTTTTTTGGTAAAGGCGGCACAAAAACAGTTTTTTTAAATTGAAATTACCGGGGAAACAACAGTACCAAATGATTTAATTTTAATTTTAAAGAAAGGGGCCTAAATGACCGCATTGTGGGACACAAGAGGTTGCCTAAAATGTGGTTATTAGGACGGACAAATAGCGAACGCTATTTTCCAGATAAAGGGATGTCTATATTTTAATAATATCGGTTCAAAGCCAATGGAAGACAATTTAAAAAGAATTAGTTGATATAGCTCATCAAAATTCTCTAAGGTTGAAAGCGCGAAGGACATGAAATGAGAAAGTTTAGAAATGGGGTGACAATTAGTTACATCATTCTTTGATCCTTTTTTTGTGTATCGGTGAAAAGTTCTTCCATAACTGAGGAAATTCTCCTTGTGAAAGGGATAGGCGAAAGAGGTAAGAAAGGGGGAGGGAGAGACTGAAGGAACATTTTTTTAAGGGAATATGACAGGTAGACCATCTGGGCCAGGTAAGAATTCATCATTCGGTAGGTAGGCCGCACATAACTTTTTTCTCTTATTAAGGAGCGAAGCCTTCGATTATACCAAGGAGGAGATGTAGATTAAGTTTTATGGCGCAAGAATGGGACATAAAGACGGATAGATTTAAATAATTCTTTTTAGAAAGTGGAGATGGCATCATAAAAATAGATTGACAAACCAAAAGTAAGATCTGGTAAGATGGTCATTAATTTAGCGGAAATTAGCTTTATGAAAGTCGTTAGAAGAGAGAATAATGAAATGACACTGTAGTGGAGCGAGTTGTAGTAAAAATAATGAAAAAGAAGGGTGGGGGTGAAAATAATCAATAGCCGATAGAGATATGGGACAAAGCGAGACAGGTTAGTTAATGGGATCAGTTGTGAAGATAAGGTCTAGTTGCCTACCCATCCAGTTAGAGACGCAACTAGCTTGGCATAGACTTGAGTCTGTAAGTCGATCTACGAAGAGACATTCCTTAGTTGAGTTGGGATATGAAGCGATGAACAAGGATGCATACACTAATGGAGTCCAGTGTAGTTGAGGCAAAAATAAGGATGTCGTTATGGGAGTCAGAAGAATTGATTATTTGTTTAATGGCATCAATAGCAAATTGGTAGGTTTTGAATACCAGAAAGGACGCCACGATAGGAAGAGTATGGTAAGATCGTCATCTCGAAAAACATTAATTGTAGATGGGAATAACTGGTTATTTATGTCAGGGACTAGATTGGTCTCCGTCAGGGCATATATATCGATTGGGTAAGCATGGGATTGGCGCAATACTACACAGGGTTTCGAGCGAATACCTCTTACGTTCTGGTAGTAGAAGGTTGGTTGAGGTGATGGCAATTGTGGCAAATTAGGGACGAAAAAATTAGCTTTAGTCAACACAGCTCAATCAGAGGTATGAGATTCTTTCAGAATTGTACGTAGTTACCGATAGCGGCGTGATCGTCTGCCACTTTTTAGGGTAACATATTAAAAATCTCGTGGTGATTAAAATGTTCTTGAGACTAGTTAGATCTGTAGGGAGGCTGCTGGTTGGAGACAATAACGCTTCTTTTAGTTGTACCCTCATTGCAGAGAGAGTCAGATTTGTCATGTAGGCAAGCTAAAAAGATACGCATATTCTCGTATACCTTTTTTTCCTCGAACCCTAGAGAGATGACGACATTGAGTGGTGTCGATGGTTGGTTGAGTTAGTTTAACAGGGGGAAGCAGAAGGGGATCAAGAAAAAGCATATTAGATGAAGTGTTTCAGAAGGAATGTGTATTGGAAGTGGGTAGATCCCCTGGACACATGCCTTACTAATTAGTCCCTCAATGAGGCATATGTTGGATGCAAATCCGACCAAGAATTACATTAGTTAACGTTTTTAAACTATAAGGTAGTAATATTGAGTGGCACGATCAAACATAGGACAAACCGAATCCAAAGAAGTATTCAGTATGCCTTGCCGAACCATTTATTTAAAGAAGCTTCTATTATTTTCCATCTTAAAAGTATGTAGGTATATATATGCAATATTATATCTTAGTCCCTTCTTTCTTGTACTGTTATTACCGCAGCTTTGTGAGTAATTTCGGATTTATTTTTTGCATAAATCATTTTATGATGCGGTTGCACAGGAAGCTTAGCCTTTGTTGATTTTTTATTTCCAACGCGTATTTCCTTTGGGGGTTGGTTGATTGGGAGAAGACTGCTAACACAACCTGCAGCAGCGAAGTAGTACGCCTGATTGTTTCTTTTGTGCCGTTGGCACCATATCCCGACCGACGAGGGTCGTCCGCTGTTCACAACAAACACAGCCGCTCTGCCAGTCGACTGATCAAAGGATTTAAACTTTTCTGACAGGAAGGTGAGAAGCTATACACGATGCGAGCGCGACACAAATGCGCTATTTGGGCACGGAATTTTTTTTTACTTCTTTTCCAAGGCGGAAAGCAGAAAGAAAATGATTGATGCTTGTTATTTATTTCACAGGACGGAGTTGTCGTAGTCGTCTATCATCCGTCGGGTTTTACAATACAAAGGTTTACACGAAAAATTGGTTGACTTGACCAAAAAAGGAGTGAAACCGTGATTTACCCTAAGTCGTCTTCACGGTGCAGATGTGTCCAGTATTGTAATTTTAATTTTGGTTATAATCTCTTCTTGCTCTGCCGAAGTATACCCCTTTTTACACACAAAACTAAGAAAATGGGCTTTGGAACTCCTCTTAAGTAATTAATAAATATTTGAAGTTAATAAAAAGCTCTTTGATAGATAATGAAATGGTCCTTGTAAATTAGAGATTCTGTCGTAATTATGGGTTCTATATACGCATAATCATGTTGTGGGAAGGAACGAAAATTAGTAACTGTTTAATAATTTAAACCCTTTTGCCCAGACGTGCCTAATGCCCCGGAGGCTACTTAAATTGAACGGGAGAATAGGATTGTTCCGCTCTTGATAATGATGATGAAATGGCAACAATGTTAATGCCAGGAGTATATTATTTCCATACAATTCCCAAATTTGTTTTGGTCTTTTCTGTCTTTTTGCCAAATTTATTAATAAGCTACCAATTTAACCCAAATTATGCGTAATTAGAACAATTTTCTGTCAGAATAATGAGAATTAATGAGGGGTTTTCTCTAAACCTGCTGTAATGAGCAGAAAGTAGTATTCGGCAGCTAAAATTCCCTACTGGTAATAAAGTTAGTAAAGCAAAGTGCTGCTACCTTTAATTTTTATGTCAATCTAATCATAAAGCCGGAGGCGGTGGTAAATTAATAAAGAAATCATGGGGGAACAATGTCCTCATCGGTTGTCAATGCAAGGCACAGACTCTAACGAAGCTCAGAAGATAACGAACGGGATGAGTCCTTATTTGATTTTCCCATAAAAAATATTCTTAATATACACAATACTGGTAGTACTCCCACCTCTATCTTTCCGGAGAGGTGCAATGGATGGGAGGAGGTGATAGATGTCACATTGACTACTAGTAATTTTCCATTTAGAGTTGACAACTGGACTGTCTCCAGTGTCAACTTCAATTTCGATCATAGATATATAATGTTCGACCTGTCTTTCCAGTAGGAGACTGCCAAACCCTACAGGAACATTCAAAGAACGAACTGGTTAAAATTCAGTAATGTTATATAGAGTAAACTGTGCAAAATATTGATCCAGCTGCGAGTGTGGACGTGGTTTCCAGCATTAGGTTGTTTGAAAGCTCCATGGATTAGGCCATGGAAGTTTCATGCCCGAGCAATCGCAACAGGAAAAAGAACCCACCTAGGTGAAGCGATGAACTGGACAACCTCAGAAGACTGCTCAGATCCATATTCAATATCTGTTATACTCATAATATTTGGCAACCCCACAAGGACTGCCAGAAAACATATAAGAAAGCCATCAGGAATGCTAAACGATGGAGTTATGTAAATCCAATGTGTCCACAAAAGAATTGGCCAGAATATGTAAGATTCTATTCAAAGAAACCTCTTGTCCAGCCCTTATAAAAAGACCGGATGGCAGTCGTTCAGAAGAAACTGCTGAATCTTTGGAGATTTTATCAAACACCCACTTTCCCGCATGTAATTACTCGAGCTCAGCTCACTGGCTGAGTGCTCCTGTAAGCCAGGAGGTAACACCATGCGAAGTGGATAACATTATAACCCACGAAAAGTTTTCCTGCGCCATTCGCAGTTTTTCTGCGTATAAATCACCTGGCCTTGACGGCATTCAAACTATCATGCTCCAGAAGACTATAGGTATGTCGATCCCTTTGGTTAGTTGCCAACGACTTAGCTATGTTCCCTACAGTTGTAGAAGATTACAAGTGGTGTTCTTTAGAAGGTAGAAGAGGCCATGATTAGACCACTTAGTCTATCGTCGTGAAAACCCTGGAGCGATTGTTAGACTATCACATAAAACCAAGTTTCGAATAAACGGCTGTATCAAAATACCAGCTTGCTTCATCTTGCTTGCAATCGTAGACAGGTAACTCAGCTGGAAGTCGAATATAGAATTTAGGGCTAAGAAAGCTTTCATTGCCCTATATGCTAGCAGCATCTAACTTTGCTGTGGAGTTTCCAACTCGAGAAAGTTGAAAAGACGGGAAAGCGGTTGGGCTTTTTTTATGTAACTCTATTCACTGATGGATACAAGATGTGTACTTAAGTCGGTGCTGGAGTTTACTCTGAAAACCTTAACCTTTCAAGGTCCTACAAGCTACCTAACTCTGCTAGTATCTTCCAGGGGGAGATCTTAGCGATAAGAGAGGCATGCGGGGCCATATTTCACAAAACCGCAAGAGCGGACAAGGTCGGCATATGTGTAGTCAGCCAATTCGCTATTTAAGTCATTCTTGCGACAAGCTACAGTTCGTCAGGCAGTGGCTTCGATAAACCAATACAGAGACTTGACCCTAGTTTGGGTGCCAGGACACAGAGACATTGATGGCAATGAAAAAGCAGACGTACTGGCAAGGAATGGCGTCACATTGGCACGGACTTGAATTAACAACCGTGCGCGTATTTTGTGGTTCCATGCTGTTATCGGCTGCTACAGTTGACCCGAGATAGTTAAAGGATTGGACTACTTCAAATTCGCGCTCCACTATTTTAATTGATGAACCAATGTTGGATCTTCTACTCGGAGACGTGGCCACCATGTATTTTATTTTGCTCTTGTTTATGTGCAGCCTCAGATTTCGTGCCACCTGCTCGATTTGGATGAAAACTTCATGTACAGCTCTTGGGTTTCTACCAACGATGTCAATATCGTCTGTGTAAGCCAGTATTTGAATGGACTTATAGAGGATTGTTCCTATCGCCGTTACGTCAGAGACTCGCATCACTTTTTGCCAACGCCAGGTTGAAGAGGACGCAGGCCAGTCCATTCCCTTGTCGGAGCCCGTTGTAGATGTTAAATGGGCTTGATAGTGAATCCGGACTCTGGCTATGCTTTCATAGGCGGCTTTTGAAACTCTAGATATTTATCCATCACCTGCCTTTAGGTGTAAATCTGATCAGTTGTTGATTTGTCTGGGATATTGAGATGACACCACACTGCTTTGCACCAATGAAGACTTTAGCGTATGGGGCTATCCTGTCTTAAAGGATAGAGGAAAAAATCTTATACGCGGTACTCAACAAGGTTGAACCACGATAATTACTACAGGTTGTGAAATCTCCTTTCTTATGTGTGCCTCTACGCCAGTCGTCTGTCATCGCTTCTTCCTTCCATACCTACATTACTAGTCCATGAATTGTTTGGTGTATTGCGGGGCCTCCTGTTTTAATCAGCTCCTCTGGGATACCATCAGATCCCGGGGACTTACACACACACACAACCATTTTTCGTTGAATTAGATCTCCTGTGGACTTTGGTAGCAAAACGGCGCACTAAAGCGCTATTTAAGGACCTACCCAAGTCGGCGAGGAGCACCTAATTCTATAGCAGACAAGAAAGGAAAAATCTAATGCAAAATTGTGATTAGAACATTAGGAACTAAACTTGTTAGTTCCCATATTGAAAGCATGTTCAACATGGGAATTATTTTCCAAAAAAAAAAACTCGATTCCTAGTAAAGTAAAGGTCTTCTGCCAAATCGGAAACGAAATATAAATGAACAAAGAAGTCCACAGAACTTCCTCTTTTTATTTGACAACCCTAATTTGCGTTATGCAGAAAACATTAAGTAAACAGAAAAGCAACAGATTGTTGTAATTCATATTCAAAAATTCACAAAAGGTATGAGTAAAAAAGTCCCTTTATACATCTCCATCCTTATGTAAAACCATGGAAGACCCCGCATTCAATCAAAAGCAAATACACATAAGTTCATTTTCATGTTTCGAAATAATAGTATACACCATCGGCTTATTATCTGCATGTCCTTTGAATCTTTTCAATAAACTTTTCGAATAATAAAAATAAATAAACAAAAAACAAATACAACAAGAAATTTGGCTAAAAGAACAAGAGAAAGACATATAGAAACTTACATATGCCCCCATACAATAATGATGATAAAAAGGACATTCGCAAAGATACAGAAGTTACTTATTTTAAACTTCTAGGAGAAACAGAAAAATATAGGACAAAAAAAAATAACCAACGTCGTAGTCCCAATAGAAAATAAGGATATCAAGATGAATCCTCCGTTACGGTTATGTAAGAGTATCCTGCATATCTCATCGGTCACACAGACCTGTGTGTTTTGCTGGAGCGGCTTTGTGACATGAGACTCTACTCTAATAATCATAAGATGATGGTAATACCCGTACACTCATGTGTTTTTCAATTGCGAGGCATTGTGTACCTTAAATAATGTGTATTTCGGTCTATATGAAGGACCTTGTTAGTGTAATGTTAGTTTTTTTTTTTTTTTTTTTTTGCAAAACGAGACTCTCCTATTCACAGGAAAATAATCCTTTCACAACTATATGTAAAATGTCAATGCAATGTCTCTACGAAAATATTTCATTTTGATCCTTTATGGTCTGCTTGGCAGCGAAGGCAATACTTACAGATCCTTTGTATGGCTTTCATCACTATACTCTGCTCGTCGCCGCTTTTATTATGATTTACATTTTCAAGAAGTTGAAGACGATGTGAAGATTTCACCAGAGAAGCGACCGTAAATTGCGTCCTTTCTATATGAGTTGGACGCATCCTATGAGTTATTGCGTTTCGTTACACTTCGAACAAATTCGCCCGCTGGTCATGTGAAAAGCAGAGAAGGTTTTGAGTTGATACCATACATTATGAAAATTATTAAGTAGAAAAGACTACACATGATACCCGACATCGAGGATTCTTCCAAGAATTGTAAAAAATACAATCCGCTGAATATTTCTCAATTCGCATCCTGACAAAGGTATCTCTGTGTGATTGTATATTGATTTTTGTTTATTTGCTTTGTCTATTTAATAAAGTTATAAATAATTTTAACAAGAAATATAATTTAAAGCCGTAGAGTGCAAAGTTAATGTGAGTTTTGGCCGATTGTAATTTTCTCGTTTGGACACATTAATGTTTTAAGTTTATTATTTTTGTGACACTATAAAATTAGATTAACTTCAAATCAAACATATCAAATATAAAAAAAGAAGAATCAAGAAACTATAATTACTCTGACCTTTAAGTAAAGTAATGGTCTCTCAGAACTTTCATAAGTTCAGCTTTTTCATATGGTGACAAAAAAACGTGGCTAACACAAGCTAACAAGAGCTCACTTAAGGGTTTTTAAAAACAAATTAGGGGTGGTCATGCCATTAGGTTTGTCAGAAATTTAATTCAATAGATGCATGGTCAAACCAAGAAAGGAAGGTAAGATCTCATTGAATGTCTTTGGTGCAATACTAAGTCCATTGGAGTGCCTTTGTAAAGACTGCTTGTAAAGAAAGAAGTCGACAGGATAGGATAGGTAAAATATATATAGGAAATAGATCGATAGGGCAAATAGTTAAAAAAAATTAACGATAATATTTTTGGAATTTTTCTCTACAAGCAGCGTCCATAACTTGCAAAACATTTGTATTAAATGTGCCCACTCCTAGCTATTGTTTAGCATAAATCCATTCCTACCACATAGAATCTCCTGCAAAGTTTTCTCTTCGCAAGTTAGCCAACAGAGCCTCTCTTCGACATAAATGTTACATCGTGCTGTAGCTCTGGTGTCTTCCCAGCAGTTGTGACACCTGCTCATTTTGAATAAATGCTTAAAGTTCTCTTTTTAAAGCTTTACCGTTGATAACAAAATTTCCATTGGATAATTTGTTATATTAAGTCCATGTCCATCTCCAATATATTTAGTAAATATGCCAGGTAAAGATTTCCAGATCATAATCAAGTTCAGTCAATTTATTAATGGGCTTCGACAGTAAAACAAACTATCGTGCCTCATCAGCCATTCATCCAGAAATTGACTTAAGGGTAAAATGGTAGAGTTGCCCAAAATTTCCACGTCAGATGAAGGAAAATCGTCATATTTACGATTTGGACAATTATGGTGTGAGGAAGAAATTCGTTAAGGCCAAGTCAAGTAAGTTTTTACTTTTAAGTACACCCTGTAACACAAAACATCATTAACAAAGATACCAATCTAGCCACTATTTTCGCTACCGCAGTATCATAGCCATAATTGAGAATAGTTATGCACCATTTTGTCGGGCAACATCACTCTTGCAATATCGGTGAACTTATCACACTGAACATTAAAATCAATAACATTGTGTCACGAAAACAACCACCAAAGCACACTGCAAGTAACGGGTGTTTTTTTAAGAGGTTGCCGATTTTTTTTTTGAATAAAACACATATAAAATTATGAAATGACCAAAATTTTTTTTTATTTGGTAGATAATTTTTTGGCATTTAACATTTAAACACAATTTCTGGCATATGGCTACCACGACTATTTTTCACAAATGTCATTCTGGAGGTCCAATTTTCCAGCACTTTTTCAAGCATTTGAGGGCGTATGTCAGCAATGACACGTTGAATATTGGTTTCCAAAGCGTCAATCGATTGAGGTTTATCCACATAAACCAATGACTTCACGTATCCCCACAAAAAGTAATCGAGTGGCGTCAAATCGCACGAACGCGGAGGCCAATTCACCGGACCATTTCTCGAAATAATGTTGTCGTTGAAAGTTTCTTTCAATAAGTCGATTGTTTCACGTGCTGTATGGCAAGTGGCACCATCTTGTTGAAACCACATTTCATCCATATCCATATCTTCAAGATTTGACAACAAAAACTAATTTAACATGGTTCTGTATCGATTTCCATTCACGGTAACGCGTCGTCCTTCCTCATTTTTAAAGAAATATGGACCGATGATCCCACCAGCCCATAGACCGCACCAAACAGTACATTTATCAGGATGCATTGGTAATTCTTGAACGGCGTGTGGATTATCTTTGCTCCAAATGCGACAATTTTGTTTGTTGACGTATCCATTTAACAAAAAATGCGCCTCATCACTGAAGAGAATTTTACGGTAAAAAAATGGATCTTCGTTCAATTGATTTAACGACCAATCACTGAATTCACGGCGCAAACGATGGTCGTGTGGCTTTAATTCTTGCACCAATTGAATTTTGTATGGCACCAAACCCAAATCTTTACGTAAAATTTTCCATAAAGTCGATGGACAAAGTCCAATTTGCTGAGCACGACGACGAATCGATAAATTGTCGTTTTCTTCGACACTGGCCTCAACGACAGCAATATTTTCTTCTGTACGAACTCTTCTCATTCTTGTCGGTGGCTTGGCATCCAAAAGAGTGAATGTAGACCGAAATTTGGTAATTACGTTCTTTATGGTGGTCTCTGACGGACGATTATGTGCACCATAAAATTCACGAAGTGCTCTATAAACATTTTTAATTGAACACTGATTTTGAAAATAAATTTCCACGATTTGAAAACGTTGTTCTGGAGTTAACCTATTCATAATGATTTGCCAAACAATACTGAGTAGAAATGCCACTTTGAGCTGTCAAAACAACTGTCATAAAATAAAACGACATCTATCGGAAAAACAAACCTCCTTAAAAATCACCCTTTACAAAGAAATAGACAACGCATGCAATGAGCCATAGATCTTATTGCTCGTTCCTCCTTTTGGAGATAAAAACCATATAGAAGATTCACCCATTACCGTATCTCCTGAGTTAGAAAAAGCGAAAAAATAATCTCTGTCTGTCTGTCTGTATGTCTGTCTGTCTGTGTCCAGTCTACAGCCCATACGGTTAAACTTATGATGATGAAAATTAATTTTTAAGCTTTTTACATAAATTGTGAGGGGCCAAATAATTTGGATGGAAATCTGACAACCGGAAGTGACAGTTTTTCGAGTTTTAATTTAATTTAACAAACATGTGTACCTACGATTTACATGAAAATTTTATTTTTTTTTATTTTTATGGGTTGGTTTTAGACCACAGCTTTCAACGATTTCTAAAAACCTTTAATTAACTTGACTTAAACCCTGTCCGTCTGTATGTTTCAACTTCTTTGATAACTGAAATTTGTAAATAGCCAAGTTTTATGGGCCAGTTTTAAGATTCTACGTACGAAGCGCATATGGGTCGTCTCAAAATTTGTGTTTTAACTTCTTTGAGGCCCTTTTTAAATCAACTTTTACATATCCTAGAACCTAGAGATTTGAATTTGAGATCTTTTGCCAAGCTCAGGCTTATAAATCATTTCTAAGGGGACAAGTGGCATGTCGAGTGCCGCGTGCGCATGTAACGTACCCCAAAAACGAAGTGGTTTTACATTAACCTTTTGACTTGACAACGTCTCACTACAAGGTTTAAGAGGGTACATGTTCAAAAAGTAAAACGTTATGTTATACACTGTTAAATGTCACACTGTTGTGAGTACTGTTAAGTGATACTCTGTTAAGTAAGACACCGTTAAATGTCAGTACTTTGGGAATTAAGCAATTTCACAAGCGATTCGCATGAAATTCGGAATGTAGGACTAAGATGCGACTATAAGACTTCTTCCTATGGAAATTCTGAAATATGGTCATTATGGTATGGAATTTTGGGAACTATGGGACAAGAAGGTTTTTTTTTTTCTTTCCTTTTGTCCCGAGCAGACGTTGTCACGCTCAAAACCCACGGCCGTGTCAACGATACAGCATACCCTGCTCTTTTTTATATCAGGGCGCAAATACTGAACTTTTGAAATATTTCTCTAAAAAGTTTCGTATCCCATATCATAGTTTTGCATTTTTCAAATAGAATTACAAAACCTGGCCATAGAACATATGCTGCATAGAGTAGGCATCGTCAAAGTCAACCGTTTTGGAAAGACATTTTTTAAGGCGGATAAAGATTTCTAAACGTTATTCAGAAAAGCTTGTGTACAGCTAAAGGCTGTAATTGAAGTGGGGTTGTGCTATGTTAGTATTGCTGATTAAGTTGGATTCATACCATAGAATTTAATAAATACAAATAGAATTTAAAAGTTATCGCTCATTTCCATGGCTTTGTTCTTTGCTCTAGCTGATTGGAGTATAACGACAAAATAAGGAACTTAAGAAGATAAAAAGAAACGCTGGACCTGCTTGAGGTTAGGCTACAGGAAATTTATGAGATGTAGCAAGAAAACGAGGAAGACTATTTGATAGGAAAATTGTTAACCTATAGAAAGGAAATAACACCAATGTATGTATTCTACCTTCAATTCTTTTTGTGATATTTTTTTTAAAAAGATTTCCTTTTTTTTGTCAATTTTTATGCTTTTTACTTGTTACTAGCGGAAATACCCCGCGTTTTGCGGCTGATCCATCCAATTGACCCGCACCCAACTGACCATCCGCCCCTGACCATTAGACCTACTGACCACCCACCCACTTATCAATGGATACGATCAACGGTTTGGATTTGTAAAAGACACTTTCATTATTATACATAAGTTTACATTTTTAGTGACATATAAACGTAAAAAGTCAATTATTTTTTAACTTTTGTGTTCCTAGATGGGTTTTGCGCTATAAAACATCTCAGAAATACTTTTATTGTTCATGGTACTCACGCCTGATAACGAGAAGTGCTGAACTATTAGGTTATCGTACGCCAAATACCAGAGAAAAGGAATCAGCTGATTGTTTCAACGAATTATGGGCTGTTGGAGAAAAAGAACGCAATGCAATACAATACTAGAACCTATACAACAACAACACAATGGCTTTTGTTTTCAGCATAGATATGCATAGGTAATATCGTGAATATGAAGAATGCAATACAATTCAATACCAGATCCCTAACGATCGAACGTAAAATAACAACAGCCAACTAAGTAACAATGAAAACTGGAATCAAGAAACGAATAAACTCCGCTTGTGAATGCAACAAGTCGGGATTTTTCACGGTTTCGCAATTAATGAACCGATACGGATTCGTGGCCAGTAATCCAGCAAACAGTATCGTCTTTTCTTATTTTATTCAAATACAGTACTCGTGAACTAGTGGGTCATAACAGGAAAACAGATTCAATAAATGCTTATCAAGGGCCAGGGATTTGAAAACAAAAACAAAAAAGAAGTAAGCTACTTTCTAAGAAATCCGTTAGTATGAGAGAAAAATTATAAGGGACGTAGTTCTGCAGCTTTCATCATCAGTAGTCAAAGGTTAAATACAAAATTACAACTTCCTTTGACAAAGTGAAACGAGAGTGAAACGAACAAAAATCTTATTGCCAACCTTATGCTTTATAGCCCCATGCTATATTTCAGTTATACATAAATCAATCTTAGAAGAAACCTTCAATGCCCTTCCCAAATGGATCGCCTAATACGTGTCTGGTATTTAGAACTAACATCGAACAGAACCACTTAGTTGTGTCGGTCGTTCGTCTATCTAGTTGCATTCATCTTCACAAGGAGCTGAATATGTTGTTGGCAATAAATCGATCGATTCATCGATCTCGATTCATCATGTGTGTCCATGGAAAGTACAAACAAAAAATGAAAAAATCCTAAACTTGCGGACGAAACGACCCGTCCGACGAAGGGCGCATATTTGTAATTCGATTTCCCTTATTGTTGATGGCGAGATTTTTTCTCCCCTTTCCCTGTTTTTATGTCATTTTTTCGCTGGTCTGGCATTCGACACCCAACAACAACTAGAGGGCGGCAAGGAACGTACATCAATACGTCATTTCCTTTTTCAATTTTCATCAAATTTGTTTTCATTTCGCGCGCCGCGCGCAAATGGAAAATGCACGAACATATCACACTTGGATTTATTCCCTAAGCGGCTTGTCGACATAGAATGCCACCACCGATCCGGACATGGCCAGAGACTGGATATTCCTGCCAGCAGTCAACAGTCAGCAGCAGCATTTCATTTCATGTAAATGGCATGTTTTTTTGGGGTTATTGCGCGAAAGGGTTATCCATTTACGGATATTCCATTTTCAATCATTTTGCTGCAGGATGTACATGTAGGAGATGGCGTTTCGGGCATCGGTGTTGGAAAGGAAATGGCCATCATCAGACGTGACGTGTTTAAAGGTTGGATGCTGCCAAATCGATGGTTGCTAGGAATGGGTTAAATGTGTTTAAAAATGAGTGAGTTTTTCTTTTTGTATTTAAGAAAAAGTTAGCACACATTAAGATCTTAAGTGCGAAACAATTGTCTAACGTAGAACTTAAAGATTAATATCTTCATTATCCTTTTTGTTGACTTACTTAGTACATAATACTGTGCATACATTTTTATGGCTTACTAGGTAGTATACCTACTGAGTATCTTTAATAAGCGATAGATATTTCTTTGGCGGTCAGCCATCAGCAGAATAGGGCGAATAACATAGAATGCATTAGAGTCAGAAATATATATATATTGCGGACTTAGCGGCTGACGGTGAATGATGTCTTAAAAAATCAAAATATGACATATATTACAGCTGACATGCAAGACATCATGTGTTCGGGGTGGGTATTCTAGTCAACAAAAGAATCGGCATTAAAGCAGATCAGCTATGAACCCTTCGCGTGTTAGACAGGTTTACAAACGTAAACCTAATAAACGTTCACGCATCTACAGAGGATTCTCCAGATGATGAAAAAGAAGAATTTTTTGAATAATGAACAACTCGCAGCCAGATAGACCACGTGTTAGTAGACCACAACCCGAACCGGATGACGGTACGAACGTTCTGAGGTACCAACTTCGACTCGGACCACTATCTTGTTGAGTGCGGATGGCATTATCACGAAAGATAGCATCTGCGTAAGAAAGCAGACTAGGAGATGAATTTCGTCCGTGAACTAAAACAGTACAGAGAGTGAGGACCACACCAGCCGCAAAAGTTCTACCGAAGAGTCCACGGTATGACGCAATATACACTGCGTTGCACATACTGCAAAGACAAAGATCTCAAAGGCGTCTTGCTGCAAAAGGCACTGACTTGCTAATTTGCCAGCTAACTAAGGAATTGGAGGCTCCACCATAGACCGAAGGCCACACTATGCTGCCGCCGCCAAGGATAGACGTAGTTAGCAGAGCGATAAATCAGCTCAAAAACAGGCCCAAATATTATATGTTATCCCAGCGGAGCTGATCAAAACAGTAGGCCCCGCAATACATCGAGGAACTAATGAAATAATAGTTCAAGTATGGGAGGAAGATGCGATGCTACAATACTAGCGAAGAGGCATTCTGTGCCACTTACATAATAAAGGAGACCTCACAACATGCAGCAATTATTGTGGTATATAGTTGTTAAGTAACGCGTATAAGATTTTCTCCTCTATCCTTCAAGACAGAATAGGCCAATACGCCATAAATTCATCATTGGTCCAGTGTGGCTTCATCCCAGCAAATCAACAATTATTCAGATTTACATCCTTAGACAGGTGATGGATATAAATTTTCCGATTCGTCGTCAGTCGCAGGAATTGGGGCTCTATCCGTCCACTACGTAGAAAATTTTGCGCAAAGATCTTGGAGTACAACCGTATATGATCCAGCTGATACAGGAATTAAAGCCACGAGATCATCATATGAGTCGTTCTTACATGGATTGTGCTCTAGATCAGTTCCGTTCTTTTATCGCAAACTTGTGTATAGCGATTATGCTTATTTTTTTCTTAGCGGGTTTGTTAAGAAGACAAGTTTTTTGTATTATATTTTAAAATCTGAAGTTCTATCGAGCTTAAAAAAACATCTGATATGAAGCAAAGAGACAATTACAACCACAATTCCACAAACTATTTTCGTTAATCATTTTACACTTATGTTTTAGTTTCGTATCCTTAACCCATTATAAAAAAAACATTTGGAAAATGTTTTGCTATCCATCCAGTCCTAATATCCTAATATAAGGATATCTTCTACATAAGAGGGTGCAGAACAAATTTATGATTAACATTTTAGTTCTTCAATGAACCAACAAATCTCTACAAGCTACAATAAGTTAAGATGGTCTTTGCATTTTGGCGAAGAAAATGTTTAAATTTTTTTGAAAGGATTTTGATGATCATTTAGTAAAAATTAAACAGAAAAGCAGACCTGCTATGAGCACATGAACCATTATTTGACAAATGATAAGGGAAGGTTCAAATAAAATTGAAATGACGAAGAACCATTGTACGCCTGACAAGACTTGAAAAAGTATAATTTACAAGGATATTTGAACACACACACACGATTCTGTGGATGGTGCGTCCTTTTAAATGTATTAGATTTGGCAATTCAAGGTACAAGTAGTGAACTGTTTTGATTTTGTGTTTATTGTGAGGTTGGATGAGGCGGTTGAAGCCACCGGTATAATGTGATTGTTTCCTCATTTCCTAAGTTGTTTGACTTTTACGAAAATTGAATTGGTTAGATCTTTATATTATTACATTTGCTCTTTTTTTAATATAAACCACAACAACAGTAATAGTTGTGTGTACGTAATATATTTGTGGTTTTAGCTTAATGCTTTTTCAATTCACACAACGAATGAAAAAATTACTCTACATCGATATCGATAATATCAAATCAGGATATATAGAGCAAAAATGATATATAACCTGCTTTGGTAGAATTCATTCCCACTGTTGCTTTAGGTTTTTTCTTATCAATTATATTGCTCGTGACTCTTAAGTCTTATTGGGCAAATGACGATTTTTGTTTATCGTATTTTGAGGTGAAATATTGAAGTGAAATAAAAAGATTACAAAAGTGAAAAAAATACTGTACCAGCTTTAACTACAGCAGACTCAAAATAAAAAGTAAAAACCACGCCTAGCGACATCTGTTGCCAATATCACAAAGAATTCCCAATATGTAATTTAATTCGTTATAAAGGGGAGTGAGGGGTACAACAAATGTCACTCTAAACTGGGGTCTATCCTCGTAACATCACCGTTCCCAATATCAAGCCGATGCCAACCAGCATGCATTTTTAACCACCTTTCGCACGAGCTAGAGAGCTGAAATTTTGGCGAGTGGCTCAATGTTAAAGGCCAATTTTGATATCCCGCTTTTGACGCGTGTCGCGAGTCGCGTGTTAAGCGTGAAAAAAAGAAAATTCTTTGAAAAAGCTCCGACCTCAAAAAAACAAAAAGCCAACGCTGATCTATAGTTTATGTGCACTTTTTACGATAAGTGAACACACCAAAAATACAAGACTTGCAAATCTAATGAAATCTAGTCTAAGATTTCTTATGCGTATTTTTTCTTATGCAGTTCACATTTAATCCGGCTCGAAGGACCATGCATATTATGAACAATAGAGCCAATGCTTTAATATCGCACTAACATTCAATTTGCATGATATCTCATTATTCCATTTTGCAATTTCATATCTCTGCACAATATATAACCAGGTATGGTTACTTGATTTACTGTTTTTAGAAGGGCAATTGACCCGAAATGAATTGCAAATTTATATTTGTTGACCACACTGAATAAGATTCGCCATTCATTCACAATTGTGTAGATGGAACGCATGATTATTAAACAAAAAAGGGTGTTACAGCTGGAATTTCTATTTCAGTGACGTCTTATAATCATGAGAAGGTCTTTAAAAAAATCATAAGTGGGTTATATGTTATACAAAATTATTTACGGAGAAATATATCCCAGTTTGACTTCAAGCTTGCAGTTGTCCTCACGTATTTCTTTTAGTTGAAAATAGATACCACATATAAGAACATTTTCTATTGCGTTGTTTTTCTTTTTTCCTTATAAAAAAATCTGCAAACCCGCCTTATGCGGCAGCTTTCTTTAATATTTTTCTTTAATATGGAGACTGTTACTTTGTAATTCACTCCTGATTTTTTACTGCTAATACGGGACCATGTCTCAGTGGAAATGCTAATGGCTACTTAGCAGGTGGTTCGTTGTTCGATTCACAGTAATACCAAAAGTATTTTCCACCTTTCGCGAATAGATGATAAACGTTCCGAGAGTAATAACTTGTCACGGAAACCTTCTCAATATGCCGTTCGGATCCGGCCTTTAATTGACGGTCCAAAAATATACATGCGCAACATAAATGGTCGCGAGAAGCTAGGCCTTGGACCGCAATGGTCTGTCGCGCCGAAAATTATAATAATACGGGTTTTTACTTTTTTAATTATATAAAGAACTAATTAGAACTTTCGTGATAACACCCTCTATAATAGTATTTGAAAATTAACTTTATCAACCTTCGGTCCTGACACTGGCATTTCAAGAATTGTTCGTTCGGCTGAGCACCTAAATTTGCGCATTTTGCATCCCCAAAATCTAAAGATACAAATTGTGTATTATTTGCGCTCCTTCGCTTGCATCAGTTGTTATTGCACCACTGCCAAGTGCAACCACATCCTTGGCCAAACCGCTGAATTAACACCTCAGTCAAAATGTCAGGAAATGTAACCAGAATCTGTTCATCAGTTTTGTCGTGTGTGGGTGTGTGTGTGGTACGGCAACTAATGACTACGACGACTACCTGTGCGGTGCCAGCGTGTGTGTATATGAATCTGTCGACTAAAACTCCAAACGCATTGGGCCAATATTCGGCAGTTTTTGGCTTGTTTTTCGATAGAAACCACACTTTGACTATAATGGAAGGCGTGGCATGTAGAGTCGAAGCGATGCGATGCGATAGACTTGACTTATGTACTCTGGCATGGCTATTGCTCTGTTACTGTGATTATTATTAAAAGGTTTTGTGCACCGGGGTAGAGTCGAGTGTGAGAAGACCAATTTAGGTCCAGTTCATGATGGTTGGTATCCAGCCAGGAGTTCCGGTGTGATTCGCAATGCATCGCCAACTTATTTGTGTTAGGCACGGGGCCTTACATTACTTGCCATTGCAACGTTGTTGTCGGTGCATGCCTTAATGCGAGTGTGAAAGTGGGTGTGTGTGTGTGTGTGTGTGTGTGTATACAATTACCCAAGATATTCCTCGCCACAATGAAGGTACAAAGCAGCAGCAACTGCAACGGCAATGCGATTATGATTAGTCTGTTTTGGATGTGTCACGTCCGTCCGTTCTTTCGTCCCTCCATCGACAATGTTTGGATTTGTCTGCCGTTTTGTTGTTTCTATGTGAAATGCATTTTCACTTTACACATCCACATAATGGTCGTGTCCAATATAAATATCAATGTATACCAACGAGTATACCAAGTCATGTTCGTATCTTTTGGATAATATAACATCGCTCCGTTGCTGAGATTAGTGTGGTCGAATCTATTCCTTCGCATGCTCTCTCCAGTAGCTGTGTAATACTGCACAAGATACGAGTCGGCCGGAGCGATACAACAACATGACCGACCAACTTACATCTCCATGACTCTGCAACCCACGTTTTGGCTTTCTTTTGTGCAGCAGTTCTGTGTTATTTTGTGTGTCTGTCCGTATGTCTGTCTGTCCGATATTGTGGGAGATTGGGTTATTTCCGGACTTAAATCACCTGTCGACGTTTTAAGTAAGCTGACCGCACCACTCATACAAGCACACATATGCACACATATTCATACAGGCAGTATGTATGATAACCCAACGCGCGGTGCAGCAATACGATGCATTGTATCAAGGTGAAATGCAACGTGGGCACCGCTACCATGCTGTGAGTTGTTGGTCGTTGTCGTTTCTATGGTTGGTTGCTTCCTGTTACTGATAATTCTCCTATAGGGTGCCCAATTTTCACATTTGTTAGTGACAGAAAATTTGTGCGGTATTGGCCTTATAAGCGCTGTCATAGAAATAGAAGGACTAGGGGAATTTTGCCACTTCTAAGGTGCAACCAACTAAGAAAATCGAAGAGTTTCCATTGGGCTATTCGATGATTTAAAATTTTCCTCCACAAGTAGAAATGATCAGAAACGAATTTATAAAACTGGTATGGAGAAACCTAATCTCTTAGATTCGCATTTTCCTTGTCCGTCTACCCTTCCTTTATCTAACCAAAGCCCAACAATTCTTCCGAATGTAGTCCCAATATGTCTAAAAACTATTTCCGGCCACTGGTTTTTTCAAAGATTCTCTAAGAACTCGACCTCAATAAAGCAACTGGACCCGACGGCATTCCGCCATTATTATTGAAAAGATATATTCATACTCTGGCGAAACTTTTTAGCAAATTGTTTCATTTCTTAGTGAAGACTGGTATTTTTCCCTTAATCTGGAAAATGGATCCGAAAAAAGGTGATAAATCTGCACCTACCAACTACCGCTCTATTGCGTTGTTGTCGGTTTTATCAAAGGTAATCTATCATTATTTTCCAACTACTAAGCTATCTGGATACGAATGCACTTCTATCTTGATTTCGCAAAAACTGCGAAGCATTGTCACTGGATATTTCAAAGGATTTTGATCGAGTATTGCACGTTTGTCTTATAAATAAGATTCGTTCGCTCAACTTAGACACCTCTCTCATTGCACGGATTGAAGGTTATTTATGGAACCCCCAAAGTAAAATTTGTATTGGATGGTATTTCTTCAACTTCGTATAGGATCAATGTTGGCGTACCACAAGGGTCTTCCTTGTCGCCTACGCTTTTCTAAATATATATTAATGACCTACTATCTTCTACAACCTGCGATATCCATTAATTTGCTGATGATAGAACGCTATAGGTTTCCATTGAGTTTGTAAGTCAAAATAATGCAATTCTCGCTTGATTAGTTTGCGAGGTTTAATGAATACGGCTATTCTGTTAAACATTCAAGTCATTCTTGATTGGAACAGATCTAATTTAACCCAAATAAATTCCAGGATTGTATTTTTTATCAGAAGGCAGCTCAGCACTACGTGCCGCTAGTAATTAATGGTGCCCCTATTGCGAGATCTTATTCATTTAAAATGTCAGGTTTGAAAGTTTCCAGTGAACTCTCTTGGAAGGAATATATTTATGAATTTATGAACAAACAAAAAACGAGTCGGAGTCTAGGTTTTATAAAACTTCGTAACTTCTACTTCACCCGCTCTAAAGATTATATAATACATATGTTAGACCAGGTAACAAAGGACCAGTACTTGTCTAAGTGTTTTGGCCTTTCGACCGACAGCCACTTCAACCTATGTTAGACCAATTTAGGAATTTAATACGTATGGAGGTGGAGCTTCAAAATCGCATTTGCATTATCTTGATAGAATTCAGAAGAGAGTTGTCCGTATGATAAACGATGTAACCATTACCTTATCTCTTGAATTTTTGGAGCATACACGAAATGTAGGAGCTTTAAGTGTTTTCTACAAATTTTAGTACGGTAGATGCTCAGAAACCCTCTAGTTCTAGGTCGTTTTGTTGGCAACGTAAGTACTTGTTCCAGTTCAAATCAAAATAGATCTGCCTTAAAACCTTTTTCCAGGTAGAGCCCAACATTTCAAATCTTCCTTTTATCCAAGAGTGACATAATCGACTCCGTGTTTCCCGAATCGTTTAATCTACAGGCCTTCAAAATAAATGTCAATCAGTGCCTGAAGCTCCAAATTGTTCAATAGAGGATCCAAGAATTTCTGAAGGCTGACTTACGCCTTGTATTTTATGTAATATTTTCTTTGTCAGGGGTTTTTGTAGATTTTCCTGACCGTGATTAAAGCATTTGGACTCGCAAAGAACCGTTTAGCTTTGGGAGTAATAGTAAATAATTAGTTGTGGGCTTTGGAAAATTTTGCCGAGTTTAGCTTGGAAGTAATAGCAAGGAAGGTACTCTTGAACTATTAGTTGTTGACTTTGTAACTCTTGAAGCGTTTAGCTTGGAAGTGATAGCAAGGTAGGCACTCTTAAAGTATTAGTTGTCGTCTTGCAAACTCTTGCAGTGTTTATCTTGGAAGTAATAACAAGTTAGGTACTCTTGAACGATTAGTTGTGGGCTTTGGAAAATCTTTTAGCGTTCCGATTGGAAGATATAGCAACGTAGTTACTCTTGAAGTATTAGCTGTAGATTGGAAAATTCTTGTAGCGCTTAGCTTGGAAGTAATAGGAAGGTAGGTACTCATGACGTATTAGTTGTGGACTTGGAATCTCTTGCAGCATTTAGCTTGGAAGTAATAACAAGATAGGTACTCTTGAAGAATTAATTGTGGACTTGGCAATTATTGCAGCGTTCTTTGCAAGTAGTGCTTTTCACTCTGCTCGTCTTCTGACCTGTATAGCAAGGATGAACACAGCCAGATTATGGGATGATTGTATTAGATATATTGGAGAACTATTTTTTAACCCCGCCGTTGCCCAGGACCCGCCGACTACCACCCCCAATACACCATTTAAACCCACCAAAAGATAAAATAACAGGCGTTGTCTGGCTGATCCTCACACCCTACTAATCAAATCAAAATGAACGCTCCTCCATTGAAACCAATGCACCCCATTGAGCCCCACCCCAACGTACCCACCACTGACCCAAAATTGTAGCCAAGTTTTTCCGGAATTTTTCAATTTTCTAGGTTCCTATAATCATCCCCGGACTATTATGAACATTTTAAAATGAACCAAATCTGTCCAGCCGTTTAGCCTTAAAAAGGTAACAGACAGACAAAGTTACTTTCACATTTATAATATTAGTATGGTTTATAGGAATGTATGATCTTTATAGGATGACTTTAAGCAAATTATAGATAGATTATGTTACAATTATAGAGTTACGGCTTAATTATTACAATTAAAGGAAATTTTAAGTATGTAAAGTGATGACATGAATGGATGTTCCAACGTTCCCGATTCAACGACGGATCTTATAAGATAAAGGTAGATGATGGCAAGATTGTTGGATGATGAAAGGATAGTTTCCGTAGATTATAGAATTATTATAGCAGAGTTATAGGAAAAACATAGGAAAATTGTAAAATGATGATTATAGGATGGTTATACATAATGATAATTATAGTATGATTGTAGAATTATGGCTTGGTAATTAACCGATTATAGAAGAATTATAGGTACGTATTGGGATGAAGTAGATGAATGTGCTGACGTACTCGATTCAATGATGGATAGTTTATAAGATAGTTATACGTAGTTATACAAACTATAGGTAGTTTGTAAGACGATAAGAGGATGTTTATGGATGAATTATAGATGATTATGGTGAGTTGAATTATATATAATTAAAGATATTTTAAAAAATCAGACTATGATGATTATAAGTAGACTACAGATAATTTTGAGTATATATATTATGTGATGATGGAAGATAAATTATGGGAAGACTATTAGATGATTATAGCTGAATTATTGATGTATTTTAGAATCATAGGTAGATGGATAAAGGTAGATTGTATGATAATTCTAGGAATATTGTGTGATCATAGATGAAAAGCTTGAATTTTTTGCTCACATGCAGCTAATGCAACAAGATGTGTCCACTTCCTTTCCCTTTAATTTCCCTACCACAGCTTGTACGATTCCTTAAATATACCACACTAATGCCAACCCCAATATTATTAAACGTTGAATTTGTGTTTCAATGAAATAGCTGTAGCTAGTGCCGTAAAACTACCAAATTTTCAAACTCTTAGGACCCATCGTTACTGCGAATGCCACTTCACCGCACTCAAGTCAAATATTGCAACATCAGAGAATGTTGTAGCATTCCAACATTACTGTAGGAAACATCACTCTACCAAGGATCTCTTACAGTTATTATTATCGATGAATTCTGTGCGACTGTAATTCGGTACCTGCCTGCCGAGCCTAGCCTTCTGGACAGACAAGCGAATCGCAAACTTACACAAAGAGTCAGAAATTCTATTGTGCAAATTCTGTATGGAATATTGTTGCTTTGTCCTGTGCCAGGAAGGCACCGCTGTGCGTGAGTTATGTTCAGTTGGTGTTTATTGATCAGTGAAGCTAACCGAATTGCATACCAACGATATGAGAGATACAGCTTGCATTTGAGTTTATTTACGGTGGAAATAATGCATTCGCACCCAGCAGGCTTATGAAATATTAACGCACGTGTCTATTCCATCATCAGGTAATTATTTTGCTGAATTGCTGGGATTTTTTGCGCTTTGTTGCGTTTCATTTTAACCAAAATTACCTATGGACTTAGAATTGTTGGATATTGCGTTGTGTAATCTTTATGGCATGGCCATCATCAACCAGAGACCTTAAGTGGAAATGAGTTTCGGACTATCTGATTTTTGTATCTATGTTTGACATTATGTCCGGCGAATACGTAATCCATTTTTCGTGTGGCGCCAATGCAATGCAATAAATGTTGGACGGATTTTCAAATGCTCTTTCAATGATGAAGACTTAAGCTGCATTTTATTGGCACAAGGAATAGGAATGGGATTGATTTTACAACAACAATCCGTTGCATTTTCATTCCCTTTGGATTAGGTTTAATCCATGATTTTGCACTAATGGAACAATTCTTATCCACATCTAGTTTCATTCCTCACAATCAGAGATGATTTAAAATTCTTGAGGTTGTCACTTTTCCTATTCAATGTTAAAATTGGAATTTCTCCCATTTAGTGGGAATTTTCAAGATTACAATTTTAAAAAGGGAAAAATTGAGAATATATTAATTCAGGACAACTCAAATTTAATTGAATTAGAAGTAAAGTTTTGTTTGTCTCTGCCCGATTCTAACGTCAAAGCGAATGTTTTATATAATTTCTGAAATAAGATCAAAGAAGTGTAAATACAAAAACCGTATAAATACGATCCCTAGTTTAAGTATCAATGCTCTAGACAAGCTCAAGATATTGCTGAAGACCTTTTCGAAATACCCGAAAAACCCTCTCAAGATTACCTCAAGACACTCTCAAGACCGCACTCAAATATCAAATAACAGAAATATCCAGATGCATCCCGCCCATTCTCCAACCCATCAGTAATACCCGTGCCTCAACTCGAGCTCATGGGTCCACCATTAAGCCTATCATCGGACGTACTAACCAATTCAGGGACTCCTTCTTTAGCCGCACGATAGTTATGTGGAATGAATTGCCTGATTCTGTGTTTCCGCATTTATATGATCTGCAGTCGTTTAAGACACGCGTGCATAGACATCTCATCCTTTCCTCTCCCTAATTTTCTAACGCTTACGCTGTGCTAAGCATTATAAGGGTGCAAACCCCTTTAGCGTATGTACATTATAAAAAAAAAACCATTAAGACCTCTTCTAAACCCAAAAAAACACCCTCAAGACCACCTAAAACTCTTTTAAGACCCCATTTAAGATCTTCTGAAAGTGTCCTCAACAACCACCAAAACCTCACCCAAACGTGGTTAAGACCTCACTCAAAACCATCTCAAAACCTCCTCAAGACATACATAATGCCGCTTCAAGGCTCTACTCAAGACCCTCTCCGAACCACCTCAAAACCCACTCAAGATCCTTCATAAATTCCCTCAAGACCACCTTATGAAACACCCCTCATGACATCCTCAATACTTCCTCCAGACTCCTCACAAGAGTGCAGTCAAAACTGCCTCAAAATCTCCGCAAGATTCCCTAATTAATACCAGCTTTAAGACCACATTAACACCCTCTCAAGACGCACTGAAGATCGGCTTTAAAACCCGTCAAGACACCACTCAAGACCCTCCCAAAATATCATCAAGATCCCCTCAAGACCCAATCAAAACCTTAAAAACGTGTTAACCCAATTTAATAACCGCTCAAGACCCCCTCCAGACACCACCCAAGACCGCCTCAAAACTCTCTCAAGATCGCACTCAAGAACTTCTCAAAACCCCCTTAAAACAACCTCAAGATTACCTCCCAATAAAGACCTTCCGATTTTTTATAGAATCCCCATGTGAGCAAAATTTTAATAAAATCTGATTAATTTTGAAAAATTATATGAGAGCACCTTGGCCCTAAGCTCGATCACTTCTAAATTTTTATAGAAAATGTTTTTATCTGGGATACACAAAGTGTGCAAAGTTTGAATAACACCCGGTTAATTTTGAAAAAAAAAATTATTGGAGCAACTCGGCCCTGGGGCTAAACGATGCGCATCTCGAGTAGAGCGTATTTTGAATGACGCGTTGTTTTAGATCTTGCGTTGCAAAACAATGGCTATCTTTGATGATGCGTTGGAAGAAGAATATGTCGTGGGAAAAAGTGGTACAGAAGGTATAACACTCTACCAATGTTAGAAATTAGAAATTAATGAAAAAACAACTCTTGTTCATTTCATTGGGAAAGCTAAATCCTATTAGATACTATTCTACTTCCAAGTAAATGCTTTTTTTGTGTCTGTGTCGGAACTCAAATATAAGTAGTAGCTTGGTTAGAAGTTTATTTCAAATTCAATACTGGAATGTTGCAAAAATATCCAATTCTCCACCAAAGCTGTACATAGGAGAATACCAAAATAAGCCGCATATAATTGATTTAGGAATTGTTGTGAAACTATTGATGAGTAGAAAGTACTCATCTCATATCAAATACAACAACAATAAAGACATTACTCTACTGCTTCATTCTGAAATTTTTATTGTTCCGTTATTATAATTGTTGCTGTTATTTGTAAAGCTCAATTGAATTGAAAATTTCCATCGTTTGTCTGTCCGTGCAATGAGGCAACCGCAAACAAAAATGATTTAGGAAAAAATGAAATGGATGATGATGGAAAGTATACACAAATAATAAAAACTTTTTTTGTTGTTGTTGTTGTTTTTGTGCATCCTTATTGTTTGCTGTTGCAAAAAAGGGTGAGAGCGGGTCTGAAGCGCAGAGCTGTCCTAAAGTGCAAATGTATTCAGCGAATGCGTTAAGTGAGTTTACATAACAATAATTTATACCACGTAGTTGCGTCCTATACACTTGCACTTACACGCACCAACAAACGACACAATCGATCAACAACAAATAATAACACTTAATTCCGAAGCGGGGAGATCTGAGGCGACGATACCATAATTCTAGGAGTAGCTACGCAAACGTAGTGCTGCGTTGTGTTGTGTTGTGTTTCGTTATGGCTCAATCCCGAATACGTGATTTCAGTTTAATCCGATGAATTTGATTCAATAATTGTGTGTTTTGTGTTCCGGCTTTGTGTGGGTGTGTGTGTGCGCGTTTCGCTATTCAAGGATGTCATTGCTACCGCCATTGTTTTTGTTAACATTATTATTTGCAAGGATGACGAGCGACGTTGAATGTATAATTTGTAAGCACGGAGAACGCAGCATAGTGCTCTGCCCAGCTATATACGTTTTCTGTCTTTCAAAATGTTTAAGGCGTTTATTGTTTTCCCACAGCAACCGTAAAACGCGAGGTAAATGGAATGGGTTGCCGACCTAAGTCTTCTTTCCTAAATCATTTAAAACATCCTTTTAAAATCGTTCCGACTGTTATGTTCACCTTTGTTGGCGGGTTGTATGGAAAATGTGGTAACTGCTAACTTAAATTACATCTTTTTGTATAGATTTCTATACAAAACCCTCTCTATAGAAAACCCAACTGTTTTCTTGAAGCACAGATACTGACGAAAAATATATGTATGTGTCATTAGCTTAAGAGCACAATCCATATGAAATTTTTCTGTTTTTCACAATCCCAACTTACGTTTATCGCTAGTTTCCATGAATAGAGTAGAGGTAATTTGACAGATGCGTTGTAGTTTCTTAAAATCTCAGGCAAACCTAACTCAAGTGCTCTAGTTTCTTGGAGTTTATTTTGGTTTAACGAGACTCAACTCAAATAAGCGTTTCCATTCACAAAAACCTAAGTTAACACAGGTTTAACTCATTCACGGAAACGTAGAATATGATATGGAAAAATCATCACAGCTACTAACATTCTTTAGTAGTCTTTAGTGGTTAGTCTTCATCTGATCAGACAGTGTGCCCCTGGGTGGATGCGCTGCCAGCAATCAATATTCAAGAGTGGACTGCGCGTGACGTTGGTGGAAGAGGGATCGTTCCTTAAACCAAACCACAGACTACAGAGCTCTCCTCAAAGATTCGAGCAATTATTTCTGCGCAAAACGCCGAGTTGCATGCCAAGTCATGAAATATAGTACAGAGGAAGAAAAAAGGTTCGCTTCTCGAACTCGTATTGGCGATAGATGACTTCTTAAGATGATCCTTAAGAGCTGCGATAAAATATCAGCGTCTGGTTGCGGTAACTCTGACAAAGAGATAGTCGCAAGCTCGACTAGCAGTGCTACTGGGTATGCCAGTCCTAGCTAGGTGTGAAAACAACCTCTTTGATCAACAGTGCCGATGGGCATGCTAATCACAGTGGGTCCGAAATCAAATCAAGTAAGCGTAAGTAAGTCCTACGATCAGCTTCTTCATCATCAGCATCATCAACGACACTGGGCATGCTGGCCTTAGTGGTTCTGGCACCAGAATTGCAGCAGCTAGAGCTGCTAGCTCCCATCCGACATGAGGCGCACTGGGCACGCGAGGAGGAAGGATGAGTCGGGACAGCACAGATAACTGAGTCAACCTAACCCGACTGCTTGCCGGAGAGGAAAAAGCCATAAAAAGCCCCATTACTCCAGCAAGCTAAAGCATCCAGTGAGGACATACGATCCTCATAAGGGTGCTACAGGCGAACCTGCATCACACGAAGGGTGCGTCCCATACCCTTAGAAAGCGGTTCGCCGAGGATAATATAACCCTCGGTCATCCAAGTGCCTTGGGTTATAAGCGGACTTATTAAAAGTCTACGGAATAATGCAAGTAAGTTAATCTTTAAAAGCGGGGAGTTAGTGACAAGGGCGTATTGCTTGAGCAGCACGAGAATTAACTTTCTTCCAATTCCAGAATTTATAAAGAAGGACTTGGTGGCCGTGCTAGTGGAAGTTCCAACCGAGAGGGGAACCCATAACATCGTGTATGTTTCGACATACTTCACCGGTGACGAGGACAACATTCCGCCAACAAAGGTCCAGGAGCTTATAGAGCACTGCCGGAGCAGAAACCACCATTACCTTATAGAATGCGATGCCAATTCACATTATGAGGTCTGGGGCTGCAGTGGCATCAATCGAAGGGTGAGTGTCTTTCAGAATATCTTATTAGTATTAATGTAGAAATCCTCAATAAGCGCTCTAAACGTACCTTCATAAATGCCATTCGCGAAGATGTACTCGACTTCACACTAACCTTTCAAAAATCTGAAGAATAATTTGCAATTTTTTTTATAAAAATTCTTTTCGTTCTTTTCGCATTTTTCCACCATAGTATGGGTTCCTGCCAATTCACATGATTGATCCCTAAAGTCAAAAAGATGATGATAGCATAGGTAGCAGCAATAAAATCATCATCATCTTCAAAGGAGCTAGCATAAATATGCCCTCAGGTTCAACACGCATTATGGGTGGACTTCCTAAAATCACCATTGAAATGAAAGCAATTCATCCGCTGTGCCCAGATCGCCCAAAGACATTGACTAGAGTATATTAAAGTATTTCTGATATTTGCGTACGTGAGTACGTGATGCGTTCATACGAGCGTGCATAGTCGGACATTCGTGCGTGCGTGCCACTTGTTCGGTCAACAGATGGCAGTCTGGCATTGGTGATATCTATTTAAGTATCAACAGGATATGATGCCAACACGAACGAATCCCAAAGCGAAGCTATCAACAGCAGCAAAAACAACTACAGCAGAACGTGAGGTTAGTAGTGGCATAGCTTCATCCCTCCACACACACACACACTACCATTGAATCGTCATCAGCTTCATTAGAAAGTCAGCAAGGACAACGGACGGTTGCTTGATGCTTGATGGATAAAAGGCAAACGTACGGACTGATGATTGGAACGAAAGTCACCGAAACCTGTGGTCAGTTGGTATAAGGAATAGAAATAACTACCTTGTGCTGTGCTGTGCCGTGTGCCCGTGCGTGATGTCATCAAATGCTAGAATCTGTAGAAATACACGTTTAATGTTTTTGACATTTTACTGGACACTGCGAGACGTATGCGGCTGCTGAGGCTCCGCTCACAATACATCTCATTTGATTTTATGCTAAAATGTGGAACATTCGGGTTGACCCTTTCCGACTTGTGTTCGAACAACAGACACACATTTACGCCGTCTGGTACTGATGATGATGATGTTGGTGATGATTTCAATTTTTTTTTAAGAATGAGAAGTCCGCAACTCTGTATTTACATTTCAACAAATCAGGTGTGCGGTTATATGAAACATCAAAACGTATACTGCACAAGTTCACAATATTTCTAAAAGAGCAGGAGATGTATGCTGATGCGCTCTATAGCATTTCAATTTCAATTCCAACTACCATCCACTGCCGCTGGAACACGAGCAGTAATTTGTATGAATACGAGCCTTTCTTTCAATTCGTCGAACGCACTGTGTGATGTTAAGAACAAAACGTGAATTCATGTTTTACATTCCCGAGAGCTTCCTGAAAAACGCGAATTTATATTTTAAATTCCTGAGACTGTAAATCTGCTCTGGGCACAAGCTTGACTTTCTCCGAAAAGGCCAAATATCTTGGTCTTATTCTGGATAGGTAGCTGACCTGGAAATCCAACATACGAGAAAGTGTGCGTAAAGTCACAGTGGTACTCTTCTCAAGCAAAAATGGAAAAATAGGAAGCAAATGGGATCTTCAACCGCATATCACTCATTGGCTATACACAGCAGTAGTAAGGCAATTTGCTGTTTGGTGGACTGCATTAGATAAAGCGATCAATCGCGACAAACTAAGCAGAGTCCAAAGATCAGCTTGTCTATGTGTGAGCGGAGTGCTTCGTACAAATCCCTCCACTTGCTCCACTCGACATATTCGGCAGACAACTGGCTGCAAGCGCGGCTACTCGCCTCAGAGCAATCTCTCAGTGGACCGTGAATGATTTCTGCTACTCTTCTATCCTGAATTCAGTCAGGACTACACTTGTCAACATAGACTACACCATTCCGCAGCTCCACTTCAACAAAAACTTTCCGGTCACCATCCCCTCCAGGTCGTCTTGAGAGGATGGTATCTACTTGGAAAATGAAGGGATTCACTTCTACACAGACAGGTCGAAAACTGATGAAGGGGTGTCTTTTCAAAAAAAATAAATCTAAGTCTCTCTTTCCGTCTTCCTAATCACTGTAGTATTTTCCAAGCTGAAATCATGGCTATTAAGGAAGCCTTGTCTTGGCTGAAGAGTAATGTCATATCCAATAAGGATATCCACATTTTCTCGGATAGCTTTGATGGGATAAAGTCCATGGAATCAGTTTCCACAAATTCCATTATAGCCCGGAATTGCCGATCTTCTCTTAAAGAGATGGTGGAGCAGTTTAACTTTCACCTGTGCTAGGTGCCGGGGTATAGATACATTCCAGGTAATTGTATGGCTTATGTATGGAACCATACTACCCCTGTTGCCTGAATATGGTTCACCAGGCATTCTGATCGCTACTCATGTTTAAACGGGATGCTATAATAAAAACTAATTATAGATGGTCAAACGGCACAACTTGCATAGCAACGAAGCAGATCTGGCCCAAGCTATCCGAAGATCTTGAGCTTTATACGAACCTTCAAGTGGTTCAACGAGCAGGCGTGGAAATTTTCCTAGAGCCTTGTGGTATCATAGCGGACCTTCACTGGTCTAAGTGCGTCGGTTTTGACTGACGGCCACTTCAACCTAACCTTAACATAAATCTGCCCTTTGAGGATGATCACGTAAATTTATGGCAGCAAACTCGATCTTTTATAAAAAAAAATGGATAATTTGTTGTCCCAAATATTTCCGAATAAGAAAAATAAAGTGTTTCAATTGAAAAACCATTTATAAACTAAGAAGGCACCAGACGAACATGGGGAGCAGAAAAATTCGACTCATTATTCATAGAATCACCTCTCATAAGAACCACTGCAACAGGTTCACTACGCGATATGGATCAGGTAGTCCTATATTTTTGGATAGGATGAGCATTTTCAATTTTGAATTTGAAATTGAAAAATTGTTAATTCACGGAGTCGTCCTGGATTTTATTTTTACCATATGCCATGCCTTCAAATTTCATATGCAAGTTGTAAGATTGTTCTAAAAAAAAACCTTTGTTTGTTTAGCTTACACTTTTTAGCCCACTGTGCACTCTGTGCCTATCTGTGACCGAAGCACTCGGATGTGAAATGAATCGTAATGTGTCGTCAAATTGCACATAATTAGATTTTCCAACAATTTGCTGCCCAACGTTGGTGCCAGTAGTCTGCATGGACAACTGGGGATGACGTTTGTATCGCCGACCCATCAACCCTCCATCTCCCCCACCATACAATCCAGAGCGCCATACTTGTTTGCTCACAAATGAACATAACGTACATTTAATTGGATTGGAAAATGTACCCGTATTTCCACTCGGAAAGTCATTCACGGATTTTTTTCCTCATCATCCGCGGCACTTTCGTTCGTCTCTGTACCCGCTCTTGCCGCTTTCAAATCCTAATTTCGATTTTTTTTATGTATTTTTGTTTCATCCAACACGGTGTATGGTTACCTGGCGATCCTATCCGATCAATTATTCAGTTTATAAACGTTTCGGCTATCCCGAGTCCAGCTGAATTGCACGGAATCACGTTTCATTAGACCTAATGACCCATTCTGTACGTGTGAGTTGGGTGTGTGTGTGTGTGTGTGTGTGCCTGCCGGACGAGTCTATAAAGTCATTTTGCGAAAAATGCTTTTCGACGCCATCAGTTAATGGTCCAATGTCATTGCGAGAAGGACACACCTTAAACTGGAGTTAACCTCATTAAACAACGATAGAGCGGGTGAAGTTTATTTTTTTTGTTTGCTGTTTCTTCCCCTCTTTTTTTCCAGATCTTTCGGAAAATGCGAAATTTTTTCCTAAAATCTAAAGAGAATATTTTATTACGTTCGTTAAATAAGAAACCTCATCGACCGGTTCGTTGGTATACACGTTAATTTGATAAAATATTTCGGTACATTTTCGTGGAAGGAAACTTAATTGAAAGCTTACTTATAAGCCAATCTGAGCGGAATAAGGTAGTGTGTGTGTACTCTGGGTAGCTATAAAATGAAATTTTGCTAAAATAAGAAACTATGATATTAACTGAAACTGAAGTATAGAAAGCCAGGAAGGCTTTCCATGAAAAGGATATTCTTTTATTAAAACATTTTAACGTTGTCCTTAACTTTATCGTGGTCCATTAACATAAGGATTTATGAATGCAAATTTAACGATGGGGCTATGTAGCTACAACATACGGTGGCAGGACAGATTAACGGGAGCTATCTGGGGTTTGGATCAAACAATTACGTGAATAGAATTATATGGAGTGCCCTGCATATCACCAGAGGATATTGCAATGCTCGTTTAATATTTATTCAGATTATTAAACGGTAAAACAATATTGCGATGGTAATATTTTGTGAATTCGTTGTTTACTTTCAAACTATTAAATTGTAAAGTAATAATTACGACCGTAATATTGTGTGATATCTGAGTTTTAGTCTTTCTTTCAACTGGGAGAAATTAAATGTGCTGTTACGAAAGTAGTATTAGTACACTTAAGAGCGCCATCTCTAGACATTATTTAAGTAATATTGTATATACAATTATAAGTTTTGAAATTACATACGGGGAGTTTTGTATACTCGTACAATGTACCAGTATGTTCTGGTATTTGATAGATGGTTCTTTATGTAATTTTCTTAGAATAGAACCTTCTCGACACAATTGAGTGCTTTTTAAGCTCGATAGAAATAGACATTGTTAATAATGAAACAAAAAATCTAATTTTAATAAAGTAACTCATTTGAAAGACCAAAATGGCAATAAGATTTAAAAATGATTTCGGGCTTATGGCCATCGCTGCTGTTCTTAAAGAAGTGCATTCTGGACGTCCAATTTTAGGCTACTTTTTCAAGCACTCCTTTCCGTTTGTCACAAGAACACGAAGACATCAATTGTTGTTTATGTATCAGCATAACCAGTGAATTTATGTGGGTTCACTTGATGTGTCAAAACGCATGTCAAAACGCATGGCAAAATTTTTATTTCAATTACGAAAATCATACGACCTAAAGTATGATGGTCTCGTGGCTTTAATTTCTGTACTAGCAGTATCTTATAGGAATGAAGGCCGCTATATTATAAATCTTTTCATATAGTCAGGCAGCACATAAAGTGCTGTCGTCCAACTTAATGGACTTGTTTGCAGTCTACGATGCACTGCAATCTGTAGCCATACACAACAGAGTGAAACAAGGTTGGGTCCCTGGTCATCAGGGAATTATAAGCAACGAATCTGCAGATGAACTAGCTAGAGCTGACTCGGAACCCTACTCTGATGTTAACCGGGCTGCCGCCACAGCACTGATAAATTTTTGCGAACACAAACTTCATCTGGCCCAGTGGGATAACGTCCCAGGGCTTAGGCAATCCATACAATGAAGCGGGCCCTTTTCCTATAAGGAAATCCTAAATCTAAATAATTATAGCATTAGGAAGCTGGTGAGTTTTCTAACAGATCCTTTTGGCTTCTGGTGTCATTTTAACAAAACTGGTGTGGGCTCAGAGACAGAATGTAGGTTCTGCTCGGAGGATGATGTGTCATTCGAGCATATTTTTTGTGAATGCCCAGAACTATTTTGGCTAAGGAGACGCATTTTTTAGAGAGTATGTGGTACAAAATCTATCCACAGCTTGACGGATAGCTTAGTCAGATGGACAATTATGTGCGACATAAAAATCAGGAAGTCGTCTATAAGTTGCGTGAACTGACGACTGATTTAAAAATATTTCGTGCGCCGCAATACGAACGAGTTTTTGCGCCGTTTCATAATTGTGGACGAAACATGGATCCATCACAATAAACCAGAAACCAAGGAAAAATCAAAACAGTGAGTTTCTCTTGGTGAACGTGCACCAAATAAGGCCAAAGTGGGTCTGTCAACCAACAAGGTCATGGCCACAGTTTTTTGGGATGCTCGCGGTATCATTCTCAGCGATTACCTTGAAAAGAGTAACAGGATCACCGGCGAATATTATTCAGAGCTTTGGGACATCTTCGATATCGATTTGAAGTGCTGTTCCATCAAGACAATGCAAGGGTGCCAAAAATCCATAAATTGGGCTACGAACTACTATCTCAATTAGCATATTCTTAACAACATATACGGTAGTCAAAAAACGGTCAATACTTCACGAAGTACATGCGAGAAGGATAGGCCTTGATTTCAATGACCTCTGCAGAAACTTCCTGCGTTCTTGTCCGGCTTTTGCAGGCGGAAGGCAAAACCATTTTGGATACTATATATAAAACAACTCATCGGATGTCGAAATATGTGAAGAGCGAGATATCCAGAGATTTATTAAAAGCTCAAAACGGGCTCGGTGAAAAAGAGGAAAGGTATTGATCCTGTGGTATTACAATGGACCATCATCGGTCTCAGTGTGCGAATGCAGCCAACGAGCCTAACCTAATTCCCACCTACGTGCTGCTATATTGTTCATTATAAACATTATGACAAAAATATATTAATTTTTTCCGATTTCCAATCGGTTTCAATGGATCACATTCGTTATATCTTTTCTCTAAAATCTGAATATATTATGATTACTGATGATTTCTGACCTTATGGAGCGGATCAGATCGCTTGACAATATCAAATTCAAGCAAACACAAGAAAAATAAAGAACAAATTCTGAAAATTATGCATGACACGAAATACGAACAAGAACTAACATGGATATAGAATATTAATAGCCACTATCACTCAATCAATCACTTATTAGTATCAACACTATGCTTAGTGTACCCATTGTTTAGTAACAATATCGGTAAAACTTCAGCCTCGGAATTACTAAGGATATTAATTTGGATGGAGATGATGCAGACAATGTGTGATGAGTCGGAATTTGGCTGAATAACTGGCTCATAATATTTTCACACGCCCATAGACGAAAGTGACTGTTTCATACACTATAACCTAGCTTCGAAAGTAACCGTTATGCACACTAGTGAGTTAACATATACAATTTTGGTTTTTTTTATTTACTGCAGTCACAGCGAACATACATTCCCAGAGTAATTTTGCATTGCGGATAACCGGTTTAGCTTAGATTTTGGTCGTGTGAAAAATAGCGTACATTACTCGCAGAAAAGTTCTCATAATGCTCGTTAGTCTACCGCCAAGTACTTCAAGCTCCTAACTCGTACGATAATCTCCACTTTCCTCGCTCGTTATATAATATACTATAAACGATGTGGTGTGTTTTTAAGATTTATTGAATAGCCACCAATCAGGAGGATATTCTCTTTTCTAATGAAATTTTACCACACAGCTATTAACAGATACTATTCCGCTGTGATTTCAACTTGTAACAAATGCCACAGAAACAGCGAACAATAAAGTTTCTGGGTATGTGTGTATCTACGTATTTTAGTTTATTAGTTTCTTTGTAGATCGATGTGACGGTAATTTGATGCAATTCCATGGCAGGACGACGCAATAATTCCTTCTGCGCTCTGAATTTATGGATTCATTATAAAAGCTCTGTGGGTTTGATATTATTTTGACAAAACTTAAAGTAAAAATAAACGATGATTTCGTTTATGTTCACTATTTTTATTACTTTGTTATACTATCGTGGGTGAGACAAATAGTTTTGCAAATCAGTTGGTGTGAATGATGCTATTTCTTGTATGAGAACCTAATAGAGATGAGAACGAACGTTATATATATTTCAGCTCTATAGATTTTGGTCGTAGGTTTCTTCCATTTGTGGGTGGGAAAATATAACACACATAACTCAGATGTCGCGCGAAATCTAGTCCTTGGACTAGTGCGGCCTCTTACGCCGAATAATATTACTATTATGTGTGATAACTTTTATCTAAAGTATGTTACGGTAAGGTTTTAATCTTATCTCAATGGATTCCTTGCTTATTCTTTTCTAGCAGCAGAATGCACTGAATTTCTTTGCTTGAATTGGAAGAGTACAAACGTTCACTGATCAATTATACTTTAGGATTTATAAGAAATGTAAATAACTCTATGCTTTAACACTTCGTCGAATTTATACCCAATGATAGTGCATTTTTAGCGTAAGCCTAAATAAGCAACTAGTGGTTTGGGTAACAAAATTATAAACATTTTGCTACGATATGAAACTAAACCGATCGTATATCAAACCAGCGACAGCTTAAAAGTGGAGAGGACACGGTACTGAGCCAAGAACCATGGATTGTTAACCACCTGATTTGTGAATTCAGGACTCCCAGATGTTACTCGCCATATGTAGCAGATAAATGTTGCTCTAGATTCTGCACATGAAACGTAAAACGTAGTCTAAATATATTTTAGCTCGCTAATTTTGAGCGATCGAGATGTCACTGCTGCACAGTTGGACCATTACTGGTCTAAGTGTGTCGGTTTCACTTAACCTAACCTAACCCAGCGACTACGGTCTCCGTTCGAGGGATGCCAATTTTTTGGAATGCTAAAGGCTTAAGGATGTAGCCTCTGAAAATTGACTCTCCTTAGAAAAACATACGAAAGCAAGTGGATAAAATTGAAAAAGCCAATTTATAAGAAGTTTACTAAGCAGTGACAGGGAGCCATCAGAAGTTATAAGCACTTACGGGTCAATCGATTGCAAAGTCACTAATATCACTAGTTCTTATACTGATATATATATTATTTGTGCCTTGTTAGAATACTCACATTTCACTTGTCCTTCTAGAAATAGCTTTTAAGTTATTCTTTCTAATTCTCTTATGTTATAACATTACCTTAAATAAACGCAAAATATCCATCCCACTTACCTGAAAATAAAAGTAATAAAGGTTACAGTTATTTAGAATTGTATGGTGATTTAGCTGATTAATAAAATTGGTAACTGAGTTTGACAAAATGCGGTTTATATTTCGAACGTAAATATTTCCGTTTTTCTTCTTATTGTAATAGGCTGGCTATAAAACGAGCTCTATACTGATAACCGCAGCTAGCTCTCGACCATCAACCAAAATAAAACAGATACAATAAAACTTAAATAAAGATATGTTAGGACCATAAATTTCTACCATAGCCATGAAGCTATTTGAAAGGTTGAAGATTTTTGCTAGATAACCCAGGCTGGAGTTATGTAACTCCTTCAACATATAAACATGGATATCTCGAAAGAAAAACCTTCGACCGGAGCTTTTGAGATCCCACCAAGCATTTTCTAAGATTACTCAACCACTTGGATACCCGGTGATCGGTAACCCGTTTTTGAATGTCTTTGATTGAGTAACTTGAGAGTCAGCTGGATCCGTAGCTCTTAGTTGGTCGCGTTGCTCGGCAAGCCTAATGGCTATCAGTGGAAAAGATGGTATGATCTTTTTGATTCTTCTTTTGACGGCACGAACTACCATGTCACGAAAGGCCTTATCACCAGATATAACGCTCAGTGGATAGTAATGCAACTGATATAGCTTTATATTAACTAAGTCAGCGAAACCTTGCCAATTGGCTTTATTGTGGTTCATGTAGGTTCGCTGTTCGGATATGACAAAGTTGTCTGGTCTATCCACTGTGATAACAATGGGGATGTGATCAGAGCTAAGCGCTAGTGCTGCTTGCCATGAAAAAGCGAGGTACTTGCTTTTGTAATATCAGGCGAGCTAGAGTACGGGGCGGTATTTCTGGTGGGAAAATCTTTATTCAGTCAGTTTTTTCAAATGTGTCCACAATGTTGTTTTCACGGTTGGTCTCGAAAGAGCGGAGAACTAAACGGGGTGATAGGCATTGAAATCCCTCATCACAGATTTGTTAGGGATGGTTGCTAACCATCTACTGTGCTGTTTACGAGGACAATGTAACCGTTAGTGAGCTATCTTCATTATTAACTGATATACTCATTTCTTCATGGTGCGGATCGGGGGACAGTTGCTGGCAGATGTATTTGTAAGATACATTCTGATAAAGAATAAAATACAGAATCCCGCCTCTGACGGATCTGTCGTGTCGAATGATATGATAGCCGTCAAAGGATGTCAATGAATATGAGTTGGGGATGTTGGTCTCCTGCACGGCTTCAATTAAAATATTATTCCGAAACATATAGTTGGTGATCTCTCTTAATTTGTTTCGCAGACAATTGCAATTCCATTGAAAGATCTTGAAAGATCTGGCAGTGTAGAGTTTGTGGAGGTGGGGTCGGTGCATTATTAGTGCACAAGGGTGGCGATGGAATAGTATGGGTGACATCAGGTACCAATAAAGTTGGAGTTATAGTCATTTGTTCTTGGTAGCCCTAAGCAATGCCGAAGATCCAACCAGTTATTACAACTATTGCAACTGCGTTGCACAAATTCCTAAAATAAGTGGAAAAGCTGATTGTTCGTTGGAAGACTATGAGAAACGATTTTTAATGATCTGCTTAATAGCCAGCTAACTGGGATTTAGAGGCTCAAGTCATGATCGACGACCCAAGCAATGCAAACGTCACCAAGTGTAGAAAAACTTCTTATGATTAATTTAGAGGTATGCTGCTCAGTTTATTTAAAGTCGATAAATATCCTCACTGAAATGTCGTTTTCCTTGCTGTGATCGTCGTTGTCTTGACAGCGAAAATGATATCGCGTCAATCCTTGATTTTGGCTATCAGTCTGCAAGCGAATTAAAAGCACGATTTGTCAAATTATAGAAAAACCCTAGGTTCGAGTAAAAAATTATTACTCCATTCAGCAATATTTAAAAGTCACAGAGATAAATGTTATTGACTGATCAACTATTTGTATATGTTCCGAACAGGTTTGTCTGAAGAAGAGGAGGCTTAAAAACGGACGAAATTCTTTTACAATTTTTCAGTGAATACAATTAAATGTTCCATTATAACATTCTTATCCAATAATCATATACTCCTAATATGTTACCAAACAACCCACAATACGAAAGATACATTTTACTCACAAAGAGTAACAATTTATTTGTTAAGAGTAAACTTCAAATTTATTGTAGTATAAGATGCTTACAATATTATTACGGGAAAAGCTAATATCCTGTTCAATTGAAAAAATAAATTATTAGTACTCGCGTCTTATGTATTTTTGTATTTTTCCTTTTTTTTTTCTAATCTGAAACGCGCTCTATTTTCTATAAATTGGCACAACATCTAAACTCGCGCGCACAAAAGTGTGCATTGGAAAATTTCCAAGGAGACATATTTTTCAAATTAAGAATTTTCTCAGGATTACTTGAACTTCTCCCCACCCACCATCTGTAGCAGAGAAGATGAAAGCTGCTGGCACTAAGCCCATCGAAGCGGCAATAGAATCATTCACTGACTGCACCTCTTAATGTATTGAGAAATTCTTCCAAGAATGAATGGAGGGAAAAAAACCAAATCCTTCAGAAAAAATCAAAACTTACAAAAATAATTCGTCCGTCCTCTTGTTGTACGAGTACATGCCAGGCATTGGGGGAAAATCTTCTTTATCCAATTATCGATGAGTGGCAATTTTCCGAGTCGGCTTGGCAATGTCGAGGGAAATTATGTGTTGAGCAGTGGAGCGTGCGCACGCCAGCTGCACCTGTGATAAATCCAGAACACGTTTTTTAATTTTTTTTTGCTCCCTGTGTGGTTTTAGAAATGACGTAGGTACGAACGAAGCTTATAAAGTTATAATGCCGAAGGATAAATTTCTAGGCCATGTGCCCAAATGATGGTGTTCAGTGTTCAGTGTATGATAATAAAAACTGAAGAAGTCCTTGATGGATGAGCTGGCATGAGATCAATCGAAGTTCGGAATGTGTAAGGAGCATTTTGATTTTTATTTTTATTTATTGAACTTTTTGATTCTATTATTCCTGCATGTAGTTGATTCGTGTTTGGGCGTATTTAGTTATTATGACAAAAAAATTGTGCTATTTACAATTTTATTTACCTACAAATTAAAATGTATATTGAACTTTAGGCGTGAGAAGTTCAGCTCAATATCCAACTTTTTTGAATTCACCAATGTGAGAAAGTCTCACTAAAGTGTTACTCGTTGTTTCCACCTCAAATAATAATAATTCTACAATAAAAAAATTTGCTTGTTTGCATATTTACGTATACGGGATTAATTTTTTTTATAATAACCTTTTCGGCAAATAATAATAATCAAATAGACTAAGGTTATGGATGTTTTGTAATCAGGTTGCTCATGTTGGATATAGACGAAGCAGTAGCAGACGGAGAATTACATTGAAATATAAATTTCAAACCATTCCATGTTTATTTGTTCCCAATATTGTAGTCCTTGCGACAAACGGTGATGATGATGCGATAAAAAACAGTCATATACTTAGTATCTCCCATCGGAACTTCTATCTTATGCGTCCACGTCGCGTCACTGGAAACTCGGCCAAATCAAGTGAAAGATTTCGGTACCCAATACCATTTGTATTAGCTTGGGTCGGGGCTCAAGAAGAAGGGGACTTACCTTGGTAGGCGGCGCTTCCTGTCGATCTAGGTTGTGGTTGGCCAATCACCACCACTCAACTGAATTAATTGATTCTTGAAACTAATACAAGCGTCGGGTACATATTAAATTTATCAACAATGACCTTTGTACCACGGAAAAGGAAGCTCGCACGCTCGTCAAGACAACAACGCTTGCACAATTAACAAAAGAATTTCGTAAATACCATCTTGAGATTCTTGGTCTTAGTGAGGTGAGATGGCTTGGGAACGAATTTTGATCGCAAATGTGCAAAACTCACCTGAACGTGAGATGTCAGTTCGTATACGCACGAGATGTATAGCATACAATTTAAATGTGGTGTGATGTTTTTTTTTCTTTGGGTGTAATTTTAATGACAGATTCTAGTGCAAGATTCTGGTACAAATTCTGAATCGGTTCGCTTCCTTCTTACATAGATGACAACTCGCGTACTCAAAACTAGGTGAGATGTGAAAAAGTCTTACCAAAGTGTTACTCGTTGTTTCCACCTCAAATCTATATTTAAATAGGCAAAGGCAAAACAGATAAGTACCTCTTCTATAGAACCTCTATCAATAAAAAAAAAATTGGAAACAAAAAGTTAGTGGGTGGATGGTGGGTGGGGCGGATCAGTGGCCGTGTGGATGGTCGTATAGAGTACAGAGAGACGGTCGAATTTCGACCAATGGGCGATAACTAGTAATAATAACTCTACAATAAAATAATTTGCTTGTTTGCATGTACACGTATACGGGCTTAAAATAATGCTACAATAAATGTTAGCCGAATTGAAGGAAAATGTTGAAGGATTATTTTAAGCGATTTTCAAAGTCAGAACAAATCAAAATGGCGAAATTAAAGAGAAACACCGAGACGGAAGCAAAGAAATTTAAGAACATATGTATTAGTGGGCGCTATAATTGTTAGCTGTGATCACTGAAATTATGAACGAAACCGCAACTAATGCACTATCAAACTTAATATTTAGAACACATATTACCTTAAGAATCAGATGGATCAAAATAAAATAAATATTGTCGATCCTTTTAAAGATAGGAATGCCTTTGTTGCAGTGGAGAATGCAGTTTCAAATCTGATTGTAGATCAGGAGAACAGTAAGGATACTTAAAGTGCTGGCGATGGTGAAAAAGTTGCTATGGTCTTGAGTATTTTAAAGTTTGGTAAAGATTGTTGATCAGACAAAAGCTTTAAATCATTATCAGGCTAGTAAATAGGTTAGATAAAACAGGGAATTCTACGATGATAGATGCACTTAGCTCCTACAATTTAATAGAGAAGTTGTGTAAGTCAGCTAGAAATTTGATTTTATTATCTGCTAGTACTGAAGGTCCACAATTCACGTTAACAGGCACTCGTATTAGTGGTTCACCTGTTGTAGTTATTAACAAGTAGGCGTGTTTATGCATAGAAATGGTAAAGATCATGGACTAATAAGAGATTTATTAAGTGGAGACTGTGCTGAATACTATAGGATGTTTAAAAGAATTGTCCATTTTTTTGCATAAGGTTATTCCAGGTTATATAGCTGTGTTTGATAAAATACCAAAGAATGATAGTGCAATATTTACATTAGCTTATACTCTATTTAAGAAACCATGTAAATGGGTAACTATTCTAAGGTCAATTCAGAATTACCAGAGTCAGTGAGAAATGCAGTATTTTAATCAGAGGTATTTATTAAAAATTTTGAGTATGGAAGGTACTACTTATATTCACCTAATAGTGCTGATAATTTCCAATGTGACAGTGACAGCAGGTATGTGCGCACCTGGCAATCAAATGTAGGAAACGATGGTAAGTGGAAGGTTGAGTTTAATGTAATGTAATGTAAAGAATGTTGAGTAATGCAACAAAAACAGATTTTTTCTCAAATACGATAACATGTGTTTTAAATGTATTCTTTAATTTTTGCCATGAATGCATTACAGCGATAACTCCATCACTTTACTCACACAAGCAAATTATTTTATTGTAGCATTCTTGTTATTTGAGGTGGAAACAACGAGTAACACTGCTGTTGACATTAAAGCAAAATCAAATTATGCGCATGCGTCAAAAATCATACTACTACACACGACATCTCCTAATACTACGAACTTGCGGTTAAGGTTTTAGCTTTTAATAAGCCGAATAAATTGGTGCAATTGCCCCCAACCAAATAAAACTATTTTCTAACCCGGTGCAAGAAATGTTTTACTCCCTATTATCTGGCTACTATCTAAAAGACGTATATTCGCACTTAACTTAAGTAAGTATTGTCATATTTGGTCTGCACCTAAAACTACCTTGCATCAGCTTGATAGAATACAAAACCGTGTAATAGAACTTATCGGTGACGAAAAAAAACATTGCGAAATCAATTGATTCTCTTGAACACCGCAGAAACGTTTCCTGCTTGTCACTGTTTTATCGCTTCTTCCACCAGCGGTGCTCAGGTGAATTCAACCATTCTTTTTCTCCTTGAATTCAACCGCAATTACCGTGGCGCTCCAAGTGCTCATCAGTTTATCCTTTAGTCCATCTTCGAACGTACAGTTAGGTTTAGAGATTCGTTCTTCAGCCGAGCAACATGTTTGTGGAATGCTCTGCCAAGCTGTGTCACAACACAAGCTCATAGGTATTTCCTTTCTTCTCCTCTTTTCAAAATTGTCCACCATATGTTCAATTGTTCATTTATCGGGACGAGTATAAAACGACCATAAATTTATGTTAGTGCATGTACGGTTCTTACAACCAAATGGGAAATTTGGATATTTTTCAAACGTTGTTGATGCGTTTAGTTTTTCACGTTTACATAAATGACAAAGATAAGTTAAATTGTCAAACAAAAACCGCAGCTAACTCCAGTCATAAGCGAGAAACACTTTTGAAAAATAAGGCTGCCCCACTTTAGTTAGAACGCACAGAATATTCGCAGACTTTAGCTTTGATTTTCTTAAAAGCTTGCAGAAAAATCGCACAAAAGACAGCGTTTTAGAGCTGATAGCTTTAACTCGAAAACAACCTTCAAAATTATCAAAGGACAACTGAACGACAACAGTTTGTTTTATTCATTTATTCTACACAAACAAAAAACAGGGGAGTAGTCGCAACAAACAGGAAGTTACGAGAACTCCATCCAGCAACCAACATAATATACTCACAGCGGAACACACATGACCTCAGGATATTGAACTAAGTCATCTCAGTAAATTAATATAAATTCAACATCCTGAATGATGTCGGCTCACTGGAACAGTATACGGAGAAACAGGGGTGGGTGGAAAAAAAGTTCAAAATGAGGAAGGAGCACGTTATGTTGTGTGAAAGTTTTCCTTTTTATTACCGGTGGAAAAAAGAAAAGAAAAGTAAACCAAGCACACACATACACATGGAACTGGTACAGCGTAACACGTTAGACAACCAACCGAACTGCTATCTCCTGCTTACCCAACAAATCAAAGGGAAGACGCAAGATGATAGCAACGCATTTTCTTTAAAAGAAAAGTCACATAAAATCTTTTATGTTGCGATTTTCTTTTAGTGCAATTTAGTCTAAGGAATATGATGAAGGACATAAAAGCATGCACTGTGTACACCGACTCACATACACCTATACACGGATCAGTAGACTGCATGCAAGTCAAGTCCTCGTTGGTGGAAACACTAAAGTCACATGAACAAAATGAATAAATGAATGAACGTGGATTGAGAAGAAATACGAGACAGAAGTTGTGGCAGAGCCATCCATTCCAGCTCTCTGTCAGGACACAATAACAGCGATTTCAAGACTCTGGCAGGCGATGTGCATCAGTGCATTTGTGCGGGCGTTTATTGCTCGACGATATTGTGACTTTCAGTGATAGGAATACTCGCTAGTACCTGGAGCGCAAAAAGTGCAAAACAAGGACCAACTACATGATGTAGAAAATCTCTCAAAGACAAATTTGCAAAAGTCATATTAGCGTTGGTTGGTCTTCGTCCATCGTCATGGTGACTTTTTACTAACGCGCTGGCTGGCTGTCTGTATAAAAAATGATCTGGCATTGTACATATCCTTTGATTATTTTTTCTGTCTTTATTTTTTTCACAACGGGTATAATGGAGTATTTTTCACAAATTGACGTTGCTTTGATGAGGTGTGCTCTCGTATACTCGTATGTTGATTTTGTTTCCTGAACTGAACGTTTCTTGTCATTCTTTGTGGGAAAAAATACTGCATATTCCGAACGGTATTCAGTTAGGACTCGACAGCTATTTTTTATGACAGTAATATGAGTTTTTCTTTGGTTTTATTGCGGTGACGATAGCATTTAATGTAACCTGTTATTTTATATTTATATCTAAACCTGCATTACTAGCCCAAATTACCTTTTTATCATTGAATCTTCTCCTCTTAACTAATCCTTGCTCAAAAATCGGACCGAAAATCAATCGAGGCACTTTTCGGTCAAAACGGCGAAAGATTCTTAGTCCGCTTTCGATAAAATTAAGGTATTTTTAGTGCTCCGATAGATGGCTTTACTCAATTGCCTTCTTATAATAATAATATATGGCGCGACAGACCGTTGTGAAATACGTGTTTTATTTTTGCACGCAAATGAAAAGAACTTACAATTAAAGCCGCATTGAAAGGCAAAGTGGAAAGCTTTCAACGAAATTTTTCGCTCGGCGGTTAACATTTCTTAGCCAAAAAAAAGTGATTGGCACGATACTTTGCTTAATTTCTGATGCTGGTGTCGTTATCAGATATATTTTAACGGAGCCTGTATAAACAAAGAAAGATCCTAATAACTACTTTATTTTGTAATGTTCTTGTCAATATGTCAATGGTGGGTATTCCTTTTTGTTGAAAGCAACTTTTTTCTTAAAAATTTGAAATAAGCCTGGTATAACAAGTCATCACCTGCAGTTTTAAATAGTTTGGATATTGCAATTCTCACTTTATGTTGGACATTTTTATTGTTATCGTCCAGATTTAATGATTCGTTTCACTTTATGACCATTGAACAGTTCACAGAAGAAGAAGTAGGCTTGCCATACTCTCAGCAGTGACTTTAATTCCTTTCTTATCTCGACAGGTTTCTGTTCAGGTCGATCGTGATCGTGAACTTTGATTGCTCTTGCCAGTGGGTCTCAAGCCTTTTTGAGCAGTTCTCATCATCAGCAGCGCCTGCCTGAATTCGTCATCAAATCAGGTATTTTATTGTGGTCAGGACAGATGAAACGCAGCGGCAGAGTTTCTCAACTCAGCTGTCGAGCATATTTTCTTATGGAAAATGCGCCTCTTTGACCAGAGTAATGTTGGACATTCACGGAGAACCGATTCATAATGATATCTCTATTTAGATTAGGGATTTCCTTATTGGAAAAGGGCCTGATTATTTGTTTTGATTGTCTCAGCCGCGGGACATCTTCCCAGTGGGCCAGACGAAGTTTGTCTTCTCAATACGTTATTAGTGCTATGGCTGCAACCCAGTTGACACCACGGTAGGGTTCAGGTCCTGTGAACACAGATTCCGAACCAGCCCCAGCGAGTTCATCCGAAGATTCATTGCCTGCAATTCCCTTATGACCAGGGACCCAAGCGCGTTTTACTCTGTTGTGTCTGGCAAGAGATTGGAGTGCATCGTAGAAGTTTCTTACTGATGACGAGTCCATTAAGTTGGACGACAGCATTTTAAGTGCTGCCGTTCTATCTGAAAAGATATATATTCTTATCCTTATACTTAATTCCTTTACTAAGATTAATCGTGGCGCAGATCTTAATGGCATGGAGTTCCGCCTGGGAAACCGAAGGAATTTTTCCCATTGGTATCGAGACTTTTGTGTTGGATCCAAGAACACCAGCTCCAATTTTCCATATTCGATCCATCTGTGACCAGATCAGACCTCTAGCATCCAGTGCAGGATACCTTAAATTTCCATCCGAAACAGTGCTCCCTGAGCACAATGTCGGGGATAGCGCAGAACATGTCTCGTTCAGGAATTGAGTCAAGAATTTTCAAGAGATCCACATATTCACCCGTTTTGTACCCGTATTCTAGTTGCAGCTTTTAATAGCGCATCTAGCTGCCGGCTTTCTGATGAAGATATGCAAAGGTGAAAGCCTTCTAATGCATGGCATGGCACACCCGTTATATCTAGATTCTCTGTAGCTTCTGAAGTTTAGTTGCCATTGTCCATTCAAGAACTTTCGGCCATCAAACAATGGACGCGTAATTGATAAAACGTCTCACCATCATTGAATACACCCAATGTATCATTTTAGGATTTTGACCCCAAGTTCTGCCGTAGAGGCGACTACTGGCCGATGGCGGACTTGATAAGAGAATTCCAATTTATCAAGGATGATGCCAAGATATTTAATCTCACTGGAATAATCTGACGTGGTACCTTTGATAATGATAGGTCCCAAATCCACCAGTCTTCTTTTCGTGAAAGACACTAGAATGGTTTTGCAAGAATTGATGGATAGACCTTCTCTGCTGCACCTGTAGTAAAGCAGCTTGCATGACAGTACTGATAGTCGTGCTGTGTTTACCACTAATAAAATTCGCCGAATCGTCCGCATAACCAATGGCGATGTAGCCTAAGCTCTAAAGATCGACTAGAAGATTTTCAATAACAAGTGGCCATAGAAGAGGAGAAAGTGCTCCTCTTTGAGCATATCCCTTAATTGCAGTCAGAGACACACACACTCCTCCCGAGGATGAAATAATATCTGGACTTTCGAGCATGGCCCTTATCCAATGATTGGTCGAGTCTTCGTTACCTTGCAATAGAGTCGTAGCCAGTGTTATCGAAAGCGCCTGTCGGCTGTGAGTAGGTAGTGGACTCAAGTCGATGTTGTCAGCTCGAAAGGAGCGGTAAAGATAGAAGAACTTCTGGAATACTAGATGCATGTTGATCCCAAAGTGATCAATTTGGTTGACGGTAAGTTGATCAGGACACTACACCTATTGGAAATTGGGATGAACAAAAATTGAATTGGGTTTAGTGACATTTCCTTCACGTGGTATTGTAAAAATGGTATACCAGAAGTGGTGCTATATAGGTCCTGTTTTATGACCGTTCTGCCAAAGGTATCCTCTAATTGTCTGGCTCCACATGAACTACTGAGAGTACGAATATTACAAGTTCAGATCAGAATGAAGGTGCAGTTTCTTTTGTGCATTTTTCGAAGTCGTAATCAGTGAATCCGTTCAGGCTGTTTATTGTATCGTGGCAAGAATGCTTTTTTCGCGGTTGAGCTGTCAACGTCACTTGCAACCTCTAACATGCAGGGATGGGTACTTTGATGTCTCTTTGGACAAATGTGGTCTTAGTTTGGATTAAGTCTGAGTAAACTAAAAAGCGTGTTAATGAAGTCGTTCATCATTGCTTGAACTGGGGATAACACCGTTGACTTCATCTGTGGAATTCCTCCGCTAACGTCTCATCTGTTGAGTGTGTCTTGTTGGGAAAACTCATTCTCTGCAGCAAAGCCATTGGTTGCGATTTACTCCTCCGCTTTGACCAATCGAATGTGGAGGGCAGTTCGCATAGCTCTCAGTTTCATTGTAGTGGTTGCGCCAATTAGTTTTATTTAACTTTTACATTTGTAAAACCACAGGCCCCGCAAAGGACACAAAAATCAATATTTTCTTACTTTTTTTCAATACAGTGTTTGTTTGTTGAGAAAAGTTCAAACTCAATTCAAACATCTACCTTTCTGTTATTTTTAACTGCATGTCATCGTCACTTAGAGTGGTTCTTTGAACTGTAAAATCCAGGAAATTTTAACATTTCGTTTCAATTAGGATTGAGTGACATCCAGAAAATTATATTATAGCATGACGTCTTAGTTTTCCGATGGTTCCTTGAACTACAAAGCAGCGATGTGAAGACGATGTGAGATCGTTGCTCTTGTTTCTAGGATTTATTTAGTTTTTTTTTTCTTCAAAGTTTTACGCCGGCGATAAGACTTCTGAAACGAGGTTAGTGTGTGGCTTTATTCCTCCAAAACACTCTTCCATATTGCAATTTTTTTGTTGCTGCTTTTCAATTTAAAACTACAACTTATAGCCAACGAACAATTTTGAAAATCTTTCAAAGTTAAATGACCAAATAGGCAAAACGCCCGCGGGTGGCTGCAAGAAGTGTCTTATCACTTTCGCCATGCGAATCCATAAGAGCGGTGCATATAATCGCAGTGCAACTTTTATAAACCCTATTGGGTAGGATAGCGAAGTCTGTTAGTAAGTACATGTAGTTTCATTTTTTTGTCCTTCTGTGACTTTGTTTTTCTTTTATTAGTATCTCTCTTTCTAAAAGATTTTTTAGAAGTACGTTCGTTCGTCCATTTTTTTAACTTTTCGTTTTAGCGGAACTTTTCCTTCAAAATTAATGCGGGTGAGAAGTTGTTAGTTTTGTTCATATTTTTTGCATCTCGGTTGTTCCTTTGTCAAATATATCTTTCAGTCCGCTGTGCATTTGTTAGAACCGTGTAACTCTCCGTGTTGCTGTGGTTCGGTGTTTTGCAACATTTTATGTTGAGTTTTCTTTTAATAGGTTTTTAAAATTGCAGTTCTACTGCGGGAATTGGGAGGAATTTATCACAGCACAAAGCGTGATGTTCACGGTGAAGGCTTTGGACAGCGCCGGAAGTGCCTTTTGATGGATTTTTGAATGCAAATTTGTACATAATTTGCTTATTATTTTTAAAAAGCAGAAAAACATGAAAGACTTTTGAACGCATTTAGAGTTTTTTACTGCTTTTACCACAAAGAAAAAAGATTCAGTTTGTTTGGCTTGTAATGTTAATAAGCGGTTTGTATTCTTAAGAGTTCTATAATTGCTGCTGTTAAGTCTTACCTATTCTAGTTTACAATATGAGAAGTTTGTATGATACATCAAAATTCAATTAAATTTGTCAAGTAAAAATGCTCATTACTGTAGTACTGAGCCTTTGTGATGTTTCACAAAGTTCATCAAATACACAGAGTCCTGTGTAACGAATTTGCTAATTAGCCACATACATAAGATATTACGGTTTAAATATTGAAGAGCGCTACCGCGTTGTTAGCCTTAATCAGGTCGGTCTTTAATTGGAATACTTTATGACCAATGTTTCTCTAATTTTTCTGAAAAAAAAAACGCCTCTATCAGATACGATCCTAAGGCAGCTTATCAGTTAAATGATATGTTGCTTACTTCCTGCTATGGCAGCAGTGTCCCCAAAACCAGTTTAAGTAAACGTTAGGTTCCCTGGTGGAATAACCGGCTGGCCAAACTAAGGAAGAAAGTTAAAAAGCTTTTCAATACTGCTAATCGCTCTAAGAGCTGGGACGAATATAGGTTTGCCCTTTTTTTAACCCTGAATTGAGATGATCCAAACGAACCAAATGGATGAAATGCTGATATATCAGGAGCGAGACAAATCCACAAGGCACTCGTCAAGGATCAGACAAACTGTGTAAGACAGACGGACCGTGAGGACACAATTAGAACACTACTTCAAGTTAATTTCCCCGGTTCGTCTACTTATGTTTCACATAAACTCCCTTATGCTCCTAATCATAGAGCACGCAGAGACAGCAGGGTAAATACTTTATCTGTAAGTTTCAATGTGCCGTAGAATCCTTTAAACCATTCAAAGCGCCCAGCGGTGATGGCATTTTTCCAGCGCTCGTACAGTGAGCAATTGAGGTCATTCTGCCGGGGTGGATTGCTTTGTTTAGAGACAGCTACAACCGGGGTTACATTGCGTATACCTGGAGAAAGGCTAACGTTATCTTCATCGACAAACGAGGCAACAGGCCTAGTGAGCTACCTTAATCTTACAGACCAATAGGTCTAACATCATTTGTCCTCAAAATTATGGATAGACTCATTAATGTTCATTTCAGAGCCCGGCTAGATACGTCTACTCCTCTACACTGAAGTCAGTTTGCATACAGGAATGGAAAGAGCACAGAGGGTGCCCTTCACTATATAGTTAAAAAAAATAGAAGGGACTTTACGCTCCAAGAAAATGACATTGATGTTGCGTTCGATAACATTGGCTACGTCTCAATAAAAAGAGCAATCAGTAACACAGGTATCGAGGACTCGACCAACCAATGGATAAGGGCGATGGTGGAAAGTCGAGTCATTACTTCCTCCTCAGTGCGAGTGTCTGTGTCGGTGACTACAGCTAAGAGCTGTCCGCAAGGAGGCTTACTCTCCCCCCTTCTATGGTCACTCGTCATAGACAACCTCCATAGATCAGGCTACATCGCAAGTGGTTATGCTAACGATTTGGCGATCATAATTAGTGCTAAGTACAGCACGACCACCATAACAAATGTCATTCAAGGTGCGTTACTTTACGTCTTAGAATCTTGAGGACATCGGTTCGAAATCAGGACCGGTGGAGAGATTTTTAACGGCAGACCAGGACCGGACCAAGGCTGTAGATCTACATTATGATGATGAGATGAGAATACATAGAAATAACTTACATTTCAAAGATCATGGGATAGAATTTCTTTTTATTATACAGGACCCTCAGATTAATCCCTTCCAAATTGCATAATCTTTACTAATATTATTAAGAGGTAAGATTTTTTTGTATGTAGGAGGTAATCTTCGAAATGTATGGACCGATTTTGATCAGGTTATCACCATTCCGGAGGTTAGAGGCCAGTAGATTGGGGGGGGGGGGGGACTTAGTGGTGTGAGCAAGTATGGGGAAGGGGTAAATTGGCGTGGGGTGATCATTTGGGTGGCGGTCAGTGTGGTGGTGGTACAAAGGAAGGATGTTGCTCTCTCAATATGAAATGAATCAAATAGAAATTTACATTGCAAAAACTGAAGTCTCAAGTCCTAACTTTATCTAAAACCAGAAACTGTAATGTCAGTAAAACAAATGGTAATAACTTTTTCCCATCGAGATATTCCGATTCGAAATTATTGGTGACGTTTTGATTGTTGCCTTATTTTCATTGACATTGACAGTAAAAATTTATTCGAAAATTTTATTTTGTTACCTTTTTTTTTGCTGGAGTTTTTCTTAAATACGATGGGACCGGAGGACAGCAGATTACAAAATTTCATAGTTGCTTGAGAGTTTCACAGGACTTATCGCCAGCCACAAAATTCAAAATAATTGGGAAAGTCAAAATAATATTTGTATACGTACCTAATAGTAAAAAAATAATTAATTTTTTCGTAAACAGCATTTAATTTCAAAAGCGCCTTTTCTTAATCCTGTATCTTTTGTTATTTTCGGCCTAACGCCTTATTGCCTCGTACCCACCTTGACTTCTTGTTTCATTTTGTGACCAAATCTTCTTTTAATTCAGTGGGAAGAAAAGGGAATTGTATGGAAAAATATCATGGCAATCGGGCTTATCACTGCAACTGACATTTCTTTTCTTTTGTCAATGTACGAGTAGCGTACAAAAAGCATCAAGTGTTTGTGGTGCTATATGCCAACAGCTTAGCTTAGTTTCAGTTGTTGTTGTTAACGGTTATGATTTCCAACAAAAGACAATAAAGTCTTCGTCTTGTATTACCAGAAAAATACGGCTTAAGTGTTATGAGCACAAAAAATGTTTACGGGCGAAACTAAGGACACTCATCTAGCAGTTAATGGAGTAAAGATGTTGACTTTCTCATTTCGGTGTGTGCTATTGCACCTAATCAGGAGAAGAGTCCTCCGATGACACAAAGGCCATAATTCGGATGAAATGATATAAAAGAAGAAAAGGGCAAGAGCTTAAAAAGTGAGAACCAATGTTATTTTTTTCTATGGAATTATCAATTTGTAGAAAGGAGGAGTTCGCATGGTTTTTCTGTTCATAAAGGCGATTAGTAATTTTATATGGTTTTGTCCTACGTGGATAAATTGTAGTGGTCGCTGTCCAATTGCAAACCAAATGTATATACAAATGCAACCAAATAGTATTTAGTTGGTTGGTGATGTTACCCGCAGTAACTTTCCACATCTTATGACAGTGTCAAATTTCACTTCTTCAAGTCATAGTCGGTCAAAATTGATAAAGCAAGCCACTTTTATTTCTGGACATGAGGTGACAAGTAATTTTTTATTTGTCAAGATTTCTGTTCGGCTATTCTTTATGTGCTTTCTGAACATAAACAAAATCCGTTAATAGATACCTTGACAAATGAATATGAAGTCCTTAAATTAGTCGGTTATTTTAAGTGCGTACTGAGAAGCTCAAAAAGCCGGATGTAATAATGATATAAATGGTAGATTGTTGGCTAGTTTCTCCATTAAAATAACTATGCACACAATTTAGTACATTTTAAATTTTTATTACAAAGAGATTTGTTTAGACAACCCTAACACTTAGTTCTTCCTTCCAAGGGCTTACTCTGCTCTCAACAAGCTAACGAGATAGGAATTTCGTTGTGGTCTTGGGGTATACTCTCACAAGACTGAACTTGTACTCTTCAACCGGCAAAACAAAATCCTAGAGATTGACCCTCCATCTATTAAGGGAATAACCTTCATTTTCTTTGATTAAGCTAAATATCTGGGTCTTTTTCTGGATAAAAACCTGAGCTGGAAGCCCAATACACAAGAAATGTTGGTAAGGCCACAGATCGTTGTGGACTTCGGGTTAACTCTCACAAAACTGAACTTGTACTCTTCAACCGGCAATACACAATCGTACAGGTTGACCCTCCCTCTATTAAGGGAATAAACTTAATTTTTTTTGATTAAACTAAATAACTGGGTCTTTTTCTGGATAAAAAGCTAAGCTGGAAGCCCAATACACAAGAAGTATTGGTAAGGCCAGAGTGGCACTCTTTTCATGCAAAAAAGCCATCGGAAACAAATGGAGTCTTCATCCCCATTTCACTCATTGGCTATATATATCGGCAGTAAGATCTAAACTTCTATGGGTGTCTGGTAGACTGCCTTAGATAAAGCAGTAAATCGTGACAGTCCAAGCAAAGCCCCAAGATCGGCTTGCTATGTATGCGCGGAACATTCGTAAGACTCCCTCCTCTTTACTAGACATTCTGTTCAACCTAACACCACTTGACATCTTTAGTAGGCAAGTAGTTGCTAGCGCTGCTATTAGCATCAGTGCAACATTTCAGTGGACTAAGAAACAAATAGACACTCCTGTGTTCTATATTCGAGATCCTTTAGGGAAGAAGATACTCTCTTGGAATATCAATCCATCCATTTTTACACCGTCGGTTAAAAAACTTATGACGGGATAGGCAGAGGTAGTAGTTTAATAGTTTTATTTTGGTTTAATAGGATGTTAATATCCGCCAATGAAATTCGCAAATTCACGGATAGCCATTTCTTGCTGCTCTATTATCCCTAGAATCAGTTTCTTTTAATTTTATTGTAGACCTAAACTTCTGATTATTTCTCAAGAAGCTAGTAGAGCAGTTCATTAATCAACTATGTGTAGGTACCGGGGGATAGAGACATTCCAGGAAATTGTATGGCAAACATGGAACTACATTGCCCATTATAACTGAAATGGTTTAATTTAAAGCTGGATTTTTCCGAGAAAATTAACTTTAAACTAAACAACTTGTTAAATCGGATCAGGCCCAAGCTGGATTCGAAACGCTATAAGTGTTTAATATCTTTAAATAGATTGCATATCAGTACTACAATAGGTGTCATCACTGGACACTGTCTCATAGGCAAGCATGCAGCAATACTTGTCGTATTTTCAAATTACTTTTCCAGAAGCTGCATAGCGAGGAGGAGGAGAAGGAGCCTATTCCATCCATAAACCTTCTCTGCACGTACCCACCCCGCTCTCAAAAAAGTAACCTCCACCTGGGAGCTTTCTTTTACAATGACTTCAATGATTTGACTAATACTGACATTAGAAGTCTCATGTGCTTCATACCAAGCTGCAACTGGTTAAACGAGTAAAGGGAACACTTTCTCGATCCATGTGGTAGCACAATAGACCTTTGCTTGTCTAAGTGTGTCGTCGTTTCTGCCTACTGCCATATCAGCCTAACCTAACCTAAGGGTTTACTGATTTACTCAGGGAGTGCAACATCTCAGTTATTAATGTGAGTAGACACTTAGAATTCGAGTTAATAAGCTCTACTGGAGTATGGGTTTCCGTAGAGACTCTTCGTCTTAAGAGCCAGGTACTAGCAAAGGGAATCCTACAGACAGAGCATTTAACTTTCATCGAAGGCAGCTTCAGTTTGCTAAGATCTCAGTCACCAATGGTTCTTAAGAAATCCTATTAGACGTTTCTTACTCAAAGAAAAGACTACTTAGAGGAATATGGCTTGACGAGTTGCTTAGATTTTCAAAGTTCTGGGAGATCTTCCAATGTGGTTGACAAACTGTCTTTCCCAAGAGCTATCTTTTATTTTATTTTCTGTAGCAGAAGCTCTTCTGCAAGAGTACGCGTCTCGTTCTAGTTGAGCTTGATCGGCATGATGCTGTGTTAACTTGCAATATTAGATAGATTCTGACTGGGCTGCTGTAAATCAGAAAGTTATACAGCAATTATCTACGTTTTTATTAGCTCAGTCACACAAAACAAATCGAATGAACAATAGGAGTATGATAGCCACAAAATTATCGTAGTGGTAGACGAAATAGCTAGAAGTTCGAGAAGGCTTAGCTCCGTCTATGCCCTGGTACTCATACCAAACGAGCTGAGGTCACTGAAGCTAGCCTTGCCATGGGCACATTAGTATTACAGGTTTTGTTTTAGACCATAGAGAGTTTAAATTTCGAATGCAGGTTGCTTCTTCTGTGCCAATTATAGGACCCTTTTGATTAGGGTATATTTTGTAGGAGTTGTGGTTATTCAGGAACCGTGATCTAAGGACCGGTAGAAATTTATGAAGTTATCTTAGGTAGGTATATAGTAAAAACTACAGCAATAGAAATATTTTGGTTGGGCGTAGATTGTACGTTGCAGTTCCAATCCGTAGCCTAAGAAGACAGTGGAGTAGAGCCTTCCAGGCAGGTCCTTACACAGATTTCGTGGTATTAGCTTAATTGACTCAATAAAAGGTTTACGGATCTTGAAAGGCGGTGGCTGAGCAAGCCGCAGTTTCGTTATAATAATTTCTTTGTAGCCGTGCATATACCCTACATTGTCATTGGTTCGCTTGGCTAATATTTGTAGGAATTGCAGAAGATATAGCGTTAGGACTCTTCTTTCAGGTGTTTCGCAAAAAAAAGTTCACCTTCTTTCTTCACTTCTCTTCTCACGAAATTACTATCAGAAAGTGAAATAGGTGACTATCTCTTTGTATTGGAAGCTTGAGTTTTTTTGTTGCTTGCGATTATTCGGCTTGGTTAGTTGGTCCAATATTATCCAAATACGGTTTAAGCGTACAGGCCTTGCTTCTTTGCAGAGCTCCATTAAGAGTTGATGTGCTGGTAGCTAATTGTGACTTTAGGTTTGGAAAGACTGATCTCCTCCACCTTCAACTTTACCATTTCTTAAGAGCTTTTTGTTGCCTATCTTCCAATATTTTATTTTGTGCTCAATATTATCAAACTTTTCAAAGCATGTTATTTCGGTATCACATTTGTTAAAGGTTGACAGTTCTCTGTACACTTTCGAATTTTAAATTAAACCTACCAAGTTCTACCTCCCTCAATCACTTCCAAAACCATACAATTGTCTAAACTTTAAGCCTATTTCAAAATATTGTATTAACAAGAACCATCCGAATGACTGTGTCAGTTTAATATTTATATTCCGATATGGAACCTTCATCATCCAGAGGCAAGACGTGTAATAGTAGTGTCAACTGGAATTCCAACATCCTCGACATAACAAAACTTTTTGACAATGATTCTCTCAAAAGTTTTATTCGAACAACAAAAACAGCTTACACGTGAGCTATATACGTAAATAGCGACACGCAACGGCAACAACAACAACAAGAGCAACAAAAATAGAAGCAACAGTAGAAGGATGAAAAACTAATATCTCTAAGCGATTCAAGGACTAATCCTCTTTCATTCCGGAATGGAAATTCATTCATGGCTAAAGCTAACCCCCTATCAGTCCAATCCAAACCCTCATCGGCCGTTTCCCCTCCACAATGGAAATTACTGTTGACACGTCTGTAAAGTAAGTTAATTGTTTTTCTGGTTGTGATGCTGATGTGCGCTGTACCACCCCTACCACATCATATACTAAATCTGGAATCCTGTGTGGCTTGGTTGTATCTATGAGTATGTTCTGGCCGTCTACATCTACAGCATTTTGCTGATGGTGATGATGTTACGGCTGATGGTGCGATGAGTGCCGAATGAAAAAGTTCATTGAATTATAAGCTCTATCTCTATCTCTATCTCATTCTCTCTCTCTCTCTCTTTCAGTTCTGATGTGCAACCTTTTTACCTACGAGTCGTTGTTGTTGTTGTTGTTGCATGTGATGAAAAGCCTTTCAACAGGATTATCAAGGACATGCATGCTATGTGCATGCACGCTCTGTTGCCATTTGCCATGCATTCACACCTTTTTGGATTTATGTAGTTCTTGTAGTCGCTCAAATGTGTTGAAATGTTGTACTCTACGCTGCCTATGAGTATAGGATGCATTGCACCTGGATGAAAGTAAAACTTGTTCGGTAGATGGAGCGACTTTTACAGAGGATTTAAGGCGATGCCATAATTCAAATGCCGACACGGATTTAGTTTTGCTATATAGGCAAAGGTGACTGTTGGGCCGTGTACGAGGATTACAAGACAAGTTAATTAACATTTTATTATGAAAGGTAGGGTGTACATGTACACTGTTAACAGTAACCTGCTGGTGACTAACAGTATAGATATAAACTGTAAAATTGTGGAAAAACCATAGATAGATAGACGCAATCATGTGCTTTTGATGTAAAAAGTTCAAGTTATGGTACCAAATTTCGCCAATGTGTCATCATCTGGTAGATGGGTCGTACCTTCTGCTCACTCTACTTGTGTTCGTCATCTTTTATTAGTCCCTAATAAGAACAAAAGCTTGATGGTAAACGATTATATTTATAAGGATTCGGAAGGCAATTATCTGTTTTTTCGAGAAAAAAACATTGGAATTAAGGAAACCTTAGGCGCGTCAATCTAATCTGGTATTTTGAAAGGACTTCCACCGTCGGACTTTTTCCCATTGGTATCGAGACTTTAGTGATGGGTCCAAAGATACCATCTCCAAGTCCAATCTTCATCTTCCATCCATCTGTGAACCAGACCAGACTTTTAGCGTCCAATTGCACCACTTTGTCCGGTCCAATATTTCTACCTCAAATAACCTGCCGTCGAAACAGTACTCCCTGATCATAATGTCGGGTATTGAGCAGAACATGTCTCTTTCAGGAATTGAGTCAAGAACTTTTAGGTGTTCCACATAGTCACCTGGCTTGTACCCGTATTCTAGCTGCAGCTTATTAGCGCACCTAGCGGCCATCTTCCTGATGAATATTTGCAGGGGCTAAAGCCGTACAAGAGCTTCTCATAGAGTCATAGGGCAAGTGCGCATGGCACCCGTTATATCAAGATAAGCCATTCTTTGCAGATTGTGAAGCTTATTTGCTGTTGTCCGCTTAAGAACATTCGGTCACCAAACGGCCACGTACATGATAATAGGTGTTACCAACATTGTATACATCCAATGTATCATTTAAGGATTTAGACAGCAAGTTCTGCCGTAGAGGCATCTACTGGCCTACAAGGCCCTAGTGGCGCATTTGATAGCGGACTTGATATGTGAATTCCTGTTTAGCAGTTTATCAAGGATGAAGACGAGATATTTAACATGACTGGAATAATCTAACGTGGTTCCTTTGATGATGATCGGTCCAAAATCGACCAGTCTTCTTTTCGTGAATGCCTTACTCTACTGCGCTGTCCTTCTCATAAGATTTTTAGACTCTGTTGACTGGAAGGTTGATGTTTAGTTGCTCTACATATCCTAGCAATATCAAACATCTCTTAACTTGGTCCCATTCGTTGTACAGCTCATATATTTCGTCATTGAATCTTTGCCTCAAAAGCCCGACAACGCAAATTGTACTGAATATCATCCGAAGAACTTTTTGCTCAAAATGTCCAATGATATCTTATTCCATCTTCGTTTGAGTCTTTGTGTCCGTGCCATAGAAGAGGTGACTTGAATAAGTAAGGTCTTAATCAAGGAATACATGATGTTTGTACAATCGTTGGAAAGAACTTTTGATGGTTGTATATGGAAATCCAAACTTGTGGTTCTCTACTTTCGATATCGGGCCGATATGATTCGGTCGAATGCTCAAATTCAAGAACCATTCGTTGCATCCACTATGTTGCACAAAATATTAAGTCGCACGATAAATCGAATGGAATTGTTGGTTTACCTAGGACCAGCGGTTGTACCAATATTGGCATAACACGTTATTGTGTAACGATTGTATCGCGTGTCTCTTGCTTTATAAAGGGTCTTCTTAGTCGCTTTACAACTCAATTGCCTAATTATCTGAAAGAAACAGTGATTCTTCGTTTCATATCTGCAGTGGTATCGCTATCGCATCTTACAGCGGAGCAGAGGTAGACAAGGCTACTAACTATCGCAATGTTGTTTGGGCTTCTAAAAAATACGGCGATGGTGGGAGGGGACTCCCGTCGTTGACAGCAAATACTCTGTCTTGCCTTCAATCACCATTTTGTAACTTCTGCCTTAATTCTGGAAATGAACCAGTGACATACAGCTCGCTGGATTTTCTCAATAATATCAATGTTATCAGTACGCCAGCAGTTCGATAGACTTTAAGAACTGTTACTCTCTTTACGACTTGAAAGGCTTGATAGGTGGTCGAATTCCGCAAAAGTGAGTCTTATTGCGTAACTGAAAAATTTGTCCACTCTCTTTTTGACCCTAAGGCCAAAAAGATATAGAAGAGAGTGCAGTGAAACCTTCTTTTAAAAACGTTTGTTTAACTTGATTTTGTCTGTATGTTTCTTCAACGTCTTCGATGTCCTTTTTAACCAACTTAGCTTTAGATGTAGAGCTGATATTTTGTAAGCAGCTAACTGTCATTGGCTACTTCTAAGATCTTGCGTGTGACGCGTATCTTTAGTCGAGTGTGGCGCGTGTGATACGTGGAAAGGTGTTTTTCGACTTCGTTGGACTTCTTTGAGCTTCTTAATAACCACATTTAACACGGCCTAGAGAGCTGAAATTCTGTGAAGAGCTCGGTGTCATGGGCCAATTTTAAGATTCTACGTATAACACATGACGCGAGTCGTATTTGTCGCGTGTTATGGGTGTAACTGTGCCTGTTTGTTTGTCTGTCTATCTGTTTTTTCGACTTTTTTGATCTGCTTTATTACCACCTTTCACACGGCATGGGGAGCTGAAATTTTTTGAGGAGTGTAATGGAATATTTTTGAGATCCTGCGTATGTCGCGTCGTGTTTGACGCTTGGAAATGAGGGTTAAATGTGAAAGAGGCCCGACCACAAAGCGCGTCGCACACGCGTTCAATTTTGAACAGACTGCAGTTAAGCCACAAGAATTTCTTTTACGGCCCTTGTATACCAGGTCTTTTTCAGGTACGCTACGACAGTACCTCCAGATTTTTTTTCCAGCCTCATTGCGCAATAAGGCATGTTGCGTTCTTTTTCAGTGGCGCTGCTAGCAACACAGTATATTACAGGTACGTTGTGTTAACCCGCCATATAGCCCAATGCGTCCAAACAGAGAAATGTCTCAGGTGGTATAAATCCACTCTCCAACGTATTTCTAAAGTACTCAGTAATAGGATAAAATATTCCCGAAATGAAGTCATTTTCAATAGAGACTGACTGAACGAAATGGGCAACGTCAAGAAATCACATAGTAATTTCTTGACACTTTGAAAGCAACCAGGAGTTTTCGGTTTGACACATAACGCCTATATTCAGAATAATCGCTTTTATACATATGCATTTTCGCTCCATCCATATTGAACATGCATACGATAGAATTGGTCGAATGCCTGATCTTCACGTCAACTCTCAGATATAATGGAAGGAAAGTAAAGAACGTAGCATACCTACTCACGCTTGTGAAATCCGGCCTTAGGTTGTTCCCGAACTGGAGCAGCAGCAGCAGCAGCAGATGGAGCAGCGATAATTTATTATTGTCGTCCTGCACAGGCGATCAAGTTTGTCAGTAATGCAAAATCTAGAGGTCTAGACTAGACTAGCATGTCTCTATAAATGCTGCCAGATGCGGATTTGAAATCAATAGAACAGTGGTGAGCATAGATTCTTCTTGGGTGATATATATATGATATATGGTATATATATACTATATATACTATAGTTACCGTAGTTTAATGTCTCTTGTGGATTGGACAAGTATTATGTCTTGAGTTCGCTACAACAACACTGATGTTCCTCAAGGTTCTGTTTTTTCTCCACAACTTTTTATTATGCATTTTTATTGACGATCTCTTTTATTTTTTTTGCATTCAACAACCAGGCACACGTTTTTAGTTGCATGCTGGGCGCTACAACTTAGAGCGATTAACAGAGAGAGTGTGAAATGACAATAGAAAGAGAGAAGACAAAAGGAGGGAAAGATGAATTCTTCGTCTCTCTCCACTTTGCTACTTTTTCACTAATGGCGGATTTGTTGATTATTAATATTGCGACTGCAGGTGACTTTTATAATCTTACTCCGAAACATGTAGCAAGTATTAGTATGTATGCGCGTCGCTATGACCCATAACATTTCTGAAGTTGTTTTGGCAGTGCAACAAAGTATATAATATAAACATAAAGCACATATATAAATCCAAAGAAGATTCCTTCGAGATTTTATGAAAAGACAAATTACAACTCGTTCGTCTGTCTTGGCAACTTTTTCGTGCCGTTCGTGTTCACAGAGAACACTGCAAATTTTACTCCTCGGGAAAACTCCTATCATCTTGGTGGACGCGTACATATTCAATCCGGAAGTTCTGTTTAACTTCGCGAGGTTATTCCTTACCATACTAATTAAATTAATTTAACCATTGCAACGAAAGACGATGACGACGACGTGCGTCCATACAAAGTTTCTCATAACTTTAAAACACAAACTCGAGCGCTCACCGCTCGCCGCTCGTCGCACATGTCGTGATGGGGCTTAAGAGATTTATCTAACTTCTTCCAGCTGCCAATTCGATATTATGCGATGGCCATAATTTTGTTGCTAGCTACAGCTGTTTTCTATTTCGCATGCAAGCAGATCGCAGATACTCGCTCCATTTGGCATATCATTCGACGCAGGACATCAACTACTGTCTAAGAGGAGAACTTGAAGATGAAAAAAAAAACCAGAAACGGCAAAATTATCACACGAAATCCTCGAGTATTTCATTTGTTTACTCTTTAGCTTTGCTCTGAATGAATTATAGCAGCAGCAGGAAACACGCACACACAGACACATGTACGCTGAAAGTTTATTATTATCTTGAAGTAGAAGTTTCTCCTCACTTTGGTTTCTCGTATCGTCGTCATTTGACGTTGCTGCGCCGTCAATAGTGGCCCGACATAGTCCTTCATGGTTTTGGTTTTTTTTTTCAACATCTCATCTACCCGCCGCCGACCAGATACATAATTGAGCGAATTTGTATTCCTGTCACGTAGCGTTTATAACCCTTCTTTAGTTTGCCTTTTACTTGGTCGTTCATTTTTGGTTTTTTTTCTTCTTCTTATATTTTGTTAAACTTGGAGTACAGCACACGTGTCTTGATAGGAACTTTGCAGGCACACGTAGGTGTCTTTAGTTTATTTTTTAACAAATTCTAGAGATAGTGTTGCCAAAGCAGTACAAATAGATTGGTGTTGTCACATGTCGAACATTTTCACAGCTGATTCTGAAGTTTTTTTTCTAATCCCTTTACCTTTAATACAAAAATGCTGAGCTTTAACTTTATAATAGACAAATCTCTATATACTAATTGGCTACGTCACAAAGTAGTTTTCAAACTTTGAATTTTAACATAGAAACAAACCACAATATGAGCTTTTTTAGTGGAGGCACAAACCATACAACCACAATGGCAACAACCCTTTTAAATCAAGTCCGCTGTATACTAATTGGCTATGTCCTACACGCACAAAATTGTTCTAAAACAGTGAATTATAGAAACACAAACTATAATGGGAGACACAAACCATAATGGGAGTAACACTTTTAAAAAATATTGAAAAAAATCCTTGCTTGACTGAGAGAGGGTGTTAAGGATATGATCACATATCTGGGAGCACATACAGCAGGCAAACCCTGCACAAAAGATGATCAAAATACCATCACCGCTTGAGAATATTTCTATCACTTTCCCATCTAAAGAAGATAGCGGGGTCAACGAACTAACCAAGGGGGACAACGAACTATAGATGGCGACAAAGCTAATGAAAGGAGACAATTGCAACAGCAACATAACAAAAGGCTCGTCAATTCATATGGACAAACCGTGGGAAAGAAGCAAGTCTGGGATTCTCACGGTTTCCACGATTTTGTAACCGTTCCAGCTAGTTTAAAAGGAGTCAGAAATCATACAAGCAATCCTACCTTTTCCTTCTGTACTACAGATGAGCACAGACTCTTCTGAAAAGTGATCTCCTTATGATTTACCGGAATACTGGTCACCGACTCATCTGAAAAGTGATCTTGCGAAGTATCCTTGTTATTAATCGGAATACTGAACACCGATTCTTTTGAAAAGTGATCTTGCAAAGTATCCTTGTCACTAATCGGAATACTGTTCACCGAATCCTCTGAGAAGTGATCTTGCGAAGTATCCTTGTTATTAATCGGAATACTGAACACCGATTCTTTTGAAAAGTGATCTTGCAAAGTATCCTTGTCACTAATCGGAATACTGTTCACCGAATCCTCTGAGAAGTGATCTTGCGAATTATCCTTGCCACTAATCCGAATACTGGACACCGACTCCTCTGAGAAGTGATCTTGCGAAGTATCCTTGTCACTAATCCGAATCCTGGACACAGACTCTTCTGAAAAGTGTTCTTGCGAAGTATCCTTGTCACTAATCGGAATACTGGACACTGACTCCTCTGAGAAGTGATCTTGCGAAGTATCCTTGTCACTAATCCGAATACTGGACACCGACTCCTCTGAGAAGAGTTCTTGCGAAGTATCCTTGTCACTAATCGGAATACTGGACACCGACTCCTCTAAGAAGTGTTCTTGCGAAGTATCCTTGTCACAAATCGGAATACTGGTCACCGACTCATCTGAAAAGTGATCTTGCGAAGTATCCTTGTTATTAATCGGAATACTGAACACCGATTCTTTTGAAAAGTGATCTTGCAAAGTATCCTTGTCACTAATCGGAATACTGGACACAGACTCTTCTGAAAAGTGATCTTGCGAAGTATCCTTTTTTCACTGTTTACACAACGCTACGGAAAGGCAGTGTCAACATCCACAAGCACACTCATATTAACACAGGACACACTGTCGCCACTTACAAACTTAGACCTAAGTCATTTAAACTAATCTTGTAATATTAATATATTATTGTAACGGCCCTTTTATATAAGAACCCTGGTCACGCTGAGGATACCTCGTTACAATAAGCACGCGTTTAAGACAAACAAGGATTATGCCAAACTCTGTTAAATACCTTGGAAATATCGAGTGCAACAGCTTTGCTCTCAACAAATTGATGCAAAGATCAGTTCCACTGTTCGGAGAGATATGCCATCAAATCACCAGTATTACGTTGCCCACGAAAACAATAACTAAGGATTTAGTTAGTTTCAAGATATTTCATGATAACTGATAATTGATCAGCTTTTGTTTTATTTTTCTTGTTTCGTATAACGAGCTGCAGACACGCTCGTTATTAAATAATTGGTGATCTTTGTGGCCGATTTGGTTTCGACGATAAGGAACATTTAATTTTGACTTTTGCCATACATTCTTATCGCATTGCAAACCACCGAAGTGGCCAATCCATTTTACCAGCTAAAGGATTTCATTTTTTTAAAATTCTCTTCAACTTCTCGCCGGCATGATTCTCTCGTTCGTTCGTTCGTTCATTCGGTGGTGGAATCTTGCGATAAATTTTTAACCCACTTCCCAAAGTCCAATGTTATTGAAACTTTGACCACATTTGTATTTTCGGTGATAGCACTTTCTATTACGATTTGGTATTGATCGGGTCCCGGGGTCGGAAGGCTCTCATACAAATGTTTTCTTTAAAAAGCATGTCATATAGCGGCAGCATTAAATCAGGAGGTACTATAATGACTGTGTGGCTGTGTGCAGCGCTGCTTTACATTTGTTTTAGCAATTATATTAGATTACTTATAGGCGCATATTTTGGTTATAAGAGAATTTACCCGAAAAATTTTTATTTTAATGGGTTGTTTTTTTATTTGTTCGTAATGTTACGTTAGCTGCATAGTGTGCTGGCACAAGTCAGTTTTATAACCAGCAGTAAGCATGATGCTAATTACAGAATAGTTAGCCACATTATTTGCTCACAGCAAGGCGCCATTTTGCCACACTTTTCCAAGTCCGTGTATCAATTAAAACTCAGTTCGAGCGGAACAAACGAGTGGTATTTTTACTGTCCCTTATTTGTTCACTCAAATTGTAACGTTAGGTATGCACTAAGAAGTCCTGACCGAGTGCTTCCGCAAATAAAAATATATGCCTGCGATATTACAATTAAATGTAAATATTTACAAAACTGCATGCGCTTAGGGTAACAACAATAGGAAGTAATCAGCTGGAGCAGAAGGGAAACCATTTTAATGCGTTCTGCTAACACTTGGATTCTTACTTCTTCTGCGCCATGGTCATAAAAATTTTCCACTACCAGTACAGCACACAACTCAGTACGCTTCTCGCTAGCAATTTCAGATTTAGATTTGCCAATTTCATAAACTATGAAATGGCGCAAGGCTTTAGCCGCGCGGTATATATATATATATATATATATATACTTATGAAGCTTATGGATCAGCCATATTGGCCAGGCGATGCAATGTACGAATACTAAAAACTAAAATTTAACGACCTCATGCAAAGCAAACAAAACAGCATAGTGCTAAAATTTATTGCAATTCCGGTTCACCGGCGCACAGTAGTAGTTGTTGCCTCAGTTGTTGTCATCATTTATGCGGTGCCACTCGCAATTTGATTGCCCGTTTCGCTGGTGAAAATTTAACAGATCTCTTTGCGATATTTATGCATTTGTGGATACATGCGAAACTACAAAATAAATCGTAAATAAACTAATAAATAATAATGCTCACTGCTCACACTTGCTCCACTTGCCATATAAATTTTTAGTTCTTGTCAATAAAGCAAAAACACGTTTTAGTTATGTTGTTCTTGTATGAGTTCACTTTATTGTCAAATCGTAAAAAGGATTTTCATATTTCAGAATATCGAAATATCGGAAATAAAAAAGCAGCACATAAAAATTAGAATTTTCATGTAAATACTTTAATCGGAAATTGGGGGTGTGTACATAAGCCATTTGCACCGCAACCTGCATGGGTCTATTGCGTCCCCTATTCTTTTAGCCTTTTGATTCAATATGTACTATTCCTTTGGCGGGAATTTGTTGGTAATCTTCTACCCTAATATTTATTTTGCCAATGTTGTGTTTATCCTTTGTTTAATTAGGGCTGAGGAGGTGCTCCATTATCTCCTCTTCTTCATTTTTATTATTACTGGTTCCTATTTTGTGTTAATGATACTTTCAAGTATAGTGTCCTGTTAGTGCTCCACACATGAAGCTTATATTTTGAGTTTTAGGACCTCTTTCGCCTTTTTGTGGTTAACGTTTAGGAATTTCTTTGAGCGTTTTAGACCCTCAATATTATCCCAGTAGTCATTTGTGCATTTTATTGCCAAATTTTTAATTTCACTAATTATATCTGCATTGTGTGCATTCGCACAGAGGGATCGGTCCTATTAACGGAGTTGCAGCTCCTTTATTTGCCATTAGGACGGCCATTTCATTACCAGTATGTCTTTCGTGTCCTGGTACCCCAATAAGTAAGACATTGTTCTTTTTGACAGATTATTTAGCGCATTGTGGCATTCGATGACTGCATTTGAACGAAATTCATACTTGTTTAGTGCTTTTAGCTTTGGGCTTGACTCTCAGACATTATATTTATTTTTGTCGTTGTTAGCCTTCTTGCTAGCAACTTTTCGGTTGCAGCTTTTCTTGCGTGAAGTTTGGTATGAGTTTGTGGCACCTTGGTCCCACTATACCTGCTCCTACAACTTCACTTGCTTTTGACCCATCAGTAAGCCATCATAAGCCATGGTTTTTACCTTTTCAAGTATACTCAGATGCCCCTTATATTTGAAGTTGTATCGTTTGTGAAGGGATATACTCGTAGATAGCCTGGCTTCTTCTTTTGTAATGTCTATGTGTAACGGGGTTAGATTTAAAAGATCTTCTAAACCCGCTTTAGCTGTTGTTCTTATTGCCTCTGTAATACTTACACATGCTAGTCTTTGTATTTTGTATAGCTTTTTTATTGCTAAACGTTGTTCCGTTTTATCCCACCATTTTGCCGAGCCGTATAAAATACTGAATTTTATAATTTGGATATAGCTCCAAGAAGTCATTTTTAGCATTAGCCCCAAGGACTTCATAAGTAACTTTTTCAATTTCACCATACAACTACCCATATATTATACGTAAATATCTTTATAATCATCACAATATTTGGCTCTATAACCGGTGTCCGCTCCTGCCCTCCCGCAAAAAATCTCTCCACCGGTCCCGAATTTGAGCCGACGTCATCCAGCTTGACCTCCCTTAACCCTGTGCGTCCTGATCTAAGCCATCCTTCCAACGTACGCTTGACCGGCCTCGCTGTCCTGTTCCATAGATCCTACCGCAAAGGATTTTCCTGGCAGGATCATCTTTGCGAGCTAGGTGTCCTGCTCACTGGAGCAGGATATGCAGGTTGTGATATCTCCTTTCCTATGTATGGGGCACAGGATGCCTCTTCGCCAGTCTTCTGGCAGCGATTCTTCCTCACATACTTCCACTATTAGTTCATGAATTGCTTGGTGTATTGCGGGGCCTCCTCTTTTAATCAGCTCCGCTGGAATACCATCAGATCCCGTGGCCTTTTTATTTTATTTCTTTGAGATCGGCGATCAGATTATCCTCTTTCTCTTTGCAGTATTTGCAACGCGGTGTTTATTGCGTAATACCCCGGACTCTTTGGTAGAATTTCCGCGCCTGGTGCTGTTCTCGCTCTCTGTACCCTTCTAGTTCACGGACGATATTCGTCTCCTAGGCTGCTTTCTTTCGCCGGTGAACTGTTTTTTCATGTCTTCTGAGCTCTTTATATTCATCTTCGTCTGCCCGCGTTCTATGAGATTGTTGCATTGCTCGGTACGCAGCATTCTTACGTTCAGTCGCTAGCTTACATTCCGTGTTGACTCGAATCTGATTCGCGAATGCAGTCTTCCGTGATGATGCAATCCGCACTCGGAGCACCATACCAATAATAATATATTGGTCCGAGTCTACGTTGACACCTCGGTACGTTCGTACCGTCATCAGGTTTGGGTTGTGGCGGTGGTCTATCAACACGTGGTCTATCTGGTTGCGAGTGGCTCCGTCAGGAGATACCCAGGTGGCTTTGTGGATATTTTTACGCGCAAACTTTATACTCGCAACGACCAAATTATTGCTTGCTGCCAACTCTATGACTCGTTGTCCATTGTCATTAGTGTTCTCGTCTAAGCTATGGGTGTCAATGTACTGCCTGAATACTGGATCCCTACCTTGTTTATCATTCATATCCCCCAGAATAATTTTTACATCATACCGGGGGCAGGCATAGAGTTCCGGTCGACTGACGCAAAGAATTCTTCTTACTCATCATCTGGGGAATCCACTGTTCTTAAATCTGCCCCACGCGCGAAGAGTTCATATCCATTCATTTATTGCTTTAAAGCCGATAACGGTTTTCTTTTGCTGACTGGAAACCCCACCCCGAGCATATGTTGTCTTGCCAGACAGCTGTAAATTATGTCATATTCTGATTATTGTAAGACATTATTCTCTGTCCACCGGATCTCCTGGATTACTGTTATGTCAGCCTTATATTTGGACAGGGTATCGGTCAGCTACTGTGCAGCTCGAGGTCTATACAGTGAATGCTCTTTCCATGAGAAAATTCTTAAATCGTGTACCAGTTTTCAATGCTGTGGTCCTTCGTCGTTCATCAGTGTATCCGAAGCAGATTTTGGGTTCCGTAATTACATTTTTTACATTTCATTCAGATGTTCCTACATTGGAGAATAATTACCGGCAGCCACCATGTGGAGATTTGATCGCACTTCCACCAGTCAGAGATAGTTACGGCCACTTGCAGTTCTGATGCATTTTATATTATTCCCGCTATTCTGCTGATGACTGACCGCCTGCTTCTATCTCTATCTTTGAATTTTTTTTATTAGGTAAACGGTCAATAGTTAATCATCATCACATTTGACTCTACAACCAGGGTTCGGTCATAGCCTTCAATAGTTAATCTTATTTGTGAGAATGGATTTTAAGGATTTTCGCAATTCTCCAATTGAGGTCAATTTGCGTACAAATATTTGGGCTGATTTTGTTCAAGGAATAAATCAACCTCGACCTATGAATAAAACTATGAAGATGAAGTGTTGAACAAGTCCAATAAATCACCATCACCTGTTTGTTGCTGATGCTGGTAGGTATTTCGATTCTGATGAAGTCCTTTGAGTGTGATGGTGAGAAATGTACGACAAGCGACAGCATTACTGTGAAACTACATGCACTTTAGCCTCAAACAACAGCAAATAAAAACAGAACTAAGTTAGGAAGACTGTCCATTGGTGCTATTCCAACTGCAGCTGGCAACAGATAATACTGTAACTCCTTCGAGACCTTTCATCTTCCGCCAGAGCATATTGCCGGCCTGTTGCTTGCCTTATAGCCAGACGTACGACGTTCAAGATATTTTTGGAACAATTCCAAATTTTCCAGCAATTGTTGCTTTCTTGCATTTAATAAGAACCGCCCTACCCACCCCGGAAATATTATTATCAAGAAGTGTGAGTGTACTAAGAGTATGTGCAAACAGGGTACACAAACAGTGCGGGGAATGAGCCGCCATTCATTGAAAAGGCGTTAATATGACTGCGCTGCGGCATGCGGCATAATGAAATATGCAAATTCCCATCGGCAAAATTCTTGCGAAAAGGATAAGGCACATTCCTGCCAATGAAACGAGCATAAAAGGGACTTTCAAGTGCACGTGGCTGTTTGTGTGTATATGTATGTATGTAGGTGTGCTTGGCAGCAGGCAGCTGCAAAATGCTAAATGCCTTACAAGGGTAGATAATTTTTCCGCTTTTAGTTAAGATGCCTTTTTAGATAAGGAAATGGGATCCATCTACTCCAGCAATCTTGCAAGAGGTAATGCGCTGCTCATTTTCTTGATGTTGTTCGTGGAATTTTTGACTCAAATTCGCTTCATGTTGTGCATTGCGCTCTAGGGTACACTTGGGCCACTAAGCAGCAACTGCTGCTGCTGCCGCCGCCATAATAAACTGTGCACCGCTTGCTCTCCAATTGCACAAGAGTGGCATCATTTTGTGGCTGTAGCTGGAGGCTCGTTTGTCCTAAGTGCGCTCCCCCTTGTTGGTGTACTGGTACTGGTTGGTCACAAAGGTACACTTTTGTGATATTATCATTCTCTTGTACTCCATTCCACTTTACGCCTCTAGCCCAAAGGCCTTTTTCTGTCATTTGCAGTCGTAGGTTGTTAAGTCGGTCGTCGTCGTCGTCGTCTGTTGTCATATTTATTGCAAGAGCTCAAGCGTCTGTCGTCATCATAGTTTTTTTTTCTCCAATGGAAACATAGGTAATATATTTTTCCACGCTACCCGCCAATTCCCGACAAATAATCGCTGGGCGACATTCTGTGACATTTGTTCGTTCGTTTTCCTTTTCAGTTGCTTTCACTTTGGAGCGGCGATTCGTTCACAAAATAATTGTCGGTCGAGCGCTGAACCATTGCCAAGAGCTAAGTGCGAACAATGTCATTGCGCACCAAACACACAAGGATATGCACATAATATTAATTTAATTGCTTTATCCAACACACAAGAAGTGTTCTAGATGACAGGATTAAACTTAAGCTGTGTGGTGGGACAAAAACTGTGCAATTTTAAAATGTAAGCTGAAGAGAGTAGAAGCGATATTTTGATTCTGTTGAACAAAGAATAATTGTCCTTTTAGTATTGCTGATTAAAATGTCGGAGCTTATTCCTTGACAATACTTCCAGAACGATTTTTGGTCTACGACTGATTCAAGTGCTGAGAGGTCACCCGAAAGTGACTGCGAGAAAATAGGCACAATTCCAAAAGGTGATACAGTGTATGGGTTTTTCGTTATCTCAACAATTATGGCATTTTAATATGAAGTATTTATCCTACCCATAAGCAATGGCGTACAAGCTAAGCTGATGACAAAATTTTAAAAAAAGAACTTGCTACTACTACTGGCTCTTGACATGAAAGATATGAAAAAAGCATTCCGCTGAACACTGCGTGTTAGATATTATGGAAGAGAATAATCAATGACGTATTTGTTGGAAGGGTTAAGTTACAGGTACTAGTAAATAATATTTATTTGGTCGTTCACAAAACGTACTTATCGGTGATTTGTATTCCAGGCAAAAAATTATTTCTTCTGGAGTACCTGAAGGTTCCCATCTAGGACCTGTCCTCTTTTTGCTCTTTGTAAACGATTTACCGAAGATTTTAAAATTTTGCTCACGTTTGATATATGCCGATGATTTTAAATTTTTCGTTACTATAAGTAATTTTTATGATTTTGAATGCTTTCAAATAGATTTAAATAATTTTTCATGTTGGTGCCATAAAAATGATCTCACCTTAAATATCTCTAAATATGCTAATACTACTTTTCATAGAATACAATTTGCTATTTTGGCAGCTTATACTTTAGATAACGTTATTTTTTTAAGAGTTGAGCAATTTAAGGATCTTGGAGTAATTTTTGACAAGTGTCTTTCTTTTGATTAGTATATAAATTATGTTTGTACAAAAGCTAGTTCGCTTTTAGGATTTCTAAAGCGTTACTCTCTTGTTTTTAAAGATCCTTACACATTGAAAAGTATTTATTGCAGTCTGGATCCGCCCTATTCTAGAATATTGTAGTGTTATCTGGAGTCCTCATACGCTGGTTATGATTCGTCGTTGATTGAAAATTTTCCCGTTTTGCTCTCATTCGTCCAATGAGCTCTTCTCATTTTCCACCTTATGTAACAAAATGCCTTCTTAAAGGTCTTCAATCTTAAAGCCTTCGACGTGAAATTCAATCTGTAGTCTTCCTTTTGAAATTAATTTTATATTTCTTTACCTAGTCATAAGTTTAAATTGAATTTTGTAATAAATTTGCTTTCTTTATAATAATGGTATACACGAATGCCTGACATTGATAATCATTCCGCAAATACCATTGACTTGTTCCCTACCTATCGTCAATTTTTTATCGCCTCTAGGCATTGTGTAGTATCAGCTAATTTCTCGTTAATAAAGCACGCAGTTAGAGAAAAAACTTCCGAAAAAAACTGTAGGCAATACATGAAAGCCAATTGGGACCGCCTTAACAACTTCTTTGGGAGAATTGCCTGGTCGCTATTGTTTCGTGTTGTCAGACCAAAGGAGGATGGATATAAAGTGGCTTCTGGGACTAGAGAGGTATGCTTTCGGTTTAACAAAGCTAACCCTACTGAGGAAAACCGAACAAATTATTGCAATGCTCATCTTCGGCGAGTAAAATTCGCCTACAGCCAAAAATTGAGACAAAAAATACTACAACGTCCCAAAGGTAGTCAAGATTTTTGGTCATTCGTGGAAAGAATCAAAAACACAGCCTCGTCGTCAATTCCAACGCTCATTTATAATGACACCCCAGTTGTCAACTCTAAAGACAAAGCCAATCTGTTTGCTGGACATTTTGCAGCGAGCTCCACGCTTCCAGATTGTGCAATTATGCCGCCTGCACCTCCGAGTATTGAACACTCTATGGGACAGATCTTCATTCATACTCGTGCAGTTGCTAGAGTTAATGATCTCAACACTAAACAATCCACTGGACAAGATGATATTTCCCCATTAGTTCTGAAGAGGTGTTCTTCCTAACTGGCATTATCAATGCGTAAGCTTTCCCAATTATTCAATTCTTCTGGTGTCTTCGCGAGAAGTTGGAAAACAGCCCTTGTCCAGCCCATACCCAAAAAAGGCAAGCCGTCGTCTCCTTCTTCTTACCGATCAATTTTCAGCTCAAGAATTACCTTAAAACCAACGAAATCGGTAATGACCGGCAGTTCGGATTTCGTGGGCAAAGTTCTACTAGTGATTTGATGGTATATCTCACCGAACAATGGAACCGGTCTTTGCATCAATTTGAAGGGAGCAAAGCTGTTGCACTCGACATTTCTAAGGTATTTGACAGAGTTTGGCGTCAAGCTCTTTTGTCTAAAATGCGTGCTTATGAAGTCGATGAGTCGAAACTGCTTCATTGGATTAGAAACTATCTTTTGGACCGCTCAATTCAAGTTTTTTTTGACGTTTTTAAGTCTAAAGTTCATTACTTAAATAATGGCGTTCCCCAGGGCTCTGTTTTGTCCCCGATTCTCTTCCTCATTTTTATAAATGATCTCTTATCTGCGACTTCTAATCCAATTCACTCTTTCGCCGACGACAGCACTCTCAGCTTCTCATATAAGTTTCAGGTTTTTCCCTCCACTTCACATATGAAACTCAAACAACTACGTAACGCACGATAAATTCTGATCTGGACAGCATTATAATATGGGAAGAAAATAATCGAGTAGGACTTTACGCTTCCAAAACCCAATGCTGTCTCCTGTCGTCTAAGCGAATCCTAATTCCCAGGCCATTATCCATAAATGGCATATTGGTTACGTAAACATTGCATTCAATACATTCGCTTGAACAATGTAGGAACGTTTCCTGCTTGTCACTGTTTTATCGCCTCTTCCACCAGCGTTGCACAGGAGAAATAGCCAGTTGCAATTCCACCGAAACTAGGTTGTTGGTGTATATACCAAAGCAAGCAGGTGTCTGTAAATCGCTTTAAGACCAATTTCCTTGACGATTTCAATTTGGTTGTATTTAGCTTTAAATAACGCGATAATTTATGCACTTTGGGTTGTTTTCGCAAACGAAAATGAGTGAAGATAAGAACTCATACGATAAAAAGTTGACCTGTAGCATAGAGTATGGAGAACTAGAAATTATTAAAAGCAATCAAAATATTTAGGTGTATTCGTAGGGTTTTCGCATGGCCTTTATACTACGAGTATTTTCCTTAAATCGTTGTAATAGGCATCTAATAGCGATATTAGATATTTAGGTAGTATTTTATTTGCGATTAGTTATAGCTTCTGCTCAAAAGGCCCGTATTTTTAATTAACATAAAGTCGGTTAATAATCAAAATGACAAATGAATAAATATTTATATTTTACAGAAATTTATTGAAAATATTATGTGTGTGATGATTTAATGTAACAAATGCACAATAGTACATAAATATTTTTTTTTATCAAAAATTCGCACAATCGTGCTCCACTGTGCTTTGATGAGTTTCACGCGATGAGGCCAGTATAGTAGCCACTTAAACGATTTCTCACTTGAAGGCGTCGCGTAGCTATGTCTCTAGCATTATTTTTATTAATTTTCCCATTTTTTGCCGCCTCTAAGCATTGTGCCAAGAGAAAGACAGTGGGAAGGTAGTTAAGTTCGCTTTGTGCACTTTCGCCAAATGCGTGGTAAGATGGTTTCGGCTTAATTATCTTTCTGTGTTGAAATTTACGCGACAAGCGCAGCACATTCTATATTTATGCTACACAGAGCATCGAGTAGGAGGCAGAAAGCTGTTAAAAGTGCACGTACTATCATAGCCAAGGGTTGGATGGTTCACCAGCTACAGCTAGTATAACACTCTGTCCTGCTATTTTGTGTTTTTTTCGCGCGCTGTGTAGCTGGATCCTTAATTTTCTACTCCTTTTAAATTATTCACTGAAAAACTACGCATACCAAAGAAAACGAGCAGACTAATTGTTCTCTTTAGGACATTCCTACGCTCGTTTTAGCTCATGATGAAGTTTTTTTTTCTAACTCTGAGAATTAAATAAAACGTATCCTTGTTAAATGCGCCTTAGAGACGCTAGTGAGTGAAGGTCTTTCGTGTCATTGCACGTCGAAAAATGTCAAGTGTCTGCACTCATTTTCTTTTGTAGTTCATCTGAAATTTAAAGCTTCGCAGTTGCAGTTATGCTGGATGGTGAGTTCATAAAAATATTTGTAGTAAATGCTTTGAGTTCAATTGAATATCACAAATAAATATTCGAGAAATAGACGACAGAAATAAACCTCACCCTGTCTCACCCTGATCTATAGAACAAATTATTTGTTAATTTTTTATAGAACGGAAAAAATTATATTAAAAAACAACAGAAAGTAGAATAACTATTTATTTGTCAGATCACTCCAGCGGGTCACTCAATTACTTCAAGTACAACACTGGAATTTTTATGTGAAACAAAGTATTCTATATAAGAAATCGCACAAGTTGAGACTGTTTGCCGTTTCCTATAATTTTTCGAAATTTAATCAACAAAAAGAAATCTTAGGAATTCCTTGTATTATAATTATAACCTTTTACTATAACAAACTCATTTCTGTAAGCAAACAAGTAACACCGCAGCTTAACTCAAGAAACCCTAAACCCATTGTGATTGCGCTTGTTACCATGACATATTCCCCCACTGGGAGTCTAATGTACCAATGGACTCCATCGTTTGACATTGAACAAAACAAGAGGGGCTTTTTTGCGTTGTGTGTTCCTTTTTAATTTATCCAATTGCTTAAGAAACTTCATCGTCATCGAAAGACACGTACCAAATATCAATGACATCAATGACAAAAAATTCCGAAAAGACCCACAAAAAGCAATTAATTGTTCAGGTATTTGCACCTCCAATTTGCCAAATACAAATCTACATTTTAATTTAGCCACAGTCGATGTGATGTTCACTCAATGTGAAGTCCTTTGGTTGGAGAATAGAAAAATATTTAGGGAATTGTGTTATTCACAGTGTCTGGTGGGCCAAGATTGTAGATGATTTGTTGAGGTATACAGATGGTTCTTAACGGCTATAGATTGTTTTTTTTTTTGTATTTTAAATTTAAAGAAAAATAAAACCAATCGCTAATTGGAATTGGAATATACAGAATATACCTACAGAAAAAGAATCTACCTACAATTTCCACAAGATAACCATTTGTAGAGTAGCTTGGATGAAATTTGTAGATAAAATGACTATTGTCCAACCTTTTGAAGTCTTTCGTTTCAGTACAGGGCTTTAATATTGTTACAAAATTTTGGCTTTCTAGAAATTTTGTAATGGATTTTGCAAATAAAAACAAAACACACGTTCGTTTATTCACAAGTTACAACTTTACCTAATAACTAGCAATATTTCACAAATTTACACACTGGTGATTAGTTATTATTCACACTATTATTCGCATAGGCGATAGCTCTCTGTACTTTTCAACTTTTTAAGTAGTCTGGTTCACTTCCAAATATTAACTAACTTACTGGGATAAAATTTGGGGTATTTATACATAATCAATAATTTCGAGAAGGTTCTTTTCCACCTAGAAAATACCAGAATATACTGGCATATTTTTTTATGAAAGATTTTATGTACAACTTCCAGACGTATGACTGCTATATACAATTTTATATATATGTTCCACAGGCATAACTGTTCCATACATTTTATATATCGAGTGTTTCAACAGGTGCGCTTCAACTTTTCTCCGATACCGACGTCGAACGACACCATATTTTTTATTTTTCTTTTGTTATTTGGAAATTTCATTAGTATACATTTCATCATGGAATGCTACACATGTGAACAGCGATTGCAAATCGTGCAAATTTTTTATCAAAATAATCGTTCTGTTGCCGCTACTTTAAGAGCATTACGGCCATTTTACGGTCCATTTAACAAGCCAGCCCGTTCGACAATCGACCGTATAGTAAAGATCTTGGCCTACATCCGTATAAGATCAAGCTGACACAACAACTAAAGCCGTTTAACCATTTGAAGCGACGCCGATTCGTGAATTGGGCTCAAGAGCAAATCGAAAATGATGCAGATTTTCACCGAAAAATCATCTTCAGCGATGAGGCTCACATCGTAAAACGTGCACGCGGTGGTCATGCAAAAGAAATCGAGTTTCATACTTAAATGTATCATATGTACATGTTCAAATTCGTAAATAAAAAAAAAAGTTAGTTCAAAAGTCGAACAGTTTGTGTTTTATTCAAAAAAAAAGTTGAAGTGCGCTTATTGAAAAGCCCTATACAAGTTTCACACGTTTAGCTGTTATATACAATTTATATACAAGTTCCTATATCTGAGGAAAATCGAACTTTTATACAGAATACTAGTGAGGCTAACTTTTATATAAAATATTACTGAGCCTAAGTATATGCCATGCATTTTGGTAAGTTGTTAATTCTAATGCAATTCAATACAATGCTTATTCTTATACAAGTATGTGCAGAGCAAAAAAAAATTATATTTACATTTTCGTAGCATTATTTTAGGAGTTTATGTGTCAGAAAAATTTCAAGCCAATATCGCTGTTATAGCTTCGATAGATTACACCTTGCTAATTGTGTTCTACATAAAAACAATAATATCAAAGTTATAAAAAATAAAACAATTATTCCTAGATTTTCCGCTCACAAAATTTCAGCAATATAAACAGACGTATAAAAGTTGGTTAAAAAGGAACTGAATAAAGTTGAAAACCCAACGTGATACGTCACACTTGGATGCTCAGAAATGTTCCTTGATTTTGATCTAATCACAATATTTCAGCTCTCTGCAACGTGTGAAAATTGGTTAAAGCTACCTTAAAAAAGTTGAAACAGTCATACAAAACCAAGGTTCATGTGAAGTTAAATAAATGTTTTTTTTTAAAAATGGAATACCTGCTGTAAAGACTCTACCCCACGATCCTGTTTGGATGGATATTGAATTTTGAACGACAATCACCGACCATCCATAAATTCGCTACTGCAGAGGTTTTCGTTCTCATGGTAGCGAGATCTCTGCGATCTTTCGGTTATATCATCCGGTTAGAAAACGCAACATACCTGGTGACCCTTAATACGCCCGATTACCAACGTAGTCATATTTTTATTTATAAAAATCGCCGTTGTTAACAAGGCCGGTATAGGGATTTACAAAAAAGAATGCTCATCCGCCAATTATGATTGTCGATGGTGAGATCGAGCTCAGTCTAATGAGTCTACACAGCGACACGAGAACTTATCCCGAGCTAAATTTGGGCTCTTTGCCGTCTGCATCAAAACGGGTGTTTCACTTTTTGTATGCAGTACATTCTGTCAACTACCATCTGACCGTTTGCAGCACTAGGTCCATCCAGATAAATCGCTTCCAAATATAATTGCTTTGTTTATTTCTGGAAAGTATTTACAAGTAGGGCTTTAAATTAAATGTACATATTCAGCGGTGCATTTAAGATAGACCATGTGTTAATATACCGTCGACACAACCCGAACCTGATGACGGTACGAACGTACCGAGGTGCCAACGTCGACTCGGACCACTATCTTGTTGGTATGGTGCTCCGAGCGCGCATTGCATCATCACGAAAGACTGCATCCGCGAATCGTATTCGAGTCAACAGGGCTGCCCTTCTAAGAATACTGTCATAAGTACTGCTGACAAATTACAACAAATGGTTATAATGAAATTTTGCCTGCATTAGCATTAGCGACCTGAATCACTCGAAAGTGAACGAAAACAGCGAATCGGAGCTTAAGTGCGTTTGTTGAAACTGCAGGAAATCACAAGAGTGGTTGTGATAACGCCCGGTTGATCGATGCTGACGGATAATGTCTACTCTCAAAGTTAAGTTATTGTAAAGAAACCATAATTTTCTTATATATAGTCGAGGTCGTATGAAAAATAGTTTTATTTTCACTGCATTAGAATAATAAAGTGCATATGGACCCACGCTGGTCATATTTTTCGAATGAGTACTCCGAAATTTCCATCGCCAAAAAATATAGTCAAGTCTTAAGCCTTGTCAGCCTTATTGGGTAGGATTTCCCATATATTCATGATGTTTGAATTGCTGCTTCTGCTTAACCACGATGCACCTTCGTACGAGCTCACAAGTAAGGGACAGCTCCAAGACTCAAAGACATGATGCACATATAGCAACCTCTTGTACATTTTTTCCCTTTTTCTTTCATTCTTTGTTATGACAAGTTACTGAATAAACTGAATAAAAACTATTCAGCCTTCAGAATTGTAATTTTTAGTTTCCTAAGTTATGTGTTATTCCTATGAGCATACCAGTATAGAAAAACACTTAAATACTTCAAGTCAATTTGAAATTTTATGTTTGGCGCTTCCATTGAAGGACCACTGCTTCATTATAATGTTTAGTGCTTTCATTGAAGGCGTTCTGCTTCATTGAATGAGCAAACCACGATTGAGTTTATTCACCAAAAACTACAAGCTGCATACTGTGATACCCGTAAAAATATTGTCTCCACAAAAAGCAACAGATTTCTTGATCACCTCGCTCTATCCTTCATTTTCTATCTCTCAAAACCAAAAGCTAAAACTTTGTTGCGGCAGTGTCCATAGACGTAGAAGAGTTGTAACCAAATGATGACGACGACGACGACGACGACAACTACGATAAACAAATTTGGTGCAATCCACTTCCACGTCCTGACGCTTTCACACAACCAACAACCGCCCAAGCATATTATATGACGAAACGCTCGTCGTACACTGAAAATCCAAAATCCGCCGCAAAAGTAATTTATCACACACGAAAAGTACGGAGTGAAATTTTAACCACCATCGACCGGTAGTATGACGCCGCCGTCACTGTTGTCGTCGTCGTTGTCCGCCAGGAAGTTTCTCCACACATTTGCCATAAGTTTTGCCGCCACCGAGATGGTATTTAAGTTAGATAGCAGTGAAACCGCACACTGTGCACTCACTGTGGATAGAATTCCAAACGGAAAATTTGTCACCACAACCGGAAGTACTTTCAAAATAAATAAAAGTGATTGCGACGCCGACCGACCGAGCGAGGTAGGCAGGCAGTGGATCATTTTGCCTGTGTGAAATATCAACCCAGAAGTGGATCACAATATTACCCGCAGCCGTACCAAAAATCCAGCAGTAGTAGATTCAACAGGATTTTATTATTCACTCTTCCGCCACTTGATGATGAATAAATATCCCGAAAGGGCTGCACATTCAAAGATTCATAGAACGAAACTTCGCTTCTATCCACTTTCATGTCGCTAGATGTGGAACGGTTGAATCTGCCGGAAAATATGAAGAAAACGAATAGACCTTGAATTTTCCTTATTCTTTTTTACGTTGGCTGTTTTTTTTTCTGTGAAACTTTTCTTACGCCATTTTAATAAGTCTATCGCAATGAATTAATTAAATGCTTTTCTATTAACTTGACGGTGTTTTTCTGTCTTTTCGGGTGTGTGTCTTGAAAGTGGTATGGAGTAAGTCTTAAGAGGCTGGTCTTGATGGGGTCTTGAGGTGGCCTCTTGGCGATCTTTGGAGGTTTGATCTTAGTGAAATTACATATAATATATATCGGCGCGACAGACCATGCGGTCCAAGGCCTGACTCCTCGCAACCATTTTGTGTTGAGCATGCATATTTTACGCACAAATGGAGGAACCTACAATTTAATGCCAGATCCGCTTCACAATTTAATGCCACGCTTCAAGACCCACCCAAAAAGACCTCAAAAACACCCAAAAATTACCCCAAAAACCCACAAAAGACCCCACAAAATACCCTTGAAAGACTACTAAAAAAACCCAAGATGACCACAAAAAAAACCAAAAAGACCATAAAAAGACCACCCCCCAAAAGACTACGCAAAATATCTTCAAAACTCCCCGAAAAGACCCCAAAAAAGACCCACAAGAGACCACAAAATGATCCGAAAAACCCCCAAAGAACCCTAAAAAAACAAATTTTCAAATTAAAAAGAACCCCCTTCTCCCGGACGGAACAATTTAATCCCCCCACGGGAGGGGTGTATTATCCCCTAAATCTATACAAAGCGCCACCTGGATCGTATTTGCACTATGCGGCTTACCGAGATTTTGATAAGACGCATATTCAGCTAAATTGGCTGTCTTGTTTTTGAGCCTAAGTGTATTACAAACCAATAGACAGTCATAATAAATGTCCGACCGTTTTTTTGTCGACTTTAGTTATTTACTTACAAAATTGGTCGCCACGAAAGGCCCTTTTATTTAAACGGGATAGTATATAGCTGATGTTCACCATGAAAGTCCATTCTAAATATTTGTAAAAGAATTTTTGAAATCGGTCCAGAAGTTTCAAAGATTAACTCCTACACACAAACCAACAATTCCTCTTTACTCGTAGACCGTTGACCCACTACCTTGGTGCATACTAACAAAAAATGTTAAATGCACAAACTGGGCCGCTACATTCATTATTTCCGTCACAAAAGCAATTATGTTACCCTCTAGTCGCGCCTAAAGAAGTTTAACTTCAAAAACCACACCATAACACACCCCGTCGCCCCACCTCTATCAAAGTTTTGAATAGCTGCAGCGGACCACGCAGAGCATATAGGCTTTGAAATCTTCACATATTTTTGACATTAAATCTTGATGCTACAGCTAGTTGACCCTTCACCGTTGACCCTTTTCGTTAATAGCTGCACAGAAAAATCACACCATTCACAGTAGCTGCAAAAACTCGTAGCCTCTGGGCATCCGCTGCCAAATCTGTTTACCACATTCATACTTATTATATAATTTTCACACGCCCACAGACGAAAGTGACTGTTTCATACACTATAACCTAGCTTCGAAAGTAGCCGTTATGCACACTAGTGAGTTAACATATAAAATACTTATGTTATTTACTGCAGTAACAGAGAACACACATTCCCAGAGTAATTTTGCATTGCGCATAACCGGTTTGTCAGAAAAGCCGATTTGGTCGTGTGAAAAATAGCGTACATTACTCGCAGAAAAGTGCTCATCGTGCTTGTTAGATTCTCGCACTCGGCTACTGCCTCGAACGAAAATATATCTCGATTTTATTTAGTTATGATTTATGTCTCTGTTACAACTTGTGGACCACTGAATTAGTATGCTGATGATATTCCATCACAATTAAAGAATACTTTGTGCTTTAGTGACATAGCAAAATTAGTAGAAGAAAATGTCATTCGGGCGTATACATTATGTCCATCATCGATTGGACACTGGCGGCAGCGGCAAAAGTATGGCAATCGCATTTATTCGTAACAAACCGAGATTTTTTTCGAAGCATGTCCAAAGCATCGTGACATAATAAGTAACTTGTGAAGTTCTTACTCGCCCATTTCACTTTTCAAATACATTTTCTCAATCTTCCTTAAGGACATAAGTCTTCAAGTTTTCCCTCTGGTTGGCAGAAAGATTCTCGTTTTCCAAAAACACACTCAAACTTAAGGTTTATCCATTCGTCTGTCCGTCTGCCTGTTATACATTCTTCTCCCTAATAATTTAAAACTAACTTTCGACTGTAATTGTAAATGACCATGCCTATTGTTAATTTATTGTTAATAGAATACTCGATAGATGAGAGTTACAATTGGTGTTCAGGTTTCAAATACAGCAACGGTCTCTACAATTGTCAAGTGAAAAAAGATCAATTATATCGACACTTGTTCCATCATTGTCATCCGAAAGTTGAATAAAACTGCACTGGCATTTAGGTTGTGAAAGTCTCTCTTCACCTACTGAGATCTTTAAAATGGTCCTCCCCCATCAAACACCCGTCGAAATTGAATTTTTCTATTCAATCATGGTCCATATGCAGTAAAGATCGATAGAGCAAGATAGATAGAAAGAGTGTGAGAAGACCTGTATGTCAGTCAAATATATATAACTACACATGGCAAGGAGATTGTGAAAAATGAATCGCTCTCCCTCAGAATCCTTTTCTGCTTCAGCTCGCGGCGCCGCTCGCCACAAGCTGCACCACCCCGAGAATTAGTTCTATGTCCGGCGATATACTCGTACGTACGGTAGTATTACGTAGTTTTTCAAACATTTCAGCATCCTTAATATTTAATGTTGGAAATGTCCTTCGACACTTTATTAGCCAGGCACTTAAGTCGGTTTTTTCCTGTTGATGCTCTCGATGTTGCGTGTGCAAAGTGTTTTCATAAGTTCTGCTTCCGAAAGGATTCCAATTTGATATTGTATTTGCCGAAGAACGCGATGGTCAGGCGGGCGGACAAAGCGGAGAAAGAAGAACGGACAAATGGATGCACGAGTGTATGTTCAGAATTAATTTAACGGTACGGGTTATTCGTTGTAGTTGTTGTTGTTGTCGAACTGAACATACTTGTGAATTCGTGCGAGGAGTCGTCCTGCAGTCGCCTCGTACACTTGTGGAATTTGGAATTACTTAGCATTTGCTGCTCTTGGCCAAAGTAAATATTATAGAAAATGCGTCCGGCGTATGGGACATTTCCTTTTTAATTTAGAATTAAATGTTTGTTTTTTTTATGTCAATATATATAAACTATGACATGATGCAGGTTTTGATGGGTGTGTCCTTGTGTTTTCGGCAATCAACCGTAAGCTTATTGATTGGTTGGAAAAAGCATCGTGCTGGATTCTGTATAGTAGAGAGCAGGTCAGGTGTAGACGCGTACTGGAACGTTTCTGAGAAATAACTTCATTAATATTTTTGTCTTCCAGCTATTTACTGAATTTGCTCTATTTCCGTAAATTCATGTATGGATTTTTTTATATTTTAAGTAGCATGATGATGAAAGTACAACTGGTCGTTTTTTTTAAACGAAGCGAATTGGAAAAAGAGTGGGCGCCGTGGCTCTGTGGAAAAGAGCATGGCTACTAACGGTCTGTCGCGTCGAATATTATTATTATCATGGCAGCAATATGGTCATCGGTCTTTCGTGAAGCCTGCAATTTCTCAGTTAACTGGCAACTCAGGAAAGTGCTCCATGATTCGATTTCGCAGCATGTAAAACGCGGTTTTTATTTCGTCATTCCGTACACTCTTTGGTTTTGAGTCCGGTGCAGCCCTCGACCCCTGACACGTTCTTCTTTCAGGCTGATTTGCTTCTCTAGTGAACTTTTATGCATCTCAGGCCAAGAATTTATACTCCATTTATTATGGGAGAGTTCCTTTGGTTGAAAGTTAGAAGCTGAGAGTGCTGTCATCAGCGAAAGTGGGAACTGGATTATAAGTAATGGACAAGAGTTCATTAACAAAAATGAGAAAGAGTATCGGGGAAAAAACAGAACCCTGGGGAATGTCACCATTTATGTGATGTACTTTAGATTTGAAACCGTCCAATACAATTCCAATCCAATGAATCCGTCCAATAAATTGAGCGGTCCAAAAGATGGCTTTTAATCCAATGAAGCATTTTTTCATCGACTCCATAATATCCAGGTGCCAAGCTCCGTCAAAAGCCTTGGAAATATCGGGTGCAAAAAATTTGCTTGATGCAAATACCGGTGAGATATATAACCCAGTTCATGTGTGATGTTGTCTATGTGTGTGTTCTGCGACATGTTTTCTCCTCATCGCGCCAGGCGCCATCAAAACACTTAACCACCAAATCACCAGTAGAACGTTGCCCATGAAATCCGTACTGCCGTAAATTGAAAATTGATCAGCATTTCCCTGACCTTCTAAAGAATTGGTCGGTACAATGAAGGACACGGTATCGGCTTGAAAAAGGCTGTTTTCCAACTTCGCCGGAAGTGTCTAGAAAAATAGAATAGATGGGAAAGCTTACGCAATGTCTATGCCAGCTTGGAAGAACACCTCTCTGCAGCTAATGGAGAAATACCATCTGGATTTGTGAGTGTTGCGATCATTGAAAACTCCAGCAACTTATGAGGTAGGAATGAATATCTGTCCCATAGATTGTTCAATACTCTGAGGTGCAGGCGGCTATAATGCACAATCTGGAAGCGTGGAGCTAGTTTCAAAATGATTAGCAACAGATTAGCCTTGCCCTTAGAGCTGACAACTGAAATGTCATTATAAATGAGCGTAGGAATCGATGACGAGTCTGTATTTTTGATTCTTTTCACGAATGACGATTGTATTACTTGTAGCTTTGGGATATTGTAGTATTTTTGGCCGCAATTTTGCATTGTAGGCAAACTTGATTCGCCGAAGATGAAAATTGGACATTTCCGTTGATGAAAATTGATTTTTTTGTAGGTAACAAACGTGTGAAATAAAATAATGTTTGTTCCTTTCCGAGCCCATAATACTCGAATAACTAGCTCAGTGAATTCATAACATTATATTGTGATCAGGACTATATATCTGTGCGAAATTTCAATTGAATTGAATGACGGTAAGAGTATCAAAGTAGATTTGATACAGACAAACCTTTAAAGATTCAACAACGCAAGTCCATCATCGGAATACTTACTTTGGTCCACAATATTGCACTGTCTGCAGGACTACATGTTTATGCAAGAAGCAAGGGTAGGACAACTTGCTCGCATGAGCGAAGAGGATCCTGCTCGGAAAATCGTTTGCGGTATAATTTATGGAACACGACAGCGAGGCTGGCCAAGCCTACGATGGAAAGATAGCATAGACCAGGACCGGGATTCCAAACTGGATGACATCGGCTCGAAATCGGAACCGATTTTTTGCGGGAGGACCGGAAGCCGGTTGTAGAGCCAAATATGATGATGATGAATGTGCATACAGGCTGCCCTTTGTACCTTCTCCTAGAGTTTTACGTTATGTAGATTTTCCTAGAGTCGGCCACCAGACACTTACTCCATACATAAGTAAGGCAGTATATTCCACTGTACCAGCTCTGGCTTTAATTCCCAACATTAACCGATAGCGATTTTAGATGCGTATAGAGCTTTCGTAGCTTTGTTAACTCTCTCTTAAATTTTTCATTTTCCAACTTGGTTTTTTATACAGAATAGTTCCCAGAAATTTCACCTTATTGGTGAACATAAGATTTGTACCATTTAGATTGGGTGGAGTCACTGTTAAGTCATCTATACAAGTGTGAAGAAATGACCAAAAATTCTCACTCTAAATACCAGATACAGCTATAGCATAGTAACTAAGCTCATACCCTTCCTGTTTAGCTCCTTTGGCAATCCATTGATAACTACGTTCCAGAGTAAGGGGGATAGAACGCCTCCCTGCGGCGTCACTCCATCTACATGCCTTCTAATGGTAGAAGCACCCAGCTCAGCTCACCTACATGTTTATGCAAGAGTTCAACTCAATTGGACAACGAGAAGTTGATGTAAATGCAATTAGAAGATTTGCAACTAAGAAACAGGTGAACCCAAAAAAACTGCGTGTATCTTCAGACCCTGCTCAGCAGAACCAAAGTATTATAACGTAAATAATACTGCACATGTGTGTGAAATTTTCATTCGTTTGGATTATGAGAAGAATGTCAAAATAGGCTTGGAATATTTTGGATACGAAAACTTGTAAATCATCTACATTTCAAGCTCACCATCAGAAAACTTTGTTGGGGCCATAACATAACAAAAACAAGCGGGGAGCTTTCTGAAATATTGCGCCTAACTATTACAGACAACATTTATTCGGAATTAATTAGTACATTTAATGGAGCCATGCTTATTTTTCCTGTACTATATCACATACCCGTGGGGTCCATCTGCACCATAAAATCTTATCTGGAACGGTGCAGGAGTTGAACACGGGATATAAATCAAGGGTCGTCGGTGCCTAGAGTAATGTCTTCGTACTTGCGACCCGAAGTCTACTACTGGTACTTAGAATTTCCTTATGGGCAAGTCTTTGTATTTAGTGGTTAATTTCATAAAATAAAACAGGTCTGTGTTATGGGACAGACGGGAATATTGTATTCCAAAGGCCTAGGACTTGGGGAAATCCTAGTGGCAAATGATGGGGTTCGCGGTTCCGGACGAAGGTGCTTCCAGGGTGTGCTTTGCAATCGCCCAGGCACTCTTTCTGAAAGAGCTGAGTCCCTTGATGTCAGACCACACCAATGTCGCGTTGGTACCGCAGGAATTGTCCGTGCACACAGATTATATAAGGACGACCGTAAGGTTCGACCAGTCTGAGGACAATTGTGGTTGAGGACCCAGCTCGTTCGGGGGATGCAACGCGGGGGCTGCGGTTTACTTTCGAAAAGAGGACGGCTAAGTGTAGTACTTATTCTCATGAGTATGCTTAATAGCGCAAGCTAGGAAAGCGCGGGGCTCACGCTCCAACTCTTAAACGGTGTACTATATCACTACTTCTGTCTTTCAAACTGTTTACCTAAAAATGTGTCTCTCTGTAAGGATGCTTGCTTGATCTTCTATCGCTATGTTCCTTTCCTGATCAGTTGGCTTCCTACAGTTAATTTTTTCTCTCGACTCCTATGTTTGTTAGTCTGTCAGCTCGTTTTGCTATCAGTTTAGCCATTTCCATCCATACGTTCAGTATTGTTCTCTAACTGCGTGTGTCAGAAAGCTCATCTTATGTTTGTTTGTTTTTTTTTTTTTTTAATGGACCTTCCGTTAACTTTATGATCGAAAATTGTGTTATCTATTTTAATTGTAATTTAAAATACTTATCTTCCGATGCCTTTTTAATTAATGGCTTAGCAAAAGCCAAACTTGAATATTTGTCTTTGAACTTAAATTATAACGAAAACTTCTGTTTACCTAACAGAAGGGATTAAATAAAGAAGAGAATTGCATTCCTCTTTAATTTTTCAATTAAAATTTTGCGAGTGTTTGCGACGTTGGCAAAAATGCTCGCACTGCAGTTGTTGTTGTTAAATAAATTCTTCACTTTCATTGTATTCTGGATGCAAGTGCACATCATGTTTGCGTGTATGTGTGTGTGCGTCTTGTTGCGAAGTGTCACAAAGTGCAATACACACAGAGCAGCAGCTTCAAAGCTAAACAGCAGGAGGTATATTGGATTCGACCATTTCAGCAGGAAAATGCCGCCAAGTCAGCAAGAAAGCTATTCACGCAGAGCATCGAAAAATTTATAGGACAACATTTTCTACCTTCACATAGATATGTGCGAATGTGTTAACGAAATGACATCGTCCTTATCGAGGAGCAGTGGGTACTTTATTATACGCACGGGCGTGCACGATGCACAGAATTATGAATATCCTTGACGTAACAACGGTTTCACCGGTTCCTACTCAACATGCATTTGCGCTGCAAACAAAGTACTCCAGTTAACGCCTATAATTACCACTTTCCGCCGTCGAACGCCTACATGTATCTAGATATATAATAATATGATGTATACAGTTATCGCTTTCGCCGCTTTTGAAAATGTCAATGCATATGACAGGACACTTGACATGTTATTTTGCGACGACGTTATGTTATGTTACGTTGTGCTGATGGTCGCCGTTTACTCGGAACAACAGCCGCCTTATGGGCTGGCTGGGTGGCTGGCAACATGTTTGTTTTGCTTCAAAGTTGGCGAGAAAATACATTTAAGCAAGCAACACAATGGACGGAAGTCGTGGACCGCACTGCCGATGGCAGGAGTCGTCAGCAGTATGTCAGTGTATGTCCTCAGCCCAAAGTGTAATAATTGTTTCGCCCGAAAGCGTAATATTCAGCTGAGCCGAACTGAACTCTTGCCATGCAATTTTTTCCTACGCTGTACTTTGTTGCACCAATCAGCGGAACTGACTTTGCAAGTGACAGTTTTTTTTTTAAATAATAATGGAAACGCGCATATTTTCAAACCATTTGATGGATTTTCTGTGCTATAGTAAACGTTAAATAAAGGTTATAGCAAAAAAGTAAAAAACTAAGCAACTAACATTTGATACAAAACAGTTTAGTATAGAAATTTAGCAAATTGTATTGCACAGCTACTCTTAGCAAAAGCCAAGCCTTCCGCGATCTCATCGAAGATGTGCAGAACCACTCTTGGAGCGGCGCCTTCGAAATAGTTATGAACAATGTCAAAGGTTCTGGAACAGCACCGGTGAATCCGCACGATATGCTAAGAATAGTGACAGCCCTCTTTGCGCAGAATGGACCGCTAACTTTTTTCTTACGAGGCACAGCTCAACGAAGAAAATATCCCACCTGATGAAGAGATTCTAGACGCAGCCACCAGAATAAAGACACACAAAGACCCAGGTCTGGATGGTACTTCTAACATGGGCATAAAAACTGCTCTGATAAGGAGGCCTGAAATATTAAGTAGGGTGTACACAACGTGGAATATTTCCGCAAAGATGGAAGCGTCAGCTATTAGTGCTCATTCCGAAAGGAAACAAGCCAATAGAGGAACCACAATTAAAAAAGAGGAGCGCGAATTTGAAGTAGCGCAGTCCTTTAACTATCTCGGGTCAACTGTAGCAGCTGATAACAGCATGGAACCAGAAATACGCGAACGGTTCATTAAAGCCAAAAAATCCTTCTTTAATCTTTCAAGACTCTTCAAATCCAGGAATTTAACCATAACATCCAATCTGCAGGAGACGCCAGTGGAAGAAGCCGAACAGTTTAACTACCTCGGCAGTATTGTTTCTGCAAATGGCGGTACGGATCTGGACGTTAAAAGTAGAATTAATAAAGCTCGTGCTGCCTTTGGTACTCAGACCCCAATTTGGAAATCCAGTCAAATCTCCTTACGCACTAAGTTGAGATTCTTCGAATCCAATGTCAAATCCGTACTGTTATATGCCTGCGAAACCTGGAAAGTCACGTCTACTATTTCGAGGAAATTGCAAGCTTTTGTGAATCGCTGTCTACGACACATCCTAAAGATTCGCTGGCCACAAATTGTATCAAAGGAGGAATTATGGGACAGGACAAGTCAAGAGCGGCTGGACGTCGATATAAGAAAGCGCAAATGGCAATGGATTGGTCACACACTGAGGAAACGAAACGACGAAATTGCAAAGCAATCCGTTGAATGGAATCCAAAGGGTGCACATCGGGTTGGAAGACCAAGAAAAAAATGGAAATCAACTGTCTTAGCAGAAGCAGAATCCCAGAGAAGGATGTGGCCACAACTAAAATACCTTGCTGCAGACCGTGAAGGAAGTTTTGTTGACGCCCTATGCCCCAACCGGGGTTACATGACACGATGATGATGATGATCCAAGCTGCTGGTGTATAAGACAATGCTCATACCAGTACTTACATATGGGTCCTAGACTTGGGTGCTTAGCAAAAAGCATTCTCACCTTTTAGCCGCGTTCGAGAGAAAAGTCTTACAAAGAATTGTAGGCCTCGTATGTGAGGAAGGACGATTCCGAAGACTCTATAATGATGACAATTACGAGCGTTTCCGTGACGTCGACATCGTTAAGAAAATTAAGTTCGGTAGGCTCTGGTGGGCAGGACACCTTGCTCGCATGAGCGAAGAGGATCCTGCACGGAAAGTCCTTTGCGGTAGGATTTATGGAACACGACAGCGAGTCACAAGTCTACGATGGAAAGATAGCATAGACCAGGATGATGCCAAACTGGATGACATCGGCTCGATATCGGGACCGGTGGAGAGATTTTTTGCGGGAGGACCGGAAGCCGGTTTTAGAGCCAAATATGATGATGATGAATGTGCATACAGGCTGCCCTTTGTACCTTCTCCTAGAGTTTTACGTGGATTTTCCTAGAGACATCAGACACTTACTCCATACATAAGTAAGGCAGTATATTGCCAGTGTACCAGCTCTGGCTTTAATTCCCGACTTTAACCGATAGCGCTTTTACATGCGTATAGAGCTTTAGTAGCTTTTTTAATTCTCTCTAAAATTTTTGTTTTCCAACTTAGTTTTTTATCCAGAATAGTTCCCAGAAATTACGTTTTATTATTGAAAACTAGACTAGTACCGTTTAGAGTGAGTGGAGCAACTGTTTAGATTTTATATTTATTTGTAAAGTGGACCAGCTCTGTTTTTGGCGGGTTTGCTCCTATTTCACAGCTTTTGTAACGATTTAGAGAGCATTTTTCATAACCTCTGTGGTTGTTTTTAGGAACCTTTGCTAGAGATTGCTTTGAGATATGCGTATACCTAAAAGGAACAACAGTTAAGTCATCTAAACAAGTGTGAAAAAATTACAAAAATCCTCACTCTTAATACCTGATAAAGCTATAGCTACATCATTAGCATAGGTAACTATGCTCATACTTTTCCTGTTTAGCTCTTTTAGCAATCCATTGATTACTACGTTGCAGAGCAAAGGGAATAGAATGCCTCCCTGTGGCGTGCCTCTATCTATATGCCTTCTTATGCTAGAAACACCCAGCTCAGCATTAACAATCTTGCTTAAGAGGATATGATTGATTAGCTTGCATACTGCGTGGCCAATTCCTAGAAAATGCATTACAATGCATTTACAATTTTTTTTTCTTACTTCATACTATTTTTCTACACTTTTGTTATTTTTAAATAAAGCGAAAAAAGTGAGTAACGGAATAATTGAGTCGCACTTTTCTACATTCCCCGAATAAAAAGGAACCTTTCCTCTACTTTATAGCAACTCTATGGCAAGCAAAATAACTTGCATTCCTCTGAGTGCACATTTTCGGCTCTATATCTTTGCAAAACGTTGGAAAAAAATAAGCATAGAATCCTTTTAATTTCGGCAGATCATAAACTCAACACATCAAAGGCGCCTCTTGCTGCACACAAAAATTTCACAGGATTCTTAACTACGCGAGAGGAAAAAACTAATTAACTCAGTCATCGTACTAAGCACAGGAGGACACACGATGCACCAGCATATCCTGATAGGTCCCTGAAAGGAAGTATCCCTCAACAGCAGCATCATCATCAGAAGGATATCGCTGTCACACACAAAAATGGATGAAGCTCATCGTTGTCGATGGACATCGTCATCTTCTTCTTCTTGAATACTGAAAACTCAGCAGCAGTTGAGTTTTGGCTGTTGTTCATCACATAACGAAGGATTTAATCCAAATCTCTGGTTATCCTTTTGTATAATGCCGTTGTTGTCTGTGTGATCTGAAGCTTCAACATGATGATGAGGCGACATCAAACTATGCAGGGCACTATTCTACAGGCAGCTACGGTTTTGTGTCCTTTCACAACTTTATCACCCCCCTTCAATCAGACTTTGTTGCATGTGTGTGTTTGTGTGTGTGTGTGCGGCTGCTGTCATTAATGACAGACCATTTTACGCATACACCCAATTCTCTTTCCGGTTCTAAAATTCATTTTGTCGCTTGGACTTAAGTTCACTGCGTATTATCTGCCGAGCATATCAAATAGCTGCTCCGACTGATATGTGAGCACTCATAGATGTACGTGTAACAGCCTTGGGTCGTTCATTACACCAAGCTATAAGCCAGCTTCACGGACATATCTCATCGGACTATGAAATTCGTTCAGTTTCGTTCTGAACAACAAAAATTTACTACAACTGGATGACTGAGTGTTGGTACATTGTGATTAAAACTATAGCAGTGCAGCGCCCCTCAAGCATTTGGATAGTTTCGGAAAAGATTGTTAAGCTGCTGTACGCCGAAAGGATTGCCGTACTAATATGTAGAAGAGTTGTTACTTTTACTTTTTTATAACTTAAACTTTTATTGTTTGATGTTTTTTTGATACAAGTTGCTTATCTGTTTCTTGTGGAAATTGTCAGAAATTGCTTTTAAGTATTGAAATAAAAAAATTTGTTAGTCTGATTATCCATTTCGCAATCTTAAACAGAACCATCCATAGCTGCAACACTAAAGAAGTTGCTTAATTGATTGAGGAGGAGAGTTCTTTTACAGAAACCACATTTTTATTATATACCTGCACGCATATGCTACATTAGTTCATATCACACCGAACAGAAGATTAAGTCAGTCGTTATGTAACTACATCGCGGACAGATTCTTTAGGAATATGATGAATATATTATTACGTCATATGCTAGGATATTAGGATAGTTTATTTACAGTTTATTGACAGCGTTCAAAAAATATCAACGGGGTTGCAACTGCAAATCCTTCTACTTTTCCACCCTGGTTAGCTTAACTAAAATTCACTACGCTAACAGGTTTTATTCCATATGAAACATAATTACGGCTCAACAACATCAACTATAATGATTAATTTCGCAGGACACTCTGCACTGTTCCAGATGTTCGGCCAGCTACACAACTGCAAACAAGAAACAAAGTCCTCTATGTTATTCTTCCAATTGGTGCGAAGGTGCATTGTCACTATTGGCCATTGCCACTTTTATGGAACTCAACAGTGACAATAATGGCTGACATTACATTGCATGGATCTCAGTGGTGTTTTCAACGTAATAAACTTTTATTGAAAAGGATTAAGCAGCAGCAGTTGTGCTGTGCAAATTGCTCACTAGGGTGCATAAATGCATGCTGTAATCAAAAATGATGTCTCGATCCACGACGTTTAAAAGGATCAAAGGTACACCAGATGGCTTAGTGTAAACACACATGGAACTCTTCAGTACATCCTTTATTGGTAACTATTGTCTATGTGTGCATCTGGAAATAGTTCATTCGGGGACAATTGATTTGGATTAGGAGTTTATAGTGCTAACCACTGGACGTAGTTTCAAGTAAGGTTAGTAGTAAAAATTGAAAACATATTTATGAATAGGAATATAAGACAGACTTTCTAAAGTGAAACCACATTGATGTAATATTGGATTCCAAAAGTCATCTAACTCAAAAAATTGCTTTATAATTTTAGGGACTACATCTTTTATGACACAAACTACCCAACAGGCAGAGAGTGCGGTGGAACGGGTATTATAATTAGGCAGAAGCTAATACAGCATTTAATGGAGAAATTTAGTAAGGAATACTAAAAGCAACTTCTATCTGCCTGGATGAATTCCTGGAAAAAATTACTATTTCAGCTGTATATTGGTCATCTGCGATACAATATAATAGAATAGCAGCACATTCAATTCTTTAAAACAAGCAGCAGGTGACTACAACGCAAAACATACTTATTGGTGATCAAGGCTAATCAAAGCGAAGCGCAATAGGCTTTGGAGCCTTGTATCTAACTCAGGATTTCATACCATCTCTTCTGGTAAATCAACATACTGGCCTGCAGATCGACCAAAATTCCAGACCGTGTGGACTTTGGCATTAGAAAAACCTAAATCGAAACAACTTCACTTTAGAATCAAGTCTAGAGCTCTCAGAGGGGAAATGTTCATCCCCGTTATAACTACGCGGAGAAAGCCCACCCCCCGGCACCTTTAGATTCCTCAGGAAATTCAACAAATAAAAATACAAGCTGGCTTAAATACAGAAAATATATAAGCAAACATATGCAACCAAAAATTTCCGTAACATGAGTCAGCAGTCCAAAACTTCAATGAAGTCGTAAACCTAGCCGCACTTAACGCAACAGCTCCTAGCAAAAAAACAAACGGTGAGCATCATAACAAGTCTTCCAACATTGAAGAGCTATTTAGGAACAAAGATTCCTACGAAGAAAATATCAGCAATGTAGACCTCCAGTTCTAAAATATGTACTAACAAGATAATGCTATAAAGCTTAATAAAAAAATGGATTTGCAAAATTTCCTCATAAATCTTACACCAATCAATAAAACTGATTACTCTCTACGGTGAACCAAGAAACAGCTTAAACAACCCATTCAAGTTGAATCCCCAGTTCGTTTACCTGATGGCAGCTAGGCCAGATGTACCTAAGCGAAAGGAAAAGCGTTCGCCGACCACTTCAGTAAAGTCTTTAATCCAAATCAGTACTCAAATCCTAAAACCCTCCCACGAAATCCCTGATATCCCGTTGCAAGCTCCTTTTGCAATAAAGATTAAAAACTGAGCCGCCGAAAACTTAAAGTTAAAAAAGCCCCTGAATGCGAAGGTATTACTACGAAAATGATGAAAAAACTACCAAAAGTAGCCACACTTCGAACTTCTGGAAGGAGTCCGATATCATCGTAATCGCTTAACCGGGAAAAGATGCTACTAAGGTTAACTCATATAAATCAATCAGCCTCCTATCCAATGTATCGAAGATATTCGAGAAGTTTATGGATCAACTTATGCCATACATTGACAATTCAAATTCAATAACTCTGCACCAATTTGGTGTCAGGAGAAGACACAATACGATTGAACAGATGCATCGCATAGTACAAAAATAAGATAAGCCTTTGAAGATAAACAATATTGTTCAGCTTTGTTTATTGATACTAGCCAAGCCTTCGATAAGTCATGGCACAACGGGCTGTTATACAAAATTAGGCAAATGATTCCTCAAAACACACACGGTATTTTAGAAAGTTACCTTTCAAATCGTAAATTCCGCATAAAATATAAACACTATACGTCCCATATATGCAACATCGAAGACGGGGTCCCACAAGGAAGTATCTTGGGCCTGTTTTTGTACCTAATATATACTTCTGATTTGACGATTCACCACTTTACACCCACTACAACTTTTGCGGATGATACAGCAATTATCACGCATCTACAGAGGATTCCGCCGTGGCTCAGTGGATAAGAGCATGGACTTCTGAGCAGGGGGTTCGTGGTTCGAATCTCAGTAACACCAAAAGTATTTTTCATGGTGTCCCACCTCTCGCGAATGGATGACAAACGTTCCGAGAGTAATAACTTGTCACGGAATGCTTCTCAATTCGGATCCGGCCTTAAATTGTAGGTCCCTCCATTTCTGTGCAAAAATATACATGCTCAACACAAATGGTTGTGAGAAGCAAGCCTTGGACCGCAATAGTCTGTCTGGCAGCAAGCAATAATTTGGTAGTTTCGAGTACAAGCTTTGCGCGTAAAAATATCCACAAAGCCACCTGGGTATCTCCTGATGGAGCCACTCGCAACCAGATAGACCACGTGTTGATAGATCGCCGCCACATACTGAACCTGATGACGGTTCGAACGTACCGAGGTGCCAACTTCGGCTCGGACCACTATCTTGTTGGTATGGTGCTCCGAGTGCGGATTGCATCATCACGGAAGACTGCATTCGCGAATCAGATTCGAGTCAACTTGGCTGCCCTTCCCAACGAAGACACCAGATACAACTACGGTCAAGCGATAGGACTCGCCCTAAATATAGGGTGGGAGAGTAAGTCCTGGGCCTGAGATGTCGGGGGTAGAAGAGAAACGGACACGCCTTAAGAATACCTTCATTTGTACTGCTGACTCCATCTTAGGCAGTATTCGTAGAGATCGGAACGACTGGTTCCGAATGAAGAATGTAAACTAGCGACTGTACGTTAGTATGTTGCGTACCGAGCAATGCAACAATCTAAAAGAACGCGAGCATGCGAAGATGAATATCTTTATATTCAGAAGATATGAAAAAACAGTTCACCTGCGAAAGAAAGCAGCCTGTGATAAGAATCACGTCCGTGAACTAGAACAGCACAGAAAGGGTAATCTGGTCTCCGATCTCAAAGGCATCTTAAGGTGATTGGAAGCGTACTTTTATGAGTTGCGTACCGCGTATAAGATTTTCACCTCTATCACCTATCACCTCATCTGGGGCTGCACATTAATGAGAGCAAAACAAAGTAAATGGTGGCCAGGTCTGCAAGTAGAAGATCCAACATTGGTCCCTCAATTAAAATAGTGGAGCGCGAATTCGAAGTAGTGCAATCCTTTAACTATCTGGGATCAACTGTAGCAGACGATAACAGCATGGAACAAGACATACGCGCAAGGTTGCTTAAAGTCAACAAAGCCTTAGTTGCCTGTCAAGACTCTTCAAATCCAGGAAATTAACCATAACAACCAAGCTGCTGGTATATAAGGCAATGGTCATACCAGTACTCACATATGGATCATAGACTTGGGTGTTTAGCAAAAAGGATTCTGACCTCGTAACAGCGTTTAAGGGAAAAGTCTTACGGAGAATTGTTGGCCAAGCATGTGAGGAAGGACGATTCCGGCGACTCTATAATGATGAGATCTATGAGCGTTACCGCGATTTCGACATCTTGGGGAGGATTAAGCTCGGTAAGCTCAGGCAGGGCACATAGCTTGTATGAACGAAGAGGATATTTTTCGGAAAGTCCATTGTAGTATAATTTATGGAAAGCGAGGCTGGCAAACCCTACGATGTAACGATGGCGTAGGACAGGTCACCCAGAGTTTAGGGATGCATACTGAATGACATCGTCTCAAAATTGGGACCGGTGGAGGGACGTTTTGCGGGAGGCCCGGACACGACACCCGTTGTAGAGCCAAATATGATGTTGATGAAAAAAATGCGCTCACATTACATTTACCCTGAGGACAGGTAATTGCGACAGAGTCAAAATCAACTGTCTCACAATTCCACAAAACTCGGACTTTTAACACATAGGCATTCATCTCGATTGCCGTCTTACTTCGAGTAAACATATAAACTTAAATTTAAATCACATTACTGGGTTACTCAACATAAATTCAAAACTAAGCCTAGAAAATAAAGTGATGATATATAAAATTATCATCAAGTCATTTGGTCTTACGGAATTACACTTTGTGGCACATCGTTAGCCACCAATATTACAAAATTAGAAAGAAGACAGACGGTAGATACTACGGACCATCACTTGCACCCCTTGGTGTATAAGAAATCGAAATATCCTACTTGACCTGAAAATGCATAAAGTTCAAAGCTCTTGCTAGAAACCTTTTAACCGCAAGTAGGCGTAAAAGACCAAGAAATGTTAACGATGAAACTCTTTTATTCTAACGAGATAGTCAAGGTGCATATACTTTGACTAATGTTGTGTCATATAGTCAGTTCTTGTACCGGAATATCTTGTATATTAAGTCCTATTAGCTAGCCACCTTTCTGCTGGTGAGGGGATAGCTAACCAAATGAAGTTAAAATAGAACTTTGGATGATAAAACACGATACGCTAGAATTGCTAGATAATTTTCCAATTTGATTCTCTCTTAAAATTTTAAACCAGATCATTGTTTAAAAACTTGATAGCTCAATACACTAGTGAAGAAAATTAAAGAATTTTTTTTGTTAGTCCCTTAGATTTGAAAACTTATTGTAAAAATCTATGATTGCTTCAATAAATAACTATTTATATACAAAAAAAATCAATCAATCTGTCAATCTGTCAGGAAAATATTATATTTTTATAAAGCTGAATATTTATGAAGGCGAAAACAACTTAGCGTCTTTTATTTGATTATGAACAACATAGCCTGCTTCAACTTTTCTCTTAATGGCATTACGATGGGAAATAAAATAGCTCGGAAACAACTCCCTACTACTGAGATAAATAATTAAATATATAAATAATTGTGTGTAAAATACACATATAGGTGTATAGGATATAGCTGCTTACCAAATATCATCCCAACACTATAACGCGATGTTGTTGGCTTTTAAGCCCCGGATTTTTTAATTATCTCTGCTAATTCGTATGAGTTTTCTGGCTAATTAATTTCAAAAAGTAGAGTTAGCTTTAGCCCTTCCACAGCATGATGAAATGACGAGCGCATCATTCATGTGGAAATAGTAAAAGGGCGACTCGTATATGGAAATCCGATAAGAGATCCTTTGAAATGAAGTTGAACTGTAAGTCCGGCATGCATTCAAAACAAACGTCAGATCGGATTATCAACTGCAAAGATGACACAAGGCAAACACATCGTTCGTCGTTTTCTGTGATAGCATATCATTTGCTTTGCTTTGCTTTGCTATGTTCTGCACTTAATTACATTTCCAACATATTCCACTCCAATCACTCGGTTGGACAGCGGGGACAATATGAACGCTGATTTCATTCGTAAATGCGAACATATTCGCGTATATTATGCGCCAGATACTCGGAATAACTTTCAGAAGAAGTCCTGCATGCTTTTGAATTGATTCGCGTGCAGTGCAACAACGTTGGTCATGTGTTCGCCTGTGTTCGGAATATTCATTAGGGAATACACTTTAATTCCATTCAAAGTTCGCCTATTCAAATTCCGGATGTGTAATTGGTTTCCTTTAAAAAAAAACACAACCAATCATTGCGGTGATTTGATTTGATTTACGCGGATAATTATTGTCTGTCACAGAATTTTGTGCTATGAGCGTGAGTCGTAAGGTGACTCGGGTGACAATATTTTGAAATACGTAAATGGGTACCTTAATATCTAATGATGATGATGATGAAAAGGGGTATCTACCAATAGCACTGCGACCCATATGGATTTATTGCGCTCCCCAAAACTAGTGCTATGGAGACAGTGCATGGACGTCCGCATAGCACCCCCACCATACCAAAACTTAACTTATTAACTTAATGATATGGTGTGGTTTCAGTGATTGCCGTGCAGACTTCGAGATCGCATCAGTTCCCATGTGATCTCTCCTCTTTCGGATCGTTGCTCCGCATTCATTGAGAAGGTGCCACGGGATCTCATCCGCTTTTCCACAAAACCTGCAGCTACCATTCCCTTTTAGTTTTAATATCTTTAGGTACCCCATCAGTCTAAAATGTCCTGTTAGGAAACCCGTAATGATTCTCACATTACTTCTACTAAGTCCCAATAACGAGCGAGACCTTTTTGGGTCAAAGTTCCCCAACATTTCCTTCACTTGTCGTAAGCCTGGGAGATTTTCCTATCATACGAAAGCAGCTGCCTTACCTATTCTGCGCAATGCGGTACCCTATGCCACAGAATGGTTTTGGATCTACAAACGGAGTTTCTGCCCCTTTGTTAGCGCGCCTATCCGCTGCTTCATTGCCTTATGTGCCAGTGTGTTCTGACACCCAGTACAAGCGTACCTTGTTTACTTTGCCAAGTCTGGTTAGTTTCGCCCTACACTCCTCCAACAGTCTTGTCGTGGTGTGGAATGCATCTAGGGCTTTAAGCTGTCATGATGGCCTTTTCCTGCCTTACATAGTTTCTTTCCAGATTGAAGTGAGCACATTTTTCGATGGCATGTACTTCTGCCTGGAATATGCTCAGGTACTGCCCCATTGCTTCAGAGTACTTGGTTCTTGGCCCATGGACTCGTGCCTTCTACTTTCTTTGACCCATCTGTATACCACTTTATGGTTCCAGGATGTATCTGGTATTCAGTTTAAAATCTTAATTCCTTATTGGGGTTCTCATTTTGACTTAAAAGTCTTTCTTGAATTCAAGCTTTTGCACCATGTTGTCACAAGGCATGCTAGCTAACGGATTCCACTAAAGCGCTTGCTCTAACGTCTGCTAAGTAGCCTATACCTTGCTCAAACGTAGGTTGGTTTCCTCGGATTTGCTCTCTACCACTATGTGTAGTGGGAGTAGAGCAAGAACTACCTCTATACCCACCGTGGGGCAGGTTCTTATGGCCACTGTAATTAAAACACAGGCCAGATTCTGCACTTTTTCCTATTCCCATCTGGTGGTGGTTAGCTTGGTTCTATTCGGCCATGCCACTGCTTCATAAGTAATCATTTGATTAACTATCATCGTGTACATCCAGTGCATTATCCTGATATTAACTCCCGAGGATTTTCCTGCCACCCTTCTGCACACCATAAGTGCCCTTTTTTTTTTTTTTTTTTCATTACTGCCTGTTGGTGTTTATTCCATAGCGGTCTACTATCAAATATCCATCCCAGGTATTTAACCTCTTTGCTGATAGTGATCTCTCCTCCATTTAGGGTAATCGGGTGTATACGCCCCAACTTCCTTCTATCGGTGAACGGTACCAGTGTGGTTTTGTTTGGGTTCACCCTAAGTCCCACTTCTAGGCACCATCTGTGCGTGATAATTAATCCGTTTTGGATTAAACCACAGAGCACTTTCTTGAACTTTACTTTTGCCACGATAATTATATCGTCCGCGTAGCCTTGGGCATAAGTTCATGCCTCAGCTAGTCACTGAAGTAGTTCCCATCTACGAGGATGCTGCACAAAATGAGGGACAGTACCCCTCCTTGTGGACATCCTCTGGTTGTGCTTATCATAATGATTTTATCACCGACTATGGTTTTCGCTATTATGGTACTAACCTTCTTACCTTCTTTCTCTTCAGAGCAATTCTAAAGGTCTCATGAGATGCGTTGCCGAATTCTCCTTCAATGTAAAGGAAGCGCATAGCGAGATTTTCTTACATTCCGTCAGCTCCTACAGTGCAGTCTTCGTAGATCTGTCCGCTCTGTACGCATGTTGGCTGGAGTGTACTGGCTCTATTCCCCGTACTTCCGACATTATATAATTATCGATAACCTTTGAACGAAGTTAGGCTAATTGGTTTGTAGGTCTGTGTGAATACCATATTTGCCCTTCTCCAGTTTGTCGGTATATACCCGAGTTCTAGACTGCTTCTAAATATTCTTAAGAGGTGTGGAAGGAGATTATCTAATCCAACTTGTATGACTACAGGGAGTACTCCGTCCACATCGGGCGATTTATAGCGATGGAAGCTTTTTATTGCCCATTGGATCCTTTGTTTTATATTTGTGGAATGAATTGAATATGTGCATAGACATCTCGTCTTTTCCTTTCCATAATTTTCTAACGACCAAGAATTATAAGGGTGCTATGTATAAACAGCGGTAGTACAGTGTGACTGTATGGTGGACTGCCTTGAATACTAAACAAAACCTTGACAAATTAATTACTTCCTACTCAGGAGGTGTGTCAGTGTCTGTGACCGCAGTTAAGGGTTGTCCCTTTTCTCCCCTTCTGTGGCCACTAGTCATCGACAATCTTTCTGCATAGGTCAGGCTACATTGTTAGTGGTAAACAGCAAAGTCCAGTGATAAGGGTGCAAAACCATTGAGCGTGTGTACATTATAATAAAAAATACGAGTACTTTCATCCTCATATTTGGCTCTAGAACCGGGATCCGGTCCTGGCCTCCTTACTTGACTCATTTTATTAAGCATCAGTGGTTAATGGTTTTCACAAATAACTTTCATATCTGTCTCTATCTGGTCATTCTTCCCGCCTTTGTAACAGAACTGCACTGAATATCTTCTTTCTTTAAGGAATACGTCAAAATTTTCTTTTTATCGGGTAGTGACTAGAACACTAAAACGGGTAGTTACGACATATTGCAATGGTTGATGGTAAATTTTCACCCCTTTACCTTGGAGGTTCATAATGAGCCCAACAATTTTGTAAACCTATTGATTCGAACTCAAAAGACTGGCAAAATAAATATCGGTTCTGTGCAATTAAATGAAGTTCAAAGTTCGGATGGAAGACTACGATCTGCCTCTTCCATTTTTTTTTGTGTAATGGAGTCTCTGGCTTTTGGCTGCCGCTGTTTATGTCCATCCTTCTCTTCGATGTCATTTCATTATTTTCAAATTGTCTCATCTCAAAATGGCACTATGTAGTGATGTAACTACAAGTATATACATGAAACCGCAGTGTATCGTGATGAATGACTCTTTTAATTAGTTGCCACAGGACATTCACGAACCAGCTCAATGTGAAATGATGGCGACTGTCAGAGCTGCACGGAGCAATGACGGCAATGAACGTTTTACCCCGAGGTCGAGGGCTTTCCACTTTTTTTTTGTTGTTTTCTGACCGGTTCTTCTGTGACTGCGAAAATAATTAAGTTCAACTTTATGGGGGGGGTTATATTAAAGGGTGGAAAAAATTTAATTTTGAACATTAAAAGAGAGCGCGAGGAAGACTGATTGAGTTTTGTATGATGTTCGCCATTCATTGCCGCGTCAAACCGCCAATTTTGTTGATGATTAAAAAATCGGCAAAAATTACTCATTAACTTTCCCATAATATTCAATGCGCCCTGAAATGGCAGAGTTTACCAATGCGCGTTGAAATATTTGTTTTGATGTTTTTGACTATGTGGTTGCCAAGCGAGGAGGCTTAGCCCTTTATCACCACCAACCCACCACCTGCACCAATAATTAGCCAATAACGTTATGTCGAATATTTTACAATAAATTGTCAAACTTTTAATTCCAGAAAATCTGCAACAACAAGAAGCATCAATTGGCATGGCACTCCTCTGGCATTGTGGTAAGATATCCGCCATTGCTATCGCTAACAAGTCAATAGAAACCACACAAATTCAAAAGCGAATTTGGCCGAAATTATTTGAATATTTTAGCAGATTAACTTTTGTGTTTGCATGTGAGTGTGTGCACGTACCGAGTATGAGTTGTTTTCCCTTTGATTCCGGTTTATCAGTACAGGGCAATATTCAACGGGGAATTTCCGGTGAATTTGACGCCTAATTACTTGATGATTTGCGGCCGAATATGCTGAAATATTGATGTTTTTAGGAAATTGGTAGTTGTGGCGGATTTGTGGCGAAAAAACTCTGCGAAATCGCATTATGATTATACGAAGTTGCATATATGTATGGATTTATGTATATATTAGGCGGTCAAAATCAATAACCACAGATGGAAATTTGATATTTGATGAGCAAAGGTTTTAAAAATCTACCGGAAGACAATAGAATATGCATTACTATGAGACTAGATCATTGCATTAATAATTTCGTAATCAAATACATCTGAGAATACTTTTCTATCATCAATAATTGATTACTCGTTTGAGGTTAAAATGTTAATTTTAGTTTTAGTTTTATTTTGTTTTTTATTTGTAATTATTCTCAGATAATTAATTTTAATTTTGTGCTGCATTCTACCCGTTGTGAGTGGTGAAATTTCGATAAACTGAACTCAACTCAACTATCTTAAAAGTGTGTTGTCATGTGTATAAGTAACCTAGTTGACAGCGGCACTGGTAGTATTACAGTAGCGTACTCATTATACAGCCTTGCTTCACGCCCTTCGCACTAGTCTCAAAATTTTCAGACAAGTAGTTTCTATCCCAAACGAAAGCTATGTTGTTTTCGTACATTACTCGAAAGGCATTTATTACTTTGGTAAATACATCAATAGCGGCTCTGAAGTCCTCTTTTAGATTTCGGCAATGATCTGATCGATCGTCGAGTAATTCTGTCTGAAGCCTGCTCGAAATTCATGGATAATATTCATGTATATGACCCACTGGTTTAAAAAGCACCGCGCCAAAAAGCTTGGTTGAAGTATTTAAAAAAGATATACATCTATAGTTTGTCGGGTCGTTATAGTCACCTTTCTTGTTCAATGGAAATATAATCGGTTTCAGATAGCTTCCAGGTATATCAGCATTTTTTTGTAAAATTCGGTTCTATTCTGTTACAGGTGCTGAGGTGATTCGCCATCTCCACGAGAGATGAAAAGCAGTTAAGGGTTAACACTGAACGTGTGGAGACTGTTTTCAGAGATTTCAGTGCAGCTTGGCCACCCGAGAATATACGGATATCCTTAGTATTTGTTGAAATGGAGTTGCGGAATGATGTAGTCTATGCTGCTATTTGGGGTCCTGACTAAATTCAGGATAGAGGAGTGACCGATTTCATATCTAGTCCACTGAGAGATAGCATTAAGGCGAAAAACTGAACTAGCAGCTATACTTGCTTGCTGTAAATGTCGAGTGGTGTAATGTCAAACAGGATGTCCAATGCGGTGGAGGGGGTTGCACGAAGTGCTCCGCTCATGCTTAGACTAGCTGATCTTTTGCCTTTGCTTATTATGTCAAGGTTTACTTTTTTATTTAAGGCAGTTCACTATACCGCATAGAAGAGTAGGTCTTACTGCCGCTGTACAAAGCCAATGGGTTATATGGGGTTGAAGACCCCAACGGCTACTAATGGCGTTTTTGCATGAGAAGAGTGCCACTGTGACTTTACGAATTCTTTCTTGTATGTTAGGATTTCAACTCAGGTTCCTGTCCAAAATAAGACCAAAATATTTGGCTCTATCAGAGAATGTTAAGCTTATACCTTTTATATAAAGAGGGTTAATAAGTGGAACTTTATATTTCCTGGTGAATAGAACAAGCTCAGTTTTGTGAGGATTTACCCCTAAACCACAGCAATCTGCCTGGCAAGTTAGCTTGTTTAGAGTATTATGCAGGAGTTTCTTTAAGGTATTCGGGTATTTTCCTGAGACGGCAATAGCAACATCTTCCGCATAATCGATTACTCTGCGGCCCTCACCACTTAGGCATACCAGCAGTTCATTACCGCTAAGTTCCATAGAAAGGGGGACAGGACTCCACCTTTTGGGTCCTCTGCAGACAGATCTTCTGGCATACGTCACGCTCAGCTTTGAATTAATAATCCTACTTGTGAGCAGAAGATTAATCAATTAGCCAAGCGAGTATTTCACTCTCAATGTCGACAGCGCGTCTGTAATCGAAGATGTGTTGACGTTGTTAAAAGCACCTTCAATGTCTTGGAATACCACCATTGTGTACTCCTTGTGTTGAAGGGAATGTCCAGAAGAATGTACAAATATGTGCAGAGCTGTTTCTACAGAGTTGCCTTTACAATGCGTGTGCGTATGTAGATATTGAACAGTCTTTTCAGTGACTTTAACAGGAATGTTGAAAAACTGATTGGTCTGAGATCCTTTGGACTAACGTGCGAGCATTTGCCGGCTTTGGGTAGGAAACAAATGTTTAATTCTCTATCTCTATATATGGACCAGATCGAGACTACTCTTTAGAATTGTTTCCAGCAATGGAAGGATAAAATCTGAAGTCCTTTGCAGCTCGACTGGAATTATGCCATCAGGTCCTGCAGATTTGTATGGCTTTAAGCTTTGTAGTAGGTTGTCCTTATTTAAGAGATTAAGATTCTTCTATTTTATCACAAGTATCATAAAACCTATGGGTTTGTCCGCAAACTTGTTATTGTTTTTTATTTTAATTATTTTAACGTTCGTAAGAAAAAAATAGTAAAACGCTTTGTTTATTACGCGTTTTCTGGAGGAAAGTTACCTCAATTTAAAAATTAGGGCAAGAAAACAGGAACAGGCATTGAAGTTCGATATCTGAAAACTCAAACAAGATATCAACTTTTTTAAACGCAGTTACAAAGGCTAGTATTTCTTCTAAAAACATAATCCTAACTTAAGTTTCTACTATTATTTTGAACAAAGCAATTTTCGTTAACATGGGTCCGGGTACACACCAAAGTAAGCTTTTTCTTAAATCCCCGATAAATCATGTCAACATTAGAGATAGAACCTTTCTGTAGAACGATTTTTTCTTGGAATATATCCAAGAATAAATTTCCAAATTATGCCACCCTGTATATGACAAACAAGAGGTCGATATGGAAGTTGAGAATATACCGCAGGAAACAGGAGATTCTGTAGATTTTCCGTAAAATTTGCTTCATGTCAGAAGCAAAATAGCACGTTTCTTGCTTTTCGTAATAAAAAGCCGAAAAGTGTGCGTAATGGGAAATGACTGCTGACTGGAATTTGCAAAAGAAAAACACTAAAATTGCCCTTAATTGGGTAACTACTTTATTTTTTTAAAGAAGACAGTTATGGTTATTACTCGGCACCTAATTAGGGTTTCATTATAAAGCAAAATGAAATTTTCTCCCTTTTAAGGAATCTTTTTTTTCGAGCCTTAAAAGCTTTTTAATATGTGTTTTTGGTTTTCACTGCAAAGTGAAAATAATTCTAAGGATGTTCTTCATTTTCGGTTATAAATTTGCACTCCAGTAATCGACGATATACAGCTATTAACCTGAAATTTCCCTTTGCATAACAACCTGTTAGTATCAGGATATTCTAATGTTTCTATTACCTAAAGACTTTAATGACTTTTTTTTTGTCTATTGAAGCGTACTATTTTCTTAATGATTTCTTATAATTTGAAAAGAGTAATCTTCTTATTATATTGGGTAAATAAATTGTAGAATGGAACCAGAAATACGCCCTCACGGTTTCTCTTAAAGAGAACAAGCGTTTCAATGCCATGAAAGCAGCTTTCGCCTTTTTCAGTTGTGCATTTAGGTGGCGATCATAGTATAAGAAGTTGCCCAGGCCAATACCAATATATTTGACGCACGTCTCGTTTCGGATTGCAACTCCGTCACCATCATGAAGTGCACCACTTGTCATTCAAATCCCAATTGACATCTGAGATGAGTTTGGTAACTGCATGCACTGTTGAGTAATTTTTTCTAAACTCTCTTTCTCACTTAAACGGACCAAATCGCTTTGTTGATAACAGCTTCGAAAACCTTTTGCGATGTAAGGCAACAGGTTGATTGGCCTGTAGATCATAGAATCAGAAGGATCCTTCTACTTCTTTGCTATTGGAAATACCTTCGAAACCTTTCAACAGCTCAGAAAGTAGAAGTTGTTCAACAAATTATAAAATACAATGCAGTATTGCCGGATGAAGCTGTCTGGTAAATGTTTTAAAACGATATTAGGAATGTTATCTAAAGAGGATGATTTGGTTGTTGTTCAATCGCCTGAAGATAAACGCCATCAGGTCGTCAAGTGTTGTAAAGTATCCCTGCGTTGTGTCTGGTGTCAATGCGTCTGATCTGAGCCCTTCAGAGAACGTGAAGGTTTTAATGAGGCATTCCGATAAATCGTAAATCTCTCATCTTTCACTATATCAATGATACCGCCCGATACGTCAACGCCAGAATGAATAGCCTCAGAATCGCTGCCTATAAGACTAAGTATATTCATAACGATTTCCCAGCGGGTATACTGGTAGTAAATGCCAAAGACATGACAGTTTCTTTGATAATTAATCCCTCAGTAAGTTCTTTGTAAGCAAATGAACTCCCTTTAGGAACAATATCATCTCTTGCCATAACAATTACTTTTAGAAAGATTTTCCATTTAAAGTAAACAAAACAAATTGATAATCTCCTTAATAAAAAATTCAAGAAAATGCATTCTGCCAATTGTATAAAAATAGTCAGATCGTCAGTCAGCAATCCATTACCATACTCATTAATATCTAAAGATAACAGAAGTATGCTTCTCTTCAAATTCTTTATAATTTTTCTAACTTATGCATTGGTTCACCTGTCTCTTTACCAGTTGAACCAAACAGCTGTCTGACAGGGGTTTACTATAAGCAGATAGGTAGGTGGTACCCATCGAAAGCACGAGTAGTTTTTTTAATAACCCAAAAGCACTCGTTGATCCCATTCTATACATACACAGACACAAGGAAACAACCTTCCACAATTTATGACAAAACAGAATTTTCATTTTTGAAGGAAGGACCTCCTAAATATCCATAGAAGCTGAGCAGACGTACAAAGAGGTAGTCGCATATACCAAACTGATGTGCAACCACGTCTTTTTCTCATCCAAAGTAGTCATCGTCCTGCAGCGTTCTTTCTTCTCCCGAACTCAAACCAAATAGTCATCGTCCTGCAGCGTGGCAAAGTGTTGCGTGCATCAACGATGGCAGAAAGCGAATTATTTTTGTGAATTTTTCATCTAAAAAAGCTCATTTTATCTGTCAGATATTGTTGATGTTGTTGCTGTAGTTGTTTTTGTCATTTTTTCGCTTGCTCATATCATCTCACGCTCTAAGCTTCCATGTCTGCCTGTCCGTCTGTCTGTCTGTCTGTCTATTTGCGTGGAGGTCTCCCAGAAGAATCTTGCACCTGCTTTGTTTATATTATATGCATATGTATGTTTATGTGTATGTGTATATTACAAGAAAGACGGTTACAATTTCCATTTTGCAGCAAGCAAGTTGCATGTCATGTTGCTGGGATAATAAATGCTTCTTCATGCCACCCCAATCATAGAAGGCCAGTTCGGTTGAGTTGAGTTAAGGTGGGGCATTTGCAAGAGCACCGCCGCCACCAGCATCAACCTACAAAAGTAATGAAAAAAAAAAATTTAAATTCCTGTCTACGTAAATCACAGAACACAACAGAGTGCTAAGCGCAGAGCAGAGCGCAGGTAAACCAAATTAAATGCAACTTCCTTTTCGGGATGAATGAATGGCTGCTTCGTTTGGGATCAGGAATAATAGTGCAATTGCACAGCAGCATCGCACGGAAGAAACAACGCGGAAAATGTGAATTTTTGAAAGATGAATTTGGTATTTTTTTTTTTTGAAAGAGAAAATTTATTATTAGAGTGGAGATTACGTGCGGGGATTTGACTTTGGTTTTTACGAGAAATTGTGTATGACTGTGGCGGATGATGCTCAGGGATTTGGATACAATTGGTTTCGCTTGTAACTAGATTTAGATTCAAATTTCTCGCAAGATATAAGACAAATGATTTTCAAAAAACTTCATCTTAAAATTGCCTTGAGAAGTTCTTGATTAATGCAGCGTTTTCTGATTTGATTCCTTTTTTTGGAAGTGGATCTTCTGAAGCAGCACCAAAAAGGACCGAAAGTTGTAACATATCTCCTGTAGAAAATAGATGGATGAATTAAAGCCAGGTTAGAACTATTGCGAGTTCTTTCAAAGCAATCTAGGTGAATAGACGTTGCATCCTTGTATATTTCAAAGGCATGGCATGATTGACTTATAAATAAGATTCGTGTTCACTCAACTTACATTCCGATCTCACTGCCTGCATTGAGGATTATATATGGAACCGTAAAATAAAAGTTGTATTGAGTGGAATCTCTTCATCAGCTACGCATTGGATTATTGCTGACGTACCACAAGGGTCTGCCTTGTCGCCTACGCTCTTATTGATATGTAAACAAGTCTTGTACAATCTGTGATATCCATTCTGTCTTTTGATGATGCAACGCTATCGGCTTTCATTGAGTTTGTAAATTACAAAAAATGCCATTCTATGAATACGGTTATTTGGTCGAACATTCGAGTCATTCTGGATTGGGGCAGATCTATTAGGGTAAAATTTAATCCGCATAAATTCTAAGCTTGACTTTTTTCCCAGAAGGCAGCTACTAGTAATTAATGGTGCCCCTATTGCGAGATCTGATTTACTATGGATGTTAGGTTTGTAAGTTTCAAGAGAACATTTTGGAAGCAAAATATTAATAAATATTTCAAAAAGAGCGTTTAAATTTTTCGGTTTCATAAGACGTTGTAACTTATACTTCAGCCCCTCTGAAAAAAAACTGTAAGGTTATACAAGTAAAAGGCTTATGTTAGCCCAATTATGGAATTCAATTCAATTCAAATTCATCAGAATATCAAAGAAGATATCTGTCATGGTTCATGCGAGACATCATGTGCTCGGGGAATGATTTCTACTCAGCAAATGACATATAAGAATTAGCAGAGCGATAAATCGGAGCAAAAACCATAAAGTCTTGGAATCAGAGCTGATTAAAGAGCAAGAGCCTGGCCTATACTAATCAATTCATGAAATAATAGTGAAAGTATGGGAGGAAGAAACCATACCGGAAGACTGACTGGAGAAGAGGCATCCTGTGACCTATATAATATATATATTCTTTTTCTTATATTATAAGAAAGTAGAAATGATAAGTCACAAACGTTGCTAAGAACTGCATATAAGATTTTCTCCTCTATCATTCAAGACCGGATAGCTAAAGCCATTACTAGCCCATACCATTTCAATTCAAACCAACAGCAGAACATATGTTTACCCCTAAGGAAGCGATGGCAAAAAACTGACACGACTATGCAGGTTTAAAATGACCAATATTTTAAGCCAGGTCAGATATCTTCATCTGGTATATAAAATATGAGGTGATGCTCAAAGAAAGCATTTGCTTTATCTGGATGAATATCAAAATAGAGTTTTCCGTACGATAAACGATATAACTATTACTTGATCTCTTGATTCTTTGGAACATAGACGAAATGTAAGAGCTATACCTGCTTGCTACAAATTGTACTACGGTATATGCTCTTCTAGAAACTGTTCTCTTATCCTAGGCAGCATAGGAAATAGTCGCTTCAGTTCTAAACAACACAGATTTGCCTTAAAACCATTTTCATACAAAACCCAACATTTCAAATACTTATTTTTTCCGAAAGTAACTTCGATGTGGAATCAATCCGAGAGCCCGTGTTTCTCGAATCGGCTTATTACGGTCGCGCCGGTATCTTTTAATTTTGACAAAAAACCAGTAGAAAAAATAAGCTCAAAATTTTATTATAAATTTGTCAACCCTTTTTAAATTCTCTATGTTTACTTCGCGTGCCCGTATGTTTGTGGCTCTCTGGTGGAATCATGTGATACATTTTTAACCAACTTTGCACACATGTGTATCTCCGATCAAAACTCCGCCTTGCTACAAGGGAAGCATGCCGGTCCGAAGCACAGGTAAAGGAGGAGGGTTTGAGGCAGCGGATTAGTCCCATTTTCAGTAAAGCTCTAAGGTCCTTAATCTAAGGCGGAACAGCATATGTCGATGGATGCATGGCTAAGAGGGTGCTTAGTCTTAATTATGTGGACTATGAACCCTACCCAGAGCTCACCCAGCGTAGCCGTAAGGGCCCCGTCTGAAACTGGCGAGGGCTTTAGAACTGAGAACGTGGAATCAGCCACTTCTGATTATGACGCTCGTTGATGCGTGTAGCGTCATCTCGGAGAAATCCGGATAATTTTCGATTGGGAAGGCATTAGACACCGAGGTGGATTTATTGAACTCGCTAGATAGAAGGCGACTTAGACATGCTTTACGCATGGGCAAGGACAGAGAGTGCTCTTGCTTAAGCCAAGGCAGCGCCTTCTACTTCAGCTACTAGGGAGAACTAATAAGCACCATCAGGCTGTTACAGGAGAATTACAGGCGAACCTACATCATGCGAATGGCGCATCCGTGGTGTGGAGGAGGCCCCGTCTAAGCGGCATTCTCGGAATCCACCGCATATTGATCCGAGCAGCATTCTCTAAATCCAATCCATATCATTACAGTATGTACTCTATTTTTTTTAAGAGCCATTTATGAGTAAAACAAGAACATCCTTATCCACTTAATCCTTTGTCCTGAAAGTGTATTTTTCACCAGCGTAATTTTTGGTATAAAACTTTTCTGTCGGCATTGAAATTCCCTTCTAAATTATTATCAGTTGAGTGCGTGAACACGTCGTTATGTACTCTCCTCCACTGCCCATATATCCAAATTAGGGGAGAATTTTTAGCAAAAAATTCACCTTAACCGAAGAACAAAAAGCTTTTTCTTAAATAAAAGTTTTACGAAACTTTCGCTAAGTTAGTTAAGTCGTAAAGTAAATTATGGATAAGTGCAATACCTATACACTGTTAGGGAGACGGGCAGTAATTTTTGACTATAAAAGGGAATTTAAATCTGAACTTTTTTTACACAAAAGATCGCTCTCTTTATCATCTTTAAGATATGGAAGGAAGTTTTTTATAAACTCTGCAGATAAACGATTTTTTTAATGAGCTAATATGACCTAATCACTCAAATGGCGCCCAACGGTGAGCATTACAAATTATTTCTTGAAGGGCAGGAATTTCCGTAAAGAAGTTCCTGGCTTTCGACAAACAATTGTAATACATATAGCATTTTTCCTTTTGATTATACATTAACGTAGCTTATATCAATTTTTTTAAACTATATATATTTTTTTCTTCCTCTTGTTTTTCATTTGAATTTTACATTTAGCTTTAAAATTTTAATTTCTTTCTTTTATATTTTAATTTCCATTTAATCCTTATTTCCTGAATACTATGTTCCCATCTTATTTTACAGGATAGGACAGGACAGTTAGGGCATTGACTGCTCTCCAGACAACTTGGCATTGCAATTCATGAAAATTCATAATTTTGAATTTTGTGGTGGTAACTCGTTTGGAGACCAAAGTAGTCGATGTCAATGTTTGGTTGGTGCGGTGAATTAAGAGCGAGACTCTAATAGTCTTGACCACCAAGTATGTAGATATGGACGGGAGCACTGGGTAGCCATTACGTTAAGTACATACAGTACTTGTAAATGTGGGTTCAGTGCCCCGTCGTCTTTAAGTGGAGGTTCTTCTCACTTTTCGTGGGCCGGCCTCAGCATAGAGGCTACTCGCCAGTACTTTAAGTTGCGACTCGCCGAGATGAGATGAAGCCCCTACTGACCGTTGACGAGTTTCCGCAAAATCGTCAAGGAAACCGACTATGGCAAGAATACAAGACTAGGACAGACTACAAATTCTGAGCATTGGGAACTATCATATGGGAGAACCGACCCGGCCACACATCAGCCTCTTTGTTCAAACTACAATTTTATTAATATATCATTTCATTCATTCATTCATTTTTGTTTGCTTTTATTAACAGTAAATTCATATTTTTTAAAAATGTTATTACCAGAATTCTGAGGTATTTTTTTTGGGAAAGAAAGAAAGAAAACTTAGGTTTAACTGTTTATTCTTTAAGAAGAGAAAAGTTTCCTTTATTTTTTGTTCATTAGGAGGTGTCACTGATGGTAAAAGACAAGAACCGCCCAGCTGACGAGCTAGGCCGAGCAACCGCGAACGTGTCGTGACACAACCCCTAGTGGGACCTCTCTCCATAACAAATGGACTCAGTTTTCTTCAACGAAAATTGCTGAGATACCGAAGAACCATTTTATTTGTGACAATGAAAGTTTAGGGTCATATGAAATTATTAAGCAATAGTTCCTCTTGGTTGGTTGTCTATGACATGCTAACCTTCTCAACGGGTTAAAATGCCTTTCTCCAGATGGGAATTTTCTTTAGGTTTGGCATTTTTTCGAATGTGTTTGAAACAGAAGGTTTCGATTGGTTTAATTATTTAATAGGTACTCTAAGGGAGCCTACGACTCTAGGACTCTAGGTCTAGAGAACTGTTACAGTGTTATTTTATTCAATCTTCTATAAATTTAATTGCATTAGAGCATGAAGTAACCTGGTTCCCTTGGTTTCTTGCTTCCCAGATAGATTTTAGAAATACTCTGACAAACAGAAGAAAATTAAAAGCACTTTTCTTCTTTGTTGTTTGTTGTTGTTCAATACCACAAAGGCAACACAAATCTGCCAAAAATTGATGATGACAATTAAAACGTCACGTCACATGCATGCCAAATTGTAGACAAGTGGGAAATAATGTCGCCCACCGTAATCTCCGCCGGTTACACCACATTTGTTTGCCACACGAAGCGGACATAGTTTATAAGGAAGCATTTTCGACTCCTTAAGGTGCAGATAAAAGTCGCGTCTTTGTAAAAACCCTTTTTTCTTCCAGTTTTGTTTTTTTTGTGCATAATATCCATTCGCTCATTACATCGCAGTCAATAGGTGCGGTAAGGAGCAAAATGACGACGACGATGCGTCTTATGGCTTCGGGTTTCAGAACCTTTTCTATGAGTACACTGAAAAAAACAAGAATACATATCAAAAAGCAGTTGCTATAACAACAAAAGTTTTGTGCTTTATTTTTCTTTTCATTTTTTATTAAAAAAAATGTAATTGCAGGATATTTTTTCTTTGCAAGAACGAACAAAGTTTTTCTTCTTCTCGCTGGAGATGATGATGAAGAATAGGATGAAGACGAAAGTTCGCTTCAATCAATTTCCATTGGTAGGGGCAGTCGCTGTCTAAACCTACCCTTTCACGCAATGGTGGGCACGCTGCACGTTTCCCGGCGACCTTGTATGGTTGTTCCCTCATTTGACAGCACATCCTGATGGCAACCTTTGAACTGATGTTCTCTTTTGATATTTGTTTTTTTTTTTGGCGTCAATTTTCATTTCGTGTGTATTTTCCTCAACATCAAGCGGAAAATTAATTTTCTCCCGGTGTTTTATTGTACACGGGAAATTCGTTTTGTTGTCGTCGTCGTCGTCGTCGTCGTCGCCATCGTCAGTAAGTCATCAGGTTTACCAAATTATGGACGTTGTGTTTGTTTATGCCGTTGTATGGGGTGTCGTTGTTGGAACTAATATTTGATGGTAAGGCTATAGAGATGGGGCAACGAGGTACCACACATTTACACGTGTATCAAAATTGAACCAAATCGAAATGCAAATATACCCACAAACACTCTGGCAGGTGATGATCTTAATTAAATTTGAAAATTTTTGCTGAATACAGAGAAGAAAGTGTAGAAAATATTGAATCTACCTTTATCAGTAGTTTTTGTTGCCAGAGCTTCGTTTAAGTCGGCTTATGGGTCGAAAGTGTTTTTTTTTTTAAATATGAAGAAGAATTTTCTGGTTGTTTCTGCAAGAACAGAAATATCTAATGAACTCAATCATTGTTTATAAACGTAGATTAGGTTATATGATAAATTGTCAAACTTTACCATTTTCGGTTTCCAAATGAAGTAACATAATGTAATCGTCAATTTGCCGTTGGGTCGTTTTGGCAATGGATCTTACAAATTTTAATGGAAAGTGTCATCGGAAATACACTTGTGTGCAAAGGTTGAATAAATTGTGGCTGGTGCTGGGATGGAAGCCGATATTAGTGTCGAACCCATAGTTTTCGGGATCGCCGTGATGAATAGCTGGGTGATCTGGTGTTGTTGGCGGGTGAAGCTTTCTGATATCCAGGATAGCTGAGATGAATAGTGGTGATAGGACATATCTAGGGGGTGGGCTATTCGTTAAGGTGGAGCGTCATCCTGGGATAAAATCGAACTTGGCAAATTGTTGAAAATGCAAATAAATGCCGAAGCAGATGTTCAATGAAATTGCGAACCGAGTATCGCATTGCACACAAGATGGTCTATCGATGTGTGAGACGTGACAGGAGGGTGAGGTTAGATGGACTCGCAGATAATGCGGCAAACGCTGCAAGAAGAGGTGATATCCGTGAACTGTAGCAAATATGTTATTGGGGGGAAAACCAGAGTGCTGAAGTGCCCCAACTTAACGAGATGGCACAGGTCCTATAGGGGTATCGACAGCGAACCCCCCTCAGAATCGGAAATCCAAAACTCAATAAATCTCCTAAAAAATCAACAAAGTAGCTGGACTTTATGGAATACCAGCTGATTTCCTGAAAGCCGATCCCGTAACAACGGCTAGTATTCAACATCCGTTGATACAAATTATTTGGGAAAACGAAAGCTATGCCAAGGACTGGAAGGATGGTGTAACTGTTAAGCTGCCAAAGAAAGGTAGTCTTAAGAATTGCAACAATTGGCGTGGTATCACCGTTTTGTCTGTTTTCCCAAAACTAATGGCAACCATCATTCTCGTGCGGATAAAGGATAGAATCCAGTCTACACTCAAGAGGCAGGCTTCCGCAGTGGTCGATTCTGTGTCGACCATATCAACACCCTGCGTATCGTCCTTGAGCATTCGATGAAATTTCAATCACCGCTTTACCTCATGTTCGTGGATTTTGAGAAGGCCTTTGATCGAGTTAGCCGAGAATGTATATGAAGTTCGTTGCTTGGTAGAGGAATTCCCCCAAAAATTGTTGCCATTATTAGAGAGTCCTACGACAACGCAAGGTGTTTTGTTTTACACATTGGGCAGCTATCCGACTTCTTCGTAGTGCAACAGGGTGTTAGACATGGGGATGTTCTATCGCCAATCCTCTTCCTGCTGGCGATGAACGACATATTGACGGCCAGTGTTGGTACAGCGGAGCGACAGGGCATTCAATGAAGAACGTTCGAAAGGCTCAGTCATTTAGACTATGCCGATGACATATGCCCCCTGGCTAATAGCATCAGTGGGCTGAACGGGATGTGCCAAACACTGAAAGCATCGAGTGGTCTAAAAATAAACAGCAAAAAGACAAAAATAATGCCCACAGGCCGCTCCACACAGCAGCGTATTATTTTACAGGGGACACCAGTGGAAGAAGTCGATCAGTTTAACTACCTTGGCAGTATTGTTTCTGCAAATGGCGGTACGGATCAGGACGTTAAAAGTAGAATTAATAAACGTGTTGGAATCGTGAGTTATGGTCGTGAGTCCATGCAAAATTTTCCAACTTTTCGGGTAATTCCTCTATGGCTAGTACGTAGGAGCGTGTTTTAGGATGCGTAAGTCGTCGATGGGTTGTGTGCAGCAAAGCGTATTGAGATGTGTTTGTCGAAGCGATGTGAAAGTAAGCGTGAAGGTAAGGACCAACCTTTTCACCACCAATATTGCAAATCGGTAATGTCGCTGCGTTCGTTTGGAGTAAGCAAGCTTAATTGTAAAGGTCTTACTTTTAAACCATTTGTTTGCGAATCATTGTCGAAGTAAGCATTCAGCTAGAAGGTACAAGAGCAGTGGCAAAGATCTACATCTTAAACCGCTAGTATGCAGTTAGCGTTTAGCCAGCATGTACAAGCATATTAGCAATAATCTAACTCTTAAACTACTAGATTGCAATTAACGGTGGCGGTAGTGTTAAGCCAAGAAGTACAAGCATAGTAGCAAGTATCAAATTTATAAATCACTAGTTTGAAATTACTAAACAAAACATTTCAAGGGATGCTTACCCTTTTTTACCATCCCAATAGGTTTACATGTTCTGGTTTGCTTCGAAAACCGTGGCAAACTCATTTGGATCGGTTGTAATCCAGTTAGAACTGCGTTGTCTGAACTTCTGATCAAATTATCGGTACCAGAATCATCTGTTGTCTGTTTTTTGTCATCAAAGTAAACGAGTAACGAATGCACTGAGATGTATAAGATCTCTTTTCACTTTACTGTCATTAGTTGGAAATTGGAATAAGAAGAAGTGGTCAAGATGAGACGAGAAAAGTTGTTGTGCATGTGAAGGTAGAAGAGCACTCAAAGACCATTGATCTGTTGCACCAATATCGTAACGTTTTTAAGCTCTAATGAGTAAATACCAATCACTCTCTATAGAGCTAAGAATAGGAATTCGAAAATACCATGTCTTTTCCAACCTTCTGGAGTAGGTACATGAATTTGCAGCTTGGAAGCTTGAATAAAATTAAATTTTAAGAAATCTGGCTACTGTAGAAGAAATGTGAAAACATGTGGGAACGATGTATGAAATATTATAATTTGATTTTGAAATAAAAAAAAGGAATGTAATGCTCTTGGAAAGTAATGTAAAGATTTGAGTGCTTTTGGAAATTTTAGAGAATTCCCCACCCTTCAAATAATTTAACATCACATTTCCCCCCCAAAATTGTATATAAAATTATCTCCTATGACTCTCAAGAATGAGCCAAAGCAATAATTAATTTCATCGCGTTGACAGCATGGCAGCACAATTTAAATCGAAAACGCCATATATCCTTTCATTGTGTACCATGTACAACAGATAAATCCTTTTGTCTGTACGGAATTGTGCTTGTCATTCAATCATACAAAGTGCACATGCAAACGAACGCACATTCATACAAGAGTACTCTAATTGCATGTTAGATAATATATGAAATTAGATTGAAGTCGTTGAAGACAAAGGATATGCTTTACTGTTCCTAGAGAACAACCAACACCATCCCTTTAGTGTAAATAATTCAAATTGTTGCAAAACGTTTCTTTCTTGCCTGCGATACCACATACAGTTATTGAATATAATTGGATTATAAATGTTATACTCATGCATTTGGAAGAGTCTTACACATTGTGGTATTCACGCACTGACATAGTGCGGCGTTACTTAAAACCTATACCACCTGTAGAACATTCTCGCCTGAAGGACTTTAATCTGTGTAAATCTTTGCACAATGCCTAGATCTAAGAGATGACATTTCTGTCCCCTTTATGAGGAGGGTCTTTTGTCTCAAGACGCAGAAATAATAATAATTAATTACCTAAGTATGGCTTGCAAAATAAAATAGATATCGTTTGCAGCCGTCTTGAACAAAGAAAATGATAATGAGACCGGGATCCCCATTGGAATGCGTTCATTCGGAAAGGAAATTTACATCGCTTCCGCGCACCGCTTTCAAGCTATTGGTAATGATACTTGGGATTGTCATCAGTTTCAAGTTCGTTAATCATATCAGAGAAAACGAAGGATGAATTTTGTAGGGGGTTTGGTCTGTCTATGTGGTAGTAGCTCTACATATCTGGGTTATTTCAAATTTAAGAGAAAAAACATTGCTCATTGAAATTAAAATTTAATACAAAAATGTAATATTGATCTTTAAATTAACCTTAGAAATAGCTCAAAGTGGCAGCTTTTCGCTAAAATTTTTAACAACACTTACGAGTCACGTTCATCTTCAACCTAACATGGTCACTTGTATTCACAAATGCCAAATTTCTAGCAATAATTACGAGTAAATTATGTATTATTGATAAAATGATGAAAGTAAAGATCCAACTCTAGTCTTGTGTACTTAGAAACATTCTATATTACAGTTGTGGTATGTAGGTGTAATAATGCAAAGAAAAACACACCTGAGCACCCAGACCGTCGGTGTATTTTACTCGTTCCCAGCGAGCTCACTAATCCAATCTCTTCGTTACCTCTAGACGAAGAAGGACTTGAACTAGTTTCAATGATCAAAGCTCCTCGACTATTAATATGTCCCTTCCCAAAACTTTTATCCGTAGCCTAAAAAGAAGGACAACTACAAAGGGAAAGTAAAGTTATATCCCCTTCCTCGAGGCAGGACTTACTTGAAGACATGATTATCAGTTGGGTTGTGCGCTGTAAGTAAACCGACCATGTTCTGACAGTTACTTCTAGAGATTCCTTAAAGGAACTTGGCGGTGTTCTTGTTCGATGTATCTGCAAAGTTCTTGCTGATTTTACAAGTGTTTATTGAGTTCCAAGATTGCTCCAGTATGGATCCGACATGTTTTCGAACTCCAATAGCTTGCTTGACTCAATCCTAACATTGGTTCCGGACCAGTGGAAGAACCACTTTTTGACAATCCATCAGCAGATTGATTGCCTTTTATTCCTCTATGGCCTGGTACACAGATAAAAGGGACGGAATTCCTTCCTGAAATAGATTCCAGAACAATCTTCAAGTAGACACAAGGTGATTCCAAAACTAGTAGAGCAATTTGGCTGCCACTACATATTGCTTAGTTTCGTCTTTGTAACCTTTGTGGGCGCCGTGGCTCAATGGATAGGAGCATGAACTGCTGAGCAGGGGGTCAAATCCCAGTAACACCAAAGTATTTTTCACCGTGTCCCACCTCTCGCGAAAGTTTGACAAACGTCCGAGAGTAATAACTTGTCACTGAAAGCTTCGCCATTCGGATTCGGCATTAAATTGTAGGTCCCTCCATTTGTATGCAAAAATATGCATGCTCAACACAAATGGTTGCGAGAAGTTAGGCCATGGACCGCATGGTCTGTCGCGCCGATATTAAACCTTTTCGGGGAGCAATGGACAATAGCAAACATTTTTTTTTATTTTTTTTATAATTCGCGTTCGCACCCTTATAATGCTCGGTTATATGCTTGGCACAGCGTGGGCGTTAAGGAAAAGGAGGAGATGTCTATGAGCTTGTATTTTGAATGCCTGTGGATCATCATGTGATGTGGGAAGACAGAGCTTGGCAGAGTATTCCACGTGTTGTACGGCTTAAGTACGAATCCCTGAATTTAACTCTACGTCCGAAGATGGGTTTGAGGGTAAACTGATGAGCATTTAGAGCGCCACGAGTATTGCGATTGAGTTCAAGGAGAGGTGGCTCGGGCTTTGCTTTTTGAATGCTTTTATATAATCAAGGATGGGCAATGTCTTCGTTCTTTAGAGACCCAGAAACGGCTACTAGTAGTAGTAGAGAATCTTCTATTTGAGCAGTCTCTTCGTATTTAGCAGTTCAGTCCAACATATGTGGATTGGGCCCAGGATAGCTTAATAGCTTGGGTGGGCCTAGGATGGTTTGCTGTCCTAGTGGCAAATTATGGGGTTTCGAAGTCCCAGAAGGATGTGCTTCCATACTCATACCGGAAACAACTAAAGCCATTGATGTCAGACCCCATCCAAGGTTGAATAGGTATCACGGGAGTTGTCTTGCCCAACGGATAAGGTTGAAGTTCGGGAAAACCGAGTCTGAGAGACCAGTTGGACCTCTCCGGAGGATTGCCTGGACTGGGAAAACTATGGTGAGGACCTAGTTTTCTTCTGGGGATGTATCGTGGGGCTGTACGGTTTACTCCTGCGAGGGACTAGCGATAGATAGGAGATAGTACAATAAGTATGGTCATTTCGCAAGTTGAGTAAGCGCGGGATTCATCTTTAGCTCTATTTCACTATAACGCAACTCCATTTGAACAAAAGCTTCCAAGTCACCATCTCCTCCAGATCATTCTGGGAAAGGGGAGCTGATTTAGAGGATGATGACATTCACTTTTACACAGACGGATTAAAGACTGATAACGGAGTTGGCGGAGGTGTTTTCTTAAAATGGCTAAATCTTAGTCTCTCCTTCCGTCTTCCTAATCACTGTGGTGTGTTCCAGGCTGAAATAATGGCGATTAATGAAAACCTGTCTTGGCTGAAGAGAAATGTCATATCAAAATGTCGTTGAGGATATCCGCATTTTCTTGAATAGCCAAGCGGCGCTGGAATCCCTGAAAACTGTCTCTACAAACTCTATTCTAGCCTACATCTGGCCGATCATCTCTCACTGCGATGAAGGAGCTGGGTGCCGGGGCATAGAGACGTTCCGGGAAACTGTAGAGCTGACTTACTTTATAAAAAAACAAGTTTTTTGGTGTGAGATTCGAACTTATTACTTTGAGATATAGTTAACCTCATCCTACTTGCGTTTACTGAAGAGATCACAAAATGTTACTTGAAAAAAATGTATCGGAAAAGAAGGACAACGGTAGTAGAGCGGCATTCATCTGGTATGGAAACAACAACCATCACCATCCTTAGAAAGTTAAGTCAATAAAATGTAATATCGTGGCTCGATTCATTCTTTGAAATGCTGCGATAATAATGTAATGTGAATTGAGATAAAAGCCGAATTACCGTAATAAAGCTTCGCCTTCCATTTATAACTGAATAATACCTCCCCTACACTTCCCAAAACCCCACAGTTTCGTTTGATTCATCTTTAGCAATTATTATCATTTGATAAAGATAAATTCTGGTTTATTATTGTCGAGGAGCATACCCTCTACCTGAGGTAAATATACTCCTTGTGAGTATTTTTTTTTTGATCCCCTGCATCATTCATGTGTTTGGAAGAAGAAGGCCTTTTTGTGTATTTTTCTTCCTTTATTTCTTTGAAGATGATGACTCCCGAGTACACTCTTGTCAAACTAAGCATAAGCTTGGGAGCTACTTAGCCAAAGTGGAAAGTAATTTTTTTTTCATTAATTCCGTCCTTGCAGTTTTCTTCTGTTTCCGTTTTTCTTTATATTTGTACGCTCTGTTGCACAACAACAACAACAACAACAGCAACAACCGATGACGACCGCTGACTATGCGACTTTAAACGGATATAGAGACTGAGATATCCACCGGATGCGATGACGAAGACGTCTTGAGACGTTGTATAGCTGGTGCATCCCTTAGCTCTACTCGTACCTATAGTATCGCATTTAACTTGGGGCCTTTATTGTTCTACAGATTTGATTGTTTTAAAATGTGAACAGCCGCCGTCCGTCCGTCCGTCCGACTGCCGCCGTTCGTTTCATTTTTCACAGTGTTGCGGCTTTTAGCAGCATACTAGTAAAAAGGATACACAGGATGCTGAGTGTAATGTGATGATGGAAATAGACTAAAATTGGTACGACGAAGGAGAAGAAAAAGAGGATGAGCTGCCGAGCAAATTTACTCTTTGCACACATTAGAGCAGCAGTAGCAACAGTCCTCCGAAGTTATTTGATTTTGATTTGCTTTGTGTGGTATGCTGCGGCTAAAAGTGATCCTAGCAAATCCTGCAGACTCGTCTCTCATCCTCTCTGTGCATACACAATCGTACACTATTTCCACACTCTTCCTGCCTGACTGACTGCAATTTTGTACACACACTCGCACATATGTAAAGAAAATCAAATTCGTTTTCTTTTATCGTTGCCAGTTGTAATCGAATTTGATGGGAACACGTCGCGTCTGTCGTCCGTCTGCTCGTTGCTTTTCTTCCCTGGATAGAGAGAATGAAGCGCTGGGACTAAAAAAATCCTTTGTCAATCAGAAATAAATCCAGCAATTGATGTGGAAATTGAAAGAGGTGTGGTTGCTGACGCTGATGATACTCATCGCATATATAGTCGGTGCTAGAGCACCAGCTGCAAAACATTTCCCTCGCAACATGAAATGAACTTGAAAATTGGAAAATTGTTAGCAGGTTTAATTTTGGCTACGTGCTGGTGTCTTGAGGAAAGCTTTAAAGCAGCGTAATCGGGGAACAGTTTTGTAAAAAGAAGTTGAATATTTGAAATTTAAAAATGGGTGTGCTTCATTATTTATACACTGCAGGAGCTCATCTCTGATACAGAGAAAAGGAAAACTGGGACGATCCTAGGATGCGAGACAAATGCTCGTCACACAATATGGGGCAGAACCGACGTAAATGAGAGAGGTGAGTCATTTTTTGAATACTTACTAAATATTGGGCAAGAGCCCACTTTTATAATAAAGAATAGGCGAGAAGTACTCGATGTAACTCTCGTATCAGACTTTATAGCGTATAAGGTAAGATAATAGACGGTTGCAAAAGAATATTCATGCTCATTCATTCAGACCATCGCTATTTAATCTTCAAGTTAGACATCAAAACTGCCCCTCGTGAGTCGTTTATACATAAAAAAGGGCAAACTGGGGTATCTATAGGGAGATGGTAGGGAAATTACTACCGGTGGCTCCAAAGCCACCAATCACTAAAGAGAAGATAGATACCATGGTAAATATAGTGTAACAGGTGCCATGAATCGCTCCTTGGATGCTGCCTGCCCTGTGATAAAACCAAGGGGCAAACAAAAGCCAACTTGGTGGTCCGCGGAGTTAGAGACCTATCAGAAGGCAAGCAGGAAAGCATTCAATAAAGCCAAAAGAACGGGACTGGCTCTGGATTGGGAATCTTACAAGGAACATCTCAGAAATTATAAGAGGGAAATAAAAAAGGCATAAAGGAAGTCTTGGAGGCTCTTCTGTGATAAAATGGAAGGGGCCTCGGAGACCTCTCGTCTACGAAAAATTGTCTCTATGACAAAAACCACTCCAAGTTATTTAATAAAAGCGGATGGTTCATGGACGATCTCGGGTGAGGAATCGTTAGAACTGCTCATGGAGACTCACTATGCTGACTTAGAAATAAGTAGGCAACATCTGGAATCTCACTCGGTTCAAACGAAAGGGATCGCGAGCAAAACGCGAATCCAGTGTGCGATAAGCGGTTTCAAATCCTTCAAATCGGCTGGCCCAGATGGGTTAATCCCTACGGAAATTTAAAATAACTCGGAGTGGATACTCCCATGGTTAGAGGCGATTTTCATAGGGTGTATAAAGCTGATATATATTTCTAGGGCTTGGAAGGTAGTCAAGGTAGTTTTTATACCGAAGGCGGGAAAAAGCTCACATGACTACCAAAAAGACCTGAGACCTATAACTCTATCATCCTTTCTTCTACCCTATAAGCAGACTAATTAGTCATATGCTTCTAGGTAGGATTATTAGTGCGGAGCTAATAGGCAGGCAGTTAGAGGAACACCGCAAGGAGGTGTATTATCCCCTCTCCTCTGGAATATAGTAATCAACGAATTACTGTTAAAACTGGAAGGAGAGGGGATAAAAGTGGTAGCGTTTGCTAATTATGTAGCGTTAGTTGTCTCAGGAAAATACCTCAGAACGATTAAGGCCATTGGTAAAAAATGAGGTTTGAAACCAAAGCTGGTAGACTTGCTCTACACTTCGGTAGTGAGAACAATACTACTGTACGGGGTAAGCGTATGGTGGCCAGATATGGAAAAACCACGTACAGAAAGCGGCAATTATAGCTACGCGACTGTCAATCAGTGGAGAATTCTTCCAAAGGGGCACTCTACCGTAACTAAATCGCTTAAGTAGGAGCTGACCAAACTTGATTACATAACACCAGTGTTATGCTTTCAAAAGAGTTTTCGGAAAACAATACCCTCCAGAGAAGACTGGAAGAGTGGATCCGTAACCGATAAGGAAACAATACAGTTATTCAAGGAATGCTTTTAGCTAGGACCAGGAGTCTTCTGTAACAAGCTGAATGTAAGCATCTCTGTCTGTATACCTGATCGCTGCAGCGTATACCAGGCTGAGGTGATAGCGTTTGAAGAGGTTATGAGTTGACTGAAGTATAATGTACCATCTTCAAAGAAGATTATCATTTATGTGGACAGTCAGGCGGCCATAAAACCGTTGGAGGCGGTCTCACTGAAATCTAAGGTGGCGTTTAGCTGTCACTTCTCTTTCAACGAGATGAGTGAATAGTACAATATAAGGATTATATAGGTCCCGGGCCACACAGATGTTGATGGGAACTGCAGGGCGGACGAGTTAGCTAGACGTGGTACGACTCTGCAGTTGCTACCGGAAAGGGCGGAGGAAGGGAGTCCTATCGCGACACTGAAATTTGATCTTCGGAAAGAGGCAGGTGGGAAAACACCGACATTTGCAATATTTCAAGACAGGTCTGGCCGAAGATGGAATTGAACTTGAAGCGCTCAACTGCGCTTATTTCTCTACAAGGACGTGAACTGAGAACGGTTTTAGGGATAATGACAGGACACGCGAGAAGGATTGGTGTCGAATATAATGACTTCTGCAGAAGCTGCATGGACGAGGAGGAGAAGGCCATAGAACATCTTCTTTGCTCATGTCCGGCACTAATACAGAGAAGGCACAAACACTTAGGTAAGCGGTTAATGCATAACCTATCAGATAATCTAGAAAACGGAAAAGTACGAGATATACTTCGATTCATTAAGTGCTCTGAATGGAACTGCTGAAAAGAAAAGAAAGATATAAGATCCTGTGGTAACACAAAGGACCGCAAATGGTCTAAGTGAGCATTAGCTGGCACCGCAACCTAATCTAACCTAACCTTCATTCTTTATAATGCAACAATTATGACAACTTATCGCTCGACCGACATTACGAAAAGAAGCACGAGACTAGCCTAATCAGAAACTTGCATCCTTATCACTTGGAATGGAAATCATACCCATCTTATGATATATTATTCAGTTTTATGAATAATATTGGAGGCGATTTTAATGCTAAAAACACACATTGGGGATCGAGACTTACTACAACTAAAGGCAGAGAACTACTAAATGCTATTCAAGTATATAAGTGTGAAGCTATATCAACAGGCAAACCAACTTATTGGACTAGCGATCAAACAATTGAAAAATGACACAATAAGTGAATTCCTACGTACCCTTACTAACGACTCTAGTATTGAATACTCACTTTGGAAAGCAACCGGAAAGCTGAAAAGACCTATTATGCAAATGTCCCCCGTTAAATATTCGGATGGCAGTTGGGCCAGATACAATTCTCAAAAAGCATCAAGGTTTGCAGAACAACTAGAGGGAATATTCCAACCGAACTCAGTGGACAATATTGAAATACTACCCGATGATATCGAGCAAGAAAGTATAACAATACCATTAGTCACAATGGCTGAAGTTCAAAGAGAAATAAAAACTAATATTGCTCCAAAAAAGGCTCTTGGCTTTGACCTAATCACTGGACAAGTACTCAGAGAACTACCGAGAAAGGCAATAATTAAAATAACTAATTTAATAAATGCATCATTCAGACTGAAATACGTACCACAATTATGGAAGGTGGCTGAAGTCTTTATGATTCCTAAACCAGGCAAACCACCCATCTTAAGAAAATTCAAGCAGGTGTTCCACAAGGTAGTGTAATTGGACCAACCCTTTACTTCCTGTACACTAATGACTTACCTATGTTCAATGAAAACAGTGTTGCTACATTCGCTGATGATACTGCAATTATGGCTATTGGCAACAATAATACCGCATCAACAGAAAAAGTACAAACAGCCATTGCCGAAGTACAACGCTGGACTATGAAGTGGCGTATCAAATTAAATGAAACCAAATCTGTGCATATTGACTTTACCAACAAACATATCCAGCACAAGCCAGTGTACATCAATGAACAAGTTGTTCAAATATATTGATATGACACTAGATGCCAAACTCAGGTGGAAGCCGCATGTCAAGAAAAAACAAGAAGAACTGAAACTGAAATACAGAAAGTTGTATTGGTTAATGCCCTGTCAGTATACAACAAGCTTTTGCTTTATAAACAAGTCCTTAGGCCAATATGAACTTACGGAATTCAACTCTGGGATTGTGCCAGCCAAAGTAACAGAAACATAATTCAACGCTTCCACAATAAAGTACTTCGTGACATCGTCGGTGCCCCCTGGTACATTCCAAATGACAATTTACTTAAGGACTTAGAGATAGAAGTTGTCGAGAACGTCATCAAAAAACATGCTCAAAATCACCAACAACGACTACGAAAACACATCAACGTTGAGGCTCTCCACCTTCTGGACAATGATGACCTGGTTAGAAGACTCAGAAGAGTGAAACTATTTGAACTAGTCTAATACAGCCATATAAAAAATATAGATCACATTCAAAGAGTGACTGAAATATTGTAAAATAAAAAAAGTGTCTTTCATAGGATAAGTACTTTATTATTTGTAAATTTTAGCATATTAAGTTCAAAACATATGGCTTATTAGTTTGTACTAGATTGCTGTTAATATATACACCTAGGTGTTTATAGAAAAATAATAATTTTATGATAAGTTTGCTCCGTAGAAATATCTCATTGAAAAGAAATAAGTACACGACTCATAAATACCACCACAAAGCACTTTCCGAGCAGGATCCTCTTAGCTAATACGAGCTAGGTGTCCTACACACCGAAGCCTACCGAATATTGATTCCCTTTCCAATGTCAAAATCGCGGGAACTCTCGTAGATCGCGAAATTATCCATCCATCCTCACAAGAGTACTCCATATTACTTTACTCTTAAACGCACTTAAGAGGTAAAAGTGCATTTTATAAAAAAAAAAAACCTAAGTCTCGAATCCATATGTTAGTTTTGGTATTACCATTGTCATAAGATACAAACAGCTTGTATTTAATGAAACAAATTCCTTGATTTAAAAACTTGATTGACAGTTTATAGTAGACTTTTGTGGGTCTACCGAAAAAGTGCTTGAAAAAGTAGCCCGAAATTGGATGTCCAGAATGCTTCGTCGTTAACATCCGCTATCTATCCGGCTTAATAAACACCCATAATAACACGTATAACACGAGTTATGTTCTCGGAACGAAATGAATGTCATTACAAATAAGAAAGGAAAAATTCTAAAATATGAGTACTTAGAGATATCAATCGTCCCGAAAGGATAAATTTTTTCGTATTTTCCCTTCGAGCACTAAGTATCTAAAATGCCTTTTCCTGTAATTCAATTCAATGACTTTCTGTAGACGGTGGTTCCGCGCGGAGTGTGGTTAACACCTTGACTCTACAGATCAATACAAAACTAATTTATCTTCCTTAAAGCAATTCATTTGCTTTCATACGCTTGAGTGGGAATTTAAGACTTTGGAAAAAGGACAATTGCTCTCTCCTAAAAAACTCCATGCTATGGGATAAATTAATAAATAACCTAAAGTAACCTCATGGCCAGAAAGTGCATGGTGACGATAGCTTAAATCACTATCCGAAAAAGTCAGCGAGCTTTTGGTAAGGCTACTGATTCGTCCCTTGGGACTAATTTATGTGCTTCGCACTTCAAGGGTAATTTCACAATATTCTACCAAAACATCAAATATTTTGTGTAACAAAGTGGGTGAATTTCGAATGTTTTCTCTTTGACGAGCGTGCGTATTGCGTTGATATGCGGCATTAATTAAACTCATTTATCATTAGTTGGCACATGGTGGTATAAACCGCTTCTTCCGATTTTCCGTTCCGTTAACATCAACAAGACCATCTTTTCAAACACCATCTACTCAAATCTAACGTAAACGATTGTTGTGTTGCGATATTTCATTGAACTTTTGTAGCTTCTTGAGAATTTTTGAAATTGTACCTAATAAATTGGTATTTAGGAAGAACGAAGTTTCTTTTAAAATCTTTCAAATTGAATGGAAGTAATTAATTGGGATTCAGTGCTAAGAATTAGGGTGGCAATTGGAATTTGGCGATTTGAATAAATAAAAGGTGCTGTTCTTTCACAAAAAATTACAGATAAATTATAAAATGACAGAATTTCGCAACGCAAATATTTCAACGGACGTTCTCTTTAGATGAATGGATCGTGCCCTGATAGATTGCAAACTTTGCTGCTGCAAAATTAAGCTACCAGGTCGTTACTGCCAGCACAGCACTGCTACATCATTTCTTCACTGTCTACAATTTTGCTAACGTCGTTTCTAATGTAAGTTAGTTGGGAAGCAGCTAAATTCTATTACTACTATACATACTTACGCACTGCAGCATTTTGCTGCTCAGTAGCATGCTTAAACGGCATAAACCGAGTAACGCTCGGCTCGACACACACTTTCAATTCTCACTGAATCGTCTGGATTATCAAACCGTGCTCTACGCAGCATCCAGATGTACAAATTACCAAAATTAAGTTCTGTTTGACTTACGATTCGCACTACATACTCTACTCCCCGACTCACTGAATCGTCCGGATCTACGAATCATGCTCTACGCAGCATCCAGATGTACAAATTACCAAAATTAAGTTCTGTTTGACTTACGCTTCGCTCTACTTACTCTACTCCTGTACCTCTACTCATAATCAAGGCGTACGAATCGTTGTTTTACGCAGATGTCCAGATATCCGGATCACCCGAGTTATGCTGTGCTAAGCTTTTAATCCGTTCGACTTACGGTGCTATATCTCTTCGCAAAACCCAGTCCTACGCATCGTGCTGTCATGTAAGTCTTGATCTACTTATCATCTGAGTTATGCTCTGGTAGACTTCAGTTTAGCCCGATTATGCCATGCTCGTCTTATGCTCCTCTAAAATTACACTCAGATCGACTTACACTTCGCTCTCCTTAGGTTCCTGCATCGCCACTCATCGTACAAGCGTACGAGTCGTGGTGTCACATAATGTCCGTATCACCCGAGTTCTGATGTTATCGACTTACGGTTCGTTCGACTAACGCTGCTGGATATCCACTGATTGCCTAGGTCTACGAATTGTGGTTTTTAGGCATCACCCGAGTTATGCTGTGCTAGAATTATAATCCGTTCGATTTACGGTGTTATACCTCCTCCCATCACCCAGTCATACGCGTCGTGCTGATCGTGCTGATCCTTCTGATCGTTCTCTTACGTAAGTATTAATCTACTCATCACCTAAGTTAAGCTCTGCTAGACTTATGATCCGTTCGACTTACGGTGCAATACCTCCTTCCCATCACCCAGTCATACGCATCGTGCTGATCGTTCTGTTACGAAAGTCTTGATCTAGTCATCACCTAAGTTACGTTCAACTCGACTTATGCTCTATTGTACTTAAATGCTATGCTCGATTTATGATCTGGCCGAATTAAGACCTGCTCGTCTTATGCTCCGCTCGACTTATACTCAGCTCTACTTATGCTTCACTAGACTGACACTCCTGGATGTCCATGCATCTGTATCTGATATGTACGCATCATACAGGTATACGAATCATTCGTTTTAATTGATTGACCTTCATTTTTATATTAAAAAAATTCTTATTATAAGATATGTGATAAGGCAAAAATATAGATCAAATCAACAATTCAATGCAATCAAAATCAGTAGATTTTTTTGGCTTTGACTTGAACAACCAACGTTGGTTTCCAGTGGCTGTGACTGTCTTTTCATATAAAAACTATTCTACGGCCTAACTAAGAAAGGAAGCGAACAGAGAAGAGCTTTCTCTTTGTATTCTTTAGGACCATATCGATTGTTAAAATGTTAGTCTAATTGATTGCATGTACCGGCACAGGCATAATGTTCGCAGTTTTCGAGACCGCCTACTGAAGTCGTTTCTCCTTCGTACAATGGTAGATTCTATCCTTTACTTGGATATTTATTTTGAACAGAGCTTAATCTGCGCTTCTAGGTGACATCAATGCCGTTATTATCGTTATGTACCATAGAAAGCCCTTCCGAAAAACTAATGTACGACACGTTCCATAGAGTAGCAAAATAAAACCTTTACTTCTTTGGAACAAAACTTTAATTGATATTGATATTGACAGCTCTAAAAAGAGAAACTTAAACAGTTTTATGAAAAACAAACAAATGTTTGCCTGAGTTGGAATCGAGTTCATAATAAAAGTTGGCTAGCACATCTTTTATTCGATCCCAATTAAATGTTCTCTAATCATTTTAATTTTGAAACTAGGCTGCAACGTTCGTCCAAGTCCTCCCCGCTGTTCAAAGTAGTAATCATATCAAGGCGAAGATTTCTAATTATTTTGACAGAAATGTCCTATCGCAAGTTTAATACAAATCTTCCAAATCTGCTTCTGCAATTGAATAAAAAATTCGGAAATTAACGCCACAATTGAACAAAGACAGGCGTCAAATGTGAGAAACGAAAAAATGACGATGATATTAAAGTTACCGTCAGTCGTCAGTCTTTTATCGCCGTCGTATCTCGAAGTAACACCGGCTGCTCTATCAATTGATGGATTTTGTCATCTAATAACACGCGACTGAGATTTGGCAATTCTTCAACATTAATCTTTGTGCCAGGCACAGTGACAACACTCACAGACACAAACACGTTCTCGCATATAAAGGCCACAAATCACTGATTTTGATTCACAATATAATTGGGTGGTGTCAAGTGAATTTTTGTTCTTTTTATAATTTATACTAAACATTAGTAGAATTTGCTGGAGAGCACACCATTCCAGAAAGAATTATTGCAAAGTAAATGATGCCGTTGAATTGAAGGAACGTATTACCGGAGCTCACAGGCGAACGCTGTTTTTGAGCGTTGAACCATTGAACAGAATTGCAAGTAAGATTGACATTCCTCTCAGCTGGATGACATTTGGACCAAATTGTTTCTTTGTGTACCCATCGTGCCGGTAGAGGCTAGGAGGTTGTTGCTTTAACACGAGTCACGAACTCATCCCGTATAATGGAGAAAACGGGGAAAAAATTTATTTGCGGATTGACTTATGGTTGGATGGATTCAGACGAATTTGTTGTCTCCTGCTACTCTGAACTAGATAGGGGTGGGCACATTTTAGACAATTTCTCTATTTCTGTAGATAAAACAGTATTGGTATTGCCGAAGTACTAGGAGGGAAAAAGATAGCGATGGCTAGTGCAGATTTTAAGGTGCCGAGGTTAAAAAAAATGTGTTTTACAACAATTTTTAGAGAGGTTGCCGTTTAAAGGCTCACTTTTCAGAGATTATTATGTACCAGTGCACCCATTCGGGAGTTTTTAAACTACTTCTGTTCTCGGTGAGATAAAGAGACTCTTGTATTTTATATGAATTGATAATAATGACGTAAATGGCGGCCAGCCATCAGAAGAATAGGGGAAATAACACGTAAGATTCATCAGCATTTCAAATGTGGCCCGCACCAGGGGTGGATTTTCTACCAAAGAGTGCGGAATGACGCAATATACACCGCGTTGCACATACTGCAAAGACAAATAGGGTAATCTGATCGCCGATCTTAAAGGCCTCTTCGAGCAATGGGAAGAGCACTTTAAAGAGTTGATTAATGGCCAGCTAACTGAGGAATTGGAAGCTCTACTAATGACCGAAGACCCCACTGTTAAGCATAGACGAATTAAGCTGAGCGATAAATCGGCTCCAAAATAATAAGGCCCCGGGATCAGATGGGATCCCAGCAGAACTAATTAAAATAGGAGGTCCCACAATATACAAAGAAATTCATGAAATAATAGTGCAGGTATGGGAGGAAGAAAAGATACCAGAAGACTGGGGAAGAGGCATCCTGTGCCACATATATAAGAAAGGAGATATCACAAGATGCAGCAATTATCGTGGTATAACTTTGTTGAGTACCGCGTATACGATTTTATCCTCCATCCTTCAATGTAAGATAACCCCATACGCTAAAGTCATCATTATGTGGCTTCATTCCAGGAAAATTAACATTTGATCAGATTTACACCCTTAGGAAGGTGATGGAAAAATGTCTAGATTTTCAAAACTCACTACACCACCTTTTTATAGACTTTAAAGCCGCCTATGATAGCATAGCCAGAGTAGAACTTTATAAAGCCATGAGAGAATTCGTCATCCCAAATAAACTGACAAGACTATGAAGGTTGACCACGACCGATGTAAAAACCAAGTAAAAATATCCGGTTACTATCGAAACAATTCAACATCTATAACGTGCTACAACAAGGGGATGGACTGGCCTGCGTCCTCTTTAACCTGGCGTTGGCTTGCACATACGATATTGACATCGTTGGTTGAAACCCAAGAGCTGTACAGGAAGCTTTGATCCAGATCGAGCAGGCGGCACCAAATCTGGGACTGCACATAAATGGGAGCAAAACAAAGTACATGGTGGTCAAGTCTTCGAGTAGAAGATCCAACATTGGTCCCTCAATTCAAATAGTGAAGCGCGAATTCGAAGTAGTGCAATCCTTTAAATATCTCGGTTTAACTGTAGCAGCCGATAACAGCATGGAACCAGAAATACTCGCACGGTTGCTTAAAGCCAACAAAGACTACTATAGTCTGTCAAGACTCTTCAAATCCAGGAACTTAACCATAACATCCAAGCTGCTGGTATATAAAACAATTATCACACAAGTACTTGAATATGGATCCGATACGTGGGTGCTTAGGAAGAAGCATTCTGACCTCTTAGCCGCGTTCGAGAGAAAAGTCTTACGGAGAATTATTGGCCCCATATGTGATGAAGGACGATTCCGGAGACTCTATAATGATGAGATCTACGAGCGTTAAGCTAGGAGCGATGTCGGTATCATAAAGAGAATTAAGCTCGGTAGGCTCCGGTGGGCAGTACTCCGAGCTCGCAGGAGCGAAGAGGATCCTGCTCGGAAAGTCCTACGCGGTAGGATTTATGGAACACGGACAGTGAGGCCGGCCAAGCCTTTGCTGGAAGGATGGCGTAGACCAGGACGCACAGTGATGCAAAACTGGAAGACATCGGCTCAAAATCGGGACCGGTGGAGAGACTTTTTGCGGGAGGGCAGGATCGAAATCAGGTTCTTTGGCATTAGATGATAGAGAAGATTTACCGGTCCTCACCGTCATCAGATTTGGTAAACTTGGGCAATTTTAATGTCCACAATGATACTTGCTTGACTTTTTCGAATGGTAGAAATCAAAGAGGTGAAACCGCAGAACTCAAATATCAATCTTCTCTTCCAACTCGTCGATAGGCCAACTAGATATCCCGAAATAACTGGTCAATCACCTCACCTATTAGATTTATTTCTAACTTCTATGCCAGATAATTATTCAATTGGTTTTTCTGCCCCATTAGGACTTTCCGATCACGCTCTGGTAATAGCCAAATTTTCAATTACCACAGCCTATTCGTAAAAGGATTCTCTGGAACTTGAAAAATTCTAAATCGGAGCCAATTTTATAGTCCATATGATTGGTCAACCAGCTTTTCCAACAATAATGCTGAAGAAGCATTATTCCTGCATTCCTTCCTCCTTTAAGTGAAGAATAGGTGGTTTAATGAAAAATTCTAACCAGCAGTTGCTAGTAAAAAAGCAGCCCATTTGGACTACGTTAATTACAAACCTTGTTAAGTTTCGATTAGCCAGAAAGAGAGCAAACACTTTAAAAAATAGGACCAAAATAACATATAACCTCAAGATTCATGATAGCATGAGAAAAATTTTGGATTTAGATTCAAACAGTCGAAGTTTTTGGTCGTTTGCCGCTTTTGTTAAAAGAATCTTTGCAGACAATACATGACCTATTCCTTCTTTATTTCATAATTGTATTCTTTTTAAAACTGGTATTGAGAAAGCTTATCTAAATCTTAGCGTCGCATATTGCTTGTGCATCTACCCTTCCTTCATCTAACCTAACCCCACCAATTCTCCCGAATGGAGGCCCAGAAATGTCTAAAATCTATATACAGCCGCGGGTTGTTTATAAAATTCTTAAAGAACTTGACGACCCTAATAAAGCAACTGAGCCCGACGGTATTTCGTCATTATAATTAAAAAGATGTCATCACACTCTGGCGAAACCGCTCAGTAAATTGTTTCATCTCTCAATAAAGACTGGTATTTTTCCATCAATTTGGAAAATGGATAATATACAACCCGTTTCGAAAAATGATGATAAATCTGCACCTACTAACTAGCGCTCAATGGCTTTGTTGGGAGCGAAGCATAGAAAATCTAGGTGAACCAAGCGTCGTATCCCTGGATATTTCCAAGGCGTTTGAACGAGTATGGCATAATTGTCTTATAAATAAGATTCGTTCGTTTAACTAAGACACCATTCTTATTGCATAGATAGAGGATTATTTATGGGATCGTAAAACAAAACTTGTATTGAATGGTACTTCTTCATCTTTGCATGGGATTAATGCTGGCGTGCCACAAGGGTCAGCCTTACCACCTACGCAATTCTTAATATATATTAATGATCTATTTTTCTTCTACAACATGTGATATCCATTCATTTGCTGATGATACAACGCTATCGGTTTCCATTGAGTTTATCAGTCAAATTGGTTTCCCAAATTTAATGAATACGGCTATTCTATCGAACATTGAAGTCATTTGCTGATTAGGGAATATCTAATAGGGTGGAATTTAACCCAAATAAAGTCCAGGCTTGTCTATTTTCTCAGAAGTCAGTTCAGCATTACACGCCACCAGTAATTAATGGTACCCCTATTGCGAGATCTGATTCACTTAGGATGTTAGTTTTGAAAGTTTCAAGTGAAGTTTTTGGGAAGGAATAAGAGCCAGTGTTTCGGTTTTATAAAACGTTGTAACTTCTACTTCGCTCCCTCTGAATTATTAAGGTTATATAGGGTGTTCCAACAAGAGCGCCGGACATATGTACGACAAAAGAGGTAGACATAAGAGGTATACGACATAAGAGGTACGACATAAGAGGCAATAATTAAACGTGGTTGGTTTGAATACTTCTTCATATTCTTAAATCGCGTCTGTATGTGACAAATGTTAAAAAACATCACCGTACAACTCGTATTAACAAAATGGCGGCAAATGTAAATCCGGCGCTCTTGTTGGGACACCCTATATAAGACTTATGTTAGGCCAATTTTGGATTTTAATTCCTATGTATGGGGTGGGGCTCCAAAATCGCATTTGCATTATCTTGATTGAATTCAGAATATAGTTGTCCGTATAATAAACAATATAACTATTACTTCATCTATTGATTCTTTGGAGCATAGACGAAATGTATGCGTCTAAGTTAACAAAACCTTTAAAAAAAGTGCAATAACCCAAGCAAAAATGCAGTGTTTTCAATTCAATTTTGTTTTGTCACAAGAGTACACTCGTCAGTTACATGACCAATTATAAGATCATTCTAATTACCAACGATATGATACCCGACACCTTGCTGCTCACTTTAGTAAGCTTAATGTACCTAATTCCAGATTGTAGGAGAAAATTTTTGGAATGCACATACCTGGAACGAAAAAGAAAAAAACCCAATATTATTATAAATAAAAAATATGAATATGTGTGTGTAGCAAATGTTATTGTGGGTAGTTTCTATTAATTCATTGCTTTTTACCACTTTAGAAGTGGGGCAATTCATTTTCATCTTCATATTTCAATATTCATGGAATATTCTCACAACTTCGCATGATTGCCAGATTAGCAAAAAAAAAAAACAGGTTCCCATCATCCCATGTTCAACCATCCAATCTAAAGCAACCCAACCACACAAACACAACAACGTAGCCACCAAAGGTAAACATCTATTAATCTCGACTTGTAATTTCCTTACTGAAAGAGACGGTACTATTGGAGGATAGCAGACAGACACACACTTTTGGCACTCACTCAATTAAAGGAATCAAACAGCGAGGTAGAATGGTAATATGGCGAAGCGAACAAATAATCCTCCGGACGTGCCAGAAGGGCATCTGCATACGAAATACGCATTTGAGGAAAAGTTTTAAGCCAGCAATCATCATCACAACGTGTCGTTGTCCCCTTTTTGCCACGTCGACGTCGAACCACCTTCTTCACGCACGTTCAAAGCCAGTTTACACACTTTTTGAGCCGGATGCACCGTATGCACACATATGGGGAGCAGCGAGCATACGATGAGCCTTGAAAGTTTGTTGAAAGTGGCACTTGAACTTGCAGTCGCTGGGCATATATGGACGGGCGGAAGTTCTCCATTTTGCATAAATGACGACGATAACGAGTTAGTTGGCATTTTACTCGAGGAAATTACATTTCAAAAAGTTGCCTTTCCCGTCGGACCAAAGTCTTCGTTCGCTCTTCAATGGATGCACATTGACTGCGCTTTGTAATTTGTTTTTGCTGTGCTGATTGTGCTGAATGCTGAATGCCCGCTGAAAATCAGAAACGCAGGATATGCAATTTTGATGATTTTCTGTCGTACAATTGCGTTTGTTTGTTTGCTTTGGTTGTCTCGACGCGCATTTAGGCAAATGATCGAACGGGTTGTCGAGGACGGACTAATCAGGAAGTTAGAAGGAATTACATTTTTGAGGGGACAGAACAGATCGGAGTGTTTCTGCGACTGCGATAAAGGTATCCCAGTAATGACTTTGAAAGAAATACGCTCAACATTTTTTAAGCTGAAGAATGAAACCCTTTACAATGAATCTTATAACTACGAAAGATAAAAATTAGATGGATATAAGGTAATTTGGTATTTGCGTTAAGGTCTAACAAAAAAAAATCTATAAATAATGTATTACAGGGCATTATGCAGTTCGTAAAAGACTCGTTAAGACTCCAAAACCAATACAGCAATTCTTTGCAAAAAGGGGGTTGTCATTTTTATGAAAAAAGAAGGAGGTAGGTAGAGTGGCAGTCATCGCAAACTTGGCGAGGTCCTCAATTAGCGCTTTAGTGCACCGTTTTGCTACCACAGTCCTCAGGAGATCTAATGGAAAGAAAGAGGGTTGTGTATAATTATATCCATTCTAAAGCATCGAGATACAATATCAGATCGGTGATGCCATACTGTGAAAGCTCCTTCAGGTCAGACAAGAAGGGATAACAAAATTTGCGGAAATGGACAGCCGCAAGCGCCGGATACTTGCAAAGAAAATTAATGATAGTTTCTTTCTTATTCACATCCAAGTAACTCCTGAAAAATATGTTGTGAGGGATTCTCAGTTTTGTCAGTGGCCGTTGATTATTTCAACCAATCTAGAAATATCTTTCCGAGATTTGGATATCAGCTTGGTGGATTTGTTTTTATTATAGGAAGGCCGCACATTGCTCTCGATGTGGTGAAATTGGTCAAATTATTTCACCTTACCTGTGCTTTGGTGGTAAGGAAGGAAAGAACACGTTCCCAGATAGAGCTCAAAGGCCAGCAGACTTTCTCATTCTCATCTTGAGTCCATCTATAAAAAAACTTTCACGATAAAGCCCCACAGCTCTTCCGTCCTTCCAACGGCAAAGCTATGGTTGAAGTGAAGATAAGAAGTGCAGTAGTTGGTTGAAGATGGTATCATATCCTTTGGTAACAACTGCGGTATATTGCAGGGCTCTTATGGTTTTGGTAACAACTCACTCAGATTCTCTGAGCCGGAGCCGCGCAATACGCCGCAACGTATTTAATAAATAAGAAAGAAGGTACACCAAAGTGTTTTTTAGCTCGTAATTATTGCTCATCTTTTGGAAAATGCGCTGCTAAGTTATTTTAGATTGGATCTAGGGCGCAACCCTTCATCTTAATAATAATAATAATATTCGGAGCGACAGACCATTTCGGTCCAAGGCCTAGCTTCTCGCGACCATTTGTGTTGCGCATGTATATTTTTGGAAACAAATGGAAGGGACCTACAATTTAAAGCCGGATCCGAACGGCGAATTGAGAAGCTTTCCGTGACAAGTTATTACTCTCAGAACGTTTGTCACCCATTCTTGAGAGGTGGGACACCGTGAAAAATACTTTTGGTGTTACCGGGATTCGAACCACGAATCCCCTGCTCAGAAGTTCATAGTCTTAACCACTGAGCCACGGCGCCCAAACCCTTCATTTTGGGTAAGCTTTTTCACGGTGAAAGGTGTTACTTCAATGAAACTTAGATCTATGCCATCTTGTACCTGCTGTAGAGTATCTCAAAGTCGACAAGTCAAATTGGAGTGGTAAATCACAAAAAATTAATCTGCAGCGAAGGAGTGATTTCCACCAAGGTACTTCTAACAAATGAGGAGGATCTCTCAACTTGACTTCCTGATTTCATCTGAGATCCACGACAAGAAATACTTTATTTAGGCTCTTCTGACTTTTTCAGAGCTTCCGACCAACATGGCTGGCTTTCTTTGTCCAAGAAGAGATTTCAGGTTTGGCATCCTGCTCAACCGCGGAAAAAACAGTCTTTACACGATACAACTAACAGCAGCAGAAGCCTTAGTTTGATTCACTGGACGGCACCAGGAAGTGAAAATGAATGGACGGGTAAAAGATGGATCCACTATGGTGATTGCTGTAAAAAAATTAGGCAGGATTTGTTGTAAGCTGTAGATTTAGGCGATTAGTCTTAAGCTTTCGATATGTGAGCGAACGTATATGGGCCAATTTCACCCAAACAGCGCTCACGCTTGTACAGGGGAAATAAATGGCAACATCAAATAATATTGCTTCTCATAGCTTCACGACTTTTGAGTAATGTCCCGTATAATGTAATGAATGGTTTAGAAATTTGTTCAAAGAAGGAAAGATACTAAATAATTCTAAAATCTTACGGTTTCCAAATGAATGACAAATTAACAGGGTGGTGCAAAAGTTTTGAGAGTATGATTGTGTTGGGAGATCTTAGTTCATAGATTTGGGAAAATGAGATCTTTTAAAAGACTCCTGTTCCACTAGGAGACTTGGTGGTTTTCGGATCAACTTACCCTCAAACAGTTTGATTGCGATAGACGTGTAACAGGCATCCACTATTTTAGTCATCCTTTTACCTTTCACGCACATTACGAACGGGCAACATGAACTCGGATAACTACTTATTAGCAATTCAGTTGCGAGTTTGCGCATTATAGCCTGACATGCCTTTATCACGCATAACAGTGCGTGATATGCTATGGGCTATGGCATGATAGAGCGTGACATTGCATTAAAAGTGCATTTCTTCGAATAAATTGAGTTATGAAATTTAATTCGAAATTAAATGATCATTAAGATTCAAATTACATTAGGTTTGCTCAATAAGGTTGTCAAATACTCCTGAAGGGAACAAAAAGGGTTTGTTTCTGTCCCAATAATGCTACCGCCATGTGTGCCAATTAAAAAGAACACAATAATATCTTTCGAAAATTATGCAAGGAAATAAGGCAACCCACTGAATTTATACCATTTCAGTGTAGTGCATTGTATGCATCACAGCCATATGCAAATTTTAGTGAATGCAAATCCACCCAAGACAAGTAAGTGTGTGTGTGTGTGTGTGAATTTATGATAAAACGGTTGGCAGTTGAGTCACCCAGCAGATAGTCAGAGTCACCCCTTAATTGTAGAAAGGTCCTGTCACAAAGGGTGACTGACTGACTTATTACCCACTTGGTTTGCACTTTGCATTATTAATGCGAGCATTGCTTGCTTGCTCACTGGCGGCCGACGTGTTGCACTCACTCACTTACTCACTTACACACTTAGTTAGTTGTAGTCAGTCCGTCGAATGCATGCCTCTTCGACCAAGGGTGTCTGCCATCGACGACGACGACGACGTAGGCGATAATTTGTTTCGCTTGACTTGCCGGTTTTCTTATCGTCAGCGAACACCAACGAACACATTGCCATCATCATCATCATGTAAAATCATTGGCGTGGAGGCCAATCCGAATCAGATGGATTCACAATTGGCCCTATATTTTGGGTATTCCTGTGAACAATAACATCCAGTCACTCATCCGTAAAGTCGTCCGTACAATTCTCGCACAACAATGCGGTAACGATGGCGAGCAAATTTCAAGTATTCCAAAGTGTCCAAGTTGATGTTGGTTGGAGGCTAACAAGCGAGGTTTTCCATCAAGGATGGCCGTTGGTCCGCCGCAAAAAGTGTCAGCACATATGCACAGACAAATACACGTTCGTTGTGCTTTGCTATCCCCAAGTGCGTATCAGTCACATGTACGTACTTTGAACTTCCTTGAAAATGACCCAGCCATGAACATCCACTATGAATACAAAATGGATTTTATAAATTGCATTTGGCTGCAACTGATGGTTGGAGGACGGACGGCAGTTGGATTTCGTTTATACAATTTGCATTTTAACCTTTATGGAGCCTTGTTGTTGTTGTTGTTGTTGTGTTGTTGAAGGAGTCGGAAGGCTTCACCAAAATCACACACAATCAAAAGATTTTGCAATTATTGTGAACGTCAAAGCTCGCAGGATGTGTTGCATTTCCTTTTGTTCATTCAGTTACAATCCAAATGTAGATGTATTCTCGCTCGTATTTATTTGGAGCTATTGTTTTAGTGCATTTTTTTTGTTGGGCCATATGGCTCAATATTCTGGATTGACCTCTAGAGCAGACAATATTGTAAGAAAGTCGTAAATCTCTTTTGTTTGTTTCTTCCCGTTGGGTTAAAAAAGGAAAGAATTTCTTTAGATCTAAACTGAGTCTTAATAATAACACTGACGCTGATTATGGTTGGAGCATAAATACATATTCGAGCAGGTTATCTACAATAAGAATACTTTCCAAGCCACCCTTTGACTACCAATCATTCAAAAATCACTCAACATTTTGCACATTCGCTACAGAGAAATTCACCGGACCGAATCTATACGCAATCGGGGGAGTGAAGAAAATGACACAAGACATATTGCACTGAAAATGGCAGATCACCGTGTAGGATGTTAGATCTGAGCTCAAGTGTGGTAATGAAGAGGATAGAAAATATACAAAAGGAGCAAGTAATACAGCCGTTACAACTTCAAATCTATCAGTTGGTTTCAATGCATTGCTAAATGTCAAAAAAACTGATTCGCAAGCCAAGTATCACAATTCTAGCTTGGATAAATGATCTACGAAATGACCGACATAAAAACAGCAAGCAACGTTTTGAACAGAGAAGCTAAGTTATATAAATACAATGCAAACTAACACCAAATAAATGGACACCACACAACGGATGTTGGAACTATGAATAGAAACCATGGTTTAACAATTATTCATCCAATTCGAAGGATATAGTATGGCAGGTAGGTTGAAAAACATCTCCTTTATCATAGTTTCTTTCCGCTGACTGGTACGTCCAGATAAGAACTTGTTCTACGTCCTAACTTAATGGATTAAGAGTACCTACCTTACATCTACAGCTGTATATGTCTTGCGTGCTAGCTATGCATATCGCTACAATATCAAAGTTTGCTATACGCATGACAATAGTCAACATCACGCTTTGTTATACGCTGGCTAAACACATCGTTATAAAGACACGATCCGCAATATGCGGTGCTATGATCCACGCAGCAGGGGAATAACGAACCCAACCCCTTTAAATTTTATGATCAAAAATCGATTAACTAATTCTTTTATTATCTAGACAATATTCTATACCTTGGCCACAGCATTTCAGTGCTTAACCCGACAGGGAAAATATCGTTACAGTAACCTACATGAATGTGCGACACTACAACCTTAAAGAATGAAACTTTGTGCCAATGGCGATGAGTTACCTACGGTGCACATGATCACCTTCCTTATTAAAGTGAGTAAGTTCCTAGCGTATGAGGTTTTAAGCTATACTAGAGCTGGTTTCTCCCAGCGGGTGATCCTTAATCACACGAAAGTTAATCTCCATTTTATCTGCCTCTTGTATGCAAACTTTGGACTCTTTGTCTGTTCAAGTTCAGCTTATTTTTACTAAAGATCTCTTAGATCGGAGCGTAAATATCATAGTTAGTGAGGAAGCGGAAACACAATGTCGGACAATGTCGGACATAAATATTTTGCGGATATAGAAGGAATCTCTGAATTGGTTGGTATGTCCGAAGATAGGCCTTATGGTACGTACACCCGTGAGCTCGAGATGAGGCTGGGTTTGAGAATAATGGACTGGAATCATCTGGATACTTCTTCTGAACACCGCTTGTGGAAAAAGCGCTAAGAGAGTGACAAGCAGGAAACATTCCTATGATGTTCAAGCGATTCGATCGTTTTCGCAATATGTTCATTACATCGTGCGGTTCTGAATTCTGTGAAGTAGATGCAATGTGTTCTTGTGGCATCTGCCCAGTTGTATTCAAGTTTAGGCCGAATATATGCCTTTTTAGTATTAGCCAGGTCTGAGAGAGTGAAGTACATCTTGCATTATTAGCGATGGTGGATATGTAGTCGTTCCAAAGAAGATTGTTATTGTTGACGCAATGTCAATGTTTTTTTGATGCAGTGTCTATTTATTGATAGAGGTTGGTGCTTAGAGGACAAAGTACAGCACTGGATTTTGGAAGCCTTAATCTCTACTCTATTGTGTAGTTCCCACCTTGTAATGCTGTAAAGATCAGAACTTTACGTACTCAACATACGTTGTTGTTTAAGTTCCACTTGTGATGAGGATGGGCGTGGAGATAACGCGAACTCTCAGCAAAAGAATGAATTGAATTAAATGTAGTAGGAAAGAGTGTCGAAGACAGAATAGCGCCTTTGGAAACACCAGCGTTTATGCGCTGAACATTGGATTTGAAACTGTCCAACATGACCCGAAATAAACGGTCAGAAAGGTAGTATCTAGTCCAAGCAAGCAGAGTCTGATCAATTCCATAGACATTCATTTTCGACAAAACAGCTTTTTTTGTTTTTATATAGAGACTTATTGCCAAGGGATGGCTCTCTGAATGACTTACGTCACGGCAATAAGTTGGGCTAAGCCCTTTATTTAATGCCAGACTCTGTGAAATCCCTTGGAAATATCGAGTGCAAGAACTTTGCTTTGACCAAAATTGTTTCACTTTTTAGTGAAGTATGCCATCAGATCACCTGTAAAATGGCTAAGGATTTTACAAGATTTAAGTTATTGCATAAGATTACGATTAATCAGCGTTTCCATGTCTTTGGAAAGTATGGATGTTAGCTCAATTGGTCGGTACGAGGATTTATAAATGTTGGGATCATTTAATACTCTAGCTACTTGACGAGTATGAAAGTAGAACTTTCCCATAGAGGATTCGACTCTTAAAAGTACAGACGGCGAAAGCTTGTAGCTAGCAGCGAAATGTGAAGCAAGCAGAATGGCCTTGTCTATAGAGCTGACAGTTGGAATGTAGTTGTGAATGAGCGTTGAAATTGAATACGAGAGAGTATTTTTAATTCCTTTAACGAATGACCAATAATTCTTACTTCCTTTGGGACAATGAAAGGTTATAGTACATGAGAGATCTTATTTATTCGAAGTAAATCATTATTGAATAAAATAATGGATGTTACCTGGTACGAGAGGCCAACTACTTGCTTACAATAGTTTAGAAAGAACATGTTTTCCCTTCTGGGTGTGTTTATCACCAAACCAATAAGCCAAACCAACAAACTCTTAATCAACCAGGTGATTTCTATTCAACGAGACTGTGTATGCCATCGTTTCCAACTTTCAACAGCGTAGAAGGTACAAATGCTGGTTGAATTAGGATTAAAAAAATTTTAGGAATTTCATGAATGAATATTTTTGAAAATTATCCACAAAAACTATTCGGTTGAGTTCAGTCAGGGAAAATCCGCATTACAATTTTATCATTCCACTTTGACGTAAAAACTTTGCACGTAGCTCTATGATGTCATGACGAAATATTCCTTCAAAACCCATAGATACATGTAAAATACTTTATAAGATACTTTGTAAATATTTCGAGGAATCAATTTTGGAAAATCAGGTTTAGGAAGAATTTCTGCATAGTCATAGTAGTTGCTGTAATAATAAAAGCTTTGAATTAAGAGGAAAAGTAAACGTATGACAAGAGTCTCCCTAACGACCTTGAAAATGGTCAAATGTCATTAGTAACAGAAGGGTAATACGAATACGATGGTCGTTGCTATTACAACCATTTGGCCAAAGGAATCTCCTTCTTCAAATAGCCAACAAAAAAACCAAAAACAGACAAAAATCCCTGTGTAAATGCATTTTCAAATGCTCACAAACGTTCTGCACATAGTTCGCTTATCCTCTTGGCACATGCACGAAAAGGGGCTTAACTACTATCCTTCGAACAGAACAGAGCAGAGCATCCAAATAAATGCTTCTCCGGGTCTTTTTCCAAACTCGAACGCTTATCGTAGTCGTCGTGAGTGGCAATGCATATGTGCTGTGCACATCATAGATTGTGTTACCAAGGATACCGAAAATGGAAAATCCCTTTTGAAATCCCCATACGAGTTCTCGTATGAGCGCTTAGCTTACTTGTACGACTCGACGACCAACCATCCAACGGGACAAATATAATTCCATTCCGGTAATATTGGCCGACAACCGACGATGCGATGCGATAAAGCGTTCGCAACAACTGATGGAAGGAAGGAAGCTGCAATGCAACATAGCCAGCCATCCAGCCACCTGGAGGAGGTAAAATCTCCGATTCTCCGATGGGAGTTTTATTTTTGTCCATTCTATTTTTTATTGCTCCTTTTACATTTGGGTTTAATTTCTGTACGCATTAAGTTCACCAGATTGCACCCTGTGGAGTAGAGTAGGTGTTGGTTTGTCTGGTGGCGGGTGTGTCGGGTGTGGCGGCTAGGTGGATTGTTGCATGGCAGTAAAGTTGTTATAATGCACATCGCCACACGACGTAGACAGGAGATTTCACGACAGCAACAGCGACAGTGACTACCTCAACCGCAGCACCCCAAGAGACCTTTTATGGTGTTGGCATCACTACCGCAGCGATGCTATCCTACGATGCGCGTGGTTAAATTTGACAATACGGGAATGGCATCGCAGCCACCGACCGCATCGCCATGTAATGTACGAGTGTAGCACGGCTGCACAAGAATCAGATTGTCACACACGTTTATGACGTCTTCTCGTGCACAAGAAACACGATGTCATTTGAGAATCTACCCGTCTGCCCGTCCACCGTGCGATATGCGACAACATGGGAGGTGTTGGAAATGTCTTGTTTCGTGGCTTTTGAAACACTGTTCTGCGGTCGTCGTACCAAATTTCCCATTATGATACATCAGTGATAGCGATGATGATGATGAAAGGTTACACAGGATTCACTTACACCATGCTCAAACAGAACTCTTTGGAGTGGGGCCTGAAGGTCACACAGACACACACCATATATCTTAGTTATAATGGATGCTATGCCTAATCTCAAAATAAAATGCCTGCAGCACCTGTTTGATGTCTTTTGTATTCGCTTCAGCACATATGGGGTGAGCAACAATCTTTTCAACCCTTCCAACCCTCTGCCAAATATTTACCTCTTTTCACGAGTTTTAAATGTCGAATTAATGGCACCAACGCTTCGTGTCGTTCCTTTTCCTTTTGGAATGCACATCTGGATTAATGTTGGCTCATGTTTCAATTTAAATATTTTGCTCCATTCGCGTGCGTGAGTTTAATATTTATGCGGGAAAGCGCACAGGAGAACGTGATATGCTCGAGCGTTCGCTGGCTAGTTGGTACCAGAGTGACGGAGGGATGACGACAGCACGACGTTTTAAAGAAAAAAGCACAAATCATGATGAAATGGATTCTGGATTATTTCTGTAAGTTTAGATGGCATACTGCAGATTATTAAGAAAACAGATGATATTGTTTGCTCAAATGTTTGTGATTGTTTCCAACTGACTGGTCTGATTGGATGGCCTCTTCATATTCAAATCAGATATTTTATAACGTACGTCTAATGTTAAAACTTTATATTATTCCCCCTCAATCATACCACAGAGTGAGTGGTGGTATACTGTAGCCTATAACCTGTCGCTACCTTCAAATAATATACATTGAAAACTTCATAAAAATGGGTTTGTAAATGTGGCTGACACTAATGTTTTACAATTCACCCAGTGACTGTTAATTGGGAGGGGGGAGTAAAGCCTATAACCTTTCGCCGGCGGTCAGACATTAGCAGAATTTGGCGAATAAGACAGAATGCTTTCGAATTGCTGCTGACACCATCTTAGGCAGTAGTCGTAGATATCGGAATGACTCGTTCGATGACGAATGTAAGCTATCGACTGAACGTAAGAATGATGCGTATAGAAGAATTGCGTCCATGAACTAGAACAGTACAGAGAGCGAGCGAGGAGCTCAAATTAATAAGACCCCGGGATCAGATGGTATCCTAGCGGAGCTGGTTAAAAGAAGAGATCCCGCAATAAACCAAGCGATTAATGAACTAATAGTGCAAGTATGGGAGGAAGAAGCTATGCCAGAAGACTGGCGAAGATGCATCCTGTCGTACATAAGAAAGGAGATATCACAGCATGCAGCTGTTATGGTAGTATAACGTTGTTGAGTACCGCATATAAGATTTTCTCCTCTATCCTTAAGACAAGAGAGCCACGTATGCTAAAGTCATCATTGGTCCATATCAGTGTGGCTTCGTCTCAAGCAAATCAAAAACTGATAAGATCTACACCCTTAGCCAGGTGATGGAAAATTGTGAAGAGTTTCAAAACTCACTGCACCATCTGTTAATAGACTTTAAAGCCGTCTATGATAGCATAGCCAGTGTAGAACTTTATAAAGCCATGAGAGAATTCGGCATCCCAAATAAACTGACACGACTATGTACGTTGACCATGACCAATGTTATAATAGCCAAGAAAAAATGTCCAGAACACTATCAACAAAAATAACGGGCACCGGCAAGGGGATAGACTGGCCAGCGTCCTCTTCAACCTGGCGTTGGAGAAAGTGATCCGAGTCTCTGGCGTAACGGCGAGAGGAACAATCCTCTATAGCTCCATTAAGGTACTGACTTACGCAGACGGCATCGACATCGTTGGTAGAAACCAAAGAGCTGTACAGAAAGCTTTCATCCAGATGGAGCGGGTGGCATGAAATCTGGGGTTACACATAAATGAGAGCAAAACAAATTACTTGGTGTCCACGTCTACGAGTAGAAAATCAGAATTGGTCCGTCAATTAAAATAGTGGGGCGCGAATCCGAAGTAGTGCAATCCTTTTACTATCTCGGGTCAACTGTAACAGCCGATAACAGAATGGAACCATATATACGCGCACGGTTGCTCAAAGCCAACAAAGTCTATTACAGTCTGTCAAGACTCTTCAAATCCAGGAATTTAACCATAAAATCCAAGTTGCTGTTGTATAAGACAATTGTCATACCAGTACTTGCATATGAATTCGATACGGAGAATTGTTGGTCCCGTATATGAGGAAAGACGATCCCGGAGATTCTATAATTATGAGATCTACGAGCAGGATCTATGATCCATGAGGTAGGACACTTAGCTCTCATGAGAGAGAAAGATCCTGCTTCGAAATTCTTTTGCGGTAAAATTTATGGAAGACGACAGCGAGGCCGGCCAAGCCAACGCTGGAAGGATGGTGTAGACCAGGACACCCAGTTCATCTTCATCGTATTTGGCTCTACAATTGGGGTCTGGTCCTGGCCTCCCTCAAAATGTCTCTCCACCGGTCCCAATTTCGAGCCGATGTCATCCAGTTTGGCACCTAGCGTTTAGGGATGCCAAACTGGATGACACCGGCTTGAAATCGTGACCGTCGTGACTAATAGCTAAGGAGTTATAAAGGCAAAACGATATAACCCATCTCGTTAATCTACTATTTTTGTTAATGTACCTCCAATTTTAAAGACGTTTCACGTCCAAAAATTGTTTGCTCGTTATATTGGTAAACGTAGGAGGATCGGTCATAAATCTGTGGCTAATACATATTTTCTTATAAACTATTTGTTAATACGTTTAAATCATATAGACCTTATTTCTTCAATTTAAGAATTGATATACATATATATGTTAATAGGTTAACGTAAATTTAATTGCAAATATTTTATTTGTTTACTTATTCTTTTCTATATCATAATTGAATTAAATAAATTTAATTTCATTAATTTTTCAAATACGTAGTAAATAACACTAAAGTATCTACAAGTCCTAAGTTTTTTAGTTGTTAGATATTTAATGGAAATACAAATTTTGTGATTGTCAAAATGTCAATTTTGATTTTTTTGTCCCCCCTCTAAAAGGTGAATTTTTATTGGCGCCATTAATTCAAACAACAAAAATGACCAGCAAATAATATTGGGCCTTAGGGTTAGACGACACACACTCGATTTCCAAACAACAGAAATAGAAGTAATTCTCCTCATTTTTTTCGCCACAAAGAACTGCTGACGTTTTGACAAATCCCAGTTCCCAGTGAAATCAAAATGTCAAATAGGTATTTTTTTTTCTTCCTATTATTCCTGTTCGCAGAAAGGAACACGGAGGATGAGTTAGTTCTGTGCACTGATGATGACGATAAAGACTTTTGTAATTGTGTCCATTTGTTCGTTAAATGAATTTTCCGATTTGAAAAACGTAGACGAACGGATGAGAGGTGACGACGGACGAGAGGTAGTATAGGTAATTGGAAATGTTTTCGTGATTGTCGTCGTCTGGTGCTGAAGGGGGTCGTTGCTTAGTTGGTCGTCGCCCAGTTGCCAAAGGGTAGGATTTTCGTTCAATTTTCTAAATGTCGCAAATAATTTTCTATTCATTTTCGTTTGATTGGTGCTAATGCCATTCACCTTGAACTGTATTGTATGAGTTTTTAACCCTTAGTGTCGTATTTTTCGCCGTTGTTCCTTCTGAAGCATGCTTATATTATTAGTTTTTCTGGCGAAAATACCCAGCGTTTCCCGAAAGACCCCCAAAAGATCCCCAAAATATCCCCAAAAGACCCCCAAGAAACTCTCAAAAGACCCTCAAAAGAACCCAAAAGACCCCCAATAAGACCCTCAAAAGAATCACAAAAAAATCATTAAAGACGTCCCAAAAGATCATCAAACAACCCTCAAAGGACCCCCAAAAGATCTTCAAAATATCCTCAAAAGACTTCCAAAATGACCCGAAAAGACCCTCAAAAGACTGCAAACAGACACTCAAAGGAGCATCAATAGACCCCCAAAAGACCCCAAAAAGACCATCAAAAGACCCCAAAAAGACACTCAAAGGAGCATCAATAGACCCCCAAAAGACCCCAAAAAGGCCATCAAAAGACTCCAAAAAGACACTCAAAGGAGCATCAATAGACCCCCAAAAGACCCCAAAAAGATCATCAAAAGACTCCAAACAGACACTCAAAGGAGCATCAAAAAAACCCCAAAAGACCCCAAAAAGACCCTTAAAAGACTCCAAACAGACACTCAAAGGAGCATCGAAAAAACCCCAAAAGACCCCAAAAAGACCCTCAAAAGACTCCAAACAGACACTCAAAGGAGCATCAAAAAACCCCCAAAAGACCCCAAAAAGACCATCAAAAGACTCCAAACAGACACTCAAAGGAGCATCAAAAAACCCCCAAAAGACCCCAAAAAGACCCTCAAAAGTCCCTCAAAACACTCCTAAAAAGACCCAAAAAGACCCGGAAAAGACGCTTAAGTAACCGTGAAAACCCCATCAAAAGACAACCCGAAAGACCCCCAAGATGACCCTTAAAAGACCGTGCCGTACCGTAAAATTACAGGTATTTTTTCTCTTTGTATCCGTACATTATCAATTAAACATTGAAACAATTTTCATAATGTTGTATATTACCATATATCTGGATAATTATATATCAGTTCTCTTCCATAAACAAAGATGGAAAAATTATCCTCAAACTTAATGCTGGGTGGAACTTTCTTCTAAGTTCAAGTCCTTTTCCACATGAACGAAGGAATAAACTTCTTACAAAAGTTGAAGCTCATTAATCATGGCTGTAATTCTTTACGCCTAAACAAACTGTGATGGACACAAGATGGATAGTTAAAGGCGGGTCCACTTTGATCGCCACGTTCGATCATACAATATACCGACAGAGTGTGCTCCACCTTTTTGGTTGTATATTTTATGTTTAAATATAACATGAAGAGCATTAGGAACATTACAACTAAACGGCCAGAATGGAATGAAAAAACAATAACAGTAATTGATGAACAAACAAAATCGCCAAGAGCATAGAACACAGACACACATACAAATCTTTATATAGAGAGAAGATAGGTAATACCAAGGCAATCCATTACTCAAATTGTTACTTTGTTTGGTTGTTTGTCTGTTTGTTTGCTTGTTTATTTATCCCACCATCGATTGAGTTGATGTGTGGTCTCAGGTACTGTACTACGCTGCTTGTCCGCGTCGTCAATTTCATTTCCGAGTGTGAAACAATAAAACACAAAGCTACTTGTGCAACTTTTAAACCGCAAGGACTACCTAACGAATGACGCCACCTTTTGCTAACGAACTTAAAATGGAAATTTAAGAAAATTTCTGACATCATGACTAAATGCAGTCAGTGTAATCAGGACGTAGCAATCTGTACTCATAAGCCAAAGCACAATGACCGCTCTCTGCACTTCTGACATTCAAGACAGACGACCCAGGTGTTCTGGCTAAGGTGGTGGGAGTTTGGTATATGAGGCAGAAATCGCGTAAATGAACATGCGGACAGACAAAAAGAGATACAAAGTTTTAGGGACAACATTAATTTCAGTGACATATTCGCCATGGTACCGTTTCAGGACAGCGCTGGATGAAATGCGGGTAATCTCAATTTTTCATCAACTGCTACTCGTAAAGGAAAGACACTGATGCCACTTTGGTGCTAGTATCCGCGTCTTGGTTGACATCATCAGTAGTAGAGCTGAAGAGGCTCGAATGAGTGAATGCACTAATAGCTTCTGGACTAATCGAAATGAAAAAAAACGAAGCTTGGCATGTCTGTGTCGGAACTTTCATTAGAGATAAATGTCTCATTTTTTATTATATACAGGGTGTATCCGTTAATGTGGAAAATACTTAAAGCGGTGATTCCTTGGTTAATTTAGTGATAAAATTCGTATGGGATGGGGGGTCTATTTTCACCCCCTGTAGTGTACGTATAGTTTTAAAACAGAGATGCGTACTTTTGACTTACATCACTTTACATCCTATAACTCTTGAACGCTTCTAGCTACAAGATCAGTGTTGGTCTATTTTAATTGAAAATTAAATCTTTAAGGTGAAAATAATGTAAATTTTTTTAAACTTTTAAAACCATTACCAATATAAACGACGTCAAAGTCAAAAAAATAAATGTTTTTTTAAAATTTTATTTTCAAACGTGATTATTTCGAAAAATGCTCTCGGATAATTTTTTTTGACAAATACAGTATTAAAGCACATTGAATTTTCTACAACTTCACCTCATAATATTTCTACAATAGGTCAACAGGAACAGGATTAAATTTGAAAGTTTGTAAAATGATTGAAAACGTACTTTTGCTCTTACATGCTTTACATTCTATAACTCTTGAACGCTTCCATATACAAGGTTACTTTTCATCTTTTTTGAAAGGAAAGTACATTTTTAAGATCGAACAATGTACATTTTTTTAAATTATTTAAGCGATAGAGGTATGAAGGTCTCCAAAATCAATTTTTCTTTAAAAATTATATTCACAAACACGATTAATTCGAGAAATGCTATGGGAAACATTTTTTTGGCAAATACAGTATTAACGCCTATTCAATCTTCTACAAATCTATGTCAAAATATTTCTGCATTCAGTCAAAAAGAGCGAGATAGTGCGGGTTGTGTTACTACGATTACGTATAAGAAGAGATGCATAACGTCTAAGTGTTCCCGTAGCAAGGACGCAACAAAACAACAAAATTACACGTGGCACGGATGTACCCTTGCCAGTTCACTCCGGTACATAATCTGCTTCAACAGGACATACCCAAAAGTATCTAATTTTTTGAGTGGACACCATTTTCATGTGTCAATTTTCACCACCAATTTTATGTGTTTATAACGATGTTGTGAAATCCACTCACAGAATTAGGTCCTTCTTGGTAAGTCCTTTTGAAGCAGACTTTGCACTGGAGTGAAGTGGTAAGGGTGCATCCACTGCCCGTGTAATTTTGTTGCACTGTTGCTACGGGAACACTTTTATTATTATTATTATTGCACCGCAGGGGTCGAAAATAGACCCCCCCTCCCATAAGATTTTTTTCGTGAAATTAGCCAAGGAATCACTCCTTTAAGTATTTGACACCCTAACGGATACACCCTGTATAGAGACTAATGAACCAAGCGGGCTTGAAAAGACTTTAAAAAATTAAAATTTAAATGTTTTTTGTTAATTCATTCAAACAATAAACTTTTAAACCTACATCAGGACGATACGACTGTCCCGCAAAGAATGTGTCAGCCTTAAGAATTTTTTGTTTTGTTAGCAGATATTTGATTGCCATCACCTTAACCTAAATGGGAAAAAGGAAACAATGACCTGAGCGGCATGACAGCAAAACAACTCAGCAGCCAAAAGCTGGCCAGCTCATATACGCCTCATGTGCGCTCACAATTTGTGTTGTCAAATTTTTGCATGAGTCCTTATTGATGATGGTTACTTTTGTAGTTGTAGTTGTTTTTGGCTGTACATCCTGCTATCTGATGTTAGAATATTGCTTAACGCTCATAATAATTACTCAAGCGAGAGCGCGAGGAAACATCCATCAGCATCGGATGACTTGTGCATGTGTGAGTGACGATGAAACACTTACTTTGATTAAAAATTTTTAATTCATCAATGTGGCACGTCATCAGAGGCCAGCAGTTGCACGAACAACAACCAACTTCAACTCAACTTTGTATATATATGCAAATTTAATTGTTGTTGTTGTTGGCAATATACTTACTATAAAGCCAGGTGGCTGAATTGGATTGAGTTTTTACAAGGACACAAACACACACACATACACATTACAGCACCATCATCGACCAAAATCGCCTTTGAGCCGACACTATATAAACAGCAACAGATGCTTTTAGTGTGATGTCCTTCCTTCCTTCCGTGCCGACAGAGGAGACAGAGAACATTATTTTCCAACATCCTATTGTCACAGGGAGGGATGGTGAAACGCGCGCGGAATGTCATCGTTGAATTCCTCGAAGGTGGCAAAGCCACTGCACTGGTGATGCATTTTAAATGCACCCAGTCCGGTAATAAAGTGCCAACGACTGCTCGCAAAATAATAGCTGGCTGATGGAGTTGGAGCTGATGTGTGTGCGATGAGCAAAGCCAGCCAACATTATCATCCGCAGCCGCACAGTGCACAGTGAGTGCTTTTCGTTGTACCTTCGAAAGGTACAATATTATGGCGTTTCGGTACGACTGCATTTACTGCGATGGTGTAAAATCTGTTGAAAAGGTGTGAATGCGAAATCGTTGTTGTTGTAGTTGTTCTTGTTGTTGTTGCTGTTTCTGTTGCTGTTGCTGTTACTGTTGTGGCCATGAGGAACTATTACCACTGGTGGTACACTGATGGTACACTGATGGCTCTGCGAATACTCTGGAAATGTGCACTGTGTAATAAATCAAATTGTTAATGGCGTATAACTTTAAATTTAACACCGATATTCGACTGGCGAATTAGGTAACATCAGCAGTACTTCAGCTAACAGGAGAAGGTAGTAAGCACGCAGAGTCTATCATATAGGTATACGACTGTAAATACAGTAAATTGATAATGGCAAGTAAACGTGCAATGGTTGCTTGTGCTTTTGCTTTTCATACAAAACATAAATGAATTTGGATTTACAATTTGTGGTTATTCTGACAGTGATGGTGATTCTCATCATAGCTGATGTTATTGTTTGGAGTGCAATTTGACTACAGTTTAGGGCAGGTTCCGAGCAGTTTTTCCTGGGGAGAAATTGCAAAAAAAAAAAAGAAAAAGATTTTACCAGCACGTGATGCTCCTTCAGATTTTCATGAGAAAAGCTTCTTTATGATGTACTTTGAAGTACTAAAAAAATACCTTTAAGGAGTCGGAAGGCTTAATTGTGAAGTATTCTACAACAGAGCCGGAGCAAAGGGTGGTAGATTAGTAGATAAATAGTAGAATTTTCTTCATTTGAAAACATAGCTTTAAAAATTACACTAGACAATATAAAAGGCACATCAGAATACAGACCACCGAGATGCAATGACATGGACGAGTTTATTGATACACATTGAATGCAAAAGATATTGTAATCGTTATTGGAGATATTGATGTAAATGTGAATGACATTAACAAAAACGATATAAATCCCTACAAAGCAATGGTTGCAGAAAGAGGTCTGGTTAATATCATCCTAGCGAATACCAGAATTAATGTGGATAGAGGCAGAAATAGACTGAATGATCATTGCTTATTGCGAGCTAGGGGTAAACGCTTAGAATCAGCCGTAATGAAACACTATATCTCCGATCATGACGGCATTTATTATGGATTTGCTGGCAAAGAAATGTTAAAATTAGCAAATCCAAAAAAGAATAAACGCAACTTAGCTTGAAAAATCTTTATTCGAGAGTGCTAGTGCCGTTACCAAGTAGGTTCATCATCATATTTGGCTCCACAACAGCAAAAGGTCTCTTCACCGGTCCCAATTTCGAGCCAATGTCATCCAGTTTTGTATCCCTAAACTCTGAGCGTCCTGGTCTACGCTATCATTCCAGCGTAGGCTTGGCCATCAGCTTCGCTGTCGTGTTCCATAAATCCTACAGCAAATGACTTTCCGAGCAGGATCCTCTTCGCTCATGCGAGCTAGGTGTCCTGCCCACCGGAGCCCACCGAGCTTGATTTGCTTCACGATGTCGACATCGCGGTAACGCTCGTAGTTCTCATCATTATAAAGGCTCCGGAATAGTCATTCCTCACATACGGGGCCAACAATTATCCGTAAGACTTTTCTCTCGAGCGCGGCTAAGAGGCCAGAAGGCTTGTTGCTAAGCACCCAAGTCTCGGATCCATATGTAAGTACTGGCATGACCAACAGTCTTATATACCAAGCACTTGGATGTTATGGTTAATCTCGGATTTGAAAAGTCTTGACAGACTATAGTAGGCTTTGTTGGCCTTAAGAAAACCTGCGCGTATTTCTGGTCCCATGCTGTTATCGGCTGCCACAGTTGACACGAGATAGTTAAAGGATTGCAGTACTTCAAATTCGCGCTCCACTTTGATGGACCAATGTTGGATCTTCTACTCGCAGATATGGCCACTCTCATTAATGTGCAGCCCCAGATTTCAAGCTGCCTTCTCTATCTGGATAAAAGCTTCCTGTACAGCTATTTGTTTTCTACCAACGATGTCATTACAGTTTGCGTAAGCCAGTATCTGAATGAACTTATAGAGGATTGTTCCTCTCGCCGTTACGTCAGAGTCTCGGATCACTTTCTCCAACGCCAGGTTGAAGAGGACGCAGGCCAGTCCATCCCCTTGTCGGAGCCCGTTATAGATGTTGACTGAGCTTGATAGTGATTCGTATATTTTTACAAGGCTTATAACATTGGTCATGGTCAACCTACATAGTCTTGTCAGTTCATTTGGGATGCCAAATTCTCTCATGGCTTTATAAAGTTCTACTCTGGCTATGCTATCATAGGCGGCTTTAAATTCTATAAAAAGATGATGTAGTGAGTTTTGAAACTCTAGACATTTTTCCATCACCTGCCCAATGGTATAAATCGAATGAGTCGTTAATTTTCCTGTATGGACCAATAATGACTTTATGGGGCTATCCTGTCTTGAAGGATAGAGGAGAAAATCTTATACGCGTATACTCAACAACGTTATACCAGGAAATGTGCTGCATGTTGTGCTATCTCCTTTCTTATGTATGGGGCACAGTATGTCTCTTCGCCAGTCTTCTGGCATCGCTTCTTCCTCCCTTACTTGCACTATTGGTTCATGAATTGCTTGGTGTATTGCGGGGCCTTCTGTTTTGCTCAGCTCCGCTGGGATACCTTCAGTTCCCGGGGCCTTTTATTTTTGCGCCGATTTATCGCTCTGCTAATTTCGTCTATGCTTGCTGGTGGCAGCATATTGTGGTCTTCGGTCATTGGTGGAGCCTCTAATTCCTCAGTTAGCCGGCCATTAAGCAACTCATGAAAGTGCTCCTCCCATCGCTCTCAGATGCCTTTGAAATTGACGATCAGATTACCAGCCTTGCAGTATGTGCAACGCGTTGTGTATTGCGTCATACCGCGGACTCTTTGGTAGATCTTCTGGTGCGGTCCTCGCTCTCAGTACTGTTCTAGTTCACGAACGAGATTCTTCTCCCAGGCTGCTTTCTTTCGCCGGTGAACTGATTTTTTATATATTCTGAGCTCTTAGTTTTGTAATATCTTCACGTGCTTGTGTTCTATGATATTGTTACGTTGCCCGGTACGCAACATTCCTACGAACTCCCGAAGATGGAAAATATATTATATAATAAGATGAAATATATCTTGTGCTCCAAAACTAATTCATATAAAAAAAGAACATTATAAAGCGATGAGAGAATTCGGCATCCCAATTAGTCTGCCACGAATATGCAGGTTGACCACAATACATCACCATAACTATATAAGCCAAGTCAAGTAATCCGGATCACTATTGAGCAGATTCAACGTCTATAGTGAAAGGTCAATCGTATGCTTGAGAGAAGCCAAATGTTTATAAATGCCAAACTGGATGACATCGCAAATCGTAACCATTGGAGAGATATTTTGTCAGAGGACATGATCGGATCCGGTTGATAGAATCAAGTATGATGAATAGATAGGTTTCTAAAAGTCTACAGACAAGCCAAGCTGACTTGGCCTCAGCATTGAAATACGTACAACATTTATAAAAATATAAATCGGCTCTACAACCGGGGTCCGGTCCTGGCCTCCCGATAAAGGAATGTTAGTTGGTACAATCTTCATTACCATTATAACCCTGTGAATTTCTTATGCTTATATCTATCTGAAATTCAATAATAGCTATTTAGAATAGCAAGCAACTGTAGATCTAAAGATTTGATAACAAAACTATCCAGTAAATGGTGTCCAACGATCCTTAAAAGCTTCATTCGTACAGATCACCTAGGAATATACAACCAATCAATTTACTGCAGTTGCTACAGGCCTGTTGATCTTACAGCTAGTGGCAATTTTTAGGAGCTATTTAGAAATTAATTATAACCAGCAGCTGAAGAATTCAACTAAAGGCCAGAAAATGGGATTCAAAATCTGAGAAAAATGTCACCCCTATATTCTTCTTGAAGGATTCGGATTTCAATATTAAAGCGATCGACGAGATAATACTACGAAATATTTTTATTGAGTGGCAAGAGACAGATAGTAGGTAAACTAAAATGCCGACCCTGATATAGACTATGTAGCAATTAACGACAACAACTACAAACAAAAAGATAAGGCAAAGATAATATAAAAAAAAAACATAATTTTTAATCTAAAATATTTCACTGAATACCAAAAGACATAAAAAGAACAACCAGAATAGAAATTCCACTTTGCACGATGACGCGACATCGTGTCCTTCCTCATTTGGTCCGCTGGGAAATCAAAAGTCCTTATAATTAGTCGACAGTGCCGTTGTCGGCGGTCATGCTTGCCGCCGAGTGCAATACTCACTAAGGCTTCTTTACGAGATGGATGTATGTACATATATCTATGTGTTTTAGGAGTTCATTCCTCGTAGATAATTTCCCTCTCCTTCGTCTGGCTCCAGGAAAGTTTCGCTTTGAGATTTTTGTATGCACAAAATGCATTGCCCGCCACCGTCGCACACTTGGTGGTGATGATGATCGCGCTATCCACATCCTCATCAACATCAAAATCTTCACTGATTTCTCTCTGAACCAAGTGTGTGTGTGTTTGTGTGCCAGATTCCCAATTTAATTTCAAACGTTTTCCCTTTAGAAAATGAAACCGAAACCACATTTAGCGCGGGCAGGATATATTTTAAGAGTATGTATGGCTCCGCCAGACGGAGACGAGATCCCAGGGAGTAGTTATACTCGTGTACCAGTCTCTTATACACGTCGTATGAGTGTACTGTTGCCATTTTCCCACAGTTGGAAGCAATTTTCTTCTTTGCTTTTGAAATATTAAGTATACATTGATTTTTCCGCAGTTTCAATTACAAGCATCTGTGTGTGTGTTTTACATATAAAGCTCCTAAAGGATATTCTTGTAGTAATATGTAAATTTACGAGTGGTAGTACGAATTACCACACACACACTCGTCTCTCGCTCCAGAGGAGGATTCTTTTTTTGCGCACCTCGTGAAATTATAAACGAATCGAATTGAATAGAATGATGTGGCATACGGATTCAGATTCATTTGGTGGCTGGCTGGTTGTCTGGATGGATAGCTCCGCTCAGATTTATCACCTCCACCTATATATATATCTAAGAAGCAAAAGCGCAAGCACATGCTGGGAAGGTATTGTGTCATTGTGATCTAGGGCTTTGGTTTCGTACCGTGAATACTTTATTACTTTTTTGTATGTGTGTGTGTGTGTGTGTTTGTTGGTGCTGAGGTGTAATCCCTACTGCGACATCAAAGAAAAAGTTCCACAAAAATAAACTCCCACGGGATGGCAAATCCTGCAGAGACTGATGAGGAGATATTTTGTCGCAATTTCATTGATTTTTTTTTCTTGATACATTTATTACAGATATAATGCTAAAAAAGGTATTATTCCCCATTTATTATAAAATATGTATATGATGCATAGTTAACAGGCTTTTCAATTATATTTTTTTCAACCCACCTGACACTGACATGATTTTCTAGAAGATGAACATTAACCAAATGTTGTACGAACTTTAAATCTACATCGTAATTCTATGGGGTTTGGTCAAACGATACAATTTGGCTAAATAGTATGCAGAGGTGTTGAGAAAAAGTATATTTTCGTTAAGTCGTAACAGCACTTCCTCGCCATGAACTGTATTGTGTACATTTTATAAATAAAAGGTTTCCTCCTATAGCCAACATTCTGGAGACCCTCCTCCTCCTCCCAAAGATTCATCAACATTTGAGTCTCGCCAACCACCAACATGTCTTTAAACATCGCAGCACTTCGACGGCCTTAACGAAACTGACGACTCATGTTGGTGGCGGTCTAAATCTCCATCGTCCGCACTGGCGCACTGCTGCCGTGGCACTCGATTTTTCCAAGGCTTTCGACACAGTTTACGACTCCATCTTCCTATAGGACATACAAAGTTCCAGTCGCTCTGACTACATGAAGAGGTTCCTGTCAGCTTATATAAATGGCAGAAACGCATGTGTGGAATTCCGAAATTCCTGCTCAAAGCATCGGAAACTGAAGATGGGAGTCCCACAAGGAGTGGTTGTCTCTCAAATTTTATTTAATCTCTATGTCGCGATGTTCCTAACTGCCCCACTGGAGTTAAATTACGCCGTTTATTGCTCTGTTGCAGCCTCCGGTGAAGTACTCAGTGGAGTGGGGCGAAACCCGTTTTCGCCATTAAGCATGATCTTACTATTCCTATCATGCATTCCCCTTTTTCCAGAGTAAACATCGGCCCCCACGTTACATCCCCAGAACGAAACAGGTTCCACAGCCATAGTTGTCCTCAGAGTCGGTCAACCTCACGGTCAAACCTGGTCCGTTGGGCACAGACAACTGACGTGGTACCAAAGGCTATCTTAGTGAGATCTAGTATCAATGATCTCGGTTCCTTCAGAGGGCGGTTGCATAGCAGACCCTGGTAGCACATTCGAAGCATATCATTTACCACTAGGACTCTTTAACATGCACCACCAAGCAGTCCTAGTCCGCCTTAAATAGAAACTATTGTAGGCACATCATGACGTTCTTTCGGTGTAGGAATAAGCTATTTAATACGAAAAGCTGCCCAAAAGATTTATCTCTAAGTACTAAAAACCTTGTCAGGATATCGCTCGACATTCTCATCAACAACGAAACCATACCTGTAGTTAATAACCCAAAAATATTAGGAATCATATTCGACAACCTCCCTAGCTTTTGTAGGCATGCAAAAAATATTCACATTAAAGTGAGCAGTCGTAACAGGGTTCTAAGAGCCATAGCCGGAACCGCATGAGGCAAGGACAAAAATGTACTTGTAACGACATACAAAGCTATTGACCGTTCAAATATTAACTACACCGGCCCCATCTGGACGTCATTGTTAAGTGACACACAATGAAACAATATCTAAGAGGCCTGAATTGGATGTTGCTCTGGAGAAATTGGCCAAGCTACGAGGAACCGCAGAGAATCTTCAAGAGTTGCATTTGAGTCCAGCTTTTTCCGTATTTACCGTATTTTTCAATGGATGTTGCAAGAATTTTAAAGGCTAACGTATGTCCTTTTTATGTACTATTTTCTTGGTCAAGGTTTATTGTACTTTGCCCTGACCATGATCCATTGGTAAAAAGAGATATAGTTGGAACTTGTTCATTCGAAATGCCGCTAACCGCGTAGCGAGAGGTATGAATCGGATGTATCTTTTGTCGAAGTTTTTGTTTTGGTTTTGTGATGTGATGGCTAAATGTATCGTCACACAACCGCCGATGGAAAATTTGACATTTAGCTCAACAGTGTTGGATATAATTTTTGATGGATCGGTGGTGTTTATAACTCAAAATGCTGATTTTACTCAACATGTCTGAATTCTCCAGCGCCCACTCTAGAATCCATCTTCGATCCTTCTGTGTAGCAGACCAGAACTTTGTTGTCCAGTGCTGGACAGTACTGCCTGGCCATGGGTCCGGGATAGCAGTGCAAAACATGTCATTTTCAAGAATTAAGTCTAGAATAATCTGGTGTCCCACGTAGTAAGCTAGGCAGCTTAAAAGCGCATCTAGCGGCCGTATTCCTATTGAAGATTGGCAGAGGTGAAAGACCTATAACAGCTTCTAATGCAGTTGTAGGGCAGGTGCGAATGGCACCAGTTATACCTAGACAGACAATTCTTTGTAGCTTCTGAAGCTTAATAACCGTTGTCCGTTCAAGAACTTTTCGCCACCATATGATGACCGCGTACGTTATAATTGGTCTCACCATCATGGTGTACATCCAATGTATCAGCATTCTCTACTGGCACCATTATAAGACGTGAAGTAAAGCACCTTGCATGATATTTTTTATGGTCTTGCTGTACTTATCCCTAATTATGATCACCAAATCAGCACAAACAATGGCGATGTAGCCTGTTCTATGCAGATCGGCTAAAAGGTTGTCTATGATAAGTAGCCATAGAAGGGGCGCGAGTACGCCTCGTTGCGGGCAGCCCTTAGCTGTTACTGATTGCTCTTGTTATTGAATCTTAGCCAGCGTTATCGAACGCACCCTCAATATCTAGGAAAGCCTACAGAGCCCCTCCTATCTTTTTAACTAGATAGTGAAGGGTGCCCTCGGTGCTTTTTCCTTTCCTGTATGCGAACTGACTTGAATGTAGAGGGCTAGACGTATCTAGCCGACCTCTGATATGAACATCAATGAGTCTCTACATAATTTTGAGTACAAATGATGTTAGACTTATTGTTCTATAAGAATTATTCATTTCACTAGGCCTGTTGCCTATTGTTAATGTTACTCGGTTGTGGAAGTAACTGCCAATAGAACTTAGAGGGATTGAAAACAAAAACAAATTGAAAATTTCTCCTTTTACTGAATAGAATAACACTTAGTTATTCTTATTCTTCAAAATTCTTAAAAAAATATCTTCTTGGCTTACACTATTTTGTTTATCATCCCTTTCCTTTACTTTACTACTTTAGCATAAATCTCAAAGATGAAATTCGGTACACACATAACGGATTCGAGATTAATTACCATATCGAATGTGAGCTCTGTCGCAATACATATGCAAATGAGACTATGTCGAACTAAAATGTCACTAATGGAACAATAAATTATCACCTTGAACGACAGACCAGATTAAAGTTCGAACGAACGTTGGAATGCTTAGAAATTTAACAGCAACTGCTGGTACTACATTCCCAAATGAAGGTAATTACGGGAAATAGACGATACTGAAGAATTTTCTTAGCTGGTAAATATAAGATAACAACGAGTTTGAGATAGCAGTTTATTTATTTATTTATTTAAATATTCCATAGACACTGCCATTGGATGAAGAGAATTTCTAAAGCTTTTCTAGTCACTCAATCAGTTAACATTATGCAAATTTAATTATTATTATCGTCTTATCAGTGTTCGGCCTCTTTAGGGGTACATTCTAACCTAACTACAGGTTAACGAGAAGACGACTATTAGCGAAATAAGCTTTTGTCACTTTTAGCATTTAATTCACGATAAAATTGCACCTTCCAAGCACAACAAACTATTTACAAAATCAATAACAATAGCCGACAAGGACTATGTTGAAATTCAAATCAATTGTATCCTGTCTGCCTAATGTGTGTGACTATTTGGCTGAATGCTAGAAGTGCATCAAAATGTAGAGCTGACAAAACATTTGCTGGACGGTATACCATAAAGAGTACAGTACATTCTTGCGAATCCTTGTAAACCCTTTATTCGGGATATTACAATGACAATGGCAGTCGCCGAGTGTATGCAGAGATCATGCAGAGATTACCCAATGCAATCCTCTTAATGCGGATGATTTTGCAGACAAATCCATCGTTAATCGACAGACACTGATGTTCGAACAGGGATGATAATGATGATGGTGTTGATAGCTGCTGATACAGAGATGATACTCAACTGTGCACAACTCTTACTAATTAACAGGATAAACCCATTGAGTTCTGTATTTTATGTTTGAAGGTTCGTTCTGTTACATCCGTTTGTCAGCCTTTGGCAATAGAGGGCTTGTCGAAATGCTTTGCCAATGGAAATTGGCAAATTTTGTAAGGCGGTTGTAAGAATTTTTGGTAAAAATCAAATGTGCGAATTAAATTTTATTTTATCCAAATATCTCTGATAAATTTCTGCATATACTGGTAAAACAGCATAACCACCATATACCACCAAAAATCACTGGCTAATCACTGGATGATGATTATCCAACAGTACTTTAAAATTCAGCCGTTAAATCGCGTAACTTATAGATGACATCGTGATTTTTATGGTACACATAATGGTCCATCTGTTCAAGCCATCCTTCGAGGTGTGGATAGATTTAGTCCAACGTATACTCTAAATGATACAATAACTCCAAGACACCGAAGGAATGTGCGCACTAAGAGAATATTGCCTCTGTCAATGCAGGTTATGTTAGGTTAGTCAATAAAACCGACACACTTAGACCAGAAATGGTCCATTGTGATACCACACGGATCAGGAAAGTTTTCCCCCACCTACTCGATAAGCCACTTAAAGCTTCGTATGAAGCGAAGGAGACTGCTGATATCAGTGTTGATAAGATCATTAATGTCGTTGTAGAAGAAAGCTCCCACATGGAGTTTACGTTTCTGGGAGAGGGCTGGGCAAGTACATAGAAGATGGATAATGGTCTCTTCCTCCAACCCATCCATGTACCTTCTGCATAAGTCATACGAGACGACTCCGAGTCTTGCTACATGCTTGTCTATAAGACAGTGTTCCGTAATGACACCTACAATAGCACCGATGTGCGATCTTTTTTGAGAGATCAAACACTTGGAGCGTTTCGGATCCAGCTTGAAGCAAATCTGCTTTGTCGCTATGCAAGTTGTATCGTTTGACAACCTACGATTAGTTTTGTCACTAGCATCCCATTTTAACATCAGATTGCATGTAGCTTGTAAGATGGGTAATGTAGTTTCTTGTTTGGCGAGTTCGTCAGCTATACAGTTTCCCAAACTGTCTCTACTCCCTGGCACAGGTGGATATTTAACTGATCCGCCATCTCTTTGAGAGATGATCGGCAGTTAATGGCTAATGTTGAATTTGTAGAGACTGATTCCAGGGATTTCAGCGCGGCTTGGTTATCCAAGAATATACGGGTATCTTAGTGGATATTACGTTACCCTTCAACCAAGATAAGGCTTCCCATTTCGCCATAATCTCAGCCTGAAAAACACTACAGTAATTAGGAAGACGAAAAGAGAGGCGAATATTAAATTTTTTTGAGAAAACACCTCCACCAACTCCGTCATCAGTTTTAGACCCGTCTGTGTAAAAATGAATGTGTATATCTCGCAGAATGATATGGAGGGGAAGGTGACCTGGATGTTTTTATTGAAATGGAGCTGTGGAATGGTACAGTCTATATTGTCTGGGATCCTGACTAAATTCAGGATAGAGGAGTGACCGATTCTAGTACACTGGGAGATAGCCTTGAGGCGAGTAGCCAAGCAAGCAGCTACTTGCCTGCTTCAAATGTCGAGAGGTGTATGGTCGAACAGATTCTAGTGCGGCGGAGGGGGTTGTAAGAAGTGCTCCAATCATACATAGACTAGCTGATCTTTGGACTTTGCTAAATTTATCTAGATTTTCTTTCTTATATAAGGCAGTCAACAAAACATTCACACCGTATATAAGAGAAGGTCCTACTACCGCTGTATATAGCCAATGAGTTATATGCGGTTGACGACTCCATCTGTTACCAATAGCCTTTTTGCATAAGAAGAGGGCCACTGTGGCTTTTCGAAGACTCTTTTTTGTATGTTAAGTTTCTATCTTAGCTTTCTGTCAAAAATAAGACCCAAAGACTTGACTTTAGCGGAGAATGCTAAGCTTGTACCTTGAATAGAAGGAAGGTCAAAAAATACAAATGCAAAAATGTAAATGCAAATTTTCAAACCCAAATTTATGGTATCGTGGTCAGTCGCAGAAATTCGGGCTCTGTCCTTCCTGCGCGGAAAATTTTGCGCAAAGATCTTGGCATGCACCTGTATAAGATTCAGCTGGTACAGTTATTAAAGCCACCAGACCATCATATGCGTGGTACTTTAACCGAGTGATCTCTAGAGCAGTTGTAAACTGACCCGCTGTTTTATCGCAAAATTGTGTTAAGCGATTAGTCTCGTTTTTGGCTTAACAGGTCTGTTAATACGCGCGTTTATCCCATATTGAGTGAGACAAATCCACAAGATACCCTACATATATTCCAATACATCCAGAAAACTGCACCATTTGGTGTGGTTTACATGCTGGTGGAATAATCGGATCTAAATAATAATAATAATATTCGGCGCAACAGACCTAGCTTCTCGCGAGCATTTGTGTTGTGCATGTACATTTTTGCACAATAAATGGAAAGGACCTATTATTTAATGCCGTATCCAAAACGGCGAATTGAGAAACTTTCCATGACGAGGATGTTTGTCACACATTCGCAAGAGGTGAGACCGTGAAAAATACTCTTGAGGTTTTCTGGGATTCGAACTACGAACCTCCTGTCTCAGAAATCTCATGACAAATTATTTTTTGTTTGAAGTTATGGATGGCCTTGATCCCGACAAAATGTTGTTTCAACATTGAACTCCTGCTATACGACGACGGCAACCATCGACTTATTGAAATCAATTTATAAGTTGATTTCGAGAAATCGTCCAGTAAATGTCCCTAAATTGTCGTGCGATTTGACACCTCTCGATTGTTTCTTGTAGGGTCGTGTCTAGTCAATGCACAATGCTGGGAAAACAGCGACAATGTAATTCGTGTTATTTGTGACATACAGCCAGCAAAAAGGCCCAAAATTGGACGATCAGAATTCGCTTCATTAAGAGCAGTCGCGGTGGCTATATGCCAAAAAATATTATATTATTATTATTATTATATTATTATAATAAAGCAACCTGATTAATATTAAACGTTTTGTGTTTTTTTTTTGCAATTGTAAGTTCTATTTGGCTGAAAAACACCCAATATTTGGCTCTAAAACCGTCAGGACACGTCGGTGGAGAGGTTCTCCACCGATCTCGATTTCAAGCCGATGTCATCCAATTTGGAACTATGAAAGGGGTGTTTTTTTAAGAGGTTGCCGATTTTTTTTTTGAATAAAACACATATAAAATTATGAAATGACCAAAATTTTTTTTTATTTGGTAGATAATTTTTTGGCATTTAACACAATTTCTGGCATATGGCTACCACGACTATTTTTCACAAATGTCATTCTGGAGGTCCAATTTTCCAGCACTTTTTCAAGCATTTGAGGGCGTATGTCAGCAATGACACGTTGAATATTGGTTTCCAAAGCGCCAATCGATTGAAGTTTATCCACATAAACCAATGACTTCACGTATCCCCACAAAAAGTAATCGAGTGGCGTCAAATCGCACGAACGCGGAGGCCAATTCACCGGACCATTTCTCGAAATAATGTTGTCGTTGAAAGTTTCTTTCAATAAGTCGATTGTTTCACGTGCTGTATGGCAAGTGGCACCATCTTGTTGAAACCACATTTCATCCATATCCATATCTTCAAGATTTGACAACAAAAACTCATTTAACATGGTTCTGTATCGATTTCCATTCACGGTAACGCGTCGTCCTTCCTCATTTTTAAAGAAATATGGACCGATGATCCCACCAGCCCATAGACCGCACCAAACAGTACATTTATCAGGATGCATTGGTAATTCTTGAACGGCGTGTGGATTATCTTTGCTCCAAATGCGACAATTTTGTTTGTTGACGTATCCATTTAACAAAAAATGCGCCTCATCACTGAAGAGAATTTTACGGTAAAAAAATGGATCTTCGTTCAATTGATTTAACGACCAATCACTGAATTCACGGCGCAAACGATGGTCGTGTGGCTTTAATTCTTGCACCAATTGAATTTTGTATGGCACCAAACCCAAATCTTTACGTAAAATTTTCCATAAAGTCGATGGACAAAGTCCAATTTGCTGAGCACGACGACGAATCGATAAATTGTCGTTTTCTTCGACACTGGCCTCAACGACAGCAATATTTTCTTCTGTACGAACTCTTCTCATTCTTGTCGGTGGCTTGGCATCCAAAAGAGTGAATGTAGACCGAAATTTGGTAATTACGTTCTTTATGGTGGTCTCTGACGGACGATTATGTGCACCATAAAATTCACGAAGTGCTCTATAAACATTTTTAATTGAACACTGATTTTGAAAATAAATTTCCACGATTTGAAAACGTTGTTCTGGAGTTAACCTATTCATAATGATTTGCCAAACAATACTGAGTAGAAATGCCACTTTAAGCTGTCAAAACAACTGTCATAAAATAAAACGACATCTATCGGAAAAACAAACCTCCTTAAAAAACACCCGTTACTTCTATTAAAAATTAACGAGCTTTTTTATTCCGATGAAATAGTAATTCTATTCACGCAATCTGAAATCTAACTTAATTTCTACAGCATTTTATACTCACTTCTTTAAGAGAGGACTAAAAAGCAGATTTATATCTAGCACCTGAGGCATTGTTGCATCTGCATGCACTGTGCTATTCCTTGGACTCGTAAAACGTGCATATGATCTACTATCTTGCTAAGAATGGCAACGGGGAATTTCGTATATTGCTCAGCTTTAGGATAATTATAGCTGGTTTAATAGGAAATTTTTTATGATGTCGTGTATTCTTACCGCAAAGGAAATTGCCGTCATTTTTCGTATATTTAGTACCGAAAAAAAACGGTAAGCTCTTTTATAAAAAGAATATTAACTTAAACTCACTCAATTTCCTAAATGTTTAAGGTCAATTGAGCATTGAGAATGAATTATTATGTAAAAATCTGCACCAAGCAGCAATTTTCGCTTCATCAAATCATCACATTTTTTTTTCTAATTTATCCATTCATTTACTGTTCGTTTCACTGTTTCCTTCATCCTTACTGTTTCATCAACATTGTCATCACCACAAAAAAAACAACACACAATACCTTCAATTCATCTTCAATTTGCCCCCTGTCTTCTCTTTTAATTCAATCATTCAAAATCAGCACAGAGAAACTCACCTACTGTCCTTTTATTCATTTCACTAAAATGGCATACCAATAGTTTACCATTCGATCGTCCTGTAATGAAGATAGATAAATGGACTAAAGCCATTTTATTGTATCCGCCTTAGAAGAAAAAAGCGACGAATTAATCCCATTTACATTTTATTTTTGTCGATCCAAATAGAAGGTAAGAAAATCCTTTTTTCCACAATGTTAGTTAGTGGTATTGGCAAGCAATACCAGAACCAACAACGCAACAACAAATACCATCCGTCCAAGTGAATATACTGAAGAACCGTACATACTCGTAGTACGAGTATGCAGGACTATGACCGACCAAATGGAAATTTGTCTGCTTCACCACAAATATTGCACCCATTACCACGCCGATTCTAATCAACCCCTGGCTGCGGCGCTCGGTAAGGTAAGGCGATGGGTTGATGAATTCAGTTGCCGAAAGTTAAGCTCAAGGTGTCCAATTTTTTAGTGTTTCATTACTTCCGTGATGGTGCTTTAGTGCCACATTTTGGTGTCCAGCAAGTATACATGTGTACATATACCTAAAATTTACATTATATGTTTGTATGTAGATAATGTACGAATGAATATTCAAATTCCTTTCACAATATGATGCCATCCGGTGGTGATAGAGGCAAAGGCCAAATGTGTGGAAAGGAAAATTTTATTGCTATTGTGCTGAACGCCTTGTGGGCTCCGATGATTAAGTCCTGAGTGGAAAATATCTTTATTCGTAACTTGAAACTTGAAACTTGATTGCGAATGGCAGGACTGAGTTTAGCAATGAATTGCTTATGGAGGACATTTAAATGGAGGAAAAATTCTAGGGATTAATTCAATTACTCCAAAGGGTTACAATTCTGACAAAATGGATCTTTAAGTGTATGTGTGGGTTTTTTGGTAAAAATAATTTACTTTTTGCGCATTGCAAGCATGGTTGGAAGGGAAAACTGAGTGCTAGAAAATTCTTTAATTTTGCACAAATATTTTACATAAATTGGAAATACTCTCTGAAATATTCATGTAAGCTCTTCAGATGCCTTCACGCTCCATTTAGAGTGTTAAGAAGAATATCATGTCGGTGGCGTAATAGTTATTTCTTAACGCGTTTGAAAAACTAATGAATAATTCTCGACCCACTGATCGTCTATATCGAAATGATACTATGCTGTACATGTATTGTCGTTTACTGCTGTCTTCATGTGTGTCGTTTATTTGATGTATTTAGGTATTAAGGTGGTAGATTTAACAATGTGGGCTTATAAGCACTTTATTGTGAGATCTCCTGTATAATCTTTTAACTCCAGTTACCACAAGTAATTCTTTACTTTTTCTTTGGGATAGACTGTGTCAAAATCACTGTTAGTAAGCTACGCGTATCCCTGTCAAGAGCAAAGGCTATTATACATAACTCTAACCAACTCACTCATGAAGATAGCTGTTGTTTGGGATGAGACATACAAATGGTATATCTCCTGAAGAAGGTATTCATATTGTGATTATGAAAAGCCCTAGCGCACGTATGTTCTGCAAAAAAATTATACCCAAGAACCAATTATGTCATAAGAGCATTCGATAAAGTTTTAAAAACTGTCGTTTTATTCAATTTTAGTCTGAAATAATAATAATAATAATAATAATTGGCGCGAAAAACCATTGCGGTCCAAAGCCTAGCTTCTCGCGACCATTTGTGTTGTGCAGGTATCTGTTTGCACAATAATGGAAGGGACCTACAATGCCATATCCGAACATCGAATTGAGAAGCTTTTCGTGACAAGTTATTACTCTCGGACGTTCGTCAGACATTCGTGAGATGTGGGACCGTGAATAATATTTTGGTGTTATTGGGATTCGAACCACGAAACTCCTGCTCTGAAGTCTATGCACTTATCCACTGAGCCACGGCGCCCCCTGAAGTAACATATACATAAAAGGATATGGATATACTTTTTTAGCTGTCTATAAGATTTTTGAGCATGCTTACCCTTTGGATCCAATTGTCAATTAAAATATAATCCGTGGGGGTCAAGCTGCATCTTATCCTATATATTGGTATGGTGCATGACTTTTCCATTGTAAGTAGATAAACAGAAAGGGCTATTAGTACTTGGAGGATCTTTTATTGGTAATCTCTTCGTATTTAGTAGATCAGTCTCACACCTATATGACTGTCATGAAAGCCTAGGGTAGTTCTATTCTAGGCGTCCTAGGACTGCTAGATTGTGCTGGGTTAAAAGTCCTTGTGGTGAATGATATGCTTCGAGGTTACGAACTTTGCTTTGCAGCCACCCAAACACTCATCTCTGAACGAGCTGAGATCGTTGATAGTATATCTCACCAATATCGCGTTGGTACTGCGGGAGTTGGCTTGTCAACGGATGAGGTTGATCTCCTTGGAGGCTGCTGAGTCGGGGCCAACTATTGGTTGAGAACACAGTTCGTTCTAGGCTTGACCTACGAAGTGGCTGGTGGTTTACTACCCAAATGCCGGTAGAGCGCTAGAATTGGTTACATCAGCAGTCCCCTGGTCTTACTTCCTGATTTTACTGGTGCGATTATGTGCCCGACTTGAGTTGCGCCTCATACAACCGGTTGCCGTCCCTTCCCTTAAATTGGCATGGGTGTAAGATTGGCTCAGCTCTCACCAATGAGTTAATACTTGAATATCAAATGATGGTCGCCAATTGTCGTACAATTCGTGTCTGAAGAGGACCGTAGTAATGCGTTTTTTGCAGGTAACCACGTTAATCTCTTTCAACTCAATATTTTATGAAAAAATCTAATTTTTTAAATGGTATTTTCCAAAAGCAACTCCATAGTACGAGTATCTATGTCATCATCATCATATTTGGCTCTACAACCGGGGTCCGGTCCTGGCCTCCCGTCGGTTCCGTAATAATAATTTTTTTCATGCGAGGTTATTGGCCTCGCGCCAACCTTACTTTGAAGGGACTAGCCCGATCATTCAGCTTTTCCTGCATTGGAGGAAAATTACCGGCGGCCACCACGTGGAGGTTTGATCGCACTTCCACCAGTCATAGATAGTTACGGCCACCTGCAATTCTAATGCATTCTGTGTTATTCCTCCTATTCTGCTGATCCGGCTGACCGCGAGTAGCGAGTATCTATGCACATATCCTTTATTCTTCCCGTCAGATGCCTATGGTAAAGAAGGTGAATTGTCTGAGGTTTTTAAATGTACACTTTTTTGTTCAAATAACCAGAAAGAAAAAAGTCTGCTGGCGTGAAATCGGGAGAGTGTGTGTGGCATTGAATTTTCGTAACCTTTGAAATAATTCGATCACCAAAATATTCTCTTCGGAGCTGCAGTGTGCCCTTGTGGTATGTGGAGTAGCTCTTGTTGGAACCACATCAGAGGACGGTTATCTACCGTTTGACGAAGAAAGCCTCGCAGCATAATACGATATCGCTCGCTAGCGACCGTTACTGCATTGCTATATTGGTTTTCGGAAAATATGCGCCCAATTATTGCATCCGACTTTACAGTACACCAAACCGTGCACTGGAGTGGGTGCAATTGCTGTTCATTGATTGATATTGAATTTTCTGTACATTTTGCAATTCTGTTTGTTGACGTACCCATGAGCCTCGTCACTTACAATCAAGTTACGAATAATTTCAGCATTTTCCGTGCTCAGTTGTTGAAACCACATTGCATACTTAAGCCACTGTCGATGGTCCAATAGCTTTAATTCTTGCACTAGTTGCGCCTTGTAAGGAAGTAAATGCAAATCACGTCTCAAAATGGTGTGCAGTGACAAACGGGACAGACCTAAGTGGGCAACTCGTCTTCGAATAGACGTTCCATGTTGGTCTTCAGTACTTTGCCTTACAAGCTCTAAGTTTTGTTCTGATCGATCTAATTGTGGTCTACCGAACGGAACCATGTTGTCGAAATCTCTGAACAAATCACTGAAAAACGGCGTTACTGGGTGCATTTCTCACGTTGAAATATCGGTGGTAAGCTTTTTGAATTTGAACTTGCCTTTGTATGAATAAACGAGCTCTTCCGTTCCACGGCGCCCACGAATGAGCAAATTAAAAAAGAAGTGTGCTAAACTGATGACAAACATAGCCTTGGAAACTAATTTAAATTCTAAGATAAGCACTACATTTTCCAGTTTTGTTATTTTTTCTTAATTATTTGTTCCTTGTATTTCATTTGAGTATTAAGATTAAATTTTTTCTAACTCAATTGACACATTGATGTTAGCTTCCAGCAAGAATACTCAAAGAATAAACTATCTTCGCCCAAGGGTCACTTTTCGGCAATACTTCGATTAACATCATCATCGTTCATGCATGTTTCGAGAAGAAATTATATCTCTACAGTCAACAGATTTCATTTTTTATTCTCTCATCTCCAAGACCAACACCCACAACTACACACAACACACACAATCAAACTTCAGCTCAGCATTTACTATCGTTTGCCGTTGATCAAAATTCAATATACCCTTTCTCTGTCAGTAAAAGGATGTTTACCGGGTTGCTTCCCTAAGGGTATGGACGTATTCTAAGCGGACAATAAGAGATGCACTGCAAAAAATGGACTTTGTGCTGCTTAAAAGTTTTACTTCCTTTGTTTTGGGAAATTTCCAGTTTCTATTTCTATCTTAAGGAAAAAGTGTAATTGAACTGCAAGGCATTTGGATGGATATTTTTAAGTTACTCTTTTTGATGATTTTATCGTAAAACAGACTGTAAGTTGAAATTTGTTTATTTGTTCTTCGAATTAATGGAGAAAAAAACATTACCGGCGGGTATCTAAGGAATGATTTACTATTTGATGATAGTGCTTAGCCAGCACAATCCTCTGCTAAATTAATAAAAGTACTGTCAATTGTGATTTTCCATTTTTTTATAATTTGTGCACGCGTTAGGAGCCTTGCACCCTTATGAAGCAAGAATATAAGCTTGGTACTGCATGTTCTTTAAGGATAAGGAGGGAAAAAGGGAAGAAATGTCTGTGAACTTGTATTTTGAATGCCTGCAAATAATGAAACTGAGATAATTAATTGAGTACCGCCAACATCAATGACGTAATGGACATTATGTACTACATACTCGGTTGCGACGTCTTTTCCTGCGCTAATCATTCCCAGCAATGCAGCACATTTCTAGCTCAATAGCTTTGTTCGGTGCTGGAGTCCACATATGTCGACTTAAGCTTTTTGACTGTCATCTCTATAAATGTACCAGTCAATTAGCCATCTCTTTCTTATAATTTGACAAGTCCACGGTCTATTCCATTTTTTTTTATAACTACCCTTGCATATATGGCAGACACTGCGAACTGAAAGATCTATTGTGTCATAGGGTTTGTTTATTCCAAGAGACGTATCACCTCTCTAATGAACGATAGTACATCCTTAGTGGCGGAATTTCTCAAATCCACCGTCGAGAATATTTCCCTGTAAAAAATCCGTCTTCTCAACCGAAGAATGTGCTCGGATGACTGTTCATCCTCCGAGCAGAACCTACATTCTGTCTCTGAGCCCACACCAATTTTGTTAAGGTGACATCGCAAGCTACAATGACCTGTTAAAAAGCTCACCAGCTTCCTAATGCTATCCCTATTAAAATAAGGGATTTCCTTGTAGGAAAAGTTCGTGATTAATTGTTTGGATTGCCTAAGCCCAGAGACACTATGCCAGTAGGCCAGACGAAGTTTGTGTTCCCAAAAATTTATCAGTGCTGTGGCGGCAGCCCAGTTGACACCTCAGTAGGGTTCAGGTCCTATGAACGCAGATTGTGAGCCAGCCATAGCTAGTTTATCTGCAGATTCCTGCCTGGCCAGAGATTGCAGTTCATCGTAACAGTTTTTTACTGATATCGAGTCCATCAAATTGGACGACAACGCTGCTATCAGGCTATCTAAAAAGATATATAATATAGTGCCCTTCGTTTCTTTATTAAGGTTAATTCTGGGGCAGATCTCAAAAGCATGGAGTTCTGCCTGTAAAACCGAGGGACTTTTTCCCATTGGTATCGAGACCTGTGAACCAGACCAGACCTCTAGCGTCCAGTGCCGGAACACCATTGCACCAGTTTGCCCGGACCAATATTTCTAATTCAAATTTCCTTCCGAAACAGTGCTCCCTGATATTGCAGAACATGTCTCTTTCAATAATTGAGTCAAGAATTTTCCTGTGACCCACATAGTCACCCGGTTTTTACCCGTATTCTAGTTGCAGCTTAATACCGGATCTAGCAGCCGTCTTCTTGATGAAATTTCCAATGGTGAAAGCCATACAACAGCTTTTAATGCAGTCTTAGGGCAGGTGCGCATAGCACCCCTTATACCTAGACAGGCAATTCTTTGTAGATTCTGAAGCTTATTTTCCGTTGTCCGTTCAAGAACTTTCGGCCACCAAACGATGGCCATCATCATTGTATACATCCAATGTAACATTTTAGGATTTAGACCCCAAGTTCTGCCGTAGAGGTGTCTACAAGGCCCTGGTGGTGCGTTGATGGAGGACTTGATATGAGAATTCCATTATAGCCGTTTATAAAGAATGACGCCGAGATATTTAACTTCAGTGTAATAACCTAATGTAGTGCCTTTGATAATTTTAGATCCCAAATCTACCAGTCTTCTTTTTGTGAAAGGCACTAGAAAGGTTTTTCAAGTATAGATGTACAGTCTTTCTCTGCTAAACCATTCTAAGACGTGTAGTAAATGATCCTGCATGACAAAAGTGATAGTCGTGCAGTGCTTACCACTAATAAATATCGCCAAATCGTCCGAATAACCTATGACAATGTAGCCTGATCTGTGAAGATCGACTAGAAGATTGCCAATGAATAGTGACCACTGAAGGGGAGAAAGCTCCCTCTTTGGGGACATCCCTTAAATGCAGTCATAGACACAGACACTCACCCAGAGGAGCAAATATTATCTCGACTTTCTCGTGCAAGAAAGTTAAGTTAATTCTCGTGCTGATCAAGCAGGCCGCCCTTGGCACTAACTCCGTCATTTTAAAAATCAAATTACTTACCTGGTTCCGTAGACCTCTAATAAGTCCGTTTATAACACAAGATTCTTGGATGAGACCAAGTGTTATATTATCTTCAGCGAATTGCTTGCTAAGGGTAGCGAATGCATCCTTTGCGTAGTGCAGATTCGCCTATAGCAACCTTATGGTACTCATATGTCCTCCCTGGATGCTTAAGCTTGCCGGAGTAATTGAGCTTTTTTTGAGCCCTTTCCCCTTCGGCAAGCAGTCAGGTTAGACTGACCCTGTGATCTAACATTACCCGACTCATAGTGATATTTTCTCTGTTATTCATGCGGTACTCTGTGCCTCTCCTCCAGTGTGATACATTAAATACATTGATTGAATGTTGTAAGGCAAAGATTAAATGCTTGCATTTATTTATAGTGTAATGTTAATGGCAACATAATAAATGACGAATGACGAATATTGACAATGATTTTGTCCACAAATGTAAGGCAATGTTGGCGAATGATTCAATGTTTCACAATTGTAATTTTCGTGTGTCTCGTACGGCTCTCACTTGGCGACTGACTGTATATCTTTGATAGTTCCTTTGTACGAAATAAATATTTGTATGCAGAGATGTTATTTGTACAGGGATACTCTAACAAATGTCATTGTTTTTTCCTACTATCCTTGCATTATTAGGTCATGAATTCCTTGATGTAATATTGGGTCTCCAGATTTAAACAGTTTCTCTGGGAACCGAACTGGTGCGTTATTGTTTTGAACCGATTAACCGTTGTGCTAACTTCTTCTACGATTGGCAGCGGCAGCACAGTTTATTCATCAGTCATTAGTGGAGCAAACTTAGTCCTTAAAATCGTTCTTTAATTTTAATTATACTTTTCCACGGATTTTTTTCTAAGTGTAGTTTGTCTTTGGTTCTTTCGGCGTTCAACAATGTCCCGCAATGTGCCCACACCAAATACCAAGTTATCCATATTTTCGGCAGCAATTTTTTCAATCGAACCAAATAAAATGAATCCCATTTATCCTTACTGTAGTCCTGGCCGCATGCGGTCATTGTGCTTGCTATAGCTAGCGGCTCAAAGACCAAGGATTTTTCATGTTGATTGAGCGGGTAAACTTTGTTTTTGTAAAATATCGAAAGCGTCGAAACCTAAACGAAGTGCACACATACGCGGGCTCATATGCCGGCAATGATGTGGGTTCAACAGTGATGGTGAGTGCATGAATCGCAAGGATTATTGATGAAACTGTCACAAGAAAATGTAATTGGATGGAACGAACGACGATTGATGCAACTCTGGGAGCAGACAAACAGCTATTCATCTGTGGATCTGTCGAACTATAGGTAGATATGTGTACATATGTATAGATAGATAGTAACATTATAACGTGCATACAAAGAGAGGACGTCAAAAAACCTTTCAGCAATTGATTCTCGACGTGGGCTCTGTGGTGGTTGGTTGGTGGCTGCTTACTGGGATAAACTGAATCATGCTGATGCACTGCACTGATGATGATGATGATGATGATGATTCTGGTTTCTTCCAATGATACTGCTGCGTTCTGATATCCTTTCTGTGTATGCAGAGGGATAATTCTTTCGATAGATCGAGCACGTATCGAAGAGTGCATTTGCCTCGTAATGGAGCAGCAGCAACGAACGACCGGCCGCGGCCACCCATGATGCGCGAGTAGACATCACTCATATGCAAACGGGACAATTCTAAGTGATGCAATTGTATACTCCTATGGGAGTATATGAAGTGCTGCCTGTAAAAAAACCACCCCCTCCAACATCAAGCTCGAATATGAAAAATTATTCGTTTATTTGTGTATCAAGGTTTTCAGTGGGCTGTGTAAGAGTATTACCATATCCCACGCTGTATCCCATTCCTTGGCATCTGAATGCGATACGTCATTCAATTTTTCAACGTGTGTGTTGTTCATGTATATGTATGACGTGTATAATTTTCATTTATTCTCTCTTGATGCGCATCAAAGTGATTAATGTCTGCGGAAAATGCATTCAATTCCATTACAATTTCACGTGAGTTAGCTTGCTGCAGCCATAGTCACCTTACGAGCGCTCACTGTGCGATAAGAGAAATCGTAAAAACCATGACACGACAGAAGTTGTGGCATTGACGATGCCACCGCAACCGGAGTAGTCAAACATTCAATAACGTTCGGTAGGTGCGTCACTGACGAAAGGATGGTAATTTGTATTTTTTCATTTGGACTTTTTGAAATTTTAATCATACTTTGACAATTCCTTTCTTTGCAAGACAGGAACCAACATTTTTCAGCCAAACCAACAAATCTTTCACCATTGTCATTTCGTTCGCCGAGGCCGTACTTCCCAATCACATGCTTGTCGTTGCCAACCTTGGCATTTAAGTCCCCCATCACGATGCCGATATCTCCGTTCGGCGTTGCGTTGAATACAGCGTTTAGTTGATTGTAGAAGTTTTCCTTTTCATCCTCAGTCGAGGGATTCGTTACGGCGTAGCACTGATTAATCGTGACGCGCCGTGCTCTAGTCCGATAAGATCCTATCACTATGCGGGTACCAGGAATTTAGGCCTCTACGTGCTGTTGGCGTTAGCAGCAGACCCACTCCAGATTCAGGGGGACTGCCGGAGGGTTTGCCGGAGTAGAGTAGCACAGTGTTACACGTTGGGGATTGGTACTCTCCCGCGTCGAACCATCTTTCTTCACTCACTCCCAGTATGTCCAAATTATATCGAAGAAACTCACGTTCCAGTTGAAGAAATCTGGCATTTTGAGGTCCTTCACTCCCTGACTCAAGGAGCGTCCGCACATTGCAGAAACCAATCTTAGTCCGGATACAATAGCCAAAAGTCGTCATTATTCGATCATTACTTATCCGAGGTGTTGTGTCGGTTTCAGTAGCAGGTATTTTTCGGTACCGCAGGGTGCTAACCCACGTTACCTAGACTAGAAACGCTAGACGCTAGATAAGGATTTATACACATAGCTGCCCGGGGACTACCACGAGGAGGTAGAGCAAGCACTACATCACGAACTTGATCGTTGCGTTACTGTCCCAAACCAAATTTTGAGCAGTCAGTAGTTTCCCGATCACTCGCTATCCAGGCCTAGTGAGCTGCCAAAATCATAAAGACCTATAAGTCTAACATCATATGTCCTAAAAAAACCGTGGAGAGACTTATTGATGTTCATATTAGAGGCAAGTTAGAACTGTCTACCCCTCTGCATTCAAGTCAGTTTGCGTACAGGAAAGGCAAAAGCACCGAAGGAGCCCTGCACTCTCTTATAACGAAAATAAAATAACTTTTCCTTCCAAGGAAGTGGGCCTGTGTGGCTGGCCATTTAGGGCGCATTCGATAAACACTGGCTACGACTCTATTGAAGAGCAATCAGTAGCAGTAGAAGTATCAAATACTCGACGAATCATCGGTTAAGGCCATGGCTGAAAGTCGAGATATTATTTCCTCCTCGGGAGGAGTTTCTGTGTCTGTGGGATGTCCTCAAGGAGGAGTGCTTTCTCCGCTTCTATGGTCACTAGTCATTGACATTTTTCAAGTCTATCTTCACAGATTTAGATTTAGAATGGTGCAGCATAAAAGGACTATCCATCAATCCTTGCAAAACGTTTCTAGTGCCTTCCACGAAAAGAGTACTGGTCAATTTGGGAACTATCATAATCAAAGCTACCATGTTAGACTATTCCAGTGAAGTTAAATATCTCGGGAATATCCTTGATAAACGGCAAAACTGGGATTCTCCTATCAAGTCTATCGAACGCGGCACTACCACTACTATTAGCACGTACGCGGCCAACGTTTAGTGGCCGAAAGTTATGGAAAGGACACGGTAACTAAGCATCAGAAGCTACAAATGATTGTCTGTCTTGGTATAATGAGTGACATGCACTCCTGCTCTACGACAGTACTACAACCTGCTAAAGGGCTTTCACGTGTGCAAATCTTCATCTGGAAAACGGCCGCTAGTTGCGCTATTAAGCTGCAACTAGATAACGGGTACAAACCAGGTGATAAGAGACATGCTCTTAACAATCCCCAACATTATGGTCAGAGAGTATTTTTTCGGCAGATTTTTTGAGGTAGAAATATTGGACCAATCGATACCAATTAAACTCAGGCGCTAGAACCTTTTCAGATAGTCAGGCAGCACTTAAAGTGCTTTTGTCCAACTTAATGGACAAGTTATCAATCAAAAACTGATAAGATGCACCGCAATCACTTGCCAGACACAACAGAGTGACATTCGGTTGGGTTTCTGGCCATCAAGTATTTGCAGGCAACGAATATGCAAAAGAACATGCTAGGGCTGGTTCGTAGTCTGAGTATATAGGGCCTGAACCTAACTGTGGTGTTAACTAGGCTACCGGTACAGCACTGATGAATTGTTGGGAACAGAAACTTCGTCTGTCACACTGGAAAATCGTTATCATTGTCTCGCAAGGTACAAGATGCCATTAAAAAGTAAACGAGAAAATCAATCCAAGTTATTGGCAATAAAGAATACCTGATTCTCTTGGACATATTTTGAATGTGTTTTTGGCAATTTCGCCTTACTCGTAATACACAAACAAAAAATATACTGATTTCCTAATACCATTAACATTATGGGTTTTATTTAAATACAAAAAAACAGGAAATCTGCGTTATTGATGACTACAAGGCATTCGTATTAGGTAAGTACTTAAAAGTTTCACCTTCCCCCCGATCTTCTGCACCGAACCAAAATCGTTCACCAGAATTCTTTGTATTGAATATTTCATCATTTTCGTTCAGCCGACAACATCACAGATAACAAAGGACTTCCATTAAGCCACCCGACGAGTAACTAAGTATGTCTTTATGTATGATTTGATAGAAAATACGACAAAAGCGAAAAGTACTCCTTAGCAACACAGACATACATCCACTCGGCTTATACGTAATTTAAGCTTAATAAAGTGAGATATTCGTATTCTAATTAGCACTAATTAGTGTTCGAAAGAGCGGCCGTCCTCTCAAATGTCAAATATTCAGGAAAAATAGGAACAATCGAACCTGTGATGAACTGTCCGTCCGCTGGCAACCAATTAAAATTGGAAAATGTTCATTGGCAACTGACTGACTGGACTTATGGTGGGGCTGCCATTGGTTGATACAATATTTCATGCGCAACTAAAATTTGAACGGAAAAGTAATCCCGCCGTTTGTTAGTCTCATATTCCCGGAAAAAAAAACCCGCTCAAAGGCTATCGCCACTAATGATAGGTTTGGTTTATGATACGGCTGATACGCTTTGCACAAAAAACCTGAAAACATCACGTAGTAGTCCGCCAGCTTCCGTGTGCAAAATTTGAAAAACTTTCATCATTGGTGGGAGGAAGCAAAATTTTCAAATCACCCAAAAACTCGGATGCATCATGTTGGAGCGGATTTCAATATGCGAGCAAACAGTTATATGTTATCTCCTGTGTGTACGCTGGCTTGTCCAAATTTTGACATCATCGGATAGCCAACGGCTGGAGCTGCAGTTTATCGCATAATTAATGCGAAATTTAATTATTTTGAAAGCCATTTACAAAACGTGGGTTTTACTGCAGGGATGGACATGGACAACATTGAATATTATGATGGTCGATGATGGTCTGACCACCCCCTCCCCAACCAATATATGATAGATTTACGAAATTTTCATTCGGTTATTTGACGAATTTCATTTAATTTCCATTTTTGTACTTATCGGCAAAAACACATAATGTCGAGAGCTGTGATTTGAGAGCGTTCGGTTAGGTAGCCAGGGGCGACGTAAAAAGCATAATACCTACATACTGTATAGTTGTGTTTTTTATATATAAAGTTGGACCAATCGGACTTTGGCATTTTCCATTTTTTATAGATCTGCAAATCAGTCAGCCGTCAGCAGAATAGGGGGAATAACCGCATGTACTATGTAAGCACGTGCCGTATCTATTCTGGCTGGTTAACAAGGAAAGGGATGTTCGAAACCACCACGTGGTGCCCGCCGGTAATTTTCCCCCAAAAATAAAAAGCTTAATGTCCGTGCTAGTGCTTCCTCTTTCCTATTTTTCATCGTGTTGATCTGTTTTTTGTGAAACGCCGCGATTCGCGTTTGTCTTCTGTTTTCCCGAGGTTTTATTTGGATTTTCGCGAGGCTAATAACCTCTTCCGTAAAAAGCCCCATTATTACGGAACACAAAATCATCATCCTAAACACTATAGACTGCTAGACGTTTTAAATTTTTTTTCATGAAACGTACCACGGGCACTCAATGAAGCCCTTTATGCCTCTTGCCCTCTCATTTGTCCAAGAGGAGACCACATTGGTGGTTCCTGGAACAGATGCAGGAAGCTAATCAACGTAGCCAAGGCTACTAGATTAGAAACTAACTGGGATGCTTACAAACTTTATAAAAAAATAATTAAGGACAACCAAGCGCTCTTCTTGGAGACTCTTCTGCGATAAAATAGAATAATATTCCGAGGCGTCTAGGTTAAGAAAAATACACGCAACCAATAATGCCGAACTGCCGGAAAAAACCAGATGGCTCATGGACTACCTTAAGAAGAATCGCTTAATCTGCTTGTAAATATCCACTTCACGGGCAGCTCCCATGTGTTTAGTAGTGCCTGTCTTGAAAAGGCACTTGTACAACTATATCCAATGATCTGATAAATAAGGACAAACTGCTTTGGGTGCTACAAAACATCAAACCATACAAATCTGCTGGACTTGACACCATAATTCCAGCCGAACTGCAAAGTACTTCGGATATTATCCTTCCTTTGCTAGAAATAGTTCCAAAGAGTTGTCTCGATCTGGACCATAATCCACTTTAATGGAGAGAAGTAAACGTTGTTTGCATACACAAATCCGGCAAATGTTCGCATGATAGCCTAAAGGATCTCAGACCAATCAGTCTTTGGAAAGACTGATCGATATCTACATACGCACACGCATTGACAAAAGACTCCTGTCTGCAGATCACCACGTGCATTTTAAAGGCAAGTCTGTAGAAACTGCATACACTGGTACGTTCTATTTAAACTTTTCTTCACCACAAAGAGAACACAATGGTGGTATTCCTAGACATTGAAGGCGATTTTAACAACGTCAACATATCTGCGATTACGGATGCACTGTCGAATTTGAGAGTGGACGACTCGCTTGGTGAATTGATTAATCTGCTGCTCACAAGTCAGGCTATCAATTCAAAGCTGGCTCCGACAAGGGGATGGACTGGCCTGAGTCCTCTTCAAATAAGCGTTGGAGAAAGATATCCGAGACTCTGACGTAACGGCGAGATGAACAACCCTCTATAACTCCATTCAGACACTGGCTTATCCAGCCGATATTGACATCATTAGTAGAAACACAAGAGCTGTACAGGAAGTGTTCATCCACATCGAGTAGGCGACACGAACTCTGGGGCTGCACATAAATGAGAGCAAAAAAAAGTACATGGTGGCCACGTCTGCGAACAGAAGATCCAACATCGGTCCTTCAATTAAAAAAGTTGAGCGCGACTTTGAAGTCTTTGAATCCTTTGACATTGAATTCTTTAAATATCTCGGGTCAATTATAGCAGCCGATAAGAGCATAGAACCAGAAATTTGCGCACGGTTGCTTAAAGCCAAGAAAGTCTACTTTAGTCTGTCAAGTCTCTTCAAATCCAGGAATGTAATCATAACTTCCAAGCTGCTGTTGTATAAGACAATGATTATACCGAGATCCGAGACTTATGTGCTTAGCAAAAAGCATTCTTACCTCTTAGCCTCGTTCGAGAGAAAAGTCTTACGAAGAATTATTGGCCCCGTTTGAGGAATGACGATTCTAGAGACTCTACGAGCCTTACCGCAATTTCGACATCGTGAAGAGAATTAAGATCGGTAGGCTCCATTGGGCAGGACACCTAGCTCGCATGAGTGATGGGGATCCTGCTCGGAAAGTAGGATTTATGGAAGACAATGAAACCGGCCAAGCCTACGCTGAAAGGATGACGTAGACCAGGACGACCAGAGTTTAGGGATTCCGGTTGTAGAGCCAAATATGATGATTATTTGTAATATTTACTAGGTCAGGGTTTTTTGTAGTTTTCCCAATGATTTTGGGCTCACGTCGTATTAGTTTCGTGGTCGTAAGCTCCGATTGGCAAGACACCTAGCTCGCATAAGCGAAGAGAATCCTGCTCGGAAAGTCCTTTGCGGAAGAATTTATGGAACACGACAGTAAGACCGGTCAAGCCTATGCTAGAAGGATAGCGTAGACCAGGAAGCCTAGAGTTTAGAGATGCCAAACTGAATAACATCGGATCGAAATCGAGATCAGTGGAGAGATTTTTTGCGTGAGGCCAGTACCGGACGCGGAATTTAGAGCCAAATACGATGATGATAAACATATTAATTTAAAAACAAATTACTCATTAGTTTAAGACTTGATTGTAATATCAAGGAACTGTGTAAAAGAAATCTTCATATATACAGAAGATAATGCAGCTCGTAAGTTTCGGTTGACCAGTACATTATGATTCAAAATTACAGGCGGTTACATTTCAAATAATCTTACATAAAAGTATATTATTACTAAAATTACATTACATGGATTAATTGGTAAAAATTAGCGACTTAAAAAAACAATAATAGGAAAAGTGTTTTCGGAAAAGGGGGAAAAAGGGAAATATTTGATTATGAATCCAATTTTTAATAAAAAACTTAATATTTATTTTTCTCACGATTACGATCATCTTGAAAAGTCAAATAGATTTAAATGACAAGCGGGACTGTATTACAAAACTCTACAAAATTTCAAACGAAGCCATTCGGTAAACGAAAGTTCTTTGTTTTTTTTTCTCTCCTCCTTTCAAATATTTATTACCCAAATAATAGATTCCCTTGTAGCTAGTTGCGCTACGTGGAAGCTTCTCTTCCCTATATTTTTGTTCGTGTATTTGTTTAGCACAAATGCACCGTGCACATTGCACTTTTCATATTTCTACTAAAACCAATATTATTGTCACTCGTTGTTCCACCCACAGTCCACCAAAACGATATCCATTAATAAAAATGGAGCAACAACAGCACCCAGTTTTACGTTCGCCGGTTTTGGCACGTAAATTGAATTTCGTGTCTATATGCGAACTATAAAAGGACGAGGCCATGCTTTTTATGGCAGCGATTTTTGTTGTTTCATTGAATCAATGACTTACGTATGAGAGTGTTACCTACACACTCGTACGTATTTGCTTTTATCGTTAGCCATTTGACGCTTGCACAATTCACAGCGAGTGTCACCACCGGCTACTCCCAGCCAGGAGGATTTATTTTGTCCATTTTAATACTAACATATTGTTTACTGTGTGATACTGGTGTATTTATGTATCGGTGTTAGAGAAGAGTCGCGTCCAGTGCCATTTTTATCAGCAAAGAAATTCCTTTTTTTTTTGTTGGAATGAGGCACCTCGAAATAGACCTAAAGGAATATTGATGATATTTCTTGCTTGAGAAGTGCAACAGTACGCATAGATATAGGTTGTCATTTAAATATGTTTAGGTATGTGTGTTGAAAATCCTTGATATCAGTGGACGGCAAGTGAGCACACAATTTTCTAATTTTTTTATTCCATGCAAAACCCTTTAGTTTTTGAAGCTTTAATGCTCCTAAGTCATCTCTTATCAGAATTTTGTATGTTGCATTAAAATACCTAAAGTTGTACAAGGTACGACATCCATGTGCTCTAATATTTGTGAGGAACAAATTCGTCAAAGGATGAGATTTATTAAATATTTATTTTCTTTTACATACTTTCTTTTTACTTTCTTTTACATAGTAAAAGCAACATTATTACGTTCAGTCGCTAGCTTACATTCAACATCGATCATCATCGTTCCGATTTCTATGACTACTGCCTAAGATGGAGTCAGCAGTACCATTGTCCGTTCCTCTTCTATGCTCAACATCTTAGCTCGAGGACTTACTCTTCATGCATTTAGGGCGATTCCTATCACATGACTGTAGTTGCTTCTGGTCTCTTCGTTGCGAAGGGCAGTCATGTTGACTCGAATCTGACTTGCGGATGCAGTATTTCGTGGTGATCGAGGCAATCGGCGCTCGGAGCACCATACCAACAAGACAAGACAGTGGTCCGAGTAGACATTGGCACCTCGGTACGTTCGTACCGTCATCAGGTTCGGGTTGTGATGGCTGTCTACAACACATCGTCTATATGGCTCCAAAATATGATACCCAGGAGGCTTTGTGGGTATGTGGGCATGGAGTTCCCGTTTGACTGATTCAGATAATTCTTCTTTTTCATCTTCTGGGGAACCTCTGTAGGAGCGTGAACAGCTGTTCTTATTTTTGTAAGACACCATTCTCCGTCCATCGCATCTCCTGAAATGCTGTTATGTCAGCATTATATTTGGAGAGGGTATCGGCTTTTGAGCTCTATACAATCAGGGTACGTTCCATGAGAAATTTTTTAAATCATTTAAAATTGCCGTGGCCATCGTTGTTCATCAGTGTATCCGAGGCTGATTTTGGATTTCATAATAAAAAAATTTTACGGGGGAGGTTATTAGTCTCGCGCCAACCTTATTTTGGATGGACTGCCCGATAATTCAGCTTTTCCTGCGTTGGAGGAAAATAACAGTCGGTCGCCACGTGAACTTTTGATCGCACTTCAACCAGTTAGAGATAGGTACGGCCACTTGAATTTCAAAAGCATTCTGTGTTATTCGACCTATTTTGCTGATGGCTGGCCTTGCCCTCATGAACTGTCAATCCTATTTCGATGATTCTGCCTCAATTCTAGCAAATCCACAAGAGACAGCTCGCTGGATTTTGCCAATGATATTAATGTCATCAGCATACATATATATGTAATCTGTTAGATGGTAAGCGGCCGTTTCCACTAGACACAATTCCACTGGACACAATTCCACAGGACACAATTCCACTTGGTACAATTCCACTTGGCACAATTCCCCTGGGGAGCAAATCGCGCGCGCGAAAAAGTTAAATTGTACAAGTTGAATTGTACCAAGTGGAATTGTGCCAGTGGTATTGTGTCCAGTGGAATTGTATCTAGTGGAATTATGCTAGTGGAATAGACCTAGAATCTGTTTTAATAGTCTTGAAAAATATGATGACTCTACCTGAGTGTATCTGAGTGTTCTCTGAGCAGAATTCTCTTTAATATGATCGTAAAGAAATGGCATAGTATCGCATCACCTTGCTTAAGTCTTTTGCTGGTATTGTAAAACTTGGACGGGTAAGCGTCTTTCTGCGCAGTCAAACTATTTTGTCAGGGATTCTAAAACTTGATATGGCTTTGTAAAGCTCCTTACTATAGGTGCTGTCTTGTAAATCGACAAAAAGGTGCAGAGTATCGATTTCCACAGCTTTGGTCTTCTCCGCCTGGAGCTACCGCAGTATGTTTGTATTTAATTTCGTGACTTAAGATCGCAAGAAACCCTACAGATCATTGATGAGGATCGACTTTGGTTGTTAACATCCGTTTAGAAATCTATAGAATCTATAGCTATAGAAATATTCCTTCTATAGCTGGCACATTTTTATTGGATCTCCTTTCTTGTGGATTGCACAAACTATTCTTGGATTTAACACATGCACCAATCATCCCGAGATAAGCGAGTGTATAAGCAATTTGGAAGGCGTCGGGAACAGCAGTTTGAAGTTTAATTTCGTGATTGTGACACAAAACAAATAATGGAAACGAGACTGTCGGGGCCACTTTTTCCGAATTTTCTTTTTACGTGACATAGCAAATGGAAAAATCTCCCTTTTACTGACACTTTAGTTTAAGTATAATCATAAGCTATAATAGCAACAATATCGATCTGTCAAATTCTAGAAATATTCTCTGCAAATGACAGCTCAACTTTTTACCCGTATTACTTCCAAAAGTAATACAGCAATATGTACAAAGAAACGGGGACATTTCTTTATAAATCTCGGATGTGAAATGCCATTCAATTGACCAATCAATGGATATGTAATTCTTTTTACTATGATCCACTGAAATGGAACCAGCACAGCAGGAGGCAATAAGAAGCAAAGACCATTCGGCCTCCTCCCCCAATTCCATAAAACACACAGATGTTCCAGGCTTTGTGCTGTATGCTGTCTGATGTTGATTTCAAAGAGAAAAATCATGTTTGCCAACAACATTACAAGGACATACCCATCTATATATACATATATAGCCACCGACACTAGCACTACAATATGACAAATTCATTTTACGTGTTATTGAGAGTGGAAGACATGGCCACAGGTACAAACGATATTGGATTTGCTTTTGGTAAATAAATACCAAAATTAATATTAATATTCATATTCCATTTGAAGCTTCAGCTATACTGCCTGCTATCGTGGTAGTCATCATCGTCGTCAACATCATCGATATCACATCAAAAGAGATTCAGTTCGAATGTGCACAACGCAAATAACAAAAGTCGTTTAATACACAACTGTATGTGTACCTACCTTGATGGGTAACTACTGTTGTGCAACGTGTAAATACCAAAAAGGCATACAAAGTCCGTTCACATATGAGAATTTATTATATTTGACTTTCGGGGACACTGAATATTGACTTTTATTGAGCAGAAGTAGCTCCTGGTGACAGCAATATACCAATACGCACACACATACATCATAATGTAATGAACAGTAATGTTCCAAAAACTTTATTACCTTTTCGGGTGATCCAATATGCGGTGTCAATCTGGATCCTTTTCGTCGTTTCCGTCTTTTATAAAAAAATCAAATATTTGATTTGGTCGAAATGGAAACGTCGAAAAGAATTTGTATGACACATAAAGGACAAGGAGTTGGTAATTATTGGTGTAGTTGTCAATCATATAACCTTCTTTTTGGTAATTATAAACTGCCTTTTTTTAATTAAAAGGTAGTCAACTTTTGCCTTTGACTTCACATTTCCCTCAACAACCTATAACTCAAATTCTTTTTTTTATCCAAGAAATACCCTTTTTCGTGTAAATTACGAGAAAACAGGGATAATAACAAAAACTGTAATAGCTATAATATCGTTTTTTTTTACAAATCATGCTGTCTTTATTGCTAAATCTATTTTTAATAATATACTTCAATGGGTCTGATCGACCCATACATTAAAATTTACCATAGTAGGTAGGTAGGCAGAGTGGTGGGCCCCGCGCCAACTGATGTTGCACCGTTTTGTAACCACAGATCTCTGGAGACCCTATGCCGTGATTAAATAATAATATTCAGCGTGACAGACCATTGCGGTCCATGGCCTAACTTCTCGCGACCATTTGTGGTGCGCATGTATATTTTTGGACACAAATTGAAAGGACCTACAATTTAAGGCCGGATCCGAACGGCGAATTGAGAAGCTTCCGTGACAAGGTATTACTCTCGGAACGTTTGTCACCCATTCGCAAGAGGTGGGACACCGTGAAAAATCCTTTTGGTGTTGCTGGGATTCGAACCACGAACCTCCTGCTCAGCAGCCATGTGCACTTCCACTGAGCCACGACGCCCACCAATGCCGTTAAAGGCATCTGAAAATGGTTATAACCATTCTTTAGCATTAAGGTACGAGATCATATCGGAGATCCGGAACTCCGACAGGTCCCTCGGTTCGGCAAAGAATGGTGTTCCGAATTCGTGGAGTCGCACGTCCGTCAGGCTTGGAAATTTGCAGAGATAATTAATGAGAGTTTCTTTCTCATTAACATCCCTGCAACTTCAGCAAAATACATTATGCATGATTCCAAGTTTGGCTGTGTGGCTGCCCACCGGCCATTGGCCAGTGATTATAGCAACGACGCTGGAAATATTTTTCAGTAATCTGGAGATCACCTCGACAGATTTATTTTTATTGTATGAAAGCCACATCGCCCGCGATGTAGTGCATTTTGGTTAATTCATTCGACCTATATTGAGACTTGTTGGTATGGAAGATGAGAATACGTTCCCTGATGGATCTCAATGAACAGCAGACTCTCTTCATGTGGTCGATGTCCAATGTTAAGCCCTTCTTCGCCATTACGTCCGCCTTCTCATTGCCGTCAATGTCGCTATGCCCCGGTACCCCCACTATAGGTTTATGTCTATGCTTTGGCTTATCGAACCCAATTCAACTTGACACTACCTAATAAGAACTGAGTTATTACTAGTCGCAATAAAGCCTTTAATTTCATATTGGCTGTATACGCATGAGCCAAGCCTATCAGTTATAGAAGTATTTTTAGCAAGTGCTCTCCCTAAACCCTATGATCTCAGCCTGAATGATGCTAGCATAGTCGGGCAGCTTGTAGGACCTTGAAAGATTAAGTTTTTCTAAAAAGATCCCAACGAAAACTTCCATTTCTCATTTTGGATCCATCGGTAAATAGAGTCCTAAAACTCATCGTCCTTTCAAAATATTCTAGTCGAAAACTTTACGACAAAGCTGGGACTGTATTTCAATTTAGGAGTGCTGTAGTCAGTTGAAGATAGTATTGGTATCATATACTTTAGTAACGCCTGCAGCATATTGCAGTGTCCATATAGTTTGGCAACAAACCACCCAGCTTCTCTGAGTCAGACTGCGCTGCACATCGCAACGTATTTAATAAATAGATCGGAAGGTAATTGTAGAATTATGTTGAGAGACAGTAGACAGTAGAGCAGGACCGTACTGCTCCAGTTATACCAAAAGTTGCTGATCTTTGTATTCTATCTAGCTTGCTGGCATTGTACTACTTTTTAATCGCCGGCCACCAAACCAGCGGTCCTTAGGTGAGAATAGAGCGTACCACTGCGGTGTACAGCTACAAAGCCATCCTCGACTGCAGGCGCCATTTCTTACCGATGGTTTATTACTAGCATATAAAACAATACGTGCTTTCTTACCCTTTAATTCTATATTGTACTTCCAGCTGAGTTTCCTTCATAGGATCATACCGAGATATTTAGTGTCTGCGGAAAATGTAAGTGTCTGATCATTGAGGTTGGGGATGGCAAAATTCGATAATTTGGACATAGTGGTGTACCATTTCAGTTTTGCTAGAGTTCAGCTCGTTGCCCATGTGTTTACCCTGCTTAGAGCCCTTTTCATGACATCAATAAATACAGAACGGTACTGTTCTGATAGAAGTATCACCACGTCGTCTGCATACGCAACTGCTTATGTCCTGTTCGGTTCAATTAACCTGAGGACCTTGTTTATAACCATCAGCCACAATAAGGGCGATATTTCCTCTTCCTGTGGAGTGTCTCTGTTAACTGATTTTATGATGTTACTGCTGCCCAAATTAACATGGATTTCTCTGCTACTTAGCATGGAGAGGATCCATTGTCTTAGGAGCTGCTCTACCCTCAACTGACTGAGAGCTTCCTGGTTTTGTGTTAATGTGGGCATTCTTGAAAGTTCCATATATGTCAAGGATGTCGGCAAGAGTGTATTGTTTATAATTAAGGGAGTGCTCAATCGTACGCACCACCTCGTGGATAGCCGTCTCCGTATATATTAAATATATATATATTTAAGGAAAGCATGTTGATAATTAGATACTATCGTATCTTCGAAACTTAATCTTATGTAGTTTAAAGTTCTTTGCATTGTTTTCATCAGAAACGATGATAGACTAAGTCTAAGTCTAAAATCTTTGGTAGTTTCATGGCCCTTCAGCCTGCTCTGGAATAAATGTGTACTTATTAATGTTAATTATGCCACTTTTGCGTTGTGTTACCCTTTCTCATCCTACTTGTTTCACCTATATAACACGAGTCACAATTCATACAAATAGCCATCGAGTCTATTCGCCTCAATGAAACCTCCCAGTTGACTGGCACTGGCTGCGACTCTATTGCCAGTGCAATCAGTAGCAGAGATATCGAAGACTAGACCAATCATTGTAAGGGTTATGATTGAAAGTCAAGATATTACTTCCTCCTCGGGAGGAGTCTCTGTGCCACCCTTGTATATCTTCATCAGGAAGATGACAGCTAGATGCGCTATTAAGCTGAAAATTTTTGACTCAATACCTGAAAGAGACATGTTCTGCACCTATTCGAGAGGGCTGGGCACGTACAAAGTAGATGGAGAGTAGTTTCCTCCTCCTCCTCAATCATGCAGCTTCTGCATAAATCATTGGCAAGGACTCCTAGTCTTTCTGCATGCTTGCCTATAAGACAGTGTCCAGTTATGACACCTATAATGGCACTAATGTGCTGTCTATTTAGACAGATCAAACACTTGGAGCGTTTCGGATCTAGCTTGGGCCAGATCTGCTTCGTTGCAAGTTGTACCGTTTGACCATCTATAGTTAGTTTTTATTATAGCATCTCGTTTTAACATGAGTTTGCACGTAGCGATCGGCATGCCTAGTGAACCATATTCAGGCAATAGGGGTAGTCTAGTTCCATGTTTGGCGACTTCATCAGCCATACAATTACTAGGAATGTCTCTGTGCCCTGGCACCCTGCACAGGTAAATGCTGAAATGCTCATCAAGAGGCGATCGGGAATTCCGGGCCAGCAGGGAATTTATGGAGACTGATTCCATGGACTTTAGCGCAGCGTGGCTATCCGAAAAAATGTGGATATCCTTAACAGATAAAACATCACTCTTCAGCCAAGACAAGTCTTCTTTAACAGCCATGATTTCTGCTTGGAAAACACTACAGTGATTAGGAAGACGGAAAGAGAGACTTAGATGTAGTTTTTTTGAAAAGACACCTCCGGCAACCCCTTCGTCAGTTTTCGACCCGTTTTTGTAGAAGTGAATTTCTTTATTTTCCAAGTAGATACCTTCCTCCCAAGAAGACCTGGAGGAGATGGTAACCTGGAAGTTTTTGTTGAAGTTTTTGTTGAGCTGCGGAATGGTGTAGTCTATGTTGACAAGTGGAGTCCTGACTGAATTCACGATAGAAGAGTGGCCAAAATCATTCACGGTCCAGTGAGAGATTGCTTTGAGGCGACTTGCCGCGCTTGCAGCCAATTGTCTGCCGAAGATGTCGAGTGGAGCAAGGTTGAGCAGAATGTCCAGTGCGGCAGAGGGAGTTGTACGAAGCGCTCCGCTCACACAAAGACAAGCTGATCTTTGGTCTCTGCTTAGTTTGTGGAGATTGATCGCTTTATCTAATGCTAGAGTTCAACTTTTAGTTGGAAACAATCTATCCAATCTATGGTACCATGTCTTTTATTTATGGTTATGATACATCGAAAACTTCGGAAACATTTAATGATTTTTTTTTATATGATTTGTAATTTAATTATTTTTTCCATAAATAAAATTATCAAGAATGCACTGTAAATTGTGTAAGTTTCTATCTAACTGATGAAGTGAAACCACAAAGTATAAAATGATATACCAGTAACCTAACCATCGAAACACACACAGTTGACACTCTATACAGGCTACAGCGCATCCTTTCGCCTCATTAATGCAATCAATCAACAATCTGTATAGCACCTTTCCAAATGCTTTGCGGAAAAAGTGTTTCTTTCAAAGAAACATCCTTGTTCGATATGAAATGATGAAATGTAATTAAATTTATCCTTTCCGGCTACTGCAATATCCGGCTCACTTCTCTCACAGAGTGTCAACATAACAAATTCATTTCGTAATTTTCTTCGAGAATTAAACAGAGTACCATGCTGCTTGGCAAAGACAAATCGACGGAAGTAAGGACGAACTGACACTACTCTGACAATCATCAGAATATCATCTACACACGGTATCGTATCTGTATCGAGCACTGCACAGAATAGAGCAAAAAACAAAAATAAAAATAAAAAATTAAACATCCGACTTCGTATAAAAATCCATTTGTAAAATTAAAACAAAATGTACATTAAAACACAACTTTAGTGTAAGTGTGTGTCTATTCCTGTGTGAGTGTATGTGAGTGTAAGTACACAACAAATGTGTAAATTAAAATTGAACGGCAAACACTTTGTGTGCAGGCACAAACAAACACACCGGGGGAGCAAATTGCGTTGGCCTTCCAGCATTGTTAAGGGTCGCAATCATCTCTCCAACTCTCTGGGTGTCGATCTACCTACACAGCTTCACATCGTCGAATAACACTCGGCATAACCACCACCGAAGTTATTTGTAATTTTCTTATTTTTCTATATGTACGTATCTACGCTGCAGTGTATTTGTGTGTGTGTGTGTGTTCTTTTCTAATAGAAAACTTTATAATTTATTATATTTTTCCTGTCTAATCTGTCGATGTATGTTGCTTGTGTTGGGTCTTTGGTCGGTTCATTTATTTTGTTGTAAAATTTTGCCTTTCCTTAAGCACTGCATCTGCACTGACTGCTGTGCCCGGTGCGCGTCCCGTTCGAAGCACATGTACCGTGTCTGAGTCAAAACCCATTAATCATAAAATTAACTTTCGCTACAATAGCAGCAAACACTTACGAGTACTACCATCCATCCATCGCATTGTAACCCCCTCCCCAAAAAAAACACACACACACCTTCTGCTCAGTCAGCTGTAAGCTTTTCAGCTTTTCACTTTGGTGTCGGTTTGAATCGACAATCGGCGCGGTACGGCGTGTCGGCTTTGCTGTTGATAATTACAGACCATCGATGCAAAAGTAGCCATGGAGTTGGCTTTAAAATGCGAAAACACTTTGAGCTCACATTGTCCATTATGGGGGGAGGTGGGGTTGTAGAGATTTGCGGTCAGTCGACCAGCTATATCTACTGTGGGGCAAATAGGCGTTTATTTAAAATTTAAACAACAACAAATTAAAAGCTGAGAGCAAATGCATATCGATGATGTGTAATCTCCAAACAACAATCTACCTTTGGTTTATATTTGACCTTACCATGGTATGCCGGCTCTGTAATGGGTAACTATACCTTTCCGAAGACTTGTGGGTACAAATTTTAATATCATTTTACAGGGACAGAAGCTTATCTTACGGCATTTATGGTAAGTCTAGTCCGAGCTTCAACTCCACAGAGACGGACTGGAATAATTAAGGTCTTCTTATTGCTTCAAAAGAGGATTTTATTACTCAATAGCATTCTTATCCCAAAAGAACAGCGATTGACAAGAGTGATTAATTGGATATAAAAGTGGAACATATGTAGAGAAAGGTCGTAGCTACCAGTAGCGAGGACTCCATACAACCCGATTCCTACCGGGTTACCTAGCGATAATTCCTACAATACAACTCTTACTTTTCATTGCATATCACAAATGACTATAGCTCTCTATTGTAAACGTTCTGTCTAATATGTCAGTGTTGGGATTCTCTTCTTATTCACAGCAAATTCTTTGTCCAACCTCCGTTAGCTTCCAATTCAATCCCAGTTTCGCCACTTTTGTCTCACAATGCTTGCAAAAGCACCATCTGTAACAGCTCGTTGGTTTCTGGTGTCAGAGTTTGCCAGCAGCAGTTTAATAGACTTGAAGAAATTTTGCGTGGACCTATGGTTTCGCTCAAATATTTTCAATATTATTTAATTTCATGTCATTTATTGATCTTCTTAAGCATAAAGTACAAACGACAGAATCTTAAAGTGTACAGAATGATATGAGATAAAAAATATACACTATATATTATATATATAAGTATACAGTGTGATATAAGCATGACAAACTACAGATATATGGAAATTATAAAGCAAGAATTGCCTAAAGGACAAAGTTAATAAAAGGGATAGAGTGCAAACAAAATAAAGTATAGTAAGGAAAAGTAAGGGAAGGAGCATAAATTTTGAAGAATTCATAGGGATTATTGCAAATTGTAATGATCGTATAAAGCCCTCTTGAAGCGCGATGTGTTTAGTATTCAGTATCAGAGAAGGCAGCAAAGAATTCTGAAGTCGGGTGGCATGAACGAGTTAGTTAGAGGTGCCTTGAGGAGTTAGAAATGTATATTTCGGTATAAGAATAAGCGTGCTATTCCTAGTGGATCGAGTGAAGGACAATTTATTGTATAAGCATGCTGAGGTACGCGATACAATAATATTGTGTAGGAAAATACAGTTTCTGACACACAGAAGCCGACTTAATGAGCAACCGAAAACGTTTTTGAACAAAGCTGAGGTGTGATCGTATCTACGGAGTTTATATACGTATCGAACCGCGACATTACAAGCCACCAACAGCTTATATTCGAAGTGGGAGCCAAGCTTGTTATTAATTACATCTACAAAGAGAATATTTGGTAAAATTAAAGATTTCACCAGCATGCGTCTAGTTTCCAATGGTCACTGGTTAGCCACAATTAATTTAATAGGGTTTGAACAGGAAATATCAATATTTTTTTTATCCCCAGGCTGGTAGCTGGAAACGTTTAGCCGGCAGTTGGCCAAATAAATAGGAGGAAAGTTGGAACCATCATGATTTTCATATGAAATTGCAATAATCTGAGACGTCATAGGATTCAATTTTGAGCCATAACAAAAGGACCATTCGGTAATGGCTGATTTTCTATAAGGGCTATATGCCTTGAAATGTAAATTAGAACGTCATCAGTATAAAGATGAAAGTTCCTTTTTAAGAACTCCTGTTAAGTCCTTTATATTAATACAGAATAGCACTGGTCCCAAAATAGAGCCTTGTGGCACACCGGAAACAAGTACTCTCTGATTCCTATTTGAGAGATAGTCTTTTAAGAGCTTAACAGAGTTATCTCCAAAACCAAAGAGATGTCTAAGTTTATTACAATGAGCATCATATGATTAATTATAGTGTCAAAGACCTTAGAGAAATACGACAAGCAAAGAATAATAATATGATAATCGTCAGACCAGTTTCTAATATCATCCATCACTTTTACCTTTGCGGTTTTACAACTATGCTAAGGCCGGAAACCAGGGGTGGAATCGGCTGCAATGGAGACAATAAGTTGTGAGCACCAATGTAGGAGTAACGAAGTATTTGGCATAGCCACCTTAATCCGTCACAAACCGATCATCTAATATAAAATATGCAAGACAATTATATATATATAATATAGAAATATATATATTATATATAGACAATTTGCGCCAGTACATATACACAACACAATTACCGAATCAGTTAAACTACAGCCTATCATCCGAACGCCTTTACGAGTCATAGGTTCAAGCCACTGTCACGACCGAGTGAAATATTTTTATAAGAAATATCATAGAATTAAATGATTAATGTTACTACTCATGTACAAGCACAATGACTGAGTTGACCGAGATGCAGATAGCCATCAGCGCAGCGCGTCTTCTCGAATCACAGGTTCTATTCACCATCTAACCAAAGAAAATTGTTTTTTTTAAGACAACACAACTTGGCGTGCAGAATCAAGTCTGGTGTATTTCGAAGTGTATCGAATAAAGAAAACATAAACCGAGCAACAAGAATGATTCTTTTTTAAAAATGTCACCAACATGCTTCCCAATCGGTATTTAAATGAGCGATACAGATGAAAAAATAACTCTCCAAAGCAGTGAATCCGTGTCAGGAACAAGTTTTTCTAATGTGCTCTATTGGATACAAAAATACTTAGTATTATTTCTTTGATAAAATTTACTCCACTTAGAGTTAGTCGAGTTTTCCGTTTGGTCTAAATTCTCCCGGATTACGAAATTTTTTCTTCGTAATCAAGGAGGTTTGGTTGTCGTTATTTTACCGTGCCTACTTAACTATACCGACCATAGAACCAAGTGTCTGCTAGCAATTTTGTATGCAGCCAGTTGCTTTCTTACTGTTAGATTAGGTTAGGTTGAAGTGGCCGTCATTCAAGACCGACACACTTAGACCATGAATGTCCGTTGTGATACCAAAGGATCTAGACAATTCCACGCCTACTCGTTGGACTAGTTGAAGCTTCGTATGAAGCGCAATAGACTATTAATGTCAATTTGGTTTATATCGTTGAAAAAGAACGCTCCCAGATGGAGCTACCGCCTATTCGAGAGGGCTGGGCACATACAAAGTATATGTAGAGTGTTTTTTACTGTTAGAACGAAACTTTATTTTCTCAACCAACTACTAGGCAACACCAGTAGTTTCGACCGACTAACTTGCATGTGTAGCAATAGTATTATATTTTACGCATTAAGTATTCCATAGTATTCCTATAAAACGCCGAAAGCAAAAAAGAAAAGAAGTCCAGGAAAAACATAAAATAAAAGCTTTTAATTAATTTGTAACAAAAGGATTAAGAAGCCTATGTATATGGCAAATGTCACCCGAACAAACAATGTTACATGTTAAAGAAATTTCAAAACAGCGCGCCGGTTTTTGGCATCAAATGACTCGGTTAATTTGTTTTCTATATACCTTGATGGAGTAGCAAGAATTCTAATCATCATCCTGCACAGTACAACGAGTTTGCGAGGGATGCCAAAACTAGACATGGCGTTGTATACCTTATCTCTATAAATGCGTCTTTGGAATCGATTCAAAGGTAAAAGAGGTACACCAAATTTCTTTGGTCTTCAACAGGATCGGCCAATAAAACCCATTTCTGGGTTACCGGCTTCGTTCACAAGCCAAACTGTAGAATTTTGGTAATTCACCAACACGAATACATTCAATTTATGACATTGCAACAACAAATATTTACATAGTTTGGTCTTCGTTGTAGAGGGAGGGTCATTGGCTTCGTTTTCAATGATGGTCACAATCAATGAAGAACGCTACCGGACCAAGTTGACAGACATTTTTTGGATTAAATTGGTAGAGGTTAATATGGAGCCAAAGTGCTTTCAAGAAGAAGGCACCACATTCCAAACAACTTGCCAAAGAGTCGAGTTATATAGAAGTTATTTGACAAACACTTAAAACACAACACTTACTTAAACACTTCGCAAACACTGAAATCTTCTGCTTTCTTTAACATAAAATTAATTGGAATAAGATTCCTTAAAAGGGTCAACGCTCCGTTATATTACATCGCTTCCACATCGTTACTTCTTCTTTTTCTTTGCTAAGTTCACAGTCGAGATAATCATAAATTTATGTTTAATGTTTTTTGCAAAAGACTGATTCTCACACTGTGTGAATAGAAATAGAAATATCATCATCGACGTTACATAGAATTTCCATGAAATATAAGCAAAATTTAATGTCCTGTTCAAAGACTGCATCTCATTCTTCGCGAAGAAATGTCCTTTTAATTCTTCGCCGCTGATGCTTACATTCAAAACGTATTTAACGCGTCGCTGCTTCTTGTGTCCCAGCTGCCGAAGAAGTGCTAGGCATAATCATGCCTGTTCCTATTGAATAAATTTCCATATGAAATGAGAAATTGCATCTTAAGCTACCTTTGTAGGTTGTCTGTTTATCCAAAGGTCCTTTGAGTTATTCTTGGGAAGGAAAACATATTTTTCTCTTGTGCGATGGGGAAAACAAGGACAGGGAACAACAAACAACAGGTAAACATTTTAAATTTGCAGAGTACGGCTGTAGATATTTATTGTAGGTATACTTACCTACGACTTAACCAGTTTTCAAAGTATCTTTGTTGTAAAAAATAACAGCAAGTAGAATGCATCGATAGCGAAGCTACAAGCGGCCTAATCGATCGGGTTTATGTAGAATCAGACTAGAAATTTGCAATATCAGTAAGACGGAATGGCAGGACCGATTGTAGAGCCAAATATGACGATAAAGACAACTGAGGGGCACATACACTGGGCTGATTGTTAAGGCAGACCATTAATCATGGTCTCTTCATTGATTATGGTGTACAATTAATACAAAATAGGGTCAAGAAGTCATTATCGAGATTGTGGGATCTTTTCCTAAAGTGCTTCTTATAGTTGACAATGGTGCTTTATATCTAATAGCAAAAAATGTTATCACTATGTCCATGTATAATAAAAAAATAAATTGCTACAAACACGCGGCTACAGTTTGACTAGCAACACATGGATCACATTGATTGACTGAGTTCCTCTTTCATTCAAACCTTTATCTATCAATCAATTGTTGTTGCCTTCAAATTACAGCTGATTCCCAAAGAAAAATAATAAGGTTTGCCCACTGTACCCACGTACGAGAGGAGCAGCTGTTTCTTTGCGATAAAGTTCTCTACATCAAATAATAGTTCCTTTTTTCATTTTCATTATAGAATATTGTAAACTCCCACGCTGCAGCGGTAAATGCTTTCCTCCCACTCCGGCAAATAATTAGAAAAATAAAAGCTAAACACAAACAAGCAAACGAACAGAACAATAAATTTTTTTTTTGCTCATACGCTAGCTCTGATGCAGCAAGGACACACACGACACAAGGACACAGCCGGCAACACCTAAGCGATTAAGTTCTACCATCAGAGACCCCTGAGCAAGCGACTAGAGTGTTTGTTATGCGTTTGTTTGTTCGTTTGTTTGTTTGTTTGTGCAAACGTACGACCGAGCAGCAATTACTCGGATGTAGATATTTTCAACAAATTATTGCCATGTCCTGGATTTGGTTTTTGTTTTGTATTGCTGTGTGTTTGTTGTATTGGCCGCTTGTGTCATACCTACACATCGTGTTGTAAGTCTTCACACCACGCTGTAATTCTGTGCGCTGCACAATCTCGATAACAATAATCATAATTATTTTTGCAGTTGCTTCTATACAACAATAACAACAATAACTATAAGGACGATGAAAAAGTATAGCAATTTTCTATAATTGCTGCACAAATCCATTACGCTCAGTGAAAGGTGTCAAAGAATGAATGTACGGTTGGTCTAACTTCTAAGAAAAAGAAGTGCTTGTCTTAAGGGCATTTATGAACTCGTCCGCATTGATACTGATTCAATTGGGGGACTGTACAATTGCAGAAGTATACACCAATCGAATACAAAAACCTAATACTATGCTACAAAAACCCACCATATTATGCAATGCATAACCTGTATACTCGAACTTGGATTGCTCTTTGTTTTGTTTAGAATGTTATAATTTAGACGGCATTTAAGGAATTGGTAAAGCTTGAAGCTCGAATCGTTCTATGCTTTGCATTTTTGTTTACTTTTACTACTCCCGTTCAAAAACATGAAACAAATACACAAAAACACTAGAAACGCTTAGCGATGCTTTGATCATAGCGGTGCGTATATCGTAGGAAAGCGTTTAGCGATACGTTTGTCGTATCGTAGCAAACGGTTTAGCGATTCGTAGGCAATAGCGGTAACAATATAGTAGCACACGTTATCGATGCGTTACTCATAGCAAAGCGTTAAGCGATGTGTTGGTCGTAGTGATGAGTGTATATTGGCAACATTTTTGGTGATGCGTTGTTCTAGAGTCGCGCATATCGTACAACACTCTATCGATGCGTTAGTTGTTACCGCCACAACTAACATTGTCAGATGTGTGAGGTCGTTATTTATTATTGTAATAGGTGGGTAAAGCGAGACGAGTGGAAGAAGAGTCTTAGGGTATCTCTAACGAACATCTTTATCAGAGAATGGGTCAGGAACCAATAGGCACAATCATCCAACGACGGAAATGGCAGTGGATTGGTTATACACTCCGAAAAGGCGACAGTTTAATAGCAAACTACGTAATGCAATGGAATCCATTATCTCAGGATGGTAGAAGAACGGGTCGTCCGAGAAATACATGGCGCAGAATAGTTGAGGAGGAGTCACTGCAATTGGGGAAGAGTTGGAGAGAGCTGCCAGGAACCGTACGCGATGGCGCGTAGGCGTAGTAGCGGCCCTAGGACCCACAAGGGTGTTATAGGACATGAGAAAAGAGCCTTGTTCACAGCCACCTTGAAATCTATACTGAGTCCCTCACACATCTGACAATGCGATTGGTCTGATATTTGGCCAGGGAACTGTATTCTGGGTGGGAGCTACGCATACGAACAGTATGTGCTCTGAAGTTTCCTTCGCCTCGTTGTAGAATTGGCAGCGGTCCGATTGGGATTTACCCATTTTCAAAAGATGGCCATGGAATGGGCCATGTCCTGTGAAATACCAGACTAGTGTTCTTAGTGTATGGTGGTCCAGTTTGAGAGCCCTGTCCATGTGACTAATGTTGTATTTAAAAAGCTTCTTGGGTTGTCTCATCACAGGCGATGAATTCCATTCCGCTCCGATAGTAGTGTTTTCCCACTCTATAGTTTTTTTTTTATTGATACGGCATTTGGAATAGGTAATGCTGGGTTCTGGATTAGTGAAAGTTTCGACTGCACCTTATCTTGCACAGAGGTCTGCTGCCTCGTTTTCTGATATGACTGAGTGTTCGGGACACCACATTAGTGTGATTTTGTTGTTTTTGGTCAATTCTTTTAAGTGACGGAAGGGGCTCCACGTTGTTTTACAATAAAAGACTGGACCTTTATTATTGCTAGCAGTGCTGCCGGACTGTCTGAGATCACATAGATCTCGGTTCATCTGTATTTTCTTTTAGTACATGCCAGGACGCAGGCTACTATTGCTATAGTTTTTGAATGGAATACTGTTGTAGATCTACCTAGGGGAGAGTATATCATAGCAAAGCGATTAGCGATGCGTCTGTCGTATCGGTTAGTAAATACTAGTAAAGTGTTTAGTGATGCGGTGATTGTAGTGGTGAGCATGTTACAGCAAAGCATTTAGCGATGCATAGGTTGTAGCGTCAATGGTCTATCTCCTTAACCACTAGCTTATGAGTCGTTAATGTTTGTAGCCTGTGTGCAAATCGTAGCAGTTGGGTATACATATTGAATTGCTAGTTTGAGTATCGTCGACGGCTGTTACATTTGTCCTATTCGAGCAAAGCGGTCTATTTCTTTAACCACTGGTTTACGAGTCGTCAACGATTTTAGCTTCTTTTCTGTTTAAGAAAGCATAATCGATAAATCAGTTTTAGTCAAATCGTGAAAAGATAAAAGGTAATATTTATTCATTTTACTGACAAAACTGGTTACTGACAGAAATATGGACATTTCCTGATCCTAGGTCTGTTCAAAGATTAAAAACCTAATTAAGACAATGGGCCATTAATTCCTTCTAATAAGACTCTCAAATTCAACTCAAAAAAGTGATTCTCGCATTCAATATTGAATATCAGTCAGATCTTAAACTTAAAACTAAATGCATCCATCTTCTTAAAACTCACCGTTCTTCCAGACAGACACACATTTCTTTAATTCTTTTTTCATTTAACAAAATTTTTGTTGTAAACTTTTGAGCGCGAATACAATCCCCACTCAATTTTCCAAAAAAACCTATACATTTACAAAATAAACGATTAAATTAAATGGCTGCCGACACATGTTAAACCAATTTCATTCCATTTCGTGCATTTGAACGCAGGTAGAATGGCAGGTACGCGGACGAAGCTCTTTTCGCAGCCATCTTGCGATGCGACACTGCAATACATTCAATCAATACCACCTACTGGTGAAAAGTTTTCACAAAAAAAAAACGAAACGAAACCGTCTCTTCCATAGGAGACGTACAGTAAGAAGAAAATCAACGTGGATCGCTACTCAGCTTCCATGCTCTAAAGAAGTTTTTTAGCGCGGGCTCGCGGGTCGGTGATGCAGCATCGAAATCGACTTCCTTTCCTTTTCGATTGCACGCCGCGCGTACAAAAGTTTTTCCTTTTATAAAATTTATAACATAACACATCCGGCTTCATTTCCGGCTTAGGAACGAACGATCTTTTTTGTATTTTTAGTCAAGTCTTTTTGGAAGATTTGATGGGAGCTATAGGAGTATATACTGCGACTCCTCTTTCGGTAATCTACTGGAAGAGGCATCAGTTTTTATTACTTAAAAATATTATCTCCGCCTTCAACGTAGCACGCAATAGTCGCCTATAACAAGGGGGCAGGGAGAAGGAGGGAACGAAAATAAATGCCAAATATATTTCCGGTGTCTTCAAGAAGAACTTTTCTCAACTTTTTCCCCACTGCTTCTTGCAAGCCCAATCCATTACTAACTTTGAAGAGAACTGTCGAAGACCAACATACCTGATGATAAAGGGAAGGGAGTATAAGGGAGAAAATTATAACAACAACAGCAACAAAAGGTTAAAGTTTCGACACCACGAGGCAGCGTCCACCCGCAAATGTGTGTATGTTGTGGCAAAACGATAATCCTAATGATGATTTTGGGGCGTCTCATATGTGGCGGCAGGATATGGAAATTTGGCATCCTGCCAGCCGTTGCTGTTACTTGATGCTTGCAAACAGAAATGAATTTTCAATTTTCTTGTTCCGTTCGGCGAGTAACAAAAACAATCTTCGCCTTCTGATTGCATACAAAAAACACTCCAACTATCTTCAGACAAACAAACAACGAAATCATAACTTACTCGTGAGTACTGGTCTTTGACCATCAGTACTGAAAAACTTAAGAGAAACTGTTGCATTTAAAGGGCAAATTTCCTACAGTTGGTTTTTAAATGTTGAGCTGAAAATTTACTTTGCCTTGATTTTAAGAATTGAGAGAAAAACACGGATGTCTGATAGTGAGCTTCGTGAACGTTTAGTCAGATTACAATCAAAAGGGAAGACGATAGAAGCATATAATCATTGCCATCATTTCTCTGCCGACGTATACACACAGCAGCCGTCCGCAGCCGACGACTCGGTCACTACAGATTGTAGAAAAGTGTATCTGCAGCCGAATCTCAGGCCTTGACGTTTACCTACAGCAGCCGTTCGCTGCCGACAACTCGATCACCACACTTTAAAAAACCGTGTACCTGCAGCAGAATCTCAGACCCCGACATTTGCCGTAGCAACAGTGCACCTATTCCGCACCTCAGCCTCGCGTATCGTTTACGCTCACGCTTGTGCAAGGCCCGTGTATCGTTCAGGCTCGCATCGTTCAGGCTCACGTTCGTTCAAAGATCGCATCGTTCAGACACACGCAACATTCATACTCACGTATCGCTCAGGCTTACATTCGTTCATGGATCGCATCGTTCAGGATCACGCATCCTTTAGGTTCACACAACGTTCATACTCACGTATCGAGCAGTCTTACGTCCATCTAACACTCGCACTTCGTTCAAACTCACGAATCGCTCAGGCTCACTTTCGTGCAAGGCTCGTATCGTTCAGGCTCACGTTCGTTCATGGATCGCATCGTTTAGCCTCACGCATCGTTCAGGCTCACGTAACGTTCAAAGTCACGCGTCACTTAGGCTCACGTTCGTGCAAGGCTCGTATCGTTCAGGCTCACGTAACGTTCAAAGATCGCCTCGTTCAGGCTCACGCATCGTTAAAGCTCACGCAACTTTCAAACTCACGCATCGCTCAGGCTCACGTTCGTGCAAAGTTCGCACATCATTCAGGTTTACGCAACGTTCAAACTCACGCATCGCTTAGGCTCATCAAGGCTCGCAATCTCCCCAAGCCCACGCAAATCATATTGTCAGATCTGTCCGTCTAACGCCGCCGCCGAAATAAGACACAACATAACCTGTAATCCATTTAAAATAAGAAAAACAACGAAGTTTTAGTCGAATTCACCAAACTATAAATTTTATTGTAACGACCCCTTTTTTCTGAACCCCGGTCACTCTGAGGCTGACCCTAGCTGGAAAACATCTACGCCTGGAGCGATGCTCGATCTCTTTACTGTTTTAGCTTATGAATGAAATTCTTGTCCCATGCTGCTATCTTTCGCCGGTGAGCTTTACTTGTATATCTTACAAGCTCTTTATATTTTTGTTCGCTTGCCTGCGTTCCATTCTGACGTTCAGTCGCTTATATTCATCGTTGAACCTGTTCTTCTAATCTATACGATTATGATTTAGTCAGCACATTTTTTTTACTTTATTTTTTAAGCGTGTCCGTTCCTTTTCTACACCGGCCCCAGAATTTGTTCTCTGCATTAGCGCTGGGACATAGCTGATCCTAGTCTCTTTATTGAATAACGCAGCCGCCTTGACTCGAATCTGGTTTGTGGATGAATTGAACCCCATATATATATATACTATACTACGAGTATCCGACGATCTCTCTAAACATTAACTGTATTGTGGTAGAGGCTCCATTAAGAGTTACCCAGGTAACATTGTGGGTATTATCGAAACTTATGTACTTGCTACGACCAAATTCTTACTTAATGATATCTCTAGTTTTCCATTGTCATTAGTGTACTCGTGTAAATTATCGGTGACAATGTACTGTCTGAGTACTGACTGCTGGCCTTTTTTGGCATTCAGATCCCTGAGAATGGATTTCACTGAGGGCAAACTAGAAGTTTCCGTTCGGTTGGTTTCAATTTTTTGTTTTCAGATGATCCGAACGTTCTCTTCTATAAGTTATAAACGCCGGGACTAACTGACGAAGAATACGAGGATTAAACTTTAGAAATACTTTGTGATGACCAATAACTGTCCTACTTGCAATAGAATCACCATGAAATTCGGCATCCTTATCTAAGCTACAGGATGTAGATGCATAAAAGGGAATCTCCTGATACAAGCAAAAAGCTGTTAATCGTCTTCTTTCCAAATTCCCGAACAACTACGAGAAAAATCCCTTCAATCTTTTTATAACAAGAAATTCTCTTCACTGAGAATGAAACCAAAAGCCATCTTTGTTTTAATTTACAGTGCAATGCAAAATAATCGTATGTATTTATAATTACACCCCGCAGGACAATTATTTCAGTGCCACTTAAAAAGTTCATTTAGTTTTATGGACAGCCTCAATTGCAGCATAGAGCAAGGATTGCGAAATTGCCAACTTAGCTTATTAGGGAAATGGGAAGTAAATTTGTTTGTTACGACTTTCATTAAGCAACTATTTCCGCAGCCATTAAAGCAAGAATTATACGTCAATTGACAAGTGGTCACTATTTTGTAAATGTGCTGTCACTCAGAATATGAAACTATATTGGTCACAATAAAATTGCCCGTTCGTCCTCTTCCAAAAGACTTTACCATTAAAAATATGCAGACGAGAGCTACAACAGTACTATAAGCTATAAAGTCTCAAAGGGGCTGGCGTTGACGCAAATCTAATTAGGATCTCTCCGTAGCATATGTAAATTATATCCTGTCAAAAGATGAGATGATACGTTCACTCATTCACTCCCGAATTGATAATCCCAATGAAGATGAAGATTGAGCGAAAGGCGCAAAAAAGCAAATCCAAAATTAATAATATGCGAAAAGTGTGTGCATACTTGTGTGTGTCTTTGTATAGTGTACAGTGAGTGATATTCATGTTGTTATTATGCAAACGAACAGACCGACCAACCAGACTCGGTAATAAAAATTGTATCTGCGCGAATATCTGCTCGAGAATTAGTTCGTAAGGACGATATTTTTGATGGCCTCTGCTGTTGAGTTTTATTACAGTGCAGTGTGGTGCTTATAAAACCAATCTTTCATATGCGTGGGTGATGGACCATTTTTCTACAGCAGCCTTTGTCGGAAATCAGTGAGTGGGTGGATGGGTGACTTGTGTTATTGAAATCGACGAGTGGAGTGGAAATTTTTAATTTTCATAGACATGGTTAATATTAGGTGGTTTGATACGTCAGTGACTTTTTGAATAAAAGATATTTTTTGTTTGGCAAAAAAGCGTTTTACTTCTCAAAATAGTCTCCTTTAAGCTCAATACATTTAGTCCAGCGTTTAAGCCAATTGTTTTATTTCTTTTAAATAATAGGTTTTCATAATAAGGCCCTCAAAATAGGCGTTTGTTTTAGTGATAACCTCTTCGTTAGACCCAAATCGCTTACTGCCCAGCCATTTCTTCAGGTTTGGAAACAGGAAATAGTCGCAGGGGGCTAAATCTACAGGGAACTAACGCTGGATGGGGTAGCAGTTCGTTGCCGAATTAATGGATTTTTGCCATTGTGACTACAGACGTATACACCCTTGCATTTCCTTGGTGGAACATCACGTTTTTCTTCGATAAATGCAGTCGTTTTAGTCTCAAATCAATATCGAATCTGTCCAAAAGCTTTTAATAATATTCGCCGGTGATTGTTTTACCCTTTTCAAGATACTCGTTGCGAATGACACCATGTACATTCCAAAAAATTGTGGCCATTACCTTGTTGGCTGACAGACCCAACTTGGCCTTCTTTAGTGCACGTTCACTGGGAGAAACACTTGATTGTTCCTTGGTGCTTATTTTACTTCAGCAACAGTAATCATTGCTGTTCCTACAGGAATTAAAATTTTTACATTACATGGAACTCAATTAAATTACTGTTGTGGTGGAACCATGTTTCCATTTATCAAGTCTTTCCTATTCCTATTAATAGATGTAGTAGTAGTAGTGTTGCAATTAAAGTTATCGCGCGAGAAAAAGCCACTGACTATTCAAACTGCTCTCGTATGTGCACATCGAGTTCAAACGCAAATATCATTTGACAGCTTATCCATTTGCACGGTCTTTCTTTTGCAATTTGTCAACGCATCACAATAGGCGCATTCGAGATGTGGAGGGCTTCGTATTCTTCGTGCCCTCAGGTACTCGAAAATGATTGATGCTTTCTGAGGAATTTGAGATTTATCTCCAATTTTCTGAGACATAATTATTTTGGATTCGCTCTCTCACTTCACATTGTCAGTTGACTTTTAAAAGTTTTTGCTGCTGAACTGACAGATAGCGGAGAATTTTGTTCGACTGCATGGAATCTTCTTTACTGAGGAGAAAGAGAAAACCTGTGAGCCCTTAGCTACACCTAACGCGTCTAATGATTCCGACCTACATGCCATTAGTTTTTAAGCGCTTGCAGTTTTGGGTGCGGTTTGCAATCGCAATTACAATAAACAAATCAGTGTTTGCGACACTTAACTTTAAGATTCCATGCTTCTCGCATGGTCAATTGTATGTCAACAGTTCCAGTGTCGGAAAATTATCAGCGATGTTTGTTTACGCACCAGACAATAATATAAATTAAAAACAGTGCGTGTAACTTTTACGCGTAGTTGAAGTGAAACTTATTTGCTGTTGTGAGCAGAAAGACCACCAAAAGACCCCGAAAGACCACCAGTAGACGCCAAGACCCCCAAAAGAATCATAAAAATACCTCCTAAAAACCCTCAAAAGACCCCAAAAGTTCGCCAAATTTCCTCACAAAGACCCACAGAAGGCAACGAAAAGACCCTCACAAGAATCATAAAAGAATCGGGATTTTTGTGGATCCTAATACTCAAAAGACTCCAAAAAGATCTTCAAAAGGCCCTCAAAAAGATTCCAAAAAGTAAAATACCAGCAAAAAGGCCCTTTAAAGACCGAAAAAAAAACCTTCAAATGACTCCCCAAAATAACCCCAAGATACCCCAAAAAAATGATTAAAGATCCACCAAAAGTTCCTGATCCTCAAAAAACCGACAAAAGCCCCTCAAAAAAGACACCCTAAAGACCCCCCAAAATACCACCAAAATACCCCAAAAGACCCCAAAAAGACCCCCATAAAGACCCCAAAAAGATCCCCATAAAGACCCTCAAAAGACCCCGAAAAGACCATCAAAAGGTAGTTCCCAAAATTTAAAAATGTACCACAATAATGTGACCAATTTTGTGACCAAATCGCAACACAAAATTATTTTTGATACCTTACCGCCGATAAAGTAGTTTCACTTACGAAAATGTCGTGTATCATAAAGCATTACAATGAAGAAAAAAGTGCTGTTCAAGCACACAATCAAAACAAACAAATGCTTTGTTCGATTGGTTTGCTATGACATTGCAATCGAAATCGAAGTAAGTAGTACTCTTTTCCATGGGATATTTGTATGAACTCGCGGAGAAACCTTCCTGCAGACTAAACTAACATATTGTCTAACTTTGGTGTCAATGGGTAAATAAAAGCACATTGAGATTCATTGTGATTTCAAATTAAATGAAAGAAAAGAAATCATTTGGTTGATATTTTTTCTCATTTTTACTTTGACTTAACATTTCGTTTCACAAATTGACACTATTGAAAGTTGGACAGGACAACGTCTAGCGGGTCAGCTAGTAAAGTAATAAAAATCGTTTTGATCACTTTGGTAAGGCGAAGGTAAATCAAATATGAAATGATAAACTTCATTAAAAGAGGCAAAGCGCGTAGTCGCATTCATATGGTTTGCGAAAAGAATAGGAGAACAATATTTCCCTTTATTCAAGATTTTGGCTGGCATTTAATGACCAAAAAATGCAGAAAGAAATCCGCGACCTATTAGTATTTTTCCAACTACTATTACGAGCAAACATGAGCTTCTAGATTTTAATATTTAAAAGTTTGTAAGGAAACTGTCCGCAGTAATAGAATATTACAAAGAATAAACCATTTTCAAGTCATTCTTTGATTTCCCTTTCAAGTCTCACTATTTTTGCTGTAAAATCCTTCAATTTGGTCATAAGACCAGTACTTGAAGAAGTATTACCCATCACAACCATTTAATCCTAATTGTTACCACACAAAAACACCTGCAACAGGCAGCAATCAGGATTATTCTAACAGAAAATCAAAAAAGAATTAGAGGTAGCGAGCAGCTTTACTTGGAGAAAAAAATACATCTCGCATCCAAGTAATGCAACGGGTATTTTTGGCGGTTACCCTCAAAAGTAAATCCCACCAAATGCACATACGACGCCAGATTAAGTTTAGGAATTAGGAAGGAAAGTGTCTGTGCTCAGCATCGTGTGATGTGAACTCAAACGAGTATTTTATGAGTTCAGATCACACCATACCAAAAGACCAAAAGACCCAAAACAAGGATTACATTAGATTTATTTCGATTAGTGGTTCATTTTGGAATAAGGGACTTGCGCTTTAGGAATTTGTTAGTGTGATGCACATATTACCTTCGTATTAGTGTGTTGTGGCTGTATTTGTTTTTTAAGGTACAGAGGTTTTGTACCAAAGTGTTTTATTCTGCAGTGAATAACCAAATGTACTCAAGCGACAGGTTTCCAAAATATTTGGTCGGATGGAATATTTTAAAATTTAATTGAAAAGGTACGCTTTAGAAATTGTTATGTTAACGTTGTGGAAATTGTTTCAACACATTTGCACCTTCCGTCGCATATACTATACAGTTTGTTAAAAAAGGTAAAGAGTGCACATTTAGAGAGTTAACTCTTCAATACCCAATGTAGTTATTGAATTATATTTTGACTCAATGACTGCTCTCAGTATGCTCTCAAAATAATTCTCGTGTAAACCAATAGTTTATACGAGAACACTAACGACAATAAGGATAAAGAGTCATAGAGTTGGCAGCAAGTAAAAATTTTGTCATTGCAAGTAGTACAAGCTTTGCACGCAAGAATATACAAAAAGCCACCTTGGTGTCTCCTTAAGGAACCACTCATAATATAGATGTAGATAGATCGCCGCTTCAATACAAAACTTATAATGGTGGGAATGACGATCCAACAAAGAGACCAACAACTTACCGCAAAGGCGGGAAGGTCAAGCCGTCCTGTTCCTTAAGGAGCAGTAGCATATGCAGAAATACCCAAGCTAAGCTCTTCAGTGGATTTGGACCCTTATAATGCCTAGGCACAGCATGGGCTTGCAAATATTTGAATAGAAGAAGGAATGTTCTTTTTTATTAAGATAAACACGCTAACCCTTATAATACTTAGCACAGCATAGGCGTTAGGGAGAGTAAAATGTGAGATGTCTATGTACGTGTATCTTGAACGACAAATGCGAAAACACAGAATCAGGCAATTCATTCCACATAACTATTGTCTGGCTAAGAAGGAATCTCTGAATTGGTAAGTATATCCGAAGATATGTTTAATAGTGGACCCGTGGGCTCGACTTGAGGCACGGGTATTACGGTTGGGTTCAAGAATTGGCGGGATGCATCTGGATATTTCTTTTGAACACCGCTTGTGGAAAAATCGATAAAACAGTGAAAGGCAGGGAACATTCCTACGATGTTCAAGCGATTCGATTGTTTTCGTGATATTTACGTCACCAATAAGTTTTAACGCGCGGTTCTGAATTCTGCCTAGTAGATGCAATGTGGTTTTAGGGGCACCTAACCAAACAATACAGCTGTATTCAAGCTTAGGGCTTATATACGCCTTGTAAATAGTAGCCAGATCTAAAGGAGTGAAGTACATCTTGCACCGTTTTAGGAAACCTAAACATAACGAAGCATTCTTGGCGATGCCAAATATGTGGTCGTTCCAACGAAGCTTGATGTTGACGCAACATACCGAGAATTGAGAGCTTTTCAGTTTCTTTTATGCAAGAACCATTCATGGATAAAGGTTCGGCGTTTACATTACGCTTAGACAACAAAAGTTGGCATTGGGTTTTGGAAGCATTAAATTATACTCTATTGTGTAGTTATTCTGTGAAGGTCAGAATTTAACTTGATTGACATACGTTGTTATGCGAGTTCCACTTCGAATGTAGACGGGCGTGCAGAAAGCGCAAACTCCTATGAAAACCTAAGAGTGCTGGCGTTAATGAATTAGCGAAAGAATGAATTGAATTAAAAGTAGCAGATAGGAGATCATTAATGAAAATGAGAAGGAGTGACGGACGCAAAAAAGAGGCTTGGGGAACACCGGCGTTTATGCGGTGTTCCGTAATCATTCGAAAGAGCTTGGTGCCAGACTCTGTCAAATGCCTTGGAAATATCGAGTGCAACAACTTTGCTTTCACCAAATTTGTGAATAGACTGGTTCCAATTTTTAGTGAGATAAGCCAGCAGGTGACCTGTAGAACGTTGTCTTTACGAAAACCGTACTGTTCGCTAAGGATTCAAGGCATTGCATAAACTTACGATTGATCAGCGTTTTCATGACCTTAGTAAGTATGGATATTAGCGCAATTGATCAGTACGAGGAAGGAGCTGACGGTTCGCCTTTTTTTAAGAATATGCTGAATCAAGGCTGTTTTCCAATTCCTTGGGACGACTTCTAGAAGAATAACAGAAATGTAAAAGCCTGTGCAGTGGCAATGCAAACGTTGAGAAACACATCTACAAAACTATAGCTGGGATACAATCAGGCCCAGAAGATTTATGAATGTTGAGATCATTTAATACTCTAGCCACTTGACGAGAACGAAAGTTAATCTGTCCCATAGAGGATTCGACCATTGCAAGTACCGGCGGCGACAAAGCGCTATCTGGTAGCGTGAAGCTAGCTGCAAAATGTGAAAAAAGCAGATTGGCCTTGTCTATATAGAGTTAACAGATGAAATATCATTTTAAGTGTCATGTCTTACATCAAAACCGAATGAAAAGCTTAACTAATTTCTGTGATTCTTTAAGTAATGCATAATAAACTTTAGCAGCCGCTGTCGTTGTCATAAGCAATCAAAAAAAAGTCACGAATTTTTTTGTTTCCTAAGAAAAGGCATTAAGTTAGTTAAACGAATTTAAATTCGTCAATTCCAAAACTATACCAACCGATTTATATTAATTCAAATTTCACCTAAACAATTTCACACAATTTCTCTCAGCTGCCAAATTTCCAGACCGAATGTCTCATTCATTCAATCATTTGAATTCTACGTAAGTTAACGAACATTTGACGAATTCGACCAAAATCACAATATGGTCACAGCGTATGATTCGCATGTAATTAGTCGTTCACATCAGATTAGTGAATCCCACTCAAGTCCATTATAGTTGAACCTCAATCCGAACTTTTCGTTTTTTGTAATTGTCTTTTGTAGTCAAGTGAGTTTAGAGACAATTTGTTACACCGTGCCCATTTTTCTACCCCGAGTCATAGGACCCAAAAATTTCTTTCTAGGAATTAGCCAACAATCTCCTATTTTTGGCCAACTACAAGCAACGGCAGTAGCTCTGATCTGACGACTGACCTGACGTGTATGAGTGTTATTAGCATTATCTTAGGCAATACATATTTACCAATATATAACACAATAAATAATAATATAGAAGAACAAAAAGAAAAACAATAAAAAGCCATGAATTCCGTCAACTGAAAAAAGCCAATTCTTTTTCATTTGTAACATCGGTGACCGGCGAAAAAACACGTTACAGTCTAATAATAAGAATTTACGGGTAAGTTTAATTTAATAATAATTATTATTATAAATAATTTAAAATTACATGCGAATCATACTTTGTAATTTAAAAGTATTTCCTAGATTCTTATGGTTATGCAGCTATGCACCATAGTAATTTTTTTAACATAAAACCTAAGAATTGACAAGAGAAGCGCAAAAATATCCATAAAATTAAACAAAAATATGTGATCAGAACTTTTCCTCCTTTACGGGTAACTGCGCTTTTGTTTTCCTGTTTACACGTTCGAACGCATTAAAGGCATTCTTGCTTCCAGTCTGACAACTCCCATTGAATAAATTTCCATATGAAATGAGAAAAAATGAGAAACTGCATCTTAGGCCAACTCACCTCTATAGGTTGTTTGTTTATCCAGCTCCTTTGAACCATTTTTTTTTGCTCTGAATTCTACTTTTTTTCTGCTTGAATATTTTTCCACTGAGTAAGCAAAAACAGAAGAAAAAACACCTAAAAGATGCACTTCGGCGAAAGGACATTGTACTGAACAAACAACAGGTAAACCAACCAGCCATCATTCGACTGGGAAGTTGTGTACCTTACCGACATTATGCAAAAACTTTACACTGCTGATGCCTATAAATGTAGGAGTATGTCCTTAAGACTCTTTGGAAAAGATATTATCATTATTTTTGTTTATGGTACAACAAGGAGCATACAGGGAGTTAAGTATCAAAATTCGAGAGAAGTCAACGTCGCGCCGTTGTATCTGCCTCTCTGTGATAGCGATGTCGTAGTGCATTTTATTATGGACCAACATGCAAACAAAACCTGGCGGTTAAATATTCGGCTAAAAGGACATCGCACAAAAGACGGCATTGCAATTTTAAGTGAACATTCAAGTAAACAAGAAGGGAGATAAAATAAAAATCTATCCTCCTTTATACGTAGAAATGGTTAGACACTCTTAGTGCACTTTAGCTACAGAATGCCAAGACAGGGTTGGCAGAATTTATAGAATACTTGTAAATAAATAAATTTCGATATAATTTTTTTCATATTCTTAAAGGTAGTAGTTGTTCTGCACTTCTGGACGGACTGTAGGAATGTAGAATGTCTTCTACTATTTTTTCTTTCTTGGTCTTACAAGCGGGATCTGGTCCTGGGCTTGACATGAATGTGTTTGCTCGTTTGGCTTTTTAAGAATAAGGAATAAGTACTGAGTTAGAGAGAGATAGAGGAAAATAATTTATGATGTGCTCGATAGAAATCATTGGCCTAGTAGCCAATGCGATCAGCTTCAACACCAAGCTGCGACTGTTCCGCTCAAATGTTGAATCTGTACTGTTGTATGGGTGCAGCACTTGGAAGGTGACCGCTACTTTCACAAAAAGATTACAAACATTCGTAAATAGGTGCCTACGGAACATCTTAAGAGTTTTCTGGCCTAACCGTATCTCTAACGAACATCTTTACCAGAGAACGGGTCAGGAACCAATAGGCACAACCATCCAACGACGGAAGTGGCGGTGGATTGGTCATACACTCTGAAAAGGCGACAGTTCCGTAAAAAACTACGCAATGCAATGGAATCCATTATCTCAGTATGGTAGAAGAACAGGTCGTCCGAGAAATATATGGCGCAGAACAGTTGAGGAGGAGTCACGGCAATTAGGGAAGAGTTGGAGAGAGCTGAAGCTCATTGCCAGGAACCGGTCGCGATGGCGCGTAGGCGTAGTAGAGGCCCTAGGACCCACAAGGGAATACAGGACATAAAGAAGAACATTATTAGAGTTTGAAATATGGCTGATTTCTTTCAGCGATAGACCCATCAATAAAAATTAATTCATCGGCTGTAGTGCTAATAAATGGTAAACAAAACTTTTATTCATCCATCCAGCGCCAAGTGACTCTAGGTAAGTTATGTAAGTTTTTAGTAAGTAAAGCTTAAAAATTTAAAATTCTTAATCATTTTCTCCTTCGAGCTTAATTTCCAACTTTTATAATTTCCTCTTAGATAGTCCTATGATTTTAGGCAGTCTCCGGTTGTAGACTAAAACAAGAAGATCAGACAGTCAGAGAAGCTTTTAGTAATCATCTTGCAAGGGAATTCAATACCGTGCAACATTTATGGATAAAATACCTGGCCAAATGTTTCCGAAAGGAATTCTCTGTCCTTATTACATTGGCCATTAGAGTGAATTATGTGCCACAAGAAAAACCCTAAACACCCTCAAAAGAAAGGCTTCCACTTGCTTGCTTGCATTTTGTCGTAGAGGTCTTCGTTGTTTTCATCGTGAGAGTTTGTTGGCACACATGTCCTTCTCTTAGCAGCGCATTTTAACTTCTTTAACAAAATTGTGTGCAACTACTAACCCCCCAAAGGACAAGCCACAAACGAAGAAAAAAAAGAAAAGCACTCAAACTATAAACCGCCGGTTATAATAAATGTTGTTGTACTGAACAGCACAAACACAAAAGACGACGGACGAGTCGCGGCAACTTACTTGAACGGTGTAGTGTCCCAATGGCATAGACCGTACATGCCGTGCTCAAAAGAAACACCACATCCCAGTAGAATGGCTGTAATATTTTTCTTTAAATTACAACATTTATGAAGACAAATTGGCTTATTGTCCGCTTAATGGGGCTATGTCTGTCTGTGTGTGTGTGTTTGTGTGTAGGCGAAGCTTTCATTTCAGATGGAGGTGTTTTTCCTGGCCATGTGCAATTTGAGCTTGTGTCGTCTTTCCCTTTTAGAACTTCCGGTGAACGCGATAATGGAGATTGAAGGTATCGTCGAACAGAATTGTGAATTTACGCCCATTACTGGAAGAAAGGCAGAGGCAGAGACCTATGAGTCTGCACGTCCACGAGTCTATTGGTTTGTATACAATTCCGGATTTCTTAAATAGATTTTTACTATTTGTTGTCAGATTGAAAATTGGTTTTCAGTTGTGGCAATAAATTTATAATTCCCGATGGACGATATTATATTCAATTTTATAATTATTTTCTAACAAATCCATTCATTTTCTGAATATACACACTCGCGAACATCAATCAAAGTCCCCGAAGTTACCTTGAGTTGAGCTGAAAATATTGTCCTTAATTTCCGTGCAGAGCTTTTTCCTTTTGCCAATGGATTAGCTGCTTATCGAAATCCGGAAGCACTTTAAACTTTTTCAATAGATTGGGATTCGTGCTTCCGTTCCCGGTTGAACTACGGGCGGATATTAAAAATATCAGGAAGTTATCCTGATAGTAGATTGCATCCTGCTTCAAGAAATACTACTTGAAGAGAGCTCAATTTATAGACCACGCTTGAAATACGAGAATGAAATTAAACTTAATATGTGCATACATATATATATATCTATATACAAGTACATAAGTATGTAAGAAATATAAAGCGACGACATTTGGTTCAAAAAGAAACTATCATCTCATTCAACTTGAAACTGACAAAAATCAGAAAACTGAAAACAGATTTTACAAAAAGTTATGACGAATCCAGTCGCTTCTGTCAGTTCCTTGCAGGATTAGCTTTTGAAATTGCGTTTTGCTTATTCTTTGGCATTATCCTTTTTCTTTGGCTTTCTTTTCTTTTTGTTGGTAATTATATTATGATGCGATAATTTCTTTCAAAAGAGATTTATAAATAGGTCAGGAGAATTCTCTAAGAAACTGCAACAGTTTTATTGCAGTTTTCCTGCGGAGCTGATGTAATCTGGATAGCCTACACTAAATCAAGTAATTCATGAACAAATATTGCAATATTGAACGAAGAAATGTTGTCAAAAGCCTGAAGAAAAGGATTATTGTGTCCATACTAAAGAAAGAAAAATTCACATTTTGCAGCAACTATCGCTGCATAACTTTGTGTAGTACTGCGTAAGCTATTTTTAACTATTTCTTAGAAGAGAGGATAGTCCCACGCTGAAGTCATCATTGGCATAGACCAGTGCGGCTTCATCACAGAAAAAGAACCCATAATCAGATTTTCGCTTTTAGAAAGGAAACAAATATCTGACATAACTGCCATGAGAAAGTTCCTTATTATTCTTTTCTACATGGATATAAATTTTTGGTCCCTTTCAGTTTGTGTCCAAAAATGCACAACACTAGAAGCTAGGCTTTGGGCCACAATGGTTTGTTGCGCTAAATAATACAACAATAATTCTATAACTATTTCGGGGCAATTGTAGAAGACAACAACATGAAACGGTTGCATATAGCTAACAAAGCTTACAATTCCGGAATTCTGCCATAAAATCAAAGATTCTGGTTTAGTTATTTAGTAATTTAGGAGACTTTATAGTGATATAGTGGAGAACATCAAGTTCATTGAGGAAGAAGTAAAAATGTTCCTGTTTGGAGGCTAAGCAAAAGGCCAGACATCGGTTGTAAAGACAAATATGATAGCTATGCTGATGATGGCCATATGGTAACTTTGATACTGTAATCGAATCATTAGATCATGACATTAGCATTCAATAATCATACTATATTCAATATATAAACATCCTGCAATCATCCGACAATTATCCTGTCATCAATCTATAATTATCCAATAAACAACCTTTAATCATACTATAGTCAGCTTATAATTGTTATACAGGGTGTCCCCTAGTTCGTTAATGATAATTTGAGAAGTGATTCTTGGGTATCTTCTAAGAAAAAATCGTCTACAGTAAAGGTCTATCTCCAATGTTGACATCATTTATCGGGGATCTAAGAAAAAGTTTACTTTAGTGTACCCTGACCCATGTTAACGCTAATTTCTTTGTTAATACCAATGGTAGAAACTTTATTTATGACTTCGTTATTAGAAGAAATACTAGCCATTGTAACTGCGTTTAAATAAAGTTGATATCTTATTTGAGTCTTTAGATATCCAATGTCAATTGCTAGAATGGGACGTCCGGCAGGGGCGTAGCAATCTTTGTTCTCGAGACATTTAAGTGTAAAATTATACTTAAGTCTGACCCTGATTGCACCATAAAGTTCATCTTTGCAGATATTCATTGTAAATCCTATAAAAATTTTACTTGGAACAATTTATAGACCTCACAGGCATATAAGTTTCGACCCATTATTTAAATTATTTGATAATCTATTGAGCACTACCTCAAATATAGTGTTATACGGTGATCTTAACTGTAACCTCTTGGATAAATCTTTGTCAGTTAACCTATTAGAATATATGAAGTCATTTAATATGTCTCCCGTGAACTTACCCTATCCAACTCATTTCTCTAGAGACTCAAGCTCCTTACTTGACGTTTATTTTGTTAGCGACCTCGATAAAACACTGCTATAAAGTCAACTTTCTTCACCTGTTTTCTCTAAACATGACCTTATTTAATTAACCATTATTGTTAACACACTAGTAACATTGAACTGGTAATCAAATAAAGGGATTTTCGTAATATAAACTACGAAGGCCTCTTTTATGACGCTAGACGACGAACTTACTAGGAACGTATCTACTACATGGCTTCAGTAAACGAACAAAGTGTGTTCTTACAACGTGATATAATAAGCCTATTTAATAGATATGTTCCCATAAAAACAAAAAGGAAGAATACCTCTGCGCCACAATGGCTAAGCACTGAAGTTATAATACTTATGCAAAAACGTGATAATGTCTACAGAGAATGGATAAAATACCGTATTGATGCCTTCTTAAAAAATTACCGCGCTTTACAAAATAAGATCTGCAATGTCTGCCTAATATAGTAATCAGCTAGACAATTCGGGATCGGGGAAAAAACTATGGAAACAGCAACGGCAACTTGGAATTGGTTAGCAAAGTCCAATTATATCGGATGACATTGATTGCGATAATCTAGACGCCGAATTCATCGCTTCTTGCAGCACTCCGACTAGCACTTAGAGAAAAACGCCGAAGATGATCACAATAGGATGTTGTGCAACCTCTTTTGATTATAAACTCTAATGCTACTGGTCTAGACGGATTAAATCCTAAGTTTGTCAAAATTCTGTTGCCATTCATACTGCCTTTTATAACTTATCTTTGTAACTCGGTGCTAACGATGTCCATATTCCCATCCGAGTGGAAGAAAGCTAAAATCATCTAATTACCAAAGACTAAAAATTCTAGCATGACGGAATATAGACCAATTGCTATGCTACCTTTCCTCTCAAAAGTCTTAGAAAAAGTTATCATGTCACAACTCCATAAATATCTCTTAGAAAACCATCTTCTATGCTCAAACCAATCAGGTTTTAGAGAAGAGCAAAGCTGTAAAACGGCGCTCTTGCACATTTTTGATAAGGCGCGGAAGACTTCAAATAAAAATCACCCCACTTTTCTAATTCTTCTAGTTTTTTCGAATTCTGTGCAATAAACTAATAATGGTTTATCAGTTTTCTTTTCGATCTGCAAAACTTGTCTCCTCATACTTAGAAGCAGTAGTTGGTGAAAAGACCCACGTTTTTGTGAAGTCCGAAACGGTGTACCGCAAGGTTCAATCCTAGGCCCAACACTCTTCTCGCTATATGTAAACCAACTACCTTAAGTAATTAGACATTGTTCAGTTCACATGTATGCGGAAGATGTTCAACTTTTCATGAATGCGATTGATGACACTATTAATCTAATAAACGAAGATTTGTCAAGCGTAAAAGACTTGTCCGTAAAAATTGAGCTACGTTTAAAATCTAAAAAGTCCCAGGCGCTAGCTACAATCGTAGAATTCTAGATGTAACTGAATTTCAATATAAATTTTCACAATCTTCATATATGGGCTGCAAACTACCCCCACCCCCTTCCAACTACCACCCAGGCTGAACTCTACAAAATATGATTAACTAGAACCATTGGATGACATTCCACTGATTCAATGCTTCATCATATTTCCAACAGGATGTTGCTAGAGCTCACTATGGTCGAGAGGTTAAGAAATCGCTAGATGAAGTGTATGTAATAACGAAAATTTGAGCGTCAATTTTTGTCTTACACCCACCATGCACACGTAGAGCCAAATCGGGCATAGCAACACAGCCAATGCGTAGAAGTAAAACTAGCATAGCAACATATCCAATGCATAAAAGCGGAATCAGCTTAGCAACAATGGAAAATTTCCAAACAACCCTTCAAAAAAAATTCGATCTTTGAATGAAAGGAATTTATTCAAAGGTCGATTTTTTTTAGAATTTTGCATAACTCGTAATAATTATCTATTGCAGGTGGCGTCATTATGCAAATGTCCAACATCTACTCTTCTGCATTATCCTTGTACGGTAGCCACTGCAGGCAACTGCAAAGTGTAAAGTTCGATGTTTCGGTAACGTTGCAAATATATGCATGCATTGATTTGGGGGTGTACGGCAACGTACGAGAAGGATGTGTCTTCACTCACCTTCATATCGAATTAAATTTTGAAATCGAATATTTTGCGCCCTCGAGCATATAAAAGGAAAGTCGTCGAAATCAAAAACAGCCTCGATCGCAGCTCTAGTTTGGTATGCTGCTGATGACTGCTGCTGCTAATTGGCATAACATGATCTCAAAAATATGCTATCATCGTCTACGCTAGCATGGCAGAGAGAGTTCCGAACAAAAAACATCATCCTACAACCAACATCCTTTGGTCCAATCATCGGTTTCCCCACACACATACACAGTCAAACAAACGTAAAATGCTTTTATAGACAGAGAGCAGAGTCACGTTCTTCCAATCCACTTCGGCAGCTGGCAGCACTCCAGCACATAAATTGAAATCAAATGGAACAGCAAAACTAAATGAATTTTCCGATCTGTGATATTATTATCAACAACAGCATCAGGTAAATGGAGTGCCGGAATGGAAGAGGAGGTGGAGGTGGTATTGGCTGTCGGTGGTGGTCCTTCGTGCAAATTACAAACAACCAACAGACACACAATTCAGGATGTACGCATGAGAAATCATTTCATCATGCCATAGAGGGATGGAATGGGGTATTTGGGGGTGGCTTGTATAATTTAATTTATTAGTAATGCATTTTCTGAAACATTCATTCACATGTGGTTCTACTCGTATATATAAGAGGCTTAATTTTTGATGATATTCCATTTGCGTATAAATAGTTTATGTAGAAATAAGAAAAAAAACCAATGTACTGGGAGTTTCGAATGCACTGCCTCTCTAACCCACTCCATAATACGGTCACTCCCTTCACTCGAAAATCAAAACTAAATGTAACCAAATACCAAACGTAATTGGCTTTATTCTGTTGAAATATTTCATAAACCTCTGCTAATTGATGTGGAAAACAGAGGTTTTGTTATTAAAACATTCATTTCGTTTACGAATTACATGTGAGTGTCTGTTTCGTTTTTGTAGCGATAAAGTTTCATTTAATATTTCTATTGTAATTGTAAAATTAATTATAAAAATGTTTACCGCCGTAATTCAATTAGAAACATTTTGCGATGCCATATTTTCGCATGAAATTGGAAATTTTGAGAATACTTTCCCCTTCAAGTGTTTGCGTTGTTCAACTGAAGAGCTAGACGCGTTGGTGGATCACTGAACTATTTGCTATTGCTTGTAAGAGTACAATAATAAGAAAATTCATCAGCATTGAAGAGATTTACCTGTAAGTGTCTTTGAATTTAACTCAATCTATGTTCAAAAAGATGTTGAGTGTAGGTACTTGCCTGTCATATAAGCTTTTATGGAATACTTCTCAAATAAAAATGAATTAACTCTCAACGAAAATGAAATGAAATCCAAATCAAAAATAGAAAAGTTCTGAAAATTTGGGGTTCTTTTCATTATGAGAAAACCAACCCATAACAATTTAAATTTTTCATGTAAATTCCCAATCGGAGATACACATGTATGTATGCATCCCGAAAATTCCTCCACCGGTCCCGATTTCAAGCCGATTTCATCCAGTTTTGCATCCATAAACTCTGGGCATCCTGATCTACGCCATCCTTCAAGCGTAGGCTTAACCAGCCTCTCTGTCGTGTTCCATAAATCCTACCGAAAATGACTTTCCGAGCAGGATCGTATTCGCTCATGCGAGCTAGGTGCCCTGCCCACTGGAGCCTACCGAGCTTAATTCTCTTCACGATTTCGACATCGTAGTGACGCTCGTAGATCTCATCATTATGTATAGAGTCTTCGGAATCGTCCGTCCTCACATACGGGTCCAACAATACTCCGTAAGACTTTTCTCTCGAATGCAGCTAAGAGGTCAGAGGTACCCAAGTATCGGATCCAGTACCGGTATGACCATTGTCTTATATACCATCAGCTTGGATGTATGGTTAAGTTCTTGGATCTTAAGAGACTTCACAGACTATAGTAGGCTTTGTTGTCTTCAAGCAACCGTGCTCGTATTTCTGGTTTCAGTCTGTTATTGACTGCTACAGTTGACCCGAGATAGTTAAAGGGTTGCACTACTTCAAATTCGCGCTCCACTATTTTAATTCGGGAGCAATGTTGGATCTTCAACTCGCAGACGTGTGCATCATGTACTTTGTTTTGCTCTCATTTAGGTGCAGCCTGCTCGATCTGGGTGAAGGCTTCCTGTACACCTCCTGGGTTTCTACCAACGATGTCAATATCGTTTGCGTTAGCCAGTATCTGAATGGACTTATAGAGGATTGTTCCTCTCGCCGTTACGTCAGAGTCTCAGATCTCACTTTCTCCAACTCCAAGTTGAAGAGGACGCAGGCCAGTCCATTCCCTTGTCGGAGCCTGTTATAGATGTTGGATGGGCTTGATCTCTTTCTTTCCTTTACTCAGAGGGGAAGCATAGGGCTTCTACAAACGCCCGCCAACAAACTCGATTTATCGCCTGAGATTTTAAGAGACGCAACTCTATCCCCTGGGTTCTTACTTCCTCTTCTATTGTCCTTTTTCATGTCTTGCTAGGACGGCCAACTCGGCGGCTTCCTTGTGGATTATAGTCGAACGCTAGTTTCGTAATATCGTTCACTGGCTTTCTCAATGTGTGGCCAATCCAGCTTCATTTTCGTCGTCTGATGTTGATCGCAATTGCTTCCTGCTGCGTTATTCTCCACAAGTCTTGATTGATAACAACATCCGGCCATCTTATACTCAGTATTCGTCTTAAGCAGACTTTAATGCGCGTTGCAATTGACTTTGTGACTTTCCACGTTTTGCAGCCATACAAGAGTACTAAGAGAACGTTAGATCTGAAGATCGTTAGCTTCCGATTCCGGGAGATTAGAATGGGCTTGATTGATAAGATTGATCATAGCCAAGCAGACAGTTTATTTGGGATGACAAACTCTCTCATGGCTTTATAAATTTCTACTCTGGTTATGCTATCTGGCGGCCTTAAAGTCTATAAAAAGATGGTGTTGTGAGTTTTGAATCTCTTGACTTTTTTCCATCACCTGCATAAGGGTTTAAATCTGATTAGTTGTTGATTTTCCTGGGGTGAAGCCACACTGGTATGGACTTATGATAACTTTAGCTTATGTAGAATAGAGGAGAAAATCTAATACGCGGTACTCAACAACGTTTTGTGATATCTCCCTTCTTATGTATGGGGCACAGGATGCCTCTTCGGCAGTTTTCTGACATAGCTTCTTCATGCCATACTTGCAATATTATTTCATGACTTGCTTGGTGTAATTTGGGGCCTCTGATTTTAATCATTTCTGCTGTGATCCCATCTGATGCCGGGGCCTTATTTTTGAGCCGATTTATCGCTCTGCTAACTCCATCTATGCTTGGTGGCAGCAGCATGGTATGATCTTCGGTTATTGGTGGAGCCTCCAATTCCTCAGTTAACTGGCCATATAGCAAATCATGATAGTGCTCTTTCCATCGCTCTAAGATACCTTTGAGATTGGCGATCAGTTTACCCTCTATGACTTTGCAGTATGGGCAACGCGGTGTGTATTGTGTCATACCGTGGACCCTTTGGTACAACTTCCCCGCCTGGTGCAGTCCTCGCTGTATTGACTGTTATTGTTCGTGGACGAGATACTTCTCCCAGGTGAACTGTTTTTTCATATTTTCTGAGCTCTTCGTATTCATCTTTGCGTGCCCGCGTTCTATGAGATTGTAGCATTGCTCGGTACACAACAGGCTTACCTTCAGTCGCTAACTTACATTCTTCATCGAACCACTCGGAGTCAGCAGTACTAATGACGGTATTCTTAAAGCGTGTCCATTCTTCTTCTACGCCCGAAATCTTAGCCCCATAACTTACACTTCCTGCATTTAGGGCGAGTCCTATAGCTTGACCGTAGTCGTTTCTGGTCTCTTCATTGCGAAGATGTTGACTTGAATCTGACTCACGGATGCAGTCTTTTGTGATGAAGCAAACTGCGATTGGAGCACCATACCAACAAGATAGTGGTCCAAGTTGACGGTGGCACCTCGGTACTTTCGTACCGTCATCAACTTCGGGATGTGGCGGCGGTCTATCAACACGTGGTCTAGCTAGTGAGTCTTCTAATAGGTCATTGTTGCTTGCGGTGTCACCTTAACAATATTGATGTGGTTTCAGAGACAAAATGTAGGTTCTGCTCGAAAGATAATGAGTCATCCGAGCATATTCTTGTGAATGCCCAGCACTACTTTGGTTAATGAGACGCATTTTTTATAAGAAAATATGCTCGACAGACTATTGCGGTCCAAGGCCTAGCTTGTCGCGACCATTTATGTGGTTCATGTATATTTTTTCCTTATATCATTGCGTCAGCCCCGGGATGTTATCCCAGTAGGCCAGACGAAGTTTGTTTTCCCAACAAACATCCCAGTTGACACCACAGTAATACAGTTCAGGTGCTACGAACGCAGATTTCGAGCTAGCCCTAGCTAGTTCATCTGCAGATTCGTTGCCTGCAATTCCCTGTTTTGTATAGCAAGAGATGGCATTGCACCATAGTATCAGTTTTTGACTGATGAGTCTATTAGGTTGGACGACAGCGCTTTAAGTGCTGCCTGGCTATCTGAAAATATATATATTCCACCCCCTTTAATTCTTCTATTAAGGTTAATCCGGCGTAGATCTTAATGGCATGGAGTTCCGCCTGGAAACCTATTGGTATCGAAACTTTGGTGTTGGGCTTCCACCAGCTTCAACTCCAGTTTCCATCACGATCCATCTGTGAACCAGACCAGACCTCTAGCGTCCAGAGCAGGAACACCATTGCACCAGTTTACCCGGTCCAATATTTCTACCTCAAACAACCTGCCGAAACAGTACTCCTTGACCATAATGTCGGGGATTATGCAGCACATCTCTCTTTCATGAATAGAGTCAAGAATTTTCAGGTCTCACACATAGTCACCTGGTTTGTTCCCGTATTCTAGTTACAGATTATTAGCGCATCTAGCTGCCGTCTTCCTGATGAAGATATGCAAGGATGAAAGCCCAACAACAGCTTCTAATGCAGTTATAGGGCAGGTGTGATGGCGGACTTAATAAGAGAATTCCAGTTTAGCCGTTTTTCAAGAATGACGCCAACATTTTAACCTCACTAGAATAATCCAACGTGGTGCCTTTGATGATGATAGGTCCCAAATCGATCAGTCTTCTTTTCGTGAAAGACACTAAAATGGTTTTGCAAGGATTGATGGATAGTCTTTCTCTGCTGCACCATTCTAAAACGTGTAAAGCACTGTGTATACACAGTTTACTCACTGGGTGTACTAGGTGTACTGGGTGTACTGGGTGTACTGGTTGTACTGAGTGTACTGGTTGTACTGGTTGTACTGGATGTACACAGTACACAGTACACAGCAGGAGTAAACTGTATCTAAAGAAGCTGTTATGCTCCCGATGGCCAACCCCTTATTGGCCTTAACTACTCGATGTGCTGCTGAGGTGCCAAACCTTACACCCAGCGATCAGACGGCGACGGCGTAGCCATACGTGCCACATCTGAAACTCGCGAGGGCTTCAGAACTGAGGACGTGAAATCAGCCACTTCGGATTCTGACGCAACAACAATCCGACCAAGAATGGGAACACAGAACATCGTGTATGCTTCAGCATATTTTCCCAGAGACGCGACGACCACATTCCGCCCTTAGATGTCCAGGAGCTGATAGAGCACTGCCGGTGCAGAAACCTCCAGTACCTCATGGGATGCAATGTCGTGCATAACTGTATCGTAAATGAGATTATAGCTGGGGCGTTTCTATTGGAACACCTGAATTCAATTGAATTCTCAAACTTCTTTAGACGTACACGTATCGACGACCAGCAGGAAGCCACAAGTGGCACCCATCTCTGGCTCTTCCCACGAACCGAACAAAAAATTACAAACACTGACTGAAAAGGGAAAATATTCAACGGAAAAATAAATCAAATCGGATTAACTTGGAGCTAATAAATTTCCAGCCAAACAGCAGCAATAATTTATTTTCAAATTATAATTTCAATTTTAAATATTTCCATTTCGCATCACGTTTCGCGTATATTAATTGGCATGCGGATTAACATTAAACGCTCGAATGACCAGTAGTAGGATGAAAAAAAAAACTCAGACATCAGATCGAATCAGACTGACCCCCAAAGTGATCCAACGCGTGCCGTGGAGTATTTAAGGATCAAAAACTCGAGCCATCATCGGTCATTGGGTGCGTCATGCGTAACATCAGCGGACGGTCCTGAGCGCTGGCAAATTTGCATTAATATTAAATATTTTTAGTTTATTTTTTGTTGTGCTGTGTTTTGTTTTGCAAATACTGCAGCACTTCATACCCGATTTTTACTTAAGCGGATTTAATATAAAATTTAAATAAATTCAAAAGGGCCGCCTCCTCATCGGCGCCTTTAACAGGAGCGCATTGCTCACACTCTCTATCTCTTAATGGCCATGTCCATGTCCATGTCCACGGAGCGTGGAACAACTGTTCAATTCTGTTGTTTTTAATGCACAAATGCATGTTCTGATGTCGTTTGTCATTATGTTTCGCGATTGCATATGTGTGCGAGTGTGTGAGTGCAATTATTATCTGTTTGTTTTTAATTCAAGATTCAAGGCAGGACATTGAAAAATCATTTTATGCATCGCATTTATATCGAATGTGAAGTGAAAAATCACCAAAAACATTCAACTGCGGCCACGGATGCACTACCAGGAGGTGCCAGGTGAAGAATCATGACAGATTTCCTGGAAATTGCCTGAAAATCCTCTACATCTCGCTGGGCAATTCCGCACACAAAATTGCGTGCTGTCCCTATTTGGTTTTTATTTATTGTTTATTTATTTAACGAGTACGTGGACAGGGAGAAAGAGTTCTCTTAATCTCCGTTCAGGCACTACTCGCCGGCTGCAACATAATCAGCGATAAACAAGCGATAAAAATTAATATTTTTAATTTTATGAAAATTCCCGGATGCACCTACGGGAACCGCAACAACAAAAGGACTACAAAATGAAAGGAATCAGTAAATTAATCTGCGAATATGAATGGGCGAGTGCGGTCTCTGTATCTGTGCTTCTTTCTTTCCATCTCACTCCCTATTAGACAACTGAGTCTTCATAATACACAGCAATTATTATTATTACGGCGTAGCTTGCAATAAATCGAGAAAACTTCGTTGTTTAACAATCGGAAAAAATGGAATGAACTTTTGCACAATTCAACCATAAATTCGAGTTCGTTTGCCTTCTGGTGTGCGAATGTGAGCGTGTGCGGAAATGAACAATAAAGCAATAAAAAATAAATGCGCAATTTTTATTTAATTGTGACAAGTTTGGGAACTTCATTTTAACCGCTGGTACAATCGCTTTATTTGATAGTTCAGTTTTTCTTATTTTTCAAATCATTTTGGGAAACATCAATTATTAGTCTATAAATATTGTCCTTCATCATCATCATCATAATAAGTTGACTATACTAAAAACAACCCATAAAAATACAATTTTTCATGTTTCTCTAATAGGAGATGGGTATGTGTTAAAAAACTCCAAAAACTTTACAAAAAATTTTGTCCATCGGAGATACACACGTATATAAAATTTTAAAAAAATCGGGTTAAGTTTTTTAAAAAATTTGTTGAGGCCCCATGACCCTCTAAACCTTGTCTCCAAAATTTTTGCAAAAAGTGTTGCCCATCGGAGATACACACGTATATAAAATTTTAAAAAATAGGGTTAATTTTTTTAAAAAAAAATTTGGGGCCCGGGTCTCCAAATTTTTTTACAAAAAAATTTTTTCATCGGAGATACATACGTATATAAAATTTCAAGAAAATCGGGTTAATTTTTTTTTAAATTTCGGGTCCCCACAACCCCGAGACCCAGGGTCTCCAAATTTTTTACAAAAAGTTTTGCCTATCGGAGATACATATTAAATTTGACGGAAATCGGGTTAATTTTTTTTAAAAAAAGAACCCGGGCCCGGAGTCTACAAATTTTTTACAAAAAGTGTTGTCTTTCGGAGATATACATGTGTATTAAATTTGAAGAAAATCGGGATAATTTTTTTAAAATTGTTATGGGGCCCCACGAACCCGGGCCCGGGGTCTCCAAAATTTTCACAAAAAGTGTTGTATATCAGAGATACACATGTGTATAAAATTTGAAGAAAATCGAGTAAAATTTTGTAAAATATTTGTACGGGAGCCCACCGACCCCGTGGCCCAAGGGTCCTCAAATTTTAATAGAAAGTGTTGTCATCGGAGATATGCATGTGTGCAAAATTTCAATAAAATAGGACTTTGGGAAGTGGGTCAAAAATTGATCGCAAGATTCCATGACACACAAATCCACAAATCCACAAACCCACAAACACACGGGCAAGTGAAGTTAATATAGAGAATTTAATAACAGCCTCAATTTCATAAAATGATATCGTCATTTTGATACTACTTGTCTTTCGCTCGTAAATCTCTCAATAGTGTAGAGCAGGAGTGCCTAGACCTTTCTTAATGAAGATCGATCCAACCTAAATTACAATCAATGATCGACTAAAGGAATACATACAATTGTTAGAAATGCAACGAACTCAGCTTTAGCGAGTACCGTGCTAGAAGCCCAATATCGCGTCAAAAAGAAGAAACTGCAGCCTAGTGTAGGACGGGAAAAACGACAGTACATCGACTCACTTGCCTCAATGGCCGAAGAAGCTGCAAGAAAGAGTGACAGTGGGACTGTCTAAAACATCACCAATGAGCTCAATGGTGGTCGGAACTCCAAACAGCATCCAGTGAAGAGTTTAGATGGTGACCTTCTAATGTCGGATAAGGAGGAGCTCACAAGGTGGAGAGAACATTTCGCTACAGTCCTTAACCATTTATACGATGGTGATATGATCTCGATCGCTAATGAATCTTCCGAAGTGATAATTTCCCGAATTCGCACTGGCACTGGCACCAGAAAAACTTATAATTAGCTATTATCAAAGCTACATAAGAGGGAAGTAAATGTCACGTCCTACACAACGGTAAGGTGTCCGAGGAATTTGAAGTCCAAAGTGGATTCCGTCAGGGCGATACCGTTGTTAATCATGGTGGTCATCAGCGATCTACTCCGTGCAGAACTGACGGTAGGGAGCATTCCAATTCGATGGACTATGACAACTTACCATAAACACCTGGACTACGCTGAAGATGTTTGCCTGCTCTAACATCGGAACCGAAGCAAGCAAAGTGGGGCTCAGGATAAACACTCCCGAAACACTTCTAAGACCCGCTCTCAACTCAACATTGCTGGACAGGTGTTCGAAAAATTTTACAACTTTTTATACGTAGGAAGTGTGGCCTCGGCTGAACGCGGTGGAACCGAACTGGATGTGTGCAACAAAATCGGTAAAACAAGGGCTGCGTTCAGATTGTTAACGAAAGTCTGGAGAAGCAATGATTTCACCTTAAGAACTAAGCTTCGACTTCAATATAAAGATTTAATCCAGACTTATAATAATAAAGTCATTATGGGGCGTGTTTTGTACGCCAAACACATGCACTGGGGATCGCGGGCTACCAAAACCAGCCGTGAACTTCTAAAAGCAAACAGAAACGGGCTATGAATTTATCTCAACTGGAAACCTACAAACTGGCTAACTGATTTGTCTGATATGATAAGACTCGCCTTAAGAATACTGCCATTAGTACTGCTGACTCCTATCAAAGAGTCCGCGGTATGATTGCACATACTGCAAAGACAAGGAAGGTAATTTGAACGCCGATCTCAAAAGCTTCTTAGAGCGATGGTAATAGCACTTTCATGAGTTGCTAAATGTCTAACTGAGATAACTGAGTAATTAGATACTCCATCAATGATCGAAGAACACACTACGCTGCCGCCACCAAGCATAGACGAAGTTAGTAGAGCGATAAATCGGCTCAAAAATAATAAGGTCCGGGATCAGATGGTATCCCAGCGGAGCTGACTAAAAAGGGAGCTCCTGCAATTCACCCAGCAATTCATGAAATAATATTGCAAGTATGGGAGGAAGAAGCAAGCCAGAATACTGCTGAAGAGGCATCCTATTCCCATACATTAGAACGGAGTTATCACAAATATGCAGCAATTATAGTGGAATAACATTTTTGAGTACCGCGCTTAAGATTTTCTCCCCTATCCTTCAAGACAGAATAGCCCAATAAGCTAAATTTAATACTGGTCCATACCAGTGTAGCTTCATCCCGGGCAAATCAACAACTGATAACATATACACCCTTAGGCAGGTGATGGAAAAATGTCTAGGGTTTCAAAACTCAATACACCATGTTTTTATAGACTTTAAAGCCGCCTATGATAGCACAGCCAGAGTAGAACTTTATAAAGCCATGAGAGAATTCGCCATCCCAAATAAACTGGCACGACTATGCAGGTTTACCATAACCAATAAAATAAGCCAATTAAAAATATCCGATTCACTATTAAGCCATTCAACACCTAAAACGGGCTCCGACAAGCGAATAGACTGGCCTGCGTCCTCTTCAATCTGGTGTTGGAGAAAGTGATCCAAGACTCTGACATAACGGCGAGAGGAGCATTCCTCTATAACTCCTTTCAGATACTGGCTTACGCAAACGACATCGACATTGTTGGTTGAAGCCAAAGGGCTGTACAAGAAGCTTTCATCCAGATCGAGCGGGCGGCACGAAATCTGGGTCAGCGCATAAATGAGAGCAAAAATTAGAGCTAAGCAAAAAGTACGTATTTTGTCTTTTTACATTGAAAACGAGCGGCATTTCTTGAGCTCGTCTCTCTTGTCTAAATATTTTTAATTTTTTGTGACAAATCACCTCTGTAACTTTAATATTTTTTCCCAACTTTTACTTCATATTTCAGATCAAAAGTCAAAAGGTAGACAATTTTAAGTTGAAAACGTGATCACAAATGCAATTACCCTCGGGTTGCAATAGACACACAAGTGTAGATAAAACTTTAAAAAAAAAACATATCCCCAATTCCCCATGTGGCGCATTCGGCGAACGAGAACGTTGGAACATCCCACAGAAACATATTATGCTCCGCGGTCCTCGCTCCTATTTAAATACTGTATCTTCATCAGTCGGTCTGTCTCAGTAACCTCCCCTCACTTACTCATCTGCAACAGCTATAGAGTAAAGCATTTCTCTGCGATACTAAATAATAACTAAACAAACAAACGAACAAACAAATACATAGGTAGGTAGGTAGGTATGTACTCGTAAACAAACTGGGGACACATCCTAACAACAACAATTTCGTTTCAAATTTGGTTAGAAAAATTAACAACAACAAAAAGTTAGCATAAAACGAATATAACAGACGAGTGGCTGTGGATACCGCTTGCGAAAACACGTGAATTTGGCGGGGGCCGGCAAAAGTCGAGACGAGCGAACCAGAGAAATATGCTGTTTTAATTGCCAGGAGCTGAAACGTTAATTGGGATTATCCAAGAAACAATTGTATGGTCGGCCCTGTACCGTGTGCATCATCATCGTAGAGCATTCGTTTGAGCTCACATACGAGTGTATGGCAACTGAACAAAATGAATGCTATCCTAGATTGTCCCGCTCACATACGCTTTATGCTGTAGTTGTCTGTCTGCGCTGCAATGATATTTTCCACATGGCATAGCTTGGTGTACATCTGTGAATGTAGAAAAATAGAAACATAGAGACAGTAGAATCCTTTGACTCTGGAAACTGCATTCGACATTAGTTAGGTAGTCATAGATAGATTTTTCTTTTTGGTTTTCCTACCTCCTCTATAGCCTCTGGTTGCAGAATCAACTAAATGTTAAAAGCACTTGTCCGTCGGTGGTCGGTTGTTTTTTTTTTCTTTCATTTCTTTTTCGTGACTTGTGGTTCTCTTCGGATAACCGGCTAGAATTAAGCAGCTGTGTGATGTGACTTTACTGTTGCTGCAAGCAACCCGAGTGGATAGTTTTGGACTCTTTTTGGTGATAATTCCCGCATAAATACGCCATGAAACTTTTGCAGCTGGCTAAAAAGTATGAAGGTAGATACTACAAATTGTATCCTCGAGGGATGATATTTCCTTAATTGAGAAGTTGTAGGCAGAAACTGGTTTTAGCGGTTGATTGGGAACCGCTGCATGTGAAGGCTTGTTACTGTAACTTCATAGCAACAATTGTTACAGGTTTTCAGTTGCGATCAATTATTTTTAATTGTGATTAGGGCGAAATTGTAAGTAAATGCGTCAATGCATAACATTTTCAGTCACGAATTTATGTTTGTAGAAAAAACGACCTTACCCCAGGTGGTCCCTACCTCTATTCTGTCTTAATTTTTATATCACCAAATTTGGCGTTAATTAGCCATTATAAAATTACTTAGCAATCTTATAATAATGTTATGAAATTTAAGTTCCTAATGGCTTTTACTTATAAAAACACAACAGAAGTTCGTTTATTCACAAAATACAGCTTTTATTTCAAAAAGCAAGATATCAAAAATTCAAATTGGTAATTACATACTTCCTATATACACAAATAGCACTTATATGAAACTGCATATTATATTTGTATGTACTTGTATTCTGGTACAGATCCAGTCGATAAGTTAACTCACTGCCACGCAATACGGGCTATATATACCTAATTCTGTTCAATTTGAACTATCTACGAGTAACAGAACTAACAGCTAAATTCTTACATATAACTCACCAACTAACAAGTATGTAAAAGTAGATGGAATAAATAACACATATAAGAACATACAAGTGCAACTAGATGTATGAGTATATTCCAGTACAAATACTATTGGAACAGCGTTTGGTGCGACTCGCGACACACGTCAAACGCGGAATATCAAACTTTGAGCCATTCACAAAATTTCAGCGAAAGTTAGTTAAAAGAGACATAAAAAAAGGTGGAAATGGCGCGATTTCAAACCATCGCACGCGCCACGCGCGACACGTGGAATAAAAGAAATGCTATTTTGCACTAAGATACTCACAAGATTTTAGCTCTCTAGTTCGTGTGGAAGGTGGTTAAAAGGGACCTCAAAGTAGTCGAAAATACAGACAACAAGGGGTCAAGTCAAGTTAAATAAGAGTTTTAAAAAATGAAATGCTGTTCTTTGGTAACCGCATCACTTGAGAACGGTTGGACTTATTTGGCTCTATATTAACTTCGCTTGCCCGAGGCACGTCTTTCGGTCATTCGGTCTGTCGTGGAATCGTGCGATCAATTTTTAACTCACTTCCCAAAGCCCGATTTTATTGAAAATTTGCACACACGTGTATTTCCGGAGACAACACTTTCTATTAAAATTTGTGTGGCCATACAAAATATTTTAAAAATTACCCCGTTTTTTTACATTTTATACATATGGACAACACTTTTTGTAAAAATTATTGGGTCCCCATAAAATTTTTTTTTAAAAAATTAACCCGATTTTCTTTAAATTTTATACACATGTGTATCTCCGATGAACAAAATTTTTTTTTTAACTTTTTGAGGTTGCCGATGTAAGTTTTTAAAAAATAGCTCAATTTTCTTCAAACTTTAAACACATGTGTATCACTGATGGACAAAGTTTTTTGTAAATTTTTTGGAGTGATCGGGGTTTTTTTTTTTTTCTTTGATATTTGTTCAATTCTTATTTACAGTTTACAAGTATTATTTACAAGTGTTTGACACAATTAACAATAAACATAAATGATTATTAAATAAACATCGCCTCCTTAGGAGCATAGGGCAGAAACAAACTCCCTCCATTTTCGTCGAACCTGTGCCAGTGCCCTGATTTGCCGAACGTACCTGTCATTCTTGACTCTTTTTCAATGGACCTTTTCCAGGTAGTTCGCGGGCGTCCCGGGCGACGCGTTTCTTGCGGATTCCACTCAAATGCCATTTTTGCGATGTCATAATCTGGTTTCCTCAAAGTATGCCCCACCCACTGCCATTTTCTCGGTCGAATCTCTGTAGCTATTGGCCGACTGTTGGTGAGTTTAAGAAGGTCCAAGTTTGAGATCAAGTTTGGCCAGAAAATGCAGCACACCCTTCTGAGACATTTGTTGATGAAGACCTGTAGCCTCGTAGATACTGAGTCGGTTAACTTCCAGGTCTCACATCCATAGAGAAGAACCGATTTCACGCTTGCATTGAAAATGTTAAGCTTAGTGCGTCTGGAGATGTTGTATATTGTTCAGCTTGTGATACGCATAGCGTGCTTTGTTGATTCGGGACGAGATGTCCGCCTCCGAGCCGCCATCCTTCTTTATCACGCTGCCGACGTAGCAGAACTCTTCAACTTCATCGATGGTAACAGCGCGTTCGTCAATTCCAATTGTTAGCGGAGCTAGGTTTCTGGTTTCGATGCGCATCATTTTTGTTTTGCTCATGTTTACATTCAACCCGACTTTCCTTGCATTGGCGATCAGTTTCTCCAATTTCCGGACCATGTCAGGAAGTGTGTGTGTAATCAAGCAGATGTTGTCAGCGTAATCGAGATCGTGAAGCTTTTGAAATGGGCGCCATTGTATTCCGTTCGGTGCTTCGTTGTTTGTTTGCACCATGACACTATCAAGAACAACCAAAAAGAACAAAGGTGAAAGAACACAACCTTGGAGTACTCGGCGTTGATCGGAGTATCAAACGAACATATGGTTTGAATATGGGTTCGATATGGTCAGTGGCTTAGGCAGGATGAGGCGACATAAAAGCACTAAATCCATACAGACAAACCGACGAAGGTAATTATGTTATAGCGATATCTATACTAATATTATAAAGAGGTAATGTTGGTTTGTGTGTAATATTCGAAACTACCGGACCAATTTCAAAAATTCTTTTCCCAGTTCTTAGAATAAACTTTCAGGGTGAACATATGCTTTATATTATCCCATTTAAATAAAAGGTCCTTTCGTGGCGACCATGTATTAACTAAATAGCTAAAGACGATGGAAAAACGGCCAAGCGAATGCGAGTTTTACGAACGCTGCCTTAACAGTAAGATATACTTAATTGCTTTCTATATAAAAGTTGTAGAACTCAGAAAGGTCTATAAAAACACAGAAAAAAAGGCAAGGCGGTGATTTATGTGTGTGGCAGGTGGCGTGGCGCCCGTGAAAAGCTAGTCATTGATAAACAGAATGAACTTATGATACATCATTGTTTCTCGCGAACTCTTTTGATACTATGTTTCCATCACAGACCATTGCTACATGGTTCTCGCACAAAGCTTCCAGGATAATAATAATTTTGCTTAGTTTATGCTTAGTTTAAGTTTTTCGATTTCAGATATTGTAATGTATGAGGAAGTTCTGTTCAATACCTTCTTATCAATCTGGTTGGTGATAATGTTACCGACTTTCAAATTGGAGCTATAAGACTTTCTGCACCGGAATCATAACAAAGTGAATTTATTGGTAAATAATAAGTTACCATCTACCAGAAATTCTCAATTCAATGTTTGTTGTAAGACAAATATTCTTCCTAACACCATAAGACCTCTCTTCAAAGCTCAAAACTGTCTCTAATAAATTGGCTGGGAATTTTATTGAGATAAAAAGTTGCTACAATGCAAAGATGTCGTTTTCATTTTAATCCAAAAAAAGTATACCCAAGCTCTCTTACAATAAAATAACAAATGTATCTTTGTTTTTTTGTATGTCTTTTAAGAGTAAAAGTTTACACTCTGTAGAATCTTCGTTTGTGCAACCGGCTTAAACCTTAAAAGTGTTTGAAAGAATTAAAAAAAAAGGAAGAAGAACTTTTAAGATTGAATTAGATGCAGAGGAATGTAGCGTACACAAAATCGCACATAATAATTATAGAACTCGTGGTATCAGAATTATGTATGCGAGTTCCTACATCCTGGCGTACTGTGCATTCATGAAAAGTCTGCAAAATTTTGGTAATAAAGTTTCCTGTTGCGATTTACAGACAGAAGTCTGAGTAATTATTCAAATTAACTTGCACCGTAGGTTATAGGTTCCCTGAAGCTGTGTATGCTTGCTATGTTGTTTCGCCCAAAAAACAGAGGGAATATGAATGTAAATATACACATTTATGTGTACTCTATGATACACATACTCGAAATTCCAATGATCATAAAGCGCAGCGTGCGAACGTGAAGCGAAAAATTACATTTCATGCATATTTGGATGTCTTATACATCGTCGGCGTAGTTGGTGGGAAGTTTGCCGGTTCGCTAGCTGCTCCTGGATGCTGATACCATAGTTACTCACTGCTCGACAAAAATGCGGGAGTGTGTCCTTCAAAGAGCACACAATAAGACCATGCATCAACATCACACATCACTTATATGTCGGTATCAACCAAATTCAAAGTTTTTCCCGAAAAATTCTGCATAGCTATACACTCACATACAAACACATGCACACGCAGAAGGATACTATTGACGTGGGTGTATTAAAATTGAAGTGGAATTATGCCCATCGCTTGCGTACAAACAAGAAGATCACAACACAAAACGCTCCAGGCATACGCTAAGAGTCATAAACACTGGGGGAATGTGGGCCCGCACATGGGTTAGTCGTTAGTGTATGTGTTGGTGTGTATGAATGTGTGGGTTTAGGTATACTGTGCACGTGTTTGCGAGTGTTCATTAGAGCTTATTCATCAACTTCTGAATAGAGGAAAATCACAATGGCCGTCCGGCCGTACGTAGGCTGGTTATGTGAGGGTGGGTTGCGTTTAAGTAACTGCGTACAGCATCGACTGGATGCGAGCAATAAAAGGAGTGCGTCGCAGTTTCGTGGGAATCAGAGAAGCGGAGAAAAAAAAATCAGAAAATCTTCGCACTCAATTTTTGAAGCAAAGCAGAGCGGTTTTTGGATTCTTAATGATTGCGAGCCCGAAAGCCAAAGCTCATAATCAAGGTGAAGAAAAATTTTTTCAGCATGCATGTGTTTGCTTGTTTGTTTGTCCACTGGTATATCTTGACTTCTTCCAGTCAAAATTTGATGGGACGTATTTAAAAAAAAAATTTAAGCGCTCGGCTTGCGATTTTTAGAGGTTTATTCATCGGGGAAGTTTTAGAAAGAACGGGTAATGAGTCCTATTTAAGTTTTTAAACTGAATTATCAACAACTATCCATATAGCGAGCTGAGAAGCTTGGCTTTAGTATCTTATTATGTCCATATGCGATAGTTACGTCATATAAGAGGACAAAATTGCACCTGTGAGAAAAAGTGAAGCGATTCGTTAGCATCCCGTCATTAATTCGTTCAGACTTACTTTTTTGGAGCAAGTTCTATGCTGTTAAAGAAGAAAAATTTATAAATGATTCCTCGTCCCACTCTAGATTTTGAATTAAAGACGTTTTGTAGAGAAAATGCAAGTTTTGTTGAAAACTAGACGCCCGTTTATGGTTGAAATTTGACCGTAATTCATTAAATTTTTCAATAGCGTGTGTTGTTTGCCTTAATTCCCTGTATGTATGTATCTCCTGATGGAGCGTGGAGCCACTCGCAACCAGATAGAACACATGTTGATACACATCCGCCATAACCCGAATCTGATGATGGAACTAACTTACCGAGGTGCCAACGACGACTCGGAGCACTATCTTGTTGGTATGTTGCTCCGAGGGCGGATTGCATCATCACGAAAGACTACATCCGCGAATCAGATTCGAGTCAATACGACTGCCCCTCGCAACGAAGAGACCAGAAAGAACTACGGTCAAGCGATTGGACTCGCCATAAATGCAGAGTGAGTAAGTCCTGAGGCTGAGAAGTCGGGCGTAGAAAAGAAATGGACACGCCTTAAGAATACTGTCATTAGTACTGCTGACTCCATCTTAGGCAGTAGTCGTAGAGATCGGAATGACTGGTTCGATGACGAATGTAAGCTAGCGAATGAACTTAAGAATTTTTCGTAGCGAGCAATGCAACAATATCATAAAATGCGGGCACGTGAATATGAATATAATGAGCTCAGATTTACACCATTGACATCGTTGGTAGACCACCCAAGAGCTATACCGGGAACTTTTAATCCTGATCGACCGGGTGGCTCAAAATCTGGTGCTGCACATAAATGAGAAAAAAACATGGTAGCCACGTATGCGAGCAGAAGATCCGACATTGGCCCTCAAAGAAATTAGCGGCGCTCGAAGCAGTGCAATGCTTTAACTATCTCGGGTCAACTGTAGCAGCCGATAACAGCATGGAACTAGAAATACGCGCACGGTTGCTCAAATCCAACCAAAGCCTACTTTAGTCTGTCAAGCCTATTCAAATTCAGGAATTTAACGATAACATCCAAGCTGTGTGTTTATAAGACAATGGTCATACCAGTACTTACATATGGATCCGAGACTTTGGTGCTTAGAAAAAAGCATTCTGAACTCTTAGCCGCGTTCGAGAGATAAGACTTACGGAGAATTATTGGCCCCGTATGTGTGATTCCGGAGTCTCTATAATGATGAGATCTATGAGCCTCATCGCGATGTCGACATCGTAAAGAGAATTAAGCTCGGGCAGGACACATATAGCTCGTGTGAGCGAGGATGATCCTGCTCGGAAAGTCATTTACGGTAGGATTTGTGGAACACGACAGCGAGGCCGAGGAAAATACGTTATAATCAAATGTGTAGTCACAGGGTGGTTAGTAAGGGGGCGTGGGTTGGGTAACCGATGTTAGTGTCGATTCTATAGTTTGCAGTGTCACTGAATAAAAAATACACTGAAAGAATAAATAAATATGTAGACTTTGTACTATCAGGGAAAAGTTTAAAAAACAGCTGTAACCCGACTACGGAATAAAATAAACTAAAAAGTAAGAAAAAGTTAGGTTTAAGTGCCGTGGTCGTACGTATTATTTATCCTTGATTGACAGCATCTCCATTGTGCATCTGAATTTCTGAACCGTTGAATTGGTATACTGATGATATTTCATCATCATCATCAGCCTCTAGTTTATTTTCATAGGAGAACATCACAGTGTCGAGAATTCATTCAATAGTCTTTATACTGATCCTTGTCATTACTTTACAGGTAACTTTCGCAAGTCAAAAGGAAAGGAAAAAGCGCTCAACTTACCCTAAACATTTCTCTATCGCTAGCGGCATATATAAAAATCCTTTGGTAAAGTCATCATGGAATTGATGATAAAAATAAGGATTGCTACATATTCGTATATGAAACAAAAAAGACCCGCCAGATTCCAGAAATCAGTACGCTGATTATTCCCCTCACCAATTTATTATTATATTACAAATGGAATTCACATCTAGATGACATAGATGACCACTCGGAATAATTCCGAGATTCACGCCGGTTCAGTCGTATGTTTTATGTCTAACAGACAGACTCACTGCTTACTGTAGGTACTATGTAGAGCGTCCGTCCTTCATGCTGACTGTCACACTGCTGTTGCGACGGGATTTGCTCCCAATATATCGCATCAATAGACACACTCATTGCTGGGGTTGTTTGTCGAAGCGAAGACAACGCGCCCAGCCCAGCCCGTTTGATTTCATTTCTATGCAAATTGGTTTTGTGGCGAAAATGATGTTGCGATTTAAAAAAGGACTGCTGGGGAGGTGCTACAACGATTTGGTAAAATGTCGATGTACAAATGCAAATGTTGTTTATTGTGCGCTCTCCAGTACTCACACTCACGCACGCATTTATTCAAATTGTTTTCCCATTTATATCGGAGGCAGAATTTCAGTTTTTTTTTTGTGTTGACTTTGAAGAAATCTGCATAATCACAAAAAAGATAAAAAACAAACAACAGCAACATGAGCAGCAACAAAAATAAAAAACAAAATTTTAAATTAAAAAATTATAATGATGAAATTTCGATTTGTTCAGCTGCTTTTAAGTACTTTGATACTTTCCATGGCATGCTGGTGATCCTTGTTGGGAATTGGTCACTTCGACAATGGGAACGCGCGATGCATGAATAATAATTTTTGTTCTGAGTGCGGGGGACATTTTTTTGGGTCCTTTTTGGTATGCTGCGCAATTTGTATGTCCTTCATTGGTTTGTTTATTGTTGAAACAGCAGCAACTGTCTCTGCTTCCACGCAAATTTCCATTTAATCGGATTCATTTGATTTTTATTTTGCTCTTCGTTGACCATAGAGATTACTTGGATGCTTGGATGTAGTGTGAACAAGTGCTTCTCAATATACTCGTACTAATACATAATGGCATATTTTTACCCATAGATAACGCGTTCGACTTTTGTCCGACTTCTGATTAAGAAACCTACATCAGAACTGTATGTATAGACTTAAAGAAGGCGTTTTACGACATAGTCTGCCACTAATTGATTTTCATTCTGATCCTTTTGAACCTCATGAATAACTGAGTAGTTGCTGAATCTACTTCTTTGCTATTTTGACGTCCAGCCATCCGATTTGGAGCGGTTTTCGGCGCGTGGGAAGAAAATTTTTAATTCAAATTCAAATCGTAGTCCTTGGAAGAATTAAAATGCGGGAACTTAGTTAATATTCTAAAACAATTTTAACTTTTCTAAATCATAAAGAATTAATTGCGACATCATTGTTAATAATAGAATATGAAAAGTTTTGGCATGGGGTCACTGAGCTACCATAGAACTTTCTTAATATAGTGAGAGTAGATCGTAGAAAACCAAAAGTAAAATTTTAATTTCAGATGAATGGAAATCGTACTCGAAGTAGACGAAATGATGAATAAATTAGATCTTAGAGATTCTTAAAAAAATGTATTCTCTGGATAATAAAGGGTCCGCCAAATAACTTTTTTTTTTGAAAATGCTATAAAAAAAAACTACTGAATATTTTCTCAAATCCCTTTTTTTTTATTTGAAAGTACAATCTTTCCGGTTAACAATGGAAAATAATTTCATTCAAATGGCTGCCTTGGCTGGCCATGCAGTAGCCTACACGATCGGTCCAATTTTTAAGCACATTATCGATTGTGTGCAGCTGTATTTCACCAATGGCTTCACGAATATTGTCCTTTAAAGCGTCAATTGTCTCTGGCTTGTCGGCGTAACACTTATCTTTTAGGGAACCCCACAAATAATAGTCCAACGGTGTCAAATCGCAGCTCCGAGGTGGCCAAACGACATCAGCTCTGCGGCTGATAATGCGATCTTCAAAAACAGGGCGCAAAACATCGAGTGTAGCTTCGGCTGTGTGGCACGTAGCGCCGTCCTGTTGAAACCAAATGTTGCCAATTCGTTCAACATGGCCCGATAACGATCGCCATTGACTGTAACGGCCACTCCTTGCTCATTTTCGAAGAAAAACGGCCCAATTATGCCTCTGGACCAAAATCCGCACCAAACAGTGACTCGTTTTGGGTGTACCGGCTTTTCAATGTATGCGTGCGGGTTTTCTGTGCCCCAAATGCGCCAATTTTGCTTGTTTACATACCCGCCAAGATCAAAATGAGCTTCATCCGAAAAGATGATTTTTTTGGCAAAATCGGCATCTTCTGTAAGTCGATCGTAGGCCCACTCAGCGAAGCGAAAACGTATTGGATGGTCAGTTGGCTTCAACTCCTGAACCAATTGGACTTTGTATGGCGTCATACCAAGGTCTTTATGCAAAATTCGTCTCAATGATGTCTCCGAAATGTTCAATTGTTGAGAACGACGGTGAATTGATGTTGATGGCGCTTCACGCACACTCTGCCACAGCATCAATATTCTCGGGTGTACGCACTGTTTTTGGCTTTTCACGCGTTGGTTTATCGATGAGGATGCCAGTTTCTTTCACTTTTTTCACAAGATAACGAACATACGGAGCTGACGGTGCTTCTCTTCTTCCAAAATCCGTACGCAATTTTCGCACACATTCTGCAACATTACCATGATTTTCAAAGTAATGTCGCAATATTTCCAGCGTTGTTCAAGCGTATACACAACCATATTCGTTCAGCGGAAGGATACAACTAATTATCTGTCAAATCAGACATGAGCTAAGTGTTACCATTCACGAAATAAGCACTAGTTGAAAAAAAAAACTTTAGATGGTGGACCCTTTAGTAGATGCGAGGATAACGGATGGATGGATGAATAACAGAATTGTTCTTCAAGCTGAATTAATGATAAAAAAAACTAATTTCCAGAGGAACTTCTCAATAAGAACGCCAGAACGAAATCAATTTGGAAGTATAATAAATAACCTTCCCTATCATTCATCTATCTGGTATACGGACGGATCAAATATAAATACAGGGACAGGATTCGCAGGAGTACTCGGGCCAAAAACCAGACTACGGAAAACCTAAAGGAAAATCTTCAACCGTTTTCTAGGCAGAAACAACAGCAGTAGAAGACTGCGCCCCAGAATGTATCAAATGAAGATAAAGAATAACCGAGATCTACATTATCTTCGATAGTCAGAAGCCGCACTGCTAGTACTAAAAGGCCCAGTTTTCAATTCCAGAACAACGTGCTGCTGCTAAACAAACTGGCTAAAACCAAGAAGATCATCCTAAAGTGGTCTCCCGGCTATTCAGGCATCAAAGGGAACGAGGCAGCAATAAAAACCGCGGAAGGAATTTTCACCGACCTTTTACAAAAAATTGTCCAATTTAGAAACCGCCAGTCAAGAAGCAGACAAATAAGTGGGTAAATAATGCCATCGAAGCGGAATGGAAATCATCGACTTGGATGAGACAAACTAAAAAGTTTCTCAATTACAACATTAAACAATTGAGTAAGCCGCCATGAACTCCGATCGCTTGTCTGGTACATGAGGGGACATGGCCCATTCCATAGCCAGTTAAAAGAAATGAGGAAATTACAAAAGGATCGCTGCCACTTCTGCAACAAGGCAAAAGTAACGCCAGAACACATGTGACGTCCGAAATCCGAAAAAGCTTTTAATATCTCAAGGCTCACACAATTCCATGTCAGAATTTTAGACCGGTGGACCTGGCAGATATAATGACATTGATAAAGGAACTAAGCCACCGCATAATGTGGTAAATATTTCGGATGCACAATAGATCTTAAGGTCGCAGTGCACAAGTCTTCTCAGCGCACCAAAAATAGTAATAATCCAAATAAATCAAAATGAAATTTTGTGCGGTTGTTATTTATGGAAACTCTCATTTACCAACCGATTTTAAATTTTTATTGTATATTATTAGCAGCTGGAAGAAGGTTATAGGCAATAGCACAACTCACACTCCCCTCGTTGGGGCTTGGAAATGTGTAATTTTTAATATCAGTCACATATACCAACCACGATAGTTGTAGTGATACCAACTACAGACTGTTATTGCTGTCAAACCAGTGATGACAGAGCGCTCAAATTTACACTAATGACAGTTCATTTTATTGTTTACAAGCGCACAAAAGCATTGTAATGGGAAATACTCAGAAAAAAGTTATCCGCAATGGAATTCAAGCGTAATAGTGTGATTGCTCTATTTTTGGCTGGAATACCACAGCCGCAGATAGTTAACCAGTTAAAACATCTGCATGTGAATAAAATGTTTGTGTATCGCACCATAAAGCGTTATAACGATACTGGCAGTATTGCAAAACGCCATAGTGGTAGACCGAAACGCACTGCAACATCGCTGGATATCATTCGGAAGGAAAAGGCCAAATTGGCTCGGAATCCGCGCCGTAGCGGCAGAAAAATGGCTCGTGAGGCGAACATTTCCCTCGACGGATGCAGCACATATTGAAAGATCATCTTGGACTAAAGGCCTTAAAATTCCAAAAAAAAAACGCATGGTCTCACCGATGCTCAAAAAAAAGTTAGAGTGGAAAGAGCAAAGGAGTTGTTACGCTTGCACTAAAGTGGCGATTTGCCGAATTTGGTTTTATTCGATGAGTCTCCGTTCGTTATTGAGCAATATGTGAACAAGAAAATGACCGGATTTACTTGCCCGGCCATTCTATTGAAAATTTGGACCAACGGATTGCCACTCGAAACCAAGCGCCGCCGATGGTGATGGTTTGGGCCGCCGTAACGGCCGAAAGCCGTTCACCCCTCGTTTTTTTTGACCGTGACATCAAGATAAATGCTCAACTTTATCAGGATCATGTGTTGGATTGAGCGTTGAAGCCTTGGGCACAAAAACATTTCGGCCGCAGAGCCGGGACATTTCAACAGGACTCGGCACCGAGTCATAAAGCGCTCATCAATCAAGATTGGCTGAGAAACAACGTTCCTCGGTTCATTTCCACTGCCCAATGGCCACCAAATTCACCAGATGCAAATCCGCTAGTTTTCTCAGTTTGGGGGTATTTTGAAGAGCAAAGTTGGGAAAAAAATACCAAAGTGTCGATCATCTCAAGGAAGCGCTTCGCCGGGAATGGGCCAAAATACCGCTGAACAACTTTCGTGCTGTATGCAAGAGCTTTGTCGGGCGTTTGAAGGCCATAATCGCGGCTAAGGGTAGCCAAATCGAAAACTGCTAATGCAATTCGAAAACTTAAATATTTGTGAACAGTTTTTACTTTGATTCAATAAAATTCATCAAAAAATAAAAATTCTGTGGCGTTTTGTTTTGGTAACACTTCGTGTCCGTCACCGGTATATTATTGGCAGGTGGAGGAAGGTGGTTATAGGGTATAGTAAACCATCCTCGCAGAGGGTATGAAATGTGAAATGTTAAATGTTATGTTAGATAATATCATCTCCCTCTTAAAATGTGGAAATGTAAAATTTTAATGCATTTTGTCAGCAGGTGGAGGTAAGTTATAAGCTACAGTACACCCTCCCCATCTCTGGGAAGTGGAAAATGTGTGATGATAATATCAGCCACATTTGCAAACTGATTTATATGAAATTTTTAATGTATATTACTGGCAGGTCGAGGAAGGTTTTTGGATAACGTATACCCCCTCCATATGGTCGTAACAGGAGGGCAGAGGTTCATGTCTGCGAGTAGCGAAACGCCCGAGATCAGCTAGTAATAAATAAAAGCGTGCCTGGTAGCGAAATATCTTCAGCCTTAAGAAGATTAATATAAAAAATAACTCATGCATCATTTTAGGATTCCGCTGACAACTTCTATGGATCAATAACATGAAAAAAATTGCAAATGAACAAGTAGAATAGCCAACGCTAATATTTTAATTAAGCCAGAGAATATAATTCGCAGAAGGTCTATGAAAATTATAACTGATAGTAACTGGAGGAGATTTCTAAAACCGTGATCTTGATTTCTATTTAGAAACATCTATCCGCTCCACTCCGCTAACCAGACCACATCTATATTTCTCTAACCCTGCGAACAGATACTTTGCTCGTTATCTTATTTCGTTTACTCACAGTATGCTGGTGAATACTGTATACTTTCGTATTGCTTTGAATTTATAATTTTCGTCCGTTGAATCACTCGAGCCAAAGTTGTTTTCTTTCGTTCACTAGTATAACTCCAAATCATTTTTTAATTTGTAACTAACTGAATGAATGGATCCGGCGAACGTTATTCCTTGCAAACACGGTTAAACATATATCCCAATCTTTTCGATTTGTGCGGTGCCTAATCCTAAGCAAATTTTCATATATTTCGGTTACATATGCAGTATATTGCAGTGATCGTACGGTCTGGTGACAAAGCGGGCGCTGGGACATAAGTCCCAAAAGAAAAAATTGGGACTTGTTCCCCACTGTCCCCGGGTCATAAGTTCCAAAGGAAGTCAAATCGTATAAGCGACTTATGTCCCACCCCATCAGGACATAAGTCCAAAAAATATTTGTCGAAGATGGGACATAAGTCCCAAATTTTCGAAGAGATAATAATTAAAAAGAAATTGTGGACTTTCATTTAATATGGCTCCTTTTGAAAGACGCAGGGACATAAATCATAACATATTTTTTTGGGACTTATTTCTCGATTGGGTGGAACATTAGTCCCTAATTTGATTTGGAACTTAAGTGGGATATTGGCGCAGGGACATAAGTCCCCGGGACATAAATCTTAATTCCATTTAAGTGGGTCATAAGTCCCAAATCTAATTAAGAACTAATGTCGCAGCCTATCGGAACATAAGTCCAAAGCATTTTGTCGAAGATGGGACATAAGTCCCAAATTTTCGAGGAGATAATAATGAAAAAAAAAATTGTGGACTTTCGTTTAATACACAATATGGCTCCTTTTAAAAGGCAAAGGGACTTGAGTCCCAACAATTTTTTTTTACTTATGTCCCGATTGGGTTGAACATTAGTCCCTTATTTAATTTGGAACTTAAGTGGGATATTGGCGCAGGGACATAAGTCCCCATATTTACTTTATTACAGACATTTTGGCACTAATGTCCCGATGGTGTGGAGCATTAGTCCCTAATTCGATTTGGGACTTATGTTCCAATTTTTTTTGGGACTCATCTCCCTTGGACTTATGTCCCTGCGCCTATAGTATCTAAAACAAAAGTCAGACATGACCGTAAATTTCCTATAATAGCAGTTGCAGGTATTCTTTTCAGCTGAGTTTACTGGCATTGCATTTCTGCATCATCTACAAGACTAGAGCTCCATACGTAAGTAATGGATAATCATAGTGCCATCTTTTTGATATAGAGAGTGACACATGCTCTCTAGCCCTATACTGTAAGTTATAGTTTAAGCTAATATTTTTATCCAGGATGTGGCAGAAATAGATAGCAATAGAATTTAGTGTGATTTCGTTTAGTTTGAGAAGGATAAGTGTCTTAGATTAATCCGTGAAGTAACCCATTTATGAAGACGCCTATGCAAGAAACGCTGACTTTACTCATGGACCTTTCTTTCAGGGATCACTGATGTTAAAGTCTTAACTTGTAAAACTCATCATTTTTGGTAAAATGAAGGTACAAACTCCCAGTATTATTCTGGGCATGGCATTTTTATACGAAAAAAAGAAACACAAAAGAAAGAACAACAAAGGAAAATTCCGAAATGGCTTTACATTTTTAAGAGAAAAAAATATATTTCCACATCACTTGAAATCATTAACTCAACCTTATCTCTTCTCCTTGAAATATATCTTGAATTACGTCTCTATCACGCACTACTAACTGAATATCACGCGACGCTAACAGAAAATCCTTTCACAAAATGCTCCTCAGATCATTTAATTTTCTAAATCAACCGTTGCATAGCAGCAGCAGCAGCAGCTGGAGAGGTAAAAAGGCAAGGGCAATCGTGTGAAAAAAAGGATAGTCGCAGGGAAAAATGGGGAACCCAACAAACTTCGTTCTTTAGATTTGCATAAAATTAATTTCTCATCTTTTCAAAGGCAACAAACTGAAAATGACTGTGAATTTTCCGCTGTAAAGCGAACAGAGCGGGCGAAAACGATGTCTGAGAAAAATTCCTGACAAAAGTCGTCGAAGGCGCCTGTCACATTCACACATGCGACATAGAATGCGAAGAAGAAAAATCGCTGAATATTCAGAAAATCGCTCCATCATCTTTCAGTGTTATGCATTTTCCCCCGCTTAGTTTTTTTGAGGGAAACACCATTGACGGTCAACAAAAAAAGGAATCAATGCATTGACGACAGCAAAATGTAGATTTTTTTTCTTGTGCTGGAATATCAGCTGGTATATACGGGCGTCAAGCAATCAGACTAAAAAAGCAAACGAACCAGCGATGTTCACAGTTTAATCGATTGGACGAAGTTGGTAGTAAAAAATGGCTTGTCACAAATGCGACAGCGACAGTAAGTGTACGACTATTTGGAGCGCAATCAAACGAAACCAGACGGGGAAGATAGGAAAGTCGTTTATTTACAAAATGACACAAAAACATTGTTCTACTTATAATCGTGGTAGAAATTTGGTTAAAAATATCAAAAAGCTACGTAGATTGAGGACACAAAACTTTAAACTCTGCGATCGAATTAAGATTTGATTAAGATTTTCGAATGTCTGTCAGTGACTTGCGTTTCCTTTTCCGCAAAATCGCAAAGCAACAATCAGTTCAAAGGAGCCACACAATTTCCGCAACGGAAAAACGCAGAATAGTTGGTGAAGTTGGAGAAGTTAGTGATGTTGGTGAAGTGGCAGAAGTTCCAACTGAAAAACGCAGTGTGCTCCCTGAACGGTTAAACGATTAACAGAAAAGGCAGATTAATAATTAGTTTTTTGGATGAACGTTTTTATCAGAGGGAAGTATATAAGTCTGTCAGGACTTTCTGATATATTTCTGACATAGAATTTTTATCTTCTTAGATGCTCTATACATAGCATACAGCAAAACCTGCATACACACACACACACACATACATAGTCCGGTCCTCTTTTACCCTTAAGGTATCTCTTGTTTCTGCCTTTTCCTTCTTAAATAACTTTTATCCAGAAGTTTCTAACTCTTTCTCTTCCATTTGCCGAATTCCAGGTTTCTTCAGCTTACTTTATAATCTTATCAGTTGCTCCTTTATAAGTTGTTCTCGGGCTTTCACTTTTATTCTCACCTTCAAGTTGAAAGGAATTCAAATTATTGTCTATTTTCAACAATATGTCCAAACCATTAAAGCTTTTTATCTTTTAGAGTCTTTTTAGCGTCTCGTTCATTACGTCTTCGTTTCTTTTTATCCCAATTCGTTTTATTCCCAGCACTCTTGTCAGGTACTTAATTTCCATGGCAAGGCTTTTCTTACCTTTCTCGTAGGGTCCAATTTTCTCCCACCTTTAGTAATACTGAAGGGTACCACGACTTCGATTTGATTAGATTGTTGACTTTTAGGTTATTTGTTTATGGTCTAGACATTTTTTAATGCAGCATATGATCTGTTAGCGAATTTGACCTTAGCTTTTCATAATCCAAGTTAAAAAAATATTTATTTTAGCCCCTCTGCAACCAAAGCTAGGCACAACCTCTTTTGGAACAGAAATGCTTTTGCATATTCATCAAAAGAAGAAATTTATTTACGTTATTTTGTTATTATTTAATAAAGAACATAATGCAAACATAGACTCATCAGTAGCTAGATTTTTTAAAAAAGTGGAAAATGGAACTTCTGCAGCTAACTCACCCACTTATTCCTGTCCATCTATTCGATGCTCACATCCATCCATCCATCCATGCTCACATTTACTTAATCGTTCGGTTATTAATTGCCATAACATTGATTTTTTCGACTTCGACATTCGGTGACAAACGGTGATGATGACGCGATTATAGACAGTCATGTCCTTAACCTCCCGCATCACAACTCCTATCTTATGCGTCCACGTCGCGTCACTGGAAACTCTGCCAAATGAAGTGAACGATTTCGGTACCTAATCCGATTTGTATTAGCTTGGGTCGGGGCTAAATACGAAGGTGGACTTGCCTTGGTCGGCGGCGCTTCATGTCGACCTAGGTTGCGGTTGGCCAACCACCACTCAACTGAATTAACTGATTCTTGAAACTAATACAAGCCTCGGATACGTATCGAATTTAGCAACATTGACCTTTGGCCCACGGAAAAGGACACGATTTGGAACTTGGAACATTCGCACGCTCGTCAAGACAACAACGCTTGCTCAATTAACAAAGGAATTTCGTAAATACCATCTAGAGATTCTTGGTCTTAGTGAGGTGAGATGGCCTGGAGTAGAGGAAAAACGAACATCCACCGGCGAGTTTCTAATTTTTTCGGATAAGACTGCAGGAGAACATCATGCAAATGGAGTGGGATTTCTACTCTCTAAAGCCGCGAGAAGATCTTTACAGGACTGGTGAGCAATATCCGATAGAATTATTATTGCAAGATTTAAATCTGCTGTTCGACAGGTCGTGTTTTTTCAAGTTTACACACCAACGGTACAAGCCACCTCTGAAGAAAAAGATTCGTTTTACTTGCGTCTAAATAATCAAGCGTCTAAAAGATCAACTACGGAAGAGTGACATCGTTATTTTGATGGGTGACCTTAACGCAAAGGTAGGCAGCGACAACAGTGATTGGGAATATGTAATGGGAAAACACGGCCTTGGTTCTATGAATAACAACGGCGAAAGGTTTGCTGATCTATGTTCTGATCGCAACCTAATCATTGGAGGCATAATTTTTCCCCACAAAAACATCCACAAAGCCACCTGGACCTCTCCCGATCACATGTACAACAACCAGATTGATCACATCGCTATAAGCCACAAGTGGCGATAATCGTTGCTGGACGTTAGAACCCGAAGAGCAGCCGACGTCTACAGCGACCACCACCTTGTGGTTGGCAGTGTGCGGTTGAAGCTCGCGGTCCACTCAGTCACACGAAGTCAAATAACGAGAAAGCCAGGTGTAGCAGCACTGAAAGACCCAGATGTGAAACTGCAATATGTATCCCAGTCTCTCTCTGAGATACAGCCCCAAACCCTAGAGTCTAAATGGGAGAAAACAGTAAATGCGTATACGGAAGCAGGCTCATCCGTTTTAGGTTATCCCGACAAAACTAGGAAAGAATGGATATCAGATAGCACATGGAACACCATTCGTGAACTCCAATCCATCAGAGCAGAGTTAAACGCGGCCTCGGGTGCCGTGCGAAGCGCATTAGCGCGGAAGTATAGGGATCTGGACCGACAAGTTGGCCGTTCAGCTAGGAACGACAAACGAGCATGGCTAAGCGACATCTCAACACAAGCACAGCTATCCGCTGATAGCAGACATTATAGCACAGTCTACCAACTCGCTCGTAAGCTCACCAACAAGAAACATCACATCAACTACCCTGTTAAAGCAATAGATGGCTCTTTGATCCTTATGGAGGAACAACAATTAACCCGCTGGACAGAGCATTTTAAAAATGTTTTGAATTGTACTTTGCCAGGCACGTCCATCAACCCACATATGCACCCTAATAGGCTACTTAACATCAGCGTCGCTACTCCTTCGTTGGATGAGATAAGGACAACAATTCGTTCACTGCAATCAGGTAAAGCTGCAGGCAACGACAATATATACGCAGAACTCCTCCAAGCCGACGTCGAGTTAACTACGCAAACATTGCATGCGATATATGAAGATATCTGGGAATCTGAATCCATTCCATCGTCGTTAAAAGAAGGCCTAATAGTCAAACTCCCCAAGAAAGGTGATTTGAGCAATTGCAAAAAGTGGAGAGGAATAACCCTGCTAAACACCATAAACAAAGTGATCTCCTCTATAATAGCTAGGCGCTTACAGGAACAAGCAGGATTTCGCCCAAACTGTTCTTGTACTGATCAAATTAACACCCTGCGTATAATCATTGAACAATCAGTTGAGTATCGCTCTCCTCTGTATATGGTTTTTGTAGATTTTAAACGCGCTTTTGATAGCGTAGGCCGAAACATGATGTGGCAGATTTTGTCTAGTTATTTGGGCGCCGTGGCTCAGTGGATAGGAGCATGGACTGCTGAGCAGGGGGTTCATGGTTCGATTCCCAGTAACACCAAAGTATTTTTTTTTCACTGTGTCCCACCTCTCGCGAAAGTTTGACAAACGTCCGAGAGTAATAACTTGTCACTGAAAGCTTCTCAATTCGCCGTTCGGATCCGGCATTAAATTGTAGGTCCCTCCATTTGTGTGCAAAAATATGCATGCTCAGCACAAATGGTTGCGAGAAGTCAGGCCTTGGACCTAGAATTCCACGATAACAAAGTGGGTTTAAAAATTAACGTCTCAAAAACAAAACTACTTCGCGTTAACGCTAGTGGAACATGTGGTCTCTCGATTGACGGACATCAGATAGAGGAAGTCGATAAATTTTGTTATTTGGGCAGCTGGATGTCAAAAAATGGTGGTGCTGACTCGGATGTGTGCTCTCGTGTAAACAAGGCGCGACACTCCTATAGCATGCTAAATAATATCTGGAACTTCTCGCAAATCTCCCGGAATATAAAGCTAATGATCTTCAGATCTAACGTTCTATCAGTACTCTTGTATGGCTGCGAAACGTGGAAAGTCACAGAGTGAATTGCGACGCGCCTCCAAGTTTTCGTCAACAAGTGCTTAAGGAGGATACTAAGAATAAGATGGCCGGACATTATCACCAATCAAGACTTGCAGAGAGTAACACAGCAGGAAGAAATCGCGCTCAGCATCAGACGAAGAAAGTGGAGCTGGATTGGCCACATCTTAAGAAAGCCAGCGGACGACATTACGAAACTAGCGCTCGACTGGAATCCACAAGGATGCCGTCGAGTTGGCCGTCCTAGTAAGACATGGAAAAGGACAATTGAAGAGGAAGCAAGATCTCAGGGGACCGAGTGGCGTCTCTGGAAACCTCAGGCGTTAAATCGAGTTCGTTGGCGGACGTTTTTAGAAGCCATATGCTCCCCCGCGGAGTAAAGGAAAGAAAGAAGAAGACATTTGTTTATTTTACCATAGCATTGCGTTGTCACCGCGACTTCATCTTTGTGCAAAACATCAACTCAATTTTGAACAACGGGAAGTTATTGAAAACCGATCTGCAAGATTTGTGGTAAACGAACAGAGCAAGTTTAATAAATGTTTTAATAAATAGCTAGACCTCTTTCTACTAAAGCGAACCGGAATAGTCGAAAACGTTCAATACCTACTAACTATCCGAAAGGAAGAAAGAAGACACTTTCTTAAATCAAAAATAAAAATATAGAAGAACAAGCCAGACATTTAAAAGAATGTGCCTGGTATAGTCGTAAATCTCTTTTAAATAACACACGAGACACAACTGAATAACAACAGATATTACTTCAGTTATAAGGAAATTATTTTAATCTATCTATCATTTATCGTATCATATGAATCGATTGGAAGAATAGTAATTTAAACATGAAGTAATGTGATAGTAAGCTCATAATATGAAGTGATGCCATTATGGCTGTTGGTTTGAGCCAATTTATTAAAATTCCTTCATGTAAAAAGCTACAAACTGTTTAAAAGGGTTTTTTCAATAAAAAAACGTATTATATCTGATATAAAAACTCCTCTCAAAATACCAACATGAAACCATAATTTCCTAGACGACATACCAGCATACCATCGCCTTGCCCTCAATATCGTAATTATCATGTCGACTCCTGCGTTTTCAATTTTCTGTGCGGCCTTTTGGATTAGCTTTCCCTTTATCTGACAGAGTGTGCTGGCGGTTTCCGTAATCACAGTGATTATCATGCCACTAATTTGCTTCATCGAATGGATACTATAATTTCCTAACCAAAGACACCGCCGCGAACAAACCGCCAACAACTATTATGGATACCTTCTTCTTCCTTTTGTTTTTTTTTGTTTTTTTTTATATTTCAATCAAGAGAACCGGCAGATCTATGTCGTAACCAAAAACATGTATAAAAAAAATACTCCAAAACTTTCTCTTCAGAAAAAGAAAAGAAAACTTTTCGCCAAACTCCAGAAGCCAAAAAAAAAAAAAAAGGAATAATTGGAAGACGAAAAATTAGTTCGAGGGCTTCTCGTTCGGTCGTTGGTCCTTTTACTTACGCTTACTATCCTCATTATGCTAGTGTAGGATGTTCTTCCTTTTATTCATGGAACATACACACACACACACATGAATAGGGGCCGCTTGTTCTGCGGGCAAGCACTGTAGGCCGCACTAATTGCATCATGTTTTGGAGTCTTTAAGTTTTAAAATACTCCTCTGTATAGGGTGTTGTGTTCTACAACATAAATCACTTGTGCCTGTTCACAATATTTATGCTACTTTGACAGCAAGCAATTAAATAAAACGAAGCAAAACAAAGTCAGGGTGAGATAAAAATCACTATTACCTAGCCTCAAAAGTAGCCGTTATACACACTAGTGAGTTAACATATAAAATACTTTTGTTTTTTACTACTCAGTCACAGCGACCACACATTCCCAGAGTAATTTTGCATTACGCATAACCGGATTAGCAGAAAAACCGGTTTTGGTCGTGTTCGGTTTGGATAATCTCCACTTTCCTCGCTCGTTATGTAGTATACTATAATAAATCTTGCACTAAACCAGGTGTCCGCTCATAGTCTCATCACCGGTCCCTCGTTAGAGCCGATGTTTGGCATCTCGACGTCTTGAAATACGCATATACTTTGAGCAAAGTACCTTCAAAGTCAGATACTCTCCGATCATGCGCGCTGGTTTTACTCCTCTCCGGAGAACTTACCGAGCTAGATTCGCTTTAAATTGTCGACATCAATGTAAAGCTTGTAGAGTCTCCGTAATCGCATCCATTCATAATTACGGGACCAACCATATTCTCCGTAAGATTTTTCTCACAAACTCGGCTAAGGCCTTAGCGTTATTTTTGCCAAAATCCATTTCTAAGCACTGATATGACAAAAGCTTGGGTGTTATGTTAAAAGTGCTGTTATATTTTGTCTGCTCTGTTTGTTTGTCTCGTTTACAAATCGATCATATATTTCGGACTGCCTGCTTTGTGATGCAATATCATCTGCATCACCCAGTATCTAAATGGACTTACACAAAGTTTTCCTCTAGCCATTTCAACAGAGTCACAGGACATGTTAAATTGAAGAGGACACAGACCAATCAAGAACCCTGCCAAACCCGCTACAAACTAATAAACCTCTCAGAACCTGTCAACAAAGATTGAACTGGCTTGGATTGTAATACGGCCGTACAGCCGACTTTGCATATGATAATGGTCTTTTTTTATGCTACCTTCTGCCAGGGCCCATGTCTAAAATGGCAATGCTATCACAGACGGCTTTAAAGTCTATAAGCAGATGATGTAGTCCGTTTTGGAACTCTAGACATTTTTCCATAACCTGCTTTAGGGTGAAAATCTTATAATTTGTTAATATGCCTGTGATCAAGCCATGCTGGTGTGGGACAATAATGACTTTAGCGTATTTCGTCATTTTCTTAACTAAAACCACGTTCGAGAGAAAAGTCTTACGAAGAATTGTTGGCCCCGTATGTGAGGAAGGATGATTCCGGAGACTCTATAATGATGAGATCTACGAGCATTACCGCGATGTCGACATCGTGAAGATAATTAAGCTCGGTAGGCTCCGGTTAGCAGGGCACCTATCTCGCATGAGCGAAGTGGATCCTGCTTCTTTGCGATAGAATTTATGGAACACGACAGCGAGGGCGGCCAAGCCAACGTTGGAAGTATGGCGTACACAAGGACGCCCAGAGTTTAGGGTTGCAAAACTGGATGACATCGGCTCAAAATCGGGACCGATGCAGTGATATATTGCGGGAGGACGGGACCGAACCCCGGTTGTAGAGCCAAGTATGATGATAATGATAAATAAAAACGGGAAAACAAAAAACAAACGGGACACTGCCGATTCTGCAACGAGGCAAAAGAAACGCGAGCACACATACTTTTTATATGTGACGCCCTCATCTGTAAAAGAGCTAAACACCTCAAGGCTCACACATTTCTTTGTACGAATGCCATACCAATCGACTTGGTAGATATAGGAACTACGCAATATCTTAATGTGGTAAATCATCTGGGATGCATAATAGATCTCAAATTCGCAGTGCACCATTAATAACAATAATTATAAAATTTCAAAGATTGTAATATCTTAATTTCTGGCCTGTCTAATAGTCACCCTGTAAATAGTTTCTAGGCACATTGACTGCCTTCTTCACAACGTCCGAAACTAAAGTTATTAAACATCAATTTCCAAGTGGGTATAGTTTTTTTGTCCATTGCCTTTTTTCGTCCTTTCGTCTTTGCTTTGAATGAATGGATGGATCAGCTGCGTGTTTTATTTTTTGTCTTTTAATTCTATTCTGTTTGAGGTTGGAAATTTAAATACTTCTATCCGTACAGCCGACACAAGTACTGGTCGCAGGCTGATCGAGCCTCCGCCTCAGTCTCATCAAGTTTGCGCCTGGATTATCCTTGAAACGATTCGTCGGCGTCGTCGAGATGCACGACGGCCAGGAGAGCAAACGTTGAAACAAACTCAATTCTGCAATTCAAAGGGGAATTATTTTTCGCTATTTTCGCGTGGCAGATAGATAGATATTCATCCGCATTCTGGGAATCCATGCGATTTTGCAAAATAAAAACCAATGCAAGCAACAGTTGGTGCGGCACACAGAACAACACAGCATACCACCTACTCACACTGACTTAGCATTCAACAGCGATACAGCAACAGCAACTACCCACTGCTGCTGCCGGCCAACTACGAGTACTCCTGTGGAGCTTCGGTAATTGTTGTTGTCCATTGAGGAGTTGGTTTGGCGGAGTTCGCTGCTGTGATGTCTGTGATGTGGCATGGAAACCACTTCATAAATAATTCATTTACGTAGCGTTTGTCTCTCCCAAGCACCAACCGCCATCACCACCACCCTCACTCTTTTATGGGTGCAAAGCGAGCGTTGGTGGCGGTTGGTAGTAGGAATGGCACATCCAGAAATTGAGTTGAGTTTTTCCCGCTTTTCCCTCGATTTCAACTGAAAAATTGTTTCTTTTTTGTGTTTGTGTTGTATTGTGTTTTGTTAAGTTATCAGATCCTCCCGCTATCCTGTGGGTGGGTTTGTGTGAGTATGCATCACCATGTTCGTTCCGTTTGTTTTGTTCGAGCGAACGAGCGAGCGATTCTCCTCAATCGTTGTCATCCCCATCCTCAGATAGTTCTTCTGGTTTGGCAATGTATCTGTGTGTGTGTGTGTGTGCATGTGTATCGTGCACGTTTTTCCTATTTCGAATTTAAATTGCAATTGAAATAAATTTGCTGAAATTGAGAAAGAGATTAATTTTTCAGTGGGCGTTTCGATCTAGGCGTGTATCTACTATCCTTCTCCAGTGATAGGACGACGATCCGTGTATGAACAGCGAGCGAGTAAAATCTGCCTTTGTATTTTATATGCCATCCACAAGTACTCTTATGCTCTGAGCCTTTAGTTTCGCTTCATCATAATTTTTTTTGTGACGCATCGTAGCCCCATGTTTGTTGCATGCATTTCCGGACCATCATTTTTTTGTTGCATTAATTTTGCATTCACATTCAAAAGGATATTCGAAAGGCACGTTCTGTGATATGATTGTTGTTGTTGTTGTTTTCCTTGTTGTGCTCGAACTTATTCGCACACTCCATGCTTTGTGATATGCCGGTGAAATTCAATTATTGGACAGTATAGGCACATGCTGCGATTAAATCCTATTGGACTTTTATAGAATGCAGTTTCATTAATGTTCGTTCAATCAGGATCATAAGAAAGGAATTCGATTTATTGCATATATTTTCTATATAAATTGACGAGATTGTTATTTGAGTATTGGGCATCGTAGTGAACAAAAAATGTGTCCTGGATATTTCTTTCACTATCATCGGGTCTTTTATATTGCATTGGCGACGGGATGGTCAAATGGGGATGAGTGTTAGGTTGTTAACGCAAGAACCTAACACTCCTCCCCCTACATTGCGATTATATTTTCTTTCTGATGTTAGTGATAGCGACGATAGGATAGCAACTGTAGTTTTCCTTTAAATATCTCCGATTCTATAACCGCTCCTACTTATGACTTCCGGAAAACATGTTGAATTTTTTTTTTCAATTTTTATAGAACTAATACCAGTCGATATATTGCAACGACAAGGATTCATGTAGATGGCATTAAGTAGAAATTTCCTCGTTGCGTGTAAAAAGCTTACAAATAACTTTATCCAAGAATGCGTCTGGGTATCTAGTGATGCAAGTATTCACAACCAGAAATACCGCCAAAAAAGGAGCCTGATGACTGTAAGAACGTACCAAGTTAACAACTTCGACCATTACCTCCTAGACCCAGTACACCCAGTATACTCAGTATTCTCAGTATACTCAGGGTGTACTTGGTGTACTGGGTATGGTGTTCCGAGCACATATTGCATCACCAAGAAAGACTGCCGATCGTAAAAGGGACCTGAAAGAACCATGGTTTAGCAATAGGACTCATATTAAATGAAGGAAGGGTAGGTGGGATTACGTTAGGATAAAGATGCAGTTGTTAGAAAGGCTGACACACTTACACCAGTAATGGTCTAAGTCACATGTTACCCCCTACTCGCTAGACAATTTGGAGCTTCATATGAAGCGCATGAGACATGAGTTCCCAGATAGAAATTACGTTTTTGAGTTTTTGAGAGAGGGCTGGTCAAGAGAATGGGGAGAATGGTCTTTCCTCCTCCTCCTCCTTCTCGTCCAGCTGCTGCAGAAGACGTTTGAGAATACACCAAGCCTTGCTGCATGCTTTCCTTCCCAGTGTTTACACTTTTGACAGAACCGATGTGCGATATTTTTATAAGGGACGGACCCAGCTTGTGCCAGTTGTGCTTAATCGCTAAACCAGGTCTTCCGTCTTTCGTAGCGATTGGTATGCCTAAGGAACCATTTCAGGTAAAATGGACAATGTAGTTTAACGAGCTCATCAGCCTTACAATTTCCGGAATTTCTCTATGCCCCGGCACCCACCACAGGTAAATTTTAAACTGTTCCACCATCACTTTAAGAGTTAATAGGCAGCTTAGGCCTACACTAGAGTTCGTATAGATTGATTCCATGGTTTTTAGCGCAGCTAGGCTATTCAAGAAGATGCGGATATCCTTAACGGTTATGACATTCCTGTTCGGTCGAAAAAACTTCCTTATACGCCATAATTGCTGCGTGGAAAAACCACAGTGGAAATAGAGACTAAGATTTTGCTTTTTAGAGAAAACACCTTCGCCAAACCCGTCATCAGTTTTTGCGGAAGTAAAAGTCCTAGTATTCATCTTCCAAGAGAGCCCATCACTCCCAGGATTACCTGGAGGGGACGGTGACTTGGAAGTTTCGGTTGAATTGGTGTTGCTGAATGGTGTAGTCTATTTTACCTGGTGAAATTCTGAATAAATTCAGAAAAGGGGATCGTCCGATCTCATTCTTGGTCCACTGCGAGGTTGTACTGAGGCAAATAGCCGCGCTAGTAGCTACTTGCCAACTGAAAATGAATTGATCTCTAGTGCGGCGGATGCAGTTGCAAGAAGTGTACCGATCATACATAAACAAACTGATCTTTAGACTTTTCATAGCTTGTCACAATTTACTGCTTTACCTATAATGCAGTATAGAAGTGAAGGTCTTACTACCAATGTATATAGCCAATGAGAGATATGGGGTTAAAAACCCCATGACTGAAGACTGAGTGGGTGGGTACTGTGAAGTAAATCAGTCAGTACCTCCTCAACTGTTGACAATAGAGCATACGGAGGGCGTTCGTGTAGAACAGATCGGTCCCAGAGTAGCTATCGAAGGCTGCGAAGTAAATCAGTCAGCTTTAGTTAGATTATTACACCAAATGGTTTCGTTCATAAAGAACGGGAATCAATGGTTAACCCCAAAGAGTAACAACTACTTGAGCGGTAGAAGGATCTTCTTGCCGATTTGTGCTTTTCGCGCCCAATGTCATCGTTTATTTCTTTCGACTTGCTGTGAATTTTATTTGAAGTTGGAATATTTCAGGCTTAAAAAAATCACATAATTTAAAAGAACCACCCTAAGCATTTTAGGTTTATGATAAGATTAAAAGAACAAAGGGTGCTTAGCGTGGTTCTTTAAAGTCATTTGATTTTGATTTAAGCCTGGAATATTACAACTTTCCATTAAACACATTCCAGCAATTTTCATTTATTTTATAACAGTTCTAGTTGCTTCAAATCAACCACCTATTTTATTTTCTAACTTTTATGGGGCCTGTTATGCTTCAATAAAAGCATTTTTCAAAAAAATATTTAATATTAAAATACCCCAAAAAGACCTTTAAAAGATCCCAAAAGGACACTCAAAGAAACCACCTCATGACCACCTAAAGACCCAATCAGGACCACTAGGACGACCGCCATTAGGACCCCTTTATGACTCCTCGAGATCCCATAAACGACCCTATTAAAACTCTTTCAAGACCCCGCTAAAGACTTCTCTCAAAGCCGCCTGAAAGCCGCCTCAAACCCACCAAAGACCCCTCTCCAAAACCCCTCGAGACCCCTCTTAAACCCTTAGGACACCTTCAAGATCTCCTCATGACACCTCCCAATTCCCCATTAAGTCCCCTCAAGGCGCCCTCAAACCTTCTCCAAGACTACCTCAAACTCCCTAAAACCGCCCCAAGACCACCTCAAACCACCTTCAAGACCCTCTAAAAACCCTGTCGAGACTCTCCTCAAGACTCTCCTCAAGACCACCTAAAGACCCTCTCAAGACCTAATCAAGACCACCTCAAGACCATCCTAAGGCCCTCCTTAAATTCATCTAAAAATCCTTTTGAGACCATATCAAGAACCTCCTCTAGACCCATCCAAAGCACACTCAAAAGTCCCTCCTTAAAAACTCAATACCCTTAAAACCCATTCAAGACCCTTAGAACAACCTCAATAACCTCTCAAGGCTGCCTAAAGACCAACCCTAGACCCCCGCAAGACTCCCCTTAAGGTCTCCTTACAACCTCTTCAATATGTAACTAAAGACCCTACCAAAACTCCCTCAAGACGCCAGAAAACCCCCCTAAGACCACCTCAAGGCCAATTAAGACCCTCTAAAGACCCGTTCAAAAGCCCCTCACTCAATATCACCCCCAAGACCCCACTGAATACCCCCTTAAGACCTCCTTCAAGTCCTCACCCAATATCACCCTCAAGACCCCCTTAAGATCAAGACGTCCTCAAGACAGCCTTTAATCTCCGTCAAGATCCGACTTTAGACCCTGTTAACTCTACCAAAAGATCCCCTCAAGACTACCTCCAGACCACCTCAGCATCCTCCTCAGGTCTCTAAGAACTCTCCTTAAGACCGGACACCAAAAAGTCTTCCACAAAAGCGCGTATGAGACGTTCAACTCACAACAAGAATGAAAAAAGGGTTACATAATGACAAAAAAAACCTGACAGTAAGACACAGGCAAGTTAATATAAAAGCATTTAATAAAATGGAAAAAATTATATGTTTTTCGGTAAACAGTGTCATTCGTATCAACGTACAGTGAACAAGATACAAATGTTTACCAATAACCACTTGGACGTAACCTTTTGTCCTTCAAATTACTTTCGCAGGGATACAACAGGATCGCGCCTACCAAAAAAAAAACATCAACAATTTATTCGAATAAGCTCTTTTATCTGTGAAAAGCAAAAAAGTCCGAAAAAAGTTCTTCTCTTCTATTTACTGCAGAAAAGTTACTCTAAAATATTACGAACGGTAAACTTTTCACAGATACACTTCTTCGATACTTAACCGAACATAAAACTTTGTCACTCACTCGCATGTTGGCTGAAAGGGAATCGTAAAAACATACGAGCAGGTACCTACCACCTACCTATGCACAATTAGGCTAAACACATTTCTTGTCTGTCTCAGAGTTCGCTGGAATACCGAACAACAACTGCATAAGGTGCTGGAGCAGCCATCTCTTTGTCAACGATGATAAATTGAACTGCTGGAAAAGTTTTTCGTCGCTGTCGCTCTCCTGGTAAAAAAAATACCTGGACCCGATGATGCGGCGGCAATTTGCTTGCATCTTAATGTCCAAGGGTACAAGCGAATAAATTCCATGTAGGTAGGCAGGATTTATCTTAATTTGCTTGGATTTTATCGTACAAAGTTTTATACACATTTTTGTATAAATTTCGTCACAGTCCGACGAAAAACAGGTCGGCGTCTCGCGTCAAAAATTAGCAATCAGCAGGAAATCTTTTATTTTTCTTTCTGAGAAAAAATCTGTCAGGGATTTTTTTTTTTAAAGTAATCATCGTAGCAATGCATATACTCGTATCTTTTTTTGCGATTCCGGGCGCATTGTTTGCCAACCACCACATAGTGGCGAAGTTTTCCTGATTAGGCACGAAACGGCAGACGGCAGTGTGAGCGCGCATCTTAAAAATGTGCTGTGCTGTTGTCTTGGGCGTGAGCCAAAAAAGTTTTCCCATACGAAAGAGACTACGGTCACGAAGACGCTGAAAAATCTCCGGAGATTTTATGTTTACGCACCTCTGTAGTTCCTCTATTATGGTTTTCTTCTAAGTTGCCTGTCTAGTTAGAGATGTTTGCTGTGTCGTAGTTGTTATCCCACACTATCTTATACCTGCATATGTACCGAATACACCCACTTGTGTCTTGTGCTTTGCTGGGCTATCGGTTGGTCATGGCTATAATACCGAGGAGTTAGTGCCCAGAATTCAGCCACAGGAAATAAATCTAATATCCTCAAAAAAACGTGATCGATTATATGGATTTTTGTTTTTGTTTCCCACTTTGGTTGATTATTTTCTTTTATTCTTTTGCATATCCAGGGGTGTATTTGGTACTTCAAGGATTTAAGGCTTTTGTGTTTGTGGTAAAAATAAAAAAGTTTTTTTTACTAATGTTTTTGTAGAGGAATACAATACAATTTTATGGGATGATTTTTAATTACTATTGAAGGATTTAAATATGAACATAATCGTGGTAGTTTTAAAGGAATATATTAGGATAATAACAAGAAGGATATTGAATGATTGTAGCACAGTTAGTGGATGACTTAATGAAGCATATGGGATGGTTATATTATGATTATAGGATGATTAATGGGTGACTATATGTGAATTTAAGTAGGATTATAAGAGAAAGAGAACCAGTCTCCAGTAAACGTAAAGTTCCCTGGTGGAATGACCGTCTGGTCCAACTTACGAAGAAATTAAGAAAGCTATTCAACAATGCTAAACGCATGAAGAGCTGGGACGAATATAAGTTCACTCTAACGGAGTATAAATGGACATGCCACATGGAGGACATACTGTGAAAACGTTGCTGATATGCCAGTAGTGGCACGAGTTCACAAGACACTCGTCCAGCATCAGGCAAATTGTGTAAGATTAATGAAGAGGATAGATGGTAACTACACGTCGGACCAAGAGGACACAATTAGAACGCTACTTCAAGTTAATTTCCCCAGTTCGTCTACTTATGTTTCACATATATATCCTAATGCTCCTAATCATAGGGCACGCATTGACAGCAGGGTTAATAGTTTATCAGAAAAAATATTTAGTCCAGATAAGGTTAAATGGGCCATAGGCTCCTTCAAATCATTCAAAGCACCCGCCGGAGATGGTATTTTTCCAGCGCTCTTACAGATGTCAATTAAGGTAATCCTGCCGACTTTGATTGCTTTATTAAGAGCCACCTACAACTGGTGTTAAATTTCGTATACCTGGAGAAAGGTGAACTTAATCTTTATCCCTAAACGAGGCAATATGCCTAGTCAGCTGCCTAAATCATACAGACCTATATGTGTCTAACATCATTTGTTCTCAAAAGTATGGAGAGACTTTTTGATGTTCATACCAGAGCCTGGCTAGATACGTCTAGCCGTCTATACTCAAGTCAGTTCGCATACAGGAAAGGAAAAAGATAGATATAGAGGGCACCTTTCACAATCTATTTAAAAAGATAGAAGGAACAATTCGTCTCTATGAAATATCTCTGTGTGCTTTCCTTGACATTGAGCTTGCTTTCGATAACACTGGCTACGACTCAATAACAAGAATAATCTGTAGCAGAAGAATCGAGGGCTTGACCAACCAATGGATAAGGGCATATCTGTTTCGGTGACTGTAGCTAAGGGCTGCTCGAAGAAGAAGGTGACTTCTCTCCCATTCTATAGTCACTCGTCATAGACAACCTTCTAGCCGTTCTGCATAGAAGCTACATCGCCATTGGCCATGCTGATGATTTGGCTATCATAATTAATGGTAAGCACAGAGCGACCATAACAAATGTCAAGCAAGGTGCGTTTCTTCACGTCCTAGAATGGTGCAGTAGAGAAGAGCTTTCCATCAATCCTTGAAAAACCGTTCTAGTGCCTTTCTCGGAACGAAGATTGTCCGAGATGGGACCTATAATCATAAAAGGCACTGAATTAGAGTATTCCAGTGAGGCTAAATATCTCGGAGTCTTCCTTGATAAACGAATAAACTGGAACTCTCACATTAAGTACGCCATCGAACGTGTCACTAGGGCCCTGTGGGCCTGTAGATGCCTCTATGGCAGAGCTTGGGGTCTTTATCTTAAAATGATACATTGGATGTATACCATTGATGGTGAGATCAATTATCACGTGCACGGCCATCATATGGTGGCCGAAAGTTCTTGAACGGACAACGGTTATTAAGCTTTAGAAGCTACAAAGAATTGCTTGTCTATGTATAACGGGTGCTATGTGCACTTGCCCTACGACTGCATTAGAAGCAGTTGTAGGGCTTTGGCCCCTGCCAATCTTCATTAAGAAGGCAGCCGCTAGTTTCGATATTAAGCTGCAACTAGAATATGGTTACAAACCAAGTGACTAGGTGGGACACCTGAAAATTCTTGACTCAATTCCCAAAAGAGACATGTTTTTGAGGTAAAAATATTGTACCGAGCAATCTGGTCTAATGGTGCTCCAGCACTGGACAATAAAGGTCTCATCTGGTATACAGACAGATTGAAGATGGATTCTTGAATGGGATCTGGGGTATTGGGACCCAACACCAAAGTATCAATACCAATGGGTAATGAGCCCCACTCTTTTCCAAGCGGAACTCCATGGAATTGAGGTCTGCGCCAGGATAAAGGATTATTAAGGGTATTATAGGCGCTATGATGTATATCTTTTCAGATAAGATACATGGAGCTTGAAATATACACACGGTTACTCTTACAATACAGGAATTTAAGCATAACATCCAAACAGATGTTGTATAAGACCATGTATGGCCATTATATGCACTAATATATGGATACGAAGACTTGGGTAGTTACCAAAAAGCCCTTTGATCTCTAAGGCGCGTTCGGAAACAGAGTATTGCGGAGAGCTGTTGGCCTCGATTGTGAGGAAAGACAATTCCGGTGACTCCTTAATGACGGGATCTACGAGCGTTAATGTAATGCTGACATCGAAAAAGAGAATAAAAATCGCTAGGCTCGTGTGAGCAGGATACCTAACTCGCATGGGTATCCGGCATGGAAAGTAAATTGCGATCGGATTAATGGAACATGACAGCGAGGCAGACCAAGCCGTCGCATGAAGAATGGTGAAGACCAGGACACTTAATGTTTATAAGTGGCAAATGGGATGACATCCAGCCTTTTGAAATATTTTAAGCGGGAAGCAGACCATTGTGAAGCAATATATATTGATGTTGATGAATGAAAAACTGCAATATGCTAGAAACATTCTATGACTGAGATCAATTCTGTTGGCAAAATAATCTTAGTTAGCCTCTTTAATGTTTAACTTTTAAATTCGTGTTTGACCTATAAATTGGAGCTGTTTTCCTGAACGGATATATGCAACTACTGGATCCGCGCAACTGCTAAACGGTATAAGTTTGTGAATTTTCGGGTCTAAAAGAAATTGAATTTATTAATGACAGCGCTTATCTGTATGCGAATTGATTTTTACCGCTTCCAGCAAAGTCATCCTTAGACTACCCAATGCACATAAGTATCTAGGAGTACGTGGTATGGCGTAATGCTTCTCAGTTGTTTGTGCGCTTTAGGCTTCTGCTACTCCGCAGTGGAATAGAAATTAATCTTTCGGAAGATGCATTGCCCAATTCACAATATGTGTATCTAAATACCTACATATATACCCATATATTGGTAGGTATCTAATATTTATAGCCAAGAAAGAAAAACCTTAGTGAAAATCGCTTTTATTTGCCGGAGCCTTACCACCCATCATTTGGCAGCGAGGACGAAAAACATTTGTCTCGCACTTGGACGCGTTCCAAAAAACCATTTGTTGCTTGAAACATATCGATGGAGAGGAGTATTTACCATCGATTGGTTGGTTGTTTTTCCAGCGATTGGTTTTCGTTTAAAGTTCACTGGTGTTTCGTGTCGTTGTGGTGTGGCTTGCTCAGCGCAACTACATCTATCTTCGTTTCCATTGCATTTTCCCTCCTGTAGCCAGGATAGAGATCACAGCGAAGCATTGCACTGCACAAACAAGCTAACTAAACCAACAGTATGGCGTCACACCAAGGGAGGTAGAGTAGTTCGCCGCCCGTTCGACGCGACGCGACGCGACTCACAAAAAAGAGAAATGCCAATAATTGACCGAATTGATTGATTATATCGATATCTTAACTGTTTATCGTTTGTTGACAATAAAAGGCTCAAATGCCTTTGCTGAAACGATTAGACGCCGTTCAGCATGACTGTGCTGCTGCAGGATTTTTTTGCGGATGACTAAGAGGCAGGTTCTGGTCCAACATGACTGGAAAATAATTTCGTCTAAAAAAGATTGGAAGAGTGCTGCAGAAAGTATTTAAAGAGAAAATTATCTGCAAACAATTTAGGTACTCGTACATTGATCTACGGGGAAAGGACATTGCTTATTGAAGTTGCGAAATTCGATTGATCATTGTGGTGTGTCCGTTAGTGTACGTAAGTAAGTAGATATATCACCGGCACAGCGATGACAAAAGTATTTTCCAGACATCTTAACTGCGGCATTTTATTTTCTTTTTTTTTGTTTTTTTTTTTTGTGAGTTGAGTGAGTTAATTCCGATGTAAGATAGTTATTGTTGAAGCTAAAAGTTGCGATATGCTTAAAATAATTGAATTTAAAAATTTAATTAAAACTCCTTTGCGAAAGATATGAGATGAGACTCGTAATAAGAAAGATGGAAATTCACGACTTGTTAGTAGTTCAGGAATAGTACACAACGGGCTCCGATAATGGGATGGATTGTCTGCAACCTAAAGTTGGAGCAAATTATAGAAAAATCTAATGGAGAGTACATTACTAGGAACAAACACTTGTAAGTGCATTCAGGTAATGGACTACGCAGGCAATGTAAGTATCATCGATCAAACTAAAAAAACTCTAAAACACATGAACTCTGGACATGCAAATGAATGAGAGCAAGAGGAGGGAAAAGTGTGAAAGATACCCTCAATAAAGTAGTTGAGTAGTACAAGCTCTTGGAACAGCATGGAACCAAAAATACGCCTACTGTTTCAAATAACCAATAAAGGCCTTTTATATAAAAGTTATATTAGTTGTATATATATATAAGGCTTTTATTTTTAATATTTTTTAATACTGATCATCTGGCAAATTGATGGTATGGTTAAAATCGATGTGGCTATTCGTTGCTCAAGTTTGCTTCCGTCAGTGGTTTTTGCGATTTTTTCTTTACTCGATTCTGATGGTAGCATAGCTAGAGTAGAACTTTATAAGGCCATAAGAGAATTCGGCATCCCCAATAAACTCACACGACTATGTATATTGACCATGACGAATGTTATAAGCCAAGTAAAAATAATAAAAATAATTATAAGCTGCTAGAAGCCCAGGAGCCCGGGTGGCACGAAATCTGTGGCTGCATATACATGAGAGCAAAATAAAGTACTTGGGGGCACGTCTGCGAGCGTTGACCAACGTTGGTCGCGCAATTAAAATAGTGGAGTAGTGCAATCCTATAATTCTCACGGGTCAACTGTAGAAAACAGTGCCGGTAACGGTAACAGCATAGAACGAAAAATACGGGCACGGTCGCTTAAAGCCAACAAAGCCTACTATAGTCTGCCAAGAGTCTTTAAATCTAGGAAATTAACCATAACATCCAAGCTGCTGGTATATACGACAAGGGCCATACCAGTACTTAGATATGGATCCAAGACTTGGGTGCTTAGGAAGAAGCATTCTGACCTCCTTCTAGCCGCGCTCGTGAGAAAAATCTTACGGAGATTTGTTGGCCCCGTATCTGAGGAAGTACGATTCCGGAGACTCTATAATGATGAAATTAACGAGCGTTGCCGCGTTGTCAACATAATCAAGAATTGACTAACAAACTCAATGCAAGCCGATATCATTGTATCATCAGGAAATGAGTGGATATCACATGTTGCAGAATATAATAGGTCAATAATATATATTAACAAAAGGGTAGGCGACCAGGATGACTCTTGTGGTACGCCAGCGTTGATCCCATGGAAACATGAAGAAATACCATTCAATAAAACTTTTATTTTGTGGTTCCATATATAATTCTCAATCTATGCGATAAGAGAGGTGTCTTAGTTGAGCGCATGAATTCTATTTATAAGTCAATTGAAATATGCAGGGATACTACGCTTGATTCACCTAGATTTTCAATACTTCTCTCCCAACAATGAGTCATGCACGTCATGAGTTCACCTGATGAGCGATTTTTTCGAAATCCATACTGCACATCGGATAAAAGAACATTCGAATCCAGATGGCTTATTACTTTGAAATTAACGATAGATTCAATTACCTTGGATAGTACCGACAACAAGTAGAAGGTGCAGATTTATCACCTTTTTACTGAACGGGTTGTAAATATTAGCCATTTACCAAAATGCCAGTCTCCACTGGGAGATGAAACAATTTGTTAGGCGGTTTTTCCAGAGTATGATGACATATTTTCAATAATAAAGGCCTAATACCGTCGGGTCCAGTTGCTTTATTGGGGTCAAGTTCTTTAAAAATCTTTGAAACAACCCGTGGCCGGAAATAGATTTTGGACATACCTGGGCCTACATTTGGGAGAATTGGTGAGCTTTGGTTAGATAAAGGAAGGATAGACGCACAAGCAAAATCCGAAGCTAAGGGATTAGTTTTCTCAATGACTGTTTTATAAAAAATTCCATTTAGAAATAAAAATGGAAAATATGAAGTATTGTTTACAAAGTTTCTTTTTCCCAAAGAAGCAAACGACCAAAAGCTTCGACTGTTTGAATCTGAATCCAAAATGTTTCTCATACTATATCGAATCTTAAGGTCAGATATTATTTTGGACCTATTTGTAATAGCGTTTGCTCCAACGCGTCACTGACCTGGCAATAACGTACAACTTAGCTGTTTTTCCCACATAAGCGAATGCACAAAGTAACGTGGATATCGAATGATGGAAGAACGGAAAACCAAATTGATTACGTCATGGTGTCTAAGAGACACTCAACTAACATATCCGACATCAGATCTCTCATAGAGGTGCGGACATTGGCAGCGATCATGTGCTTGTCATATTTAAGTATAAGTGCAAATTGTCATCTCCGTTCAACAGATAAGCACAAAAGACCGTTCGATGGAATATCGATACTTTAAAAGACCAAGCGTCGCTGCAGAGTTACCAATCAGCTGTCACTAATTATTTAGACCGGCCCAATAATAACGAAGAAGCTCCTCCAAACATCCAGGAGCAGTGGCGCGCTATGCAGTCAGATATAACCACCGCGGCGCAAAGTACCATCGGAAGAAGACCTCCGAGGTCTCGCAATGATTGGTTCGATGATCAATGCCGAAGGGTCATCGAAAATAAACGGAAGCTTCGTGAAAATGGTTGGCTCGCAACACTAGAAGCACTCTAGCAGAATATCTGCGCGATCGTATGAGATCATGCATCGAAAACATCAACGTCCGGAAAACGTAAATAGGAAACTCAAGGGACTGTTTTGCTAACGCCAGAAATCTAACTAAAGACCTCCACTCAAAATCTGCTAAATCGGAATGACGAAGTGACCCCCATTAGAGAGCAATAGCTCCTCCAGGTGAAGAGGTCTTCGTCGAATATCCCACAGTGAAGGAAGTAGATGCAGCTATAAGTAGATTAAAAAATGGAAAGGCACCCGCGGTCTCGACGGAATCCCCGCAGAACTGATTAAGCTCGGAGGCGCTACTCTTGCTACAAATATAAACGATCTTTACGTCTCCATCTGGGACCAAGAAGAGCTGCCGGAGAATTGGAAGACCGCACTTATATGTCCGCTGCACAAAAAAGGAGACTGTCTTAATTGTGGAAACTATCGTGGTATCGCTCTATTTAACACTGCTTACAAAGTGTTGGCTAATGTTGTACTTGCCAGATTCATCCCTTTCGCCGAGAACATCATTGGCGACTACCAATGTGGTTTTCGTCCCAACCGATCGACCACTGACCAATGTTTTACCATGAGGATGATCTTGGAAAAATGTTGGGAGTACAACATAACCATACATCAAGTGTATATAGACTTCAGACAGGCATATGACAGTATAAACCGCGAAAACCTATGGGCCGCACTCATATGTCTAGGAATTCCAGAGAAACTCATTTCTCTGTGTAAATTAACAACCTCTGGGTCTGTATGTAGAATCGTAATCGAGGGAGCTGTGTCAGACTCCTTTGAAATAACAACTGGTGTTCGTCAGGGAGATGCACTCGCACCTGTGCTGTTCAATTTGGCGCTTGAGTACGTAGTCAGAAAAAGCAACATTGAAACTTCGCGCTGTGTACTAAATAAATAGGACCAAATTCTTGGATATGCAGATGATATCGTGCTTCTTGGCCGAAGACCTAGCGATATCAAGGACAGTTTCATACAGCTCGATCGCTGCGCAAGAAGACTTGGTTTGGAGGTGAACAGCAACAAAACAAAATTTCTATCAACACCCAGGAACATCTCCACGGTAAGTCTCGCAATTGGCGACCATAACTTTGATGGCGTCGAAAACTTCAAATACCTCGGATCAGTTATAACATCGTCGAATGATATGCAGGCAGAGATAAAAGCCCGAATCGCTGCCGGACAACGAGTTTTCTATGCCCAATCAAAATTATTGCGATCTAAACATCTGTCGCAGTCGTGCAAGCTCGCACTTTAGAAAGCACTCATAAGACCTGTGCTGGCTTTCGGAAGCGAGAGCTGGACCATGACCTCTAGCGATTGTAGATTGTTATCTACCTTCGAAAGGAAAATCATTCACTCAATCTTTGGTCCAATTAAAGTCGCGGACAACGAATATCGGATTCGTATGAACCACGAGATAAGGCAGATTCTTGGAGGCTGCGATATTATCGGATTCATCAAATCCAATCGAGTTAGATGGCTCGGCCACGTTATACGATCTCCACAACAATGAATGACCAATAAAGTGTTCCATCAACAACCAGCCGGTGTGCGTCGTAGAGGAAGACCCCGACTGCGCTGGCGTCACGACGTCGAACAAGGACTGGAGGACGAGAGCGATGGACCGAGACGGATGGAGGACCTTAGTGAGGGCGGCGAAATCCCTTCATAGTATGTGAAAGCCAGAGAGAGAGAGAGAGAGTTTGCTCTGTTTCTGCCAATTCGAAACTTAACAAGGTTTTCTTAAGGGCTGCAATTAACGTCGAACAAATGGGCTGATTTTTTACTAGCGACTGCTGATTTGATAAGTATATCAGCATTATTGTTCGAAAAGCAGGTTGACCAATTATATAAGCTATAGGAATAGTGCAGGAGCTCCCAGTTAGAATTTTTGAAGTGGCAGAGAAGCCTTTTACGATTTGGCTCCACAAGGGCTGGGCAAATTGAAAATTTGGATATTACCAGAGCGTGGTCGGAAACTTCTAATGGTGCAGATAATTGAATATATCTTTTTGCTCCCCCGAGGGGGCCGCTGTATCTTACTTAGCTGTCTGGTTATTATATGTCATACTCGGTAGATTATAGTGGCAGGGGGCTTCTTTAAAAAATGTCAGAATGGGCGCTGTTTTTAAGCATGAAGCGCTCCTACCATACAATAGCGTTGCGTTGTATAGAAACTATTCCAGGCGGCCTAGGATATTAGAGCTAATATCTTAGTGTCAAATGATAGGATACGAGGTTCAGGACGAACGTGCTGCCAGGGTCTGCTTTTGCAATCGCCCAGGCACTCATTCTGAAAGAGCTGAGTCCCTTGATGGCAGATCTCACCAAGGTCGCGATGGTACTACGGGGGTTGGCAGCCCACAGATAAGGTTTAATCTCCTTGGAGGTTTGACTGAGTCTGGGCCAACCTTTGGTTGAGGTCCAGTTTATTCTGGCTTTGGCCTACGTAGTGGCTGGTGGCTTACTACCTAAATGCGGGTAGAGCGCTAGCATGGTAACATCAGAGGAAGGCCTGATGTTACCAAATATTTTTGGTTCATCAGTATCCTTCCTGATGTTACCGGTGCGATGATGTGCTCTCTGTGGAGTTGCATAGATCAACCGGTTGTCGAAAAACCAAATATCGGCAGGGATTTAAGATAGGTCCTGCTCTAACCATTGAGTTAATACTGGCACATCAGTCTATGATGGACGTTGATTGTCGTATAACGAATCCAAGTCCGAAGAGGACCCTGGGGTAAACCATTCAATGGAGGTATCCACGTAAATCCAATGACACTTCATATCTTTTTGCTCATATGACTACCTTGATAGAGAATTATCCTTACAAATCAGTTAGAAATAGAATTAAAATTTATATCTACATTTTCGCAACCAAATAGTCCGACTGATCCCTGCTAAATCCCAATGGACTATTGTAACATACGATACGATATTATCCATTAACACGTCTCATCTATACTAATTCAACATTTTTTTCTACACAGAGAGAAATTCCATAAAAAATCAAAATCATAAAAAAGAATGTAAATGCCTTTTTCTATTACCATACATATAAAGTGAAAACTGTCACTGTTGTAACTTAGCTTAGCTTAGCTTGGGATCGCCGTTGCCATCGTTAAAGTTAACGCCTCAGTGCAAGATCGTAAAAATTTATACTTGCATCGTGAATTCGAATCAAACCAATAAGAAACATGCATTAAGCGTGTGTTAGAAGGATATCCTAGTGCATTGTGCACGTACACGAAATGTGTTTGGCCATCAAAAGCAAAGCAACAAATTATGATAAAGAAAAAGTTGTTCTACTTGTAATGCAAAGACAAGTGGAATTTTTAAATATAAGAAGGCGTAATATACAAGTATACTATTAAAGTATATATATATATGCGTAAAAAATCTTTGGCTATTTTTCTTACCCCAATATCTTGTTGGTCGAATGCTACTACTTTCACAAGCGTGAACAGTAGATTTTCACCTCTACATAAGCATCATAATGCGTTTTGGTTTATCAAAGCTTCGGATGAACACACAAACAACTTTTTCCACTGCAATGCACTTAACACAAAACTACTTACAACTCATGTTACTGATCGCCGCGCACAATTACACATCGAGTCATGTCAATGCATGCGTTCAATGCGTCGTTCAAGTTTTTAGTGCTCTTCATAATATGCAAATCCTGCCAGCCAGTTTGGGTTCGTGATTTTTTCCACCATCCTTTTTTCTTTCAGTTTTGTTTTTTATAGAACGATTCTAGTCTAAATCTCCTATATACTCCTGGCATACATGTGTTGTGGATACCTCGTTACAGATAAATCGTGAAACCATTATTTATGTCTGATGTCACCCGATAGAGAGTTTGGATGGAGTCTTTTCCTCCCCCACTCTACCACGTTGTTCTTTGCCTTGCCAGTTTTCCTCTCACAAAAGCCATTCATTTACGACGACAAATCGATAATCGACAATGGCTTGTCTAACAACAATAATCTCGATATGCATAGATGGTTCTGATGCGCTGCAACGACTCTTGAATGGCGTCTATTGTACCTACGTTGTTTTTTGTGTAACTGCGATTGAAAATTTCGCTTAAAAAAAGACCTGTATGCATAGCAGCATATTGCGAACCAATATGTGTGATAGAAAAACCTGTAAAATTGCTGTGCCTCCCCTGTTGATGGGGGACATTTTTATGGACATCCGCAGTCGATGTATCCCTCGTTGAACAATAATGATGCGATGATCTGCGGTATAAGTCGAACCGGAGTACCGCTGCAACAACAAAACTAACAGGACCTATTAAGTGCATCGTAATACGTGCATGATTATACTGCTGTATGTGACGTGTGAACAGAGTTTAACGGCACATTATATGGCTTAGAATCTTACGGAGAGAAATAATGCTCAGCCCATTAGTGAAGGAGTATTGATGGAAATTATAATTCCATTGCGAAGCAGGATAACAGAATTTTTCCAGAAGGGATTGGGGTTCAATGTTTTATATTTTTGGACTCTTCAAGTTTGTTTTTGATAATCTTTTACCATCTATCTTTCAACTAGGATTTTATAAATAAAATTATATGGGTCAAGCTTAAATCGACTTATGCGCAAATCTGGACGTTGTGTAGAGTACGATGCCTCCTCCTGAACGATGCGTAGGAATGCAAAAGCGTAAATTAGTCGATTCGTAGGTTTGGAGGTTGCATAGGACTGGATGAAGTATAGTGATATAGAAGCGTGAGTAGAGAAGATCGTAACTCGGTTAATGGATAGGAAAGTTGCATATATAGCGACAGATAGGCCTAGACAGAGCGTCAGTTGAGTTAAGCGTAACTTGGGTGATGCTTGGATCTAGTCTAGCACGATTCGTAGGCGTAGTAACGTAACTAAAGTGGAACGGTAATCGGGTGATGCGTTTCGGACGAGCCGTAATGATTGATGCGTAGGTCTGCATGTTGCGTTGAAAACAATGCTTAGGTCTGAACGAGATCCACAGGGAAACAGCAGAGAAAATCGAGCAAAGCGTAACTCGAGCTATGCGTAGAACTGGACGTTGCGTAGAGCTGAATGTGTAGATCTGAAGGATATGTAGATTAGCATGGGCTTAAGTTGAACAGAGCAAAACTCCAGTGATGTGTTGATCTAAACTTTGCGTATAGCGCTTTTCGTAGACGTAGCAGCGTAAGTAGAGTGGAGCGTTAATCTAATGATAGGTATCAGGCGGATCGTAAATCAAGGGGTGCGTAGGTCTGGACGATGTATACAGATGCAGGAGAATAAGTTGAGCAGAGCTTAACTGGATTTCTAAACTATGCGTATAGCACTTTTTGTAGGTGTAGTAACGTAATTAGAGTGGAGCGTTAATCGAGTGATATGTATCGAATGGATCGTTAATCGAGTGGTGCGTAGATCTGGGCGTTAGATAGACCTGGACGATGTATACAGATACAGGAGAATAAGTTGAGCAGAGCTTAACTGGAGTTATGCGTAGAACTGGTAGTTGCATAGAGCATTCTTTGTAAACCTGAACGGTATGTAAATATTCATGAGCATAAGTTGAGCAGAGCAAAACTCTAGTGATGTGTAGATCTAAACTTTGCATATAGCACTTTTCGTAGGTGTAATAGCGTAAGTAGAGAGGAGCGTTAATCGAGTGATAGGTAGCGGACGGATTGTAAATCGAGTGGTGCGTAGGTCTGGGCATTACGTAGGTTTGGACGATATATACGGATGCAGGAGAATAAGTTGAGCAGAGCTTAACTGGAGTTATAGAGAGATGCATGAGTATAAGTTGAACAGAGCAAAACTCGAGTGATGTGTAGATCTAAACTTTGCGTATAGCACTTTTCGTAGGTGTAGTAGCATAAGCAAAGTGGAGCATTAATCGAGTGATAGGTATCGGGCGGAGCATTAATCGAGTGGTGCGTAGGTGTGGTCGTTACGTAAGCCTGGACGATGTATACAGATGCAAGAGAATAAGTTGGGCAGAGCTTAACTGGAGTTATGCGTAGAACTGAAGGTTGCATAGAGCATAATGTGTAGACTTGAACGATATGTAGAGATGCATGAGCATAAGTTGAGCAGAGCAAAACTCTAGTGATGTGTAGATCTAAACTTTGCATATAGCACTTTTCGTAGGTGTAATAGCGTAAGTCGAGCGGAGCTAAATCTGTCGGCACAATGCTGAAATATGTAAGCGTAGTGCAAGAGTTAACCTGCTGCTAAGTGAATGAGTTCCACCATGACGGTGGCGCTATTAAAATCGCACTGGTGCAGTGCATTGTCCTAGCAGCGAATAGTTGATCACAAAAAGTTTGTTACTAGCAAAGCTCGATACAGTCCGAAAAAGAGGCTGGAATATTTGCCTTTTTTGACACATATATCTCTTGTCTCTTCTGTGCTCTACTTCCTTGGGCCAGCTCGTCGTTTGTGATTTTTATTTCTTGTGGTTGGCTATTAAATTTTAGCACAAGCGGTGAACTCTCGAGTTTTTAAAATTTAAATAAAAATGATGTACCTAATTGTGATTAACAATCATTTGGATTTTTTTTGCGAATTTGCTTTTGTGAGGACTAAACTTAATTTTTTCCTCACAGCGGAGGTTGATCGAGAATGTTGCTGAAAGAATCTTGCAAATAATTCTTACGTGAGATGCCGTTGAATCCTCAAAATGTTTCTTCAGTTGATTAAGTTTCTTATGGTTGTTGTAGGTTCTATTATTGAAATAATTTAAATGTTTCGTTTCTTTCTAAAAGGAAAATTTTCGCAACTTTTTTAAAAAATTTATATATACATATATATTTTGCTTTTGCAGCTCGTAGTCTAAGTTTTGAATGAGAGAAATGCTTCTGATTATGTGTTGAGCTCAACAGAAAACAGCACAGAAAACATTGACGAAGTTGAGAGGCAACTTATCTGAAGCACACAAACTGCAAATATTGGGAAATTAATTACATTCTGCCGCTGATGGATTTCCTCACAGCTTGTTGCTTGGAAACTAACAGAATTTTTGTTGTTGATGTTCGTCGTGAGAGCCGGATGGAGGATGCAAAATGAACTATTTCAGATGTACCTACCTACGGTTTCCTTAAAAATTACACTGAAGCATTGTAAAGTTTAAATTAAATTTTGGAAATTTTTGCCGTTCGTCTGTAATGTTGAACATGCGGCGGTACACTGTGTACCACTTGCCACTAACACAACTCAACAACTTTAACGCAGATAGCTATCAGAGAATCATTCTTCCACACACTCACACTCATCACACTCACAATCACCTGCTGTCTACCACTCATGTAGACATATAATAATTATGGAACTTTTATTAAAAAAGTTATCATAAAAGTTTGAGCGAGAGCCTCAACCCCAGTCAATCCTTGTCTCGTATTTAGCGATAGTTTTTCCCCCCGTTTTGTAAGTTGTTGTTGATCGTTTTTGTTTTTGAAATATTTACCAAGGACTTGTCAGTTGTCAGAGTGCGAAGCTCTGTTCGTCTGGTGGTCGACCAGATATTTTGCTAATGTATATACAACTTCCTTGGTGAATCAGAAAGTTTGATATATTCTGGATATTTCCTAATTGACAGGATACAGAGGAAATGTCCATGTAATGAAATAAAAAATTCCGCAAATATTTTTTATTTACCATCATAAGAAAGTATGGACTTTTTGATGAATAATGAAGAGAACTTACCTGAAATGAAAAGAAGGAAGGAGAATTTATTAATTTTTGGAATTTTTTTCTAGATGAATGTTTCATTGGTTAGTAATTAAAAAAAGGTCAATTTTAATGTATTATAGTAGTAGTGATATTATTTTCTATTCAATTTTTTAAGAAAAAATAAAAAAAAATTATTACAACATTGTAATTAGTCGTCAGTTGGAGAGAGTTTGGTGAATTTATCCTCTTTTTTTATATAACCGTGGACATGGCACAGTGTTTATGTGCATGCGTTCGTAGGTCGAGTCACAGAAATCATCAAAAGTATTTTTCACGGTCCCTTCCATTTGTGTTCAAAAATATACTTGAGATAGCTCATGATGCAATGTGTCACTAAAGCCTCATACCAAAACACCGGGTGAAGAGCCACAACACAAATGGTCATGAGAAGCTAGGCCTTGGACCACAACAGTCTATCGCGCTGAATATTATTATTATATTTAAGGTAGGTAGTTACACTGGATGTCCTCGCTGCTCCTGCGAGATCTTTAATTAGTGCGTCAAAGTGCCTTTTTGAAACCACAGTCCTCGGGGGATATAATGGTGTGTTAGCTGGCTTGTTGTTTAAATCCAACCTATAGCACATGTAGCTTCAAGATTACCTCGACGTTCCCGTGCTGTGAAAGCTCATTCAGATCGACCAAAATGGTTTGTTTAATTTGCGGAGCATGCAGCTTGACATTTCCAGAGATAGTAATTGAGAGTTTCTTCTCACTACCATCCTTAAAAATCCTGCCAAAATTATTATGCTATATTTCCAGTTTGGCTGCGTAGTTGTCTACTGGCCCATGGCCAGATTCGATAGCCAAGATCCTGGCAATATCCCTTCATGATCTGGAGATACTCTCGGCAGATCTACTTTCATTGTAAGTATTGCTCTAGTTGGTCAAGAATGAAGAATGAAAGCCACCGTTATCGGCTTTAAAGCAATAAATGAACGGCTATGCATCCTTTACGTGCAGGGCAGATTTAAAAACATAAGTCTGATAAACGCTCACGCACCTACATAGGACTCCCCAGATGATGAAAAAGAAGAATTCTTTGAATCAGTCGAACGGGAACTTCATGCCTGCCCTCAGTATGATGTAAAAATCATTCTGGGGGATATGAATGCTAAAATAGGTAGGGTGCCAAAATTTAGACAGTACATTGGTACCCATAGTTTACACGAGAACACTAATGACAATGGACAACGAGTCATAGAGATGGCAGCAAGCAATAATTTGGTCGTTGCGAGTACAAGGTTTGCCGTAAAAATATCCACAAAGCCACCGGGGTACCTCCCGATGGAGCCACTCGCAACCAGATAGACCACGTGTTGTTAGACCGCCGCCACAACACGAACCTGATGACGGTACGAACGTCCGAGGTGCCAACGTCGACTTGTCACAGAAAGCTTCTCAATTCGCCGTTCGGATCCGGCCTAAAATTGTAGGTAACTTCAATTTGTGTCCAAAAATTAACATGCGCAGCACAAATGATCGCGAGAAGTTAGGCCTTGGACCGCAATGGTCTGTCCTGTCGAATATTATTATTAAAGTTAAAATATCCAGATCACTATTAGGCCTATACAACATCTATAACGGGCTCTGACAAGGGGATGGACTGGCCTGCGTGCTCTTCAACCTGCCGTTGAAGAAGGTTACCCGAGACTCTGACGTAACGTACTCTATAAGTCCATTCAAAAACTGGCTTACGCAGATAGCATTGACATCTTTCTTAGAAACGCAAGTGCTGTACAGGAAGCTTTCATCCTGATCGAACGGGCGCCACGAAATCTGGGGCTGCGCATAAATGAGACCAACCCAAAGTACATTTTGGCAAGTCTGCGGGTAGAAGATCTAACATTGGTCACGCAATTTAAAAGGTGGAACGCAAATTTGAAGTAGTGCAATCCTTTTTCTCATTCAGGTCAACTTTAGCAGCCGATAACAGCGTGAAACCAGAACTACGCGCATGGTTGCTTAGAGCCAAAAAGCCTACTATATTATGACATGACGCTTGAAATCCAGGAATTTAACCATCACATCCAATCTGCTGGTATAAAAGACAATGGTCATACCAGTACTTACATATGATTCTGATACTTGGGTGCTTAGCAAAAAGCATTCTGACCTCTTCGTTAGACTCTTATTTCGAACGCGGCTAAGAGGTCAGAATGCTTTTTGTTGGCTCCGTATCTGAGGAAGGACGATTTAGAAGACTCTAGAATGATGAGATCTATGAGCGTTATCGCGATGTCAACTTCGTGAATATAATTAAGCTCGGTAAGCTCCGGTTGGCAGAAAACCTAGCTCACGTGAGCGAAGAGATTCCTGCTCGGAAAGTCTCTTGCGGTAGCCTTATGGAACACGACAGCGAGGCAGGTCAAGCCTACGCTGGAAGGATGGCGTAGACCTGGACCAGGACCAAGTTGGCGAAAATTATTAGTAAACTAAGAATTTAAATTCAATTTTTCGGCAATCAAAATACCATAATGAATTAAAATATATCCTAAATAGATTCTGTTTAAATGGGGTAAGATGTCGTTTGAAGTTTTAAAATCGACTCCTGTAAAATTTTTAGACTGACCAGTTTGACAAAATTCAATCAAAACTCGTCTGACTGTTATCTGTTGGTTGTCAGATTTTGTGCTTGACACAATATCTATCTTCTTAAGGCTATCATCTCATTTTATTATGAACTGTAGATACTCGTTACTACTTGCAAAAAGTTTCATGTTGCTTTTTTGATCGATCAAAGTTTTGTGCTCTGATGTCGATGTGCTCGTATTCCAACAATAATTGGTACAGCATCCATGCGACCACAAAAATGCAATACAACGCCTAGATAACCAATACGGTGGAATTCCGCCAACAACAAACAGCACACAATAGTGACTAATTGCCACCAATTCATGTTTGTCAAAGGACAGAAGATGAGGCGGATTTATTGTTCCATTGTGCGTTGTGCTTGTGCTGTTGTGCGTACGCATGCAAATTTTCATTCAAGAGTTCAGTTAAAGGACATCATTTATGCAGCACATATTCCGCACTCATGTCACCAGAGAATTACGCCAGTGCTGCGATGTGATCCACAAGGATATAGTCGCCAATTCCTAATTGTAATAAAATATTGTGTGTTTGTGTCCATGTGATAAGAGCATGATGCATAATACGTATGCATCATACATGTATATGCTATTAATTATACATCTTAATTCTAATTACGGCTCATTGTTGCTCTTAATTTTCGCATGGGATCATAATTAATATTTTTGTTATTGTTCTAACTGTTTAATATGCAGGTGATGCCTGCTTGCCTGTCAGCCTGCATGCATGGATGGGAGCGACCGACCGACCGAACGAACGAACGAACGAGCAGAGGAATTAATTGCAGGCGATCTGAACTCCAAACACTGAGCTGTTCTGCGTATCGTACTAGTCCTAGTTCTGTTGGCTGGTATTTTGTGTTTCTACGCTTATATCCGGGATAATGTTATCGTTTCCGACGAATTGCTTTTAACTGCACTGCACAGTACACTCGTATCCGGTCATTGTGATACGACGACGAGATTTTGTCGTGGTTGTTCTCGCACTCTGGCTTAAGGATATAATTCTCTGGAATCCACTAATTGCATTTCAGGATTTTACCTGTGCGCCGCTATAAGCTATGTCCTTGTCTGAATGTACCTTCACGAAATTAATGTATTTTCTCTCGAACAAAATGGTAAAATCTCTGAAGGCGATAATTAGGCCGGAAATGCTTCACTGGACGGACGGACGGACGATCGGACGTTGGGCTGGCGTTGAGATTGCCTGTTTATTTGTGTTTAAAGTTTAGTCATTTCGGGACTGAAGTTTAAAATGCTATAGCATTTATAGAATCTCTATTAGGGTTTTTTTTTTTCATTTTTATTTCAATTGCAAGAGTTCTCCGGCCACTTTTACGATTTTTTCATTATATGGTATTTCGATGGCTATATTAAAGACTTTTTTAATTATTTTAAATATAAAATGATATTTAATAACCATTAACTTAGTATGATTCATATATCATTCAGAATTATATAAAATAAACGCAAGTATAGCGTAAAACCATCGCAATTAAAATCGATCTCAAGGGTTGGTAGCAAAAAACATTCCAAAGAGCAGAACAAAACAGCATCAATCTTTTCGCAGACTTACTTAAGACGAATACAAAAGGAATCTCAAGAAAGGAATCTTCCGTGTAGCTCACATCAAGCAGATGCTAGTTCAGTGTGTATGAATGTATATATATTAATATTAAGAAAATTCTTAATCTGTACTGCGAGGGCGGGTCAATAAGTATGTAAATTTTTGAATGAAACACAGGTTTTTGGATAAAAAATCATTTTATTTTTCCACATAGTCTCCTTTGAGCTCCATACACTCTACCCAACGTTTCTCCAATTTTTTTAATCCCTTCCAAAAAAAAAGATTTGTCGAGGTCATCAAAATAGGTATTTGTTTGTGTGATGATTTCATCTTCAGGTTTATAAACAAGAAATAGTCACTCGGTGGTAAATCCGGAGAATAGGACATATGAGGGAGCAATTTGTAGCTCAATTTAAGGATTTTTGCCATGGTGGGCACCGGTGCATTGTCTTGATAGAACATCACTTTTTTCTTCGCCAAATGGGGTCGTTTTTTCAATATCGAATGTGTCGAAAAGCTCTGAATAATATTTTCCGGTGATCGTTTTAAGTCATTCGATGTGAAAGACACTACGTGCATCAAAAAAATTTGTAGTCATGACCTTGTTGGTCGACAGACCAACCTTCTTTCGCGCAGGTTCACCCGGAGAAACCCACTGTCTTGATTGTTCCTTGATCTCTGGTGTGTTTTGATTGATCCACGATTCGTCCACAATTACGAAACGGCATAATAACTCATTCGGATTGCGGCTGAACATCGCCAAATACTGCTTTGAAGTGGTCACATATGAAATTCCCTTTTTTTCATTTTCGTTAAAATTCACGAGGTTGTCTGTTTTCAATGGATGTCAAACACAAACTAAATGACGCAGCTTGTTTAAATTTTGACAGAAGTCAACTGACAGATGCTTGTTGACAGGAGCAGTGTTTCCCTTTCAGTTAAGAGGCGGTAAATTCAAAAAGTCGCGGCTGTATTTAACCGCCCTACTATGTCTAGCTGTTGTGCACCGCTACCCACACACATGAATACTCAGGTGTCCAACGTGTTCAAAAATATGAATATGACAGGTTCATGTCTTGTATGCCAAATTGAAAAATTCTGGACAATTTTGGAAAAAAACAGGATTTAGAAAAAAATATGGCGGTTCTTGTTTTCTTTCTATAGCAAACAGTTGTGCTATTCTGAAAATTCATAAAATCATTGCATTTATAAAAACAATTCCTAGTATGACCTGATCGCTTTCAAAATATAGCAGAATTCTGCTAAAGATACTCCTTAAGACACCTGTGAAGACCCCTCCCAAGACTCACCTAAAAACCCTCTCAAGACTGCCTCAAGACCCCCTGAAGACTCCTCAAGACATCCCCCCCAGACTCCATTAAGACCACACTCAGGACACCTTAAAGACCAACTCTGAACCCTTACTCTTTAAAACTACTCAAAATTCCTCAATATTCCCCTTTTAAAACTATATTAGGACCCCTTCAAGACCGCTCAAATCATCCCTCAAGGCTCCCTAAAGACCCACTCAAGACACTTTAAAGACCCACGAAAGACCTCGTCTTAACCACACTCAAGACATCGACAAACCCTTAAGATCACACTTAAGATTTCACTCAAGACCCTCCTCTGAACCTACTCAAGGTTCTATCAAAACCACCAATAAATCCTCATCCAAAACTCATCAGGACCTCAAAACCCACTTACGAATGCCCCACTACACTACTCAATACCGCTAGCTAAAGCCCTCAAATACCCACTCAGGGCCCCTCTTAAAACCCCAAGATACCAACTGTCCAAGACCTCCTCCGTAATCCCTCCTACCCAATACCTCCACAAAGATCTACAAAGATCCTCAAAGACCTCCAAAGGCCCCAAAAGACCCACTGGATTTTTCATAAGACCACAACATCTAATATCAACTGTAGCTCGAACGTCCAGTACCACTTCATCAGCACCTCTAAAGTTTCAGCTATAAAAGAAAGACCTTCTAATAATCCAAAAGACCACCGAGACACCCCAAAGACCAACCCTATCTACTCACAAATTTACAGTCTTCGTATAAATTTCGAACAAAAAATGTCTCCCCACCACTCGCCACTATTAAGACCACCTTCAAGATCACTTAAAGACCAACTCTAAACCATTACTCCTTAAAATTCCTTAAAAAACCCTTTAAAAACCACATTAAAACACCCTCAAGACCACTCAAGACCACTCAAGACCTCGAGGCCCTCTAAAGACCCACTCAAGACACTTTAAAGACCCACCAAAGACTTCGTCTTAACCTCGTTCAAGACCCCGACGAAAACTAATTATCCCGCTCAAGATCCCACTTAAGATTTCAGTCGAGACCCTCCGCTGAACCTACTCAAGGTTCTATCAAAACCACCAATAATTCTCATCCAAAACCCATCAGGACCCCTCAAAACCCCTTTACTCTTTCAAAATTCTACTCAATACCCCCATATAGAAACCTCAAAACCCCACTCAGGACCCCTCTCAGAACCCCAAATCCTCAAGATATCAACTCTCCAAAACCTTCTCCATAATCCCTCCTACCCAAGATCCCAAAAAGATCTACAAAGATCCTTAAATATCTCCAAAGGCCCCTAAACAGGCCACAAGATCCTTTCTAAGACCACAAGACTTAATACCAACCGTACCCCACCAGAAACTTCTCCACTTAATCAGCACCTCTAAAGTTACACCTATATCAGAAAAACGCTGCTCTAACAACTCCAAATACCACCGAGACACCCGCAGTACCCTCCGCCAGAAAAAAGACCAACTCTATCTACTCTCAAATTCGCGGTATTCGAGTTAATCTCAAACAAAAAGTTCCTTCCCACCACACGCCACCCTTTAACATATCACTCTATGCTCATTTGATACAAAGAGTGGTCTTTGGGCGGTTCTTGGGGGTGTATTTCGGTGGGTCTCTGCAGGTCTTGGTCATATACAGCTCTATGGGGTCTTAGGTGTTAGTGGGTTTCTTGGATGGGATTCTTGGTAGTCTGGTAGGGTCTCTTTTGAGTTTCTTCTGTTTCTGTTTGGATGAGCCTGGGACGGGTCTTATACAGGGTATCCGCTAATTCGTCAAGGATAATTTGGGAAATGAGCTTTTTCTTAAATCCCCAAAAAATGATGTCAACATTGGAGATAGACCCTTACTGTAGATCGATTTTTTTCTTAGAAAATACCCAAGAACCATTTCCCAAAATATTCTTGACGAATTAAGGGACAACCTGTATATAAAAGTGGAACGCTGTAAAACTTTGCGTAGGTTTGCGTAGTTTATACGAAAATGAGAGCAGGTTTTCAGGACCAGGTGGTCAGACTCCTTGGTCGAGGATTAAAAACTTCATGTTTTTAAGAATTTTTAAATAGTAGCGCCTTGAAATTTGCACAACTGTTTGCCATTTAAAGAGAACAAATTAACAACATATTTTGGAACAGATTGGACAACTAGCACCACAGAGCAGCTAATATTTCTACGGGTATTGCCGATTCTTTTCAGAGCAATCATCAAAATTTAATGATCTTATATGATATGAGCCTCAAAAAGCTTTCAAAGTCTTACGGTCGTCAATGATAATACCCGCAGCCACTGCCTGTTAACACCTCAAAAGCCATATTTTTCTGTAATAAGAATTGGTTTTGTTAATTAAAGTGCGAGCTTAATTCCTATTTAGTACCTATACAGAGCTGATTTAGCTCATCACTTTACCAATAATTAAATACTCCGTTAAAGTCATAATTTACCAAAATGCATAAAACTTTTCTTTGCAATTTAATGCGAAATATCCCATGGGTCAATTAATAATCAACTCTCATTAAGGCAAAAAGTTATTAGCTCCCATTTATCGGCTAACTATTGTGAAGGTTCCAGCTGAATGCGAATCGAACTCCGGTGGTTTCTGTTTTCGCATTTCGTGGACTAATCAAATTAATAATTACCGCAAGGACGCTCATCAAAGATACAATAAATTGTGCTTACGAGAGTATCCTTGCATGCTTCTACTTAGTAATTTTTCCACAATTACAATGCCCCAATTCAATGCTATAAGCATCTACGCAAAAAAATAATAAATAAATTTGTTACACTTTTGCTTCTTTACCGCAATAATTATCATATGGAAGAATATTCTCCGGTCGGTCGTCCCACGCTTACGGAGAATTGCAATACGTGTGCGTTTTTAATGCGAACACAAAAAGAACATCACTCATGGTGAGAGAGGTGTACGTGAAACGATAAGGCCAATTATTGTTGTTACAATATGCGTGCATTGTTTTCGTTGGTGTAGTGCGAGTGTGAATGCTCGACAACAACTGTTGTTTCCACTACATACGTAGACGAGTATTATTGCCAACAGCTATAGGATAAATACCTTTTGTATTCATCTTCGTGCGGTGTAAGCGATTACGCTGGGCAACCTTTAGACTTTAGACTTTATGGCACTGGGCACAAGGATGCCCTCGGGAGAGATAACACTAAAAATGGAAAGACCGTTAAGGCACACAGGATATGGCACTCATATAAAGCCATTTACACACCATTACAACGATGATGCTGATGATGCTGATGATGATGGCGGCGAGGATGTGAATGATGCTTGCAATGATGTGATAACCGAATATATTGTGCGTGAGTTTTCAAAGGAGTTGCTACTTTTCTTCCTTTTATTGTTGTGGTTTTAATTGCCCTCATAAGATTTATACAGAAAAATGGCCTGTAAGTTGGAGGTTGCGTGTTGGTGGATTAACTACATTAAAGTGCTGCCGCCATCGATACTAGACAAGTTAGCAGATCGATAAATAGACACAATGCCATGAAGATATACGGATCAGCCCCACATAAGCAAAATTTCATATAAGAGGGCGAACAGGCATACATTTCAATCAATAAGATGCTCCGATCCGAGACTCTGATTTTACAGCAAGATGAACAATTCCCTATAACTCCATCTAAATACCAGCTTACGCAGAAAATATTGACATCATTGGAATACTGTATGCACAGAGCTTTGCTTTACCTAGAACTTTCTGAAGTCCTACCTCTCAAAACAGCTATTAAACTGCGCTGACTTTTTAAAATTTATCATCACTATGCTCAGGCATTTCATCATGAATAAATTCACGCTGGAACAACGCTTCCGAACTATCCAAATTTACCTTAAAAATATATCAAAATACCAAATACCAAATAAAATTATGCACCGGTTCCGGTTTTTAGCCGATGTCATTCAGTTTTGCATCCCTAAACTCTGGGCGTCCTGGTCTACGCCATCCTTCCATCATACGCTTAGCCGCCCTCGCTGTCGTGTTCCATAAATCCTACCGCAAAGGACTTTCCGAGGAGGATCCTCTTTGAACATCCGAGCTAGGTGTCCTGACAACCAGCCTACCTTAATTCTCTTCACGTTGTCGACATCGTGATAATGCTCGTAGAGTTCATTAATGTAGAGTCGCTGGACTTGTCCTTCCTTACATACGGGACCAACAATTCTTCGTAACACTTTTCTCTCGAACGCGGATAAGAGGTCAGAATGCTTCTTGCTAAGCAGCGAAGTCTCTGATCCATATGTAAATATTGGTATTACCATTGTCTTATACACCAGCACCTTGAATGTTGTGGTTAATTTCTTGGATTTGAAAAGTCTTGACGGACTATAGTAGGCTTTCTTAGATTTACACAACCGTGTGCATATATCTGGTTCCATGCTGTTATCGTCTGCAACAGTTGACCCGAGATAGTCAAAGAAATGCAATATGTACTTCAAATTCGAACTTCACTGTTTTAATTTAGTGACCAATGTTGGATCTTCTACTCGCAAACTTGGCCACCATGTACTCTGTTTTGCTCTCAATTATGTGCAGCCCCAGATTTCAGTTTTGGGTTTCTTCCAACGATGTCATTGTCGTCTGCGTAAGCCAGTGCCTGAATAGACTTATAAAGGACTATTCCTCTCGCCGTTACGTCAGAGTCTCGGATAACTTTTTCCAATGCCAGGTTAAAGACGACGCAGACTCTTCAATCCCCTTGTCGAAGCCCGTTGAAGATGTTGAATGGGCTTGATAATGATCCAGATATTTAAACTTGTCGTGTCAGTTTATTTGGGTTGCTGAATTAACTCATGGATTTATAAAGTTCTACTCTGGCTTTCCTATCATAGGTGGCTTTAAAATCTACAGAAAGATGGTGTAGTGAGTTTTGTAACTCTAGACATTTTTCCATCACCTGCCTAAGAGTGTAAATCTAATCATTTGTTGATTTTCCATGGATGAAGCCACACTGGTATGAAATAATGCTGACCTTAGCGAATGGAGGTATGCTGTCTTGAAGAATAGAGAAGAAAATCTCTGACACTCAACAACGTTATACCACGATAATTTCTGCATTTTGTGATATCTCCTTTCTTATGTATCGGGCACAGGATGCCTCTTCGCCAGTCTTCTAGCAACGCTTCTTCCTCCAATACTTGCACTATTAGTTCATGAGTTGCTTGGTGTATTGCGGGAACTCCTGATTTAATTAGCTCATCTGGCTGGGATACCATCTTAACCTGATGCCTTAATAGTTTTGAGCTGATTTATCGCTCTGCTAACTTCGTCTATGATTGTTTGCGGCAGCTTTGTGTGGTCTTCGGTCATTGCTGAAGCTTCCAATCACATTTAGCAACTCATTAAAGTGCTCTTCATATCGCTCTAAGATTCCTTTCAAATCGTACGTTGTTCTAGTTCGAGGACAAGATTCATCTACCAGACTGATTTCATTCGCTGGGAGAACTATTTTTCATATCTTCTGAGCTCTTAGTTTTGTAATATCTTCACGTGCTTGTGTTCTATGATATTGTGACGTTGCCTGGTACGCAACATTCCTACGTTTAGTCGCTAGCTCACATTCGTCATCGAACCAGGCGTTCTGATCTCTACGACTACTTGCCTAAGATGGAGTCAGCAGTACTAATAACAGTATTCTTAAGCCGTGTCCATTTCACTTATACGCCCAGCATATCAATCCCGGAACTTACTCTCGCTGTAATGAAGGCAATCGCTTGACTATAGTTGTTTCTCGTCTCTTCGTTGCGAAGGACAGCGATATTTACTCGAACTTGAATCGCGGAAGAGAATATTGCAGCTATAAAGACGAGTATAACTTTCTTTCTTTCTTTCCTTTACTGCGCGGGGGAACTCGATTTATCGCCTGAGGTTTTCAAGAGACGCCACTCTATCCCCTGGGATATTGCTTCCTCTTCTATGTCTTGCTGGGACGGTCAACTCGGCGGCTCTCTTGTGGATTTCAGAGCGCTAGTTTCGTAATATCTTCCGCTGGCTTTCCCAAAGTGTTCCCAATCCAGCTCCATTTTCGTTGTCTGATGGTGATCGGGATTGCTTCCTGCTGCGTTACTCTTCACAAGTCTTGATTGGTGACAATTTCCGGCCATCTTGTTGTCAGTATCCAGTATAACCTTACATCCGCCATATCGTGATGTAAAGTTCGCTTTTTTGCCTATCCTTATTGGTGTTCCCCAAGGTACCATTCTAGCGCCCCTATTGTTCTGTATATTTATTAGTGAAATTTACTAGTCCTGAACCATTGGAATTCACCGCTTGTCATCCCTTGCTGTCCTAAGATAAATCGCTTTCTTGGAATCCTAATAGTAGTGCCATTATTGGTCGTGTTTGGTCGGTTCTACGGAAGGTTTATGTTTAGAACCAGGTTATTACATTCTATTATAATGCCCCATTTTATGTATTGCAATGCACTATATTCTGCAACTAGCTTTAGTCACATTCATCGTCTTAAACTGTGCTTTAATGCTTGTATACCGTACATTCACTTTCTAACAGTTGGTAATCACATATGGATTAGAAATTTTTGAGTGATCTAATAAACAGTACTCAGACTTACTTTTAGCTGCGTTCGAAAGTAGAGTCTGATGGAGAATTGCATATAACGAAGAACTATTTCTGAGCCCCAATAATGGTGAGAACTGCGATCGTTACCACTGTATCGATATCATTTAGAGAATCAAGCTAGATATGCAACATGACAGCGAGGAAATCAAACGTACGTTGGTAGGATGTGGTTAACAGCAAAGAAAATGTGTGAGAGAAGGCTTTCGTAAAAGTGCTTAATATTACAACAAAAAGGACGAACTAATTTTATAGCTTACAATTTGAATTGAAATTGAATCGAAATCTTCAACATATATGGATCAATATTAATTCATTGCAATGATGGAAAGCGATGCAATTGCAATAGCATCAACAAGGACGCAATAAATCAAAATAATTATGAAGGCGTTTCTGTAGTGCAATATTGTTATTGTTTACCTGCAACTATTATTAAGGACACACAGGGCGCCTGAAACTGCCTTTGTCAGCTTTTGTCTGTGTCATGTCCTTTGCACGAGGTTACAGCAGAATATTATGCAGACTTGGCGAGCATTATAAATTATAATAAAAAAATACAGCTACTGAAGATTTATGAAGGTTTACGAAATACATACACATACACAGTTGTCACACACACACATGCACAGGATGCACATATGCGCATGCATCTACTCAACATGACTGAAAATCCAATTTGATTATGTTAATGCGAAGAAAATACTAACTACATCAGCTACAACAACAACAACATCAGGTATACCAGCAACAACACAATCCAGGACAATTGGCGGCATGACGATGTGACAGACGGACGTATGTCGGCGCCGCAGGATTTGCCATCCAACAGCCAACAGCGACACGGCAGCAAAATTTATTGATAGTCTAATTGTGGTAGCATCAGCTTTTGCTGCTACTGCTGCTCGATTAATGCAAAATATAATTTAATGCCACTATGCCAGAATCCTGGTAGGGCTGGTGCGGTGTAGGATGCTGTGCACTTCTGGCATATACTCGTATACCTATGTATGGTGGCGACACGTCCACGCATGCGATTAAATACATCCGTCCGCTTTCACACTTCAGAGTGAAGAAATTTTTCGGAATGTTGCGATCCGGCCGGCCTTCCGACTTCCGCTTGAATTGGATTGGATTGGATTGGTCGCCTCTCACATCATCATCCAATCTGACAGTCACCACCATGCCGCCAGTGGCTCAGTGGTTCGAGGGAAAATGTTGTTGAATTTCATGAATATGATATGAGTTAGCATCGCACTGCAAGTGACGTGTAGTGACGTGACGACGACTGAAATTCTGGAAGTGCTCTGCTCTCTGTGTGCAATATGCTGCAACCCACAGGATATCATTATGTGTGCAGAAGGCGAATAATTTAAAATACAACGCATCGGATGGATTGGATTGGGACCATGAATGTTAAGACCAGTTGGAGTATCTTAAAATGGAAGAAGAGTCTTAATATGTTAGGAATCTAAGGACCTACTTCAAAGGGAGCAGACCAATTTTAGAAAGTTAAGAACTCTAAGTATATGGCGGTGTCCTTAGTTTTACCCACTTATATCGGCTGTGCTAAAATACACCTCAAATAAATATAAATCGATCCATCGAGAGATAACACACATACATACATACAAACGAATGCAATTTACATTTATCTTATAAATAATTTTGTGAAATAAAAATCCAATTCCTTGAAGTTCAATTTAAATGATTCCATCTATTCCTTCGAATACGCATGCTTCTCCAATTGAAGTAGTCATAAGGACAATATACATTATCCTCTGCAGGATAAACTATAAACTGCATAAATACATTATGTGTGTTAACAGGTCAAAATGGTTCACCAGGGACCACAGAAGATGTGAATAATACTCTACTATCTGTGGTTAACGCATGACAATGGAAGAGAGCTAATGGGGAGGAAAACTTACTAAGAAAGAACGATGGCAGCTCAGTCTGTGGGGTACAATTATCATTTTAACAGTTTTTCTTTCTTCCTTTTGGATGCGAACATCGTAGTCATACATAGGCTCATGCTTACGCTATGGCTCATTGATTAATGGACATAATAACTTTTTGGTAGAGGTTTATTACTCCGATCCATAGCCGGGTGCGGGCCTTTTTTTAATAGAATGGGATCATTAGGGATTGAAAGATTACATTTTGTCCAGCAGCAGACGATTAATTTAAGTTATTTAATTCGCACATCATAAATCGAAAGATCTTCCTTGGCACCTTTTATGTCATAAAAAATATCTTTTGCAAGAAGCAATGATTGGAAATTGTTCAGATCAAATGAATCCAATAATAAGACAGAAAACAGCAGCTTTTTGACGATAATTTTAAGCAAAAAGTTTGGATCAAGTACTCAAAAGTGTTTTTCGCTGACTTACAGTGGTTCTTTGAAACTAAGATACAGAAAAACCATATGGGAAAAGATGTGGATATTTGCAAATCGTAATGAGCGGAAGTGTGTTACAAAGTTATTTCTAATTCTAATTGAATTAATTCGCTATAAGCTATGCGACTAATAGAAACATGACTAGACAGAAAGCAATGAACAGCTCTGTTGATACACCACACAGCAGTCAAGACGGTTAAAGTGGGGACCGACATGAAAATACCCCACCCGAATCACAGGTTCGATTCACCACCGCTTATAAGGAAAATATTTTTTTCAAGAGAATATTATTCTTCCGGCTAGTTTCAGAATTAAGGCAACTGCAATAATTGAACGGACTATTGATTTTTAATTGCCACCTATATGCCTCACAATAGGTTATTACAACGGATTTTCCCAGCCGGGATAGTACCCAGTGTAACCAGGGTTCTTATTGTGAAAATTATTATTCTGGATCGTTGAGATGTATATGTCCTAGCGCCGTGTAAGTCTGCGCGTGATTTCGTCGCAGTGTGTGATACTAGCGATGCCTATGGTAACGCGTGACGTTCGCAGCGCTGTGTTCTTATAATTAGGGAATTAGTAGAACGAATAGCTGGTTATAGTTGTAGTGGTAAGGTAGGTACTCTTAAGCTACTAGTTTATCTGGAAAGCGAGAATGTTTCTATTAGGGTACAATTGAGTTGTCTACAAATCGCGCGGTGCACGGTTGCACGGTCGCACTTCAGCACGCGTGTTGACGTTAACTTGCGTACAAAAAATGAGTGAAACTCATGTATTTGACGATTCCGATACCCCGGAATTACATCTGCCTGGGTGTCATTATGTTTTCCTAGATGAGGTCTCGCAATTTACGTCCGTAGTGATGTTTGTTTTCAGCTTTTGCCTCAATTCAGCCAACGTACCAATCCGGAATTTAATTTCATATAACTCAGAGTAATGGTACAGAAGCGCAACATAGACTACTGCTTTTTATACAGAAGCTCCATATTAGACAATGTTTCAACTCAGAGCGAGTTTGATGCGCTGTCTGATTCAATTTTAAGAATTGTAACAAAAAACGATAAATACTCCGTCAATGTATTATCGCCTCTAGGCTCGTCATAATCCTAAATCCCATGCCATTATCTATGAATGGCACTTGCATCGAGGAAACTGAAAATCTCGCAATTCTTGCTATGTGCGTTAACGACAAGCTACGTTCTTTTCTAGCCCGGTGCAAGAAATATTTCACTCCCTCTTATAAGGCTACTATATACAAAGGCTTTTATTCGCCCTAAACTTAAGTTCAATTGCCATATCTGGTGTGTTGCGCCTAAAACTATTTTGGATCAGCTAAATAGAATTCAAAACTGCGCGATAAAACTGATCGGTGGAGCAAATATTGCGAAATCAATTCGCTTGAACACCGTAAGAACGTTTCCTGCTTGTCACTGTTTTATCGCTCCTCCTACCAGCGGTGCTCAAGAGAAATAGCAAGCTGCATGCCACCTCTCCTTGAATTCAACCACAATAATCGTGGCGCTCTAAATGTTCATCAGTTTACCCTCAAGCCCATCTTCGGTCGTACAGTTAAATTCAGGGATTCGTTCTTCAGCCGTACAACATGTATGTGGAGTGCTCTGCCAAGCTCTGTCTTCCCATATCACTATGATTCACAGTCATTCAAAACACAAGCTCATAGACATCTCCTCTTTTCTCCTCGTTTTCCTTAACGCGCACGCTGTACCAAGCATATAGCCGAGCATTATAAGGGTGCGAACCACTTGAAGCGTGCGCGAATTATATAAAAAAAAAGTTCCTGTTACTTTTAATAGGTTTTCAGGAAAATCCGTCAATTCTTTCAGTACTGACATGCCAAAATGTGGCACTTATTACTACAAATATAACCTTGGTTAAGAATCAGGAGCCGTTAATGATCAGTGATATTCTGCCATTAACTGCTCATCGGCATTGGTATTGATCCTGCAAAAATAAAGTATACTTTCCTGGTTTCTTGTCTTCCTTGTTGCCTTATCGACAAATGGATAAGCTGCGATACTATTATAAGGGCATTCGTTTATTGAGATAACGCACTAATAAAAATAGAAAAATCTTCCAAAACTCGTAACGCATTTATTATCCATATGAATTGTGCTGAAATAAGAATATTTTCTTGACAATTTATTGTATTTAAATAATTAAAGTGCATTAAGTGCATTAATTCAGAAATAGAATAGTTAGGTTGTTAGGTGGAGTTAATTTTGGGTCTATCAAAGAGGGTATCCCGTTTTAATTATGCCTAGGTAGAGTGGTAGTCCTCGCCGTGAGGACCTTAAATAGCGCTTGGTGCGCTATTTTGCAAACACAGTCCACGGGAATCCAAAAAAAGTGATAGGTAATTGTGCTGATTTTATCCAACCAATAGCATCCAGGTAGGTGATCAGATCGGTGATGACGTACTCCAATAGCTCCTTCAGATCGGCAAAGGAGGGTTGGCTCAATTTGAAAAGTCCGAAGCACGCCAGTGCTGGCCATATGGAGAGATAATGAATAAGAATTTCATTCTTACTAACTTTTATGCAAATCCTGCAAAAGTATTATGCAGGATTCCCAGTTTGGCTACTGCCTAATGTAACTATGGCAACAACTCGGGAAATATTTTTCCGTGATCTGGAGATCAGCTCGGTAAATCGATGTGGGGCATTTGGTAAAGTCATTTCATCTTAGCTTTGCCTTGGTGGTAAGCAAGGTGAGAATACGTTCCCTGACGGAGCCTAATGGATAGCAACCTTTCTTGGTGTAGTCAATGTCCAATCTGACGCCAGTATGTCTGCTGTTTCATTGCCTTCAATGTCACTGTGCCTCGGCACCCATACTAGTGTTAAGTTTATGCTTTGGCTTATCAAACCCAGTTCAACTTGAGACTGCCTCACAAGTTGCAAATCATTGCTTATCGCAACAATGGCTGTCTACGGGCTGTCTGTCTACGCATATGCCAACCCTTCTAGCTATTGCGATACTGTAAGATAGGGCCCCACATGTCTCCCTAATTGCTAGGATCTTCACCTGAACAATGCTAGCAGAGTCAGGTAGCTTACAGGACTCCAGCGCCGACACCATCTATCCATCGGTTAGTAAAATTATTTAAAAAAGTTCCGGTACATTGGTGGCTATGTCTATATCTATTATGTCTATATCTAATAAGAAATCCCTGGAACGTTAATTTAGAAGATATTTTGAAAATTGACCCAAGTCATTAGACTGCACTATATGTATATGTACCTATATATAGATTACACGGTTTGGGGTATTTTGAAGAGCAAGGTTGGGACAAAAAAATACCAAAGTGTCGATCATCTCAAGCAAGCGCTTCGCCGATAATGGGCCAAAATACCGCAGAGCCACTTTCGTGCTGCATGCAAAGCTTTGTCGGCCATTTGAAGGCCATAATCGCGGCTAGGGGTGGCCAAATCGAAAGCTGCTAATGCAATTCAAAAATTTAAATATTTGTGAACATTTTTTACTTTGATTCAATAAAATTCATCAAAAAATAAAAATTCTGTGTAACACTTCGTGTCAATCACCCTGCATAGTGCTTATACTTTTTTCTGTCCACTTCAACCCTTTGTCACTGTACTACACTTAATTATTAAAAATGCTATGAAATAACTCTTTAAAAGGACAGATCAGAAGCTTTTTAAAAAATATTTCATACAAAAAACACTATCTTCCTTAATATGTCATCATTTAAATTTAAATTAACATTTCATCAAATTTCACAAACAGTCAACATTTCAAGGAACAGAATAATTTTTTTAAAGAAATAAGAAAGTGCACTGGGTATTTAAGGATTTGAGAATGATGGAACTCCACTTCGACTTTAAAATGTCCTTTGTCTAAGCAATCAACTAAAAAAAACAGAAAAGAATTTGAGAAACTGAAGGGACAAGAAATTTCCCAACTGGGGAAAATACTAATCACGTAATTAAGGGGATAATTCAATTCAGCTGCAGCTGCAATGTAGAAGGAGTTTTCTCCTGAAATTTGGATCGAAATCAACGGGAAAATCCCCTCTCAAGACATATTCTACATCGTCGGCATTGCGACAAGCACCTACGTTGTATTCTCCTACATTCTGGGGGAAAAATATTTCTAGGAAACTTTCCCAGCATTTCATAGCATCGGGTATGCGGCATAACGATGGCAACGCAACAGGCAATATTCATCATCCATTTTGATTTATGTTTTTCCCATAAACTCTGCAGCGGCATGAGATTTTTCTACCTTAAGGGTTGAATTTGATTTGATTTTTAGTGAAATATGTGGTAATAGTAATATATTGTGCATTTTGTGAATTTATGAAATAATTATTTTTTATTCCACTAATCCTCTTTACCATTTGACGGTGGCAATTAGTGAGTTTAATATTCAAACATGTTATGTGTGTGTGTGTGTTTTTAAACCCTTTGATGACATAACAGCTTTTAATAAATGCTTTGTAAAAAAACAGACGCTCAATTTTGGTATAATGAGAGCAAAAATTAAGCTCTTTGATGAGGTAATCGCTATGGTAATGAAGGAATAATGAATGAATAACTTTTTCTGCTACCATCCTTATTACAAGTGATGTGTGTGAGTTCGCGCTTTCCATATTGTCACCAGGACAACTTAAACAAAATATGGGAGTTTTCGATAATACATAGAAAAAAAACTGTTCAGTTAGATAAAAAAATAAATTTAACTTTATAGCCTTTGGAAGTGTTTTTTTTACTAACGCATAAGAAATGCGGTGGGCGCCGTGGCTCAGTGGAAGTACACATGGCTGCTGAGCAGGAGGTTCAGGTTCGAATGCCAGCAACCAACCAAAAGTAGATATTTTTCACGGTGTCCCACCTCTCGCGAATGGGTGACAAACGTTCCGAGAGTAATATCTTGTCACGGAAGGCTTCTCAATTCGCCGTTCGGATCCGGCCTTAAATTATGTCCCTTCCATTTGTGTCCAAAAATTAACATGCGCAGCACAAATGGTCGCGAGAAGTTAGGCCTTGGACCGCAATGGTCTGTCGCGCCGAATATTATTATAAGAAAATGCGAATTTGGTGTCATTTTGGTTGTACGGTTTTTTCAAGATCAAGGAACCGAAAGCAACAAATTCGTCTTTTTAACAATTTATTATCATTGAGCAGTCCAAAAGATAGCTTCTAATCCAATGAAGCAGTTTTTCATCGACTCCATAAGCACGCATTTTAGACAAAAGAGCTTGATGCCAAAATCTGTCAAATGCCTTAGAAATGTCGAGCTTTGTTTTCTCCAAATTGATGCAAAAACCCGTTCCACTGTTCGGTGAGATATACCATCAAATCACCAGTAGAACGTTGCCCACGAGATCCGTACTGCCGGTCACTAAGAATTTCGTTGGTTTCAAGATATTTCTTAAGCTGAAAATTGTTAAGCGTTTCCATGAACTTGGAAAGAATGGATGTAAGTGTTATGGGTCGGTATGAAGAAGTAGATGACGGCTCGCCTTTTTTTGGGTATGGGCTGGACAAAGGCTGTTTTCCAACTTCTCGGGAAGAGTCCAGAAGAATAGGATAGATGGAAAAGCTTACGCAATGGTAATGCCAGCTTGGAACAAGACCCATTCAGAACCATCTGGTCCAGCGGATTTGCTATTATTGGGATCGTTTAAAACTCTAGCAACTGCACGAGTACGAATGAAAACCTATCCCAAAGAGTGTTCAATACTCGGGGGTGCAGGCGGCATCAATGCACAATCTGGAAGCTTGGAGCTAGCTGCAAATTTTGTAGCATACAGATTGCTTTTGTCTTTAGAGTTGACAAACTGGAGTGTTATTATAAATGAGGCTGTATTTTTGATTATTTTCACGAATGGGCAAAAATTTGTACAACCTTTGGGACATTGTAGTATTTTTTGGTCGTAGGCGAATTTGACTCACCGCAGATGAGCATTGCAATCATTTCTGACTCGGTTAAAATTTGTTCGGTTTTCCTCGGTGGGGTTTGCTTTGTAAAACGAATGCATACCTCTAAAAGTCTCTTTACAGCTTGAGTCATACCATCCATTCTCCTTTGGTTTGACTGACTTATTCCCAAAGCAATAAAGTCTCGCATAACAATAAGGATGATGTTTGTGATTGCATCAGCGGCGGAATCGAAGCTGCTATCACGAAACAACAGCGACCCGTTAATTCTCCCAAAGAAGTTGCTAAGGCCGTCCCAATTGGCTTTCTCGTATTGCCATACTGTTTTTTCGGGAGTTTTTTTTTCTCTAACTGCATGGTTTATTAACGAGAAATTAGCTGATACAACACAATGATCAGACGAGCCTAGAGGCGATAATACATTGACGGAGTACTTATCAGGACGAGAGGTAAGGAAGAAGGTCAAGGGTGTTCGCGGAATGATTTGCAATGTCAGGTATTCTTGTAGGCTCTTTAATAAACTGAGTAAGGTTCATTTAACTCAGGCCAGAATGGCGAAGCCACCCAGAATTGTGTACATTGAAATCGCCTGCTATAACAATTTATGTGTTATCATCTTATGTGAATATTCTTGCAATTTAATCAGACTCACTCACAGTGATTAAATACCAACATTATTGCTGAATGATCGTTAATATCGAGATTCATAACTTTTGTAGCCAATTACTACAAAAAAACTGGATTTCCAGGTCATCACGGAACTGAGCAATTCACGTTGCAGGGTACCAACGATAAAATTACAAAATTTCGATACTTCTTCAGCTTAAGCAGCCGGCAAGTTCAATATTTTATTAAATAGATCTCCCAAAGAGATAACAAACGAGGTAAGCAGTATATCTGAGCAAGTCGATAGTATGGAGGCAAACCTATGCACAAAACTTATAACGCAAAAGTTAATATAAAGTTTTATATGTTATTTTCTTATTATGTTGTATTAAAATGTCACGAAAATTTAACGGAGATTTCCCCTCAAAGAAATGACTTCGATTCTTCGACTTCCAAAGTGACACCACGTGGTGTGCAATAAATTTCTCCCACAAGCAACACACAGCGAAAGATGAAAACAATGCAATCCAAATGTCATTTCAGGTGCAGTGGAAGTTCATTTTCATTCAACAGTTATGTGAATATTCAGCTCTTTATATTTACTATTCCATGATTTCCGGCATATGCTGCAGAAGTTTGTTAGTTCATCTCTCAGTCGGCGGAAGAGCAATAGGAAAACTTTAAAAGTCATTATAATTAAAAAGAATAGAATATTAAAAAAAATATATAAAACGTGCAAATTCCAACACTCACACACACACACACACATCCATACAAAATATTACGTATACGCCGCATATAACGAACACGGTAGGCGGATGTTTGAATTGCATTCAGCGCATGACAGCATCGCATGCGCAACACACTCTTCGTTCAAATTGCAACAACAAATATATTCGTTATATCTGTTTTTTATACCAAATAATATGTTATATTAATTACGTAAGAGATGAATTTCAGTTGGACGGCAGCCAAAAGAGGATGCGGCCGGTTATCTAATCGAAGAGGATTTTTTTTTCGCATTATACAAAAAAAAAACAACAACAAAAACAACAAAAACATTTATTTTGCTTCCTTCATTTTCAGTATTTGTTCATTCTCTGTCAACATCTTCATCCCCTAACCACAGGAGCAGCAGCGAGTGTATAGCTGGAACTAACGAGATGAATAGTTATGGATACTGAATTGACTCGCACTCACTCACTATCTCTCTTTCACACAAGCAATATTGATGGGGAACGAGGACGAAACGCTCTATGCAAATTGATTTCCATTGGAAAGGACATCCAAGATGATGATTTTCTTGTTATGCAATTCGCGTGCATTAATGATCTTTTATGCGTTTCCCCTACTGCTATACTTTTTCTACTCCATTGTTGTTGTTGTTGTTTTCTTTCGTCTTTCGCAGATTTTAAAGTTTGTTGAATTTTGCACTACCAAAAAAAAGATACAGATACTCGTGCACACAAAAAAAAAACGAACAACCAAACTGAGACGGCGGCAAACAAAGTAACAACTGCAAACGTCTGCTTTATTGATCGCGACCTTATCATTTTGGCTGCACTGATGTAACTTCATTGTAGATACGTAGATATATTTATACTGTTATCACTTTGTGAGGTGGGATAAGGGTGCAAAGTGCATTGCCCTGATGATGATTTTGATGATGCTGAAGATGCACACAATGAAAATGCTCATATAATGAAAGATTGTTTTGTGTGGAAATTTCGGAAAATTTAAGGTGAATAGAACTTTAATTTGACATATTTTCTACCCCCCGGTAAGGTTCTCAATGGAAGACAGATGACTGGACTGTAAATATTCGAATATTGTTCTAATTTTTTTTAACCAATACTAATACATACTAACAGAACAAATACTTAAATACAAGAGGTGACTGACTGGAAAATCTGTGTTCTTTTATCTTCATTTGAAATTTCTAAGTCGATGCTAGCTGTCTGCATAGGAAAATCAATCAATACAGTTCTGAAACGTATTTAAAATCACAAATCCATTAGATCAGCGTGTGAATTTAATTAGAATGTGTATTGTTACTTCTTAAATATACTATATTCCTTAAAACTATAATATAACGCGTTAGTCTTTGTGTGGGCTACATTGTAAAAATGCACTAATGCCGAGTTACAAGTAAAATGTAAAAAACTTCGTTTTTCGGGTACAAACTTTTATATATACATCGTGCGAAACGTGTTTAAAAAAGACCTAAAAAAACGAGAAAATTGCGTGATTTCAAACCATCACCCCTTTCAGGCGCGAAACGTGATTCATTCTTCTCTACTACGCCTACGTGCCATCGCGTGCGGTTCCTGATAATGAGCTTCAGCTCTCTCCAACTCTTCCCCAATTGCCTCGAGACTCCTCCTCAACTGTTCTGCGCCATGTATTTCTTGGACGACCTGTTCTTCTACCATCTTGAGATAACGGACTCCATTGCATTGCGTAGTTTGCTATAAAACTGTCGCCTTTACGGAGTGTATGTCCAATGCACTGCCACTTCAGTTGTTGGATGGTTATGCCTATTGGTTGCTGACCCGTTCTCTGGTAAAGATGTTCCATAGGCACCTATTTACGAATGTTTGTAATCTTTTTGTTATAATATCGGTCACCTTCCAAGTACTGCACCCATACAATAGCACAGATTCAACATTTGAACGGAGCAGTGGCAGCTTGGTGTTTGGATTGCTTCGCCATATCATGGACATCATTCCAAAGGCTGGTTTTCCTGCTTTGCCGATTCGGTTGACAATATCCTGATCGGTTCCATCTTCGGTCGAGACAATACTCCCAAGATATTGGAAACTCTCTACTCTCTCTACCGTTTGTCCAGCAATGTTAACTTGAATTACTGAGTTAGTGCCGAGGTTGATGATTTTGGTTTTGGCAGCATTAATATTCAAACCCGCAACAATTGCCTCCCTTTTCACATTTGTTGTCATTTGGTGCAGCTCCATAATCCTTTGTGAGAGTAAACAAACGTCGTCAGTGTTGTCCAGGTGTTTGAGATGAGATGTAAGAGTCCAACGAATTCCTCCGTTTCCAGTAGATAAAGCTGCGCGAAGTACATCGCTAATCACCAACAAAAAAAGTATCGGCGATAGAATGCAACCTTGTCGTACCCCACTTAGGATCTCGAATTCCTTTGACAGCTTTCCTCTATGCAGCACATAACATTTGAAGCCATGGAAGGTTGCTTTAATAAAAGCTATTAGTTTATCGGGTATACCTCTCCAACGCAAGGCGAGCCAGATAGACTGTCTGTTGACACTGTCAAACGCCTTCTCAAAATCGATGAATAGCAGGTGAAGTGGTGACCGGAATTCAACGCACTGTTCAATAATGATCCGCAGGGTGTTTATGTGGTCTACACAGGAGGATCCAGTGCGGAAACCTGCTTGTTCGACATCGAGTGTATCTTCCAGATGTTCCTTAATTCGCTCAAGTACTTCTTTGGTTATAACCTTTGCAACTGCAGGAAGAACGCAAATGCCTCTCCGGTTTTCACGCTCCATAAGACTACCATTTTTAGGGAGCTTGACAATCATTCCCTTCTTCTACTAATCGGGGAAACATTCCACGCTCTCTCTACAAGAGTATATAAAAGATCTGCGTACTATCTGCAAACTATTCATAAGGCATATAATTACACTGGAAGAAAAATAATTAAATTAAAAATCAGACGTCTACAGACGGTCTTAGTGGTTCAAAGTAAATTGTATTGGGAACTGACCTCAACAGGTAAATACTGACAATGAATCATTTGTCTACGTGATACTTTGTGAAACAGTTCTTTGCTTTGAAAAAACACAAACAGATATTACATTTGGTACAAAACGTGTGTGATCGGATTTATTACACAATTTCTATCTTTTTCAGCGTTGAGTCTTTGATACGAAACGAATGCATTTGTTGTAGCCATGTCAAATGTATAGAATATAGTAAAAAAATCTGCTTGCCATAACTATCCTGTGTTCTGATTTGGTATCCATTACGGACCATATAAGAGTCCATTAGATCGACACCTTAGTAAGATAGAAAGATAGAAGGTAGGCAAATCTTTGAATTCAACATTAAGCTAGGAGGTTAGATTAGGTTGGAGTGACTGTCGGCAGGATACCGATGCACTTAGACCAATGATTGTCCCTTGTGATACCACATGGATCGAAAAGATTTTTCACCCTACTCGTTAAACCAGTTGGAGATTCGAATGAAGCGTACATTTTTCTAATTTCAATAAGAAATCATTTAGCTTTTTGGAAAAAAATGCATGTGCTGAGAATGTTATGAATGGTCTCGTCCTCCTCGTCCATGCGGAAGACATTGGAAAATACACCAAGTCTTGCTGCATGCTTGCCTATGAGATAGTGCCCAGTAATGAAACCTATTGTGGCGGGCTCATATATGCAATCTGTTTAGAGAGATTGGAGCGTTTCAAATTCAGTCTAGGCCAGATCTGTTCTGTCGCTACGCAAGTTTTTCCCTTTGACAACATAAGATTAGTTTTCTCGATAGCATCTAGCTTTAGCATGAGTTTGCATGATGTAGTTCCATTTTTCACGAGATCATCATCCCTACAGTTCCCCATGATGTCTCTATGCCCTGGCACCTAGCACAGGTGGATGTTGAACTGCTCCGCCATCTCCTTGAGAGATGATCGGCATTCAGTAGAGTTCATAGAGTCTGATTTAGGGGATTTAAGAGCATCTTGGCTGTCAGTGAAAATACGGATATTCTTAGCGGATATAACAATTCTCTTCAGCCAATATTAGTTTCTATCATATCCAGCAAATCTGCAATTTCTTCATTACTCATTGATTGATTGAATTTTGTCTGCTTAATTTCAGCCTTTATTTGTTCCGCTATGTCGTGACAGTTTCTAATAACAAAAAACAAACCATAAAACCAACAACTTAAACTAACGATAAACACGATTGATTCAGCTAAAAACATTAACAAAAGAAAAATTACGTTGGGGGAACTTTTTTTCAAAATCCAAAAGATTTTTCATTATCTAATTTTTGTATTTCTGAATGAAATTTCACTTCAATTTACAAAAATATGCGTATATATTGTTAGGTATAAAAATTCAGTTGGTAAACAGCGCCTAACCAATGCAACATAACACCAATTACAGCGCAATTTTATAATGCAACTATGTATATGGGGAATGGGGAAAGTAACATAAAAACTACTTGTAACAGGACTCTTATTAATTTTCACATGACTGAATTACTTACTGAGTAATTAGCGTAATTGCATACATAAGTGCACATTGAAAATACCATAAATATGGGGATGAAAAACCACACCTAATTGCCTACTTTGGGTAACAATTTTCGGATAATTACGTGCGCAAGTGTTACGTGAGATTTTTGTAGCCGAAAAGGACACCGAGGTGAATTAATTGAAATTTCCTGTGCATTCGGCTTATTAAAATTATTATTATTTTTATTATTTTTATTATTATTAATTATTATTATAAATAGAAAATATTTCCATTAAATTGAAAGTTAGGTTAAGTTGAGTTCGCAGTATTTCCTTGGAATAGCCGATATACATAGACCAGTTATGGTCCATGGCGATACTAGATATAGTGATCGAGAAAAATTTCCCAACTACTCGTTGAACCATTTGGAGCTTCGTATGAAGTGCAAGAGACTACTAATATCAGTAATGGTTAGATCGTAAATGTCATTATAGAATAGGGCTTCCAGATGGATGGCTTCTCCTCGCCTCTACAGCATCTGCAGAATTCATTCAAGAAATTGTCAAGTCCTGCTGCATGCTTGCACATGCACCGATGTGCAATCTTTTTTGAGAGCGTTTCGGATTCAGCTGGACCAGATCTGTTTAGTCGCTAAGCAAGTTGTTCCGTCTGACCAGTTTTTTCGGTAGCATCCCGGTTTAACATGAGTATCCATGTAGCGATCAGAGTATATAAAGAACTATTTTCAGGTAAAATGGACAGTGTAGTTCTAAGTTTGGTTAGCTCATCAGCCTTACAATACCCTAGAATGTCTCTATGCCCTGCCACACAACACAGATGAATGTTGAACAATTCCACCATCTCCTTGAGAGATGATCAGCAATTTACACCAATAAAAGTGTTCATAGAGACCTATTCCAGGGATTTCTATCCGAGAAGATGCGGATATCCTTAGCGAATATGACATATTTCTCTTCATCCAAGATAGATAGCACTTCATTAGTCGTCATATAATCTCCACCTGGAAAACACTAAATTGATTTGGAAGAGAGACTAAGATTTAGCGTTTTGAAGAAAACACCTCCGCTAACCTCATCAGTTTTTGACACGTCTGTATAAAAATGTATGTCTTCGTCTTCTTCTCAGAATGATCTGGGTTGATAGTGACTTGGAAATTTTCGTTGAATTGGAGCTGCGGAATGTTATTGTCTGTGTTCCCTGGGGGAGTCCTGAATGAATTCAGTGACAGATTTGATACTTGGTCCACTGGAAGATTGCACTGTGGTGAATAGACAGCTACTTGTCTACTGAAACTGTCGACTAGTGTAAGGTTGAATAGATTGTCTAGTGCTGCGGAGCAAGTTGCACGAATTGTTCATACATAAGCAAGCTTATCTTTGAACTTTGCTTAGCTTGTTACAATTTACTGCTTTCCCTAAAGCAGTCCATTATACAGCCAATAGCTTACAGAAGAGTAAGACTTGTGTATTAAAGCCAATAACATAAGTGAAGTGGTTGAAGTCGCCATGCTTTTTTGAATGAGAAGAGTACCATTGTGTTTTTACGAACTATTTCTCGTATGTTTGGTTTCCAGATTACCTTTCTATCCAGAATAAGACTCAGATGCTTGTCTTTATCAGAGAAAGTAAGGCTTGGATTGTGAACACGTGGGATTTTAGGTTTCATAGTGAAGAGAACAAGTTCAGTTTTGTGGGGGTTTACCGCTAAACCACAACGATCTGCTTATCTCATTAGCTTTTCGACAGTATTTTGTAAGTGTTTCTTAATTTTTTTTTTTGTTTTGCTTTCCTGAGACGGTAATAGCAACGTTATCCGCATAAGCGATCACTCTGCAGCCCTCCCTTTTAAGACATATCAGCAGCCAATTCACCACTAAATTACATCGAAGGGGGATCAAACTCCAACCTGCGGGTTTTCTCTGACAAATCTTTTGTCAGAAGATTAATCAATTCACCAAGTGAGTCGTCTATTCTCTAAGTCGGCAGTGCATCTATGATAGCAGATGTTTTGGCGATATTAAAAGCGCCTGCAATGTCCAGGAATGCTACCATTTTGTGCTCCTTGTAGTGAAGGGTATATTCAATAGAACTTACAAGCGTATGTACAGTTGTTTCAACAAATTTCCCTTTCCGTATTATGTTCATCAGTTGACACAAGTCTCTTGTCAATGCTAGTTCGTATTTGAATATCAACCAGTCTTTCTTGTGTCTTTGGCTTGAGAAACGATGATAGACTGATGGGTCTGAGATCATTTTGGCTAATGTGTAAGCATTTGTCGGTTTTGGGTGTGAAAATCACATTCACTCCTCTCTATAGAACTGGAATGTGGACCAGATCAAGACAGCCTTTGAGAAAGGAAAGATAATATCCAAGTTCGGCTGGAATTATGCACTTCGGTCCTGCAGATTTTTATGGTTTGAAGCTATGCAGCGTCCTAAATGATTTGTCCTTTCTTATCAGATCTTGGGAGATAGTTTTGCGAGTTTTTGACCTGTTTATAACATGGAAGCTACCCGGGAAGTGGGTCTCTAGAAGCAGATTGAGTGATTCCTCGCTATATTTAGTCCATGAGCCAATAGATTTTTTCAAACATATCGGATTACTTGAGAGGACTAGTCTTAGCCTAGATCCCTCGAAGGGTTCTTCTATTAAATTAAAGGTAACTAATCGGATGGTGTAAACTTAAGTGAAATCAAAGATCATGGCACATGGTTATGGCAAATAAAGTTTTATTATTATACGAAATCAAAAAACTATTTAGTTTCAGACATAAATTAAAGAATATCAGTGTAATGCTAGAGAATATAATAATGGAATTGTGAACTTATAACACACTTAAGGTAAAGAAGTTAAGTTTATGAACTAAACGAACAGAAAGAATAACATGGCATTAACATTTTTTTACATAGCCCATCCAGTTTTAACCACATCCGTGTCAATGTTATCTGTAATTGTAAACAAAAGTTACTGTAATGTGAACTCTGACTTCATTTTTGATAAAAAGGTGCATGATGCCACCATAGCACCAAACCAAATTGTGCCATTTTCCGGATGTAATAGAGTCTCAGAATGTTTTGTGAAAGCATATCACTCCATATGAGGCAACTTGGATTATTAACAACCCCGTTGAGCTTAAAATAAGCCCCATCGCTAAACACAAGTTTGTGATAAAAAAAACGGGTCAGTTTCCATCTGCACTACAGAGCACACAGTCGTTATGATTCGCGACCGTTTTTTCGTCGGCTTAAGAAAATTGATCGCCACGGGAAGCCCTTTTATTTAAACTGGATAATATATAGCCTATCTTTACGCCGAAAGTCCATTCTAAATATTGATGTAAGAATTTTTGAAATGGGTCCAGTATTTCCGAAGACTACCTCCTACACACAAACTTACATTACCCCTTTATAATATTACATAAGTATAGAAGATCGTAATATGCAGATTTTTGCACCTTGACTGTTTACATAAAGCATAACTGCATAACTCCCTTTACTCCAAACGTATACAAACAAATTACTTTCATCGTAAGTTTAATGATTGAAAGCTGATTTATGACTCAGAGAAAACAAAAAAACTGAATGAATACAAAGCCTACAGCAGCTGGAACACATCATCTGGGAAAAAAAAATATTTCGGCCAAAAGTTAGACGCACTCGCAAAACAAATCAGTGGATCCGTAGATTTGGTGTGGGTAAGCAATGCAATGTAAAAGTTAGTTGTCTGGATGAATGCCAAATTCTTGATAGAATTGTAGTTAAAGTATATTTTTTGAAGTAATTTACATATTGCTACAAAAAATCATCACCATCATCCTGATGGTTAAACATCAGAAGTTTATAGATCCAAATTTGAAAATATGGCGTAATGTTGTAGCTAACGCGATGGTAACAACTGCTCAGGAATATGATCGCTTGTTGGTTAACTAGATATCCAGATAGTTCGACAGGTGGTAAATATTAGCAACACAGGAACTACAAAGTGTATTACCAAGAAACTTTTGACGACGACGACGACGACGCCAACATCGTACAGCAGGTGCTTCAGGAATTTATTATTTTCTGAATCTAAAATAAATAGCATTCCATTGTGCGTGCATTGACGGCATTGCGCTGTGCTAATGTACCAACACAACTCATACCCTTCTTTCAGCGAGGCAAATGTACAAGGATACCATCATTCCAATTTAAATTCACCTGCTGCACTCCACTACCAAATACGCAGTTCATGAAGCCGCAGGAAATAGCAACAAATAATAACAAGAAAGGGAAATACTTTTACAGGGTAGGTAGGTGATGTAAATAAAGGAATTCCTTAACTTTGATCCAGATTCTGATTAATTTGACTGAATGGGTAAGATGGGGGTTAGCAATGTAATTGGAATTTATAATATTTTTATAAGGAACTTTGATGACGGAATAGACAGGGAGCTTAAAAATAGCAAGCATTTTTCGATCAATACATTATCGTCCTTTCATAGATTGTAAAATCAAAAACACAAATTGTTTTTTATATCATCCATCAGAATGATTCTTGATCGATTTTGATTCAAAAAAGATAACTGCAGTTTAACTCTCAGAGTGTCGGTGTTAACTTGTACTCAGATTCGATTCACAGTACCTACGTCCAAATAATAGAGACAATCTTTAGAACATCAAACTGACAGTCTAGATTTCCAATGCATGTAATAAAATTCAATACATTGTGAGGCATAGCTGCTTCTTTGGTTTTGTTCTTGGTCTATGAGGAAATTTTTACAGTAGGCGATCTTCAAGAATAGAAACCGATTAGTATAGAATTGCCACAACAACATTTTGTGGAACAGTTTTAAATACCCTATCAACCAAAAAACCATTTAATAAAAAAAAAAAAAAAAAAAATATAATAGTATGTTTGACACCCACCTTGAACGGGTGGTTCTCTACACTAATTTTATAAAGAGGTAATCTTGGTTTGTACGTACGAGGTAATCTTCGAAACTATTTGACTGATTTCAAAAATTCTTTCACCCGTATTTAGAATTAAATTTCAGGGTGAATATAGGTTATATATATTATCCCGTTTAAAAGCAAGGTCATTTCGTGGCGACCAATTTTGTAACTAAAGTCGACGAAAAAACGGTCGAGCGCAACAGCATCATAATCACTGTGTGTGCTGTTCTGCTCTGTTCGCTGTTCTGCTTTCTCTGCTGTGTTTTTTACGAACCTCACGGTATATAGTGGCATCATAATCACTGTGTGCTATGTTCTGCGCTGCTTTCTGTGCTGTGTTTTGTACGAACATCACGCCATTATAGTGGCATTATAATCACTGTGTGATATGTGCTGGGCTGATTTCTGTGATGTGTTTTGTACGAACATCACGCCATTATAGTGACATCATAATCACTGTGTGCTATGTGCCGCGCTGCTTTCTTTAAAAAAATTTCTCTTCTCTTTTCTCTTTTCTCTTAAAAATTAATGTCTCTTGGTTTGTAATTTGTACCTTAAAGTCCTTAACTAGACAGCCGATTGAGATGAAGCTTTCACAAAATATGCAGCAAATCTCTGTAAACCACTTTGTTTAGGTTTAGGCAGTAGCACACAACTCCCGTGGTAGTGATTGCAAGGTTAGTTATTAAAAAACCATTTATCATTTCCTCATGCCGAGCTTACGAAATTTGACTGACTCAAAAGGTCATTCATATTTGTGAGAGAGAGCTTCACTTTAAGGCTTAAATTACATTTGACTGCATCAATAGCAACCAAAATGGGTTTTAATTGCAGGGACAAACTTTTAAACCGTAAGGTCTGACCGAACACAACTTCACAATAGACAGCTATATAGCTCTGAGGTGGCGAACAAGTTCTAGTCCATCTTGGCGTTCATCTGATGATCAATATATCCAAACTATTGCAGGATTGCAGCCAATAGGTAGTTCCTTAGGAAGGATGGTAAAGAGATATTGTACCCTAATGTTTCAGTTCAAAAGTATGGACTTCGACAAAAGCGTAGGAAAATAATTGTTTGCGTTTTAAGCTGCAATTTCGGTGGAGTTTTTCTTCGGCGGCATTAGGTGAGGATATTTTCCATCAACAAGGATATATTCCAGCTTTTACTACGTCCTAGTCTAGAACTTCGTATTGGACATTTGAGATTGGAAAACAGTACAATTGCTCGTTGCTCGAATTAACCCAAAATGGATAACAATACGAAGGAACGTCTTTGATGACTCGCAAAAAGTTGGGGGTGATATACAAAGAATAGATTTGCGCAACTTTTGGCAATAAGGTAAAGATTGTTACTGACTGATGGTCCAAGGATCACTCCTTAGAAAGTTAGTTAAAGCATTGGATGAAAATATTTCTCTTTCTCGATCTCGTTCTCATTCATGTTGCCATTTTATCCAAACTATTTGAGCCAATCGAAAATTCTTTATGAAGGAAGGTAAAGAGACATTGTACCTTACCCGATTCAGTTCTGAGTTAAGTCCGCCAAAAGAGTAGGAAGATATTTTTTGATGTTTTAAGCTGCAATTTCGGTGTAGTCTTTCTTTGCCGGCTTTAGGATCTATTCGAGCTTAATCTACGTCCTAGTCTAGAAACTTTGCATTGGACATCTGAGATTGGAAAACAGTACAATTGCTCGTTGTCTTCAAATTAACTAAGAATGGATAAGAATATGAAGGAACGTCTTTGATGACTCGCAAAATTTTAGGCAAAAAGGTAAAGACTGTTACTGACTGATGGTACGAGGATAACTCAGAAATTGAGCACCACCTAAGAAAGTAAGTTAAAGCATTGGTTCTTATTCTCGTTGTCGTTGTCGTTGTCGTTCTCATTCTCATTCTCTTTATCGTTATCGTTATCGTTATCGTTATCGTTATCGTTATCGTTATCGTTATCGTTATCGTTATCGTTATCGTTATCGTTATCGTTATCGTTATCGTTATCGTTATCGTTATCGTTATCGTTATCGTTATCGTTATCGTTATCGTTATCGTTATCGTTATCGTTATCGTTATCGTTATCGTTATCGTTATTAAGTTAATGCATTGGTTCTTGTTCCCGTTCTCATTCTCATTCTCATTCTCATTCTCATTCTCATTCTCATTCTCATTCTCATTCTCATTCTCATTCTCATTCTCATTCTCATTCTCATTCTCATTCTCATTCTCATTCTCATTCTCATTCTCATTCTCATTCTCATTCTCATTCTCATTCTCATTCTCATTCTCATTCTCATTCTCATTCTCATTCTCATTCTCATTCTCGTTATCGTTATTGTTATCGTTTACGTTCTCGTTCTCGTTTTCATTCTCGTTCACATTCTCATTTTCATTCTCCTTTTTAAGTTATGAGATATTATAGGTAACTGCTTAGAGAAAAAATCCACAACTAACACCCTGTTACCAAAAATACACTGTGTAATTGTTTATGTAAAGAGTAGAGAGATAAAAAATTGCATTTAAATTACGATACACATTCTATCGATATTTATGTATACCAGGATATGATGGAGAATACAATTATTTATGTTTCCCGGTAAGCTTTAGTGCAAAATAAACTGAGTCTGCATATACAATACATATACATATATACCAGGAATGGACAAATAATAATTATAAATAGCATCCAACAAGGTAACTTCTGCGGATCGTCATATTCCGCTCCTTGCACGCACCTGCTCTACTCCTGCTCGGAAAACCACCTTTTACGTCAATGTAATTATGCAATTGTATAGTATATTGTAGTGTACAGGATAGGACGAAATAGTATTCTACTGATGGTGTAAGTTGTAGATAGGTACTTGCTGTAGTTCTGCATATTTAAATAATTACAAAACGACGGATGCCACACTAATTACATCTCAGGTGTCCAAATGATTATCAGATAAATCTGTTTTTTTATGCGAGGGAGGCAAGTTACGGTTTACCCAGCTGATGCTATAACTTGCACTGAAGAGTCTGAACATTTTGCTGCTGTATGTGAATATATATATGCATAGCTTAATACTAATAGTAACAAGTTAGCTTATAAGGTAAATTGTAATTCAACGGAAATCTCTGTTAAACTAAATAGTTGAACCGTTTGAGAAGAATGTGAATTAAGCAAACACAGGGGCTACTTTATGCATTAATCATAACACAGAACCCTCTTATAAGGGGATTGATGAGGATGATAATCAACGGGTTCAGGGAAACATCACGCCAAATGTTTTTGATTTTGTTTTTTTATTCTTTCATTTAAATGCAAAAATAAATGCAAAATAAAAAGTGTGGCTACAGAGAATTCGAGTGAAGTAAAAATTAAGAAGAAGAAATTTTTAAAAGTTTCTCACTTCCGCCTGACAAATTTGGCAAACGCTTTCATGCATGGAAATTCGTCAAATTTTTTATATATAAACTTGTTGTTGTTCTTTTGAGATCTGCAAAAAAAATAAACACCGCTCATTCACAGGCACAAACAATGGCTGCAACTTCTACTTCTAGTAACCGTCGAGTATTTTTTAGTGCTACAATAATTCTGACGTAATCCTTCCCACTCCATAAAGATTTTCGAAAAAAGTACTTCATGCGAATTTATTTATTTAATTTAAACAAAGAAATTTACCTCTTGTTAGTGCTAGCTATAGATGGGAATAATGAAATCCTGTTTTAAGACCAAGTATTACACATTCATAGACATGCCGTAAAACGCACCGAACAGAAACAGCTATAAGGTAGTTGGGGGAAGATCGGTGACGAACAAGTATTTTTAATTTTCCTCATGTTTTTCTGGTTATTCCGGGCGCATTCGCTGTTGCTTTTGCTGTGAGGGGCAGATGAGAGTATAACAATAATACTCATATTTTTCAACGCAAATTGCTGTGTCAGCATTTTAAATAGGAATTGTGCTAAATTATTTGTCTCTTGCATTGATTATAAAATTTTGGTAAAGAAATGTAAGCTGCTGTACGACTGTCAGACTAGTGGATATCGATGAAGCCTTCGTTTAATATAGACTACCCGCTAAATAAGAGAGTTATAAGAAATGGACTTAAACATTATCTAAAATAGTTATATCAATTAATTTAGTCATTATCACTATCAAGATCATCATTATCTTAACTAGCATCAGCATCATCACCATCATCTTCATTACATTCTTCATATGGTGGCGTCCCCAAATAGAGGACAACAACTACTAAAACTCTCCTCTCTGCAAAGCATGCGGTTCTTGTACCTTTCCACGCATTCTTCAAAAATCTTTTAAAGCATCTTACATTAGCCTAGCATTCAGGTATATAACGACAAGCTGGAGAAGGTCAAGCGTGATATTCATATATAAAGTGGGGAAGAAAGTTTTCACCCAACAAAAGTCCTACAGGCCAATTAGCCTAATTTCGTTCGTTCTATAGATTAACGAAAAGGCTATCGACAATTTTATAAGGTCGAATGTATTGGAAATAGCCCCTCTACACTCGAGTCAGCATGTATACAGAGCGGGTAGATCTACAGAGACCGTACTGTTGACATGAAATATAGATGGGTCCCTTGCCACGAAGGAAATCACGCTATGCGCCTTCCTTGATCTCGAAGGAGCATTCGATAACGCTTCCCATGGGGTGATAAGAAATGCTCTGGAGAGGAAAAATGTAGACAGCACAATAACTAAATGGTTGTGCGAGATGCTGGGCACCAGAACAGCGGAGACTATAGTCGGTGATAAAACCATTATGGTCAAAATTACAAGAGGATGCCCACAAAGGGGGGTACTGGCACCCCTCTTGTAGATCATCCTTGTAGATGAACTTTTTCAGCGACTAGCTGTAGCAGGAATTTATGTCCAAGGCTATAACGTCATCGTAGCAAGAGGAAAATAAAAGGAAGTGCTCTCTGACATAATCGAAAATGTATTAAATATCACGAGTAGATGGTGCCAAGAAGTGGACATCAGAGTAAGCCCAAATAAGACCTCAATGGTTTCATGCACCATTTAAAAAAAAGAATGAACCCGGTTATCCTTAATTGGGAAGAGATTACTATCAGCAAAGAGGTTTAATACCTTGGACTGATATTTGATAGCAGACTGCTATGGTACAAACACCAGAAAGCAATACTAACAAAATCAAAAAGAGCGCTCATGGTATACAGAAGGGTGGCAGGTAAATCCTGTGGAGTTAATCCCAGAATAATGCACTGGATATACACCGTGATGGTCATTTCAATGATTACCTACGGAGCAGTGGCATGGCCGTATGGAACCAAGGCTAAGCACCACAAAAAGGGAATTAGAGAAAGTGCAGTGGCTGGCCTGTGTTTTAATAACTGGGGCCATGAGAGCCTTCCACAGCGGGCTACTCCCACTACAGTTAGTTTTAGAGAGCCAATCCAGAAAAAGCAAACTACGTTTAAGTAAGGTAGGCGGCTTCACCGACAGCAGGGCAAGAGCAATAGTGGAATTACTGCCCCAGCTGACTCCCTTAGTGAGCATGCCGTGTGATATTTTTGAAGTAATAATAAGCACCAAGAAGGAATTCAGATGTAAGACTGAATACCAGATACATTTGGGTGCCATAAAGTGGTATAGGAATAGATTAAAGAAATCTGAACGCATTGGTGCTGGAGTCTATGGGCCACGAACGAAGTACTCTGTAGCAATTGGGCAGTACCCGAGCATATTCCAGACAGAAGTAAACGCCATCGAATAATGTGCTCACTTTAATCTAGAAAGGAAATACAAGAGGCAGGAAATAGCTATCATGACAGTCAGCCAAGCCACGCTAAGAGCCCTAAATGCATTCCACATCACATATAAACTTGTGGAGGAATGCAGGGCGAAGCTAAATAGACTTGGCGAAGTCAACAAAGTGCGTTTGTACTGAGTTCCAGGACACACCGGCATAGAAGGCAAAGAAGTAGCGGATAGGCTCGCTTATAAAGGAGCAGAACTCCGCTAGTAGGGCCAGAACCGATCTTTGGTATAGGGTACCGCATAATGCGGGAAGAGTTATGTAGTATAGGTAAGCCAGCCGCTTCCGAAAGATGGGAGAAACTTGCAATGCTTGGGAACTATAATCCAAAGAGGTCTCGCATGATATTGGGACTAAGCATAAGTAATGTAGTAATCATTGCGGGTTCCCAACAGGATATTTCATACTGAAAGGGCATCTATAGAAAATAAAATAACTTGAGGATGGCAGCTGCAGACTCTGTGGGGAAGCTGAGGAGTATGCATGGCATCTTCTCATAGAATGCGGAGCACCGATCCGATGGAGAAGAGATCCCATTGGAACTCACATAATCTCGGAGTCTACGCAACATCCACTGAATCAGCTCCGTATGATTAATTTCTTAAGAGCCATAGGTATGGAGGAAGTGCTTTAGAGACGGGCATGCACTGTCTCTGTAGCACAAGTCAGGGAGAAGCGCAAATAGATACGCATGAGTCGCAGTACTACCACACCCCATTTATCATCATCATTATCATATAAACACCTCAATTCTCGATTGGTCCAATTCAATTGAGACCATTGCAGAACTCTCAAAAAGCATACAAATGGATATAACTTTAAAATACTTTAAAAATTGATAATTAAGTTCTCGGTCTTGGTCATTTCGCGTGGCCAGCATCAGTTGAAGATGACTTATTTTTAGGTTAACAATATAGTTGTAAGTTTGAAATAATATTGATATTCGTAAAATTTTTGCTTTCAAAGAAAAGACAGACGGCCACACTCTGTTCGTAGCTACCAAACCAAATTGCCATTAAAACCAACTAGGTAGTCAGAAATTCGTTTTATTTTCTATATCCTTGTTATAGACTTTCACAATTCTTTCCTGAACGCTAACTCAACTCCTGGATTTATTTTTTTATCCACTTATTTTGTTTAGAGTTTTCTTGGGTACGTCGTTACACAACATAATGCCATCCAACAGCAGATGGCTATTGGTTGAAATATATATCATTATACAACAATTAAAAAAATGCTTCACAATGAATTTTTAATTCTTTTTAAATAATAATCTGCTTTTTTATTGTAATCTGAGATATTGTGGTGAGGGTTATTGTAGTATGCATGGGAAGGTTAAACACCAAACATTTATATAATTTATAATGAAATACTCGCGTGTGCCAAAGGAAGTCCGCTTGTATTATCTAACCTGCAAAGTTACTGTAAGGAACTAAAAGGTATGCTTTGGATTATGCAAAACAAATCGCCTTATGGAAAATCTAACAAAATACAGATGCGAAAGAAACTTCGGCAATCCCCACATTAGACGAAGTAAATTCGACTATGACCTGAAACTGACATAAGAGTTAATTTAGTCTCCTATAGGAAAAGTAAAAATTTCAGATCATTCGTGAAAGGAATTTAAAATACTGCCTCATGTTATTTGCAAAGACATTCCAAACGATGCCTTCACAGAATTAGACAATCTCTTTGCTTCACAATTTGCAGCTAGCTTCTCGCTACGAGATTGCGTTTTGCCCAAGCATGCACCTTCGAAATTCGAGTTCTCTAGCTTCTCTATGCCATTGTTCTAGCGTAGGCTTGGCCGTTCTCGCTGACGTGTTCCATAAATACTACCGCAAAGGACAAAGGATCCTCTTCGCTCATGCGAACTTGGTGTCCTTCCCACCGGAGCATACTGAGTTTGATTTTCTTCACGATATTGATATCGCAGTAACGCTCGTAGTTCTCATCATTATAGAGTCTCCGGAATGGTCCTTCTCACATACGGGGCCAACAATTCTACGTACGACTTTTCTCACGAACGCGGCTAAGAGGTCAGAATGCTTTTTGCTAAGCATCTAAGTCTCGGAATCATATGTAAGTAATGGTATAACCATTGTCTTATATACCAACAGCTTGGATGTTATAGTTAAGCTCCTGGATTTGAACAGCCTTGACAGACTATAGTAACCTTTGTTGGCTTTAAGCAGCCGTGCACGTATTTCGGGTTCCATGCTGTTATCGGCGTTTGCGTAAGTCAGTATCTGAATGGAATTATAGAGGATTGTTCCTCTCGCCCGTACGTCAGTGTCTCGGATCACTTTCGTCAACGCCAGGTTGAAGAGGACGCAGGCCAGTCCATCCCCATGTCGGAGCCCGTTATAGGTGTTGAATGATTTTGATAGTGATCTGGATATTCTCCTCTCCTCCTCCTGTTCTTATCAGTAACGCTGGGATCTCATCAGATCCCGGGGCCTTATTATTTTTGAGCCGATTTATCGCTCAGCTAACTTCGTCTATGCTTGGTGGCGGCAGCATAGTATGATCTTCGGTCATTGGTGAAGCCTCCAATTCCTCAGTTAACTGCCTATTTAGCAACTCATGAAAATGCTCTTCCCATAGCTCTAAGATGCCTTTAAGATCGGTGATCAGATTACCCTCTTTGTCCTTGCAGTATGTGCAACGCGGTGTATATTGCGTCATACCGTGGACTCTTTGGTAGAACTTCCACGCCTGGTGCGGTCCTTGCTATCTATACGGAAGAGATTCGTCTCCCAGGCTGCTTTCTTTCGCCGGTGAATTGTTTTTCATATCTTCTTAGCTCTTTATATTCATCTTCGCGTGTCCGCGTTTTATGAGATTCTTGCATTGCTTGGTATGCAACATTCTAACGTTCAGTCACTAGCTTACATTCTTCATCAAACCAGACGTTCCGATCTCTACGACTAATGCGTAAAATTTCTCTTCTACGCCCGGCATCTCAGCCCCAGGACTTAATCTCCCTTCATTAAGGGCGAGTCCTGTCATTTGACCGTAGATTGTTTCGGGTATCATCGTTGCGAAGGCCGTGTTGACTCGAATGTGATTCGCCGATGCGTCTTTCTTGATGATTTAATCCGCGCTCGGAGCACCATACATACATCTACCTTCGAACCAACCCGCAATAATCGAACTGACGGATCAATTTACGGAAGTATCTACCGTCCAATAGACAAACGGTGGAACAATTGGCTAAGTTCTGTGTTTCTAGGTCCGCAGGCATTTAAGACGCTTTGCACATGCGTCTTAAATTATCTCCTCTCCTATTTTTCGCTTATTTATTTTCTAATGTCCACGTTAGGCTTGTCATTATAACTGTGCCTACGACAGATAAGATACTTTGCAAATCCCTTAAGGGTTGGTATACATTATAAATATCAAAATTAAAACTTTTCATATAAATTCTCTAATCGTAGATACACATGTGTGCAAAGTTTGAATAAAATGGGGTTACTTTTGAAAATTTTACATGGCAGCCTTTCGGTTGTGGAGCCCAATCCTCATTCATTCTAAATCTAAAATTTTAGCTTTTTGACTTCAATGTATTTCTCAATCAAAGGCAAACAAAATCCTTCTACACGATGACCATTCAGTCCGGCAACATTCGTTCCATAAAATTTGTTTCGTAATCATTCAATCATTCAAGCTCGAACTCAACTCTCTACCACATCCCCTACATCGCAACTACCCTTCGGCGATGTTTCTTTCATTAAACCTGAATGATGATGAAACATCAAATGAATTGGAAAAACTGATGATGAGCACACGAACTGCGAGAAATACAGTCGCGAAGTTTGGGCGGACGATGGACGAGTACTCGCCGAATCGAAATGTTTTTCAATATTTATTGGCGAGGCAAACTTTATCGAAATGCTTTCCTAAAGCACTTGCACATAGAAAAAAAAACAATCTATTTACTACAGCTATACACAGTACGCGCTTATCCCTTCTTCTTCATTTGCGGAACTTGTCCGTCTGTCCGACCATCCGACTACTCACCCTGACGCAAGAGATGATTGCTTTGTTTTTTCTGGCGGTTCTTTGCGATTTACGATTGCAGTTAATCCAAAGAGACAGCGCCCGCCCGACTTGTACAAGTGGCCTTCTTTAATAGATGTTGTTTGATCCGCGCGTTCCGATTCGAATCCTCCAGTGATGATGATATAATATATTACTTGTAGCAATGAAACTTAAAAATATATGTATTGATGGAAGGACGAATATCCAATGAACGTGAAACATTATGACATCCTTCCACTTTGTGTTTTGCTAAGGACTTAATTAAAATGTCTCGGTATTAAACTTAGAAGGACGATTCCAGCTTGTTATGATTGGAGTAAACGGAAAAAATATTGGACTTATTGCAAAGAAGAAAAAAGTTACGAAGAAAACATCTTTGGCGTTAATAAATCGAAAAATGTTAATCAAAAAGTACGAAATGATTTGTCGAATTTGATTTAATTTTACAACGAGGTGTTGTTGATCCTTATTGAGTCCAGTGAATTATGAGCAAGGAAACTGGAAGTAGGACGAATTTAATGATAATGATACATCAATCTATTGAAAAAATACTTAACCAGCTCGTTCCAAGACCCAACAATAGGACCACTTTGAAAGCCTTCTTGAATTCTAATAACAGATCAACAGAATAAAATCTACTACAAAAAATAAACATTGGCACATTTCTGATAAATTCCACCGCAGACCATGTAAACTTTTGCAGTGAAGAATTGTTTCCACCCAGGCACTCGCACTCTTAAGACCTTGTATATGGATGGATTCACTGATGAATATAAGGAAACGATTTCTGGGCCAGCACATGGAATGTTTGCAATAGCAACGGACAACGTGCTATCGGTAAAATACAAAGCTTACTTAGATGTCAGTCAACATTTCCATCCACATAGCCAAGGTCAAGTAATATTTAGCAATATCCATATCATATCAGGAATCAAATAGCTGATGAGCTTTATAAAACTACTGCACATGACTTGGTAAGGCGAAAACACCGGCATATCTCTATATTCGTCAGATATGGATAGGGAGCTGATGAAGGGAATCTGTTTGCCCGTTCCCTAAGAAAGGAGACCTCCTAAACTACACCAATTAATATCTCATTCATCGCATATCCTTTATTTCGTAAACCTACTCACCAACAATATGACTAGCCACCAATACGGCTTTGTGCCCCAGATCTTAGAACGAGGTAGTGCAAATCCATATTCAGCACCATTTTTTTTTAATTCATAGACATGTTACAGCCATTATAGATACGAGCTATACAACACCATGTGGGCGCCGTGGCTCAGTGGATAACTACATGGCTGCAGAGCAGGAGGTTTGTGGTTCGAATCACAGTTACACCAAAAGGATTTTTCACTTCGTCCCACCTCTCGCGAAAATCTGACAAACTTGTCACGGAAAGCTTCTCAATACGCCGTTCGGATTCGGCTTTAAATTGTAGGTCCCTTCCATTTGTGTGAAAAAATATACATGCACAACACAAATGGTCGCAAGAAGCTAGGCCTTGGACCGCAATGGTATGTCACGCCGATTATTATTATTGCTATACAACACCATATATAGTATCGCCATCCATGCAAAACTCGATCGAATGGGCTTGGAATGACGATGGAGAAATCTCGCTGCTATTCGCTAAGGTTGAGAATAATCTGACCTAGTACTTTCATTATCAAGAAAGTATTTAGGCCAGTTAAAGTTAGCGCTGTCATTTGATTTGTCTATTATCATATTGGAGAGATTTATCCGAAAGAATGAGGTACACGATGGATCACTTCAACTAATGGCATACGCTAATAACAATAATATCATTGTAAGAACCCAACAAGCTGTCACTGGTGCATTTGTCAGCATTGAGGCAGAAGTGGCGAAAATGGGATTGGCGGTTAATTAGAGGAAGATTAAGTATTTGATGGCAACAAGAAGGGACAATCAACCTCAACTTAGATAGAGTCCCTGAATCGAAGAGAAATGAAAGAAGTGCATCGTAGTGTAAGACGTGACAAGCGTAATTATATAAACAACCTGGCCTCAGAAACATAGGAAGCAGCGAGTAGGTGCGATAGCAGAACCGTTTACAGAATCACCAAAGAGCTGACAGGTGGTCTCCGCTCTAGCCAACATCCGGTGAATGGCCTAGATGGTACCGTACTCGTTTCAGATGAGGTTCAGCTCAAGAGATGGAAGGAGCTTTTCTCTACGGTCCTTAACTGTGTATTTGCCAACGATATGCACCAAAATCAAACGGAGCTGCCCGAAGTAACAATTTCCCGAATTCGCACCTCAACTCCCAGTAAAGATGAGATCGCTTTTATATACTCTTGTAGAGAGAGCGTGGGAGGCAGAATGTTTTCCCGATGAGTGGAAGAAGGGAATGATTGTCAAGCTCCCTAAAAAAGGTAGTCTTATGAATTGCGAAAACTGGAGAGGCATTTGCGTTCTTCCTGCAGTTGCAAAGGTAATAGCCAAAGTAGTACTTGAGCGAATTAAAGAACATCTGGAAGCTGCACTCAATGCCGAACAAGCAGGTTTCCGCAATGGATCCTCCTGTGTATACAACATCAACACCCTGCGGATTATTATTGAGCAGTGCGTTGAATTCCGGTAACCACTACAGCTGCTGTTCATCGATTTTGAGAAGACGTTTGACAATGTCAAGAGACAGCTTATCTGGATCACTTTGCACATGAGAGGTATAACCGATAATCTAATAGCTATTATTAAAGCAACCTATGATGGCTCTAAATGTCATGTACTGCATAGAGTAAAGCTGTCAGAGGAATTCGAGATCTTAAGTGGGGTACGACAAGGTTGCATTCTAGCGCCGATACTTTTTTTGTTGGTTATTAGCGATGTGCTCTGAGCAGCTTTATCTACAGGAAACGGAGGAATTCGTTGGACACTTACATCTCAACTCAAACATCTGGACTGCGCTGACGAAGTTTGTTTACTCTCACACAGGATTATGGAGCTGCAACAAATGACAACAAATGTGGAGAGGGAGGCAAATGTTGCGGGTTTAAAGATACTGCCAAAACCAAAAGCATCAACCTCGGCACTAACTCAGTAACTCAAATTAACATTGCTGGACAACCGGTAGAGAGAGTAGAGAGTTTCCAATATCTTGGGAGTATTGGGAATATTGAACCAAAATAAATTGATAGGAGTCAATTAAGCGCTGGATAAAGCTGAAAATAATAAGCCATTTGAAGTATCAATCGATAGCTTATTTTACAGAGAATTAAATATTTTTATCAATGGTAATACTTTGTTGTATACAACACCAGTAAATTTGGTTCGACAAATACCCATCATCATTAACTTCTGGTAAAATGTTCTGTATCCAAACATAAGGCGTATACATCAACATCTGTAATCGGATTATCAGGCAACTTCAACTTGCGCGAAACAATTCCAAAGCCCATCAAACAGCCTGAGCTAAAGATATTTGCAAAAGTTTCGAGTTTTCTGCCTTCTAAATGCCCCTTCTTGCTTAATTGACTAAAGCATAATATACAGGGATAGAGAGGAAAGGAATCTCCCTGGCAATAACATTTACCAAGAATCATGAAAATAGTGTGGGCCACCATTTGAATGAACGATCAGCGAATGAAGTAAAAGTTTACATGCTCACGATTAACATGTCATGTGTGTACCTCACGCCGCCTTCGTTCACCCAGGCCACTGCATAATATGCCAAACAACGTGAGCTGACGTGAGCTACGCGAATTACGCGTACATTTGAAACGACGGTTTCATTGGAATTCATAAATCTGTATCTGGTACATGTACCGACCTCGTGCACACGTGTATCTTTTTGTTTAGTAGCGCTAAGCTGACTATTCCTAATGTGCTACATCCGTGCGCTTCCACTTAACTTTTCACTAGACTGCGCGCGGAATAATAATGTTGTGAAGAGCAGTGGTGAGAGATAAAGAATACTTTCGATGATTTGATCCTTTAGTTTCTCCAGCAATCCACCTCTTATCTAAACCTACATTCGAATCGTGCGTGTTTTGTGTGCTATAACCAATCGCGTATAGCAGTTACACTCACGAAACTGTGCACGAGGCGCCGCCGTGCTATTTTTCTTCCACCCATCCATGAAAGATGCGCACATCGAAATTTCGCAGAATGAAAAGCGATTTATGTTTGCCATTCGGCGATCTCGCTCGAATTGGCAATCGGATTCAGCCAATTAAAAGCATTACGCAGGCAACGGAGACTGGTGCTGGGAAAGGAAAGGATCACACTGAATGTGAATGCTTTGCTTTGGCAGCCGGAAATTGCGTTAGTTCATTGAGGTCGGTTGGCACGCATTGAACCGTGGGCGCGAACTTAAGCTTTTCATTGCTGTTGCTGCTGTTTTTATTGCAAGGGAATGTTGTTGTCGTTGTTGTTGTTTCGAATAAAACGCACAGAGATTGCAGGATGCTTCACAAAATCTCTTGATATTTACGTATGGCTGTTATCCTTGGGGCGGTGGCAAAAATCGCAGTTCATTCAATTAACACGCAGATGGTAGCAAGTCATAAACAGATTATAGATGCATCACCATAACGATGTCTATGGTCCTGGCATCGAAAACCTTTTACAATGCACGATTATACGGATTAGGCATTTGGTCTGAATTCGACAGGTTACTTGGCATGCCCTTTCTATTTCGAAAAATATTTTTCTGTGAGATATTTATCGATTTTTTGTAACAAAAACCATGTTGTATCAGGCATATCCACTTTAATGGATTGACTGAAGTAATAACATGGCTATCTAACAGGAAAATGGACACACACACATTGTAAAGCTTACCACCTTTTGTATCCCTCCTCAAAATGATTTTATGCACCAGTTTTGAGTAAAGTTCAATGCTGTCGTTCCCATAGATTTTAAGGTTTAGTACTCAAGAGAGAAACAGAAAAAAACCCTAAGGAGAGAGAATACATACACAACGATTGCCTTTTTAATTTTTCAGTTGGTCAGAAGTCAAAAGGACAGCAATAACAGACAGTCATCGCTGTATCTTGTGGAATTAATGCTCATGACATAGTGAAGTTATTGGTAAAATTTGTCTAGAGTGCAAAGGGTAAAGGATTTTGAGGGTTAATTGAGGTAAAATACTTACTTCGATGTGAACTATTGCTCCCACTAAGATGCCTCTACAAAAAGAACGGTATGTTTCTAACTTCCTCCATTTGCGTACACCTATCCTTGGGTATTTATTATCCCAACTTCATTGGTATTGTATACAACAATTATAGATAGATTATTATTTAAAAGAGCAGTCCAGAAAGGAAATCATTCTGCTCAGAAAGCCATGCTTTTATCCACAAAGCCACGGCGCCCACCTGTGTAAATATACATGACTTTTAATAGCAGTAGTCTGAAGAATGAAACAGATCCCGTATTTATTTCTCCTTCTTATAACTGATTTATTTTAGTTTTTATTATAATATATAGGTCTTAAATTGCTTAATTTAGGATTAAAATTTGATTACAAGTAGCGGATAGGAGGAGGAGGATAGGATCATTAATGAAAACGAGAGAAAGTATCGAAAACAAAGCAGAGCCTTGGGGAACACCTGAATTAAATGGTCAGAAAGGTAGTTACTAGTCCAAACAAGCAGACCCTTATCAATTCCATAGGTATACATTTTCGATAAAAGAGCTTGATATAAGACTCTGTCAAATGCCTTAAAAATATCGAGTGCAACAACTTAACTTTCACCAAATTAGTGAATGGATCCACTTTTCGGTTAGATAAGCCATCCGGTCACCTGTAGAACGTTGTCTACGAAAACCTTACTGCTGGTCGCTAAGGATTTCATGTGATTCAAGGTATTGCATAAGCTTACGACTAATCAGAGTTTCCATGACCTTTGAAAGTGTGGATGTTAGCGCAATGGGAATGGGTCGGTATGACCCTTTAGCCTTTTTTAGGAACAGGCTGGACAAAGGTTTTAAATTCCTTGTAAAGACTCCAGAAGAATAAGAAAAATTGAAAAGCCTGCGCAGTTGCAGTGCCAACGTTAAAGAACACCTCTTCAAAACTATAGCAGGAATACTATCAGGCCAAGCAGATTTATGAACTTTGAGTTCATTTAATACTCTAGCTACTTGACGAGTATGAAAGTTAATCAGTCACAAGCAGATTCGACACTAGCGAGCACAGGCGGCGATAGGGCGCTATCTGGTAGCGAAGAGCTAGAAAGTGAAGCAAACAGATTGGCCTTGTATATAGAGCTGATAGTTGGAATGTCATTATGATGAGTGTTGAAATTTAAGGCGAGGTAGTATTTTTATTTCGTTTCACGAATTTTATTTCTTCTAGCTTAGCAGTAGAGATGGAGACTTCAACTTTTTACTTCCTTTGGGACATGAATTATCAGTTTCTGGTCATAGTCGAATTTGACTCGTCTAAGGTAGGCATTCGAATCATTTCTGACTCGTCTATATTTGTCTCGGATTTTGTCTATATAACCGAAAGTATACATACCGGTTCTTAGAAGGATCCTTGCAGCTTAAATCATAGTATTTTCCTTCGGTATAATACACTTACACTTATTCACTTAGTCCTGGAAGTGATAATTTGTCTTATACCCTCCTGAAATTTGCTTGTGATCGCATCAGAAATAGCATCCACACCACAATTGGCATTAAGTGTCCAGGTTATATTCCTAAGTAAATTATTGGGGCCATCCCAGTCGGATTTCTCGTGTAGCCATTCTTTTCTTTTAGAAATTTTCTCTTTAAATGCGTGGTTCGACAAAGAGAAATTAGCTGATACTACACAATTCTTTGAAGAGCCTAGAGGTGATAATACACTGACGGTGTATTTCTTAGGATTAGAGGAAAGAATCAAGTCATATGTATTAGCGTTGTCTTACAATGTCTGGAATTTAGTTGGGCTCATTTACAAGCTGAGTGATATTGTTAAAATCGGCAAATAACTCAACATCCCTTTTTGTAGTGTTTTTAAGCCTGAATGGCGAAGCCAACTAGAATTATGTAGAATAAAATCGCCCCTAATGCCGATTTCAGAATGTGGATCAAAAGGATAGAGTTATAGTAACAGAGTCAGACAGTTTATTTAACTCACTACAAGTTGAAACACTGTCTTAATTAGGGCTCCTGTATATAGAGCAGTAGCGAATGTGAAGCTTAGGCACTTTGAATTTGAGTTAAACGAAATTAAATTCCGCATTGGAACTATGGTTAAACTGTGCTTTGGTTTGATAAACTACATCACTACGTACATATATGGAGACACCGAAGTTGGCAAAATATACTGGCACCAAGTTGTAACCAGGCCAACTGAATTCCGAAACTTCAGAATCAACATTAACCAGGGTTTCTGTTGTGATCTGGACGCACGTGGCAGAGAGGTGCGATCTATGCCCTATTTCACAAGTCAATTTTGAAATCTCACATCAGTCAAATAGGACACACTCCAATTTGATGGAAACGAACTGTGACGTGAAGGACATAACTGTGCGACATAATTGGAAAAATATTCGTATAATCGGTGCAAATAGTCTTGAGGTTTAAACGAAGAATATCGTGCCTTATTTGGGTGTTCGTTTTGGACAAATTTCTTTACTACAATGAATACGTAAATGTCGCTTTTGAAAAAGCAATGCGACATTTATGTCGGTCAAAAAGTTTTCCTTTAACGATATATAAGAAGGAACGTGAAGCTTGTTTGCTACCAAGCATTCATTTGATCAATTATTATGTAAGCATGTCCAATATTGTGAAACATATGTCCAGCATAAACAAAAAACGTTGTGTCTTCGGGATAAAATGCCTTAAAGCGTGTATCTATATATGTACAGAAGCGAACATTCTGAGTATATGCATAATGTTTCGAACAAAAAACATCTGGATGCTCCTGGAGTGTTAGGAATTGACATTGTGATTCTTAACCTTTGCTATGAACCATTTTGCTCTGTCAGCTCCTATTGAAAATTGCGGGAGAATTTTATCCCTACCTTAAAAATATATTAGACAGTGGATTCATACCACCTGGAAGAATTAGGCTACTTGTCAGATTTGTACAAAGTACGCGTAATATACCATGTAGCTTAAATGGCCTCTAACAAAAGAAACCGGAATTTCTAGCGTATAATGGGGCTTAAAATGATATTTGGGGTTTCTGTTGTAGCATGCCTGAAAAAGATCCGGCAACAAGGGGCGTTAAGATAAAAGGAAATACTGGCGGCTTGACTGGATTGTGGTCAAAATTTAACTTTGTGGGGATTAAGTAGCATATTTTTAAGTATTTTAATAAAAATGACACTTTGTGTGTATGACTGTAGCTCTATATGGCTGTGTGTCTGTTCGCGATTAACTCGAAGACTGTTCATCCGATATAGCTGAAATAATGGAATATAGTGGGGATGGTTGAGTGGATGTTTGTAGGTGGTTAGCATGGTGATGGTGTTAATGGGGTTGACGTGGTTGGTGGCTAGGTATTTTTTTTTATGAAATTTGTTGGAAGACCGTGCATTTAATAGATAGTGGTGATATATGTACTCCCCCGACCTTAAGGTGGGTCCTGGAGTCAGTCTTGTAGGGTATTGGTGGTCAGTTGGAGAAGTGTGGTAGGGGCAGCCAGGCATCGCTGGGTATTTCAGTTAGTTATATATAAAAGAGATCTTTGACTGTATGTCGGTATCTCCGTATGTCTGTTTGTGTTCGCGATTAGTTCTCAGACCGTTCATCCGATATAGCTGATGTTTGTAAGGAGTGAGTGTTGGTTTTGAGTGGGTTGACGTGGTTGACGTAGTGGTAAGCTAGGTATGGTTTACATGAGATTGACCCGAAAATCATAATTTTGATATATAGTGGTTTTGGGATATCTTAAGGTTGTTTTTGGAGTGGGTCTTGGAGGGTCTTGGTAATCAGTTGTGTGGGGGTAGTATGTTGTGGACACTGTGAGGGGGTGGGGGCAACTCTGGGTATTTCCGCTAGTATATTATATTGCAGAAGTAAATAAAAAAGTAACAAAAGCATTAGGCCCTATATATGATCCATCTATCGCCTTGCGCCATTTACAGCTTTCACACCACTAGACGATAACTAAAACATGAATTTCAAGAGTTTACTATAACCTTTAGTTTCCATTATCATCTGGCTAAATGTGGCTTATGCCTGATTTATGCAACTCAGTAATTGGCTTAATGTTGTATAACAATCATATAAAGGATGGGTGCTTATACTTATATTTTTCATTTTGGAATTTAAGGTGTGGATGTGTGGAGATGCAGCCATCATATAACGTTTTATATACTGCGCCTTTTCATCAAAATTTCATTAATCCCGTTGCTATGATATTAACAACTGCGAACCAATCAACATCACTTGCGAAGAGAACAACAAAAACAACAACCGGAAACCTTATGTTGTGTAATTAAGTGTTGTTCTCTGTACGGCTGTGCAATGTGTATCCATTCCGCTCCATGGTTACCTCCATCTCACAAGGATATCACTGCTAACCGATCCAAGTCAAGGCTCTGTTGTTCGTTTTCATGTCGGTATCGTTCAATGACAATCTGAAAATTATATTTTAGTCCGCTGCGAGGTTTTCTTTCTTTTGACAGTTAGTGTAGATGTTTTGATTAAAATAACAAGGATACGACAAAGATTTTGCAGGTAAGCTATAAGTGTGTTAGTGTATGGCTTTAACAACGACAGTCCCGGAACTATGGTAACCCTTCTGGTGATGACACATTGAGTGTATGCCCCGCATTTCCTATGTGCTTGGTTTTGTTTGGTATTCGCATAAGTGAACATGGATCCTCGTAATGCATAAAATGGTTTTCCTTTCGATATAGTCGTCTCTTGATATGCGTATAGGTAAATTTTACCAAGGCACGTGTTATTGTCAGTGATTTCTCTGAAATATTCCTGACTATCAGAAGAAACCACACATGATTGTGAAACAAAGCTTATTATGTGTATTGCGGTTTGGGGGTGGTTGGAAGTTAATATTTCATCCAATATTTACTAGTTCGCAATAAACTCATATTTCTTAATAAATAATCATTAAAAAAATTATAAATGGTATATTACATAAATATAATATTGGGAAAATGATTCCTTGCCGCTTTTATCTAATAACTATACACGGTGTATCTGTTAAGGTGGCAAATTTTTTTAGGGGATGATTCCTTGGTTAATTTCGTGAAAGAAAATCGTACGGAAGGGGGGTCTATTTTCACCCACTGCGGGGTACGTAACGTTTTAAAACGAAGAGACTTACTTTTGACCATACGTCGCTTCACATCCTGCAACTCTTGAACGCTTCTAGCTATAAGATTTTTGGTTTGAATTTCCTTAGGATCTCAGTGAAATTTTTCCAATTTTCGTGGCTTGTGGATTAATACTCAAATGTTCTCTTTAAAACATAAGAAGGGTTAGTTAACTATCCGAAGACATTCACTTAACTTTACCTTTATAAATGCAAACAGTATGCAATCTTGTCAGCAAACACTGCATTTTGGCAACAAAAAGAATAGCAGAAGAGTTTAGAATGCTTTACGTTGCCATATCTTAAAACGGATATTAAAAATTTGCGGCAATTCTTCTTATGACTAAATTCTTTGTCTCTACGATGGTTATTGTTTGACGAAACTTCCCAAAAGAGCGGTAAAATTCAAATTAAATTTTTAAAATTTACACTTTTTGCGGAACATGAATCGCTCATACTCAAACGTCATACAAACTTGTGCATAGTGTGAAAACTTTAATCAAGTTAACAGTATTTGAGTGCATCCTCGTGTATCGCACAAAACTACCGCATCAGCAACCATCAAGGTGTGCATTTGTTTTTGACGGCAAAGAAACTCCCAGCTACTAGGTGCCACTATCTACATAGGTTGTTCGCCAAAAAAACAACAAACGCTGTGCAGACAAACACAAAAGTATTGTTTGGCTTTTGAAAATTGCAACATCTCCTTTTCCGCTGAAGAAATGTTCACAGAAAACAAATACCTTCGCAATTCTGCTGCTCACGTGTGAGCTGAACTCATTCAAATACATACACAGACAACAGCAAAAACAACGACCGACAAGAAGAACTACTAAAGTTGCGCTTGTGCTTGTGGCCACCTTTCATCCACACAATCGAAATCCTTCCTGCATAATTGAACTTATTCTATGCACATTTCCCATTGCCGCACTTTGCAAAAGGATCCCCACAAAGGATCTCAGCTCTGTCGATACTCAATGTGTTGCTTACCTTCGGAAAGGTAAAGCAGGACAATAATTTGGTAGAATGTTTAGAGGATAATATAGTATAGGATGACAGGACGATTGAGTAGAACGAACTGAAACGAACCATTTACTAAATTAATTACTTGATTTTAGAAACCATTGAAACCAGTCTCGAAAACAAACTGCTAAAATGCAACAATGGATTTTTAACAGCACCAGGAGGAGGAGGAGGAGGAGGCTGTTGTGTACTGTTTGTTAAGGAATCATTTGTTGAGTGTTCCGTTGCGTTGCTTCGACAGATGAAGATCTCTTCGCTTGCGTTTCAAAGGTTGCACATCGCTTCCAAATTTCGTCGATTTATTTTAATTTTAGCGAAAGGAATTGACTTTGTTTGTGTGTGTGTATGTATTTAACTTTAGAGATATGTATGTTTATTTACAAACGATGAAGCCTTTTACATGAAATCTCGCTAGTACTCAGGCGCGCGTCCAATTAACACCAAAGCGATGTACAACATTTTGGTTGGTTCGTTTGAATAAATTTAGTGAGTTAGAAGGAGAGTGAGAACCAGAAATACGTTCACCTTAAAAGACAATAAAGTACAAAAAAGTTATAAATAAACAAAGGAGCTAGATAATTGAATTTTACAAGCTGTTTGCTTGTTTTGTTCTACTAAGAGGATGGGCAACACAAAGGATAGTACATTGTTCCAATAAACAAAACGATTTTACAGTTTTTAGAAATGATGACAAAGTAATTAGATGTAAAGGAATTGACTAAATGTAATTATGTAAGTGCATTGGAATCATAAAGGATCACGAGTGTTTATTTGAAAATGTAATCACAGGTACCGATGCTGATGAGCGATCTATCAAAATATAGAAGAATTATATTATAAATAATAATAGAAGAATATAATAAGTAATAAATATAAATATGTTAATACATTATTATTTATTTATTCCTTTTAAAAACTTTAGAAAGACTGATTGATATTCATTTACGCAATAGACATTTATCTAATGATCAATATGCTTATTGCTAAGGCAACTGTAGAAACAGCTCCATATACGTTAGTGAGTTCTATTGAATGATCACCTAACCACATGGTGTATACAACGTCAGTACATCGGCGATCGCAGCTGCAATGTCGGCGGTAAAAGCAGCCGACTCACTTGGCGAACTAATTAATATCCTGCTTACAAGTCGGATCATTAATTCAAAACTGTGTGTGGCGTCTGCTAAAAGATATGTTCGCAAAGGAAGGCAAGGTGGAGTTCTATCCTCCCTTCTATGGAATTAAGTGGTAAACGAACTGCAGCTATACCTGAAAAGGGAGGGCTGCAGAGTTATCGCCTATGCGGATTACGTTGGTATTGCCGTTTAAGGAAAACTTTTCTGTACCATGAAAGAACTCCTACAGAAGCATTTGGATAACAAAGCTAACTAGATGGACAGATCGTTGCGGTCTGGGAGTAAATCATCACAAAACAGAACTTGTCCTCTTCAATAGAAAATATAAAATTGCACATATTGACCAACCCTTTATAGAGGCACAAGCTTATCATGATAAAGCTTAATTTCTGGTTCTCATTCTGGAGTGAAAGGTAAGCTGGAAGCCTAATATATAAAAAAGAGTTCGTAAAGCCACAGTAGCACTCTTCTTCTGCGATTGGAAACAAATGGGGTCTTCAACCACATATCACTCATTGAATTAATATTTGGGTAATAAGACCTACACTTCGCTACGGTGTAGTGGTCTGGTGGACTGCCTTAGAAAAAGCAATAAATCATGACATACTAAGCAAAGTCCAACGATCTTCTTGTCCATGTATGAGCGGAGCGCTTCGCACCACCCCCTCCGCTACACTAGACATACTTTTCACCATTCGACATCTTTAGCAGACAAGTTGCTCATGGCGCGGCTATTCGCCTCAAAGTGGATAAGAAATGAATTCGAACACTCGTCTATTCTGAATTTATTCAGGGCTCCACCAGAACATGAAGACTACACCATTCCTCAAATACATTTCAACAACAACTTCCAGGTCACAATCCCCTCCAGATCACTTCTCATAAATCAGATTTTAAAATGACGGGTCAAATACTGACCCGTCAATATATCTCAAAAATACTAAATATTACTATCTCTTTATACGTTATACGACCGTTATATCCACTAACGATATACGCATCTTAACGGATAGTGAAGTATCTTTGAGATCCATACAATCAGTCTCTACGATCTCTATTATAGCCCTAGACTGCCGATAATCTCTCAGGAAGATTTCGGTGCAGCTCAACATTCACCTATGCTCGGTGCCGTGGCATAGGGTCAATTTGGAGAACTGCAGGGCTAATGAACTCTCCAAAAATGGTACTAAGCTACTGAAAATGGTTCCTTAGGCATACCGATTGCTAAATGTATTGGCACTCATGTTAAATCAAGACGCCACTGATAAGACCAACGTAAGATGGTAAAATGGTATAACTTGCGATAAAACAGATCTGGCCAAACCTGGATCCGAAACGCTCAAAGTTTTTGATCTCTCTAAACAGATTGCACATAAGCTCTACGATAGGCGTCATTACTGGGCACTACTGTTTTAAAGGCAAGCATGCAGCAAGGATTGATGTATTTTCCAATGATTTCTGCAGAAGCTGCATGGACGATGAGGAGGAAAAGACCATTATTCTCTATCATTCTCTAAAGCATAAGCCCAACTTTAGAGCCTTCTTTTACAACGACCTTAAAGATTTGTCAAGCACTGACATCAAAAGTATTCTACGCTTTATTCGAAGCTCGACTGGTTCAACGAGTAGGGTGAGAAATCTTCTCGATCCATGTGGCATTACAATGGACCATCTTTTGTTACACAAGAAACATCACTGTGGATGGTTTGATCATCGTATTTTATGGCACGGGATCTTTTTGTTGCCTTGCAAGTCCAACGTTAGTTGGTGAAAAAATCCAATTCGTTTTCTTCACTCACAAAGTAACAAAACCCGGGCTTAGAAACTACAAGGCACTAATTAGATCAGTCCAAGAAGTAATCTAAGACAATAAATTTGAATGTTTGTTCTCATTTTACCACAGAACTGTGAAGATAATCACACCAGAAAGGACTCAAAATGTCATCCCTTAACTCATTGACGTCAGAGGAATTTGTTTGCCTTTCAAATTAACAATAAATTTCTCTCGTTTCGGGCGTAGTTTGTTATCCTCTGTCTATTTATCTGTTTATCTCTAATCAATGTAGGTTTTTTTTACATTATCCGAACTCCAAGCTATCCTTTGGCTGACACCTGTCAAACCAGATTATAATGGTTATCTTTATCTTCATGATTGTTATTATTGCGCTAAAGGATAAGTCCGCTAAGCACACACTGATGTTGGTTCTAACACCATCTCAGAGCAATGCCGTCGGGCGATTGTCCGTCCAACCATTGTTATGCGATTACAAAGTGCAATTGACATTTTGTATTTTTACTTTCCACACGACCGCCTCCAAACAACCTTCATGACAAGCAACATTATTGTCAATTAATAGAGAAATGTAGCGAAGCAGCAACTAACCAACGACCAATTGATTATCTCTGTATGCCTGGCGCACCCCCACAACAACAATCGATGATGATGATGATGATGATGAAATGGCGAAATTTGTTATTGAATTGGTTTGGTTGATTGTGTGTGTGTGTGTGTGTGTGTGTGTGTTCGGGCGGCTCAACCAAAATGTTGACACATTATTATCTGATAACAATAATAATTGTTATATGATTTAATTATAATCTCTCTAACACGGATGGGGTAGTGCAAAATCAATGTGCGAAGCGCCTTCGGTTATTTTTTGACAAAATTGAAATCATAGCGGTCGGTAATTGAAAATGAATGCCAAACGTAATTGGGAAGGATTCAAAGGGGGTGTGTGTTTGAAAACAGTAATGGAACCAAATTGGAGATACTGATAAGTTCGTTTGTCTGTACAATCCAGTGCAGAGTTTACAAGTAACTTATTAATACGAAAGCGGAAAAAAATGAAAAACATTAAAAAGTACGTTGTAACGAGTTTTTGCAAATAGAACCTTTAAGTAAATTCATTGTTTTTAATATAATAACAGGATAATAATGATGCGATGGAAATCAACTTATTGATATGGCCTCGTTTTCGGGTCATTGTTATTTTTTCTAGTGCTTATTAGAAGCAAGTACAGACAGTACCAAGTAAAAGGCTAACCCCGTTCCAAAATCTAAAAAGAACATTAACCAAAATCAAAATGGTTCTCTCAAAAAATTTAATTTTTATTTCGAGTATCAATTATAGTTAAGTTTAATTAACTTAAAATTTATACTATGATTGAGTTAAACGATTTTCTAGTTCTGATCTTTTTTAGGCATTCGATAATCTGCTTCTTGATAGAATCATCAGATAGAAGCTTTCTTAATAACAAACCTTTTTTTTTGCTGACAACACGTTCATGTGCTGAACACCCTTGTGTTGCTTAATGAACAGCGATGGCACTAAGGTATCGTGCAGAGGAGCGGTAGATATATGACCTGCAGCATATGGAATGTATCGGTATAGTGCTGCGCAAACACAAAATTTGGCAAAGGACTTCAAGTTTAAGTTGTTCCGCTGAGGAAAGAATCTCTTAACTTAACCTTTAAGTTAGGTTAGGTGGCTGTCGGCAAGAAAACTACCCACATAGACCAATAAATGGTCCATTATGATGCCACATGGATCGAGAGTATTTCTCGCCCTTCTTGTCGAACCAGTTGGAACACCGAATGAAGCGTAGAAGATTTTTGATGTCAGTGCTTGACAGATCGTTAAGGTCGTTTTAAAAGTGGGCTCCAAATTTGATCTTACGCTTTAGAGAAAGAGCTGTCTATGTACAGAGAATGTGAAAAATTGTCTATTCCTCCTCATTCATGTAGCTTTTACAGATGTCAGTGGAAAATACGCCTTGCTGCATGCTTGCCTATGAGATAGTGCCCAGTAATGACACCTATTGTAGCACTTATGTTGAATCTGCTTAGAGAGATCAAACACTTGGTGCGTTTTGAATCCAGGTTTGGCCAGATCTGTTTTATCACCACTTGACCATCTAAGGTTGGTTTTATCAGTAGCATCCTGCTTTAACATGAGTTTGCATGAAGCAATCGGTATCCTTAAGGAAACATTTCCAGACATAAGGAGCAGGGTCGTACCATTTTCGGAGGGGTAATCAGCAGCCTGCAGCTCCCAGAATGTCCCTATGCCCCGGCAACCAGTATAGGTGAATATTGAGCTGCTCCGCATTCTCCCTGAGAGATGGCCGCAAGTCAAGGGCTACAACAGAGTTCGTAGAAACTGATTCTAGGGATCACTAAGCTGCTTGACTTTCGGAGAAGATGCGGATATCCTTAGTGGATATAATGTTTCTCTTCCATCAAGATAAGACTTTAATCGCCATGAATTCAGCTTGAAAAACACTGCAGTGATTGGGAAGATGGAAAGAGATATTTATCCTCTTTGAGATATATTGACCCGTCAGTATAAAAACTCATTGATATATCTTCCGTGATAGCACCTTCTTCCCAGAATGATCTGGAGGGGATGTTAACCTAGAAGTTGTTGTTGAAATGTAGTTGAGGAATAGTGGAATCCTGAATGATTTCAGAACAGAGGAGAAAAAGCCACGATTGTAGCTACTTACGAAATGTTGATGTCGAGTGGTTTTTGGTTGAACAGTATGTCTAATGTAGCGAAGGGGGTGGTCCGATACAAAGATAAGCCGATCATTAGACCATACTTAGTTTGTCGCGATTTATTTCCTTGTCTAAGGCAGTCCACAAGACCACTAAACTGTACAGAAATAAAGGTCTTTTTACCGAAATATAAAGCCAATGGGGTGATATGGGGTTGAAGACCCCATTTATTACCGATGGCTTTTTTACAGGAAAAGAGTGCCATTGTGGCTTTACGAGCGATATCTTGTATATTCGGTTTCCAGCTTAGCTCTCTGTCCATAATAAGATCCAGATATTTAGCTTTTAATAGAAGGATAAACTTGTGCCCTTTATAGAGGGTGGGTCAACAAGTGGAATTTTATATTTTCGACCAAAAGCTGTGACTGTTTGAATCTAAATCCAAAATTTTTTGCATCCTATCTCGAATCTGGAGGTCATATTTTATTTTGATCCTTTTTATTACAGCGTTTGCTCTGTTTCTGGCTATTCAACCCTTTACAAGACTTTCTTCGTGTATGCAAATAACCTAACGCTGACTTGCATTTTTCATTAAATCAATTACTCTCATGAATATTCCTTTTAGTAATGAAGGAAGGAATGCAATTTTCCATTCCTAGCAAAATAGTCGACGTGATAAGTTGTCAAGCTTCATCAGCGTATTGTTGGAAAAGCAGGTTGACTAATCATATGAGCTATAATATGGGTTTAGGAGCTCCCAGTTAGCATTTTTGTAATGCCAGAGAAACCTTGTTCGAATAGGCTCTACAAGGGCTGGACTATTTGTATGTATATAGTGTGGTCAGATAGTCGTAATGTAGCAGATAAATCACATTTATGTGGCATAGAAGTTAGAAATAAATCTATTAATGCGATTGACGAGTTATATTAGGATATCTAGTTGGTTTATCGATGAGTTGGGTAAAAAGATTGATATTTGAAAAAAGTTCTGCAACCTCTTCGATCTCTACGATTCGAATAGGTCAACGAAGAATCATTGTTAACATTAAAATCGACCAAGACTACCAATTCTGATGTTGGTGAGGTGAACACGTGTAAGAAGTGAGGTCTTTAGGTTATACATTGAGAAATTCCAAAATTTCCCGTCCGTAATGACCATATCCTACACTTTCCATGGGAACAAGTCTTATAGCCGGATATAAGTTCAACAAACCGAAATCGCTTGACTTCCATCACTTTCACAATCGCCCACGAAGTCTGCAAAAAAACCAAAAATACACGAGCACTTTGTAGATTGCATCCAGAACCACTGGAATGATGGACGCGATCGTTGACACCGAAATGCGGAACAGATATTGCATAGACCGAAAATGTTCACCGGTAGCTAGATGTCGTAGAGTTAACGGAAGCCTCTCAGCCGCATATTCGTTTCTTGTTTTTGGATATGTAGAGTCACCAAAGCTAGAAGATTATCGAATTGTTTAGAATTCATACGCAAAAAGTTGCGATATTGCGTAAAGTCCGTTCTGCTGAAGGCGGGCCACCCAGTCCTTCGTCCAAACACTCCGACGTTTGTCTGGCAATTATCCTCTTCGCTGCTTTCCAATACGTATGCTTCCTTTTGCTCCATTTCGATTTAATTTCTCCACAAACAATTCACTGAGTGCAGAATGAAAAAACAATTTTTAATTTTTCTCACAATGCCTGGCAACGGTTCCGAATTTTGTTTGTTAAAAAACATCTACCAACCGTTTGAACTGACAATTTTTAACCTGACAACGTTTTCAGACAAAATATTGTCAGGCCAACTATCTAACGATGAAATTGTCAGAGTTTGGAGCAAAATCTAACAACCGTGTAAACTGGAAATTTAGCATTGTAAGGTAGTTCGGTATTGTCGGCTCATTTGCAGCTCATTGTCAGACCTTTGGTAGACCTGACAATATTGCCAGATGAGGCAATCGTCTGAACGTAGCTTAAATAACAAATCACTCAATAGTTTGCCATATAAAATGGTACACAGCACATTATTCATATATACATATATGTAAAACAAAATAAAAAAAGATAATTTTTAACTCAAGGAAAGGTTTTCACTTTAGGAAAGGTGAATGAAGTACCAAATGGTTATTTAGGTGTAAGATCAGTAACGCAATATTGTAACCCAAGACGCTTTTATGTCTAGAATTTGATTGAATGTTTCCAGACTATTTCCCAAGTCATCTCAAATAGTTTGCAAAACCTCCTGCACTCGACAGATCCCCTGAGGCTAATCCGTAAACCAACACAGTCGTCGCTGATGTTGAACCAGCCATCATGTTACGAAGCAATTAAATTAAAATATTGCAGCAATAATAGTGATGGTCTTGTTTTTCCAGTACACTGCTGCTACTCTGTATCCTGCAAACACAAAGCGCAATCAATTTCCAAATGCGAAATTTCGCTATGGATGGGGAATAACTAAACACAATAAATAGGAAGGATCTGAGTTCGAAGCCTTACAACACAATACATTTTTTGTATCTTTTTCTTTGTACTGAAGTGAGCTGGGTGAGCAGCGCGTTCAATAATCCTTATTGAAGTTGGGCCGATTGGATTTGTTGGCAGGCAACAACTATTGCACAACAATAAACAGTCATGGTAAATATTTAGGAAAAAGATATATACAGATACAAAAGTATACGTACACCACACAGAGTGCAGAGAATCATCCACTAACGAAGAGACGTTTGTTAATTGTTTGTCTAAGAACTTAAACATCCTTTCGGATTTTCTGTTGGTTTAGTTGATGGAACGTGAGCTAAGGAAATGATTTGCAGGAAGTTGCTGTTCGCATACACGTATATAGCTTGTAGAGAAGAGCTCCTCCTCTGAAACTGTTGCTGCTGCTCAATTATTATTGCGGAAGTTTGGCCAAAATGATCAGGCTAAATTTTCGTATTGGAGAATTTTTTTTTTGGGTGGTTTATGGAGAAGAAAGGAATGTGGTAATGTTGTGGTTGAGACTAAAGCGATGTAGCTTCACTTCTAAATCTAAATATCAAAGGTATAAGGCGCTGGTAATGAATTAATTAAATTTTTTCAAACGGAATTTGAAGTGACCGCTGAAAAATGCAGATATCCACCATACACTCTTACAACTGTAAGTCAAAATCTGTTCGCCTTTACGAAATATAACTAATAATTGAGACGATGCAAATGAACTACATGCAGGAAACGAATTAACACGGCACTCGTCAAGGATCAGACAAATTGTGTAGGTTTACTGAAAAAGACAGATGGACACGTCGGATCGTGAGGACACAATTATTATTTGTCCTCCGATAATTTAATTTCCCCGGTTTGTCTACTTATGTTTCACATACACATAAGCATTGACAACGGGGTTAATAGTTTATCCGAAGAAATATTTCATCCAGATAAGGTTAAATGGGCCGTAGACTCATTCAAACCATTCTAAGCAGCCGGTGGCGATGTCATTTTTCCAGCGATCCAACAGAGGGCAATCGAGATCATCCTGCAGGGTCTTATTGCTTTATTTAGAGCCAGTTTAAACTGTGGTTACATTCCGTACGCATGGAGAGAGGTAAACTCAATTTGTATCCCTAAACGAGGCAATGGGCCCAGTGAGCTGCATAAATTACACAGACCTATAAGTCTAACACCATTTGTTCTCAAAATTATGGAAAGTCATATTGATGTTTATATAAGAACCTGACTAGATTCATCTAGACCTCTACACTCAAGTCAGTATGCTTAGAGAAAATGTAAAAGCACAGAGGTTGTCCTTCACTATCTGGTTAAAAGGTTAGATGGAACTTTTCTTTCCGAAGGAATAGCTCTGTGTGCTTTCTTTGACATTGAGGGTGTTTTCGATAACACTGGCTACGACTCAATAGCAAGAGCAATCAGTAGCAGAAGTTCGGGGACTCGACCAACTAATAGATATGGATCATGCTTGAAAGTCGAGTTATCAATTCCTCCACAGGGGGAATGTCTATGTCGGTGACTGTAGCTAAGGGCTGTCTGCAAGGAGGTGTCCTTTCTCGTTATAGACAACCGTCTAGCCTATCCACAAAGATCAGGCTACATCGCCATTAGCTATGCTGATGACTAGGCGATTTTAATGAGTGGTAAGCACAGCACGACCATTACAAATGTCATGCTAGATGCGTTACTTCACGTCTTAGAATGGTGCAGTAGAGAAAAGCATTCCATTAATCCTTGAAAAACCGTTCTATTGACTTTTACGATCCGAAGTCTGTCCGAGCTGGGACCTATCATCATTATTTCATCAGATTATTCCAGTGAAGTTAACGTCATCCTTGATAAGCGGCTAAACTGGAATTCCCATATCAAGTCTGCCATGGATCGTGCCACTACGGTCTTGTGAGTCAGTACACGCCTCTACGCTAGAACTTAGCTTCATAATCCTAAAATTATACACTGGATGTATACAATGATGATGAGATTGATTACCACGTACGTGGCCATCCTTTGGTATCCGGAGGTTCTTGAAAGGACAACGACAATTAAGCCTCAAAAGCTACAAAGAATTCCCTGTCTAGGTATAACAGGTGCCATGCGCACCTGCCCCACGGATGTATTAGAAGCTGTTGTAGGGCTTTCACTCTTGCCAATCTTCATCAGAAAGACGGCCGCTAGATGCGCTCTTAAATTGCAACTATAGAATATGGGTTCAAACAAGGTGACTATTTGGGACAGACATATTTTGCACTATACCCGACACCATGGCCAGGGAGTGCTGTTTCGGCAGGTTATTTGAGGTAACAATATTGGACCGTGCAATCTGGTCTAATAGTGTTCCAGCACTGGATGCTAAAGGTCTGGTCTGGTACACAGACGGATCGAAGATGGAATCTGGAGTAGGAGTTGGTGTTTTCTGACCCAGTGGGTGTGAGTTTCACGGTTATCCAAGCAGAACTCCATGCCCTTGTGGTCTGCGCTAGAATAAACCTTAGTAAGGGTATTATCGGCGCTACAATTTATTTATCTTCAGATAGTCAAGTAGCGTTATCGTCCAACATAATGGACTCTGAATCAGTGAAATGCTGCTAGGATGCACTGCAATCTCTAGCAAGATATAACAGGGTTAAGCTCGGTTAAGTCCCTGGTTACCAATGGATTGCAGGCAACGAATATGCAAATGAACTAGCCAGGGATGGATCAGAATCTGAGGTTTTAGGATCGGAACCCTCCTTTAATGTAAACTGTGCTGCCAGTCCAGCGATGATTAATAAGTTGGAAGGTAAACTTCGTCTGGCTCATTGGGATAACATCACAGGGCTTAGACAATCCAAACGATTAATCATCAGGCCCTTTTCCTATAAGGAAATCCTTTATCTAAACAAGGATAGCATAAGGAAGCTGGTGAGTTTTCTCAGAGGTCTTGCGATAAATCTTAACAAAATTTGTCTAGGCTCAGACATGAAATGAGGTTCTGCTCATAGGATGATGAAACATCCGTGCACATTCTCTGTGATTGTCCTCCATTGATCTGGCTATAGGATATATAGGAGACGTTTTTTCAATATGTTCGTCGACAGATCTGCGAAACACTACCCCTAAGGACATAGGAGGTAGTAAGTCTCTTAGATGATACAAAAGTAAATAACGCGGTATGTAACCTACAATTACTTATCTCTGGTGGTAAAGGTGAATTTCGAATTGGGTTTTTCATCATCACATTCTGGAACTTAAGAAACTCAAAATTTCAGCAGCTTTGAAGAAATCTTTAGCTTAGATTATAGCTTGAGGTCGGAGGTTAGACAGGGGTCAACAACAATGGCTACTTAAAGAATTTTTGCTCTCATTTGGTAAATTTGGTCTTGAAAATCATTCCTTGCCTTCTGGTACAACAGATTACCAACATAAACAGCAACATTAGCTTTCACACCATAAAGCCCTGAAAAACCATCAAAACCCTTTCAATTCTTCTTAAAACTCTATTTCTCTCTCTAAATTGAAAATCCTTCCACTTCGCGGTGTGTTTTTGCTTGACTACCACTATGTCTGATGTATGCCTTGGCAAGAGCGGTGGAACCGTGTATTGGTGCTACTTCTTGCACGGTGGATTTACCATTTTTTAGGGATTATTTCCTCCTTTCAGTTATTTCACGCAACTCTTTGCAATACCAGACTCGCCGATTATTCGTACATTCAACCATTAGCTTAAGCGCCACTCAAAGGGCCCAAGAGAACATCCGCGGTGTCTACAATTACTACAATTATTTTACCGTACATTACAAAGTAAATTTCTTTGTTTGTATTTGCTTTTCGTTGTGGGTAGTACTCAGTGCAGTAAAATATGTTGGCGCTTTGTTATTCATAGATAGGTACGAAGGATTCACATGAATCAAAAGTAGTTGTAGCTCTGCACATCGTAAGTGCAAAAGGATTATTTTTTTCATTTTTCAGCTCACAAGGGACTATTGGAATTACGGGTGTGCTAAAAAACTGCGTTTTAGGATGGGGGGGGAATACTCGAGGAAAACACAAATCCCTCCTGTAATGCTCCTGTCAGCATCGGTGCGTTCCTGGATGGTGGACTTCACTTTCATGTTCTCTATTCCTCTATTCATTCATAACATTCGTTGCCTTGCATTTTGCCAAGTTTGTGTGTGTGCATCTGTGCTCATCGGCTTGTACCCTTGAGCCGTAAGCCTTTTCAGTTCTTAAACAAACAAACGACTTAAAATGAAATGCGAAAAATGGCAGAAAAAATATTTTTTAAAAAAAATTATGTGTTCTCTCCTCTAAATGTGAAGATGAAATCGTTGAGGCATTTGGTTTTATGTCGGCGCTGCGCTCTTCTAATGGATGGATAATTCATTGGGGGTGTGATCCTGCGGACATTTTTTTTATGAGAGAAAAATCGGACTCTAAAAGCAGCTCAGCACTATTTCCATTTCTTTTTTATAAGTAGCAGTGCACACTATTGGCACTATATTTTGCGCGAAAAGTTAACTTCTTTACTATTTTGTTCGGAAAAAATCTGCATGTCTGCAGACCTGTGATAGAAGTTCCGCAAGAAAAAAAGATAATCTCACAGAGAACACTGTGTGAATATTTCAAAATGTATTAAGCTTTTGTAGGAATGTTTACTTTCATGTGGAATATGATTTATTGTAGAACAATGGAATGGATGGCTATATGAAGGACATGAATAAAATCAGTGAAATGTTTTGCACAACTCCTTACCTGTTGTAAGAAAACGAAGGTGAAAAGTTTGGATTCTTCTTGAGCTTAAGTGATTTCTTTTTGGTTTTAAATTAAGAATTTGGGAAAATATTGCTTCTGAATTCAAATTGTAAACTGGTAGTACTTGATGATTATCAGAATCATTCTCAACAATGCATTTTTGTTTTGTGGGGGCCTAGAGTGTTCTATTGGCTTGATAGAGCTTAACAAAGAGACAAGTACTCTCAAACAAGATGTTAAACTGGGCCCGCTGTTAACATTTATTATTGCTAGTTTGTAGTTTGGCAAAACTATACGCTTGAGTAAATTATCCAAATTTACTTTGAATGTCAGTCGTCGATTCGCGCAAGCTAAAAACGACTTCGAGATTTTTATGGCGAACATAATGCCTCATCTGACCATCGGTCGAGTTGTGATTATATTTTGTATCACATATAAAATGATTCAATAACTATAACACTCCATAACTTCAAACTCCGAAAGGAATGTGCGCACTCAAGGGAATATTGCCGCTCTTTATGAAACTGTCATCGAAGATCCAAGTTTATCGATCCTTTGTCGATCGCAGTTATTGGGGCTCTGTCCATTCACTATTTGGGAAATTTTGTGCAATGACCTTGGCTTACATCTGTATAAAATCCATCTGGTACTTCGACTGGAATCTACAAGGAATCCGCCGAGTTCGCCGTCCTAGCAAGACATGGAAAAGGACTATGGATGAGGAAGCCAGATCCCAGGGTACAGAGTGGAGATAAATTGAGTTCGTTTGCGGGCATTTGTAGAAGCCCTATGGTCCTCTGTGGAGCAAAGGAAATAAAGAAGACAGGAATTAAAGCCACGATACCAACATATGCGTCGATCTTTCGGCGATTGGGCTCTAGAGCAATTGGAAACTAACCCGTTGTGTTAACGCAAGATTTTGCTTAGCGATGAGGCTCATTTTTAGCTTAACGATCTTGATAATAAGAAAAAATACCGCAAATTGAGACCAATCCACAAGAGACCCTGCAGGCTCCATCATATGCTGGTGGCATCATCGGACCTTATTTCTTGGAAGATGAGGCTGGAGTTCGCGTTCGTCGGAGAGGTTTTTTCTTGAAAATATGGATGAAATTGATCCGGATGAGATGTGTTTTAAACAGGATGGCACTACGTTATATACGACGTACTATACGGCGAGCCTATGTCATCCCGTTTTGCATCCCTTAACTCTGGTTGTCTTGGTATACACATCCTGCCAACGTAAACTTTGCCGGCCTCGCTGTCGTGTTCTATAAATCTTACCGCAAATGACTTTTCGAGCAGGATCCAATTCGCTCATGCGATCTAAGTGTCCTGCCCACTGGAGCCTCCCGAGCTTAGTTCTCTTTTCGATGTCGACATCGTGGTAACGCTCGTAGATCTCATCGTTATAGAGTCTCCGAAGTCGTCCTTCCTCCTTCTTGGATTTGAAGAGCCTTGACTGACTATAGTAGGCTTTGTTGGCTTTAAGCCACCGTGCGCGTGTTTCTGGTTCCATATTGTTATCGGCTGCTACAGTTGACCCGAGATAGTTAGAGGATTGCACTACTTCAAATAGGCGCTCATTATTTTAATTAAGGGACCAATGTTGGATCTTCTGCTCGCAGACGTGACCGCCATTTACTTTGTTTTGATCTCATTTAAGTACAGCCCCACATTTCGTCGCCCGCCCGCTCGATCTGAATGAAAGTTTCCTGTGCAGCTCTTGTTTTGTTTTACCAATGATATCAATGTCGTATGCGTAAGCCGGTAGCTGAATGAATTCGGACTGTTCTTCTCGACTTTACGTCAGTATCTCTGATCACTTTTTCTTACGCCAGATTGCAGAGGACGCATGCCAGTCCATCCCCTTTTCGGAGCCCGTTATAGATGTTGAATGGGCTTGACAATGATCCGAATATAAGTTTCTTACGTTGGTCATCGTCAACCTACATAGTCGTGTCAGTTTATTATGGATGCCGAATTGATGATTTTAGCGTATGGGGCTATCCTGTCTTGAAGGATAGAGAAGAAAATCTTATACGCGTACCGCGATTAACGTTACCACGATAAATACTGCATGTTGTGATATCGACTTTTTTTTGTATGTGGAACATGATATCTCTCCGCCAGTCTTCTAGCATTGCTTCTTCCTCCTATACTTGAACTAGTAGTTTATGAATTTCTTGGTGTATCGCGGGAACTCTTTTTTCAATCAGCTCCACTGTGATACCATCTGATCCCGAGGCATTCCTTTCTCTCTGTACTGTACTGGCTAGCTTTGTGGATATTTTGACGCGCAATCCTTGTACACGCAACGACCGAATTATTGCTTGCTGCCATTTCTATGACTCGTTGTCCATTGTCATAAGTGTTCTCGTGTAATCTATGGGTGCCAAAAATCTACTGCCTGAATACTGACTTCGTACCTTTTTTTTTGTATGCATATCCCCCAAAATGATTTTTATATCATACTAAGGACAGGGCAGGCATGAACTTCCCATTCGACTGATTCAATTAATTTTTCTTTTTCATAATTTGGGGAATCCGCTGTAGCGGAACGTTTATGAAGGTAAAGGTGGATTTCATTCTTTTGCGGACTAGAAACACCAACCCGAGCACATGATGTTTTGCAATATATGTCATATTCTTCTGGATTGCTGTTATGTCAGCAATATATTTGGACAGGGTATCGGCTAGCTACTGTGCAGCTCGACCTCTATGTAGTGAGCGTACGTTCAATGAGATAATTCTAAAATCGTTTATCCGTTTTCGTTGCCGTGGTCGTCGTCGTTCATCAGAGTATCCGAGGCTGATTTGAGGTTCCGTAATCTATTTTTTTTTTTACAGGCGAGTTTATTGGCCTCGCACCAACCTTACGTTGAAGTAACTAACTTTATCATTCAGCTTTTCCCTTATTAGAGGAAAATTACCGGCGGCCAGATGCATTCTGTGTTATTGCCCCTATTCGTCTGATGGCTGACTACCATCTCGTCGCCACTATTACTTTGCAAATATTCCTGTGAAATTCATATCATCATAACTTGTGTCTGGATCTTGACTTGGAAATTGAGGTGATATTGATTTGGTTTTGAGGAGTTTTTGAGGTGGTTTTAAGAAGGTCTTAAGTGGGGTCATGAGGGAGGTCTTAAGGAGGTCTTGAAGGTGGTCTTGAGGTGGCCTTGATTGGGTATTAAGGTGTATTTAATCGGGTCTTTATGGGGTCTTGTTGGGGTTGCGATAGGGTCTTAGTGGAATCGTAAAGGTGTCTTGTGTCGGTCTTAAAAGTGTTTTATATGTGCTTTTTGGGTGGTAATTTTTGAGTATACATCTTTATATTATTTAAATTTTATATATGCATTTCATTAAACACTGAGAAGTATAAAATAAAATATTATTCAAAAATTTGTTTTAAAAAAATGCTTTCATCAATGATGTTTATTTATGTTCTTTTAATCTTTTAATGCCGATGGGCATGTATTTTCTTACACTGAAATTATTTACCGAGTGGGCTGTAAGCTTTACAAAGTTTTAAATTTAGCGAAAAACGGTATTCACCGGGTGTCTAATGATAATATGTATATATGGTATTCATTTGATCACATCAATGCCGGGATGGTGGTATCTGCTCCTCATAACTCAGACCGTTTTGTAGTCGCTTTGCAATAATTAAATCTCCAGTCGCTCTTTCATAAACAATACGAATTAATTACTGCCGGTCAAGGATTGTCTAAAAATTAAGGATAAAGTTACGACTGTAAATGCCGTTAATATTTTTATGACAACGCAGTGATGTTCGCCGCAAAAGGCAAATAAAATGACATCAGGCACTTGGTATAGCACCGCTTTTTTTTTAGAGGGTACTTCCCACTTTCATTAAGTCCAACAATAGACCAACCTAGCACAGACCAACCTGTCAATAAATTACACGTTTATACTTTTTTTTAATACCGCTCATCCAATATTGACTATTAAGTCCAGGAATATCTCCAACAATGACATGTTCCTTTTTTTTATTACAACAACGCTAGCGCTCTTACTAAAATAAGGCAAGTAAGTGCTTGCGCAGTCATTAAAAATCCTGTTTGTCCTATTTGCTGTAAATAATTGTACAATTCTATGGTGATGGAAATACGTAGTGTATCTTAGTGTACGTTGTAAATTGCAGGCCACCCTCTACGTTAAAAATCAGCAGGTTTTGCCACAGAAAAATGCTCGCTTGGTTTTGCCAATAGCTTAACGATATCGTCACCATATGCCAACCAGTAGTAGTAGAAGTTTACAATCTCAAAACGAGACGTAGCTATCTGTATAGCACACATCTTTTAAGATGCCCTGATAAACGGCTTCAAAATTTATAAAGTGTTAGACTTAGTACTGAAAAAGAAGAGAATTTGTTTACTGACTGAGTTCATTGCACAGGTTAGCTGTGCAGGTGTCCATAAAGACAACCTTTTCAGCACATTCTTCCGCCCTCTCGTTTCCCTCTTTTTTTACTGTACTGTGGCACACTATGGTAATGTCTAGGAATTGGCTGATCGAGGAGAAGTCTTCTTGGAACTGTTTTACGAGTTACGAGTTTATGGTGACGGCATAAATCGCTCTTATGGCAGATTGGCTATCAAAAAATATACCAACCTTTCCAATTTGTGAGTTACCGAGCCTTAGTGCCATGCAGGCCTTCCTAATTGCTAGGATATTTGCCTGAAAGATACTAGCTGAATCAGGTAGATTGTATGATCTTGAAATTATAGATCAGCCAAGAAGATAGCTGCACTGACTCCATCCTTCATCTTGGATTCTTCAGTGAATATTGTTGCGACAAATTGCCACGGTACTGCCCCATCCTTCCAGTTTCCCCTGGTAGGAAACTCGACACCAAATGAGGAAGTTTAGGGATGCAGTAGTCTTTAGATGGTTGTATCAAGCCTTCAGGTACTGTCTGCAGTATATTACAGTGCCCGTATTGTGTAGTAACAAACCACCCAGATTCTCAGAGTCGTACTGCACTGCACGTCGCAACATACTTAATAAATATGTCAGGAGGTAATAGGTGCAAGATGGTGTTAAGAGCCTAGGTCGACCGTAGGTCTCCTGTGATGCCGACTGCTGCTGTCGATCGCTGTAGTCTGTTGAGTTTAGTTGCGTTATACTTCTTCTTCATTGCTGGCCACCAGACCAGCGATCCATAGATAAGAATTGGCCGCAAAACAGCTGTGTACAACTAGAGAGCCATCTTTGTTTGAAGACCCCATTTCCTGCCGATGGTTTTACCGCTGGATAGAGGGCTCCGCATGCTTTCTTAGCCCTGTTCTCTATGTTAGCCTTCCAGCTAAGATTCCTATCAAAGTTTAATTCGAGATATTTGGCGCTGGGAGTAAGGCTGAGACTCTTCCCACTGAGTTTTAGGAGGATAAAGGCCGGTATTTTGGATTAAGTGGCGAACAGTACCATTTAAGTTTTCCCAGCGTTAACTGCAAGGCTACAGCTTGTTGCCCAGGAGCTAATTAGGATACAAATAAAGTAAGTCTTGTGCAGCGACTACCATAAATGTTTTTATTCAAAAGTTTCCACAAGAAAAGTGTGAAAAGGCAGAACCTCAAATTAACTGCTTCCTTTGTCAAAAAATCAACGAAACCAAATGAATCTCCTCCGCCAAAAATGACGTAGCATAATGCATATAATTGCAGCCGCCGGTTTTTCTTTTCTTTCTTTTTTGTTCGGCTTGGGAACCCCCTTTATTACACAAACAAATCTGCATTTGATTTTATAGCCGGCTGTGAGAAATCGTTTCCTTTTCTTCAGCACCACTTCAGCACCTAATGGTTGACATTTAATCAAGTTCTTCTCCTTCCTGGATAACAATGACGACAGCAAAAAGCGAGCGAATGTAACAACCACACTAAAATGGCAAACGAATATTAAATGCAGTCGTACTGGAGTTCAACGGGAACAGCAGTAGTTTCAGATGGAGTTTCCACAATCGAGTATGATGCTACACCTAAGTTAGTTATGTTGGAGCATTTGTCAAAAAGTCAAATTCATTCCAGCAGCAGTATGCTGAAGTTAACGTATGCTGAAGTCAACATAGGACTCCAGTTGCTTGAATTTGTGTCCTGTATCCCAAGATAGCACATTTCAAATTTTACTTCAATTTGTAAAGTTGTTGCCTCGTATGTGGTTTTAAACTTTTGTTGAAGCACAACGGTTAGAAATCGGACCAATCTAGAGGTTAAGAATATCAAATCGCTCTTTTTGACATCATCTGTGCTCTTATGTACGTGTACGTACACCGAAGACCTGCATTTCATTGCAAGAAGTTAACTTGACTCGAGGGGTTACAACAATGAAGTGGCATAGTACGATTTATTGCAGAGCAAAGTGCGAATAAAAAGAATCCTACCTAACCTATTTATAGGAGACACACACCCATGCACACTACCACATTTCAATCAAGAAATGAAATGATGAGCAAATCTTTGCGGTGAAAATGGCATCTATCACTTGCAGACATTCGCAGACAGTGACAGGGATGAAAGGAGAGACCACATTAGCATCATTATCATCTGAGGATCCAATTGTCGAAATTAAATCAATCTATTTTGGTATTTTCAAAGGTTTGAACGCCTTTTATGCCTTCTTACACAACTCAATCTCAAACCCATTCATCGCACCAAATCATTTTCTCTGCTCCAGCTCCAACTGAAGGCGAAAAGTTCCAAAATCAAAATCGAAAGCAAATCAATTTGGTTAGTAGACGACGATAGACTTGACTGATTGATCGAATTGGAATTCTTAAGCTGTCATGATTCCCTCCTTTTTCTTGCAGCAGAAATTGAAAGGAACACCCTTTTGTGTTAGGCATACAATTTGCCAGCAATTCTGTGTGGAATGCATTATGTAGCATGAAAGGAGCAACAAAACCACACATTCGAAGTTTATGCAATAATTTTGAATTTTCTTATGCGACATGGTATGATATGCCAAACGGCACACAGTGACAGGGTGCGATTCATTCGACCAAAGATAATTAGCTGAAGAATTGGAAAAGTATTTGGATATATACCTATACCAAACAGCGATCAGCGTACAGCCTCAAGGGTGTGCTCTTTTATGTTGTATACGTAGGCAGGAGTTATAGGAGACAAGACTTCATCATCAGGATGAATCGCCGACCATTTAGAAAGTTTTTCAACTATTGACTTTTCTGTAACGAGAGTGCGAATAGCAAAGTATTGCCAAGCATGAACACGAGAATGTCCTTAATGCCTAATGGGGTCCTCGCAGTCGTCGTCGTCTGTGTAACTTTATAGAGTACGTAGATTGGGAAATCAGCACTTTATCCTTGTACAGAAAAGCTTTTCAATAACTTTCTTCATCATCAAAGTTGTGTCATAGGATACCGACAAAAACCACCAAATTGCTTTGGCCTTTTAACAAGTTTCTTCAGCATAGTCAAGAGAGGGAGATATGACAGAAGCATTCAAAGATGTTCATCTCAATGGTAGTTTGTGAATTTTTTGGACAAGAAACCAATAAATGATACTGTATTTTACTACATATTCTATTGACATAAATTGTTAGCATAATTTAAAGACTTGTCAAACAAAGAATCGCAATAAAACTACATCTATGGGAACAAATACAAATATTAGTTAAAATAAGGGTCGGCTTTAAGAAAGATGGTCGCACAAGTGCAACATAAGCATCATGAATCAACACGTTAAATTACTTAGGTCGCTACAAAAGGCCAGTCATTTAAAATAACACTCCCACGTAGGTCCCTGTACGTAATGTGTTGTTACATCCGGCCGGCCCCACATATCGAATCCTACCAACTTATTATTGATGCCATTATCAAATAAACGAAATTTCTGACTCCCTTGACGACATCCTTATTTTGGGCGATTTTAATTTGCCTCAACTGCACTTGAATCCATCAGATTATAAATCCTTTTTCACTGCTTCATATCCAAACTCAACCAAGGTATTTCTCAACTCTATCCTTAGCCAAGTTAGTGGCATCCCTAACTAAATGGGTAGGAAATTAGACCTTATTTTCACAACCGATCCCATTAACTCCTCTCTCTCTCTCTCTTTTAGTCCTCTATCTTTATTGACCATTGATAGTTTTGACCCCATTCCCCCTCTTCATCTTTCTTTTTTCACACTCTCCACTAGAGTCCCCTTCTTTTCTCTACTTACGACTTTCATAAAGCTAATTTCTGCAAAATCAATGACTATCATAGCAGGTATTCTTTTGAGTTTTTCACAATCTATCTTTAAATGATGCCATCTCCATTTTTTTTACAGAGAAGTACTTAATTCTATCTCTCTTTATGTCCCCTTCTCGCGCCATAAAACCTCATCTACATTTCCTCCTTGTTATAATCGAAGACTTTGGTCCTTACGAATCTATAGAAACAAGTTATGGGCGAAGTACCTTCGTACTTATTCTCTTTCCGACTATTCCAATTACCTCAGTACTTGCAACTCACCAAGCTTTATAACTCTCTCTACCAGAGCTATCTTAATAAAGCTCAAGTCAACCTCATGAACGATCCTAAGTCTTTTTTTCAATTTGTCAACTGTAAAAGGAAGTCCGATGGCTACCCTACATCACCCTGTAATAAAAACACATCATCACCCGATCCACATACCATTGCCAACTTTTTTTGGTACCTTCTTCAAAACATCTTTCGCTGTCATCCACTTCGTACCAGACCCCTCCTACTTCAGTTACTTACTTAACTTCTCCAATGGCCCCTTTCTTTTTCAAACTGTTGACCCCACTGTAATCGAAATGCGACATATTACTAGTTCAAATAATATACAACGCTCAGCTGTCAAGAGCAACAGAAAAGAAACTCAAGAGCAGCCAATAAGTTATATAGGAGACACAGTTGCTAAAAATGTAAACGATCTCAACACTCACAAAGCCGCTGGGCCAGATGATATTTCCCCATCAGTTCTGAAGAGGTGTTCTTTCAAGCTGGTATTATAATTGCGTAAGCTTTTCCAACTATTCTATTGTTCTGGACTCTTCCCGAGAAGTACGAAAGAACAGCCTTTGGCCAACCCGTACCAAAAAAATTCGAGCGGTCGTCTGCTTCTTCGTACCGACCCGTACGCTTACATCCATTATTTTCGAGGACATGGAAGCGCTGATCAATTTTCAGCTTATGAAATTTGATTCAAGAATCAAACGAAGTCCTAAATGTCCGGCAGCACAGATATCGTGGGCAAGAATTTGATGGTATATCTCGCCGAACAGGGAAACCGTTCTTTGAATCAATTGCACTCGATACTTCCAAGACATTTGGCAAAGTTTGGCCTTGACTATTTTGTCCAAAATAAGTGCTTATGTAGTATATAAAAAAGGCTTCATTGGATTAGAAGCTATCTTTTGCACCGCTCAATTCAAGTTGTCTTGGATGGTTTCAAGTTTAAAGTTCATTACTTAAATGCTGGCGTTCCCCAGGGCTCTGTTCTGCTCCCCACACTCTTTCTCATTTTAATTAATGATCTGTAGTCTGTGACTTATAATCCAATTCATTACTTCGCTGACGACAGCACTCCCTCCACTTCACATGTGGAACTCAAACAACTACGTATTTCAAGCCCGTTAAATTTTGACCAGGACAGCATAATAAAATAGGAAGAAACAATCCAGTAGATTGCTTGCAAAACCCAATACTGTCTCCTGTCGACACTCAAGAGCGACAAAAAAGTTATATAGGAGACACAAGCTGCTACAAGATAATTGTTACCTTTGCAGCTTTTCAAGATCCAAAGATCAACATAAAAGACATCAAGCGTCAAGAGCACAAGCAATGAATCTCAAAATCAACAAAAAAAGATACTCAGGTATCAAGCGCAAAAAAAATTCACTCAAGAGCAACAAAAAGGTTACCAAGGAGCCACAGAAAAAAGTTAAAGAGCAGCAGTCGAAATGTCACCTACGAGCAACATAAAGGATTAAAAACAGCAGGGACATTCAAGATCAACAGAAAGGACAACCAATAGTCAAGAGCAACAGAAAAGTCACTCAAGAGCAACAGACAAGACTCAAAAACAGCAATCGCTCTCAAGATCAACATAAACGATACTCAAGAGTAAGAAATAAAATAAAATATCACGCAAACGCGGAAAAAACTGAAAACACGCAAGCTTATTAGAAAATACGCTTACGTCAAAAGCAACAGAAAAATCACTCAGGAGCAAAATAACAAACTATATAAATTAAGAAAAGTCCAATGATCAGCTATTCTATGCATGAGCGGAGCACCTTGTACAACCCCCTCTGCCGCACTGGACATTCTGTTCGACCTTACACCTCTCGAGTGAAATTTTTTAAAAAAAAATAAACGAGATTGGTTAGTATTATTGCCTTCGACTTTTTGAGGTCGTTTTTAACCAACTTCCTCATGAGTTAGAGAGCTGATTTTATATTTTGTAAGTGTCTAAGTCCAAAATAGTATTTTTAATATTCCTAGTCTGACGAGTGTCACGTTTCGCGTGTGAAACGTGTGATTGTTTGAAATCACGCCAGTTTCTCGTTGTGGAGGTCTTTTTAACCATCTTTCCCACAACCTAGAGGGCGGAAATTTTGTGAGCGACTCAATGTCAGGGGCCCATCCTGATATCCTGCTTTTGACGAGTCGCGTGTGGCGCGTGTGAATCGTGGAAAAAAAAAATTCTTTCATATAGCACCGACCTAAAAAACAGATATTTTGGAGATTAATACCAAATAATAAACGACTGTGTGGCGGATTTCGATGTATATTGTACCCGAAAAATTAAGTGTCGCGTATCGCGTGTAGTGTGTCACGCATGTGATAGGTTGAATTTCTTTTTTCGACTTCTTTAAGGTCCTTTTTAACCAACTTCTTCACAACCTAGAGAGCTGAAATTTTGTGTCTAAATCCAAAATAGCATTTTTTATATTCCGAGTATGACGCGTGTCGCTTGTCTCGTGTGGCGCGTGTGATGGGTTGATTTTTTCGACTTCTTGAATAATATACATATATAAAAGTTGATATCATTTACTTCGTTTCTTATGCCAAGAACAGACTTATAATTAGAGTCAAAGTTACTCATTACGAGAAGGATAAATATAATCTTTCTAATTAAATATCAGTTTCATAAGAAAACTATTTTTAAAAGGAACGAAGAAAAAGCTGGAGGTAAAAGCACGTTATATACCGATAATTATAATAAAAGCACAATAACAAAATTCAGCGAATCCCCTCAATTCCATGCAAACAAAAATTCTATAACAAAACGTATGCTTGATAAATCACTACTTGTATTATAAAAAAACTGCAGAGTTTTTCACAAAAAAAAAATCCCTCTGATGATGATGATGATCTACGAAGCCAGCATCCTTGCGAAATGCATTTATTTATAGTCCAAGTTATAGTTGTATGGATGTGTATCGGAGTTACTAGTTATTTTTTGTTGCCTTCCCAATGTGTGCTTGTTATCCCCGGCCAGTACTCTGGGAAAATACTAATTGAGGACGATTCGAGTAGGTATTTCATAAAGCATCCTTTTCTTATCGGTGATGTGAAAACTTTTTTTCTATTTTCGTGATGTGAAACACGCGTGTGTGCATGCGTGTGTGGTAGGTGAATGAGGTGGCTGAATGATGTCAACAAAATTATATTTCATACTCAAACCCATTTTTATGAGCTGCCTTCCTTGAATGCTCGTCCACATCTCTTCCGCTCACCATCCCTATCGCCAATCATCCCACACCGGTTGTCGGTCTCCTTTCAATGAAACTCAATCACAATTATTTATTATTGCCATGGCAAACTGTTGCTATGCAATAACCTTCCTGACGACGAGTTTTCATCATCCATTGCTGATATAACCATTCGTGGAATTCTTTATCCATCCTAGCAACCAACAACCAGCAAACGTTTTCCATCTTGTGCGAATTGAGTTGGTGAATTGTGAATGGGGGATAGGAAATGGTTTAAAATTTTCTGTAGGTGGTGCTGGTGGTACATGCATATAGACAGAGAGAGAGGATGGAAGCATATTATTGCTTTTGCTATTCCTTCCGGTATATGCCTGAGATTCCACCTGCTGCTATCATTTATGCTGTTTCTTGTTGAGCAAATATTTCCCTGAATTGCTTAGGAATTTTGTGAAAAACTAAAGGAGCATTTTGTTCTTCTGAGTGCTTATGAAAAGCTTCGCTGGTTCTGTGGTGTTTACTTGGGTTTCCCCTAGTATTGAACGGTTTTGTAAATTATCACAACATTTTAGTTACATTTTTCGCAAGTTTTCGACTTCAAATGGTTCAAATGACAAGCAAACCGACAACAATCAGCTCCCGTAGGATTGCATGATTTAGATTTTGCCTGCGAAAATCCCTATTTATGGACTTTTAATTACAAGACAATGTGTAGAACTTTCCTCCCCATTTCATTTACAATCTGCTTCATCAAACATCCACTGGCCGTTCAACTCTTTGTCGGTTCGCGAATGACAAAAGGAAGGCCTTCCTTCCAGAATGATCTGGAGGGGAAGGTGACATGGAAGTTTTTATTGAAATGAAGTGGTTTAAGAGTGGATTTGTCTAAGATCTGATCAACAGGACCTGGTTTAAAATTGAAAGTTTGTATATTCCGCAAAGGAAAAAAGGGTAATCTACTCGCCGATCTCAAAGGCATCTTTGAGCGATGCTGTGAACAGCTCTCTCATGAGTTGCTAAATGGCAAGCTAACTGAGGGATCTGTGTTGCGATTGATTGGGAAACTACTGACTGCTCAAAACTTGGTTTGAGCCAGTAGCGCAACAATCAACTTGATGTAATGCTTGCTTTTATCTCCTAGTGGTGGTCCCCGGGCAACTATGTGTATAAATCCTAATATATGTAGGCTAAAATTGCAAGCGCAAACGGTCTAGCGTTTCTAGTCTAGTTTTAGTAACAATCCCCAACGTGTAACACTGTGCTACTCTACTCCGGCAAACCCTCCGGCAGTCCCCGTGAATCTGGAGTGGGCCTGCTACTATTGCCAAGAGTACGCAGAGGACTAATTTACTGACACCCACATGGTGATTATCGGCCAGATTTCGGACTAGAGTACGGCACGTCACGATCATACAGTGTTACGCTCCAATGAATACCTCGACTGAGGTTGAAAAGGACAACTTCTACAATCAGCTAAGCGCTGTATTCAACGCAACGCCGAACGGAGATATCGTAATCGTGTTGGGGGAGTTGATTGCCAAGGTAGGCAACGACAATGAAGGACTCAGACATGTGATTGGGAAGCACGGTCTCAGCGAAAGAAATGAGAATGGTGAAAGATTTGTTGATTTCTGCAACACCAACCACCTTGTCATGTTTGAGCATAAGACCTGCCACAAAGTCAGCTGGGTTTCAACTGACAGGCAATCATCATCCAACCAAATCGACCATGTGGCGATCACCAGACGTTTTAGGAGCTGTCTGTTAGACGTCCGAAACAGACGAGGTACGGGTTCATCACCTTATGCTAGCTATTGTCCAGTTACGTACTGCATCAGTTCAAATAATCTGCGATATAATCGGAATGCCTAGGTATAACATCGACCGGCTAAAGATTCCCTCAGTACGCCAACAATTGAGGGATCATTTATCGCAATGAGTGGAAGCAATCAGCAACTCACTGCCGACACCCATCCAAGAATATTGGAAAACTATGAAAAAAATTTTCACATCTGGATCGGAATGTATTGTTGGTAGAAGCCAGACAAGGCACAGCACGTGGCTTACTGAGGATACCTGGAGGCGGATTGTAGAACGTAAGCTACTCAAAGCTCGTATTGTAGATACCCCAGCAGCAGCGAATATCGAACTAGAGTCCCTGTATCGAAGAAAAATTAGAGAAGTGCAGCGTAGTGTAAGAGGTGACAAGCGTAATTATATTAACAACCTGGCCTCAGAAACAGAGGAAGCAGCGAGTAGGTGCGATAGCAGAACCATTTACAGAATCACCAAAGAGCTGACAGGTATTCACCGTTCTAGCCAACATTTGGTGAAAAGCCTAGATGGTGCCGTACTCGTTTCAGTTGAGGATCAGCTCAAGCTATGGAAGGAGCATTTCTCTACGGTCCTTTACTGTGTATTCGCCAACGATATGCACCCCTATTAAACGGAGCTGCCGGAAGTAACAATTTCCCGAAATCGCACCTCATATCCCAGTAAAGATGAGATCGCTACCGCGATCATCGCACTAAAGAACAACAAGTCGGTAGGACTAGATGGTATACCCGCAGAGCTTCTGCGTGCCAACGAAATCGGCAGAGCTTTTATATACTCTTGTAGAGAGAGCGTGGGAGGCAGAATGTTTCCCCGACGAGTGGAAGAAGGGAATAATTGTCAAGCTCCCTAAAAAAGGTAGTCTTATGGAGTGCGAAAACTGGCGAGGCATTTTCGTTTTTCCTGCAGTTGCAAAGGTAATAGGCAAACTAGTACTTAAGCAAATTAAGGAACATTTGGAAGATACACTCGATGCCGAACAAGCAGGTTTCCGCACTGGATCCTCCTGTGTAGACCACATAAACACCCTGCGGATCATTATTGAACAGTGCGTTGAATTCCGGTTACCACTGCACCGGCTGTTCATCGATTTTGAGAAGGCGTTTGACAGTGTCACCAGACAGATTATCTGGCTCACCTTTCACAGGACAGGTATAACCGATAAACTAATAGCTACTATTAAAGCAACCTATGATGGCTCTTAATGTCATGTGCTGCATAGAGGAAAGTTGTCAAAAGAATTCGAGATCCTTAGTGGGGTACGACAAGGTTGCATTCTATCGCCGATCCTTTTTTTGTTGGTGATTAGGGATGTGCTTTGCGCAGCTTTATCTACTGGAAACGGAGGAATTCGTTAGACTCTTTCATCTCAACTTAAACATCTGGACTACGCTGACGACGTTTGCTTACTTTCATACAGGATTATGGAGCTGAACTAAATGACAGCGAATGTGGAAAGGGAGGCAATCGTTGCTCAGTAACTCATGTTAACATTGCTAGACAACCGGTAGAGAGAGTAGAGAGTATCCAATATCCTGGGAGTATTGTCTCGACTGAAGGTGGAACCGAACAGGACATTTTCAACCAAATCGGCAAAGCAAAAGCAGTGTTTGGAATGATGTCCATGATATGGCGAAGCAATGCGATCAGCATAAACACCAAGCTGCAACTGTTCTGCTCAAATGTTTAATCTGTGCTGTGCAGCACTTGGATGGTCAACGCTACCATCACTAAAAGATTACAAACGTTAGTAAATATGTGCCTACGGTTTTCTAGCCTAACCGTATCTCTAACGAACATCTTTACCAGAGAACAGCTCAGGAACCAATAGACACAACTATCCAACGACGGAAATGGCACTGGATTGCTCATACGCTCCGAAAAGGCGACAGTTCCATAGCAAACTATGCAATGCAATGCAATGGAACCCGCTATCTTAGAATGGTAGAAGAACGGGTCGTCCGAAAAATACATGGTGCAGAACTGTTGAAGAGGAGTCACAGTTGAGAGAACTGAAGCTCATTTCAAGGAACCGCACGCGATGCTGCGTAGGCTTAGTCGAGGCCCTAGGACCCACAAGAGGATATAGGACATAAGTAAAGTAAAAGTATGAATATTTTTCCACACAAATGGACCTCCTGCTTAGAAGTCCATCCACTAAGCCATGGCGCCCACGATGAAGTGGATTGCTTTCCACAATTTTGAGCATGCTACTCTACAAAATTCTAAATTAAAGACTTTGCATTTGAATTACTCAGTGAAAGTGTCGCTGTGGATTGTGTATCACTAATATCCACATTTAAATTAATTAAAAATATAATAATGCTATCCACACCACTTTCCTATTACGTCAATGTTTTATGCATCAGATCGAAAAGGAAATTATATAGAAAATTGCAAGACAGACAAGGAAAAACCACAGACTCACAGACAACAACACGGGATAACACCTATTATTTTAATTGCCAAAACCTGTTCAGCGAAATTTAAACAAAATGTTCTTCTTCTTCTTCTTTCGTTCCCAGGACCATGTCGGATTTTTGAAGTCTCCACGTATAATTCGTACTACACTCAACAGTTGTTTTGGCTTGGGTTGAGTAAGTTTGTCAGAGTTAGCAGTTGGCAGTTGGCAGTTGGCAGTTGGCACTTTTTGTCAACGCACATCATTCGAGAGCCAAATATGTACTCGGGTATTTGTTCGTCAACATGGATCCGCCGCCGCTCGCATGCTCGCATTTAAAAACAAGTTGTATCCACGAAAGCGGAAAAACAAATTGCAAATTGGAAAATAAAGAAGTTCTGCTGTCGGTTTGGATTGTTTGCTGCCATATAATTGTGCAGTGTGACAGTGCGGGGGGGGGATCGATCTACTGTTTCCCACAGCTACCATTCAGAGCAAAAAATAGAAAAACAACACACAAAAAAAACGGAAATCACAGGGAAAACTTTCAACAGACACAAAATGTGTTTCTTGTTTTTATGTTTTTGCATTTGTTTGGCTTCCGCAAAAGATCTGCGTACCAAAAACAAAAAAAAAAACAAATTTTCAATTTGAAATCGTCCTGATGGTGGTGCGGTGATGGTCGTTGTCGGAATCACTTTGTAAACATGCTCGGATACCATACGTTTGCGTATTTGTTTGGTATAATTAACGTACAATGGCAAACAGTCATGATAGATATATTTTTATTTACCTACGAGTATCTCCATCGACTTGTTTCAGAACTTTATTAGACTGCAATCATAATGTTGATGAAAAAAATTATATATGATACCCGTATATATATTCCCGTAGATAGAGAGATGATAATGCAATCAACAAATATTGACTTGAAATGAATTTAATATCAATAATGAAATGTAAATGAAAACATGCGATTCAAACAAAATACACAAAAAATACCACAGGCCCCTCAACTTCTATTAATTCCGTGAGCTATTTTAAATTATCATAGTAAGAGGAAATGGGTCTTTTCAACGTTGTACAGTAAAAGATAAAAAGAGACACAAATAATTATTTATTAAAAGCGAATTCATGAACTCAGGGTATAATTATTGTCTGAAGGGAGTAAGTAGCTTTCGAAAAATGTCTAATTGTCATCAGGACATCAGGACATCAGGACCGGAAGCAATAACAATAACAAGATAACAACTATTCAACAACATGCGAGTAAGATGTTATTATGAAAAGCAGATTCCGAGCCAGACCTAGCTACTTGGTCTGCAGATTCGCTGCCTGCAATTCTCTGTTGCCCAGGGACCGTTGTTCGTTTAAGAACTTTAGGCCACCAAAGGATTGCCAAGTAGGTGATAATAGGTCTCATCATCATTTTATACATCCCATGTATAATTTTAGGATTTAGACCCCAAGTACTGCCGTAGAGGCGTCTAGTGTCTCACAAGCCACTAGAGGCGCATTCGATGGCTGATTTGATATGAAAATTCATCAAGAATGACGCCGACAAATTTAACTTCAATCAAACGTGGTACATTTGATGATGATAGGTCCCGAATTGATAAGTATTCCTCTCTTCAAAGGCACTAGAACGGTTTTTCAAGGATTGATAGATAGTCCTTATCTGCTGCACCATTCTAAAACGTGTATTAAAGCCCCTTGCATGACACTAGGGATAGTCGTGCAGTTTTTTCCATTAATAATAATCGCCAAATCGTCCACATAACCAATGGCAATGTAGCCTGATCTCTGTAGATCGACTAGAAGATTGTCAATGACTAGTGACCATAGAAGGGGAGAAAGCACTCCGCCTTGAGGTGGGCACTTGATTGCCCTTGCAATAGGGTCGTAGCCAGTGTTCTCGAGTGCGCCCTCAAAGCCGAGAAAGGAACACAGGGCCACCTCCTTGGAACGAAAAGTTCCTTCTATCTTCTTTACAAGATACAGGACATAATCTGTGTATTTGCGTTTTCTGTACGCAAAGTGACTATAGTGCAGAGGGGTAGACAATTCTAATCGGCCTCTTATCAAAAAGTCTCTCCATGGTTTTGAGGACGAATGATTTAAGACTTATAGGTCTGTATGATTTAGGCAGCTTATTATGCCAATTGCCTGGTTTGGGGATAAATATCACATTTACCCATCTCCAGATAGTATGAATGTACCCCAGCTGTAGCTAAATAAAGTAATCATACACGGTTGATATCTTCCTGTAGAAGCGTTGGAGAGATCCCATCACCGTCGGGAGCCTTGAAAGTTTTCAAAGAGCCTACTACCTATTTAGCCTTATCCGGACTAAAGATTTTACTGAATTAACTATTTACCCTACTGGTAGTACAGACCCTTTGGTCAGATGTGTTCGGTAACGTGTATGGTACACGAGTAGACGAATCTGGGAAATGAATCTGGAGTAGAGTTCTGATTGTATCCCCACGGTCCAACGTGTAGGTGTCATGCTACGAGGGTAGCATGATGGTCCCACGCCGGACTAGTCCTATCCTCAGTAGAAGGTATTCCTAGTCCAAAGTGGAACAGCATACGCCATTCATGTATAAGAGGGTGCTTAGTCGATAGTATGCGGACTCCGTTTAAGCTGGCTTTTCCATAGCATTCCCTACTCTATCATGAGCGACCTCCTTTCCCGGAAACTCGTGGATACAATAGAAACAAAAAATAATAATTATGAGACCGATACATCTCAAAGCGCATCAACCTGGAGTCCTGCTGTTGAGGAGAACGCTGTATCTAGAGAAACTGTTGAGCTCTCGACGGCCAACCCCATGTTGGACTCTACTGCTCGGTCTGGTATTTAGTAACCGAACCCTACGGCGAAGCCATACGGGCTCCATGTTAAACTCGCGAGGTTGTCAGAACTGAGGATGTGAAATCAGCCACTTGAAATTCTGACGCATTCATAATCGTTGAAACATGTAGCGTCATCTCGGAAAAATCCGTATGCCCTTCTATTGGGAAGGCATTAGATGGGCTACTGATCCAGCAACACTGAGACGGGTTTATAAAACATCTGATGTATCCACACTTAGCCAACTGGCTAGTGCTGTCAGGTTGGGTGTTTTTCCGACCAAACTTTCAACTAACCCTCTCACAACTGAGCAAATGGTTTTTTTATTTCAAGAAGCGGTTATAGACTTCTCAATTGAGATGGCCGATAGTGGCTCACATTTCAAATCGGGATGGCTAGTTTTCATCTGCTCCTACAGATGCGCTCAAATTTTGAGAGGTTTAGAGTTAAGAGTGGTTTGAAAGTGACGTTGGTGGAAGAGGGATCATTTCCTAAACCACACATCGTCCGTCTGTTCTTTCCACAGAATCTAGAGCTATCATCAGAAAGGATGCTGACAACTATCTCTTTGCAAAACGCCAAGTCATAGAAGATAGTACAGAGGAAGAGGGAATGTGCGTTCCTTCAACCCATACTGGCAACAGATGACGCCTCCATGATAAAGCTCAATACCTGCACAGGTAGGTACTGTAAACTACCGTGTTGGCCAGGCTAAGGCTGCCTATCCGCTTCTCTTCGCAAGTGTTTCGCCTAAGAAAATATAACCATTGGTCTCATACAAGAGCCTAGGGTATAAGCGGACTTACTAAAGGTCTGTGGGCGCCGTAGTGGGCTCAGTGGATGGCTGCTAAGCAGGAGGTTCGTGGTTTGAATCCCAGTAACACCAAAAAATATATTTCACGGTGTGCCATTTCTTTCGAATGTATGACGAACGTCCGAGACTAATAACTTGTCACGGAAAGGTTATCATTTCGCAATGGTCTGTCACGCCGAATATTATTATTATTATTAAACGTCTACGGAATAGGCGAAGTAAGTTAATCATCAAACGCGTGCAGCAAGTGCCAAAGATGGCCTGCTTGACCATCACGAGAATTAACTTTCTTTCAATATCAGAAATCATAACGAAGGAATTGGTGACCCAAAGGCAGGTGAAGCAGCAATCAACTTAATGATGTGTTGCTCACTTCTTATCAAGACAACTGTCTTCCTAAAACCAGCTTGTGTAAACGATAGGTTCCCTGGTGGAACGACCAGCTGGCTAAGCTTAGTTAGAAAGTTAGAAAGCTCTTCAACACTGCTAAACACTGCACTAAGAGTTGGGACGAATATAGGTTCGCCATCGCCCTTTTGAATCATACAACTCTGAATTAAGACGATCCAGACGTGCCACATGGAGGAAATGCTGCGAAAACATTATCGATATGCCAGTAGTGGCATGAATCCGTAAAGCATTAGGTAAAGATAGTTTGTCTGATCTAAACTGTGGACTTGAAGCTTAACTTATAACGCATTAAAAGCTATTATCTTTTGTTCATAGTACTGTTTTAATATTAATTTATAATTTGTGAAAAGCTATGTGTATATCTTGAAGGTTCCATGCATATATCTCTAATTACCTGTTATCTTTTATCTTTTATTTACTGTATTTTTTGGTGTTTCGAATTCAAAAGAATTTTCAAATTTATGTTAACATTATAGGGTTTTTTTTAATGACATATTATATTAAAAGATTAAAGTTGAGTGTTTGTTTATTTTAATTATCAAATAAAAAAGTTTCCGTCTTTTTTAACATTATTGCCTGGCTTAAGCAATAGAAATCTTAAAGCTTAGTTGACGCATATATGTTTGACAGGTACAGAGGGTATTACGATATCGCCAGTGCGCAGAGACCAAAAGTTAATTAATATCTAAGTTAGAGGTGTGTGTTGCGTACACTCAGAAATGATCGGCCGAATATGAGATAATAGTTTATGACTTCTGAGGGAGATATATAAAAGCGCTGCCAGATCACATTCTGTCAGACTGAAGTATCTAAGACGTTGAGTGAAACTTTTTCATCGGGTTATCATTTCTATATCTGCGTTAAGTTTTGTTTAACGTAGATCTGTGAAAACTGTGCAAACCCGACGGATGTTGCAGAATACATTCCTTTTGGCCTTTATTGCCAACGTTCCATTTCCACTGGAAGTACAGTCATATCAGCCGGTATCAGTTGCGTTCTGCAATGCAAATGCAACAACTGATGTCGACGTCGATACCGACGTGACAAACTGGAGCAATTTCAATTTCTCGTCGATCGATATCGTCAGGGACATCCAGTCTTTTAGATTCCTTGAGGCTGATAATAAAATCATTGAAATGGGTGTCTCTTCGCCGGGAATTGCAACAATAATTCAAGCTGTTTATAACAATAATTCGAACAATTTTTATTTTATAAATGATTTTGGGAAAGCAGCATTACAACGTTCGGTTCGTTGTAGCGTATTGGTAGAATTATGGAATTTAATGAATTTACATGGAGACATGGATGTGTTTAAGTTAATTGAACTCTATCGATCGTTGTCTGTACATGTCATTGGAAATACAACATCGCAAGAGGTGATAGTGACGAAACTACGTGATGTTGATGTTAGTAATGCAATCATTAGGAATGCAAAAGCTTTAATCGATGGAAACTATCAGCAGAGCATCAGTATTCAAAAGCTGTTCACTGAGTTATTCAAATATAAGTTCTCGGACGATTTAATTAGAAAAGTAATCGATGAAGTCTACAATAAGATCCCAACTGAAGAGCTTATAAAAGTAATGTACAACGAGAAACAAAAGAGACAAAGTGCCGCAGCGCTGCTATATATTTCAAAAAAGTTATCTGCAGAACGAATGCAACGCTCCAACGATCGGGCAAACCAAGTCATGGCACAGAGCTTAAAACGCCTGAAACAGTTATCAGATTTTAATTTGGATACTGCATTTGTCGATCAAGCGATCAGCAAGTTACCTCATTCGTTAAAAAATTTATTTTTCACTGATAAAGTAACCTTTTTCAATGTTGGCTATGAAGAGTACATTTATTCGCCTGCGGACGATGTCATAATGCTACCGAGTCGTCGTTATGTTTTATCAGTGGACCTTCAATATCCGGGCATTCGAACCAGCTGGATTGCAAAGCAATATGTGGACGAAGATTTCTCTTTTGAATTTGTCAGTGAGTACAATAAGAATGAGTACATGTATGCTTACGATAAGAAAGTAGCCATGTTATGGCCCTATAGTATTGTGCTGACGTCTGGAGGAAGCACTGGCAAACAATCTGCATGGCAGATTTACCCAATTGGTGACTACGTTTTTATTAAGAATTTGCATAACAAAGGATATCTTTGTTTGTCTGATATCTTGATGGAGGATGAGGGTCGTTACATTCTTACCAAGAAGAATAGGAAAAAACCCGAGTTATTAGAGTGCCAGTGGAAAATATCGACGTTTTGATTTGCATCGTTTCATTACAAAGAGATCGGAGTCATGAGTCGTATTCGCAGTATTTTTTTTTCAGTTGCTTATTGTGAATTGCAATAAATATTTTAGGGTAATTTATCAAATAAAAGATCTTCTGTTTCCTGGCTGGTTAGCTGTAGGTTCGAGGAAGAGGAGTGGTTGCAGTTGAAACAAATAACAAATTGAGAATCGAAACTTCGTTATTTGAAACATGTGGGGTCCTGTGTAATTGTACATAATATATTTTTGTTCCTTTATATGTACTCATGTGCGATTAATTACTATGTATTATATGTTATATCATTCACAACAACCGAATAAAAAAGCCTTAAAATATGTTACAAAATCCAACCGGATGATTTCTTTGTATATTTTAAATAGATTTTTGTTACATTAGTAAATATCCTTCTTTTATGAAGCCACTCTCTACAACGACACCTCCAAATATTTTGAATTGAATGCAAGCACAGTGAGTCTTGCCTCTGGCAGTGTTATGGTGCTGAAAGGCATATTTGATCGCACAACTGGCAATCTATAGCAGGAAACAATATCGCTTTTCAACTCAACCATTTCACGTCGGAACTCTAACTGTCTCATTGGCTTATTCTACTTCTTAGTCCTGAAGTGAGACGCGAAGCTTCGATACAATAACCATAGTTAAGCTCGATAGGTTCCGGTGGGCAGACCATCGCACAACTGGCAATCTATAGCAGGCAACTATATCTCTCAACTCAACCATTTCACGTCGGAGCTCTAACTGTTTCATCGGCTTATTCTTCTTCTTAGTCCTGAAGTGAGACGCGCGGCTTCGAGAAAATTACCATAATCAGATTCTGCAATTCAATTTCGGACATTGATTCAATCGAACTGGAACTCCATTGGAATTGGAACTTTTTGGAGGATATGAACGAAAAAATATATCAAAAATAATACATAGCAGTCACACTCATAACTTACACGAGAGCACTGTTGACAATGGACTAGTCATGAAGCTGGCAGTTAGAATTTGGTCTTTGCGCGTACAAATATCGACAAAGCCAACTGGGTATCTCCCGTGGTGCCAGTCGTAACTATGTATACCACGTGTAGATAGACCGCCGCCACAACCCGAACCTGATGACGGTACGAACGGACCAAATTACCAATGCTGACTCGGACCACTAGCTTGTTGGTATGGTATTCCGATCGCAGATTGCACCCGCAAACCAGATTCAAGACAAAATGGCCTCCCTTCACAACGAAGAGGCCAGAAACAACTACCCTCACATTAACCCTTAAAGCAGGGAAAGTTAGTCCTGGGACTGAGATGTTGGGCATAGAAGAGAAATGGATACGCCTTAATAATACTGACATTAGTACTAGTTTTGGATGCCCTCTTCTATTGGCATATAAGTTGAGTTGTTGTGAATACTGACTGTTTGACAGAGCTGACTCCATCATAGGCAGTAGTCATAGAGAACGGAACGGCTGCAACAAATGATAAAACGCGAGTACGCGAAGTTAAAAGAGTTTAAAAAATATTGAAAAACAGTTCCGAGGACAGCACCAGGCGCGGAAGTTCTCCCAAAGAATCTGGGGTAAGATGGAATATACACCGTGTTGGACATATTGCAAAGACAAAGATGGTGATCTGATCACTAATCTCATAGGCATCTTAAAGCTATTGGAAGAGCATTTTCATAAGCTTCTAAACAGCCAGCTAAGACCTCCACTATAGGCTGAAGACCACACTATGCTGCCGCTTCCGCTGCCAAGCATAGACGAAGTCAGCAGAACGATAAATCGTCCTAAAAATAATAAGACCTCGGGATCAGATGGTATTCCAGTAAAGCTGATTATGTCAGGAGGTTCCGCACTGCACCAAGCAGTTTACGAATTAATAGCTTAAGTATGGGACTAAAAAGCAATGCCAAAAGAGACTACCGAAGAGGCATCCTGTGTCCCCCATACACAAGATGAAAGATATCACAACGTGCAGCAATTATTGTGGTATAACATTTTTGAGTACCGCGTATAAGATTTTCTCCTCTATCCTTCAAGGCAGGATAGCCCCATATGCTTAAATCATCAGTGTGGCTTCATCCCAGGCAAATAAACAACTGATCAAATTTACAGTCTTAAAATATCTAGAGTTTCAAAGCTCACTACATCAGCTGTCTATAGACTTTGAAGCCACCTATGATAGCATCGCCAGGGTAGAACTTTATAAAGCCATGAGAGAGTTCGGTATCCCAAATAAACTGACAAGACTTTGTAAATTGTTCATTACCAATGTTATAAGCTAAGTTTAAATATCCGGGTCACTATCAAGTCCATTCAACATCTATAACGGGTTCCAACAAGCGGATGGACTGGCTTGTGTCCTCTTCAACCTCCGAGACTCCGTTGTAACGGCACTAACTCAGTAACTCAAGTTAACATTGCTGGACAACCGGTAGAGAGAGTACACAGTTTCCAATATCTTGTGAGCATTGTCTCGACCGAAGGTGGTACCAAACAGGACATTGTCAACCGAATCGGCAAAGTCAAATCTGTACTTGGAATGATATCCATGATATGGCGAAGCAATGCGATCAGCTTAAACAACAAACTGCGGTTGTTTGTGTGCAGCACTTGACCTACGTTTATGTGGCTCTTCCACTAGAGCTCTTCTGTATAGGAGATACCTCGTGTTATAGTTTTCATGAGTCCCTTTTGCTTTTGCTGCTTCAGGTTCCAACTCAACTTTGAACATATTGGTTGAGGGATTTACTCGCGATTCACGCTTTTTATTCAAAAGCTCTTAGCGGTCAGTTCCTCACTTATCTCTTGAGGCGATACGATAGACCCAATTCCCTTTATTACTACGGTTATACCCTCAGAACTCTTTAATCTGTGTGGGTATTAGAAATTTGTTATCTGCTTCTAAAGTGGCAACAATTTTACGATATGATTCGATAATCGAGGCTTGTATTCTGGTTTCCCAGAGAATACTTAATTTAACTGGAGCAATGCAAACTCTCCTCCTGTTTTATTTTTAAGTGCAGTTACAAGTTGTTGAGACGGCGCTTCTCGTAGATATTAAGCTGGTGGTCGTAAAGAACGGGGCTTTCGCCTCTTCTACTTGAATTTCCTTTTGGTTTTTATTTTCATACAGAGCTTGGAAGGGGTTACCAGTTTACTTGTTCCTGCGGTATGTTTTGGTGTTTTTAGGTTTGCTGCAAACTGCACTTGGGACTAGGGACTATGTTTTTGTTTTGAATGTTACGGTTATTGAATGATAATGCCTGTTAAAGCACGGTAACGCAACAACGATTTATTTTTAACTCATAACATTGGCCTTAATTTATTTTTACCAAAGTAAAGTCATACTAGATATGTTACAAACGCAGTAAATCGAAGTGTAAAAATAACCGTTTTTTCTCTCCACATAACTACCTGGACTGTATACTTTTCTCACACAGCAATGTTTTCGCACTGAGTAGTTACATTTGTTCTAAAATCATCCTTCCATTATAATGAGCAAAAGCAAAGCTGTTAACAACAACTATAACAAAAAACTAAAAAAATCTCGTATAATAAGTGCAACAGTTTAAAATTAATCCTTCTGAACGTCTCAATCAGAAACGTGGCAAAACCTCTACTCTGTCCTATCACTAATAGTGCGACGACGCTTGAACTTCGTAAAAATATCATATCCTTCGCTGATGGGTCGCTGTATGTGACGGGGTATGGGATGGCAAATTTTATGCCTCGACAAGCACAAAATGGCACGAACGACACGGCACGTCACGTCACAGCAAGGCATGGCACGGCACATACTGGTACGTTACTTAAACTCACATCAGACAAATTATGCGGATCGTTCGTTTTTAAGCGCGTAAGCACGTACTTCGAACATACGTACGAGTAGCTCAGCGGAGCAGTGTTTGTGTACAGACGACAAGAGGTACACATATCTATTACACCTTTACCATACAATATACATATTGCCAACAACACTATTCCTATGGAACAATATACACTCGTCTATCATATGAACAAATGGTCCGTCGTGCATGGATAATGCTCGTTGAGCCTTAAAATCAATTCGGTCAAAGGTCTTTGCCGCATAATCGTTTGTCTGTTCGACTGTAGTTGTTCGCATTCCCGGATCTTCGTTTGCATTTCGTTGCATTCGTTAAAATGAAAAGCGGATCGCCTGCCGGTGGTGGTGTTGGCAAAAGAAATCCGGAAAATCATCTTACGCCAAAGATTTTACCAGAAATCAATTGCAAAACATAATGCTATTGCAGAGAGTAAATTGTGGCCATAGCCATAACATATGCATTTGAAATCCTTGTAAACAAAATTTGTATCTAGTGAACCGCACTCTGCACTCCTTCAGTTGCGATTGTCGAAAATATCTCTATCGTTTCTTATGCCATCGAAGGAAGCGATCATACGAAATTATGTAAATTGCACATTGAGTGTCACACAAACACACACACACATACTATACAAACTTCAATTCAAAATTCATTGCCTTCATTTGGATCCTTGAGAAATGATTTGGCAGAAATTATTTCAATTGAAGAGATTTCCTCATATGTGCATTGGAAGAGGTGGAGGCAATCTCTGTGAAGAGAACTCGTAATGATTTCGATTCGATGAGTTATGGATTTATTTATTATCTTTTTTTGGTGCTTCGGATACTTTCGTGAATCAATATTTTTAATGACGTGGTGTGAAATTCGAAGAAGAAAGTTTACCCATCTCTGGAAATTTCATCTTGAGTCGCGTCGTAGCTTTGATTTTATAAACAAAATATAGTTGGGTGTAGTTTTTGTTATATGACAATATTATAGATATTAACAGTTAAAGGATAATAACGATTATGTTACATCATAACTTCGCTGAGTGCAGGAAAAGTAAGAATCAAATTTATATGAAACTTGAGAAGATTATCATCTGGTTAGTGCTGTGGTAAGATTGAAGCAACCTAGCTTCAGAGAGAGTTGCCTCAATTTATATCAATAAGCTTATGGACCCTTTAATAATTCCGGAATTTTCATTATTTTTAACAGGAGCAGAAGAGAGGAATAACACATTCAGGATAACTGCTACGTCACAAACATTATGACTAAGATAAAGGACCCAGGATTCGGGGTATAATAATACCAGCTAGTACTGTGGGTAAAATTTAAGAATTAATCGGCCACTCACCTCGTACTTGATTTGGTTCGACTGCACTCACACTGTATATAATGCGCGCGAATGCTTATACAGGGTGTATCCGTTAAGGTGGATAATACTAAAAGAGGTGATTCCTTAGTTAATTTCGTGAAAAAATCGTATGGGATGGGGGGGTTTATTTTCAACCACTGCAGTACCCATTTCGTTTAAAAACGAAGAGACGTACTTGTGACCTTTCATCAAATGGTATGGGTCAAAATGGTATGGATCTTAAAAATTAAATTTTCTTTCAAAAAAGATCAATAGTAACTTTATAACTCGAAGCGTTCAAGAGGTATAAGGTGTGAAGTCATGTAATGTCACAAATGTTAACCAATGAATCAACCCTTTAAGTATTTTTCACCTTAGCAGATACACCCTGTATACACACATTGCGCATGGTAACTGATGTACTGATAAACACTGTATACCATGGTGGCATGCACTCAAGTGTAAGCACTCAGCGTATATACCCCATAGACAAAACATACTCAATGTATTTCGCTACATAACTCCGGTAATCTAGTATAATTCCTAGGCAGTTTAATACTTCCGACACATAATACCTCGGAATAAATTTTACCAAGGCAGTCGAGTGAAGAACTTTGACTCGAGACTCTTGGAACACAATAAATAAAACACACGTGTTGATAACTTTCTGTGCGACTCATCCGAAAACAATCGATTGGTGCATGTAGTCTTTATGCTACCGTTCTTTTGTTTATTTTACACTCCGGTATTTTCGAAGCGTTAATGCGTAAACGTACTCTGAACTCAATTACTCAATTGCACTTATAATCCTCCCCGATTCTTTAGTCCTAACATAAGTAGTACTACTATTCTATATTGTAGCTTACACTTTTTTTTTATATTTACTTTATGTTATAGCTATTGCTTGTGAAATAAATAAAGAAAGGTTTTAACAAATGCTTTATTAGGAGGTTTTTTTTTAATTTGGTAACTCTAAACTAGCTGACAGTTAATTTGACATATCTTCTCTTTGTGTTCAGTATTGATCGATAAATCATCATGCAAAGACTCACACCAGAACAGCGCTTACAAATTGCGGAACTATATTTCAAAATTCAGTGCTATGTAAAAAATGTTTACAGATCACTTTGCATGGTTTTTGGTGAACATCATCGAACAAGTGAGACGATAATTCGCAATACAATCGAAAAATTCCGTTCTTCGTTTACTAGTTTGGACCACGTTCAAGAATGCACAGAGTACGCACCGAGGAGAATATCGGAGCCGTTGAGGCCAGTGTTACAGAGGATCCAAACTAATCGATTTGTCGTCGTTCACAAGAGCTTGCTATCTGTCCATCGACTTTATGGTAAATTTTGCAAAAGGATCTTAGTCTACGTGCTTACGAAATCCAGCTGGTTCAAGTATTGAAACCCAACGGCTATCTTTTGGGTCGTGATTTAATTCCATTGTTTTACCGTTAAATCTTGTTTAGCGATGAAGCTTATATTTGTGTAAAAGGTTTTGTCAATAAACGAAATTGCAGAATTTGGAGTAGAAAAACCCCAAAGGCACTCCATCAGCTACCGATGCACAAAATGTACTGTTTCGTGCGATTTTTTTGGACGGTGGCATTATCGGACCGTATTTCTTCAAAAATGAGGCAGGAGCTCGCGTTAGAGTCAATGGCGACCGTTACAGAGCCATTTTTGTTTCCAAAAATGCGAAAACTTGGACTGAACAACTTTTGGTTAAAGGACAAGGAGGAAAAAAGAGGAAATGTCTATAAGCTTGTGTCTTGAATGACTGTGTCCGTCAGCTCATAGTTGAAAGGTTATACGCATCCCTTAATTGCGTCTCAATGAGAAAAGCCATTAAGCTTTTCTTCTGTAATCAGAACACGAAACAAAACAAAGCGAAGCCAGCCAACAAAACAACAAACAAAAGTCTTCTGTAATCAGAATGACTGTGGTTCATATCTATTTGGAAAGTAACGAGTGCAAGTAACAATAAAATGCATACACTCTGCATACATCAAGGACTTTGCTATGTTTTTTTTGTGTATGTAGCCTCAAATCTTGTTGTTTGTTAAGTTCGTTGTTCAATAAAATATAATATAATATAATTGTATTTAAATTAATTACTTTATTCAAGATGTCTTTACGTGGCGAGCGTGGTTGATTGATCTGCTCTCTATATCAGTGTTGCCAAGCTACATACTTATAGAGTTGCATCACACAACCTGCAACTCAACTCAACCATATGATTAAGAGGATACTACAACACTTGTGTCGACCGATCGTCAATGAAAATAAAAGCTTTTCAAAAAATCTTTGCTGTTCTACTAATCGCAACAATATCGTCATTGTAAGTCAGTATCTGGAAAAACTCCTCTGCAATGTAATATCAGACTCCGAACATTTCTTTCAGCGCTCTACCCGCTGCGTCAGGCAACACAGAGTAATGGTCAATTTCATTCTTGTAAGTTTCGTATAACATAACATTTTATTGTATAATTTAAGGGTTAAATCCTTTATGAAAAAGTGTAACAATCATTACATTTCATTGTATACTTTAAGGAGTTTTCGATTTAGAAGGTATCTGATTTAGAAAAAGTCGGTATATCGTCAAGGATATCGTATTCCTACGATTAACGAAATTGCTGAAGTTTTCCGGCTACTGACCCTTAAGACTTTCTATATATGTACCATATTATAAACGTCAATTTTTGTAGACTTGAAGATTAATATTGGTCGCATCATTCTCGTTAGTTTCGTATAACATAACGTTTCATTGTATACTTTAAGGGTTAAATAGTTTAGTGTAACAACCATTACATTTCATTGTACTTTGAGGAGTTTTTTCGATTTGGTAGGTATCTGATTTAGAAAAAGTCGGTATATCGTATTCCTATCGTAAATGAAATTGCTGCAGTTTTCCGGCTACTGATCCTTAGTACTTGCTATATACCGCATTATAATATTTTACAAAAATGGGAAAGCCTTATCTTATTACCGATTTTTGAACCTGCAATTCAATATTTTGCATTTAATACTACATAGACTATATATGTTGAATCCCTATTTAGTTGTATCCCTACCAAACTGTATCGCTACTTAGGTATTAAGTAAGTCTATGCCGACCAAATTCTATATTTTTTAAAGTTCTAATATGACGGTATATCATTGCTAAATCAAATGACAGAAAGTGCTTTATGTAAATTTCTAACACACTTCCAAGAGACAAACTGAAACATACGTAGGTGGCAGCAAAAACAAATAAACTAAAAAGCTGCCACATTTTATCAAAAAGGACACAATAGCTTCATGGGCACAACGAGTCATCTCTGAAATGGATACAAAGATACTAATGTAGCACAAAACCCATTGGCATTATCAGATAAAATTCACTCTTATGCTGTCGCCAAAGTAGGGACATAGTATCTAAGACAAAAATATGTCTAAAATAAACGAAACACATCTCATATCCCCAAGGTGTGACCCATGAACTGAGTCTTAAAAGAATGACGAATCGAAAAGTGCGGTCTATCTCTGGTGTTTTCGCGCTGCCACGTGTGTATGCTTGGTTTCAAAGGAAGGAATATATAATATTTTCTAATGCAATCGGCACCGTAGAGTCGAAACCTTTTACAATATTCTTAGAGTTTGTCTGATACCCGCACTGCGCACATCCTTCGCTTTTTCTTTGATAAATTGCAGGTGGTAAGCTCGAGTGTGAAACACTATTTCACAATGGAAGGAAATCTATTCAATATGTTCATTCGCTTATGTCCAGGGAATAGAACAACACGAGCAGACGAGTGCATTTGTTTTTTGTGTTTTTGCCACAAAGGACATATCCATCAGTAAATATGTTTTGTTTGTTTGATTGTTTTATGTACCTTTTACTCGTTGCCGTAGTAGAAGTGTCAAAGCAATCGACATACAAGGAAGCAGACGGGGTCCTGGCTGACAAAAGCCTTTTAGATATACGCTCTGAGCTCTCTTCATAGCTTTGAACTTATTGCTAGGCGAGCAGAGCGGCTTTTTAGCAAAATAATTTCGTAATAATTACAGATTTAGCCGAGTATTCTACACCTATTTTTGAAGAAGAGACTCTGTCTGAAAGACTGCTTCGGTAGTGATATCAATATTTGTATTTTCTGAATACTTTCAGACACAGACTCAGGACACGTTCGCACTGAATCAGGATCATTTTGATAACTGAAACTGAAATTGAAGAGAGCACGCATCCTATAGAAATATAAAATTATCAGACTCTAATCAACTATTTGTTTAACTTGAACGTGAACTACAGGCAACATTGGTTCAGTCATTTTAACCTGATGTTTGAAACAATTTGCTGAAATATGCAATTTTTCCTTTCATGAGGATTAAGATTTTAGTCAATTGTCCTTTTTAAATGTATTGTTGTGCAATATTTATTTCTATTGAAGCACATATCAAAAAATTCATCTCAAACAGTAATAAATTCATCTAAAATTGCACCTTATGCTAAGGGATGCAATCCCACCTTAATCCCTGACTATGCCAACATTAAAGTCTGATATTTTCATACAAAAGATTCGAAGAATTATTAAAGCTTATCGAAGGACTACCTCATAGTGAATTATTCCTCCATAATCTTATCAGGCGTTCATTGTTATGTTCCCTTTGTAAAAGAAGATATAAATCCCATTGATGGCTTCCACGTTCACTTCACATAGAATTAAAACAAAACAAAAGAACAAAGAATCCATCGAAGGAAAAGAGGATTATTGATTCGATATTCGATGATGAGTCTGTGTAATACTTCATATCTTCATATTTATATCTATATAATAAATATAATATCTACTCGTTGCGTAACTTTAGGGATTACCGGGATTAACAATAATTATGTACCTAAGTATACAGTAAACTGAGATTATCTTCATTTTGTTTTATTTGTTACATTGTCACAGTGTAATTTAATATTTCTAACAATCTGTCTAATTAGTGTGGAATTATAACATTGAACTGTTAAATCTCAACTTAAGTCAAAACTGTTACATTGGCTTTGCTATAATTTTCACCTTCAATTGCAAAATGGTAAGTAGAATTATGTAACGAAGTAGGAGAAGTAATAGGTTGTAAGGTTGTAGCGTTCTTGCTGGTGTTACGCTCGCCGGAAACCCAGTGCTCAAATTATCGGAGTGTTGTTACAAATTGAACAGAAGTTGGTTTAATGCTCGGTAAAAGTGTAACTTTATTTCTTCTCCTTTTATTTTTGTATAGTGGAATATACTTTACAATGTGTAAAACAAAAGGTATACATTCGTATAAAGTACTAGCCGTCTACACTACGGAGAGTGACATAGTTGTTTGGTAATACAGAGAAGACAATATGTACTTTAGATAACCAGGAACACGTTTAACTGGGATCAAGACAAACGAATAAGTAAAGTGTTCAACTCATTAGACAATAGGCGACCAGAAAAAAAAAACTGGAGAATCCTCTGTAGGTGCGTTAACGCTTATGAGGCTTATGTTTTCAAATCTGCCCGTAGGCGAAGGGTGTATCTCCATCATCATATTTGGCTCTACAACCGGGGTCCGGTCCCCTTTTCTATCTTAATGTCCTATATCCCCTTATGGGTCCTAGTAGAGCCTTTAATATGCCTACGCGCCATCGCGTGCGGTTCTTGGCAATGAGCTTTAGCTCTGTCCAACTTTCCCATATTGCCGTGTCTCCTCCTAAATGTATGTATTTCTGTCATGTATTTCTCGGACGACCCGCTCTTCTACACATCCTGAAATTACGGATTCCATTGCATTGCGTAGTTTGCTACGGAACTGTCGCCTTTACGGAGTGTATGACCAATCTACTGCCACTTCCGTCGTTGGATGGTTGTGACTATTGGATCCTGACCCGTTCTCTGGTAAAGATGTTCGTTAGAGATACGGTTAGGCCAGAAAACCCTTAAGATGTTCCGTAGGCATCTATTTACGAACGTTTGTTATCTTTTTGTTATAGTAGCGGTCACCTTCCAACTGCTGCACCCATACAATAGCACAGATTCCACATTTGAACGGAACAGTCACAGCTTGGTGTTTAAGCTGGTCGCATTGATTCGCCATATTATGGATATTATTCCAAACACTGATTTTGCTTTACCGATTCGGTTGACAATGTCCTGTTCGGTTCCACCTTCGGTCGAGACAATACTCCTGATTGTCCAGCAATGTTAACTTGAGTTACTAAGTTAGTGCTGAGGTTTAGGATTTTTGTTTTGGCAGCTTTCCACATTTGTTTTCATTTGGTGCAGCTCCATAATCCTATGTGAGAGTAAACATGCGTCGTCAGCGTAGTCCAGATTTGTGAATTGAGATGTAAGAGTCCAACGAATTCCGCTCCGTTACCAGTAGATAAAGCTGCGCGAAGCACATCGCTAATCACCAACAAAAAAAGTATCGTCGATAGAATGCATCTGTGTCGTACCACACTTAAGATCTCGAAATCCTCTGACAGCTTTCCTCTATGCAGCTCGCGAGTTGAGGTGCGAATTCGGGAAATTGTTACTTCCGGCAGCTCCGTTTGATTTTGGTGGATATCGTTGGCGAAAACACGGTTAAGGATCGTGGAAAAACGCTCCTTCCAACGCTTGAGCTAATCCTCATCTGAAACGAGTACGGCACCATTTAGGCCTTTCACCGGATGTTGGGTAGCGCGGTGACCACCAGTCAGTTCTTTGGTTATTCAGTAAACGGTTCTGCTATCGCTTCTGCTCGCTGCTTACTCTGCTTCTGATGCCAGGTTGTCAATATAATTATGTTTGTCACGTCTTACACAACGCTACACTTCTCTCATTTTGCTTCGATACAATGACTCTAGCTCGATGTTCGCTGCTGCTGGGGTAAGTTTACGTTCTTCAATCCACCTTCAGGTATCCTCGGTAAGCCACGTTCTGTCCCTTGCCTGGCCCCTACCAACAAAATTCTAATCTGATAATTTAAATAAATTTCGGATTCGATAGAAATGCCTGTCAGAACAACAAAAGTTTCTTATCATTGAATTGATAAATGATAATTTTATAATTGATATGCTACACTTTTGAGTGCAAAACTGCAAAAGTTTCTCAAGTACATGCGATGCACAATTACGATTAGGGAGACTCTGTATCCATTATGCCAATAGGATTTTCCCTGAAAAGGTTAACCAATTTCCCGCCACTTCCATCCAAGTTTAAATTTATAGTTGCATCGATAAATAAATTGAATGGATGCGAGATTGTTTACTCTTTGATGTATACGATGAATGGGGAAAATCTTTTCAATCTTCCTAATTCATACTCGAACTACTCTAGGCGTCTAGGCATACACACAGTACACATGCACATACATACACACACACACACACACCACAGTCATCGAACAGAATGAGATCACTTAAGTAGTAGCAGTTCAGCCCTTCAAACGATAAAACGACAAAACGCACGTCGACGACGACGACGATTCGAAAAATCAAATCGATCATTCTTTTTACGTTCTGTGTGCATGTGTGGGTTGTGTAGATTTCATGGATAATTAAATTGTTGAGTGGATGGAAAAATATTTCATTCGTCATTCATTGATTCATTGATTCGAACGGCAATGCGTCGTTGCAGTTCGTTGGTTGTTCGATGGATTATGTAAAAATTACTCACTCAGTCCAAAGGGTTTCCCTTTTTTCCCTAATTTCAAAAAGGAAAAAGGAGTAGCCATAGGATTTTTGTAGATTTTGTTTTTTGAAAAATAATCCCAAATAGTTATTTTATTTCATTTCATATTTAAATGCTTCACTGACTGTGTAGCATTAGTAGAAGCCAGTTATGATGCTCAGTCATGGAAAAAAATTGCGTTTGTTCGGAAAAAGTGAAGGATAAAGTTGGAGCTTAAAAGAAAAGTCAGTCAACCGCTTACACATAGTAGTATGGACCCTTGAAGTTCAGTCAAAGTTCTGATAATGCACGAGTACATACCTGAAATGAAAAAAGAAATGAGTTTCGTTAATAATTTGGATGAAAAAAAGGAAAAGGAAAAGAAATATATTTTTCCCTTTCGAGATTTGAAAGATTGAGGAACAACTAAAGAATTCATTTACGAAACATTTTGTTAAACTAAAAGTATGATCTTATGTATTACTGATTGATTGATTGGTTTATTTGCATCGTAGCACTGCTGTCTTTATATTTATTGTGACCAACGTTAAACCTTAGAAAATCTCACTCTATTATCGTCTCAGTTACATTTCCTATGCCGATTTCGGGTTAATTTATAACTTGGCTTTGACATTTCAAAATCAATCAAAATCCAAAATCCATTTATAACTCAATCTTAATAATACAAGCCGGCACTCTTATCTTAATCATTCACTTGTATTTTCATACTCGTAATGCACGATCACGAGTCGGACAATTAATTCAAAGGTGTCGTCTGCCAGAAGATCTGTCTGCAGAGGAACTACACAAGGTGGAGTCCTATCCCCACTTCTATTGAACTTAGCGGTGAATGTGATGCTGGTATGCCTAAGAGGTGACGGATGAAGTTGCTATTGCCATCTCAGGAAAATAGCCGAACACGAAAAATGCTCTCAACAAGCTAACTTGCTAGGCAGATCGCTGTGATTTAGGGGTAAATCCTCACAAAACTGAGCTTGTCATATTTACCAGGAAATATAAATTTCCACTTATTAACCATCCTCGGAACGAATTCCTACACTTCTGATGCCTACGGACAGTACTGTACAATCTTTTATGCTCAAAAGAGGATATAAAACTCAATACCCTAGCAGGGAAGGTTGGAAAAATTCAACTGAGATCCTTGGGGAATTCTAACCCATATTCTACACTGACGGTTCTCTTACCGATGAAGGAACTGGTGCAGGATGGTTCTTAGATGAGAATTCCAAGGAGTCATTCGCACTTGGAAAATGGCCAACTGTTGTTCAAACAGAAATATTTGCCATTTTACAAGTTGCCAACTGGGCTGTCTCTAAAAAGATACAAGGACGAAACTTTGCAATATTTATTGACAGCCAAGCTGCTCTACTAGCACTGGAATCACATTTTGTTAATTCGAAGATTGTTTTAGAATGTAAGAGAAGACTAAACTCTATTTCAAGATGGAATTCCGTCACTCTTATCTGAGTTCCGGTACATATAGAAATAAAAGGAAGTGAATTTGCTGATGCACTTGCAAGAAGTGGTTCTTGCGATATTCCTTCTAGTCCGGAACCAATCACCTGGCACTGGAATCACATTGTGTCAATTCGAAGATTGTTCTAGAATGTAAGAGAAGACTGAACTCTATTTCAAGATGGAATTCCGTGACTCTTATCTGGGTTCCGGGACATACAGGAAATAAAGGAAATGAATTTGCTGATGCACTTGCAAGAAGAGGTTCTTCCGATACTCCTACTGGTCCGGAACCAATTTTAGGCTTGAGTCAGGCAAGCTTAAATATTGGTATTCAAAGATTTATGGAATCCAAACAGGAACAACAACATAAATACATGTAGAACCACCAAGCACTTTATGGATAGGCCGAACAAAAACACCGCTAAGTTCATTTTTGGAATATCCAGAAAGAACTGTCGGAGATGGTCGGTTTACTTACAGGACATAACCCGACTGGAATGTTCAATTTGATTTTTATATTGGATCCAATAAGTAAGTCTTCTTTTTGTAAGGAAGAAGTAACAACTACACATTTCTTTTGTAGCTGTCCTGCCTACTTCAGGCTACGGATGAACGTTTTTGGGAAGATATTGGTCGTTCAGACTAGAACAAGTCCTTTGCTATCTAAAAGTAACGAAGAGATTTGAATAATAAAATTTCTGAAAACGAGTACAATGGACCGTCTGAGTACTCTGGTGTGGTTTTACTCAGAATATCACATCAACCCACTACAACTATATATAACCTCCTTCTATAAAAAGTATAAGCTTAACATTATCTGATAAAGACAAGTATTTGGGTCTTATTTTGAAAAGAAAGCTAGGCTGGAAACCTAATATACTAGAAAAAGTTCGTAAAGTCACAGTGGCACTCTTCTCATGCAAAAAAGCCTTTGGTAACAGACCCCATATAACTCATTGACTATATACAGCGGTAGTAAAACCTACTCTTCTATACGATGTGACTGTCTGGTGGACTGCCTTAAATAAGAAGGTAAACCTTGACAAATTAAGAAAAGTCCAAAGATCAGCTAGTCTATGTATGAGCGGAGCCCTTCGTACAACCCCCTCCGCCACTCGACACTCGACATTTACAGGAGGCAAGTAGCTGCTAGTTCGGCTACTCGCCACAACGCTATCTCCCAATGGACTAGGAATGAAATCGGTCACTCCTCTATCCTGAATTATGTCAGGATCTCAGACAATATAGACTACACCATTCGGCAACCCCATTTCAACAAAAACGTCCCCTCCAGAACATTCTGGAACGAAGACGCTTACTTGGAAGATGAACACATTCATTTTTACACAGACGGGTCAAAAACTGATGACGGAGTCGGTGTTTTCTTAAAAAAGCTCAATCTTAGCCTCTCTATCCGACTTCCTAATCACTGTAGTATTTGCCAAGCTGAAATTGTGGCAATCAGTAAGGCATTGTCTTGGCTGAAGAGAAATGTCATATCCGCTAAGGATATCCGTATATTATTGGATAGCCAAGCTGCACTAAAATCCCTGGAATCAGTCCCTACAATTCCAGCCCTTAACTGTCAATCTTCTCTCGTGGAGATGGCGGAGTAGTTTAATATACACCTGTGTTGGGTGCCGGGGCACAGAGACCTTCCTGACGAACTCGACAAAGAAGAAACTATACTACCCTTCTTACCTGAATATGGTTCCATAGGCATACCAATCGATACATGCAAACTCTTGTTAAAGCGGGATGCTAATGTAAAATCTAGCTGCAGGTGGTCAAACGATATAGCTTGCATAGCGACAAAGCAGATCAGGCCCAAGCTGGATCCGAAAGGCTCCCAGTATTTGATCTCTCAATAAAAATCGCACATCGGTGCTATTGTAGGCGTAATCACTGGACACTGTCTCATAGACAGGTATGCAGCAAAACTTGGAGTCTTCTGGAATGACTTCTTTAGAAGCTGCATGGATGAAGAGGAGAAGGAGACCATCTTCCATATTCTCTGTACTTGTCCAGCCCTCTCACAAAAACCCAAACTCCAAATGGGAGCTTTCTTCTACAACGACACTAATGATCTCATCAACATTAACATACATGGTAGTCTCCTTCGCTTCATACGAAGCTCTAATTGGTTCATCGAGTAGGTGGAAAGAATTACTGATCCATATGCATATACAGTTATTTGCACGGTAGTGTTTTACATCCAAAGATAAGAATAATAAATACTAAAAATTAAAACATCAAAATTCAATGCAATATCAATCAGAAAACCTATTTTCTGGCAAACTTTCAAACTAAAAAACCTTCCTTTTAAAAATCACGAAAACTCATAATTTTTTGTTAGAGGCAAGAACCTTCTATTCAATTTCTTTTTATACTTTTCTTACATAAACTAAAAAAATCATTGGGAAAATTTTAAATTTCCGAACAAAAAAAGAACCTTCTTCCTTTCCCCCTCTCTGTACAGCGCCGTGAAAAGGAAGCTAAAAGTATTCTGACAAAGAAATCACTTACGAGCAATTCGCTATTCGTCGTAGTTGTCGTTGAAGTGCACGTACACTTCTTTGTCGTGTTTTTGTTGGTAAAACATGTGTACCCTAACTATAATATAGATAAAGGAAGCCTACGATAACAACAACCAATGCATAGAATGGAGGTTCCAATTTACCAAACACGAGCAACAAAAAAAAAAGGCAGCATCCTGAATTTTCTCCAACTTGGATTGCATCATCGAATAAGGATAAGGTGCAAGGCGCTTTTAACCTCAAAAGACTGGCGCAAGTATATTCTGGCCTAGCTATAGGCCAGGGTTTGCATTGAGTGTGTGTGTGTGTGTGTGCTTTGTGAGTATAGGGCGCGGTTTGGCAACTATCCAAATTCGGATGGCAGATTTTTTTTCGTGCATCTTTAGTTTTGTTGCTTTAAGTGTAGTGGAAATTCTGGAAAGTCACCCTGTGACAATGTGCGCCTGACATTTCGATGAATGCATGTTGTGCAAGGGTGCAATTCATCGCAATTTCCAGTTGGGGAAACATTGCTGGAAAAGCAGTTATCGTCTATTATTGTCGTTTGTCCTTTGCCACACGACGACCACCCTGCTTTTCCTCTCCAACTTTATGTAGATACTTGGTCCTTGTACATAGGACACATGCATCGTTCATCGACAAACAGAAATTAATTCCGGAATGTGTGTCAACAGGTTGCGATGCGACGGCGCTATTGTAAATAGAACGGAACATGAGATGGTGGTGTAGTGGGTGGTGGTTGTCTACTAAATCGACCATTTTATATTTTGTTGTTGCTGACAAAATTTCCTTTGAACTGTTTTTTTATGAATTTCTATAAAGAATTTTTTATATCATCCAAAATCAAAGGTCTTCTCCCACTGTGCATAGTTTATTCGAAATATTTCTATTGTGCGATAAAAATGTTTTTTTTTAGAACTTTCTATAATTTCGCTGTTTGGTATTTGTGCGGGAAAAGTGGACAATTTTTTTCTGTCAACTTCCTCTTTGATAGAATTTTTTTGCTTAGTTACCATGATGATAAATATGGTCAAAAGCATTCTCTTTTGAGCGAGAAATTGACAAAGAGGTTGGAAATATATTTAAATAGAGATATGCCCATACGCTAATACATTGCATGATCCTTTAAAGTATACGATTCCGTATAATTCTTAATGACGAGATCTACGAGCACTAATGCGACTTACACATCAAGGTATCATCATGCAAAATTGGGTAGGTTTTAATGAACTTTGTGGTATACGACAGCGAACCAATGCTTTGCCAAATGCCCATTATTGGATACCAATCTGAAAGAAATCAGCTCGAAATAGAAACCAATGTAGAGGCAAATTACTTATAAAAATAACAGTGCCAAGAACTCATAAAAATTTACAACGACCTCAAATGACATTTCTTTATATTCACAAAAAAAAAAGTATCGGCAATAGAATGCAACCTTGTCGTACCCCACTTAGGATCTCGAATTCCTCTGACAGCTTTCCTCTATGCAGCACATGACATTTTTATTATTTTTTTGTGTATTTAGTATTTACGTGTCACTAAAGTAAACTGAATTGGATGGTTTGGTCCTTACACTTTCTAAAAACTTTGGATAATATATTACTGTATACCTACACTTCAATAATTCTTATGTAAGCGCCTCATTACCAGGTACGCAAGGAAATGCCGATGTGTAAAAAAATAATAAAAATCTGAGAAGCTCTTCGTGAATACTGAATACCATATATCGCAGCTTTATTGATTTATTTTTTTAAATTCTCTATATAAACTCCGCATTGCGTCTCTATATAAACTTCGTTGCGATCAATTTTTCACAAAATTTCAGTTGATAACTCTTTTTTTTTAAATTTGGTAGTGATCGGCCCCCGGGAGCTCCCATACAAAATTTTTAACAATCATACCAAGACACGTATACCTTTGCTAGGAAATACAAAATCGCACATGTTGACCCTACTTTTATTAAAGGTAAAGGTCATACATTCTCCGATAAAGCTAAGTATTTGGGTCTTATTTTGGACAGAAAGCTAAGCTGGAAACCTAATATAACAGAAAGAGTTCAAAAGGCACAGTGGCACTCTTGTCATACAAAAAGGCTATTGGTGGCAGATGGGGTCTTCAACCCCGTCATTGGCTATATACAGCGGTAGTAAGAACTACACTTATATACGGTGTGACTGTTTTGTTGACTGCATTAGATAAGAAAGTAAATCTAGATAAATTAAGCAAAGTCCAAACATCTAGCTAGTTTATGTAAGAGCGGAGCACTTTGTACAACCACCGCCCACCGCCGCACTGGACAATCTGTTCGATCTTACACCTCAGCAGGCAAGTAGCTGCTAGCTCGGCTGTTCGCCTCAAGGCTATCTCCCATTGGACTAGAAATGAAATCGACCACTCCTCTATCCTGAATTTAGTCAGGATGCCAGAAAACATAGAATACAGCACTCCACAGCTCTATTTCAATAAAAACTTCCAGCTCACCTTCCCCTCCAGATCATTCTGCGAGGAAGGCGCGTACGTGGAAGATGAACACATTCATTTTTACATAGACGGGTCTAAAACTGATGACGGAGTTGGTGGAAGTGTTTTCTCAAAAATAACTAAAACCGTCTTCCTAATTACTATAGTGTTTTCCAGGCTGAGATTATGGCGATCAATGAAGCCTTATCTTCGCTGAAGAATAACGTCATTTCGGCTAAGGATATCCATATATTCTCGGAAATCCCTGGAATCAGTCTCTACAAATTCAACCTAACCCTTGGGTGCTGGGGCATAGAGACATTCCGGGAAACTGTATGGCTAACGAACTCGGCAAACAAGGAACTACCCATCTTACAAAAATATGGTTCTCTATGTATATCAATCGCTACATGCAAACTCATGTTAAAGCGGGATGCTACTGACAAAATTAATCGAAGGTGGTCAAACGGTACAGCAACAAAGAAGATCTGGTCCAAGCTAGATCCCAAATACTCCAAGTCGGTGTTACTTTAGGTGTCATTACGCTACACTGCCTTATAGGCAAGCATGACTCGGAGTCTTCTCGAATGACTTCTGCAGAAGCTGCATAGATGAGAAGGAGGAGAAGGCCATCGTTCATCTTCTCTGTACTTGTCCAGCCCTTTCCAAGAAACGTAAACTCCATATGGAAGCTTTCTTCTACAACGATACTAATGATCATATCAACACTGATATCAGCAGTCTCCTTCGCTTCATACGAAGCTCTAAGTGGTTACACGAGTAGGTGAATGGAAACTTTCCTGATCCCGCCAGTATCACAATGGACAATTGCTGGTCTAAGTGTGTAGGTTTTACTGACAGCCACCTTAACCTAACCTAACCAAGACACTGCGTGAGCACTAAAGTATTGAGACGAAGATGCGATGTCTATACGGATGCATTTTGATTGCAAGCATTTTTGTTTGTCTGTATGTGTGTATGTCTGTTTGTCTGTTCGTCTGTATGTCTATTTGTCTATATGTCTGTATGTATGTATGTCTGTCAGTCTGTGTGTCTGTATGTCTGTATGTCTGTATGTCTCACCAGATTACCACGGAAACCATAATGCTAATTATTAAGAAGTTATCGTGATCGTAGAATTTCATAAGCTATTTTTTTACCTTGGTTAGAAGGGACGTTATTGCTTTGGGTATCGGTATGAAAGGCAATATTACTCGGCAAGAATCCAGAGGAAGAAGATAGATGGAAATGGTAGTGCCAGCGATGGAGAATCTTTAGAACTAATTTTTATTACTAAACGCTTAGCGATATTTTCTAGTGATGTCTGTATTTTCGACCAATTTGAGGTCCTTTTTAACCAACTTCCACATGATTAATAAAAAAAATCCATTTTTTTGTGTGATTATTGTCGGCTTGTACGTAGTTAAAGGGTAAAATTTTTCTCGTAAACAAAAAAATTGCTTGTCATCCGAAGCCAACCGACTCGATTATATTGATTGAATGGTTGGATAAGTTAAAGTAAGCTTAGTAAAGATCTCCGCATTAGAAGAAATATACTCCGACCTGAACAGGAACTTGTCGTACAACGATATAATCACAAGTGACCCACTGTGCAAGTGCAGTTTCCAATGAGTAAAGTTTATTTAATACAACAACCCGACATCCTCAAACGCTTTTATTTTTTTTCGGACATTCGTTCATGATTTTGAGAACTTTCCAGAAATCAAGCGCCTTCCGAAAGCAATAACTTTTTGTCCTGAAGACGTTTTTGTTGGTTAAACTATCTGCGCTACATAAAAAGCTGAACGTTTAAGCTTTGTTTGTTCGAGGAAAAATCCAATAATATTCCTCATGAAGTTCCAAAAACATAGAAAACTTTTAATTCCACTAAAGCCAACAAAAAGGTAGCAACGAGAACTTTTGCTAAATCGAAATTGTGAATATCCTGAAATGCTTTAAATGAAAACAATAACTGAAATGTTGTTGGCACTAGCTGTTAACATTTGCGTTGTCAACTTTTCAGAGTGCACAAAAAAATTTCCCGGAAATTACATTCATATTATAAGAAAGCTAATTCTATGAAAAAAAGCTTACATCACAGCAACTGGAATAGGATTTCACTACAATTATAATATCCTGAAAAACTTTTAAATAAAAGGATAACTTTATGTAACAATAGTGGGAACTGTAAGCTAAATTTTATCCTGTGAGCTTTCGAGAAAGCATAGAAAATTTCGAACTTAAAAGTTCTATAAATCCACAGTACTGTTATTGTGAACGGATTTCACTACACAGGTAAACTGGGAATGGTAATGAACTGATTTTTTGTGGCTACAGTTTGCCAAAAATGGCTGTATTCTATTAAGGTTTTTGTAAGTAGATATTAAAAGGAATGCGACTTTAAGTTTTTCCTAAATAATACAGAGCACAAAGGTAGGTAGACATAAATATCCCTTGAAGCGTGGAACAATTAACAAAAAAGAACAACAACACCATACCAATGTCTTACTAACGTTAATCATCTCAGCGACCACGAAAACTATGGACTCGACACTAATATCAATGTCGACTTCGCCCAAAAATAAGTCCAAGACCCCCTCGAAGCTCAACTAGCTTGGGCCAGTTAAAAAACACCTACAACAACATAACCAGTCGACTGGACCAACGTGCCCGATCTAATATAATTCAATTTATCTCAAATGAGATCATGGACATGAGACATCTGTATATTAAGTTATCTGTACTAACACCTTCCACATGCCAATATTGATTGCAAATTTCACAAAAACCAAATGGGAATGATATGTAAATTGGTGTACTGGTGTAATATAGCCTATCACCTTCCTCACGCATGACGTCTCAGTGTTCCTACAGCAACAGTGCAACAAAATTACACGTGGAACGGATGCACCCTTACCACTTCACTCCAGTTCATAATCTAATTCAAAAGGACTTACGAAGAAGGACCTAATTTTGTGAGTCAATTTCACAACATCGAATGGACACATAAATTTGGTGGTGAAAATGGACACATGGAAATGGTGTCCACTCACTGAATAGAAATGTGCGAGAGCCTAACTTCGTTCGAAAAGCTTATCGATAATTATATAAGGTCGGAAGTACTAATAAGAGAACCACAACACTCCAGTCAACATGCTCACAGAGCGGAAATATCTACGGAGACCGCACTGTGGGAGCTGACGAAATGTATAGAGGGGTCCCTTGCTAGTAAAGCAATCGCGATAAGCGCTTTCCTAGATATCGAAGGAGCATTCGACAACGCATCTAATGAGGTGATTGATTGGAATTGCTCTGGAGAGATATAAGGTAAACAGCACAGTCACTAAGTGGATGTGCGAGATGCTGAGTACCAGAACAACGGAAACCATAATCGGCGATGAAACCATTATGTTGACCACACAAAAAGAGGATGTCCACAAGGAGTGGTACTGTCCCTCCTTTTGTGGAGCATCCTCGTAGATGAACTACTTCAGCAACCAGCAGAGGCAGAAACTTATGCCAAAGGCTAAGCGGACGATATAGTCATCATGGCAGAAAGGAACTGCCCTGTAGTTAAATCCAAAATGGGTTAACCATCACCAGCAGATGGTGCCTAGAAGTGGGATTTAGGGTGAACCCAAACCAAACCACACTAGTACTCTTTACCAATAGAAGGACACCCGGTTACCCTCAATGGAGAAGAGATTACTATCAGCAAAAAGGTTTAATACCTGGCGATGATATTCGATAGTAGATTGCCAACTGGCTGCGCGGAAAAAAGAGCACCTGTGGTGTGCAGAAGAGCGCCAGGAAAATCCTGGGGAGTTAGTATCAGGATAATGCACTGGATGTAAACCACGAGAAGGGAATTGGAAAAAGTGCAGCTGCTGGCCTGTGTTTGTGTAGGGTGATTGACATGAAGTGTTACAAATTTTAGACTGTCATTGCTGTCATACCAGTGATGACAGAGCGCTCAAATTTACACTAATGACACCAAGAAGGAATTCAGATCTGAAACTTATACCAGATACATCCGGGAGCCATAAAGTGGTATACGGATAGATCAAAGAAAGCAGAAGGCATGGGTGCGGGAGTCCATGGACCTAGAAGCAAATACTCTGAAGCAATGGGGCAGTACCGGAGCATATTCCAGGCAGAAGAACATGCCATCAAAAGATGTGCTCACTTTAATCTGGAGAGAAACTACGTGAGGCGGGACAGATAGCCTAAAAGCCCTAGATGCATTCCACATCAAGTTAAGACGGGTGGAGGAGTGTAAGGCGATGCTAAACAGACTTGGCGAAGTAAACAAGGTACCTTTGTACTGGGTTCCAGGACACACTGGCATAGAAGGCAATAAAGCAGCGGACATGCTCGCTAACAAAAGTGCAGAAACTCGGCTTGTAGGGCCAGAACCATTCTGTGGCATAGGGTACCGCATAATGCTAGTGGAGAGACGCAGAATATGTCAAGCAACTGCTTCTGTAAGATGGGAAAATCTTCCAGGTCTTCGACAAGCAAAGGAAATGATGGGGAACTATGACCCAAAGAGGTCTCTCTCGATATTGGGACTTACTAGAAGTAATGTAAGAATCATTTCTGGTTTCCTAACAGGACATTGTATACTAAAGTGGCACCTAATGAAAATAAAACAAGAAGAGGATGACAGCTGCAGGCTTTGTGGGGAAGTGGCACCTTCTCAATGAATGCGGAAAAACGATCAGACAGAGGAGAGACCACTTGGGAACTCACGCGATCTCAGTGTGTACACGGCATTCATTGAACCCACACCCTATCATTAGGTTCATAAGAGCCATTGGTATGGAGGGGGTGCTATATTGACGGGCATGCACTGTCTCCATAGCACTAGTTAGGGAGAGCGCAATAGATTCTTATGGGTAGCAGTGCTATTGGTAGATACGCTTTTTTCATCATCATCACCATCATCAACCTTTTTTTTTTGTGATAGTACAAGTTGCAGTGATATGGGTTTTTTAATTGAGACAGTGAATACCTATGGGGCTTACAATTGATTCTAGAATGAGCTTCTCGTATCACGTAGAAATTTTGAGGAAGTATTTTTTCGCTGTACACTCAGACATTTTTTCTTTTTTTGAAATATCTGCCCAACAAAGCTCTTAAAAACGAAAAACGATCCATTGGTATGGTGAGGATGCTATAGAGACGGGCGTGCACTGTCTCCATAGCTCTAGTTAGGGGGAGCGCAATATATCCTCATAGGTCGCAGTTCTATTTGTAGATACCCGTTTTTTTTACATCATCATCATGGTCAGCAGCAGGAAGGCACATGAACGAAACTGTTTTTTATTCCTAAATCGGAGACTCAAACCTTCACAATAAAAAACTTTCCAAAACAATATTGATGTCTACTCATTTTATGGCATTTTTAAAAACAAACTCTTAAATTGCCCACCCTTTAGCAGATGGTTGGTTCTATTACAAAACTTTCCTGCTTTAAAGCTTTTTCATGGCAAAGCTAAAACGTAAAGGTAAGAATTTAAAATTTGTACCATACTATTTGGTACAACACCAAGTAACTGCACATTCAAGCTTTATTAACAAACCGTCTGAAAGCTCTCAAACAACACTTTTTTACCGTCAATGAAGGCGGTTTATTACACAGGACCTGTTAGCACACCATGGCGCCAGTTAATTTATGAATTTTTATACACTCAATTGATTCGTTTGCAGCAGCATTGAATTCACGAAAGTTTGCTTTTCATAAAAACAGCCATAGCTTTTAAGTTAAAAGTTTTATAAACTTTCCTAGGGTTTCAGACGAGTAGAAAAAGGTTCGTCAAATATAATCTTCCTTGTTTTTCCTTTAACCACCAGCTCAAGCGAACTCAGTGAACTTAAGATCCAAGCAAGCTTCTGCGGAATTTTTTAGGAATTTATGGATTTACATTAACCAAAAACAGAAGCCAAGACACAAACCAAAAGAGGAATTGCTCTAAGGAAATTCAAACAACCAGATACTCTAAAACTGTACCGTCCGTTTCTGTTGTTTTTTTTTCTCTTCTCTTGAATTTCCAATTTTTTTTTGTCACGTATCTCAAATATAAAAAATGCATAGCCAAATTTATGTGCACGACAACTACCCACTTATAGACTAATAGGTCGTACCGTCCAGTAAAACTGGCATTTATTTTATGACAACGAAGGACGACAACGAAGGGGACGACGACATCATCTAATCGTTTTATCGTGAGAGTGCTCCATGAAAAATTGAAATATTCCGAAAGTGTAGAAAAAGGATAAATCCGCATGGGAGTTGAATGTTGTTTGGTATATGTGGATCCGTTTGTTTGTATGTGTCCTGCTTCTTTTTTTTCCTGGGTAGTTGGGTTGATTGCGGTTTTATTGGCCCGAACGAAAGGTGATGAATTGGTTTTGTGTTTGCCAACAAAAACTTCAGGTGAAATGCATTTCGATTAAAAATGAGCTCAAGTATTTCAGGATAAGCTGGGTACATTTGTGCCATTTCAAATTAATTATTGATTATTCCAAACTTACATTCGTTTCAGATAATCTAAAAGAAACATTGACTCTGCTGTGTACGAGTAATCATATCAACTGAAGGCAGTGTTTGAGAGGATCGTCTTAAGGCGTTCTACACAAATAACAACTCATTGTGCTTAGTTTGAAATATTAAGGTAAGAATTTTTGAATTTTCGTAAGGTACTCGTATGTTGCCTACTACAGTAAAGTGATTCGAATTTAGAAAATATGCTTAAGTTTCATTACGACACGGAGTCACTCAATGTGAGTTGCATTTAAGAAAAGAAAATATGTATCTAGTTCTTTTGAAAGCCGTGGCACTACTGGTTAGTGTGTTAAACTTCTGACCAGGAGGTTCAAGGTTCAAATCCCAGAAACACCAAAAATCTTTTTCACGTCCCATCTCTTGCGAATGTCTTAAAGATGACAGAGATTAATAATTGTCTGAAATTCGCCTTTCGGATACAGCATTAAACTTTAGGTGCAAAAATATAGCATGCACAACACAAATGGTCGCGCAAAGCTAGGCCTTGGACCGCACCGGTATTTCGCGCCAAATATTTCAATTGATCAACGATAATCTTCATATCTGGTCAGGTTTTCAATGACTTCTCTAAGTTTCAGGAACTCGTACAGTATATATCAGAATTAACGATCTTCCGCGGCTAGTTGTAGTATCGAAAAGATAAAGAATTGACGGGAAATGTCTAAGAAAAAACATAATATGACATCTATCATGTAAGACATCATCTGCGCCGGTTAGGCTTTCAAGTAAGCAAAAGAATGAAACCCGCCGTAATCGGCTTTCAAGCTATAAATATCCGTCTATATACCCTTCGCGTGTGAAGTTAACTTAAACGTACATCGGTATATTCCAACTTCAACCAGGAATACTCCGATCTCGGATTGCATCACCAAGATGCGAATCGGGCTCGAGTCAACAGAGCCCGTCATAACCATACATAAACGTTAGTAGAGCAATAAACCGGCTCAAAAATAATAAGGCCTAAGAACAAGAGCCTTTTCTCCGACCGATCGACAAAATGTATCGAAATATTTAGCTACACATAAATGGTAGCAAAAAAAAAGCTAGCCACGTCTGCGAACATAACATCCAACATTCATCCCTCAATTAGGATAGTGGAGAACGAATTCGAAGAAGTGCAATCCCTCGTCACCTATCTCAGGTCAATTATAGTTGGCTTCGGCATTCAGGTCTTAATGAAGGGTTGTTGAGATATTTCCTGATTTAAAAAGCTTGTGAATGGATACATGAGAAAGACGACTGAGATGGCCTCAAGCATTTCTTTATGAATATCATCTTGCCACTTAATGTCAATTGTTGTATGGATGCAATTTCTGATATGATCACAAACATAATTCAGGAGGTTATGAGATAATTTATTTCTTCCTAGTGTATCAGTGTATCAAACCGAAGGAAAATGCTTGGTATGATTTAAGCTGCAAAGAGGCTTCTAGGAACCTATGAACCTTGGAACTGGGTATACTTTCGGTAATATAAACCACACTGTGGAAAACCAAACCAAATTTTTACAAATCAGGAATGATCACTTTGTCAAACTTAGAAGAGCCAAATTCGACTAGAAACTGAGACAAAAAATACTTCAATGTCCCAAAGGAACTACGAACTTTTGGCCATTCGTTAAAAGAATTAAAAATACTGCCTCGTCTTAAATTCCAACGCTCATTCACAATGACATATTCCAAATATCAGATCTATAGACAAACCCATCTGTTTGTTTCATTTTTCCCAGCTAGCTCCATGCTACCAGATAGCGCGTTGTTACCGCCTGTACTTGCAAGTGTCGAATCACATATGGAACTGATCTACTTTCGCACTCATCAGGTAACTAGAGTATTAAATGATCTCAACATTTATTAATTTGTTGGGCCTGATGGTGTTCCTGCTAAAGTTTTGAAAATATGTACTTCAAGGTTGGCATTGCCACTGCGCAAGCTTTTCCATTTATTTTATACTTCTGGAGTCATCCAAAAGAACTGAAAAACAGCTTTTATTCAGCCTGTTCACATAAAATTCGAACCGTCATCTCTTTACTCGTACCGGCCCTTTGCGCGTTCTAAAGTCATGGAAACACTGATCCGATCGTTATCTTATGCAACAATACTTTGAATCACGTGAAATCATTAGTGGCCAGAAGTACGGTTTACGACGACAATGATCTACAGGTGATTTGATGGCATATCTCACCGAAAAGTAGAACCAATCTATTCACAAAAAGTTGATGAAAATAAAGTTGTTGCAGTCGAAATTTTCTAGGCATTTGACAGAGTCTGGTATCAAGCTCTTTTATCGAAAATGAATGCCTATACAATTGATAAGGCCCTGTTGGATCGGACTAGTAACCACATTTCTGATCATTCAATCAAGATCGTATTGGACGGTTTTTAATCCAATGTTCACCGCATAAACGCCGGTGTTCCCCAAGGCTTTGTTTTATCTCCGACGCTTTTTCTCATTTTCATTAATGATCTCCTATCCGCTACTTCTAGTTCAATTCATACTTTAAGTGACGACATCCCTCTTAGCTTTTCGTATGATAATTGCTGATCCCCTATTGTGAGTAATAACGATTACAGAGGCTCTATAATGATGACTAACTGGATGACATCGGCTCGAAATCGGGACCGGTGGAGAGACTTTTTGAGCGAGGCCAGGACCGGACCCCGGTTGTAGGGCTAAATATATGATAATGATGAGATCTACGAGCGTTACTGTGTTTTTGACATCTTGTAGAGGATCTACCTAGGTAGGCTTTGGTTGGCAGGACACTTGGCTTGCATGAGCACAGAGGTCTGGTTCGGAAAATCTTTTGCGGAGTAATTTAGTGGACACGTGATTGTGGCAGGACAAACATAACAGAGTTTAGAGATCACAAAGTGGTTAATATCAACTCTCTGTTGTAGCTTTGCTAGCTAGGTCTAAATGAAAACATTATTATAATATATGTTTTCTAAATATAACATAAGAAATGGATTCTTAAATTTTCAAAGTCCCAGAGAATGTTCGCGGGTATATGTTCCTGGACATCACCATAGTATGGGTGCTGGGGCACAGTGATTTAGAGGGTAATGAGAGGGCAGACGAATTGGCTGGGCGTCGCTATGGATACTGGCTCTATGGAGAAGGTTAGCTGTCCAATGAGCTTAGTCAAGGAACAAATTCTCTCTTTCTTTAATACTAAGTCACAGCTCAGTTGGAGCAGTCTGTCGAACTGCGCCATTTTTCATTTTCCTGAACCTAAACTGGTAGTACCTTTTTGATTCTTCCGGCGGGAATGAATCTTTTGGCGGCACGAACTACAAGGTCAGGAAGAGTTTTCTCACCGGATACAGCGTCAGTAGATCAGGAAACTGATGTAATTTGATATCGATTCCGATTCCGCGAAACCTTGCCAGTTGGATTTGTTGTTATTCATGTAGGTTCACTGTTCGGATATGACAAAGTTGTCTGGTCTATCCACTGTGGTAACAATTCGGATATGATCAGAGCTAAGCGCTGGTGTTGCCCGCAATGATAGGAAGCTTAATAGCTTACTATTGTAATATCAGACGAGCTACAGCACATGACAGTAATTTTGGTGAAGTTCAGTTGGGCGGGGTAGTGTGGTGGGGACAGTGTGGTGAGGGCAGCCGAGCAACGCTAGGTATGTTTAACATTCGGGAGTCGAATGTTTATTCCTTCTTATCTTGGTATACCAATCGTAGTAAATTTTCGAAGGAAAGGAAGTCACAGTTCAGGTGCAGCAGTCTGTCGAACTGCGCCAAATCGAGATCAATGTGGCCATCCTACAGCAAAAAGAAAACCACCGAGTTGTTATCAAGAACCCGGAATGATATTGCCAGAGTTGTGGCTATTAGCACTGGCTACTGGCCAGTGTGCAGTCATGCTGCTAAGTTGGGTATACCTCAAATCAACTTTTGAAAAAATTGCAAAGATGAAAATGAGAAAGAAACTCTCATACAGTTCCTCTGCAGTTGTCCGGCTCTAGCAGGGTCAAGACAAACACACATTTTTTACGACCTGAAAGAGCTCTCGGATTATAGGATCATCGATTTTGTGGCATCAAAATGGCGCATACTAGCGCTAATTGAGGACCTCGCAAGCATAGCGTGGACCATCACTCTACCTATATGTTCGTTATTTCATTTGGCGTGGGTATGGGAAGGTTAATAATAATAATATCGAATTACTTGTCTCATCTCATAAGACATTTTTTCCCGAACTTCTTCTCAAAAAAGCCCCAAAAGTTTATTCCTTCTTATCTTGGTATACCAATCGTAGTAAATTTTCGAAGGAAAGGAAGGAAAGTAATTAATCATTCCAAAGCAGTAAAAGCCTATTTGCTGCAGGACAATCAAATCTGTTTGCTGCAAACACTGCAGCTAAAGAGACATAAATTATCACAAAATAACTCCTCGTACTCCTTTCCTTGTCTGTCTCACCACCAATAGAATTCCATAAGATACTTAACTGCCAACCGGAGAACGACCACAAAAACCTCATACCTATCTGACATGAGAATGAGAACAACCTTCTACACGACATAAACAATCCTAAGTACGTTATGTAATTTATTTTTTGTGGTAAAGAAAACTTTCCGAATTACGTGTGTGTAATTCGCATGTTGCGTGTGTCGAGTTGTTGTTGTTGTAGTAAACAATAGATACTAGATAGTTATATCGTGGAAAGGCAACAAATGTTATCCTTGTTCTCATCAACACACGCGTTTTCAAATTCTGTTCGAAACGGGAAGACATTTAGTTGTAGACAAAATTTATTGGACGGAGGACTGTGTTCGTGTGCACGAGTATGTGTGTGAAATAAGGATTTCGTATTTCAATGAATTTCAACGAGTGTTCTGTATGGTTTCGATTCACATTCTGCGCCTGCTGGTTACTTGACTCATCATGGCGTACATCGAGACACAACGAATTGCTTGTATGACTCAAGGCCAATATACGGGAAGGACACGCAAGTGACTGACGACCGGATGACGATGACCCACCGGAAGTAGTTCATACGATTGATGCGATAGCGATCGGACACACAAACACCTAAAGGCGGCTCATTTAATTTCAAGCTCATGCGAACGGTTGATCTGTCAGTTTGTTTGCCTGTGTATTTGTACAGAACCAACAATGCGCTGAACGGCACATAACCCAAAAACAAAGCAGCGAAAATAGTTGTTGCCGACCAAGATAGATAGTCTCCCGCATACAGACCGCCCACCCGTATACACAAAACCACGGACATTTCGAATGACGAATGGTAGGAGTAGGATGCCGAGTGAGTTCTTTGGCATCATCGCGCTCCATCGCATTCGCACACTAAATTAAACTAAACAACAACAACAAGAACAACTGCAACAACTCGCAAAACACAACAACTCGCCGGAACTCTCGAAATTCGGAACTGAATCCCAATTAGATTTATGTCCTTTTTGGTCGGACTGATGTGGATTGTTGGCGCGACGGCTGACGCGCAACTCTCTTGCTTATGATTGCTTTGCGGAAACGCTGATATGAGAAATGAAGCCGCACAATCGGGACATTCGAGGGCACCAAACTTGTTGTTGGATGATATTATGGCGGTGGTGGTAGTGGTGGCATTTTGAAAATGCACTCAGCGATTTTAGTTTGAGTTTTGTCCATTCAGTATGTGCCGGTGGTACTTGATGGTATAGAATTAGGAATTGCAGTGCAAAATGCAAAATGAACTAAAGAATTTATTAACTTTTTTTTAAGGGTTGTAGGGGTGCGAAGTTATGTACAAATGAACTGTAAATTTTACCAAATTTCTTTAAAATCTTCATAGAGGTCAGACAAATGCACACACACACACACACACAAATGATCTTAACATTCATAAATCTGCTGAGCCTGATGGTGTTTCTGCTATAGTTTTGAAGAGGTGTTCTTCAATGTTGGCATTTCTGCATTTCTCTTATTCTTCTGGAGTCTTCCCAAGAAATTAGAAAACAGCCTATTCCTAAAAAAGGCGAACGGTCATCTCTTTCCTTGTATAGAACCATTGCGCTAACATCCATACTTTTGAAAGCCATGGGGATCTCTCACTGGCGATAGCCTGGAGAGGTGAGAAGACGTACCACAAGTCTCATTATCGGCTGCGATGCAAATGCCCATCACTCAGTATGGGGCAGCTCCGACATCAATGACAGGGGTGAGTTACTTTTCGATTATTTTAAGTACTAACCTAACTGTAGTCAATACTGGTAATAAAGCAACCTCTGTAACCAGGAGATATGACGGTGACAAGCGTCTCTCTCAACCAAAGAATACTAGACTGGAAGGTATCGGCTGAACATTCTTTCTCCGATCACCGGTACATAAAATTCAGTTTAAATGACAAACCCCTTCATCAAACACCTTCTTATAGAAATCACAGGAAGACTGACTGGCTCATATATCGAGTAACGTTGTGCTTTTAATAAAACGCTTTCTGCCCCCTGCGCTTTCAATTGTCCAAGAGGCAAGAAGAGGCCACATTGGTGGATCTCGAAGGTAGGGCATTTCAGGAGCAGCTAAAGGAAGCTATTCATTAGAAACTGACTGGGATGCTAACAAAGCATCTCTCAAACTTTATAAAAGAGAATCTAGGACAGCCAAGCGCTCTTCTTGGAGACTCTTCTGTGATAAAATAGAAGAATCTTCTTAGACGTCTAGGCTAAGAAATATCCTTGCAACCATTCCAATAATGCCGAGCTGCCTGAAAAGCAGATGGCTCATGGACTACTTCAAGGGAAGAATCGCTCAATCTACTTTTAGATACCCACTTCACGGGAAGCTCCCATGTGTTAGGTAATGTCAGCGTTGATAGAACAGACACTCGTAGAACTATCTCCAATTATCTGATAAATAAGTACAAACTACTTTTGGCGCTATTAAGCTTCAAACCATACAAATCTGCAGGACCTGATGGCATAATTCCAGCCGAGCTGCAAAGGACTTCGGGTATTATCCTTCCTTTGCTGGAAACAATTCTAAAGGGTTGTCCATATTCCAGTTTTATGGAGAGAAAATACTCAAAGCCGGCAAATACTCGCATTTTAGTCCAAATGATCTCAGACCAATCAGTCTTTAAAGACACTAGAAAGACTAATCGATATCTACATACGCACAAGCATTGACTAAAGACTTCTGTCTAGAGGTCAGCAAGCTTCACAACACGCGTGCTGATCTGTAGACAGGAAACACGCAAGTCTTTAGAAACAACTATGCACACACTGGTACGTTCCAATGAACATTCTCTTCACCACAAGTAGTACACAATGGTGGTAATCCTAGACATTGAAGGTGCTTTTCGTCAACACATCTGCGATTACGGATGCGCTGTCGACTTTGAGGGTGGACGACTTATTAATCTCCTGCTCACAAGTCGGATTATTAACTCAAAGCTGGGCGTGTCCTCTGCCGAAAGATCTGTCTGCAGAGTAACCCCACAAGGTGGAGTCCTGTCCTCCCTTCTATGAAAGTTAGCGGTGAATTAGCTGCTGCTATGCATCAGATGTGAGGGCTGCAGAGTAATCGCTTATGCGGATGACGTTGCTATTGCCGTCTCTGGAAAATACCCGAATACCTTAAGTAAACTCCTGCAAAATTCTCTCATCTAGCTAACTTGCTGGACAGATTGCTGTGGTTTAGGGGTAAATCGCCAAAAATATGAGCTTCTCCTATTCACCAGGAAATATAAAGTTCCACTTATTAACCCTCCTTCTATGAAAGGTATGAGCTTAACATTCTCTGATAGAGCCAAGAATTTGGGTCTTATTTTAGATAGAAAGCTAAGCTGTAAACCTAACATACAAGAAAGAGTTCACAAAGCCACGGTGGCACTCTCATGCAAAAAAGCCATTGGTAGCAGATCGGGTCTTCAAACCCATAAAACTCATTGGCTATATACAACGGTAGTAAGACCTATTCTTATTTACGGTGTGACTGCATGGTGGACTGCCTTAAATAAGAAGGTAAACCTTGACAAATTAAGAAAAGTCCAAAAGATCAGCTAGTCTATGTATGAGCGGAGCACTTCTTACAACCCTAGTTGCTAGTTCGGCTATTCACCTTAATGCTATCTCCCAGTGGACTAGAAATGATATCGGTCACTCCTCTATCCTGAATATAGTCAGAATCCCAGACAACATAGAATACACCATCCCGCAACTCCATTTCAATAAAAACTATCAGGTCACCTTCCACTCCAGATCATTCTGGGACGAAGATGCTTACTTGGAATATGAACACATTCATGACGGGTCAAAAACTGATGACAGAGTCGGCGGAGGTGTTTTGTCAAAACCATCTCTTACCATCTTCCAAATCACTGTAGTGTTTTCCAGGCTGTAATTATGGTGATCTGTGAAGCCTTGTGTTGTCTGAAGAGAAACGTCATATCCGCTAAGGATATCCGTATATTTTCGGATAGCCATTTATAGTTATAGATAGATAGATAGTTATTTAGAAGACGGTAAGAGAGGCTACATTACATTATAAAAAAAATAGTCATCTTTGGTAGTAAGGGTAAATGTTAGAAAGAATTGTTGGCCCTCATGTTAGTACTACGTTCTCACATTCGTCATCGCAAACTAATAACCGCAGTCGTCATCGGTGCAGTCGCGTTCCCACTAAAGACAGACGGAAAATGATAAACGATATATCGGGAAAGTGAGCACCAGTGGAAGAGCAGCAATTTACTTGTTCCGTTTCGTACTCACTCACATATACACCCACACAAACAAATTTCCTCGCACAATTTCCAAGTTCTGTGTCCTGCAGCAAATTTCGATATACAATTGAACGCCTGGCGCTTTTTGGCGTTAATTCCGACACAGCCGAGAGGAGCTCGACCGACGGCCTATCTCTAATGTTATTGCACTAATTGCAGACAGAATTGCGAAAGAACTCAGGAAGGATCATGATTCCGTTGCTGCATGTATTGCCACGCCGCAGGTTGCCGAAAGCACAAAGGTGTGCAACAAACTATACGTAAACTGCTTCTAAAGTAATCATCATAGATGAATAGTCTTTATGTTGCGGTATATGTCGGTGTGTGTGCGTGTTAACCTATGGGCTGATTTCCGAACAACGAACAACGAGACGGTTCGCATTGCAACTCGACCTACTCCTGAACGTAGAATATCCCGATAAATGCGAATTTGATGTAGCCAAACTGGAACCATTTGTGTGGCTATCCTGACGCCTCATCCTTATGCCAAAAGGCGAATAGATTGCTGCTTTTGAAAATTGGAATTGAGTTTTTGGTTGTGTCTGATGCAATTCTTTTTGTCCTGTCCTCTAGTAGATACCCCACCCACGAGACACCATTATTATCGGAAATCTCCATTTAAAGCATTTCTATTGCAACGAGAGACCTGTCGCAGGAGGAGCTCAGGCCAAAATGCCAACATAGACGAGGGGGAGGAAAAAAAGCGGCAATTTGTTCAACTTGCCGTCTGAAAGGGAATTGCAATGTAAAATAGTTCTGCCCTGTATTCTATACAGCAACACACCACCAAAACCGCACAACCGCTCAAGGGAATTGCACTCACGTATCAGAGCTTTCCAATCCTATTCAGTTTAGCAACCAGTCAGTTCCTATACACCAATTCATATTCGAAATTAAAGGATATATGCACTCGAAGTAGTTGAGAGGGTGGAAGGAATGGTACCGAATGCGATGATTGAACGTCGTCGTTTTTAATGCAGTGCTGCGTTTTGTTCAATGTGGTCAAGAGCTGGCGGCTACCGTACCACCCAGCCCATCAAGCTAACTACTATTAGATGGAATAGTGAATGCAATATGAACAACATTATCATGATTGGTATTTTGGAGAGCATGTCTCTCTTATGTAATGTGGCTTTAATTCTGACGACTTTCCACCTCTGCGGTTCTGCGGCAACAGGAATATTTCTGATGAAACTCGATGAATTTTGGGTTATTTTTATGCATCAAATGCTTTGTGGGTCATCTACTAATGAGGCACACAATCGAGTTGGCAAAAACGAAAGAGTTCGTAAGTTAGTTTGGGGTTTTTTTTTTTGATTAGATAAACGCAACTGTATGATGAAAGCTTAAGGTAGTTGGAAAAAATTCGAATAAATTATGGGTATCCTGCAAATGCTTAGCACGTCACGGCCCCTAATAAATGTAATCGCAAGAGACTTTTATGCTTTTGCTTAATCGAGCGCCTATCAGAGATTCCAGGCTAAATTTTTTCGCACCATCTACTGAGAACTCACTTCTAGGGAATCGCTGAATATAACGTAGGCTGTACGCTGTACTCAATGGAGTTTCTGGCTCGGTAGCTCATGCGATTGTGGTATGTTGGACTGGTCTGTTGGCATCAATTTTTCCTTTCAAATTTGTCGCAACAATGAGGCTAGCCGCATACTGAGCAAATCATAGTGCAATCTAGGTGTTTTAGGCAGACAATGTTACACTAAATGGTACGCATTTACATTCTGAGGCATATAGTCTAACATTTTGTGCTATCCGGTACGCTATGCTATGTAGGGCTGCGCTCAATACTCAGCTAGCGTAGTTGTTTCTCTATTCGTCCATCACATATGAGCGGAAGACATCTCTGGTTCAGTTAACACGTTGATGGTGCAGGAGCCCGAATGGCGAAGCTAACAATGATGACAGGAAAAATGTTCATCGTGCGTGTGGAAGTTTTTCAGTTTGTCAGTTTGTTCACTCGTATATCTCGGCATCTACCAGTCCGAATTTAATGGGACTTGTTTTAAAACAACTTTTAGCGCTTGGCGTGTAGCGCGTCTGATGGTTGGAAAAGTGTTCAGCTATGTCCCATATACAGCATTTTTGATATTCCGTGTGTGACGCGTGTGTATTGCATGAAAAAGTGGAAAAAGTGGAAAAATGTAACAAAAATAAAACTAAAACCTTTAAAGCTAATTCAGTCTGAATTACAACTAACCATATGGCGAGCTGACACGCTTCGCTTTACTATCTTAGAAGCAATAGGCGTTACAGTTAACTGAGTTCTTTACCGGACTATGATCAAATAATATTTTTCAGAGTATGTGGGTGACATTGAGCCTGACTAATTGTGGCGCTTCTTTCCAAAACCATCGACTATTTGAGATCACAATTTGGCTTTCATGAACATGCGATTTGACATTCGTCGATAGTGTGAGGCTACATTTTGTTGTTAACGGAAAGAAAACTACGAATTCTCCGTGGAATCCACGCAAACTCTATATGTGCCAAATTGTCACACTCTTTGCCAAGGTTGCCACTAAAATACCCACAAAGAGCCACCAAAAGACCCTCAAAAGAATCATAAAAGACCAACAAAAATCATTTAAGACCCCCAATAGATCCTCAAAAGACCTCCAAAAGAACTTTAAAAGTTCCTCAAAAGACCTACCAAGAGACCCCCAAAAGACCCCCAAAAGACTCCCCAAAAGACCCCAAAAAGACCCTCAAAGACCCAAAAAGACCCGCAAAAAACACTAAAAAGACCACCAAATGACCCCCAAAAATGACGCTTAAAACCGACCGGACGCTTAAAACCGGCCAAAAGAGCCCCCAGAGGAACCTAAAAAGACCACACCGAATTTCATATGTTCCATAATGATCCGCGAGTGTTGATGTTGTCTACACAGAAGGATCCAGTGCGGAAACCTGCTTGTTCGGCATCGAGTATATCTTCCAGATGTTCCCTAGTTCGCTTAAGTAATACTTTCGCTATAAACTTTGCAACTGCAGGACAAACTGTGGTATCTACAAGGCGAGGTTTAAGTATCTTACGCTCTTCAATCCGCCCCCAGGTATCTTCGGTAAGCCACGTGCTGTGTCTTGCCTGGCTTCTACCAACAACACATTCCGATCCAGATGTGAAAACATTTCTTACAACCTTTCAATGTTCTTGGATGGGTGTCGGCAGTGAGCTGCAGATTGTTTCCACTCCTTGCGATAAATAATCCTATAATTGTTGGCGTACTGAGGGGATCTTTAGCCGGTCGATGTTATGCCTAGGCATTCGGATGATATTGCGGATTCTTTGAACTGATGCAGTAGCTACCATAAGGTGATGATCCAGTACCATACCCATGTCGGCTCCTCGTCTGTTTTGGACGTCTAAAAGACAGCTCATAAAACGTCGGCTGACCGCCACATGACCGATTTGGTTTGATGATGATTGCCTGTCAGTTGACACCCAGCTGACTTTGTGGCAGGTCTTATGCTCAAACAGTGTCCCTCCTATGACAAGGTGGTTGGTGTTGCAGAAAACAACAAATCTTTCGCCATTGTAATTTCGTTCGCCGAGGACGTGCTTCCAATCACATGTCTGAATCCTTCACTGTCGTTGCCAACCTTGGCATTCAAGTCCCCCATCACGATGACGATATCTCCGTTCGGCGTTGCGTTGAATAGAGCGCTTAGCTGATTGTAGAAGTTGTACTTTTTATCCTCAGTCGAGGGATTCGTTGGGTCGTAACACCGTATGATCGTGAAGCGCCGTATACTCCAGTCTGAAATCCAAGAGTCGTAATTATTCGGTTGTGTCGGTTTCAGTAGCGGGCATTTTTCGGTAGCGCAGGGTGCTAACACACGTTACCTAGTCTAGAAACACTAGACCGTTCGCACATGCAATTTTAGCCTATACATATAAGGATTTTTACACATAGTAGCCCGGGGACCACCACTAGAAGGTAAAGCCAGCACAACAAAACGAACTTTGGCATTCAAGTCCCCCATCACGATGACGATATCTCCGTTCGGCGTTGCGTTGAATAGAGCGCTTAGCTGATTGTAGAAGTTGTACTTTTTATCCTCAATCGAGGGATTCGTTGGGTCTAAACACCGTATGATCGTGAAGCGCCGTATACTCCAGTCCGAAATCCAAGAGTCGTAATTATTCGATCATTACTTATCCGAGGGGTTGTGTCGGTTTCAGTAGCGGGCATTTTTCGGTAGCGCAGGGTGCTAACACACGTTACCTAGTCTAGAAACACTAGACCGTTCGCACATGCAATTTTAGCCTATACATATAAGGATTTTTACACATAGTATCCCGGGGACCACCACTAGAAGGTAAAGCCAGCACAACAAAACGAACTTGATTGTTGCACTACCGACTCAAACCAAGTTTTGAGCAGTCAGTAGTTTCCCGATCAATCGCAATGCAGATCCACAAACATTTAACATTTCAAATAGCTTTTCACAAATTCACAAAACGATCACAAACAAATTTATTGAAAGTTGGAGAGGACAAGGACCTCTGTCAGGTCAGCTAGTATGTATATAAAAATGATTGTCTGTTGGTTTGTAATACGACACTAAAACTCAAAAACTAGACAGCCGATTGAGCTGAAACTTTCACAGAATATGTGTCTTAACAAAATCTCGGTAAACACCAAATAGTGCGAATACGATCGGGGTGGCGCTTTGTTTAGGTTTAGGCGATAGTACAGCCCTCCCGTGGTAGTGATGGCAAGGCGGGGATTCATGTGTGTGGGTTGCGGAGCGCCCGGGAAAAGGTATTTTTCTATATTTTGAAAAATTCCTCTAATTCAGCCTTGATTTGTTTTTGTTTTCTTTCCTTTTGTATAACAACATAGTGGAATTCATTGAAAAATGTTTAGTTATTTTAAACATACATAAGAAAATTAAAAAGACTCACAGCTGGAGACTAATTTAAGTTTCCATTCAAATAAAAATCCACTGGAAAATAACTTATATTACGTTTTAATCAGATTACGATGAAAACGAAGAAGAATCTTGCATCAAGAAGAGAACGGAATTTTTTTGTCCTGTAATTTAAAAAGTTAGGGACTTAATTTTCATTCAGAATACGTCCGTATTCGCTTTCAATTATTACTATTAATTTATTCCAACTCAGTACATATATAGGTATATAAAGACAGCATTGTAGAAGTGTCATAATTAAGTCCTTCTGTTTTATGTGTACGCAACTCTTCAAAATCGCGTCTGCAATAGATGCGAAAGGGAAAATGTCATCACAACTCGTGCTTCGAGGTAGTAAACATTCGAGCAAACTGAATGGCGACTTAAGGACGAGGAAAAGGTGAAAGCCTCTTCAAAATAATAAAAATAATAATTATAAGTACGACCGATGTAAAAATGAAAGAATCTTGTAGATGAAAGCCACTAGACTTTCATCCCTTTGGCAAAGGGAATATGGAATGGAAAAGGGGACCTCGACAAAAGCAACTTGTCTCGGCCCGTCCGCACACAAACAATTAAACAAAAAAACAAAAAAACAACCCTTCTAACCCCACAAGTAACTCCAAAGAAGCAATCCTCTTCAGACAGTCCCAGAGAGAATCCTGCTCAAGTTATTTCAATTTTCGTAGTTTGTGTTGTTTCTGTTTTTGTTTTGTTTTTCAGAGAATCAAGGACCATTTCAGTAAACAAGGAGCAGGAGTACTCCCAAATGTGAATGTAGTGAGTAGAATACGCGGTTTGTACCATCAAGAAAACCAAAAGGTACAAGCTGTAAATTAAGAACTTCATTGGGAAACTTAACAGACATGAGGATCTTTTAGGTTCGTTAGTCCTATATCAAAAGGCGAAGGTATTTTCGAAATAAAAGATGCACCAAATTTTATAAATACAAAAAAACTTAATTTTATTCAATTTAACAATTATAAAAAACATCCGTTTGCATGGATGGCACAAAAAGAATTCCTTTTTCTTCAGCATGTTGATTCATTGTCGCTGACGTTTTTTGCTCATATTTTAGAGTGTATGGTATTCAACCTGGTCGAATTTTATACATTGAAAATGTCATTGTGGCTGGCGTTCACACTAAGACGTGAAGTGTTCATTGGTCCTACACTACTCCCCTTTCAGTGAAATCTTAGATTCAGGATTTTTCAGTGAAATCTTTGTGGGAATTTCACGGTACGACCAGACCTCGTTGAAATTGGTTTTGTTGATGGATTTTTCGGCATGACCGGGCAGGAAATTGATTCGCATTCTGGATCGATTGCAATGTGGGCTGCTTTCAACCGGTCCAGTGAAATTTTTACGGATCGTCTGTGAATTCTAACAGTAAAATATTTATCGTATCTTTTAATTACCTCATACGGACCATCATAAGGACAATCCAGTGGCGATTTTACTGCATCATGACGAACGAAAACATGCGATGTGTCTTTTAATGATTTTTGTATGAATATGTTTTCTTTATTATGATGTGCTGTTGTTGTAGGTTTAATTCCACGGATTGCGCGACGTAAATTTCTCAGGAAATCTGATTCATTTATTGACGATTTAGATTCGTTGAAAAATTCACCAGGCAGGCGCAATGTAGTACCAAATACCATTTCGGCTGGAGTTGCTGCTATGTCTGGTTTAAATGTAGCTCGTAATCCAAGTAATATTGTTGGCAATGTCAACACCCAATCTGCTGAATTTTTACATTTGATTGCAGCTTTTAGTGTACGATGCCATCGCTCAATTAAACCGTTGGCCTGCGGGTGATACGGTGTTGTTCGCAAGTGTGTTGTACCAAGTAGCTTGTTGAGTTCCGCAAAAAGTTGTGACTCAAATTGTCGCCCTTGGTCTGTTGTAATTTTGATTGGTGTACCGAAACGGGAGACCCATCCTGATAACAATGTTTGAGCCACTGTCACCGCTGTTATTTCTGGTATCGGATACGCCTCCGGCCAACGGGAAAATCTATCGATACAAGTTAAGCAGTATCGCATTCCACATGATGGCGGAAGCGGACCGATAATATCCACGTTTATGTGTGCAAACCTTTCGTTTGGTGGTATAAACCTTTCGACCGGTGTTTTGTTGTGCCGTGAAACTTTGGACCTCTGGCAAGGGATGCAATGCTTTACGAAATATGCCCCATCTTTTTTCATTAATGGCCAGACAAATCGTGCAGTTAGTAATTTTGTTGTCGCTCTCGCTCCTGGATGAGAAATACCGTGAATTTTACTTAACACCAGGTTGCGCATCGCCTTTGGAACGAATGGTCGAATAATGTTTTTCGATGAATCACAATAGATCTGTACAGAACAATTCGGAACGGTGAATAATTTTAATTGTAACGAATTACCTGTGCCATTTTGAAGAAATTGTTGCAATTCTGGATCCATTTTCTGTTCTTCAGCCATTTTCTCAAAATTTATTATGGTATTCACACTGTTAATACGGGATAACCAATCTGCAACGGTATTGTCTACACCAGATACGTGCTTGATATTGGTGGTAAATTGGCCTATATAATCCAGGTGCCGCGCTTGTCGTGGTGTTGCTTTTTCTAATTTTTGTTGGAAACCAAATATTAAGGGTTTGTGGTCGGTTAATATTATGAAGTTGCGACCTTCCAACATGTGACGAAAATGTTTAACACCTTGATACATAGCCAATAATTCTCGATCATATGTACTATATTTTTGTTGAGCACTCGATAATTTTTTTGAATAAAACCCTAATGGCTGTTGTACACCATCATTTACTATTTGGTTTAATACTGCACCTACTGCATTATCTGAGGCATCCACTTGCAATATTAAATCGGCATCTGCCGCTGGATGTGCAAGTGCTACAGCATTTACCAAATCATTTTTGCACGCTGTAAAACATTGAATGGTATCAGGGGTCCATATAATAGGAGTTTTGTCGTTCTTCTTATTTCCCATTATAAGTTTCTGCAAAATTTGTTGATTTTTTACAGCACTTGCGATGAATCGGCGATAGAAATTGATTGTAGCCAGGAAACTTTTTAATTCTCGTGCGGTTTTGGGAAGTTCATACTTCGAAATAACTTCTAATTTCTCCGGTAACGGTTCTATGCCTTTTTCTGTTATACAATGCCCAAGAAAATTTACAGCAGACTTACCCAAATTGCATTTGCTGACTTTAATGGTTAGTTGAAATTCACGCAGCCGTTGAAATACTTGACGAAGATGTTGTCGATGTTCTTCTTCTGACTCCGATGCTATACAAACGTCATCAATGTAACCAAAGACAAAATCCAAACCTCGTAATGCTTCATGTAATCTACGCTGCATTGTTTGTGCTGCATTACGCATACCAAATGTCATGACAGTAAATTCAAAAAGACCGAATGGTGTGGTTATGGCAGTTTTCGGTATGTCTTCAGGTTCCACAGGTATTTGATTATATGCCCTATGCATATCGATTGTTGAAAATATTTTCTTACCGTGGAGGATGTGGGTAAAATCCTGAATAAATGGGACGGGATATCTATCGGGTACGGTTATGTTATTTAGAGCTCGATAGTCCCCACATGGCCTATATGTTCCATCGGACTTTTTTACCATGTGCAATGGACTGGCCCAACTGCTCGTGGAAGGTCGGCATATACCATGTTCCATCATAAATTGAAATTCTTGCCTTGCTATTTTCAGCAATTCTGGCGATAATCGTCTTGGTCTTGCAAACACAGGTGAACCTTTTGTTACTATTTGATGAGTTACTGGGGAATTTGTTGGTTTCGGAGAATTTGGAAAAACAGTAATGTCAACAAATTCTTGTAATATTGACTCGAATTTATTGTGAACGTTGTATGTTGTTGCTCGAGTAATATTACTGAATTCTGCTTTTGTGACATTAGTTGCAATATTGGTCATCTTGTCTATTAGTTTTTCGCGTTTTGCATCCACTAATAAATCGAAATGTCTGAGAAAATCTGCACCAATGAGGGGTGTTTTGATATCCGCTATGATAAAATTCCATTGGAATGGTCGACGCAAGCCCAAATTTAAAGTGAGCCGTTTTTCACCAAAAGTCTTTATAGAAGATCCATTGGCGGCGAAAAGTGAAATTGATGATAAAGATGAATTTTTTCTTTCATTTGGGGCGGGGGGTATTGTTGACACGTCAGCTCCTGTGTCGACTAAAAATTTAAGAGAGCTAGCAAGATCACTGACGATTATGCGATTAATTGACCTTTGACCAATCACACTTCCCCCAGTAGGCGATTGGTCTAATTGTTTTTTGAAAATTTGCATGGTTGAACACATTTACTGGCCTTTTCACCAAACCTATAATGATACCAGCAGTTATCGTACTGTTTTTTTGCTGGTGTGTTGCTTCGTGCTTGAGACGTTCTTGACCTTGATCGGCTTCTATTACGACGTTGAAGTTGATTAATTTTGGCGGTCAGTTCGTTAATTTTTGCTTCCAGAGTTTGAATTGATGCGCTACTACGTGGTTCAATTGAAGTCGTAGCAACATTTGAAGTGTTTTGATTAACCTCCATTATTTTGTCAGCTAACTTAGCCAGGTCGTCTACATCACCAGAACTGACAGTTAAAATTGATTGAACAGGCACTGGCAGCTGTCGCAACCATAAGGTTTTTAAAAATTCTTGATTTACAGTAGTACCTGCCAACTCTTTTTGCATTGCCAGCAACTGAGATGGTTTTTTATCTCCCAGTTGGAGTTCAGATAACAATTTTTTAATTTTTGTTTGACCACTTTCTGCGAAACAGTCGATAATTTTCCTTTTTAGGGAAATATATTTATCTGCCACAGGTGGATCAGTAACTGCATCCGATATATACTGTAAAATTTTTGTCTCCAAATTAGCGATAACATGATTAAATTTAGCTGTATCATTTGTGATGCGATATAATGCAAACTGTGCCTCAATTTGCGCAAACCATAATTCTGGGCGGTCTGTCCAAAATGGTGGAATTTTAATGGCTGCCGTCACTTTTAATTCGCCAGCGTGCGATATTTCACCTTTGTCCGTATCATTCGTCATTATAACAAACCCAAACGCAACTTTCAAAAAAACTTTTATTTTAATAAAATAAACTGCGCCTTGTGATTCCGCTTGCGTACGTAAAATATTTTACTTGTGAATTTGATTATTTTAGTCGTACCTTTTAAAAAGATTGCTGCACTGCGTATATATCCTTATATGCCGTTTTTATAACCGCACTGCTTGACTGTACCATATATTTTTTGGTTCGGCCACGCTAATTATGCGATGCCGATAATATAGCTACCTCTGATGATTTTATACTTGCGTATATATGTAGTATTTTTCTTTACTTTCACACCTTTTTCCACGCGTATACTTTTTAGGGGTCACCAGATTTAGGTTCGTTAGTCCTATATCAAAAGGCGAAGGTATTTTCGAAATAAAAGATGCACCAAATTTTATAAATACAAAAAAACTTAATTTTATTCAATTTAACAATTATAAAAAACATCCGTTTGCATGGATGGCACAAAAAGAATTCCTTTTTCTTCAGCATGTTGATTCATTGTCGCTGACGTTTTTTGCTCATATTTTAGAGTGTATGGTATTCAACCTGGTCGAATTTTATACATTGAAAATGTCATTGTGGCTGGCGTTCACACTAAGACGTGAAGTGTTCATTGGTCCTACAATCTCTTCAAAATGGACACCAGAAATTCGCCGTGAAGACAGTTTTAGGCTTTATCTTGCTGAAGGTGATGACGATGGGGGTGAAAGCGACAAAACAACTTAACATAAGTACAAGAGCAATGCTGTTTAGAAATTCAAACTGAAAAATAAGCGTAATGTTCACTGTCATGGTCGTGGTCAATTTTATTTCCATATTACATAGAACATAAGGTTAACAAATGAGAAAGTTTTAGTAATTTTCTTCTAGAACGTACAAAGCAGAAACTGTATTCATAAAAAGAGGTCCTTAAGCGCCTTCACATCTTTAATCTCGTTTTTGAGATCGTTCCACCATTACTTCATCCATCACTGGTAATCCATCACCCGCTGTCAACATCCGCGCGAGTACCCAAAAATAAAATCCCATAGGGCCAATACAATATTAGCGGTCCACCGCATAAAGAAACAAAAGTTTATTTGTGTCCTTTTTGCCGAACATATTCGACTGGTGGTACTGTATCTTATCCCCTGGCATATCCACTTGGAGTCACTGCCACTTGTAAGCTCAAGAGTTTGTAGTTGATCGACGTTTTCTTCATGGGGGTTACTCGAAACGACCAGAGGCGGAATGACTATGGCTGTGGGAAACTTTGTATTACATTTAAACTGATGATGCTGCTCTCTGGACAAACTGACTGACTAAGTTACTACTGACGGACTGTTTTGATATGTTGTCGTCTGATGCAGCCACGTATAGCGAATTTTTGTCGGAAGTTCTTGAGCTACTGGCTTCCTTTATTGTTTATTGTTGTTAGTTTGTGGGTTGCTTTGCTGATGGCTCTCATGTCATTATTTGCTTTATTATTTGTCATTGCCATTGTTTTACTTTAAACAAGAATGAAGGATGTACTCGTATATATGTATGAGTGTGTGTATTTGCTTGGTAGTGGTCGGTCGACAATGTAAGTTTGGTTACTCACACCGATCAGATCGTTGGAGTTACCAATTTTCTATTGACATTTTAAGCTCTGCCGAGCTACTATACCATCGCATAAACATAAAATCCTCCTGTCCTTCCAGAATTTCATTTGCCATGATGGCAAAGACAAATATTCGGCAGGGCGAGTTTCTCGCCAAGAAATCCTCCACAAAACTTAATGTAGTTCTTCTCGATTTTCTTTATCCTTTTGGTCACAAAACTCCCGCATTATTGTTTCTACTTTTCTACTTCGAGAGACGACTTTGTAGTAAAGTTTCTTGTTTTCGAAACTTAATGAAACTTGTAACTGATTATACGCCGTTTCTTCTAACTTCGTCAATACGAGTCACAGCAAGTTTTGGGGATTATTTTCAGCCAGTAGTGTTCTTCCGGTGGTAATACAAGGAAGCATAGTGACACATTGCAATGTCCTCTTGTCATAGGTCAGTTGCTCGACGTTGCTGTGGAGCTGATATTAATACGAGTCTTTTTGTTTTATTGATGGTGTACCAGAGCGATGTTAATCTGGAGCTTTTGGAATCAGTCTTCCAAATAATCTTTATATTTAGAATTCCTTGCGGATATATAAACATAAAAACATGTAGACGCCTAGAGCTACCTACAGCTTAACTAATAATACTCGTAATTATGTCTAATCGACTGACTTTTTTCAGAAAAGAATGAACAACATCATAGCTCTAGAAACAATGGAATGGTGAACAAATTGTTCTGCTGCTTTTATTTACCAAAAAAAAAGGCTCGAGCATGCGTACAAAACCAAGGAGGACACTTGGAGCACCTGATATAACGGTCTTAGCACACACATAAAATAAAAATTATCTAAAACTACACATTATCATTTTTATTCATAGCCTTTGGAGATTAAAGCAAAAAGAACCTTTTTTTAAAAAATGTACCTGCTGCGGTCGGCAGAATAGGGGGCATAACACAGAACGCTCTAGAATTGCAGGTGGCCGTAACTATATCTGACTGGTGGAAGTGCGATAAAACCTCCACGTGGTGGCCGCCGGTAATTTTCCTCCAAGCTCTGCTGCTGCCCTTCGAAGCGAAGAGACCAGAAACAACTACGCTCAAGCGAAAGAACTCGCCCTAAATGCAGGAAGATTAAGTCCTGGAGCTGAGATGCCAGGCGTAGAAGAGAAATGGACACGCCTTAAAAATACTGTCATTAGTACTGCTGACTCCATCTAAGGCAGTAGTCGTAGATATCGGAACGACTGGTTCGATGACGAATGTCAGCTAACGACTGAACGTAAGAATGTTGCGTACCGACCAATGCAACAATCTCATAGAACGCGGGCACGCTCATAAGATATGAAACAATAGTTCACCGGCGAAAGAAAGCAGCCTGGGAGAAGAATCTCGTCCATGAATTATAACAGTACAGAGAACAAGGACCGCACCAGGCGCAGAAGTTCTACCAAAAGCATTTTAGAGCGATGGGAAGAGCACTTCCATGAGTTGCTAAATGGGCAGTTAACTGAGGAATTGGAGGCTCCACCAATGACCGAAGATCATACTATGCTGCCGCCACGAAGCATAGACGAAGTTAGCAAAGCGAAAAATCGGCTCAGAAATAATAAGGCCACGGGATCTGATGGGATCCCAGCGGAACTGATAAAAATATGAGGCCCCACATTACACCAAGCAATTCATGAAATAATAGTGCAAGTATGGGATGAAGAAGAGGCATCCTGTGCCCCATACATAAGAAGGGATATATCACAAAAAGCAGCAATTATCGTGGTATAACATTGTTGAGTACCGCGTATAAGATTTTCTCCTCTATCCTTCAAGACAGGATAGCCCCAGGCGCTAAAGTCATCATTGGTCCATACCAGTGTGGCTTATCTCAGGCAAATCAACAACTGATCAGATTTACACCCTTAGGCAGGCGATGGAAAAATGTCTATAGTTTCAAAATTCACTACACCATCTTTATATAGACTTTAAAGCCGCCTATCTTTTAACTATCTTGGGTCAAGTGCAGCAGCCGATATCAGAATGGAACCAGAAATATGCGCACGGTTGTTTGAAGTCAACAAAACCTACTATGGTATGGGCACTGTCAAGAGTCTTCAAATCTAGAAACTTAACCATAACATCCAAGCTGCTGATATATAAGACAATTATCATGCCAGTGCTTACATATGGATCCGAGACTAGGGTGCTTAGCAAAAAGCCTTCTGACCTCTTAACAGCGTTAGAGAGAAAATCTTACGGAGAATTGTTGACCACGCATATGAGGAAGGACGATAAGATCTACGAGCGTTACCACGATGTCGACATCGTAAAGAAAATTAACCTCGGTTGGCTCCGGTGGGCAGAACACCTAGCTCGCATGAGCGAAGAGGATCCGTCTCGGAAAGTCCTTTGCGGTAGTATTTATGGAACACTGCAGCAAGGCCGGTCAATCCTACGCTGGAAGGATGGGGTAGACCAGGACGCCCAGAGTTGAGGTATACCAAACTGGATGACATCGGCTCGAAATCGGGACCGGTGGAGAGACTTTTTGTGGGAGGTCAGGACCGGACCCCGGTTGTGGAGCCAAATATGTTAATGATGATAATGTATAATCAGGAAAATATTTCGTTGACTTGAAGCCAAGCTACCGTGTATTAAGAATTCTAAAATGGTCCATTGAATTTAATTTTAAGTTTGTTAAGTTGAGTTTATAGACGGCCATAAAAGCTCTTTTGTGATTCTGCATACGCGACAGACTCAATATTATTATGGTTTTAACAACCGTTGAATTATTCAAAAAACAATCGCTTCTATTTATTACAAATAACACAACTCTAAAGAAATGTTGGGCTATATTTAGTGCTCTCCTCCTACTTAGTTGATGTATTTTTTTCACAACAGTCTTTTAAGCGGATTCCTTTAACTTTTTACTGCATGCTATAATAAAATGTCAATACCAACTGAACAATAATCCTGAATAATACATTTTGGTTCCTTCATCCACTTTTGGGGTAAGTTTAATAAAGCCTACGGTGCAATCGGGAGGAAAAAGAACGAAAAAAAATACATCACTCTCAGCAGGTAAAATGTTGCTCCTTTGTCTCAATTACGGCCATCTTATTTGAAGTTTGCACAATTTCCCAAAATATCCAGAATATCGTTTAGCTTTTGTTTCTCATCACTGTTCGCTTTGCTGGTTGTTTGTGGGGGATTTACTTTTTGTAGTGATTTCCGTAAATCCGATTATCCTTGAGGTAACAACATCAGTGTTATTGTATATATGTGTTTGTGTACAATATTTCATACATATACCTAACTCTTCCTATGCAGATTGTGCAGAGCCTAGCCAGGATAGGAGTTACATTAAGATGCTTTCAATCTTTTTGTGAAAACCCTTCAATCAATTTCAGATTATTCGGTTCCCTCTGGCAGGAAGCATCTAAACTGAGAGATTAAAAAAATTTATTCAGATTTTCCATTCAATTTGGAAATTGCCAAAAGATTGCATTTTGTTTGTTTGTTAGCAAATGATGAGGGGCAAAGGGATTTTAATGTAATTAGGATACCTTGAAAAGCGTTGGGTAGTTTTTGAAAAGATGAAATTCAGTCTTTGAAGAGGAAAACTAGTTTTTTATCATTTTAATGCATATAAAACGATTTGATACGGGTCCAGGGATACTCGGAAACTACATCATGAAGTAGAAAAATGGCCATTAAAAACCGTTACAAATCTATCCGGTTGTCTAAATTGTCTCTAGATCAGATATAACTGTAGACATTAACAATCGACTGCCTGAACGTGAAAATCTAATCAATTGTTGATTTGCCTGTAATGGGATAATGATGACTTTAGTGTATGTGTGTACTCTGTCTTGTATGATAGAGCAGAAAATCTTACAAACGTCACTCAACAAGCTCAATAAGTTTATATCTTCTTCGTACCGACCCATAGCACTTCCATTCTTCCCAAAGTCATGGAAACGCTGATCAATTTTCAGCTAATGAAATAACTTGAAATCGAACGAAATCCTTAGTGGCCGGCAGTACGGATTTCGTGGTCAACGTTTTACTTGTGACTTGATGATATATCTCACCGAACAGTGAAACCGGTCTTTGCATCAATTTGCTGAAAGCGAAGCAGTTGCACTCGATATTTCCGAAGCATATGAAAGAGCTTGGCATCAAACTCTTTTGTCTAAAATGCGTACTTATGGAGTCGATGAAAAACTCCGTCATTGGACTAAAACCTATCATTTGGACCGCTCAATTCAAGTTGTTTTGGATGGTTTTAAAATTAAAATACATCATCAGATAAATGCTGGCATTCCCCAACCTATCACCAACCCATCACCGACCCTCCTTCTTATTTGTATTAATGATCTCTTGTCCATTCCTTCTAATCCAATTCACTCTTTCGCTGATGACAGTACTCTCAGCTTCTCATATAAGTTTGAGGAACTTCTATCAAATTCTCATGTGGAACTCAAACAACTAAGTATTTTAATCAGCATTATAAAATGGGTAGAAAACAATCGAGTAGAATTTAACCCTTCCAAAACCCAATGCTGTCATCTAAGCGAATCCCATGCCATTATCCATGAATGGCACTTGCATCGAGAAAACTTAAAACTAGCAATTCTCGGTATGTGCGTTAATGACAAGCTTTGTTGAATTGACTTCATTTTTACTGTTGCCAAAAATGCTGCGAAATGTTTAGGTTTTCTAACCCGGTGAAAGAAATATTTCACTCCCTCTAATTTGGCTACTATCTAAATACAAGGCTTTTATTCACCCCAAACTGCAGTACAATTGTCTGGTGTGCCTAAAACCACTATGTATCAGCTAGGTAGAATAAAAAACCGTGCGATAAGACTTATCGGTGACGTAAAGATAGCGAAATCAATAGATTCGCTAGGAACGCCCTTGGCAACGTTTCCTCCTTGTCACTGGTTTATCGCTTCTTCCATCAGCGGTTCTCAAAAACCTATTAAAAAATGTTGAAAATTACTTCGGTTGAGAAAAGTTATAACTACTCAGTAAAATACAAAATTATAAGGTACCCCAAAAACGCGTTTCCTCGACGTTTCAGGCAAATTGGTATCTAATAGAGCAAACATAATCTTCATCGGGATGTAGAAGTATGTATGTGTCTCGTCATAACTTCAGAATAGAAAGTCTGATTTCAAAAAATCTTTCCCTTTAAATGATTTTTAGAATAACGCAAAGAACTGATAACAAATAACTTTTTTGCGCTAAAAATAAAAACGAAACCTACAAAAAATTTAACTCGACAAGTTTTCTTTTGATATTGAACCGCAGTTTTAGAATTTTTAATCCCAGAGTACAGTTTTTTCAATTTTTAAAAACATGTACTTTTACGAAAAGTAGTTAGTAGTAGATGTCGCCATGGTGTATAAAAGGAATTATGGCTTCCCCGACCGATAATGGAATACGAGCATTTTTAAATTGCATACTCTTAGGCTCTAAGATTAATTAGATTATTTTAAGTGTAACCGAATGTACTGTCAAAAATACAGTCAAACCGGTTTGCCCGGTTTCTGTATAAGTACATGATTGCACATGTAGTTTATTTTTAGAAGATGACTAATTACAAAGGAGTTTGGTTAGTTGTAAATAAGGGAAGTTGCCACAATTTTCTGGATATTTCTGTCTATAAGGTTTGAAGTTTCTAGAAAACTTTTCAATGAGCATTAATAAGTGTGGCGTTGCCGCACGAATTCATTCATTGCTTAGAATTCAACCAAAAAGTTCTTGCAAAGAGATAAAGCTACCACCTAAAGGAATTATAGTGAAGTACAAGTGTTGTTGTAATAAGTGTTTTGTGTACGTACAATTAAAGTTATCGCCAGTATGAGTTTGTGAACTTGAGCTATTTAAATTCTCTATATTAACTTCGCGTGCACGTGGCTGGCTGGCTGGCTGGCGGACTGGCACACCAAATATTGTGATCAATTCTTAACCCACTTCATAAAATTAGATTTTATTGAAACTTTGCACACATGAGTATCTCACATGACAACACTTTCTATTAAAACAACACTTTTTGTAGAAATTTGAAAGTGATCGGGCCCTGGGATCGGGGGACTCCCATACAAATTTCTTTTTTAAATGTACCCGAATTTCTTTATTATTTCTTATGAAATAAGTGATTTCGTTGTTGTCATTGTTAGCTTGGGCCTCCATTGACTGTTAGCTTGGGCCTCCATTGACTGTAACGCGATTTCTGGCCTGATTTAAAAAAAAAAAAAACGCATCAAATGGTTAATTTTTTTTGATGTAATGAAGTCTGTGGATTATATTTATACCTATACATATGCATATTTGTGGTGGGTTAGTGTGTTAGTTAGTCGGTCCATTGTACTCGTTTCCAGCTAGTTCACTACTGAAATCTCTACGTTACCTTTAGGTAGCGAAGGACTTGATATATATACTTTCTACGATCGAAGTTCATTGATCGGTATTATATCCCTTTCTTTCAAAAATTTTCATCCTAAGCTTGGAAAAAGTAGAACAGCTCAAAGGAAATGTATAGTTGTTTCTTCTTCCTCCAGACAGGACTTACATTGTTAAGTTAACCTGACAATCCAAAATGGATTAGAAAATAATTGATTTGGCCTCGTTTACAAAAGGTACTTATCGGTGGTTTGTATTCTAGGCAAGTAATTGTTTCCTCTGCAGTACCTGAATGTTCACATTTGGGCCATGTCCACATTAGACCAAGCAATTCATGAATTAATAGTGCAAGTATAGGAGCAAGAAGCTATGCCAGAAGACGGGCGAAGAGACATCCTGTGCCTCATACTTAAGTAGGGTGATATCACAAAATGCAGCAATTATCGTGGTGCCACGTTGCTTAGTACCGCGTATAAGATTTTCACCTCTATCCTTCAAAACAGGATAGCCACATACGCTAAAATCATAATTGGTCTATACCAGTGTGACTTCATCCCAGGCAAATCAACAACTGATCAGAATTACACCCTTCGGCAGGTGATGGAAAAATGTCTAGAGTTTCAAAACTCACTACACCATATTTTTATAGACTTTAAGGCCGCCTATTATAGCATAGCCAGAGTAGAACTTTATAAAGCCATGAGAGAATTCGCCATTCCAAATAAACTGCCACGACTGTGTAGGTTGACCATGACCAATGCTATAAGCCAAGTAAAAATATCCGGATCACTATCAAGCCCATTCAACATCTATAACGGGCTCCGACAATTAGATAGACTGGCCTGCGTCCTCTTCAACCTGGCGTTGGAAAAAGTGATCAGAGACCCTGACGTAACAGCGAGAGGAACAATCCTCTATAAGTCCATTCAGATACTGACTTACGCAGACGATATTGAGATCGTGGGTAGAAAACCAAGGAAGAAAGCTTTCATACGGATCGAGCAGGCGGCACGAAATCTGGGGCTGCAGATAAATGAGAGCAAAACAAAGTACATGGTGGTCACGTCTGCGAGTAGAAGATCTAACATTGGTCACTCAATCAAAATAGTGGAGCTCGATTTTGAAGAAGTGCAACCCTTTAACTATCTTGGATCAACTGTATCAGCCGATATCAGCATGAAACCCGAAAAACGCGCACGGTTTCTTGAAGCCAACAAAGCGTACTAAAGTGTGTCAAGAATCTTCAAATCGAAGAACTTAACCATAATATCCAAACTGCTGGTATATAAGACAATGGTCATATTCCAGTACTTACATATGGATCCGAGACTTGAATGCTTAGCAAGATCCTTTGGTGCTTGGCAATAACCCTTCTGACCTCTTAGCCGCGTTCAAGAGAAAAGTCTTACGAAGAATTGTTGGCCCCGTATATGAGGAAGGATGATTCCGAAGACTCTATAATGATGAGATCTTCGAGCGTTAGCGCAATGTCGACATCGTGAAGAGAATTAAGTTCGATAGGCTTTGGTGGGCAGGACACCTAGTTGGCATGAGCGTAGAGGATCCTGCTCGGAAAGACCTTTGCGGTAGTATTTATGGAACACTGCAGCAAGGCCGGTCAATCCTACGCTGGAATGATGGCTTAGACCAGGACGCCAGAATATAGGGATGCAAAACTGGATGACATCGGTTAAAAATTGGGACAGGAAGAGAGAGTTTTTGAGGGAGGCCAGGACCGAACCCCGGTTGTAGAGCCATATATGATGATGATGATGATGATGAATTATCAACTAATTTGTAACTATGTTGTCTTAATATGCTACATTAAGTTCCTCTCCCTGCAGAGCACGGGAACTTTTAAATTTGATGCTAGTAACAGAAATTAGCAAAAAACTTTTCAAATTTCCATTACACAACAATCAGCAGGAGAGCATTTCTTGTCAAAGTATAATAATTATCTTTTTTTTTTTCAACTCAACATCATCTTAACTTTGGCTCGGAATCGCAGCTAGAAACAAGTGTGTGCTTCCTCCACTCAATTACGCCTACTGCTCGGTTCCCTCCAACAGCCCTGCTTTCATCACAATTCACATGAGTCTCATTAGCAGACAAAACATTAGCCCTTGGGCAAAAAGTAGAACGCATCTTCTTTGCATGGCTATGTGGCAAAATGGCGCTGGCTGGCTCCTCTTTATGTTCTCCCATTTTAATTGCTTACCCATTACACATTAGCAGTAGATGAGCACCGTGTGTCTGTGTTTTGATTTCATGCCGCTTATGACCAATTCAACGGCTCCGCCCAAGTTCCGAAAACAATTTCCTAAGTATGCACACATGATGAGTGTGCCGCTCGCTGATGCTCTTATAACGCCCGACAAGACACGCAACAAATCATCAAAAGTAATGTGCAACTACTATGTGTGTCGTGTGTAAGGAGGGTATTTTGTTGGATGGAGTATGGCGAGCAACCACACATGAGATGCTGCTCTGCATCTCTGAAGCAAAATTATAATTTTAAATGCCTAATAAAAAGTTACTTAGCAAAAGTTGTGGCGGAAACTAAAATGATTCAAAAACAGGAAAACCAAATCAAGCGAGTTCGTCCTTCGCAGTCTCAGCTCAGCGGATCGTATCGCATCGCATCTCATTTGGTCCCCAGTGGAAGATGAAAAGTTACAACTTGCAGTTCGAGTGCGCCGAGTCCCTGTATATTATTTCACTTGGTTTGCAGTGCGTCCGTGTGGTGTGCCAGTCACACTGGGCTCAAATTATCTAAGCACATGAACATCATATAACGTGTTATAGTCGGACTCATGCTGTGATGTGCAGAGCGGAACACTACTGCCTTCAAGAGAGAGACGCGCGTCCTGCAAAATTTTAAACATACACATACTTGAATTACAGGCGGGAACATCATCAGGATAGCTGCTGCTTCCAGCGAGATGGCATTGCGCGGTCTTGTCCTTATCGTCATCGTTATAGTAAGCCAAGAGGATTAGTTGGTTGTGCACTTAGAATCGTGTAAATTATGTATGTTCATTTGCAGGACACCCTTTTACAAACTCACACACCGAAACACAAACATACGCTGGCTCATACTTACTCATTGCTGATTTGTTGCAGAACGGCGGAACAGCAGCAAGGATCAACTGCCACTGTTCTACTGCTTCGCGACATACTAATGAAATGCGCCTCGTCCTGGATTTGAATTGTTTTCTTTTTTTTGTTGTTGTTGCTGTAGCCTGTAGGCTGTTTGTTGGTTTTTGGTGTGTGAATGTTTTTCGCATTCGCTGCATTTACTTTGCACATTTCGCATATCATAAGCAACGCCGGGGATTGTCGGCGGGAGGACTTGACGAACGCTTCGTAATGAGTTTGGTGTTTGATGGGTGGCGATGCAAGTGTCCTCTGTGTCGTATAAATTCACGTAAATCGGTGGTTTGGTAGCATCACGACTCTAGAGCACTCTGGATTTCCACTCGCGAAAAGGACATCGTGGACGGACGAAAATCAGATAGCAATGCTTAAGCCTAAGTGCATACATTATGGGTGTAAAGTGCACTGGAAAAAATATTCATTAGTATCTAAGCAATTTGAAAACTTTCTAAAATTTTATTTTATTTTCTATTTATTTTGTATACTTTCTGACACCGCCGCTGTGTGAAGCATCCTCATACATACATTGCGGTATTCTGCTATTTTGCATCAAAGGCAGTTCACCTACATCTGGTTACAGACCTCTCAATTATGGGATTTAAAACGGCTATAGAACGATACATCGGAAGGCGAGTAAATTGCCCTCAACTGTATTGCGACGACGCAACCAACTTTGTTGGCACCAAGAATCAATTACAAGAACTGATCGAAATCATTCACATTGACAATGCAAAAGCAAAGATACACCACGCATTCATAGCTAAGGGAATAGAATTTCATTTTATTCCTCCTAAGGCACTTTGGGAAGCAGCTGTAAAATCGGCAAAAACATTTCTTACAACGCTACATGGAACCTGCAACATTGTCCTATTAAGATCTAGAGATATTGGTGATTGAAATTGAAGCCATAATGATTTCAAGACCACTTGCTCCGTTGTCAGCTGACCCGAACGATTATATGGGGTTTGTTAACGGTTCTCGTATGATGAAATGTCCGAGTGTTGGACATTTTATCATAGGAGAACCGTAAACAAACCTCATTGATCCAGTAGCTGAACCATCTAGGGTTAATCTCCCAGCAAAATGGAAGATTATGTCAGACATTAAGGCAGGCTTCTGGCAAAATGAATATTTACATGAGCTTTAACAGCGACACCAATGGCAGCACAAATCCAACAAAATTCTTCCAGGAACTTTGGTCATTATTAAAGTCCAGTCCACTTGGGAGAATCATTCAAACCTTCCCAGGAAAAGACGGGGTAGTGCGCGTCACAGATATCCAAACAGCAAACAGCATTTTTTGAAGAACAATACACAGGTTATCAACTCTACCTGTTGAGATTCAAGATTTGGAATCTCAAACCGGCTCGAAAACTCTACAAGTTTCTCCAAAACCAATATCAGGTGATAAGCCAAATTCAAGCTCTACGCAGATCGGTAAACATCAGAAATGGTTACCTCTAGCAGAAGCACCTCCAAGGGAGAAAATTCGACATAATCTTCTCACGTCACCAACAGGCCCATGATAACCATCAATTCGCCATATATTTATAATATGAGAAAAAATAAAACAGAGTGTCATTCAATCAAGGAACACACCATAACAGAGTCTTAATTAAATCGCCGATTTGGTAGTCACCAGCATTGCCGTTTAAACACCGCTTCACCATATTCATCTGTGCCAGTGCCATCAACTATTGTGAAGGTACAAGAACCTTGGTTAATACACTAGACCGAACAAACATTTGGTGACCCCGACGTGATTAGCACGCAATCTTATTAAATAACTCCGGGAAGGAGTTTAAATTCCAGGCTGAAGAACAGTGGAAGATTATAGCGTACTCTGCAACACCAGCATCATGGACCTCTGGGGAAGCTCGGAAGATAAAGAACGTGGTGTGAGTCCTTATTTGATTTTCTCATAAAATATAATTTTAAGATACACAATACTAGTAGTCCTCCCTCCTTTATTTTTCCGATATCGGATAGTTACAATTGATGGAAGGAAGTGATAGATGTAAAATTTAATACAAGTAATTTCCAATTCAGGGTTGACAAGTGAACTGTCTCCAGTGTCAATTCATATTCCGATCATAGATATATAATGTTCGACCTGTCTCACCAGACGGAGACTCCCAAATTGTATAGGAATATTTAAAGAACGAAGTGGATAAAATTCAGTAACGTTATCCATACCAAACTAGGCCAAATTCCTTCTATTGAACCAGCTACGACTGTGGACGTAGACTACAACATTAAGTTGTTTGAAAGCAGCATGAATTTGGCCATGAAATTTTCATGCCCGATCAGTCGCAACAGGAAAAAGCATTTTCCTACGTGGAGCTATAAAATGGAGAAACTCAGAAGACTTTCCAGATCCATGTTCAATATCTGCTATACTAATAGTTTCTGGTAACCCTACAAGGACTGCATGAAAGCCATCAGGGAGCCTAGACGACATTAATACATGGAGTTCTGTCAATCAATTGTGTCCACAAAGAAAGCTGCCAGAATATGTAAGGCTCTATCCAATGGAATCTATCTATCTAATCTTATTCGAACGTTATAAAAAGACCAGAAGGCAGTTCGACAGAATTAACCGCTGAAGTTTTACACATCTTAGCAAATACACACTTTCCCGCATGAAATGACTCGGGCTTAGCTCACTGGCTAAGTGCTCACGACAGCGAAGTGTACAACATTATAACCCACGAAAAGGTTTCCTGGGCCATTCCCAATTGTTCTGCGTACAAATCGCCTGGCCTTCAAGGAATGCTGACTATTATGCTTCGGAAGACTATAGGTGTGTCTACCCCTGGGTAAGTGATTATTTTCAGAAGTTGCCTACGACTGAGCTATGTTCCCTACAGTTGGAGAAGAGTACAAGTGATGTTCATTCCCAAGGAAGGCGAACGATTTTAGACCACTTAGTCTATCGTCGTTACTGCTGAAAACACTGAAGCGAATCTGAAACTATCACATAAGACTGAGTTTTGAAGATACGGCTGTATCAAAATACCAGAATGCTTACCTTAAAGGCGACAGAGACAGCCCTCCACGAGGGAGTACACAAAATATAACCCTCCCTTGATTTCAAGCAATACACCCTTGACACCTTTCGCAATATAGAAGGCGCATTTAACAATGTCCACATAAATGTCATTAAGAAGGCCCTCACTCAGTTAAGGGTAGAACAACCTCTAATATAGTGGATCATATCCATGCTAGGTAGCAGGGTGATCCGTGGCAATTTGGGCAGTAGCAGTACTAACACATCAGATGACAGAGGCTCTTCCCAGGGAGAATGTTATCGACTCTTTTACGGCTGTTGGTTATAAGCAAGGACACTTGAGATCGAGATGACGAGAGTCGTTGCATATGCAGGCGACGTGGTATAACTTGTGTCGAGACAAGTACCCTTTCGTGATTAGTGAGCTCATAGAAAGGGCTCTATGCAGGGTTAGTTCCTGAACTACCGGTTGTGGTCTGGGGGTTAACTCTGGCAAGACTGAAATGATACTTTTCACCACTTAGTCCAAAATACAAGCTCAATGCTCAGAGACTTACGCTTTCCTAGAAAGCAAAATATCTCGGTAAGATCCTAGACAGGAAACTCAGCTAGAAGTAGAAATACAGAATTAAGGGCTAAAAAAGCTTACATTGCCATATTTGCTAGCAGCAATACCGTTGGCAGCAAATGGGGACTACAGCCGAGGATGGTTCTGTGGCTGTACACAGCACTGGTGCGTCCTATTCTTACCTATGGTTGTCTGGTTTGGTAATCGGCGATTAATAAAAAGTACAATGCTTGCAAGCTAAACAGAATATACAGATCCGCAGCTGTTGATATAACTGTAGCACTTCGGTTCTGTCACACCGATGCTCTTAACACAATCCTACACTTAATACCTCATGAACTAATGGCGTGCAGCGCGGTCCGGCTCAGAGAACTTGTTTGGTTTGGTAACAAACCATATGGCCACTGCAATATACTGCAGTCATTACCACAGGCTATGATACCATCGTCAACCGACTACTGCACTCCTAAACATCACTTCAATCCTAGCTTTTCCGTAAAGTTTCCAGCTCGAGAAAGTTGGAAGGACTGAAGAGTTGTGTTGCTTTTTGATGTAACTCTGTTCACTGATGGTTCCAAGATGAGTAATTGAGTCGGTGCTGGAGATTACTCTGAAAACTTTAACCTTTCAAGGTCCTACAAACTATCTTAATCTGCTAGTGTCTTTCAGGCGGAGATTTTAGCGATAAGAGAGGCATGCAGGGCCCTATCTCACAATACCGTAATAGCGCCCAAGGCCGGTATATGTGTAGACAGCCAATACGCTCTTAAAGCCATAATTGCGACAAGCAACAGCTCTAAACTCCTCATGCAGTGAGAGGCCAAACCGGCTTCGATAAGCCAATGCATAGACTTGACCCTAGTGTGGGTGCCGTTCACAGCGACATTGACGGCAATGAAAAAGCAGTACTGGCAAAGAAGGGCGTCACATTGGATACGGACTGCGCTGAAACAGTCTGCTGTTCTTTAAGTTCCGTTAGGGAACGTATATCCTTTCCTTCTGTACAACCAAAGTATAGCTTAGATGGAGTAATTAAACCAATTCCACAAAATCGAGAACGATGTGGCCTTCCTATAATAAAAACAAATACACCGAGCTGATCTCCAGATCTCGGAAAGATATTTCCAGAGTGGTTGCCATAACCACGGCCCACTGGCCGGTGTGCAGACACAAAGCCAAACTGGGAATTGCTCACAATACCTTTTTCAGGAGCTGCTTGGTTGTGAAAGAGAAAGAAACTCTCATTCATTTTCTGTGCAGCTGTCCGGGACTTGCGGCTCTCTTTTAAACAAAAGAACGTCCAATAATAAATACATTCCCTTTGTAGAGTTTGGAGAGATTGAGATAATTTTTGTAGAATTCTGCCTGTAGAATTTTGGATTAATTTAATGTCCAAAATATAAATAAACGAAATTATGATTCGGATCTTAGATAAGAAAAGAATGTAGAGTTTGGAGAGATTTTTTCAGACAAAAAACCACAAATGAATATTACCTTAAATTTTTTTAAATGCAACAAACTTGATTTCTCACTGTAAAAGTCTATAGTTCCTCCTGCGTCCTGCTGCCCGCAGTGTCCTGTGTAAAGCTTTACAACAATAAAAACAAAAGTCTAATGTGTGATTATAGCAAGTTGTGTAATCGCATATTTGTATCCTTCTGTCTGCATTTTGACTGTACATCCAATTATTGTACCCTGCCATTTTAGGGGAAACATAGCAACGAAAAAGTCCTTTGGAGCAAATACTGTGGTAGAACGCGTCGCATTGTTAGCTGCTGATGAGAAGGACCAGCATTGCGTTGCGCACAGTTGTCACATGATGATCGCTCGTAAGTCTGCGTTGACATTTCACACTCGAATAAGCGAGTAGAGTATGGAATCAAGAGTCATCGAGCGTCGAAATAAGAGCGGAAAGTCGCGTTCATCGCGCGACCAGATTCGCATACAATAATGTGTAGACAAGGGAAGCTCATCAACACCGTCGACTGGCAAAATTGCAGCCTCAATTTCGTGCCAGTTTTCGATATTTACCAGGACACCACCACCAAACGATTATAATTCTATACGTCACGAGATGTGTAGTCGTGCACTTTATCCCCCCATTAGTTTACGTCCGCATCAGACGGGAAAATTATTGTTCTCTGCTTGCGATGATTATAATGATGGGGTTGTAGAGCACACTGCAACAAGGAAACTTCGTCATCGATATCTGGGCTAGATTTTTCCACTTTTTTTTCTCGATTGAACGAAGAGCAGGGATGATATGCTAGCACAACGATAATTTTATTCAATTACCTGCGATGAGATGAGTTTCAAGGATAAGGGGTGCTATATCAACTACGTTTGGTTAAATGCGTATATATTGTGTGTGGTTGAGTTACATCATTTTATGCAGCATTGGGTTAAATGCTTTTGCATAATGAGTCTCAAAGCTAGTGAAAAAATCGCAATTCAGATCAGTTGATCAGATCAGTGATATTCGTAGCCACTCTGAAGCATATGCTTATCATTTCAAAATGCGAAAATCTGTGCAGTTTCCACGCCTTTACTATGACAGCAGAAACAAGGTATGTCAGCTGCAATAGAATATATTGATTAACTAATTACAAAGACAGAGAGAAAGGAACCTAATTCTACCTCTTGCTATTCTTCCTACACTTATTCATAATTCGGGTCACTTCTCCCTCGACGTAGTCGCCTGCATTGTCCCATTGTCTACATTCTCCCCTAAACGTTCTTCTTAACGATGTAACTTCAGACTTCTATGGTAAATCCATCAATTGCCCCAACGTATGTTCGACTGGATTCCGCATACCATGGCCCTACCAGATAATGCGATTCTTCTGTAGCTTTACATATACTGGTGTTACTTTGCAGTTACCTCTTACATACTTTTTGCGGACCTTGTCAAGCGTTCTTACACCACTGCCCTGATCATGCTTGAAGCTTGAAGCTACATGGAGTTTTCTATACACGGTTCTGAGGTACGAGCCTTATTATGAAACATATATTATAACTCGTTTGCATGTATTCCAAATTTCAGTTTTTGTGGGATCTTTCTTTCGCATAATATGACAGACTCATCCAGCCATCGACACTGAATTCTGTGAGTGACTTTTCTATCTAGTTATCCCTCCCAGCTGACATGTCAGCCTATGTATTACAAGCTGTCGGCATATGTGTAACTCATTGGTTACCTACCTTTAACTGTACCTCATTCAAAACAAACAAACATTTCCTGGGGCCATAGGAATTAAAAAACTTACGTTCATATGCTAAGCCTTGCGCACAGCTCTGTTTTCACATCTGACAGAAGATCTTTGTCGTCAGCGTTAAGTAGCATCCGACTTCTTTGAATTTTGAGAGTCAGAGATTGAACAACAATGGTGTCAATAACTTCCACTCATATGCTAAGCCTTGCGTACAGCTTTGTTTTCACATGTGACAGAAGACTTCTCTGAATTTCGCGAGTGAGCAGGTCCATCACGAGGTTGAACAGCAATGGAGTCAAAGCTGAACCTTAATGGAAACCACGTTGATCTTCAAATTTTTCAGAACGCAAATTTGCAAGACGGACCAACTAAAAGGTGGAAACGCGATCGTAGTAGTAAAACCAAAAACAAGGATCACTGACTTAAAGACTCCTCAAATAAGGAAAACAATGACAGTCATTAGTATGAGACTCAGAAGAACTTTAGTTGCCAATAGATTTGTTGTTTATCAAATGAATACCACAATGAATATTTCTGGTATATCCACGGTAGGTAGAGTCTTGGTGCCCGCCGCTCGCAGAGGCTCTCAAATTGCGCCTTTTTGCGTCTTTTTGTAGCCATAGTACTCGGGATACCTAATACACTGATAGGTTATTATGTTGATAATATCCAAACAGTAGCATTCAGATACGAAATCAAATTGGTGATACCATACTTGAAAAGCTGCTGCTTGGCGGCAAAGAAAGGTTTGCTCAATTTGCGAAGAAGTCGGAAGTCCGCCAGGGTAGCTCATTTGCAGATATAACGAACGAGAGCTTCTTTCTTATTACCATCAATACAACTCCTGAAAAAGTACTACGCGGGATTTCCAGTTTGGCTGCGTGGCTGTTGCCTCTGATTATGGCAACAACTCTGGAAATATCTTTCGGTGATCTGGAGATCAAGTCAGTATATTTGTTTTTATAATAGGAAGCAACATCGCTCTCAATGTTGTTAAGTTGGTCAACTCATGTTTCCTTAGCTGTCTCTTGGCGGTATGGGAGCTAGCTGACTGTGTTCAATAGACAGAAGATTCTCTCCGTGTAGTCAATGTCAAATCTGTCGCCCTTCTTCGCCAGTATGTCTGCTTTATGTCGCTGTTCCCCGGCACACATACTAGGTTAAAGTCTCTGCTTTGGTTTATCAAAGCAAGTTCAGCTGGATGGCTTTGCATGCCTCCATAATCGCAAAGATCTCCTCATGAAAGATGCTAGCAGAGTCAGGTTGTATGAGCTTGAAAGATTAAGCTTTTCGGAGATTACTCAAGCACCGACTCCATTTCTCATTTTGGATCCATACGTAAATAGAGTAACATCAACAAGTCCCGATACTACCACGTTCTTTCAACTTTCTCTAATCGAAAACTCAACGGCAAAGCTAGAACTGAAGTACGGCTTAGGAGCGCAGTAGTCAGTTGAAGATGATATCATAATGTTTGGTAACAAATGCAGTCTATTACAGTATCCGCACGGTTTGGTGACAAACCACCAAGATTCTATGAGAAGGAACATGCCGCTAGCCGCAACGGATTTAATTAATAAGTCGGGCGGTAATAAGTGTAGGATTGTATTAAGAGCATCGGTATGACAGGACCGTAGTGCTCAAGTTATGCCATCAGTTGTTGATCTTTGTATTCTACTTAGCATGCTGGCATTGTATTTTTTGTTAATCGCATGCCACCTAGCCAGACTAGCTGTTCATAAGTGAGAATATGACGTAGCACCACTGTGTACAGCCAAAGAGCCATCCTCGGCAGCAGTCTCCATTTCTTACCAAGGGACTTGTTGCTAGCATATAGAGCAATATGTGCTTTTTAAAAACTTTTATTTACATTGACTTGAACTGTATTTTCAACCTTCCACATGACCTTGAGAGCTGAAATGTTTTGAGTGTCTAAGCTCAAAATATAATTTTTTATATTCCGAGTATGACACGTGTCGCGTTTCTCGCGTGTGATGGGCTGATATTTTTTTTTCGACTTCTTTGAGGTCCTTTTTAACCACCTTCTACACGACCGAGAAAGTTGAAATAAATTTTGTGAGTATCTAAGTCCAGAGGGCTAAAATTTTGTGAGCGGTTCAATGCCAGGATTCCATTTTGATATCCCGCTTTTATTGAATTCAATTCAATATTCGTCTTACAGCTGAGTTTCATGTCTAAGATTATGCCGAGATATATAGCGTCTGATGTGAGTGTGAGCCTCTGACTATTGAGGAAGGACAAAATTTGGTATTTTAAGCTGAGCGGTGAAAAGTACCACTTCAGTTTTGCTAGAGCTGACTCCTAGGCCACACCTTGTTGCCCAGGAGCCAACCTTGTTTAGAGACATTTTCATGACTTCACCAATCACAGAAGGGTACTGTCCTGACACAAGTATCACTACATAGTCTGCATACGCGACGGCTTTCGTTCTTGTTTATTACCATCAGCCACACTAAGGGCGATATAACTCCCTTGGGGAGAAAAACAAGTTTCGAATAAGTCTCGTGGTCTATGGAACTTGTAGCAAATTGTTAAAGTCGAACAACGTACACCCTTAACTGCAAATCAAAAGTGCGTTTTCCTTTGTGTCTACTGAACTCATTTATTTTCTTTCCATTTTCGTATATCCCTCGGCTTGAATATAAACGCAAAACCCAATCTCTCTCTTTGATAAAGGTTTCATTTAACAATTCTTTGCCTGCTATTCAAATGAGATAACAGGACATTTGCAGAACCTATATAAAATTTCGAATAATTACCGCAATTTCCTATCATTAACCAGAGCAGTTCAGTGTAATTGATGCGTGCAATAATCCTTTCGATATAGGGCTACCAACCCGAAGCGACTGGTGCAATTTCTTCTTCGTTTTCTCGGAGTAATAATCAACTCGTTTCCACATTAATGCGTTTTTACAGTTGTATCGTATGGTGGATATCATATCCTAGCGGATCGTACAAAAAACGTTCGTCGCAAAAAAATGTTGAACACAGGAGTCCCTCGATGAATTTTTCGACTCTCGGCTGTACATACCCTCTGCGGTTGATTTCTTTCAATTCGATTTCAGCTCAGAAATTCAACTTTTTTTCGTCCTTGCTTCCTTGTATAGCGCCGCACATATCTTATCTGTTTCGCACTATAATGCTTTGCTTTATGCGAGCTGATGCCTTTTATTATCCTTGTTATTGTTGGCACATTCGACGTTTCTCCATAGTCAGTAATGTTTACAACCCTCTTCATACTCTTATTAAGGATATAGACTTGCTGATCCAATCCAACATCCAACAACCGCCATCGCATATCTCATTGCACGTTACACAGCAGTTTTGTTAAAAATTTGTGCTTTGGCTTTGGGCCAACAAATTAAAATGAAATTGAAGAAAGGCATAAGAGCGAAAAGCATTCTGTAGTTTCATGGTGAAGGGATGGGGGAATGAATAGGGAACAGAATGAGTTGAAAGGGGAGGAAAAGTCGAGTCAGAGGACATTTTTACATGAAGTAACACTTTGGGGAATTCCGATAATAGTCCTACTTCTCTGTTGTCTGTTCTCTGAATTGTCGTTATGTTAGCCGATCGTCATTCAAATTGGTTGTCATACTCCATACCAACTGAACGACAACAACAGCAATAAAGAATATCCTTTAACATTTTAACTTCTATATTGGCGGAGATTTCATCTTTATCCTCTTCTTTGAATGGCAAAATTGGTTTCGATAAACAAAAGAAAGAATTGCTTTGTTTATGTTTTGAATCAATCAACAGGGGATGTAAAGCTGGAATAAAAAGATGCTGACAATTTTCCTAATTCGGAAGTTTCTATCTTTATGCGAAACATGCTATGAGTGTATGCGATAAAAGCGCCGGTAGAACGGAGACTGGTGGTCCATTTTATGTTCAGAAGTCAAATCATTCCAATCTATTTCTCTCCATAATTATATAACACCCACTTTGTGACTTAAATTATCATGGTGTGGACTCCATAAGCATGTGGACATTTAAAAAAAAAATGAGAATTTGACGCTTCACACTCAAAGCTGTCTGTTTTCAGCATTCAAAACGAAAATCAAGGATCAATTATCAGTGGCATATGCATTGTGGAATGAAAACTGGCAATTCTTGGTTTATGAGAATGACAAAGCACATATGTATTCGACATCCGAGAATACTGCGAAATGTTAAGCTTCCTAAAACGATTCAAAAAGTATTTTCCCAGATTGAGATGATCGTGATACAAAGGGTTTATTCGCTCCAAACTTGATTACGATATTTGCCAAGTCGGGTTTGATGCGCATATATGCACTTTGCATCTGCATCTGCATCAAAAAGTTAAACCTTGTCACTATTTCACTATATTTTCCACAAGGGTTTCGCAGATGTAGGTGTGTAGGTTTATTAATGGGGACCGATGACACCCACACGTCACCCCATGAGGATAAAATCAGAACCCCTCTCCAGGTTCATATCCCAGGTTCGTCTACTCGTGCACAAAACACGTACCCGAGGTACTAGTAGGATGAATAGTTTTTTTTCCCGTAAAATCTGCAGTACGGATAAAGTTAAATGGGCAGTAGGCTCTTTTAAATCTTTCAAAGCACTCAGCGCCGATGGGATCTTTCCAGCGCTTCTACAGAAGGCAATTAATCTTACCCTACCGTGTATGATTACTCCATTTAGAGCCAGCTACATCTGGGGGTATATCTCTACTACATGGAGAAAGGTAAATCTGAGACTTTTCCACAGACCAGGCAATAGGCGTAGTGAACTGCCTAAATCATACAGACCTATAAGTCTAACATAATTTTTCCTCAAAACCATGGAGAGACTTATTGATAAGAGGCCAGTTAGAATTGTCTATCCCTCTGCACTCAAGGTAGTTTAAGTACAGTAAAGGAAGAAGCATAGAAGGTGCCCTTCACTATCTTGCAAATAAGATATAAGGAACTTGTCGTTACAACGAAGTGGCCATGTATGCTTCCTCGACATTAAGGTCGCCTTCGATAATACTGGTAACGACTCAAGGGAAAGGGCAATCAGTAGCATGGGTATCGAAGACTCGACCAATCGCTGCATAAGGGCCATGCTTGAAAGTCGAGATATTTTTCTTCATCGGGAAGAGTGTATTTATCTGTGAGTCTAAGGGATGTCGTCAGGGAGGAGTGCTCTCTCCCCTTCTATGGTCACTATTTATTGACAATCTTATAGTCGATCCTCACAGATTAGGCTAAATCGCCATTGGTTAAGCGGACGATTTGGCGATTTTTATTAATGGTAAGGACTGCACGACTATCCCTAGTATCATGCAAGGTACTTTACTACACGTTTTAGAATGGTGCAGCAGAGAAGGGCTATCTATCAATCCTTGCAAAACCATTTCAGTGCCTTTCGCATGAAGAAGACTGGTCAACTTGGCATCTATCATAATAAAAGATACCACATTAGATAATTCCTGTAAGGAGGAGATCCTATTTTATACCAACACTTATTTTCATTTTTTGGACATCCAGAAGTTTATATTTTAATTCTTCCTTGTTTTGGTATAATTTCTCATGTAATTAGACAAGAATGTGGGAAAAAGGAAACCTTGGTTTCGGCGTCATTCTCAATAAAAGGCTAAACTGGAATTCTCATATCAAGTCCACCTTCGAAAGCACCACTAGGGCCCTGTGTGGACTCTTCTAATGCAGAACTTGGGGTCTCAATCCTAAAATGATACATTGGATGTATACAATGATGGTAAGACCTATTATCATGTATGCGGCTATCGTTTGGTGGCCGAAAGTTTTTGAACGTACAACGGCAAGTAAGCTTCAAAAGCTACAAATAATTGCCTGTCGTGGTATAACATATGCCACCTGCATCTTACCTAAGACAGCACTAGAATCTAACGTAGGGCTTTCACCCCTGTCAATTTTCATCAGGAAGACGGCCGCTAGATGCGCTATTAAGTTGCATCTAGGATACGGGTACAAACCAGATGACTATTTGGGACACCTGAAATTGTTTGACTCAATTCCTAAAGGAGACACGTTTTGCACAATCCCCGACACAGTGGTCAGGGTGTACTGTTTCGGCAGGTGCAATGTTGGTCCTGCACTGGACGCAAGAGGTCTGGTTTGGTGAACAGATGCATCGAAGGTGGAAACTGGATTTGGAGATAATGTCTATGGACCCAACACCAAAGTCTTCATATCAGTGGAAAGAAAAAGTTCCACGGTTTTCCAGGCGGAACTCCATGCCATTGAGATCTGCGTAAGGATTAACCTTAGCAAAGCAATTAAGGGGCGCTAGAATATATATATTTTTAGATAGCCAGGCAGCACTTAGATCGCTGCTGTCCAACTTAATGGACTCGTTATCAGTCAAAAACTGCTACGATGCACTGTAATCTCTTGCCAGACATAACAGAGTGAAACTGGGTTTGGTTCCTGGTCATCAAGGAACTGCAGGCAACGAATATGCAGATGTACTAGCTGCATAGGGTGTACTAGGGTGGCTCGGAATCTGCGTCCATAGGAGTTGAATACCACTATGATGCCAACTGGGCTGTGGCCCCAGCACTAATAAATTGAACTGAACACAAATTGAACACAAACTTCGTTTGGCCCACTGGGAAAAATCCAAACAATTAATCAGGCCCATTTCTCATAAGGAAATCGTTAATCTAATTAGGAAGCTAGTGAATTTTCTAACAGGTCATTGTGGCTTTTGGCATCACCTTAACAAAATCGGTTTGAGCTCAGAGACAGAATATAGGTTCTGCTCGGAAGATGTCGACTCATCTGAGCATATTCTCTCTGAATGCCCAGCATAACTTTGGTTAAGAGACGCATTTTTCATAACGAAATATGCTCGTGAGCGGATTTAATAAAATCTGCAACTAAGGATATACTATCCTTAACTAGGCTGGTCGTACGTCTCTTAGAGTAAAGTCACCCTAAGATACAATAGGTCTTTTTAAGTCGCAGTGTCAGCCACACTTCTTAGTACTCTTTCCTATTATTATTTCCAAGGTTATATTCAGCATTTTCCACATGCAAATCTACCTCTACCTCGGAATTCTTCTTTCAGAATATAGCCTTTAAAGACATATACATATAGAGTGACCTAAATTTGGAAATTCATCTTGAGAAAAATTAATTCAAATACGCATGGCAATCACAGTTGAATTATTTTTACAAGGTCTCAAAAAGGTATCCACGCAAAATTAAATCACCCATTTCTCACTTTATCGTTGTCTAGATGTGAGGCTTAGAACAACAAGAGTAACAACACAGGAAATGGTCCTTTGCCTTTCGGTGTTAAACCTCATCTTTCTCGTTCGTTTTAAGTCAAGAAAAACTTTTGCAATTTATGCGTTTTTTTTCCTAATTTTGTGTCCCAGCGATGAGATTCTTGGGAATATGCAAGAGTTGATTTCCAGCCTATTTCTGTGCGGCGATATTTCATAGAAACTCCCAACCACTACTTAGGCTCTTTGTTTTCGTTTGCAGCTCACTCGAAGGAGATCTCGTTGTGTTTTTTTTTTCACCCGCAACATTACAAAAGTGTTACAATTGCTACAAGTATGTGTGTGTAGTGATAGTTACATTTAATACAGTTCCACCGAACACAAGAAATCCAAAAGAAAACCAAAAGTTAAAACGGAAAGGGTAGTAAGTATATAGTATGGAGGCTTCCTTCAAACTTCCACTCTACTATAGGAGACTTTCCTGTTTAAGCGGAAATTACATTTGCGGCGGGTGCAATGAGACGTCCCGGTGGAATCTTTTGCAATTACTTTTCAGAATATTTCAACTGCGTCGCGCCTCAATTGTTTTAACTTGCGATGGGGGCGTGGAGTAGTGGTGGGTGTCGCTTTTACGTTGCGCTTTGCCTACTTACGTCGAGTGTATGTGTACATAAAAAAATAAAATCCGCCAGAGAATGAGAAAAGTTTTTGCCAAAGATAATTCCACTAACTCTCAAAAGTGTAGCGAAACGAAATGAAATGAGAAAAAGTACAAGAAAGCGAAACTTTATTTTTCTGGTCCATTAAGTAACCGCAATTTGATGAAGGATGTTATCCTCTATCCGTACCTTGTAGCCACCCAAGCAATTTGTCTTTAGCCCTACGACTTTATGGTGATGGTGAAGACGAATCGAAATCTTACAGTCAATTTATTATTTTTTTTTGTATTTAATCAGTGGACAAAATTAAATTCTCCAATTCTTCAATTCTTCAATTCTTCAATTCTTCAATTCTTCAATTCGATCAATTCTTCAATTCTTCCATTCTTCAATTCTTCAATTCTTCAATTCGATCAATTCTTCAATTCTTCAATTCGATCAATTCTTCAATTCTTCAATTCGATCAATTCTTCAATTCTTCAATTCGATCAATTCTTCAATTCTTCAATTCTTCAATTCTTCAATTCTTCAATTCTTCAATTCTTCAATTCTTCAATTCTTCAATTCTTCAATTCTTCAATTCTTCAATTCTTCAATTCTTCAATTCTTCAATTCTTCAATTCATCAATTCTTCAATTCGATCAATTCTTTAAAGTATTTTCCAAAAATTATTCCAAGCCATGGTACAGGCATGGGATAAGCACCATCAGTTCAAAAAAGAGAAACCGATTATTCATCGAATTGGAGTGATTCGTACAACAGCAGTGGAATAATATCTACTGGCGACACCTCCTAATAATAAATCAGTCAACTCATTTTTGGATTGCGTTCCAAAAAAAAACCCTCCGTGTAGGTTGTAAATAAGCCTTAGGCAGAATTGTCCTCTTCTCATTTGAGCTGAAGTGGGTTGGCCTTCTTCTTTTTCTTATTCAAATGGCTTTATGTACTGGGGAGCTTGTTTGAAGGCGGCTTTTCAACATGAGTGCGAAACCAATTGTTTCCTTCCACAATGCTGTGTCTGATTTCTTGACTCTGATTTGAGGTAAACACCCATCGACCATCGACTCATGACAAACGACAACTGGAAATGTGCTATTATCATCGTTTCACTGCTTTTGGTAAAAAATGGGAGAGGAAGGAAGGAGGGGTCAACCGGCAGTTTTCTTAAAAATTTTCCCATTTTTTGTTAGTAAATTTTTTTGTTGAATCCTTTTTGGTGCTTTGGAGATTTTATATCCGTCCCTTTGAAAACCCACCAATGCCTTTGGTTTCCTCTTTGTTTCGTTATGCAATGTCTTCTCCGGTTTTTTTGTCATATCCCCATATCGAATGCTGTGCTACTTTCGCGACTTTTCATCCTTTTGTTTATACTCACAGTCGCCTTGTTTCAAATAATCTCACGCTTTTTCGATTTCACTACCATTTGGATGGGAGCCAAATTTACCGTTTGTTTTGTTTCAAAGGACTCAAGTAGAGTCAGCAGCTCTTTTATAATAATATTTCTTCAACATGGATGTCTGCTGTGGGTTTATCAAGCAAAAGAAGTGGTAGTTTTTTATTGCACTAGCAGATGGACTTGGTATCGTGTTACAGGCAAAAATCACATCACATCAAAAACTTGGATGAAGTTTTGATAAATGCGCTTTTTTATTAATAATTTTCCTAAAAGTAGGGCAATTTTTTTAGCTGACTTGACGTATGTAAGTGTTGGCAGTGGCGCAAGGATCATACCATTTCATTTAGCCATATATTGAACATGAGTCCGACGTTTTGATTTTTTGTTCTCTGTGGAGCGAGTCGTATAATGGATCTTTGGTGGTAATTTGTTGCGTAACAATGAACTGTTATTATTGTATTCAGTACGATATTGTCAAACTTCTGTCAATTTAGCATCTGCTCACCAACTTCTTAGTTAGTATCGATTTTCTATAAAGATCAAAAATGTGTGGAAGTGTTATCCAGTATTTCAAGTAATCATTCGTAATACAAGTGGACGCGCTTTTCTTCTTTAAAAAGTCCTATTGGAAATTTTAAGTCGATATCCCGAACCAAGTGAGAATGCAGAATGCATTGCAGATTATACCGATCGCGAACCAGGTGCGAGAACAAAGGCAACGAATTATGAAGAGACGACATATATGATTTTCCAAAACAGACGGCAAATAAGATTTTCTTTTAACTCCGCCTTGTTACAATAGTAGCATGCCGGTACCAAGCCCGGGTAAAGGAGAAGGGTTTAAGACAACAGACTAGTACTATCCTCATTAAAGCTATAAAATCCCTAATCCAAGGTGGAACAGCGGACGCCGATGGATGCATGGCTAAGAAAGTGCTTCGCCGCTAGTATGCGGAATCGCAATATCTGACGACCATCGGTTTTAACTGGCCTTCTCATGGCATAGGGCGACCTCTATACCAGGTACTAGTGGTTTAAATATCCTAAAAAATTATGAGACCGATGCATCAACCTCGGGTTTTGCTGTTAACCAACTCGTTGTACCCCCAGAAGCTGTTGAGCTCTTGAAGGCCAACCCCATTTTTGCAATAAATTCTCGATCTGCTGTTGGAAAGCCGAACTTTCCCCAGACTTCAGACGGCCTGGCCATATGGGCTTCATGTGGATCTCGCAAGGGTGTCAGAATCGAGGACGCGGAGGCAAACAATTCTGATTCTGACGAATCTACCCTTGTTGATGCAACAACGAGATGGATTTCATTTCATCATTAAATTGAGTTCGCATTAAAAGAAGGCAGTTTTTTAGTGCAAAAAAAGCAAAAAAGATAGTGCTCGTGCTTTTGCCAAAGCCGCAGCTTCCACTCAATGCGGAGCCAAGCGTTTCAAGTCAGAGGATCGGACACTACCAGCATTGGTTTCCAAGAAGGCTAAGGCGTCAGGAACTACACCTGATGTACCCACTTTTAGCCAAGTGTCTAGTGCTGTCAAGTTGGGTGTTGTGTCGACAGACTTGTCAACTAAACCACTCACTACTGAGCAAACAGGTCACTCTGGCTTGCGACTCAACCTTAACAAACTTAATCTAGTCTCAGATACAGAATGTAGGTTCTACTCGGACGATGACGAATCATCCGCGCACATTCTCTGTGAATTCCTGGCAGTTAAGAAGACAAATCTTCCATAAAGAAATATGTTCGGCAGCAGAGTTGAGAAACTCTACCACTAAGGAGGTACTACCCTTCATTAGCGAGGTGGTACGTCTCTTAAAATAGTCACACCCTTCTGATACAATAGATCTGTTCAGGTCGCAGTGTCGGCCATATGGGAAAGGGTCTTTTTTTTTATCCATGGGTTTTCCAACTAAGCAGAGGAACAAAGTTGCATGCAATTTCAAATTAACAGACAACAGACAACAGAGGATAGGAACAAAGCTATAACTGGATTATGATTCGGGAGCCAACCAGAAACCAATTTTTTTTAATAAACCAGTAAATTTCAACCGAAGGGAATTATTATTTTTTTAGATTATTTGTGCATAAAGGGGCTTACACCCTTATAATGCTAGGATTAGCACAGTGTGGGCGTTAAGGCTCAGAAATAGGAAAGGATGTGCGATTGTGCTTTGAGTGCCTACGGATTGTAGTGATGAGGAAAAACAGAGGTTGGAAAACCACTCCACATACTTGTTGAACGGCAGAAGAAGGACTCTCTGAACTTAACTTTACATTTGAAGATCAGATTAAGCCGGCTATTTCTCTTGAGCACCGCTTCTAGTAATAGCGGTAAAACAGTGAAAAACAAGCAAATTTATTGAATATACATCGCCTATAAGTAAGCTCGGCTCTGAATTCTATCTAGCAGATTGAAGGTAGCTGACCAGATATGACATTGATATGCAAATTGTAGTCAGATCAGTGAGAGTGAAAAATGTATGCACCTTCTGAGAAAACCTTAAAATTTCACAGCATTTTTGGCGATGGCGAATATGTGGTCGTTCCAACAAGTCTTGTCAATGACGCTGACAGTTGAGGGGTTACGGATAAGTTGAGGGTAAACTGGATAAGAAATCAGATATCATTAATAAAAATGAGAAGAGTGTTGGTACAAAACAGAGCGCTGGGAATGATATAACAGAACAAGCAGCCCGGTGAACTACCTCTTTTTCAAACTTCTGCTTGGATTTAAGTATTCGTAGAATAGTGGGTCTAAAGAGTAAGAACCTTACCACGTTTATGTATTTTACATAAATACCATACCGTTGCGACCCGCACATCACCAACCGCTTTTCTATGTTTTATACACATCTGCGTCCAAACAATTCGCTACGTTCTACAAAACGCTACGATCTCCAATCAAATGCTTTGCTATTTTCTGCACAAGGCTACAAACTACGCACCGTCAAAACGTTTTGATACGTTCTACACGAATCGCTAAACGCTTTTCTACATCCTACACACCCGCTACGACCTACGCACGCCAATCGCCTTGCTACGTTCTACACACATCTGTGACTTATTTATCTCGAAACCATTTGCTGTGTTAAAAAAATGCTACGACTTGGTCATCTCTCCAAACGCTTTGTTACTAAAACCTATACATCGCACCTACCGACCTTCGCATAGATAAATGTTTTGCTATGTTCTGTACACCGGTAAAACCTATGCACGCGAATTACTTTGCTCCGTTATACACACAGCTGAGACTTACGCATCTCTGAACACTTTGGTATTTCTACATAAAGCTTCGACCTACGCATCGCTAAACTCTTCGCTACTTTCTACTCACTGCTACCACTTACGCACACCAATCGCTTTGCTATTTTCTGCATACAGCTATATTCTACGCATCTCATACAGTTTTGGTACGTTCTACACACTGCTTCGACATACGCACCCCTAACTGCTTAGCTACATTCTACACGCCACTATGACCTGCGCACATTAATCGTTTTCCTACGTTATACACACAGCTGCTACTTACGTGTCTATATACACTACAAACACTTGCTACGTTCTTCCCAACGCTTCGACTTATACAGCACCAGACGCGTGTCTACGTTGTACATGCCGCTACGACTTACGTACGCTAAACGGTTCGCTACGATCTTAACTCTTTGCCACATTCTATTTAATTAGTATAATTGATTGGAAAAGTCAAGCTCTGACTCCGTCTTAGTTACTATAATCGGCGCACCAATGTTGGATAATATGTTGATAGGATGACTGCTTTGTAATAACTAATAACTAACAGCAGTTCCGCGGGAAGAGTGGTTGAATTGTGTAAGGTGCAGTTTAGTAAGTAGGCATATTCCTTGAATTGAACACTCACGTTTAGGAATCGTACATACTTGGTAGTATCCCAGGAGGGAAAATGCCTATACTTGAGTACAGCCATGAAAAAAATCTCCTACTCGACTTGAACGAGTTGAGTCAATAGTTTTATGACTCACCCTGTAATAGCAATAACCAAAATGCAGACTTTGATAGTTCATGGACATACAATATCGATCAGGATTAGACTGAGGACAAGTGTTGACAGCAGCTGTCTCAATGCAAGGATACATAATTGAGCGTAGAGCCTCTTCATGTTTCCTTAAGTCTACCTCTTAGTAGGTATCTCGAGAGAAAGGTGCAAAGTGTCATTTTGTTGTTCGCAACACGATTGAAGGATTAACGAAATCCTAAAGATGATGATAATGGAAAAGCAAAGACTATAACAAAATATTTACCAAAGTCCCCATTGTTTCGGGACTACATCGGCAAGTATAGTTGTCCGCTTTTGCTTGATTGTGCGAAAATTCCAGCTTATATGTGTCTGTATTTGTGTGCAAATCAAGCATCATAAACGGACAAATGACGGATGTCCTTAGTATCTTTCATAAATGTTCAATTTTAGTTTTTTTTTAACGACAGGCTTTTGCATATTTGTTCGAACGGAGTGGGCTCTCGAAGCAGGACGAGTCGGTTTCTTTTCATTTAATCTCAATTGCGGAGCTGTGATTCAGGTCTTCATCCTTTGGTCGAGTGTTGGCAGGTCGGTCTTTCTTTCTCAATAAGGATGTTGCCAAAAAGAGGCGGTTTGCGTATGTGAGTTTGTGTAGTAAGTTGTTATCACGATGATGATGACAATGATAATCTTGAAGTCTGTTAATCGAAAGGATTTTCCCCTGACAATTTGATGAAGTTCAGACAGACAGACAGACAGAATGAAGGGAAAAAACCGTCAGCATGTGTCTGTATGTGTGTGTAAAACATGAATCTTGATGGACTCTGAACAGAACCGATGCCAGATAGAAATTCTCTGACGTACGTACGTGGAGCCTTCTATCAGGTAGGCTGCCAAAAGGAAAGGATTTTTTAATTAGTGAAGGTTGAGCAGACATTTTGACTGTGAGTTCCTCTTAGTTTTAGGATCGTTTGTTAAATTTCAGTTGCCCATTCCATTCCATTCAGTTGCCAGTATGATGAGACGAATTCAAATCTATTTCCCATTGGGAGAAAACGGTTTCACTCGGCTTCAGCTTTTATCCCTATATATTGACAGGACAGATTCAAATCAAGGAAAATACCATTTGATTCGAAAAACGGGATAGAGTAAGACAAAAAAACACTCAAATCGAACCCAACCAAAACCAAAAACAACACAAACAACCAACAAACGAGGTTTGAATGAAATTTTTCCATATGGGGATTAGTGTTGCCCGTACAGTAGCCGCCACATACTCGTATCTCGGGAAACTTTCAAATCATGGCTTCGAATTGATTTTTTCGTTGTTGTTTTGGTTGTTATTGCTTTGTTTCAAATTTGTGTCGTCGTTGTCGTCGGTGATAGAAAGGACTGAAAACCAACTCCAACAATGAATATGTTTTCGTTTTATGTGATAGAGGTTTTTGTGAAATTTTGGCGAAAAGAGATGTTACAGCTTGGCGGCCGAACAACATCACTAGAGATGTACCAGAAGCGACAGCTTATAGTCAGTCATATGATGCGCGTTTAATTGTTTAGAATTTGAGATTGGATTTTTGCGTAAAAACTGCCAAATATGGGAAACTTATCTTCAACGAAATGGGATGAACGGATTTCTACTTTTTCAGATTAAATCGAATTGAAATCAAAGAAACACCACATCAACTACCCTGTTATAGACGGCTCTTTGATCCTTATGGAGGAACAACAATTAACCCGCTGGACAGAACATTTTGTGAGAAACAAATTGGAACGAATTTCTCCCACAGAAATTTAAAAACTCTCTTATTTTTTAATACAACCTGTACCAAATATTGTGGCCGCAAGTGTGACTATTATTATTATTTACTAGCGAAAGATCACTGACCGCCCATCTCTCACTAATAGAGTGAGAATAATTTTTAATTTTGCCGTTCTCGCATTTCCTCTTTTTTTTTTGTGTAAAATAAGCACCACAGAGAACTCACCACACTGCACAAAACTTCTAGCAAGAGGGGGGAGAGAGACGGAAAACTACCGACTCTGCAAACATGTGAGAGATCAGAATATTTAGGAGGAGTCAACAAAAATCATAGAAGTCGGCAAACCATACGCGTGCAACAACTGCCACCCAAGTGTAAGTGAGAGCAGATCACCACAAGTATTATTAGGCCAAAGGGGATAGCCGACGGGGTTCACGAAACTCAACCTATCATGATCGAACACTGATAAAAAGCACCAACAACAAAGAGTGACACACCGAACAACTGAGCAACAGTAAGCCGAAACACGCGGCCGAACAACAACAAATAATAAACGTAGACAAGTCGAGCAACACCAACCGAACGAGCTTGCCTATTACAACGCCCGAAAAGTACCAACAACAAAAGAGCGACATACCGAACAACACAGCAACAACAACCCGAAACACGCCGCCGAACAACAACAAAACCAATACACAGAGCTGAGCCGAACAACTCAAACCAAATGAATTTGCATATTGCAAGTATTAAGACACAAACAACAACAGAGCTGAACCAAACGCAACAACAACAAACAACACGACGAGCAAAACAACAGAACACTGAAAAAAAAAAAAACCAAAATCCAAAGCCAAATTATGTTTTGATTTCTGCAATGCAGGAATGCAACAACAAAAACATACACAGAGCTGGACAAAACAACACAAAATCGGATGATTTAACGGAACCACAAAATGGATCTCGAACCGACCGTGGGAACCCAACAAACATCGATCATCCCACTGTTCAGGAGTAACAGGACTTTTCCAAGCGATTAGAAAAGTATAAAAGGGCAGGAAATTCCGACAATCAGCCCATTCTTTCCCTGTGATTCCTACTGCTAGCAACTCGACTAGCATTTCCTCGCATTAATGGTTTAAGAGGGATATCCTTGCCTTTACGTCCAAACGCTTGACGCTAAGCCTTAGCAAACATCAATATTACAGCCGAATGGTATAAAGGCAACAGCCTCATCGCTAGTACAAAGATACCACGCTTGCCATCCACAATCATAGTCAAAATACAACGCCCCGGTACTACGCTTCGCCAGCCTATACACGTAGCTAACGAGGTTACAAAAGGATATCATAAGAATTATACTTTAAGTTGCACAAATGAATAATTGTTAAGTAAAAGAAGAAAATAAAAGATCAAGTTCCATTCCCCAAACAAATAACAATTCTTTTTATGGTAACGACCTTATAAACGAAGAACCCTCGTCACACTGAGTCCTACACCGGCTGGGAAAAACTCGTTACAATTTTAAGAATGTTTTGAATTGTACTTCGCCAGGCACGTCCATCAACCCACATATGCACCCTAATAGGCTACTTAACATCAGCGTCGCTACTCCTTCGTTGGCTGAGATAAGGACAACAATTCGTTACTGCGATCAGGTAAAGCAGCAGGCAAGGGCAACATCTACGCAGAACTCCTTTAAGCCAACGTTGAGTTGACTACGCTTACACTACATGCGATATATCAAGAATCTGAAACCATTCCATCGTCGTTAAAAGAAGGCTTAAGAGTCAAACTACCAAGAAAGGTGATTTGAGCAACTGCGAAAACTGGAGAGGAATTAACCTGCTAAAGACCTTTTTTCCTTAATATTTATTTTGTTTATATTATAAACATTTTGATTTATTTTTTTTACAATATAAATAAGCAAATATTGCTCACTAAGGAGCATAGGGCAGAAGGATAATTCCTCCATCCTCGTCGATCTTGCGCTAGTCGTTTAATTTCCCGCCAAGTTCCAATAGTCCCCGACTCATTCAACACTGATCTCATCCATGTGATTCGCGGGCGCTTCCTTCGTCGTGTTCCTTGTGGATTCCATTCAAACGCCACTTTTGCAATGTCATCATCCGGTTTCCTCAGAGTGTGACCAATTCGTCGCCACTTCAATCGCAATTGTTTGACTAGATGTTAGTTGTTGCAGGTCGTTGTTTGATATCGTGTTGGGCCAGAATATGCAACACACTCTTCTTAGACACATATTGATGAAAACCTGGAGTCTTTTTGTTGCAGAATCCTGTGACTCGCCAAGTCTCACAACCATAGAGAAGGACTGATTTCACACTTGAGGTGAAGATGTGAATTATTGTGCGTCTCGAGATGTTACGAGAGCGTCATGATACCAGTTTCGATGCACCTCATTTTAGTTTTGCTCACTTTGATTTTCAATCCGACTCGTCTTGCATTGGAGATCAGACTTTCCATTCTTGACTTCATGTGTGTCATAAAGCAGATGTCATCAGCGTAATCAAAATCATTCAGCTTTTAAAATGGACGCCATTGTATTCCATTCGGTGCTTCGATGTTTGTTTGCATCATTACACTATCCAGGACGACCAGAAAGAGCAGTGGTCATAATACCCAACCTTAACGTACTTTGGTGATGTAAAAATTGGCACTTTACTTGCCTTGGAAGCGAACACTGCATGCTGCATCTTTATAGAGTTCACGAATAAGATCCATGATTGTTTTCGGTACACCCAAATTTTGCAGTGCGTTCCAAACAGCAGGTCTGGATATAGTGTCAAAAGCTCGCTCAAAATCCACGAACATGAGATGGTGACCTCCATTCTACAGTCTGTTCAATAATAATCCGCAGTGTGTTGATGTGGTCCACACAGGATCGATAAGGCCTAAATCAGGCTTGTTCACGTCGCAGAAGACTATTCACAGTTGGTGAATGCTATGGTCTATGGTATTCCGAAAAAACTCATCAACATCATCAAGGAGCTGTAACGCGACTCAACATGGCGCGTCATTCATAACGGTCATATTGGCTCTCCTTTCAACATCTACTCGGGAGTCAAGCAAGGTTTCACCATCTCACCATTGCTTTTCACGATTGTCATCGACTGGGTAATAAAAATAGTAACCCGTACTCCATCGGGTTTGCCATGGAATGTCTTTCACCGCCTAGAAGACTTGGACTATGCCGATGATATCTGTCTCCTCTCACGATCGCAAGGTGACATGGAGCGAAAATTAAACTCACTAGAATTCCACGCTTACAAAGTGGGTTTAAAAATTAACGTCTCAAAAACAAAACTACTTCGCGTTAACACCAGTGGAACATGTGATCTCTCTACTGACGGAAACCAGATAGAGAAAGTCGTTAAGTTTTGTTACTTGGGCAGCTGGATGTCAAAAAATTGTACTGCTGACTCCTATAGTATGCTTTATAATATCTGCAAGTCTTCCGGAATCTGCAGCTAACGATCTTAAGATCTAACGTTCTCTCAGTACACTTGTATGGCTGCGAAACGTGGAAAGTCACATAGTCAATTACGACGCGCCTCCAAGTCTTCGTTAACAGTGCTTAAGGCGAATATTGAGAACAAGATAGCCGGAAATTATCACCAATCAAGATTTGTGGAGAGTAACGCAGAAGGAAGCAATCGCGATCACCATTAGACGACGAAAGTGGAGCTGGATTGGCCATAATTTGAGAAAGCGGAAAGCGGCGGACGACATTACGAAACTAGCGATCGACTGGAATCCACAAGGAAGCCGCCGAGTTGACCGTCCTAGCAAGACATGGAAAAGGACAATAGAAGAGAAAGCAAGATCCCATCCCAGGGGACCGAATGGCGTCTCTTGAAACCTCAGGCGTTAAATCGAGTTCATTGGCGGGCGTTTGTAGAAGCGCTATGCTCCCATGCGGAGTAAAGGAAAGAAAAAAGAAGATGTCTAAAACCTGATGATTTTATTCGGGATTGCAAGGAACTGAGCACTGGAAACATTATGAGACAGCCTGTGAATGGTGTCAAGATCTAGAAAGACTACGGCGGTTTGATGCACAACAGTTGAAAATGGCGGAGCAAACGTGATGCACCAACTTTGCATGGCAAAGGCTAAGGAAGACAAGGGAATATCGATTGCGATTTTATTTTAGATAGAGGGAAGTACTGAAATGGTGTCTGGATTGCAAGAAAATCTTAGTACATCACAACAAGTTGACGACAGCTACAGAAGAAGCTGCAGCAGTTAATGGTGAACGTTTCCTTGCAGCCGAGTTTGGAGGATTAAGTTTTCGTCATCGGTTTATTGTTGCCCGCATGGAAGATGCATGCATATGGCATCTGGAAGCAAGTACTAAGATGACGATATATATTAGTGAATCATTTAGGAAGTGTTGTGTCCCCGAGTGTAAACAATATAGAAGACCGGAAAACTAAAAATGTTCTACATATGAAAGATCATTTGACAAGAGAACAGCTAAGGAAAGAACAAGCGCAGGACGATTCAATTGCGTCAGTACTTCGAAAGATGGAGCAATGAGAATGACCGCAGTTGCATCAGCGATACCTACAGTAAAAAGTTACTGGGCTCAATGGCAGTCATTGAGATTGAAAGATGGACTACGGTAATCTGCCGATGGTCGGTGTACTAAAACAAATTTGGTGAACAAGGTTCTTCATAAAACACACAGTGAAACATCGGGCGAACATTTTGGTAATTAAAAGGAGACTGAATAAAGTAAGAAGTTCATTGTTTTTGGTCATTTACCGCAGAGACGTTTAAAACTGGTGCCGAACGTGTGCGGAGTGTGCTACAAGAAGAGAACGCATCGATACAAAGTTGTAGCGCCAATAGTAAGGCGAAGGAAGACCAATGACCTGCAATGTCCATGCAACAGTTAAGAACAACATTGTGAATGGTAGCGAAGGATTGAAAACACGGAATTACCTGCGTGCCAACTATGAACAATTTCGGGAAAGAGATTTCGTTTGGATATAGAATTCCAAGACAAAGGCAATTACAGAGACCACAGCGAAGCTCGGAAGATCCCTACAAGAGGAAAATCGACGCAGTCTATAAGATTCCACAAAACCCCAGATGTAACAAGTAAATATTAAAAAAGGTAGTTTTTCGGGTATAAAGTACATGGAATATATACACAAAATTTCTGTTTTTGATGTTATTTTAAAGTATTTTCTTTTTACACGCGCCTTGCGTACTTTTAGGCTGTACGATTAATTAGCTTATTTTAAATGTAACCGACTGTACGATTAACCATTATGTACGGGTTACAAATAAAGGCAAAACGGTTTGTCCGGTTCGCCCGTTCGTTCCTTAAGTACAGGATTGCACATGTAGTTTATTATTAGAAGATGACTTATTACATGTGAGTATGGTTAGTTTTAAATCAGGGAAGTTGCCACAAATTTCTAGTCTTTTGTCGATATTTCTGTCTATAAGATTGGAAGTTTCTGGAAACTTTTCATTGAGTATAAATAGAGGCGTTTGGCCGAAGTATTTCAGTTCTTATTTGAATCTCAGCCAGAGCAGTTAAATAGTACTTGTAATTCGAATTGTAGTGAAGTACAAGTATTGTTGCGGTGATGAACGATGATGATGACGCGATTATAGATAGTCATGTCCTTAGCCTCTCGCATTCACAACTCCTATCTCCACGTCCACGTCGCATCACTGGAAACTCGGCCAAATCAAGTGAACAATTTCGGTACCCATTCCGATTTGTATTACCTTGTGTCGGGGCTAAATAAGAATGGGACTTGACTTGATAGGCGGCGCATCATGTCGACCTAGGTTCCGGTTAGCTAATCACCACTCAACTGAATTAATTGATTCTTGAATCTAATACAAGCCTCGAATACAAAGTAGCGCTCGAATCCATAAGGAAGCCGCCGAGTTGGCTGTCCTAGCAAGACGTGGAAAAGGACAAAACAAGAGGAAGCAAGATCCCAGGGGACAGAGTGGCGTCTCTTGAAACCTCAGGCGATAAATCGAGTTCGTTGGCGGGCGTTTGTAGAATAAGTGTTTTTGCAAAATCCTTTACGAACTCGAAAGCTCAAATTTCGTAACAATTTCGTAAGAATTGTGACATACGGCCACCAGTGCTCAAAAAAGTGTTCTAGAATGCGTTTCGTCAAGAATAGCTTCGGTGAACATACGAACGAATAAAACACTTTGATTAAAATTTAATTTTTGTGTTATTTTTTACAATTGCAAGTTCTAACGGGCTTAAAGAACCTCCCCTTAGATGTTATTCCCTCATTTCAGCTAATGGCTGACTACCCCATCACAACTTTAACTTCAATTGATTTCTATATGAGTATGTATTTACGGAAGTCCTTCTGAAAGGACAACAACTGACGTGCGACATGCTGCTCTTGCCACTGTACCAACAACTAAGCAATCAACCAACCAATCAACCAACCAAGCAGTCAAGCAACCAACTTTAGTCAAATCACTGCACTCGCATCAAAAATATAGTAGACCTGCATTTGACATTGACGGATAATTTCATCTAACTGCACTTGGATACGAGTGTGTCTGACTGAGCTGGACTAATAAAATAAAAAAAAACAACAACAACATCAATAGGAAAAACAATCCAATACTTGAATTGTGTGCAATGAGACTAAACATAAAAAAGAAAAATATAATTTAGTTTTAGATTGGCCGGATGTTTTTTTTTTCACCACCGTTGTTGTTGTTGTTGTTGTTGTGCTATTTGACAATTTCTAGTTTTTACGAATTTTTGAATTTTGCGCGATTTGGGAATTGGATTTTCGTACTATCCAAGCAGACACTCGTACACCCGTGGGTGTACATAATGCTGCTACCATTGCACTTTTTGATGTTTGTCGTTATCCTTTGCATTGGGAACGACGGTACATCGACCGGCTTGAATTGTGTCATGTAGGAAATGTTTGTTGTCCTTTTATATTTTATTTTATTTATATGAACGAATAAAAATTCAATTGACCTCGACTTTCAAATCGGATTTAAATTTTTTAAACTTTCATACGGTATGCTGTTGCATTTTGCTGTATGCAATTGGCACTGGTGTCCCAAAGGTGCAATCATTTTATGTTTTATGTGCAGCGAGTCTCCTGCGTTGCACAGGCGGTGCATTAGTTATGTAGTTTGAATTTTTAATTGCATTGCAGAATGATGCAGTTTTCGTCAACGCGTCGTCAAAATCCGATTTTTGCAAATTATTAACAAACATCGTGTTATGTATTTTTTTTTTATATATTTTGTAAATTAATATTTCACACAGAAATTTACATCAAGCGCTGTAATTTATTTTACAACTGGGGACTCACTAAAAGGATTTTTAATTTTATTATTATGATGATGGTGATGGTGATGGTGGTAGTGATGGTGACACGGTGATCAGGAAAACAGAGCCTCGTCGAATGTTGAAGTTTGGTGGAAACTGCGTCAGGAGATACCCTGAACACTCTATGGGGCAGATTTTCATTGACATTTGTGCAGTTGCTAGAAGTTTAAGCAATCTCAGCACTCACCACACATGGAAAACAGTGTTTAAAGCGCTAAACTCAATTTTCCTGAAGATTCTTAGATTCCTCTCTGGTATCGAGGATGTGCAACCTTTTTGCCGTGGAGTCTGACGAGGAAAACTTGTCCGACTCCATGGAAGAAAGTGCTGTCAATAAGATGGTGGTACAGTTGAAGGGGAACGAGACGTAATGTGCTGGCAGAACTTCTGAGACCGAGTTAGCATAGGTGCTAATGATAGGTGATAATGACAATACCAAAACTGCTTCGGCAGCTCTTCTACTTAGATTAGTAGCAAAAACGGGGAAAGATCTCATCCTAATCCAAGAGCCATGGATCAATGGGATCGGACTTAAAGGGTATAAAGTCCTATACACTAGTAAGTCAGAGAAGATTTGATCTTGTATTCTGGGTAAAACTAACCTGAATATATTCCTTTTATAATAAGCAATAATTTGGTCGTTACGAGTTCATGGTTTGCGCGTAAAAATATCCACAAAGCCACCAGGATATCTCCTGATGGAGCTACTCGCAACCAGATAGACTACGTGTTTATAAACCGCAGCCACAACCTGAACCTGATGACGGTACGAACGTACCGAGGTGCCAACGTCGACTCGGACCACTATCTTGTTTTTGCATCTTGCATCATCACGAATGACTGCATCCGCGAATCAGATTCTAGTCAACACGGCTGCCCTTTGCAACGAAGAAACAACTACGGTCAAGCGATAGGACTCGGCCTAAATGCTGGGAGAGTAAGTCCTGGGGCTGAGATGTCAGGCGTAGAAGAAAAATGGACACGCCTTAAAAATACTATCATTAGTACTGCTGACTCTATCTTAGGTAGCAGTCGTAGAGATCGGAACGACTGGTTCGATGACGAATGTAAGGTAGCAACTGAACGTAAGAATGTTGCGTACCAAGCAACGCAACAATCTCATAGAACGCGGGCACGTGAAGATGAATATAAAGAGCTCAGAAGATATGAAAAAACAGTTCACCGGCGAAAGAAAGCAGCGTGGGAGAAGAATCTCGTCCGTGAACTAGAACAGTACAGAGAGCAATGACCGCACCAGGCGCGGAAGTTCTACCAAAGAGTCCGCGGTATGACGCAATATACACCGCGTTGCACATACTGCAAAGACAAAGAGGGTAATCTGACCGCCGATCTCAAAGGCATCTTAGAGCGATTGGAAGAGTACTTTCATGAGTTGCTTAATGCCCAGCTAACTTAGGAATTGAAGGCTCCACCAATGACCGAAGACCACACTATGCTGCCGCCAGCAAGCATGGACGAAGTTAGCAGAGCGATAAATCGGCTCAAAAATAATAATGCCCCGGGATCTGATGGGATCCCAGCGGAGCTGATAAAAATAGGAGGCCCCACATTACACCAAGCAATTCATGAAATAATAGTGCAAGTATGAGATGAAGAAGAGGCATCCTGTGCCCCATACATTAGAAGGGAGATATCACAAAATGCAGCAATTATCGTGGTATAACTTTCTTAAGTACCGCGTATAAGATTTTCTCCTCTATCCTTCAAGACAGGATAGCCCCATGCGCTAAAGTCATCATTGGTTCATACCAGTGTGGCTTCATCCCAGGCAAATCGACAACTGATCAGATTTACACCATAAGGCAGGTGATGGAAAAATGTCTAGAGTTTCAAAAACTCACTACACCATCTTCTTATAGAATTTAAAGCCGCCTTTATAAAGCCATGAGAGAATTCGGCATTCCAAATTGAAATTGAATTTAGGTTGAAGTTGCGTAGTCTACTTCAACTAACTACCCAGCAGCGAAGAAGTTTTTCCATCAAGGCAATCCCAATAGATGAAACGATAGCGGAACTCAGACTTATTCGTACCATTGACCATCTTATGTTTGATGATTTTAATGCCAAAATTTGGAAGGAGAGTATATTTTTGGGGTATCACTATAGGAAAACATCGCTTACACTTCTAGAAAATACGCGGAAAGAATATCACTAATTCTTGCTATAGTTTCCTCATTTGATTTTAAGAGAAATTGGTTGTCGTCTCCGGATCAACACACCGTTAACCTAATTGATCACGTTACAATCGAGGTTAGACACACCTTTAGTATTCTAGTTCGATATTGAACCTGATGCAGTCTTAGAACTCTAGCTTCATGGCATAGGCCGTAATCTTGATACAACCTTAAATAAAAAGTGCATAGGCGGCCAATTGACTGAACCGTTTCTGGAGTTATAGCATGCTTACCGAACTAAGACTTCAGTAACTCAATGGATTGGCCAGCTGTGTGGCATGTAACGCCGTCTTTTTAAAATCACGCATTATGCTCCAATTCGTTCTCTTCCATTATATACCGTAAATAGTCAGTAAACATTGTCTGGTATCGACTGTGACTGCTTTGCCTGTATAACTAAAAAGGAAATATTTTCCAATGACCCTATTTGATTTGGATGGGGCGTTCCAATTAAGAAACCCTAAATATGAAAGACAATCATTTCTATAATGGAGTTTGTATTGGTGGCTATGTAACAATTAATTTAGAGATCATATCTCCACATTTTTCTTAAAAATTAATAACAAATTAATGGCAATTTAAAAAAATTTCTAAATTTCTTCATGATGCAGCAAACCTCCACATCGTCTCGCCAACGTCTCTTCCATCAAACGTGCCAATTAGTACTCCTTCTGTCATCATTTATATGCTCAATCTTCATCCTGGATGATTAAAACGTTGCCGACATGAAAACATTTGCCATTTCACGCCATGACTCATAACGACGGTGGCAACAATGATGACGATGACGGATGCCTTGCGAATTTATAAGGATTCACCTTTTTGTTTTCTTCAAATTGCGATGTTCATTTCAATTTGAATGTCCTTCCGCCGAGTGGTGTGCAGCTTAAGCGCCCTTCCCCAAGCGCAACATAGCAAATACAGAAAACAGCAAAGGACTACCTTGCGCGTTTCAACCGCATACACATACACAGAATAATGTGGCAAGAAGCTTTGCTAGCTAGCACGAATGAAAGAATAAATTCCAAGGGGAGATTTGTGCGCAATTAAAAATTCTTTTGATTTCACTTTATTTGACATGAAGAGGGAATGCTTAGAGAGACTGTGTGAGCAACTTCTTTCACTTGGTCACCCATTCACCCATTCACACATTATCACATCATAAGGACCAAACATGCAGCAGAGCAGCTGCTTGCATGTTGCAATGAAGGAGAAAATAAGAAAACAAAAAAAGTGAAACACTTCCCTTTTGTCCACAAAAATCATTGAAAACAATAACATCATGGACGTCCTTCATCTGGATCACACAATTCAAGGAACGAGATTCATTTAATTAAAATCTTGAACTGGTTCGTTTCGTTCATTCGTTTGCTTAAGGATGCGAAATATGTTGCCGATGCCACTTCACTTCATGTTGTGTTGTTACAGCAACATCACTTAACTCTGTAAAAAAAAAATTGTCGTTGTTGTTGTTTTCTTCGTTCAACTGAGCTGCTGTCCTCTTGTGTCTACTATCGAAGAATATGTACTTCTAAGAAGCAAGAGCGCATCCTTTGTCATTGTCTTCGGCGTCATTGTCGTCGTCGCGTCAGAGGCATTGTTGTCCTTCCGTCATTTGGTTTTATTTTTTCCTTGCTCCTTGCAATACTCATTGTTGGACAGAAGTTCTCTTCATTGCTCTTTGTTTGGGCAATGTGCCCAAAGTGATTTTGACATTTCATTGTATTATATATGGCCCTCGTGTACACGACAAGGAGTCACTTCGCTCCACTTTCGACTGACACTGGCGTTGTTGCATCATCGAGACAAACAGTAATAAAAAATAAAGTGAAATCCTTTGCGAGACTATACTCACAGAGAGATCCAGGACAGAATTGAACGACCCAACGAACGAATGAACGAAGAAAAAAAGCCGCACAACTTGTCAAAGCAGCAAAACAAAGAGAGGTGGTAAGCACTTTCGAAGTGCCCTCAGGATGTGATATCACTCACCGGTCACCAGCTATATAGCTCCCATACCGTGTTTGTAAATACTCTCTGCACTAATGGGTGTCGGAGTTAAATCCTTAACTCAATCGTATTGCCAGGGAGTATTGTGTAACTAGCAACAACAACAACAACAAGAACAAAAAGAAGAATCTAGAACAACTAATTACCCTAGTAATCTATAAATTGCACCCTAATTAATTAAGGGCTTAAAATACATTGACGATTGACTTATTCCCAATAGCAACTGCTCGTTACCAAGCACACAAACACCTTTAAGTAATTGCAGGCTGTTAAGAAGAATAATTGACGTTCTCGCAATTGATTTGCAACTCAACTTTAAGGACAATGAAAATGCAATGGTATGCATGAGCAAGCGTATTTGTGTTTGTGCGGCATATATAGGTGAGGCAAACCAAACTAATTAATTTCCTCTGGTTTCAGCCATTAATATCAATCAAAGTCCGTCGCGCATCGCGGCCTCCACACACCCATCCACCCCCACATACATACCAGTTGGTGAGGTGGTAATTTCGATTTTTGTCAAGCTGCTATAAAGCAGTTTCTGATATGCATCCCGCCTGAGTGAATTCCCTGGGTTGCGGTGTTGTGTCGTCGCAGTTCACCTGTCCTGTTTGGTTATTACAACGGCTAGTTGAGGCTGTGGTAAGGTGGTTTGATGATTGGGTGACGTTATTATGTCACCTTACCACACCCTCAATTAGCCGTTGTAACAACCGAACAGAACGCATACTACTACATGACTTCCCATTGTACTCGTACTTTGTGCCGATGATCATCATCGAGTTCTTAGCTATGAGAGTGGAAAAAATTAAGGGTTGGATTGATTTTCTTTGCATTATTTATGGAATGCTTATTTGCCAGAATTTTAAAACATTGGACTTATCTTTAAATTCTCTATACAGGGGTGTCCAAAAAGATGTTACCACTTATGTGGGATTGACTTCTATTTATTATTCCTTTGCTGTTACAATAATATCATACCATAAACTATGTACACAAATGAAAATGAACCTACTGCACTTCTACGAACTGTACTTCTTGGTTCTCAATGCATGTGCGAAGTCGTTTCACCATACTAGCCATAGATCGCTCACACATTTCCGTAGATATAGAGCGGGCGACTTTTGTTATGCGTTCTTTAACGATATTAGCATACACGCATTCTTTTACCATTCCCCATATCTAGAAATCACATGTAGCCAAATTTGCTGACCGTGCTGACTAAAGCAAAGGTCCACATATCTTAATCTAGCGTCTACCAAATCCTACATCTAGGTAATGTCGAACCATTAAGAAATAATGTGGTTGTGCACAATCTTACTAGAAGTAACCTGATGTTAGGAAACATCGAACAAGTATTCCAAAATACCGCACAATACGTTACTCGTACGGTGACAAACGGTGATGATGATGCGATTATAGACAGTCATGTCCTAAGCCTCTTGCTCCTCACCTCACCAGAGCCTAACAACTCCTATCTTATGCATCCACGTCGCGTCACTGATACTCGGCCAAATCAAGTGAACGATTTCGGTACGCAATCCGATTTGTATTAGCTTGGGTCGGGGCTAAATAAGAACGGGACTTGCCTTGGTCGGCGGCGCTTCATGTCGACCTAGGTTGCGGTTGGCCAATCACCACTCAACTGAATTAATTGATTCTTGAAACTAATGCAAGCAAATTTATCAACAATAACCGTTGGCCCACGGAAAAGGACACGTTTTGGAACTTGGAACATTCACACGCTCATCAAGACAACAACGCTTGCACTAGAGATTCTTAATTTTAGTGAGGTGAGATGGTCTGGAATAGGGGATAAACGAACATCTACCGACGAGTTTCTAATTTTTTCGGGAAAGCCTGCAGAAGAACACCATGCGAATGGAGTGGGATTTCTACTGTCGCGAGAAGTTCGTTACAGGACTGGCAAGCAACATCCCATAGAATTATTATAGCAAGATTGAAATCTGCTGTTCAACAGGTTGTGTTTGTTCAAGTTTACGCACCAACGGAACAAGCCACCTCTGAAGGAAGGTGCGTCTAAGAAATTTATTAGATCAACTATGGAAGACATCGTTATTTTAATGGGCGACCTTAACGCAAAATTAGGCAGCGACAACAGTGATTGGGAACATATCATGGGAAACCACGGCTTTGGTTCTATGAATGACAACATAGATTTTGCTAATCTATGTTCTGATCGCAACCTAATAATTGGAGGCACAATTTTTCCCCACAAAAACATCCACAAACCTACCTGGACCTCTCGTGATCACATAAACAATAACCATATTGATCACATCGCTATAAGCCGCAAGTGGCGATAATCATTGCTGGACGTTAGAACCCGAAGAGCAGCCGACGTCTACAGCGACAGCTTGCGGTCCACTCATCTACACAAAGTCAAACAACAATAAAGCCAGCTGTAGCAGCACTGAAAGACCCAGATGTGAAACTGCAATATGTATCCCGTATACAACAGTCTCTCTCTGAGATACAGCCCCAAACCGTAGAGTCTAAATGGAAGAAAACAGTAAATGCGTAGCTGCGAAGCAGCCTCAACCATTTTAGGTTATCCCGACAAAACTAGAAAAGAATGGATTTCAGATAGCACATGGAGCACCGTTCTGTATATGGATTTTGTAGATAACTCGCTTTTGATAGCAAGGGCCGAAACATGATGTAGCAGATTCTAGATTCTGTCTAGCTATGGTGTTCCGGAAAAACTCATCAACATCATCAAGAAGCTATACCGCGACTCAACCGTCATTCATAACGGCTCTCCTTTCAACATCTACTCGGGAGTCAAGCAAGGTTTCACCATCTCACTATTGCTTTTCACAATTTTTATCGACTGGGTGATGAAAATAGTAACCCGTACTCCATCGGGCTTGCCATGGAATGTTTTTTACCGCCTAGAAGACCTGAACTATGCCGATGATATCTGTCTCCTAAATTAAACTCACTAGAACTCCACGCTAACAAAGTGGGTTTAAAAATTAACGTCTCAAAAGCAAAACTACTTTGCGTTAAGGTTAGTGGAAGATGTGATCTCTCGATTGACGGACATTAGATAGAAGAAGTCAATAAGTTTTTGTTATTTGTGTAGCTCGATGTCAAAAAATTGTGGTGCTGGCTCAGATGTGTGCTCTCGTGTAAAGAAGGCGCGACACTCCTATAGTATGCTAAATAATATCTGGAACTCCTTGCAAATCTCCCGGAATCTGAAGCTAACGATCTACAGGTCACAGAGTCAGTTACGACGCGCCTCCAAGTCTTCGTCAACAAGTGCTTAAGGCGTATACTGAGAATAAGATGGCCGGATATTATCACCAATCAAGACTTGTGGAGAGTAACGCAACAGGAAGCAATCGCGATCACTATCAGACGACGAAAATGGAGCTGGATTGGCCACACTTTGAGAAAGCCAGCGGACGATATTTCGAAACTAGCGCTCGATGTCCACGATGTGTCCACGAAATCGGGATCAAAAAGTGAATATCAAGAAAAGCTACAAAAAATCTGAAATCTGAAAATCTCATCAATCACACAGGCAAGGAAAAAAACTACATCACTACTTAATGCAGCTGCAGTAGTAGCAGCAAATCCTTTTCTTTTATATGACGGCGACGACGACGACAACGACGAGAAAGACAACATCACCTTCATTCTCAAATGCAAAACTGTACAGTTTAGCTCACCTTCTTATGTTATGCCTTTGCATAGAATTTAAAAACAACAACAACCTGTAAAACCACTCTGTAGCAAATCCAAACCACACAAGCCAAATAATGTCCTTGCTTGCTGAAAGTTGTGAAAGGAAACTGTCTGTAAGAAATGTCTGTGCGACATGGAAAACATTAGACCGCGACTTGTTGAGCTCACTTGTCGCGAGTTATTGCGCGAACTAAGGGGTTGTAACCAAAAAAACAGCAACTCCAGTCGCTGGCGTCGGCCCAGTCGCCCATCAAATGAATATCTTTGTTTGCAGTGTGTGTTCACTGAATGCCGCCCAGTATGAATGAATCGTTGTAATGCTTGCGCTGCCCTGTGTTTCTTGTGGTTGTCGTCGTCCTTGTTCTCGTCCTCATAGTTGCTGTTGTCGTTGTTACCGGCAATTATTTTGATTTTGTTGCAGTAGTTGCAATATGTGCGCCAACTGTTCTCGCCTCGACAAATACAAATGTTCTACTAAATATTGTTACAAATTGGCTGAGAGCTAGACGGCTGACTGGCTATTCGTTCGACAAAAGTGTAACTGCCTTACAAGGGGAAGGGTACTCGTCGTATGGAACAACTACAGACGTACGAACGCCAAGTTAGTTTTGAAAAAGTAACAAGGTACAGGAACTATTCTGACGTTTTGTTTTTGAAATCTTCTTAAATTGAGTTGAGAGTCAATTGGCACCCCGGCCCATTGCGCTAACATCCATACTTTTTAAGGTCTTGGAAACGCTGATCAATCGTATGCTTACGCATTACCTTGGATCACGCGAAATCCTTAGCGACCAGCAGTACGGTTTTCGAAGGCAATGTTCTACAGGTGATCTGATTGCATTTTTTTACTGAAAAGTGGATACAGTCTATTCACAAATTTGTAAAGTTGTTGCACTTGATATTTTCAAGGCATTTGACAGAGTCTGGCACCAAGCTCTTTTGCCGAAAATGACTACCTATGGAATTGATAAGACTCTGCTTGATTGGACTAGTAACTACATTTCTGACCGTTGAATTTACCACTTCTAAAACTTAATGCAGTCTTCTGCCTTCCAACCGTAATTTAACCACCAACAATTATCCATGAATGGATCCTCCATCAAAGAAACTGAAAAACTTGCAATTCTTGGTATGTGCGTCAACAACAAGCTCTGTTGGAACAACTAGATATATGTCATTGCTAAGAATGCTGCGAAATGTTAAGGTTTCCCAATACGGTTTCACTCCCTCAGATGTGGCTGCTATTTAAAAGGTATATATTCGATACAAAGCTGGACAAAACAGCACAAAACCGGATGATTTTACGGGAACACAAAATACAATGGGCATAACAACAACGGGATCTCGATCCGACCGTGGGAATCGAACGACATCGATCATCATGAATTTTCCAACCGATTAGAAAAGTATAAAAGGGCAGGAAATTCCGACAATCAGTCTCTTCTTTCTTTGTGATTCCTACTGCTTGCAACTCGTCTAGTAATTCCTCGCATTAATGTTTCAAGAAAGATATCCTTGCCATTACGTCCACACGCCTAACGCTAGTCATTCCTCGCATTAATGATTCAAGAGAGATATCCTTGCCATTACGTCCACACGCTTAACGCTAGCACCTAATTGCATTTAGTAGCTCAAGGCCTTTGACGCTAAACCTCAGCAAATACCTACCTACCTTTATACTACAGCCGAGTGGAGCGAGCGACAGTCTTATCGCTAGCGCAATGACACCACTCTAGCCACCCGCATAGTTAGGTCCATTCCCCAAACAAATAAATTCTTTTTATTGTAACAACCTTATTAACAAAGAGCCCTGGTCACACTGAGTACTACCCCGGCTGGGAAAACCTCGTTACAAGAATAAGCGGCTAGAAACAAGTAGCTTACCAGAATGCCAATCCAAAACAAAAGTCTTTTCGTACCAATTGTAATTTAACCTTAGGAGGGGAAATGAGATCTGGCCAGACCTTTTCGATTTGCCATTGCTAATATCTTTGTTCCTGAAAAATTTTTTATCTTCTATGGACTCAATTGCTTGAGCAATTATTTTAAATGCGAACATGTCACTTTTATAGAAGAAAAAAATTCTATGAATGTGATTGTACCCAAATGACACGTGCGTTCTTGTCAGACCTAGACAACATGTTGTAGTTATTTATTTCAGTTTTGGCAAAGACAGAATAGCTGAGGTTCATTTGATAAAAAAATATCATTTGAAATATTTATACAGTGTAGCAATTTGGTACGCTTTTACCTTCATAACGGGCTTATCACTGCGGATCCATGCGTTCCATGCGTTTATCTACAATTACTCAAGTTCGTTTTTATCTTTTATTTACTTTTTTGCTGTTTGGTTTGGTATACTAACAGTTTACAAATTTATGTTAACCTTCTGGTTGTCTTTTTACTGTCATATGTTATAAAAGTCAGGTACAGTGTTTGTTTTGTTAATTAAAAAATTAAGTTCCCGTCTTTATAAACAGCATTGCCTAGCATAGCAATAGAAAAAAATCTTAAAGCTAAGTAGACGCATATATCAATTTGACAGGCTCAGACGTTATTACGACATCGTGCGTAGTGCTCAAATATCAAAGGGTATTAACATCCAAATAAGATGTGTACTATGTTGTGTACGCTCAGAAATGATTAGCCACAATTTGAGATAATATATCGTATTCACATATTATGATTCTTGAGAAACATACGAGTATATAAAAGCGCCGCCAGATCTCATTCTGTCTTACTGAAGTATCTAACACGTCGTTCACCGGTAATCATTTATGTATCGGCGTTAAGTTTTCTTAAACGTCCATCTGTGAAAACTGTGCAAACCCAAAGGATGTTGCTGAAAACATTCCTTTTGGCATTTATTGCCAACGTTTCATTTTCATTGGAATTACAGCAGGAGCATTCGTATCAGCCGGTATCAGTTGCGTACTGCAACGCAAATGCAACAACTGATGTCAATGACTACACGACAAACTGGAACAATTTGAATTTTTCGTCAAGCGATATCGTCAGCGACATCCAGTCCCTCAGATTCGATGAGGCCGATAAGAAAATCAGTCAAATAGGTGTCTCTTCGCCAGAAATTGCAACAATTATTAAAGCTGCTTATGGAAATAGCTTGACCAATTTTGATTCCATTAATGCATATGGTAAAGCCTCGTCGGAACCTTCAATTCATTGTAGCGTATTGGTAGAATTGTGGAATTTAATGAATTTACATGGTGACATGGATGTGTACAAGCTAATGGAACTTTATCGATCGTTGTCTGATGAACATGTAATTGGGAACACAACAACACAACAACGCAACACAACGCAACAGATGAAATTTATAGTTACAAAAGTACGTGATGTTGGTGTTCGTAATGCAATCTTTAAGATTGCCAAAGAAACTATCAAGAAGACTTTACTCGATGGATACTATCGGGAGAATATCAGTATTCAAAAGATGGTCAATGAGTTGAATATCATGTTCAACGCTCACTTCTTTGACGATGTCATAAGCAAAGTAATCGATGAAGTGTACAGTGAGATGCCAACCGACGACCTGATAAAAGCAATGTACAACGAGGAACAAAAGAGACAAAGTGCCGAAGCTCTGCTGTATATTTCCAAAAAGCTATCAACAGAACGAAAGCAACGCTCCAACGATCGGGCAAACCTTGTCATGGCAGGGAGCTTGAAACGCCTGAAACAGTTGTCAGATGTCAGCATGGACAATGCATTCCTCGATGAGGCGATCAGCAAGTTGCCGCATTCGCTAAAAAATCTATACTTCGCTGATAGGGTGAGCCTTTTTAATGTTGGCTATGAAGAGTACCTTTACTTGCCCAAGGTGGAGGCTTATGTTGTATCAGAGGATATTCCAAATCCGACAATTCGAGACACCTGGATTGCAGTGCAATATGGTGCCGAAGAGGGATCTTTCAAATTTATCAGTGAGTACATCAGGAATGAGTACATGTATTCTTCCGACATTAATGCGTTTTCTAAGAAGCCCTATCGTTATGTAAAAACGTGGACGCTTGGAATGTTTAGTCTTGACAGACAATCTGCATGGCAGATTTATCCAATTGACGACTACGTTTTTATAAAGAGTTTGCATAACAATGGATATCTTTGTCTATCCGATGACTTGTTGGACAATTTGAATCGTTACGTTTTCACAAAGAAGAATGGAAAAAAACCCGAGTTATTGGAGTGCCAGTGGAAGGTATCGGACCGTTCTATTCGAAAAAGGTCGAACTCATGAGTCGTATTCGCAATATTCTTTTTTTTTAATAGTTTACGGTTAATTTCTATGTATTTTATATAATATCATACACAAAAACCGAATAAAAACTTTGTTTCTTATATAAAGATATTTTTTCCATTATCTAGTATACTTTTGTTTAAACCCTCTCTCTATTACGATAGCTTTTAATCGTTTGAATGGACTGCAAGTGAAGTAATTCTTGCCTTCTCAGAACTTGCATCTGAGGTAAATATCATTGCGTTGAAACAAATGGCCAGTCCCATTTTTGCTGCGGTGACATAGTGCTGAAAAGCATATCTGATTGCACAACTGGCGATCTATAGGAGGCAACCACATCTCAACTGTGTCACATCAGAACTCCAATGGCATTCTTCTCCTTCTTCTTAGTCCGGAAATAAGACGAGTGATAATCGGATCATGTAATTCGCGGTGCTAATGTCGGTCATTGAATCTATCGAAGGGGAGCTCCATGCCTGCCTTAAGTATGATGGGCAAATATTTCTGGGGGATGATGAACGCAAAAATTTATCAAAAATAGTATAAAAATAGCATTGGCCATAGCTTACACGTGAGCACTATTGACAATGGACAACTAGTCAAAAAACTGGCAGCAATTTAGAATTTGGTCGTTTTAGTAGAAAATTGTCGCGTAGAAATATCTACAAAGCCAACTGGATTTAGCGTTGGCGAAGTGGCATAATACTGCAATTATGGCACGTTCTTTTTTTTGATATGGCATGTTTTGATCATTTTCGACAACAAAATTTGAAAGAGTTGTCCAAATATATATTCTTACGATATGACAACACTTTTGATAGAATTTTATGTTCCTTTCTCATTTTTATCAGCCTGAGCACTTGTTGTAGTATTAGTAACACTCCTTGATAGGGAATACTGAACTGTAAGCGACAGTTTTCCTACTTTCAAACAAACTAGTACTACAAAGTCTATTAATCAAGCTGTGTTAGAGCTCCTGAAAGGACAAGAGATTGCATTTTGTTTGAATTTTGTGCTGTATCTGCTAGTGTTTTGCAAGAAATACTTAGAGGTGGGGTACAAAGTATATTTTAAAATAGGTTAAGTGCTCATTACGATCTTAAAAAATATGCATAACCAAAGCTTGTTCAGTGCTTCCAAACGTAATTCCGAATTGGTTAAAGGGATCTATAAATATCTGAAGGACACTCCAAACCGTCAAAATGCAGTTACTGTTTTTCGTGAATACTTCCCAAATTAAAACTAGATGATGTAAAAAAATTCGTTTTTCGGGTACAGACTTTTATGTATTCATCGACACACGCCAAAAGGCCTTTATTATTTGGTAATAATCCCCAAAGTTTTTGAGGTTGGGCCTATTTCCACGCATCACACGCGTTACACGCGACTCGTGATCCGCGTCACACGCGGGATATCAAAATCAGCCACTGACATTGAGCTGTTCACAATATTTCCGGCCTCGAGATCGTGCGTAAGGTGGTTTAAAAGAACCTCAAAAAAGAGCAAATGACGGCATATTCAATTCATCGTACGCGCCACACACGACAAGCGACACATATCACACAACGATATGTGGGTCGGTCGTTGAAGAGAAATGGACACGCCTTAAGAATACTGTTATTAGTATGCGGACACCTAAGATAGGCAGTAGTCGTAGTGATCGGAAATACTGGTTCGATGACGAATGTAAGCTAGCGACTGAAGGTAAGAATGTTGCGTACCGAGCAATGCAACAATTCTCTATGTCGGTTGACCATGACCAATATTTTAAGCCAAGTCAAAATATCCGGGTATCTATGAGGCTCATTCAACATCTATCACGGGCTCCGACAAGCGGATGGACTGGCCTGCGTCCTTTTCAACCTCGCGTTGGAGAAATTGATCCGAGACTTTGACGTAACACAAAGAAGGACAATCCTCTATAAGTCCATTCAGATACTGGCATATGCAGGCGACATTGACATCGATGGTAGAATCCAAAGACCTGTACAGGAGGCTTTCATTCAGTTCGAGCAGGCGGCATGAAATCTGGGGCTGCAAGATAAATGAGTGCAAAACAAAGCAAATAATGGAACGCGAATTTGAAATTCGGGTCAACTAAAGCAGCCGATAAAGGCATGAAGCCAGAAATGCGTGCACGGTGGCTTAAAGCCAACAAAGCCTAGTATAGTCTGTCAAGACTCTTCAAGTTCAGGAACTAAACCATAACATCCAAGCTGCTGGTATATAAGACAATGGTCATACCAGTACTTACATATGGATCCGAGACTTGGTTGCTTAGCAAAAAGCATTCTGACCTCTTAGCCGCGTTCGAGATAGTAGTCTTACGGAAAATTGTTGGCCCCGTATGTGGGGAAGGACTATTCCGGTGACTATATGAGATGAGATCTATAGGCGTTACCGCGATACCGATATTGTGAAGAGAGTTAAGCTAAGTAGGATCCGGTGGGCAGGACACCTAGCTCGCATGAGCGAAGAGGATCCTGCTCGGAAAGTCCTTTGCGGTAGGATTTATGGAACACGATAGCAAGACGGGTCAAGCCTACGCTAGAAGTTTGGTGTAGATCAGGACGCCAGGAGTCTTGGGATGCAAAACTGGATGACATCGGCTCGAAGTCGGGAGAGGTGGAGAGATTTTTTTTTCGGAGTCCAGGACTTGATCCCGGTAGTATAGCCAAATATGATAATGGGACGGGGTAATATCGATTATCGACCGGTGATGAAACATTTTGCGGGAATACAAGACCAGACTGTGTTTGCAAAGAGCCACAGTCCATGATGAAAATATTAAATTAACAAGAAAAAACTAAGAGCCAGTCTTTAGGTCATTTTGAAAAATGTGTTTTTTATGATGTATACACGCTAAAGAGATTTGCACCCTTATGATGTGGGCGTTAGGAAATTTGAGAGATGAAAAGATGAGGTGTCTATGCACTTCTGTCTTAAATGACTGTAAATCATAAAAATGTAGAAGCACAGAACCGGGCAATTCATTCCACATAACTATTTTGCGGCTGGAGAAAGAATCTATGAATTGGTTAGTACGTCCGAAGTAGTATCCATTGTGTGAAAAAAGTTCTGTTGCTACAAAATGGATGTAGGTTGTACACTGTGGTAAAAAAATTACCTTTGTTATAAGGTTTAAAATTTCATGAGTATTGATAAAGTTGCTTATTCTGTTAGACCGGTTGTAGACTAAATTCCAGACAGCCCGAGATTGGTCTTTGAAAAGATTGCATTTTTGCCCCTAAGTTGTGTTCCTTTTTTTGTTCACTCAACCGTATATACAGCCCATAATTTATTGCAACTAATTCAGTTAACATATTTCCCGTTGAAAGAGTATATTGAGTCATGCATTCCATTTCATTGTCCTCGTAAAGTGATCAATTTTGTAAAATAGAAATTTATTTTGGACCTGTAAACTGGAAATGGTCTTCTTTTACCTGATTTTTCAACCTCTTTGGAAATCAGCTGATGTTTAGCCTTTTCTGTGTGACATTCATTTATAAGCAAGGACCGGACTCCGGTTGTAGAGCCAAATACGACGATGATTCATTTATATCAAACAAAATTCAAAACATATAGTATGGCAATCGTAAAATTTGATATCTGCTGCTGAACCTGCTACTGTTAGGCAGGGTAAATAAATAAACAGATAACCGCGTATCGAAACGAATCCGCTCGAATGGAGACGAATCCACAACGTGCAAATAATAAAACACTCAGTTGCGACTTGATTGATGCGATTGTCAATGTAGCCTCGAGCCATCAGTTTCAGGATTTTTTTCCTCCCTCTTCCCACCAACTACCAAATCACTACGGATACTCAACTCATACAATGTAAAGTCGCAGCACAGGCAGAGTGCCTAGATCCTTCGAGTGGTTTACGAATTGTTCTTCTATTTATCTCATGTGGTCCTTTGTTTTATTGATGTTTTTTTTGTTGTTGTTTATTATTCCCTGATATCCTTCGATAGGAGGTTATTCAGTTTTTTGGCACAGCCAACATTGAAACTAGAAAATAGAAGAAGAAGATGAAAAAGGAAAAACTCCTTGTCGGTAGGCTTTTTCTGAGTGGCATAGGCTGCTCATATATCTTATTTTGTACTATAAAATGTTTTATTTGTTTTGCAGCACATCAGCACAGGATGCCCGGACACCCAAACAACAGAGCAGAAGAGATTGAAAATGTCATTAGTTCTGATGATGCATACTTGCCAACAAAGTTTTGCTGGGCGGGTGTGACAGCCAAAAATAAATAAAAGTTGAGAAAGTTGGTTCACCACCCTCTGTGGGAGTTGCTCTGAACTTACCTGAAATGAAAAAGGAAAAGAATATTTTGTTAAATGGCAAATAGTTATTCCTCAAAATATTAAAGAAAGCGTAATAACTTAATTGGGAAATTATTTTATTTAGCCCCAAATAATGGAAATTAATTTCATTGATTTTCTGGACCTATCATTTGAAACTACCAGAAGGCAGACTTGAAATCACCTTAAAAATCGATAAACGAATCCAACCCCTCTATGTATAGTGAGCTCTACAGCAACAATTGTTTGAGGGATTTAATTCCCCCAAAGAGATAAATCTTCTTTGGCAAAACATAAATCTCTTTTCGTAGATTGCTTCCGAAAATTATTTATGAGATTCCATTCAACAAATTACCAACTCAAGAAGATGGCAAACAACACCAACAACAACAGCACAGCCGCCGTGCAGAGGACTCTTCCAAATCAAATTTCATTCGAAGATGCATGAGTATTTCGCACACGAAAATATGTTTCTTATTCTTCCATTGGAAGTTAAATCGAAGAAACTTGGTAATATGTTTGCAGTTCTTGCTACGAGGATACAAATTCTGTTCATACGTGTATGCATGTATCTGGGTACGATAATGCGAAAACAAACGTAAATTTAATTTGTGAAAGTTTTCATACCGCCTCCTCAGCGCACTTCTTAAATACAAGTATTGCGTATGTGTGCCATGAAATGGATTCGGTAATTCAGGTAACTGAATAAACTTAAACGTAGTCTAACGATATATACGACATCTTCGGGCAGACTTAAAGTTTTTGGAGAAAGCAGCGATGACAACTTTGCTTGCATGCCAAGAACTGTCGCTAATAGACGAATGAATTTTTAATGTGAAAAGTTTTCCTTATCGATATAACAAAACGCTTAAATGAAATGAAATGAAATGAAATGAAATGAAATGAAATGAAATGAAATGAAATGAAATGAAATGAAATGAAATGAAATGAAATGAAATGAAATGAAATGAAATGAAATGAAATGAAATGAAATGAAATGAAATGAAATGAAATGAAATGAAATGAAATGAAATGAAATGAAATGAAATGAAATGAAATGAAATGTAATGAAATGAAATGAAATGAAATGAAATGAAATGAAATGAAATGAAATGAAATGAAATGAAATGAAATGAAATGAAATGAAAGGAAAGGAAAGGAAATGAAATGAAATGAAATGAAATGAAATGAAATGAAATGAAATGAAATGAAATGAAATGAAATGAAATGAAATGAAATGAAATGAAATGAAATGAAATGAAATGAAATGAAATGAAATGAAATGAAATGAAATGAAATGAAATGAAATGAAATGAAATGAAATGAAATGAAATGAAATGGAATGAAATGAAATGAAATGAAATGAAATGAAATGAAATGAAATGAAATGAAATGGAATGGAATGAATGAGTAATATTAAGGCGTTTCCATTTCTCTTCTACGCCCGACAACTCAGCCACAGGAAGTACTATATCTGCATTTAGGGCGAGTCATATCGCTTGACCGTAGTTGTTTCTGGTATCTTCGTTGCGAAAGGCAGCCATGTCGACTCGAATCTGATACGCGGATGCAGTCTTTCGTGATGATCCAATACGCGCTTGGAGCACCATACCAACAAGTTTACCTTGGCACCTCGGTTGGCATCTTTGTACCGTCATCAGGTCCGGGTTGTGGCGGCGGGATCAACACGTGGTCTATCTGGTTGCGAGTGGCTCCATCAGGTGATACCTTTGTGGAAATTATTACGCGGAAACCTTGTGCTTGCAACGACAAAATTATTGCTTGCTGCTGTCTCTGTGACTCGTTGTCCTTTGTCATTAATGATCTCGTGTAAGCCATGGGTACCAAATGTAATACCTAAATACTGGCTTCTTACTTATTTTAGCATTCATGACTCCTAGAGTATAGTCTTTCCATTATAAAATTTTTAAATCGTTTAGACGGTTTCGTTGCCGTGGTTGTCGTCGTTCATCAGTGTATCCGAGGCTGATTTTGGGTTCCGTAATAAAGATCAGTTTTTCACGGGCGAGGTTATTGGCCTCGCGCCAACCTTACTTGAAGGGACTAGACCAATAATTCAGCTTTTCCTGTATTGGAGAAAAATTACCGTCGGCCAATATGTGGAGGTTTGATCGCACTTCTACCAGTCAGAGATAGTTACGGCCACTTGCAATTGGGATCATTTTGTCTTATTCCCCCTATTCTGCTGATGGCTGACCGCCAACGAGTTTAGACTTTTTATATCAAATACTGAACTTTCTAGACATTACTGTAAAAAGTTTAGGTTTCTACCGCAGTTTTACATTTTTCTAAAAATAATTACTCTGCTGCAGCCGCTTCCTGATAGTCGGAATTTATTTCTTAATATTTTTTTTGCTTAGATAGAACTTATTGGAGGGTTAGCTGTAGAACCAGCTACTATATTGCACTCACTGTTTTACATTTATTATTAATATATTCTCGCAAAGCTGCAACTATCAATTGGCCTCTAAAGTCATGCGATTTTACACCTCTTGATAATTCCTATAAATCCTATGGGCCCACGTGAAATCACTGGTTTGTGGTTATAAACCGGTAATAGTTGACGCCTAGGAGGCAAACATTGTTCTAACTTTTTGTGACATATACTGTGCCAGCAGTGCTTGACAAAGTAGACGTCCAAATTGCGCTTCGCTAAATATAACCGCGGTAGGCATATGCCCGAAATCATCTTTAGATTTTAATGTCGTATATTGATCTTTCGAATGAATAAAACAATTTGATATGAATTTAAATTTCAAGTTCTATCAGGCTTCTTTCTAACCACCCATTATTAATATTTGAATCTTGAAATCATAAAAAAAAATGCAAATAGAACAAGCATCGTCAGAGAATGCTGTTTTGGTATGACATTCTTAACGGTGAACCAAGATTCACAAAAGAAAATAAGAGGTTATTCAGAAGAGCTGGTGTCGAGCGACTCAAAAGTTGTAGTTGTAAATTGGTTGTGCTATGTTGGTATTGGTGAATAAGTTTCGGTAAACCACAAACAAAAAGGTTCAGTAAATTAAACAACCAATAATTATCAGCTATATAATCGTAAATCAATGGATACAGTCGACCTTGTGGATCAACTTATTTCATACAATATTTTTTTTTATAAAATTGAACAATCATCATTATTATCATTTAAAAACAATTGAACTTTCAATTCGTATATGTATACAAGATAAGAGTGACGTTAAAAATGTTCATTGCCTTTCTTTTCTTTTATTGTTAGTTGCAATGTAAGTAAGTAGTTTTGCACTTTTGGTTTCAAGACTGATCGGTTAGCAGAGGAGAGAGATTGTATAGAAAAGTGCGACTGTACCCACGCGATTCGAAGTGGCTTCTCCATTATCGGTATTAGCAGTGGTCGTTGTTGTCGATTTTATAGTCTTGTTGTTGTTACACGGAACGTTTGAAATCGACGGTTCGACTGCTATCATGCTAGCAAGTAATGCAGTATTTTCTTGGAACCATTGGTGTACAAAATAAATTTGAAGTTATGCTTAAGAAATCTTTATCTTTAGTCTGCCCTAGTAGTAATTCCACACCAACCAAAGAAAGAAGCCTACAATTAGTGTCTGTTGATTTTCATCGGAGTACAACATTATTGTATTATTTCGACAACAGAATTTTCATCGATTTTTCAGAGTAGAAGCTCCAATCGCTTTGGTGCATTTTTTTTCGCTTCCAGTTCTTGTTGCTTGAGATATTGCAGTTTTAAGTAAAAACAATTGTTTGACACAGCCTAATCACTATCTAGAGTTCCCAAGCTTTATCAAACGGTGAAAAGCTTTAAGTAAATTGTTTTCATTGATTTGTTCTGATCTTTATTACATGCTAGCTGATTACCTGGCATTGCCAAGGTATTTACTTATCCTGATCTTCCATTAACCAGTGGTAGAAAAAAGAATAATATCTATCTAAGATAGTAAATCTAGCTCGTCATATATGGATAGTTGTTCAGTCTAAATACTGAATTATCGTAAAGGCCAAATATGTAGTATGCAATGTTTAAGTTTCTCACTCATAAGCGAATATAGAAATCGACTGAAAAAAACACATAACATATTGCATACTTTTGGACTTAAAAAAATTTATATTGATGCGTTGATTGAGTATTTTTCTCAGTTTTATATCTCCTACTCCAATGAATAAAAAAATTACGCCATCGCCGAATACTAAAAATTTGTTTTAAAACAATTACCATAAAATTCTAACTGGGAGAAGCCGAGATATACGAGTAAACAAACAGATAAACGTACAAACTGACAAATGTAAGCGCGCATGCTAAAAATAATTTCATGTTCTTTGAAATCTAAGTAATTTTATTAACAAAATTAAGTATTTCAATGTATGGCTAGAGTATTCAAATTATAAAATTCAATTTTTTTAAAAGTTACCTATAGCAATAATTTAAAACAAAACTTGATTATGTTTTTAGTTTTACCTCAAGGAGCAAGAATAAATAAATTCTTAGTTGCACCCACCCTAGAGCAAGCAACAAGCAAGTTGTCCGTGGATGATCTTAAATCGACTCCGCAGTACTTAATAGAAGGCCCATATGATGTATTGATCGCAATCGAAAAGGCAAGTTTTACTGGAAATTGCAATCTTTTAAATGTAAAGGGTAGATCCGTCATCATCAGTTTACCCTCAAGTCCATCTTCGGACGTACAGTTAAGTTCAGGGATTTGTTTTTCAGCAGTATAACACGTATATGTAATGCCCTGCCAAGCTCTGTCTTTCCACATCACTAAGATCCACAGACATTCAAGACAAGACCTCATAGACATCTCCTCTTTTCTTCACCTATTCCATAACGCCCACGCTGTGCCAAGAATATAGCCGAGCATTATAAGGGTGCGAACCCCTTTACGTGTGCGCAAATTATAAAAAGAAAAGAAAAAAACTTCCATTACATTACCCAGCATCTTTTTTAAGCACAGTCTTGTGCCGTTGAAAATTTTTGGAGAGGCGAGATTCCGTAGTTAAATAATTAGAGATACCAGTTTAAGTAAAAGAAGATCTGGGGGCAATCCAGACGAATCAACTGAGTTTAGGAACACTTTTGGATAACTAACGACCTTATCAGCCGTGGCTCAGTGATTAAGTGCGTAGAATTCTGAGCAGAGGGTTTGTAGTTAGAATCCCAGGAAACACCAAAAGTATTTTTGACGGTTTAGGTTTTGATTCAAAATGTGATAGGTTTTAGAAACAGCCGGAATTTATTAGCTCTGCGACAAAACAGAGACTATAAAAATCAGATGGAAATTTTATATTGATAGAAGACACGGGTACTGTTCTACCTTCTCTGATTTGAAGAAGGAGAAGCAATCTCCTCTCCACCCAAACCCAGCCGGTCACCGAGTACCATTCTAACCACCACTATTCATCTCAGTGACACCGACAACTATAGAATCAATAGCGACAATAGATAGCGATAGGAATCGCCCGAAATGCAGGGAGAGTAGGTCCTGGGGCTGAGATGTCGGGCGTAGAAGAGAAATGGACAAGCCTTAAGAATGCTGTCATTAGTATTGCTGACTTCATCTTAGGCAGTAGTCGTAGATATCGGAACGTATATATAAGACAAATGTAAGTTAGCGACTGAACATAAGAATGTTGCGTACCGAGTAATGCAACAATTCCATAGAACGCGGGCACGCGAAGATGAATATAAAGAGCTCAGAAGATACGAAAAAACAGTTCACCGGCAAAAGAAAGCAGCCTGGAAATAGAACCTCGTCCGTGAACTAGAACAGTACAGGACCGCACAAGGCCCGGAAGTTCTACCAAAGAATCCACGGTATGGCGCTACATATACATATACACCGCGTTTTACATACTGCGAAGGCAGTATGATGATCGCTGATCTCTAAGGGATCTTAGAGCGATGGGAAGAGCACTTTAATGAGTTGCTATATGGCCAGCCTAGCTGAAGAAGTTAGCAGGGCCGTTAATTCGGCTCAAAAATAATAAGGCCCTGGGATCACATGGGATCCCTGCGAACCTGTTTAAAATGAAGGCCCCACAATACACCAAGCAATTCATGAAATAATAGTGCAAGCATGAGAGGAACAAGTGGTGCCCAAAACACTGGCAAAGAGGCATAACATCCAAGCTGCTGATGTATAAGACAATGGTCATACCAGTACTTACATATACATCCGAGACTTGGGTGCTTAGTAAAAAGCATTCTGACTTCTTTGCCGCGTTCGATAGAAAAGTCTTACGGAGAATTGTTGGCCCCCTATGTACTATGTAAGGAAGGACGATTCCGAAGACTCTACAATGATGAGAACCACGAGCTACATTGCGATGTTGACACCGTGAAGAGATGAAGGCTCCGGTGGGCAGGATACCAAGCTCGCATGAGCGAAGAGGATCCTGCTCGGAAAGTCCTTTGCGGTAGGATTTATCAAATACGACAGCGTGGCCGGCAAAGCCTACGCTGGAAGGTAGCATATACCAGGACGCCCATATCTTAGGAATTCAAAACTAGATTATCTTGGCTGAGGATTAGAACCGGTGGAGAGATTTTTTTGCAGGAGGCCAGGACCGGACCCCGGTTGTAGATCCAAATATGATGATGATGATTGCTTCGTTGATATAACTCGTGCACCGCGGGTGATACGTAAAAGTGGTTTTTTTTTTACTTCTTTGACATCACGTCAGCGTGTGTCGGTGGACTGGTTGCTGGTGGCTGGTTGTCTGGCGGGATGGCCAAATATTGTGAGGAATTTTTGACCCACTCCCATTTTTTTGAACACATGTTAATCTCCGATGATATCACTTTCTATTATAATTTCAAATCGTATCGGGCCCGTATGTTCTTACAAATATCTTTCGTTATAATGCCCTATAAAGCGGCTTATGTGTCATAAGTGCGGCGGAGTGTGAGCTTGTGTAGAAATTACCACCAAAGAAACCAAAATAAATAAGCAATCGCCGCTTCTTTGATAAACATGTAATAAAAAATAACTATACGGTTGATACAATATTCGTAGGATAGTAACAGCATGGTTTTATGACACAAAGTAATTTAATTATAATCGTAATGACATACATGAGACAACTCATTGCACGATAAGCGTGACACTTTTGCGTAACCTTTTGCCAAACAATGATTGTGCTGTAAGATACGTGTATAATGAATTTATTAACTTAGATAACTAATGTACGTAAGTGTGTTCTTAGAACTTTGAAATATTTAAGTATCATGGGAGAGAATATTGACAATAAAATATATATGGGCGCACCTAGTGCCCACGGCTCCGTTCGTACCCTGAGAGTCATTATAAAAGCGCTGCCAGATCACATTCTCCGTCTCACTGAAGTATCAAACACATCGAGTGAATCTTGTTCTGCGTTAAATTTTACTAAAGGAAGGTCTGTGATGATTCTGCAAACCCAAAGGATGTTGCTGAATACATTCCTGTTGGTCTTTATTGCCAACGTTCCATTATCATTGCAAGCACAGCAGAAGCAATCATATCAGCCAGTATCAGTTGCGTATTGCAGACCAAATGCAACAACTGATGCCAAGGCCAGAACGACAAACTGGAGCTATTTCAATTATTCATCGAGCGATATCGTCAATGACATCCAGTCTGTCAGATTCGTTGATGCTGATAAGAAAATCATTCAAATGGGTGTCTCTTCGCCAAGAACAATTGCAAATATCATTCAAGCTGCTTTTGGTAATAACTCGAACAATTTTTATGTAATAAATGATTTTGGTAAAGGAGCATCAGAACGCTCGCTTCGTTGTATCGTATTGGTAGAATTGTGGAATTTAATGAACTTGTATGGTGACATGGATGTGTACAAGTTAATTGAACTCTATCGATCGTTGTCTGTATATGTTATTGGGAATAAAACATCACAAGAGATGAAATTCATTAAAACGAAAGTACGCGATTTTGGTGTTCGTAATGCAATCGTAAGGAATGCCAAAGAAACCATCAAGAAAGCTTTACACGATCTCGACTCGACTCGAGATCAGGAGAACACCAGCATTCAAAAGCTGTTCAATGAGTTGTCCAAAGATAAGTTATTTGACAATGTCATTAGCAAGGTAATCGATGAAGTCTACAATGAGGTTCCAACTGAAGAGCTTATAGAATTAATATACAACGAGGAACAAAAGAAACAAAGTGCCGCAGCTCTTCTGTATATTGCTAAAAATCTATCAGTAAAACGAAAGCAACTCTCCAACGATGAGGCAAATCTAATCATGGCACAGAGCTTAAAACGCCTGAAACAGTTATCAGATTTTGTTATGGATATTGCATTCGTCGATGAAGCGATCAGCAAGTTGCCTCATTCGTTAAAAAATGTATACTTCGCTGATAAGGTGAGCTTTTTCAATGTTGGCTATGAGGAGTACATGTACACGCCCCCGGACGATATTATAATGCTTCCGAATCGTCGTTATGTTTTATCACTTGACTATCCAAAACCGGGAATTCGTGCCAGCTGGATTGTAAAACAATATGAGTATGAAGAGTTCGCTTTTGAATTTGTCAGTGAAAACAAAAAGAATGAGTACATGTATGTTTACGAAAAGAATCAAGCCATGTTATGGCCATATAGTGTTGTGCTAACTTTTATGTCTGGAGGAAGGCTTGGCACCCAATCTGCATGGAAGATTTACCCAATTGACAACTACGTTTTTATAAAGAATTTGCGTTACAATAAATATCTTTGTGTGTCTGATTTCACGATGGAGGACGGAGATCGTTACGTCCTCGCTAAGAAGAATGGAAAAAAAGCCGAGTTATTGGAGTGCCAGTGGAAGGTATCGAAGGTTTGAGATTCACTGTTTCTCTTTTTCATTTTATCTGAAATAAAGGCAAGGTGTTTGCAGTGTTCTTTTATTTTTTTAATTGCTTAAGTCTTCAGAAAAGTTTTAATTGCACTTACGAGTATTTTCAAAATAATATGAAGATAACTTGAACTCTCTTTGTTCGCAGCTAGCCTCGGTAATGGCTAAGAAATTCCATACAACTTATGCGCAATAGTATTTTGGTTAAAAGTTGAGTACTTATATGAGTTTTTGGGGTTCCTTCTCAATGCTTGAGAAATGTTTGAAAATAATACTCATATCACTTATGAACTATATACTCATATAAGCACGCAGAGGAATATCTTGCAACCGACTTACTAACAAGATTTGGGAAAACAAAACTCCCCTTACCTTCTGTCTAATCACATTTTAGGTAAACGAGTACCCTATACAAACGATTCTTATTCGCTTCCATTCGCCATTGAGTACGTGCTTATCCTACAAATACAAGAAGAAATGTCAAAGGGATTGCTTGAAAATTGTAAAAGAAGGAACTTCGGATGGAAGGTTATGTGTGACGGTAGGCGAAAGAGTCCTTAGTCCTTGAATATATAGAGTGTAGCGCGAATTCGTAAGAAATTTTCCACTTCCTTGCTCGTCTCCACGCAGGTATAATTCCACACTTGACTATATCATGCGGAACCATAGTAGCGCGGCATCAGTCGGACACGATTTTAAGATCAAAATAACATCGAAAAGCAATAAAACTCGAGAACGAATCAAGCGCATGATATGACTTCTACGACTACGATGGCGACGACCAACAAGTAGTCCTTCCTCTTGTTGTATTTTTCATTTGATTTAAGGATAAACTGCGCGTCATCTCAGTGTACAGTCAGGGTACAACAGCAACACAGTGAACAGAAAACAGCATGATGATGATAGTACCAAAACCTCCATCCAATGTGGAGAAGAATTCTTGCATCCTCAATCTGATTTATATCCTCTAGTTGTGCACAGAACCCATTCGTATTTCGAAACTGCTCGCTAAGTTCTGTCTATCTTCATCTCTGTGTGGCTGTGTCTGTAAGTGCATATGTGTGTGCCTGGGAATTTAAATCGAAATGCTTGTGGAATAATTAATGAGCGATGTGTCGATGTCGAGCGTCGAGGAGAAATCTTCTCTTTAGCAGCTCTAGACAGGATGACAGAATGTTCTTCGAAGGACAATAACTTCAGGGCAGACATGTAATAATTGTATTATCCATAAACTCACAGACTGGACATTTTTCTCGTCCTGATTTCTGTAAGAATCCAATTTTGAAAATGGCACAACAATGACGAGTTCTGGCGGTAAAACAAATGAAGTATCTATTGCTTATTGACCTGGATGATGCGTACAATAATGAAATTTAGAAAAAAATTGGTGCTATGAAGTCAAATTATATTAAAATCGATCGATGCAGTGACAGAAGATACAGATATGATTCGAAAAGTATTAAATTAACATTAATTTATTTACTTATTACTTAACAGAATATATTAATTCTGTTTATTGAGTGGTATCTGTTAGGCCAGAGAGTTTTTTCATAAATAAATATCAATTTCAAAGGTGAAAGATTTAAGTAAGGCTTTAAATTTTTCTATAAACACGATAAAGTGCAATGTAATCGGCCGAGCAAATTAAGGATGCAAAACTGTGATACTATGGTCAATGCTATAGAGAACAGAAATATCGTTTATTTTGATGACAATTTATTGTTAAGGGTAGAATTAGGTAATAAGTCTTAAGGTTGCGAGCGAGCGAACGCTTCGTAACAATCCGCCTTAAGGCTAAATTAACCAGTAACCAGACTAACATATGCCCGCATGACTCTACAAAAGAAACAGTCGACAACGCCAAAAATCATTTCCACAAACTTCTCAGTAAAACCTACGCATAATACCCAAATATTACACTAAGATTGTGTTTGGTGATTTTAGTGCAAAAATTGGGAAGGCGGATCAAAACATCGTCAACCAAATTGATCGCATTGCAGTCGACGATGGTGTTAAGCAATTAGCAGAATCGGGAGAATAACAGCGAATGTATCAGAGTTGCAGGTGGCCGTAAATATCTCTGACTGGTAGAAGAGCGATCAAACATCCACGTGGTGGCCGCCGGAAATTACCTACAATACAGGAAAAGCTGAATGATCGGGCGCGAGGCCAATAACTTCGTCTGTAGAAAATTTTTTATTACGGAACCACAAATCAGCCTAGGATACACTGACGAACGACGGGTACCATAGCAACGAAAACGGCTAAAAAATTTAAGAATTTGCTCATGGAACGTACACTCACTGTATAAACGTTGAGCTGCACAGCAGCTAGTCGGTACCTTGTCCATGCCTGCCTCAGTATGATGTAAACATCATTCTGGGGGATATGATTGCAAAAATATGTAGGGAGTCAGCATTCAGGCAGTACATTGGCACCCATAGCATACACGAGAAACCTAAAGGCAATGGACAACGAGTCATAGAGATAACTTTGTCGTTGCGAGTACAAGGCTTGCATGTAAAAATATCCACAAGGATATATCCTGATGGAGCCACTCGCATCCATATAGCCGACGTGGTTAACGACCGCCTCTACAACCCGAACCTGATTACAGTACGAAGGTACCGATCTGCCAACGTTGACTCGGACCACTTGGTATGGTGTTGGTATGTTGCTCCAAGCGTGGATTGCATCATCAGATTTGACTGAACACAGTAGCCCTTCGCAACGAAGAGACGAAAAACAATAACGGTCGAGCGAACGGACTCGCGATAGGATTTGCGATAGGATTTGCACCCTTATAATACTTAGCAAAGCGTGGTCGTTAGGAAATTAGGGAGAGGAGATAAAGTCCTGGGGGTGAGATGTCAGGCGTAGAAGAGAAATTGACACACCTTAAGAATACTGTTATTAGTACTGCTGGCGCCATCTTAAGCAGTTGTCGTAGCGATCGGAACGACCGGTTCGATGAGGAATGAAAGCTAGCGACTGAACCTAAGCATTTTGCGTACCGTGCAATGCAACAACCTCATAGAACGCGGGAAAACAAAGATGAATATAAAGAGCTGCCGCCACCAAGCATAGGCGAAGTTAGCGGAGTTATAAATCGGCTCAAAAACAATAAGGCCTTGTGATCATATCAGAGGTCCTGCACTGCACCAAGAAAGAATATGTGTTTTAGAGCATAAAACCTGCATCACCGGAAATCTTGAAACCAAATTTGTACCATATGTTCGTTTGGTAATCCCAAATATATGTCTCAAATTTGGGTCTGATAGGTAGCTCTGTAGTCGAGATATCGTTGAAAAAGTGATTCTGCCTGTATATATAACCTCATCACGTCTAAACCACTGGAAGTATTGAAGCCATATTCAGTTTAGTGCTTTCGTTTTCTAGGTAGGTGGCGCTGGAGTTGATATATTATTGATTATGTGTTTAAGCGCATTAATTCTGAATCACTGGGCATATTGAAGCAAAATTTACACCATATGTTATATTTTGAAGGGGCTATGGATATTTATGGGGGTGATTGAATAATGGGATGGTAATTTTGAGAAGACGTGTAGAGGTGGTGATGGGGAACGATGGGGGCGATGGCGCAATGGAGCGATGGGGCGATCATGAGCAACGACAGCTAGTAAGAATATAGTCACCTCCATACTATCCGCAAGCGAAAATATGAACCGCTCAATTTTGAAACGACTTCAAATCGCAAATGCAAGCGGCACAGACTACAAGCAGGCAATTCAATAGTAAACATTGATGTACAATGTAACTCCACATGGAATAACTAGTAGATCTCTGTCAGAGTTACTGCTAAATAGAATGACCAGAGACAAGATCCCTTCTATTCATGATATTAGTGATGATATCGTTGATTCAGAAGCAAGAGACTTGGACATAGTAATTAAAGTGAAATAGAAACGCAAAGCAGACATGACCCGCGGTGTTAAGAAAAACTGATATCGAAATCGCCGATAGAGTATTGTTGCGAAATGAAGTTCCACAAAATAAATTATCTACAGCTTTTTGGTTCAACGGAGTTTGATGTTATCTAAAGACTGCCAAACAAAGTTGTTATTCACGCAGATAATGGAAAGGTATGCAAACGGAATATTAGCTACGTTAAGAAGATTCCAAATTCTACAAAAGGCTACTTCAGTTACAGACACAAATGAAAACAATCCTGAATCTTCTCCTTTAAATTATAATATCTCCGCAATGAGTGGTGATGATGATTGATCAATGCAGAAGCCCAAGAAACACCAAATTAAGGATAAAATTTAAAAAAAATATTGGAGGGATGTGGAGATCCATTGATTGAAGTTATAAAGGATGATCAGTTTAGAGGTATCGGATTTTAAATTGAAATAAAATAACAAAAATTCAAATTGATTGGGTAAATTTTTTTATTTTTCTTTACAACCATTCACGACATTTATTTTTTGAAGATAATCCCTTTCAAATGATGGCCGCAACTGTGCCGTAATTCGGCCATCCGTAAGCACCAATTTTGAATGACTCGCTCGAGGACTTCGGTCGGTATCTCACGAATAACTTGATTAATGCCGCAATCGTAGCTCGTTTATCCACAAAACAATTAGACTTTACATACCCCCACAAAAAAAGAAGTCCAAAGGTGTGATATCACACGATCTTGGTGGCCAATCCACTGGTCCGAAACGAGAGATCAATTGCTAAACGAAACGAGGACGCAGTAAATTCATTGTGTCACGAGCTGTATGGGATGTAGCGCCGTCTTATTGGAACTAAATATCGTGGAGATCTCGGGCTTCAATATCATGGCTCGATAGCGTTCGCCATTCACTGTTACATTGGCGCCAGCCTCGTCTTTATAGAAATATGGGCCGATGATTCCTCCAGTCCATAGGCGGCACCAAACGGTAGTTTTCATTGGATGTAATGGCAGTTCATGAATTGCTTCGGCTTGCTCTTCAGCCCAAATATGGCAATTTTGCTTATTGACGAAGCCATTAAGTCAGAAATGGGACTCATCGCTGAACAAAATTCGGGTACCAAAATATGCGGTGAACACTTTTCACAGAGCGTCGATTTTCATAATACAATTGTACGATTTGTGAACGTTGTCGAGGCGTTATAGTCTTTCTGTGATGAAATGTCCATGAATACTGAATAAAATTATATATTTAGTTTGACAATAGTCACGCGTGACATGTCAAAAAATCGTATTGGAAAAAGTACCTCCAATCTGATCACCCCTTATTATATTAATTATATTGTATTATAAGTTTGCCATTAATTAATTCAATGGGTCTCCACACTTACCATGGTATACCGCTACACGTTAGTCAAAAAAAACATCGTGCATGTAACTCCCCGACTTCCCGCAAAAAAGACCATTCGACTTTGCTTTTTTATGGGTTTGCACCCAAATATCACTTTTTTTAAATGTCATAATCACATCAGCAAATATCATTGAATATAAATGCTCATACACTTTTGTTGCACTTTTTTTCCATATTTTTCCTGCACGAAAGCTCTTGATTACTGGTCATCAATTTACTTAATTAGCGAATTTTTATATCCGACACGAAAAGTTGAAATAATTTCCTCCATTCGAGAGCACACTGACCAAGGATCTAGACACAGTGAGATGGGCGGGAGTAAGCGATGAGTGTTGTTTATATGGGAATGTTCGTATATGGAATTGGGAATAAGTACGGGAAATGGTAAAGGAATGCGCGCGTGAAAGCGCGGAAAGTAAAAATTAATTTTTCATGATTTTCTAGGAGCTCGACAAGAACGATCCACAGGAGCGACGCTATCAACTCGCTTTACACCGCGCCGTGTCGTAAATGCAATGGAATTTTGGTAGCCATTCAGCCTTCAGTTAGGGCAACAGCTGCATGTTAATATGCTTGCATTCGTGAAAGTATCTCGCACACACACCTAGTACACCATATAATGGTCAGACCACACCCCCACAGCAAGGACGATATTGCAAGCAATTCTGTTGTGTAAACATATATGGGTATATGTATGTGTGCACGAGTACTCCATGGCAAATGGCAAAGGAAACGAATATTTATTGCAAAGAGGCCTCGACGGCTGCTGCCTCTGTCTGAGTGGTTGGGTTTTTGGGTATTGTGTGACTCACAAGGATCTCGAAGCGAAGCGTCAAGTATATCGATGCTTATGGTTATTGCACCGTTAACCGTTTCGGCTGGAATTGGTAGGCAATTTCCTCCGCAAAGAAAAAAGGACAATCGATTTGCAATGTTAATGGGTGACTCAAGTATTCTTAAGTGCACTTAAGTTAGAGTTTAATTGGAAATATTACAAGTCATGAAATTGGTTATTCAATTTATTGTAGTGTCTAATTTGCTGCTTTTGAAAATCAATCTTTGGTTTTACATACTTCTGTGCATCACTTTTCATACGAGTCGAGAATTTACGTAATTTACCACATAATTTTCCACAAAAACTTCACCTTTATAAGCAGCACAACTCAACGTCATTTTATCGTCCTGTCGATAGCAAACAGTAGTTGCCGGGCAACAAAAACCAAAAAGAAAAAAATCGAATCGAAAATACTGCTCCAAATAAAGAGGAAACTCCCACTTACCGAATTGAGTCTGACAAATAGCACACGACCGACACACAGGTACCACCAACTAATTCCCACATCATCATCGATTGTCGTCGTGGGAAAAATTTGTTGGCGAACATCCAAATGAGGAATCGACAACCGCTAGAGGAAATGCAGTTGCAAAAATGTAATGCAGTGGTGATGAGAGCCACGTCCTAATAGCGGCCGTTCAATGGCGGTTTTGTCCAACGAGCAAATGCATAGCTTTGTATAGCAGAATCCACTGAATATTACCAGCGGCATCGTGGGGGGATGTAAGAAGTTTGTGTACTTTCCTTGTACCAGCTGCAATATTACCCTCTGAGTCCACTATATCGAGCGGCGAGCAAATTGCACTAAGCAAAGTGAATGGACATTTTAAGATTCTCTTCGGAATTTAACGCAGATCTGTTATAGCGACATAAATATTCCAAAAAAGGAAATTGTTACAATTACAGATGGCGTTCTTACAAATTTAATAAGATGGACAGCTTCCTGTGTTGCTGTAAAGAAGTACGCTTTAGGCCTAAATTAAAGAAACAATTCTGGCAATAAGAGTTGTTGTATTATATAAGGGGCTTGACTTCTTCAGGACAAACCTTTCTGACTCAGAGTACTTGTAGACCACGAAACACAAACACTTTTCTTTTCTGCATATTAAGTTTCCTATACAAGAGGTCAGGACCGGAATCCGCTTGATGATAACGAACACGGTAAGTGGACATATGCCCTTCTTCCATTACATATAGGCATTATGGCAACTTAACTTCCACTTAACTGAACAATCATTGTGCATGTTGTACATTCCACCTGATCCTCTGGCTTGTCTTCGATCTGTTATCAATGTGCCGCAACGACATGTTAACCATTTACAAGAAATAGAAGATATTATGAGAAAATGGCGACATTACTTGGAAAACAATTCCCAAATCGATTAATCAATTTTCAAAGTGAGTTTATCGGAACGGGTGGACAAAGGTGGAAGCAGAATAAGCACAAACGCACAGGAGAAGAAAGGATATGACGCTTACAGCAGGTAATGTTGTCGTCATATTGGTACAAGCCAATATCCATCTTGTTGTGCATTTATGCATAAAGATGGGCTGCTCCGATGAACAGCATCGGAAAATGTAAAGTTCCTTCAGGTGCATTGCATGTGGTCACGTGGTGGTAAAGTGTCGACTGATTGTACCTTGGACATTTACATTTGCAGCAGCTGATGTTGCTTACATGAATACAAATAAATGGTTATTATTACAAGCGTCGGTTCAGTTCATGTTCCGTCTGTTTTAGGAAAACAAATGATGGCGTGAGTTAAGGTGAACTTTGAGATAACTCGAGAGAGTCTATTGTCTGGTGGTATGTGTGCTGATGTTAGAGCTAGCTGAATTTTGTTTGCTGTTCCAGAAAACCCACACGTAGTCGTAGAGAAGCCAGTGCGTGTCAGCTTAGTGTATTTTTTAGAATTGCCGTATAATGGGACCATCGATAGCGATATAAGGCATGAGATTGGTTCATTAGATTTGGATGCCACACAATCCGACCTACAACCAATCTTTTGCCCACTAACTTCAATAATGATGTTGCTAGTCCTGCGCTCAGGTGTGAATTGACGCCGTTATACCTTTTTTGTGGCGTTTTCATAACAGGCTACAGGACAGATATTACCCTGATAATACAGAAAAGATTCAAGGCCTTCAGTACAATATTCATTCTGCAGTTGGTAAAAACCCTCGAAAATGTACTCCTAATTTGCGTTTAAAGTTTGCGATAATGCAAAGCGAGCCAAAGTAAATATTTGAGTGGAATTATATTCCACTAGCGGAAGTACCCAGCGTTTTCTGGCTGCCCCCACCACACTGTCTCTGCAACTCTACCACCAACCAACTGACCACCAAGACCCACCTTAAAATACCCCAAAACCACCCTCCGCCAACCACAAATATCATCACTATCTATTAAATGCATGATCTTCAAGTCAATCTCATACAAACCATACCTAGCCATCCACCACATCACCCCGCTCAACATCAACTCCACAGTATCCCACTAAAAACATCCACCCCAACCGTCACTACCACACCACGAGGTTTTATGAGATTGTTACGTTGGTCAGTACCCAACATTCTTACGTTCCTAAGATGGAGTCAGCATTGCTAATGACAGTATTCTTAAGGCGTTTCCAGTTCTCTTCTACGCCCGACATCTCAGCCCCAGGTCATATCTCCTTGCATTTAGGGCGAGTACTATCGCTTGACCGTAGTTCTGGTCTCTTCATTGCGAAGAGCAGCCGTGTTCACTCGAACCTGATTCCCTGATGCAGTCTTTCGTGATGATGCACCATGATGATGATGACCATACCAACAAGAGAGTGGTCCGAATCGAGGTTGGCACCTAGGTACGTTTGTCCCATCATCTGGTTCGGGTTGTGGCGGTGGTCTATTTGGCTGCGAATGGCTCCATCAAGACATACTCAGGTAGCTTTGTGGATATTTCTACGCGCAAATCTTATACTCGGAACGACCAATTTATTGCTTGCTGCCATATCTATGACTCGTTGTCCATTGTCATTAGTGTTCTCGTGTAAGCTATGGTTGCCAATGTAGGTACTTACTGCCTACATACTGTTTCCTTACATTATCATATCACCCAGAATGATATTTACCTACATCATACTGAGTAGTTTCTGTTCGACTGATTTAAAGAATTCTTCTTTTTCATCATATGGGGAATCCTCTGTAGGTGTGTGAACGTGTATGAGGTTTACATTTTTAAATCTGCCCTTCACCAGAACTGCGAATTGCCGTTCTACTGCTTTAAAGCCGATAACGGTGAGTTTCATTCTTTTGCTGACTAGAATGATGATGTCTTGCATGACAGCTGTAATATATGTCATATTCTGAATTTGTAAGACATCATTCACCTCCCACTGCATATCCTGGTTGGCTATTATGTCAGCACTATATTTGGACGGGGTATCGTCCTTACGACATTATTTGGACTCTCACTCTCCTAAGCCGTTTTCCCAAAATTATGGAGGGACTCCTTTATTTTCCCTATTCATAAAAAGGTAGTAAAAGCGCGTTATCAAACTACCGACCCATAACTAAACTCTCTTCAATTCCCAAACTCTTCGAAAGCATTTTCTACGACTCCCTATACTTTCACTGCAAATCGATATCGAAATCCACAACAGCACGGTTTCTTAAAGGGCAGGTCCACTACGACTAACCTCAACGAATTTGTCTCTAAAAATCTTCAAGCCTTAGAGTATAGTAAGGGAGTGGATTTCATCACTACCGACTTCAGCAAGGCTTTTGATAAAATATGCCACCCAACCATTTACCTTAAACATAAAGCCCTCGGATTTCCACTCTTTTTCATTTGATGGCTGAAATCGTACCTTGAAGAGGCGCCAGTACAGGGTTCTCTTCAGATTCACAATCTCAGACCCCATTAACGCCACTTCAAGGCAATCATCTCGGTCCATTGATCTTTGTCCCAACAATAAAAAAAAGAAACACTCAGATCTGTCCATTTATGCGAATGATATGAAAATAATCAAGATAATATCTACCCCCAACGATTCTCTACTAATTCAAAACGACCTTAATTCATTATACACCTGGTGCGACAAAAACTACTTAGAACTTAATCTCGGTAAATGTCAATCTATTACGTTCTCCCGCAAACGACTTTCCCCACCCCTCAGAAACTATTACTTTCGGAACGATCCAGTTCCTTCAGTCTCTTCTATATGCGATCTGGGTATTATCTGATCAGTGACAGGGAGCACAACTTCCGTTCCCATATCGATCATATTATAAAAAAGGCAAATTCTTCTCTCGGTTTCATACAACGATGGTCCAAAGAATTTTCTAACCCTTACGTTACTAAAGCCCTTTACATTACCTTTGTCAGACCACAGCTTGAATACGCCAGCCAAGACTGGTCTCCATTTCGCGACACCCACCCTTTAGACTTAATTCTCGATTCTCCCTCATACTATTAGAAATTATTTTCCTTCACACTAACCCACGTAGCTTTAGATCTGTTCCGCTTTTTTGTCTCCCTCACCACCGCACCAACTACGGCTATTATTAAACCAATGTCCAGAATGCTGCGTCTGGCCAACAAGGCAGAGAACACCTTTGATTTCCGTTCAAGTATATCCTCCCTTAGAAGTTCTCTCTATACTTCCCCATGACATTTCTCCCCTTTAAGTTAAGTGTTATTATTAAGTAGTATTAAAGAAAAAGAAAATATAAAAAGTCCAGTGGGCCCCTGGGCCCGCTCGTTGGAAAAAACACAAACAAAAAAAAATAATCAATAGGTTAAGTTATAGGTTAAGTTAAGTTGTATTCATCACAACTGCACTATTTGGTTAGAAGAAGAAAAAAATGATCGCTATATGTTTACGAGAATTAAGAGTTGATGGCATCAAAATTGTATTTAATTCCACTCCAGTATGTTATAGTTCCTTGAGTATTAAGGATTATAAGTCCATAAAACATAAAAAAGAGGGTGGTGGACTTTAATACTCGAGAGTTTGGCTTGAGTAAGAGGAAGCTTTGGGACTACACCCAATTCAGATATTAATAGCTGGCGCATGCATGTACAGTGTGAAGTCTCGAGAAATATGCAAAACAGGTAAAGTTCGATGAAAGATTACAACAACGACATAACATATTTCAGGTATGAAAGTACCCAGATTAGTTAAATTGTAAACAGACATTCCATGTCCTTGTACTATTATTGAATCATGTGTGTGCATTCTCAGTTCACTAAATGCGAACAAAATAGTTCAGTTCTGTATGTGCAGTGCACTTTTCATAGAAATTGTAACAAAAGTTGTTGCTGCCACTGCTAGTATGTGACAGAATGTTGAACACCATTTAACACATCAGGCGGGAAACGTTGCCTGGGTTGGTTGCGCTCCGGCAATCGAGGACTTTAACGACTATAGTCGTTCGAGCTATTAAATTGTATTTCACTTACATATAATATGTATGTCGAAGACAAACACACAGACACACATAGAAACATTATCCACCCCCTCATGATGCCATTCATTAACATGTCTTTCGTGCTTATACACCAATCTCTATACCCCACCTACTACCACACATCTACTACTTTGTTGCACATTTGGATGAATTATCTAAAGTTTTAGTAGCCGTGCCGTCTATTTTATGTGTTTTGTGTGCACCACACACCTGGGTAGCTAGGTGGTGCACTTCCGTCCGTATTTAACTCTTTATTCACACACACACACCCGGAGCTCACTCTTGCGAGTTGGAGTTAAGTGCACAATGATTTATATTGACTTTGGTGTTAAAATCAAAGTTCATTTAGTTGATTGAACTCTGGGAAAACATTTTAAGTTCAGTAGTAGTTGTTGTTTTTGTTGTTGTTGTTGTTTTTGGTTCTGTGTTGCTGTTCCTGCTGCTTGTTGAGCTGCGAAAAATGTTCTCTACGTGCGTTGGTTGCAGTCTATCGATTTTCTTCTTTTTTTTCTGGAAATTAAAGTACCCAAAGTATCGAGCATACGAAGGGACGTAAAATAGTTCAATTACACATACACACACACACACACATAAACCTACGCAAAACTTCCACCGAACAAGAGTGCGAAAAATTGCTAAACATTTTTAAGGCAATATTCTGAAGGATGTGTGATAGTAAGAGTTGGCGTGTAAGAGAAGAAGGAGTACTCTATAAAAGTGGAGGGCATCCATCGATCAATTCTCTCATTTTCATGCTTTTTTGCTACACCCTTTTTACCGAGAAGGTGATCAAGTGTTTCCTCATAGTCGTCGCGGAGATTTTCCGCACTTGTGCTTCTTGGAAGGAAATATTTCGATTTATCTGCGCTAAATAATGGTTGACAATAAAACTCTTGTAAGAAATAAAGCGGAAGCATATTGCTGAACAGTTTTTAAGCTTTGTATGAGTCATTTATATGATAGCTTCAGAAGTTGAAGTATTCCAATCGGTTGTGTAAAGGTATATGGTTTTGGACCAATGGATGGCAGGATCGCAATATAAAGATTATAGGCTAATAAAGCGGATAACCTGGGAGGATCGCCATGTAAAGTTTAGGCCAGGCAAGGTCGTAATGGTTTAGTGGTTTGTACCAGTGTATGGCAGGATCACCATGTAAATGTTTTGGACCAATGGATGGCAGGATCACCATATAAAGGTTACCTCAGTTGCAATGGATACGCTTTTAAAATGGTTCTTAAGTTCTTTTATTGGACAGCCACTAGTTCTTCTACCATCCTGAGATTCCATTGCATTGCGTAGTTTGCTATGGAACTGTCGCCTTTTCGGAGTGTATGACCAATCCACTGCCACTTTCGTCGTTTGATGGTTGTGCCTACTGGTTCCTGATCCGTTCTCTGGTAAAGATGTTCATGATGACAGATCACTGTCATAAAATGAGATACGGTTAGGCCAGAAAACTCTTAAGATGTTCCGTAGGCATCTATTTACGAAGGTTTGTTATCTTTTTGTGATTTGAACGGAACAGTCGCAGCTTGGTGCTTAAGCTGATCGCATTGCTTCGCCATATCATGGACATCACTCCAAACACTGAATTTGCTTTGCCGATTCGGTTGACAATGTCCACCTTCAGTCGAGACAATACTCCCAAGATATTGGAAACTCTTTACTCTCTCTACCCGGCTGTCCAGCAATGTTAACTTGAGTTACTGAGTTAGTGCCGAGGTTGATGATTGTGGTTTTGGCAGCATTAATCTTCAAACCTGCAACATTTGTCTATATTAAGGATTATTACTTTGTAAGTAAGTGATTTAAAAATATAAACAATTAAGTTCGAAGCTAACTAACTTCCTTTCCTTTCCTTTATGAATGGCTTTTTTTTTGTCTAGATATTAAATCATCAACAACGACTTAAGAACAAATCGAACCTCTCAGAACTCAAATCGAACCTATCAGAACTCATAAAGGTCCCTCCTTTTTGTGTCAAATAAAGAAAAATCCAAGCAGCTGAACCCTCTAACCGCTATACTTCCCCATCTTATTATTTCGCTGCCAAAGTTGCGCTATAATTGGCTTACACTCCACTCGAATTATGCTACGCTTGACATACCATCGGCGTTACTTACTCATGCACAATTATGCATCAATCAAGCCAACAGATCACTGTCATAAAATGTCTAGGTCTATAAATCGCCCGAGTTACGATCGTTATTGTTATTGTTGGACAACTTTGCAGGTGAGTATGAGTATGCGATTAAGAATTTTAGAATAAAGTACACTCCAATTAAACTCTACTCAGCTACCATTCAACCATGAACCTACCATTCACTTGCCTTACGCTTGTTAATCATTAAGCATAGTACTGGACTACTCCTCTGCTCCACTTGCGATCCTGCATCGTTCAGATCAAAACATTGTGTTGTCACGTAACGTGCAGATCTATCCATGAATCGAGTAACGTTCTACTTGACTTGGACACCATTTGAATTACGCTCCCACATATTTTCGAAACGCTTAGACAAATTCATCGTGCTATCACACAATGTTCGGATCTATAAATTAACCTCTACTCGACTCACGATCCGCTCGATCTACGTGTCTAGATTAAGGATTATAACTTTGTAAGTAAGTGATTTAGAAATATAAGCAAATAAGTTCGAAACTAACTTAAAGAGCCCCAAAATGAATTTTAGTACGATTACTGTTCATCGTAAGAATAAAATACCATCAGAGTTAAGTGTTTCTGTTGGGTTGGCCTTGCGATGCCATCAAACCATTAACCGCATGAAATACTTTGCCAAAAGCGTTACGCATCGTACTTTACTACTCCTCTGCTCGATATACTGAGTCTGAATCGTTTAGGTCAACGCATTATGTTGTCACGTAACGTGCAGATCTATCAATGACCAGAACTATGTTCTACTTGACTTGGGTACTATTACGATTGTCATGTCATGTCATGGTTATATAGAAATATAGCATGTCATGTAATTATTGGATTAATGTCCCGCGATACGTATACACATGTTTTTTTTTTTGTATCTGAAATAAATTTATAATAAATAAAAGTAATAAATATATATTGTGTATCAGTTATCAGAGAAATCGCGAGGATTACAAGAGGTACCACTCGAATTACGCTCCCACATATTTTCGTATCGTTTAGACCCATGGATCGTGCTATCACGCAATGTTCGGATCTATAAATTACCCGAAGTACGCTCTAATTGACTTACGTTCCGCTCGATATACGTGTTTAGAGTAAGGATTATTACTTTGTGAGTAAACGATTTGAAAGTAAGACACCATGAACACTAAAAAGAATAAAATATCACCAGAATTAAGAGTGTTCGTGTTTGGCTAGCCTCGCGATGCCATCAAAACCATTAATCGCATATTAAACTGTGCCACAAACAGTCGATCAAGTTTCGATCACAAAAACTGTTTTTACTCCATAAAAGCGGTTAACTGCATCGAAAAAAGTTGCTAGCAAAATTTCCCAGTATTCATTAATAGTAATGTGCTGCGGTGCAATCGCAAACCTCCTAAATTCCTAACTTATCCCAGCTATTGACAATGTCACAATCATTCCGTGAGTTCTTCTCTGATACACGGTAGATAATAATTTGTTTTATCTTGACGTTTGAACGAAAATTCCACACAGAGTACTAAAGTCACGTAAACTTCAGGAAGCAGCCACGAATTTAGGACAACTATTTCTCCCTGGAAAAACATCCTGCGCGCTTCGCACACCCACCTAAGCATCCGAAAATATGAATATTTATTACTATTTGGGTGCGGTACAACGTTTGCACCGTGATGTGACACATCACATGACAGAGCTACCTGCCGTGGCTTGCTTGCTTTACTTCAGCCTCAGTTACATATATAGAAGGTTCGAAGGATATCATGAGAATATAGAGTCTCGTTGTAGATTCTGTATTTTTTCATTTGTGGGTTTTATTTTTATTTTCTGATTCTATCCTTTTGCACAGTCTCGTCTCGATGGAGCACACAACAATATATGTAATATATGGATGCTGTTGTGTGAGCGATAGAGTTTTTCCCATCATGTACTACTACAGCTCCTGTTTCGTATTTCACGAAACACGAAATACCAAAAATATTCTACTAACCGCCAACGACGTGAGTAGGTAAATCACGTTATAGTCTTTTACGTGCCTCCGCCATATTTCACTGTGCTGTGACAACAACGGCGGCAACGAGGACGATGACGATGACGATGTAATCAGTATATTGTCTGCTTGTGGCCAAAAAGTACATAGTCAGGAGTACCCATCCCACCGACACTTCAAACATTCATCTACTGGGAAAATTTCCATTACAAACCTGAGTCATTCTTGTAATGAACAATCGCCCACTCTCTCTACGGACGGACAGAAGACATCCTCCAGGTAGGCAATACAAACTGTAGCCACAAAATAGAAGAGGAATAGTGAGAAATATGCAACTGTGGTGATGCTATTGATAGTGGTGTTGGTGGAAGCGGAATAAAAATTATAGGCGACGACTTATTTCTAAAGCGTTTAGGGTAGGGCAGAGCAAATCATTCTCTTAACCATTCACATCACCAGACGCTGGAATTTAAACCACGCCATTGGAGCTTTGCACCATCAGGTACTCACTCGGTTGTTTAGCGTGCAATTGAGAATCTAAATAATTTATTTGAAAATCTCCTTTGAAATTCTGGTGCACTTACATTGGGACTCAGTTACTCTGTGCACTGACTGCATCGAAGGGTGAGCTTTCCTTTTAGTTTGAGTATCATAGTTGTCTGGTAGCTTAGTTATAGAATTTCAAGATAAATTTCTGCTAAATTTTGTTAAACATTTTTATAAGACTCGGGTTACTCATAAATTTACATTCTATGTCTCCCAAAGTGAACTATAGATTTCCACTCTGCAATATAAGCGATTTTTTTAAAGCTGACCTTTTTACTTAGATGTGCATTTTTGCCAATTAACTTTGGTGTTACATCTTAGGGTAATTCCTGTAGGCTTTTCGTAGTTATAAAGGGCATTATATGTTCATACCTGGAAAAGGGAAATTCCTGGTGACCTTCCATCTTTTTAATATGCAGCCTGATGCGGTGGCATGGTCAATAATGGTTGAAAAAAATTAACAACATTGGCTAGCTCAAAACTATGAAGGAATGGAAAAGTTGCCTGTGATATAAAAATCTTAAGATTGTTTGATGCAAGCCAACAACCCTTTAGGCACGAACGATATATTTCTGACTAGTTCTTTCCTTTCACAACTTCGACGAGTCATTATCTATTAAACAATTGTGGAAGGAGAAAACGAGACGAACCACTACTAACTAGAAGTTTTCCGACTAAGGAGTACCAGGAAGCTGAAATGGTTCTTAAAAGGAGTGTGCCCAGCGAAGCTTTGCCGACGACATACAGAATCTAAGTGCAAACAAAACACTGCAGCAACACATCATTAATGAACCTTTTTTAAAGACACCCTGAACTCTGAGCGTCCTGGTCTACGCTACGCTTGGCTTTGCCGTCCTTGCTGTCGTGTTTCATAAATTCTACCACAAAGGACTTTCCGAGCAGGATCCTCTTCGTTCATGCGTTCATGTTCTCCCCACCTGAGCCTATCGAGCTTAATTTTCTTCACGATGTCGACCAGCGCGGTAGACCTCATCATTATAAAGTCTCCGGAATCGTCCTTTCTCACATACGAACGCGGCTAAGAGGTCAGAATGCTTTTAGCTAAGGACCCAAGTCTCGTATCCATATGACCATTGTCTTATATACCAGCAGCTTGGATGTTATGGGTGAATTCCTGGATTTGAAGAGTCCTGAAAGACTATAGTAGGCTTTGTTGGCTTTGAGAATGCGTGTATTTCTGGTTCCATTATGTTATCGGCTGCTACAGTAGACCCGAGGTAGTGAAACGATAATTAAAATTCGCGCTCCATTATTTAAATTGAGGGACCAATGTTGGATCTTCTACTCGCAGACTTGGCCACCATGTACTTTGTTTTGTTCTCATGTATGTGCAGCCCCAGATTTCCTGCCGCCTACTCGATCTGGATGATAGCTTCCTGTACAGCTCTTCGGTTTCTACCAACGATGTCAATATCGTCTGCGTAAGCCAGTATCTGAATGGACTCATAGAGGATTGTTCCTCTCGTATCGCTTCTTGCTCCCATACTTGAACTATTAATTGATGAATTGCTTGGTATAATGTGGGGCCTCCTATTTTAATCAGTTCTGCTGGGATCCCATCTGATCCCGGGGGCTTATTATTTTTGTGCCGATTTATTGCTTTGCTAACTTCGTTTATACTTGGTGGCGGCAGCATATTATGGTCTTCGGTCATTGGTGAAGCCTCCAATTCTTTAGTTAGTTGGCCATTTATCAACTCATGAAAGTGCCCTTCCCATCGTTCTAAGATGCCTTTGAGGTCGGCGATCAGATAACCCTCTTTGTCTTTGCCGTATGTGCAACGTGGTGTATTGCGTCATACCGCGGACACTGTGGTAGAACTACCGCGCCTGGTGCGGTCCTTGCTCTCTATACTGTTCTAGTTCACGGACGAGATTCTTCTCCCAGGCTGCTTTCTTTTGCCGGTGAACTGGGTTTTCATATCTTCTGAGCTCTTTATATTCATCTTCGCGTGCCCGCATTCTATGAGATTGTTGCGTTGCTTGGTACGAAACATTCTTACGTTCAATCGCTAGCTTACATTCGTCCGATTTCTACGACTACTGCATTCATATGATTTTCATTCTTTGGGCAGGCATAGAGTTCTCGTTCGACAGATTCAAATTTTTAAAACTTCCCCGCACGCGAAGGGTGCGAAGCCGTTCATTTATTGCTTTAAAGCCGATAAGGGTGGGTTTTATTCTATTGCTGACTAGAAACCCCACCCCGAGCAAATAATGTCTTGCATGACAGCTGTAATGTATGCCATATTCTGATTTTTGTAAGACACCATTACCCGTCCACTGCATCTCCTGGATTGCTGTTATGTCAGATTTATTTTTAAACAGGCTATCAGACAGTTGCTGTGCAGCTCGAGCCCTACGGTACAGTGAGCGTATGTTCCATGAGAAATGCAAGGAATGCAGGAATAGCTTATACATGAACTTATCTCTAAAATCTGATCAAATGAAAGTTTGTTTTATAAATGTAATGTTAGGCTTTAGAGGGCTCTAACAATTCAGAAATCTAAACATTGCTTATACTATCTTTTGTATTGAGTGCAGAACGCCTTTTGATGATAACTTGATTGCCGCCATAAGATTGGTTTTAGTTCAGTCAAGTCAAAAATCAAAAAGAACCAGAAGGACTAAATCGAAACATTTTGTATTGATTTCAAAGCTACATTATGACAGCGTATTGATGGTGACGAGCTTTACTACTACAGAGCCAGTTCGACAGAGAACTCTCGTTTTTCGTTGTTCATTTAGCGTCATGAACAACCCATATTTCTCAACTGAAGATTATTGTGGAAAAAGAATAGGGGTAGATCTATCTTATAGTCGGCGCCACTTCCGACAACGACATTATTGTCAGAATTCAGAGAGCGAACATTGGTGCATTTATCGGCGGCGAAAATTGAGTTGTTGGTAAACGAAGGCTGGCAACATATCGAGACAAATTGAAATGAATATTACAATAGACAGCTACCTATAACTTTGAGACAGATAGGTAATTAGTCTACCTTGACACCACTATAAAGACCCTTGCTCACTCTTGCCAAGCACTGCTACTTTAAGATAAGAATGAATATGAACTCGGTCCAAAAAGAAGACCGCAGTGTGTAAGACCTTTATCATCATACTCCTACCCTGTAGTGTTCAAGGATGTACTCTATCGAAGGCGTTCGGAACAAAAATTCTTCGGACATTATTTGGTTCCGATTGCTTTAACGAACAACCATTGAGAGAAGGTATTCAACAGCGAAATAAACTACCCCTTAGACGCTTGAGGATGCTAGGATGTATAAAGTCAAGTATTTCAACAGAGTCTTTAAATCCAACCCAGAGAAAACTCGTCTTCGTAGTACGAATAATTGCTTTGTAGTCTGCAAGGAATGGTTATGTGTATGAATAACTGGAGACAGTTAGTAAAAGACAATGCTTACGAAATAGTTAACTGTTATTTGTGGACAAGATTCCTCCTACGAACTGTAGACTCAGCTAAGTAACTCCTGTACATTAACTCCGTGTCCAGTTACCAAAAAAAAAAAAAAAAAACTTTCTAGTGAGTCTGCTGGCTTTATTGTTCCGTCAAACAGTTAGAGTAACTAAAGGTATGCCAAAGCCTAACATGTTCCGCTGCATAATTTGCCAACAAGAAACAATATAACATTCCATTAAATAAATTCCGTTTCGTTTCCAATATCAAATATTTCCTTATATCTACATGTGGATGTACACATTCCTTCGTTGAGTTGCGTTTTTTGAAGGGCCAACTGACTGATGGATGGATAGTGGTAGGCAGAAAAAAGCTTCAATTTACCCAGTCACATACGTAGTTGACGCCACGATGAGCAATCTGGGCAGCCGGCCACTGTACGCTACAAGCTCATATTATTTGCTTTGCACACCAGCAGCGGATACGCGCTCGGTTCCTCCTTTTCATTCATTTGTTTCCCTTACGATGCGTTGTTCTCTGTTGTTTTTATGTTTCGTTGTGCGGAAATGTAAATGGCAGAGGATTGTAAATTTTGCTTTAATTGCTTGAGCACCGTACACAGCTTGTAGGTGCGATTCAACACTAGACACAACAACAAATCATGCATCGTCAGCTGGTGGATGCAAATCGGACGGAGCAAATGCAAGCAAACCAACTGCCGACCCTCCCCCCTCCACCCTTAAAGAAAAACAACTGAGCTAGCACCTAATGAAAAATCGTAATTGCAACCATTCAGCCGTGTCGGAAAATTGATTGATGTGTTATTAGTAATTTTGGGTGTGGCAGCTACATTTGGACTAAGGATAACAATTGTGTTGGTTTTTTAAAAATGGTTTGAAACATTTGTGTGAATATTCGGTGTGAATATTGGAAATTAATAAATAGAGTAAATGTTCCATTTACACGACGCAATTTGAAAGATTTGCTGTTGGGCGGAAAAATCTCGATGAGCGCGAAATCAATTCACATGTTGGGGAACATAGATTTTGCTGATGTATTGCTTACAATTTCTAAGCTACGATTACATTATGTAATTTGCAGATTTGTGCAACATAGCAGATTTCTGCCTTTTTAGTTTTCCTTATGTGACGAAGTTCTTTTTATAATACCTATACTAGCTGACCACCCGAAAGACGTGTCCTGTCGCACTTTTATTTCATTTCATTTCTTTTATTAACTTTGAAATCACAATGAATCTCAAGGAATTATCGCGTGAAAATTTTCGTTTGATGATTTTTTACGATTTTCGAAAGGGGCTAACTCAACAACTACAGTGCTTCGAATCACTTCATTCGACTTTTCGCGACGAAGCACCAGCCTTGGCTTGTGTTTATAATTGGTACAATGCATATAAACGCGAACAATGTTCACTCAAAGACGAGCATCGTGATGGTCGTCCAAAAACAGCTGTTGTTCCAGAAAACAACGATGCTTTGAGAAAACTGATTGAAGAGGATCGTCACGTGACTTATCGGGAAATCGAGGCATGCCTATGCATTAGTAACACCACCGTATATACGAACTTACATGAACATATAATGGTGCACGTTGGATTCCATATTTTTTGACAGATGCACAAAAAAGGTTCGTGGCGATTGGTGCCGCCAAATGCTTGAAAAGTTCATTGAGAGTACTTCCAAAAACGTATACAAGATCGTGACAGGTGACGATTCATGGATATTTGCGTGTGAGCCGGAAATAAAAGGGCAATCGACTCTTTGGGTCTTCCAATTCGAAACAAAAGTTGTACGAGCTCGGAGTGTTGGGAAGCAAATGGTAGCGTGTTTCTTCACGAAAACCGGTCATGTGACTACTGTGGCTCTTGAAAATCAAAATACAGTCAATTCAATTTGGTATACGACTATTTCTTTGCCTGAGGTCTTCAACAAATTGAGAGAAAACAACCCAAAACGGCGAATCATTTTGCATCACGATATTGCGAGCTGACACACATCACATCAAACAAGCGAGTATTTGGGCACTCAAACGATCGAATTTATGGGTCATCCGCCTTACAGTCCCGACTTGGGAACCAATGACTTCTTTCGGTTCCTAACAATTAAAGAAAATATGTTTTGGAGCTATCATCTTCGGACTGGAAAAAGTGTTTCGATAAATGGTTTGATCTTAAAGGCGAATATTTTGAAAAGCAATAAAGCAATTTTTGATGGAAAATTTTAATTTTTTATTACTTTTTCTATAAATTTTACGGCACACCTCGTATGGTATGGTATGGGTCTTCTGGGAAGTCTTTTTGGGTGTCTTTTACGGATGAACGGTCTTTTGAAGATATTTATAGGAGTCTTTTGAGGGTCTTTTGGGGCTCTGATGGGGGTCTGATGGGGGTCTTATTGAAACCATATTGAGGATTTCATGAAGGTCTTTTGTTTGTTTTTGGCCTTTTGAGGGTCTTTTTGGGGTCTTTTTGGAATTATTCTGAGGATCTTTTGAAGGTTTTTTGCGGGTCTTTTGAGGTTCAGGATCTTTTTTCATTTCATCATTTTTTGGGGATCTTTTATGATTATTTTGAGGGTCTTTTGGTGGCCTTTTGGGAGTCTTTTGGCGATCTTTTGTGGTCTTTTGTGGTCTTTTGTTGGGTCTTTTCTGATTTTTTGAGTGTTTATGATTCTTTTGAGGGTCTTTGGTTCTTTTGATGGTCTTATGGGGTCTTTTGGAGGTCTTTTTACTCACAACATCAAAGAAGCTTCACTTCAACTGCTCGTAAAAGTTACACGCACTATTTTTTATTTGTTTTGTTGTCTGGCGCGTAAACAAACAACGCTGATAGTCTTACGATACTGGAACAGGCGACATACAATTGACAATGCTAGAAGCATGGATTTCAAGGTTAATGCTGCAAACACTGATTTGTTTATTGTAATCCCAAATGCAAACCGCACCCGAAACTGCAAGCGCCTAAAGTCTAATGGCGTTTACGTTTTTGGAAGAGGGCTGAGCAAGTACAAATAAGATGGACGATTGTCTCCTTCTTGTTTTTGAGAAAACACCTCCGCCGGCTCCGTCATCAGGTTTTTACCCGTCTGTGTAAAAATGAATGTGTTCATCTTCCAGGTAAGCGTCCTCTTCCCAAAATTATCTAGAGGGAAGAGTGACCTGCAAGTTTTTGTTGAAATGGAGTTGCGAAATGGTGTAGTCTATGTTGTCTAGGATTATGACTTAATTCAGGATAGAGGAGTGACCGATTTCATTTCCAGTCCACTGGGAGATAGCGTTAAGGCGAATAGCCGAGCTAGCAGCTACATACCTACTGAAAAAATCTAGTGGTGTAAGGTCGAACAGAATGTCTAGTGTGCGGAGTGGGATGTACGAAGTACTCCGCTCATACCTAGACTAGCTGATCTTTGAACTTTGCTTACTTTGTCTAGACTTACTTTCTTATTTAAGGCAGCCCACCATACAGTAACACCGCATAGAAGAGTAGGTCTTATTACCGCTGTATATAGCCAATGATGATATGTGGTTGAAGACCCCATCTGCTGCCAATGGCTTTTTTGTATGAGAAGAGTGCCATTGTGGCTTTACAAACTCTTTCTTGTATGTTTGGTTTACCTTAGATTCCTGTTAGAGAACAAGAACCAAATACCTGGCTTCATCAGAGAATGTTAAGCTTATACCTTTTTTAGAGGGAGGGTTATTATGTGGAACTTTATATTTCCTAGTGAAGCTCAGTTTTATGAGGATTAACCCCTAAACTACATCGATCTGCCCATCAACTTAGCTTGTTGAGTGCATTTTGCAGGAGTTCCTTTAAAGTATTCGGGTACTTTCCTGAGCCGGCGATAGCAACGTCATCCGCATAAGCGATTACTCTGCAGCTGTCACCAATTAGGCATAACAGCAGCTCATTCACCGCTTAGTTCCATAGAAGGGGGTGCAGGACTCCACATTGTGGGATTCCTGTGCAGACAGATCTTCTGGCAGATGACACGCCCAGTTTTGAATTAATAATCCGACTTGTGAGCAGAAGATTAATCAATTCGCCAAGCGAGTCGTCCACCCTCAAACTCGACAGTGCAACCGTAATCGCAGATGTGTTGACGTTGTTAAAAGCGCCTTCAATGTCTAACAAAATTGGCAAACTTGCCCGAAAAATTGGAAAAACTTTTTTCCATGAGATTTTTGCATGAACTCGCGACCTTAACTCACGAATCGGACACGTATATATGGCTTATATATGGAAGACTGTCTAAGAATAATGTAATACTTACTTTTGCAAGATAAAAATACTTACTGTTAGTTAGCTTAGAAAGAAAGATTTAATAAATAAAATCGTATTAATAGTAATAATACAACAAAAGGTGCATAGTCAACTATGCGAACTGCATAAAGTGCCCTCTTCTCTTCAACTTTATCCAACTAAATGGACTTCAAATTGTTTGGAAATTGCCAGGTGGGTTTTTTTTTGTTTCGTTGAAGTAAAAACGTTTTACGTTTAACTTCGGTTGAGAGTGGGAGGGTAGGAAAATAACGATTACCTTCGTCCTTTGTCGTCCTTTAATTATTCTACATGGTATCCTACCAAAGCAGAGACCACAGCTTCAAGGTTTATGTTTATTTTAAATTCACAAAACGTGCTCGCGCACACACACGCATTTTAAGTTTAGTACCAAAGTAGTTGTTCAGCAGTAGACCGCGGGGATCATTTAGTTCTTTGCATCCAGGACATGTTCCCCGAACGTTATCACGATACAAAGAAGCTGAGAAGGTGAAAATGTCGAAAGGGAAGTTTTTGCATTGTACGTTCGTTCGTACTTTCTAGTATGTGAAGCCGAGTTGATCCTGTCACATCGTTGAATAGTCTTATGTTGAAGGAAAGCAGAAAAAAAAAGAACACGGAGCACCGACAACCCGTGAATAACATAAAATGGTCCAAGGCATTGAAAAGTTTGAAAGTTTAGGTAACACGTAGACCTTAAAGCGTGTATAAGCATAAAAGTACACATAATTACCTATAGTATACCTGTTATTTTCTGCCAATGTCAAATGTGCGAACGCAATGTTCAGTGACAATTTCCCAATTTTTTTAACCTTTAGTCATCAGTGAGGTTGCTTCGATAGAACAAACTCCTAAATGAAGCACGTAATGGCTGTCGCTATAAGAAATTTTCCCTATGAATTAAAAGAGTTGACAAAAAGTTTCTCAAGTCCTTGCTTTTTCGCGTTTCTTATGTAAGCGAATCGCTCGCTTCGTTGTCTGGGCATTATGTTAAGGCTAAGCGATTTAAATGGCTCAGTTTAGTGGGTCTCATTTTCTGTATGTTGTGGAAACTATTCTGATTTTCCATTTATCAGACATCCTTTTATCAGACCAAAGGTGGTGCGTGCAGTCTACCAATATGTCATCTCTTGCAGTTTAAAAAGCACAGCCGGCAAGCCGTCGGCTGCAACAAAATTTGGAATTCACCTAAAATTTTCGTCGAAATTACCAAGTGGTCAGGTGGATGGAAAGTTTGCCTGTCCTTGTGCAGGTTTAATGGTTTATTTTGCCTGATCTTCATCGCCATTTAAAAGACTGCAGAAATGGTCTTTCATTGTTCACAGCACTGGCTGTGATTAAATTAAAAGATTTACTTTACTCATTTCGAAAGGTTTCTATTTGAGTTCCTCTTTACCAATTGTGTGAAACTTTAGAGAGTTATTATTTGAGAGTATCATGTCAAGCAGACAGTACCTGAAGGCATTATACTGACTACTGCATCCCTAAACTTAGCTTCAAAGCCTCATTTGGCGTCGAGTTTCCTACAAAGGAAAACTGGAAACGAGGCAATTTGACGCAACAATATTTACTGACGGATCCAAGATAAAGGATTGAGTCGGTGCAGGTATCTTCTCGGATGATCGAAATCTTTCAAGGACATACAAGCTACTCGAAGAAGTTAGTATCTTTCAGGCAGAAATCCTAGCAATTAGGGAGGCCTGCAGGGCACTAAGGCTCAGTAACGCACAAATCGGAATGGTTGGCATATGTGCTGATACTCAATCTGCCATAAAGGCGATTCATGCGACCACCATAAACTGGAAGCACGCACAAAAGTGCCAGGAAGAATTGGCTTCGATCAGCCAATTCCTGGACATAACCATGGTATGGGTGCCGGGGCACAATAATATAAAGTGAAATGAGAGGGCAGTCGAATTGGCTAAGATGGGCGTCGCCATGGACACCGGCTCAATGAAGAGGGTTAGCTGTCTAATGAGCTCAGTCAGCACAGGCCACTGTCCAGTGGGTAACCATGCTTCTAAGTTGGGTATACCGCGCAAAAACTTCTGAAGAAGTTGCAAAGATGAATATGAGAAAGAAACTCTCATACACTTCCTCTGCAGTTGTCCGGCCTTAGAATGGCCAAGATATTTTAAGTAAACCAACTGCCTACCTGAAAAAGCTCTCGGACTACAGGATCATGGAGTTGATCTCGTATCTGAACGCTACATGTTGGATTTAAACCACTAAAATATCCATAACCTTTAGGCAGGTGATGAAAACTCACTGACCTTTTAAAAGACTTTAAAGTCACCTATGATAGCATAGCCAGAGTAGACGTACTAAACAATGTAGAGATTTCTTCTTTATCCGCACAATAGATATGTGGAATGAAATGTCTGACTCTGTATTTCCGCATTTGTATGAGCTACATTCATTCAAGACACATGTGCACAAACATCTCACCTTTTCCTCTCCCTAATTTCCGAACGCCCTTACTGTGCTAAGCATTATAAGGGTGCAAACCCTTGAGCGTGACTACATTATAAAAAAAAAACAGAATTTTATAAAGCCATGAGAGAATTTGGCATCCAAAATAAACTGACGCGACTATGTAGGTAGCCCATGACCAATGTTATTAGCCAAGTAATAATATCCTGATCACTATATCACATCTAAAACGGGCTCCGACAAGGGGATGGACTAGCCGGCGGGCGTCCTCTTCAACATGGCGTTGGAGAAAGTGATCCGAGACTCTGACGTAACGGCGAGAGGAACAATTATCTATAAGTCCATTCAAATACTGGCTTACGCAGACGATATTGACATCGTTGGCAGAAACAGAAGAGCTATACAGGAAACTTTCATTCAGATCGGGTAAGCAGGAATGAAATCTGGGGCTGCACATAAATGAGAGCACAACAAAGTACATGGTTGACACTTCTGCGAGTAGAAGATCCCACAATTAATAGTGGAGCACGAATTTGAAGAAGTGCAATCCTTTAACTATCTCGGGTCAACTGTAGCAGCTGATAAAATCATGGAACTAGAAATACGCGCACAGTTCCTTAAATCCAACAAAGCCTACTATAGTCCATCAAGACTCTTCAAATTCAGGAACCTAACCATAACATCCAAGCTGCTGGTATATAGAAGAATGGTCATACCAGTGCTTACATATGGATCCTAGACTTGGGTGCTTAGCAAAAAGCATTCTGACGTCTTAGCCGCGCTGTAAGGAACGACGATTTCCGGAGACTCTGGGCCAAGTTTTGGTTGGGCTTGACCTACGTAGTGGCTGATGGTTAACTACCCAAATGCGGGTAGAGCGCTAGCATTGGTAACATCCCCTGGTTTTACCGAACTCTTTGGTTCATAAGTGTTGCCACCTGATTTTACTGATGCGATTATGTGATTGGCGAGGAGTTGCACGTCATACAACCGGTTACGGTCATCCCTTAAATCGGCATGGGTGTAAGTTAGGCTCAGCTCTTACCAATGAGTTAATACTGGTACACCAAATGATGGTCGCCAATTGTCGCACAATTCATGTCCGAAGAGGACAATGGAATTATGCCCTATGTTGGCTGTGTTCACGTTAATCCAAAACTATTCATGAAGACATATAGCAAATAACACGATAGTGATGAGAGACACTTAAGGCGTACGTATACGGCAATACACGTCAGTGAGGAGGGATACTGAAGGCCTATAAAACAATACGCGACAGTAAGGTAGCGATGTCGAAGGTCTATAAGACAAGACGCGAGAATGAGAAGGGACGATGAGGCTGTTTCGGTCGGTCCGGTCTTCAAAATTAAATTCCTCTATCCGTGGTGACATTACGAAATTTTTCCTTGCTAAGTTTATAGACTGTCGCCGGGTGTTGCTTATTAAATCACCCCAAAATATGATGGGTCTGGTTCGGTCGGAAACCATCGGTCTTATTCGCTTGCAATTTTACAACCATCATCCGTCATCTTCATAAGGAAGTCGATAAGTTTGTAAGCGCACCTAACCACTAATTTATAGAAACCGTGTGAGAATTTTACGACTTGCCCATATATTTTGAATTCAAAGTCTTCATATGACCGTTACACATGTGTGGTTATGTGCCTATTACTTTTGTTTATCTGCCGACACTTTACACATGTGCGGTCGTGTGTTTGTTGGTGGCATATATGGTTTGTTAATTTTCCGCTTGCGCTTGGGTGCAGGAAAGCATCAACCCAATGTGCTGAGCACTATCGGAGCATGGACAAATCGGAGAAATTAAATATATGGTGTGGTGTGTAACCATGGGAAACTTCATTAGACTGGATACGTCATCAAGCCAACGATTTAGTTCTGGTGGTTAGGTGAAAAATATAACATCAATAGAGGCATCTATGATAGCTTTTAGACAGCGTAGCAGCAATTCGTCTCTCTATTTGTGTCGTTTGGGATATCCGCGTTTGGTCTTGGCTACAACTAGGTATCAATCCGAGACAACGTTGGCCGTTCAAAAGGTGCGGACATCTAGAATACTAGAGGCATGTCGTCTCACGTCGATCGGAAAGTGTCCAATTTTGTCGATATGGTTGCTGATAAGGAGACCGGCAACTCATCCATATGGACATTAAGATAAGTAATTCGTGTACTTGCTATAGTGGCATTCTTTGCCGCAGCAAAGTCAATCAGACTAAGTACATTTCTAGAAGTGGTTTAGGCTGTGTTATTTAAAAGAGTTTTAAAAAAAACAATCCTTCCCCATTATGGTGATAGAATCCCCTTACAGATATTTGGGCTATTGGGCACAGATATGCACCTTATTTTGCGAGCCCATTCTTTTGCACTTCCTGTATACTTTATATCAGAATAGACGCTCCGTTGTCTGTTCAGAGTGTGAAAATATTATCAGTAAATCTATCGTTATCTTGGGTTGTTTGTTGGTTCGAAATACACGATTTTTTTCGGTGCTCAAGGAGTTAACAGCACACGCAGCTGGAATATAAAGGGCCAGATCATTGTATGTCTTCTTAGACAAAAGAAGCCAAGTACACTGTCTCTTAGATGGTCTGGTCAATTAAGGTGTTCATCAAATCGTACATCCTAACTGAAAGTGGATACGCCACCCTTGACTTCAACTAGGAAATTTCTTCACTGCCGCCTTTACTGTTGAGAGTTGCTAACTCTTGATAATTCTTCCTTAATGGGAACACTCAGTTGCAAGGCAGTTCGTTGCAATTTGCTACTAGCCTTCGGTTAACTTTTGAAGGCCCTTTTGCAGTCGTCACAAGAACCGCGATCGCATAACTTTTGGTTTGATTGTATGTAATAGTCGCGTAGTAGCCCTTCTGCCGCGACAAGGCTTATCCAAAAAGGAAGTGAAATAACTCTGATTTATAATTCAAGAAAGTAGAATTATTCCTTTTTCAGTTAATGTTAAATTCCAACTTTAACGTCCTCCGTACTCGAATCGAGTCGTAAATAAAATCGAATAAAATCGACGACCGTTCAAATTAATTCATCATAATGAAATCAATGAAATGTCATCGTCATCGATGTTTTTCTGAAAAAGTAAACATTTGCCAAAAAAAGGATAACGAACGAAACAAAACCTACACATTCCGATTTATAAAGGAACAAGTACACCGTCCATTAAAAACGAAACTTGTTGGAATAAGTGCGACGTTGCGGTGCAGTGCGGTGTCCTGTGATGGCCTCAATGAAGCTGATGTCCCAATGCATCAGTAAAATATGTACACAATAACAGGACAACAAAACGAAAGCAGTTGAAAGGCTCGTCCTCCATCGCATCAAGAAAATCGAATTGAAACCTCGTGTGGTACGTGTTCGGAATCAGTGAGTTCTCGAGTAAGGTACATGGAGCGCATCGAGAGAATGACGACGACAGATGCAACTTGGTCCAAATACGAGTACTACACTCGCATGGTTGTATATCCTGAGAGGTCTGCCTGCCTGCCAGTCAGTGATGTAGAGTTGAAACGTTGTACAGAGCGGCCTTCAGAAAACTTTTTATCTGATGGCTTTTCTAGGAACCGTGACGCTCAACTGCATTTCCTATTAAGCATAGAGGCAGTTCTACCAGTACGAACTTTCGATACACACTCATGATCTTTGTGCTCTGTGTTGTTGTTCCCAAAAGTACAGCTCAGGTAACACACAGCGCCAGAAATAAAAATATCCGCCCCAAAAAAAAGGACGAAAAATTTAAAAACTAAAGCAGCTACAATTGTTGTTGGTTTTTGGTTTCACAAAAACACTACCAGCAGATAGAGACCACCCCCCCCCCCCCCCCCCAAAGCACACCACTTTTTCGAAAACAAATTTAAGAACTTCACAGCTGGACCAACTAACCATCATTGAGGAATCAAAGAACATCAACAAGGTAAGCTGGGACATTTTCTTTTCCATTAGAATTGCGCCGGGACACATCACTGAAACAATTTTCAGGAAATAGAAATGGGAAACATTTTTTTAACAAAAAAAAAACACATTTGGACACAATATCTATGAGTTGCGTTTTTTTAGATTTTCTAATTTAAGTTTGGTTTCTATCTCACCATCTAACCGCTTTAGCAGATAGAAAGGAAGCATTTTGGTTTTTGTGTTTCGGACGATGTGTGATGAATAAGTTTCTAACTAAACTTACAGTGACACTGTATATATAGCTCTATATGTCCCAATGTTTATATATTTTGAATTAATTTTATGGTTAGCTCGTTTTCCCGACTAACTGCGCGATCAAAAAAATAATAGGATGAGGATGTCATGTTGAAAAAGATGCAAAGATTAACAGTTGATTTCTAATGATAACTAGCGGAGATACCCGGCGTTTCCCTGCTGCCCCACTAACCACCTACCAACTGACCACCTACCAACTGACCACCTACCAACTGACCACCAAACAACTGACCCACCGTCCACCGACTTCCCGCCAACTGACTATCCTCCAACAATTAACCACCACAGCTACCAAGAAGACTATAGAATCGAAGACTTATATCGACAAAAAATAGATACGTGTTCGAACCGTGAGTTTGTTCATAAAAAAATCCCCAGGAAAAAAACACTTTAGGCTTATCCAGAATTTTCCAATTTTCCAGGCAACTTTTCCAATTTTGCTTTCTTTATAAACCTTACTCGGACTATGGCGAACATTCTAAGGTAAAAATGGGCCAAATCGGTCAAGCCGTTCTCAATTGATGCGCTTACCAACGAACGGCATTTCATTTTTTTATTTACATCATCATCATCATATTTCGCTCTACAACCGGCATCTGTTCCTGGCCTACCGCAAAAAATCTCTTCACCGGTCCCGATTTTGAGACAATGTCATCCACCCACCGGAGCCTACCGAGCTTAATTCTCTTCACGATGTCGACATCGTGATAACGCTCGCAGATCTCATCGTTATAGAATCTCCGGAAATCATCCTTCCTCACATAAAAGGTCAACAATTTTCTCCCGAATATGGCTAAGAGGTCAGACTGCTCTTTTCTAAGCACCCAAGTCTCGGATCCATATGCAAGAACTGGTATGACCGTTGTCTTATATACCAGCAGCTTGGATGTTATGGGTAACTTCCTAAATTTCAAGAGTCTTGACAGAATAAAGTAGGCTTTGTTGGCTTTGAGCAACCGTGCGCGTATTTCTGGTTCCGTGCTGTTATCGGCTGCTACAGGTACAATGGAGCGTGAATGTGAAGTAGTGCAATCCTTTAACTACTCGGGTCTAGTTAAAGGATTGCACTTCTTCAAATTCGCGTTCCACTATGTTAATTGAGGGACCAATGTTGGATCTTCTACTCGCAAACGTGGTCACCATGTACTTTGTTTTGCTCTCATTCATGTAAAGCCTCAGATTTTGTGCCGCCCGGTCGATCTAGATGAAAGCTTCCTGTACAGCAATTTGGTTTCTACGAATGATGTCAATGTTGTCTCCGTAAGCCAGTATCTGAATGGACATATAGAAGAGTGTTCCGCCATATTTTTGCCAGTTATTGAAGCCATATTCACACCATAACTTCTTTTGTTGCTCCCATGATTTTATGTTTTTTTATATTCGGTAGGAAGCGATGGAATCGAGATGTCGCCCGTTATCACGCCTAAACCACTGGACGTATTGAATCTATATTTACAGTATATATATACGTTTAGAGATTCGATAAGCTTATCATTTTTTCAGTACACTAGTTGGCGCTTGAGTCGAGTTCTTTACGAAAATTTGTATTTATGTTTGTCTGTAACTATTTTAAATCTCGACATTTGGTTGTTCTCGAGTGGGTCTTGGTGGGGCTTTTTGTGGAGTGGGGTCAGCGGCCAGTTACCTCTCCAAAAGACTACAGACCTATTAGCATTCAACCTAGCTTTCCTAGAGTTTTTGAAAAACTCATTTCAAATAAAATATATTAATACCTAAAGCTGTAAGATCTACATACTCAAATTTATTCTGGCTTTCGTTCTAGTCGCAGCTTTGAAATTCGAATGAAGTCTTATAACAAAGCATACTGACTGCGCTTTATCTATAGAGTTGTCATAGGCTTTCGAAAAGGTAAATCATTAAGTTCTCTGTCTTAAACTTAATCCATAAGGTCTTATTTTTCTAACAGGTTGGCAGAAACAGACTACGGAATGAGAACATCTAGCTTTAAACAGAGTTTTCAGTGTCCAGAGTGTTCCTTAAGATTCCTTTTTAGGTCGCCGTTTATTTTTTCTATACATAAATGACTTTCCAAGTGTCTACAAAAAAGGTATCGGTGCATATGTACGTGGATGACGCCCAAAATTCAAGAATGTTTACGGACTTATAATTAGAAATTAATGAGCACCCAGAAGCCATTTTTCGATGGATGGTTAGGAACTGTTATATATTCGTCCAAGTCACAGGCAATATCTAATATCACAAAATCATTATAGCTATAACTGTACGCTACAAATAATATGAACGATATGTGACCTCCAAGGTGTCAATTCTTGTTGATTTATCAACATAAACCAGTGACTTCACATTACCCCACAGGAAACAATCGAGAGGTGTCATATCGCATTGGCGTCAAAGCTATTGGCAGGTCCATTTCTTGAAATCAACCTATCGCTAAGTTTTGATTTTAATAACTTAACCGTATGGCTCGTAGCGCCACCCTTTGAAACCACATTACCTCCGGATTAATGTCATCCATATTTAAAAAAGCGATCTCCATTCACTGTAACGTAAACTCCTGCCTAGTTTTTGAAGAAATAAGGTCTGATGATGCCGTCAATGTGCAACCTTTCTCAAACGATACATTTGCCTTGATGTAATGGTATTTTAAGGGTCTCTTGTGGATTAATCTCAATTCATATGCGGCAATTTTGCTTAATAAAAACCCGTTAAGCCAAAAATTAGCCTCATCGCTAAACACACAACGGGTCAGTTTCCAACTGCTACAGAGCTTAAATTAAATTGTGCCAAGATTTTTGTCTACAATTTTCCAGGTATTTCTTTAGGCGTGTTGGAGTTATTGCATCAGTTAGAGAGTATGCGGTACGAAATCTGTCCAAAGTTTGAAGGATGGCTTGCTCAGATGGAAGATTATGTGTGTCATAAAAATCACGACGAAGTTGCACGAGCCGACGACTTCTTCCCAATGCATAATTCCAGTTATAATAATTTGCCGGAGTATACTGATAATAAATGGCAAAAAGAGAATGCATTATGTCAAGTGTTTTGACATTAATCTCTTCAGTAATTTCTATCAAAGAAAAAAACCATCCTTTAGTAACACAGGTCGTTTATTCTTTTTTATTGCTGCCATCAAGCAGTGAAGCTCATTACCATACAAATATGCCTACATTTTATTGTAGTTTTACAGATAAGCATTAAAAAAAAATGTAAGATACTTATAGACACTCAAGATATATATCGAGATAAACGAATTTATCCATAGCCAAAGTTTAAAATTTTCAATTTTAATCTTAGAGCAACACAACGCTACTCTGCCACAATCCTATGGCTGCATTACATTTTCTGTGCTGGTCGAGTATCTGAAAAAGGATACAAACAAACTCGGCAAAAATTGCTGAACACAAAAGAAGAAAAGTCAAAGACAAACTTGTTGAAGTTCGTCCAAAGGAAAGATAGAAACATTCATTCCCGCATCGTAATTTGAAGCACGTTTAACGGTTGAAATAATATCCACATCCGCAAACACAGCCAGTTGTATGTCAGTACTAACGATAGCCGTCGGATACGTTTGCAACGCGCGTATGCTGAGCACGTGGCCCACACAGGACCTAATAGGACTTCTATTAACTTTTAATTGTGGTAGCAAAACGACTACGCGACAAACGGATGGACATGCAACTGAATCAAAATGTGCTACGGCTACGCTTTGTGTGGTTCAGTCAAAGTTGAAAGAAGCATCGCAAACTTCAAAGTTGCAGTGGTGTAAGGGATGAAGGAGGCACAGAATGAAATGCAGAAAGAAGCAAAGGTAATTATCCGCTTAGGTGTTGACTGAAATTAAAATTAATGAAAATTCTTCCCGTGTACATCCGAGTGCAACCGATTCAAAAAAAAAGGTGGAACGAAAAGTTTCTCTGTCAGACGAAAACGTGCGCAAATAACATAAAGAAAACAAATGGTAAGAAAATCCATCGTAGAATTTAAAGCATCTGCTTTGGAATTAATGCAAAAATATTCTGCCAAATTTTTGCATTAATTCCAAAGTTCTCAATATCAGTTCTGTCATTTTTGCTAAATGCTCATTAAAATAGGAACTGAACTGTTGCAAGTATTTTTGCTAATATAATAGATAGATAGAAAGATAGATAGATAGATAGATAGATAGATAGATAGATATATAGATAGATAGATAGATAGATAGATAGATAGATAGATAGATAGATAAATAGATAGATAGATAGATAGATAGATAGATAGATAGATAGATAGATAGATAGATAGATAGATAGATAGATAGATAGATAGATAGATAGATAGATAGATAGATAGATAGATAGATAGATAGAAAGATAGATAGATAGATAGATAGATAGATAGATATATAGATAGATAGATAGATAGATAGATAGATAGATAGATAGATAGATAGATAGATAGATAGATAGATAGATAGATAGATAGATAGATAGATAGATAGATAGATAGATAGATAGATATAATAGAATATCCTCTTATTAATTTGTCTTCTTGCATGTAGGATAACTTATTGCTAGATAGAGAGATAGATATAATAGAATAGCCTCTTATTAATTTTTCTTCCTGCATGTGGGATAACTAGGTTACTAATAAACCCGAAAAAACGATGTCATTGCTGAGCACTCTTTTGCTTGGTGTTTTAACTGCTCTGCGGGGAGTTAGTGCCAAGGGCGGCCTGCTTGATCAGCTCGAGAATTAACTTTCTTCCAATTCCAGAATTCATAACGAAGGACCTGGTAGCCCTGAAAGTGGAAGTTTCGACCGAGAGGGAAACGCATAATATCGTGTGTGCTTCGGCATACTTCTCCGGCGACGACACAACATTCTACCAACAAAGGTCCTGGAGCCAATAGAGCACCTTCGTTGTAGAAACTTCCAGTAACTCGTAGGATGCGATGCCAATGCACATCATGAGGTCTGGGGCAGCAGGGCATCAATAAAATGGGTGAGTGTATTTTAGAATATCTTATTAGTTATAATGTAGCAATCCTAATTAAGGGCTCTAAACCTCCCTTTATAAATGCGATCCGTGAAGAGGTGCTTGACCTCACATACGCCAGTCCATTTATCTCACACATTGTTGAAAACTGGCACGTGTCTGACGAAGCCTCGCTGTCAGACCATCAGAACATCAGGTTAGACACTCCCGGCAAACTGACACATGCTTTTTCTAGATATGACCTACGTCTACGGACTGGAATTTGTATCGGGGACTTGTCCTCTATAAATTGTATAGGCTCGTCACACATATAGAGTTTACAGGGGATCAAGGTGAGGCAGCGGATAAATTGAATGAAGTTTTACTCACTTCTTATCATAGCTGAAATGGTGGCCCTTAAACCTACCCCAGGTTCATAGGTTCATTTCCCAGTTTCGTCTACTCGTGCACCATACATGTACCCGAACACGTGTGTGCAAATGATATTATTACTATAGAGTATTACTGTATAGTAGGGTAAATAGTTTAACCGTGGATTTCGTGGTTCAGTGGATAAGAGCATGGCCTCTGAGCAGGAGGTTCGTGGTTCGAATACCAACCTCTCGCGAAAGTCTGACAAACGTCAGAGAGTAATAACTTGTCACGGAAAGCTTCTCAATTGTCCGTTCGGATCCCGCATTAAATTGTAGGTCCCCTCCATTTGTGTGCAAAAATATACATACACAGGATGACCATGACAAATGTTATAAGCCAAGTAAAAATATCCGGATCACTATCCGCTCCAGCAAGGGGATGGACTGGCTTGCGTCCTCTTCAACCTGGCGTTGCAGAAAGTGATCCGAGACTCTGACGTAACGGCGAGAGGAACAATCCTCTATAATTCCATTCAGATACCGGCTAACGCAGACGATATTGACATCGTTGGTAGAAACCCAAGAGCGGTACAGGAAGCTTCAATCATGATCGATCGGGCGGCACGAAATCTGGGGCTGCACATAAATGAGAGCAAAACAAAATACATGGTGGCCACAATTAAAATAGTGGAGCACGAAGCGGATAACAGCATGGAACCAGAAATACGCGCACGGTTGCTTAAAGCCAACAAAGCCTACTATAGTCTGTCAAGACTCTTTGAATCCAAGAACTTAAACATAACATCCAAGCTGACGGTATATTAGACAATGATTATACCAGTACTTACATATGGATCTGTGTGTTGGTGCTTAGCAAAAAGCATTAGACCTCTTAGCTGGTTCGAGGAAAAAGTCTTACGGAGAATTGTTGACCCCGTATGTGATGAAGGACGATTCCGGAGACTCTATAATGATGAGATCTACGAGCGTTACGGCAATGCCGATATCGTAAAGATAATTAAGCTCGGTAGGATCCGGTGGACAGGACACCTAGCTCGCATGAGCGAGGAGGATCCAGCTCGGAAAGTCCTTTACGGTACGATTTATGGAACACGACAGCGAGACCAGCCAAGTCTACGCTGGAAGGATGGCATAGACCACGACGCCAAGAGTTTAGGGATGTAAAACTGGATGACTTGGGCTCAAAATGGTGACCGGTGGAGAGAATTTTTGTGTGAGGCCGAAACCGTGCTCGTTTGTAAGGCCAAATGTGATGATGAACAAAGTGCTGTCTGATTCTATTCACGGAGTTTGGTAGCTACTCCAAAGCCCACCTGATTTCCTACACCATCCTCATCGACAGCCTCCACGTAGTTATCGCAGTATTTATTAAGCTTTATATATCAATGTTTTTGTTATCTTAAGTCCTATTGACGTTTTTATTATATAAGAAGTAGAAAAGAGAAAAGAACCGAGAAACTGAAAGTCAATAAACGAACCCTGATTAAACCTAAAAAAGAAAAGAAAAACACTTTTAATTTATAACAAGGAAGAAGGGGAGAAACGAGCCCTGGGTGATCGGCAAGCGTCACCCGAGTGAAAGTAAGTTACACCTTTATAATGTTTTTTACGCGCGAGGTTATAAGCTGCGCGTCAACCTTACCTAAAAAGTTCTAACCCGATCATTATCATTATCAGTACCACCACATGGAGGTCTTCTACTTCCATCTACTACATATCCAGTATTCAGGAGGTACATTGGCACCCATAGTTTACACGAGAATACTAATGGCAAAGGACAACGAGTCATAGCCACAAAGCTACCTGGGCATCTTCTGATGGAGCCACTCGCAACCAGATATACCACGTGCTGATAGACTGATTCTAACCCGATCATTATCATTATCAGTAGTCTTCTACTTCCATCTACTACATATCATCCCTTATATTTTGCTAATGGCTGACCGCGGCTTTCACATCGACACAGTAGTGATAGTGCGTGCGAGACCATGGACGTTGTTAATGATTATTACACTAAGGGCAATGCTTTTCTAAGAACTTAGCTATAAAACTTTATAAAAAATCGAACCTTTGGCAAAGCGATTTTGAAAAACTCAATTTAAGGTGGGAGCGCAATTGAGAGGCATCATACAGGCGGTGTATTAACCCAATTAGCGAATCCTATGCCCGATTGTCACCTGAAATTCCTAGCCAAGCACCTGGCTGACCAGACAAACAAAATGGAAAAAAGATCGGCAACAACAACAAATTATTATGCAAAATAAAAATAAAAACTGCGATAATTTATTCATCATCATAATCATATTTGATAAACGATTTTTCCCGCTGGTGAGTGTGAGTGTGTGTGTGCGTATCTGTGTGTGTTTATTGCGCTCTGTGGTAATCACATATAATTGATAATTATGTCACCGCAGAGATGTTATTTTAATTATAATTATTTTTTTGTTCTCTTGATGTTGAGCCAGTTCTTTGTATTTCATTTAATGTAGTTATTGTTGTTGTTGTTGTTGTTGTTGTTGCTTATTTTGATATTTCGGTTTTGCTATTGGCTTAATGGCTTTGGCGCGGCAAAAAGCCATAATTGGCATTTCCTTGTATGGGCTAATTAATATTTGTGTGGTTGGCGACGTCGGGCGACATATGTGTGGCGGATTTCAAAAATTAAAATTAAAATCCAATACCATTTGAGTGCGCGCATTTTTGTCTGGATGTTAAGTTATGCTATGCTTTGTATGCTATGCATATGCTGCACCAACAACTATACAAAAGGGGCGATGACACTCTGTCTGATTTAATTTGAATTGCGGGAAAAATTTGTTCGTTTTTTTGTTTAAAATTTTAATGAAATTCCATATTTTTTGTTTATTGTGTAGTAGCTGTTTAAATTCTTTCATAATTCATTAAAAATTCCTTCCAAAGGAACGATTGTAATTCCTTTACAGTTATCTATCAGTTATTATAATTTAAATGATCCTATCTATCAAAAAACCATTTTTAATAATATTTCGTCATATTTCCTCATAACTGTAATGTATTTAAAGATCATCCACCGCGTAAGCGGCCTAGTGTAAATTTTAAAACCCTATTATGAATTGCATTATGCATGTGATCGAATGAATAGATAGATGAGAATAAACCTTCTTCTGAATTTACGTTTGTTTGAAGATTTATACTACTGCATGGACACCATCGATCGACATTGAGGGCGCCTTCGATAATTATGGCTACGACTCTATTCCAAGGGCAATCAGTAGCAGAAGACTCGACCAATCATTGGATAAGGGCCATGCTTGAAAGTCGAGATATTATTTCCACCTCGGGAGGAAAGTCTGTGTCTGTGACTGCAGTTAAGGGATGTCCCCATCTATGGTGACTAATCCCTGACAATCTTCTAGTCGATCTTTACAGATCAGGCTAGATCGCCATTGGTTATGCAGACGATTTGGCGGTTTTTTTTAGTGGTAAGCACTGCACGACTATCACTAGTGTCATGCAAGGTGCTTTACTACACGTTTTATAATAGTCCATCATCCTTGCAAAACCGTCCTAGTGCCTTTCATGAAAAGAAGACTGGTTGTTTTGGGACCTATTAACATCAAACGCACCAAGTTAATTTATTCCAGAGAGGTTAAATTTCTCGGCGTTATCCTTGGCTTAATTGAAATTCGCATATCAAGTACGCCATCAGTCGTGCCACTAAGGCCAGCAGACCAAGTTAATTTATTCCAGAGAGGGTAAATTTCTCGGCGTTATCCTTGGCTTAATTGTAATTCTCATATCAAGTACGCCATCAATCGTGCCACTAAGGCCAGCAGACATCTATACGGCAGAACTTGTGGTCCAAATCCTATAATAGTACATTGGATGTACACAATGATGGGGAGACCTATTATCACGTGCGTGACCATCGTTTGGTGGCCGAAAGTTCTTCAACGGACAACGGCAAAGAAGTTTAAGAAGCGACATGGAATTTCCTGTCTTGGTATAACGGGTGCCATGCTCACCTGCCCTACGACTGCATGTATGGGTTGGGTTTGGGTTTTGTATGGGTTTCTCTCTTGCAAATATTCATCAGAAAGACGGCTACTAGATGCATTATTAAGCTGAGAATAGAATACGGGTACAAACCAGGTGACTGTATGGGATAACTAAAAATTCTTGCCTCAATTCCTGAAAAATACGTGTTTTGCACAATCCACGACATTATGGTAAGGGTTTTACCATTCACAGATGGATCGAAGATAGAAACTGGAGTGTTGGGCCAGAATTAACCTTAGTAAATGAATGAATTTATTATATATCTTTTCAGATAGCCAGGCAGCACTTAAGCGCTGTCGTCCTATTTAATGGGCTCGTTATCAGTCAGGGACTGCTACAATGGACTGAAATCTCTTGGGTTCATGGTCATCAGGGAATTGCAGGAATCTACAGATGAACTTGCTAGGGCTGGCTAAGAATCGGCGTTCATAGAACCTAAACCCTACTGTGGTGTCAAATGGGCTGCCGCAACAGCACTCATAAATTGTTGGGAACACAAACTTCGTCAGGCTCACTGGGATAACGGCTGAGGTAATCCAAAGAATAAATCATGCCCTTTTCTATAAGGAAATCCTTAATCTATATTTGGATAGGATTAGAAAGCTGGTGATATTTCTAACTGTATCACTTTAAAATAATTGGTGTGGGTTGTAGGGTTTTCTCGCAAGATGACGAGTCATCCGAGCATATTCTCTGTTAATGCCCAACATTATTTTGGTTAAGGAGATGCATGCATTTTTTATAAGGATATACTATCCTTCACTAGGGTGGTGTTACGTCTCTTAAAGTAAAGACATCCTAAGATAAAATAGAACTTTTAGGTAGCAGTGTCTGCCAAATGGGCTAGGGTATTTTTAAAAAAATGGACACCACCATAATAACATCCTCTTCCATATCGAAATTCTGAAAAGAGCTTCTCTCTAGTCCGTACCAAAAAATGAGAAACGTATTCTCATTCTTCGTGTCAATCTGTAGCACAAACACTTGTCAAAGTCTATGAACAAACGTATAGAACTTGCACTGCTCTGTTAAACTACTTTCAATATAATAAGAAAATCATTCCTTAGAATATGAATGGAAAAATGTACATTGGCATCCTTAGTTAACACTAGACCACTTATGACAACGGGTACCGAGTGGCTGAGATGCCTAAGGCAGATAAGAAATGGACATGCCTTAAAAATTGGATCACTTGTACTCTTGAATTAGTCGTGAAGATCAGAATGATCACTTTAATGATGAAATATTGACTGAACGAAAGAGTGTTACCTACCGAACAATGCAACAATTTCATGAAACGTGGACATGCGAAGTAGAATATAAGGAGCTAGGAAAATATAAAAATTTAGTTCACCGGCCTAGGTAAGCAGACTAGGAGAAGAATTTTATCCATGACTTAGAACAGTACCGCATCAGATGCGAATGTTCTACCAAAGAGTCCGCGATATGACGCAATGTACACCGCGTTGAACATATTGCAAAGACAAAGAAGGTAATCTGATCGCCGATCTCAAAGGTTTTTTTTGTTGAGTATTTGGAAGAGTTATTATATAGCTAGCTTACTAAAGAATTGGAGGCTCAACCAGTGACCGACAACCACCCTATGCTTCAGACTACTTGCATACATTAGTAGAGCAATAAATCGACTAAAAAAAATAAGGCCACTGGATAAGAAGGTATCCCAGAGGAATTGATTAAATCAGGAGGTCCCGTACTATACCAATCAATTTGTGAACTAATAATACAAGTATGGTAGAAAAAAAATTATTAGAGAAAGGCATTCTGATCCCCACACATAATAAAGAAGTTGAGTACCTCGTACAAGAATTTCTCCTCAATCCTACAAGAAATTACAACTCCATAGGCTTAATTCATCATTGGTTCATACATGCGTGATTCTAGTATTTACATATACATAGGTTCGAGTCTTCGGTGCTTAGTAAAAAGTACTTTGACTTCTTAGCCGGTTGCGAGAGGAAAGTCTTATAGAGAATCTGTGCTTGTTGTCGCCTTTTTGACTCCGTGATGAGAATCAAACTCGGTGGGCTTCGGTGTGGAAGACCTTGCGAAGAGCGAAGACTATTCTGTCTATTATTGCGGTATGAATTATGAGGTACGACAGCCAGGCAAAACTACGCTGGAAGGATGGTGTAGATCCGGACGGCAAGAGCTTAGAAAAGCCATACTAGATAATGTCTTTTTAGTGGGAGGCCAGGACCGGGCATCGGTTGCAGAGCAAAGTATGATGATTATAGTCCGGCAAATAATTCTGAATTTTCAGGATGGCGGCGTTAACTAACCCCATTTCTAAAAAATGAGTTCCGAGCTTGCGCATTGAATAATAATAATAATATTTGACGCGAAAGACAGATGCGATCTAAGGACTAGCTCCTCCCGACGATTCATGCTGTGCGTGTTATATTTTGCCACATAAATGAAAGGAACCTACAATTCAATGCCGTATTGATAAACTTTCCACGGCAATTATTACTCGCGAAGTGGAAGAAATTTTTGTTGTCTCTAGGGTTTCGAACCTTGAACCTCTTACTCAGAAGTTCAATGCACTAACCACAAGAGACAGGGCGGGCACCCACTCAATGATTACTGCTTTAAAAACAATACTATATGGATATCTTTGAGCCTGAGGTGATGTTAGAATACGTGAATCACAGAGCTATGCTTATCAGTCAGTAACAATAATCGCCATAAGAGTTATTTGCAATTCTGGCTTGATCTATGTGATCTGTGTTAGTTCGTTTAATTTTTTTTGAATTGATTTTATTTTGCAAATTATGAAAAGATTGAATTTGTGGTCCAAAATCTGAATATTATTTTAAATCAATTGACCCAGTACTAGCACTAGCCACTCAAATATAGTGATATCCAGTATTTACCCAATAAGTGTAGTGTGTCGTGTGTGTAGTACCTACTTTGCATAATAAAAAAATGTATGATTGACAACTCAAACGTACCGATTGATAACTGTCATCATTTCGCTTCGTTTGAATTCGCCGCTAGCAGGCGAATCTACTTATTTTACTATGGTAACCGCAACGAACACTACCACCACCACCACTGCTACGTGATGTATGCAAATATTGATATTGTTCTTGTTGTTGTTGGTGGTGTTCCTGCAGCTGTAGTACCTGTTGTAGTACGAATTGCTGCAAGTGTCCCCCGATCCGGCAACATGAACCTGAGTTGTGATGAACTTTATCTAACGACGAGATCGACGAACTCTTTGGCTGACAAATCTGTAATGAGAATTTTAATTGAAATGCGATTGAGAGAGGGTTGTTTTTGTTCGTTTGGGCGGTGTTTTTTTTTTTAAATTTTTTTTGACATTCCTGACTTAAACTGACATCGAAACATCAAAAACATCAATATGTTGCATTGCAATTCTGCGATTCTGTTGCTTTAATTGGTTTAAGGAAAAAACATCAAGAAGCTTGCAGAAGAAAAAACATGAAAAACCAACCAACCAACATCAACATCAACATCAACAACATTAACAAAATTACATCACATCATAGTTTGAATTTCTTTTTTTTTGTATTATTATTAACTGTTTTGAATAATTTCTTTTGATAATTTTGAAACATAAAAGTTATTACAAAATAAACATTCGCAACTTTTGTATGAAATTAAGGATACTTTTACGATACAATAATTGATTAACAATTTAAAGAGACAACATATAGATTAAGATGTAAAAATAGATACATAGATAATGTGGATAACTGAAAATATTCTACAAAAAAAAAAAGGAAAACATTAATACAACATCGAGTAGGAAAATGTTTTAATTTTTATATAAATATTACGATTTGATTGTTAAATTATTATTGCGTTAATTCTAAAGTCACACTGTCCGATGGGGTAGAATACGCATTAACTCAATAAAAAAAAATTAAAAATTAAGATAGATAGATAGCAAAAACGTTATAATAATTTGGTAATAGTAAAGACAGAGATATGTTATGATTGTATCTTACTTCTGGAAAAGTATATAATCATTAAGAAAGTAAAGCGAGCTTCTCAGCTCGCCATATGGATAATTGTAATTCAGTCTAAACACTGAATTATCTTAAAAGCTCAATAGCTATCATTTAATTCACAAAATTCGTAACAATTTTTTTTGGGGAATTTTTTTTCTGTGAGAAAAAAATTTTGTTCTTTTTTTTTTTTTTGGAAATTTTTTATTTCTAAAAAAAACTATCTTTAATTTTTTAAAAAACTAAATTTTTTTATTATTTTTACATACGCCACAAGCATCACACGCGTCACACACGTCACACGCGCCGCACGCGTCATAATTGTTTTAAAACTAGTCCCATTAAATTCTGACTGGTATATACGAATTCCTACTAAAAACTTTCGACTAGACACACGAGCTAATGTGTTCTGCTATGCGATTGACTATACACACCCGTATATGTATATTTAGTTGTAATCCAGTCTAAAGACAAATTTAACTTAGAAGCCTAATAGTATGCAACGTTAAATGTAGGTCTTTCATTCATAAGCGATTTTTGAAATAGACTGAAAAAAAAACAACCCATAAAAATACAATTTTTCATGTAAATTCTCTAATAAGAGATGGGTATGTGTTGAAATTTGAAGAAAATCGGGTTAATTTTTTTAAAAAAAGTTATGGCGCCCCACGAACCCGGGCCCGGGGTCTCCAAATTTTTTACAAAAAGTGTTGTCTATCGGAGATACACATGTGTATTAAGTTTGAAGGAAATCGGGTGAATTTTTTTAAAAAAAGTAATGGGGCCCCACGAACCCGGGCCCGGGGTCTCCAAATTTTTTTTACAAAAAGTGTTGTCTATCGGAGGGTAACATGTGTATTAAATTTGAAGGAAATCGGGTTAATTTTTTTAAAAAAAATTATGGGGCCCCACGAACCCGTGTCCGGGGTCTCCAAATTTTTTACAAAAAGTGTTGTCTATCGGAGATACACATGTGTATTAAGTTTGAAGGAAATCGGGTTAATTTTTTTAAAAAAAATTATGGGGCCCCATGAACCCGGGCCCGGGGTCTCCAAATTTTTTACAAAAAATGTTGTGTATCGGAGATACACATGTGTATTAAATTTGAAGAAAATCGGGTTAATTTTTTTAAAAAAAGTTATGGGGCCCCACGAACCCGGGCCCGGGGTCTCCAAATTTTTTACAAAAAATGTTGTGTATCGGAGATACACATGTGTATTAAATTTGAAGAAAATCGGGTTAATTTTTTAAAAAAAAGTTATGGGGCCCCACGAACCCGGGCCCGGGGTCTCCAAATTTTTTACAAAAAGTGTTGTCTATCGGAGATACACATGTGTATAAAATTTGAAGAAAATCGAGTAAAATTTTGTAAAATATTTGTATGGGAGCCCCCCTAACCCGAGGTCCGAGGTGCCTCAAATTTTAATGGAAAGTATTGTCACCGGAAATACACATGTGTGCAAAATTTCAATAAAATCGGGCCTTGGGAAGTGGGTTAGAAATTGATCGCAATATTCCACCACACACAAACCCACAAACACACGGGCACGTGAAGTTAATATAGAAAATTTAAAAACCACATTTTATTTTGCAAAGGTTTAGGCTTAAAATAATCGATAGCGATTCATAGATTGAGTATTTTCTCAGGGGTAGTAACCCCTAATAATAAAAAAATTGCGCCATCGCAAGCCGAGCGCTAACCAAGTCCCATTAAATTTTGACTGGTAGAAGCCGAGATATACGACACGACAAACAAAGGTATAAACGTATAAACGAACATCCGTACAAATGTACACACGTTTGCTAAAAAATTTTCACGTTCTGTCAAGACTCCTCAAATCTAGGACCTTAACCATAACATCCAAGCTGCTGGTAGATAAGACAATGGTAATACCAGTACTAACATATGGATCCGAGACTTTGGTGCTTAGAAAACAGCATTCTGACCCCTTAGCTGCGTTCGAGAGAAAAGTCTTACGAAGAATTGTTCTTTGGCCCCGTATGTAAGGAAGGACCATTCCGGAGACTCTATAATGATAAGATCTACGAGCGTTGCCGCGAAGTCGACATCGTGAAGAGAATAAAGCTCGGTAGGCTCCGGTGGACTGTTTATCCCTGTTCAGGCCTCTTTCCTCTTTCTTGGTCGAATGTATATTTAGTGAATTTCTTTTATCAAATGCTTTGCTTTAGTCAATGGATCATGGTCAGAGAAACCTAGAAAAAACGTTGGCTAAGAAAATATTACAAATCATACAAAAAATAATTAAATTTATTTTTTGACCCTCTAATGAACACTTCCGTCGTCCTACAGGAACTTGTTGACGGCTATTTTAAGAGCCTGTAGAATTAACGTTTCGGGAAACACGTAGTGGATCAAATGATTCCACATCAAAGACACTCTCGGATAAAAGAAGGATTTGACATGTTGGGTTCTACATGGAAAAGGTTTTAAGGCAAATGTATGTTGATTAGAATTGAAACCATTGATAACGTTGCCGACAAAAGGACCTTTCTTAGAGCCTATGAATTGAATTACCCTTAAGGCACGCCGAAACGAGCGCACGAAATTTATTAATATGACAATCATGCCATACCATATCAAAAGCTTAAGAAATGTTCAAGTATACAACCCTTTTATTCTAGTTCTGAAGCATTTTCCAAGAATGTCGATTCATTATTGATGTGACTTTACAACCAGGGTCCGGTCCAGGTCTCCCGTCGTTTTTTTTTTTTTTTGTATTTTTGTATTTACAAATGACAAATTAATATCTTAAACATCTACAACCGGTAAATAAAACTGCCAAACTAAAAAATTGAATTCAGTTTGCACTTTTGCACAGATTATTGGGAATATTTGTATTGTCAGGTTTATTTATATTTGTGCAAGTCATATTTATATTAAAAAATGTGGCTTTTAATGACACAATAATTATTTCTTGCTGTACTGACATAGTAAACAAATTTTTCATAATAGGCAAAACGCACAATATATAGGCTTTGCCCAAACTCGTTTTAAAAAAATTCAAAATTTACATACCAAGGCGTCGAAATTGCCAATCGTTTCGACTCCCAAAAGTCACATCGTGATGCGCCCGCATTTTGTGTTCAACGAAAAAAAAGTTAACTTTGAATGAAAAAACATACCCTTCCACTTAACGGGATACAAAATGTTAAACGCCACAGATATACGCAGAGCGCCCATTCCTCGTCTCGTGAGGTAGTCTCGCTCATCATGGATACATGAAAAAAAAAAAAGCAGAGCACCTTTTGACTGTGTAATTACACCTTTGCGCGAGGGCAACCTTTTTTGCTCGCGTGTGCTTCCAATTAAAAAGGGGGTGGGGAAGTGTAAGCGAAATGCACAGAGATATATGCAGTTGCAAACGAAACTGGAGTAATGGCAGACATTTTGTAATTCCGCAATCATATGCCAGGAACGAGCAGCGAAAAGCCCTCATTAAACATATTACACCATGGAGAAGCACAAAACAATAAGACCAGGAAGGATTTCGAGCACATAATCTCGCTCTGGTCCACCAAAGTCAAATGATCCTTTTTCTTGTTTTTTGGTTGTTGTTGTTATGGTTGGTGCTTTCTTTTTTTGGAGGGGGGGCTAACGAGTAACGACCATCGAGCATTTCACAAAACATGCAACAAAGTGGAACATATTCATTTTCAAATTTTGCTACGAGCAGCAGCAGCAGGCGGAATAACAGAACCGCACCGCATATCCATCCATATCCATAAATCTGTAAGGATTTTAATTACAACCGAACGGAACTGTGCAAATGTTCGTGTTTATAGTGAATATATCGTTCGTTCGTTCGTTGTTGTTATTGTTGTTGTTACTGTGGTGTTGTGAGCGCATGAATAGCATGTAAAAGACGACCGACCGACCGACCGACCGACCGATCTACCCTAAAGGACTGACTAAGCATTTCTATATCTGCGTTTGTATTTGTTCCTTTGCGATTTGCGAGGATTTTATTTGTTGCTGCTGCTGTTTTACATCTGATACTTGGTTATAAAATGTAAAGGGTGTTTTTTTGGGAGGTTTGTTTTTCCGATAGATGTCGTTTTATTTTATGACAGTTGTTTTGACAGCTCAAAGTGGCATTTCTACTCAGTATTGTTTGGCAAATCATTATGAAAAAAAAAAAAAAAAAATGACATTTGTGAAAAATAGTCGTGGTAGCCATATGCCAGAAAAGTCTTACGAAGAATTGTTCTTTGTCAAGTTTTGCGCTAGAAAACATTGTGGGATTCGTGTAGCCAACATAAGGAAGGACCATTCCGGAGACTCCATAATGATAAGATCTACGAGCGTTGCCGCGAAGTCGACATCGTGAAGAGAATAAAGCTCGGTAGGCTCCGGTGGACTGTTTATCCCTGTTCAGGCCTCTTTCCTCTTTCTTGGTCGAATGTATATTTAGTGAATTTCTTTTATCAAATGCTTTGCTTTAGTCAAAGGATCATGGTCAGAATAAACTACAAAAAACCTTACTTGGCTACGAAAATATTACAAATATTACAAAAAATACAAAAAATAATTAAATTTATTTTTTGACCCTCTAATGAACACTTCCGTCGTCCTACAGGAACTTGTTGACGGCTATTTTAAGAGCCTGTAGAATTAACGTTTCGGGAAACACGTAGTGGATCAAATGATTCCACATCAAAGACACTCTCGGATAAAAGAAGGATTTGACATGTTGGGTTTTACATGGAAAAGGTTTTAAGGCAAATGTATGTTGATTAGAATTGAAACCATTGATTACGTTGCCGACAAAAGGACCTGGAACTAGAGAACGGGTTTTTGAAGTAGCAAATTTATAGAAAACAGTTAAAGCTCCTGCATTTCGTCTATGCTCCAAGAAACCCGGAGATGAAGTAACGGTTACATCGCTTATCATACGGACAACTCTATTCTGAATTTCATCAATATAAAGCAAAAGCTTTCTTAGAGCCTATGAATTGAATTACCCTTAAGGCACGCCGAAACGAGCGCACGAAATTTATTAATATGACAATCATGCCATACCATATCAAAAGCTTAAGAAATGTTTAAGTATACAACCCTTTTATTCTAGTTCTGAAGCATTTTCCAAGAATGTCGATTCATTATTGATGTGACTTTACAACCAGGGTTCGGTCCAGGTCTCCCGTCGTTTTTTTTTTTTTGTATTTTTGTATTTACAAATGACAAATTAATATCTTAAACATCTACAACCGGTAAATAAAACTGCCAAAAACACCCGTTAGATATAACGTGTTTTTTTAAGAGGTTGCCGATTTTTTTTTTGAATAAAACACATATAAAATTATGAAATGACCAAAATTTTTTTTTATTTGGTAGATAATTTTTTGGCATTTAACATTTAAACACAATTTCTGGCATATGGCTACCACGACTATTTTTCACAAATGTCATTTTTTTTTTTTTTTTTTTTTTTTTTTTTTTCATAATGATTTGCCAAACAATACTGAGTAGAAATGCCACTTTGAGCTGTCAAAACAACTGTCATAAAATAAAACGACATCTATCGGAAAAACAAACCTCCCAAAAAAACACCCGTTATATGTATACATATACTACGAGCATTTGAACTGAAATCTATGGCACTGATGCTTGTGATGTTTGTGCTGTCTTTGTAAGCCTTTTATCTGGACGATTTTTGCTACAATTTTTCAACGTTAATTGAAATTAAGGTTTAAATTAATTCGTTCAACATTTTTGTTCCAAAATGGTTGAGAATTGAGAATTTGTTAAGAATTTGGGAATTTTGAATTTAAAGAGGTTAAACATTTTTGCAGTTAAATATTTCATATTACCAGCAACATAAGATACACTCGATGCCGAACAAGCAGGTTTCCGCACTGGATCCTCCTGTGTAGACCACATCAACACCCTGCGGATCATTATTGAACGGTGCGTTGAATTCCGGTCACCACTGCACCTGCTGTTCATCGATTTTGAGAAGGCGTTTGACAGTGTCAACAGACAGTTTATCTGGCTCGCCTTGCGCAGGACAGGTATACCCGATTAACTAATAGCTATTATTAAAGCAACCTATGATGGCTCTAAATGTCATGTGCTGCACAGAGGAAAGCTGTCAGAGGAATTCGATATCCTAAGTGGGGTACGACAAGGTTGCATTCTATCGCCGATACTTTTTTTTGTTGGTGATTAGCAATGTACTTCGCGCAGCTTTATCTACTGGAAACGGAGGAATTCGTTGGACTCTTACATCTCAACTCAAACATCTGGTAAGCATAATCGACAAAATGTGTCCACAATCGGTAGAATTTTGCGCAAATTTCAGCAAACCGGCTGTGCATGCTCGCCCAGTTTGTTCTGCGGAAAACATTGCTGTTGTTCGCGATAGTGTGGCAGAAGAGCCGTCAACCTCGACTCGTCGTCGTGCTCAACAATTGAACATCTCACGAACATCACTGATGCGAATTTTGAATAAAGATTTGAATTTACACGCTTACAAGGTTCAATTGACTCAAGAGCTGAAGCCTACTGACCATTACAAGCGTCGTCAATACGCCGAATGGTTGGTTGAACAGACAGAAGTGAATGGTGACTTTACAAAGAAAATCATCTTCAGCGACGAGGCACACTTTCACCTCAGTCGATTCGTTAACAAGCAGAATTGCCGCATTTGGGCAAATGAGAATCCACGAGTGATTGTTGAAAAGCCGATGCATCCACAAAAAGTGACTGTTTGGTGCAGTTTATTGGCTGGCGGCGTCATCGGGCCGTACTTCTTCGAAAATGAGGTCGGCCAAGCAGTAACCGTGAATGGTGTTCGCTATCGCGAGATGATAAGGGACTTCTTGTGGCCAGAAATTGAGAATATGGACCTAGACGATATGTGCTTCCAACAGGATGGTGCCACTTGCCACACAGCCAACGAAACAATGGCTCTTTTGCGGGAGAAATTCAATGTCCGTATTATCTCACGTCGTGGCGATGTTAATTGGCCGCCACGATCATGTGATTTGACACCGTTGGACTTCTTTCTTTTGGGGATATTTAAAAGAAAAAGTGTACGTCAATAAGCCTAGAACAATTCAAGAGCTAAAGGATGAGATAATTCGGCACATTAACGACATTGAACCTCAATTATATCTCAGAGTCATTGAAAATATGGACCATCGGATAGAGGTATGCCACCGAAGCTGTGGCGAGCATTTGGCCGATATTTTGTTTCATACATAATTTTCATAGATTCTTCTATTATAATAAAAAATATTAAGATAGTTTTCTTAAAACTTTTTGTATTATTTACAATTAACATCGTGCGTTTTCGTTGGACCACCCTTTATTATTGAAAAACATATGAGAGTGTTACTAAAATATTACAATCTAGTCTTAGAAGTAATAAGAAATTTTATTTTACTTAATTTAATAAAAGGATACTAGATTAAAAGTTGAATGAATTGACGCTAACATTTACTATACATAATTATACGAATATATGCTACACTATTTCACCTCCTCTTACTAAGTTCATGAAATCGTTGATTAAAACTCTGAATAATTGGTAGGCAACTGTCTACTGGTAGTTTAATGGAATATCTTCACCGATTAGGAGCTCTATTCCATTCAAGCAGGATGGGTGTCTTTGATATTTTGATGGCTTAAACGTTAAGCTTTTGTGTCAAAAAGTAATGCTAATCTTTATTTTTGGCTTGTTCTTTACGAACTTACAATTTGTTAAGTAACATAACCAATACCAATTTCAAGCAAACAACATCAAGCCAGACAGCAACGTTCGTATGCGGCGAAGTAAGCGATTAAGAATTTGGAATTTAATTTTAGCTTATTTAGAATTAGCTTAAGCATTTTATCGGCTCTAAATGTCATGTGCTGCACAGAGGAAAGCTGTCAGAGGAATTCGATATCCTAAGTGGGGTACGACAAGGTTGCATTCTATCGCCGATACTTTTTTTGTTGGTGATTAGCGATGTTCTTCGCGCAGCTTTATCTTTTGGAAACGGAGGAATTCGTTGGACTCTTACATCTCAACTCCTCAAACATCTGGACTACGCTGATGACGTTTGTTTACTCTCACACAGAATTATGGAGCTGCACCAAATGACAACAAATGTGTAAAGGGAGGCAAATGTTGTGGGTTTGAAGATTAATACTGCCACGACCAAAATCATCAACCCAGTCATTTTTCTACCCAGAATAATCAGAGTCGGTTTAATTGATCAACCCACATTAATAAGATTTGGTTTAAGTGCATAAATCTTAATTTCATCGGTCTTACATAAGTATATTAAGTATAGTAAGAAAATGTAATTTTTACTCTAAATACAATTCAAGTTATCTTGGGGAATTTTAAGAACGCAACTTACCGTACTGGCGTTCCCCAAGGTTCTGTTTTATCTCTGATACTTTTCTTTCTTTTCATAACCAATCTCTTGCCTATTGCTTTTACTCCGATATATTCCGTTTCTATCAAAATAACTCTCTTCTGTTCATGTAAGATGTTTTCGGTTTCATCTTCTTCTAATTCCTAATTTTTTTTTCTTTTGGGCTCTTCTCAATTTGAGCGTAAAATCACATGAATCAGTTGATTAGATAATCTTTGGAGAAAAAACGTTCCTCGAACTTCGACTTCAATAACTATATTTTGGTATATCTTAATTAACCCATTTATACTCCTAGTATACCTCTTCGAATTTAACCCAAATTGTGTCAGTCAACAGGGTCCGGCAGGGACCTCCATGGAATCTAACTGCGTTGCCAGCATCATTGAAGCATCATTATGTGCCTCAATGATTCTCCAGCATAAAATCCACACCAAACAGAAAAATTTTGCGTCTACAATGCATTTGTTGAGGCGCTATTGGTTGTGGATAGCGTGTTGTCGCTGCCTGTGCTTTCAAGAGTCGAATCCTGTATGGGAAAGATCTACATTCGTGCTCGTCAAGTAGCTAGAGTATTAAAAGATCTCATCATGCATAGTTTTGTGTATTGATTATTGGTTAAAGTGCTTATAGTCGCTGCATTGTCTGAATTTGTACTGGACAAATCAGATCATCAATATCAAGTTCATAGATTGAGTATTGGTTTATGTGCCTATACTTCCTCGCTGTGCACATATAAGATTAGTAGCGCCAAGAGTATTGGTTGAAGTGCCTATACTATTTGCAAACACCTGATTTGGTTTGCACCTAATCTGAAGCTACAATGTTTTACAATGTTGGCATTGCCAACAGGCTTTTCCATTTCTCTTATTCTTCTGGAGTCGTCGCAAGGAATTGGAAAACAGTCTTTATCCAGACTGTTCCTAAAAAAAGCGAACCGTCATCTCTTTCCTCGCACTTGAAAGTATGGATGTTAGCGCAAATGGTCTTGCACTTATATTCATACTTTCTAAGGTCATGGTTCGCTGATCAATCGTAAGCTTACGCAATACCTTGAATCACGTGAAATCCTTAGCGACCAGCAGTACGGTTTTCAAAGAAAATGTTCTACAGGCGATCTGATGGCATATTTCACCGAAAAGTGGAGCCAATATATTCACAAATTTGTTGATAGTGAAATTGTTGCACTCGATATTTCCAAGGCACTTGACGAATCTGGCATCAAGCTCTTTTGTCTAAAATAAATGCCTATGTAATTGATAAGGTCCTGCTTAATTTGACTAGTACAGGTCATATTGGACGTTTTCAGATGCAATGTTCATCGCATAAACGCCGGTGCTTCCCAAGGCTATTTGTTGTCTCGGACACTCTCTCTCATTTTCATTAATGATCTCCTATTCGCTACTTTAAATCCATTCAGTCTTTTGCTGACGACAGAACTCTTAGCATTTCATACGAGTTTACCATCCCTCCACGCCCGTCGCTTCATCACAAGGGAAACTTGAATAACAACATATGTTGCGTACGTTAAATTCTGACCTTGACAGCACTACAAGTTGGGGACTACACAATAGATTCCAAAATCCAATGCTGTATTCTGTTCTCCAAGAGCGTGATCTAAACTCACAATCCTTACACATAAATGGATCCTGCAACAAAGTAACTGAAAAACTCGCAATAGCCGGTATATGCGTCAATGACAAGCTTCGTTGGAACGACCGCATATTCGCCAACGTTAAGAATGGTGTGAAATGTTTAGTTTTCCTAGTTTTCCGGCGCAAAATGCATTTCACTCCCTATTTACAAGGCATATATTCGCTCTAAACTTGAAAACAACTGCATAAACTTTTTGGTGACGTAAATATCGTAAAAACAATCGAATCGCTTGAACATCGTAGGAATGTTTCCTGCTTTTCACTGTTTTGTCGCTCTTTCCACAAGCGGTGTTCAAATGAGATATCCAGATGTATCCCGCCCATCTTCCATTCGGTGTACCCGTCCCATATATCAAGCATACGGTACTACCATTAGGAGCTATCCAGATGCATCCCGCCCATCTTCCACCCGGAGTACCCGTCCTACATATCGAGCACACGGAACTACCATTAGGCCTATCTTCAGACGTACTAACCGATTCAGTAGTTCCTTCTTTAGCCGCGCAATAGTTATGTGGAATGAACTGCCCGACTCTGTGTCTCCGCATTTATATGATATGCAGTCATTTAAGACACATGTGCATAGACATCCGTCCAGAACGAGTGCCTAACCAAAATGGCAAATCTTCAGCAAAAGCCTAAATTGGAAGTTGCTCCAGAGAGCTTGGCCAAAGTACGGACCACAGTGCGTCGCTAATGGCAATTCACTGCGAACGTTTATTTCTAGTTGGTCATAATATGGACAACAGAATATATTAATGTCCTTTGAACAACTGCCTTATTGTTGGGTATTAGTCAAGTTAGGAATTCAATAAAAGTGGAGGATGGTACTGGATATATCAAGTCCCTATAGGTCTTATAATTTTACCGCAGACCTATTTGTTTTGCCACATCAATAGACTTTGGTAAATATTGAGAATTCTCAAAATGACGTCAGATACTTCCACCCACAGTCATCGGTCTATTGTTACGTTGATTCGTCCTGAACGTGAAACACAACAAATGGCCAAAGACCATTACCATTTTTTAATCGGCGGTTTTATTATTAAAGCAACAACCTCACCTAAAATAAAAAGAAAATCAACAAAAACTACAAACTGAAATTTTTAAATCCCTTCATTTTTCAACAAAAAACTCCCCACCAACAGTTGGAACCACAGTGCACTCAGTTGGTAGCCAACTACAGGCCACATTCTCTATTGCAATTCCAGATTTTTTGCATCTTCTCCTAACAAATTTACATGTTGTAATCTGGAAATTGTTTTACAATGTCGCAGATACAACAGCAACTGTGTACAAGGAATTATTCAAAGGAGCATTTTGCCGACAAAAACTCATTGGAGCATATTTGCTATTTTTTCCTCTCCCTTTGTACTCGTAGCTGCCTTCTTCCTTTATTGCTCCACAAGTATTTTGTTCACTTTATTTTCAGCTGGACTTTCCTCACTGGAGAGAGATCTCCATTTGAATTTAATTAGAAAATTGTGTACATTTCTTGAAAATGCCATTATGTTATGTGTATGTGAATTTAAAAATTTCCATTAAACTAACCACAAATGGAAGTAATACGAACAATTGGTATGTTTATCGAATATAACTCGCTGTTAGTGTAGGAATTTATCGTTGGATTTGTTTTCGAAAAACCGCATTAGGCAAATTACTATTTGCCCAAAGTGGTCACCACATCCGAAGAATGGTTTGTTAGACTAAGTCGACTTTTTTCGGAATAATTTATTATTGAGGAGAGGAACAGAAAAAGACATTCGCATTTATGTTTATTAGAAAATCAGAAGCTTGGTATTAATAAAATCCAGCCAATTTGTAGGGACTTGTCATGATGGGTTTCAGCAGGAAACAACTAGCGCAACGAATAAAAACCCTAAATCGTAGCGTAATAAGGAAATGCTTTGGAAGAAGGGGACTTGGCTTACATTCCTAGAAGTATTTGTAGTTTTCAGCGTAATGGACGAACGAACATCGAATAATATGTATATGTGTGTGCTGAAATACCTTTTTTTTGCCAATTTATCTGGTCAAGCGAATGTTTGTGTCCTATTTTATGCATAGAAAGATTGAATTTGTGGCTGCTTCGGTATTTCGGTATTTTTCTTGCCTCTATCGGTTATTTTACTAAAGGAAATTGGGTTGAGATTTCTATTTCCCTTGTCAGCTTATGCCACTATTTCTTGGCTCCTATATTTCAACGCATAAATCCTTTAATTTCATTTGTGGCCCATATTTAGGTGGTTTGCCATTTCTTCCATCTTCTTAACGCAATGATCTTCGGTTGACAACGAAGACAAGGATCAAACGTTTAATGTTTATGGCAAGCTGTTTTATATGTCAAACGAAGAAGGATATAATGATGCAGATTTCGTCATAAAAATGCTTTATCTTTGTGTTTTTTTTTTATTTGTCTAGGACTGTTGTGATTTTTCAATTTATAGGTATGATGTCATCTTTGGGTTTAGCTGAAAACTATGGAGTACAATAAATATTTATTATATTCTTAATGTTGTGGAAATTCATTGAATGGAAATTGTGGTATACTCATCCGCACTGATTTATATACGTGTTTTTTATGGTTAAGATTAAAGAAATTTCCAACTTTTTGTAATATCTAATTACACAGAATATCGCGAGAAGCTAGGCCTTGGTTTGTCGCGCCAAGTACTATTATTCATCATCATCATATTTGGCTCTACAACTGGTGTCCGGTCCTCTCTACTGGTCCCTATTTCAAGTCAATGTCATCCAGTTTGGCATTCCTAAACTCTGGCGTCCTGGTCTACGCCATCCCCCCCCCCCCCGAGGGTTCCACTGTATCTTACTTAATCGTCTGGTTATTATAAGTCTGATACTTGGTTTAACCCGGTAGATTATATTGGCAGGGGGTTTCTATTAAAACTGTTAGAATGAGCGCGGTTTTTAAGCATGAAGCGCTCCTACCATACAATAGCGTTGCGTTGGTGCCTGGGATAGTTTCTATCCCGGGCGGCCTGGGATACTAGAGCTGGTATCCTAGTGGCAAATGATAGGGAGCGAGGTTCCGGACGAACGTGCTGTCAGGGTCTGCTCTGCAATCGCCCAGGCACTCGTTCTGAAAGTGCTGAGTCCTTTGATGTCAGACCTCACCAAGGTCACGTTGGTACCGCCGGAAGTGTCCGTACTCACAGACAACAAGGCCGGCCGTAAGGGTCGATCAGTCTGAGGACAATTGTGGTTGAGGACCCAGCTCGTTCTGAGGATGCAACGCGGGGGCTTATGTTTACTTTCGAAAGAGAGGACTGCTGGGTGTAGTATTTCTAACCATGAGTAAGCTTAATGGCGCAAGCTAGGAAAGCGCGGTGCTCAAGCTCTAACACGAACCCGGTGGTCTATGCCATCCTTCCACCGTAGGCTTGGCCGGCCTCGCTATCACGTTCCACAAATCATACCGCAAAGGACTTTCCAGGTAGGATCCTCTTCGCTCATGCGAGCTAGGTGTCTTAACGAACGGAGCATACCGAGCTTAATCCTCTTCACGATGTCGACATCGCGGTAACGTTCATAGATCTCATTACATAGAGTCACCGGAATAGTTCTTCCCCACATACGGGGCCAAGAATTTTCCGTAAGCCTTTCCCTCGAACGCGGCTAAGAGGTCAGAATGCTTTTTGCTAAGCATCCAAATCTCGGATCCATTTGTAAGTAATGGTATAACCATTGTCTTATATACCAGCAGCTTGGATGTTATGGTTAAATTCCTGGATCTGAAGAGTATTGACAGACTAAAGTAGGCTAAAGGATTGCATTTTTTCAAATTCACTCTCCACGATTTTAATTGATGGACCCACATTTGATCTTCTACACCATGTACTTTTTTTTTCTCTCGTTTATGTGCAATCCCAGATTTCGTGCCACCTGCTCGATCTGGATGAAAGCTTTCTGCACAGCTCTTGGGTTCCTACCAACGATGTCGATATCGTCTGCGTAAGCCAGTATCTAAATGGACTTATAGAGGATTGTTTCGCTCGCCGTTATGTCACAGTCTCTGATCAATTTCTCCAACGCCAGGTTGAAGAGGATGCAGGCCAGTCCATACCATTGCCGGAGCCCGTTATAAATGTTGAATGGGCTTGATAATGAGCGGGATATTTTTACTTGGCTTATAACATTCGATATTGTCAACCTGCCTTTGAGATCGGCGATCAGGTTACCCCCAGAATGAGCAACACAGTGTTTATTGCGTCATACCGCAGACTCTTTGGTATAACTTTGGTATAACTTATGCGCCTGGTGCGGTCCCCGCTCTCTGGACTGTTCTAGTTTACAGAAGAGATTCTTCTCCCAGACAGCTTTCTTTCGCCGGTGATGTTTTACGGCAGGGTAAACAAAGACGTCCCTTTGTCCGGAATTTAATCACTCAACACAATCTTAAAGACATATTTGAGATACCGCTTGTAGGTTTATCGAGGAGTTCATAGAAACAGTATTTGGTGTTGTCGGCTATTTCTTATGTAATGGCGTGAGCGTGTTGTGAGTGTTATACTTTTTTATTCGCTCACAAATGAAAGGGACCTAAAATTTGAAGCCATAATATCCGAAAAGCGAATTCAGAATGTTTTTCATGACAGTTATTACTCTCGCGAGAAGTGAAACCTTAAAAAAGGGTTTTCTGTTTTTTTTTTTTTTCTCAGATTCGAACTTCTCGACAATCACTCAGTACCCCCGAGCACCTACCAATGGCACCAAATTTTAACGCAAACACTAAATCTATGATGGAAATTATGTGTTCGGAAAAAGAATCCAGACATTCGTCGAAGATCAATTTATTTTCGGTGCAATGTCGACATCATCGTTGGCTGAACCCATTCTAAAGAGCAATAATCTCAGCCATTACTATAGCAAAAAAATCAGATGCATTAGTTATTAATAAATAGTGAGAAACACAAAGCTTAGCTAAAAAAATAAAAGTAAAATTAGTAACATTTCCACAACCATTTTAGAAATTACACTTTGAAATTATATTGTTTAAGATTGTGTCGTGACTTATAGACAGAAACTGCGACATATCGATGTCATAGGTTAACGTCGATTAAATAAAAACCTCACGACAATTATCAAGAGAGTCATAGTGGTGCATGTCCATCACCACTTCATTTCAATTGGAGCTCATAACTACTGCTCGTCCAAGGAGCAACAATAAACACGAAAGAATATAAAGGAATTCAAAGTAAGAGTTGCATTTCCACAACGAGTAAATGCATGAGGTGGAATAAATGAGAATTCCTCGGTCGATAAATAAATTCCTTGACTGTCACCCGCCAGACATCAGTAGTTTAACCCCAGCACATGCACAGTCACACACTCCACTAAAAGAGGTTACAAAAACGGGCAACACACACACACACACACGATTAAGCGTCCTCTCATCCCGCTAAGTAAAAAGGCTCAAGGTGCTAAACTGAAGTTGCACAAACCAACGGAATGCACCGCCAATTATTGCGGCAAACCACATTACCTCAGTCTAATTCCGAGAAGTGTTTTCGGTCTCTTTCGACTTGAAATGCAAAGATAGAAACACGCCATCGTCGTGGTGGGTATAACAGAGAATACGTTCCATACCTAACCAAAAGAAGATACGAGAAGTGTACCTAGACTCACCCAACAGACAGCTCGCTTAATTCATCTGACGCTTGTGGCAATTTCTGGAGGAAACAATAAGAAAGAAAGGCGCTGTGCATTTTTTAAAGGATGCCTTCTTTACCTCCGTCACATTTTTCCATCTTACCCTCTGAACAGTTGTGCAGAAAATGAATGAACAACATAAATAGCCGAGGAAAAATGCTAAACAGTGCTGAAGCTACGTTGCACAACATTATCTTCTAGGATTGTTTTCTCCAGCGGTGATGATTGTTGAAAATAGTTGAATTTAAAAGGATTAGAGCCAAAGTCAAAGTTAAAATAACCTTTACATGAATGTAAATAAATGAAATAAATTAAGAGTTACAGAGGGTAAAAAATGGCAAATGACAAAGCTAAGATGTGACTATAAGATTTCTTCCTATGGAACTTCTGGAATATGAGGGATGATATATTGCAAAGGCAACAAGTAGCGATAAAGAACGAACATTTATCTCTGAACTAACTGAACGGAATTTGCTGGTTTAAACAGAAAAATTATTAAAAAAAAAATATCAAATACAAAAATGTATTGTTACAAATTAGAATAATCCGCAAATGGTCTACCACAGGGTACGTGATTGTCACCCACTCTGTTCAAAGTAAATTGTTTGATGGACAATCTTACTCAGTCTACGATACTTTGATACTTTAAGAGTTTCTGAATGTCATGAGAGTGAGTGTATCTTAAGGTAAGTTTTGATATCTTAACCAAATGCAAGAAACACTCGCAGAAAATGTGTTTCTTATACGCCTCTGTCTCTGTTGACGGGATTTGGAAACAAATTATGAAGATAGTTCTAGTAGAGTGGCCAGTCATTTGGTTGATACCGTGGTGAGAAAGCCGTTCCTCGCATAACTGTCTACAGGTTATTGCCACAAGTAAACATTCCAATGAGATTAGCAAAAGGGTAAGATTAGGTAAGTAGTGCAAAACACAATGACCCGAAGTTAAAGTCAGCAGCAGCTTTGTTTTGATAAGTTGAACGCGGTAGTGTTGTTGGCAGCGTTCGACAATCACAGTAATATAGTACAGAAGTGTACACGCTCTTCTAATTGGAAAAATTGCAATTTATTAAGACGGAACGTGAACCAATTGACTGTGGGTATACCCGCAGTTTACTTTTTCGATCTCTTGTTAGTAAGAGAATTTAAGGCTTGAAGTACTCTCCGATAGAGATAGCAGTTGGTAAGTTGTCCAGATGAATTTACAAAAGTGCTCCCGGAGCACAAAAATTGGAATGTCTATAAGTCATCTCAAGCTAGTTCCTCCGCAGTTACATTCTACTTCTTTCTTTCTTTTACTGCGCTGGGATCAAACGCCCGCCAACGAACTCGATTTATCGCCTGAGGTTTCAAGAGACGCCACTCGGTACCCTGGGATCTTGCTTCCTCTTCTATTGTCCTTTTCCATATCTTGCTAGGACGGCCAAGGCTTCCTTGTGGATTCCAGTCGAGGGCTAATTTCCTAATATCGTCCGCTGGCTTTCTCATAGTGTGGCCAATCCAGCCCCATTTTCGTCGTCTGATGGTGATCGCGACTGCTTCGTTACTGCTGCGTTACTCTTCGCAAGTCTTGATTGGTGATAATGTCCGGCCATCTTATTCTCAGTGTCCTCCTTAAGCACTTGTTGACTTGGAGACTTTGGGGCGCATCGCAATTGACTCTGTGACTTTCCACGTTTCGCAGCCATACAAGAGTACTGAGAGAACGTTAGATCTGAAAATCGTTAGCTTCAGGTTCCGGGAGATTTGCGAGGAGTTCCAGTTATTTCAGATATTATTTAGCATACTACAGGAGTGTCGCGCCTTGTTTACACGAGAGCACACATCCGAGTCAGCACCACCATTTTTTAACATCCAGCTGCCCAAATAACAAAACTTATCGACTTCCTCTATCTGATGTCCGTCAATCAAAATTCGCTCCATATCACCTAGCGATTGTGATAGGAGACAGATATCATCGGCATAGGCAAGGTATTCTAGGTGGTGAAAAACTTTCCATGGCAAGCCCGATGGAGTACGAGTTACTATTTTCATCATCCAGTCTATGACAATTGTGAAAAGCAATGGTGAGAGGGTGCAACCTTGCTTGACTCCCGAGTAGATGTTGAAAGGTGATCTCATCATTATAGGGTCTCCGGAATCGTATTTCCTTACATACCGGGACAAAAATTATCCGTAAGACTTTCCTCTCGAACGCTACTAAGAGGTTAGAATGCTTTCTGCTCAGCAACCAAGTTACGAATCCATATGTAAGTACTGGTATGACCATTTTCTTATATACCAGCGGCTTGGACGTTATGGTTAAGTTCCTGGAATTGAAGAGTCTTGACAGACTATAGTAGCATTTGTTGGCTTTAAGCAACCGTGCGAGTATTTCTGGTTCCATGCTGTTATCGGCTGCCACAGTTTACCCGAGATAGTTAGAGGATTGTACTTCAAATTCGCGCTCCACTATTTGAATTGAGGGGCCAGGGAGGGACTCGCAGACGTGGCCACCATGTACTTTGTGTTGCTCTTATTTATGTGCAGCCCCAGATTTCGTGCCGTCTGCTCGATCTGGATGAAAGTTTCCTGTATAGCTCTTGGGTTTCTACCAACGATGTCAATATCGTCTGCGTATCTGTATCTGAATGGACTTATAGAGGATTGTTTCTCTTGCCATTACGTCAGAGTCCCGGATCACTTTCTCCAACGCCAGGTTGAAGAGGACGCAGGCCAGTCCATCCCCTTATCGGAGCCCGTTATAGATGTTGAATGTGCTTGATAGTGATCCGGATATTTTTACTTGGCTTATAACATTGGTCATGATCAACCTACATAGTCGTGTCAGTTTATTTGGGATAGCCAGTTCTACTCTGGCTATGCTTTCATAGACGGCTTTAAAGTCTATAAAAATATGGTGATGGAAGTTTTGGAGCTCTCGACATTTTTCCATCAACTGCCTTAGGGTGTAAATCTGATCAGTTGTTGATTTGCCTGGGATGAAGCCACACTGGTATGGACCAATGATGACTTTAGCGTATTGGGCTATCCTGTCTTGAAGTATAGAGGAGAAAATTTGATACGCGGTACTCAACAACGTTATAGCACGATAATTGCTGAATGTTGTGATATCTCCTTTCTTGTGTATTGGACACAGTAGTCAGTGGAGTGAGACGAACCCGCGCTTTCCTAGCTTTCACCATTTGGCATGCTCTTAACTATTCGACATTCGAGAATAAACCTCACCCCCACGTTACATCCCCAAAACGAACTGGGTCCGCAGCCATATTTGTCCTCAGTCTCGGTCAACCTCATGATCAAACCTGGTGCTATCTTAGTGAGTTGTAGTATCAATGATCTCGGTTCCTTCAGAGATGAGTGTCTGGGCGGTTGCAAAGCAGACCCTGGCAGCATATTCGTCGGAAACCTCGAAACATATAAATTACCACTAAGACTCTAAAGCAAGCACCACCAAGCAGTCCTAGGCCACCTAGAATAGAAACAATTCTAGGCACATCATGACGGTATTTCGGTCTAAAAATGAGCTACCAAATACGAAGATACCACCCAAAAATATGGTTCTCTAAGTAGCAGTAGCCCTTTCTTGGTCGCTAAAGTACGAGCATACTTAAAGTACCCGCGGCCCTTTCTTTATTTGTTTCCTTATTTATTTATTTATTTGGTGCGGTCCTTGCTCTCTGTTCCGATATCTAGTTGACGGACGAGATTCTTCTCCAAGGCTGCTTTCTTTCTTTCGCCGGTGAACTGTTTTTTCATATCTTCTGAGCTCTTTATATTCATCTTCGCGTACCCGCGTTCTAAGAAATTGTTGTATTGCTCGGATCACACTTCCACCAGTCAGAAATAATTACGTCCACCTGCAATTCTGAAGCTATATGTGTTATTCCCCCAATTCTGTTGATTGCTGACCGCCAAAAATACAAAAAAGATCCTCATCGCAAATTAACTTTGGGTAACTTTGTTGTTCAAAAGTTACCCTGAAGTTACTCAGGATCTATTTACGAGTATGCCTATTGAATGGATACATTCTTCTTCTTTTGGCCTTCTTTTGAATACGTTCGTGCTATTGCCAATAGAAATAACAATAATTCTTTTTAAGAATTCCGTCTCAGAAAAGAAAAGTTTCGTTAATTATTAATTATTTTCGTAATTTATTAAGTTTAGATAGCGCATTTTCGTTAGCAATTCTCTTTCTTTAAACTGCTCTGCTCTCGTGTGTCCATAAATTAATAAAAACTCAATTGTTTGTGTTGCATTTTGTACACAAAAGTGTTAAGTTGCAATTTTGATTTCCTTTTGGATAAAATAAGTGCATTCCAGCAAAATACATACCACCTCATACTATGCAATTACGCAAAAATTATTCACTAAAGTGAACCATTATCCTCAGGGGTTAATATATTTTATATGCATACAGGCCAATTTCCCCTTGGAAATATAAGTTGAAAATCTCATTGCCACAATCACGCACAGGTCACACGCAGCCATAATGTCACATGGGCAAATCGGGCAAAAGCCAAAATCCATTAGTGACTGTTGACTGGCTCGTAGCAGGACGAAATTTGGCCATAAAAATTCTATATTTCCGAGATTAATCCATTTTATGCTCAATAAATAATCAACGCAAAAATATTGCAGCGGCCATCAACTGCGTATTGTGACTGAACTAGCGGATCACATTCGCATTCAGGTGCACTATGTCCTCGGTGTTCCTTCGAACGGAATTAATATATAGGGTTTGTTGTTGTTATTTGTTGCCAACGAACTCCTCTGTGTTATTGTGACAATCACCTGCCGACCACCAACGAACCGGTCAATTGAATGCAGAAAATTCCTTCAACCCTACATGGTGGTGACCCAACCCCTCATCACATTTTCCTATGAATATTGAATTGCGGCTTTTAATATTATAAATCCACTTTACGGTCTCGTGGTAATTTTTTTCATCGCAATCTACATTTTTGTTTGAGTGCTGGTTTTATTACGATGAGACGAAACTGTGTGCACACCGCCTGACGATTCAGCAACAATTTTTGAGTTTATTTGCGAAGTGCAGTGTGCAATGGTCAACTGGACGGACAGACCGACCGACCGAGTGCGCTTTGTTAATGATTTGAGTTAGAATTTTTTTTTGGTTTGATGCAAAAGTGTACTCTGTTTGCGCTGCTCTTTAAATGGTTCGTTCGTTTTTTCTGGCACTTATTTGTTTGAGTATAATTTCAGTCTAAAGTGCAGTCGGAGTACTGATGAGGAGCGCTGCAAATTTGCTAAACAAATTCCAGCAACTCAACCGCAATCAATATTCAACTCAAGTCTTAAATAGAGCGTTTGCAAAGGAACGTTATGTGAGTTTTTAGGCAAAGCGCCATTCAATGGAGTATTTTGTTGTGAAACTGGGGTGGGCCATTATGTCCTTAGTCAGCATTCGAAATTCCGTTTTTCTTTTACTTTCATTTCTTTTTTTTTTTATCCAAAAATTTAAATTTAATTTTTGAATCGAAGCAGAAATGTGCGTTTTGTGCTGGAAAAGTGATATTCCAACCCAAACACACACATACACTTAGGCAGGCGATATTTATTTTTTTTTTTTTTTGAAATAATTGTACGTTTCATACATTTCAGCAATTTTATGGGTTAAGGTGTGTGTGTGAGGCAGGTCGTTTTATCAAACTGCTATAGTACCTGTAATTTAATGTTTTGCGATATTTCAATTTTGGTACTTTACGCGTCAGTATAAGTGGAAAAAATTACCCAACTCATATTTGGGATCAGTTTATAAGTGAAAATACTTCATGCAATGTCATTTCTAGCAACATCTGCTAATCAAAGTCAAAAGCTGCCTACCTAGATGAGTTAATGAATTTTTTTTAAAAAAATGTTTTGAGGTGCCCCAGCAAGATAGAATTTTGAAGGAAAAAAAATATAATTACATCAATTTTTATCAGCATGCCTCAAATATATAAAAAGCTCAATAATGTATTGTAATATAGTGACATTACGTTGTTTTTATATGTATTTCTATGCAATTTTAAATTAAATTAAAGTTTACCCATTTAAGTATGAGATTCACACATTGTATTTAAAGAAGGCATCCTCTGACCTGGTCACAGTCCAGCCCTAATCACGTGTTCCTTCTTCGCATACAGCACCTGAAGCTTCTGTAACGAGCTTGATGCAAAGCTTGAGTGAAATAGTGCTATTTTCTCTTTCGCGTCAAAACCATTTTCTGCTATCTCTCTTAAAGTTTTATCAGATAAACTCGAAGTAATAGGTGGCTCAGTAATTGTAATATATTGCAAAGCAATAATGTCAGTATATTGTAAAGCAATGAAACTAAATGACTTTCGGATCCCTGTAACTTTATTCGATATTGCTTTCAGAAAACGTCGATGCCAGCTCCACGCATCACTTTATTGTAATCGCATAGCTATAAGATAGTTTTCAGGATGACCGAAAAATCCAAATATCTTTGGATTACTGGATTAATAACCTTCTACACATCATAATCACTAATCACATAATCACCGACTACAACTTATAGCCAACCACAAATGTTTTGCACCATTTATGCTTGAGGGATTGCACTTGATTTGAAACCACATCCGCCCATTAAACTTTGTACACCGGGGGGTACGCAGGCCGGCGTCCAGAGTCATTTGTCTATCAACTAAAAGACCGTTGGTTTCGTTACAAAATATATTTCTTTATTTTACTCATTAAATTTCAATTACAATTATACAAACTTCATTATTACCTTTCTTGTTGCGCCGCTGTCGCTCCAGTTTCCTTGACCGCGGACTCAGGTTTCGTGGCGACGTGATTCGGCGCAAGAACGTTGCTCTCCGCTCAGGAAGGAGAGTGTATTGGGGAATCTGTCCGGATTGAGTCGAAAGCACAGGGGTTTCACTGCTTACGCTCTACTAAATGGAGAACTAGGCTCTGAAAGAGATCGAACTTCAGGATGAAGTACTGTAAGGTCCGGCAGATTCTCGAAACCAAGAACGGGGATTTAAACTGGGATCAACCGAAAGCAGCAGGTCTTCCACTGGTCAAAATAGGTCCTAAAAGTGATCGAACTTTAAGATGGAGTCCTGAAGACGAAGAGTCTCTACACCTAACAAGCGAAAATCTCACCCTATCAAGATATTCCGAGTTTCGAGATGGAGTCATCTAAGGCCCGCCAGATTCTCGAAAGCAAGAAAGGGGATTTAAACTGGGATCAACCGAAAGCAGCAGGTCTTTCACTGGTCAAAATAGGTCCTAAAAGTGATCGAACTTTAAGATGGAGTCCTGAAGCCGAAGGGTCTGTACACTTAACAAGCGAAAATCTCACCCTATCAAGATATTCGGAGTTTCGAGATGGAGTCCTCTAAGGCCCGCCAGATTATCGAAACCAAGAACGGGGATTTAAGCTAACACACTGAAAGAACTGGACTAACCTGATTATACTGATCAACGTTGGTTGTCCCGTATCCTGTCGCCAAAATTCCTCCATCGTCGACTTCGTTACCAAGTTTGGTGCTGTGTATTTCAGGGTTTATTTTTATCTTTGCAGCTTTACAGGTTTCTTAGCTCTCTCGTGTTGTTGTTGTTGTTGTTTCTCCTTCGGTTGCGCACCGTTGGTCGTTCGGAAATTTTCCATTCCACATATTACCACCTCCATACTTCGCTTGTGCGCAAACTTCGTTGGCTGTGTTGCTATGAAGCTTTTGTCTTATTCATGTGCGCACAGTGAGTGTAAGAAGAACTTTTGATGCACAAATTTTCAAGTCAGCTGATGTAAGACTAAATTTCGTCATTACAACTTTCATCACAAAAGTGGCTAATGCCAGAATATTTTTCTTCAGGGTCAGCTTTTGTAGCATATAATCGTAAAATTCGATACGCACTATTTAGTCAACTGGAATGCTTGAGTGGACCGGGTTCTCTATATACCAAATCAGTTGGGAATATACCAGTGCTAACGGCAGTCATTATATCAAATAAATATTTCTGATCGGAGCTGTTGGATCGGATTACTGTTATGTCAGCCTTATACTTGGACAGGGTATTGGCCAGTTTCTGTGCAGCTCGAGCTCTATACATTGAGCGTCGTTCCATGAAAAAATTCTCGTTCGTCAGCCGTTTTCGTTGCCGTGGTCGTCGTCGTTTATCAGTGTATCCGAGGCTGATTTTGGGTTTCGTAATATGGTTTTTTATAGGTGAGGTAATTGGCCTCCTTACTTTGAAGGGACTATACCGATCATTCAGCTTTTCCTGTATTGGATGAAAATTACTTAACTCAGCTTTATAGTTGGACGGGGTATCGGCTAGCTGCTGTGCAGCTCTAGCTCTTTTTAGTGAGTTGCAGTAATCATCGTCTTGGATCAAAGCTTTCAAGGATGATTTGCAGTTAAGTAATAAAGAAACGACTATGTGACAAAGATCAGAGAGCAACAACTATAACGAAAAGCTTCTTAAATCGACCTTCGAATATGGCCTAAAACGGAGGGTCGCGAGAAGATATTCTCTTGACCTGTAGTCTGTTGTGCATAAATTATTATTAAGAAAGGGGTTTAGGCGCGGAAGATAATTACGATCGCTAGTCGAAGAGACTAGCCCGATCATTTAGCTTTTTCTTTTTAGGGAGAAAATTACCGGCGGCTACCTCGAGGAGGTTTTATGGCACTTCCACCAGAATGAATAATGTACATTCATACTACTACATGTTCTCTCTTCCCCATAAACTGCTGATGACTGACCACGGAATAAAGGACTGCTTGATATTTAATTTCATAAACTAACTTTACCAACAATCATACGTAATTATTGCAAAATTTAAAAACAAATAAAAGCAAATTGCAACACAACGGCTGGCACAGGCAAACACATCTAAAACAAAAACTTTTTTTTCAGCAACACATAGGAAAGAAAAGTAAAAAAAAAATGAAAAATTGTTTCTTTATTGAAATTACGCCATTTGCACAGACCGAAGGACGGACGGACGACGAGCAAGCGAACTACAGAAAGCTGAAAGTTTCGCTGTTTCCTCATATGTCGGTGCTTCTAGTGCATAGTTGAGGATTTAAAATTTTTAATTTTCAACACACAGCCGAGAGTGTATTATATCGCACCAGCCACCGACACATGGTCCGACCTTAAATGAAGCTTCAATAAACTTAACCATTCCCATCTGCATCGTTATCATCGTCCAGTGTATCCGCTCTTTGTCGGCCCTGATGTATGATGATATACTTTGTCTGATGGACAACATAAGAGAATGAGGTGCAGTCTCTACTGCTTCTGTTGCTGTTGCTAGGTACCCACTAATAAAAGCAGCTCTCATCTCTGAATTAATGCCATAAATTGCCATCAATATAAAAACAAAACAAAGCAAAATGCCAACAAACAGTGAGTGCAGTTGGCTAAATACGAAAATGAAGTGGCAGCGGTGCAGTTGTTTTTGTTGCCATCGCATCGCAATTAGAAAGCATCATCTCGAAAAAGGCCAACAACAACTGGCGGTACATTTGAAATGGTGGGCAAATGATTCAATCGTACTAACTGTAGTCTACTACCAAGTGGACAATGAGAATAGGAACCGGGCACAGGCATACAACCGGCGACTGAAATTTGTGTATCCTTCAGGCTTACAATGGTGATGAACGATGCCAGGGTTGATTAAGGGAGTTGACCAAAACTTTACCCCGCATTCTCTTTTTCACTTAAAGTTGTGTTTTTCTTCCCTTTCTATGGCAGGATCAAGCAGTATTCTCAAATTTTTCTCATCCACGATGAGCTTTTTATGTCATATCAATGTCAGTTGAATTTTCATCTCTGTCATACGATGGCATCGTAGATCAAAGCGGAACGTGATTTGGACAACTGTTGATTAGTTTTGCAAAACGATTGAAAAACATTTTTTTCTATCTACACGAAGTGAAAGAAGCAGAAATTTTCAATCTTCGGTAGACAAAAACTAAAAAAACATTAAAGGAAGGACGAGAAATGAATAAATTTTTTTATACTCTGCGAAAGCGTCTAGGCAGTTGCACCCCTTAAAAAGGTAGACACAGCGTGGTCGTTAGTGAGGGGAGAGAGAAGATGTCTGTGAGTTTGCATTTGAATCCCTCCGATCTTATTTATATGGGAAAACAGTTGGCAAAGCATTGAAAAGCTAAAGAAAAGTAGCTCATAACGTACTGTTGTCCTAGTAAAGCATTAGGGTAAATTGATGAGCCTTTAGAGCTTCATGAGTATTGCATTTAAATTTATGGAGCGCCAGAATGTAATTAGCTATTTCTCTTAAGTATAGCTGATGGAGGAAGCGATAAATCAGCGATAAGCTGGAAACATTTCTGCGGTGTTCAAGAGAATCTATTGACATCGCAATGTTCGTTTCTGTATTTTTTCTAGTAGATGCTTGGTACTTTTAGGTGCACCTGGCCATATGTAACAATTTCACTCAAGTTTGGAGCGATGGCATTCAGTAAATAGTGGCCAGATCTGAGGGAGTGATCCTTGATAGAAAACCTTAACATTTTGCAGCATTTTTCTTGACGATGAATATGTGGTGATGCAACGAAGTATGTCGTCAAGACATAATTGGTTTTCACAATGCAAGTACCATTCATAGATTAGTATGGTAAACGACTAACAAATGCCTCGTAGGAGCAGCATCTTCCGATAGGTGATGGTCCGCTAAATAACAAGAAATAGCCTCTGCAGCCGAATAACTCGCAGCTCTGTTAGTAAGTCCTACTTCCAGCTCCTCGTGGTGCAATGTGGAAATTTTGAATGGAAGAAAGATATGGCGAGCCTCCTGCGCCTCAAAACAGGATAAGTGCCGGTTGGTCTGTGGCACAGCGAGCCGCAACCGTAAAAAAACTCAATTGCTCCGAAACGTAATACAATGGCTCGGATACGAACGGATACTTTGTTGACGACCTTTAGCACGGACAACGATCTATTTCTGGAACGTTAAGACCCTCCTCGACCTCAAAATGCCAGATTCCTCCAATTAGAGCGTGAGTTTACGCGATATAAAATATACATCTTGGTGTTGAGTGAAATAAGATGGTATGATGCCGGAGAATACCATTCTCTAACAAATAATATTGTGATGCTCTACTTTGGTAGACCATCTGGGAGCGGACGAAGGTCTGGACTTGGTCTGATGCTAGATCCAGTAGCACGAAAAAGCTTTATATCCTGGAAACCTCACAGTGACCGGTTACTGACGGCTAGGTTCCAGAGTAGAGTAAGAAACATTACTATCATACAGTGTTATGCTCCGATCGAAGACGAGACTCAGGACTTAAAGTCAGGTGGGCTCCGTGTACAACCAAACGCCCAATGGAGACATCGTAATAGTGATTAGAGACTTCAACGCCAAGGTAGGAAGCGACAATGCTATGCTTAAGCAAGTGATGGGAGTTCACGGTCTTGGTGAATGGAACGATAACTGAAAGCATTCTGTGGACTTCTGTTATACTAATCGCCTAGTCATTGGAGCTACGCTGTTAAGGTATAACACCTGCCACAAAATCAGTTCGGTTTCAATTAACAGGCAGCGAACATTGAACCAGGTTGATCACATTGCGATCAGCCGCCGCTTCAGAAATTGCCTCATAATATCCAAATGCATCCCTCCCATTCTCGAATTCATCCGTAATACCCGAGCATCAACTCGAGCCCACGGGTCAACCATAAGGACTATTTTCGGATGTACAAATCAATTCAGAGATTCCTTCTTTAGCCGCACAATAGTCATGTGGAATGAATTTCCCGACTCTTTGTTTCCGCATTTGTATGATCTACATGTCGATAGACATCTAACCTTTTCCTCCTTTCTCCTTAGTTTCCGAACGCACACGCTATGCTAAGTAAGCATTATAAGGGTGCAAACCCCTTGAAAATAAAAAACTTTGCTATTACGGAAAAACAGCAATCAGTCAATACTCCCTTAGAAGTACATATGACGTTCCCAATTTGCTTTCCCGTATTGCATATTGTATTTTTTTTTTAGTTTTTTTTTGCGAGGTTTCTATAACCAGAAGTTAGCTGATACAACACAATGGTTGGATGAACCTGGAGGCGATATTACATAAACGGTGTATTAACCAGGGTGAGAGGTAAGCAATAAGTTCAAGATGTTCGCGGAATGATTTGCAATATAGGAAATTCTTGTAGGCTCATTTACAAGCAGGGTAGCCTTATTTAATAAATATAATTTGGTGCGACAGACCGTTGCGGTTCAAAGCCTAGCTTCTTAGGGGTTTCTTTATCTTTATCTCAACACACTTTATTAAGATTTTGTCTGACCAGAAAAGCCTATAGTTTTAATTGAAATCGCACGCAATAACTTGTGGGGAGATTGGATGACAATTCTTAAGATTGAAACAGACAGTGCTTATAGATCGTTATTAGTGTGTATTACTGTCTAGATTAAGACTTCTATAAAAAATGCAAAACTTGGTCATGAGTTTAACTGCTATATAGGTTGGAGCTTCTGAAGATGAAGCAATAGTTTATGTTAAGATTTGAGCAGTATATTATAATATACTCTCTATTGGAATATTGGTATTTAAATTCAACTGAAATGGTTTGGTAACCCAAAATATTCTCTTCCTTTAAAACATCAATACAAAAGCCGAAAAAGTCGGTTTGATTAATTATAGCAACTCCTTATGTTGGCTACTCTGACAATAGGTCTTTGCAATATTTCCAGTAAATCAAATTCTCGCCTTTCTCACCTCTTGGACAGTCAAGTTCTTACAAAAGACCGATGCCATTAGAACAGACAGAAAATAAAGTACTCTCCTTGCCGGAAATCTTATGCTCGTATGTTTTCATATATAAAAAATTTCAGTATATCTTCCGCAACAGGAACAGCAAAAAATCCCCATTTAGTTAGACGAGCAATTAATCAAGTACCATCGCCTCCCGCCTTCTTTTAATTTTACCTTAAAATTTACTTCACAACTTCATGTCCTTCATCCGACAATCTCCCCTGGATGTTTTACTAGCTCATGAATGCATTGACTACGATGAACCATTCGAAACCATAAAAACCGCACAATCACTAAAACGCGAAGCCACAACCCCATCTCTGTGTCTGTTATGTGGTACAAGTGGTACGAGAATGTCTGAATAAATATGTATAGGTCCAAGACGGAGCTTGAATAAATTTTCGAAAAGGCATTAAAAACACCAAATAAACAACAAAAACATCAACAAAGAAACGAAATAGAAAAATGCAAAACCAAATGCATTTCCTGTCCAAACTGAAATCTATATACGAGGAGCAATCCATGAAACACCACCACCGCAACCACCATGCAACCATGCAGGAAATAGAAAAAAATTTAAAAAAATTTAAAACGGGGAAACCCCCAAAATCCAGAATCTATTGCAGATAATCTTTAGTTGATTTTTATTTGGATTTTTTCTTCGTCAGTAAATATCACAACAGTTTGTGCGCCCAGGAAATGGACACCGACCGTACTGCAGACTCTCAATTTCAAATCAAGAAGTCTTATCATGAGTTAAGTGGTGGTAGGAAAGCCGCACCATAGCAGAAGTCCTTTACCGGATTCAACTCAACTACTTGCTACTATGCTGTACATGCTTTAGAAGGGACGAATAGGTCCTGTGGTATTCTTGTTGTTGGTTTTTTTTTTATTTGGTTGGTCTGTTTTTTGTAGGCTTTTAAATTTTACCTCTTGAACGAAACTTGAATACTTTTCCGATTAACTTAATGTTTAGCTGAACTTAAGCATAGCAATAAACGACGTCCGTCAAATCAAAGAAAAGTTATACAGCAAATTTAATGGCACCACTTGTGCCCTTAGAAACTATTCAATTTGAAAAGACTTTTAATTGATTTTTAAAATGTTTCCACATTTTAGGCTGCTGAAGAATATTTTTAAAATAATTACACCAAAAAAATATATATATCTATTTTAATGCTCCTCCAGTTTCTGGCGCAATTCAGATGATCAAGTTTTTAAAAAAAACTGGTAAAAGGTTCCGTCGATCTGGTGTTCCTGTGAAATGTCTTTTTGGTTCAATAAGATGAAACTTGGAAGAGCACTTCAATAACAAATGACAGAAGCTATTAGAGGAACAAGGAAACCTCTCGTAGTTGTCGTGTACAGGAAAGAAGGAATTTTTCATTCGTTTGTATTTATAACCTGACAAAATATAATTAAAAGAACAGCTGCGAGAAAATATAGTTTGTGATTGTGGAGTACAATACTAATGTGAAGTGGAGATCCAATAACCATTTACATATTTATACAAGACTAGATATTCCCATGCGCTTTGATACCCGCACACATGAACCCACACCTTCCACTAACGGTCGCGTGGTGGAAGAAATAACCACTAAGCACTAAGCACTTAGCACTAAGCACTAAGCACTTAGCACTAAGCACGCAGTCTAATAAAACGGAACTCATCTGCTTCCGAGTACCAGCAACCGAAACAAGGATAAGAAAAATCGCAAGCCGGTGCAGAGCCTTAAAAATCACCCTTCCGGATAGCACAACAATAAACACCAAGTCAGAGACAAAGTACCTGGGAATCAACTTTACTGAGAGGCTCAAGTTTAACTCTCACATCGACAAAACAATGAAAAAAGCGAACTACGCTCTTAATTTGGTGCACCCGCTACTTAAAAGACGAAACGGTCTGTCCAACAACACCAGGCTGCTTATCTACAAGCAACTCATCAGGCCAGTGATAACCTATGGCTACCCCATATGGTTCACCGTCTCACCAACAACGATGAAGAAGATCGCCCTATTTGAAAGGAAGGTACTAAGGATCTGTACAGGACTCTGGAGGGTGACAAACAGCTATAAGTTTGTGTCGACTACAAAACTATACGAAGCAGCAGGTCTGCTGCCAATAACTGACCACTTGTTCCGAATGGCGAGGAAATTCGTCGACGCATTAGAAACACATCCAAGTCCTGAGATGCAAGGACTGCGAATCGAGGAAATCGAGCCAAGTCACCGGTACATACACATAAGAGGATTCACTGATGCTAGATTCGATGACATCTTTAACAATCAAGACGTCTCCTTCTACGAGAAGGCGGGCAACCAATATTACAGAGGCTGAAGTTCGCCCTGCTTATACGCCGCTTAATATTTTTCATTCTTATTTTATTTTAAAATTATTGGTTAAAATTTAATTACCTTAAAAATAAACATGTAGTAGATTAAGTAGTAAAAAATATTGTTTAAAAATAAACAATACCAAAAAAAAAAGACAATGTAAATACGTCGGGCCCCTATTGTTGAGCCGACACATATTAATATTAGTTTAGTTTAAGCACGTAGTCTAAGTCTTTTCTATGGGCAGCCAAAGCACGTACAAACTAGAGCACAGAAAGTAGCGCAGCACATAGTACACAATCATTATGATGCCGCTATATGGTGTGATTTTCGTACAAAAAAAAAGACAGATAGCAGCGCAGCGAACAGTGCAACATACAGCACACAGTTAACGCATTCGTTCGACCGTTTTTGCGTCGACTTTGGTTATTTAGTTACACAATTGGTCGCCACGAAAGGCCCTTTTATTTAAACGGGATAGTATATAGCCTATTTTCACCCTGAAAGTCCGTTCTAAATAATGGTGTTAGAATTTTTGAAATTGGTCGAGTAGTTTTAAAGATTACTTCCTACATACAAAACAACATTACCTTTTAACAAATAATTATAGATGAATAAATAGAAGAAAACCGCAAGAAGGAAATAAAATCGCTAGATTAAGGACAAAATGTTAGATAAAGGTTAAGTAAAGGAAATGAACAAAGGTCAAAACTATAAAACCCGAACAGAAAGCTGTCAAAATAAGGAAGAAACCCTTGTCACAGTCAGTGATTAAAAAGACAACTTCTGTATAATGTTAAACGGGAATTAAAATCAACCTTCTGATGTCATGTATAACGAACCATTAAACCTGGACGACAACAACGAACATGTCTTACCACCTGATCCAGCTTGAGACACGCAATATCTAAACAAAAGAATAATAAATCTGGTCGGATGGCTTTCCGGTCGACCTTTTGAAAACTTCTGAAGATGACTTTGTTGAGTGCATCCGCCAACTTTTCTCTAAAATTTGGTCAGGGAAAAGGAATCTCTTTGACTGATCTACAAAAAAGCGTACCCACTTAACTGCGTCAACTTTAGAGAAATTAGTTTCCTTCATCAAAAACATCATATTTGTAGTCCTGTCCTGGCCTTCCGAATTAGTCCCCCTATAAGATTCTGTCTTCCTGAAGTCCTGAACCTACTTATAAACTGATTGATCCCTTTCTGGCTTTATGCTAGTAAAGTCCACAGTGGACGAAAATTAAGAATAACTAACCTAGTCCGTCGACGTTCCGTCCGAGCTTTTCAAAAATTCTGAATATGACTTGGTAGAGTGCCGACTTTTCTATAAAATTTGGTCAGAGGAAAGGAATCTCTTTGACTGATCTACAAAAAAGCGTACCAACTAAACTGCGTCAACCTTAGAGAAATTAGTTTCCTTCATCAAAAACATCATATTTGTAGTCCAGTCCTGGCCTCCCGAATTAGTCCCCTAACATCGTCTTTAAGATCCTGTCTTCCTGAAGACCCGAACCTACTCATCAATAAATTAATTTACCCCTCTCATTGAGGCTGTGGGCCAGTAAAGTACCGTGGACAAAAATGTATATCGTGGCAGGTTTTAGAAAACATCCTAGTAGTAAAGGTAGAAAGACAATGATTTCAAGAGCACATATATTAGCATTAATTGAGACAAGCTAAAAAGACCATGTATATTTTAGGCATCTCTGTCAAACTCATTTTACTGTGGAGGATAACTATGAATAATTTTCGCCGCTTCGTCAAAATCGAAAACGACCTAAGCAATACTTTCTTCATGAGTTGCTTAATGGCCAGTTAACTGAAGAAATGGAGACTCCACCAATGACCGAATACCACAAAATGCTGCCGCCACCAAGCATAGACGAAGTTAGCAGAGCGATAAATCGGCACAACAATAATAAGGCCCCGGGATATGATGGTATCACAGCGGACCAGATTAAAACACCAATCGATTCATGAACTAAAAGTGCAAGTATGGGAGGAAGAAGCCATGCCAGAATACTGGCGAAGAGGCATCCTGTGCCCCATAAATAAAAAAGGAGATATCACAATATGCAACAATTACCATTGTTGAGTACCACGTGTAAGATTTTCTCCTCTATCCTTCAAGACACGATAGCCCCATACGCTAAAGTCATAATTGGTCCATACCAATGTTGGTTCATAACCGGCAATTCAACAACTGATCAGATTAACACCCTTAGGCAGGTGATGGAAAAAAACTCACTACACCATCTTTTAAAAGACTTTAAAACCGCTTATGATAGCATAGCCAGACTTGATTTTTATAAAGCCATGAGAGAATTCGGCATAAAAAATAAACTGACAAGACTAGGTATGTTGGCCATGACCAATGTTATAAGCCAAGTAAAAATATCCGGATCACTAACAAGCCCATTCAACATCTATAACGGGCTCTGACAAGGGGATGGACTGGCCTATATCCTCTTCAACCTGTCGTGGAAGAAAGTGATCTGAGACGCTGACGTAATGGCGAGAGGAACAATCCTCTATAAGTCTGTTCAGATACTGGTGTACGCAGACGATATTTACATCGTTGGTAGGAGCCGAAGAGCTGTACAGGAAGCTCTCATCCAGATCAAGCAGGCGGCACGAAATCTGGGGCTGCACATAAATTAGAGCAAAATAAACTACATGGTGGTAGGTGATCCCACATTGGTCACTCAATTCAAATTTTGGAGCGCGAATTTGAAGTAGTGCAATCCTTTAACTATCTCATCTCACCTGTAGCAGCCGATAACCACATGGAATCAGAAATACGCGCACGTTTGCTTAAAGCCAACAAAGCCTACCATAGTCTGTCAAGTCTCTTCAAATCCGAGATGTCAACATCGTGAAGAGACTTAAGCTCGGTAGGCTCCGGTGGGCAGGACACCTAGCTGCATGAGCGAAGGTCATCCTGATCGGAAAGTCCTTTACGGAGGGATTTATGGATCACTACAGCGAGGCCGGTCAAGCCTATGCTGGAAAGATGGCGTAGACCAGGACGCCCAGACTTTAGCGATGCCAAACTGGATGACATCGGCTCGAAATCGGGACCGGTGGAAAAAAAAAGCGTTTGGCTCAAGTGGTTGGTACATTTTGGACTACTAAGCGAGACGTTCGAAGTTCGAATTCCAGAAAATTATACAAAAAGCTTTTTCATAGTCCCACCTCTTGCGAAATATAGACAAACGTTCGAGAGTAATAAGAGTAACTATAATGAGAAACCCTTTCAATTCGCCTTTTTGAAATTGCTTTCATCTTATATCTATTTGAAATTAATATAACTTCAGTCTCATTATAAATAAGCCCTTACATTGTTTTTTATTAAATTTTTTGTTTAATATTTGACTTCATTCAAAATGTCCTCAAAGTAATGCTGGTTTAAAAATAGGCCATTGGATTGCATAACTATTCGCCTAAATTGTATTTCAAATGCCGCTTTATATATAATTTCCGTTTGTCTGGGTTAAAGTTTTCGTCATTCAGTTAGCCAAATTATGGTACATAAAAGCTAACAAAAGGTACAAATTTCTGAATCAGTTTACGAAATACTCTCAAACGAGTTACTGCAACATTTCGCATATAACCAACAAATTAGGGCACTTGAACAAAATGAAAAGGTTTTACATTTTGAAGAGAAAAACATAAACTCTTCAAGGACATTCTACAAATGTAATTCATTGATGGAAAAAAAACGCTCAGCCGAAAAGGAAAACTTTCATTTCAATGGAAATTAATTCCATCAAAGTTTGTCTTTATCAAAAACTCACCGTTTACTACCAAAGTAGGGGAAAAAATTATAAAAATTCCCTTCGTGAGAAGTATTTTCCATGCAATTGTGCAGATTACCGAAAAGGTCGTCCATTGCGGTCTCTCCTTCATTGTGGGTCGCGTCGAGCTGCTCCGCAACCACCCTTCGAGTGAGTCTTCTCTGTGGCATATTAAAAAAAAAGCCCAGAGGCTAGCATCACAAAACAGATGCGCCCTTTTTTTCTTGTCCCTCAGAAGGAGAACTTATTTTTTTTAACCAATATCCAACGATATAAAAAATATCCCTATGAGATGGATGCACCATGGACCGATCCGACCCGCGCCGAATATACAAATTTTTCACATTTTAAAAACTTTCGAAGCGCGTTGTACTTTATGCAGCGTTAAATTGAATTTTTTTTTTGTATACTGTCCCGAAAAAGAAAGCCGACGTTGATAATAAAAAAATAATTTCCGAATATATAGAAATGGTGCTAGCAAAAAGGGCGGCCGAGTGTCCTTCAAGTTGATATATGGATATCATGTTTTTGTCGGTGTCTTTAGTATTGCGTGTGAGGCCACCCTTGCGACGAGGACATAAATCTTTACGCCCCTTCACCGCCTCTTTACCACTTTACCACTTTACGGCCAATAAACGTACAGAATGACGAACCAACAATTTTTGCAGTTTGTCGTTTTTGTAAGAAAACTGAAATTTTTTCTTCTGGGTATTTCAATTCCTATAATTTTGCGGAATATATCAAAAGGAAATGTCGCCTCTTTTTCTAATTTCATTCCTGAAATGGGAGCACGATTTTATGGTCTGCTTGTGGAGGATTGGCATAAGTAATAAGAAAAACTTTGATAGTGTGCAGTGCTAGTCGGCAGGTCACACGACGAGTTTGTTCATTAACTTTCACAACTAAAATCCCGCAACAAAATCATCAACCGCAAAAAGTTACAAAAACAACAAAATATTAAAAGTAAAAGATAGAAACTACCGAGTCTTAGAGCCGCCACAGAAACCACATCATTTGGGAGCAGAAAAGCCAAAGGAACGAAAATCTCAAAGGGAATTTTGCAAATTTACTTGAAAATCGGTACAAGTACATAACGCACATTTGCATCCTTGCACATACACACACATGGACACACACCATTGATGGTGAGAAATTCATTTGCGGTTGCACCCTTCCACGCTACACCTCCCACAGAGTTACAGTTGTAGTTGCCGGAAATTGTGAAACTTTTCCGCCATTTCTCATTCGCCGCTACGTTGAGCCTATTATCAGAATTAATTGCGTCTCAAAAGGATATATAAGAAATAATAAAAATGTGCACGCGGGCAAAATTAAAACCAAACCGGCGCGCAGGGAAATCTGATTATGAATTAATTGACAGTTAAAAAAATAACGAGAGAACACTTTGCAGAATTATGCAGGCAGAATGTGGGTACCTACTGAGTTCCGTTTGGTCCTTTGAGGAGTATCGCAACTTAAAAAATGTATGTTGTTTTTTCACAGAATTACAATTGGGTGAGACGTTTCTTGCTTCATAGAAAAATGGCATAATGGGTTCATGCTTGAGACATTTTTCGGAACCTATCGGAACCCATTTCTTAGCTTCTTAATTATTGCCTATCAAAAAAAAATATAATAAATAATGTGGGAAGTGATGCAACCTTCATAAACGCTATAGGGAGAGAGGTACTGAAAAGCTGGAGAGAGGTTCCCTGCAGGAACCACGAGCACGAAGCAAAAAGAAAAGAAGTTCGGAAGCTCCTTAATAAGGCGAAACGATCAAATATTTGAACGGCCTACCGAACTGCTCGAACAAAATACAACGCTACATTAAGAAACAGCAAAAGAACAGCTGGAGAGAATTCTGTAAAAGTATTGAAAAGCTGCCAACAGCATGTCGACTACACGAAGCTCTCTCCATTGATCATAGAAATCCACTTGGTTCAGTCAGAACATCAAATGGTGAACTGACAACCACGAGACAAGAAACTCTTGAGTGCTTAGTAAAAAGGACTGTCTAATACTAAGCAATCAAGAAGAAAACGAGCACCTTAACTCACATCCTTATCTTATCCCCGCCGATTCCTGCAGGCGCTCTAATAGCATATTCACCAAGCAAGGAGTTCGCTGTGCAGTAAGCTCCTTCCCACCATACAAATCTCCAGGTGGAGACGGTATATACCCGATCCTTCTGCAGCGTGGCATAAACATAAGAGACACTACACTACAAAGCTAGCTATAGCCTTGAATACGTTCGCTCTAATAGCATATTCACCAATGAAGGAGTTCGCTGGGCAGTAAACTCCTTCGAACCATACAAATCTTCAGGTGGAGACGGGATATAACCGATCCTTCTGCAGCGTGGCATAAACATAATAGAAACTACACTCTTAAGACAAAACTGGCTAGAATACGTTCCAAGGTGCTGGAGAAAAGTGCGAGTGATTTTCTTACCAAAAGCAGGGAAGAAATCCCCCGAGGATACCCGGTCTTACAGGCCAATCAGCCTAACATCAATTATACCTACAGCCATGGAGAAAATATCATGTCACCACATAATCAAACGAAACCCTCTTAACCCCAGCCAACTGGAAAATCTACAGAAACAGCACTCCATTTAAATCAGAGACATACTTCGAAGTAAAGAAATGTTACTATCCGCCTTCATTGACATTCAAGGCGCTAACAACAACACTAACTTCGAAGCAATTCAAATACAAGCCAAAACCAGGGGAATAGACTCCTCTATCATAGTATGGGTCATGGACATGCTAAAAGAAAAGATAGATCCAACATAGTCCAACGAAACCCACTTAACCCTAGCCAACTGGAAAATCTACAGAGTTTTAATCTGAAATCGAAGACACACTTCGAAGTAAAGAAATGTTACTATGCGCCTTCATTGACATTCAAGGCGATTTTGACAACATTAACTTCGAAGCAATTTAAATACTTCTGTCATCACAGTTGCGGCAACCAGAGGCTCTACACAAGGCGCAGTCCTATCACCACTCCTGTGCCTACTAGTGATGCACCAACTACTAGACAGTCTTCAGAATAATCTTATCACAAATATTAGCTATACGGATGACCTAGTCCTAATGGTGCGGGGTAAATTCGAGAGTACGATATGAGAACGCATGTAATTCGCTTTCAAACTAGTAAACGAATGGTGAAGAGAGGTTGACATAAGTGTTAACTCAGACAAAAGAGTATGCACCGTCTTCACAAAAAAAGAAGAAAATAACTCCTCCACATTAAGATTCCAAGGAAAACTCTCAAGAATTCAAATACCTGGGAGTCATGTTCGACCGAAAACTTACATCTCATATGTCATATATCACCAACAAAGCTAATAAAGCTAACTTCACTTGCCAATGCCTCTTCAGCTAAACGTGGCGAATAAACCCGCAAATTACTTTATGGCTATACCAAAGCTTCATCAGACCCTGGCTCCCATACGCAGCCCTTATATGGTGGCCAAAAACAGAGCAAACTACGACACGGTCAAAACTAAATAAAATTCAGAGACTTATCTGCCTAAGTGCAACACGTGCGATAAGAACTTGTCCAACGACAGCTCTTGAAAAGATTCTGGGACTTCCACCACTTCATTTATACATCGAAAGCGAGGCTGGAAAGAGAGACACAACACTTAACATAAAAAACCAAATTAAAGCTAATAAGCCAGGATATACAAACATCACTAACAAAATCAACATTGATAGTAGTATTGTTCTTCGATACGACGCAATGATAAAAAGAACTGATTTCCAAAGGAACTTCTCAATAAGAATACCAGAACGAAATCAAGTTGAAAATATCATAAACAACCTTCTCTATCATCCATCTATCTGTTACGCAGATGGATATAAAACAGATACAGTGATGGGACCAGGAGTATTCGGGTCTTAAACCACAACACGAATACCCCTAGGAAAATCTCCAACCGTCTTTCAGCCGGAAACAACAGCCATAGAAGCCTGCACCATCGAATGCACCAAAAGAAGACTTAGAAGAAACGAGATCTATATGATCTCCGAAAGCCAGGCCGCATTGCTAGCATTAAAAGGCCCAGTTATCAACTCCAAAACAACGTGGAGCTGCTACTGCCACCTAAATGAACTGGCCAGAACCAACAAAATCACTTCAATGTGGTCTTCCGGCCATTCAGGCATCGAAGGGAACTAGGCATCAGATCTCTGTGCAAGAGAAAGCGCAGTAGAAATTTGTACCAAAACAAGCCTTGCTTTTCAAGAAAATAATAAATGAGTAGATTTTGCTATAAACTAAGGTGTAAAGACTGTAGTAAATTCTTTAGTCATAATCTAAACCATGTGTGCCTCTACAACCGGAATCCGGCTCTGTCCTGTCCTACCGCATGAAATTTCGCCAACGATGGGTCGATGACAAATTGGTACAAAACGTTGCTAACCAGTTTGGTATCGACTCAAAATCGGGGCTGGCTTTGAATAATGGCCCTTTGATAATATCACATAAATATGTCAGTAATCGCGGAACTAAGTTAGGAAGATGAAGATTTGACTAGGAGGATACTTCATGTGTCAGAGATGGTACTAAGGACTTTCCCACATTTGAATAATGGCCCTTTGATAATATCACATAAATATGTCAGTAATCGCGGAACTAAGTTAACTCCAAAATTTACCTAAAAAATTTGAAATACAAAATATAGCTGGCGTAAAAATCGAACCTTGAGGTACACTGAGGTATCTTATTAATAATTATAAAACGGATTAATAATAGCGGCAATAAATTAACTCCAAAAGTTACTAATATTTTCTAAATACAAAACAATACTGGCCTACAAATCGAACCATGAGGCATTCCGTCTCATTAGGTATTAATGGGGGAATCTTTTATCGAATATCTTAAAGTATTTATTAAATTATTTAATAAAAACCGCAATTAATAAACTCCCAACTTTACTTATATTTTTTCAATAAAAGAAAAGACTGACCTACAAATCGCATCTTGGGGCGCATGGGGGAAATCTTAATCAAATATCCTATTAATATTCAAAAAAAACCGGTCAATAATATTGGCAATTAATTAACTCCAAAATTTACTTATAGTTTTTAAATACAAAAACAAGGCCGGCCTACAAATCGAACCATGTGGTTCACCGTCATATCACGTATGCATGAGGGAAACTTTAATCGGATATCTTCTCAATAATTGCAAACAATACTCTCTACTGTCCAAATCAATTACTATCCTTGTTTATATCCCACTAGCAATATTCCACATTGTATCCTTGTAAATAGGAAGTAATTTCAATAAAAATGCATAATATTTCCTTTTTGTAGCACAAAGTGTTAGAATATGAGCATGAAAGAGAAAAATTACAATCGCAAACGATTTCAGCAAATACTTGTCTGTCTGTCTCTTTGTCCATTTGTATTTGTATGTAACATTAACAATAAAGTCCTGTCCGCATTTATATTTTCTGAAGGAATATGCAAACTGGATGCAAGCAGAAGAATAATAGTATTTCCTCCCTCGATTCCCTCATATTCACGTATAAGTGTCATTGGAAGTTAAACTCTTAACTTAGCACATACATTCATGTGTTCAATGTGTGCACTGTGAGCGATAAACCCCAAAAATGTGTTATGAAACAATTTTTCATCTCCCACCCTTAACCGTACAACTAGAAGCGTTTGCAAATAAAATCCATCCGAGTCCAAAACTTTGTAAGAAAAGCAAATTCTTAGCTGCTGCATTGAGAATTATTGTAAAGTTTTCAGTTTTTTTGTTCAGCGTTTCTTTATGTGTTCACAAGATAGAGCAGCTCAGCGCTGAAGGACATCCTAACGAACAGAGCTATGAGGAAGAATAATGGAATGAAATTGCTGGCCGCAAAAGATCATTTCGAATGACCAAAAATAATATCGGAACAACGGACCGAACTGAACGTCTGACTTTCTTGAACTTTGCTGACCGACCAGTATTTATATACGACATACACACACCGACATTGTTACTATAAAAAGCCAAATTGTCCTGCAAATGTTTTCCCTTATTACCACGTGAAGAGAGCTTTAAAGAGTCCTGGAAATGGTAACGATTTCATGAAAGTGAGGTTTTGGATGAATTCTAGTACAGATCGTTAACAATAAAAGGAATGACAACTCTGATCGGGAGGTACCTACACAAAGAAGAACTGCATTGTCCTTTATTGTGGTATTAATTGTATATAACTGCGTTTGGTCTGCCCGCTTCCTTAACAACAATAGTGAAGAACACGACCCCTTCAAACTGATTTCCTCTTATTTTTTGTGAGAGGTCAGGACCCAGACGAGTACGAGTACGAGTAGAACCAAAAATTTTGAATTACGTGTGTAATTTATAAGAATCAGCTGGAAAAATCTCAACAGACGGACAGTGATACTCACAACACAAAATGAGTTTTTATTGAAGAAAAAAAAAGTCCCCTGCGAAGAACATTTTTGTATTTGTATGTGTGTGTGTGTTTCACGTTTTCCACAAGAATTGCATAAGTGATATCATAAACACTTCACTTTATTCTCGCACTCGTACATCTTATCCTTATCATTGTGGCGTTTAAAGTAAAGTGGAACAGCTGGATACAGATGCGGATACGAATGCGAATGGGATTTTGTGGGAGAGAAAAAATGGACAGAACTTTTTTTACTAAAAAGCCTTGAATATGTGATAGGAAATGGTATGATTGCTTATGAGTGTGGGGTCGTTGGTGTTTATAGACGTTCGTTGGTTGAGAATACTATAAACGTGTCTTTTATTAATATACATTTACATTTATTATATTATACTACACTTATTATTATTAAATTACACTTATAAACCCAAAGAACAAAGAGGATTCCGCGTGATACTTCGAAATATGCACCATTCCGCGGGCCAAGAGGAAATCGAAATATAACATCCTGCCCTAGAACAGGACATACTATATACAACATACTACAAAGAGGGACTAAACTGCCGCTATCACTCTTATCTATAGAACTAAAAAACAACAAAAATATATATAACACCAGCTGTTAACCCCGGCGTTACCTGGGACCCGCCGACCCTCTCCACCAAGACACCGTCTAGATCCACCAAAAGATAACATAACAGGCGTTGTTCGGCTGGCGATGATTTAAAGAATAAAAAACCAAAAATTATGATTACAACGGAAAAAAAAACAACCCCTAAAAATGTTCATGTAAATTCTCAAATAACCAAATGAAAATGTGTGACACTTGTTGTTCAATGCATAGATTGCCTTCGACACCAAATTGCATTTTCACTATTCATACAAAACGCAGCACATAAAGCAGCACAGAACAGACTCATTATGATGCCGCTATATATGGCGTAATATTTTTATGGGAGCCCTCGAAAAAATAGACCTACAGCCATACAAACAGTTACGTGAGTTCTACCGATCTACCAAACGACCGCCCAGAAAACTATATAATCGACACTAAAAAAACGAGTTCGAATTGTATGTTATGGTCACATAAATCCCATGGAAAATTGCATTTTTTTCAGTTTTTCCAAATTTTTAGATTCCTATAACCTTCCTCAGACTTAAACGAACATTTAGAATGAAATTTAGCCGTTTACCCGTGAAAAGGCTACAGGGAGACAGACAGACAGAGTTACTTTCACATCTATAACAATATTTTAAAGAGGTAATGTTAGTTTGTATGTAGAAGGTAATCTTCGAAACTACTGGACCGATTTAAAAAAATTCTTTCACTAGTATTTAGAATGGACTTTCAGCTTTCATTTCTTTTAATTTTTTGCAAGCTGCACAAGCGTCACAAGAGCCAGACACGTCACAATTGTCTTAAAACTAGTCCCATTACATTCTGACTGGCAGAAGCCGAAATATACGACTTCCTAACAAAAACCAATACTATAGACACTCGAACTAACTAATGTATTCTGCTATGCGACTGACGTAACACAGCCGTGTATGTTTATTTAGTTGTAATTCAGTCTAAAAACAAATTTATCGTTGCTTTTAGGATAAATTTGTTTTTAGACTGAATTACAACTAAATATACATACACGGCTGTGTGACGTCAGTCGCATAGCAGAATACATTAGTTAGTTCGAGTGTCTTTCGTTCATAAGCGATAGGTCTTTCTGTCATAAGCGATTTCTGAAATAGACTGAAAACCCCATATTTAATTTTGCAAACAATTAGTATTAAAAAAATTGATAGATTGAGTATTTTTTTCAATTGAAAAAATTACGCCATCACAAACCGAGCGCTTATTAATTATTTTAAAAGAAGTCCCATCAAATTTTGACTGGTAGAAGCTGAGATATACGACACGGCAAACAAACGTACACACGCTCGCTCATGTCATCTGATTATCCCGTTTTAACAAAAGTGCCTTTCGTGGCAACCACTTTTGTAACGAATGCGAATGCTTTTACTGTGTGCTGCACTGCTCGCTGCGCTGCATTCTGGCTTTCTTTTGTACAAACTCCACGCCATATAGCGGCATCATAATGAATGTGTGGTATGTGATGGGCTTTCTGTCTTCTGTTATGTACGTACTATGGCTGCCCATAGGAAAGACCTATGTGCTTAGTGCTTATTTCTCTATGGTTATAAGCTATAGTACACCCTCCACCATGCGATGGTAAGAGAAATGTGTGGGTTCTTTTGAGCGGGTAGCAAATCGCCCGGAAACATCTACTCTATAATATTAGTATGGATTACACACCTGCTACATTGCAAAAGATCCTTTGAACCACTCCACAAAAAAAGTGATATATCACAATGTACGAACTGCCAAAAATATGGAAACACCAAAAATTATTTTACAAAGGTACCAACCTGCGTCAAATGCGCATGAAAACACAAGACAATAGAAGTCACACTTGGACCAAATAGCAATAACATAAGATGCGCGTTATGTGGAGAAAATCACACAGCTGTGACATATACAAGCAGCTAAAAGACCAAAGGTATCATTCACACGTCCAACACCTTCATCCAATACATACGAATTAAATTCAAAAATTGGCCTTACATAAGAATCTAATCAAAATACTTCATAGCTGGTGAAATAGAAGTTACAACGTTTTAAAAAAAAACCTAAGCATTGGCTCGCTCTTTTTGAAATTTCACTTCAGTTTGCTTGAAACTTTCAAACCTAACATTTGAAGAGAATCCAATCCCGCAACAGGGGCACCATTAGTTATAAGTGGCACGGAATGCTGAACTGTCTTTTGAGAAAAAAAGACAGTGGCTTAAATTCCACCCTACTATATCTGCCCCAATCAAGAATGACTTCAATGTTCGACAGAAAAGCCGTAGTCATTAAATCTTGCGAACCAAAGAAACGAGAACTGCATTCTTTTTTCCTGGCAAACTCAATGGAAGCCGATAGCGTTGTATTATCAACAAATTAATGGATATCACAGATTGTAGAATATAAAAGGTCACTAGTATATGTATTTATATTAAGAACAGCGTAGGCGACAACGATGACCGTTGTGGCACACCAGCATTCATCCCATGCGAAGATGAGGAAATACCATTCAATACAATTTTTGATTTTGCGGTTCCATAAATAAACCTCAATCCATGCAATAAGAGTGCTGTCCAAGTCCGCTAAGTATGTCTCATGTTTTGTTCCATGCGTCTATTATATCAAACCAAAGGTTATACATACTATGGTGGTCGGGAGAAACGTAGAACATCAGTGGGGTCTTTTATGTTGGCTTTTTGGCAGTGTGGCCACTGGTATTTGATGCTGGCAGCAAAGGATTTCTCGGGAGGTTGTGGAATACGCGTGCGGCGAATATTTTGGCCGTCTCTTGCGATTGTAGACGATATATATTTTCTCGCAGTGATTCTCTGTTGCTGTGGCTTCAAATACGCATAGTAATCCATGTCAGTATTGGTCGTTCTAAAGGTGCGGACATCTTGAATATTTAAGGTAGGTTTTGCGCCGATCGCAACGTGATCTATTTCGTTGAGAGTGTGTTTATTGAAAGTCCTTCAAGTAGTAGCTTTCATTCCCACAGCAAAGTCAATCAGCCTAAGTACGTCGCGATGCTGAATTTTTCAACAGTGTTACGAAAGATGTCCTCCTTTTAAATGTTAACATTATAATCACCTAACTGTCATATATAATATTTCTCTTAAAAATTAACATTACAAGACGGTTAATAATGGTTAACTCAAAAATGATTCCATTCAATCTAGTCTTTTATAAGAAATTACAGTCTTTTTCAGCTGAGTTGTATTAATAGTCTTCCAGTCTGTTAAATTAATAAAAAAAAACCATAAGACATCATGGCAACTAAGGGTGAGTACATAAAGTATAGTAATATTTTTGATGCACAGATGTTTAAAAGAGTCCTCTTACCAGTTCCAATTTAAAGTCGATGTCATCCAGTTTAGCTGGTATCTGCTAGAAAGTTGAAGAGACTTTTTAAAAAAACAGTCGACCACATTGTTTATCAAAACTCTTATTAGAACTAGATTTTTTGCAGGAGGACAGGATTGTACAGCAAAATATTATGTTGATCATCCAAAGCAAAAAATTCGATTCATCTTTCTTATAGCTGATACAACCCGTTCTATAACATACAGTGGAGTGGAATTTATCTCCACTTGGTCAGGAATATTTCAAGTGGAAATAATGTATTAAAAAAAAGCTTATCCTTCCGATTTACTTTCAATGTGATCGCCGGACGCATTACTTTCCAGCAGCATGGATAACCACTTGAGTCAGCAATCCGAGGCCACTCTGTCATAATGGCAATAAAAACATCATCACACAGCATTCATAATAATATTGCACAAGTTCAATATAAAATCAAAAATATCTGCAATATGCATTCAACATCCACTCAACACTCAAACACCGGAATCACCCAAAGTCACCCACATTTCAATCTTTGCGCATCTTGCAAGATATTCGCATAAAATTTCCATTCAAATTTGGCGTACAAAGATCAAGGATTCATATCGTTTTTCTTTGTAGTTCAGTTGGTTGATTTCTTTGTTAGATCCGCTATATCCTCCCTTTCTACCCCATGCAAGCACTGGCCACTAAAGTATTCTATTTATTTTATTATTTGCAAAATGCGCTTTTCTCAAATTGAATTCGAAAATTTAATATACAAGTGAAGCCATATATGGGAGAGTGTGCATGTGAGTATAAGAGAGAGACTATATGTACAGAGAGATGTATTTTTGCATTGTTTTTGTTGTTATAGTATTACCACCCTGTGGATTTTGGGATTGAAACGCAAATAGAAAATCTACATATCATATGATTTTTTTTTAATTTTTTTTTTTATATGCAGAATAGCTTTGTCACCCTGTGACCCAACAATAACAGAGCATAGTTCACCCTTTAATCATAGAAACATTTCATTAAATCCCTACAAAAATGAAATGGACAATTGGTTATAACAAAGGGTGATCAATTTGGTGGTATCGGATTTTAAATTAAAATAAAACAACAAAAATTCAAATTGATTGGGCAATCTTTATTATTTTGGTTTAGAACCGTTCATGACATTTATTTTTTGACAATAATCCTTTTCAAATATTGGCCGCAACTGCGCCGTAATTCGGCCATCCGCAAACACCAATTTTGAATGACTCGCTCGAGGACTTCGGTCGGTATCTCGCGAATAACTTGAGTAATGTTGTCTTCCAATGCCTCAATCGTAGCAGGTTTATCCACAAAACGTTTAGACTTAACATACCCCCACAAAATAATTTTCTAAAGGTGTGATATCACACGATCTTGTTGGCCAATCTACTGGTCCAAAACGAGAGATCAATTGCTCACCGAAACGGGGACGCAGTAAATCCATTGTGTCACGGGCTGTATGGAATGTAGCGCCATCTTGTTGGAACCAAATGTCGCGAAGATCACGGGCTTCGATTTCCGGCATCAAAAAGTCGTTTATCATTGCGCGATAGCGCTCGCCATTCACTGTTAAGTTGGCGCCAGCTTCGTCTTTGAAGCAATATGGGCCGATGATTCCTCCAGCCAAACGGTAGTTTTCAATGGATGTAATGGCAGTTTATGAATGGCTTCGGATTGCTCTTCAGCCCAAGTACGGCAATTTTGCTTATTGACGAAGCCATTAAGGCAAAAATGGGCCTCATCGCTGAACAAAAATCGGTTCCCAAAATACGGATCTTCGGCGAGTTTTTCAAGAGCCCAACGACTGAAAGTATGACGCTTTGGAAGGTCGGCCGGCTTTAATTCTTGAACTAGCTGTATTTTATACGATCTCAAACTAAGATCTCTGCGTAAAATTGCCCAAGTAGTGCCATAAGATAGGCCAAGTTGTTGAGAACGGCGCCGAATCGATTCTTCCTGGTTTTCGGCAAAACTCTCACTTAGAGTTCATTTCGGGCTGTACGTGGTCTAATCGGTCGAGTATCATCCAGTAATTATTCTCAAGTTTGCCGATGGTATGACGTTGTTGAGGCGTTAGTCTTTCCATGATGAAATGTCAATGAATATTGAATAAAATTGTGTATTTAGTTTGACAGTAGTCATGCGTGACATGCCAAAAAAATCCTATTGGAAAAAGTACCTCCAATCTGATCACCCTTTACATTGCTACAATAGTAAAGTGGATTTAATACTTGACTATTCCCGTACCAGCATATGCAGGCAATTATATCCATCGTCCAAGAAGATCAGTCATCAGCCTCATATGCCGGAGTGGCAGTATTCGAGAGTGAGATGTGAAAAAGAGAATGCTATCAATAATTTGTTTTGAGATGTTGGTACACGTGTCACAAAAACGAATGTCAAATTACAATTCGATATGTTGAAAATAGTTTTTAAAACTTTGTACAAAAATATGTGTCTCTCCCTCTAAATACACATTCTCTAAACTAAACTTTAGAAGTTCGAAGAAAGTGACAAAAATATTACCACAGAAAACAAAATTCAAAATTTCATATTACATCGCCTTCAAAAGCAATGTCTCGGAGCTCACCCGATTAAGGTTAAACATTTTCTAAATATGTACATCAAACAGAAAGGAGCAGCAACGATGCACAGTTATGCAAAGTTTTCAATTTGCATTTAAACGAATCCTAACCACAGTTTTGACAAGTGTATGAGATGGTTCTTTATTATGCATCAGATATGCGAGTAGAATGGAAGACGCACACAGAAAGCGTGCCGGACAGATGATAAAATCTACAGTTGCTGTTGCTAAATTTGAATATTTTAGAAATGTGTTTTCAGGATGTGCTCGTTTTTATGTGTGTGTGCTTTTAAAATTTAAATTAAATTTTGAAAGTGTGCCACACTGTGTATTTTATGCTCACATGATCTTCGATGAAAAATTTGCAGTAAATGTTGCAGCAGTGAATTCTCTAAGCTTGGTAGTCAAATAGACCAGATTTGCATTTCAATTTTACTATATAAATAACACCAGATATCTTTATAGTCGTTATGTTTAAAAGAAAACTAAAAAATTTATTACACAAAATAATCTTGGGCTTTACTTTCACAACCCCCTATAATTTTTAGAAATAACAAATTTGCCTCCCAACTATTCCTGACTAAAGAAAATCAAAGGTTGGTGATAGCCTTTGGGGCATCGTTTCTACTGAAATCAGCTTTACTTTGTGCTTTTGGTAAACAGAGTAAGCTGGGTGCACACTTTAAAGAGTCTTGAAAAACCAGTCACGAAATTATGAAAACCTGAAGATCGGTTGTCTTGAATAAGAAATAAATGACTTCAGGCGCTTTGACATTTCACTATAATTTTGTGTTCTTATATCTTTATCATTATCTTATTTAAAGAAAAAATGAGAAAATTTATTTATTTGATGAAATAAAAGCTGAAAATAAAATACTTAATCGGCAGCGTAGCGACACTAAATGAAAACTTGCGAAAGATTGTAATTCAGGCTGGAAATATTGAGCTCTACCAAGTGCCATCCAGTCCTGTTGAAATTGAGCAAACAGCGAATAGTCCCATACATTTTTTAGACGATGTGAGTGATGTGGTCATTCCATGAAAGTGTGTGATTAGTGAAAATGCCTAGATTTTTAACAACATTAACTTGCTCTATTCTTTTACAATCAATAATTAGGTCAGGAAATGATGACGTGTCGATAAGGTCCTTGTGTATAGTGACAATCTTTGTTTTTCTAGGGTTAAGTAGCAGCTTCTTTTTATGAGACCACAACAGAACAGATTGGAGGTGTTCATTAACCCTTGCCACCGCGTTCTCAACTACCCCAATATGAGAAGAAAAGTCCAACTGCACATCATCTGCATATAAGTGATATCTACAATTATTGATTAGAGAGCAGGTAGGTCGCTAATAAAAAGCGAAAATAAAATTGGTCCTAGTGCTGATCCTTGAGGGACACCTTATGAGAGCTGTCGAAAAGTGGACATTTGAGAATTGTAATTGACTGCCTGTATTCGATTTATTGGCAGTCCGAAAAAATTGAAATTACGGTTGAGCTTATTTATCAATAGATCATAGTTGACAGAGTCAAAAGCCTTGGAAAAGTCAAGAAAAATTATTATGGACATTTCATCTTTGACCAGATTCTGTCGGATGTCATCGGTAATTTTAAGCATGACTGTAATACAGCTGAAACCATTCCTGAAACCCGATTGCAAAGAAGGTAGCATGCTAAATATTTGTTGACGTGCATTTTTATCTGTTTGCTCAAGACTACCTCAAAAACTTAAGATTGAAACGGCAAAATTGCAATTGGACGATAATCATTGAGTGTGGGTGAGATTTTTTTTCGGCACAGGAATAATCTTTGCTCGTTTCTCGTTGACTTGGATACATCGAATATATAAGAATATTGTTAAAAATATAAGTTATATGGTGCAGGATTTCTGAAACTATTATTTTGATAAAACTACCGATGGATACCATCGAGCCCAGTTGCTTTTAATTTGAGCAATGACAATGCAGTATTAACTTCAAGCATATCCACTGTATTGAACGATAAAGCTATGTTTGAAGCGTTTTTTGGCAATATTGGTTTAGTATAATTAGAATCAGTTGAGCATCTAATTTAATCATCATTTAATTTTTCGATATCCATGTTATCTGTGTTGGATGGACAATGGACCAACGGCTTCCCGCCGAAAGCCATCCTAATCGGTCCTATGTTCCTTGATATTTTTTTTTTCGACAAAAAATTCAGAAATAATCTTTTATTCGACGAAAATAACTCGGTACTCAAAGGTTTAAAAAATTTGCTGATTTGTTATTTATTAGATTTAAGTTTTCTTCAACAAGCAAGCCAAAGGCTTAAATCTTAATAAAATCTAGATTTCTTTATTATTTACTGCCAACTTGATTTCCATGCCAAATTGCGTTGTGCAATTTCACTCTTAATTCCACTGAATTCTGGCCTCAATCGAAAGAAAATACCGTCGTCTCATATGTGTGAAAATAAATCTTTCTGCAGAAATACGCCATTTCCAATACATCTGCTGTGAAGAACAACTAAGCCGTAATAATTCTATTGTGAATTATGAAACTTTGCGCTTAATAAACTTTTCATCATAGACTCGTACTCGTACGCAAAATAATAATCCTTTTGTCTGCGGCGGCGGCAAATAAGCTATTAATTGAAAGACACATGTGGGCCAAACAATGACAGCTGAAAACTGAAAACTGAAAAGAAAAACTTTGTTGTTTAAACTTAAGTCTGGCGATCGCACACACACAATCACACTTGGATGCACCACACTGCTAAACATAACCTAAACGGTAGTCCGGGAAAATTTATTGCAAATTTTGCGATATTATAGTTTTGCGTTATACTCCCACTTTTCCAGCAAAGAAGCTGTTCGATCCGTGCCAACCGCATACAAATTGAAAGACATAAAAACAGGGTTTAGTATTTGCGCTGGAAGTGTTTATTATATATGTATGTATAGCATATGTATGCTTGTATACGAGTGTTTAAGAGTTTTTCCCAACCTAATGCCCGATAGCTGCAAAGACTATTTTTAGTCTAATTCACATGTTGTGTATATAATCGTATGAATATTATATATATATATATATATATATATATATTTCTATGTATTTCAGACTCCCAAACTAAAGAGCACAAATTTACCATTAAACAATCATAATAGCTGGGAGCATCTGGCATCAGTACCATGGCTCCTCCAGTTCCATCGGCCTCGTACCATGCTACTGCTGAACTGCTATCCAACGAATCCATAGTTTTATTGGAGGTGTGTGTTTGTGTGTTTTTTCTTTAATATTGTGTTGAATAGAAAATCCTGCACAATACCAATTTAGCAATTTAGCGCGATTAAAATGGCTCACTAACACACCAGCGTAGATTTTTGTTGTTGCTAATTTCGATTAAGTTACCCACGCAAACTTCACGAGGGAGTTTTTGTAATAATTAATTAAATTTATTATGCAGCACTGTTTATTTATAATCTTCCGATTATTTAAATATGCTATTGTTGAAGGCTTTTCCACTGATTTGGATGTGATTAAGGGGTGTTAAGTGAATGCTACGATGATTTGAATAGGAACTTAATCATTTGCCTCGCCAAATATCATTCAATATCACTGGTAATAACCGCTAAAATATCTGTGTTTGAGGCCGCGGCTTTTTCAAAGTATTTTCTTTTCCACGCTACACACGCGCTACTCGCGACTAGCGACACGCTTCAAACGCGGGGTATCATAATTGACATCAGACATTGGTTGGGTTAGGTTAGGACACACTTAGAACAGTAATGGTCCATTGTGATACCACACGGACCATGAAAAATTCCTTCCACCTACTCGATGAACCAATTAGAGCTTCCTATGAAGCGTAGGAGATCATCAATATAAATGTTGATGAGATCATTAGTGTCGTTCTAGAATAAAGCTACCATATGGAGTTCATATTTTTGGGAAAGGGCTTGACAAGTACAGAGAAAATGAACAATGGCCTCCCCCAAGTCTTGCATGCATGCCTGCCTATGAGACAGTGACCAATGATGACACCTACAATAGCACCGATGTAGTGCAAGTAGCGATTGGTATACCTATGGAATCATATTCAGGTAACGAGGGTAGTAGAGTTCCTTGCTTGGCGAGTTTGTCAGCCATACAGTTACCCGGAATGTCTCTGTGCCTCGCCACAAAATACAGGTGGATATTGAATCTTCACGAGAGATGAGCGGCAGCTAAGGGCTAGAGTTGAATTTGTAGAGACTGATTCCAGTAATTTCAATGCAGATTGGCTATCCGAGAATATAGCGATATCCTTATCGGATATAACGTTTCTCTACAGCCAAGACAAGGCTTCACTGATCACCATAATTTCAGCCTGGAAAACACTAATATTTAGCTTTTTTGACCTCCGCCACATCCGCTGACTCTCACAGAATTTCAGCCCTCTAGGTCGTGTGAAAGGTGGTTCAACCCATCACACGCACCACACACGGCACGCAAGACGTGTCATACGAGGAATATAAAAAACTTACCCTCTCACAAAATTTCAGCACTCTAGGTCGAGTGGATATGGGTTAAAAAGGACCTCAAAATAGTCGAAAATACAGACGAAAAGGGGTCAATTCAAGTTTAATAAAAGCTTCTAAAAAAAGTCGAAAGGATGGTTAGTATCAAAATAACAGGGACCATTCGAACCTGCAAGTATTGATGCGATCCTTGGATTACTTACACTTTAGTGGTGGAAAGCTAATCTAAGGAGACTTAGCTACGTTTGACCATGGTGGAGAAGTGTACTCACTTGCCAGGCAGATAATAACACGATGCAAAAGCTTGCCTACAAGAAAAAGCATCTGAATTCTGAACTCTTAGCGGCGTTCGATAGGAAAGTGTTATTATTTGCCGCGTCTTTAATGATGGACAATTCCGCAGACTCGAGAACGAATAGATCTACGAGCCTTACTGCAATGTTGACATCGTGAAGAGAATCAAGCTCAGAAGGATTTGTAGGGCAGGACATCATCGAAGAGAATTTGAATTGGAAAGCCTTTTGTGGAAGAATTTATGGGACATGACCAACCAAAAGCATGGCACAGACAAGGACTCCCAGAGTTTAGAGATAGATGTAACATCGGCTTAAAATTAAGACCGGTGGAGAGGGAGACCAGGAACAGACCCCGGCTGTAGAAACGATGAAGATGATTAATCAACATAACTACATAATTTATTAAAATCTGGTACTAGATTTTAAGTTTTCATTTCCAAATTTATTCTGATTGTCTGATGTTAAACAAAAGCAACTCATACAAATTAAAATCTTTCGTGTAAATCCTCTATCTGTGTGGTTTGTTGCTAGACAATACGGGTACTGTTATATACTGCAAACAGCACCTGAAGGCATGATACCATCAGCAACTGACTACTGCATCCCTAAACTTAGCTTCAACTTCAGTGTCGAGTTTCCTATCAGGGGAAACTGGAATGATGGGGCAATAGAGAGGCAATTTGACGCACCAATATTCACTGACGGATCCAAGATGAAGGACGGAGTCGGTGCAGTTATCTTCTCGGATGATCTAAATCTGTCATAAAAGCTACCCGATTCAGCTTGCATCTTTCAGGCAGAAATGGTAGTAATTAGGTAGGCTTGCAGGGCACTAAGGATCAGAAACGCACAAATCGGAAGGGTTGGTGTATGTGTCAATAGGCAATCTGCCATAAGGTTATTTATGCGAACACAATAAACTCGAAACTCGTACAACAGTGCTAAGAGGTATTGGCATCGATCAGCCAATTCATGGACATCACCGAAGTATGGATGCCGGGGCACAGTAATATAAATCGTAATGTAAGAGCGGACGAATTGGCTAAGATGTGTGTCGCTATAGACACTGGCTCTATGGAAAGGGTTAGCTGTCGAATCCGCTCAGTCAAGGAACACATTCCCTTCTTTTTTAATACTAAGTCACAGCTCAGGTGGAGCAGTTTGTTGAACTGCTCTATATTAAGATTGATATGGCCATCCTACAGCAAAAGAAAAACCAACGAGTTGATATCTAAAACTCGAAAGGATGTTGCCAGAGTTGTGGCTATCATCACGGGACACTGGCCAGAAGGCAGCCATGCTGGGTATTAACCAAGCCAAGTTGGTTAAAACGCACAACAACTTCTGCAGAATTTGCAAAGATGAAAATGAGAAAGAAACACCCCTGCACTTCCTCTGCAGTTGTCCGGCCTTAGCAGGGTCAACAAACCGCATTTTAGGTAAACCATTTTTTCACGACGCAATTGACAAGTAGTTAGTTGCACTTATATATTTTAAGTTTTATTATATTATTGCTTTTTTTAATTGGAAACTTCTTCTCATTATATACCTAATATACACCACAGATTATTAATTTTTTATCTCAACAACATCTACAATTTATATTTTAAGTTAATATCTACTTGATCGTTCAAAAATTAAATGGGCACATAGAGAAATACTAGTACTTGAATACGAATACCATTTACAATAATTCACAAGCAATTTTCCAGTATTCTATTCACACTTAATTCAATTAGACAAACCGACAAAAAGTAAAAATATCCCACAGAAATGAAAACACAATAAATTTCCGATAAATTCCGCGAAATCTCAATTACCACGAAAACATTGCATTTCTAACACATGGTTGTTCGCGGCGTCCTCGATCACTTCGAATTAAATTCGATTTTCTGATGGAGAGATAGAAAAGTGAGTCTCTCAAAGCGTATGCTCACCGAGATATAATTGCACCGATCTCATAGCCTAGACGGGAAGGAGACCGGGGTAAACTGTAAATTGTTTACAATATCATCCGTTGAGGTTATACGCGAGGAGCATTCAGTTTCAGTAAGCAATCGAGCATTCCCGGACGTTCACCACCTACAATCGTAAATGCTTCTTATAAATGCCCTTCGATTGAATTGCAGTTTTTTTGCTATCCGATCGGTGAATATACGCACGAAAGTGAGAAAACACTTTTCCAGTTTTTCGACGGCTATTTATGTACACTTTTAATTTTTCTTGTTGTTGTTTAGAATCACGTGAAATACCAAATCTCATACACAGAATAGAAAGCATCATCCGTCGATTGCGAGATCGCGAACTAAAATAACTTCCCATATGGCAAAATCTGAATTATGCTACGTCGACCACCACCACGGCCAATAAATGCATCGATCTTGAACTTTTTCCGGTGCGGAATTTGCATAGGCTTATAGTAGATACTTTGTGTTGATGCTTTCACGAGAGTTTAGTTGTTGTTATGAATTGATTTTAAATAGTTTTGCATTCTTTTCATTGTGTCTTGGATACTTGGCAGCTATAAGATTGCAGAAATACAGAGCATTTTTGCCGCCAGTCGTTGCACCATCCAGAGAATATAGTACCCAAAACGTACTTGTGCTTAATTTAGATCGCCACTATACCAGCTGTTTATAGATTTTGAAGAGGCTTTCGTCAGTGTCAACAGGCGTGCTCTTTGCAGGAAGTTATTTCCCAAAAAAGTCTTCATGATGAAGGCAGTGTCCTGTCATTATCCCTACAACCATTCTTAGTTCACGTCTTTGTAGGCTCAGTTGACCGCTACATGTCTAGGCCAGACCTGTCTTAAAATTTTGCAATTGTCGGTGTTTTCCCACCTTACATTTGTTATTGTTTCTGCCTCTTTCCGAAGCTCAAATTCTAGTGTCGCAATAGGACTCCCTACCTCCACCCTTTCCGGTAGCAGCTGGAAAGTCGTACCACGTCTAGCTAACTCGTCCGCCCTGCAGTTCCCCTCAACATCTGTGTGAACCGGTACCCATATGATCCTTATATTGAAATGTTCACCCATCTCGTTAAGAGAGGAGTGACAGCTCAACGCCACCTTTGATTTCAGTGCGACCGCCTACAACGATTTTATGCCCGCCTCACTGTCAAGATGAAAATAGTTCAGAGGCTTAGTGGTAAGTGCTTGGAATTCTAAGCAGGAAAGTTTGAGGTTCGACTCCCAGAAAACACCAAAAGTATTTTTCACGGTACCATCTTACGCAAATGTCTGACAAACATCAAAAGCCTCTCAATTCTACATTCGGATACGGCACCAAATTGTAGGTCGGTTCCATTTGTGTGCAAAAATAATGCACAATGCCTAGGTCCGCAATGGTCTGTCGCGCTAAAATATTATTATTAAGATAGTAAAGCGAGCTTCTCAGCTCGCCATAAGGATAGTTGTAATTCACCCTAAAGACTGAATTATCTTGAAAGGATTTTACTTAAAAAAAACATTTTTTTCTCCTAACCCCTATGAATAAAAAAAAAACTCAAAATTACACCATCGCAAGCTGAGCGCTTAACAATTGTTTTAAAACAAGTCGCATAAAAATTCTGACCTGTAGATGTGTGCGTGCGTGATACGCGTCACGTCATCGCAAGCCAAGTTTTAAAACAATACCTTATTTAAAAAAAAATTGACACGCGCCACACGAGACACGTGACGCGCGTCAAGTCATCGCAAGTCAAGTTTTAAAATAAATATTTAAAAAAAAATACACGCGCCAAACGCGTCGCGTCATAGCAAGTTTTAAAACAATTATTTAAAAAAAAATTACACGCGCCACACGCGACATGCGTCACGTCATCGCAAGCCAAGTTTTAAAACAATTAAAAAAAAAAATATTACACGCGACGCGCAACACGTGACACGCGTCAAGTCATCGCAAGCCAAGTTTTAAAACAAGTAATTTAAAAAAAATACACGCGCCACACGCGACACGCGTCACGTCATCGCAAGCCAAGTTATAAAACAAGTTTAAAAAAAAAACGCGCCATACGCGACACGCGACGCGCGTCACGTCATCGCAAGCCAAGCGCTTACCAATTGTTTTAAAACAAGTCCCATCAAATTCTGACTGGTAGAAGTCGCGATATACAACCGGACAAACCCACAAACCCACAAACCGACACACGTACGCTAGAAAAAATTTCTTGTCCTCTGATTATTAGCTTCGCCCTTCGGGCTCGCAATTAATCAGCGTTGCCTATGGTGAGCAGAGTGATCTGTTGGATTTTTATAAACTCTACTTAAACACCTTGACTGCGCAGACGACATAAGGTTACTCTCTCACAAGTCTCAATAAATTGACAAGAAACATAGTGAAAGAGGCAAAATTGTTTGGGCTGAAATTTAATGCCGCAAGACTATAATGTCTGCCTACAAACTCCTTGACTAAAGCTTAAGAATATTTTGCTGGACAACCGGTAGACAAAGCCGAAAGTTTCCAATATCTGAGAAGTATAGTCTCAATAGATTTCCAAAAAAATACTGCATCTGGAAAAATTTGCAAAACAAAGCACGCATGTGAAGTTTTTAACAAATAACAAAATATTTGTATGTGTAATGCTATTTAACAGAGGGAAAACATTTTGTATTTTTTAAATACATGTTCACTGTAATAAAAATTAACCAACTCACAGCATTGTTTCAGAGATGCTACCAATAGCCAAGTCTTCCTTAAGGAATTCTCTATTAAATAAAATAAGCTGGATAACCGTGCAGACAGAAATAGGCTTTTGTGATTAATGTGAACATTTGCAATTTTAATGAATTATTTTATTTTGGAGGTTCACTGTAAAGTAGATTGGCCAGTTCATGGAGACATCTCACTATATTGACTCACACCAATGGAGTTATCTATTGAATAAACTATGTGAGATTACAATGCATAGAAAAAGAGGCTATTATGCATCGCTTTGCGATTTTCATGAACGGGTGGAGATTAAATTTGGAGGTCCGCTTGACAGCCAACCTCCTCGAATTGAAAAATTTCATGAAAATTGCAAATGTTCAAACCGATTGACACTAGCCTCTTCCCTGCTGCATTGTAATCTTATATATTTTATTTTATACAGAATTCCTTTAGGAAGACATGATTGTAGGTCAATTTGTGAGACATCTCTGTGAGCTTTTTAATCATCTTCGCAGTGAATGTCTAAATTCAAAATATCAGGAACATTTTCAAATGTTCACAACAGTACACAAAGGTTCTTTCTCTTCTTATGGAAGTTTATTATTTTATAGATCAATCCTTAATTAAGACTTGCGTATAGGTCGCACTGGTGAGACATCTTTGTCAAGCTGGTTTATCTCAATCACAGTGAACCTCTTAATTCAAAATTACAAATGTTATTTTACCAATACATATACAGGCTGTATACATATAACATTCTGTTAATTTTATTTTAATTGTTAAAAACTTCACATGCCTAACAAAGCTATGTCAAATCAAACTTTGGATCGGTGCTTTTATAGTGGTGCAGCACCTAGAAAATGTCCACAGCTATAATAAGAAAGGTCCAAATATTACTAATTATGGTGCCTCAGAAACTGTGTAAGGACTTTCTGGCCAAATCGTATCACATTCTCATGTAAAGTTATTCATTAACTTTACATGAGCATGGACCAGAAATCATTCAACGACAACAGAGGCAGTAACAGTTCGAAAAGGCCATATTTTTAATGTTATGCAATGGGATCCTAATATGGCAGAGAAGCGGATCGATCGAGACTGTGGACTGTGGGAAAAAAATCCCGGCAACTGGGAAGGTGGAAGAAGAAAGAAGAATAAGTTATCTAGATGCCACACTCACACACATACATACATGCATTCAAACATCTTCAAATTATCTATTATAGATAAAAACATAACCACAAGGATATAATTAATGTCACCTCAATACTAAATTCTTTAAACTGAAATTACTTGCCAGTTCACCCCTACTAACGCCAATTAAAAACGCATTATCCACCAGCTTGACAGCTATTAGTCCGCTTACAGCGCATTTGCAGTCTAACATAAAGCACATATATAAATATAAATGTATCTCGAAACACTCATAATTCTTCTCATTGTTGGCACAGTACAGACACTTTTCGTTACAAGGAGAAATTCAATGCGATTTATTGTGGAAACCCCGCTCTATCATTAAGCGGTCGCTTCTTGCGTAAATATCTGTTGGCTACAGTGCCAAACAATGAATATAATACTGAAATAATAATGAAAAATACGAATTTAATAAAACAACGGACAGAACGTTTTTGTTTATGGATTTTTCTCTACATTAATGCGGTAAGTGCGGTGAGATTAGCAATTTTAACTACAGCTGCAGTGCATTTTGCATTAAAAATCCCCAACTAATTGTTGGAGCGAAACTTGTCGTTTACTCTCATTTCCGTTTGATTTTGCAAAGTGCAACTCTATCATTGCTTTGAATGCCGGTGAACCTCTTTGAAAGAAAAAAATGCAACCACATCCACCAAATAGAAAGACCAAATAGAAAGCCTATAGCAGAAATTACTTTCGCAATCGTATTGGTGATGACCATAATCATTGTTGCATTACCGCAAGACTATGTGGCGGCCATTGCAGCCATTGGTTTTTTAATAATAATACTTAATTTGTTAAAATGGAAGCAAACGAATCATTACAACAACTTGCTCTAACAATAAATCACTAAAGTTGGCATCATGTATAAAATAAAGGGCTGGTTTAAATGTAATTTGAAGGAGTCTTTTTTAGAAAGGGGCTTTTATGGTTTTAATATACCATTAATAGAATAAATTGTTATATTCTTTTATCGTCCTTATAGAGGAATACATTCGAAATGAAAGCAATTGTAATTGGGTCTAATATATGCAGGGAATTAAACTACTTATGATAATCCTGTTTGGTACCCACAAATTAAGTGAAAATAGATTTAGAAAACTTTACATGTGCGATTTAAGTAGTCAGCCACTGCCTTGCGCAATACCGCCAATCGTATTATCAGCTGTTGTAGCAGCATGTTATACGATATAAGCAATCGGATCATTATTTGCAATAATAACCCAATTGTACACCTTTTTGTCGATTATCATTACTGACCTAATCCGGCATAAATGCACTACGTCAATTACACGATTTTATTTTAACCCACATACAATTGTCAATTAAGCATTTAAGCTTTAGGAATAGTCATTAAGCGTTAACGGTTTTCTATGTAATATAGAATAGTATAAAAGAAAATGATTTTTTAGAAATAAATGGGTTATTATTCCGATAGCAATTGCATTTATGCCACAAGCGGACAACAAAAGAATTGTTCGCTATACAAAACATTTGGTGACCCTGACGTGATCGGTGCATAGTACAGAGTTTCCCCCACCAGTGGTAAGAGCTCTAGTACTTGATCTTTAAGGCGTTAGATTGCGCCGACACAGTCTTTCTATTATCAAATAGTGTTTTCACGGCGTAGAACTCAGCCGACAGACAGAGTTCAGGCGTAAGGTTGGGCCGACACAACCTTAGTATCTTAACCGTAACCTTAGTGTTTTCATGGCGTATAACTCGGCCTACAGAGTTTAGGCGTACGGTTGGGCCAACACAAAAATCGACACTTAACTCAGTAGTAAGACGTAGACTGGACCAACGCAGTATATCTTAAAAACGTTTAAAATAGTTGACTCAAGAGTAGCCAACAATGGCACAACTCACTGCTGAGCAAGCCGAGTGTGGAAAAGCCATAGAGCGTATGTTCACTAATTTTAAAAAGGACTCCAACCCAAAACACGACTACTTTGAGCAGAAGTTTAAGAACATGAACGACTAATTTAAGGAACGTTTGCGCAAACAATAATTGGCAAAATAAGTCAATCAACATCCACATTTCCTAAAACGAACCCAACTTCTACTGCAGCATCGGCACAGCAAAGCGGGCACAGCTGAATCTTAAACGACTTATTCAAAGGATCAATGTCGAACTAGAGTTGACTGTGTTTACTTGCCTTGCATCAACCAACGATCGAATGCAGTTATGGCTCATTGGGACATCATGCCCAGAATTCATCAAGAGATAGTGTCAGAAGACGAAACTGGCTCATATTCTTAAGATGAGTTCTTTGAAGGATGCTTTTACAATGAGATTCTTACCCAACGATTGGATACAAGCACGCTAGCAACCTTAAATACTGCTCGTCTACCAAATCTGCCAGTATTAAATGGAGATCTATCTACAGTTTGCAGAACTCTTTCAGCAATTAATAGATCAGCCAAGTATAGGGCTTTTACAAAAGTGCATTATTTGAAGGCAAACGTGACAGGAGATGCTGAACGTCTGATCCAACAACTACCGCCTGGGCAATTCTCAAGGACTGCTATGAAAATAAGCGTCTAATCATCTCAGCACTTATTTAAAAGTTCGCAGCTCTACCGGTTGTTAGCACAGTGACCGCAGATGGACTTAAAAAAATGCATGATTTATTAAAGGAAGCATTTTGCTTGGTATTGAAAACCTTGGCATAGAAACATCCAGTTGGGACGCATTAATATTACATATGATGCTACAGAAGTTGGATCCAGAAAGCCATCGTTTGTTTGAACAATTCCTGTCCAATCCACGTGAAGTTCCGCAGGTTTCAAGATTTCTAGCGTTTTTTGAGAAACTTAAGAAGCCCTTGGTGATAGAAGGGAAAGAACCTTCCGAAGATTAAACAATAAGTCAAATTGTTAAATCTCAGCAGAAAGTGAAAGGACATGTCACCTATGTAAGGACGTCTCTCACATTTTAACCAAACGCAAGAGGTTTCTACAAATGTCTCTTCAAGAGCAAAATTTGATGGTACGACAACTAAGGCTCTGCCTAAACTGCTTGAAGTCCGGTCGAGCATACCGCGACTGCAAATCAGGACACTGCTTAAGGTGCCAACAGAACAGAATATAATACTCTGTTGCACTTCAGTGCTCAAAGGAAAAATCATAATTCCAATCCTTTCAAGGATATTTAGCGTGCATCAAACAATGCAGCATTTCATACTGCGTTTTTCTACAAATAATGTGCCTTGCAGCCAGTTATAATAAAAACGTTTATCTCTGAGTTTAAACCTTTCCTTTCAATCGACTGTAACTAAGTAATTAAATTTGCTTTATAAAAAGCTTTGGACCATTAAACAAAAAAGTGGGGCATTGTATACGGCTACTTAAAAACCTTATAACATCAAATAACTAAAACCAACACCAAAAGGAAAATTGGATTATATTGTTTGGCCTTATAATTCCAGCCTTGTTTCTTATTACACTGCATTACACTACTGATGCACTTGCCACTCGTATGCCCTCAAACTTCATATGTATGAATATATGTATATGAACTGCAACAACTTCTACCATCAGTGAACAACATTCCTTTGTACTTTTCAATTGTGTGTTTTTTGCATTCTTTTGCTGCAGACGTCAAAGTTTGTCTCGTTGTCGTCTTGTCACAGTCTTTTCAGGAGTACTTTAAGTATCATTTAATGAATGCACTCCTTGCCGTTGGGGAGCAATGCACAGCACCACCACAATTGGCAACATTGATGCTCACTTGCATGTCTGCTTGTGCTGAGTAAACTTTGTGAAGTTCACTTCTTAGAAAGTTCACAAATTCGTAGACATACGAATGTGTCCATTAAAATGCACAAAATGTACCTACTTATTAAGTTTTCTATTATTTGCAACAATGATATTTTGTTTTATGAACATTCAATGTAACAGTGTGCACTTGAAGACTTTCTCAGCAGTTAGCGTTATTATGGAGTTTCATTTTGGTCTTTTTTAGCCTTTCTTTATATGAATATTCCATCGATGACATGAAATTAATCACAAAGATGCATTTGAAAAACTTTATCATATTTATATGGTCAGACAGCCATCTTTTCCTTTAAATGGATCCTTCGGCTATTCCTTTATTTACCCCCTTATAGAAATACCGACTGCGGGTCTACTAGAAATCAATTACAAAATAAATGAGCACTTTTTATGTTTTAACAAAAATGATTAGTGATATACTGAAAACAGGGAAACTCTGGAGATTATTAACTACAAGCAATTCCTGAATTAAAACTGGAAACCCCAAAAAAGTATTAAGGAATAGCATATATGCGATTTCGGTAATTAACGCGATTACTAAATAATTTCCTGTAAATGGAAAGATCAGATACGAAATCACAAATTCATTATTAGAATATTTATGTTTATGAAATAGTTACCAGCACAAAATTTCATTTAGAAAGACAGTAAATATTGATCGGAAAATGTTCAAATTAGAAAATAGGTTGGATGATGATATGTAGATGAACCACTTGGACTTACATTTTATCAGAGTCAGATGTCGAAAAATTAAGGATATGGAAGATAATAATAATGACTTTATCATTTATCATCCATCGGAAGTTTGACGAAAACATCGAAGATGACGTAGAATACGTCTTAGAAGTAAACTAAAACTTGAAATTAATTTACTTTTTTACGAAACGCGCGTCACTGGCATTTAAAAGCCTATTGTTCCAAGAGCGTTGCTGATTAAACCAGGTGCTCATAACTACCCTAATGAAAATAAGTACGTCCCTCACGTTCGAGAGAACATACTCTACTCTACTAGAGTAAGGATCTCTCTTAGGGAGTTAGGGATTCACAGAGAACATGCTCCGTAGTCTCTTCCTAAGCTAGACAAATCCTGAACGATGTCACTGTCATCATATACCGCTCAGGTCTCATGCAAGGTCTCAATCGCGAATGGCCCGTAAGAAAGTCCACTAGCATTCTTAGAAGTTTGCTACTCAATGAATCCACATATGGGTTGGCTCGTTTTTTAGATCGTCCAACCAGTGAGTTTCTCTTCGACTGGTATTGACATGGCTGTTTGTGCACGTAGCCCATTTTTATTATAGCACAATTGACTCCACAGAAGGGATCTATACCTGAAATCAAACCTGTCTAGTTCAACCGCAATAGTCGAGCACCTGGCTTAAATTATCCTGGTTGTGTTTGGCCAGGCGTTAAAACAGAACCTTAAAAGCCTTAGGTAGGTAGGGTGGAGGTTCGTGATACCTTAGCGATGACCCCAACTAGCGTCAGAGTGTGTCGTCTTGTAAACACAGACTTCGCGAGACCTTATGACGTTATAGGTACATTGAAATGATTATACCCAGCTTGTAGCGCTCAGGTAGGTGATCAGATCGTTGATCCGGCACTCCGACAGCTCCCTTAGGTTGGCAAAGAAGGCTTTTTTTCAATTTATGGAGTCGGAAGCACGCCACGGCCGGACAGTTGCAGAGATAATGAATGAGAGTTTCCCTCTAACTGACATCCCTGCAGCTTCTGCAAAAAGTATGTATTGTGCGTTATTCCCATGTTAGCAGCGTGGTTTCCGACCGGCCAGTGATAACAGCCATGGCTCTAAAAATATCTTTCCGTGATCTTTAGATCAGCTTGGTGGATTTGTTTTTATTGTAGTTAGGCCACATCGCCCTCGATATGGAGCAGTTGGTCAAGTCATTCCACCTTAGTTGCGACGATGGTGATATGAAAAGTGAAGACACGTTCTCTGACGGAGGTCAAAGGACGGCACCCTCTCTCTTTATATGGTCGATGTCCATTGTTACGCCATTCTTCCCTAATCGCCTGGAAGATGCTAGCGGAGCTTTGAAAGATGAAATTTTTCTGAGTAGACTCCAATGCCGACTCCTTTACTCATCTTGGACCCGTCAGTGAATAGAGTCACGTCAAAAAGCCCTAAAACTCCTTCGTTCTTGCAATTTTCTCTGGTCGGAAACTGAACGACTAAACTGAGACTAAAGTTCAATTTAGGAATGCAGTAGTCAGTTAAGGATGGTATCGTATCCTTTGGTAGCAACTGCAGCAGCCTTAAATCCACTGAGTGTTTTCATACCCCTTGAGTGTCGGAATAATAAATAGCTTCTTTTATACTCATTTCTGAGTTCATTTTGACGAAGACCTTGATGGAGTGTATTTCGGCCAGGAAAACACTTGACACTAAACAGTGGTATCGAGACTTTTGGTATTGGGGCCAAAGACACCAGCACTCACTCCGTCGATCCATCTATAAGTTAGTTTGCGAAAAATGACCTATGGAGCTCATGTTGTGTATCTTAGACCAAATAGTAGCTGTTACACATTATGACGACAGTAAGTAAAAAAAAATTAATATCTCCAAGCTTATTAAGCTTATTTTATACAATTATTTAATACTGTAACCTTGTATTGTATTACATTGGATGTGCCAGATAACTCAGAAGTACTTACACCTTTTGACTTTTTTTTGTGATGGTAAGTGATTTTAAATTCAAGTTTACAGGAAAAGTGATATCTAAATATAAGTAATATTTTTTTCAATTGTTATTATCAATATATATATATATATATATCATTTGGATAATCAAGAACACAACAAATTGCCATTTTATATTTCTGATATATTATAACAATTAGAGAATACTTAAATATTAAAATTTTAATAACAAATTAAAAATAAAAAAACATTTACATAATACACAGATAATAGGTATGTGAGAAAAAGTATGCAACAACACCAACGACAACGACATTAACAAGAACAACAACAACATTTAGGATGAATTTTTAGTTGGCGAGCGGACATTTTGCATCATATATGCATTTGGGATTAAATCAGCTGTGAATTTGCTTTCTTGTCTTAAGCTTAAGCTTTGCCGTTGCAGATCAGCCAACGAGTGCAAAGTGCAATGGTGATAGTATTTTGCATCTCAACTTTAGTACGAGTTTTAATTTTGGTTTTTTTCACACATTTGGGTAACAAGGACATGTACATAGTAAAATACACATAAATAGTACACAGAAACAGATAAATAGACACAGTATATAATAGAGATTAACACAATATATAAATACAGTTATGGTATTAAAGTGTGTGGTACACGAGAATGCCTACACAACAGTTATGTATACATAAGACAAACATTTATATATAATTATATGATATTTATAATGGACACTGCACATTGATAACTTATTAATATTATTATTAAATAAAATACATACATCTATATACTTAAAATGGGTTAACTTTGGTGCCAACTTACCCCTGGCAATGCCTGTTTGTCATGTAAGATGCCGGCCTGAGGTGTTGTCGGCGCCGTCGTCATCGACGTTGTGCTCTCAGGACTGAAGTACGTCAGAAAAGCGCAACCTGAAAAGTGGAAAATATTTCCATTAGCAAAGAAGGTTATGCATTTTCTGGATGCTATGTTTGTTTGAGATTAAAAAGTTGCTGAACATACTCATACAATAAAAAGTAATTTAACCTCCAATTAGACCTATACGCTATTGATAGGAATAATGGATGAATTTGCTAACCAATATCAAATTGTTGTAAGATGCCCGGCTAAGAGGGTGCTTAGTCAATAGTATGCGGACACGGAATACCTGGCGACATTCGGTTTCAATTGGCCTTCCAATGGCATACCGGGCTCTGTGATGTGTGACCTGCTTTCCCGAATACTCGTGCGTCATCGTTGATTCAAGTTTTAATAATTATGAGATCGATTCATCTAAAAACAGGTGTTAGGATCTCGATGGCCAACTCCATGTTGGCTTCAAATGCTCGGTCTGCTGTTAAGCAGCCGAATCCCACCCAGCGTTCAGACGGCGTAGCCATATCGGCCCCGTCTGAAACTAGCGAGGGCGTCATAACAGGAGACGTGGAATCAGCCACTCTTGCTCTTGCTTTTGCCAAAGCTGCCCCTTCAACTTCAGCATCCAGGTAGGACTAATGAGCTCCACCAGGGTGTTACAGGAGAACCTGCATCACCTGAAGGGCGCTTCCGGTTCACCCAGAACGCGGATCGCCAAGGAAAATATAACCACTGGTCTCATCCAAGAGCATTTGGATATTAGCGGACAGATAAATGGTCTACGGAACGGGAGAAGTAAGTTAATCTGTAAATGTGGGGAGCCAGTGCCAAGGGCGGCCTTTTTGATCGGCACGAACATCAAATTTCTACCTATTCCAGAGTTCATAACGAAAGACCTGGTGACCCTGCTGATTGAAACAAAACACCGTGTGAGCTGCATCATATTTCCCCGGCGACGACGACAACATTCCGCCCTTAAAGGTCCGGGAGCTGATTGAGCACTGTCGGAACAGAAACCTCCATTACCTCATAAGTTGGGGCAGTAGCGACATCAATAGAACTTGTCACTTGGGGACTTGTCATATCTAAGGTAGATATGCTTGTCACATGTATTAAGTCCACAGAGGACTTAGATGAGGCAGCTAACAAAGTAATGATCTGTTGCTCTCTACCTATCATGACAGCTTTGTCTCTAAAACCAGCTTATGTAAATGAAAGGTTTCCTGGTGAAACGACCAGCTGGCTTAGCTTAGGAGCAAACTCAGAAAGTCTGCAAAACGCATGAACAGTAAGAACGAATATAGGCTCGCCCTTACAGAGTAAAACACTGAATTAAGGCGATCCAAACGGGCCAGGGAAATGCCAGTAGTTTAACCAATCCATAAAGCATTAGTTAGGGATCAGATAAACTGTGTAGGTTAATTAAAAAATTCCGATGGCACCGTAAGGATACAATCAGAACCCTAGTCCAAGTTCATTTCCCAGGTTTGTCTACTCTACTACAGTTGGGTAAACAGTTTATTCGGTAAAATCTTCAGCCCGGATAAGGTTAAATTGACAGTAGGATCTTTTAAACCTTTCAAAGCACCCAGCGCCGATGGGATCTTTCCAGCGCTTCTACAGAAGGCAATCAATCGTACCCTACCGTGTATGATTACTCTAATTAGAGCCAGCTACAACTGGCGGTACATTCATACTATCTGGAGACAGGTAAATGTGATATTTATCACCAAACCATGCAATAATTCTAGTGAGTTGCCTAAATCATGCAGACCTATAAGTCGAACAACATTTGTCCTCAAAACCATGGAGAGACTTATTGATGGTCATATTAGAGGTCGGTCAAGAAAGTTTGCGTACAGCAAAGGCAGAAACACCCTTCACTACCTTGTAAAGAAGATAGAAGAAACTTTTCGTTCCAAGGAAGTGGCCCTGTGTGCCTTCCTCGACATTGCGGGCGCTTTCGATAAAATTGCCTGATTCTTTGTTTCCCATTTTGTATGATCTGCAGTCGTTTAAGACACGCGTGCATAGATATCTCATCCTTTCCTCTCCCTAATTTCCTAACATCCCATTAGTGTGTGTAATATACAAAGCAATACAATGACATGGTATTGCTCTGTGTACGACTGATGACTTCTGAGGTCCTCTAAACAAATTTCTTAAGTTCAAAAAAGGCCTCGTAAATAAATCCAGCACTGAAATAGTAAGCAGCTTTTTTTAAATAAACAGAAGTGGGTGCAATGCTGTACGAAATTATCATAGTGAGATATCAAGCACGTCTACTATCAAGTAGCACAGGACATAGTCGTGAATGTTTGGCAATACACTAATAGCGTTCGCTGTTGCTTTTGTTAACTTAAGGATACGTCTGCCCCACGTCCTACATATTATAAATAAACACTTCATAAATATTTATAGATTAACCAGACCCCCCTCCCAAAAAAAAACTCCGACAATTTAAAACGGATACTGCATTTGAACTCATTTCTGGCTGCATACCCTGTCGTATAACATTTCAAAGGACATTTGTGCATTATGCAACTCTGCATTCTCCTTAATTTTCGTTCAAGGTTTTCTATGTTAATTACATTCCTTTGAAATAACAAAAAAATTGTCCAAAATTTTGCAAGTCGGGTATCGTGTGTCTACCAAAAGCGACTTTTTACTGTCAACAACTGTCGACTGTTAACTGTCGAAATGGAATGCTCGAAAAACATGAAGCGTGAAATAAATAAATTCCTTTGACTTTTAGAAGAAGTAAACAAAAACCACAGCCGCAGATTGCAAGACGATGCAATCTACGGCGATGCTTTGTGCAAACCACCCACGAGCAACTAAAAGCAACCAACCAACCAAACAGCTGAACCAGCCAGTCAAAAAGGAAAGGAAAGGAAAGGAAAGCCTTTCTTTGCATACCCGCTACCAAATGCTAATTAAAATAACTGTATACTCTCGAAGGGTCGCAATAGTAGGAGGTACCACTATGTGAATATACTTAACTGCCACTTCCATTTTGCCAATTGCACATAGAGTTGACCTGCTGATGCGAATTCATTCAACAACTCGTCTTCTGTAAGGAGCGAGCGACGACGTAATGAAATTCCTTGAATTGTTGTTTGTATTTTAAGTTTTTGTTGTTGCTGTCATTTGCTAGAAATGAGTTCTTCGATGAGTGTAGATGGAGTAGGCGTATAAGTGCATTTATCTTTGCATTTCTGCAAACGAATACCACAAAAGGATAAAACTGAAAACGAAAAATTCCAAAAATAGCGAAAGAAATGGATATTCACTTTTTTGTTACTTTACTCCAAAATTCTCCTCGTAGTCCTTTCTGTACCAAGGCAATAATATTCCCTATTTGCTATGTGGATTTTTGAATCCTTCAGTCATTCGTTAAAATGATGTTTGTTTTTCATTTATGTTTGATTCCTTGTTTCGAGCAGTATTTCCATTTCTAGCCATCTTTTTGTTTAGAACTAAGGAAGGCTATTAGGATCGTGACGGAAAAGCAAACTTCATTGAGGACAGTTGGAAAACAATATAATTTTCAGCGAGTCATATTCGCCTACGAACAAAAACAGGTTGTATCAAAATTGTTTCTTTCTTTAGCTTCCTTACATCCAGTTGATTACTCATATACGTTCTACAGCACTACAGCACAATTTTCATCAGAAGTTTTTGAAGACGAAGTATGGATCTCTTGTGGCCTATAATCGATCGGGATTAATGCTAAATCGTGGCTTGTGTTGCAGCTAACAATTGTAACTGATGATTTTTGTACTGAATATCTGAGATGTTTTGCTGAAGACTATACTGTTGCGATCGTCGCTGGTTTTCAGGGTACACATGATGATGTAATCATTTCTGTTGGAAGAGGAGGCTCCTGATATATCGACAGCGGCAGTGGCATTAACGGCTTGTAACGTTGAGGTTTACGAAATTTTTACTGATATTGATAGAATATATGCAGCTGATTCGAAAATTGTTCCAATAACAGGCAAACTTAAATCTACCTTGGAAATGTCGTCGTATGATGCTAACATACTGCATAATCGTTCAGTACAACTTGCAATGAAACATAACATTATGGTGCAAGTGTTATCCACTTTCAAAGAGGTAGAAGACGCTACAGTACTGTTACATACATAGTATATATATGATCATAATACTTGTACACAGTGTAGTTTGTCAAATATATATTAAACTAGCTGACCCGACAGACGTTGTCCTGTCTCACTTTCAATAAATTGGTTTGCAATCGTTTTGTGAACTTGTGAAAAGCTATTTGTTTTGCGATATCGAGTCACAGTATTAGACACATCATTGTGTTACATTTTTTAATTTTTGGTCTTTTAGGGTCTTTTGGGGTTCTTTTGGAGGTCTTTTTGTGATTCTTTTCGGGGTCTTTCGTGGTCTTTTGGAGATCTTTTTGCCCACAAAATCAAAGAAGAGGCTGTCAAATGACATTTGCGCACGTAACCCAAACAATTGGAATCTTTTGGAACAAAAATGAAATAACGACTTTTGCTGGACAGATCGCGAATCAACACAAATTTAATTTTATTTTAAGTTAGACTGGAATGCGATTTTTTCCAAAGTTTTCATTTCACCGAAAATATTCAATAGAGTTATCTCCTCAAAATATATTCAATGTATCGTTTTCCAAATTTTCCCGCCGGGAACATAACAAGCAAAACAATTAATTTTTGCTGTTTATCCGAATTTTTCGACTTTCCTTTGTAATTGTCTTTGTTTCCTAGGACTACTATAACGAACAAAACAAAAAGAGAATTACGCTAATCCATCGTTCGAATCGCGAGTTATAGTCGCGAGTTCATACATAAATCCTATGGAAAACAGCACTTTCAGTTTCCGAATTTTACAATTTTCCGGGCATCTTTTCTAGTTTTTCTTTTTTCGCATAAACCTTATTCGGACAATGGCGAATTTATAAAATAAAAGCTAGCCAAATCGGTCCAGTCGTTCTCAATTCTCAATTCAAAGGTAAACAACACCGGCACCGGCTTGACTTACCAGTTCATGATGGCACCGTACTTGATCGTTGGCATTGCAGAAAATGCAGCAACAATTAATGCGGAATGCTACAAGGAAATTATCGAGGACTTTCTTGACAGGTATTGAATAACTTAAGGCACTCAAGCCGGTAGCAAATCGCCTTAATATTCACTTCTACGCTTGGGTTATAAGTTGAATCCACTCCACTGAACGTTGGTTAGAACGTGATATAGACGAATCGAGAATAAACTTTCAATGCCATATTTAAAATGAAACTTTTTGCTTATAACAATTGGAATATGTAGAGTTTTTCAATTTGCATAGCAATGGATATGGAATGCATGGGCAAGGAGAGAGTGCTCTTGTTTTTTGACAAAGCCGCCCCTTCCATTTCAACATCCAGGGAGGACCAATGAGCACCATCAGGGTGTTACAAGTGAACCTACATCATGCGAATGGCGTGTTCCCTACCTTCAGCAAGCTGTTCGCTAAGGACTTGGTCTTGGTCTCATCCAAAAGCCTTGGGTTATTAGCGGACGCCGAATATTTTTGAATGGACAACGGCAAATAAGCTTCAGAAGCTGCAAAGAATTGCTTGTCTTGGTATAATGGGTGCCATGCGCACCCGCCCTACGACTGCATTAGAAGCTGTAGGGCTTCCGCACTAGCAAATCTTTATCAGGAAGGCGGCTGCTAGATGCACTATTAAGCTGCAACTAGAATACGGTGACTATGTGGGAAACCTTCTTGACTATATTCCTGAAAGAGACATGTTTTGCACAGTTCCCGACAGGCAGGTTATTTGGGGTAGAAATATTGGAACTGGCAACTGGCGCAATGGTGTTCCTGCACTGGACGCTAGTGGACTGCAGTGGTTCACAGAGGGATCAAAGATGGATACTGGTTTTGTAGCTGGTGTCTTTGGACCCAACACCAAAATCTCGATATCAATGGGAGACAGAATGTAGGTTCTGTTCGGATGATGATGTCATTCGAGTATATTATCTGTGAATGCCCAGTACAGAAGACAAAGTCATATAGCGTAAAAAAACAACCGATGACAACAATTTCTATAAAAATCTTAAAGTGATCAGTTCCCAGGGCTTGTCTATACATATTTTTCAAAATTAACCCGATTTTATATAAACTTTGTACACATGTGTTTCTCCGATTAGAGACTTTATATGAAATATTTTAATTTGTATGGATTGGTTTATATTTCCTTTCATCCGATTGGTCTAAAGAGTTATAATATTGCCATATAAACAACGCTACAACACCACGCGTTGCTATACGTATAGCTAGTTGCGCACAACGCAATGATAACAAGCTTTGTATACGCATTGCTAGTATACAGATGTCGCTACAATAATACAACTATAGTATTAAGTTTTAAGACATGAACCATTCTATAGTTAATAATCAAGAAAAAGGAAGTAAAAAACTGAATTCCAAGATCCAAAACTAAACAAATTCCTTTTATTGTAAGGATCCGAATACAAAGAATCCTGGTCACACTGAGGATTGCCCCGACATGGAAAAATCTCGTTACACTGAAAAGAACCCTCTTTTAATCACCGTAACGACAAACTAAATAGTTAACCTCTGTCTTTTAAAAAGGACGCTAACTCGTCAAGTCTACGGATATTCAGATAATAACTTGCTTTTAAAATTTTCTAAAAAATCTGTTAATAATAAATAGGAGTACAAAGAATGTCATAAAAAGGACATTTTGTTCAGCACCAGAACAGCCGGAAATACAGTCATTAGCATAACCTCGCGACAACTAAACTCTCCTGTAGAAAATGTAACAGTTCAACAAATTAGGAGTAGCCTGGAGTGTACAGGCTATACAGTAAGTTGCGTTCACTACAATACTTACCGCATTCGACTTCAGTCCTTTGGACGTGTGTGACAAAAGCCGAAAATTACACGGTTTCCGCATAAGTTAATAACAACAACAACAATTGATTTTAATTGACAGGACGCCGGAACAGAGTTTCGAACTAAACAAAGCAACGGAATGTCGTTATAATAATTACAGTGAGAGAGCATAATTCTTAATTAATTAAAGGGAACATGTTAAATGGTTATTACGGTGGAAGCAGAACTTTTTGGGCCTACGTAGACGTCGTATCATAATAATATGACCATAGGAAACGAAAAGGAGGGAGAACATGAAAACGACGACCAAACAACTTTTTACATTGACGACGGGATTTTTTCCCGAGAATTAGCTTACGCTACATGAGTCTACGCGACTACATGTGTTTGTATCAAAGGATTTGCAGTTGGCGCTATTCCTTTGGCCAACTTCGGCAACGAAGATGACGGCAACGGCGACGATGACGACAAGGAGCAAAGCTGCTAATGACTTTTAAAGTACTTGCGAGTTGCTAGACGATTTGTGTCGGTGGGAGGGGGGACGTTCCGACGATCCTAATTGGTCTCTTTACTACTCTTGTGAATTTTTTACGAAATTATTTTGTCACGTATGCGACAAACACCGCTGCCTGGTGGTACTCTGTAGCCGGGGATGTGGATTAGTCAAAGGCAGAAAAGGTTTAGGAAGGCATTCGGAGTAACCAATATGCGAGACAGAGCTAATTTCGAGTTAGTTTGCCTTGGCCATTTACCTACAGTAGAGTAGCAAGCCCGTCTGTTGTTGATCGCATGTACATCTATATGTATATGAGCATACTCGTAGTCCTATTAGGTTGAATTAAGCGGTTGAGTGGTTTTTTTTCCTTTTGAATTCCTTGCGTTACTTTATAATGAAAGAATTTCAGGCATTAAGCACAAGAAATAGGAGGTATTGTACCTTAAATCTGTGATAGGTTATTGATGTGTCAATGGAGTGAAGTGTTAAATGGATGATTGTAATATAAGTGGACTTGAGTTTAGGTAGTAAAGTGCAGTGCAAGAAACCAAGGAACCTGGGAGATATTAAAAGGATATTTCTAAGTCGTTTCTTTTTTAAACCAGGAATGTAGTATAATGTTAGGAATATTATTTTTTACTGACATTTCTTGTCCTTAATTATATGGTAACTTAAGTTAGCTGGAAAGGAATTTGCGTAAATCATTCGTAATATGAATAAATGTAAATAAACTAACCCTTAGGATCCACTTGTCCATTACAATGGACATGAGAAGTTTGTAAAGCAATAATTCCAATGTGTTTTTTTACTCGCGTACATATCCCAACTGTTTTTGATTTTATCTTATTTGGCAAAGAGAATGCCTTTGGTAAAGAAAGATCTACTAAAGTTAGGTGGTAATAAAAAGAGTTTAAATTAAATATTGCTGCAATATGGTTGATCATTACAGTGGACATTCCAATAAGCAAACTTAATAATAAGCAAAATTTAAAATCGTTCTGGTTTTTTTTTGTTCATGGGAAATAATTCGGTACTCAAAGGATTAACACTAAAGGAGTTTGGGAAAATCATTAGAATCAATTAATCAACAGAATGGACTCCAAGAGGTCATAATTTAGGGCGCCAAACATAACATATTGCACTCAACAATGACAATGACGGATGATCGTAATTCTGAATTTTAGCACAAAAAGGTATTTAGTGTCTTTTACAAAATCACAACAGTCACCTCTTCTCTCGCATATTAAGGAGAATAAATGTAATTTATACAATAGTTGCGAATTTTTATGGAGCACAACTAAATCCGCCAGGGAAAGACTGCTAGCATCATGGTCATGGTATTGCACAATAATACTATATAGTGAAGGAAACGTTGGTGAATATCTGAATTAGATCTAAATGGTAAAGAACATCATAACATTTGGCTCTAAAATCGGAATCCAGTCATTGCCTCAAGCAACAAATCTCATCACCAGTCCCGATTTAGGGCTTTAGGATTTAGGAATGTCATCCAGTTTTGCATCCCTAAACTCTGGGCGTCCTGGTGTATGCCATCCTTCCAGCGTAGGCTTGGCCGGCCTCGATGTCGTATTTAATAAATCCACCGTTAAAGGACTTTCCAAAAAGGATCCTTTTGGCTCATACGAGCTAGGTGTTCTGCCCACCGAAGCCTACCGTGCTTAATTCTCTTCACGATGTCTCGACATCGCGGTAGCTCTCGTAGATCTCATCATTACAGAGTCTCCGATAAGAGATCAGAATGCTTTTTGCTAAGCACCCAAGCCATATGTAAGTACTGTTATGACCATTGTCATATACACCAGCAGCTTGGATGTTATGGTTTAGTTCCTGGAATTGAAGAGTCTTGACACAATGAAGTAGGCTTTGTTGGCCCGATACTCGATATAGTTAAAGGATTGCGCTACTTTGAGTTCGTGCTCCACTATTTTAATTGAGGAAACAATGTTAGATCTTCTACACGCAGACGTGGCCACTATGTACTTTGTTTCACCCTTCTTAGATTTCATGCCGCCGCGCCTGTCGATCTGGATGAAAGCTTCCTGTAAAGCTCTTGGGTCTCTACCAACGATGAAGCCACACTGCTATGGACCAGTTAGCTCAGTTAGCTGGCCATTCAGGAACTCATGAAACTGCTTTTCCCATCGCTCGAAAATGCCTTTGAGATCGGCGATCAGATTACCCTCTTTGTCTTTGCAGTATGTGCAACGCGGTGTATATTGCATCATACCGCGGATTCTTTGGTAAGAACTTCCGCGCCTGGTGTGGTCATTGCTCTCTGTGCTGTTCTAGTTCACGGACCAGATTCTTCTCCCAGGCTGCTTTCTTTCGCCGGTTCTATGAGGTTGTTGCACCGCTCGTTGCGCAAAATTCTTTCGTTCAGTCGCTAGCTTACATTCATCATTCAGATCTCTACGACTACTGCATAACATGGAGTCAGCAGTACTAATGACAGTATTCTTAAGGCGTGTCCATTTCTCTTCAACGCCCGATATCTTAACCACAGCACTTACTCTCCCTGCATTTAGGGCGAGTACTATCGCTTGACCGTAGCTGTTTCTGGTCTCTTCATTGCGAAGGGTAGCCGTTTTGACTCGAATCTGATTTGCAGATGCAGTCTTCCGTGATGATGCAATCCGCGCTCGGAGCACCAAACCAAATATAGTAGTCCGAGTAGACGTTAGCACCTCGGTACGTTTGTATACCGTCATCAGGTTCGGGTTGTGGCGGTGATCTATCAACACGTGATCTATCTGGTTGGGAGTGGCTTCATCAGGAGTTACTTAGGTGGCTTTGTGGATATCTTTACGAGCAAACATTGTACACGCAACGTCCAAATTATTGCTTACTGACTCGTTGTCCATTGTCATTAGTGTTCTCGTATAAGCTACCTACCTCCCAACCTATTTTAGCATTCATATCCCCCAGAATAATTTTTACATTATACTGATGGCAGCATGGAGTTCCCGTTCGACTGATTCAAAGAATTCTTCTTTTTCATCGTCTAACGAGGATAGGTGTGTGAACGTCTATGAGGATTATGTTTTTAAATCTACCCCGCACGCGATTATTGCTTAAAAGCCGATAACGGTGGGTTTCATTCTTTTTCTGACTAGAAACCACACCCCGAGCATATGATGTCAACTGTAATATATGTCATACTCTGATTTTTGTAAGAGACCATTCCCCGTCCACCGCATCTCCTGGATTGCTGCTATGTCAGCATTATATTTGTACAGGATATCGGCTAGCTGCTGCTGCTGCTCGAGCTCTATTCAGTGGGAGTACGTTCTTTGAGAAGAATCTTAAATTGTTTAGCCGTTTTCATCAGTTAATCGAGGCTGATTTTTGGTTTTGTAATAAAGTTTTTAACGGGCGAGGTTATTGGCCTCGCGTCACCCTTACTTTGAAGGGACAAGCACGATTATTCAGCTTCTCCTGTATTGGAGAAAAATTACCGGCATCCACCACGTGTAGGTTTGATCGCACTTCCACCAGTCAGAGATACTCGTGGTTACGGTCACATACAATTCTGATGCATTCTATGTTTTCGCCCTATTCTGCTGATGGCTAACCTATACCAGTATAGGTGCTACCCATAATTAGACGATTTACCTTACATTAGACACAAAACCTGTGTTTTCCCATTAACCGAAGCGACACCTTATGAAGCTGTCAGAGTCGACAAAAGGATCATCGAATTACAATAACACACAGACATCTGGCTTTGTCAAGTAATTTGCAAAACTATAGAGCATATGAGTTACCATTTATCAAAATTAATAAAATATGAAAGTGCGTTGGTTGAGGATGAAATTAATGCTTCTGAATTAAAGTTGTTTCTATATAAAATGTTACCGTATGTTAATTTTAAATTCGAGAATTTCTCATTGCCTTTACAGCCGGGCTACCCTGCATCCCTATTTACCACTTTTATCTGCATTATTCAAAATTTTTTAAATGCATTTTAAAAGATTTGAATTCAGCCTCAATGCACAGTCCATTGTCCGAGACATGAAAAGTTTCCCTCTTTTGCAAAAGGCGTTGACAAGCGAAAACTTTTCAGTTGGCAAAAACTTCATCCAGCTGAAGTTTGAAGGTGGTAGGTGTTAATCTCTGTGTAATCCCATGCGGTGCGTTTACTCTCCGAATTATGCAGCCAAAAGCATTGGGTCATGTAAAGCAAAGTTTGGTAATAATATGTCAAATTAAGGTTACGCCTTTTTTTGTCAAACAAAAGAAGCATCCAACACACACGTCGATTATTGTTCTCACTGGATACGATGAAATAGTTTAAATAGTTGGTTGGAACGTTTCCAACCCCCAAAGTCTTATGTAGAATAGGAAGCAGAAGTGAATTTGCGATTACAGGACCCTTTACGGAACTTTCGACTTTTGTATTTATGTACCACCTCCCACGAATGCATTATGTTTTTATGCATTTTTTCATGGAACAATTTTAATAGTCCCTTCGCATGCCTTCCTTTAAATTTACCTCAATCCAAATTACCATCGTCTGTAAAAGGCAGCAACTGTTACTCCGTCTTCACCTGAGTAACGGCAAATAAGTTGTTAAAAGTCTCTCTCTAAATGTTACAATTGAATATTTCATGGGGGCCTACCTACAACCTCTACAGACTTCCGAGGAAGACCAAAGCATTTCATGGTGGTGGTGGATGTTTGAAATGCTTTTGGTCTGCCATCGGTGCAGCACACACCCATTGTCTGGCATCATCTTTGTCGTCTCGTCGGAGAGTATAAACTTTCTGGTTCGACAAAGATTTGAATAAAGTTACAAAAGTTACAGAGCAGTGAATGTAAGGGGACATTCAAGCGCACCTCAATTCATATGTGTTGGGTTTGGTTTTTGGCCACCAAAAGTCGAAAACAATTGAACTTTGCATATATTACTGTTGCGCCTATACCCTTAAAAACACACATTGCGGGAATGTATAGAAGATGATGGGTGTGAGTGAATGGAAGAGATACCTATAGGACGGAAATAATGGCAAAATCAGAGGACTCCAGCCAGCAAGGATACACTACTTTAGGTACTACATATTTATCAGCTGCAGCTGTGTTCAGCTGTTCTACTCTGTGTTACCCAGCACTCAACTCCCAACTCCCAACTCGTAGTAGACTTCTAAGTGTGGTGCTCATCTGCTCGTGGCCTCATTGTAAAGTGGAAATCTTTAAGAGCTATTATGGTCGGAATCAGTAATAATTCATCGTTAGTGGAGCTCCTGCTCGGTCCGGATCGGATCGGAGCTGCACATGGCAACGAAATGTACAATCAGGCTGTGAACACAAAAGATTACGCATAATAAGCCAAATTGCAGTGCACACAAATGGCTATAGCCTTTTTTGTTGTTGTTGTAAAATTGAACAAGAAGGGACCAAAGTTAAAGTTCGGGTGGACATAAAACATACAAAGGATCACCTACCGAATTAAAGTGGTCTTTATTTTATTAAGCCGTAATAAGAAGATATCGTCAACAATCTTATTGTCTTCTGTGAGTTTCAGGGCAGAAAAATTTACAAACCAAAAATATGCACTGTGAAGCAAATCATGATCATGAACGATGCTTAGCACCTGTTCGAAGAAGGAGATTTAACAAGTCGATCTAAGGATAACGAAATTTAGCGCAGTACCGTAGGACATGTAAAGCGAATAGATACGAGCTCTCGGAATCACCGAGTCCAATCTAGGGGGATAATGCAATAGAAGAAGATATCGTTTTCAATAGTGCATACAAGTGAAGGCTGATCTGAAAAAAAGTGTGTGAACAACCTAATAACCTTACTCACTAGTCGTCATCAGTTTTGGCTGACTTCCTGCAAAAAACTGTCCCCGATTCGAACCGATATTATCCAGTTTGTCAGCGACTCTCTACTCTCTATTCTCTATTCTCTACTCTCTACTCTCTACTCTCTACTCTCTACTCTCTACTCTCTACTCTCTACTCTCTACTCTCTACTCTCTACTCTCTACTCTCTACTCTCTACTCTCTACTCTCTACTCTCTACTCTCTACTCTCTACTCTCTACTCTCCACTCTCTACTCTCTACTCTCTACTCTCTACTCTCTACTCTCTTCTCTCTAAGCTCTACTCTCTACTCTCAGTATGAGCTCTGAACTACAACGATCTGTTGCGTCAAATGTTATTATGTGAGTGGACGGACGAAGAAACAAGAGCCATGGAGCGTTTTTTTTGGCGCAAAAAAAAACCCCTTAAACGCCTTAATCATCAATTCAAAAGGAAGGAACAGCAAATCACGTAGATGGAAGGAAAAATTTGGAAGACCACACAAAGAGGCAAGATTTGGCCGCGTACTTGAGAGCGTGTTGCAAGGTAATAGCAACGTTTAAGAAGATTTAAATTTTTTATAGCCGCAATAACCGCGCATTCTGTGTTTCGCGTAACAATTGGTTTTCACATGCACGGAAACGGGACAAGAATCCTTAAGAGCACGTTTGTGGAAAATATTATTTTAAAAGAAGGCACAAAGGATATACCGCACTTGTTTGTGTAGTAGGTATGTATAAAAGTTATCGCGTTGAAAAAATAACTTCAATGAGGTGTTGAAAAAAGTTCTTATCCGTTTTCAGCCGGCAACGTGGAGCATCATAAAAGTTTCCCATTATGATTCATTGATTAACGATTGTTTACTTTTGCACAGTAATTTGCAATCGTTTTGTTTTTAATTTACATCGATAACGATGTAATAATACGTTTAAGGTAAAAAAACGAGGAAACTTGACACACCGAACAAAAAATTAAATTAATGTAAACTTAAAGTTATAATATTTTCTTATTCTACATTTATTCACTTTGCGAGTGTTGCGAGAGAGTCTAAAAACTGCATGAAGCGCAACTAGCTGGTCAGTAGAGTTTAACATAGTCGGTAATACATATCTCATTCTATATTTTAAGATTATCGGTCATTTCAACTCAATAAGTTAATAAATTTTTAAAATTTAAAAGTCAAAGAAGCTTTTTAGCCTTAGGGAGTAGAATTATGACATGATCACGACCCTGTACTAAATATGATTTAGACATGACTGGACGAAATGACGTCGACCTGCTAAAGAATCGGGTCATTTTAATTCATTTCGTTGCTAAATGTTTGAAATATTAAAGTACCTTCAACTATTGATGCTATTAATTATGGAACACAACATCATTTAAAAAACCTGAACGGAAACGCCTGAACGAACCAAATTGTTTAAGACTTTTTTGCATAAATCAGGTAATATGCTGGCAACTCGTGTTCTTATTTTAATTTTCGGCGTTCCGGAGATCGAGGGTTAGTCTGCTAAGCCTACCGGGGATTAATTCCACCGATAGGAGCCGGGGCGGACCCTTGCGATGTCAGGAAACACCGTGGCAAAACCTCTGGTATGGGGAAGTGGAACCTTAGGTCCTTACCAACTTGGACACCGGTGGTTGCTGGTTACATCGACGCGAAAACCGGTCGATGTGGTAGGGAGCTGCCAGGCACAAGAGAATTTCCATTCACAAAAGGCTCGAGAAGCTGTCAGCTGTTCTATAAATATTCTCTAGCTTCAACCTAGGAAGGTAAGCATGTAAGCAGATGAGCTAGATGAGTTATATGAGCTAGTTGAGTTAGTTTCGATGTAATTCGTCTTCAATTACTCCACTGTTTGGCCAACTGTTTGACATATGGCGCCGCTTTGTTTAAACCACAATGCTTCAAGTCAACCTCTTGCAATTATTTCCAAATTAGTCCAGTCTATTGACGACTTGTGTTTGAGAATTTGGTTAATGTACCATCGATGGTAATTTTTGTGAAACGCAGCATAATTTAAATGTCCTTTATGGTGGATATAAATTAACTCAATATCCATCTTTCAATTTATCCCAACAATACCCAGTCAATATGGTCCGGGAGCGATCTCCATTGATTGTGGCAGCGTTAGAATGAAGAATAACCCGGCCAAACGACCAGATGATCGATCAAATCAAAGGATGGAGAGTGATAAAAGATAACTCTTCGTCTGACCATCGATATATTGGATTTCAGCTAAGTGTCAAATTCGACATAACAAATCCAAGAAGAACTGATTCGATGAAATTTCAAGAGGTCTCAAATAGCTAATACTAGTCTCTGGGGCTCACAAGCGGAACTTAAAGGAGGAGCACAAAAGATGTGTAAATTTTTAATGGATAGCTTTCCTGAGACTTGTTCAGCCCGAAAGAAGTGGAAAACTGTTCCCTGGTGGAACAGTGAACTCAAAAAACTTCGCAAAGTTTCACGGATTTTTTAAAAACATATTTTAAAAGCGACTGTTAGACTTATATGAGAAAACATAAAGAATATAAGACAAAAGTAAAGAAGGCTTAACTCGAGTCTTATAGGAATTTCTGCTCCGAAATAAATTAAGTGAAAGAAACAGCAAGGCTCTGTAAAATCTTTAAAAAAGACAAGAGAGCTAAGCTCAACTCACTCAGGAAATCTGATGGTCATTTCACAAACTTCATGCAGGAGATCAATGAAATTTCAATTCCACACTCAATTTCCAGGAAGCAGAGTCACCAGATATGATTGCTATGTAGTAGGAAAGGTGGCTAAATCGGAGGAAATAGAATTCTTTATATCGTCCTTCACGGATTTAAAAGCACCAGTTCATATGGTATATATCCAGTAATGCTAAATCATGGTGGTAACAGACTTATAGAGGAGCTTAAATTGATATGTACATCTAGGTTGGCCCTCCGGTATGTTCCTACCTTTTTTTGCAATGTTAGAGTAGCATTTATTCCGAAACCGGGCAAAAGAAAAAAGCTTCAGGCCAATCATCTTTTCATCATTTGTGCTGAAAAGTCTTGAAAGCTTGGTTGAGATGTATATTAGGTCGAATGTTCTCCAAAGAAATCCCTTAAACATAAATCAGCAAACCTATCAATGTGGGAGATCCTTTAAGTGCGCTCTTCATGATCTTGTTTTTAGGATTAAAAAAGATGAACGGAATCCTCACTATAGGGGTGTTTATTGATAATTAAGGAACGTTTGATAATTCTACCTATGATTAGATGTGCAACTCTGCTAAAAGGCATGGAGTTGAACCAACCTTAACCAGATGGATTCACTTTGTGCATTCTCGCCATCTTCTTCAGACAAGGGAGAATACGGACGATAGAGTTACAGTCGCAGTGGCTAAAGAGGATGCCCACAAGTTGGAGTCATTTCGACTCTTCTGTAGTGATTTGTTGCCGATTCTTTGCTAAAAGAAGTTGGTCAATTACACATACATATACAAGCCTATGCGGATGATGTATGCTTATCTCATATAATAAATCCCTAAAGGCCGCCTGTATAAATTTACATACTGTTCTGAAAAGATGGGAAAACTGGTATGAGAGAAATGGAATATCAGTAAGCCCAAGTAAAAGTACTGCAGTTTTCTTTATTTCTAAGCGTAAATTCGATTCGATTCCTCCCGTACTAAAAACCTTAACGTTTTCAATTTCCACCGACGTCAAATATCTAGGGGTACTTCTGGATTGCAAGATTAAATGGGAGATGCATCTGGAATCTAAAATATCAATTTACCTTCATTTAATGTAAAAGAGCATTTGATAAATCTGAGGGCTGATTCCCAAAATGGTGCACTGGTTGCTCTTAACAGAAATCAGACCCATTCTCATCTATGCGGAGTTGTTTGGTGGACAATAACTTGTCTGAAATTGGCTAAGAAGACGGACCCAATGGACTCTACCTCGGCAAATGCTCTCAATAAACTGCTAAAAACATGTCACGCCTTGATCTAGTTATTCAGATGGAAGCGTTTAAAGCTCATATTTCGACTTCGAAAGAATAAGGTCTGGCTATGGGCATAAGAGTGTACATGGAAACATATTTCATAAGGCTTCGGAACAAATTCCTATCCTCCTGATGCCTGTAAACAATACTGTGCTATTTCTTATGTTAATAGAGGATATAAAGTCCCTATCAGGAAAAGTTCTGAGATCCTTGGGGAATTCGAAGCAATATTTTTCACTGACGGTTCCCCCACTTATGAAGTAACTGGAGCTGGATGGTTCTTAAATGGGAATTCTAAGACGAGGCATTCGCAATTGGAAAATGGCCAACTGTTTTTTAAACAGAAATATTTGCTTTTTGCTATTACAAGTTGCCAACTGGGCTGTCTCTAAAAAGATACAAGCACGAAACCTGGCAATATGTAGTGATAGCCAAGCTGCTCAATAGCAATGGGATCACCTTGCGTCAACTCGAAGATTATACTGGGATGTAAGAAAAGACTGAACTCTTTTTCAAGATGGAATTCCGCGACTCTTATTCAGGTTTTGGTCTGTATAGGAATAAAAGGAAATTAATCCGCTGATGCAATCGCACGAAGTGGTACTTCCAATGTTCCTACTAGTCCAGAAGCAATCTTATGCTTGAGTCAGGCCAGCTTAAATATTGGTATTCGAAGATTTATTGAAGCCGAATAGGAGAACTCTTGGAAATCCATAAATACATGTAGAACTAACAAACACTTTGTGGATAGGCCGAACAATACACCGCCAAGTTAATTTCAGAAATATTTAGAAAGAACTGTCTGAGCATGGTTGGTTTATTTACAGAGCATTACCTGACTGGAAGTCATATGTTCAAGCTGGGACTTATATTGGATCCAACATGGCCATGTATATATAGCTATCACAATCACCTAAAAGGGATGAGTTAAGACCAATCTCCATTCTACCATTTATATCCAAAATTTTCGCAACAACTATAAAAATAAAAAACAAATTAGTCAATTCCTCTCCACCCATAGCATCTTAACGCCTAAGCAATCTGGATTCCGGCAGAAACATAGCTGCATAACAGCCCTAATAGGCATATCAGATGACATACGTCATTATCTAGATGAGGGAAAAGTATCATTCCTCGTACTACTAGATTTTTCTAAAGCATTTGATACTGTCGACCACTCAACTCTAAGCCAAAAGCTATCTCGACATTACAATTTCGAACCTGGCGCTGTTAATTTGATATCTTCATATCTGACAAGCAGATTTCAGGCAGTCGAAATTAATAAAGTCCTGTCATAATTTCTCCCTACAACTAGTGGAGTTCCTCAGGAATCCATTATAGTACCATTATTATTTTCCATTTTTGTAAATGAAGTCCCATCTATTGCACGGCACAGTTAACTTCATATGTACGCTGATGATACTCAGCTTGTTCTAAGTTGTCCGCTGGGCTTAATCGAGCATTCTGTGAGTTGTATAAATGAGGATCTATCAAATATAGCGCTATGGTCGAATCGTAATCGTTTAATGCTAAATGCTAAAAAATCTAAATGCATCTCTAAGAAGCAGTTGGATCTATCATATTTTCTTGTAATTACATTAAATAACACTCCTATAGACTATATTGCGGGAGGCCAGTACCGGACCTCGGCTGTAGAGCCAAATATGATGATGATATACTGTGTTGAAAAGGTTAAAAACTTTGGGATGACCTTTAGTCGTGACTTGGCATGGGACACTCACATTAATATAGCAGTAGGAAAGACGTATGGAGTGCTTCGTACTTTATGGGCTACACGTTCTTTCTCTTTTTCTTTTTTTTATAATTTGCGCACGCAAAAAGGGGCTCGCACCCTTATTATGTTCGGTAATATGCTTGGCACAGCGTGGGTGTTAGGAAAAAGGAGAAGAAGAGAGGAGATGTCTATGAGCTTGTGTTTTGAATGCCTGTGGGTCATAGTGATATGGAAAAACAGATCTTGCCAGAGCATTCCACATACGTGTTGTACGACTGAAGAACGAAATCCTGAACTTCGATAATCTTCAAAATTATCGCACGCTTAATCTTTTTACGGATGTCCTGCTTACTCACCTCATATCTTTATGAAAAAACTATACAGGCTTCTTCAAACAGATCAAACCAACTAATTCTTCCCCGTTTCTCATCTACGACATCTGAACGTCGATTTTTTATAAATTCAGCTCGCTTGTGGAACACCTTGCCTCGCCACATTAGAAGAACGAATAATATGACAATACTTAAAACTCAATTGAGAAACTATCTATCTACGAGTATAAATAATTATTAGTCAACTACTGGTGACTTTGATTTATTTTATGTCTTATTTTGCGTTAAAATTAACGAAATGCTTATGGAAATTAAATCTTATTTCCAATATGCGACGCACTAGTAGAAAAAACAACATAATGTATTTCCAAAAAAACTTGGATGCTAAAACGCTATAACTAATTATACTATCTATGTAACATATATAAGATGACATTAAGCCTCTACCATATTTGAACGAAAATTTCTGCAAGCTTTGCAATGCTTTTGTAACTAAATCCCTCTCTCAAACGCCGCTGTTAGTGTTTTGTTTGCACTCCACATAAATTTTAAGATTACATCCTGCGAACGAGTCGAGCCGCGCAAACAGTTACATACCCTTTGAAGCGGTATGAGAGTTGGCTTAGTCGTACAGAGGTGGAAGCGCTTGCCATGCCATTTATTTATTTACTCAAACCTTTTACCTCAACGTTTGAGACGTCATGCAATTAACTAAACCGCCATTGCACTCTGTTGTACTTTGTATCCTTAAACTCCTTCATACGCACATATGCACACACATCGTATATTTATCAGGTATACAAATGAGGGAATAACGACACCTAAACAGAGGAACAAATGCGTTAGATTGTCGTTGCGTTGCGTTCAGTTTGTAACTAAAGTCGACCTAAATTGTAATTAACTTTACAACCATGCAACCAACCAACAACCCTTAATGCACCCCATTACTTCCAAAACACATCATACGTTGTACATGCATGCATGCTTTATGTCCTGCGTGCAATAACTCTACTGTGTGTGTGTGTATGTGTGTGTCTGTCTCACCGCTCGCGCACATACTATAAATCCTTTGGAAATTAACATATTAAGAAGAGATTACCGCACAATAGCACAAATAATTCAGGATGAGAATACAACGCGACCCATTATGTATAAGTATAGGTGTTTGTGTGTGTGTGTTTGTTGTGTACTACTTAACCGCATCCTCGTATGTTGGTGGAGCGCACTTACGTTTGTTCACACGTCATCGCTCGTTGTTGCTGTTGCTGCTACTGTTGCTGATGCATTAACGCTTTTAAGCGAGCTACAAAATATGTACATCTCTGCTACACTTATTAAATTGCCGGTGCATTTGTGGTGAAACAGAATACGAAGGATATTCATTGCAAATTCATTAATGTTTATAAAAGAAAGATAATATTTGCACTGCAAAGTGAAACACAGGGTGATAATTGTGACAAAGTTTCATCAGAGAAATTGCTAATTGCACTGCAGTAGTAGTTCGTCGAATGACAAAGGATACCAGCATTTTTTTTACTGTACATAAAAGTCAAAGTAACAGAAAATATTGCTTTTCCAGCAACACAGGGTTTTTTGTATTAAAAAGTTGTATTAAAGGTGATGGAAAAATGTGTAGAGTTTCAAAACTCACTACACCATCTTCTTATAGTCTTTAAAGCCGCCTATGATAGCATAGTAAGAGTAAAACTTTAAAAAGCAATGACACGACTATCTAGGTTATCCATGACCAATGTTATAAGCCAAGTTAAAATATCTGGATCACTATCAGACCCATTCAACATCTATAACGGGCTCCGACAAGGGGATCGACTGGCCTGTGTTCTCTTTAACCTGCCGTTGGAGAAAGTGATCTGAGACTCTGACGTTAGGGCGAGAGGAACAATCCTCTATAAGTCCATTCAGTTACTGACTTACGCAGACAACGTTGCCATCGTTGGTAAAAACCCAAGAGCACAGGAAGCTCTCATCCAGATCAAGCGGGCGGCACTAAATCTGTAGCTGCACATAAATGATAGCAAAACAAAACAAAACAAAGCTCGCATAGGCGAAGAGAATCCCGCTCGGAAAGTCCTTTGCGGTAGAATTTATAGAACACGACAGCGAGGCCGGCCAAGCCTTAATTGAAGGAATGGCATAGACCAGGGTGCCCAGAGCTTAGTGATGCAAAACTGATTGACATCGGCTCAAAATCGGGATCGGTGGAGAGACTTATTGCGGGAGGCCTGAACCGGAGCCAAATATAAGGATGACGATAAAGCTTGAACACCGCAGGAACGTCTCCTGCTTGTCACTCTTTTATCGCTTCTTCCACCAGTGGTGCTCAAGAGAAATAGTCAGTTGTATGCCACCTCTCCTTGAATTCAACCGCAATACTCGTAGCGCTCTAAATGCTCATCAGTTTACCCTTAAGGCCACCTTCGGACGCACAGTTAAGTTCAGGTATTCGTTCTTTAGCCGTGACACACCTATGTGGAATGCTTTGCCAAGCTCTGTCTTTCCACATCACTATGACCCACATTCCTTTAAAAAAACAATCTCATAAACATATCTTCTTTTCTTCTCCTTTTCCTTAACGCCCACGCTGTGCCAAGTATATAGCCAAACATAATAACGGTGCGAACCTCTCTTCGCGTGCGCAAATTATAAAAAAAAAAGATACATTTACATTTATCCTGGGCCTTATGAACTCATCAAAAATAACTGCGTCCTGCTTTTCCCACGCAGGGATATTCCAGACTAAAATGGAAGGATACCTTATATTTTATATCGGCTTGGTAGAGAGATGGGGGTTTTTTGTTACCAAATACGACGAGGTCAGAGTCCGTGATGCGGGTCATAGAGGGAAAAATGGCTTCCCTTAAAAATTGTATTATAAGCACTGATGAGCTTATTTTGTAAGCAAAGCATAGTGAGAGTGCTGACTAATCTCTGTTGCTCGCTTTTATTAGTGGTTATCGCAGCAGTTGATGGCTATGTTGAGGGTAAATATGGTTCTTTGAAAATGTCGGAAAAGTTTATGGCAAATACCAGAATGTTTGCATTATCTTTCTATAATGAACCTGCAGCTACGGCTGCGATACATTGCCATTGGTTTTGTGGATGATTTGGCGATTTTTATTAGTGGTATTCATTAATCCTTACAAAACCGTTCTAGTGCCTTTCACGAAAAGAAGTCTGGACGATTTGGGACCTACCATCATCAGATGCACCACGATAGATTATTCCAGTGAGGTTAATCGAACGCGCCACTACGGCCTTGTGGGCCAGTAGATATCTCTGCGGCAGAACTTGGGGTCTAAATCCAAAAATGGTACATTGGATGTACACAACGATGGTGAGACCTATTCACACATATAGGTGTCCGAAAGTTCTTGAACGGACAACGGCAACTTATCTTCAGAAACTACAATGAGCTGCCTGTCTAGGTATAACGGGTGCCATGCTCACTGCACTACGACAGCACTAGTAGCTGTTGTAGGGCTTTCACTTCTGCCAATTTTCATGAGGAAAACGGCTGCTAGATGCGTTATTAAGCTGCAACTAGAATATGGGTACAAACCGGGCGACTATGTAGGTCACCTGAAATTATTGACTCAATTCCTAAAAGTGACATGTTCTGCACAATTCCCGACATTATGGTCAGGGAGCACTGTTTCGGAAGGAATATAAATATTGGACCTGGTAAACTGGTGAAATGGTGTTCCGGCACTGGAAGCTAGAGGTCAGGTCTCGTTTACAGATGGATCGAAGATGGAAACTGGATTTGGAGCTGGTGTTTTGGGACCAAACGCCAAAATCTCGATAATATTGGGAAAAATCTCGTGGTTTTCCAGGCGGAACTTCATTCCATTGAGATCTTCGGCTTGATTAACCTTAATAAAGGAATTAAAGGCACTAGAATATAATATTTTCAGACATCCGGAAAGCATTTAAAGCACTGTCTTCCAATTTAATGGACTCCATATCCGTCAAACACTGTTACGATGCACTGCAATCTCTTGCCATACACAACAAAGTCAAAATCAGTTGAGTCCCTAGTCATCAGAGAATCGCAGGCAACAAATCTGCAGATGAACTACCTACGGCTGGCACAGAATATACGTTTACAGGACCTGTATACTCTACTGTGGTATCAACTGGGCTGCCGCCACTGCTTTGATAAATTGTTGGGAACACTCTGGGTCACTGGGAAAGCGGCCAAATTTCTCTATGGTGGACTTGGAATGTACAAGCTTCACCACTATTTCTGTTTTAAATATTTGAAGCCTATTTTGATGCACTTAACGTCATCCAATCAAACTGAAATTCTTACAGATGTGCAGTCTTGATGACAGTATAAAGCTATGATCTGATAAAAGACCAACATACATTAATTTATATAATCTAATATGATTCTTGTAGGTAGATTTTTATAAAACTCATCAAAAAATTATCCAATTGAATGGTTATGAGAACAATATTAGTTATGGTACAAGCAAACAGGTCCGCTAATTGGCCAGAAAGGTAATTATAGTGAGAATCGAAAGATCGTTCGTTAATTCAATAAAATGCAACCAGCAAATACTAAATTTTTTAGCCGGATCGAAAGGCGAAGCTTTTAAACAGGACTCCAGCTTAATTTTAAATTTTAATATATCCAAAATTTCTCCCGAATTTTGGTCAACACTGATGAAAATAAAACATTCTCCAAATAGACAAAATGTTTTAACACTTTAATATGGTTCCTATTAGGGTTAATTTATAGTTGAATATTTAAATAGTCGCTTACTTAATAACTTAAATGTAAAAGAAGGATCTCGTCTTGGAACGAGAATAGTAGAATGAGTAAGCACCGCAGAACTCCTAACAAATCTTTGTTTCTCTCTATTTCTATCAAGATAAGCATTTAGCATCAATTGCTAGAACATCGAAAGAAGAAAAATTGGCATACTTACTTGCTATGTGTTCGTTGTGGAACGCCAACATTTGGGCCGATTTTATCTTCAACTCCAATATTCTTCAAACAAACAAAAAAATCCAACAGATAAGTTAGAGAATGTATAACGTATCTTTTCACTTCACACAGAAAAAAACTAAACACAAAACAAAATTAATCAACACAAAGTGAGCACCAGGTTTTGGTATTACAATCGCAATGCTTCAGAAGTTTACCTGAAAAGAGAAGAAGAACGAAAAAAATAAATATATTACAGCGATCAAATAAATGTATTGGAATGACATATTGTATAGTCCGTACAGCGGAAGAGGCCAAAGTTTTCTAGTTTATAGATCACAACCCTTTATCTCTATCCCGACGGATGTGGCGTCGGTCGGTTAGCACTCAAAGACAAACATTTGCAAGTTAAGCATAAGAAGGAAAGATAAGTTATCGTGTTGCACGACGCGGTTTACATGTGAATCCTTTTTAAAAATGCATAACACTCTCAGCAACAGACACCAGTAAAAGTGCACACGGTGACAGAGTACAAGAAGCAGAGATATTCTGTGCAGAACAGAACAAACGCAAGGGATGAAGGTCCAAAACAAAAGCAAAGTACCGAAATAATAATAAAAAAAAAGACGAAAATTTATTCAAGTTGAGGTTTTTGTGTGACAACTACATGCACAGAATTTGTTCGTTGTCGGTTGGTTTTTTACAATTTTGTCATTCCCTCTTGTTGTGATCCCACTTTAAGCCACCAACAACAGGTCGCATTTGCTCGAACTTTTGTTAGGAGCAGTTTTTCCTTTCCTCTGTACAATAGTTCAGCTGAATAAATATAAAGAATGAAATAATAGTTCTTAGAATATGATAAATGAGATAAAATTGACAAAATTATAGATTAAGGACCGTGTTTTTATACTCATACTCATGTATGTATATATGCAGCACAACTCTGGAACTCTCGGTCAACTTCCAAACTGTTCGGACGTGTTTTTCCATCGTTACCGGCCTGCTAATTAAGCGCAATTCTTGCAATATTGATTTTGGCAATTATTGCATATCTCTATCAACTTGCAATATTCGGTCATCGCCATTTTCGTCGTGTGCTCCATATAGCTTACATGACCTACTTTTTTCCAATTATTGAATTCTGTCTACTTGTCTACAAGTTTCGGTCATTGCCGTTATTGCCCAAATAATGTCGCAGATACTACAATTGTGCGGCTAATGACACAAACGCGCAATTAATTAGGTCCAATGGTCTTTGTGGGAAATCTTTCCACCCAACGTGTAAATAACCCCATAAACTAATAGCTATTATTAAAGCAACCTATGATGGCTCTAAATGTCATGTGCTGCACAGAGGAAAGCTGTCAGAGGAATTCGATATCCTAAGTGGGGTACGACAAGGTTGCATTCTAACGCCGATACTTTTTTTGTTGGTGATTAGCGATGTACTTCGCGCAGCTTTATCTTCTGGAAACGGAGGAATTCGTTGGACACTTACATCTCCACTCAAACATCTGGACTACGCTGACGAAGTTTGGTTACACTCACACATGATTATGGAGCTGCACCAAATGACAACAAATGTGAAAATGGAGGCAAATTTTGCGGGTTTGAAGATTAATGCTGCCAAAACAAAAATCATCACCCTCGGCACTAACTCAGTAACCCAAGTTAACATTGCTGGACAACCGATAGAGTTAGTAGAGAGTTTCCAATATCTTGGGATTATTGTCTCCACCGAAGCTGAAACCCAACAGGACATTGTCAACTGAAACGGCAAAGCAAAATCAGTGTTTGGAACGATGTCCGTGATATGGCGAAGCAATGCGTTCATCTAAAATACCAAGCTGCGACTGTCGACATTCAAATGTTGAACCTGTGCTGTTGTATGGGTGCAGCACTTGGAAGGTGACCGCTACTATCACAAAAAGATTACAAACGTTCGTAAATAGGTGCCTACGGAACATCTTAAGGGTTTTCTGGCCTAAACGTATCACTAACGAACATCTTTACCAGAGAATTGGTCAGGAACCAATAGGCACAACCATCCAACGACGGAAGTGGCACTGGATTGGTCATACACTCCGAAAAGGCGACAGTTCTATAGCAAACTACGCAATGCAATGGAATCCGCTATCACAGGATGATAGAACAACGGGTCGTTCGAGAAATACATGGTGCAGAACAGTTTAGAAGGAGTCATGGCAATTGGGAAAGAGTTGGAGATAGCTGAAGCTCATTGCCAAGAACCGCCCGCGATGGCGCATAGGCGTTAGTAGAGGCCCTAGGACTCACAAGGGGATACATGAAGAAGAAGAAACGTGTGTTAGACTAAGCCAACGGGCTATCGTTTGTGTAAAGGATCTATCAGTTAACTTTTTATTTTTCTGTGATGAATGCAATAACATTTCACTGTCCCATTTAATACGTGCTACAAAGTGTATTAGTGACTCCATTGCTTCTTAAACGTCGGACAACAATCCGGGTTATAAGAAATTTCTGAGCCAGCTATCAAAGCTGGATGACCTTAATAAAAGTTTTGACGAATTCAGTAATAATCAGTAATCAGTAATATTGCAAACCAATGAAGTCGCTTCTTGCTAAGTCATGATGGGTGACATCGCCGAATAAATCACAAAAATTTGAAGACATTCCTCAGCCACACTCCAATTCTATCCATAATATTTCCATCCTCAATGAGATGTTAGAAACTACGTACCACCCCATCGGAACCGCATTCTTCTACTCCAGCTTTAATCATGCTACCACACACCAGCCATTCCATGTCCACCAGCTGCTCTGTGATCTACCACACTTCCTGCTCCACAACCTGCATTGCAATCCTCACCCACAATTATGCGTTTCGGTACAACATGTAACCTCACCGAATGGAATCAAAGGATTGACAATCTTAACAACGACAACAAATGCAAATCGACATTCGGCAAGTCGACAAAATGCAAATTAACATAATCACTGATTCTAGACGTTTCTATCAATTTATTAACGTCACAAGGAGGTCCGATGGATTCCCTTCCACTCTAAAATTATTTACATTTTCATCTGCAGGCCGCTCTCAAGTAATAGCCAACCTCTTTGTCATCTTCTTCAGCCAATCGTTTAGTCACCACCCCCACGAACCGGAACTTGAGTATTTCAACTAAATTAAAAACGGCCCTAAAACCTTCCTGTCGATATAAGGACAAATATATTGCGCGAAAAGATTAATCGGCTCAAGGATGACTTGATATTCAATATTCTTAAAAATGCTATAAGTCAGCCCCTTTCAACTCTATTTCGACTCTCCCCCTCCCAAGCCGTCTTCCCAAAATTATGGAAGGAGTCCTTTATTTCCCCTATCAATAAAAAAGGTAGTAAAAGGGATATATCAAACTACCGGCCCATAGCCAAACTAACTTCAATACCCAAGCTCTTCGAAAGCATTTTTTACGACTCCCTGTATTTTCACTGCAAATCCATCAACAACACGGTTTCTCAAAGGATAGGTCCACTACGACTAACCTCACCTAATTCGTCTCTAAAATACTACAAGCATTAGAGGAAAGTAAGGAAGTGGATGTCATTACCACCGAGTAAAGCAAGGCTTTTGATAAAATATGCTACCATATTATTTACCTTAAAGTTAAAGACCTCGGTTTTCCACCCTTTTTCATTTCTTGGTTGAAATCGTACCTTGAAAATCGGCAGTACAGGGTTCTCTTTAGATTTTCAGTCTCTGACCCCATTATTGCTACTTCAGGTGTTCTTCAAGGCAGTCATCTCGGTCCAATGATCTTTGTTTTGACAATAAACGATGCTGGTCATATCATAAAAGACTCAGATCTGTCTATTTACGCGAATGACATGAAAATAATCAAATTTATATCTACCCCCACCGATTCTCTGTTACTTCAAAATGACCTTAACTCATTCTACAAATGGTGCGATAAAAACTTTTTAGAACTTAATGTTGCTAAATGTCAATCCATTTCCTTCTATCGCAAACGACTTCCCCCTCCCCCCGGGGAACCTATTATTTTCGGAACGAACTAGTTCACTCAGTCTCTTCTATTCACGATCTGGGTATTATCTGTGACAGGGAGCTAAACTTCCGTTCTCACATTGATCAAATTAAAAATAAGGCAAGTAATTTGCCTAGAGAAGAATTATTCTTCATAGAACGATGGTGCAAAGAATTGTCGAGCGCTCATGTTACAAAATCCCTTTACATTACCTTTGTCAGACCCCAGCTTGAATATGCCAGCCAAGTCACCATTTCATGACACCCACACCCTGAATCCCCCATGGACCGACAACTATATCTTACCACCCTACGAAAAAAGAAAAAATTAACTAACTTGCAAACACTTAAAAAAGGTCGCGATGTCGAAGGTCGCTGACATTTGTACCGCTCTTTTGTCTCCCTCACCACCGCACCAACTGGCCATTTTGAATCAATTTCCAGAATGTTGCGTCTGGCCAACAATGAACAGAACATCCTTGACTTGCATTCCAGTATATTCTCCCTTAGAAGCTCTATTTTTCTATACCACGTCTTGACCTCTCTTTCTTGTAAGTAGTATTTAAGTAATAGTAAGTAATTAGTTAAGTAAATAAAAAATCGGAGCCAGGGGGGTTGGACATAAAAAAAAAATTATCAATTTCAACTAAACATGATGGATATTTGATTTATACAATTTGGAAAAATACAGTTGTCACCATTAGGGGTGGAGATTTGAAGTGATCACATGTACAAATAATCTAAAAAGACCGATAATTATGTCGAATTCATAAGGGTCGTTGATATTAAAATTGACAGTAAAAAGACTTTCTTGGGCCTTTCGTTGGAGATTGGTGGGGCGACAAATAATCTAATAAATGAATAAAAATGTTTAAGGGGTCGCTGACGTTAGAAGTGAATGTAAGATACCCGTTGTGACCTCTAGGTGTGGGGTGACATGTAAAAATAATCTAAAGCTAACGATAAAAACTCGAATCCAATCTTTTATTGATCGCTAACGTTAGAAGTGAAGGTAATACAGCCCTTGGGAATTCTAGGGGTATGGGTGGAAATAGGATGATGTGTCAAATAATCTAAAACGACCAATATTAGTGTCGAATCCGTAGTTTTGGAGATTTACGGGGTTTCTGAAATGGATAGTAACGCTAAGTCATCCCTGTGTTGGGCTGGGAAGGGGTAACACTGCAAAATTATATAAAACGATAGATATTAGGGTAGGTAGAATCTAGTTTTCGGGAACGTTGAGATGATTAGTAATGGTAAAAACTCCTAGCACCTCTAGAAGTGGACAAATATCCATAGTTTTCGGGGTTGCTGAGATTATAAGTGATGGGAAGCTGGTGGGGTTGCAAAGCAGTGGCATGTACAACCTTTTTTCTTCTTCTTTATGAAGATAAAGCTGGTTTCTCATGCAAAAACTTCACATAGTACATAGAAAAATTATGCACAGTGGGGTGAATATTTAAAATCACCGCTTCCCACTTCGCCAACATATCTCTACCTGCCAGAAAATGTTTTTTATAATCTTGGGATATGGGATATCCTGTAGCTTATAGCACACACACACAACATTCTGATCGCGTATCTTTCCCATCTCATGTGTTTCTCAACAGAGCATCCTGCAGCATGGAGTTGTTCTATGCCTATAACACAACACAACCGCAAAGGAACATAAATTGTGCTTTTGTGTGACGTTGTCACGGCCCACGCACACACCCACTTTCTAACCGTAAAAGAAAAGAAAAGTTATTACATTTGAGATAATGACGACGCCTTTGTGGTCTGATGGTGATGCTCGAGCGGATGCCGCTTGGAATGTTCATACATAGATTGTGTGACTATGTGTGGATATGTGTGTTGGTATGTGTTAGTGTGTGCCGAAGCGACTAAAATGGTCAATGGTCAAATGCATAAATCTTAGATAAATTATAAAAATGTACCCATGTGAGATGATGTCGTTGCGGTGATAGCGAGTAAACGGTTTTTTTCTGTCTGTCTGCCTGTAAGTTTGTCAGTGTGAACGATAACTTTATTGCGGAAAGGATGGACATAAAAAAAGGATAGATGTGAAGAATGTTCTCTTTTTGCTCTCCCATGGAAGTATTTTTAAACTTTTATGCCTGCGAAACTGTTTCTTTGCGTTTTTTTCTTCGTGAATCTTTTCGTCATGCTTCTGGGTTACTTGGCCGAATTGAATAATGTTCTGGAAGCTCCGTGGGCTATTTTAAATAAATATGAAAAGAATTTAACTGAAATTTTTTAGAAAGTAAAAAAATTCGCAGATACTTTTTTGTTCTGTTAAAGTGTGTGTCTCGGCGATTTTTACGACGTCGCATCAGTTTATTATGTGGAGGGACGTTCCTTAAACTTATAAGAGAAGCTGATGAGAGTGCTGTCGTCAGCGAAAGAGTTATTTGGATTAGAAATCACAGATAAGAGATCATTAATAAAAATGAGAAAGAGTGTCGGGGAACGCCAGCACTTTGCACTTGAAACCGTCCAATACAACTTGAATTGAGCGGTCCAAAAGATAGCTTCTTATCCAGTGAAGCAGTTTATTATCGACTCCATAAGCACGCATTTGGGACAAAAGAGCTTGATGCCAGAACTGTGTCAAATGCCTTAGAAGTATCGTGTGCAACAGCTTTTCTTTCTCCAAATTGATGCAAAGACCGGTTCCACTGTTCGGTGAGATAAACCACCAAATCACAAGTAGATCGTTGCCTACGAAATCCGTACTGATCAGGGATTGGTACGAAGAAGGAGACGATGGTTCGCCTTTTTTGGGTATGGGCTGGACAAAGGTGGTTTTCCAACTTTTCTGGAAGAGTCCAGAAAAATAGGATACATGGAAAGCTTACGCAATGGTAATGCCAACTTGATAGAACTCCTCTTTAGAACTATTTAGGAAATACCATCTGGCCCAGTGGATTTGTGAGTGTTGAGATCGTTAAAAACTCTAGCGAATGCACGACTACAAATGAATTGCAATCATTTCTGACCCGATTAAAATTTGTTCGGTTTTCCTTACTAGGGTTTGCTTTGTAAAACCTAAAGCATAGCAGCTCTCTAATCCTGGAAGCCTCTTTACAGCTCGAGTCATGCCATCCATCTTCCTTTGGTTTAACAGACTTATTCCTGGAAGTGATAAAGTCTCTAATACCAATAAGGATGATGATTGTAATTGCATCACCGGCGGCATCCACGTTGCTCTCACGAAACAATAGCGACCAGTTGATACTCCCTTCCTTCGGTTGTTGTCTGGCCAGATTGGCGAAGCTACCCAGAATTGTATACAATGAAATCGCCAGGATTCCAGTTTTACGATCTTTTGTGAATATTCCTAACTGTAAGATATTCTGATTTTTGTAAGACTTCCACACTCAGAATAGATACAATTTCGGTTTTAAGATTTTCTCAGAACTATCGACTCAGTGGTACATTCTGGTTCAGATGTGTAAAAGAGAATTTTAAACACAGTTTAGTTAAAAACCTAGTTAATTTACAAATAAAAACTGTTGATGCTGCCTTGAAATATTGACCCTTACCTCGGGTGTGGGAATCAATAGCTGAGTTAAAGACAGCTTTTTGTGAAGTGAAATACATTTTATTCGATCATCCTATTTATACAAAATGTAAAACTAATTATACATTAAAGTCATACAGAGATAAATTTTGTCTCTATGTGCGATATGGTATTCGTACATTACATTTTGGTAACACGACCATAAATCATGTAGTAGTATGTCTCTACGGGCATCTGAACTTATCATCTTCCTTATCTGGTGGGTGTTGTTTTAGGTTACTTCTTCTATCTGAGAGGATGACGAAGATAAGGCTGTGATGTTTTGTGCTGCGCAAGGCAAATCCTAGGATCGACAGATAACGACTTCCTGGGGTTCGTATTGCATTGCAACTCTAATGTAGTGGAATGCAGTGTATGCTGATCATACGCGTACCCTGCACTGCAGCATCCCATGGGAAATGCAGGTCAGTGATGTTTTTGATGTGTGGTGACTATTAGTGTTGACTAAGATACTCGTACACGTGCATAGTGTATGTCGATTATGTGAGTGCTGGGATTTGATGATGATAAATGATTCTTACATTACTTCTACTTAGTTCTAATATTAGGCAGGACCTCTTTGGGTTATAGTTCCCTAACATTTTCTTTACTTGCCGTAGGCCTGGGAGATTCTCCCATCTTTCGGAAGCGGCTGCCTTAACCATACTGCGTACCTCTTCCCGCATTGTGCGGTACCCTATGCCACAGAAGGGTTCTGGCCCTACAAGCGGAGTTTCTGCTCCTTTATTCGCGAGCCTATCCGCAGCTTCGTTGCCTTCTATGCCGGTGTGTCCTGGCACCCAGTATAAACATACTTGTTGGTTTTACAAAGCCTGTTAAGCTTCGCCTTGCATTACTCCACCAGTTTTGATGTAACTAATGCGTCTAGAGCTTGGCTGTCTGCCATGATTGCTATTTCCTGCCTCCTGTAGTTCCTTTCCAGATTGAAGTGAGCACATCTTTCAATGGCATATACTTCTGCCTGGAATATACTCGAGTACATCCCCATCGATATGGAGTATTTGGTTCTTGACCTATATACTCCAGCACTCTTGCCTTCTGGTTTTAGATATGTACTGAACTGAATGTGCTGAGAAGTGCAGATCAGCAAAGTACTTGCCGAATATGTGGGCGCTGCAGCTTAGGTATGTACAGACTGCACACAAACATTGTCTCAAATTGGATTGCAATGTAACAAAAGTTCAATTTATAAAGAAACATATAAAGTATAAAAACTTGTATAAAATAAATTACAATAAACATCACACACTTTATTGAATTGAATTTAATTTTAAAACACATATTATAAAACATAAACTGAACTCTAAAACAAACGAAATGTTAAATATTTTAAATGCATATTCCGTCAGCTAAGACTATTTTATCTAGAAATCATGGGCAAATGCTCCTGAAACAAAAAACTTTGCACATTTCAAGTACAAATTAATGTGATTGCTGCGAAAGGAAGGAAGAAACCAACGAACTGGGCAGTCTGTATAAGGGTCACAGTTTGCTTCCTGAAATCTCATCGTCTTATCTTTTCTTCAGTAATTAAAAATAGCTATGATCCTACACACTTGTTATTATAAATTTGATCTAAACCCAGTCCCAAGAAAGCCTTTCACTCTGCCAAATTTTCCAGCATCGCACAATTTTCACTTAATGCGAAAGTAAATCCCATTTTTCAGGACTACATGTTTTTGAATAGAATTTACTAGCTTCTACGTAATCCAAACGCCTGAATGGAAATAATGGACGCCTTGTGGAAGTGTTTTTCGTGCATCATGCATGCAAGTTCATCCATGCAGCGGACAGCAATTCAACTGAAAGCGATTACGATTCAGGATAAAACCAACCTGCACCTCATTAAAAAATTTCCCTAATATAGAAGTCGTAATCTCTTGTTGTGGCTCGATGTGAATTGTAAACTTGGAAACTTTTCCAAAATAAAGACAATGCTTCGTTCGAAAATAACTCCAAAAGTCCTGCAAATAAAAACCTGAAGAAACTTCGGCAATGACTTTTCCATACCCTCGCCGGTTTGACCGGTTTTTGCATGGTGAGGTGATGTTGGATAAATGAACGACACTCTATGCTAACCAAACCGCAGACTTGGTTATCCTGCTGCAGCATTTCTTAACATAGATACCATACCATGTGTCTGTGCGCTCTTATGGGAGTCGTCATTAGAATTATGACCGCACAGTTAAACACAGAATCAACGAACGGGATATGCGATGTTTTCCGTTGTTCCTTGTTCGTCCTGTCAAGTGTTGTTATTGCTATTGTGTTTTGGCGGTTTATATTGTCGTGCTCGTTTATGTTATACTCGTATTTTGGTGTTCCCCATAATCCAGTTTTATCCTCTCGGTTGGCCCGATTAATGTGTACGTCAATTGGGATTATGTCTTTTAATTATAACCGATAAAAAAATTGATTGCGAAAATTCCCCCCCAAATATCCTTCGGATATAAAATAAAAGAACGGATTTTTTTATTTATTCTGTGTAAGATTAGAAAATATTCTGTTTAATTCTCCTTTGTTGAGATAAAAAATTTCACTCGAAAATGCCTTAATCCTCTTTGGGAAAATGTTCTTTCGTTATTTGGTTTTTTCTGCAAAAAATCAGTTCGGATAGTGATAACTGTGTAACTTGGCAAATATTTAGATTTCACATTCGCTCAGTCAGATTCTTGATTTACCCACATACACACACTAAAGTCAGTCTGACAAATATTGGAATATTGTGTCCTGTGTCTCTTGTTTCGTGTCTGTTTGTTAAGTGCTTAACAATTCCTCTGTCTGCGTCTATTCTTGTGTTTATTTTTCTCCTCCGCTTGAGTGACTTCTTCTTACGTCACCAAGTTGCACAGCAGAAATAGATTGACATGCGTACAGGCGGCGATAGTCATATAAAATTGATGCGATAATTGATGGTCGTTTTTGAAAATCTCCAAAATACACAGGAACTCCATTTATTTTGTCTTTGGTGCTCCCTGAATTTTTGTGTCTATCATCATCATCATCATTCATATTATCATCATCCACCAAACAACATATATCAAGAAGTGCAGTCACATTCGATTATGGTATAGGGACGTCCGGCAATTCGAGCGACACTCTGTCTTCTATCCTGAATCAAACAATTAAGATTGACTGCAAAATATCATCGCTGTTGTGCGTAACTATGTGGTGTTCCATATAACCATCATGTATGGATATAATGTGGAGACAGCTGCTAAGAGTAAAGCAAAGTAAATGAAGATCGAATTCTTGATACTTCATACCTCTCTTCCTCCTCCTCCTCCTATAACTTGGGTGTACTTTTAAATACGACGACTCGGACCCATACAACATACACATTGAAGAAGGAAGAGAGTTGCTGTTGATTTTTCTTTGGAAAGTGCATTGCGGGTCGTCATCATTATTATACTCATCTTCCTGTTAGTTTCTATTTTAGATCTTTGAAGGAGACAGAATATTTGGAAGCTTCAAAGAATAAGCAAATCGAGCAGACATAAGACACCAGACGACGATAAAACCCAATCTTACCTCCCTTCCACATCACCACCAATACTGCTGAGGAGTTGACATTTGTCTATGTTTGTCCTGCATTTTTACGCATCTTTTTTATGATTTCGTTAACTATGAGGATATTGAATGGAAGCTACAAGTGTTCAAGTGCATTTTGAATTTTCAGTCTATCATTAGAGCGCGTTTCGATCTACAGTTATAGTATCAGTGTTGTTCGCAATGATGCAACCACTAGTTGAAGAAGAAGGCAAAAGGACTAAACTCGGCATTGTTGAAATTGAATTTGTATTGTGTGGAGATGTTGTTGTAAAAATATATATATGCGACGACCGTTCATATTGCAGTTCTTGTTGTGCATAAAACATCTTCAAAATGACTAACTCTGGCAGGCTAATGGAGTTCGTTAATTGCATGTGGATTGTAGTGTGAGGATGAAGTGAGAAAATGATATTGATTTTAGCATAATCCAATTTTTGGAACATCCTGAATAACATATTCCGGGGTATCGGGGTTATATGGTAACGTGTAAGGCAGCGGTAACGTATCACGCTTGTAAGACTGTAAACTTGTTAACAGGTCTAAGCTTTTAAAACAAAAGTTTGACCAATCAATCAATCAATCAAGTTACACGTTTGTGTTCTTGTCTTTTATTGTCTTCTTGTTCCAAACTACATGGGTTCTCTTCTTACGACTTTCATAAACATAATTTCCGCAAAATCAATGACTATCATTGCAGGTATTCCTTTGAGTTTTACAATCTATCCTTAAATGATACCATCTCCATTTTTTACAGAGGATTACTATTTCTCTTTGTATTCCTTTCTCGTGCCATAAAACCTCATCTATGTCTTCTCCTTGATATGATCGAAGACTTCGGTCCTTACGAAAGAAGAGAAACAAGTAATGGGCGACGTACCTTCGTACTTATTCTCTTTCCGAATATTCCAACTACATCGGTACTTACTTGCAATTCACCCAGCTTTATAACTCTCTCTACCAGCGCTATCTTAATAAAGCTCAAGCCAATCTCATAAGCAACCCTTTTTTTTTTTCAATTCGTCAACTATAAAAGGAAGTCCGATATGGCTACCCTCATTCAATCTCTTATGAAAAGACATCATCAACCGATCCACATACGATTGCCAAACAATCTTTAAACAATCTTGCGCTGTCAACCCCTTCGTACCGAACCCTTCCTATTTCTATACTTACTGAACTTCTCCAATGGCCCCTTTCTCTGTCAAACTATTGACCCCACTCTTATCGATAAATCTGAAGATCTATCGTACTTCTCCAGCGGCCCCTTTCTCCGTTGAACTGTTGACCCCACTCTTATCTTATCGTCAAGACTTGTGGAGGGTAATGCAGTAGGAAGCAATCGCTATCACCATCAGACGAAAAAAATAGAGCTGTATTGGCCACACTATGAGAAAGCCAGCGGACGATATTACGAAACTAGCGCTCGACTGGAATCTACAAGGAAGCCGCCGAGTTGGCCGTACTAGCAAGACATGAAAAATGACGATAGAAGAGGAAGCAAGATCCCAGAGGACAGGGTGGCGTCTCTTGAAATCTCAGGCGATAAATCGATAAATCGAGCACGTTGGCGGGCGTTTGTAGAAGCACTATGCTCCCCCGCAGAGTAAAGGAAAGAAAGAAGAAAGAACAAGCCTCTCTTAACATATCTGTTGAAAGATAAATGTTTGACCTACATTGACTTCACATTTCATCTTAAATCTACAATATGTAGATGTGTACCACCTAGACTAGCGGAGACTATCTCTAAGCTGAAACACACTTCTTACCGAATGCTTACATTCCTGTCATAGAAAGTGACTCTTGCTTTTTATCGCCATATTTTGTGATCGACTTTGACCTTGCTCAGGGCCCTTTCTATGACCTCAGTGCTCATTGAAGGATTCTATCCTGATTAAACTTCCTGTCTCGCTCAATTGTGTTAGTGATCTTGTTTATGACCTTTGGCCACACCAATGGCGAAATTACACCTCCTTTGGGTATGCCTTTGTCGAGTAATTTGTTAATATTGCAGGACTTTTAAAATCTATGCTACCAAGCATGGAATTAGCCAACTGCTTTATGAAATGGTCCACATCTAAATTAGTTAGAACTTCCATTATGGCCCCAATGTGGCCTTTTTTAAACGCACCTTTTAATATCGAGAGAGCCGGCTGTATATTTTTGTAGTTGATAGACTACTCAATACTACGCACTATTCGAGAACTGTTTCTGTGGACTCGTCTCTAAGGTATGTATTTTAAGATGTCGATTTTTATCCTCGATTTGTTGTCTGCTATTGTAGTCTAATATATAACATAGAGCTTTCATCAATAATCTTCTACATGCAATATTTCTAGCTACAGAGAATATAGTCGTGGATAGCTAGCCTAGAGTAGCTAGATCATAACTATCTAAGAAGTCGACAAATCTATAGTGAACTTCTGTACAATGTGCCGGTATGATTATTTTCGCAAAAATCGAGCGATACGCTGGCAATTTTGAGTTCGATATTAGTCTTGAGATCGCCCAGAGGCGTCATTTGCATGCGTCGCTTAAACGCTAAGTAGAGACTGAATATGCGAGCTTTTCTTTGTACTCCAACTTACGACTTTTTTTAATGCAACTCATACTTCAGCTATTCTGTCGATTTTTGTATTCGATCTTTGATTTGTTGTCTGCTATTGTGTAGTCTAATATACAACACAGAGCTTTCATCAATCAATAACAAAATGACTCTTTATTATTTATTTCTATCATGCAACTAACTGTGGTGCATTTCTACAACCATATGACCAACACAAGATGTACATGGACTTTCTATTAGTCAACAACACCAATACATGGGTATGTGCAATTGAGTTAATAGAATTAAGAATGCCTCTAAGAAGTTGCAATTTTTACCATCTTTTTCCTCCCTTATCTCCGCACTTGCAGCTAAAGAAAAGCCAAAATATTTCAGCACATGCTTAGAAAAAACCAAAAATGCACAAACCTATCAACGTGTTCATCATAATAAGCCTGTCAATTTTATAAGTGAAGAGGAAATTTTGTCAAGTTGATGGATAGTTATATGGCACTACCTTAGCATGAAAAACCTTTCATCGGCGTTGTTTTAAAGCAAACACATGTCGTGCAGAAACTATCGAAAGTCCTACGTCAAATTTTGCACTAAGAGTGCGCACGCCACACGCATTGGCCTTATACCTAATGAAAATGAATGACAGTCAAACGGTGTGGAACGGCCTCCTCCTTGCTGCTCGGGCAACAGAATACACCTAGTACTCTACTGAATACCCACTGAGTGCACAATAATTTTCCAAACTAAAACTGTGTGCAGCGTCAGTCTGCTTCCTGTTCCTGTTTTTAATGAGGAGACTCTGACTACCGCGCCTGTGTTCTATTGTCTTGCCGGGCAAACAATATGTGTGTGAGAGAAGCTTAAAGCTGGTGCTTAGTTTTAAAAGTCATTATGATGTGAACAGCCCGCGCACAGAAGTGTTTTGCCAAAAGTTGCGCTCAAAATACAGCCAATATGAAAGAAGTATGAAAGCAAAAGATGATGCACAGACTTACTTCCTTCCTCTCCCAATCTGTCCATTCCATTGCGCTTCCGGTCTTTGGCATGACCATTTCATGTTCGCTATTCATTATATAATCGCTCAGGATAATGATGCGCTTTCCTTACCATTCTTGTCGGTGTGGTGTACACTAAAAGTTGTTCCTTGTTACCCTTTTTTCGTTTTGTTTTTGTTTGCATTTTCCATGTTTCCATGAAGTTTAAAGCCAACAGGACACATATTTGCCCTATGGATGTGGTATTTTTGGGAATTGGATGGTGAGGTAGTAAGGGAGGCCAAACAGGACACAATCTGTGCTCGTTTAATCCTCTTAAATAATTTAGTTTTAAGTTCCCTTCTTAAGATGTCGGTAATGTTGTTGTTGTGGAGAAAAGTACTAACAGTGTTGCGTATGTTTACAGAGTAGTTGTGTTTGTGAGTTTATTTGTACCCAAAGTTTACTGGAACGACATAATTTCTAAGCTGTTCTTAAAGAGTCTTTGGAGAGAAAGTGAGGTGGAAAGCCTTTTTATGTAACAAATTTGGATCCACTAAAAGCAATTAATATGTGGGAATGTAGTGAAATCACAAAAAACAAAACCTCATTGATTCAAAATCCCAAACAAATAATTAATCGCATTATCAAAATCGCAATTTACAATTACCCCTTTGGGATATGAATGAAATCCTAATGGAATTAATGAATATCCCAAACAAAAATGAAGTTGTGGCCACAACACGATTTTCTTTTATTGTACCTCCGATTGCCGACCAACTAATGGGACAGATTTACATTCGTACTCGTGAAGTTGCTAGAGTTCTAAGTGATCCCAACATTCACCAATCCGCTGGACCAGATCGTATCGCTCATTACTTCTGAAGAGTTTTTCGTCATCGCTGACATTACAATTGCGTAACCTTTTCTACTTATCCTATTCTTCTGGACCCTTTCCGAGTAGTTGGAAAACAGAATTTGTCCAGCCTTTACCAAAGAAAGGAGAACAATCATGTCTCCCTTTGCAGCGACCTATAGCACTAACGTCAATTCATTCTAAGGTCATGGAAACGCTTACTAGCCGTCAGCTTATGAAATATCTTAAAATGTAAAAACTACTCAATGACCATATAGACTCCGTGGACAACGTTCTACTGGTGATCTGATGGATGGATTGAAAGCTATCTTTCAAGCTGGTCAATTCAAGTTTTATTGGATGGTTTTAAGTCTGATATTCACCAAATGAATGCAGGTGCCCCTCAGGGCTGTATTTTATCTCCGACACTCTTTATTATTTTCATTAACGGTCTTCTGTCTGTAACATCTAATCCAATACATTCCTTTGCTGACAACAGTGCTCTTAGCTTCTGTTATATGTTTGCAAATTTACGTCCTTTCTCTTCGGATGTGGAACTAGAAAAATAGCCTATGTTAAGCTCGTTAAATTTTGACCTTGAGAGAGCAAAATAGAGTCGAATATAACGCATCCAAAAACCAAGGCTGTCTTCTGTCTTTGAAGCGAAATAGTAACCTCCAGCCGTTATCCATGAATGGTACTTGCATCGATGAAAATGAAAAGCAATTCTTGGTATATACGTCAACGAAAAGTTTCATTGGAATGACGTCGCAAAATATGCTGCTAAGTGCCTTGGCTTCCTTACATGGTTTAAGAAATATTTCACTCCCTTTTAATCAGCTCCTCTGGGATCCCAACTGAACCCGGAGCCTTATTATTTTTGAGCCGATTTATCGCTCTACTAACTTCGTCTATGCTTGGTGGTGGTAGCATATTTTGGTCTTCGGCTGACGATTTAGTAATTCATAAAAGTTATATTCCCATAGCTCTAAGATGCCTTTGAGATCCGCGATCAGTTTACCCTCAATTGCAAAGCGGTCTATGTTGCGTTATCCCGCGGACTCTTTGGTAGAATTTCCACGCCAGGTGCGGTCCTTGCTTTCTCTACTGTTCTAGTTAACGGAGTAGATTCTTTTCCGCGTTCTATAAGATTGTTGCATTGCTCGGTACGCAACATTCTTTCGTTCAGTCGCTAGCTTACATCCGTCATTAAACCAGCCGTTGCGATCTGTACGACTACTGACTGAGATGGATTTAGCAGTACTAGTGACAGTATTCTTAAGGCGTGTCCATTTCTCTTTTACGCCCGGCATCTCAGCCTCAGGACTTACTGCACTTCTCTGCATTTAGTGCGAGTCGTATCGCTGGACCGTAATTGTTTCTGGTCACTTCGTTGCGGAGGGCAGTCGTGTTGACTCGAAAGATGCAGTCTTTTGTGTAGTAGTAATAGTAGTCCGATTTGACTTTGGCACCTCGGTACGTTCGAACCGTTCATCAGTTTCTGGTTGTGGCGGCGGTCTTTCAACGATAAAAGTTATAATTGACAAAAATTGTTGTATTATTACACACATACAATTGTATATGTATCATTTTGATATTTAGTAGCAGCGCATTAGCGTCAGTTGACTTATAACTCTGGCGCGCTACACATCGCATTCACATTCGCATTCATAATTATGTAATTAATATTAAGTAATATAGAGGTTAAATAAATATAATTGAAGTACACAACAAAAATATTGAAAAAACAAATGATTCCCTTGAATGCCACATGAACGTAGCTCAATTGAAAAAGCCAGTTGCATTTCACCCCTCCATGAATTCAACCGCAATACCAGTGGCCCTTCGAATCGGTTTACCCTTAAACCCATCTTCCGACATACTGTTAAGTTTAGAGACCCCTTCTTTATTCGTACAACAGGAATAAGCAATGCTTTACCAACCTCTGTAATCTCGCATCAATATAATCCTAAGGCATTCAAAATACACGCACGTTGGCACTATCGTCTTTGCTTTCTTGATAGTGCCTAAGCTGTGTCTTGCATTATAAGGGTTTAAGCCCCTTGAGCGTGTGCTATTGCAGAAAAAAAACGTACTAATTGCAAAAAATACATCTTATTATGGATTTTTTTTTAAATTGTGATTTTTGGAAATGGGGTTTTGTAGCTAGGATTTAGGTTTTCAACAAATTTGCGGATTCTATTGTGGTGTCACAATATTCTGACGTTATTAGCAGATGGCCCGGCCCGTCTCCTAAAAATGAAATTGCCAGAGCATTTTTTCCCGGCATCCTGTAACGAATAGTATATAAAACATAGTAATATCCCTTACAATGTAAAAGCACATCTCTTATCGTTCATCTGTAATACCTGAGGATTCATTAGGTCCTTTTTTTCGGGTAACATTTTCATAAATACCCCAAATGTACACATCCCCCATAGATCCTCCTGCATTTTTGCTACCAATAATGCCTCTTGCGAAGATCTTTTGAATATGAAATGAAATGACCGACGGCAGCAGCTGTGTTCGCCATCAACATTCATCCTTGTTACATCCATCAATAAACTATTCAGATCGTTTATTGGGTGGGAGTCGTCACTGTCTGACTGTGGGTTGTATTCGTTCCTTGAGGCAATATAATTGAAATTTTATTTTTCTGCACATTGTGTACTCCTAAAAGAGATGAACACTGAGAGGCTGATGAACGGAAATAACGATGTTAAAATGTCTATTTATTCCATTTGATATGCACAAGGGACGAGAGGGACTCTATTGACCAAAATGCCCAATAGCATGCGATGCTTAATGAAGATTCCGTTGAAGGAGAAGAATCATCAAACATACGAGAGTTCCGCTGTACCACACTAACATGTTATTTACTCGTATCTCACATGGAAACTGAAGCCTTCAATCGCAATTATCAAACGTCCTAAAAGTCGTCATCATCGAACGTCGCCGGAAGTTACCTGCTCATCACAACCATCATCATCATCATCATCATTATCATCATCATGAAACATAGCAGTTGCCCACGTTTATATTGCGCCATTCACATTCTTGCATCATTTTAAGGACCAAAGAGTATTAGTAGGTAGAACGAAAAAGGACTCAGGCATATTACTTTATCTCCTGTAACTGTATGATGTGTGGCGCTGTGGAAGCTGGAATTGAGTAGCGCTGTCAGTTGGCTGGTTGGCTGGTTGACTGGAAGAATGACGATGCTCTTTTAACTGCCCATTCGTAAAGGCATTTCAAAAAGTAGTCAACGCGTCTGGCGGTCGTCTTCGTTCTCGTCATTCTAATTCACGGTGAGTCAATTTGATGTGGCGCAGCAGCTGAATAGATGAGGTGCAGATCCGTTTCCGTAAGCATTTGTCTCATAAAATGGGCACAGTAATATATTCACAGCGCTTGTTACCCAAGGAACATCCATCCACACTGTACCTGTTCGTTTATTGCCCACCAGTTAATGTCGTATAAATTTTAGGATGATGAAGATGGTTTATTCCGTGGCGAGTGGTAAATGTCCGGCACCCAGGAAGAATGTTCAATGACTTTTTTTTATACCCTCTAAGGTTACTCTCGCACTGTCTGTGAGGATCCTTTTATTAGGTTTCGAACAGACGTCATTGAATATAAATTGAATGTGGAAATTATTGTCGCATAAAAGATTTCTGTGTTGTATTTGAGGCCTTTGGAAACTTAACGTACATCGTTTTATGAGCTAATCGATTTTTCACAATTCCGGCAATTACATTTTCTAAACATTTAAACCATTAAAGTGGGGCGATATTAGAAACATATTAGAAAACCTTTCGTGCTTCGGTTGAGCCAAAATTTAATCAAAGAAAGAGGTTCCTATTTATGCAATGTACGAAAAAAAATGATTCTTAAGATACACAGAAACTTGATAGAAAACAATTTGGAATTAAATTTGAAATAATTTCAATTAATTCAATATCTAAAATATCCTGAAACAAATCTGGCAGGGGTACCTAATGCAAGTAGATTTGAATTCATTCTCTCATATGTTTCGTTCTTATAATATCGTAGATGCATTAAATCGCAACGTCAGCGAAATATTTGCAAGTCTTCAAGGTGTACCTATACAAAAATCACCGCTCATACTTTTGATACAGGATTAAGGGATTATGCAGATCTACAGTCTCTTGTTTTATGCGTTTTATCTCGTCTTCCTTGCAAGTGTATTATTAAGTTATCGCGCAAAGACAAAAGTTTCTTAATTTCAATTTGGTGAAAAATTTCTTGAAAATTCTCATAACTCGATGAGAAATTTTGCGGTTGTGATGTGCTGAGATAAATTGAGTTAAAGCTGCATCCGGAATGTAAATCGCGGTGCATATATAAGTAGGTAGATATTTGAACTAAAAATTACCTATCTAGGCAAATACAAGTATAAGAAAATGTACGAGCTAATGCCAGATTATCACGTATACTACAACTGTCATGCAAGATACATTAACTCGGGATGGGAAAGATTTTATTCCAATAATTTCGTCTTTTGATTACAATTCTTCCTGTAGTAGGTGCTTTTGGAGCGAATTTCAATTAAAAAGTGCGATATTTCAAAAAAACAATGTCGTCGTAATTTATACAAAAAAAAATATCAATGAGTAACGTAAAAGCTCTTGACGGTGTCAAGGCGATGATAACACTTTCAGGAACTCTACAACTCAATGGAACCGTAATCGGCTTTAATGCAATACATAAACGACTATGCACTCTTCGCGTGCTGGACAAATTTAAGTACACAAGCCTAAGAATCGTTCATGCAACTACAATAGATTCCCCATACACGATAAATAAGGAGAGTTCTTTCAATCAATTAAAAGGGAACTCTATAGCTACCCTCGATACGATAGAATTTTGGGAAGCGTATACTAGCCACTTGTGCGCGCCGTGACTCAGTGGAAATGAGCATGGCTACTGAGCATGGGTTCGTGGTTCGAATCCCAGTAACACAAAAAGTATTTTTCACGGTGTCCCACATCTCGCGAATGGGTGACAAACGTTCCGAGAGTAATAACTTGTCACGGAATGCTTCTCAATTCGCCGTTCGGATCCGGCCCTAAATTGTAGGTCCCTTCCATTTGTGTGCACAAATATATATGCGCAACACGAATGCTTGCGAGAAGCTAGGCCTTGGACCGCAACGTCTGTTGCGCCGAATATTATTATTATTATACAAGACACTTGAACCGCGATTGGCTTTCGTCTTTTTTGCCCTGCCCTCCGTAATGTGGGTGATATGAAAGAAAACATTTAGCCAGTATTAAGCCATTACATTGACACCCATAGTTAATAAGAATAAAAATAATGATAATGGACAACAAGTCATAGAGATGGCAGCAAGTAAGAATTTAGTCTTTTGTTCAGTGTGCAGCCACCCCCCAGCATAAATGAAGTTAGCAGAGCGATAAATCGGCTTAAAAGTTATTAAAAATTATTATTAGAAAAAAGCAATTAGATGCATTCCTTCCAGTTGATTTGATCAAACTGGATGGCCCGCTCAACAGGTGCTAATATAGCATGGCCAGAGTATAAGTTTTTTTTAAGAATACCCTTGACCATATGACAGACAGCGCGACCTAGAAGATCTAATTTAACTTAGGGTGTATTTACTCTAAGGTATTTACCACATCTCTATTGAAGGATAATGTCCTTAGTGGCAGAATTACTCAACTTTACTCTCGAGCATATTTCCTTGTAAAAGATGCGTATCCTTTACCACTCACAGATAATATGCTCGGAAGACTCATCATCCTCTGATCTGAACCTACATTCTGTCTTTTTTTAAGCTGACACCGCAAGCCACAATGACTTGTTAGAAATCTCATCAGATTCCTAATGCTATCCCTATTTAGACTAAGGATTTTTTTGCAGGAAAAGGACCTGATTAATTATTGTTTGGATTGACTCAGCCCCGGCACGTTATCCAAGCGGGTCAGACCAAGTTTTTGTTCCCAACAATATATCAGTTCTGTGACGGCAGCCCAAGTTGGCACCACAGGTTCAGGTCCTATTACTCGTTATCCGATTCCGATACAGCCCAACCGAGTTTCACTCTTTTGTGTATGGCAAGAGATTGCAGTGAATCGCAGCAGTTTTTGACTGATAACGAGTCCGTTAAATTGAACGACAACGCTTTAAGTCCTGGGACTTTTTCCCATTGGTATCTAAACTTTGGTGTTGGCTTCAAAGACACCAGCTCAAACTCCAGTTTCCATCTCCGATTCAGCTGTGAACCAGACAAGACTTCTAGCGTCCAGGAACATAATTGCACCAGTTTGCTCGGTCCAATATTTCTACCTCAAATAACCTGCCGAAACAATACTCCCTGACCATAATGTCGGAGATTGTGCAGAACATTTCTCTTTCAGGAATTGAGTCAAGAATTTAATAGTAACGTGGATTATACCCGTATTCTAGATGCAGCTTAATAGTACATCTAGCAGCCAACTTCCTGATGAAAATTTCGATGGTGAAAGCCCTAAACAGCTTCTGATGCAGTCGTAGGGCAGCTGCGCATGGCACCCTATTTACCTAGATAGGCAATTCTTTGTAGCTTCTGAAGCTTAGTCCAAACCAAACGATGACCGCGTACTTGATAATAGGTCTCACAATCATTGTATACATCAAATGTATCATTTTAGGATTTATACCACAAGTTCTGCCATAGAGGCGTCTACTGGCCTACAAGGCCATAGTGGCACGTTCGATCGCGGACTTGATATGAGAATTCGAGTTTAGCAGTTATTCAATGATGAGGCTGGGATATTAACCTCACTATTATAATCTAACTCGGTGCCTTTGATGATAATAGGTCCAAAATCGACCAGTCTACTTTTCGTGAAAAGCACTAGAAAGGTCTTGCAAGGACTGATGGATAGTCCTTATCTGCTGCACCATTCTCAACGTATAATACAAGCACCTTGCATGACACTTTTTATAGTCGTGCAGTGATTACCACGAACAAAAATCGTCCGAATAACCAATGGTCTATGGAGATCGACTAAAAGATTGCCAATGACAAGTGATCATAGAAGGGGAGAAAGCAATCCTCCTTGGCAACATCACTTAACTGCAGTCACAGACACAGGCACTCCCTACGAGGAGGAAATAATATCTTGACTTTCAATCATGGTACTTATCCAATGATTGGTAGAGTCTTCGATACCTCTGCTAATGATTGCCCTTGCAATATAGTCGAAGCCAGTGTTCTCGAATGCACCCTTAATGTCGAGGAAAGCACACAGGGCAACGTCCTTTAAATGAAAACTTCCTTCCTTCCAGATAATGAAGAGCACCTTCTGTGCTTTTTCCTTTCCTGTAAGCAAACTGACTTAAGTGCAGATGGGAAGTTAATTCTAACTGGCTTCTTATATGGACAAATGTCTATCCGATTTAAGCAACTCACTAGGCCTATTACCTGGTTTGGGGATAAATGTCACATTTACCTGTCTCCAGATAGTAGGAATGTACCCCCAATTGTAGCTGGCTCTAAGTAAAGCAATCATACCCGGTAGGATGAGATCGACTGCCTTCTGTAGAAGCGCTGGAGAGATCCCATCACCGGCGAGTGATTTGAGGTTTTGAAGAGCCTACTGTCCATTTAATCTTATCCGGACTTAAGATTTTACCGGATACTATTTATCCTACTAGTAATACAGATCCTTTAGTCAGGTGCGTTCTGGAACATGTATGGTGCACGAGTATACGAATCTGGGAAATTAACCTGGAGTAGTGTTCTGATTATATCCTCACGGTCAGACTTGTAGGTGCCATCAGCCTTTTTTTTTAACCTGCACAGTTTGTCTGATTCTTAACTAATGCTTTATGGATTCGTGCAGCTGTGAATGTTTACGCAGCATGTGGCACGTGTGGATCGTCTTAAGGTTGAACCAAAAAAGCAATGTTATTTGAAATGAACTAACATGAATCTGTAAGTTGACCATGACCAAAGTTATAAACCAAGCAAATTATCTGGATGACTGTAAAGCCTATTCAACATCTATAACTGGTTCTCTGAACATTTATTTTCGGCTTTCATTACAGGACTTATTTCAATTTTCCTTGAATTTGTTTCTTTAAGACTTATTTAATGGAGCCAATCCTTTCTCGGTTGTTATTGTAACAGGCGAATGCCACCCGAGGGGGCCGCTGTATCTTACTTAGTCGTCTGGTTATTATAAGTCTGACAATTGGTCTTACTCGGTAGATTATAGTGGCAGGGGGCTAGTGCTTAGAGTCTCAAGCACGGGCACTGTCTAAGAACGAAGCGCCCCTACCGTACAACTGCAGGCGGTAGTGTCTGGGATAGTTTCTATCCCGGGCGGCCTAGGACTTGAAACACCCTAGTGTCAAATGATAGGATACGAGGTTCCGGACAAACGTGCTGCCAGGGTCTGCTTTGCAATCGCCCAGGCACTCATTCTGAAAGAACTGAGTCCCTTGATGGCAGATCTCACCAAGGTCGCGTTGGTACTACGGGGGTTGGCTGCCCACAGATAAGGTTTAATCTCCTTGGAGGTTTAACTGAGTCTGGGCCAACCTTTGGTTGAGGTCCAGTTTATTCTGGCTTTAGCCTACGTAGTGGCTGGTGGTTAACTACCCAAATGCGGGTAGAGCGCTAGCATGGTAACATCAGTGGAAGGCCTGATGTTACCAAATAAAAGACCGTCCTGATGTTACCGGTGCGATGATGCGCTCTCTGTGGAGTTGCATAGATCAACCGGTCGAAAAACCAAAGATCGGCAAGGATTTAAGATAGGTCCTGCTCTAACCATTGACTTAATACTGCCACATCAGTCTATGATGGGCGTTGATTGTCGTATAACTAATCCACGTCCGAAGAGAACCGTGGGGTAAACCATTCAATGGAGGTATCCACGTAAATAAATGACATATCTTCTAGCTAGTGTGCAAGAAGCGACTATTCCGGACACTCTATAATGATAAGATCTACTAGCTTTACCGCAGTATCGATTTCACGAAGAGGATCCTACTTGAAAATTCATTTGTGGTTTAATTTATGGAACATGACAGCGAAGCTAGAAAAGCTTATGCTTGAAGAAGTATGCAAAACTGAATGATCATCTCAAAATTGGTATTTTCAAATTTCACTCAAACAGGTAAGCGGAACGAAAGGAAAGGTTATGAGAAGGAGAAGACTTCTCTCCGATCATTATGATTATGTTGCCTGATCTTGTCAATGTCATATGCGATATCATATTGTTACGAAATTTAGGCTTTCGAGTTCGTAAAGGATTTTGCAAATAAAACAAAACACAAGTTTATTTATTTACAAAATAACAACCTTAATTATTCATAAGCAAAAACAACAACTGTTCACAATTTTATACTGGGCAACTTTTCATTGCACACAAAAACACTTGTACTACTATTCACTTAGCTGGTACCTCCAGCTTTACGTCTGTACTCTTTCAACTTGACTGGTTGAATTCTAAGCAATAAGTGAATCTCTGCGGCAAAATGTCACATATTTATATCCACTGAATAGTTTCCAGAGACTTCCAATGTTATATACAGAAAAATTTAGCAAAGACCAAAACATTGTGGTACTTTCCCTTATTTGCACTAGGCTCGCAAGTACATTACGAGTTATCTAGCGTAGAACTTCTAAAAACAGATTTTATATACAACAGTCATGCATAATTGATAATCGATATACTAGTCTACGGAGGGCGCTGTTAGCAATTTACAAATTCTTAACGTAATTCTAAACTCTTATTCCTTTAAATCTACTACTAACTACTTTTCGTAACAATGTAATAATTCCTCAGGAATATATTTTAAATTAAAATCGAATTTTGCTGTTATCTAATTATTTTCAAAAGCTGCTTCTCTGTTGTTTTTTTTATAAATAAAACGGCGATAACTCAGCTCAACTCCCAATTATCCATTTACAAAATTGACTCAGGTTTTAATTTTTTGTTTTGTTTTTGAAAAAGTGAGCTTTAATCGGCGTCTAAAAAACCTGCAACAAAATAATTGGTGTATCCGATTGAAATTTTTTTTATATACACCTTTTGTCTTTTTATTTTTATTTTTTGCTCACAGGAAATACCAAACTCACTCGCCCCATTGTTGATAAAATGTGCTTCCCGTTTAACTTTTGTTGGGCGCCGCTCGAATAAACTTTTTAATTTCCCATTTTAATTACATTTTTTCGCATCTGCCTGATGGGCTGCATTAAAATGCTACATATACTTGCATGAATAATTATTAACAATTTGCATCCTTTAAACAACGAACGAATATCCTAATAAAATTCAATTAAAATCCTTTTGTTCCATTGACAGAGTAGAGTCCAGTGCAGTCATTACGAGTATAGCGCTGGACAGCATCAGCATCATACGTCGTCATCCCGGTGATGACATCAATATGCGGGCAGAAATATATAATTAATTTTTTATTTCAAATCATTGCATAAAATGTATCTCAATTATTTCGTTCAATTGACAAGTGAAAATTCACTTTCAATTGATTTATCGCAAATTGATTGTCAAACAATTTCAAATGCATGCAAATTTTTCAATTATTTCTTATAAATGTATATTGGTTTTTGTGGGGTTAATTGTTTTTTGTTTTTTGCAATTTAATTTGCATTTTATAAATAGTTTTTTTTTTTGCAAAGGACTCATTTAATTGACAAAATACCTGCACTCATATGTGTCAATTTATTTATTAATTTTAAGCAAATTGCATCGATCATAACCAAGTTAGGGATGTTTGCGATGCAGTTTTAAACATTCAGATCAATTTAGAGCCAAAGAGGAAAATTGCAATACAATTCTGAAAAAAGTTTCCATAATGGAGAATTATATTTTAAATAGGTTTTTATGTGCATGGTTAAGAGAGCTTTGTTTGGCGACGAGTCGTTGTGAGACTTTGAAGAAATACATCAATACATTTCATTTCATTTCATTTCATTTCATTTCATTTCATTTCATTTCATTTCATTTCATTTCATTTCATTTCATTTCATTTCATTTCATTTCATTTCATTTCATTTCATTTCATTTCATTTCATTTCATTTCATTTCATTTCATTTCATTTCATTTCATTTCATTTCATTTCATTTCACTTCATTTCATTTCATTTCATTTCATTTCATTTCATTTCATTTCATTTCATTTCATTTCATTTCATTTCATTTCACTTCATTTTATATCATTTCATTTCACTTCATTTCACTTCATTTCATTTCATTTCATTTCATTTCATTTCATTTCATTTCATTTCATTTCATTTCATTTCATTTCATTTCATTTCATTTCATTTCATTTCATTTCATTTCATTTCATTTCATTTCATTTCATTTCATTTCATTTCATTTCATTTCATTTCATTTTATTTCATTTCATTTCATTTCATTTCATTTCATTTCATTTCATTTCATTTCAATTCATTTCATTTCATTTCACTTCATTCCATTTCATTTCACTTAATTTCTCTCGAGTTTTATTTCATTTCATTTCATTTCATTTCTCTCGAGTTCTAGAAGTAATCCGTTAATTACTTTATTCCAGAGAAGATATGATCGGACGTCCCTTTGCGTTGTTCCTCTTACTTCCAACCTACTGATGGTTAAACATCCAGCTCGTAGTTAACAATCCTTATTAAATGCATATGATTAATTAAACTGTTTACAGAATGGTCTACCTATTTCTCAATCCTGCATATTAGGGTGTGTAATACATTTGACTGGCCGCCATAATTAAACTAGTTTACCGTTTGTAGTTTTTAAGATAACTGTTGATGGTGACACACTGAATTCTATTCTTAGTTTGTTTACAAAAAAGAGAAGATTAAAAATAGTTATGTTGACCGAAACAACGCTTTAATTGCTTAAATAATATGTTAACATGGGCGCCGGCAGGCAGCTAAATGGTATACTTTATATCTATTCATCCTTAAAATTATAGTTAAGTAAGGCCACGACAGGCGGTCAGCCATAACCAAAATAGGGTCAATAACACAGAATGCTCTAGAATTGCAGGTGGCCGCAACTATTTCTGACTGGTGGAAGTCCGAGAAAACCTGAAGCATGGTGGCCGCCGGTAATTTTCCTTCAAATACAGGAAAAGCTAAACGATTGGGCTTCAAAGTAAGGTTGGCGTGAGGCCAATAACCTCGCCCATAAAAAAAACTTTCGTTACGGAACCCAAAGTCAGCCTCGGATACACTGATGAACGACAACGACCATGGCAACGAAAACGGCTATGAAAAAATAGTTCACCGGCGAAAAAAAGCAGCCTGGAAGAAGAATCTCGTCCGTGTACTTGAACAGTATAGAGAGCGAGAACCACACCAGGCGCGGAAGTTCTACCAAAGAGTCCGCGGTATGACGCAATATACACCGCGTTGCACGTACTTCAAAGCCAAAGAGGGTAATCTGATCGCCGATCTCAAAAGCATCTTAGAGCGATGGGAAGCGTAATTTCATGAGTTGCTAAATGGCCAGCTACCTGGATAATTCGAGGCTCCAACAATGACCGAAGACCACACTATGCTGCCGCCACCAAGCATGGACGAAGTTAGCAGAGCGATAAACCGTCTCAAACATAATAAGGACCCGGGATCAGATGGTATCCCAGTGGAGCTGATTAAGTCAGGAGGGTCTGCAACACACCAAGCAATTCATGAGCTAATAGTGCAAGTATGGAAGGAAGAAGCGATGCCAAAAGACTAGCAAAGAGGCTTCCTGTGTCCCACACATAAGAAAGGAGATATCACAACATGCAGCAATTATCGTGGTATAACGTTGTTGAGTACCGCGCATAAGATTGTCTCCTTTATCCTTTAAGACAGGAAAGCCCCGTACGGTAAAGTCATAATTGGTCAATGCCAGTGTGGTTTCATACCAGGCAAGTCAATAACTGGTCAGATTTACAGCCTCAGGCAGGTGATGGAAAAATGATTAGAATTTCCAAACTCACTACACCATCTTTTTATAAACTTTAAATCAGCCTATGATAGCATAGCCGGAGTAGAACTTTATAAAGCCATGAGAGAATTCGGCATCCCAAATACACTGACACACATAGTCGTTTTGGTTGACCATGACCAATGTAATAAGCCAAGTAAAAATCACTATCAAGCCCATTCACCATCTATAACGTGCTCCGACAAGGAGATGCACTGTCCTGCGTCCTTTTCAACATGGCGTTGAAGAAAGTGATTCGATACTCTGACGTAACGGCGAGAGAAACAATCTTCTATAAGTCCATTCAAATACTAGCTTACGCAGACGGGATCGACATCGTTGGTAGAACCCAAAGAGCTGTACATGAAGCTTTCATTCAGATCGTGCGGGAGGCACGAAATCTGGGGCTGCAAATAAATGAAAGCAAAACAAAGTACATGGTGGCCATGGTGGAGTAGAAGATTTAATATCGGTCCTTCAATTAAAATAGTGGAGCGCGAATTTGAAGTAGTGCAATCCTTTAACTTAACTTGGATCAACTGTAGCAGCCGATAACAGCATGAAACCAGAAATACGCGCACGGTTGCTTAAAGCCTGCTTTAGTCTCTCAAGACTATTCAAATCTGGGAACTTAACCATAAAATCCAAGCTGATGGTGTATAAGACAATGGTCACACCAGTTCTCACATATGGATCCGAGACTTGTGTGCTTAACAAAAAGCATTCTGACCTCTTAGCCGCGTTCGAGAGAAAAGTCTTACGGAGAATTGTTGGCCCTGTATGTGAGGAAGGACGATTCCGGACTCTATAATGATGAACTTCGAGCGTTACCGCGATGTCGACATTGTGAAGAGAATTAAGCTCGGTAGGGTCCGGTGGGCAGGACACCTAAGTAAGGGCGAAGTGGATTCTACTAGGAAAATAATTTGGGGTAGGATTTATGGAACACGACAGCGAGTCCGGCCAACCCTACGCTGGAAGGATGGTGTAGACCATGACGCCTAGAGTTTAGGGATGCCAAACTGGATGACATCGGCTTAAAATCGGGAACGGTGTAGAGATTTTTTTCAGGATGCTAGGACCGGACACCGGTTATAGAGCCAAATATGATGATGAAGTCTGCGACAAGTAAAACAACAAAATTTTGGACAACAACCTAAACGCCTGACGATTTGATTCATAAAATGACTTTTCGCAAAGTTTACACTAAAGTGTATACAATACATAAACATTTATTTACATAAGTTATATATAACAATAAACATTTAATATAACAACTTCTTATTTAATTAAGTAAATTGTATTTTTTCTTCGCGATTGAACCCCCTTGTACATCGCTGTAATAAATGATTGTAATAAAATCGAAACTTGTGAGAATATGAAGATATTTAAGAGACTGAACAACGTCAACGCAATTAATAAGTGAAGATCTGAGACGTCCTTGGATTACTTGGATCAATCTACCAATGAGAGTCATTAAAGCCGTAATCATGCACAAATCCTTGGCTTTCAGAAGAAAAAAAGACATATGAGCTATGAAAGAGCACTATAGGCTTAGCAACTGTATGTAAGAAGGACTAGCCACCTTTTTTGTTGTTCGTAATTTAGAACGATTACGGTAATAACTCAAAAAATACTTCTGTTCCCGATAGGTTAAATAATTGGCAATAGAAGGCGTACGTAGAGTACGTAGCATGTAGAATTAAAGCCTCAATTGTCACATGCCAAGCAAAGGAACTACGTAGTTTTGTTTTTCCCTTAATACCTGCGCCTGTTAATCTGCTCTTTATTACGTACAAAGGACGTCGTTGACTATCCTCACAGTCGTTGAGCACGCAACCATGTAAAACATAAATTGCTACCCAGCAACTCAGTTTGGCTGAACGAGTTGTTGCCTGATGCCAATTTTTTCGATCCGCAACAGAAGCAGACGCGAAGCATCTAAACGAATTTCAGGTCTATTCCAGCATCCTTTACCAAAACACACACACACACATGTGCATGTTTTTTTCTCTAGAAATCCAGAGTCTCCACCTTATCGCCCCCACCCCCAAAAAAAAAAAGAACTGCTACGAGAATTTTCGGGGATCGTCAATTTTCCGCCGACGTTCTACTTTTTTTTTTATTTTCTTTCTGTAAATTTTACTTCTCGTCCTTTTGTTTCGTCGTTCATTCCCAGCGAATAGGCCGCTTAGGGAGAAAAACACCGTAAACCGTCGAGAGGACATTGGTGAAATCGAATTTTTTCACGGGCCATAAAGTTGGTTCATCGCCGCATGCCGTTGAAAATAACCAAAAAGGTCCTCGTACATATAGTTCTTTTATTTATGTCTCGCTGCAGCATAAAATCAGTGAGAAACTGAAACATTTACTTTTGAAAATACCATACAGTAGGTATTTGTGGAGCGCACTAAAAGAATAGTCGAGTAATTATATTCGTTAAGTTTCTAAATTTGTATTTGAGCATTCTGAATATTTATGGCCAATATGGATCACTTCTTCGGTTTTGGTATTTTTAATAAAATGCTCGCCTATTTCTAAGGTATGGACCTTAGGGTTTTTTGATAAAGAACTTGGAATTTTTCAATGAATTTCCAGGACACGACATGTTCACTACACTACGCTACATTGCGAGATTTTACATGGGAGTGTTACAAAATGATTTGTATTCAATTTTTAGAACTTTCAAGATAACGAAATTGTGGGACATCATAACATTTGGGTCTACAACAGCGGTCCTGGCCTTCCGTAGAAAATTTCGACGTACATCCCCATTTCGAGCCGATGTTCATCAAGTATTGTATTATGGTCCAAGACGTTTTTCCAACTTTTTCAATGTTTTTCCAACTTTTCAGGATAACGAAATTGTAGGACATAATAATATTTAGCTATTCAACCGTACTGCTAGTCGTCTGTAGAAAATCATGGACATGAAACAAAAAAGTTTGTATTCAATTTTTAGAAAGTTTAAGATAAAAAGAATTGTGGTTAATCACAAAATTTGGCTCTATAACCGGGGCTATGGCGTGCCGTAGAAAATCTCCAAGTCCATTACGATTTCGAGCCGATGTTCATCCATTAATTTATTATAGTCTATGAAATTTTTCCAACTTTTCCGCTGTCGTATAACAATTCGGCATCCCTGAACACTCAGAATCATTGCTTAGGCCATCCTTACAGTGTAAGCTTGGAAAGAAATGTTGAACATGATCCTCGTGCAATCTAGACCGGCACACGTATGTATTTTCATTATAGGTCTCCGGAAATGTATTTTCACCTCGCATACGAGACGAATAAACCTCGATAAGGTTTTAATTTCGAGGTCGGAGTCTTTCTGCTAAGCTTCTGAGTCTAGGAAGTCAAAAAACAGATGGTGTAGTGAGTTTTGAAAATAAAAAAATTTTCCTATCACATCCCTTAGGTTAAAAAGTTTATCAGTTGTTGATATTCTGGTGATGAAGCAATACTGGTACGTGGTACGGGCTTTGGCATATCAAGCTACTATGTCTTGTAGGACAGTTGAGAAAAACTTGTAAGCGGTACTCAACAAAAATTTAGCACATTTTTTTTGTAATGTGCCATATATGGAACAAATTTATTGAAAGGTTTCTTTACTTTGTGAATAGCAGTCCCTACAGATTTCAAAAGGTCTGCTGGTATGCCTCCGATCTTATAGTTGTGAACACTCTGCTAACTTTTTCTATAATTGGTGGTCAAGTTCCTTATTTAGCTGGCCATTTAGGAATTTATGAAATTGCAATTGTCCTCGCTACAAGATGCCTTCAAGATCGGCATCTTTTTGTCTTTGCAGTATGCGCAAGACGGTGTATATTGCATCATATCGCGGACTGTTTTGTAGAACGTATAACATCCGCGCCTGATGCGGTCCTCTATCTCTGTACCATTTGAGTAGATTAGATTCTTCCCCCAGTCTCTTGCTATCGCCGGTGAACTTTTTTTTTAAATTCTCTATATTACCTTCGCGTGCCCGTGTGTTTGTTTGTATGTTTGTTTGTTTGTCGTGGAATCCTGCGATAAATTTTAAAACCACTTCGCAAAGTTGCGCACATGCATATATCCGATGACAACACTTTCTGTTTTTTAATTTGGGCCCCTTCGGGCCTCCGGGTCGGGGTACTCCCATACAAATATTTTACAAAATTTACCCGATTTTCTTCAAACAATGGAAAGCACTTTTTGTAAAAATTTTGGAGACCACGGGCCCCGGGGTCGTGAGGCCCCATACAAATAATTTTTAAAAATTAACCCGATTTTCTTCAAATTTTACATACATGTGTATTTCCGATGGACAACACTTTTTGTAAAAATTTTGGATACCCCAGGTCTCGAGGTCGTTAGGCTCCATACAAATTTAAAAAAAAAAATAAACCCAATTTACTTTTAATTTTATATACATGTGTATCTCCGATGGACAACACCTTTTGTACAAATTCTGGAGACCCCGGGATCGTGGGGCCCCATACAAATTTTTTAATAAATTTAACCCGATTTTCTTCAAAATTTATAGACATGTGTATCTCCCATCGACAACACTTTTTATAGACATGTTGGTGACCCCGGGCCCCGGGGCCCAATATAAATTTTTTTTAAAAATAATCCGATTTTCTTCAAATTTTACATACATGTGTATCTCCGATGGACAACACTTTTTCTAAAAATTTTGGAGTCCCCGGGCCCGTGGGTTGTGAAGCTTTTTTAAAAAAAATTTTATTTAAAAAAAATTTTAACTTTATGGGTTGTTTTTTTATATATTCTTTGGTCTATATTATCTTTTTCTTCGACGGCTTTACGTGCCTGATTTTATTGCATTGCAGGGTATGGAACATTCTAACGCTCAGTTGCTAACTTCATTCAACATGAACCACTTGTTCCGCCTTCTGTCTAAGATCGAGTCAGCAGTATGAATGGCAGTATTTTTAAGGCGTGTCCATTTCTCTTATGTACCTAACATCTCAGCCCAAGAACTAACTATCACTTCAGTCTGAATCCTTACTCGTGAACGTAGTTATTTCTTGTATCTTCGTTGCCAAGAGCATTTGTGTTAAGACGAATCTGATTCGCGGGTGCTAATGCATTCCGGGCTCAGAGCACCATATCAACAAGAAAGTGGTTCGTTTCGACGTTGGTACCTCACTTCGTTTTAGAACCGTCATAAGGTTCTGGCTTTGGGGGTTGTTTATCAACCTGTTGTTCGGTAATCATATCAATAATAATAATATTCGGCGCGACAGACCGTTGCGGTCCAAGGCATAGCTTCTCATGACCATTTGTGTTGTGCATGAATATTTTTGGACACAAATGGAAGGGACCTACAATTTAAGGCCGGATGCGAACAGCGAATTGAGAAGCTTTTCGTGACAAGTTATTACTCTCGGAACGTTTGTAACCCATTCGCGAGAGCTGGTACAACGTGAAAAATACTTTTTTTGGTATTATTCCAATTCGAACCAGGAACCCCTGCACAGTAGCCACGCGCTTTTCCACTGTGCCACGGCGCCCACGTTCGGTATTAGTGGAATCAAAATGACGCACTAATTAAGGATTTCGTCTCCTCCTACCTAAGAATCATTCAAAAATTTATTAGCTTCAACTAATCTCGTATTTGGTTTTTCCTATTGGATATTTAATTCAAAATTTTAAGCCGACCTTGTACTCAATTTAATGACTTCCTCAACGTAATATGGATGGGGAGGGGGGCAACACAAATTATTTTCTAAACGTGATTAACGTGATGAATGAAAATCATTTCGTTTTAGTTTTCCAAAAATTGGTTAAGTGAAGCACCACACACACAACACACACTTCAGTAATTGAGACTAGAAGTTGTTATTTCATATCTATTACACTACACCAGCGCGACAATAATTAACTCAAACTGAAATCGGATTTTCAATTGGATTTTCCGCCCTGTAGTGGAGTGCACGGCAATGTGATTCTGTTTTATAACCTTCAGGCGTTGCGGCTGCTGGGAAAATTGGAAAATGTTGACAGCTTTTGAGTCTCGAGACGACGTAATTCCCTATTTCAGTGCGATTGGCTGTGTGGCTGCCTAACCTAAATAGAACATCAGCGCGCAGCAAAAACTTAATGAATTTGAAATTGAAACGAAATCAACTTTTGTGGTTTTCGGGAGAATGCGAGAGATAGAGACAGATAGACAGAGATACAGAGAGAAAGAGAGAGATACCATTTGGTGCAAACATATTTCAGGATACAATATCAACAGCACTTATTTTTCAGAATTTCAAAAACTAAACAACACGACCAGAAACAGTGGTTGTGACGTGGTGCATCAGTTTCCGTGCTTCACAAGGACGAGAAAGTAGAAGATTATCTTCATGGAAGAAGTCCACATCACACCACTGCACTGTCACTGGCAATGATCACGATGTTGATGATGATGATGTCGATGATAATGAAGGAAAAGCTAATGTTTATAAAATAGGCTTTTCGCCTCAAGTTATTCTATTTGCGCTAAGTAAATTTTCCATTTTGCTCTTTTGAGGTTTTCAACTTTAGTGCTACAAGCGAGGATGTGTGTGTGTGCATCGGAATATGCACGCATACAGTGTGAAGTGGCCTGGAAGCGAAGGCAAAAAGATCTTTAGTCTTAGGTATACATAGTGTGTGTCGGTGTTTGCAGGAGTCTCATCAAAACAAATACACACGTCATGGCCCTTGCAACTCTTTTTGAAAAGAAGAAGTAGAGCGATATTCCATTATAACATAAAGATACAGACTGGATGGATGCGCTGCTTCCACAGACTGACTCCCCCGCTCATCAAGTGTTTTGTGTGCTAACTCTTTTGACTGGCATGAAAGTGGCGCATCCTACATCTCCTACTTTCGTCCTACTGTGCAAAACTGACTTCTGCAATTCCGAATTAAATTTCATTGAAATGAATTTCATTAAATGACTCGCGTCTATAGCAAACTTAGAAGAAGCAGAAGATCTTCTGGTAAGGAAGCAATAATTAGAAATTTAATGTGCCTTGCAGAGGATTTGCTGGGCTGGTAACTTTTCAGTTGCACATCGTGGAATGGTGAATACTGAAGTCTGTTGTACCTGGTATATCGTTTGCTTTAGTTGCTCGAAATTGTTTACAACATAACGCACACGGAAACTTTGCAAAGAACTTGAATTTATATTTAAATCTAATTTTAAAATAATCTTTTAATCCCAGTATAAAATAGCACACGAGCTATCACTACGTGGACAAGAAAGCTTTTCGCAATTAAATTTTTAATTACTTATGTATTGATGATAACGAACTCGTGAAAATAAAACGAAGTAAAACTTGGGTTTAAGGTCTCAAAAAAACTTTATCCCTTCTAGGAATAAGTCTGTCAAACCAAAGGAATATCGATGGTATGACTCGAACTAAAGAAGATTCTAGGATTAGAGTGGTATGCTTTTGGTTTTACACGAGCCAGAAATGTTTGCAATGGCCTTCTTCGACGAGTCAATGCAGGACTACAATGTTGTGGGCTCAGTGGAAAATCGCATGGCTACTGAGCAGGGGTTCGTAGTTTTGAATCCCAGTAACACCAAAAGTATTTTTCACGGTGTCCCATCTCTCGTGAATGGGTGACAAACCTTCCGAGAGTAATGACTTGTCACGGAAAGCTTCTCTATTCGCCGTTCGGATCCGGCCTTAAATTGTAGGTCCCTTCCAATTGTGTCTTAAAATGTACATGCACAACACAAATGGTCGTGAGAAGCTAGGACTTGGACCGCAACGGTCTACCACGCCGAATATTATTATTATTATACTACAATATTCTACAGGTAGTAAAAGTTTCTGGTCATTCGTGAAAAGAATCAAAAAGTCGATTCCAATGCTCATTGATAACGACATTCCAGTTGTCAGCTCTATGGGCAAGGCCAATATGTTTGCTACGCATTTTTCAGCTAGTACCACGCTTACAGATTGCCGCCTGCACTTTCGAGTATTGAACACGCTCTGGGACAGATTTACATTCGTACTCATGCAGTTGCTAGAGTTTAAAACGATCACTCACAATGCGCTGGGCAAAATGGTACTTCCCAATTAGCTCATAAGAGGTATTATTCCAAGCTGGCATAAGCTTTGAGTAAGCTTTTCCATCCATCCTATTCTTCTAGACTCTTCCCGAGAAGTTGGAAAGCAGCCTTTTTCCATTTCATACCCTAAATACGAAAATAAGTTCATACCCCAAAAAGGCGAGCCGTCATCTCCTTCTTCGTACCGACCAGTAACACTTACATCCATTCTTTCCTAGGTCATGGAAATGCTGATCAATTTTCAGCTCATTAAATATCATCGGCTTCAAGTCGGTGAAATGTCCTTTAAATTCTACATAGCTTTCGAACGCTTTTCAAAATTTAAGTTTGCTTCGATGCACGACTATTGTTTTCAAACCCGCAAGGGAAGCAGTTGTATTTTTGTATTGATTATCATCATGATGAGTGGGCTAACTTGTAAGATTAGGGTTGACTGGAGTCAGAAAAGCTGGACAGCAACTATCTCCGTATTTAATAGCTCAGTCGTACAAAAACATATCGGTATAATGATTAGTATAGGGTATAGCCTTAAAACTATCCTAGTGGTGGACAACATGGCCAGAGCTGGATATGCGGCCAGGATATGTTTGTCTGTACTCAAGCATTCATACCGAACGAGCTGAGGTCACTGGTGAAGACCACAGAGCGGTAATTTTATAAAGGAAATTGCCATGTCTGTGCCAAATATGGTGCGGACCCACTTTTGATTTTGGGATGTGGTTTTTGGTAACCGCGACCAAGAGAGCGGAGGAGGTCTCGATCGCTTGTTGTCAAACCAATTCCTGTCAGAAGAAAAACGTGAAATTGAGCCTATCAGTTAGTAACACACGTAATTCCAAAGACTGATACAGTTGATTCGAAAGTAACTGAGATCATCTTGCTCCTATCCGGTATTTCGTGAGTCTTCTATATACGCAAACTTTTCTAGATAAAAATTACATTTTTCTTAAATCAGTCATAGTTTCTGTAAAGTTTGGAACTGTCTTTTTTAAAAACTTTTATTTAACTTGACTTAACCCATTTTTGTCTGTATTTTCGATCACTTTTAGGGCCACTTTTTTAACCACTTTCCACATGACCTAGAGAGCTTTGTAAAGTCCAAAATATCTTCTTTTTTTTATATTCCGAGTACGACATGTGTCGCGTGTGTAGCGTGTGATCAGTTGAATTTTTTTTTTCGATTTTTTAAGGTCCTTTTTAACCAACTTCCAAACAAACTAGAGAGCTGAAATTTTGTGAGTGTCGAAGTCCAAAATAGCATTTTTCCCAGTATGACGCGTGTCGCGTGTGATGGGTTGAAAAAATTTTGTTTCGACTTTTTCGAGGTCCTTTTTAACCACCTTCCACACGACGTATACAGTTGAAATTTAGTGACGCGTGTCACGTTTAGCGTATGGCACGTGTGATGTTTGAAATCGTGCCATTTTCTCGTTTTTTTATGTCCTTTTTAACCACCTTACACACGACGTAGAGAGTTGAAATTTACTGAGTATCTAAGTCCAAAATAGCATTTTTTAAATTCCACTCCACGTATGACGCGTGTCACGTTTCGCGTATGGCACGTGTCATGTTTGAAATCGTGCCGTTTTCTCGTTTTTTGAGGTCTTTTTAACCACCTTTAACACAGCCTAGAGGGCTGAAATCGTGTGAGCGGCTCAATGTCGGGGGCTCATTTTGATATCCCGCTTTTGACGCGAGTCGCGAGTTGCGTGTGGCGCGTGTGAAGCGTAGAAAAAGAAAATTCTTTGAAATAGCTCCGACCTCAAAAACAGATATTTTGGCGATTATTACCAAATAATAAAGGACTGTGTGGCGTGTTTCTATATATATATATATATATATATATATATTAAAGTGTGTACCAGAAAAAATAAGTTTTTTTATATTTTTTGTTTTTTTTTTGTTTTATTTGAAATATAAGAAAATAATTGAACTACATTTCATTTAGTTCAGTTTTAGAAAACTAACGGGCAGATAACATTTGACTTGTTATTATATTGTACATTAAAAGATATAAATATAAAATTCAAAGATTAAGTTTAGCTAAATATGCAACCTAATGATCGGTAACGAATAGTAATACATGGGGCTTAGTGGGCTTAAGTCTTGGAGTTATTCCAGTCGGGATGATAATCCTATGTGGCTCTTCGTTGGTGTGCTGCATCAGTCTTCTCTCATGAATCACTGCATACTTTCCGATTGTGTTGGATACGATTTCTATCCCCACGTCTCGATGGAGGTCGTTGTTTCTCACATACAAGGGTGCATCCGCAATACATTTTAATACTTTGTTCTGGAATTATTGAATTATGCTGATGGTGGTAGACTTAGCACAACCCTAGTTGGATTCCATAACATATTCCATATTCCAAACTAGTATGAACTCAGTCTTTGATTATAAATAAGAGTCTTGTTTTGGATCGATAGTGTCGATTTCTTACCGATAAGCCAATTCATATCTTTGAGTCTAATGTTTAGTTCAACTCTTTTTTTCTTTACATGTTTGTTCATTCCATCGAAGTTTCGCAATTAAGGTCATGTCTAAGTATTTTGCAGAATTTGAGTACGGGATTTATAAGCTGGAAATTGTGATAGGAATGTGTTTTATTTCTTTTAATTGGTAAAATGAACATGTATTGATTAAGAGATATTTTATTTTATTCGCCATTTTTCTGTCTAGTTAACTTTGATAACTATTGAATCTTGCAATTTTAGTGTATTCTTTCAGCTCTACCATATGCAAGTATCGCTGTGTCGTCAGCAAAAGTTGCTAACGTGCAATGATATGCGATTGGTAAATCATACGTGAAGACGATATATAAAACCGGTCCCAGAATACTTCCCTGTGGAACACCTGCCTGGTGCTTTGCGTTAAAGTCACCGCCCATAATGAATAAGTTTTTATGTCTAACTATCAGTTCATTATATTTATCGGAACTTATAACATGTTTTGGAGGGCTATAGACTGCTGTGATTGATAAAGGATGTTCCTTGTTCCTTAAGGTAATTGTTGTTGCTTGAAATTCCACTGAACATAGTTTATCTTCCTGGTAGTGTTCTATACACTGCTTGACAATAATTGCGCTGCCTCCTCTGGCATTATTGTTTGGATGGTTTGTACAATATGTCTCGTAGTTGTTAAATTGAATAAATTATTAATGTGTTTGGTCATAGAGGCTGAAGTAGACCGGGGAGTAATCGGAAGAGAGAGATATCTCCGATATTTAACATACATCAATGTTGTATCTTATAACTTTACTTCAAACCTCCTCTTTAATAGATTATCCAAAAATTATGGTAATATGTCTTTTTTACATATTGTCTCATAGATCCTGCATTAGACCTTAATCATCCTGGCACTCCCATTCCAGTCGTCTATAATTTTAAAACATAGAACCTAAAAAAGGCAAAAGAAGTCATTAGTCGGTCCGAGCGAAAAATTCTTCGACCAATATGCGATCCCATTTGTATTTACGTGCCTTGAAGGAAAATATTCAACGAAAAAATATTCGAGCTGTTAAGCAGCGCAACTATTTTTGGAATTGGAGATCGAAAAGGCAACAACACAACGAAATACAATACTTGTTATTATGTGGACGCCCTGGGTATAGTGGTAAGTGCGTTGGACTTCTGAGCAGAAGTTTCGAGGCTCAAATCCCAGAAACACCAAAAAGATTTTTCACCGTCTCACCTCTCGCGATTGTTTGACAAACGTCGGAGAGTAATTACTTGTCACGGAAAGCTTCTCAAGTCACTTTTCGGAAAAGGCATTAAATTTGGGTCATTTGTGTGTGTTCCTAGACCGGAATAGTTGGTCGCCCCAAATATTATTATTATTATTATCATTATTATAAATTATGAGAAGCAATTTCAGTAATTTTTCAAAAACTCCGTTTTAAGGATGACGAATATTTTGTTGATTCCAAATCTCTTTCTTTATCCTTTTTCCATTCATGATTGCACATAAAAGATCTCCGTATAATCTCAGAAAACCTCTACTTAAATTGATTGACTCCGTATTCCGATGATAATGCGACTATAAAGATCCCTTTCTTTAGGTTTTCCTGAATTATTGATGCAAATATCCTTAACGAATTCCGAAGATGAGAAATTATTTCTGTAGCGATCATTGCACTATAATTACTTACCATTTCGATAAGGAAACCAGAAAGTAATAACAACAACAACAACAACAACAACAACAACAACACAATGAACCATCGTCGTCTATGTGCTTTGCAAACAAAAAAATCCATTTTCAGTTATTGCCTCCCACCGCCTCCCGTAAATCCTTTCAATTCTCGTTATCTTCCGCCTGTCCTTACTTCTCGTAAGGACCTCATGAGTTCAACGAGTCGGCAGGCAGGAGGAACGACAGACGATGGCAACGACGATGGACGCCGATGACTTGATAGTCAGAAAATCAAATGAAAAATGATTTCTAATGATGAGCACACGACAAGACGAGCGATGACAACGCTGGATGATGCTCGATGACGAAACTAATGGCTGCTATACGTTGAAGGAGATAAAGTCGACGACGAAAGCGTACAATAACAACAACAACAACAACAACGTATTCGCTAGAACGAAAGTAAAAATAATCGAAATACGAAATAGATTGACACTTCAACTTTTGGAGCTGAAAAAATTGCTCATCCCATCAGTGTGCAATTTTGTTGCGTGATGCGATGGTGATGGCGCATCGAAGATGATGGCAATGGCAGAGCCTGGCGCGAAACAATGGATGTATCAATCAAAAAATCAATCATCGATATTATTCCCGTAACAATTTGTGATGGATAGAAGATAGAATAGGCTACATGAGGATGGGCGCTATTGTTTCGTCTGCGGCGAATGGAGCGTCAAATTTCTGAACTAAATCGAAATACTCATCTGCATTGTGGTCAGAGAAAATTAAGAAAAATGGATGAATCCATTTCAAAATGTAAATTTAATAGAGATTAATTCGGGATCGACACTGTGATGGAAATTCTAAATGCTTTTAAGCCGAAGTATGTTAATCGAAACAAATCCTTTTCACTCTAGGCAATGTATTCAAAGGTTAGGCAAGGAGAGTCTAGGTTCGGTTAGGTTAGGTTGCGGTGGCAGCTTATGCTCACTTAGAACATTCGCGGTATATACCTTTCCCCTTTTCACCTTTCCCCTTTTAGAGCTCTTAATGAATCGAAGTATATCTCGCACTTTGCAGTTTTCGAGATCTGATAGGTTATTCATTAACCGCTTACCTAAGTGTTTGTGCCTTCTGTGCATTAGTGCAGGACATAAGCAGAGAAAATGTTCTATGGTCTGCTCCTTCCCCTCGTCCATGCAGCTTCTGCAGAATTCATTATATTCGGTACCCATCCTTCTCGCGTGTTTCCCTAGAAGTCAGTGTCCTCTCATTATCACTACAACCTTAACACTCTTAATTCACATCTTTGCATGGAAATAAGCGCAGTTGAGCGCTTCAAGTCCAGCTTCGGGCAGAACTGTCTTGAAATATTACAAGTGCCGGTGTTTTCCCACGGTTCATTTGTTATTGCTTCTGCCTCATTCCGAAGCTCAAGTTTCAATGCCGCGATAGGACTCCCTACCTCTGCCCTTTCCGGTAGTAGCTGGAGAGTCGTACCACGTCTATCTAACTCGTTCGCCCTGCATTTCCCCTTAACATCTGTGTGGCCCGGGACAAATGATCCTTATATTGAACTGCTCACTCATCTCGTTAAGAGAGAAGTGTCAGCTCAACGTCACTTTAGATTTCAGCGAGACTGCCTCCAACGATTTTACGGCAGCCTGACTGTCCACAAGATAGTACATTATGCTTCAGCCAACTCATAACCTCTTCAATCGCTATCACCTCAGCCTGGTATACGCTGCAGCGATCAGGTAGACGGACAGAGATGCTTACTTTTAGCTTGTCATATAAGATTCCTGCTACTACCTTACCGTCTAGCTTAGAGCCATCCGTGAAAAACTGTATTGTTTCATTATCGGTTACGGATCCACTCTTCCAGTCTTCTCTGGAGGGTATTGTTGTCCGAAAACCTTTTTGAAAGCATAACACTGGTGTTATGTAATCAAGTTTCGTCAGCTCTTGCTTTTGCGATTTAGTTATGGTGAAGTGCCCTTTTTGAAGACGATTCCAGTAATTGACAGCTAACAGTCGCGTAGCTGAGACAGCTATCGCTACATCATCAGCATACGCTACCACTTTTATACCCTCTCCTCTCAGTTTCAACAGTAATTCGCTTACTATATTCCAGAGGAGAGGGGATAATACACCTACTTGCTGTGTTCCTCTAACTGCCTGCCTCTTTAAGATGGAACCCCCCAACTCCGCACTAATAATACTGCCTAGAAGCATATTATAAATTAGTCTGCTTATAGGGTAAACCACATCTAGGTCTTACAGTCCTTTACAGATTGCCTCTATTTGAACATTATTGAATGCACCCTCGATGTCCAAGAATGCTACAAGTGTATACTCCTAGGAGTATATTGATTTCTCAATTGTGCTTACTAAGGTGGTTAAGGTTAAGGTGTCCACAGACTTCCCCTAGCAGTAAGCATGTTGGGACTTTGCCCAACTGCTAGGTTTTACAATAGCCCTTAAGTGAACATCTATCAGTATTGTCAGAGTTTTCAGAAGAAAGGATGGTAGAGTTGAAGGCTTCAGGTCATTTGGGTAGCCATATGAGCTTTTCCCCGCCTTCGGTATAAAAACTACCTTGACTTCCTTCCAAGCCCTAGGAATGTATGTCAGCTTTATGCACCCTGTGAAAATTGCCACTAACCATGGAAGAAAGGAGAGTCTAATGTCACTAACGCACACAGTAATTCGGTGATGAAATACTCGTATCATCAGCCTACCAATTAAGTGGGACACTCTTAACTTAATTCCCGAAAGAGACATGTTCTGAACAATACCCGACTTTATGGTCAGGGATCACTGTTTCGGCAGGTTATTTGAGGTAGAAATTATAGACCGTGCAAGCTGGTCTAACGGTGTTCCGGCACTAGACGCTAGTGGTCTGGTTTGGTTCACTGATGGATCGAAGATGGAATCTAGAGTTGGTGCTGGCGTCTTCGGACCCAATAGAAAGGTCTCGATACCAATGGGAGTAAGTCTCACGGTCTTCCAGGCTGAACTCCATGCCATAAAGATCTGCGCTAGGATAAACCTTAGTAAATGTGTTAAGGGGGCGCGAGAATATATATTTATTCAGATAGTCAGGCAGCACTCAAAGCTCTGTCGTCCAATTTAATGGACTCGTGAACAGTTAAAAGCTGCTACGATGCACTGCAATCTCTGGCCGACCATACACAACAGGGTTAAGCTCGGTTGGGTGCCAGGTCATCAAAGAATTGCAGGCAACGATACTGCTGAAGAACTGGCTAGGGCTGGTTCGGAATCTGCGTTCATAGGACCTGAACCCTTTTGTGGCGTCAACTGGAGTGCCGCCAAAAAAACTGATTAACTGTTGGGAGGGCAAACTTCGCCTGGCTCGATGGGAAAAAACCCTGGGGCTAAGGCAATCCAAACAACTTATCAGACCATTCTCATATAAAGAAATCCTGTATTTAGATAAAGGCAGCATTAGGAAGCTTGTGAGTTTTCTAACTGGCCATTGTGGCTTAAGGTATCATCTTAACAAAATTGGTGTGTGTGGGCTCAGAGACAGAATGTAGGTTCTGTGCGGAGGATGAGGAGTCATCCGAACACATTCTCTGTGTATGCCCAGCACTTAGAGTGGTTAGAGTTGAAAAACTCTGCTACTAAGGACATTCTGGCTTTCATTAGGAAAGTTGTATGTCTCTTAGACAAATAATGCCCTATTGATACAATAGATCAGCAGTGTCAGTCACTTGGACTAGGGTTATCTAAAAAAAAAGGGCAAAAAGAAAAATGCTCGAAATCCTCTTCTAAGCAATATGCCGCGCCTATGTTTTTAGCCTAACTACAGCTAAGTTGCTTTTATAAAAGTCGCAAAAGGAACTTTTCTCCCTTTTTATTGATACAACATACTGCATCGTCCATCATTTGGACATTGGTGATATTATTCACTTTTACAAACTAGGACTTTCAGATATATATGCCTTTTGGAAAACGCTTTGTTAAAATAATACCAGATACGCGATATGATAAGAAATACCACCAACTTCAAAATAATATTCAAAGAACAGCCATTTTTTGTTTCGGAAAACTACCGATTGTAGCTTTGATGAAATATTTCCATAATTGAATTTCAATGAGGCCAATGAAGAGTCCACTGATATAACAGTAAGTGGAATGTCAAAATGTTAATTAACTTAATGTTATTTATAGGTCATACAACATACAGCAGCACTGCACCACTTTACTGCCTTATCATTGGCCTCTTATACCAACCAAACCAACCGAACCAACCAACAAAAACTTCTCTCAAGTATTCTCGAAAATTCCCCTGAAAAAAAACATAAATAAAATAGCTCGTCCTTCTCGCAGAATTTATGCCAGCGAAATATGTGCAATAAATAACAATCAGAAAACATCCCCTTCGAGCTCACAAAACCCCCAACCCCTGTAACCAATGCATCACATGAATATTTTAATAATTTTGCACACCGAGTATTCGTTTGGCGGGATATGGAAAATAAATTGAAATCCTTAATACGAAACGTCATACTGAGAAGGGCCTACTCGACGACTGCTCTGTGGCTGCTCGACGGTTATCAGATTAAAATTTTAATTCGAAAGGCAAAAAAGGCAAACGTTTAGTTGAAAAGGGTGCACCGAAATACTATGCCAATATGGGTGGGTTGGTTTTTTGTTTTTACTTAAATGTGGGGTAGAAAATCCAAGGAGTGCATATTATGCTCACTTACATGTGAGAAGGCCGGTGGTAATTTTCGGAAGTGCAGAGCTACATCAAACCAACACCCTAATCGAAGTTATTGTGTTTTTGTGCTGGAACTCCAATGCCTCTATGAGTATGAGTAGTTGGCTTTAAGGTCTGTTTCGTTTGAGCTGAGATCGGCATCAACACCACCCTCATCATCATCATCATCATGGGGATCAGAAGTCCTGGCCGTGCTCATGCAATTGCAAATGAATGCGAAAATATAGCGCGACGTTACTTGGTCATTTTGGTTCCATGTGGTTAGCATTTGCAGCAGCTCATCATACACAACAACACAACAATACAACCAACATTACTTTACATTACATAGATATATACGAGTTCTACTGCGAATACAAACATGTGTGTCACTTTCTTCTCAGCCAGCCCACAAAGTGCACTCGGCATAATATTATTATTTATGTGTAAAGCGGGCTGGATTGCATAGCAATGAGTTCAACAGCCAAGACGACTGGCGCGGATGACGGCGGCGACGGCGGCGACGACGATGACGATGATGACGACAACAGCGTATACTTTTGTTCCATCATCTCCGACTATCAGAGTTACCCACCCCCCTTATTTTCTCGTGTACAGTGGGTGAAAATTAATTAAAGCCTTGGTCTTTGTGAGCGAGATGAGCTGATATATAGGCTGCTGCTGTACACGGCTGGAGAAGGCTTAAAAACATACGGTAAGAGAGGGGACGAGCTATCCTACTTTTTTCGTCCCGATTTTTTTGTCGTCCTTAGATTCATTTATTCGTTGTGCGGATGTTGTGAAAGTTGTGGAAGTTGTAGGTGACTGAAGGACTACGTCAGTGGTTAAATAGTTACTTTGAAACAGGTTACTCCTAGAAGCATATTACTCGTTAGTTAATTTCGAATTACTAATTACGAAATTACTTATTTCTCAGAAGCGCGGTATCAGTTATAATACAACTTTAAAAGATTGTTACAATAATGTTCTTACGACCTCCTTTTTGCCTCTATATGCAATATGAATAAACAAATTTTAGGACTTGTCTATTCACTCAGAGAAAAACTGTTTCTAATTAAAAGAAACAACTATCTTTAGAGAGGTATACAGCTTAAATTCATAATTGAAAAAATATTGTATTGCACTTGTGACACTTGTATTAGGTATACAAAGTGTTATACAAAGTGGCATGCAATACTCTGACATCTTTGTGCATCATTTTGAGGTACATTAGATTGTAAGACCTCTCTCAAGTAATGCTATCTCTTTGGGTTACATGAACCAACTTTGAAATAGCATTAGTGGATAGTTGGAGCCAAAGATATGTTGCGTGGTCTTTGATTTCAAAGTATTTCAGAAAAACCTCTCAGCGGGCTAGCGCACAACTAAGCTACCTTTCCGCGACGATTGGTTCTACGCACTGAAAAGACCCCAATACATATCAAGAAATTGGGCCAAATATCGTGTGAGATTGGATCACCTGGATCCACTTCTTTTACATTTACTTTATTTTGCTTATTTTTTTTTTGCTTTCAGAGTGGGTCTCCCAGCATGACTACTCTGCATTCTACTAATTAAAGAACCCAGGTCCCAGGATCTGATCTCGATCGATCTGTAATATTCCTATCCGTAAAATTGTGGCCTTTGTGCGTTGCAACAGTTGTGCCAACGATTAAAGCATCAATTTCGTTGACACATGCTGCTCCCAAAGAGCTTCACCAAAAAATTAATTTCCGCCGGAAGAATCAAAAAGGTCATTCCATACTTTCCACCGGAAGCCCTCCGGATTGCCGAGCGTCGCGACCAACTAAGAGTTACGGATCCTGCTGACCCTCAAGTTACTCAGCTAACCAAGGACAAAAACTGGTTGCCGATCACCAGAGATCCAAGTAGCTGAGTCATCTTGAGAACTACACGCTAGGATCCAAAAAACTCCGGTCTACGGTCAAAGCTCTTTCTGGGAAATCCCAATTTCAGGTCCTCACTATCACCAATACGACAGCAGTAAAAAATACGCATCACATTTTCATTTCCACTAAAGGCGTTAAAATACGACCCAAACTACCCTACCTTCACCGCCCTTGAGGTGCAAAAAGCCATTAGGAAGGCTAAATCTTCCAAGGCACTTGGACTAGACGAGATTTTCATGTTTGTGTTGGAGAAGCTACATAACTACAGCCTGGATTATCTAGCTACAGTCTTCAACCTTACCATGGAAAACATCAGCATACCAAACGCATGGAAAATTGCTAGAATAGTTCCAGTTTTAAAGCCTGGCAAACCCGCCCACGAAGGATCGTCTTATAGACCAATTTCGCTGCTCTCTCCTATAGCCAAAACTAAAGCGACACTCCTTCTCCCCAATCTTCATCAACACTTGAGTCTCGCCTCTCACCAACATGGCGGCTTTAGGAAACATCACAGCACTAATACCGCCTTAACGGAGCTGAAGACGCACATTGTGGACGGTCTTAACCAACGTCGCCCGCACTGGCGCACTGCTGTCGTGGCACTCGATTTGTCCAAGGCTTTCGACATGGTTGACCACTCTACTCTCCTACAGGACATACTGAATTCCACTCTCCCCAACTTCATAAGCTTATGTATGGCAAGAGCGCATATCAGGAATTCAGAAATTCCTGCTGGGAGTCCCACAAGGAGGGGTCCTCTCCCCCATTTTATTTAATCTCTATGTTTCGATGATTCCTACTTCCCCTACTGGCGTTAAACTGAACACTTACGCTGATGATTGCTCTGTGGCTGCCTCCGGTGCAGATGTAAACGAGGTCACACATAGGATAAATTCCTACCTGACAGATTTATCTGAATTTTTCCAGAAAATGAAACTCCACCTCGCTTCCCAAAAGTCATCTGCTATGCTGTTTACCTCTTGGACTAAAGAAGTCAAGCCTCACTTGACATTTGTATTAACAACGAAATTATCCCTACAGTTAATAGCCACAAAATTCTAGGAGTCATATTCGACAACCTCCTTACCTTCTGTAGGCAGTACTTGCAGTAATGTGAGCAGTCGTAATAGGGTTCTAAGAGCCCTAGCAGGAACCGCATGGGGTAGGCACAAAGAGGTCCTTGTGACGACGTATAAAGCTATTGGCCGCTCAACTATTCCACCATCTGGACTTCACTTTTAAGTGACACTTAATGGAATAATATCCAGTCCAGACAAAATCAACCCTTCGCATTGTAACTTGGTGCCACTCCATAACTAACCCTGATCATCTTCATGGCGAAACGTCCATGCTTCCCGTCAGGCAACACAATGAACTACTGACCCCGGGGCCCGGTCATTCCAAAATATTAAAAAGAAATGTTGGCTATCAGAGATACACATGTGTATAAAATTTGGAAAAAATCGGGTAAATTTTTTAAAAGATTTGAAGACAAGTAACTTTAAAAAAATTATATGGGCACCCCTCGGGCCCAAATTTTAATAGAAAGTGTTGTCATCGGAAATAAACATGTGTGCAAAGTTTGAATGAAATCAGACTTTGGAAAGTGTGTTAAAAATTGAACACAAGATTTGGTCCGCTAGCTAGCCAGCCACAAACACACAGGCACGCGAAATTAATTTAGAAATGAAACTTTGTCTGTATGTCTATATGTTTGTATGTCTGTATGCCTGTATGTCTGTATGTCTGTTCGCGATTACCTCGAAGACAGTTCATCCTATATAGCTGAAACTATGGGTCTTGGTGGGGACGGTTGGGGTGGATGTTTGTAGGTCGTTAGTGTGATGATTGTGTTGAGGGGGCTGACGTGGTAGGTGGCTAGGTATAGTTTGTATGAGATTGACTCGAAGACCGTGCATTTGATAGATAGTGGTGATATATAGGGGGGGAATGGGTTTGGGTTATCTTAAGGTGGATATCCAGGTAGTACAGTATTTAGAGAAGTCCCTCTCTGTATTATCGAGCAGCGTCATACCACCACTATTGATATTCGATCAGAGAGCACTAATAAAACAGCGAAAGTATAGAAAACGTGCACTCGATATACCCAAGGAAATGCCTTCACAGCCAAAGACTGCCCATCTTATCGGTATCGGATCGGTATTGATAGTTAACATCTTTTCGAATTTGGCTTAAATTTAAAACTCGTGACATTAATTAATACTGATGCATTGGCATTTTCTTAGCAATACACTTCATGATATGTTAACTGCACACAATGCAAATATGATCAATATTAAATTAAAATGTGGACTGTACGTGACGCTAATGAAAAAAGAAAACGATCTCATACAACCACTAATTTTCTGTGGGTACTTTTGAATGCTAAAATATTGAATCTAAAGTTTAAAAGGAATGTTTTTTACTTTTAAATAACAATTGAAGTTTTTTTAATTATTTTTTTTAACAAATCAAGCGTTCATTATAATATATAGACACCACCACACGCACCCATTAACGACAGAAATAACACAAAAATCTTCAATATTCCAAATGAAATTTCTAAAAATGCTATTAGGTCATTTCTGCTAGTCGGACTATCTGACGCTATATTGTGTTCATGCACACACATCTTATGACATTCATCAAGTCTGCCCTGCACGCGCAGAGTTCAATGTTTCAAAAGGACCTGCCCTGTCGGATGTCAGCGCCATGTGCAACGTGCACTACCCGCCTATTTAAGTTTACATTTACTCGACGTATGGCATACACTAGGCGCAAATCTCCTTCGTTAATGTATTTGTGAATTTGCAACTTAACTTTGTAGTGTAGAATCCCGGCTCTCTTGTAAACCCCTAACCAACCACCAAACACTACAGCATATAACTTTAGATCAATTTATGTAAAATTCTTCTTCTAACCTTTGCGGTTAGATTGGATTTCTAGATATGGCAGCGGGCCATGTGTAATACGGTAAGTTGTGCTTTAAGAGGTTTTAGTAGTTACTGTGACTAAATGGCGAGGTATTAGGTTGGTTAATGGTTGCACGCATATTTTGCTTTAAAAGGAAATTACTGTTGTAACATTTTTCAGTTTTTCACATTTAAGAGACGAAAACACGTATTAACATTTTGCAATTTATGTTGGTTTTCTGTTACTCTAAGAAACATATGTTTCTTGTAAATCACTTTGTAAGACAGTTAGTCGTTTTGCCGCAAAACAGAAAATTATCGCGTGTTTTTTGAGACCAATAGAACTTGAAATTGTAAGAAATAACACAAAAATTTTAATTTAATACAATTGTTATATTCTTTTGACGTGACAACGTCTCATTACAAGGAGGTGCATGTTCAAAAAGTAAAATGTTAAGTGAGACACTGTTAAGTGAAACACTGTTAGTGAGAAACTGTTAAATGTCAAACTTTTAAGTGAGTGCTAAATGTCAGTATTTTGGGAACTAAGCCATTTCTCAAGCGATTTGCATGAAATTCGGAATGAATTTTTAACCCGATAAGTTCAGCTGTCTGGGCTGTAGACTTGACACAAACAGACATGCAGACAGACAGAGATTTTTTTATTTTTTTTAGTTTTTTCTGACTCAGGACATACGGTAATGGATAAATCTGCAAAAAGCCCGAGTTCGAAAATGTTCATGATTACTATACTTCCTCTTACTATTTAAAAGAAAGTAAAAATTCTATATGTAGGACTAAGATACGACTGTAAGACTATGGAATTTCTGGGATATGGTCATTGGGATCTGTAATTTTGAAAACTATACCATTTTGAGATGTCCGTTCGTATATCTGTTCCACAGACAAAAATATCTTTGTTTTTTTTTTCGTCCCGGGCAGACGTTGTCATGCTCAGAACCTACGACCGTGTCTCCGACACAGCCTACCCTGGTCTTTTTTTTATTTAATCGTATTGCTTATTTATAGACTTAATTATAATATTAATATTTGCCAATATTATTAACGACGATGAACGACGACGACCACTGCAACGAAAACGACTCAACGATTAAAAAATTTTCTCATGGAACGTTTGCTCAGTGTATAAAGCTCGAGCTGAAGAGCAGCTGGCCGATACCCTGTCTAAATACAAAGCTGACATAACTGAAATCCAGGAGATGCGGCGGACGAGGAATGGTGTTTTACAAAAATCGGAATATGACATATATTATAGCTGTCATGCTAGTCAGCAAAAGAATGAAACCAACCGTTATCAGTTTTAAAGCAGTAAACTGACGTCACTCGCAACCAGATAGACGACGTGCCACAACCCGAACCTTATGACGGTACGAGCTTCCTGAAGTGCCAACGTCCACTCGGACCACTATCTCGTTTGTATAGTACTCCAAGTGCGGATTGCTTAGAGCGATGGGAAGATCACTTTCATGAGTTGCTAAATGGCCAGCTAACTGAGGAAGACCACACTATGCTATGCTGCCGCTACCAAGCATAGACGAAGTTAGCAGAGCGATAAATCGGCTCAAAAATAATAAGGCCTCGGGATCAGATGGGATCCCAGCGGAACTGATAAAAATAGTAGGCCCCAGATTATACAAAGCAATTCATGACATAATAGTGCAAATATGATTTAAGTATAATGTTACAACAGAATTTTGATAGATTATAAGCTGGACGTGGAGCTGCTACTGCCACCTTAACGAACTGGCAAAAACCAACAAGGTCAACCTGATGTGGTCCTCAGGCCATTCAGGCATTTATGGGAATGAGACTGAAGAACTCTGCGCAAGAGAATGCACCTAGCCAAGCATAGACCTCAGAAAGAGCCACATAAAAAATAAAAATAAAGCAGTGGGCAAACAACGCCATCGAGGCTGAATGGGAAGCATCAACTACGATGCAACAAACCAAAAAGCTTCTCAAATACAACATTAAAAATATAAACAAAGCAATCAAGCTAAACCGACAAACACTGAGATACCTCGTTTGGTACATTACAGGACATGGTCCATTAAAAATGGGAAAATCTCTGACAGATCGCTGCCGCTTTTGTGGCGAGGCAGAGGAGACGCCAGAACACATACTATTTATATGTGATGCCCTCACCCGGAAAATACTTCAATACCTCTCAAGGCTCACACAGTTCTATGGCAGAATGCCAGACCTATCGACTTGGCGGATATTTTGGCATTCATAAGAGGACTAGGCCACCACATAATGTGGTAGATATCTGGGACACACAATAGACCCTAAGGTCGCCGTGCACAAGGCTCTACAGCCCACCAACAATAACATAACATAAGCTGGATAAGATTTAGTGGACACTATAGGTCGTAATGGTACATTGGGTTTATGGATTTTTGGTCATAAAGCCATAAATCCTTTGGGAAATTGAATTGTGAATTTTTAGTTTTAATTTTTAAATGTTATTTATAAAATGTTGTTTTTGGCTGGACGTATGTCATAAACAACACGAACAATTTTGGCCTCCAAGGTTTCAATTGTTGCTGAGAAATCAGCGACTTTACGCAAATCCCCAAGAAATAATCGAGAGTTGTCAAATCGCACAACCTTGAAGGCCAATTGGCCGGTCCGTTTCTATAAATCAACTTATCGCCAAATTTTAAATTAAATAAGTCGACGGTTACCGTCGCTGTCTGGCATGTAGCGCCATCCTATTAAAAACACATCTCATCTGGATCAATGTCATCTATATTTCCAAACAAAAAATTATTGGTCATGGAGATGGCGGTAAACATCTCCATTGAGTGTAACGCCAACTCTGGCCTCATTTTTGAAAAAATTAAGTCCGATGATGCACTAGATTCTCGATGTACTGGAGTCTGCAAGGTTTCTTGTGGATTGGTCTCTCTTCATGTGTGACAATTTTGCTTATTAGCAAGCTCATTAAGTCAAACCCGCTATTCACATTTCGACGGATGGCTTGCTTATATGGACGATTATGTACGCCATAAAAATCACAAAGTTGTCTATAAGTTGCTCGAATAGACGACTGAAAGCTTATTTTGGTTCTAGCTTATAGGCATTCAAACAACGGATTTCGAGGCCCGGTGTCAGTCCGACTTATAGGACTGGCCTCCTCACTGCTATAAAGTCCTTCTTGCTAAATCGTTTGTAATCAAATCAGAACAAGAAATTCCGGACTGAACCAAACGAAGAGTTTGAGTACTTAAATTGGCTCTACAACCGAGGTCCGGTCTTTAATAAAAATATTCGGCGCAACCGACCGTTGCGGTCCAAGGCCTATCTTCTCGCGACTATTTGTGTTGTGGATGTATATTTTTGCACCGATTTATGATTCCCGAAAATACGAAAATGTGAAATTCTTCCCCTCTTTTGACGCAGTAAACAAATTGGAGATCCTTTAATGACCTTTTCACGATGTTGACCATAAAAAGCAGCCTTTGCATTTAATCCCATTTCCGCTTGTGCTCTTCCAAATAAAGTCGAACTTCCGATTTGACGGCAACACATTACCGATAAATTAAACTAAATTTGAATCCGTTTTATTATGAGTTGCTGCTACACTACGAAACACGAACCCCAGCGGCACAGCATCAATTCAATTCCAAATGTGTCCTTTATCATATCGAACATCCGCCCGCCAGGCCGCCAGAACGCCAGCTTAACAATCGACAATACAACATTCATTGCCAAATTTTTTTTTAGCGTTTTTTTGTTGTTGTTGTTGTAGCAATTATTTAAAATAAATGACAATTCGTGAATATGTTCTGTGCGGTAAATTTGGATCATTTATTTTGTGTCAAGCGATTGTTGTTGGCTTCTTGTTTTTAATGTTTCCCGCTGCCAACTGGCTGGCTAATCCATTTCAAATGAATGTTATGATGATAATTGATGTGCGACTTTGAATATTATGTGAAAAATTAATACGAAAAATTGGTACAAATTAAAACGGCACAACACACACGAACATGCTATGGGAATAACCATCAAATAATTTTTTATACTCGTATGGTGACAGTGTGTTTGGTTGTTTTTTTTTGTACAAATCACGCACATGCAATAAAACCGCAATCAATTTTTTTTTTTACAAAATATCATTTGTAGATTGTAATGGAATTCCAGACAGCGAGAGGTTGAGTTGGTTTGGTGGAACACCATTTCATTTGTATGATATGATTTCCATAGCCAGATAGGCTTTCCAGTTGCGACTTAGAGCGAACAAATAGTCCTGACACGTGGAACGAGTGCATATGGCTTTTTGTCGACGAACGTCCGAATGGAAATTTAATGTTTTGACAAATGCGGATGGCAAATGTTTCCAAAAATTTAACGATATGTTATGAGTGTTGTTGTTTTTTCAAGGGGTTGTTAGGCAAATTGGGTTGAGTTGGTGCGATCGGCTGTTGGATTTCATATAAATGGTTGATTGGTTGTTTTATGTCTACTCCCCTTATAGTCAGGATTATTAAATTGATTCGTTTTGATGCCATTAATATCACATAAAAGACAGAAAAGTGTTCCTTAGAGCTACTGTCTCTTAAAACAAATGTTAGCTTAGCTTGCGGTGGCAGCAATTGCTTACTAAACGAAGTAGCGGTCCTTGTATTACCACAGGATCTTAAACCCTTTTTCAGAGGATTGATACCGTGCTCTTTATGAATCGAAGTATGCCTAACACTTTGCCGTTTTTGACATATGAGAGGTTCTTTACGGTTTACGCCTTCAGTACACTAATGCCAGAAAGTAGCAAAGAAGATGTTCTATTGTCTTCTCTTCCTACTCGTCCATGAAGAAGTTATTATATTCGATCCCCATCTTTCTCGGGTGTTTTCCTGGAGGGCAGTATCCTATCAGTATCCGTCTTTAGTTCACGTGTTTGTAGGGAAATGAGCGCAAATGATCGCTTCAAGTTCAGCTTGGCCAAACCTGTCTTGATATTATTATAAGTGTCGATATTTTCCTACCTTATGTTTGTTGCGGCTTCTGCCTCCTCTCGAAGCACAAGTTTCAGTATCGCAATACGCCTACCCAACTCTGCCTTTTCTGTAGCAGCTTTAGAGTCGTACCGTCTCTATCTAATTCGTACAAATAATCCTTATGTTGAACTGCTCACCCATCTCGTTAAGAGAGAAGTGACAGCTCAACGCCACCTTTGATGTCAGTGAGACCGCTTCCAATGATTTTATGGCCGCTTGACTGTTCACATAAATGATAATCTTCTTTGAATATTCAATCAATTCATAAACTCCTCAATCGATATCACCTCAGCCTAGTATATGCTCAATTGATCAGGATATGTAGCATAATGTATTGTAATACTTAAAACATATATTGATACTAAACTTATACACTTACACTTAACTTACATAACACTAAATATATATTTATTAATTCTTTATATAATGCTCAGAGAAAGTCAGTCAGTCAGTTGATGCTTAGACCCGGAACAAGTGTGTTTCAATATATAACAGGATAGAGATCCTTACTTTCTGCTTGTCACAGAAGACTCCTACTCCTAGTCTGCATTCCAGACTAAAGTTATCCATTAAAAACTGTACTGTTTCCTTATCGGTTTTGGATCCGCTCTTCTAGCCTTCTCTAGAGGGTGTTGTTGTTTGAAAACCTTTATCGAAGCAATAACAATGGTGTCATGTAATCGAGATTCATCAGTTCGTGCTTTAGCGTTTGTATTATATTGTAGTGTCGCTTTTGATGACTTTTCCACTGACTAACAGCTAACAGCCGCTTTCTGTTTGGCAGACATAATTACCAGGATTAGGTGGCGCGAGTTTGTATTGATCTCAGCACCCCGCGTATAAGCATATACTACACTTATATCCCTCCCCTTTCCAGTTTCAACAGTAATCTCTTGATTACTATGTTTAATAGGAGAAGGTGGTGCAATGGTTAGAACCATTGGCTCCCACTCAGAGGACACCGGCTTCGATTCCCGGCGCGCCCAAAAAACCCACGAATTTCTCTCAACGTACTGATCATCTAGAATAAAAGTACACATAATACGATGTTGTACTTGTGATATACAGTGGCCGTATACTGCTCTATTCACATGTACATGAACTAATCAGCCAATCAATGTGGCCACTAGAATCACGAGTTATTGAGTAAGTGCCACGATTATAATCAGACAGTACTCCCTCAATTACACAAGATGGGATAGACGGACAGCGTTCGAAAGGAACAGATCGGAGTAGCTAGCAAAGTCTACGTAGAATCGGTCAGAGCTTAGTTAGGCTACTAATAAAAGGAGGGTAGCGTTTTTTCTCTCGAGAAGGAAATTCCGCAGCTGCTGAGGTATCTTTTCTGGTTTTACTTGGGTTTTCTTGCCCTATGTCGTATTTTATTGCTGGAAACCCTGTGGGAATTATATATAATCGTTGGCGAAAACTAAAGAAATTCTAATAAATTCTTAATTTTTTTGTACATTATTACGGAATTTGGGCTTCCGAGTTCGTAAAAGGTTTTCCAAATAACGCACAACACAAGTTCATTAATTTACCAAATAACAAATAACAAAAATAAACAAACAGTAAAAATAATACAAATTCATAATTTATATTGTTGATAACTTTAAATGTACACTTATTACAACAACACTTGTATTTCACTATAATTCCCTTAGGTGGTAGCTTTTTCTTTTTGCAAGATCTTTTTGATGGAATGAACAATGAATGAATCCTCTGCAGAGAACGCCACCTTTTATACTCATTGAAAATTAGCCAGAAACTTTCAATCTTATAAACAGAAATATCTAGAAAATGGTAGTAACTTTTCTTATTTACAACTAACCACACTCATATGTAATAAGTGATCTTCTAAAAATAAACTACATGTGCAATAATATAGACTTTCACAAAAACCGGACAAACTGGTTTGACTACATTTTTGACCAGTACATAATGATTTAAACCTACAGTCAGTTAACATTTAAAATAATCTAATTGATCTTACAGCCTAAGAGTATGCAATTCTAATTGCTCGTATTCCATTATCTCTCGGGGAAAGCATAATTCCTTTTATACAGTATGGCGACATCTACTACTAACTTCTTTTTGTAACAATATATTAGCCAGTGTTAAATATTTCTCTTTGAGCATCGACATTTGGACTAGAACATTATACCCTTTAATTTATTTATAAATAAAAAGGAAGATTTTCCTTTGAGGTGGATCATGAGATTATATTTCGCTACCTTGTGATTTGTAGTCGGTGGCTTTATCCACAGTTCCACCGCTTATATAAATGATATACTTTATATCTATGGCCATTTGGTTTGTGGTTTTTTATTAGTCGTCCCTGGGTATGCTAAACATCCTACATGTCATTGTCGGACTGGTTCAATGGTGTTCCTGCACTAATGCTATCAATGGAAAAAAGTCCCACGGTTTTCCAGGCGGAACTTTATGCCATTGAGATCTGTGTCAGAATTAACCTTAGTAAGGGAATATATACCCAATATATATACCTTTTCAGATAACCAGGCAGCACTTAAAGCGCTGTCGTCCAACTTTATGGACTCGTTATCAGTCAAAAACTGTTACGATGCTCTGCAATCTCTATCCATACACAACAGGGTGAAACTCGGATGGGTCCCTGATGGTCATCAAAGAATTGCACGCAACGAAACTGCATTCATAGTACCTGAACACTACTGTGGTGTCAACTGGGCTGCCGCCACAGAACTGATAAATTATTGGGAACACAAACTTCGTCTGGCCCAATGGGATAACGTCTCGGGGATGAAGCAATCCAAACAATTAATTAGGTCCCATTTCTATAAGGAAATCCTTAATCTAAATAGCATTAGAAAGCTGTTGAGTTTTCTAACAGTTCATTGTGGCTTGCGGTGCCACTTTTGCAAAATTGGTGTGGGATCAGAGACAGAGATCAGATCCGATGATGATGAGTCTTCCGAGTATATTCTCTGTGAATGCCCAGCACTAATGGGGTTAAGGAGACGCATCTTTTACAAGGATATATGATCGACAGCGAAGTTGTGTAACTCTTTGACTAAGGACATACTATCCTTCACTAGGGTGGTGTTACGTCTCTTAGAGTAAATACACCCTAATATAAAATACATCTTTTAGGTAGAAGTGTCTTAAATATAGGTATTCTTTAAAAAAAAAAATACTGTCGGACGAACGCGACTTTCTATGATAATATTTTTATACATAGGGTTTGTAGCATAGTTGGTTTCATCAACTTCGTTACAAAATAATGGTATGGGAGCCAAGACTGACCTGGTTGTAGAGCCTAACGATAATACTCACCAAGAACACATTAACATCCATTCCACCGGTGTACTGCTGAACATTTCAACCATACCATCTCAATGTAGATTTTACGGAGTAGTCATAAAGTACTTAATCTTAAGTAATTGACAGGACTTGTAAAAAATTAGCGACTCCCAATTACGTCGTTAAATGCCATGTAGATCCAGTGGTACTACTAATCTTCACTCTCAGGCAATATCTAAGCTCACCAATGTTTTGCTAACTCGATTATAGAAGCTTGGGCTGATGCCCTTACAGCGGCAAATAACTCAGCTCGTTGTATGACAAATTTAAATCCTGCATTGGCTGCATTTTTTCATTATGCTATTATAGTGATGTTCCTTTCTGGTAAGTATTATCTGTGGTCTTAGACAGTCTTAACACTTATTCTTATTCAGACTTTTAAAGAGATATTTACTTCATTTTCAGATAACAGTAAAGATGCAATGTCAAATTTTAAAGAAAGTAAATCCTGTGATTTATCGATTTTAATCTCGTTCCTTAAATGAAATCCCCCAACGCAACTGTATACAAATGGCATTTCAAAGCTACCCCCCACTCCCTAACACAACAAAAAAAAACTACTTCATCTGTCTCACCTTAATTTTAATCTTTCACACACATAAATCCTCCACATCCTTGCCAGCGTTCAGCTATATGTCAAACGGCACATAGTTACATTACACTCTTGTATCCAGCCAGTCAGTCAGTCACTCACTCAAGCAGGCACTCAGCAATGATTACGAATGAGTAGTGCAATTTTTGTGTATTTATAAATTTTGCAAATGTGTTATTTGCATTCAAATAATTTCGTCTCTGGAAATTTAACAAACAAGCAAGCTAGCTAGCAAGGGCAGAGGGAAATTGGGGAAACGTCAAAGCGACGAACAGGAACACGACTCTTTATGTATGCCAAGTGCAAATACTAAAGTTTATATCCACACAGTCAATTGGGGCGAGAGAGTGGAGGGCTGATTCTTGTAGGCAATCCTTTGTGCTGTGCTTGACTGAGATTCCATACGAAGAACGGAAAGTACGGCCGACGACATTCTCTGCTGAAGGAGGTTTGGGTTAGAAAGCCAGTTAGAAAGAGTTGCCAGTTGGGTAAAGGCATAGCAGGGCAGCAAAAAGGAAGGTTAATTTCTGTGCTCCCACTTATGCTGTTACTCGTTCCTGCTCTGATACCTTTTGTTTTCGCTTCTTAATAAACGAAGTGGGCGAAATTGAGTTACCGTCGGCCTCTTCTTTGGTCCAGGCCGTAGGAACAAATATGGAAGAAAGAGACTGCCTGGTAGATGATAGGTTAGGTTAGGATAAATGCATATATTTCTATTCTTGCATCTGTTAGAGGCAGAAATGTTTATTTATTTGTTGTTTTGTCGTTGGGCAGCGTAACTAAGCCGTTGTACAATAAATTTCCATCATTTGGAGTCGGTAACAGCAACTGTATTTGATGTTTTTCTTTATTTATTTTTTCCATGATGTCCGGTACATCTATGCATTTGTGTACATAACCAGCTGGCATAAAGTGCATGTTCCAGTGCAGTGTAAATCCTGATATATGATGCAACACCTGATGACGACATGACATATGAGCTGTACGCATCAGATGTGAATGCAATGCAATATAGAATCAGCCATCATGACTAGCTAATATTTGGGGGAAAAAATGTGTGCATCCAACTAAAATGAGCACAGTTGTTGCAATCGCAGTTAACATCATCCGGCTGGGCACAATATGTTACGAGCATTGCTAATGGAAGCAAATCAATGAAACGGAAACGGAATCTACATCACAGAGTGATTTTTTGCGTTTGTTTAAGTTTTCAGATAGAAATTTTAATTCATTTCGAAATGTCAAAATCTCGTAGATAAATAGTAAAATCGGTTAAAAACATATGGACACGTTTTTGTAGTGCAAACTGCTTAAAAAAAACCTACAGAAAATCACAGAAATTAATAACGCAATGAAGTAAATTTTTTTTGTACCATTTCACCAATTTTCATCGGAACACCAAACTAAATCCAACCACAAACACACAATAAATAATAAATATCGTTTTATATCTCGTAAATATCTCAACTCTAACGCCACCTAGTGGGTCCAAAAAAACATAAACTTATCGGAGCACCAAACAAACATATGGTGTGAATATGAACTAAATGCAGCCACAAACACACATTTTCGTGAATATCTCAACTCTACCGCCATCTAGTGGGTCCAAAAAAGCATAAACTTATCGGAGCACCAAACAAACATATAGTGTGTATATGAACCAAATCCATAAACACACACTTTCGCAAATATCTCAACTCCAGCACCAAAAAAACATAAACTTATCGGAGCACCGTAATAACTTGTCACGAAAAGCTTCTCAATTCGCCGTTCGGATCTGGCCTTAAATTGCAGGTCCCTTCCATTTGTGTCCAAAAATATACATGCACAACACAAATGGACCTTGGACCGCAACGGTCTGTCATGCCGAATATTATTATTATTATCGGAGCACCAAAAAAAACCATATGGTGTGAATTTGAACGAAATCCAGCCATAAACACACATTTTCGTAAATATCTCAACTTCAGCACCATCTACCTAATGGGTTCAAAAAAACATAAACTTAGCGGAGCACCAAAAAAACATATGGTGTAATATGAACCAAAGTCAACCATAAGCACACATTTTCGAAAATATCTCAATTGTTGTTCCCAATAATTCTCAACAGTGCTGTGTCGGCTGACCAGTTGACACCACAGTAGGGTTCAGTCATATGAACGCAGAAACCGAGCCATCCCTATATAGTTCATCTGCAGATTCGTTTTCTGCAATTTCCTGCTAATCAGGGACCCAACCGAGTTTGACTTTGTTGTTCTGACAAGTGATTGCAGTGCATCGTAACAGTCCTTGACGGATAACGAGTCTATTAAGTTGGACGACAGCGCTATAAGCGCTGCCTGGCTATCTGAATAGATATATATATATATATATATTCTAGCGCCATTAATTCCTTTATTTAGGTTAAACCCGGCGCAGATCTCAATGGCATGCAGTTCCGCCTGGAAAACCGTGGGACTTTTATCCATTGATATCGAGTCTTTGGCGTTTGGTCCAAAGACATTAGCTCCAATCAAGTTTTCAACTTCGATCCATCTGTGAACCAGAAAAGACATCTAGCGTCCAGTGCCGGAACACCATTGCACCAGGTTACCCGGTCCAATATTTCTACCTCAAATTTCCTTCCAAAACAGTGCTTCCTGATAATAATGTCGATGATTGTGCAGAACATGTCTTTTTTAGGAATTGAGTCAAAAAATTTCAGGTGACCCACATATTCATCCCTGAGAGAATCGTCCTCCATCTCCATATCCAACAGAGGGTTGGCTATGGAGTCAGACTACAGTGAATGGTTTCGTTATCCATAGATGGAAAGGTGACTGCTGCTCCTGGGTTGGGAACTTGTTACTCTGAGTCTGTGGGATGATGGTGGGGGCATCCAACTCGTCCTTCTTATAGACTCGAAAGGTGATTTGATCTCATCCAAATCTTCTCACGCCTTTAGACTGCATCAGAGGAGCCAGAGCGGGATTGATCACAACGATCGCGGAAAGGAACACCTTTGATCATCCAGCTTAGCGACTTTTCAGTCGGGAGTCGAAATCGCTAAGTTGTATAACTCGGAGAATTTCCTCCGCAAAGGAGGGTTCGATAGGGATCCAGGCACGAGTCCTCAGTCTGCGTGGGATATTCATCATTGAAACAACTTCGAGCTTGGCACCCAGCTAAACTTCCCCCAGACTACTTATAGCCTGCTTATAGAGATCACAGTATCTCTAATCATCACATATAGCTTTATGCGGCCTCGATGCCAACTGCCATCGCAATGATTTGGATAAGTTCCTTGGTGTTCCCTCATAAAAGTTAGTAATTTGCTAGAAAGCTTCAGCTTTACCATCTACCACCGTTTAGGGATGATCGTGCCATCGATCGAAGCGATATCGATCAATTACTGCAACAACGATTTTGCCTTTAAGGGCATCTCTAAAGGAACTTTGAAATGTGACGGTGGAGTGGCGTTTGGAAACCGGAATAGTTTCTTCTACCGATCTTTGTCGCTTCAACGTAGAGTCATTGGTGATCTGCTTGCTGTCCTTATCAAAAAAGGCTTAGGCTTTGCAACCTGCTTCGGCGTTCTACTGGCCTCCGAAATATCTCCGAGGGACTGCAGCGTACGAGTAGCATTTCGCCGATCCTTGTATTATGATCTTGTTAGAGTGCGTTGTCGCACTTTTTTTGTCGTTTTTAAAAAACTTGTCCCCCAGCCAAGTTGATTATCGGCACGGTTCGCATGACACCTTAATTTAGCCCATGAGGGTAGGATGAGAAGAGTCAAAAGGGAAAGAGGGTGAAGAGCGCCCTTTGGTTTTAGGACTCATCTAGATAACATTTCTGAGAATCTTTGACCTTGCTTGGACCCAAAACTCCACAAGTTCGACGCCCAGTTAGGATAATAAATTACCTTAAAATCTGCTTAATAATTCTCGTGCAAAGTACCTTAAAATCTGCTCAATAATACTACAACTAAGTGCCTCGAAATCTTTTTAGTAATTTCCCAAAAAATGATCTCAAATTCCGCTCAATTATTCTCGTATAAGTGGGCGCCGTGGCTCAATATTTGTATGCCTCGAGAACTGCTACATTTGCTGATAAGTATTTCCTTAAATACGCATAGGACATGAAATGACTTATCCTACAGCTCTTCACTATTACTATCACTATTGAACAATAAATATTTAATCGAGATTTTAAGATTCACAAATATTAATACACCTTATATCGAGCGTACTCTAGGTGGCCTCATTTATTACTGAACCCTACCAAAAGACTCAAATAACAAAACGTCTTTACTAACTTTTTCTGTGAATATTAAAAGCATGCTATTCGATATAAAGATAATAATTATGTCTGCCAGTCTATCCCAAATTTACTTAAAACACTAAATTCAAATTACTGAATTTTTAGATAGATGTCAATAAAAGCTACACTTCATTAGGCTTCATATATAACTATGGTTATAGCCCACTTTAGCCACGCTTTCGAATTCCTCAAATTTTCAAATTTGCATTCCATCCACATCGCCAGACCAACGAACACAATTAGCACGACTGTGTCTAATATCCATTACCCTACACTACCACGAAGTGTGGTAATTTGAAATGAATCCAAAAATTTGTCATCAAATTACCATCAGCGCGCATATTATCCTTCCTCACTGTTAACAACTTTCAAATGCCTGCCAATGATGTGAGTTTTATGGACTAACTAGCGCAGTGTTTCTACTCCGCAGGCATGATATGATTTTTCGGAAGGAATAATGAAAATTAATCTCTCACCACCATTACCTTGTATCTTGATTTTTTTTACGAGTAATTTTTTCATCCTTCCTCTCTAATTAATTGAATTCACAAATACCTTTTTTCCCACTACTACCAATGTTACTACAGCACATCCTGCTTGTCTGAGGAAGGAAGTAAAATTATCGTTAGACACGGTTTCGAGCGACCAGAGGCCAAACGAGATTTTCACTGAGATTTTTATCGAATAACACTTTCATTAAAATAACCATTACCTCGTAGATATCTACTCTAATTTTCATTCTATGTCGTCCCATTTTCATCTTCCAACGCTTCCATTTCATTTTCTCTTATTTTATCATCACATTATGTTGGGAATCTCTCGGAGTGAGAGTGGTACATTTTTTTGTTATCAGATCAACCTCTTTTTACTTGAGGCTATTTTTTGAACGAGGGCTGCATATGAATATTGGAATCCCAGCGTAGGCAGTAGGTGGTAAAGTAAGAAGTTTTCCAAGTTAATGTGTTCTCATTGAAGCATGAGCAGATTCATGTGTCCTGGGACACTATTATAGTGTATAAGAAATTAGAGGAGAGCAATTATTAATAAAAACATCCCAAATAGGAACAATCTTCTATCGGTGCATAACCGCACTTCCATTTAAAGGGGCGTCAAAAAGGTATGTTAACGGAATAATTTGATTAATTACTTTAGTTTTAGAAATTGGAAAGAATACCTTAAAAGTAAGCTTTAAACTTAAATTCTTAAATTTTTATAATTAGCACACGCTTCAATTAATTCGCACCCTAACAATGCCTAGGCACAGCGGGGGCTTAGAAATATTTGGATAGAAGAAGGAAACTGTCGCGGTGGGTGCAGGATTTTTGAGTTTACACCTGACCGGGATGCTAATGTAAAAACTTAATGTAGGTACTCAAACGGTACAACTTGCATAGCGACAAGGCCCAAGCTGAATACGAAACGCTCCAAGTGTTTGATCGCACATCGGTGCTATTGTAGGTGTTATAACTAGACACTATCTCATAGGCAGGCATCCAGCAAGACTTGGAGTCTTCTCGAATGACTTCTGCAGAAGCTGCATAGATGAGGAGGAGGAGGAGACCATCGTACATCTTATCTGTACTTTTCCAGCCATCTCCCAAAAACGTAAACTCCATATGAGAGCTTTCTTCTACAACGACACTAATGATCTCATCAACATTGATATTGGTAGTCTCCTACGCTTCATACGAATCTCTAATTGGTTCATGGAGTAGATGAAAGGAATTTTTCCTGATCACAATGGACCATTACTGATCTAAGAGTGTCGGTTTCACTGACAGCCACCTTACCTAACATAACCTAACTCACAAAAAAATTCGTAAGTTTTTTGGGACGCGCCGGAAATCGAGTCCGGTGTTCTCCAAGTGTGAGCCAATGGTTCCAACTAATGCACAAGCGATGCTGAAAAGGGATAAAGACCTAAAATTCGACCCCAGTTTGTAAAAACAAAAAGTATTTATATCATTGTTAAGCCATGTATACATGAGTCTCTTAATTCGAGTCAAGACTGCTGTCCTTTGCAAAATAGAGACAGGAAACAACTCGCCCTTAATGAAGAAAGAGTACCGGGTGTACAAAGGAGAATTGAATTGATATGTCACGCTTAAAAAATACTGTCATTGATAATGCTGACTACATCGTATGCACAAAGAGTCGCAAAGATCGGAACGACTGATTCGATAATGAATGTAAGCTACCGACTTAAGGTAAGAATTTTGCGGACCGAGTTATGCAACAATATTTTCACACGACCATAGACGAAAGTGACTGTTTCCTATACTGTAACATAGCCTCGAAAGTAGGCATTATTCACACTAGTGTGTTAACACAGAAAACACTATTGTTATTTACTGCAGTCTCAGCGAACACACATTCCCACAGTAAATTTGCATTACGCATGATAAACCAGCGACAATTGACGCCAATTGTCGTCCTTCGACATTTTTTTTGTTTGTAAAAACCATAGCCCAGTTGCCTGACACTGCGACCTAAAAAGATCTATCTTAGGGTGTAAGTAATCCAAGAGACTTACTACCTTCATAATGAAGGAAAGTATGTCCTTAGTAGCAGAGTAACGCATATCCGGCGACGAATATAATGCCTTGTGGAATAGATGTTTCCTTAAACAGATCAAATCTGGACAGTCACAGAGAATGTGCCCGGATGCCTCGTTCTCTTTCAAGAAGAACCTACATTCAGTGTTTGAGCCCAGATTGATTTTTTTAAGGTGATATCGCCAGCCACAGTGACCTGTGAGAAAACTCACTAACTTTATGATGCTATCTTTGTCCTGATAAAGAATTTCCTTATAGGAGAAGGGCCTGATTGACCGTTTGGACTGTCTAAGCCCTGGTGTATTATCCCAGTAAGCTAGACGAAGTTTCTTTTCCCATTTGTTAATCATTGCTGTGGTGGTAGCCCAGCTGGCACCACATTAAGGTTCCGGTCCTAAGAACGCAGATTCTGAACCAGCCCTATGTAGTTCATCTGCAAGTTCGTTGCCTGCAACTCCCTGGTGACCAAGGACCCAATCGAGTTTAACCCTGTTGAGCCTTGCCAGGGATTGCAGTGCATCGTATCAGCATTTAACTAATATAGAGTCTACTATATTGGACGATAGCGCTTTCAGTGCTGCCTGACTATCTGAAAAGATATAATTCGTAGCACCTATAATACACTTAGTTAGGTTTATAGTGGCGCAGACCTCAATGGCATTGAGTTCCGCTTGAAAAACTGTGGGACCTTGGGACCTTGGTGTTGGGTCCGAATACTCCAGCGCCAACTCCAGAATCCATCTTCGATCCATCTGTGTACCAGACCAGACCTTTTTTGTCCAGTGCTGGAGCACCATTAGACCAGATTGCTCGGTCTAATATTTTTACCTCAAATAACCTGCCATATTGTCCGGGATAGTGCAAAGCATGTCTCTTGCAGAAATTGAGCCTAGAATGTTCAGGTGTCCCACGTGGTCACCTTTTTTGTAGTCATATTTTAGTTGCAGCTTGGTATCGCATCTTGGGGCCGTCTTCCTTACAGCATCTCAAAGAAGATGACACTACTTTGGAAATATCAACTTTCTATTTATTATTGTTTTTTTTTTAACGGACTGTTGTGCAAGACATCAGCTTCTTGGCACTGCCCAGGATATCCGACAATGGCATCAATAAATTTCATGTTGCTAAAGATTGGCAGGGGTGAAAGCCCTACAATAGATTCTAATGAAGTCGTAGGGCAGGTGCATCAGATAGCATCAGTTTTACCTAGACAGGCAATTCTTTGTAGCTTCTGAAGCTTAATTACCGTTGTCCGTTCAAGAACTTTAGGCCCCCATATGATGGCCGCGTACGTGGTATCAAGGATGCTTCCGAGACATTTGACCATACTGAAATAATCTAATGTAGTGCCCTTTAAGGTGATAAGTCCCATATCGGACAATCTACGTTTCTTGAAAGGCACTAGAACAGTTTTGCAAGGATTGATGGAAAGACCCTCTCTATTGCACCATTCTAAGACGTGAAGTAACGCACCTTGGCATGACATTTGTTATGGTCCACTACCACTAGCCAAATCGTCAGCATAACCAATGGCGATGTAGCCTGATCTATGCAGATCGGGAAGAAGGTACGGCAAGTGACCACAGAAGTGGTGAAAGTACTCCTTCTTGCGGGCAGCCCTTAGCTCACCTCACCTTAGTCACCGAAACAGACACTGCCCCGTCCTTCGACATTGTTCGTGTTATTAGAGACATATGGCCGCCAGTGATCAAAAAAATTTACCCAAAATTTGACGTCCAGAACAGCCACGGTGGCCATTTGTTGAAAATCATTTTCAAATTTTAATGCCATATATTGATATTCCCAACAAATAACACAAATTCTATCGAGCTTAAAATAATACCCAATAAAACGGACGGGTACGAAATGTTTTAAACTAAAACTCACAGGGAATGTGTCTCATTCAGGTTAACTTGGTATGCCCTAAAATTCTGTACTCAATATGCGGCTAGCCTAATTGTCACTCGTTAATAAGCAAATTCACCACAGCTGCATTACGAATACTTTCGTAAAACGTGTTGTACATAAAAAAGATAATCTTTTTTCTTAGCATCCCTGATATGCCTTCTATTATACTTTTTAATGCAATTTTCAAATAACGCTCTGAGACAACTGTTGCATATATTATGAGACGAATTAAACTGAACGTTTATTTGCCAGAAAATAACCAATATACGTTTGAATAAACCGTACAACCCACAATAATAATTCACATTACACAGAGCTATCTGAGTTTAGTTATTAGCATCAATTTCCATCCAGCAGCGCGCTGTGTGTCACTACTTGTGTGCACCCAAATCTCTTCCCTTCCAGCAATATGAATAAATCTACCATCAGCTAACTACGAAATGAAAATTGAAGTACTGTGTCCTTCCAAAGTCGCAATTGAATGTTGAATACTACCAGTGGTGCATCTGAAGCGCTTTTTACAACTATAGCCAGAAAAAAAAACTAAAATAAACCGGCATCAGACGAAATTAGATTCTTGGCACTATTTCAACAGTAAATTGATTCTGGAATAATAGACCCGGGCACAGCCAGCACAGCCTTCGATGGTGCCTATCACTATCTATCTCTCGGCGCACACAGCAGTAGTATAGTAGAAACGAGAGATACGAGTGCATACATTACATTACGTATCCTCCCTAACCTTGGAGCGAAATCGTTCAATTTGGTTTGGGCTTATAGCCGGCCGGCTATCGTCCTCGTCGTCACCATCGCCAGCCAGGATGTAGATTTATTTTTGCTGTCGAATGCGATTACAATAATAATGTCCGTTCCCCGATATTCTAGTTTTGTTTTCTCTGTTTTATCACTCTCTTACACACAGCCAAACACAGGCATATATAGTATATGCATAGTAACACAGTTATCCCAGCAATCAGACGTGAAAGAAATGATTTTTGGCGAAAAATCTGCTGATGCGATATCGGCCAAAGCGCCAAAGCCACAGACAGACAGACACACAACGTTCCATGAATGAAATCGAAATTTAATTTATGCCAACAAAGTGAAAAAAAAGTCGCATACACTCACACGTACAGACAAAAGCAACCAAAATGGTAGAGAATTTTATTGTAAGCGAAATTTTGGAATTATTATTCCACTTCGTCCGTCCATGGAATGCATCTACCAATCATCCATCCATCCTCAACGAGTATCGAGCACTCGTATTTCAGACAGAAATGGAGTTAGAGAGAGAGGAAGAGATCATCATTATCGAAAGAGGATTAATATTTCGTCAGGAGTGGTATGGCGCGTCCGGCGGTATGGGTTCTTTTAATTTTCAAATTACTGTCATGTTGGCAAAATGAATAGCTCCTTGAATTGCATATTTATACGCTTGGCAGTGCTCAAAAGAAGTTGTCCTCTGCCAGGATGTTCCACAATCGAATTGTGATTGTCTCTGTAGATAAGTGGTTATTGGATATTAAACGGTCGGTCTTTCGGACCGTCAGATTTGCTTAACGGACTCATAAATTTCATCCGGCTGAAATTGGGACATCCTTCGATCGATTATTAATTTGTTTAAGTGTTGGGTTGGCGAATAGAGGATTATTTTCTGGTTTGCTCATTACTTCCAATGGTAGCTGTGAATATTTCTTAAGAAAATCCCTTTTTCAGTTAAATTTTTCCATAGGATTTGGGGGGATAGATGCTATCTTCTCTGTTAATCTACTACAACGAGTCATAGACCAAGTCCTCATGGTCCAAGTGTTGATAGACCGCCGCCACAACCAAAACCTGATAACGGTACGAACGTACTGAGGTGCCAAACTCCACTCGAACCACTAGCTTGTTGGTATGGAGCTCCGAACGCGGATTGCATCATCACAAAAGACTGCATCCGCGAATCAGGTTCGAGTCAACACGGCTGCCCTTCGCAACAAAGGGACCAGAAACAACTACGTTGAAGCGATAGAACTCACATTAAAGGCAGGGAGAGTAAGTGCTAAGGCTGAGATGTCGGGCGTAGAAGAGAAATGGACACGCCTTAAGAATACTGTGGTTAGTACTGGTGACTCCATCTTAGGTAAAGTTGTCGTATAGAACGGAACGACTGGTTCGATGACGAATGTAAGCTAGAAACTGATCGTAAGAATGGTGTGTACAATCCCACAAACGCGAGCACGCGAAGATTAATATAAAGAGCTCAGAAGATATGAAAATACAGTTCACCGGCGAAAGAAAGCAGCCTGGGAGAAGAACCAAGTCCATGAACTAGAACAGTACAGAGAGCAAGGACCGCACCATGAGCGGATGTTCTACCAAAGAGTCTTCAGTATGACGCAATATATACCGGTTGTACATACCGAAAAGACAAAGAAGCTAATCTGATCACCGATCTCAAAGGCATCTTATAGCGATGGAAGAGTTGCTAAATGCCTAGCGAACTTGGCGATTTGAGGGTCTCCAACGACCGAAGACCACACTATGCTGCCACCACTAAGCATAGACAAAGATAGCAGAGCGATAATTCAGCTCAAAAATAATAAGAACCCGCGATCAGATTGTATCACAGCGGAGCTGATTATATCAGGGAGCTCGCAATACACCCAGCAAGTCATGAACTCATAGTGCAACCATGGGAGAAAGAAGCGATGCCAGAAGACTGGCTGTATAACGTTGTTGAGTACCGCGTATAAGATCTTCTCCTTTATCCTTCAAGACACGATAGTGCCATACGCTAAAGTCATCATTGGTCGATACGAGTGTGGCTTCATCCCAGGCAATTCAACAACTGATCTGATTTACACCCTAAGGTACGCAGAGTTTACTCTCAAATATTAGTCCAAGGTATTCGACCTCTTTGCTGATAGTGATCTTTTTTCCATTGAAGGTAATCGAGTGCATTCGCCCCAGCTCCTTTTTATTAGTGAATGGAGCACTTCCTCGAACTGTCATCTTACTAAAGTGACTATATCGTCTGTTTAGCCTTTTTTGCATAAGCTCCTGCTTCAGCTAGGCGCTGAATTAGTTCAGCTACAAGGAGTGCCCTCACTGTGATGGGCTTGCTCTTGACCATAATGTTTTATTTGTGGCTAATTGGTCTGTAGGACTTTGAAAGGATCTTTCTTCCCAACTTTATGTATGAATACCACCCATTTTCTGTTCCAGCTGGTCGGTATATACCCGACTGCTAGGCTACTTCTAAATAGTTATCTTATCCAGCTTGCATGACTGCAGGGATTTTCCCATCCACACCTGCCAAGTTATATGGAAGCTTTAAACTGCCAATCCGATTCTTTGCTACGTGCAAAAATTCTGAGGCTTTTTTCCAGCACTGAAGTGCTTCAACCCCACCTCGGGCTCAGTACTGGTCACTGTGCTATCTGGGAAGTGTATTTTCAAGAGAAGGAGGGCTCTCTGCTCCCCGTTTTCTGTGAACTTCCCATTGATGTCTTGATACCCTTAGCATCTTTCGCCATCGCTTTCAACAGACTTGGTTCAGTTTGTATTGGTTACTTCCTCCAAAAAGTTACGGAAACTTCTGCGTTTGGCTCTTCTTACTTCAGTATTATACGCTGAGAGAGCTTCTCTGCATTGCTGTCAAATGCCCCTCATCTTGGTGGTTTTTAAAGAGTTTCCTCACCTGCCTACGAATGGCTGACAGCTTTTCTCTCCACAATGGAGCTTCATTGCTCTCGTTCGTAGAGCTCACTCGACTCATATGCATCGGCCCTATTCATTTCTCTTGCCGCAATTTTCCAGCATGTGTGGACATTTGCCCACTCTTTGAACTGAAATGTGTTCTAAGTTGTATCTCAAATTTTATGCTTCAGGATTTTTCCTCCCCTACAATCCCTTCCAATTCAAATAGGATTATCCTATGATCTCATAGAGATGGCCCGGAGGAGACCTCCCACCTATTGAGCACTCGACTCACTTCCTTATTATAGTTAAATTCATCATAATCAGTAAAATTTGCTGGTAAGTTAAGATATGACACTGAGATTTTTAACTTTTATGCTATTAGCCGAATTAAAAGTATCCATATGGAGAGCTCAGCTTATATAAAGTCTCTTATATCATATATGTAAATATCAACCAGGTTTCCATCGCCCAATTGTACTCATTACAGAAAATCTCATTACAGAAGATCTAATCATTTAAATATAAAGTACCTTCATAGCTAATGTGACCTATTGGCCAAATAACATCTTATATAGTACAAAAATAATACTTTTTGTGTGTTTAATCACTTTAGAGTAAGCTTTACACACTAACCAGTTGAAGAATGCTAAAATGGTCTTCAAATTTGTATTACTCTGATAACATCTGCAGAATATTATCAAGAGCTGTACTCATGTAAACAAAATAAGCAAAGGACTCTCTCCAGTAACCACACTTTAATCCATTAATGTATTTTATATATCGCAATACATAAGCTTTTATCAGATTCTTGGATAATTATTAAGGGATAAAGTGCCGAACAGCAAACAGCAAGACAACTTGAATGTCCTTTCCTCCTGAAGACTTAAATAGAGCCATCCCAGCATAATAACCCTGATTATCAGGTGCAGCTGGAAAGCTGGAGACAAGAAACCGAAGGAGCACAGGCGATTAACTTATGTCATTAGACCAGCCTATCTGGCTAGACTGTTGACAAAAGAAGCCATTATGATGTCGTATGCCATACATTTATAACAGATACCACCAACACGTCTCTCCTGTGCTGGTCATTTACGTCCAATTCCAAAATTAAACAGAAGTCGTGTGTGCGTGTCTCGATTAATCGATACATCATCAGCTTTCCCTTAATGAGTGTGCGAGTCCATGCAATCTATGATATCATGACATCAGGTGAATTATAATTAAGCTGCGATGACAAAATCGAGACTTTTATTGGTGAGTTCTCTCGCTCGATACCGGTGGAGATTTAATTATATCCTTTGTCTGTGCAAAATTGATATTTGTTGTTGACATAATATTTCCCAGTGGCCTGAATGTCAAAATTTTGCAATTTCGTTGACGTACGTGCAGTGTAGTGCAGTCCACAAAATAGAGGATACGCTCAACAGGCGCAATCTCAACAAGTGCAATGAATTGGAACCAGCGAGTCCTGGAGGAGCATAGCATGTCCGAAGTGGAAAGCTACTATTCACTACGCACATACCATATTCAGTTTTTGGCTCATAATAATTATCTCATCATGGAACATTAATTAGATTTAAAACAGTCGCTCTATTATTACAGCGACAGTTGACAGCTCTATTAAGGGTAAATGGACGAATCAAAGCTGTTGTTGAGAATGCTCGGGTTTTTTTTTTGTTGGCTGCCGGTGGGCAGCTACGCAGCCAAACTGGGAATCTCCCACAATACCTTTTTCAGGAGCTGTTTAGATGTGAATGAGAAAGAAACTCTCATTCAGTGTACGCCCCTTGCGGCTCCTCATTTCGGCAAACTAAGTAATCCTTTCTTTTCTGACCTGAAGGAGCTTTCAGAGTACGGCATCACAGATCTGATATCGTACCTTAATGCTACAGTTTGGATATAAATACACGCAACACGTTGCATTGGGTCCCCTAAGGACTGTGGTATCAAAACGGCACGCTATAGCGCTACTTGAGGACCTCGCCAAGTCAGAGAGGACCGCCACTCTACCTACCTACCTACCTACAAATAGTTTACACTAACGAGTAGTTTACATATTATATTCTATATATTTTACATTAAACAAATACACGTTTATTTTACATTTCTGTTGGATTTTTAGATAACTGGGAACAGCTCATGTGATTTAATTCGCTATTGTCTTCGAGTAATCCCAGTTGTATCGCAAAGATTTGCTGCTTCCTGGTTAACATGTCGTCCAATTTTTGAGTGATCGGGAAATTCACGGATCGTTTCTTCACAGTATTTAGCCAATGGTCGCGATATATGTCAGAGTTTCTGTCATACCATGGAGCATTCATTAACTATGCATCTTAAGACATTGTTCAGACATGCGTTGACAAAACAGACAGCTTATTATTAAGCCTTTTTTATATCCATCCATCGTTATATCATTCCATCGATAATTGGAGATTATTTTTTCTTTTATTGTTACATTCATAAGAAAAAAGTAATAAAACGTTATGTTTATTACACATTTTGTGGACAAAATTGACCTCAAAATCAAAAATTAGCATGGGCAAGAGAACTGAAACAGGCATAGAAGTTGGATATCTGAAGAGTTAAATGAGATATCATCTTTATTTAAATGCAGTTACAAAGGCTAGTATTTCTTCTAAAAACGAGGTACTAAACGAAGGTTCTACCGTTAGTATTAACAGAGCAATCTTCATTTACATGGGTCAGGGTACACCAAAGTAAGCTTTTTCTTAAATCCCCGATAAATGATGTCAACATTGGAGATAAACACTTACTGTATATTTTAGAATATACCCAAGAATCATTTCACAAATTATCCTTGACAAATTAGACGATATAGTAAGCCTTCATACCATACTTTATTGAATGCCGGAGCCATGTCCATGAATATTGAAGAATATATCATTTTATTTTCAAGTGATTCTTTTACAATGATGGAGATTCTATGTAAAGGGTGATCAGATTGGAGGTACTTTTTCCAATAAATACATAATTTTATTCAGTATTCATTGACATTTCATCATGGAAAGACTAACGCCTCAACAACGTTTACAAATCGTACAAATGTATTACGAAAATCGACGCTCTGTAAAAAGTGTTCATCGCGCGCTCCGGCCAACTCGTCCTACCGAACGCACCATCGGCAAACTTGAGAATAACTTTAGATTATTGGATGATACTCGACCGATTAGACCTCGTACAGCCCGAACTGAAGAGAATATTGCAGCTGTAAGTGAGAGTTTTGCCGTAAACCCGGAAGAATCAATTCGGCGCCGTTCTCAACAACTTGGCCTATCTTATGGCACTACTTGGGCGATTTTACGCAAAGATCTTGGTTTGAAAGCATATAAAATACAGCTAGTCCAAGAATTGAAGCCGGCCGACCTTCCAAAGCGTCATAGTTTCAGTCGTTGGGCTCTTGAAAAACTCGCCGAAGATCGGTATTTTTGGACCCGAATTTTGTTCAGCGATGAGGCCCATTATTGGCTTAATGGCTTCGTCAATAAGCAAAATTGCCGTATTTTTGGGCTGAAGAGCAACCTGAAGCCATTCACGAACTGCCATTACATCCATTGAAAACTACCATTTGGTGCGGCCTACGGGCTAGAGGAATCATCGGCCCATATTGCTTCAAAGACAAGGCTGGCGCCAATGTAACAGTGAATGGCGAACGCTATCGCGCCATGATAATCGACTAATCATGCCGGAAATTGAAGCCCGTGATCTCCACGACATTTGGTTCCAACAAGAGGGAGGGAGACAGCCCGTAACACAATGGATTTACTGCGTCCTCGTTTCGGTGAGCAATTGATCTCTCGTTTCGGACCGGTGGCTTGGCCACAAAGATCGTGTGATATCACATCTTTGGGCTTTTTTTGTGGGGGTATATAAAGTCTAAAAATTTGGTTGATAAACCAGCTACAATTGAGACATTGGAAGCCAACATTACTCAAGTTATTCGCGAGATACCGACCGAAGTCCTCGAGCGAGTCATTCAAAATTGGTGTTTAGGGATGGCCGAATTACGGCATAGTTGCAGCCAACATTTGAAAGGAATTATCTTCAAAAAATAAATGTCATGAATGGTTCTAAACAAAACTAATAAAGATTGCCCAATCAATTTGAATTTTTGTTGTTTTATTTCAATTTAAAATCCAATACCTCTAAATTGATCACCCAATATATTGGTGAATGATCAGAATTTTAAATTTTTCCTTCTCGTCGATCAGGTCTGGAGTTTTCTCTCTATTCTTTGCCCAGTACGTTGGCTTGCCAGTTGACATGGGTACACAACCTTCTTCTTGCATTGCTTTAAAGAGTTCACGGTCTTTTGTTTGTTATAAGACAAGATCCCCATTGCCTATGCTTTGGGTTAACATAATCGGTTTTTGTGTTTTTGTATCAAGAATTTATATTGATCCGAGCTAATTTTATCATTTGGATGACTGACTACACACCAACGTTAATGATAATAAGTTTTGTTTTGTCTTAATTGATATCGTGGTCGCCTGGAATTCGACGGTAGACTGAAAAATTAGATGCAATATTTTGTAGAAGTCAATAAGGAAGTGTTTTTACTTATTTGATATGCAGGTTTACCCCAAACTGTAGCGCTCTGTTAAAAAAAAATTCAACTCTTCTGTGTATATTACAAAATGGCGTCGTTTCACCATTACCATTTCTGAATATTAATATAAATCTTCTAATCCTATCAACATGCAAAATTTCAATAATAAAAGCGATTTTAATAAATTATTATTACTATAATCTGCATCCCTATACAGCGCAACGTTTCTGAACATTTCGCTAAGAAAAACGAAGTAACTGTCAACGAAGAACAAAAGGGAACTTCCATTCAAGAGCTCTGTTCATTACGAGAATAAAAGGACCCATGCTTACCAACCAAGGAACGAACCAAGCCAACCGACTTAACTACCGAAGGACAAAAAACTTATAAGATGCAAGCGAAGCAAATGCGAAAATCTTTAAAGACGACGACGGCGGCCAAGAAGAAGAATTAATTTGCAAGAATACAACAAAAAAAATTAATCCATGACGTAGAAAATAAAATAACGCAAATCTTTATGATTAATCGCAGTGACAACGCGCGTATGGTATGAATAGGATCGGTCGGACAGACGGACACAGTTACTGTAGCTTCGGTGGTCGCTACTTTTAAAGACGATGAGGATGATGCGGCAAACAATGGGATATCAGTAATTGAATTTTAAGATTCTTTCTTTCAGAGTCTATATTGTACCTTCGTACACCTACGAGTATTATGTTGAGACAGTCTATCTGATAGCCTTGGTAAGATCCAATGAGAAAAAATAGTTCTCTGCTGCCTCATTCTCCTCCATCTTTTTTGTAATCATAATAATTCATGCAAAAATCCTTATTATACAAGTGGGAGGAGTAGTAATCCGAATACACTGAAAGCAGCTGCACGGATCCAAGCCAAAGCACGAACCTTTGTAATATATCCTTTTGTGAGTCGTTTCCTCGTTCGTTAGCTCTTGGCTCTGTGATAAAATCATTTATCATTGTTCGAAGTCGATCTAAAGTGCAGAGGATTATTACTTTTCTTCTTTACTCTTTGTAGTGCATGCCATGCATGAACATGCAAGCTCCTTTTTTTTATTCGGGCAGCAAAAAAAATCCTACGCACATTGGGGCAAACATACAAACAGCGCTTTATACAAGTGCAAGTAGATGAACTTAATAAAATATCCCTTACAGATACACGATGCTAGTCGGCGATTTAATGGCTGGACAGAATCGGTGAAGACCACAAGACATTTTGGTAATTAATTCGGTTTTTTGATCCAACCAAAACACAAATCTTCCTCTTTATAATACACAACAACATCATCACTTTGTGATGTTCAAAGGAAAGGTGATCATCACTTGATACTAATAACGCTTCCAGTTACAAACAACTGCTGTCCAGCGATGCGCTGAGGTAATAAAAAGGATAACAAACTTCCACACTAAGTGACCCTAATGTGTGTCGTCATTTTGCTATCATATCCTCTCCGTCAAAAGTGTCAAATCAAGATTAAAATGTTGTTCTTCCCATTGTTCTTCTTCCCATGAAGGATCAAGAGGAGAGCTCTTTTATGGATTCTTGAACTAAAACAATACCGCGAAAGTCAAGAGCTAGATATTTTTGTATATCCTAAGAAACCTGGGATAAAATTACAAACCACACGGAAAATAAAGAGCAACACAATATGTTGCTTCTACAGAACGAGTATGTAGAAGCCATAAGACAGTGCAGTGCTGTGTGAGATAGGAGTGCAAGGTTAGACAAGCTTGCTGAGAATGCGGAAAATGCTGTACAAGTAAGGTACTCATAAGCCAGGAGAATTTAACCAAAATCATTTTATGACTTGGTCGGCCAGCGAAATAATACGAACCACCCTATATGCTGGGTATTAACGGTCTGAGTCAGATCAGCTGCCATAGTTGAAGGAAAACTTTTGTGCTTTGGTCAACAATTAATTTTTTGATTTAAGAAAAGGCAGAAAAGTATTCGACAGTCATGTGGCTTTGAGTATCTAGAATTGACAATGTCATTCTTGATTTTATAAGGAACCACTTTGCTCGGTCAGCCTATATAGAAAACGACTTTATTTCGAGAGCATTCTATCCTAACCCTGGGTACTTCAGAGGCATTTCCGTATCTGGATGCATTGGGTTCTTTGTCAGACTCATGCAAAGTACCTGTGATTTACCATGTTGCTAGAAGGGCAACAGACAAAACAATTCGGCGTTCCTCATTATTCAATGGAGATGAAAATGATATCTGAAGATTCTTTAGAAACGTGCCTGAAAGGGACCGGTTAAATGAGAAACGTCTGAATAAAGACAAATGCTGGTGGTAAGACTGAAGTGTGGCCGACAATTAATCCTACGCGTGGGCGGGTGGTGCGTGCTGCGCTGGCATATGTGGTTTCATGGCGTTGTCTTTTTGGCATCGCTATGGAACTGGATGCGTCAGCTACGCGGAGAATTTTTCCCAGATTTTTGTTCTTCATGTCAGAATTTATTATAGAAAAAAAAAATGAAATAATAAAAAAAAAAATTTAGATTTAAGCAATTTATAATAGATATAGACAGTAGTGAAAATCCATGTGGGTTAATTAACTAGCTAATACTAATTAAGACAGTTAGTTATTTATTTATTACTAACAATAGTGTTTTAAGAAAAAAGGAATTGCCTTGATGAGTTAAGAAAATTATATTTCGGTATATTATGGGTGCTTTTCCTAGAGCATCGGGTGAAGTGGCTCCAGAAGCCATCTCAGAGAGCAACTGAAAATGTTTTTTAATAGACCTGTATATACGTGTACCACACCGCGTCCGTAAGCTGCATATTGAACACAGGTACAAACCTGTTGACCATAAGGGACACCGAAAAATACTTGACTCAATTCCCGAAAGAGACGTGTTTTGCACAATCTCCGACACTACATTCAGGGAATACTCTTTCAGCAGGTTATTTGACGTAGAAATATTAGACCGTGCAAACTAGTCCAATGGTGTTCCGGCACTGGTAGCTAGAGGCCTTATCTGGTTCACATATCGATCGAAAATGGTATCCTAAATTAAAACTGGTGTCTTTTGACCCAACACCAGAGTCTCGGTATCAATTGGAAGAAGCACCACGGTTTTCCAGGCTGAACTCTATGCTGAACCAGATAGCCAGAGGATTGAGCCAGTTATGGAAGAATAACAAGTAAATGTAAAAAAACTTCGTTTTTTGGTACATACTTTTATGTATACATTCTTCGAAACACGCCACAGAGTAAGGTAAGTGCTATTTTAAAGTATTTTCTTTTTTTTCATGTTTTGCACGCGCCACACGCGACTCGCGACATGCGTCAAATGCGGGATATCATAATTGGTACCTTACATTGAGCCCCTCAGAAAATTTCAGCCCTTTAGGTCGCGAGAAAAGTGGTTACAGAAGAGCTCAAAAAACGATAAAATGGCGCGATTCCAACCCATCGCTCGCGCCACGCGAGAAACACGACACGCATCATATATGGAATATAAAAGACGCTATCTTGAACTTAGACACTCACAAAATTTCAGCTCTCTAGGTCGTGTGGAAGGTGGATAAAAAGGACCTCAAATAAAAGTAAAAATATCTTTAGGTCAAACATATACTGGACCTCAAGCGCATATGTATTCGACTCAGTCATCTTACCAACTATGACATATGGCTCGCAATCATGGAGCTTTACAGCTAAGTTGACAAACAATCTACAAGTAGCTCAAAGAGCAATGAAAAGTTCGTTACCAAATGTTTCAAGAAGGCAGAAAACACGAAACGTACCCATCAGAGAAAGAACTGGTTTTACAGAGGTAATTCAAAAAGCCACGGCGCCCAAGGGCAGGCTTATAACCAAAGCTAATTTAGGAACTTCATTTTAACGAAAATTATACACAAAACTTACTTACTACACTGAATTAAAATGTTAATAGACTATTATTAAACTGTATGAATAAAGCTGTAATAATATCTTAACTTCTACCAGTCAATATTAGATTGGATAATTGTTTAGCGGAGTAATTTTAAGATTTTTTTATTAGTAGTTTTAGTAGAAAAAATATAAAAAAATGATTTTTGTTTGGCAATGAGTGTTAGCTAAGTCCTTAGACTGAATTACAATTATCCATATGTCAAGCTCGGTTTTATTATATTGTTAGTATAAGTAGTTAGTAGCGCATATAATAGAATTTTAATCATTTTTGCATAATAAAAGTAAGCCCTTTTATGTAGCATACGTTTAGGCTGTAAGACTACTAGATTATTTGAAATTTGAAATGTAACCGCCTGTTAGTTTGAATCATTACGTACTGGTCAAACATTTCGTCATACCGGTTTGTGTGTATCTTTAGTTGTAAATAAGGGAGTAAGGCCATATCTTTTCTCGATATTTCTGTCTATAAGATTGGAAGTTTCAGGAAGCTTTTGATTGAGTATAAATAGAGGCGTTAGGCCGAAGTAAATTAGTTCTTATTTGGAATTCAACCAGTGATGTACAAGCATTCTTGTAATAAGTGTTTTGTGTACATTTAAAGTTATCACCAGTGTTAGAGAACTTTAGTTAAAATTACTGTTATACTGTTAAAATTTGTTTTGCGTTTTATTTGCAAAATCCTTTACGAAATCGAAAGCCTGAATTTAGTAAAAATATTATCGATACTAATATTAAGAATGTTATATATGTAGGAGGTAATCTTCGAAACTACTAGACCGATTTCAAAAATTCTTTCACTAGTATTTAAAACGGTCTTTCTGAGTGAACATAGGCTATATTTTATCCTGTTGAAATAAAAGAGCTTTTCGTGCCGACCAATTTTTTAACTTAAGAGCTAAAGTCGAAACGGTCGAGCGGATGCGTTGACTATGTACTGTGTGCTGCACTATTCGCTGCGCTGCTTTCTGTCCTATATTTTGTACAGACATCACGCCATTATACAGTGTGTTGCGCTCTGATTTGTACGTACTATGGCTACTCATAGGAAAGACTAATACCTATTTCGATTTGCAGGGTAGAATTAAGATTGCTCTCTCGTGGTTTTGGTTTGGCAATCTATTTGCAAACTGTACCCGGCATATGGTTTGATTTTGCGTTTTATTTGCAAAGTTTTGTAACCGACACTATAACTTTGCTACCTGTCGACAATCGACGGGTAAGGTTTCGTTTACTCAGTAAGATGGCGAAGTGAGAGCAGGCAGAATAATTTCTCAGTTTGTTTTTGATATTTTGGTTGGTTTTGGCTTAGCGTTCTATTTGCAAAGCATTCACCACGAAAACCACAAAAACTCTGTTACTCTGACAGTTTACCCGTAGATTTGGTTTCGGGTATGGTTTGAGTAAATCGAAAGATGCATTAGACTATGTGCTTAGTGCTTATTTCTCTATGGCTATAAGCAATAGTATACCCCCACCACACGATGGTAAGAGGAAGGTATGGGTTCATGTGTGGGAGTAGCAAAGCCCCCATCTAGTGGTTTATAATTAGGCAAAACGAAAAGCTACTCCTATTGATGAGAATTATGGGGCAATTGAAAACTTTTTTAGGAAGAAGACAAAGTAAAATAATTTCCAGAAATTCCAAGAAGAAATAGCAGAAATGCCTTTAGCTTACGGAGATCAGATCACAATTTACAATCAGACTCAGAATTAAGTGAGTCTGCTTGGCTTAAATTAAACTTAAGATTCTCATCTTTATGTAGCAACAAAGGTTTGACATAAAAATATCAACTATGCAGTTGGATCTTCATTAAAATTAAAACTTCAATTTACTTTATTAGTCCCACCGTACACGAGGACATCACATTAATGGCACTTGCGTCTCTTGTGTCTCTGCATGTGTGTGTAAATAACTTTCTACTTAAATCATAAAATGATACTCGTAATCCTTAATGCACACGCTGAGCGCTGAGCGCTGAGCATATGGGAAATGAAATTTGCAACTACGACGCTGTTCGCAGTCATCGAGTGTGTGACTTCCTTACACGTACATCGATCATGATGACGACGACGACGACGACGACGAGGACGAGGACGACACTGACACCGACACCGATGATAATGAGCGATTCAATGCGATGTGTGTGTTCGGATGGGGTTAAGTGGGTACACACGTTCAATATGTCATCGCAGAGTACGCACGCCAAGTTATGAAACTTTACAGTTCAGTTCAGCTGTGTTAAGAGTGTCCTCTTGGGAGTCCTTCTGAAATATTTATATGAAGCCATCAACGAACGATGCTTACGCGCGTATAATGCGAATAGCTGGCGAACGCCCTCCACTTTTGTTGCTGCTAAATTTTTTCTCAGAGCACAATAAAAAAAACGGCATCTTGAATGAAAGAGGAATAATTTCCAAAAAAAAAAGTCCAAATAGTTTTTCCGTTTGTCTCACCGCAATCGAAAGAGCAATTAGTGATATTGGTGTTGCTGCCTTGAATCATTTCAATTTATTAATACAAGGGAGGAACAAAAATGATTGCTACCCTTGTGAATCCAAAAAAATATTTACCCATGGAAAAATCAACAGTATACCGATAAGGACTTTCCAAAGCTCCATAGTTTGTCTGTCTGCCAGCCCTCCATCGATGATGGAATAACACAGAATGCATCAGAATTGTAAGTGGCCGTAACTATATCTGACTGATGGAAGTGCAATCAAACCTCCACGTGGTGGCCGCCGGTAATTTTCCTCCAATTTCTTCGGACTAGTCCCTTTAAAGTGAGGTTGACGGGAGGCCAATAACATCTTCCGTAAAAAAACTTTATAACGGAACCACAAATTAGCCTCGGATAAACTGATGAACGACGACGACCACGGCAACGAAAACGGCTAAGCGATTGAGGAATTTTCTCGTGGAACTTACGCTCAATGTATAGAACTCAAGCTACACAGCAGCTAGCCGATACCCTGTCCAATAATTATGCTGACATAACAGAAATCCAGGTGATGCGGTGGACGGGGAATGGTGTCCTACAAAAATCAGAATATGACATATATTACAGCTGTCATGCAAGACATCATGTGCTCAGGGCCTTTCTAGCCAAGAAAGAATGCAACCCACACTTATCGGCTTTAAAGCAGTAAACGAAGGGCTATGTATACTTCGCGTACGGGGCTGATTTAAAAACATAAGTCTCTTAAACATTCACGCACCTACAGAGGATTCCCCAGATGATGAAAAAGAAGAATTCTTTGAATCAGTCGAACGGGAGCACCATGCCATACCTCAGTATAATGTAAAAATTATTCTGGGGGATATGAATGCTAAAATAGGTAGGGAGCCAGTATTCAGGCAGTACATTGGCACCCATAGCTTACACTTACACGGCATCTTAGAGCGATGGGAAGACCACTTTCATGAGTTGCTAAATGTCTATCTAACTCAAGAATAGAAGGCGCCACCAATAACTATAGAACACACTATTCTGCCGCCACCAATCATAGACGAAGTTAGAAGAGCGATAAATCGGCTCAAAATTAATAAGGCCCCTGGGATGAGATGGTATCACAGCGGAGCTGATAAAGCAGGAGGTCCCGCAATACACCAAGCAATTTATGAAATTATAGCGTACGTATGGGAGGAAGAGGCGATGCCAGAAGACTGGCGAAGAGGCATTCTGTGCCCCGTACATAAGAAAGGATATATCACAACATATAGCAATTATTGTAGTATAACGTTGTTGAGTACCGCGTATGAGATTTTCTCCTCTATTCTTCAAGACAGGATAGCCACATACGCTAAAGTCATCACTGGTCCATACAAGTGTGACTTCATCCCAGGCAAATCAACAACTGATCAGATTTACACCCTTAGGCAGGTGATGGAAAAATGTCTGGAGTTTTAAAACTCACTACACCATCATTTTATAGACTTTAAAGACTTTATAGACTTAAATAGCATAGCCAGTGTAGAACTTCATAAAGCCATGAGAGAATTCGGCATCACAAATAAACTGACAAGACTATGTACGTTGACCACAACCAATGTTATAAGCCAAGTAAAAATATCCGGACCACTATCGAGCATCATTAAACATCCATAAAGGGCTCCGACAAGGGGATGGACTGGCCTGCGTCCTCTTCAACCGGACATTAGAGAAAGTGATCCGATACTCTGACATAACATCGAGAGGAACAATCCTCTATACGTCCATTAAGATAGTGGCTTACGCAGACGACATTGACATCATTGGTAGAAACCCAAGAGCTGTATTTGAGATCAAGCGGGCGACACGAAATCTAAGGCTGCACATCAATAAGATCAAAACAAAGTGTATGGTGGACACCTCTGCGACCAGAAGGTCCAACATTAGTCCCGCATTTCAAAGAGTGGAGCGCGAATTTGAAGTAGTGCAATCCCTTAACTATATATGGTCATCTGTAGCAGCTGATAACTACATGGAACCAGAAATACGTGCACGGTTGCTCAAAGCCAATAAAAACCTGCTCTAGTCTGTCAAAAGTATAGGGATGCCAAACTTGAGGACATCGGCTCAAAATTGGGACCGGTGGAGAGATTTTTCGTAGAAGGCCAGCACCGGACCCCAGTTGATAAGAAGTAAGCAAATATCTTAGCTTAAATACGTGTGTTAAGACTGGTGGAACAGGGAAAACCATTCCAATACTTTTTGAAGAGGAAAGTCTGTGACGACAAAAATTGGGACACCTTTTGGGACACACTATGTACCTTTTCTAATTTTTGTATTTTGTAAACTTTTAGAATTTTTTGTTTGTTTTTGCAATGAAGTACTTTATCCCCATATTAATAGCACACTGTTAAAAAAAACGATTTGAGAAAACAACGGGCTACTGGGACAGTCAACATAACTGCACATTTATAAGAAAATAATCGGCTGTATCAGCCTTAGCAAAGAATACTCTAAAACATATATGGATTCTTTTGAAGGAAAGTCAATGGTAAGTTGTCCCACTTCTACCCGCCCTTAGTCGAAGTGCTTCCCACCCGTGATAAGTGCTGCATCGGTGGGAGACCCTCCACAAACTTAGTTGTGAGCTGGCAAAAGTAGCCCTCTCCTTAACTTCACCACGATTCTAAGGTAGGTAGGTAGGTTTTTTTTGGAAACACCTTCTTTCTTAACTGGCTGTGAACTAGTAGTATATGTACATGTGATAATGGTAGTAGTCTCCACTCGCCTAAGCCCATAGGACCAAAACTTTATCCTTACCTGTGGTAAGGCTGTACTGAAAAGACCTCTCCTTAGCCCTCTCAGCACAACTAGGTATAAGAAAGCTACACATCCACTACAACAAAGATCTCATCACCCATCGCAAGAGTTTTCTTGGAGACACCCCCTTCTCCACTGGTTGCGGGCTAGCAGTACATTTTCACTAAACCAGATCAAACCAGTATATGCTGGTTTTTCCCTCTGTAGTATATATGCACCGGACACACATCGCGTAGGACGCCGCAGTGCTGAAAAGCAATTCGGAGGAAAAGGAAGCACATATCACTACTTTGGTAATGTTTACGCACAAGTAGATCCCTACGAGCTACCGAGTTTTGCATTGAAAGAAACCCCTTCTCAAACCTAATAGTCAGCTCGCAGAAGTACCCTCTCCACACAACTAGGTATCGTTAAGGCCTATCTCCACCAAAATAGTCTGTAACCGTATTAAAGGCTTTGTTGCGTTGACAACCCCTTTATTCATTGGTTGTTAGCTTGCAGCTTTTTCACTTTAGTTACCTACACCCGTAGTTCCCACGCCGTGGTAAAGGCCCATTCGCACACTGGTTGTGAGCTCGCAGAGATAGCACTACAACACCAACACCCTGCACGCGACGACAATTCCTTATCAACCAACGGAACAATACATTTTGTAAGTAAAAGCGACACCCACCCGGCAGATTAACCTCGTTATAGGTTGTATGTAAGAAAGTCAATTCCAGAGAGTCTTCAAAATCTTCAAGCGTTGACAATGACGGAAAGTTAAGCTTGCATTCTGTATACATCATCTTTTGCAGAAGAATTTGTGGGACAGGGCATTGGTGCAGGTTGAATCGGTGGGTCAGGGTGCCTACAGTTTAGTGATGTCAATTTGTATGGCACAGAATTATTTTCCAGAAAGCCCGAGCGGTATTCCGGATGTAGGGCAAACCAAATGATGATGCGTTTAATGTTTTATTTATCATCATAACATTTTGGACAAAACCTGCTTACGCTCCAAACGAACGAACGAAAAACAGGTACTTCTCTAAATTATAAGTTTTGGTAGAAAGACTGGTAAGCACACAAAAAAGTTTCACTTAAAAAAAAAAGGTAAATCAGACATTTGAAGCTTAAAATTTCCCCGATGAATAAAACACCTGGACGATCAGAAAAACCGACATTATTCCCCCTTTACTAAGAGTCCAGAAAAAAATCTCTCCCACACAGAATTACATATTCCCTTTGTGCAACACTTCGGTTCGATGGTTTGGCATTTGTACGCCGCACAGCATTTTCCAGTTCGCTCCAATTTTCGCGTGCAATTTTGTTGTATTTAAATATTAATTTCGCCATGATGCACTTGAATTGGAAGCATAAAGGATGGCTACCCTAGCGCCGTGTGCGGCATTATGGTAAATGTATGATAAAAGTGTACCTCGTCGATTCTCAGGAATCTATTTGGTGGCCAGGAACCAGACCACCGGCAACCGGCATCATCGCATTTGCATCACCTTCGGCAGCGGCGGTGATGGTAAGCGGTAAACGGAGGTGAATTGGCAACCGCCGCTGTTTGCTCTCTGCTCTGCTCGTTGTTTACCTTCATTGCGTGCTCCGAACAGAGATACAGAGCGGCGAAAAGGAGGAGCAAATATTCACTCTGATCAGTTCCGTAATATTTGTTCAGTTGTGTACCTAGGTGTGTGTGTGTGTGTGTGTGTGTGTGTGTGTGTGCGATTTTTCTGCATCCTTGCAGTTTGAAAAGCTCGAGAGAGGCTTAAATCCCGCTAATGTGAGATATTTGGGCTGCCTGATGATGCTATCGCCAACCAGAGCTCAATGGAACCTGCAATTATTTGCCATTGCTTGTGAATTTGGTGGGTAACACTTTCAGTTAATTGGAAATTTTTCATCCGAAAGGAATAAATAATGTTCTGGTCGATTGGAGGATTTCTCGCAAGCGGAACATTGCCATCCATGCGATTGCGATGAATTTATTATTTACTTTGCTGTAGCGAAATTCATTAAATTATTGGGTAAATACTAATTGTTCGAAGATAAGATTGCAGCTGAAACAGACATAAAGTAGCAAGCGTTTTGAGTAATTCACTCACAATCTTACAGACGACTGATAAGATGAGATGTATTATAAATTAACCCAATCTAAGGATAGTTACTATAGCGCACATACCTACTCACACACAAAGACTGAATATTCGCGCAAATACATAGAAGCCATTTTGTCAGCCATTGATGCCATTGACGAAATGATAATTGAGTTGTCTCGTATTAGCCAAAATGTGTTATTAGCTAAATTAATTTACCGCACACCAATTGCACAACGCAACTAATTAAATTTTCAATTAATCGACAATTACTGCAAAGTTCTCTATCTATCTAACACTCACTCACTTACCTACTTCAGGATAAGATGCCCTTTCCCATCCTGGTTAATAAGCTAATAATAAGCTGTTGTGGTCGCAGTTTTAGTGTCGCTGGGAGCATCATCGGAGCTCATTGGCATTAATTTTATGTTGAGTTAATTAGGCGTGAAATGATTATTTGTCACATCATGGTGTGTGCGTGTAGGTGCATGAATTTGAAGTCAAATGGTTAACATGTCAGGTAATAAAAATACATTTTTAATTCAAAAGGTGTTAAGAGCGAGTATTTTTCTATTTTCGGTTCTAAAAATGGCATTCCTGTTCATACAGCCAACCGACTTCAACTTTCGGCAACAACGCTTACTGCATACGCAAAAATTCATTGAACGTCGTTTGAAGTTAGTTGATATATGGCAAACGAATCATATTCCATTAATTTATCAAACGCAATTATTGAAACAGTTTCACAAGAGTCATTCAGGAATTGAAGCAAAGAAAACGTTGATGTGATCGTACGTATTTTAGGTGGAAATGATCTAGATATTGACGATTACGTCAAACGTTGTACCATCTCGCTTCAAGTGCAAAATCACCAGTTTTCAGTTTTACCTCGTAATCGTCGATGCGTATTCGAAATGGTCCGAAATGAATTAAACTTCAAAGATCACGACAACCGCAACAATCGCAATTTTGAAGCGATTTTTTGCTCATTTCGGATTACCAGGATTACCAGCACTCGTTTTAAACAATTTTGTCTAAAAAACAGTATTGATCACATCTTCACTGAACCTTACCATCCTCAATCCAATGTTCAGGCAGAGCGATTCGTTGGCACATTGAAACGAACTCTTCAAAAATACGAAAGGGGAGAAAATACTAGATTCATACCTGTTATATTATCGAACTACATCATCATCATCGTGTCCTGTAACCCCGGCTTGGGCATAGGGCCTCAACAAAATGTCTCCATACTTCCCGATCTGCAGCAAGGTATTTTAGCTGTGGCCACGTCCTTCTCTGGGATTCTGCTTCTGCTAAGACAGTTGATTTCCATGTTTTTCTTGGTCTTCCAAGCCGACGTACACCCTGTGAATTCCATTCAAAGGACTGCTTTGCAATTTCGTCGTTTGGTTTCCTTAGTGTGTGACCAATCCATTGCCATTTACGGTTTCTTATATCGATGTCCAGCCGCTCTTGACTTGTCATGCGCCACAATTCCTTGTTTAATACAATTTGTGGCCAGCGAATCTTTAGGATGTGTCGTAGACAGCGATTCACAAAAGCTTGCAATTTCCTCGAAATAGTAGACGTGACTTTCCAAGTTTCGCAGGCATATAACAGCACGGATTTGACATTGGATTCGAAGAATCTCAACTTAGTGCTTAAGGAGATTTGACTGGATTTCCAAATTGGGGTCAGAGTACCAAAGGCAGCACGAGCTTTATTAATTCTACTTCTAACGTCCAGATCCGTACCGCCATTTGCAGAAATAATACTGCCGATGTAGTTAAACTGATCGACTTCTTCCACTGGCGTCTCCTGTATAATAATACGCTGCTGTGTGGAGCGGCCTGTGAGCATTATTTTTGCCTTTTTGCTGTTTAGTTTTAGACCACTCGACGCTCCCTTCACTTTCAGTGTTTGGCACATCCCGTTCAGCCCACTGATGCTATTAGCAAGGGGACATATGTCATCGGCATAGTCTAAATGACTGAGTCTGTCGAACGGTCTTCATTGAATGCCCTGTCGCTCCGCTGTACCAACACTGGCCGTAAGTACGTCGTCCATCGCCAGCAGGAAGAGGATTGGCGGTAGAACATCCCCCTGTCTAACGACCTGTTGCACTATGAAGGAGTCAGATAGCTGCCCATTGTGTAAAACAAAACACCTTGCGTTGTTGTAGGACTCACTAATAATGGCAACAATTTTTGGGGGAATTCCTCTACAAAGCAACGATCTACATACAAATTCGCGGCTAACTCGATCAAAGGCCTTCTCAAAATCCACGAACATGAGGTAAAGCGGTGATTGAAATTCCATCGACTGCTCAAGGACGATACGCAGGGTGTTGATATGGTCGAAACATGATCGACCAATGCGGAAGCCAGCTTGATGCCTCTTGAGTGTAGACTCGATTCTATCCTTTATCTGCACGAGAATGATGGTTGCCATTAGTTTTGGGAAAACAGACAAAACGGTGATACTACGCCAATTGTTGCAATTCTTAAGGTCACCTTTCTTTGGCAGCTTAACAATTGCACCATCCTTCCAGTCCTTGGGATAGCTTTCGTCTTCCCAAATACTTTGTATCAATGGATGTAGAATACTAGCCGTTCTTACGGGATCGGCTTTCAGAAATTCAGCTGGTATTCCATCAAGTCCAGCTGCTTTGTTGGTTTTGAGGAGATTTATTGGAATTTGGAATTGAACTACACCAAATCGAAATGTACTGGAAATGTATCGCCATCAAGTATCATGTTTGGACGTACTCTTCGAACATCAAATGATTTATTGCGAGGACCTTCAACCGGCATCTTGACAAATAACCGAAATCATGCTCAAGAACGTCAATTTAATATCAAGCATGGTGCCAAAGCGCCGTGACTCAATGGAAATGCGCGTGGCTACTAAGCAGGAGGTTCGTGGTTCGAATCCCAGTAACACCAAACGTTTTTTTCACGGTCTCCTACCCCTTGCGAATGGGTGACAAACGTTCCGAGAGTAATAACTCGTCACGGAAAGCTTCTCAATTCGCCGTTCGGAGCCGGCCTTAAGTTGTAGTTCCCTTCCATTTGTGTCCAAAAATATAAATGCGCAACACAAATGGTCGCGAGAAGCTCGGCCTTGGCAACGGTCTGTCGCGCCGAATCGGCGGTGTACTATAATTGAGGATACAAATCTTTCTCAACCTGAAATTGTTGAGCAATTGCCATCATCGGATAAGCCAACTTTACAAGGACGAAGAGCAATCTTGGGACAAAAAAAACATTTAAACCAAATACTGAACATCGTACTTCTGTGTGTAATTATAGCTTTTCTGTTTTAAAGTCACTTATATGTACAGTACATTAAAGTTGTGTTGTATAGGAAGAGAAGTCTTTAAAACATACAAACCGCCCATAGCAAAGGGGTTCTACACAACTTCCTATAATATACTGAATGGGCCCCTTAAGCATTCGCATCACAAACAAACAACAAACTTTCGAGACATTTGTGCCGGTTCCGGCAGTTAGAAGAAACGTCCCCAACTAGCAACAAGAACCAGAAATGAAATAACTTCCGATTAAATACTGTTTCCGACAATGCAATAATGTGCAGCACTCCTTGAATTTTGCAATTTTCAATTATTGTTTCTCAATTGATGTGTGGCAGCCACCCCCCGCCCGGCCGCCTACCAGCCTGCCACTCGACAAAACAAACTGGAAATAATGTTCGCGCAACATTTTGCAAGTTCCACGAGAAAGAAACAGAGGACTCGACTCACAGAATTGTGGGTGGTCGTCCCAACTACAATGCTTTTCCATGCAACATGTCAGAGATGGACAGACAGACGATCAACGAACGAAAACCTATAATCAGTAGGAAACACTGCACCACGCATCGAATCGAAGGAAAAGAAACTAAATTGAAATCAACGGCGAAAGAATAGAAAACAGAACACTTTGATGCTGGTGAGCGCACCTACATAAAAGGTACGTTTCCCTAAGTAAAGTCAGTCCTAAAATTTGTTCAACGGAAACATGCTGTGAACTTATTCAGGCAGTAAAATCGGACGGCCGACCGGCGAGAAAGACTGAAGCACCATCAGGAAGCACAGTGCAGCTGGATGCAATAAACTCAAGTGACTGAGCAAAAGGAGAGGAGCGAAGGAACAGTCCTTCGGAAACGGGACCATCCAAAAGGGTGTTAAAGTCAATACACATCGAAGTTAATGGAATGACTTGGTTCGTTTATGTATCCTATGGGCTGATAATGTCGCAGAATGGTGATGCACAGTGGAGCTGGGCAGAAAAGTGGTGGGAGAAAAATTTAAAGTAAAGAATTGAAAAGTGGGTTTTTGGTTTACATTATTATTCAGGTATACATATTTCTAAGTCTCTTAACTTTAGGAGTCTTGGTTACTTCATTCATTCTAAAAATATTTGGTCTTACGGCTTACGACAATGGAACACTTAACTTCTATCATTTTGATCGAAAATTTCTCCTTCACTTTAATGTAGGTAGGTATCCTGCTCTCCGGTAATGTGACGGTTCCGTGAGCCAAGAATGCTCCTCAAGAATATGGCTAAAAGTTTAGCTGAGCACCCAAATATTGGAACCTCTAAGAACCAGCAGCTTAGAGGTTAAAATGAGAAAAAAAACTTAAAAATAGGACCTCCTGAGAGTAATACATATATTGTAGGAAATAAGGAACGTCGGTGCTGGGCATGCAATATTATCTGAATGGAGAGTAAGTCCTGGGGCTGCTATTCCAGGAGTAGAAGTAGAAGAGAAGAAAATACCGTCGTTAGTTCCGCTGCCTCCAACTTATGGGGAATTCGTAAATATTGAAAGGACTTGCCTTAATTAGCAAAAAGCAAATTATCGAATGAAAGTATCAGGAAGAATTGTAGTTAAGGACTAGTTTCTTGCGACCATTTGTGCTGTGCGTGTTATATTTTTGCACACAAATGGAAGAGACCTACAATTTAATGCTGTATTCATAGCCGAGTGGAGAAGGTTTCTGCGACAAGTTATTACTTCAGACATTTGCGAGAGGTGGGACCATGAAAAATACTTTTTGGTTTTTCTGGAATTTAAATTTAAAAATTCAACGCACAAGGCACTAATGCCATGGCACACATATGAGTATTATAATCAACGAACGTTACTGGTATGGTGGACGGCAGGCTGGGAGGCCAAGACAACATCAGAAGGATCTCATAGACCAGGACCATTAGTGGGCGCCGTGGCTTAGTAGATAAGTGCATGGCTTCTAAGCAGGAGGTTCGTGGTTCGAATCCAGCAAACTGACAAACGTCCAAGAGTAATAACTTTTCACAGAAAGCTTCTCAATACACCGTTCGGATCCGGCATTAAATTGTAGGTCCACTCCATTTGTGTGCAAAAATATACATGCTCAACAAAAATGGTTTCGAGACGCTAGGCATTGGACCGCAATGAACTGTCGCGCCGAATATTTTAACATCGGTTGGAAATCGATGATGGTGTTGGAACTTTATTTTTGCGAGACACCAAGACTGGATCCTGGTTGTAGAGCCACATAATGATGATGTACCCACATCTCATATAAATCCAATTTGTGACTCAATCCTTTTCTAATTTTGAGAAATTAACAAGCTGGATTTCGCCCAAACCGTCCTTGTACTGATCAAAATAACACCCTGCGTATAATCGTTGAACAGTCAGTTGAGTATCTCTCTTCTCTGTATATGGTTTTTGTAGATTTTAAACGCGCTTTTGATAGCGTAAGCCGAAACCTGATGTGGCAGATTTGGTCTAGCTATGGTGTTCCGGAAAAGCTCACTAACATCATCAAGGATCTGTACCGCGTCTCAACATGGCGCGTCATTCATAACGGTCATCTTGGTTCACCTTTCAACATCTAATCGGGAGTCAAGCAAGGTTGCACCCTCTCACCATTGCTTTTCACAATTGTCATCGACTGGGTAATAAAAATAGTAACCCGTACTCCATCGGGTTTGCCATGGAATGTCTTTCGACGCCTAGAAGACTTGGACTATGCCGATGATATCTGTCTCCAATCACAATCGCTAGGCGACATGGAGCGAAAATTAAGCTCACTATAATTCCACGCAAACAAAGTGGGTCTAAAAATTAACGACTCAAAAACAAAACTACTTCGCGTTAACGCTAGTGGAACATGTGATCTCTCGATTGGCGGCCAGCAGGTAGAGGAAGTCGATAAATTTTGTTATTTGGGCAGCTGGATGTCAAAAAATTGTGGTGCTGACTCGGATATGCGTGCGCGCTCTTGGGTAAGCACAAGGCGCGACACTCCTATAGTATGCTAAATTATATCTGGAACTCCTCGCAAATCTCGCGTAATCTGAAGCTAATGATCTTCAGATCTATCGTTCTCTCAGTACTCTTGTATGGCTGCGAAACGTGGAAAGTCACATAGTCAATTACGACGCGCCTCCAAGTCTTCGTTAACAAGTGCTTAAGGCGAATTAAGGCGGACATTATCACCAATCAAGACTTGCGGAGAGTAACGCAGCAGGAAGAAATCGCGATCACCATCAGACGACGGGTAAGCACAAGGCGCGACACTCCTATAGTATGCTAAATTATATCTGGAACTCCTCGCAAATCTCGCGTAATCTGAAGCTAATGATCTTCAGATCTATCGTTCTCTCAGTACTCTTGTATGGCTGCGAAACGTGGAAAGTCACATAGTCAATTACGACGCGCCTCCAAGTCTTCGTTAACAAGTGCTTAAGGCGAATTAAGGCGGACATTATCACCAATCAAGACTTGCGGAGAGTAACGCAGCAGGAAGAAATCGCGATCACCATCAGACGACGAAAATGGAGCTGGATTGGCCACACTTTGAGAAAGCCAGCAGACGATATAACGAAACTAGTGCTCGACTGTAATCCACAAGGAAGCCGCCGAATTAGCCGTCCTAGCAAGACATGGAAAAGGACAATAGAAGAGGAAGCAAGATCCCAGGGAACAGAGTGGCGTCTCTTGAAACCTTAGGCGATAAATCGATTTCGTTGGCGGGCATTTGTAGACGCCATATGCTCCCCCGCGGAGTAAAGGAAAGAATGATAGAACCCTTTCTAAATACTGTCGTCAGTATTACATTTGTGCAATATTGACAAAAAATAATTGTAGTAATTCATAGAGGAATATTTATCTTTTTAAATCCTTAAATTTTTGTTACAAAACAAAACAAAAATTGTAGCTAAGTTTTCCATCATCAACAAAATTCGATCTTATAATATGATTTTGACCATCACGTTATTTGCACAAACCCACTGTACGAGTACTACGTCTCATCTGATCAGCTGCACTCCTAGTGCGCTGAAAAACTAGAGATGTGTTACTGTTCCATTGTCCATGGATTTTTTCTTCGTGTTCTGAGGTTGTGGCTTGTCTCGTATTGTATTTGATCGGGCAAGCGAGAGAGAATTAGAACAAAGGACACAATGCAAAAATGCCTTTTGTAAGGAAATGGCATCACAAGGAACGGGGAGCGATATGGTTGTTTTAGTTGAATTTAACAACTGAGCTAGCTTTGTCCTTTTATTTCTCAAATATCCGCTGACTTTGCAGTCGATTTGAGTATGTTTGCATATTCTGTTATATCTCGACCAGCAAAACTACCTAACAACTAACTGACAACTGACAATCAGAGAGCACCCGTTACATATAGTGTCTATCCAAGTAATGATGTCCTCCATCCGGATGTTAGTGTAAATGGCGCATTCCTTCTCTGATTTTTATTGATTTCCTTTAGTAAACTAATCAGCTTTGTGACTTTGTTTTGATTTCGTTTTTTTTTTATTATTCGTTAACTCTGGAAATGAAGTGAAATTGAACGTGAAAAGCATTAAAGGAGAAGAGTGAGAGAGAAAGAGGAATAAGTGAATATTTGCATTAATTTGAGGAAAAGTTCATTTGGAATGAAAGTTGCATATAAAAAGTGTTTATACTCAATTTTAAGTATTGAAGATTTTAATAAACGACCATTTTTTCCGTTAAATCCGTTGCCAATAATAAGACAAGCGATTGTTTATCATTAAAGGAACAATTAGGAAAAGTAACCAAAGCGTTTCGTATTCCCTGATTTTAGACAGGAAGTATAAAAAATCATAATAGTGTGCAGCATTTGATTCTGAACGATGAAAACCAACATCCGCAACACCAATCCTACTGACCCGTATTAAAAAAATTAAGAACGCCCCATTTTTTGTACTAGCTTGTATTTGAGTAATCTGAAATTTCGATTTAATATACCATCGATGCCATTAATAATGAACAAAACATGATACAACCCCCCCCCCCCCCCCCCCCCATTGAACGAGAGAATTCGCTGAACCAAACTTTTTCGTATACGTCGCGCAACATGCCGGTAATTTGCGTGGGTTCTGAGGTCACTTAAAGTCTTTGGCTTATTGGCATATACCGTGAACTTGACAAATCCGTAAAGAAAAAATTCCGGGGGAGTCAAATCACACTAACGAGGCAGTCAATTGGCCAGATGTGTGGTAAGTGGCGCTGCGTTGTTGAAAAACTGTATGCTCTAAGTAAATCTTCCAACTTATCCTACAAATAATCAATCAGCATGGTCCAGTATCTTATCCGAGGCGTTGTGTCGGTTTCAGTAGCGGTTCAACGTTCAAATGTTGAATCTGTGCTGTTGTATGGGTGTAGCACTTGGAAGGTGACCGCTACTATAACAAAAAGATAACAAACGTTCGTAAATAGGTGCCTACGGAACATATTAAGTGTTTTCTGGCCTAACCGTATCTCTAACGAACATCTTTACCAGAGAACGGGTCAGGAACCAATGGGCACAACCATCCAACGACGGAAGTGGAAGTGGATTGGTCAAAGGCGTAAATTTCATAGCAAACTACGCAATGCAATGGAATCCGTTATCTCAGTATGGTAGAAGAACGGGTCGTCCGAGTCACGGCAATTGGTCAAGAGTTGGAGAGAGCTGAAGCTCATTGCCAGGAACCGCACGCGATGGCGAGTAGGCGTAGTAGAGGCCCTAGGACTCGCAAGGGGATATAGAACATAAGTATGGTCCAGTATTATTCTTCATTGACTGAGTTGAAAAGTCCAAAAAATGGGGCGTCCCAATTCAAAAGCCATTTACTGCTTCACAATATGGAAAGTATGTGTCCGACTGCAAGAAGCGATTACATTTAAAAAATACGTTTCAGTTTTGAGCCCAAGAGTAAATTCTGTCTCCTATATCTGTACAACCGGAGTCCAGACCTGGCCTCCCGCAAAAAGTTGTTCCACCGGTCCCGCTTTTGATGTAATCCAGTTTGGAATCCCTAAACTCTAGGCGTGCTGGTCTACACCATCTTTCCAGCATAGGCTTGATCGGTTCTGAGCTTAATTCTCTTCACAACGTCGACAGCTCAATAGCAATCGTATATTTCATCATTATAGAGTCTCCGGAATGGTTCTGCCTCACATATGGGCCCAACAATTATCCTTTCTTTCGAAAGCGGCTATGAGGTCAGAATGCTTTTTGATAAGCACCCAAGTCTCGGATCCATATAAAAGTACAGGTATGACCATTGTCTTATGTAACAGCATCTTGGATTGTATGGTTAAGTTCCTGGATTTGAAAAGTTTGAACAGACTATAGTAGGCTTTGTTGGCTTTAGGCAACCGTGCTCTTATTTCGGCTGCTACAGTTGACCCTACTTCACTACTTCAAATTCGCGCTCAACTACTTTAATTGCAGGACCACTCTCTTCCACCACTCACTCTTCCACTCGCAGTCCTGGCTCCCATGTACTATGTTTTACTCTCATTTATGTGCAGCCCCAGATTTCGTGCCGCCTGCTCGATCTGGATGAAAGCTTCCTGTATAGCTCTTGGGTTTTTACCAATGCTATCAATATCGTCTGCGTAAGCCAGTATCTGAATGGACTTAAAGAGGATTGTTCCTCTCACCATTACGTCATAGTCTCAGATCAACTTCTCTAACGCCAGGATGAAGAGGACGTAGGTAAGTCCATCTCCTTGTTGGAGCTCATTATAAATGTTAAATGGGCTTGATAGTTATCCGGAAATTTATACTTTGCTTAGAATATTGGTCATCGTCAACCTTCATAGTCGTATCAGTTTATTTCGGATGCCGAATTTTTTCATGGCTTTATAAAATTGTGGCTATGCTTTCATAGGCGGCTTTAAAGTCTGTAAAAAGATGTTGTAGTGAGCTTTGAAACTTAAGACATTTTTCCATCCATACCTACCTAAGGGTATAAATTTGATCAGCTGTTGATTTGCCTCGGATGAAGCCACACTGGTATGGACCGACGAGGCGATTTATCGCTCTGTGAACTTCGTCTATGCTTGGTGACGTAGCACAGTATGGTCTTCGGTCATGGGTGGAGCCTCCCAGGCTGCTTTCTTTCACCGGTGAACTGTTTTTTTCATATTTTCTGAGCTTTTTATATTCATCTTCGCGTGCCCGCGTCCTATAAGATTGTTGCATTGCTCGGTACGCATCATTCTTACGTTCAGTCGGTAACTTACATTCGTCATCGAACCAGTCGTTCCGATCTCTACCATATTGCCTAAGATGGAGTCAGCTCTTAGCAGTGCTAATAACAGTATTCTTAAGGCGTGTCCATTTCTTTTCTACGGTCGACATCTCAGCCCCAGGAGTTGCTCTCCCTGCATTTAGGGTGAGTGACATCGCTTGGCCGTATTTGTTTCTGGTCTCTTCGTTGCGAACAGCAGCCGTGTTGACTGGAATCTGATTCGCGGATTCAGTCTTTCGCGATGATGCAATCCAAACTCGGAGCACCATACCAACAAGATAATGGTCCGAGTGGACGTTGGCACCACGGTACGTTCGTACCGTCATCAGGTTCGGGTTGTGGCGGCGGTCTTTCAACACGTGGTCTATCTGGTTGCGAGTAACTCCATCAGGAGATGCCCAGGTGGCTTTGTGGATATTTTTGCGCGCAAACCTTGTGCTCGCAACGACCAAATTATTGCTTGCTGCCATCTCTATGACTGGTTGTCCATTGTCATTAGTGTTCTCGTGTAAGCTATGGGTGCCAATGTAGGTACTGCCTGAATACTGGTTCCCCTACTATTTTGGCATTCATATCCCCCAGAATGATTTGTCATATTCTGATTTTTGTAAGTGTGCAGTTGGAATTGGGAGAGCTTTTCTCTGAAATGTGAAAACCAATTGTAGTTTTTATTAAAACGAGACATGGGTAATTCGATACCACATTTATGCCTCAGATGTTGCTTGGAATAATTTGGACCGAAATATCTAGAACGATCCGTGACCAAAGCACGGCGCGAAATAAATACCATAAAAGCTTCTATTCTTCTCGAATCTTAAAACGACGACACACGTAAAGGTTCTGGATGAGGTTTTCCGAAATACGGCATCATTGCAATAATCCTGTCACATGCTCTGATTCCTTGCTGCTCGATGAAGCTCCTTCAATAACGACCAGGCACGTGCATGTGCTACTCTGTGACTGTGAGTGTGACTACCTCGCGGGTGTTGTCAATTTGAAAATCCCATTCAATAGATTTGATCAAACGATCCAAGCGACGTCGAGTGTATCCCATCACGGCTGTTCTGTACGATGACGCCAATGAGAAGGAAATTCCCATAAAAATGTCATACGGAACGGCAAAGCACGGCATGGTACGGCATGGTTGTACACGGTACGACGACCGCGGAAAGGCATTTTCACAATCGCGGGAGAGTGTCTGGAATTGGGAATCGAATTTTGTGTGGGTGGATGTGTGTGTGTGTGTGTGTGTTGGTGTTTAGGCAGGGACATAGGCATTTCCATATTTTCGATTAAATTGAAATGTGTCAGGCGGTTCGCACTTTCTTTTGCGGAGCCAACTTCCGTGCACAAGTCTCCCTCTGTCTCCACATCAGAGTACCACTATATTATGTACAGCCCAGGAAAAGACGAAAGTGGCAGCAGCAGTAGTGAAAGGTCTTTGAACTTTAGCAGCTTTGTGACTTCTTGGTGACGGGGCTTATCAATTTACCCATCCCATCCATACCACCCACCATATCTGGTATAATAACATCAAATGCATTATAAGTAGTCGAGGACTTATTGATTTTTTTGTTGTCGTGCCACATAAATCCAAATTTACGCTGGAATACGCGAATAATTCAAAATAAATCATCTGATGTACGAGGACACTTTTTAAAAGTCATGTTGTGTGCCAACTCCGTGTTGCCCTGCTTGTTGCTTATTTAAAATTAGACAGCAACAACGACAACAAAGGAATTTCTATTGAATTTGTAACTTTTAATAATAGGCTCTGCCGGATGTAATACTCGTGCTCCAGGAGCTTCAAATACTTTTGTTTCCAGTTTGGATGACTTACGAGTGCACAAGAGAAACGCGCAACACCTCCTGAACAGGGCGGCGAGGATATCTGCTAAATGTTGGACGCTTCAGATAATAATCCTTAACATTTATGCACACATGTGCATTGTAAGTCTTACCAGTGTGCTTTGTTCTAAAGGTAATGTGGTGTGGGGACAAATGTGTGACAGACAACATGAGGAGGTTTCACAGAAAGCTTCGTTGGGATACACAGCGACATTTTTTTTTTAAAGAAGTATGAGAAGAACTAGAGTCAGAGGGCAATTTTTGAATTTAAAAAAAACTTATGATTTTATTCGATTCTTCCGTGAGTTTCGCATTTTTGAAAAATTCTTCTCCTTTGACTCAGGCCGCCACTACAGGAACTTCTCCATCAACAGGACCAAATCAGAATTAAATTTTTGAAGTACAAGACAATGATCTCCTAAGAACACTACAGCTGGATTCATAACAGCTTAAAAATATAAGACTTGGAGGTTTTATATAATACTCCTTGATATTGGACAAGCGGTCAAATTGCCAAAGAAAGGCGTCACCATGGATACTGGCTCAATGGTACGGGTTAGCCGTCCAATATCAGACAAAGAACAAATTTTCTCCTTCTTCAATATTGGCAAAGCTATGGCTATCAGTACGGGTCTCTAGCCAGTAGGCAGCCTTACTGCTAAGCTGGGTATACAGCAAAACATCTTCTGCAGGAGCTGTAAGGAGGAAAATGAGAAAAGAACTCTCATCCACTATCTTTGCAGATGTCCGGCCCTAGCCGGATCCAGACTCAGCACCTTGGGCAAACTGAAACTTTGCTAACCTGAAAGGGATTTCAGAGTACAGGATCATTGAACTGACCCTGTACTTGAACGATATAGTCTAGCGCTGATTAAGGCCTCCTCAGATGTAGCAGGGACCGCCACCCCAACTATCTACCTTGGCCACTATAATACTTTTTTGAAACTCTAAATTCTTAAATTGGAGACCTGGACCGAACACGTTAGTAGAGCCCTCACCAGTAGAGAGTACGAAGCTAGAAGCTCCAAACAACATCCGTAAAGAGTTTAGATGGTGACCTTCTGATGTCGGATGAGGGGCAGCTCACTAGGTGGAAAGAACATTTCGCTACAGTCCTGTACAACTTAGACGATGGTGATATGATCTCGAGCGGTAATGAATCCTCCGAAGAGATAAATTCCCGAACTCGCTCTGGATTTTCCAGTAGAACCGAAATAACAGCTGTAATCAAGTCTCTAAAGGAAAATAAAGCTGTAGCCAAGATAATAGCTAGAATCATATTAGAACGCGCAGAGGAACATTAAAATTTAACTCTCGACGTCGAACAGGGAGCCTTTCGCTCTGGATCCTCTTGCATCGATCACATAAACACCTTGCGGAACATAATATAACATTGCGTTGAGTACATATCTCCATTTCTACATCTACTGTTGATCGAGATAGCTTTTGACAGCTTAAATCGAGATGCTATCTGGTTGACCCTTTGCAGGAGGGGTATCCCACAAAAACTTATAGCGATTATCAAAGCTGTGGGCGCCGTGGCTCAGTGGAAATGCGGAGGAGGTTCGTGGTTCGAATCCCAGTATCACCAAAAGTACTTTTCACGGTGTCCCACCTCTCGCGAATGTCTGACAAACGTTTCGAAAGTAATAACTTGTCACGGAAAGCTTCTCAATTCGCCGTTCGGATGCGGCCTTAAATTATAGGTCCCTTCCATTTGTGTCCAAAAATATACATCCACAACACAAATGGTCGCGAGAAGTTCGGCCTTGGATATTATTATTATCAAAGCTACATACGAGGAAAGTAAATGTCAATGCGAGGAATTTGAGGTTCAAAGTAGAGTACGTCAGGGCTGCGTTCTATCACCGCTGCTATTCCTGGTGGTCATCAGCGATGTACTCCATGCAGCACTGACGGTAGGGAAAAATGAAATTCAATGGACTATGACAATTTACCTTAAACACCTGGACTACACTGACGATGTTTGCCTGCTCTCACATCGGATACAAGATAGCGCGTAAGTGTTGTTGATGCCCTATGCCCTTCGAGGGGTGAAAGGATTTCATAATAATAAGAATTTATAAGTTTGACTAACATAATAACAAAAATTCAGATTTGGAATGGTTATTAGTCTTTGGTGATCTTTTGGGGGTTTTGGGGGCCTACTGGGAGCCTAATAGGGGTCTTTTTGGGGGCTTTTGAGTGTCCCTTTGGGGAATTTTGAGGGTCTTATAGGGGTCTACTGGGGTTTGGGAGTTTTTTGGAGGGTCTTTTGAGGGTCTTTTGGAAAGCCTTTTGGGGATCTTTTGAAGGTTTTTTTTTGGGGTCGTTTGAGGGTCTTTTGGATATTTTGGGGGTCTTTAATGATTTTTTCGGCACTTCTTCGGCGTTTTCGTCATCAACGCCTGACCAGTCTCCATCTATATTATCTTGTTCGACTTCATCGAAAGATAATGCTAAGATGTCTTTCAATTATTTTGTAATGGTTTTTTTTGGGGGGGGGGGGGGGCTTTTGAGGGTCCTTTGAGTGTCTTTTGAGGATTTTTTCGGAGGTTTTTTATGATTCTTTTGATGGTCTTATGGTGGCCTTTTTGGAGTTTTTTTCACGGTTTTCAAGCGTCTTTTGGGAGTCTTTTTAGGAATCTTTTCTAAGTCTTTTGAGGGTTCTTTTGTGTGTCTTTTTTAGGTTTTCTGGCGGTCTTTTGAGGGTCTTTTGGTGGTCTTTTAAGTGTCTTTTGGGGGTCTTTTGAGGTCTTTTAAGGGTTCTTTTGTGTGTCTTTTTTAGGTTTTCTGGCGGTCTTTTGAGGGTCTTTTGATGGTCTTTTAAGTGTCTTTTGAGGGTCTTTTGGTGGTCTTTTAAGTGTCTTTGGGAGAATCTTTTGAGGTCTTTTAGGGGTCTTTTTGGATCATCTGCTACGCGCCGTGTTTTTTGTTTGTTTTGTTGTCTGGCGCGTAAGAAAACAAAGCTTATGGTTTTCCGACACTGGAGCAATTGACCATGCAAGAAGCATGGCAACTTTCTTTTGCTAAAAATTTCTCCGGGATCATAACGAAAAAAATAAAAAAGAATCAAATATGGCGTTCCTATCGTCAGTTATGATCGAAAGTGCTTAAAAAAAGTTATGATTTTTATTGATTGCCCTAATTATTTGACTTTTTTTTTTGTAAAAATCGTTAGTTATGGTCGCGAGTTCATACAAAAATCCTATGGAAAACAGCACTTTCAGTTTTCCCGAATTTTCCGGGCAGATTTTGTTAATTTTTCAAGTAACATTCCCATCTAAAGGAGATAATTTCCATTAAAATCAACCTTACAAGCTGAATCTTTTTGGTTTGTGTTTTTAATTTTTTTTAAACATAACATAAACTTATAACTTAAGTTCAAATAACTGATAAGATTTCATTAGAAACGCAAATGTTTTTCTTGCAGTGCAACAAATGATTCGTCCTAGGTGTGGCATATAATAATACTTCTTGGAACAACGCCATGCAAAAGCGATATGAATCACAAAGCAAATGAAGGAAAATCTGAGCATACATACATGAAAGGAATAACATCCAACACCGAAAGCGCAAATCACTCTTCAGAACGAACAGAAAGAAGTACCAACAACAAGAAAAAAGGAGAAAAAACAAGACAACAACTTAAATCAAACAATTCACAACAATCGGGTTGAAAACACCTTGAATAACCGCTACACACACTACACCTCACCGTTCGTCACCAGAAGCCAGCCGGTGGCATTAGTAGTGGCACTAGTAGCACTAAAATCCGAGGACCTATCACAAAACACCATCAGAACAGGGTACAGGTACAGCTTTCAGAAGGGACCGAGGACTCAGAATGAGCCCCACCACAACCACGTTGGGGACGTCAGCTTCATTATTATTATTGTTATTAGTGTACAACATGTTGTTCGTGCATGTTGCCCTTCTATGTTGCAGCTGATGGGATAATGTGTTGTTTCGTTGTTGCACGACAGTAGCCTGAAAATACTTCCGTCGTCTTCGTCCCCATCGTCGTCGTCATCCTTACATGTATATTAGTGGTACATAGTAATGTGTTTCAACTTTTGGCCAACCAGATGCATTGGGGCACTCGTAAGTGACTTATGCTCGATATAGATTTCAGTTTGCTGGTTCGTCCGACGATAATTTCATTTATAATACATTCAAACGTAACGGGTATAAGGGAAGAGAACAAGAAGAAGAAGAAGAAGAAGAAGGAATAAGGCGCCTGGCTTTACTTTCATCTTTTCTTGTTGCTGATGGAGTGGTCAGCAGCTGCCAAAAAGGACACAACTATTACTATTCCTGCCTCGTTGAACAGAGGGTGAACACATAAATTATAAGCTGCTTGGGGCTTGTTGTACAGAATGATAATTGTGTGGTCAAATTGGTAAGCTTAGGTGTAATGTGGATATGGCTTTGTTTCAATGGGTAAATTGTGTTTAGAAAGGAGGAAGGTTAAATAAAGGACATTATTATTACTTGACTGGACTGGATATGAACGGATAGAGATTAATTTTTCATTTATCTTTAAATGAGAGGGTGGATTCAAATGGATTTATGGTAACAAGATGTCGAACAAAATGTTGCCGAAAGTTACCTGCTCCACACAAGGCTACCACGATAATATTCTTACTTATTAATTAATTTATTAGTTTTTCGTATGACATTTTTTTATATTGCCATCTGTACAAAACCATCTTTGGAAAATGTAAAAACATTTAAGATGTTATAGTAAATCGACGGCACATTTCTTTGTATTAGCCATTAGGAGCAAATAATTTTGTAAGAGGAGTAACCCCCTTTTTTTATAATGTACATCCGCTCAAGGGGTTTGCACCCTTATCTTGCTTACCACAGCGAGGACGTTCGGAAATTCAGGAGAGGAAAAGGTGAGATGTCTATATGCACATGTGTCTGGAATGATCATACAAATGCGGAAACACAGAGTCGGGCAATTCATTCCACATAATTATTATGCAGCTGAAGATAGAATTTTTGAAGGAAAGAATTTCGAACGTCCAAAGATAGGTATAATGGTAGATCCGTGAGCTCGAGTTGTGGCATGGGTATTGCGGTGGGGTTAGAGGATGGGAGGGAAGCATCTTCATATTTTTTTGAACACCGCTTATAGAAATAGCAACAAAACAAGCAGGAAACATTCCTACGAAGTTTTCCCGATATTTACATCACCAAAAAGTTTTATCGCGCTGTTCTGAATTCTGTCGAGTAGATGCAATGTGGTCTTGGAAGCACATGCCCAGACAATACAGTTGTATTCAATTTTAGGTCGAATATATGCCTTGTAAGTAGTAGCCAAGTCTGAGTGAGTAAAGTGCATCTTGCACAGGTTTAGGAAACCTAAACATTTGGCTGCATTCTTAGCGATGGCGAATATGTTGTCATTCCAACGAAGCTTGTTGACGCTTGACGCACATACCGAGTATTGCGAGTTTACCAGTTTCTTTGATGCAGGATCTATTCATGGATAAAAGTTGGGGGTTTAAATTAAGCTTTAGATGACAAAAGACAGCATTGGGTTTTGGAAGCGTTAAATTGAAATCTATTGTGTAGTCCCCACCTTGTTATGCTGTTAAGTTCAGAATTTACCGTGTTTAACAAAAGTTGTTGTTCAAGTTCCACTTGTGATGAAGAGGGGCGTGGAGAAAGCGCGAACGAAGAGTGGTGTCCTCAGCGAAAGAATGAATCGGATTAGAAGTAGCGGATAGGAGATCATTAATGAAAATTAGAAAGAGTGTCGGTGACAAAACAGAGCCTTGAGAAATACCGGCGTTTATGGGTTGATACCGCAATACCGTCCGTTCAATAATTGTCCAATCAAGCAGAGTCTTATCAATTCCATAGTCATTCATTTTCGACAAAAGAGCTTGATGCCAGACTCTGTCAAATGCCTTGGAAATATCGAGTGCAACAAACTTACTTTCATCAAATTTATAAATAGATTGCTTCCACTTTTCGGTGTCATATGCCATCAGATAACCTGTAGAACGTTGCCTACGAAAACCGTACTGCTGGTCACTAAGGTTTTCACGTGATGCATAAGATTACGAGTGATCAGCGTTTCAATGACTTTAAAAGTATGGATTTTTGCGCAATGGGTCGGTACTAGGAAAGAGATGACGGTTCGCCTTTCTTAGAAACAGGCTGTTTTCCAATTCCTTACGAAGACTCCAGAAGAATACAAGAAATAGAAAAGCCTACGCAGTAGCAATGCCAACGTTAAAAGACACCACTTCAAACAATAGTGGGAGTGCCAGCCGGCCCGGCAGATTTATGAATGTCCAGATCATTTAATACTCTAGCTACTTGACGAGTAGATTTGCCCATAGAAGATTCGACCCTTGAAAGTACAGGCGGGAGCAACACGCAATCTGGTAGCATTGAGCTAGCTGTGAAATGTGAAGTAAGCAATTTGGCCTTTTCTATAGGGCTGACAGTTGGAATAACACTGTGAATGAGCGTTGGAATCGAAGACGAGGCAGTATTTTTAATTCGTTTCACGAATGACCAAAAATTCTTACTACCTTTGGGATATTGAAGAGTTTTTTTGTCTTAATTTCTGGTCATCTAATTATTGGTCATATTGCAATCATTTCTAACTCGTCTGAATTTGGTTCGGTTTTCCGGGTTTTTGCGGTTTTTTTCGGGTTTTGTTTATGTAACCGAAAGCATACTTCCCAGTTCCTAAAGACCTCTTTGCAGCTTAAATCATACCAAGCATTTTTCTTCGGTTTGATACACTTAGTCCTGGAAGGGATAAATTGTCTCATAACCTCCTGGATTATGTTTGTGATCGTATCAGTGGAATCCACGCCACTATTTGCGTTAAGTGGTCAGTTAATATTCATAAAGAAATTGTTGAGGCCATCACAGTTGGCTTTGTCGTGTTGCCATAATCTTCTTTTAGGAGTTTTCTCTTTAACTGCGTGGTTCGACAACGAGAAATTAGCTGATACTAGACATTGGTCTGAAGACCGTACAGGCGATAATACACTGACGGTATATTTGTTACGATTAGGGCTAAGAAAGATGTCAGTTATGACCTACAATATCTAGAATTCGAGTGAATTCGTCCACAAGCTGAGTGAGTTAGTTTAACTCGCGGCAAATAACTCAACATCCCTTTATTGTTTCTCGCTAGAGTTAAACTCGCCGTAAACCCAGGGTTCGTTTAACCATCGTGGAGTTACAAATTTAAATGATCAGAAAAACTTATGAGAATGGAAAGTTCGGTATGAGTCGAATGGCTTAGTTTGTTACTCAATTGACCATAAAGTAAAAAATATATATGAGCTCACAAGGAACTCGCTATATTGCAAAAATGTTGAGTGTGTTATTCAAAATAAGCACAAAATATGTCATCGGTTCGTGATGAACCTGGTATATAACGGGCCCTGTGTCGGTGAAGTCGGTTTACTTGCACGATTTTGGATTCTTTGATTCTTGTCGAGTATCGAAAGATCTTTTTTTTATCGGTCTAGTAGTTTCGAAGATCACCTCCTACACACAAACCAACTATACCTCTTTATAATATTATTATAGATGTACACACTCGCAATGAATTTGGTCATTAGGAAATTAAGGCGTTAAGGGAGGAACAGTGGCGATGACTTACTTTAATATGAATACACTCATCAGTTAATTATAAATCCAACCTCAAAATGCATAAATTATTCCCAAATCCTTCACCCTCCCTCACATCGAGTTTATCCAATAATTTGTCCATCTCTGACCTTCGACTTGGAGTTTGTTTACTCACTTACTGCAATAATTGTAATTTGCCAACAATTTACAAACCTAATGGTTGAGAGAATTGTTCATCAGCGTCGACGTTGCCCTCACGCACACTCGCACACAGCCCTCATGCACATTTGCACACAACCCTCAATCAGACTGTCGTCATCAAATTATTTCATCTGAATTAATTATTATGCCGATAGTAGCCATCAACCGAGCTGGCTGGCCATACAAACAAAATCCAAATTCAAAATTCTATTGATGAATTGCAGGATATTGAATAAAATGAAACCGCCTTGCGGTTCAGTTGCATTCAAAGGATACATTATTATTGTATTGGGACACATAAATAATTGGACTAAAGCAATTGTCCTCTAGCAGAACACAATCACAATGAGATCGATGCTACGATGCCTACGAGTACGAGTAGAGGGGTTTTCCTGTGGTCCCCCTCATCCGACTTAATTTCTATTCAATTGCTGCATTGTTAGCAAATAATAACATTGAAGAGAATAATATAAGGGAGGATATGATGATAATTAGGTTGGTACGGGTGGGTGGTTGTAGTGGTTGTAGTTATTAGTGGTAGCTAATTGTTTTCATTCACATACACATACGTACATTCGCACTTTCGACAGAGGCTAGCTAAGAGGTTGATCTTAGCATTGGTAAAGTATTGTTAGTGAAGGATTCGAAGGCAAATTCTCTTCTGCTCCACGGACATAATCACAATTGCAATTTTGGTTAAATAAATTAATATTAGCAACCATACATCGATATAAACATTTAAAAGGAACTGCTTGCTGGCATTTGACTAAGCAAATCAATGGAAAATTGACAGACAAGCAGACGCAGATAATGATCAACAAATAATCGATAAGTGCAGAGAAAATTGAACCATTAACTTATCTTCGAAGCAAGACGAGTTAATAAGAATGTCTCAGGTGGGTAGATAGGTAGAGTTGGGGTCCCACTACACTTGCGAGGGCCTCAATCATGCACTAGAGCGAGGCATTCAGACTTCAGAGACCTACGAGTATCAATGCGTGTTTGAATAGCCTCTATCGGTTAAGTACAAGATCAGTTCAATGATTCTGTACTCTGATAGCCCTTTCAGGTAGGCGAAAAATTGTTTGCTCAAAGTGTAGAATCTGGACCCTTCTAGGGCCAGACATCTGCAAAAACAGTGGATGGGCGTGTTTCTTTCTTATATTCCTCCTTGCAGCTCCTAGAGAACGTCTCATGTTGTACAGCCAGCGTAGCACAATGGCTAACCACTTAAGAGTGATAGCCACAACTCTGGCAATATCCTTCCAAAATCTTGATATCAACTGGGTGGTTTTCCTTTTATTGAAGGAGGGCCATCACATTCTTGATATGGCGCAATTAGTCAGACCGGCTATTCGCCTTAATGCTATCTCACAGTGGACTAGAAATGAAATCGGTTACTCCTCTATACTGATTTTAGTCAGGATCCCAGACCACATAGAATACACCATCACTTAACTGTCGATCATCTCTTGAGTTCAATATCCACCTGTGTTGGGTGCCGCGTCGCAGAGACATTCCGGGTAACTGTATGGCTGACGAACTTGCCAAGCAAGAAACTACACTACCCTTCTTACCTGAATATGGTTCCATAGGCATACTAATCGCTGCATGGAAACTCTTGTTAAAGTGGGATGCTAATGTAAAAACTAACTGTAGGTGGTCAACGAAACAACTTGCATAGCTGCATGGATGAGGTGGCGGAGGAGACCATCGTCCATCTTCTATCTACTTATCCAGCCCTCTCCCAAAAACATAAACTCCATATGGGCGCTTTCTTCTACAACGACACTAATGATCTCATCAACATTGACATTGGTGGTCTCCTACGCTTCATACGAAGTTCTAATTGGTTCATCGAGTAGGTGGAAGGAATTTTTCCTGATTCGTGTGGTATCACAATGGACCATTACTGATTTAAGTGTGTCGGTTTCACTGACAGTCACCTTAACCTAACCTAACCTAACTATGCTGTCCAGGTCAAAATTTAACGTGCTTTAGATATGTAGTTGATTGAGTTCCACATGAGAAGTGGAAATACATTCATCAAACTTATATAAGAAGCTGGAAGTGCTGTGATCAGCGAAAGAGTGAATTGGATTAGAAGTCGCAGACAAGAGATCATTAATAGAAATAAGAAAGGACAAAAGAGAGTCCAGCATTTTTGTGATATTTTAGACTTGAAATCGTTCAAAACAACTTGAACTGAGCGGGAGAGAGAAGTGAAGCAGTTGTACATCGACTCCATAAGAAGGCAATTTGGACAAAAGAGCTTAATGCCACACTCTGTTAACTGCCTTGGAAATATCAAAATATTTTCCAAAAATAATCTGATTATCAGATGCTCCAACTGTACCGCAATACCCCTGCCACAACTCAAGCTCACGGGTCTACCATTAGACCTTTCTGCGGACGTACCAGCCAATAGATCTACCATCTATTTTATTTTCTATCATTTATGAGACCACTATGCTTCAATAAAAGCATTTTTCTAAATTAAAATATTATTTTTCTATACCTTATTGAAATATATATAATTTCAATAATACGCAATAATTCAAGCGACCTCAAAATGACCCACAAAATGCTACAAAATACCCAAACAAGACTCCAAACCACAAAATAATCCCAAAAAGACCCCAAAATAACCCCAAAAATACCACCAAAGGACCCCAAAAGGATCCCTTAAAGACACCACTCGACGTTCGTCCTCTCATTTGCCCCTCAATTGCATTTTTATTTTTTATATTTCGCTTCGCCATTCTCGGTTTGTGAAACTCCGTTGCGTTTCCTATTTTCAGACCGTATAACTCCTCCGGCCGAGACTAGAAGAGTAGACGAGAACGGGGTTTCACGTACCGAATAGTCGATTTAACGCACACCCGAACTGTAGCACACAACACGTGAATGACTGCACTGTCCAAAAGTTCACACCGGAATAAATAAGATGGAATGGATAAGATGGAAAACAAGGAAGGCATAGTTCTCGCTTCGAATCATCACACAAATATATAGCGCACTAGGAAGGGACAACCGCATCAGGACCCTCTTCAATAAACACCGCTCAAAACCCTCATCGAGAAATCTCTCAAGACCCTCCTTAAAATACCCTTAAGACCCACTCAATATGCCATTAAAACGCCTTCAAGACCTACTCAAGACCTCCTCAAGATCCATCAAGACTACCTCAAGACTGCATTTATATCCTTTTAAGACCCGACCATATAACCCCATCAAGACAGTCTCAATAACACCTGAAGACTCTCTTAAAACTCCATTAAGACCGCTATAAAAGCGCCGATATGAATCCATCTTAAGACCTGCCTCAAGACCCCTCAAGCTTCCTCAAGAACAGACAGACAGAAATCGGCGAGGATCAAGACAGTCTCAATACCACCGGAAGACCCTCTTAAGACTCCATTAAGACCGCTCTCAAAGCTCCGATAGTGATCCATCTGAAGACCTGCTTTAACATCCCTCAAGTTTTCTCAAGAACACACAGACAGAGATCGGGGAGTTTATATAAAATCATCCAATAGTTATTTAGAATTTTCTGTACAAGCGCACAGTATGAGTTATATATGGAAATCGTTACATGCACAAACAAAAAATTATAATCCCAAAATAGGACATTCCTATGTATTCATTCTCATTTAATTTTCGATTATCACGCAAAATATGCGCGATGCCCTTCTTATACTAGAACAGTATAACATTTTTTTTTTATTATATTACGATCGATTGGAAGGCTTTATCTCCACGGGCGAGATAGAATTTATTCAATTTAATACCCAAGTGAACACAAAATTGGATTACGATTTTAGATAATCTACGATTATTGTGAAAATCGTTAAATGGTTTTTATGTACATGTATGTGTGTGTGTGTGTGTGTGTAAGCCCCTAGAAAAAACAACTTGACAAATATTTATAGGAAAAACATTAAGAGAATTTATTTGATATTCACATAACGTAATGGCAAGCATTCGGCCAATATCGCACATCCTCGACAACCTTCAAACTTAAACAGGCACATACACACACATCCAAGTAATCGCATGCATAAATATGTTGTTGCCATGCGGCGGTATAGATGCAGCCTCCCCAACTATGTGCAACATGTTTTCACGTAGTTTGGCATTTTCTGCAAACGCAAACACATTATTCGATTTTCGCATAATTTATTATCCTTATAGGAGAAGGATACACGCGCCACGACGACCGTATCGAAATGTATCAGAGGTGAAGTTGTCAATTTGTACTCTCGGATGCACACTCAGTGATACGCGCGTACCTACATGACTCCAACATGACTTTTCGAATGATAGATATGGCTCCTTGTTCCTTCCTTGTACCTACTTAAAAGGATATCAACTTGACATTTCGATTTGCCAGATTAAAGTTTAATAATTTAAATATCCTGAATGATATACGAGTATTGTTGATGATTTATTTCTGTCTGCGTGTTAATAAGGTATCTACACGTATTTGTCTGTACATCTGTGGATAGCATGTACTTTCTGCTACCTTAAATACTTGAAAGGATCTCACTCAAGTGATAAATTATGATAATTTCGATGATGATAAGAAATTAATGTTATTAGAAGGTCGGGCGTTCGGTATGTACGGTATGTTTGCGTGCGCAATGGGTTGCTTATTTAATTAGTATTTTGAGGCATGCGGTGACTGTAAGGATTCCGGTTGTGTTATAATGTGGCGCACGTCCTCTGTGGATATTGAGCAAATGCGAAACAGATGTTAACCTAATTGTGCAACTGGAGTGATTAAGGAATTAGGTTACATTTACGATGCAAGACAAATGTTACGAGAGGTCAAAATGTTTCAAGTAAAGAAAATGGGTGAGTGTACTTGTATAGTAGGCTTAAATTCAAACCTCTTTGACGTGATTGAAAGAAAAAAGGTTAATATGCATCCCAAAAATGCATACGAGTAGAATGATAAGAGGAGTAAAGGAAGAAAGTTAATACGATTGATTAAATTTTGTCGCAAGACACGTTATATAATATAGCACAATGGTTAAGCTACTGCGCAACGAAATGTCACAACTGGATAATTATATTCAATATAGAAATATGTGTTAGACTATTGTGAAATTCACATATTATATATTTTTTAATATATCAAAAAGACCCCAAAAAGACCCAAACAAGATTTCAAAAAGACCTTATAAATTATCCACAATATACCTCCAACCAGACCCCCAAACGAACCTCTACAGACATTCAAAATATCATCAAAAGACTCCCAAAAGATCCACAAAAGACTCAAAAAACCCCAAAAGTACCGCCAAAAAATATCCTAAAAGACCCCCAAAACATTACCAAAAGAACCCTAAATACAATCCCGAAAGACCTACCAAACTATTCACAAAACACTCGAAAACCCCCCATACGACCCTGAAAAGACTCCCAAAGTACCACCAAAAGACCCTTAAAAGAACCCCAAACCCCGAACAGACTCCACAAACCTCTTAAGACTCCCAAAAGACAACCACTATCACGTTCACAGTCTGAGCCTTCCACTTTCAAATGTAATTTATGTTGAAAAGCATTTAGTGGATTAAACGGATATACTGGATATTGGGTAGATCAGCACTGCGTTGGGTATAATGAACAAATTATACCATTCGCACTTTCGTAACGCTCTTAATTTTACCCTCTACTAAATGAGCCAAAAGAAGTATATCTTCAAAAATCATTTGTAGGACAATGGTATTGATGTTACTTTTGGTAAAATTAAAAAGATATACAACAACTGAAGAACTATGTTCATTGACGTTCAACATCACATACAGTGTATGCTTCAAAGACTAAGAAAAGACTAACATCGACGACTTAAATGCTGTAACGTGTTTCGCTGGGGTTACGCTCGTCGGAATACCCAGGGTTTTATTCTGGTTCAACAATATTTGGTTTTTTTTTTCCTTTATTTTTACTTTTCTTTCCTTTACAACTTAGGTATGTATGACTTAGAATATGTACTTAATATTAGCTTAAAATAGTGATCTACTTAATATACATGCAACCAGGGCTAGAGCGGTGTTTAAACGCGTTGCTCAGTCTGGCGATCGAAAATCCAGTGGAACGGAGCTAGATGGTCAGCTGAGTACGGTGTTTAAGCGCGTTTCTCAGTCTGGCGATCGAAAATCAGATATAAGAATCCGGCGTTGAACTCCAAAAATTGGCAGTTTGACTCAAAAGGAAACCGAACAGAAAGCTGTGCCAGTGGCAACGACAGAGTCTATTGACTCGCAATTTATTCAATAAAGTCCTCAATCGGACTCTCCAAATGGTTCAAACTGAATTGGTTCATAAAAAAAGAGTAGCATACTTTTGGTTGGATTTTGCGCTCCATGTCATTTCTTATTTCGTTCAGCCTCTTGGGAATTACTTTGGTCTAGGTAAAATAAGAGAAGACAATACTGGAAATTATTTGTTAAGAGCTGATTTTGTATTTTCTTTTTGTTGTTGTATTTTGGCCTATTCAGGCTTGGTCGTACCCACCCACTGTTTGGATGTCCAGCCTTGTGTATTGCTTTTCAAATGCTCTTATCATGTGCTTTAATTTAAGCGAACAAAAAATAGAGTTTTTAGGTCTCCTCTTTATTGACCATAGTTGGATTCGAACCTATGTCGTTTGCATGCCGTTCGGGCGCTTTTGCTATTTGAGAAATTTTAGTTAATGTGTTTCTATTTGTAAAATTGTATTTGAGTTATATGGTATGTTCTGGAACTATTCATATGATGATTAGCTTCGTTACAATGTTAATGCCATGTCTCCGATGAAGTCCATTTATCTGAACATTAGCATATCAGATTTGACCTTCCCGGCAAATTTACACATGCCAGATACGATCCTAAGTCTACGGACAGGAATCCATATCGGGGACTGGTCCTCTCCAAAATAGATATGCTTCCTGCACCTATCGAGTCCATAGTGGACTTAGATGAGGCTGTATACAGTTAAATTATGTGTTGCTTACCTCCTACTATGTCAGCTGTGTCCCCAAAACCAGTCTGAGCAAACGTATCTGCCCAAACTTACGAAGAAATTAAGGAAGCTCTTTAACACTGCTAAACGCATGAAGAGCTGGGACGAATATACGTTCGCCCTTATGGAATATAACTCAGAATTGAGACGATCCAAACGAGCTACATAAAGAAAATACTGCGAAAACATTACTGATATGCCAGTAGCGGAACGAATCCATAAGGCACTCGTCAAGGATCAGACAAATTGTTCAGGTTTACTAAAAAGGCCCGATGGTAATTACACGTGAGACCGTGAGGACACAATTCAAGTTCATTTCCCTGGTTCGTCTACTAATGTATAAAACACGTACCCAAATGCTTCTAACCATTGGGTCTGCATTGCTAGCATAAGGGTAAATAAATTATCCGGAAAAATCGTTAGTCCGGATAAGGTTAAATGTGCCGTAAGATCCTAAAAACAATTCAAGGCCCCCGGCGGTGATGGCAATTTTTCAGCGCTCTTACAGAATGCAGTCGATCTCATCCTGCCGGGTATGGTTGCTTTATTTAGAGCCAGCCTATACGAATACCTGGAGAAAAGTAAACGTAGTTTTTATCCCTAAACCAGGCAATAGGCCTAGTGAGCTGCCCAAATCATACAGACCTATAAGTCTAGCATCATTTGTTCTCAAAATTATGGAGAGACTTATAGATGTTCATATCAGAGACTGGATAGATACGTCTACCCCTATACACTTAAGTCAATTTGCATAAAGAAAAGGCAGAAGCACAGAGGGCGCCCTTCAATATCTAGTTAAGAAGATGCAAGGAATTTATCGTTCCAAAGAAATAGCTCTGTGTGCATTCTTTGACATTAAGGGTGCTTTCGATAATACTGGCTGCGAATCAAAAGCAAGAGCAATCAGAAGCAGAGGTATCGAGGACTCGAGCAACTTGAAAGTTATCACTTCCTACACAGGAGGATTGTCTATGTCAGTGACTGCAGTTAAGGTTGTACGCAAGGAGGAGTCCTATGTAATTTCGCAAGTTTACAAAAAATACCCGGGTTGAAGTAAGTCCATCCCCTGAAATTCTAATTGGACTCAATAGACCAGCTGTAGATCTTTACCTGACTTTACATTATGTTTAGGCGTGTCAGTTTATTTGGAATGACAAAATCTCACATGTCTTTATAAAGATTAACTACTGTCCATATTACATTTCCATTCTTTAAAAAATGTATACTACCTTTTCGATATTTTATTGCAAAAACTGAAATGAAATGAATTCAAAATTCCAAATGCAAATTATTCACCCTTATTATGGGGATGATTTCAAGTATTAATCGAAATTATCGCTGCACGATTATCGGATCAAATACATGTGAGTGCGTTCGTATGCATGTGGAAGATAAATACCAGTTATCGTTTCGATACAAAATAACATATTTTATGTAAATTTTATTTATTCATGTAGTTACCCTGTACCATGGAAAATATGATTTCATTATTATCGTCAAATAGCGTCACTAAATTAGCTGATTTATTGCATTGATTTGATTTACATTCTCTGCATGCATTATAAATGAACGCATCCAGTCGGCCATAAATAACTGATGATTGGAAATTTATCACAAAATTTAATAAAAGTCAATATAATTATATATAGTACCAATAACTATTGTTTATGTATGAATATTTGAACAATTTAATAAAATCATGAAAGTAAAACACAGGAAGTGGCTTACAGGCATCGTGATAGATAGACTTTTTTGCTTTTTAACAAATACTTAACTAGTTACTATGAGAAGGAACGTCAAAATTATTTGTACTTGAAAATGTTAATAATTTTAGGTCACTTTTTACAAAGATCTCTCTAATGGGATCAAAACGGAGTACTCGTTTTAATCAAAAAAATGCCAGTAGAGAATTTTTTTAAGAGTTGAAAAATTCCTCTCTCTTTTGATTTTATTATTCGCAGGAATCTTGGCATATGTAACTCTGGTAATACTCCAACCCTCACCTTCCCAAGTTCGAAGAAGTTCAATGGCTGGAAACAGATAATCGATATTACACTGATCGCTAGTGACAAACTCTTTAGAGTTGATAACTGGACAGTAGTGTCCGATGGCAATTCCTTTTCTGGCCATAAGTATATAAGGTTTAATCTGAACCTCCAGACGGAGCCAACCGAAACTTATCGAAATATCAAAAGAACTGACTGGATGAAATTCGGCAATACCATCCATTCAAAATTAGGCAATTTAGCCAATATTGAGATAAGTTCGAGTGAGGAATTGGACAAGAATATTGAAACGTTCGAGGAATCAATGAACGTGGACCTGAAGGCCTCTTGCCAAATCAGCTGGACAAAAAAAAAACTTCACCCTCCGTGGTGGAGCAAAGACCTTAGTAAGCTCATTAGTAAGACTAGGTAGATCTTCAATATTTGCTATACCAATAAACACTGGCAGTGTTACAAAGACTGCCTACGAAGGCTCCAGGAGGCTATCAAAAAAGCCAAGTGAAGCTCTTGGATGGAATTCTGCCAATCAATCGAAACTTGTCCAAAGAAGGCACCTGTCCGACTTTCATTAAGAATGCAGACGCTGACTGAACGGAATCTGCGGCAGAATACCTGGATCTTCAAAAAAATACGCACTTACTCACTAGCAGTTATTAATGTGTAGATGATTTTGAAAGGAAGCATGCTGAGCATGCAGTTCCTTATGGTGTAGTGGATAATATCATTGTCCGGGAAAAGTTTTCCTGGGCTCTAAGACGTTTTTTGGCATACAAGTCACCTGGCCTGGCTGGCATATAGTCTATTGTGCTACACAAGTCACTGGAGCGGTCGACTTTCTGGCTAATGAAGATTTTCAGAAGCTGTCTTATACCTAAGTATGTCCCCCGAAGCTGGGGAAGAGTTTGGATAGTTTTCATACACAAAGCAAGCATGCAGAAAAGGCCATGAATCAGCAAGCGATTTTAGGCCTCTCAGTCTCTCATCGTATTTGCTAAAGACTCTGGAGCGCATTCTAGATCATCATATCAGGCAACGATTTGAAATCCCAAAAGCATCGAGATTTCTCCTATAAGGCGGTGCGAACGGTTAGGCACACGATTATTTACAAGAATTTTACGCTAGCCACCTTCTTAGATGTAGAGGGGCCTTCAAAAATGTTCGCATTGAAGCCATTCAGGAACCCTGATCCAGTCATGAGTGAAATCATTTCTTACGTAATGGATCACATCCATGCTCGGTAACAATATTACAAAACTAGCCGAAGGAGGCACTCCTCAAGGAGGGGTCATCTCTTCCTTACTGTGGCTAAAGGTAATTTACAAAATGCTACTTAAATTTGAGAAGGAGGTAGACGAAGGTAGTTGCGTACCCAGATGAGGTGGCGACACTCGTATCAGGCCACCACCTTTCCGTGATCAGCAAAGTTATGGAAAGGGCTCTGGGTAAAGTCAGCTAGCGGGAAAGAAGTTGAGGCCTTGGAAGTAACCACGGCAAGACTGAAATGGTACTGCTCAATTTAAAATACCGGCCTTTATGCATCGAAAACTTAATTGGCTCTCGGTCTCAGCCTTACACCCAGCACCAAACTCAGCAGACTACAGAGATTAGTAGCAGTCGGCATCACAGGAGCTTCACGGTCATATCCGACCCTAACACCATCTTACATCTATTACCACCTTACATATTTACCAAGTTTGTACGACTCAGAGAATCTGAGTGGTTTGCTACAAGACCATACGGGTACCGTAATATATTTGGAGACAGAACATGAAGGCATTACACCATTATCTACTGACCACAGCATCCCTAAACTTAGCTTCAACTCCTCATCGGCGTCAAGTTTCCTACCCGAGGAAACTGATGATTTGGCACAAGCGAGGCAATTTGATGCAGTAATATACACTGACGGATCAATGATGAAGGATGGAGTCGGTGCAGGTATCTGCTCGGATGAGATCTAAATCTCTCAAGGTCATACAAGCTACCCGACTCAGCTAGTATCTTTCAGGCATATATCCTAGCAATTAGGGAAGCTTGCTGGGCACTAAGGCTCAGTAACGAACAAATCGGAAGTGTTGGCATATGTGTTGATAGTCAATCTATCGAAAGGGTGATTCATGCTACCAGTGTAAACTCGAAACTCGTACAATAGTGCCATGCAGAATTGGCCTTGAGCAGCCAATTCCTGGACATACACGTAGTATGGGCGCCGGGGCACGGTAATACACAGGGGAATGAGAGGGCGGGCGAATTGGTTAAGATGGGCCACCGGCGTCTTGTTGGGACACCCTTTATATGTCTCTCTGTACGATTGATCTTAGAGTATTGTTGATGTGTTGAAAACCTTAAGCTCTGTTGCATCCATACTATCCATACTAATATTATAAATGTGAAAGTAACTCTGTCTGTGTGTTACTTTTTCATGGTTAAGTGGCTGGACCTATTTGGCTAATTTTTTTTTTTTTGAATGTTCGTAATAGTCCGGGGATGATTACAGAAACATGGAAAATTGGAAAATTCGGGGAAAATTGAGGTTTTCCATAGGATTTATGTATGAACTCGCGACCATAACTCTTGATTTGAACAACGTTATAGTTTACAATTGTGGGTCATTGGCGGGTAAGTGGGGGTGGGGTTCAATGGTGTGTGGTTGTTTCAGAGGGTGAGCGGTCAGTTGTGTTGGATCAGTAGGGTGTGAGGGGCAGCCAGACAACGCCTGTTGTTTTAAAGTTGTGTTACTTGGTGCCCTTAGAACTCAAATAATACAAATAGTGTTCTACTAAATCTACCGAAGTACGATTATGTACTTAAAACTTTATTATATACTATATCATATAACAATTGAATACAAAGGCCTGAGACAATGCTGGAAAAACCAAAGCTTCTTTGTGTGTTATATAACCAGATACAAAAGCCTAAAACTATTCCTTCAAAAACCAACCGTATAAAACGAGTATGAAAGCCTAAAACTATGCTACAAAAACAAACCGGTTAAACCGTCGTTTTCTTTGTGTATCACAAATAGATTATACTTTTTTAATCTTAATATATAAAAATGAACATTGTCTATATATCTGTATGTCTGAATGTCCGTATGTCTGTTCGTGATTACCTCGAAGACCGTTCATCCGATATAGCTGAAATTTATTTTTCAGCTATACGTTTCAGTTTCAGTTAGATGTTTGTAGTAGGTTAGTATGATGAGGGTGTTGAGAGGGTTTGCGTGGTGGGTGCGGCTAGATATTGTTTGTATGAGATTGACTCGAAGACCGTGCATTTGCTAGATAGATGTAATATATGTGGGAGTAGTGGGTTTGGGGTATCTTATGGTAGGCATTGGAGTGGTTCTTGGAGGGTCTTGGTAGTGGTGGTTTTCTGGTGGGGACAGTGCGGCGGGGGCAGTCAGGCAACGCTGGGTATTTCAGCTAGTAATCTTATAAAAATAACCTTAAAAGATTGGAAAAAACTGCGAATGTGTGGGCTCACATGATTGCCATGCAAATCAGTTTAAATAAACAAAACTAACGAATAAGCTACGATAATCTGGAAAGAAATTCGATTTGATAAATTTTTTATATATAATTTGGGGAATCACATCTACTTGCCCGGAAAAGCTTGGCACAATGTGTTTGCCGTGATATTTGAAATCCTACCAAGCAAGCATCAGAGGAAGCATCAAAATTTGTTCGAAAAAATATGGCTTTGCGGTCATCGAATATCAAATCGTGCTAATCGTGCTAATCGTGCTAGTAGGTGTAGACTAAAAAATCCTTACCAATTAAGAAACACAGTCACGTTACGGCAATTTGTGTCATAAGACACGTATATGACATACTCTTCAAGCTCAACCCAATTTGCAGACAATCGGACATAGAAAACGATTCGCTGATAATCAAAACAAGAAACGAAAAAAACATACAAATCGATCCCCATTCCAATTCGATGAAATCGATTTCGTGATGACGTGAGAATCAACTGCCAAAAATAATAACAACAACAACAAAACCAACTAGATGCTAGAGCAAGTGGCAGGGTGTGGGGTGGCTAATGTTCATCGTAACGTAACTCACAACTTGCGGATTTTGTTGTTCCCTTCGCTCGTTCATACAAACACAGGCAAAAAGTCACCTCAGCAACCTTCGTCGCCGTGCATCCCGAAATGAAAACTAAACAAAAGTATCCACAATTCGGTCGGGATCAAGAAGAAGGAACACCAAATTCCATTTATTATATTTTGTATTCTTACGAGGACATTCGCTTCTATTATCTCGGTTCCTTGCCATTCCCATATGCCGAGCAATTTATAAATATTAACCATGAGGTGTCTAGTGAGCGAGAACAGGATAGAGCAAGCATCCAACCGACCGACCGACCGACCGACCGACCGACCAACGTATATGGATTTTTGGTTTCAATTTCATTGCGACCCCAAAGGTTAAACACAAGGTCAAACCGATGAACGGCGGCGTCGGCGGCAAAAGCACTTTATCCCCACACTCCTCCGGCAAACAAGCGGATCGACCACAGACATCGTAATGTTCGCGTATTAACAAAAATAAAATGAGTCTTTATCCTTATTTGTGGGCAGCGGCAATCAGGTGGATTTTGGAGAGGAGGAGAGCGAGCAGATTTACCCTGTGGTGCGGTGGCGTAAACGGAGTAGCGTGCAATATCGACGACGACAAAATAATACCTACAATCAGACACAGAAAAAGGACATTATCACTGCAATTACCACCCCCACATTTTGACCGCAAAATACATTATATCTATATGTTAGTCCGCTCGACAATGGACGACAGCAAAAAAAAAAAAGAAAGGACGACGACGACGACGACGACGACAGAAAAACACTCAGGTGTGGCGATTGCATTGATATATACTTTTCACAGTTCAACTACCTGGCTGACTTGAGTAATATTCACAGCCTGTTTGGTGGGGTGTCCTTGTTCATAAATTATTGCACATTTTTCTCCCCATCTTGATGTAAGGGACAATATTTATTAATTATTTACTGTGCTTCTAGTTGGTTGTTGTAAATTAAAGAGAACTTCTGATTGCTAAAAAGGAAGGTAAGCAAATTTCCTTTTTTTTAGACTCCACGTCAAACGACCGAATGCCTACCATACAAGCTGCCCTGCAGCCCGAGTCAAAGGTACAAGAGATGTTGCCTGGTGGAACCATGATCTCGAGTCTAAGAGAAGAGAAGTCCGAAAACTGTTCAACAAGGCCAAACGAATAAATATTTGGACGGCCTATCGAACTTCCCTTACCAAAAACTACGCGGCAGCAAACGTAATAGCTGGAGAGAATTTTGTGAAAGAATCGATAAACTCCCAACAGCGTGTCGACTTCACAAGGCTCTCTCCCTCGACCGGGTCAGTCAAGAAACCTAACGGAGAATTGACAACCTCAAGATATGAACCCCTCGACTGCCTTGTAAAAAGCCACTTTCCAGACTGCCTAATACTGGGTAACGATGAAGAGAACAAACTCACATCCGTATATCATACCAATGGAGGCCAACAGGCGCTCACAAAGCAACTTCTCCATTGAAGAAGTCGGCTGGGCAGTAAATTAATTCGGCCCATTCAAAACCACTGGATGAGACGGGGTCTACCCAATTCTGCTTCTGATATAATCTCTGCTCGAGAAACTCTACAAAGTCAGCTACAGCCTAGAATACGTTCCAAAGTGCTGGAGAGAAGTGCGAGTGATTTTTCTACCAAAGGTAGGTAAAAAATCTTCCGTCCTATAGACCAATCAGCATATCTTCATTTCTACTTAAATCCATGGAGAAGATATTAGGTCACTACATGAAATCTAATGTACTCCAAACTAACCCACTAAACTGCAGCCATCACGCATATCAGGCTGGGAAATCAACAGAAACAGCACTGCACGAGCTAACAGACGAAATCGAAGACACACTTCGGAACAAAGAAATGCTAATATGTGCCTTCCTAGGCATTTATGGCGCTTTTGACAACACTAACTTCAAAGTGATTCAATCACAAGCCAGAAACAAGGGTGTAGAATCCTCAATCATAGGATGGGTTATAAGCTAAGGGCTAAGAGGTAGGAGAATTCGATCCTAATTCGGCGACGAAGCCATCACAGTAGCGGCAACTAGAGGCTGCCCACAAGGCGGAGTTCTGTCACCTCTTTTGTGACTGATGGTAATGGACCAGTTAATCTCTAGGCTTAAGAATAATCATATCACCAAAATTGGCTATGCGGATGACCTCGTCCTCATGGTCCGTGGCAAATTCGAGAGTACGATAGCAGAACGAATGCAGTTTGCTCTCAAACTAGTAAACGAATGGTCTAAAGAGGTGAACCTAGGTGTCAACCCAGACAAGATAGTGTGCACCATCAAAGAGAAGAAAAATTAATCTTCCCATACTGAATTTACAAGGCAAGGTCATCCAAATAATGCCGGAAGCCAAATATCTGGGAGTTATGTTCGTCCAGAAACTAACTTGGCACTCCCATGTGACATACGCTATTAACAAAGCTACGCAACGCATCTTACAGAACGTGGGGAATAAGCCCGCATATGACTCTTTGGCTATACCAGAGTATTATCAGACCAAGGCTGACATAGACAGCCTTGAAATGGTGGCCAAAAACAGACCAATCTAAAATACGCTCAAAACTCAATAAGATACAAGGCCATAAAGACCTGCCATAAAGGGCTGCCGAGGGCTGTCGAGCATATTTCCTTATGAAATGAATGCGTCTCCGTAACCAAAGTAATGCTGGGCATTCACAGAGAATATGCTCGGATGATTCATCATCTTCCGAGCAGAACCTACACCCATACCAATTTTGTTAAGGTGTTCCCGCAAGTCACAGTGACCTGCTAGAAAACTCACCAGCTTCCTAATGATATCCCTATTTAGATTAAGGATTAAATTATAGGAAAAGGACCTGATTAATTGTATGGAGTGCCTCAGTACCGGGATGTTTTCTCAGTGGGCTAGACGAAGTTCGTGTTGATACCACAGTAGGGTTCAGGTCCTATAAATGCAGTTTCCGAGGTAGCCCTAGCTAGTTCATCTGCAGATTCGTTGCCTGCAATTTCATGATGACCCAGGGAACCATCTGAGTTTGACTCTGTTGTGTGTGGCAAGAGATTACAGTTCATCGTAGCAGTTTTTTACTTATAACTAGTCCATTAAGTTAGACGACAGTGCTTTAAGTGCTGCCTGGCTATCTGAAAAGATATACATCCTAGCTACCTTAATTTCTTTATTAAGGTTAATCCTGGCGCAGATCTCAATGGGATGGATTTCCTCCGGGAAAACCGTGGGACTTTTACCCAATGGTATCGAGACTTTGGTGTTGGGTCCAAAGACACCAGCTCCAATTCCAGTTTCCATATTCGATCCATCTGTGAACCAAATCAGACCTCTAGCATTCAGTATAGAAACACTATTGCACCAGTTTGCCCAGTCCAATATTTCTACCTCAAATAACCTGCCGAAACGAGAGTGCGACCATAATGTCGGGGATTATGCAGAACATGTCTCTTTCAGGAATTGAGTCAAGAATTTTCAGGTGTCCCACAAAGAACCCGTATTCTGATTACAGCTTAATAGCGCATCTGGTGGCCGTCTCCCCATTTTACTTTAATCGGACTCAAGCTACTTAATTTTTTTTCTTACAATGGGTTTTGAGAGGGTCTTGAGTGAGGTCGTAGCAGCCGATAACAGCATTGAACCAGAAATACGCGCACGGTTTCTCAAAGCCAACAAAGCCTAGTTTAGTCTGTCAAGACTCTTTAAATCCAGGAATTTAACCATAACAACTCATCTTCGGGTGTATAAGACAATGGTCATACCAGTACTTACATATGGACCCGAAACTTGCGTGTTTATCAAAAAGCATTCTGATCTCTAAGCCGCGTTCAAGAGAAAAGTCTTACGGAGAATTGTTGACCGTATTTGAGGAAGGAAGGACCATTCCGTAGACTCTTTAATGTTGAGATCTACGGAATTACCGCGATGTCGACATCGTGAGGAGAAATAGGCTCGGTAGGCTCCGGTGGGTAGGACCACCTAGCAGCAGCATGAGCGAAGAGTATCCTGCTCGCAAAGTCCTCTGAGGTAGGATTTATGGAACATGGGAGCAATGCCGGCCAAGCTTACAATGGAATGATGGCGTAGACCAGGGCGCCCAGAGTATAGGGATGCCAAACTATATAACATCGGCGGTGGAAGATTTTTGCGGGAGGCCAGGACCGGACAACGGTTGTAGAGCCAAATATGAGGATCATGATGATGAGTGAGGTCGTGATAGGGTCTTAAGATGGCCTTGAGAGTGTTTTAAAGTGATCTTCTGGGGGTTATTTAGTGGCTCCTCCCTGGAGAGGATATTAAGGTGATCTTGAGGAAGTCTTGAGGAGGTTTTAAGGGGAATCATTTAGGAGTCCTTGAAGGGTTTTCAAAAGAAGATGGTCTTAAAATGATATTTGTGGTTTATGGCAAGATTAAAAGAACATCAATGCAATGCAATGCAATGCAACATGGTACTTTTAATTTATGTGATTTTTCTAAGACTTAAATATTCCAGATTTTTATGAACAACAATCCAGAAAAGTATATTTATTTTATAACAGATGTAGTTGCTCTAGATCTAGTTACCGCACCTATTTTATTTTCTACCTTTTAGGGGCTAGTTATGCTTCAATAAAAGCGTTTTGAAAAAAAGAATATTTTTTTTAATTAGATATTCATACTGACGCTAGCATTTCATTGCGGCGACATGTAGAATATTTACGCAACGTCACGTCGTACACACACGACATTATCTCACTTGACAAAAAAGCACTATACTGAAACTACTGTTGGTTTTTTCGACCTAAAACCGTCATACATATATATCACAGCTATACTATATATTTGAGTACTAAAGATAAAGTATCCATACATGTACATGACAACCCGACCACGTATTTCAGTACCAACGATACCTCTAAATGTTCCATGGTTTAATTACCCATTACTGCCAGTGTCCTTTTGTAAACAGGAATAATTTGTACAAATAAAAGCAATATAATTAAATGCAGGACACACAATCAAGTTAGTATCGATAGAAAACAAATACCATGAATGAATATTTATTAACACTCAGCAGCTAATGTCGTCGGTTGAATTCCCGCATTATTAGGGTCATACTGTGATCATCATATAGCCTTCCATCATCATCATCATCATCACAGTTTACCGTCGCCGCAACATATCGTCAATATTATTAATGAACTAACAATGAACAAATAAAAGCAACATACGAGCAAACACATAAGCACTTGTGCATAATATCTGTTCTAACTGCAGGACGACAGGACGACAAAAAACTAAATCATCAGTTAACAACTTTTGCCAATCCGTACGCGGGCAAAATGGCAAATAACAAAAACCAAACAAAATATTAATCAACGAAACGAGAGCACACACACATAGATACACATAGATACACACAGATAATAAAATGCTGCTACCTGTAGATATCACGCTGACTCATGGTCATGATGGGATGACGGTGATGATGATGTTAATAACAGAACGCACAGATACGACGGGTAAAGCTGTGTGATACAAAAACCAAAACCAGAATAACATCACACAGGAGCATTAAGCGTTCACCGCACTACCCACTTCTAATGCACACACACACACAGATACACCCTGATGAAATCAAACACAACCGAGCACATCAAGAACAGGTGAAAATCCATTACGACAGGCGAAACCAGTCTAACAATGCGAACATTATTATCGTTGCAGTTAAGTAGGAGAGGTAGCTACCACCCACCCAAATTTAGAGCGCACTTTTTCCTCCCTATCCCATCCACCACCAAGAACATCTAACGAACTTCATCCCCAACGAGTGCACAAACAGTGAATACCAAATGAAAAAGCGGACGCAACAAGTTATGAACCGAATTGCATGCGAACTGCAAATGGGCAAACATTAGCCGAGAGTTAGACGAGCATAGTAGTTGTTAGTTGGCAGCACTGGCTATAAGTCAAACGTGTTGGCAAGTGGGATGGTGGTACAAAGATAGAAGAATAGAAAGAAGGGTAACTAGAGGTGTAGTGCCATTTTATGTCATATCCCACCCATTTCCGGTGGGCTATTCTATCTCTCGCTCTCGCTGAGCTCTACTTGTATCCTTACTTATATCCTTAATTCAGACTTGTTTCAGTATCATCCATCGTCGGAGTCTTCTTCATTTCATCTGCTCCTCCACTGGTAATTTATCAGCCAACTCCACCAACTCTTCACATTCTTCTCTTCCTAATTACACGCTCATTTTCTTCCATAGCAGGGTGAACGACAAAGACATGGAAACTGACACGGCAAACGTGTCAGTACAAAAATGCGAAAAAGGCAAAGACACAAAAAAAAACCTCGAAACGGAAAGCTCAAAAAAAGAAACCGGGTCTCTCTGTGTACAATTGCGTTTCCAGTTTGAATTCAATTCACTTTTTTCCATAGAACGGAAAAGAAAGGGAGACAGAGAGGCGGAAAGAGAGAGAAAGCGAGAGTATCTGTATGGTTAATATGGTTTTTCATTTTATTTTTTGCCGTTTTGCTTTTGTCGCATCATTATTACTATCATCATTATCTCCTCTTCATCTTCGCTTCTCTGCTGCTATCGCTTACACGCGATGAATTTCAATGGCGAAATGAGCATGAAATAAGGAAACGTTCGCAGTGTGTGTGAAGTGCGAAATGCTGACGTCGCAAGGATTATTGCATGTTATTACCGTTGTTATTGTGATTATTACGCTTATTACATAGCTTAGAGCAGATGTGTGCGCACACAGATACTGATAGCACAGATGTGATTCGAGCCGGGTCAATAAAAAGTGAACAGGGCCCCATTGGTAGAAAGGATTTAGAATTTATTTAAAAAAAGTATCTACCTAACACTTAAATTGTGTGAGTACACAAGCTCAAGGAATTTGGGACAGCGTGGGTGTTTTAAGTTATTATAGGATTATAGGTCAATTACTTATTAATTTCAATTCAACATACGAACGGTATACAATGGATACATTTATCATCATCATATATGGCTCTACAACCGGGGTCCGGTCCTGGCATTCCGCAAAAAGTCCCTCCACCGGTCCTGATTTAGAGGCCGATGTGATCCAGTTTTGCATCCCTAAACTCTGGGCGTCCTGGTCTACGCCATTCTTCCAGCGTAGGCTTGGCCGGTCTTGACAGTCTTGACAGACTATAGTAGGATTTGTTCCCTTTAAACAACCGTGCTCGTCTTTCTGGTTTCATGCCTTTATCAGCTGCTACAGTTGACCCGAGATAGTTAAAGGATTGCGGTACTTCAAATTCGCGCTCCACTATTTTAATTGCGAGACCAATGTTGGATCTTCTGTTCGCATTCTATTTGATAGTGATCCGGATATTTTTACTTGGCCTTGACATTGGACATGGTCAACGTACATAGTCTTGTCAGTTTATTTGGGATGCCGAATTCTCTCAAGGCTTTATAAAGCTCTACTCTGGCTATGCTATCATAGGCGGCTTTAAAGTCTATAAAAAGATGGTGTAGTGAGTTTTGATACTCTAGACATTTTTCTATCACATGCCTAAGGGTGTACATCTGATCAGGTGTTGACTTGCCTGGGGATGAAGCCACACTGGTATGGACAGGGCTATCCTGTCTTAAAGAATAGAGAAGAAAATCGTACACGCGGTTCTCAACAACGTAATACCACGATGTTGTTGTATCTCCTTTCTAATGTATGGGGAACAGGATGCCTCATCGCCAGTCTTCTGGCATCGCTTCTTTCTCCCATACTTGCACTATTACTTCATGAATTGCTTGGTGTAATGTGGGGCTTCCTATTTTTATCAGTTCCGCTGGGATCCCATCAGATCCCGGGGCCTTATTATTTTTGAGCCGATTTATCGCTCTGCTAACTCTGCTTGATGACGACAGCATAGTAGGTACTTCGGTCATTGGTGAAGTCTTCAATTCCTCAGTTAACTGCCCATTTAGCAACTCATGAAAGTGCTCTACCCATCGCTCTAATATGCCTTTAAGATCGGTGATCAGATTACCCTCTTTGTCCTAGCAGTATGTGCAACGCGGTGTATATTGCATCATACCGCGGACTCTTTGACAGAACTTCCGTCCAGTCATCTCTCCCTGTACTGTTCTAGTTCACGGACGAGATTCTTCTCCCAGGCTGCTTTCTTTCGCCGGTGAAATGTTTTTTTCATATCTTCTGAGCTCTTTATATTCATCTTCGCATACCGGCGTTCTATGAGACATCATACTGGGGTCAGGCATGGAAAAATAATTCTTCTTTTTCATCATCTGGGGAATCCTCTGTTGGTGCGTCAACGTTTATGAGGCTAATGTTTTTAAATTTGCCCCGCACGCGAAGGGTGCATAGCCGTTCATTAACTGCTTTAAAGCCGATAACGGTGGGTTTCATTCTTTTGCTGACTAGAAATCCCACCCCGAGCACATGATGCCTTGCCATGACAGCTGTAATATATGTCATATTCTGATTTTTGTAAGACATCATTCCCCGTCAACCGCGCATCTCTTGGATTGCTGTTATGTCAGCCTTATATTTAGACAGGGTATCGGCCAGCTGCTGTGCAGCTCGAGCGTACATTACATGAGAAAATTTTTAAATCGTTTAGCCATTTTCGTTGCCGTGGTCGTCGTCGTTCATCAGTGTATATACGAGGCTGATTTTGGGTTCCGTAATATGGTTTTTTACGGGCGAGCTTATTGGTCTCGCGCCAACCTTACTTTGAAGGGACTATCCCGATCATTTCGCTTTTCTTGTACTGGAGAAATATTACCAGCGGCCACCACCTCGAGGTTTGATCGCACTTCCACCAGTCAGAGATAGTTATGGCCACCAGCAATTCTAGAGTATTCTGTGTTATTCCACCTATGCTGCTGATGGCTGACCGCCAGAGTCTAGAGTTATAAATGGTCTCAGTGTAAACAAATCTGCTGCGTAAAATTGTATTTCCCAGTAATTTTAAAGAATACCGTCAAATTCCCGAGTAAAGACTCTTCTTGGGTAGTTGACAAACGAAAACCCCTCTTAAGCCTTTCCATAAACCTCACTTTTCGTTAAAAGTGCAACCCAGATATTGTCTTTCCAGAGTTACGTTGTTTACTATTTTTCTTATTTTCAATCAAATTGCTATCTAGTTCTTATATAGCCGACGAGCTCAGCTCAGCGTTCTTGGCTCTTACATAAATACATTTCCGATACCTCACGTCAGGAACTAGAACCTTCTAATGCACACTAAAATCTGACCATGACATTATAAAAGTAAATGATACTCTACTGTCATGGTCCTTAAACTTTTAAAGATAGTGCATTCTGTCCGTCAACAAAATTGGTTTTATATTTTTTTTTAAAATGCGAGTGCAATGTAACTTACATGAAAACTTCTGATGTCTGATTTCGCTGGATATCACCTGACTGCTTTCAAACAACCGCACTTTAAGAACCAAAATAACAATTTACAAATTTTTTCAATTTAATTTCCCGCAAATACACAAAAACACAAACCGACTGCACGACACTTTTACTTTTTTTTTATTTTAATTTTTTTTTTCAATTTATTTTCAATTAATTTTTTTTTAATTTTTGGATTTTTTTTTTTTTTTTGAATTATGAATAAATTATTTTCGCTCGATTTTTAATTAAATACTTTTTATTTTATCTGATGATGGCGGCGCACTATACAAATTTTATTCTTAAACAAAATTTACTTAAAATTGCAATTTGTTTAACTTTCTAATTGATCCAAAGAGACGATCTCATTCAAATCAGTTCACTGATTTATGTAACTTAATAAATTATTAGAAGAGACTTTATAATTATGTTTCTCTTATTTTTATTATGACAAGACAAAACTTTCGCACTTTACTATTGAATTTTGTAAATTATTAGTACAGCTAACTGATAAAAATTTTGAAGCGTTCCACAAATGGTTAAAGAGGCACTTCAAAAATCCTGAATGATATTAGATATTAAGTATTTTTTTTATTTTATTTTTTTTCCTTATTGATGTTATGTTAGTGGGTTTTTTTATTTATTTATTTTTTTAAATTTTATTTTCACTTTAAATGACGAAAAGATGATTATGTTACCAATATGAACGTATTATAATTTTTTTTTGGTTTTCTTTTTTTTTTTTAATTTGAGCAACTAATTCATTTATTTTAAAGACTCTACAACGATTCTTCGAAATTATTTTGCGCCTGATTTAAGGTGACAAGCGTTATCTGCAAATAGAAAAAAATATTGGTTATCGGTTGCTGAAATTAAATTACTACGGTAGCAGGATAAAGGTAGCAGTGTAAAGGAAATGACCAACTGGAAATGTTTTTGCTTTTGCCTAACTAAAAATTTTAAAAATTACTTAACCCAATTCAGATACAATTCATAGTTTACAATATCCAGATCTGTGCTAATTTCAATTCTTTTTCCAAGCAGACCATTGTCATTGATCAAAAATAAAAAAAAATAGTCCCAGCTGTACGGGATCTTGTACGGGTTTGTCAAAGAACTTTATGCAAAATTGTCGACACAGTAAAAGGATAAAGACCCAACCTCTGAGCCTGTGAGATATCCAATTATTTGTTTACTTCGCCGATAGTCGATATCGATTAAGTTGAAAAGTTGTAGCACTACGACGTAGCTATAACGCCTATAATTGTGCGTTAGGAGTGTTATAAAACCGATTCATATTCATGTTTATGAAAACCGAATGATCTGAATTTAGAGAGTGCCGCTAAGACTCCGTTGGAAACCTCATACTTCTTTCCCTCTTGGATTGTTGCTCCACATTTCTTAAGAACATGCATCGTGGCTTCTCCGCATATGCATGATCGTAAAGCCCTAATTTCTTTCAGTGTTATCAGCACAGCCTGGATCTTTCGTCAACTTTCAGGTACATTCCTTCTATCTGTAGACAGGTAAATGTTATATTTATCCCCAAACCAGGCAATAGGCCTAGTAAGCACATAATAATAAATAATCACACAGACCTAAAAGTCATGGAGACGCTTATTTATGTTCATATTAGATACCGGTTAGAATTGGCACTTAAGTCAGTTTGCGTACAGGAGAGGCAAAAGCACAGAAGGTACCCTTCAATATCTTGTAAAGAACATAAAAGGAACATAGAGACCCTGTGTGCCTTTCTCGACATTGAGGGCGCTTTCAATAGCACTGTCTATAGCTCTATTGCAAGGGCAATCAGACTCGACCAATTATTGGATAAGGCCAATCTTTGAAAGTCGAAAGGAGGAGTACTTTCTCCCCTTCCTTCCACGTTATTGGCAATCTTCTAGTGGATCTTCATAGATCAGGCTACATCGCCAAGATTTGGCGATATTTTTTAATTGTAAGCACTGCACGAACTATCACTAGTGTCATGCAAGTTGCTATACTTTACGTTTTAGAATGGTGCAGTAGAGAAGGACTATCAATAAATCCTTGCAAAACCGTTCTAGTGGCTTTCGTGTAAAAATGACAGGTCGATTTGTGACCTTTCATTATCAAAGGCACATTGTTAGATTATTCGGCGGCTTAACTGCAACTCTCATATCAAGTCCGCCATCGAACGCGGCACTAGGGCCTTTTGGGCCAGTAGACGTCTGTCTCTACGGCAGAACTTGGGGTGCAAATCCTTAAATGATACATTAGATGTAGACAATGATGGTGACACCTATTACCACATACGCAGCCATCGTTTGGGGGCTCAGAAGCTACAAAGAATTGCCTGTTTAGGTATAACGAGAACGGTGCGCACTTGTTCTAAGACTGCATTAGAAGCTTTTTGCTAATCTTCAAAAGGAAGACGACCGCTAGATGGCTATTAAGCTCCAACTACAAACGGGTACAAACCAGGTGACTATGTTGGGGACACCTGAAAGTTCTTGAATCAATTCCTGAAAGAGTCATGTTTTTCACAATACCAGACATTTGAGGTAGAAATATTAAACAGGGCAAACTGGTCTGGTTCACAGATGAATCGAAGATGGAAACTGGAGTTGAAGCTGGTGTCTTAGGACCCGACACCAAAGTCGATACCGAAAGAAAAAAGTCCGACGGTTTTTTTATGCGGAACTCTATGCCATTGAGATCTGTGCCAGAATTAATTTTAGTAAAGGAATAAAGAAATATATATATTTTCAGATAGCCAGGCAGCACTTAAAGCGCTGTCGTCCAATTTAATGGACTCGTTATTAGTTAAAAATTGCTACCATACACTGACATCTCTTGCCGTATACAACACTCGGTGGGGTCCCTAGGCATCAGGGAATTGCAGGCAACGAATCTGCAGATGAACTAGCTAGGGCTGGCTCGGAATCTGCGTTCATAGGACTCTCTGAACTCTACTGTGGTATCAACTGGGTTGCCGCCACAGCGCTGATAAATTGTTGTGAACACAAACTTTGTCAGTCAATTAATCAGGCCCTTTTCCTATAAGGAAACCCTTAACTTTAATAGGGATAGCATTACGAAGCGGGTGAGTTTTCTAACAAGTCTTTGTTGCCGGTGTGGGCTTAGGTGTCCTCTTTGTCCGCAATGTCCGTTAGAGTCTATGTACTTATTTTTACTTTATATCTGCTTTGTCACATTATTGTCGGAAACCTCTGTGGAATGTAGTTCCCCAAACTTTTCTTTCATCTGCACAGCTTTTCTCGCATTGTTCGGTTTCATATACCAGAGAATGGTTCTGGTCCTACGAGTAGAGTTTCTGCTCCTCAGAAGCTCATCTTCTTCCTCTTTGCCTTCTATAACGATTTTTCCAACCACCTATCCAAGCATCTATCTATTCTCACAAAGTTTGTTTAGTTTTGACCAGCACTCTTCCAAAAGCGTTGAACTGTTGTTCAATGCATCCAGACCACTGGCTTTTGTACATGATGGCTATTCTCTTATGTACTTAATTCTCCTTTTAGACATCCTCTTGTTGTCTTGACCGCAGAAGTTTTCTCCACAGCTATGATTTACGCTGTTCTTGTGTGCAGACCCGAGGGGTCCGCTGTATCTTACTTAATCGTCTGGTTATTATAAGTCTGATACTTGGATCAACTCGGGAGATAAAAATAGGGTTTCCTGTTGAGATAAGAAATAAGGAGTATGCTTAATGGCGAAAGCTAGGCAAGCGCGGGGCTTAATCCCTAATCTCCACCGAACACGTGTTCTTGTGTGCAGCGTCTGATGTATTCTTCCTCCTTCTTCTCTTCTGAACACACTCCTGATCAAACCGTGAATTGTGTGGGTAAATGCCCGTTCGCATAGTGCCCTTATCCAAGTCAGTTTACACAGTGCTGTCTCTATCGATCTTTCTTATCCGTATGCGTGGAGGGTTTCCATTCTCATTACAACTGACTTTGACCGATTATCTTTAGTACTACACTATTCCAGGTTAAGATAATTGTTAGTACGTTGGTTCTGCTGCTCATTTGTATACCCACGAGTGCTACTTTGTTTTCTTCTGATTATTCTAATGATAGAGCTTGTATAACCGCCGGAATTACCCGATCCCGATTTGCAGGACTTTTTACTTGGCAGCTGATTCTCTGCTTAGTGTAAGTCTCCGAGATCCTCCTCCAGTCATCTTTACTTGTTTCTTTGATAGTTTTAGCCAGCTTGCTCTAGCTTGCTACTTGTCAGTGATTTCAGTTTGAAGTGTTTTCGGAAAAGAAGAAGTCCTCTCTGCTCCCTGTAAATTCTTCCATTGAATCCTTCTTGATAATTTCGACATTAATCAAATAACTTGGAGTTTTTGTTTGCACTTTAATCGATGGCGCACTCATTTACTTCCCGAATCCTATTCCAATCCATTGATCCGTAAGTTAGTACTATAAACTATACATACTTGTATGTAGGAGGTAATCTTCGAAAATCCTGGACCGAATTTGATCAGGTTTCACACAATGGTGTAGGATATTTGCTATGGCGGGTATAGGCTACATTTTCAGTGCATGGGGGGACTTAGTTGTCTGGGGATAAGTTGGTGTGTGTCAGTGGAGTGGTCATTTTGGTGGAGGTCAGTTTGATTGGTTTAGTAGGAAGTCGGGACAGCCGGGCAATGCCTGTTATTTTAAATTTTGACAGGTCTCGATATCTCGATTGAGTTTTTCTGTCTCAACGTTGTTGTAAGCTACTGTCATTGTCCTGATATTTCTAAATAATAGCACAAAGGCTGTTCACAGATGCGGATCTTCTCCTACGTACGATTTATATTTTTTTTTCATTTGTACGTCAGAGACTTTAATTATTTTCTCCAATGCCAGGCTCAAGAGTCTATTCAATACCTGAACACTTTACCTCTTTCTAGGAAAACTGGGACAAGTTTAAAGGTACAAACAGTTACTACAAAATTGTATAAATGTTAGAGGAATTACAAAGCAAAGATATGGTAAAATAGTCCGCTCTTCTTTGATTCTTTCGTTAGGGATATTTTTTTGATTTTTTCGAATTTCACAAAAATTATGTTGCTTTTATTATTATTCTCTTTTTTTCATCAACTCTTGAGAGGAATATGAGTAGAAATGAACGAACATTAAGATGACTGCAAAAGGACAATGAAACTAACCCTAGCGTTCAACGTGAGGACGACAAAGAACGAGCTCTAAATAGCCGTTGTCGTCGACGTTTTCATTGTCATCTCCCATAACTTCTACCATTCTCAGGCAATGCTCATGTATGTTTTCACCTAAATTGATTTTATATTTTGTATAAATGCGAAAGGATACAAAATTTTTACTCCGATGTATCGCAATAGAAATAAAAGTAAAAATAAAAATAAACAATAATGCCAGAGAAGCATACGGTTTTTTTGTAAAACCACAACACTCCACCCACTCACCCATCGAGGGCCGACATTAATTTATTTATGTATTTGTTAAATAAAAACAAAACAAAGAATCAGCACACACACACACAGCTAAGGGCACACAACAAATAAATAATAAACGGGAATATGTGAAAAAAGTAGAGGAATAGAAAAACGAAGAAGAATAAGAAGATACATATCTCCCGCTGTACAGCTGTTTATAGCTGCAGACAAAAAATTTCAAGGACTTGTTTACCGGGTGATATTCTCCTACGAGTATCTATATGTCTATCTATCTGATTATCGGTCTATCCGCCTAGTAGTGCAATTCTATTGTCCTGCCTGGTGGCATGTGATGTGGTTGTGCTCATGGCCGTTCTGGATTAAATTACTTGTGTCCATGTTACACTACTCGTGTTTCTACATATATGCCAATTCGTGTGGAAAACGACATTTTTACATCTTGCGCAGTAGGGCAGGGAATATGATAAATATAAAAATGCCTTAGATTCTAGATAAATTAATTGAAATCATGCGTTTTTCCATTGTTGACCCTCGAAAGATTAGAAAAGGATTCAAAAAACAATGTAAGGCATACTTCTATCAATTACTCAGCATTTGTTTTAACCAACAGGAAGATTTAAAGTGCATTTCATGTCAATGGGCAACCCTGAGTATTCCCGCTAGTCTTAATACTCGTATATAATAAAACAACCCATAAAAATTATAAAATTTCTTGTAAATTCTCTAATCGGGGATGCACAATGTGCAGTTTGAATAAAATCGGGTAATTTTTTTTTAATTTTTGTTAGGGAGCCCCTCCCCCCCCCCCCCTTCAACCACGTCGTCTGATCACTTCAAAATTTTTACAAGAGATGTTATCCATCGGAGATTCACATGCGTATAATGCGGATACTTTTTTTTATAAAATTTGTATGGGTCCCCCCGACCACGTGGACCGATCACTCAAAATTTTTACAGATCGATCGGAGATACACATGCGTAAAAATTTTAAGAAAATCGGGTAATTTTGTAAACAATTTGTATGGGAGTCCCCCGACCCCGCGGTCCGAGGTGCCCCAAATTTTAGTAAAAAGTATCGTCACCGGAAATATACATGTGTATAAAATCTCAATAAAATCGGACATTGGGAAGTGGGTTAAAATTTGATCACAAAATCTGACCAGACAGCCAGCCAGCCAGTCAGCCAGTCAGCCAGTCCGCAAGCTACGGGCACGAGAAGTTAATATAGAGAATTTAATAATGAAACTTTGTCTGTATGTCTGTATGCCTGTATGTCTGTATGGCTGTGCGTCTGTATATTTGTATATCTGTATGTCTGTATGCCTGTCTGTTCGCGATAACCTCGAAAACGGTTCATCCGATATAGCTGAAATTTTGGGATGTTGGGGGGATGTTTGTAAGGGGTTAGTATTGTGAGTGTTGAAGGGGTTGATGTGATTGGTGGCTAGTTATTTTTTGTATGAGATTGACTCTAAGACCGTTCTTTTGATGGATGGTGGTGATATATGTGGTTGGTGGTGGGTGGGGGTTTGGAAGTATCTTAAGGTGAGTCTTGGCAGATCTTGGTGGTCAGTTGGGTAGGGGTAGTGTGGTGAAGACAGTATGGTGGTGCAGCCGGACAATGCTGTGTATTTCCGCTAGTTTTTTCCGTTCCGTTAGAAAAACTTTACGAACGACAACTCTAGATTTCAGTCGTAGCCCTCTTCCAGATAAATATTTAGTCAACATTATGCACTTTACAATGTTCCCGTAACAACAAGATAACGAAACGAAAGTTGTGCCGAGTATATTGAGTATAAGTGAGATCGTAAATTTGTCAATTCCATAGCGTTCTCAGGAATTGAGCATCTCTGTGATTATTTTGCGGCATATTTTACGCAAGAAATGGGGTCTGCATTTCTTTAAGATCACAAGCACTAAGCCAAATAAAAATGAGCTGCGATCTAGCTTCAGTGATTGGGCCATAAATATGGCAATCGCGCGAAATCGCGAAATTATTCTCATCTACTTTCTCACTCAACGTGTTCACTGATTAGCCAAATTGTCGCATTTAGGCAAGTCAGCAAGCCGAAGCCATTTAAGTATTGCCATTATAGCCACAACAAATTTACTGTTTGATAAGGATTTCATGCCGGAGCTGACCCATACATCTTTATCAATAACATTTGTAATGCAGTCACAATTATTGGTGATCGCTACCGGATCATTTTGACTGACTATTATTGGGATAAATTTGAATAAGTTGACATGGAGCATATGTGGTTCCAATAGGATTGCCACCACTTACCACACTTGTCAATCTAATGAAGTCAAAGTTCGCTGATCGTATTATCTCCAGAAATGTACCCGTCATTTGGACATCCGTCCGTTTGACTTGACGTCTATGGACTATTTTTATTCAGGTTATGTTAATTTGAAGGTTTATACCAATCAGCCAGGGATTTAAGATGATCTCAGGACTAATTTCGAACGCTAAATTACTAATTAACTTCCAACCTATCAATCGATTTATGCGAAGACAAATTGAGTTAAGTACATTTACTCAAGCCGGATATTCGCATAAGGTTGTATTTCAGTATTGTTGGAATCAATGGTACTTTGATATATCAAATACAGGCCGTGGGAAAACGCTCATAATGAAAATTATATCATACCAAACCCAAGCACTTTGGCGCCCATTATGCAGTAAAGGCTTACCTTTAATCCTTCTACTGAATACGTTAGTTGTAAATGTAGTCGCAAGAATTTCTCTTAAAAAATCAAGGTATAAATTGGTGTAAGACAAGGCTGCATTCTATCACCAATACTTTTTCTCTTAGTAATGCATTTCTTTGTCATCTGGTGGTCCGATGTAAGCTTATGTGTGAATGCTATACACACTATATACTATAGCATACAAAGTATGCTCTCCACTTGATATCTTTTTGTTTTGTAGAGAGGGGAGCAGATAGCGTGAAAGTACTAAGAATTAACGTCAGTTATGTGGAAGTGTGCATTACAGGTCTACTGGTAGAAAGAGTTGGAAGTTTTCAATGCTTCATTTCCATGCGATAATCCAACTGAACTGGAGTTTCTCATACGAAAGTGGAAATAAAATTCTGCGTTTGGAATTGTGTCCAAAATGTGGCGAAAGAATTTGCAATTAGCTTAATACAAAGCTGCGACAGAGCTCAATTTAAAGTTTTGGAAAGAAGAAAAACTGATTTGTTAGTAGGGAATTCTTGTTATGTTTTTTTTCTGTCCAACCAAACATCTCCAACGTGGATCTTCTACTAAAAACAAGTCATAATGTAAGTCACTATTATCCAATGAAAAGGTGAAACTTCCATTGCTAACTATGCTATGCGTTGGAACTCGCTAACTTAAAGTAATAGAATAGTGGGACGATCAAGACTTACATTACGCAAACTAGGAGCCGCGCGGCATTTGAACCCGGAACCTGTCTATGATGTCACTTTGGCGTAATTGAGATACTACGAGTGACTGAGGGAAAACTTTATATGAGTAAATAAGTCAGCATATAAGTAAAGGTAATCAATAATATCCTCTTGATAATAACCCTGTAAAATAAATGTATTCTCCTTCTTTGTAAGGCATTTGAATTAAATGTTTAAAAAAAAAACCATTTAAAGGATAATCAGAGCAGCAGAAAGTGTTATCCTTGTTGATAAAATTCAAACTATCCTCTTACAAAAGGTACATAGCAAAAAGGTAGGTAGGTAGGTAGAGCGGCGGTACTCGCCGACTTGGCGAATTTCTTAAGAAGCGCTTTAGTGTGACGGTTTCCTACCACATAGAGATCAGGAGATCTAATGGAAAGAAAGATGGTTGTGTACATTTATATCCAACCTATAGCATTTGAGGTACGATAGCATGCCGGTGATGCCGTAATCTAAAGGCTTCTACAGGTCAGAAAAGAAGGGATTCCTCAAAATGCTAAAATGGAGAACCGCAAGGCCCAGGCACTTGAACGATAGTTTCTTTCTCATTTACATCCAAACAGCTCCTGCAAACGATATTTCAAGGGATTCCCATTTTGGTTGCGTGGCTACCCATCGGCACGTGATTATGGCAACCACTCTGAAAATATCTCTCCGAGATATGGAGATCATCTCTGTGGATTTGTTTTTATTATAGCAAAGCCACATCGCTCTCCACGTGATGCAATTGTTCAAATTATTTCACCTTAGCTGTGCTTTTGTGGTAAGGAATGAAAGAACACGATCACTGACGGAGCTCAAAGAACAGCAGACTGTCTCAGCGAAATCCGTGTCCAGTGTAACGCCCTTCTTCCCCAGTATGTCTGCTTTTTCATTTCCGTCAATGTCGCTATACCCCGGCACCCAAACTAGGATACAGTCTAGGCATTGGTTTATCGAAGCCAGTTCGGCTTAGAACTGTTGCTTGTCGCAATAATGGCTTTGATAGCGGATTGGCTGTCTACACATATGCCGATCCTGCCTGCCATTGCGGTATTGGTGTATAGAGTTACATCAGAAAGCCGCACATCTCTACCGAACTTTCAAATTTCTCGATTCAGAAACTCTACTGAAAAGCTAGGATTAAAGTGAAGTTAAGGATTGCAGTAGTCGGTTGACGATGGAATCATCTCCTTTGGTAACAACTGCAGTATATTGCAGTGGCCGTATGTTTTGGTAACAAATCACACAGATTCTTTGAGTTGGACCGAGCTGCACGCCGCAACATTATTTAATAGATAGAGGTGTAGTAAGTGTAGGACCGCTTTTAGAGCATCGGTTGGACAGGACTGAAGTGCTCAGCTCCTGGTTTTTTTATTTTACTTTGCTTGCTGGAATTGTACTCTTTATAAATCGCTGGCCACCAGACAGAAGAATAGGCCGCACCACTGCTGTGTACAGCCATAGAGCCATCCTCGCCTGCAGTCCCCATTTCCTACCAATGGTATTGCTGCTAGCATATAGGGCAAAATATATGCTTTCTAAGCCCTAAATTCTAAATACGACTTCCAGCTGAATTTTCTGTCTAGGATTATGCCGATGTATTTCGCTTCTGAGGTATGCGTGAGGCTCTGACCATTGAGTTTGAAAAGTACTACTTCAGTTTTGCCCGAGTTAAACCCCAGGCCTAGACCCAGCCTAAAGTCTCACCACACTTATCACGAAAGGGTACTGTCCTCACCACGTCGTCTTCATACGCAATAGCTTTCGTCCTGTCCATCTCAAGTGTCCTGAGGATCTTGTTTATTACCACCAGCCACAGTAGGGCGATATCACCCGTCCTTGGAGATTGCCTCTGTCAACTGATTTGGTGATACTGCTACTGGCAAGATTGACATGGAATACCCTGCTACCTAGCATGGAGATGATACACTGTATTAGGAGTTGCTCCAACACTAACATAGCAAAAAATTAGTTGCATTCAAAACTTCTTAAAATTTGAATACCAATCAATAACGAATTAATCCGTCAATTAGTGAGTCAATCAGTCAATATATCAATATCAGTATTATGAATAACGTACAGAAGTATACTGGATATATATCCTTTATAACAATTTATTGGAGAAGCACTGAAAAGTTTTTAATTATCCTTCCGGTCCAAATCCCCTTCAACTATTAAACTGAGCGCAAACAAACCAAAATACAGAAATTCCAGCTAACAAGGACAAAATAAATAAAAAAAAAAACCAAAAATTCCAAGTTGAGGGTTAATGTCCTTTGAACAACAATGATACACGTAATAAAATAACCAAATCTGTGCATAAACCGCTTCGCCTCGTTGGTATGGGTGCCCCAAGCAACGACAGCAAGTGGCTCGTTAAACTATTTACTCACACATACCTATGTACAGTAGTATCTGTATGCAACCAGGCAATACACTTCGTAATCTGAGTATGCAGGATATTGCAGCAAAAAAATTTGTTTAAGCTTTAAGATATGTGCAATAGATGGCTGACTACGGGGCACCGAAGTGTAACACAAATCGATAATGATGACGAGGATAAAATTGCGAATGACAACAGGTTTCGGATGTGTGCAGTGAGTGAGTGCACTGCGTGTAGGCAAATATCCGACCACTATATATTCACTCGATTCACAGCGTAACGTTTAAAGGATTAAAAAACTGCCATCCACTACGGTACACTCGTAATTGTATGGATATTGCACTCAGCAATGCGTGCCGCGATGCCATTGTGTACCAGTCCGTCCGTTGGTAGAGTTGTGATCATTTTTGATTCAGTTTATGTTCGATGATATATTACAATTAGTGGGATTTTTTTGTCGGTACATTAAATATGACTTTTCACAGCATAGCGTTTTTCAGTTAAGATTGAATTGAACTTAATTTAAAGTATCAGATGGAAAGGACTTTAATCAGAGAAAATGCCAACAAAAAGGGAAATTGATCAGCTTAGACTAAAAACACTTGCATGCCAATAAAAAAATTGATGAAATCCATTATAAAAGAACGACTGCCACGATAACTTCTATCTCCTTGCCGCTTCTTTAGACCTTCATTATGAGTAGCTACTACTATGCGGCACAAATATTCAAACAACAAACTCTCTTCTTAAAATATTAAGAACAGTATCATATTTAGTGTCCGGTACTGGCTTCCTGCAAAAAATCTCTCCACCGGTTCCGGTTTCGAGCTGATTTCATCCAGTTTGGAATCCCTACAGACTGGGCGTCCTGGTCTACGCCATCCTTCCAGCGTAGGTTTGGCTGGCCTCACTGTCGTGTTCCATATATCCTACCGCAAATGACTTTCCGAGCCGGATTCGCTTTGCTCATGCGAGCTAGGTGTCCTGCCCACTGGAGCCTACCGAACTTAATTCCCTTCACGATGTCGAAATCGCTATAACGCTCGTATATCTCATCATTGTAGAGTCTCCGAAATCGTCATTCCTTACATACGGGGCCAAAAATACTCCGTAAGACTTTTATCTCGAACGCGGCTAAGAGGTCAGAAAGCTTTTTGCTAAGCACCTAAGTCTAGGATCCATATGTTAGTACTGGTATTGCCAGCAATACAACAAGCAGCTTGGATGTTACGGTTAAATTCGTGAATTTGAAGGGAGACTATATAGTAGGCTTTGTTGGCTTTAAGCAACCGTGCGCGGATTTCTGGTTCCATGTTGTTGTCGGCTTCTACAGTTGATCCGAGATAGATTGCACCAATCACAAAATAAATATTTTCAAGTTTTTCAGTTTCAGATGTTTTTCTTCAAATTGGCGCTCCACTATTTTAATTAGGGGACCAATGTTGGATGTTCGGATGTTCTACTCATAGACGTGGCCACTATGTACTTTGTTTTCCTTACTTTTTCTCATTTATGTGCAGGCCCAGATTTCGTGCCGCCCGCACGAGCCAGATGAAAGCTTCTGTACAGCTCTTTTGGTTTCTGGTCGATGCCGTCTTCGTAAGCCAGTATAAATCTGATCAGTTGTTGATTTGCCGCCTGGGATAAAGCCACACTAGTGTGGACCAATGCTGACTTTAGCGTATTGGGCTATCCTGTCTTGAAGGATAGAGGAGAAAATCTTATACGCGCTACTCAACAACGTTATACTACCATAACTGCTGCATGTTGTGATATCTCGTTTCTTGTGTATGGAGAACAGGATGCCTCTTCGCAATTCTTTTGGCATCGCTTCTTTCAAATACTTGCACGTTATACTACCATAACTGCTGCATGTTGTGATATCTCCTTTCTTGTGTTTGGAGCACAGGATGCCTCTTCGCAATCTTCCATACCATACTTGCACGTTATACTACCATAACTGCTGCATGTTGTGATATCTCCTTTCTTGTGTATGTATACTCGCAACGACCATATCATTGTTTGCTGCCATCTGTATGTCGTTGTCTACTGTCATTAGTGTTCTAGCGTAAGCTATGGGTGCCAATGTACTGCCTGAATACTGGCTTCCTACCTATTTTAGCATTCATATCCCCCAGAATGATTTTTACATCATACTGAGGACTGGCACGGAGTTCCCGTTCGACTGATTCAAAGAATTCTTCTTTTTCATCATCTGGGGAATTCTCTGTAGGTGAGCGAACGTTTATGAGGCTTATGTTTTTAAATCTGCCCCGCACGCGAAGGGTGCATAGCCATTCATTTACTGCTTTAAAGCCGATAACGGTGGGTTTCATTCTGTTTTGCTGACTAGAAACCCTAACCTGAGCACATGAAGTCTTGCATGACAGCTGTAATTTTTGTCATATTCTGATTTTTGTAAGAGACCATTCCCCGTCCATCGCATCTCCTGAATTGCTGTTATGTCAGCATTATATTTAGACAGGGTATCGGCTATTTGCTTTTCGGCTCGAGCTCTATACAGTGAGCGTACGTTTCATGAGAAAATTCTTAAATCGTTTAGCCGTTTTCGTTGCCATGGTCGTCGTCGTTCTTCAGTGTATCCAAGGCTGATTTTGGGTTCCGTAAGATGGTTTTTTACGGGCGAGCTTATTGGTCTTGCGCCAACCTTACTTTGAAGGGACTATCCCGATCATTTCGCTTTTCCTGTACTGGAGAAAAATTAACCCCTCGAGGTTTAATCGCACTTCCAACAGTCAGAGATAATTTCGGCCACATGCATTTCTGAAGCATTCTGTGTTATTCCCCCTATTCATCAGCAGACCGCTATTACAATAGTCTTACAAATGACCGCACATATCGTAAATGGCGAAGAGATGTCCGATGCTGATGTAATGGACAAAGTCCGAAAGTGGGACGTCCGATATGATAGTTGGAATTCCTCGAGCGCAAAGAGGAACTGTCAATCCAAGCCGAATCACTCGGACGTTGCCAGAAGAACTGCAGTCCAACGCACTGGCATGGTATCGCAACAATCGCTACCGTCTAACAACATGTAAAGAATTTAGTGAAAAGCTCAGACAATTTTTTTCTACCGAGACGATTCTATGCTAAACTCATGGACGAATACATAACCGCTATACAGACCCTAATGAGATTGCAAACGTTGCTAACGGCTGAGGAGAGGCTCAACCGAATATATGATAGCCTCCTCAAAGAATAATAATAATAATAATATTCGGCGCGACAGACCGTTGCGGTCCATTGCGTAGGTTCTCGCGACCATTTTTTGGTTGGGCATGTATATTTTTGGACACAAATGGAAGGGACTTTCCGTGACAAGTTATTACTATTCCGCATAGAAAATAGATTCTATATTAAAAGACGAGAGTTCACCACTCTTTAAGATCTCATCGCCTTGATCGCCTAAGAGTTGCAAGCCAAAAACCAGCAATGTCGCACATACCGAGCTACTGTTTCGCCACTCAGACCCGAATGCACAACGTATCGACAACGTATCGAGTACATCCGACCATACTGGCTGTATTGCGAATGGCTATACAGGAAAGTTAAGCAAGGTGTACCCCAAGGAGAGGTCCTCTCACCGACTCTCTTCAACCACTACATGGCAAAACTCCCCACACCACCTACCAGAGTCAAATTGATATCGTACGCCGACGACTGCACCATTCTTACCTCAGGCAAGAACATCCCCACCATTTGCAGAAGCATCAAAGCCTGCCTCAATACACTAGAAGACTTTTTTACCAGTCGAAATCGTCCGCTACACTTTTCACCATCTGGACCAAAGAAATCAGCCTACATCTCGATACACGGCAGGACAATCCCTACAATCAATCATCCAAAGATCTTGGGAGTCACATTCACACAAGCTGCTGACATTTTCGACTCATTCGGGAAACATTAACAAACGAGTCATGTTCAGAAATAAAGTCCTCAAACCCCTAGCGGGCAGTACATGTGGTAAGGACAAAAAACCCTTCGTATCACATATCAAGCGATTGCCAGATCGGTCGTTAACTAAGCGGCACCCATCCGGACACCTTGCCAATGGCAGAAGCTTTAATCCTGTCAGAATGCTGCTCTTCGCATGATCACTGGTTGCCACCATATGTCACATGAGGAAAGTGAAAGAGCACAACGAGCTTCTCGCCAAACTCTCTCCCACTAGAATGCCACAAACCCGATCATCTTAACCGTGACCTGCTCACCCTCAACACACCACCCAGGAATATCCCATCCGATGTTCATATGTTCCGCGAAGAGACAAACCAATTCATCGCACATACACCTCCTCTAGATCCAACAGACTGATGCAATTCATCAAGCGTCAGTCAGCACCGCACTAGCTGATCGCCAAAATAACATCGTGTTGGAAGTTCACCCCCCACCCATACATCAAAGCGAGGAAAACCTCCCAGACAAACCAGATCAACCCTGGCACAACTGAGATCAGGATGGAGCTCTTTTCTGAATAGCTACACATAAACCGCTTAGTTGACAGCATCATCGATCAATGCCCCCGGACTGTGGTGCATCACCACATAACACAGCTCATCTATTCAGCTGCCCGTCCCATCCGACGTTACTCACACCGCTATCTCTATGGACACAGTCTGTCGAAGCAGCCGCATTTCTGGGCCTGGACTGTTCTGGCAGATTCACAAACATTACAACCCAACGTTTGGACTAACACGAATTAATAGTTGCCATAACAATAACAACCGCAAATAACTACACGTTGAAAGCTGGCGAGCACCACCCGTCCAAGTTTTTTTTTCAAGGGGTTCGCACCCTTATGATGCTCGGATACAGACAGAGCTTGTCAGAGCATCCAACATACGTGTTGTACGGCTGAAGAACGAATCCCTGAATTTAACAGTACGTCCGAAGATGAGCTTGAGGGTAAACTGATGAGCGTTTCGAGCGCCACGAGTATTGCGTTTAAATTCAAGGAGAGGTGGCATGCAGCTGGCTATTTCTCTTGAGCACCGCTGGTAGAAGAAGCGATAAAACAGTGGTCAACACATCAGTTTGTGCCAGATGGCAACCGACTTTCAGACCGTCAGAATCGCCACCGACCAGTCAAACTAGCAGGTGAGACAAGTTATACGTGTGGACAGCTAGAACACACCCACCGTACCTGGTCTGACCAGAACAATCGAATATCATGTCGTATCGCAAAAATAAACAGCGAAGACCCAGCAGTGGTAATACCTCTGAGCGATGTACTGCTCATTAAACCGTCACGATAGACACCGCTGTCAATTAAACCACCAAGGTCTACTAAATCGCCACCACGGCTGACCACTTCCCTACAAACTTTACTCTCCGTCCACCCACCGGCTATATGCAAAATTCTAACTCCTTCTATTGGTACCACTGCAAAAATTCGAATTAAATTGGATTGAAGGGGAATTTTCAAAAAAGAAAATTTAATTTTTTTTTTCTAAAACTCTGATGGATAATCACAATAACACACTGTCGTAGGTCTTATTTGTCCGAGTATATCTTCCTGATTACGGCGTTCGATCACCTGGGCTTCATTTTTTCTTATAAACAGATTCTTGGGGGAATAGGCCAAGTTTTAAGGAAGGTAACAATCCATCATTTGTTCTCCTAATTTCACTTTTTTTATTACTAAGCACATATACACATATTGAATTAATTTCTCAACTTTTTCAACTCTTCCGCTTAAGAATTCCACGAGAATTTATAGCTACACTTCTTAAATTCACTTTACACTTAACTTTTAAAATTGAATTAAATTAATTAATTATTATTATTTTCTAATACACAATAATTACACGTGGATGGAAAAAAATGCAAGACTTAAAGTACACGTGGAGTCTTTAAAGAGAACCAAGGATGTGTATCTGACATTAGTGTACTCGTCCTTATAAGTGTGCGCTTGGCACGCTCGACAGCTTTAATGTTGCTGGAAAAAATACGAAGCAGATGTTCTCCTTGTGTACATAAGAAGTATATATCGACTTTTCTTAATGGTGGGATTACCATTTACCACATAAATCGTCAGTCAGTCAGTAAATGCTGCACTACGCGATTCTCAAAGTGGGGGAATAAATAGAAAATCGTTAAGTTCGGAAAAGTTTGTGGCGACACCTGCAACACCTGACACTTGACTATTTCTTATTTATATTTAGGTTGCGTTAGGGTAGATGCGTGACAAAGTAAAAGTTTTAAGAGTAACGTTTGAATTAATTAATGTTCTTAAATGCCAAAATTAATTACATTCTACACATAAGCTGTGGGCATGTCAATCTAAAGTCCTTTAAATCAGATTTACTCAATTATCGTTCAGGAGACATTGTTGAACAAAAAATTAAAGAAGATGGTGATGAAGGAGTGCTCTTGAAAATTTCGTCTAAAAATTCCCAATCTCTAAACTTTCAGATTCCACTCAACAACAAAAAATTAAGAACAACAAAAGGGAATACAAATTCCGAGATTTAAAAACTACTACTACTACTACTACTACTTTTCCCCTCTCCAAATTATAATCGCAAGTTTTCTTTTTGGAAAAAATCTTTAAGAAGTTTGTCTACAAAAAGTAAATTTTATTTGACGGAGGGAGAGGGGAAGAACCTGTGCCTCAAGTGATGAAATGGTGAAGAGATGATTTTTTTTACTTTTAATTGTTGCTCCTTTTGCAGCGTGGCCAGAATGCACTTGTGTCTATGAAACGCGTCGTAATTGAAATTTTTTCATATACCGATATATACCGCTATATATGGAATAACCGCTAAGCAACAATTAACACGAACTGATGAAAAACACTCGTAACTGCGCGTTATTTCGAGACGAGAACTTTGATGGAAATTTTTGCTCCGAACGAACAATTAATGAAATTCAAGGACCGACCAGACGATTTTCTATTTCGCTGAAAACCGATGGCAAGGACAGACCGCAAACCGACCGACCGACTGACACTAATCAGACACTGGCGCACAACAAACGCACGCACACGCGGCAATTACAAAAACAACAGCTATTCGAGAAGTACTACCTACCAACCGGCGACGTACGTTATTAAAGACGGGCGTACGAATTTGGCGAACACATAGAATAGAAATTACGTTGCGGCGTGTTGTTTTAACGGCGGCTTTTGCCACAGTACTGTCGAGGAGTTGTTGCCACTGAAGCTGGGGCTGCTGCTCCAGCGAAAAGGAATACTTCAACTACTGAGAGAGTTTTCTGGCGCGCGTGTGTATTTGTGTTTTTGGGAGAATAAATGTTGTGGCCCTTGAAGAGATGACGGCAGGACGTAAGGATGACGTCATGACGAAAAAGCTCTTCTATCAACAACAACAGGGGCTGTACAGCAGCTAACAACAATGCATATTTGAAATACCTTTCTAAGTTAGAAAACTTTGACAGGCAGTCGCACAGCCTATTAGTAAGGGACATTTCGCACATATGACTTTGGGGGAATTTTATCGTAATCATATCCGCGCATAAAAAAGAATAAGATAGCGGTTATTTAAATCGCTTAATCGTTAAATCGTCAAATCGTTAAATCATTAAATTTTTAAATCGTTAAATCGTTTAATCGTTTAATCGTTTAATCGCTTAATCGTTTAATCGTTTAATCGTTTAATCGTTTAATCGTTTATCGTTTATTCGTTTAATCGTTTAATCGTTTAATCATTTAATCGTTTAATCGTTTAATCGCTTAATCGTTTAATCGTTTAATCGTTTAATCGTTTAATCGTTTAATCGCTTAATCGCTTAATCGTTTAATCGTTTAATCGTTTAATCGTTTCATCATTTAATCGTTTAATCGTTTAATCGTTTATCGTTTAGTCGTTTAATCGTTTAATCGTTTAATCGCTTAATCGTTTAATCGTTTAATCGTTTAATCGTTTCATCATTTAATCGTTTAATCGTTTAATCGTTTATCGTTTAGTCGTTTAATCGTTTAATCGTTTAATCATTTAATCGTTAAATCGTTTAGTCGTTTAATCGTTTAATCGTTTAATCATTTAATCGTTTAATCGTTTAATCATTTAATCGTTTAATCGTTTAAACGTTAAATCGTTAAATTGTTAAATCGTTAAATCGTTTAATCGGTAAACCGTTAGATCGTTTACTCGTTTAATCGGTAAACCAACGAGTTAGTTAAAAGGTTACCTGATAAATTAACGATTTAAGTAAAAAAAATAGCAAAGAGAACAAAGAGAACAACAAAGGAACAGAAGTTCCCTTGCTCATGAAATAAAAAGTTATTTTAATTAATTTTAACTTTCTGCAACAATTCGTGCGTATCTCTCACGTGCACAAATGAATTCCAAAGCCCGTCACAGATCATATTTATTTTCCTCCTTGCCACCTTGTTGGACAGGCTGGCAAAATCATTTGTAGCACATAGTACTCCCAGAAACGACAAGAAATGAATAAATGAAAAAACCAAGACCAAGGTACAATCGTGCACTACGCGAAAAGCTCACTTGAGCTCACTGCGAACAAAATAAACTCCGCCACAAGCCGCCTCAACTGTCAGATTCATTGCATCGCACCACATACCACACCATGTCATACACCATACAACACAATATTATCCTATGAAGTAATACAGGAGGACGATGATAATGATGATTATTTCTGTCATCGTCGAATTGGGCAGGACGTTCCGGAGCGAACGACGGCTATAAACGATAGGATTTCGTGGCGCTTGCGTTAAATTGTGCTCGTGCGAAGCATCACAGAGATGTAGAAGAAGTACAAAAACAACAACACACCAAGCGCCTGTCAAATTTCGTTCTCTAAAAGAGGAAGCACAGAAAAAAAACCACATCAACGCAAGAAAAACAAAACCCAATCGAAGAAAAACACAGAAAATATTGGTATGCCTACGAATGGTAGAGAAGCTACGGCGGAGTGACTCTCATACACCCGTAGAATAGGTCATCATTGTGCTGTGCACGTGTGCAAGAGGCACATACATGCATTCACTTAGCAATGCCATCGCCTCTACAGTACTCGTATTGCGCTCTGTGCATTGGAATGACGGAGTTTTGTCGTATTCTATGTTGCATTCTCGACTATAGAATCGTATAGCTGGACTGCGCGAAATTGCACGAAATAGAGACGTTTCTGCAGAAAGCTCTCTCAGTGAGATAGGCAGTTTTGCATCGTTTTGGTAGTAGGTGTGTGGAGGAATGTCCTTTTTGATAGGCAGCAGATTTGATGGGGTACTGTGTGTCTTAGAACCTTTCACTGAATTTTGAAATTTATTTTAAATTTTTTTTTAAAAAATTTATCGAGAAGTTATGAGACTATTACCAAACAATAACAAAGCAATTACGAAATAAAATAAAGCTACGTCGAACCTTTAATCTTGGCTTAGACGTTAAGTTAAAAAAGTAAAAAAAACATGAAACTTCAAACAGTTCGATAACCGACCAAGAAGTTACGTAACAATTACGAAACAAAAAAGTTTAGTCGCATTTTAAAAGCATTCAACCAAATCAGCTAAAACTTACAGACAAAAAATATAATCAAATGATTTAATCGCAACTACAAAACGTGGGAAACTTGATAACTAAGTCACGAAACAATATTAGGAGCTAAGGGTGAAAATGTGATTAGTTGTTGATTTGCCTGGGATGAAGGCACACTTGTCTGGACTAATGATGACTTTAGCATATGGGGCTATCCTGTCTCGAAGGATAGTAGAGAAAATCTTATACGCGATACTCAACAACGTTATTATTGCTGCATTTTGTGATGTGTCCTTTTTTTAGTATTGGGCACAGGATACCTCTTCACCAGTCTTCTGGCATCGCTTGTTTCTCCCACAATTGCACTATTATTTCAAAAATTGCTTGGTGGAATGTGGGGCCTCCTGTTTTAATCAGCTCCGCTGGGATACCATCTGATCCCGGGGCCTTATTAATTTTGAGCCGATTTATCGCTCTGCTAAATTCGTCTATTCTTGGTGACGGCAGCATATTATGACCTTCGATTATTGGTGGAGCCTCCAATTTCTCATTTAGCTGGCCATTTAGCAATTCATGAAAGTGCTTTTCTCATCGCTCTAAGATGCCATTAAGATCGGCGATCAGATTACCCTCTTTGTCTTTGCAGTATGTGCAACGCTGTGTACATATATTGCGTCATACCGCGGACTCTTTGGTAGAACTTCCGCGCCTGGTGCGGTCCTCGCTCTCTGTACTCTTCTAGTGAACGGATGAGATTCTTCTCCCAGGCTGCTTTCTTTCACCGGTGAACTTCTGAGCTCTTTATATTCATCTTCGCGTGCCCACATTCTATGAGATTGTCGCATTGCTCGGAACGCGACATTCTTACGTTCAGTCGCTAGCTTAGATTCGTCATCGAACCGATCTCTATGACTACTGCCTAAGATGGAGTCAGAAGTGCTTATGACAGTATTCTTGTCCATTTCTCTTCTTCGCCCGGCATCTCAGCTCCAGGACTTACTCCACCCCGAGCACATGATATGTTGCACGACAGCTGCAATATATTCCATATTCTTATTTTTGTAAGACACCATTCTCCGTTCACCGCTTTTCCTGGATTGCTGTTGTGTCAGCCTTATATTTTTAAATGAAATAAAGATAATAATAATAATAATAATAATAATAATCAATAATAAAATATTTGGACAGGGTATCGGCCAGCTGCTGTGCAACTCGAGCTCTATACAGTAAGCGTACGTTCCATGAGAAAATTCTTAAATCGTGTAGCCGTTTTCGTTGACCTGGTCGTCGTCGTTCATCAGTGTATCCGAGCCAAAATTAATAAGAAGGTGTGAAATATATTCATTTAACATCTACCAAAAACGCAGAACACGCCCCTTAAATTAATTTGAAAATTTAATCTGTAATCAAGTAGGTTTTATAAACAATAAATATATCCTGAAACGATAACTCGTGTGACCGACTGTTGTCGTACCATAGATAACCTCTGCTTCCATAAGGTACTTTCTCTCTGCAATAGTTCTGATTGTGTGAGTGTACGAGTAGAAATGTAACAATAGTTTCATAGAGAATTTTAAGATTTGCGAAAAACTCGTTCCTTCTCAAATATCAGCTGCAAAGCTCCAGTATACGATGGAAATTTATTACTTGGTGTTGTGTTGAAGATTTTTTGTCATCCTCTAAAAATTAGGCAATCGAATTAATAGTAAAAAAAAAACTTTTAAAATTATTATGCAACTTTTCTGTAATATAAATAATAAGCATTTCAAGGACGACGGACTCGATATTAATATATCCTCGCCGCGCCATGTGGGTGTCTGCCAGCCACTTAGCCGACAATAAACATCAGCAATTTGCTTATAACCGCATGCATTATGCAAAAACGTGAAAGTGCACGCGATTACGTCTAAATGGACAGAACCAGCAGGACCAGGATAGAGTCATGGAAAGCAAAAAGGTATGTGGATGAAAAGTATGTGGTTTTCGTATGGCAGGAAACCAAAAAAAAATAAAAACAAAAAACGTGAAAAATTCTTGATGGGCTTGTGCTGCCTCGCGTAATCATCCTAAGTACATACACATTAAAGCTTGTGTTTTCCTTTTAAGCGCTTGCGAAAATACTTAATTCCTATCTCTGCTTACGACACACCCTCGCATCGTGCAACACGCCTATTACCACGGTAAGTGTGTTATTTCCAGCGTTTATGACTTAATTTAGGGACTAAAACGTGCAGCACATTTACACCTTTTTGTTGTTGTTGTTTTTGTCTTTATTCGTCCTTTGTGTTGCGATTGTCGATTCCCGCGGAAGTTATTTTGCCCAATAAGCCGAGCCGAAGATACAACCGAAAATTGAGTGATTTGGGTTTTTAGTTGAGGACTTAGTTGATAACTAAAGGATGTTCAGACGGAATGGCGGTAACGTTTAATAATTGTTTCTAGTTTTTTTATTAAATTGTGAAGGAACGCTAATCGGATGTTTTTTTCCCTTTTTTTGCTCTCCTTTGCTGTTCTTTCAGCTGACTGTCAGGATTACCCAGAGAAAGACAAATAAACATAACCGACAGATTGCATAACTTTTCCTCAGTAACTTAACGTGACATGAAATGAAAGGACATTTAAAGGATATTATCACGTGATGACGATGATGTATGTTTCTTTAACTTTCACTTTCACCTTTTGTTATACATTCTACGAAGGGCGACACGGATGTTATTTTGCGTTCACTATGATCCTTTGGTAAACATAAAAAGGGAGCACGATGTTTACTTGAGAAATGATGTCCTTCATTTTTGTGTCAACTTCAGTTAATTGCTTCTTGAGCGTTTAACCGTAAAATAGTACTCTTGTCAACAATTAATATTTTCATTTATTTTTATTTTTTTTATTCAGTTCATTTAAGGATTAGGAACTGTGTTAACCAAATGCAGTGACATTTTATAGAAACTGTCAAATTGGTTTCTGAGTGCAAATCTTTTTAATTTTTTATAAATTGTAACTATAGTTAAATATCATATCTGTTATAAGAATCAACTCCTACTTATTTGTAACACTTTTTTATAATTTTCTTCCGCTTCATTATTCCTTAAGAAAAGCAATCTCATATGTAAGAATAATATGAGACTGATTTTCTTAAGGAATTCATGGTGTACCACAAGGTAGTCATTATAGACCAATTTCTTTTTATTTAAAATTTATTTTTATTTCTCAATGTAGGTGCAAATCAGCTGCCACTGTAATTTCTTGTGACATTTTATAGAAACTGTCAAATTTGTTTCTGAGTGCAAATCTTTTAAGTTTTTTATAAATTGTAACTATAGTTAAATATCATATCTGTTATAAGAATCAACTCCTACTTATTTGTCACACTTTTTTATAATTTTCTTCCGCTTCATTATTCCTTAAGAAAAGCAATCTCATATGTAAGAATAATATGCGACTGCTTTTCTTAAGGAATTCATGGTGTACCACAAGGTAGTCATTATAGACCAATTTCTTTTAATTTAAAATTTATTTTTATTTCTCAATGTAGGTGCTAATCAGCTGCCACTGTAATTTCTTGTGACATTTTATTATCTTTATCATAATATACTAAACATAACGTTATGATAAACGTAACAACATTACCAAATTAAATTTTACAGCCAGACAAAAAGACCACCACCATCAAAACCGAGATTAACTAATAAGTTTTTGAACTTAATTGTTTTGTCATCATCATCTTCTTCGTTTTCTATGTATATTAGAATAGATCCTGTTCTTTAAAAAAAAAAAAAAAAAAAAAAAAGAGCACACGCCTCACAGTGCAGCCTTATAATACTAGAATATAAAAGGCTCGGCACTCCTCGTGCTTAAGGCTTACGAGGGAACAAGAAGAGATGTCGGTCAGCTATCAATTTGTGTCTTGAATGCCTAGAGATTATATTGATTGAGATTATATATTGCGAAAGCACAGATCTTGGCAATGCATTCCACACACGTGTATTAAGCGCTTAAGAAAGAAACTCTAAACTTAAACCTACGTCCGAAAATTGGCTTTAGAGTGAATTGATAAATCGTGTGGAGCCTAAAGTATTGCGGATAAGCCCAATCGCAATTTCTCTTGGACACCGCTGGCGGTAAAAGTGACAAAACAGTGTGGTGTTCGCACGACTCAATTGTCTTTGTGTTATGTTAACGTCACTAATAAGTTTTAACGCATATGGTTCCGTATCCGTATATATTTATTTATTTCTTTCTTATTCTAAAAATACAGAAGATTAAACACAAAAATTATATTATCATTTAATTATTTAGAAAGGTGTTAAACAATCTTTTTAAAAGATAGTTTTGTTATAGAAAGATCAATATGATTGCAAATGGAGTTGTGTGCAACTCATGAGCGGATTATTCAACAAAAATCCCTTTACAATGTTCAATGTAAAAAATGGCTCTAGAACGGATTGGCCTTTCCTTAGCAATCAATAGAGTTATCCAATACGTCCTTAATAAAATTGATAAAGTAAATTTCTCTTATATAATTGGGGTTTATTTTAATTAAATACCAATTTATATGACATTGGATGGTGTACCTCACCATATAATGATACCTAAACTCAAGTTTGAGGCGAATATATAGCCTTTTAAATAGTAGCCAGATCGGAGTAGGTAAAACATTTCTTGCACCCTCTATGAAAGGCGAGATAATTCGCAGCATTTCTGGCGACGATGAATATGTGGCCTTTCCAACGCAGCTTGTCATTAACACACAAAAAGAATAGCGAATTTATCAGTTTGTTCAAGGCTGAGAGTGCTGTCGTCAGCGAAAGATATATGGGATTATTAATAACAGACAAGATATTTTTAACATTAGTTGCTTGGAATTTGATCCAACACTTTAAGCCTTAACTTATTTCGGACCAGTCCCGCTTTGTCCCAGTGGTGACAAAACGGAGCCCTGAAGAACGCCTGCACTTATGCTGTCAGTTTCTTGAAAACAGTTTGTTCAAGGCGAGAGTGCTGTCGTCAGCGAAAGATATATGGGATTATTAATAACAGACAAGATATTTTTAACATTAGTTGCTTGGAATTTGATCCAACACTTCTTTAAGCTTTAACTTATTTAGGACCAGTCCCGCTTTGTCCCAGTGGTGACAAAACGGAGCCCTGAAGAACGCCTGCACTTATGCTGTCAGTTTCTTGAAAACTTGAAACCATCCAAAACAACTTGGATTGAGCGGTCCGAATCTCATCCGCTTCTCATCTCTCCCATAACCACAACCTTTTTCGGAAGAGTTCGATGTCAAAATCTGCCAAATGCATTGGAAATAGCGTGTGCATTAAATTTACTTTCATAAAGTTGTTCAATAAACTGTTCGGTGAGAAATGCCATCAAACGTTGCCCACGAGACCCGTACTGCCAGTCACTAAGGATTTCTTTTGTTCAAGAGCGTTTCAGCATTTCCAGTGTTTTCCGGGTTTGAACAAAAACACGTAAGTGCTATATGGGTTGGTATGAAGAGGGAGAAGACGACTCGTCTTTCTTATGTAAAGGCTATACAAAGGCTGTTTTCCAAAATTCTAAAGGGTTTTTCAACGAATTTGAACATATACATATGACACATTTAAGTATCAAACTCGATTTCTTTTGCATGACCACCGCGTGCACGTTTTACGAAGTCCAATCTTTGAACCCAATTTTTGACCACTCTTTCGCATAAATCGGCCGAAATTCCAACAATTTCACGTTCACGTTGGCTCTGAGCTCTTGCAACGTCGCCGGCTTATTGGCATAGACCAATGACTTCACATAACCCCAAAGAAAATAATCTAGAGGTGTCAAATCACACGAGCGCGGCGGCCACTGGACGGGCCCATTTCGCGAAATAACACGCTCATCGAACTTAGTCTTCAATAACGCGATTGTATCGTGTGCTGTGTGGCATGTGGCCCCGTCCTGCTGAAACCACATGTCGTCCAAGTCCCAATTCACGAATCGGCGTCGCTTCAAATGGTCAAACGGCTTTAGTTGTTGTGTCAGCTTGATCTTATACGGATGTAGGCCAAGATCTTTACGTAAAATTCGCCACAATGATGTCACAGAAAGGCCCAAATGTTGCGAACGTCGTGTGAGCGACACATTCGCGTCTTCTTGAACTGAAGCCCTGGCGGCTGCGATGTTTTCAACACTTCGAGCACTTCTTGCTCTCGAGGGCACCGGAACATTATGTAGCGAAAACGTAGACTCAAATTTTGCCACTATACGGTCGATTTTCGAACGGGCTGGCTTGTTAAATGGACCGTAAAATGGCCGTAATGCTCTTAAAGTAGCGGCAACAGAACGATTATTTTGATAAAAAATTTGCACGATTTGCAATCGCTGTTCACATGTGTAGAATTTCATGATGAAATGTATACTAATGAAGTTTCTAAATGACAAAAGAACAATAAAAAATATGGCGTCGTTCGCCGTCCCTATCGGAGAAAAGTTGAAGCGCACCTGTTGAAACACCCGATAGAAGAATATGATAGATAGAAAATCACACGTAATGGTTATGCCAACGTTAAAGAACCTTACTTAAGAACTTTTGCGAAAATAACATCTAGTCCAGCGGATTTGTGTATGCAAAGACCACTCAAAACCAGTACGACAGCTTAACTCAAATTGTGCATCAAACAGGTTGGCTCTGTCTTGTGAGCTGACAGCTGGAATGTGTCATTATCTCCGTTTTTCATCGGACAACTGTTCCAGAAATAATAAAACATAGAAAAACCATTAGGAAATTTGTATATGTTATAGGTTATGTGCCCTAAAAACCCGCCACCTAAATAGTAATAATTTCAATGGGTCTATGTACCCATTAGTGAAGAAAGTTTTTACCAAACGATTGAAAAGGCCTACTTTTTATATTAACTAGTATATAATATATTTACTCCTAATGTAGAAGACTTTAAAAATACAATTCTGCCTATGAGACATTTTCCAGTAATGGCACCTATTGTAGCACCTATGTGTAATCTGTTTAGGGAGAGCAAACCAGTTTCAGCCAGATCTGCTTTGTCTCTAAACAAGTTGCTCCATTTTACCACTTAAGGTTAGTTTTCTTGGTAGCATCCAGGCTTCATCATCATTTTGCATAGTATGTTTGCCCAAAGAACCATTTCCAGGTAAAAAAAGGCTGTGTAGTTCCATGTTTGACAAGCTCATCAGCACTACAAATCCCCTGAATGTCTCTATGCCCCGGCACCCAATACAGGCGAATATTGAACTGCTCTGTCATATCTTTCAGAGATACAGTAGAATTAATAGAGAATGATTCCAGGAGTTTTAGCGCAGCTTGTCTAACAGAGAATATGCGGATATCCTTAGCGGATATGACATTTCTCTTCATCCAAGTTAGGACTTCTTTTATCGTCATAATTTCTGCCTGAAAAACACTGAAGTGATTAAAACTTTGAGAAAACCCCTTCCGCTTACCCCGTCACCAAAATTTGGAAACGTCGCGTCGGTGTAAAAATGGATCGATTCATATTCTTCCCAGAATGATCTGAAGGGGATGTGTGAATTGAAAGTTTTTGTTGAACTGAAGTTGCGCAATGGTTTAGGCTATGTTATCTGGTGGTGCTCAGAGCAGAGGAGTGTTCGATTTCATTCTTGGTGCACTAGGATTTTACAATGAGACGAACAGCCACGCTAGCAGCTACTTGCCTATTTAATATGTCGAACCGAACTATAGGTCTTACTACCAATGTAAAGAGTTTTTCAATAAGAACATAACAACTTTGTTTTTAAATAAAACACAGAATTATTTAGATATAACACTAAAAATTTATTGCAACTATAGAACTGATATTATGTTTAAGTATAGAATTTGAGTTTATTCATATAACAACCGCGAGTATGTTTGCATCTATCGATTCTTTTAGGCCAACTTTACACCACTCTTACACACATATCGGGCATAATGTTGACAATTTCTATATTATTCCTGAGCTCCTTTAACGTTATTGGCTTATTAACGACTTAATGTATAATGTAATCCAACAAAAGAAATCTAAGGACGTTAAATCACATGACCGAGCTGGCCATTCGACCGGACCTTTTCTCGAGATTACACGATTACCGTATGTGTCGTATGTGGCTCCATTTTGTTAAAAGCACATATCACTGATGTCAAGTCTATTCAATTCTGGCCAAAAATAGTATTCCAAAATAGCACGATAGCAAGCTCGATTGATCGTAACATACGATCGTTTTCAATGAGAAAAAAATACGGTCCAATCAAAACTCCGTCATGAAATCCACACCACACGGTCACTATATCTGGATGTAATGGAGTCTCTTGAAGCACATGTTTGTTGCTGTCCAATAACGCATATTTTGCTTATTGACAAAGCCATTAAGCTAAATATTAACTTCATCGATAAAGATGATTTTTCAATGAAATTCATGATTTTCTTCAAACTTTTGCAGAGCCCAATTGGACGAGTTTCAGCGCATCAAATGATCAGTAGGCTTCAATTCTTGAATGAGTTTGATCTTGTAAGAATGTAGACCATAAAGATGCAAAATTTGCCATAATGTGGACTGAGAGATTCCCAATTCCTGTGAACGGCGTGGAATCGACTGATTTGGCTCATTTTGAACTGAAGCACTAACGGCGACGATATTTGCGGTACTTCACTGAGAAACATTCAATAGTGAAAAGGATGACTCGAATTAATTGACTATAACATTCCAATATGGCGTCACGATATCTGGGGTTGCACATAAATGAGAGCAAAACAAAGTACAAGCCACGTCTGCGAGTAGAAGATCCAACATTGGTCCCTGAGTTCAGATAGTGGAGCGCGAATTTGAAGAAGTGCAATCATTTAACCAATCTCGGGTCAACTATAGCAGCCGATAACAGCATGGAACCAGAAATACGCGCACGGCTGCTTAAAGCCAACAAAACCTACTATAGTCTGTCAAGAACTCAAGACTCTTCAAATCCAGGAATTTACCCATAACTTCCAAGCTGCTGGTATATAAGGCAATGGTCATACCAGTACTTACATATGGATCCGAGATCCGAAGGTGCTTAGCAAAAAGCATTATGTGAAGAAGGACGATTCCGGAGACACTATAATGATGAGATCTACGAGCGTTACCGTGATGTCTACATCGTGAAGAGAATTAAGCTCAGTAGGCACCACCTAGCTCGCATGATCGAAGAGTATCCTGCTCGGAAAGTTTGGGGTAGGATTTGGGGTAGGATTTATGTAACATGACAGCGAGGCCGGCCAAGCCTACGCTGGAAGGATGGCGTAGACCAGGACGCCCAGAGTTTAGGGATGCCAAACTGGATGACATCGGCTCGAAATCGGGACCGGTGGAGAGACTTTTTGCGGGAGGCCAGGACCGGACCCCGGTTGTAGAGCCAAATATGATGATGAAAGTTACGACCACCGACTCAGAAATTTGGCAGTTATTTTTATAAATTGGCCTGCGTAGGACTCTACAGGAGGCTTTCATCCATTTCAAACTGACGGCACTTTCAAACGTTGTTTGCTCATGAACTTTACTGTAATAAAAACTAAAACTACGACTGCCGGGGCACAGTAATATAGAGAGCAATGAGAAGGCAGACGAATTGGCTAAGATGGGCGTCTGGCTCTATGGAGAAGGTTAGCTGTCCAAAGAGCTCAGTCAAGGAACAAATTCTCTCCCTTTTTAATACTAAGTCACAGCTCAGGTGGAGCAGTCTGTCGAACTGCGCCATAACAAGATCGATATGGCCATCCTACAGCAAAAAGAAAACCACCGAGCTGTTATCCAGAACGCGGAAGGAGTTGTGACAATCAGCACCATACCACACAACAACTTCGGCAGAAATTGCAAAGATGAAAATGAGAAAGAAACTCTCATACACTTCCTCTGCAGTTGTCCGGCTCTAGCAGGGTCAAGACACCGCATTTTACTTAACCATTACCCATTTTTCTACGTCCTGAAAGAGCTCTCAGTTTACAGGGTCATCGACTTGATCTCATACGTGAACGCTACTGGCTGGATTTAAACCCTGTCCTTATCCAGGCTAGATCCCTCGAGTTTTGTGGCATCAAAATGGCGCTTACTAGCGGTAATTGAGGACCTCGCAAGTATAGCGTGGACCACCACTCACCTACCTACCTACTGATGTTTCTCCATTAACAAATTGTAAAAAAAAGTTTAAGGATGTGTATTAAAATACAAAACTGTTATGCTATGTCCCTATTGAAAACCACTTTATATAGCCAATGGGGTTGAAGACCCGATTTATCTCCCATGGCTTTTTTGCATCAAGGGCATTATGGCATTATGAATACTTTCTTGTATAGAAGGTTTTTATATTACCATTTTATCTAATGTAAGACCCAGATGCTTCATCAGAGAATGTTAAGCTTATGCCGTCTTTATAGTGAGTGAGTCAACATGTGGAATTTTGCATTTCCTATAGTTCTATTTTGTGGGGGTTTACCTCCAAACTACAATGATCTGTTTATCTTGTAAGCTTGTTCTATAGGAGTTCCTTTAAAGTGTTAGGGTGCTTTCCTGATAGTGAAATAGCAACGTCTTCTGCATAAGCGATCACTCCGCAGCCCTTTCTTTTCAGGCATATTAGCAGCTCATTTACAACTTAGTTACAGAGATGGGGTTATAGGACACAACATTGTGGTGTTTCGCTACAAACAGATCTTCTGACAGATGGCATACCCAGTTTTGAGTTAATGATCAATCAGATCAGATGATTAAGATTGAGCAGAAGATTAATCTATTCGCCAACTGAATCGTCTACCTTCACAGTCGATAGAGTGCATCTCCGATCGCAGATGTGTTGAAGTACAGGACCTTCAATGTCCAGGAATGCTACCATTATGTTTATATTGATGTAATTGCTTAAAGTTTCTTTATTTAAAGAAGAAAAGAGAAAATGTTGTCGATTACTAGAAGTGGTCAGTTACTAGTGCAGTTATCCTACGTAATTAACAAAAATTTCCAATTACATTTTTCCCCTCTGTTCTTAACTATTCTGTATAAAGTCATGGAATTGTTGCGGATTAATTAATATATTTTTTGGATTTGGCAACTTAAAATGTGTAAGTTCTAACCATAGATTAGAAAATCTAATTTATTTTGATAATCTTAAGAAATCTAAGAAATATATAATGCTGTTGCCGGACACTTGTCCGATGGGTAACTAGCTAATATAAAAGAGCATGGAAGAATAAGCAGTATTTTTAAATCTTTGTTGTTTTTTAAAGACACTATGAGCAGTTAAGTTTATATTCAGTTATTAATTATTAATTATTAATCAATGGTTGAAGTTTCATTTCACTTTTCAGTGCCACAAGATATTAACACAGAATAGCCTTAAACCCTTTTGTAGTATGTCTTTGTGTGTACAGAAGAAAATTCTAGACATTTCACTTTACTTACAATAAACAGTTGACTATTCCCAAAAATTATTTAGTCATTATTTGCAAATGAACAACACAAAGAGTATTTTAGGTGAAACATAGTGCAAATGAAGCCATTATCAAGAGGTCCTTTATAGCACACGTACTCCACCACCATCAGCCAGGTCGGCATTTGCATTATGCATCCATCCAATATTTGGGCATTTTAATTTTAACCAACCACTGTCATAAATAATTCAGGAACGGTATGCGAACGTTACAACTTACAATGGCTGTCCCGGTAGAACAAAAACTCCTTAAAATCTCATACAATCTTGCGTTCGAAAAAACATCGCATCGTCGGGAAAATTAGGTAAACTCATGCGCACACTTTTAACTAATCTTCTCCTTTTAAAAGCCTTTCCATTGCAGCTTCTTTTCATTTCTGAAAATTCTCACAAACTGGGACGCGCATGAGGCTCATTTTAAGAGCTAACTCTCGCTGCTTGCGGTGCTGGCATGTATAGCGAATGATGGGGGCATTTTTTGGCACAAGGCCAGAAAGATTTTTCTTTGGTGGAATTGTGCAGCATTTGCGTTACTTAAGGTCATAAATACGAGTATATATATTCTAAGCTTTACTTTTGCGGTACAGAGGCGGCGGAAAAAACGCCTGACCGAACGAACGTCGCGCGCCTTTAGTGGTAGTCATATAAGGCGTATAGTCGATGTCGACGGAGGCATAACCAAAATCTAAAACAAATTGTAGACCTCTATCCGTTGTTTAAAGCAAAACATAGGCAGTGTGCTCTCATACAAATGTAAAATCCTGTGAAAAGTTGTTAAAGGATTTCCAACACACACACACACAGGCAAACACACTGTTTGTGCTTTCAATGCTCGGATCGTAGGAGGAGACAGAGGATAGAGTTCCTGTGACTGTGCTTATGATGCCTATGTGATTACCATAAGCTTCAATTCACAAAAAAGGACGATTTTTTTTATTGCAGTTTCATTTGCTAGAAAGCGGCAGCAGCAGCAGCAGCAGCAGGAGTAAAAGCTAAACACACACAAACACAAAACGATATGAAACGAAATACGAATTTTATTTGCCTTCCTCGTGTGAGTCCTGCTTCGCCTGCTGTAATAACTATTACCATTACTGCTGCTGCTGCTGCTGATGTGGTTAGCTTGGTCAAACAAGGATTAAATAACGGCAAGCAGGCACTACTCGCTCGCTAATAATATTTGTGGCGCCGCGACTGCCGCGAGAAAAACCCCAGCGCTTAGATGAAATAATTTTCCTTTGCTATGTCGTTTTTGCGATGGCGTAAAGTGATAACCGTGATGGTGATGATTGCGCCTAAGCTTCACTTAAGTTTGTTAAGTGAACTTAATAATGTGGGTACCATAGGGGAGAAAATTAACTTTGTACTCATATAATTACGAGCGAGTATATCGCATAATTTGTTATCCCGATAAAAAAATTGACCGTAGTGAATGCAATCGATGGTTAAACTTTTGGGTGAAGAGAAAAATTTTCCAACAAAATCTGTGGTCGTATCTGCTATTACTTAATAAGGCGTAAGCATGACGTAGACATGACATAAAGTTGACGTAGATTTTGTCAAGAGCATTAAGCTCGTGATTTCATCTTAAGATAGATCGTGAGGTCATCTTTAGAGAAGGAGAACGGAGGAAAATAAATGATATCAGGTTATGAAAAACCTATAACCAGCAGCAGTAAGGTCGTGAGGTCATCCTTAGATACATTGCGGGGTTTTGGTTGTATCTGCTATTACCGCTATTACCTAATAAGACGTTAGAATGACATACGTAGACATTGCCACGAATATAAGGATCGTGATTTCATGATATGTAGGGAGATCATGAAGTCATATTTAAAAATATGCTGAGTCCATCTTTAGAGAGATCGGGAGGCTATCTTTAGAGAATGAGAATGGAGAATAAATGATATCAGGCTATGAAGAACCTATCACCAGTAGCTCTAAGGTCGTGAGGTCATTCTTGGATACATCGTGAGGTTTTAGTTGTATCTGCTATTACCGCTATTACCTAACGTAGGTTCATCTTTAGAGAGATCATGAGGTCATCTTTACGGAAGGAGAATAAATGATTTCAAGTTATGAAGAAACTGTCACCAGCAGCAATAAGATCGTGAGTTCATCTTTAGAGATATCGTAAGATTACTCTTAGATATATCGTGAGGTCTTGGTCGTTTCTTCTATTAGCGCTTTTACCTAATAATACGTAAGCATGATATAAAGCTGATTCTTAAATTTTTAAAACCATTAGGATCGTGATATCATCTTTGGAGAAATCGTGAGGTCATATTTTGAAAGATTGTGAGTTCATCTTTAGAGAATAGAATAGAAGTGAAAAATGATATCAAGTTATGAAAAACCTGTTACCAGCACCATTAAGATCGTGAGGTCATCTTTCGACATATGGTGAGGTCATCTTAAGAGAAAACGTTAGTTTATCTTTAGAGGGATCGTGAGGTCATATTTTGAAAGGTCGTGAGTTCATCTTAAGTGAATGAAATGAAAGAGAAAAATGATATCAAGTTATGAAAAACCTGTAACCAGCACTATTAAGATCGTGGGATCATCTTTCGACATATGGTGAGGTCATGTTAAGAGAAAACGTGAGTTTATCTTTAGAGGGATCGTAAGGTCATATTTTGAAAGATCGTGAGTTCATCTTTAGAGAATAGAATGGAAGTGAAAAATGATATCAAGTTATGAAAAACCTGTAACTAGCATCATTAAGATCGTTAGATCATCATCGTGCGGTTATCTTTAGAAAGATTGTGAGGTCATCTTTAGAGATATCGTGAGGCTATCTTTAGAGAATGAGAATTGAAGAGGGTAAATGTTATAAGGATCCTGTCACCTGATGAAAAGGAAATTTTTGAAAGTTTTCTGTAATCGGTCCAACCTACTCGACGTTTGTCAAAATGCTCTTGGATGTTAATTGGCATCCGAATGATAAGAGGAATATTTAGCGAATCGTCTAATGAACCTTCTACATAATTGAATTTACTTAGTTATTTAAACATTTATATTTAAGATATAAGTGAAAGAAAAAGGTTAGCTCCATAGACTTTTATGACGGGGAGGATCGTTTGACAAAGTTTGGCATCATGTGTGGCATGAATGGAAGCTGGACCCTAAGAGAGTGATCGAGCTTAAGGATGAATTTCTGTAAGGTATGCCAGAGTTATGAAGTCAAGAATCTCTAAACCTAACAAGGAAAATCTAACCATATCGAGGTTATCCGGATGTAGTCCTGTAAGGCCCGCCAGAGTCTCGAAACCAAGTAAGGGCTGGAGTCAGTCGGAAGTAGCAATTCTTTCGCTACTCACTCCCTATTGCGTAGAAAACTGGGCCCTAAGAGAGATCAAGTTTCAAGATGGAGTCCTGTAAGGCCCGCTAGAGTCCTGAAATTGAAAGGTTTTTACACCTACAACGGAAATCTCACCCTAACGAAGCTTTCCGGATTTCGAGATGGACTCCTGTAAAGCCCGCCAGAGTCTCGAAATCGAGAAAGGAGATACTAAACTGTCACGCTAGATAGATGGGGCTCACCTGATTGTCGTGCAGGCGAACGTTCCTCGTTCAATATCCATCTAGGTTTTCCAGATTTCGAGATGGAGTCCTGTAAGGCCCGCCAGAGTCTTGAAATCAAGTAAGGGAATTCTAATCTGGAGTCAGTCAGAAGAAGCAGTTATTTCACTACTACCCTAAGAGAGATCGAGCATCAAGATGAAGTCCTGTCCTGTCGAAGGGTCTCTACGCCTAACAAGGAAAACTAACCCTATCAATGTTTTCTGGATTTCGAGATGGAGTCCTATAAAGCAGGCCACAGTCATGAAATCGGGAAATGGGATACTAAACTGTCACTCTTGATAGATGAGGCTCACTTAATTGTCGCGCCAAACAACGTTGCTTGTTCAATATCCTGTCGCCAAGACCGCCTCCGTCGTTGACTTTGATGTTGGTTTTTTTCCGTTGCATATTTTATTTGTACCTAGTATCCCGCGTCTGCGGTTCACTGTTGTTCTTACCGCTATCGTTGTCGATGCGGCCGATGTTAACCACTCACTGATATTAACAAAAAAGATCATTTCTGCCTGCGTTTCCCTTTTTAATGTGTCTTGTCACTTCCAATCCGAATCCGAGCTCAGAGCACCACACAAACAAAATAGTGGTCAGAGTCGGGGTTCGCACCCTGAATAGTATAAGTCATCTTCTGATTTTTGTAAGACACTATTCCCCGTCCACCGCATCTCCTGTATTGCTGTTATATCAGCTTTATATTTGAACAGATTCGAGCTCTATACAGTGAGCGTACGGTCCATAAGAAAATTCTCGTTGCTGTAGTCATCAACGTCTTTGTGAATGTTTTCGAGGCTGATTTGTGATCGGTAGTAATGTTTTTTTTTATGTGTGAGATAATTAGTCGCGCGCCAACCTAACTTATGAGGGACGAAGTTTAAAAATTGTAGTGTTGCAATAGTCGAGGAGTTGCGTTAATCGATTTTGTACCGTATGTTGAATATATAAGCTTAAGACCTTCGAAAAAAAGGCGAATGACACGGGTTACATAGACACTTTTTTGGATTATTTCGAAATGTTGAAAATTTATACTTGACTCTCTCTCTCTCATTCCCTCTCTATCTATCTCTTTGTAACATTAGTATAGATAATATCTATCCAACACAACACATTAACAATAAGGCTATCGCTGCTCTTTAAGGATTAGTTTCTAGTTCATATGAGGACAATGTATTAATAAGAATAGTGCCATCATAAGAATAGTGCTTCACAGGGTTCAAATGATCTGAAAACATTCATCATCGTTTAATCAAATGTGCGCTTACAACAACAATCGAGTGCACACACAAAACGTTGCAACTAATAATAAACACAAGTACATTGTAGTCGTGTAATCAAACCATCACATGTCCTTAACATTACGTATGCGAAACAACATCTTCATCATCATCATTATCATCATCATAATAAGCCAATGTGTTTTTGAAGGGGCGGAGGCAGTGTGAATGCCAGCACATGAATGGATTGCTTTTGTAACTGACACACAAACCCAGGGCTACTGACACTGATGTCGACTTTGTTCGAAACTGCGTTGAAAAACTGTTACAAGCAGAGCACACAACAGCACACAATATAAGTTCTGTTAAATATACTCTTACAGTCAGTTAAGCGCATGTTGTATAATCAGTTACTTTTCAAACGCCTACAAGGCCCTACAATATATTGAAATGGAGAGTTTAACTTTACTACAACGCAAGTTCATAATCATAATCAGTATAAGGTTACTCAGTGGTTCTTCCAACCACCATAAAGAACTAAGGACTAAAATTTTTTAATTTTTGTTTCTCTAAAAAAAAAACACTTAATTCGCCCGCTATAACGCCATCTAATTGGGGTAAGCAGTATTAATGTTACTACTTAACTTAAATTTACGTGAAGAGATTAAAATATCTAGAAATTATTGAAGTTAAAGCGGCCAGAGCAGAGGACTATATTATCACTACTACTGCTACTGCTCATGCCATGCAACTTGATTGTAATGTTACTTACAGTTAGTAATGCAGAAATTATTAAAATGAAAAATCAAAGCGAGTGGAGCAGAGAACCAACAGAGACTATTACAACTAATACACATGTTTCTTAAATTCTCTTCATTCTATGAAACTTAACTGTAATAAGGTCAAAGATTCTTGGGAACTCTCCTAAGATGAGTTCTGAAACTAAAAGGCGCTCGTACTATTATACCATCTATTTCCTAATTCCGACTACCATCTCCTTCATCTACTATCCATACCCCCGTCCTCACCCCCTGGGCTGGATTATGGTGTGATACGACCTGTGCTGATAATCAGTCTGCCTGGGGACCCAGTTTTTAAAAGAACCCAGTCGCGAGCGGAGTGTCACGGATACTTGGCGCCCTCCTGACTAAACTAGCCTTATCTGTATATGGCGGATCTCTGTGCAGATTGACCTCCTTTCTCCGCCACTCGTGGGAATCAAATGGCAGCAAATAATAAATATTTTTCTTTTGCTAGTTTTGAGAAAACTAGAACAAAAACTTCCAATACCGGTTCTTCCATACCGGACGGTAGCACGGTGCAATTGCTGTCTACCGGAAGGGCCCCTGCAATGATGGGTGGGGGTTTATCCACCGCCGACAAACGCAGAGCGGCTTTTAAAGCTAAAAACAAATTTGCTTCTGCTAGTTGTGAGAAAACTAGCCCCCCTAATACCGGTTCTTCTTCTTCCATACCGGACGGTAGCACAGTGCAATTGCTGTCTACCGGAAGGGCCCCTGCAATGGTGGGTGGTGGTTTATCCACCGCCGACAAGCGCAGAGCGGCTTTTAAAGCTAAAAACAAATTTTCTTCTGCTAGTTGTGAGAAAACTAGCCCCCCTAATACCGGTTCTTCTTCTTCCATACCGGACGCTAGCACGGTGCAATTGCTGTCTACCGGGAGGTCCCCTGCAACGACGGATGGTGGTTCATCCACTGCCGACAAACGCAGAGCGGTCTCTATGGCAAAAAATAGACTTTCAATAACAGGTTCTTCTTCTATACCGGACGGTACGGTACGGTGCAATCGCTGTCCATGGAATCTGTCACCACTAATTCAATACTGGCGCGGAACTGTCGATTGTCTCTTGAGGAGATGGCGGACCAGTTCAACATTCACCTGTGCTGGGTGCCGGGGCATAGGGACATTCCTGGTAACTGTATGGCCGATGAACTCGCCAAACATGAAACAACACTACCCCTATTGCCTGAATATGACTCACTAGGCATGCCGCTGGATCCGAAGCGCTCCAAGTGTTTGATCTCTCAAAACAGACTGCACATTAGTGCCATTATAGGTGTCATAACAGGACACTGTCTCATAGGCAAGCATGCAGAAAGACTGGGTGTCTTTTCCAACGATTTCTGCAGAAGCTGCATGGATAAGAAGGAGGATGAAACCACTCTACATCTACTTTGTACGTGCCCAGACCTCTCGAATAGGCGGAAGCTCCATCTGGGAGCGTTCTTTTTCAACGATCTCAACGATCTAAACCAAAAATGACATTAATAGTCTATTGCGCTTCATACGAAGCTCCAACTGGTTCAACGAGTAGGCGTGGGATTGTTTAGATCCTTGTGGTATCACAATGGACCCTGATGGTCTAAGTGCGTCAGTCTTGACTGACGGCCACTTCTACCTAACCTAACCTATGTAACTTGATCATAAAGGTTCCAACCATATAATGTAGAAATAATTAAAGAAAAGTCAAAGGCAATAGTAGCAGTAGTTAACAGAGCGAGCATAGCACAAGCACACCACTACTGCATACTATTGAATATGTTTGCCGTGGATTGTGTAGTCATTTTAAGCGTGATGGGTTAAAATTTTTTTTCGAGTTTTTCAATTTTGTGAGTGTCTAAGTCCAAAATAGCATTTTTTTATATTCCGACGCGTGACGCGTCTCGCGTGTCGCATGTGACGCGTGTATTGTGTTGAATTTTTTTTCGACTTATTTGAGATCCTTTCTATCCAACTTCCTCATGACCTACAGAACAGAAATTTTGTGAGTATCTAAGTCCAAAATATCATTTTTTGACGCGTTCTACGTATGACGCGAGTCACGTTTCCCGTCTGGCACGTGTGATGGTTTGAAATCGCACCATTTTCTAATTTTTTGAGATCTTTTTTTTACCACCTATCGCACGACCTAGAGCGCTGAAATTTTGTGAGCGGCTCAATATGTCAGGGACCCATTTTGATATCTCGCTTTTGACGGGTGTCGCGAGTCGCTTGAGACGCGTGCGAAGCGTGAAAAAAGAAAATTCTTTGAAATAGCTCCGACCTCAAAAACAGATATTTTGGCGATTATTACCAAATAATAAACGCCTGTGCGGCGTGTTTCAATATATATACATATATATATAAGAGTTTGTACCCGAAAAATTAAGAGGTTCGGATTTGGGTTCTTCAGTGAAAAGAAGTACTACAAGTACGAAAAAAAAGTCTAAAAACCGGTAATTTATTTATTTATTACCATGCCTTCAATTATAGAGAGTGCTAATTTTAACCAACAACTACTGAGACTATAGGGTGCACCAATTTATAAAGTTTATTTTTTTCTTTTTAATTATATTGCAAACATCTGTGCAGGTTGCTATTTATTTTTATGTGTTGAGCTCTCTGCAACCTGCATGCAAGTGACGGAAAGGACTTGTTTGTGTGTGAAATTTGTGTTACTTGTTACTGACAGGAACTCAGGATGTGTGAACTCAATAGTTGTTGCATGATGTAATAATCAAGATGGCATTTAGTGTGCAGACCAAACTTATATGTCAGTGTATGAATAGTAAAAAATCAGTCTAAGGACACATGCATAATGTGTTTCCTTTGAAATGTTTAAGGTACGTTCTTAACTTTTATTATAGTTCTTTCACCTACTTGGTTGGGTTCAATGGGTTTTAATTATTACCTAGAATCGACGTTCCTCACATAAGTGAACATCATTTTTTGACTTGACTATAAAACCTATACTCAGTCCTGCCTTTCTTCGAAAAATCTGTTCCCCAATCTCGATTAGGCGCCGAGATCATCCAGTTTGATATGGACCTAAAAAACCGACGTCCTTCTATAGGCCATTGTCTCATTTCGATCGCAACCTGATCAATTTGATTGACAGTGTGTTGATGCGGAGACAGCCATGTTTCCTTGTGAACATTGATTTAGGGAAATCGTATGTGTACTGACATTACCGCAGCCCAAGTCAGTTTCCAAAAGAAGTGTCGTGTTGGCTGCGTATTCCGATAGTCTTACCAAAGATGCACTCACCCCATTAATTAATTTTGCCATTACAATAACGCATCTACGTCCGCGAATTAGATTCGAGTATACAAGGCTGCCCTTCTCAAGGAAGAGACCAGAAGCAACAACGGTCAAGCAATAGGACCCGCCTTAAATGCAGGGAGAATAAGTCCTGGGTCTGAGATGTCGGGTGTAGAAGAGAAATAAACACGCCTTATGAATAATGTCTTGAGTACTGCTGACTCTATCTTAGGCAGTAGTCGTAGAGATCGGAACGACTGGTTCGATGGCAAATGAAAGCTAGAGACTGAACGTAAGAATGTAGCGCACAGAGAAATGCCACAATCTCATAGAACGCGGGCACGCGAACATGAATATAAAGAGCTTAGAAGTTTTAAAAAAAACCTTCACCGGCGAAAGAAAGCAGCCTGGGAGAAGAACCTCGTCCGTGAACTAGAACAGTACAGGGAGAGATGACTGGACGGAAGTTCTATCAAAAAATCCGCGGTTTGGTGCAATATACACCGCGTTGCTCATACTGCAAAGATAAAGTGGCTAATCTGATCGCCGATCTCAAACGCATCTTGGGGCGATGGGAAAAGCACGTTCATGAGTTGATAAATGACCAGCCAACTGAAGAATAGGAGACTCCACCAATAACAGAAGACCACACCAGCCTGAACCAAGCATAGACAAATATAGCAGAGCGATAAATCGGCTAAAAAGTAATCAGGCCCCCCGGGATCAGATGGTATCCCAGCGGAGATTATTAAAACAGGAGGTCTCGCAATACACCAAGCAATTCATGAACTAATATTGCAGGTATTGGAAGAAGGAAGAAGCGATGCCAGAAGACTGGCGAAGAGGCATACATAAGAATGGAGATATCACAACTTTCTGCAATTATCGTGGTATAACGTATAGGATTATCTCCTGAATCCTTCAAGACAGGATAGCCCCAAACGCTATAGTCATCATTGATCTACACCAGTCTGGCTTCATCCCAGGCAAATCAACAACTAATCAGATTTACACCCTAAAGCAGGTGATGGAAAAATGTCTAGAGTATCAAAACTCACTACACCATCTATAGACTTTTAAGCCACCTATGGTAGCATAGCCAGAGTAGAACTTTATAAAGCCATGAGGGAATTCGGCATCCCAAACAAACTGACACGTCTGTGTAGGTTGATCGTGACCAATATTATGAGCTAAGTAAGAATATCCGGATCACAATCAAGCCCATTCTTTAGCGGGCTATGACAAGTGGATGGACTGGGCTGCGTCCTATTCAAACTGGCGTTGGAGAAAGTGATCCGATACTCTGATGTAACGGCGAGAGGAATAATCCTCTTTAAGTCCATGATGACGTCATGGACATCGTTGGCAGAAACCCAAGAGCTGTACATAAAGCTTTCATCCAGATCGAGCGGGCGCTACAAAATCTGGGGCTGCACATAAATGAGAGCAAACTAAGAAGATGGTGGCCACGTCTGCGAGCAGAAGATCTAACTATTGGTCCCTCAATTGAAATAGTGGGGCGCGAGTTTGAGGCTGTGAAACATCCAAGCTGCTGGTGTATATGACAATGGTCATACGAGTATGTACTTACATATGGATCCGAGATCCGAGGGTGCTTAGCAAAAAGCATTCTTACCTTTTAGCCGCGTTCGAGAGAAAAGTCTTACGGAGAATTGTTGGCCCAGTATGTGAAGAAGGACGATTCCGGAGACTCAAGAATGATGAGATCTACGAGCGTTACCGTGATGTCGAAATCGTGAAGAGAATTAAGCGCAGTAGGCTCCACCTAACTCGCATGAGCGAAGAGGATCCTGCTGGGAAAGGCCTTTGCGGTATGATTTATGGAACACGACTGCGATGCCGGCCAAGCGTACGCTGCAAGGATGGCGTAGACCTGGACGCACAGCGTTTAGGGATGCCAAACTGGATGCCATCAGCTCGAAATCGGGAGCGATGGAGTGTTTTTTTGCGGCTGGCCAAGACCAAGAGTTATCAGCTTGGTATCTTTTGTTGTAATTGTAATAATCGTTGTAATTTTTTCTATTAGCAGGTTAGTCACAAGTTAATCCGTCCATATCAGAGGATGTTGGTTGTATCGTGACAAGACGGGTTTTTCGCCCTTGAGCTGCTTAGAGATCCAAACTGGATGACATCGGCTCGAAATTCGGGCTGGTTCAGAGATTTTCTGCCTGGGACCAGCAATTGACCACGGTTGTAGAGCTAAATATAAAGATTAGCTGGCTAGGGCTACCCCCTTGGCAAAACTTTCCACTGTAGTACGCTAATTCACTTGTTAAGCTTCCCCATTAAGCTTTCGTATGGATACATAATCATCAAAAACATAACATTGACCGATTTCTTCCCCTAGAAGTCATTCTCATGCATTCTTCTAAGTTACAGTGGAACAAAATAATACATTTCCATTAATAACAATCAATCACCTCTTCACCATATCCTATCGCTCCTTCCAAGTGAATAGACGGCGGCTGAAGCACATACTGAACGTCGGAATAAATCCTTTGTTATTGTTTATCGTGTATCACAGGATTCACAAGTCGCACCATTGCATTAAATCCTTCCTGCATTACAAGCATTGCATATGGTTAACACAATGGTTGGCGGGTGGTGGGCGGGTTGTGGTTTCGGTACGAAGCGATCTATTACAGAGCGCGTATATTGCAGCTTAACTGAGAATATCGATTTTGCGATTTTGCACTTATTCCAGATACATTATATCGCTGCATTATTGTTCATCGTTCCCTGCTATGCCGCGTAGAATTTGTTGCAACATGGAGATGCAATTTTATTCATTTTTGTTGTTGTTGTTGATGTTGTTGCTAATAATTTCTTGTTCGCTCATTCAAGCTGAAGATGTAAGAGTCCTTGTGATGGCTGTATGGATAATATGTGCACGAGCATATAGGACACTTAACAGGGTTATTATTCACTTCTCCTTCGATGCCTATATGGTGGTGTTACGTACTCGTACATGTTCGATTATTGTTCGATGTTGAATCAACATGTGTTTTTATTGTTGTTGTCCGTTGTCAGTTGGTTGTTTTGGGTGGTTATGCACGCTCTTATTGGCCCCTTCACAGAGAAGGGCTTTTTATCAAAACTCAGCAAATAACGAAGGGATGAAAAGAATGAATTTGAGTTCAAGGGTTCTTTCGCAATACTTTGATACTTTTTTTTCGGTTAATGAAGCGCAATCGATATTACATAATACATTGACATTTTTACTAGAATTATATGGGGTTTTAGTACAAAATCTCTCTTAATGGACACTTAAGTGGACATCTCTCTTCAACGGAGCAATTCTATCAGTCCCGAATTAATCTGATTCAATTTACATGGAAGCGCATGCCTTTATTGAAAGGACTCGCGGTCAGTGTTCATTGCACCCTTCGTGAGAAAAATGTTCCCATACTGATGCCATAGACCATTTACTGGGTTAAATTTATTATTTATCTCACAGACAGTTTTTTAGAGCATATGAAGATCATGCATTTAGGAGTTTGCAACCAGTTGTACGGAAGAGTAATTCCCCGTATGTTTTGGATTATATTTTAGAATTTATCACTGAGGTGTGATTGTGTTCTGATGCCGCTTTAAAGAAAAATTTAAAGTTTAAAAAATGAACATTGTAGTCTTGCAAGCGAACAATAAGCAAAAGAACCCTAGCAGACCGGTTTGGTATCAGAAAAATCCAAGCTGCTGGAATTGTAACAGGAAAAACAATCTTATTGAAGAGGTGGCAGCCTAACGTAAATGGTTTTTTGTAAGTACTTAGGGTCAAAGTATCGACGAGTGGTTTATAAAATATAAAGATCGTCCTTCCTCACATACGGGGCCAACAATTCTCCGTAAGACTTTTCTCTCGAATGCGGCTAAGAGGTCAGAATGCTTATTGCTAAGCACCCAAGTCTCGGATTCATATGTAAATACTGGTATGACCATTGTCTTATATATCAGCAGCTTGGATGTTATGCTTAAATTCCTGGATTTCAAGAGTCTTGACAGACTATAGTAGACTTTGTTGGCTTTAATCAACCGTGCGCGTATTTCTGGTTCCATGCTGTTATCGGCAGCTACAGTTGAACCGAGATAGTTAAAGGACTGCTCTAGTTCAAATTAGCGCTCAATTATTTGAATTTAAGGACCAATGTTGGATCTTCTACTCGCAGACGTGGCCACTATGTACTCTGTTTTGCTCTCATTTATGGGCAGCCCCAGATTTCGTTCCACCTGCAGAATCGATCTGGATGAAAGCTCCCTGTACAGCTCTTCGGTTTCTACCAACGATGTCAATATCGTCTGCGTAAGCCAGTTTCTAAATGGACTTATAGAGGATTGTTACTCTCGCTGTTACGTTAGAGTCTCGGATCACTTTCTCCAAACACAGGTTGAAGAGGACTCAGGCCAGTCCATCCACTTGTTGGAGCCCGTTATAGATATTGAATGGCTTTAAAATGTTTGAGATATTTTTACTTAGCTTATAACATTGGTCATGGTCAACCTACATAGTCGTGTCAGTTTATTTGTGATGCCGAATTCTCTCATGGCTTTATAAAGTTCTATTCTGGCTATGCTATCATAGGCGGCTTTAAATGCCATTAAAAGATGGTGTAGTGAGTTTTGAAGCTCTAGACATTTTTCCATCACCTGCCTAAGAGTCTATCAGTTGTTAATTTGCCTGGGATGAAGCCACACTGGTATAAACCAATGATGACTTTAGCGTATGGGGCTATCCTGTCTTGAAGGATAGAGGAGAGAATCTTATACGCGGTACTCAACAACGTTATACCACGATAATTGATGCATTTTCTGATATCTCCCTTGTTATGTATAGGGCACAGGATGCCTTTTCGCCAGTCTACTGGCATAGCTTCTTCCTATCCTATACTTGCACTCCTATTTCGTGAATTGCTTATTGTAACGTGTGGCCTCCTATTTTTATCAGTTCCGCTAGGATCCCATCAGATCTCGGGGCCTTATTATTTTTGAGCCGATTTATTGCTCTGCTAACTTCGTCTATGCATGGAGGCTGCAGAATAGTATGGTCTTCGGTCATTGGTGGAGCCTCAGTTAGCTGGCCATTAAGCAACACTCGAAAGTGCTCTTCCCATGGGTCTAAGATGTCTTTAAGATCGTTGATCAGATTACCCTCTTTGTCTTTGCAGTATGTGCAACGAGGTGTATATTGCGACATACCGCAGACTCTTTGGTAGAACTTCCGCGCCTGCTGCGGTCCTCGCTCTCTGTATTTCAGAGACGAGATTCTTCTCCCAGGCTGCTTTCTTTCGCCGGTGAACTCTTATTTTTCATATCTTCTGAGCTCTTTATATTCTTCTTCGCGTGCCCGCGTTCTATGAGATTGTTGCATTCTTACGTAAAGACGCTAGCTTACATTCGTCATCGGACCAGTCGTTCCGATCTATACGACTACTGCCTAAGATGGAGTCAGCAGTACTAATGACAGTATTCTTAAGGCTTGTCCATTTCTCTTTTACGCCCGGCAACTCAGCCTCAGGACTTACTCTCCCTGTAATTAGGGCGAGTCCTATCGCTTGACATAGTTAGTTGTTTCTGGTCTCTTCGTTGCGAAGGGCAGCCGTGTTGACTCGAATCTAATTCACGGATGCTGTCTTTCTTGATGATGCAATCCGCGCTCGGAGCACTATACCAACAAGATTGTGGTCCGAATCGACGTTGGCACCTCGGTACGTTCGTACCGTCATCAGGTTCGGGTTGTGGCGGCGGTCTATCAACACGTGGTCTATCTGGCTGCGAGTGGCTCTATCACAAGATACCCAGGTGGCTTTGTGGATATTTTGCAAAAAAGCCACTGAAAACAAATGTGGTCCTCAACTCCATATCACTCGTTGGCTATATACAGCGGTAGTAAGACTTACTACACTTCTATATGGTGTGGATGTAGCTGCATCGTGAGAAGCTTAGCAAAATTCAAATATCAGCTTTTTTATGTATGAGCGGAGCATTTAGCGTAACTCCATCCGCCGCATTGGATATTCTGTTCAACCTTATACCACTCGACATCTGCAGTTGGCAAGTAGCTTCTACCGCGGCTATTCGGTCCAGAACTGAAATCGGATACTCGTTTGTTCTAAATTCTTTCAAGTTTCCACTGGACAAGACAGACTACACCATTCCACAAATCCAAATTAACAAAAACGTCCAGTTCACCACCCTCTCCAGGTAATTCTGAGAAGATGGCGCTCATTTGGAAGATGAATACATACATTTTTACACAGACGGGTCAGAAACTGATGATGGAGTTGGCGGAGTTTTATCAAGACAGCTAAGTCTTACTCTCTCACTTTCAGTATTTCAGGCTGTGATCATGGCGATTTATGAAGCTGATATGAAGAGGAATGTTATATCCGCTAAGGCTATCCGCACGAATTCGAATTCTCTTGTAGCCTTAAGCTGCCGCTCATCTCTTAATGAGATGGAGGAGCATTTCAACATTCACCTGTGTTGGGTGCCGGGGCGTCGAGACATTCCGGAAATTTTTAAGGCTAATGAGCTTGCCAAACATGGAACTATCCTGCGTTGAAAAAAGTTCCTTAGGCATACCTGTCGCTACATGTAAAGCTAACCGTAGGTGGTCAAACAAAGCAACTTGTCGGGCGAAAAAGCGAAAAAGATCTGGCCTAAGCTAGATCCAAAACGCGTCAATTGTTTGACCTCTTAAATAAAATTACACATCGATGCTATAATAGGTGTCATTGGTGGGCACTGTCTCGTAGCCAAGCATGCAGCAACGCTCGGCTTATTCTCAAACGACTCCTGTAGAAGCTGCATGGATGAGGAAGATCACTCTCATCCTTCTCTGTACATGTTCAGCCCTCCTTCCAAGCTCCATCCAGAAGAATTTATTTACACCCTAGTGATCTTGCAAATACTGGCATTAGTAGTCTCTTACGCTTCATATCAAGCTTTAAATAGTTCAACGAGTAGGGGGAAATAATATTCTCGATTCGTGTGTTATCACAATGGACCATTCATAGTCTAAGTGTTTCAACCACGAGACCATTTCAGTTTAAGGTTTTACAAAGAAAGATGATTTACCTCTCCTTTATTGCAGAATTTTCTAAAAAAAAAATCTCAAAAAATGGGCGTTGAAGACTAAAACGACGACATTGAATGTATGCTGTCTTAAGCGGAGAACTCTCTTAACCGGGCAGTTTTCTATAGTCCCGCGGCTATGAGAGGCTTCACTGCATTTGTTCCCAGATTTTTGTGTGGTATTGATAATTTCCCACAATTCATTTGGGATTTGGTTTGACAACAATGTTGACCAGAAATTAATAAATTAGCTTAACAGAACATTGGATTATCAATTGTTATACTCGTATCTACATTTGTGTCCAAAAATTAACATGTGCAGCACAAATGGCCGCGAGAAGTGTTAGGCCTTGGACCGCAATGGTCTGTCGCGCCAAATATTATTATTATTATACTCGTATCTTCATTAATATTAAGCTTTTTATTACTTTTCCCAAGAAGTTCGTGCAGTTTGAAAAATTTTCTCACAAAATGCGCTTCAGTAGCACTCAGTAGTTGATTAGTTCGGCTGTGATTCACAATCGATGCAACAATGATTCCAATTTCTCAATTGATATTCTCGTTGGAATGTGTGCATATAGCACAGTGGCACACGCCAAAAACTCGTTAAAAATTTTACAGCATTCTGAATTTTTCATTTTCCCGAACCACCAATGGATGGTGCTAGTGGCATCAGACTGGATGGATGTCGTAAACCAAGAAAATCCACTTTGTATATTGTACTGCCGCCATAGTACCTACTCGTACACGGTGCAACCAAACAATCACCAAGCAATCGCTGTGGCAGCTTCTGCGATCATAAATACAACATAAAAATATTCTAATATATTCAGCAAAAGTATCTTTGAGTAGTAAGTGTTGGCGCCACAATGCCACTGCAGAATCTCTTCAACTCTTTGTGAAATGCACTCGCGTAGTTCGTAATGTTCTTCTTGGTTTGCTGGGATCGTAAACAAGGACGAGAGCAGAGCAGAACAGCAGCTTCAATCCAGCCAGCTAAACAGCTGCTCTGACTGATTGTCAATAATTCCTTGCTATCGAAGTGGAGCGTAGCCAGCCTTTTTGTGGTCATGAATTATTCTCGTACACTCGGAACACTTATGATGCCAGCAGATTTTTTTTTGTTACTCTATTATGCAAGGATGCAAGGATATAGAGCTGAATACTGAAGTGATGTATGTGTGGAATGTGAATTTCTTTAACTGAAGACGATTGGTTTGTATTTCTCTTTGATGAAATATCACGAATCGATCTTTTATTTTTTTTTTGATAGTACGAAGATTGCTTTGAATGTGGGATGGGAAATAGGAAACGAAAATTAAATTGTTTTTCTTTCAAATTACTTAACTTATAGGATTCATTTTTTTATTTTGCATTCGGCTAAATCAGTCCTTGACCTTATGGATGTTGAACGACAGGAATTTAGGTATAAATCGTTATTATAGCTTGGACAGAAGCTGACCCAATTACCTAAGCCATAAATTATTCATAAAAACGAACGATCTTTAAACCGTAGAGTCTTCCGAGGTCGAAAGGTCAAAGGGAATAGTTAATCGCAACCAATTACCCTTGTAGCAAGTGAGTGTTTCCCCCAACGCACTCCTAAAAGATGGGACAGCAGCGTAGCGACTAAACAGATGGAGTCAACGGTTGCGTCTCCAGTTCCAAATGGGATGAACGACTTGGTAGGTACTTTATTTTGGAGGCCTAGGGATTATTCGTAGATTCAGACCATCCAAGAATTGGTACACACGATTTCTTTTGTCCAAGAACACATCAAAGGATGATGATTTCGGCACCTATCTCGCGCATAACAGTCGCAATGTTATGTTTTAAAAATGGAATTGTCTTTGGATTATTGGCATACTATCTATGCTTAATGGCACCCCATCAGCATCAAATCGCAGCTCCATGCATGTTCTGCTTGTTTACTTAGCAGCCGAAATGGAATGGAATTTCTGAAATGATCATTTATTAACCAATATCGACGTCACTATAAAGCTGGTCTATGGCCCACGCAGAGAACTGATATCGAAACGGATGGTAATATGCCTTTAACTCCTCAATTTCAACTCATCTGGTTCTTGTAAGCGAATAATCTGAGGTCTTTGTTTAGTATTCTGCTCATGCTGTTGCAAGTAATGGCCAGTTGCTGCGATTTGCGTCGAGTTGAGGTCGATGGATTCTGTCACACACTATGGGCCACAGCCGCAATATTCTCGGGCATGCGACCTATCCGAACTCGGGGACCACTTTTGTTATCCAATAACAAGCTTTTCTCATGACGAGCTGTCTAAATATCAAGTAAACCGTTCAAAAAAGGTGCATAATAGTCTATAATTTAAAAACAAACCAGAACATTGCCTACCATTAACAAAGGAAAAATCGAAGACTTTGAGAGATGTAACTTCAGGAGTAATGCTTGGAAGTTATACCAAAAGAACATGTACAAAATCTGAACAGAGACCTGTCGCGATAAGGAAGAGAAACCTCGTAATGGAAATATAGTCAGTGATGAAAACATGGAAGTACCATATCTTAAGTTTGTTAAACGGCGGTGAAGATCACGAGTCGGTTGTCAGGCAGAATGAACTATTAAACCAGGACGATGATAGCAAAACTGTCAGTCATCCGGACAAGCTTTTTCAAACTGTTAGAGAGTGCACACATAATCATCAAATGATAAGATTTCTAATTTATATCATTGTTTACCAGAACCACAAGAAAGGAGTCCCACTTAACTGCTCCAACTATAGAGGAATAAGTCTACTTAGCCTTTAAGATCTTATATTCCGTATGTTGTGAAAACCTGAAGCCACTCATCAAATATTAGATTGGCTCCTATCAATGCGGATTTATCACACAATCGATGAAATATTCACACTGCCGCAGATCCTGGAAGGAGATACCCAAGTAGAAAAAGTCGGTACTTACCGACTTTTTATTAATTTCAAAGTCGCTTTTATGCACAGCTATATAAAGCCATCCTTGTCATACTTTTTAGATGGGATAATTCTTGATGATCCGTAAAGGTTGGGAACAATCAAGCATTTAAGCAAGTAGACACGCAGTTTTGCGAATTCTTTGACAATATATTGAAGAGATTTGATTGGCGCTCTAAGATCTACGATAGAGGATCGAAAAAAGACATCGATATTATGGGCAGAACCCAGTGTGCTTTTACTAGTAAATTTGCTAGTATTAGGGCGCAATTGGAGGCGGTTATCAAAAGACTTTGACTTTTGGAAGGGCCTGTTAGTTAAGTCCTATATTTATTTAATGCTTAAGTGCCACTTTTTTTTCCACCACAGCCCATATGGCTGACGCTGCGACCTAAAAGATCTAATGAAAGTAATCGAAGAGATGAACTACCTACCTCCCTAATGAAGGATAGTATGTTGTTAGTGGTAGAGTTTCTTAACTATGCCGACGAACATATTTTCCTATAGAAAATACACCTCCTTAACCAAATTAATGCTGGGCATTCACAGAGAACGTGCTCGGAAGATTCGCCATCATCCAAACAGAACCTGCAATCCATTTCTAAGCCTAGATTAGTTTTGTTAATGTGATACTGCAAGCCAAAGTGAAACTCACCAGCTTTCTAATACCTAAATTATTATCTAAATTAAGTGTTTCCTTATAGGAGTACGGCCTGATTATTCTTTTGGACTATCTTAACCTTCAGACATCTTCCCAATGGTTCGGACGAAATTTATGCTCCAAATGCGCTGTAGCGGCATCACAATTGATACAACAGTAGGGTTCCAGTCTTATGAACGCAGATTCTGAGCCAGCTCAAGCTGCAGATTCGTTGCCTGCAATTCCTTGATGAACAGGAACCCAACCGAGTTTCTCCCTGTTTTGTATGGCAAGGGATGGCAGTGCATCGTAGCAGCTTTTAACTGATTAAATTGGACGATCGCGTTTTAAGAGCTGCCTGGCTATCTGAAAATTTATATATTTTCACAACCCTAATGTCTTTCATGATTTGGCATGCAACTTGGCGTTTTGCGCAGTGATATTTGCCAGAATATTTTGTAAGAAACGTTCTAGACTTTGTGCATATTTTTTATGTTGCTGCTGAATAGGTACTTCTCAGCAAACGCGAAGAAAGCCGAACTTTCGTGAAAAAAAAAACTAAAAAGTACCGGGCCAGAGGAAATCATTTTTGTGTACGTGAACCTCGCGAAGAAAGACTCGTATCACGCACAAAAGGTTCCTGAAAACTTCCCGATTGAAAAATTTTAGAAATAAAAAAACAAAAATTTTACATGATTTGCTTTTAATTTTAAATAATAGCTAATTTTATAGAATTTGTTTTTTGTATTTACAGCTTAAAATTATTAAGTGATATTCTGTCATCAATGTCGAACCAGTTTCTTAATTTCAGCACCAAACGCTGAGCGAATATCAATTAGTGGAGCCATACATGACGAACAACCACACGAGGAAGGAATTTCAATCTGGAAATAGTTTAGAGAATATCCGTCAAAACAGTGCACTTCTCTATGATGCTCAATGGTATACTTACATCCTTTGTTAACATAGAGCCATCTTCGCAGATAAGTGGTATTTTGATCGTCTTGTATGACTCAATGTTGCAACAGTTGCATATCTTATCATGGCCATAGGTCACTTGAAGGAGAATAAACACATCTTATTGCCATCTGATTGTACATTTGTCGAACTTACATGCATTGTATCTCGTTCCCGAGTTGCAGGATCCATAACATTCAGTAAAGCCTATGATTGGCTCTACGTTCACGCAGTTGCCGTGACCTATCCTCATAACCTTGATGAGATTCTTGGTTTCGTTTTCAGCGAGTGAAGTTGCCATGCAGTTCTCTGAAAGGGGTAGTCGATTTTATTCAACTCTATTTCTCTATCTCTATCTCTCTTTCTCTCTTTTTTTTTACTCTCTTTCGTTCTCTCTCTCTCTTTTTCTGTCGATTTTACATATCTCACTGTCTCTCTATCTTGTTCTTGCTTTCTATCTATATCTTGTATTGTTTCTATCTCTCTCTTTCTGTCCTTCTTTCTCTCTCTTTCTCTCTCTCTTTCTCTTGTTCTCTTTCTTTATCTTTCTCTATCTTTATTTCTGTCTCTTTTTTACTCTCTTTCGCTCTCTTTCTCTCTTGTTCTTTTTGTCGATTTTATTTATCTCACTGTCTCTCTATCTTGTTCTTGCTTTCTATCTATATTATTTCTCTCTCTCTATTTCTCTTTCTTTATTTCTGTCTCTTTCGCTCTCTCTCTCTCTTTTTATTTTTGTCGATTTTATTTACCTCACTGTCTCTCTATCTTGGTCTTGCTTTCTATCTCTATCTTATTTTTTGTTTCTATCCATTTATATCTGTCTCTTTTCTCTCTGTCTCTCTTTCTTTTTCTCTCTCTTTTCTTTTTGAATCTTTTTTCTTTCTCTTTTTTCATATCTCTCTCTCGTTCTATTTCTCTTTCACTCTTTATCTATCACACACTCTTTGACACACTCACACTACAATCATACTCACTTTGCGCTAGTGGAACCATCTTGCAGGTCTTACAACAACCCTCGTCTATCAGATTCTCCACTGGGCAGTCCGACACATCGGGACATGATTCCTTCAATGAACTCACAATAAGCTGCCATTCCTTTTCAATACAAGCGTACGCGGTACAATTGTCTGGACTTTGCCATTTCTCCTTGGGTTTAAATAATTTACCCTCGAAGACACATTCCGTTTGGTAGCATTCGCCGCAACATCTTGTCGAATCTTTGAGAGCGTAGGTAAAGCCAAGTGGACATTTTGTGTCACACTCCTCATTAGTGGTGATAACTTGTGTGGTATCATTTGGACCGTAAGCACAAAATTCATGCTTGCATGGGTTCTGCGAGTGGAGCCATTTGTCGCCAAGTTTCTTAAGGAATTTCCATTCGTCGCCCGGTTGGTAGGACACAATGCAGGCATCTTTTGGTGGAGCTATATGCGAATAATAAAGAATTCGTATTACATTTTATAATAAAATATTTATTTTTATATTTTAAAGTCAACAAAAGGAAGGTAAGCTTCAATAACCAATCTAACAAACTCACCACACTTATGTGTTGGACAGCAATCTCCTGGATGCATCACAGTTGTCACCTCGAAGAATTTCTCCTCGCATTTTGCCGGTGCTGGCGGGCAAGATGTCTTATCACAAATAATCTCTTGTACAGGACAACATCCAGAATTTTCCTGAATAGCTTTCTCACCCGCCTTCAATGGGCGTGGCAATAAAAGTGGATCACACTCTGATACCGGTTTACATTCTTAAAGTGGGAAAGAAGGAATGTTAAAAAAGAAATGTTCAATTAATCCTCCCTTAACCGAACTCACCACAAATAAACTGTGGACAGCCGTCGACACCGGTCTTTTGCTTTTTATATTGTCCAGGTCCACACTCCGGCAACGGAGCATCTGGACAGGTAATTGGCGGTGGCACTTTCAGTTCTGGCAGACAAATATACCGCGGACAGCATTCATCTGTCGAACTGACCTTCGACGGAGTAAATCCTTCCGAGCAGATGCTCTCTTGTACCAGGCATTTCTGTTCCAAACACTCAGTCTTGCCATCTTTGCTGCATGTACATTCGGTGCATTTGTCCTTCTGCCACACATCACCCGGATGACGATCGACTTCATCGCATTTCACGCACTGTTCTTCAGTGACGCATTTGCCGCCATCGAGTACCTTACCCGGGGGACAAAAGCATCCCTCGTCACGATCTGCATCCAAGCACATGGCATCTGGAGTCATCGTCTTTACCACAGTGTTGGTTTTCATATTGATAGCGTCGAACACTTCCGTAGCCTTGACACTCTCGCAGGTTTTTGTGCATCCACAGGGTTCATACATCATGCCCGCTGGACAATCGTACGGACACAGATTGAGACTGCGCCAGTTTAGGCAGATGCCATTTCGCGCACATTCATGTGCATACGCACTAAGTGACTCACAGGCACCCTTCTGATCGTTTCCCGGCTTGCACATATCCTGTTGGCAGGACGACACATACATAATGGGATCAACAATCATATGACACTTTCCAAAGAGCTGATCGTCGAAGAATTTCATGCATGGATCTTTCTCCGGAGGAAGTGGGATGCAATTGTCCAGCGGAACCTCCTCACTCAAACACTCGTTCGGGTCGAGTCCGAGTTTTGGCTCGCTGGCTTGCCAACTGTTGATGATTTCCATGATATCAGTGCTCGGTTTTCGACTCTTTTGTGGATTCATTTTAAGATCATCGCTTGGATCACCATTGCAATCACCGCAGAGACCTTCCATTTTGCCGCCATACTTGATGCTGGGCACACCAATCTAAGGGGATGCAATCAACTTTTATTTACCGTTAAACTCTATGAGTAAGACGTAATATGAGCATACCGAAAATGCCATGTCATCGAAAGCACTCGTCAGCTCCACATGTGACTCAGGCAGCGTTAAAATCAGTTCCTTGCCCTTTGATATTCGAACTCCAATCCAAGAGTCCTTATATGGAAGCGTCTTTACTTCCATACCATCGACAAACACTTCAAGAGCTTTATCTCCGGGTATGCGCTGAATATGTATAACATGGTCACCGTTGAGTATGTGCAGCGACTTTGTGCAGCTCGTGTGATCTCCGGAGGCGGTACGTCCGAGCTTTTTACAATCGTCCATGGTAACGTAGACCTGCAATGAAAATTGGGAATTAGAAACGTTCGTATCGCTCAGAGGTTTCTATATCCGTAATCATCTTGCAAAAATTCACCCCAAAACCTCTATTCCTCAAACAATTTCATACCTGGAATGTGTGCACTCCTGGCAGAATCATATCCCGTGTCAGTAGGTAGGTGCAATTTCCATTAAATGTGAAATTTTTTCTGTCATATGTGACATATTTTGATGTTCCAAAGGAATCACAAATGCAATCCTTACACTCGGCAACAGGCACACAAGTCTCACCCTTACGCACAGTACCCTGAGGGCAGTAGCAGCCGGAGAAGCAAGCATCAGGTAGCACAGGACAATCATCGCCATGAATACTATCGCAGGATGGTTCACAGCGTCGTTTATAGCAATCGGAATGAACGAGCGGAGCCGGACAGGAGATTTCTAAAGCCAAAAACAAAGCCACTTAGCAATCATCTTCAAATAGGATTTTCGTTTTCGCCCACAGACATACTCACCACACTGATGAATTGCCCGCCAATTGTCCAACTGAACATTCGGCTTCACCGTCAGACATTGCTTCACGAATCCCTGCAGAATTGAACATTTGCAGGCGTTGGAATCACCCTGCTTATTGGCCTGTAGACATTCGCAAGTTGTCTCAATGCACTTGGAGACGAATTGCTTGTAATTAACGGCTTTGCCGCATTTCAGGAATGTCGGATGCCTGCAAAGAAGCAAGACCAAGTAAAATATATTTCGAATTCACAGCCACGTCCTCCCTCCTCCTTCCACCACATCCTTATCAACATTTGCTCACTTACTTAATTGCATTGCACAAGGCCAATGATTTCACTTGTAAATCGCGCGGACAAACTTCCGGATAGCACTCCTCCTTGGGAACGGTCATGTCAAACCAACTGTCACCAAACTTGTTGGTACTGGCCGTAATTGTGCCGTCAGGCGTTCGCTTGTCATCGCCGGGAATGTCATTGTAATAGCCGCACAGGCCGTCAACGGTCTTAATGAATTTCGAAGAGACACCAATTTTGATGAGACCCACTTCGTCGTATGACACCCAGAAGCCATGGGTACGCGAGACGACGAGAATTGTGTTGCCCGGTTGTGAGATAATGAAAGCCACCTTTGCGATAGCAGAGTGTTCCAACTGTTGAACGGTGTAGTCGAATCCATTAAAGTTCACCTTCATGTCGGGCTTTATCGTGAGAATAGCAGAGGAGTCCATGTCTTTGATTGCGATCATCTTACGGCAGATTTTGCGGCTTTCGTCGGTGCATTGCAAGTGAACTGGAGGAAGAATGAAGAAGACCATTAAAAAAATCCTTAAAAGATATCTCAACGATCAAATAAAACCCACCAGAGATTGCCCATGTGGAATTAATCAGATCCCTGGCCAATATATGACTGCAAGTGGCATATTTGAATTCAGTTCCATCGAATGTGGTAAAGGACTTTCCACTAATCTCGCACACATCATCCTTTTGCGGTCGCAAGATGCAGCTATATTTTTGACATTCACCCGGTTTCGAATTGGAGTTGTCCAACTCGATTTCATAGTTGGGCGGACATTTGGGCAGCGGACAACTGATAGTGATATTCTTTTCGATGTTCTTGATTGGTATCGGTGCACAAATGAACTCGGCACAATGTTCGATCTCGTTAAAGCCATCCTCAAGCTGTGGCATTGGAAGATATTCCTCGACTGAATTGAAAATTTTCGTCCGGATGATCTTGGAACCATGTCGATAAGTGGAAAATTGTTTGGTTACTCTAAATGCAAGATGAAAAAGTGTAAGAGATGACTTTAATCAGAATTTAATAGAAAGTAAGTAACCTACGTCGATTTGAAAATGTCCGACATTTTCGGTTCAGCTTCATTTTGGATGATCTTCATTTTCATGTTTGGCGGGCACTCGGGCACTGGACACGTTTTGGTAATTGCTGAAAGATGAGAAGTAAACAAATATTTAAGATGAGCAAGGGTATCTTACACAAATCAGAATATCATGACATATACTACAGATGTAGTTGAAGATATTATGTGCTTGGTTTGGGCATGCTAGTCAGCATAAGAATGGAGTCAACTTTAAAGTAACAATCTCATAGAATACGGGCACGAGCTTAAAGATATAAAAATTGGTTCACCCGGTAGGGAAACCAGCCTTGGAAAAGAAACTCCTCATTGAGCTAGAACTGCACAAATCGAGAGCCGCACCAAGAGCTAAAATTCTTCCAAAGGGTCCGCTGCATGAATCAATGCACGCCGATCTTAAAGGCATCATCGGGCGATATGAAGAGCATTTTGAAAATTTGTGGGAAGAAAACTTGCCAGAAGATTGGAGAAATGGTATCCTGTATCAGATGCATAAGAAAGAAAATGTCAAAATGTGCAGCGATTATCGTGGTATAGCGTGGATAAGATCTCTTCTCAATTGAACAAGATGAGGATGAAAAAGAACCACTTCTACAATGCGCTAAGCGCTGTATTCAACGCAACGCCAAACGGAGATATCGTCATCGTTATGGGGAACTTGAATGCCAAGGTAGCCAACGACAATGAAGGACTCAGACATGTGATTGGGAAGCACGGCCACGGCGAACGAAATGGCAATGGTGAAATATTTGTTGACTTCTGCAACACAAACTACCTTGTCATAGGAAGCACCATGTTTGAGTATAAGACCTGCCATAAAGTCAGCTGGGTGTCAACTGATAGGCTTTAAATCATCATCCAACCAAATCGATCATGTGGCGATCAGCCGACGTCTTATAAGCTGTCTTTTAGACGTCCGAAACAGACGAGAAGCCGACATGGGTATGGTACGGGATCATCACCTTATGGTAGCTACTGTCCAGTTACGTACTGCATCAGTTCAAAGACTCTACAATATCATCCGAATGCCTAGGTATAACATTGATCGGCTTAAGATCCCCTCAGTACGCATACATCAGCAGAGCTTTTATATCCTCTTGCAGAGAGAGCTTGGAGGCAGACGAGTGGAAGAAGGGAATGACTGACAAGCTCCCTAAAAAAGGCAGTCATGCATTTGAGGTATTTCCGTTCTTCCCGCAGTTGCAATGGTAATAGCCAAAGTATTACTTGAGCGAATCAAGGAACACTTGATGCCTAACAAGCAGGTTCCCACACTGTATCCTACTGTATCGACCACATCAACACCCTGCGGATTATTATTGACCAGTGCGTTGAGCACCGATCACCACTGCACCTGCTGTTCATCGACTTTTAAAAGCCGTTTGACAGTATCAACAGACAGTTTATCTGGCTCGCCTTGCGCAGGAGATGTATACCCGATTAACTAATAGCTATCATTAAAGCAACTAATGATGGCTCTAAATGTCTTCTGTCAGAAGAATTCGAGATTCTAAGCGGGGTACGATAAGGTTGCATTCTATCGCCGATACTTTTTATGTTAGTGAATTCGTTGAACTCTTACATTTCAAGTCAAACATCTGGACTTCGCTGACGACGTTTGTTTACTCTCACACAGGATTATGGAGCTTCACCAAATGACAACAAATGTGGAAAGGGAGGCGGATTGTTGCGGGTGTAGACATTAATACTGCCAAAACCAAAAGCATATACCTCGGCACTATCTCAGTAACTCAAGTTAACATTGCTGGACAACCGGTAGAGAGACTAGAGAGTTTCCAATATCTTGGGAGTATTGTCTCGACCGAAGGTGGAACCGAACAGGACATTGTCAACCGAATCTGCAAAGCAAAATCAGTGTTTGGAATGATGTCCATGGTATGGCGAAGCAATGCGATCAGTTTAAACAACAAGCTGCGACTGTTCCGTTCAAATGTTGAATCTGTGCTGTTGTATGGGTGCAGCACTTGGAAGGTGACCGCTACTATCACAAAAAGATTACAAACGTTCGTAAATAGGTGACTACAGAACATCTTAAGGGTTTTCTGGCCTTACCGTATCTCTAACGACCATTTTTACCAAAGATCAGGCCACGAACCAATAGGCACAACCATCCAACGATGGAAATGGCATTGGATTGTTCATACACTCCAAAAAAGCGACACTTCCATAGCAAACTACGCAATGGAATCCGTTATATCAGGATAGTAGAAATACATGGCGCAGAATATTTGAGGATGAGTCACGGTAATTGTGGAAGAGTTGGAGAGAGCTGAAGCTCATTGCCAAGAACCGCACGCACCACAGTACCCACAAGGGGATATAGGACATAAGTAAGTAAATAACGCCCTCAAATTAGGCGTTTGTTTCAGTGATAACCCCTTCGTTAGACCCAAATATCTTACCGCCCAATCATTTGTTCAGGTTTGAAAACAGAATATTGTCGCAGGGAGCTAAATGTGGAGAATATGCTGGATGGGGTAGCAGTTCGTAGCCCAATTTATGGATTTTTCCAACGTGTGCACGTGTGTCTGGATGGAACAGCACATTTTTCTTCGCCTTCTTCTTGCTTCATGTCAATATCGAATCTGTCCAAAAGCTCTGAACAATATTCACCGGTGATTGTTTTACCCTTTTAAAGGTAATCGATGTGAATGACACCGCGCGCATCCTTGTTGTCCGACAGACCCACTTTGGCCTTCTTTGGTGCACATTCAACCGGGGAAACCCACTGTCTTGGTTTACGGTTTACGAACCGGCCCAAAAACTCGTTCGGATTGCAGCTGAACATCGCCAAACACTCATTTGAAATTCACTTCTTTCCATTTTCGTTAAAATTCACGAGGTGATCTGTTTTCATTTTACAGATCTGGCCCAAGCTGGATCCGAAACGCACCAAGTGTTTGATCTCTCAAAAAAGATCTCACATCGGTTCTGTTGTAGGTGTTATCACTAGACACTGTCTCATAGGCAGGCATGCAGCAACTTGGAGTCTTCTCGAATAACTTCTGCAGAAGCTGCATAGATGACGAGGAGGAGGAGTCCATCTTCCATCTTCTCTGTACTTGTCCAGCCCTCTCCGAAAAACGTAAACTTCATATGGGAGCTTTCTTCAACAACGACACTAATGATCTCATCAACATTGACATTGGTAGTCTTCTTCGCTTCATACGAAGCTCTTATTGGTTCATCGAGTAGGTGGAAGGAATTTTTCCTGGGCCGTGTGGTATCACAATGGACCATTACTGGTCTAAGTGTGTCGGTTTCACTGACAGCCACCTTAAACTAACCTGACATAAACGGCTTATAGTTCTTTTGTGCGTGCGCGCATGCGTGAGTGAGCGAGTGATCTGGGCATCTAGTATATTGATGATAGAATCATGAACTATATTGACTTGAAAAATTGGTACATTTCGTTGGAACCTATGTTAAGGATGGAAATTTCGGGAAGTTCTATCAATTCTTTAAGAAAAGGATCTTTTCCACTTTTCTATTGTGTTTTGCATTGGGATAAATGCAGTAGGTGCGATATTAAACAAATCCATAATTCACACTACGGGCAAATCTAGATAAAACGTATTATATGACAAGGTGTGTCTGAAAAGTCCCGATAAATGCAAAGAGACAAGATTCATTTTTGATAATTAGGTTGCCATCGATAAGAATTTTTACAAACTTTTCAGACAGCCCTCATGCAACAATTCTTACTTGTATTCTCCTGCTTCAGCGGCTCACCACCTTTCTTAATGACCATGGTGCACTCATCTGGCTCATCATCTTCACAATCCTTAACGCCATTACACCAAAGCGACTCCGGTATGCAGTCGCCACTAGACTTGCAGAGTTTCTGCATCTCGGGGCATGGCTCACATTTGCAGAAGCATGTTGCTGTTTGCACCGGCCGCAGTCCATCCTCACAAGGTGGACATTTCTTTGGTTTGCATTGGGCTACACCACCAAGAACGCATACACACTCTTGACAGTGTTTGTTCTCGAATTTAGAGCCAATAGGGTAGCTGATGATTAAAGTTTTTTTTTTTTCAATTAACTTAATGCCACTTAATGGATTTAAAATCCCATATACCTTATATAATTCTCGACACACGGACACATATTGCGAGTGACACATCCGCTTCCGTCCCAATATAATGGCTCTGCACACTTGCATTTCTTCTCCTTGGGATTCGTTGCAATGTTGTCGCAGATCAGACACTTGACCGCTGGTTTCTTGGCAATAAGTTCAACAGTCTCCTTGATCTCAGCTGTAATTAGATAAAAAATGAAATATTAAGTCGACCGATTAGATGTCCATTAACTTACGGTATGGAAGGAAGCAGCCGACGGGCTCCACACGCATATTGATATTATCCTCCCACTTAAGCGGCACAATTTTGATGAATTGAGTTTGAATTGGGAATCTGAAGTAGATCGTCTGTGGTGTTTCGTGATCGTGATTGGCAATGAACACCTTCGGAATTCCCTCCTTCGACAGGACATTATTCCAGATTGGCTTGTTCTTTGAGTACATGATTTTATAGCCGGTAACCCAACCGTCAGGTCCGCCTTTTGTCTTAATACCGGAGATATTTCGCGGCTCCATAAAATCAAACTGAAAGTTGGTTTAGAAAAATGTTCTGCGATGCGGTAATTCCAAGTCACAACTCACCTCAATGAATTCATTTGGGGTATTGAGTATTGGCTTCCAGCCAGTTGGTGAAGATAACTTCAAGAGGTTCAGCAAATGAGGTTTCTTGCCTTTTTTAGGTTTTGTCCAAACGCTGCTTGCCTCGACTTGTGAGGGACTTAAGTTGCCATTTTCTACACCCATATAATCTTTACATTCAGGTTCAAATTGCCAGCTAGTTGTTGTTGTAGTTGGTGGAACATCGGTACTTTTAACCTGTTGTTTGCGAAAAGTTCGTCAATAATTTGAATTTTTATTTCTCAGAAGTTTAGAAGCTGAACGATGATGACTGCTCTTGTCACTAATAACACCCAAACTCTAACTATTTAATGCCCTTGAACTTGTGAACCATAATAAAAACCTTATATATGATAATTCGTAGTTATGAAAAGCAGTGGTCTAAAATGACTACTTTGCGGCACTCCAATTTCTGCTTATTTTATTTATTTATTTATTTATATTATTTATTTGAAATTTTTGCGTCAGGTTTTTAATAAAAATTTTAGCGCGCGAAAGATGGATGATAAGCAAATCCATCGAGCTGATCTCCAGAATTCAAAAATGGTTGCCGCAATTGCGGGTCATTAGCCAGTATTCACCCACGCAGCCAAACTAGGAATCCTTCATGATACCTTTTGCAGGAGCTGCCTGGATGTGAATGAGAAAGAAACTTTCATTCATTATCTTTGCGAGTATCCAGCACTGGTGGGCTCCCGACTCTGCAAATTGAGTAATACCTTCTTTTCCGGCCTGAGGGCGCTTTCGGAGTATGGCATCAACGATCGGATATCGTATCTAAATGCCAGAGGTTGAATATAATCAACCCAACTATTATTACATTAGATCTCACTCAAGCGTTATTTGAGGCCTTCGCTAAGACAGCGCGGACCACTATTCTATCTACCTACCTATCTACCTAGAGTATACAATTGGCGTCTTTCATCATCTTCAAGTACATAGACCCCCAATCCATAAAGGAGAAGTAATATGCACTCGACGGATTCCTCAACTTACTTCCTAAGTCACTATAGTGAACCATAATCGAAAAGACTACAGCCCGCATTGACTGGCACATTTTCAAACAAAAAAAGGCATTAAGGCCTTCTTTGCTTCCCGGCTAAAGGCTTTCTCAAAGGTGTAGTGAGCGCATCAATCATAACAACCCCTTTTCAGACCTCATACCTCTTGGATACGTCAAGAAGATGTAATCGGTCCCAATCTATTTAACCTCGCGCTTAAATATGTAAAGATACCAGAACTACATTCTGATTTTCTGAATGAATCGAACTAAATCTTAGGCTATGGAGATGATGTCATCCTATTTGGCCGTTTAATGACTCCGCCTTAAATAAATTACCGACAAAACTCAATCCATGACAATATCTGACAACCAAAACTTACGTCTTACATTTTAACTTCTTGTCTGTCTGTTTAAGCTTCTTTTTAGCCAACGTCCTAGAGAACTTGACGCAGTCCACATTTATTTGTTTGCAGTTGATATTATTGCGATAAAAGGCAAAGGACTATATAGACTTTGACTATGCCAAGCACTAATTAGATCTGTGAACTTTTGGATGTAAGACCTCTAAACTGTGACTACCGTCGATTGTGGAATCCATATTCGATGATTGGTGGACGATCACTCAGCCAGAGAAAAAGAGTGAGATTATTTAATTATCTTATTAAATCTCAAAAATATCAGAAGCCTTGTTTCTCATTGTCCCATTCCATCGTCAGTCTGACTGAGTAATTTTCTACTTTCTTTTCTTACTTTACGCCACATCTATTTAAGTGCATTTTCTCTTTCACGGGACTAATGATTATGCTTTTCTGGCAGTGATTCAAAACCCATAAATAGGTCTTGTTGACATCACAAGTATACAGGTAAATAACACAAAAATACAAGTACAAACGTGGCCTACATTTTTTGCATCAAAGTATTCCTCATACAGGGAAAGGAAAGATTTCAAACTGAGTCATTTTTTACCAAAAAAATTCACTTCTAAAATCCACTCAGACAGCCAACAAACACTCCGCATTCCAGCCTACTTACCCGCATCTTCTCAAATTGCACCTCGGTGGTATAATCAACAGTAGTTGTCGGCATCGTTGTCGTCTCTTCTTCCACTTCAGCACAACCCAATAGTTCGACACGCATTGAAATTGATCCGTGCCATTTCAATGGGTAAATACGCACAACTTTTGCTTCGATTGGTATTTTGAAAAGCGTTTGAACCGGTGTTCGCGAATCAATCGGTCCATTAAACATTTGCGGCTTGTCTGTCTCATCGACGAGATAATGGAATGCCACCCCATCGTGACTGTGTAGGATCTGTTGTTAGTACAGAAAGAAGGAGAGAGGTAATTTTATTTAGTTGTCTGCCAACAAATGCAACGCCACCCACCTTAAAGAGCGTCACATATTGATCGAAAATCGGACTGCCCTGCATGACAACACCAAACAGTGGCTCCGGTTCGTCGAATGACACCTGCAAATATTGCATTTGGTCATTGATCATCGGGGACCAACTGCCTTTTGATTTTCCAATTGGTTTCGCATGCAATCGAGCGTATTGCGGCATAAAAGATGTGCCCATCACGGAGCTTGCACCGAACACTGAATCAGGTAGGGGTTGATCGCCGCTAATCATTGGCATCATTCTGAAAGTTGGTATAAAGGAGATATGCTGTCAAGCTATCGCTACACACACGCAAACATAACCACCCCCCATACATACCGCTCTGGTGGGCAACTTATTGGTGGCGTCACTGTCGTCGGAATTACCAACGGTTTACTTGTCCAAGATTCTGTGATGATACTGAAGATGTCTTCTACAAAAGTTCAAATTGATTTTTTTATTATTTCTTTGTCTAACAAATCTCGTTACCTGTATAGAGTTGTGTCGTCATCGTTGTCGTCGTTTCTATTGGAATTATGTTCCTCTCGCACAAGAAATGGTTATCAATGCATTGACAGGTTTCAGTTTCGCCAGGAACGACCATATGAGGCTGCGAATACGAAAGATAAATTGGATTCGTTCCAGAAAAATTAATCTCTGCCTACCTGGACATATTTCTCATTTGCATCCATGCATGGGCAGTCTTCAATATCCACACAGGTATTCTCGTCACGCCAAAGTTTATTTTGCTTAGAGCATTGGGCTTGACCATTGTCCATGCAGCCAGCTTTGCAGTGTTCACCCTCATGGCAGAGACCACGCTTTCTGAGAATCTTTTAAGAAATTGCAAATTAATGAAATTAATTGATAAGAAGACGAACTATTGTACCATAAATGTAAGAATCATTATAGGAAATTTATAGAATGATTATAGGATAATTAAATGGAAGCTAAAGAAGATGTTTAAGGAACGATTATTGGATAGTTAAAGCATAGTTATGGGAAGTTCATAGGATGCTTATAGAACTATTTTAGGTTGATTATAGAATGAATGGTTATAGGATGATCAGAGACTCGAGATACACAGAACGCACTAAAAAGATAAATTAATAAACAAGTGAGAAAGAGTCACTGAGTCAACACTTCATCTACAAAGCAGACACAAAGCCGTACAAACGGACAGGCAGATGGACATTCAATAAATATCAACTATGAAATTGCTATCCCCGCTTGTATTAGCACCACCTTAACTTACCGTTCCAAAATAGTGACAAGTGTGTTCACAGCGATTGGCACATTCGTACCACACCTTTCCGGGTGGACATTGATCAAATGGCGCTTCGGTGAGTTCCCCACTAACTAACTGATCACCTCCACAAATGGGCTTAACCAACTGGACACTGGCAATGTGATCGCAAATATTAAATATCGGATTATACATCATTGATGGACCACACGTCTTCTCGACGTACTCCCACACACCATCATTCAGTGGCTGGCAATGCAAGAACTTGTAGCAATCTCCTGGATATTCTTTATATTCAAGGACAGCCGCATCGCACATTGCACCAGTTAATGGCTTCTCGATTGACTTCTCAGTTGTTGTAGTAGCAGCCAGCTCATCATTATCGGAATCATCACATTTACAGAAAACACGAATCTCATAGTCATGACACTGTCCAACGCATGCCAGACCATCACTCAGCCGACAGAAGACATTCTCATCCATAAGATTGGCATCCTCATGTGTCTCCAAAACACGACACTCGATCTTCTGCATGTATTTCTTCTCACATGTGCCATAGATGCTCTCAAATCGATCGTAATGCGGTAACTTCTCCGCATCGTTGAGCTTAAGTCTATTCAAAGTGTGCGTAGAATCTTGATCTTGATTAAACCATCGCGTCCAGCCGGCAATACATTTGATTTGTTCTTCCGTTCGCATTGGCAATGACGTCGTACTGGTAGCTGCTTCGATCAGCTTGATTGGCTTTACCGTTGTTAGAATCTGCTCAACGCAAGGCACACCACTGCAGACTTCTTTCTTCTTGGAGCAACGACACGTTTGACATGCATCCGAGACGGTCACATCACCTTCATAGTAGATTTTTCCATCTTTCTGCATGCACAGCGGTTTGCACTCTGACTTTGGAACACATTGACTGAATGTATCATTCAGGTATATCATTCCATCGTCACAGGGTTTAATGTGGCAACCTTCCAGGCAGTTCTCATTTGTGCACATCCGATCCGTAAGACCTTGATCGAGGAAGTTGTCGCACGTTTCAATTGCACAGGCTGGTGTACAGGAATCGTAATCGGAGCAGTGTGGGTCACATTGCATTGCTACATGTAGAGTGGAAAATAACAAATTGAAGAAATTTTTTATTCAATTTGTTAAGAAAAGTAGGGCATGATTTTTGAGGAAAAATATAGGTGTCGATTCTATAGTTTTCTGGGTGGCTTAGGTAGTCAATTAATGTTGGAAGGTCGGAGGGAGGTCGTTGGACGGGAGGTCAGCTGGTGTGTGGTCAGTTGGATGGGGTAGCCGGTAAACACCGGGTGTTTCCTAGCTAGTCATTAATGAAAATTAGAAGGAGTTTCCGAAATAAAACAGAGCATTGGGGAACACCAGCTTTAATACAACTCCTCGTTGGTATAATCAAACAGTTCGCTCCTCACAAAATAAGAGAAACAAGTTATGGGCGGCTTATTATTTTTACTGACTATTCCAACTATCTCGGTACTTACTTGCAATTCACCCAGTTTTATAACTCTTTCTACCGCCGCTATCTTAATAATGCGCAAGCCAAACTCATAAACGACTATTTTTTTTAAGTCGTCTGACGGCTACCCTTCATCACTCTCTTACAAAAATACATCGTCAACCGATCCACATACTATTGCCAACTGTTTTGCTACATTTTTCAAACAATCTTTCGCCGACAACTCCTTCATACCGGACACCTCTTATTTCAATTACCTACCTCACTTCTCCAATGGCCCCTTCCTCTCTAAAACTGTTGACCCTATTGACCCAAATGTTCTTCCAGCTTCTCCCTTTCTCAGATTCGGAGGACCTCTTTCATAACCCCGATACACAAAAAATGATCAAAGAATGATGTAACTAACTATCGTCCCATTGCTAAACTTTCCCATATACCCAAACGCTTCAAAAGTATTTTATACGAAGGCTTAAGCTTCCACTGCAAGTCTCTTATTTCACACAGTCACCACCTAAGCTTGTTGAATTCATTGCCTCTGCCCTTTCAGCCTTAGAGAGTGGCAGCGAAGTCGGCATTGTTGCAACTTATTTCAGTAAGGCTTGTGATAAGATATCTCATCAACTGATCCTCTTTAAATTGTCTGCTCCTGTTAAAATGGATATCATCTGATCTGGAAAACCGTCTTTATAGTGTTCGCTTCAGGTCCGTCCTATCGTCTACATTCTTGGCAACCTCTGGAGTCCCAAAAAGCAATCACCTAAGCCCGCTTCTCTTCATTTTAACTACAACTGATCTACCTAGATAGGGTCATCAAACATTCCGCCCTCTCAATTTACGCTGACGATACCAAATTTTTCAAACCCATTTCATTCCCACAAGACGACTCCTTCAACAAGACCTAGACAGTTTTTCGATCTGGTGCTTCAAAAATTGCATAAATCTCAATATCTTCAAACGCCTATCTATTACCCTACCACTTAAGTGCAACAAGCCCACTCCCAGACATTACCTTCTCCACGGTCAACCCATATCTCGCATGCAAACTTTTCGTGACCTCGGGATATTGTACGACTCGGAACTAAACTTCCGTTCCCATATTGATGAACCCTTATTTGACCAGATCGCTCTATATCACTTTTGTGTGTCCCCTCCTCGAGTACGCTAGTCAGGCGTGGTCTCCGCCCTATCATCAAGGTCATGTGTCCAGAATCGAGAGCATCCAACTTCGTTTTCTCGGATTTGCTCTTCGAGATCTACTTTGGGACAATCATTTTATTCTACCTCCCTACCAACACCGGCTCATCCTCATAAATCGGAAAACCCTCGAAGAACCCAGAGACGTAGCTGACATTCTTTTCATACATCGTCTCCTCTTAGACTCCGCAAATGCGATTCTCTATACAACTCGATTTTATTTATCACTAACCTTCGTAATCTACGATGACCGCCTCTCTTCTATCTACCGACACACCGCACTATGTACGGCTCTAACAAATCTCCCGTATGCTGCGAAAGGTTAACTTAAACCTGACTGTTTTCGATTTTAACCGCAGCACTCCCTGCATTAAACTTGATCTCCTCCGCCATTCTAAGCACCATACCAAGGTAGTAGTTCCAGTCTACGTTGTCACCGACTTCAGGCTTAGATTATGGCGGCGGTCTTTCAACCCTTGGTCTATCTGTTTGCGAATGACTCCACCCAAGTGACTTTGTCAATATTCTTTTACGCAAACATTGTACTCGCTACGTCCAAATTCTTACCTGCTGCCATCTAAATGACTCGTATCCATTGTCAGTAGTATCTCGTCAACATTGGGTGCTAATATATTACCTACGACCTCTATATGACTCGTGTCCATTGTCAGTAGTATCTCGTCAACATTGGGTGCCAATATATTACCTACGACCTCTATATGACTCGTGTCCATTGTCAGTAGTATCTCGTCAACATTGGGTGCCAATATATTACCTACGACCTCTATATGACTCGTGTCCATTGTCAGTAGTATCTCGTCAACATTGGGTGCCAATATATTACCTACGACCTCTATATGACTCGTGTCCATTGTCAGTAGTATCTCGTCAACATTGGGTGCCAATATATTACCTACGACCTCTATATGACTCGTGTCCATTGTCAGTAGTATCTCGTCAACATTGGGTGCCAATATATTACCTACGACCTCTATATGACTCGTGTCCATTGTCAGTAGTATCTCGTCAACATTGGATGCCAATATATTACCAAACGACCTTTTCTAGGGAATATCCTAGAACCTAGTTTTTACGTCATACTGATTGAGAGACCAGGACCGGACCCCGGTTGTAGAGCCAAGCATGATGATGAGAGTGGGCATAGAGTTCCCATTCGACAAATTCAAATAATTCCTCTTTTTCATCGGCTGGGGTGTTCTATATAAGTGTATGCATTTTTATGAGGCTTATGTTCTTTACTTTGGACCGCACACGAAGGGCGCATAGCCGTGCATTAAATGCTATACAGGAGATGTCTATGAGCTTGTCTTTCGAATGCCTGTGGATCATTGCAATGTACTTGGCAGAGCCTTCCACATACGTACGCTGAACTATACGTCAGAATATGGGTTTAAGGGTAAACTGATGAGCATTTAGAGCTCAACGAATATTGCGGTTGAATTCAAGGAGAGGTAGCATGCAACTGGCTATTTCTCTTAAGCACCGCTGGTGGAATAAAGGCAGGAAACGTTCCTTTGGTGTTCATGTGAATCTATTGACTTTGCAATGTTTCCGTTACCGATGCTTTTGCATTCTGTCTAGAAGGTGCAGATGCAAGATATGACAATTGTACTCAAGTTTGGGGCGAATGAACGCCGTGTACATAGGAAGGGATCAGACGGAGTGAAATATTACTTGCATCGTGTTAGAAAACCTTAACACTTTGCAGTTTTTTGGGGACGCAGAATATGTGGTCATTCCAAAGTCGTTAACGAACATACCGAGAATTGCGAGTTTTTCAGTTTCCATTCATGGATAATGGCAGACGACAGGAGACAGCATTGGAAACATTAAATTCTACTCGATTGCTTTCTCCCCATTTTATTAAATATTGACATTATTATTGGACAGGGTATCGGCTAGCTTCTTTGTAGCTCGAGATCTATACAGTCAGTCTAAGTTCCATGAGAAAATTCATAAAGAGTTCAACCTTTGTTTTAGTATGGTTTTGACTATCATCTGAAAACCCTTTCAGGAAATGTGGTCCCAGTTCGGCCAACTAAACCGAACTCGAGTACTATGATAACCAAATTTCTTAGTATACCCACTTGACTTTAAGATTTCGCAATAATTTTTTTCTTGTCTACCATCTCCTTTCCTTTTAAGGACTAATATCTGTGCTTCTTAGATTCAAATTTCCATCAAAGTAACTCGTTAGAGTTGCTCTATTAACGAACTGTGGTTTCATTTCCCACATCACTCAACTAATATAAGGTCAAAGCAAAAGTCGCCATTGAACGTTGTAAGGGCTTTGAGAGGTTTTCCATGTAAATGCCACTTTACTGATTTCGAAAGTCCTTTGGGGTAATTATCATTTATTATAGCGACTTAAGCGTTTCCGACGAATAACTAATTTCAATTCAATTACCAGCACCGACCTGCTCGACTTCTTTTGATAAAATAGCTCTAGAAAAAGCGATAAAAACGCCAATAAACCGCCCTTTGATGTTAATCCTTATGAATATGTACATAATCGGAATTGGAAATATCCGCTTCTTTCGATTTACTTACGGCAGAAATGTGGCGTACGCCATCGCACCGCAATTCCTTTCATCGAACAGGAATGGGCGTATGCGGCAATCGCTGTGCACAGGCATTCGCAGTCGCCTCCTTGGTCGCAGGCACAGGTATCGAATATGCAACGCTTCAAGTACTTCTCGACGGGCACTTCAGCGTGGCACTCCTGTGTGTGTGTGTGTGTGTGTGCGGAAAGGCATTGTCGTCAGTATTTGATTCAATAATATTTCAATTCCGGTACGCTTACCTTAAACAGCGAAGACTTCAGCACGCCACACTTGAGTTGAGCCCAGGTCTCGCGTTCTGGATGCACTTTGCATGCATCGATCGGTTGCGTTGGAGCTGTGCAATATGTCTGCAGCTTCCACGAATGACCAAAAATTAATGGACTCGTTTCAAGACCTTGCGATGGAGTTTTCATATCGTCGTTGGCGTTGTCATTGTAGTTGCCACACAGGCCGCTCACCTTGTTCTTCCACTCGTTGCCGAGCTTCACATAGACACTTGTGCCTTCGTCCCATTTCACTTGCAGCTTCAGCGGGATTATCTCCACAACAATGAAAATGCCTGCCTTGTAGATGTTGAATGATGTGTGAGCCTTTGTGTTGATGGCATCACGAAGTCCTGCAGAATGAGAGATTGTAGTATGGGAGTTAGTTTGTAGTAAGGACAGAGAAATACTAACTGTTAATTGGTGATTTTCTTGAATCCTCCAGATATGACGAATCCGCTGACAATATTATCGAATCTGTAATACTGCCGGAGAGTGCAATTTCTACGGATTTTGAACATGTCACTCCAAGTGTGCCGCACAGGACATTCTGAATGGTTATCGTATAGCCGTCGCCATTGGCATTGACACCCTTCGACAGTATGTAATCGCAGGCACCTTGGAAGTCAAAGTCATGATTGTCAAAAGTGGTGAAATGTGAATCACCCCAAACGCTGCACGTTGACTCGCAGCCATTTGTTGTGCACTGCCAGTTGCCTGATTTGCAAAGACTGAAGTCGCCCCAAGCGACAGAGAGAGAGAGAGAGAGAGAGAAGAAGTGAGACCGGTGCTTGGATTAGTTGGACGAAGAATAGGACTTCTCACTTACCAAACGTTGCAATCCTCCTTAATTTGATCGCCATCATTGTAACTCTTTCCGGCATGGTGACACGAACAGTTTTCTGGCTGGACGCACTCCTTTTTGCTGGTGTCATACACATATCCTTTCATGCAGGCACATCCCGGTGCACAGTCATCATCATCATCATCATTATCATCCAACTTCTCCACATAGTCGTGCATGTTTTTGCACGTCCTCGGTTCGGTAGCGACACATTTGGAAAATTCGGCAAATGGCCTATTCGCGCATGCAGCACGCAACTCTGACGAGGGTGGGTAAGTTTCCTTGTCGCCGGGTTCGGCCATATCACATTCCCAAATGCCACCTTCACAGGTGCTGTAGAGGAAAATGAATTGTTATTTCAAGGTGGGGAAAAAATGAAATGAGCGCTGAGAGTGTACTTTCAAGGTTGCGTCACATTTTGGGTAGTCAGGTAGACACGTTTTGCAAATCTTTTGCCACGCCGTTTATGGATGATTATAGAAAAAATTTAGGTTTATAGGATGATATAGCATATTTATTATTATACATAGTATTATTATGGAATGATTTTACTATAATAGGATGTCAGAAACTTCATGGGATGATTTTTATGATAATAGGACGACTATAAAATGTTTATGGGATAATTATAGGAGATTTTATTGTTAACTTTTTTTTCTTTTGTGATTATAGAAAGATGACAGAATGTTTATAGGATGATTCTTGGATATTTATAGGAGGACTCCTGCGCAGCAGCCATGTGCATTACCACTGAGCCACGGCGCCCACATATTACGTATTATTATAGGAAGACTTTAATGATTGTAGGATGTTTATAGAATCTTAATACGACAATTATAGGAGATTCTTTGATTGAAGGCTGGTTTTGTTATAATACAATATTTGTAGATACTGATTGAAAAATCGAACTGAGACCACTAATAGTAAACTATTTTGGCAAGATTAATAAAATACGATTCCTTTACAAAAGCTTTACAAAGCCAAAATAGTGACCAACATTTCTACCCCTGTCTTCATTCATTGCCATAAGTCAATGACAAGTTAAAAAAAGTCCACCTCTTTGGGTAGGTATACAAAAGAAAAGTATATGCTCACCACAGCTCAAGGAACTGCCTTCCAGGACGGACCTCCTTGTAGCCAGTTTTGAAAGCAACTCCATCAAAAGTGCACGGACACTTTTTCGCCGGAACACATTCATTCTTATCATCCAAGTACTCGCCGTGTGGACAACGACATCCCTCAACGCAATCTGTTTGGCATGTGTTCTTCGTGGCCAGATCCTCGCATGTACGCGTGCAACTGTCTCCGCATTCATCGTAGGTCTGACCGACTGGACAACTAATTGCTACAAAGTTGGAATTCAAGCAAAAAATTATTCTAAATGAACAAAAAATGCCACCACCAACTTACCACACTCCTTTACCGAATACCGCCAGCCAGTCTTAATACCCTGTCTGGTACACTCGGCACCATACGCGGCTAAAATCGGACAGAAGCACTTTGCGGGATCCTCCTTGCACGCACACACATCATACATGCAATCCTCATAATACTGTTCCGGATCAACGGACCAATGACAATCCATGAAAATATCCTCAGTTATCCAGGCGCAATGTTTCTCCGCCACAGCGCGGTTCTGCGGATTCTGTTGGCATGGATGTGGACCCGAAACGGTATCACTAACAAAGTCACATGAGTCCTTGGTGCGCCACTTATCAGCAAATGGTTCAACAGCCATTTCAATATCTCCCTCTGGCGTTAGGAAATCATCCTGGGTATTCGAATTGAATGTACCACAAAGTCCGGCGGTACGGTCTCGATACGAAGGCGGAGCATCGATGTAGGCACGCGTCACACCATCCCACCATATGCGAATACCATCGGCCAACTCAACAGTTATAATCGTAGAACTTGCCTGACGAATGAGTACATCACCATTGCCCAAAACTTTCGGAAACTTTAAGATTTCCTTATTGTTAACGTGCGTCACCAGGTTTTGCCCCAACTTAACAGTGGTCTCGACGCCATTCAGCATGAATCGCACTGTCACTGATTTGGTACATGATGGTGACGTTTCCGCCGACGACGTGACCGAAGTCGCCGAAGCTATGTTCATCGATTCCGAAACTGTACCCGAACAGGCAACATTCTCAGCCTCCACAGAGAGGTTGGATGTCTTCAGCAAGTAATACGAGCATTTTCCCATGAAATCGAATTTCTTGCCGTCAAATGTCATGTAATGTGGATCACCGATAGCTCCACAGCGTGCGCCGCATTTATCGTCGGTACATTTCCAAATGCCATTTTTACAAACGCTGTAAAAGAGGTTTTACTAGGTGGTCATTGTTAACTTGGCTAACTGGATGATCTTACCAATCGTTGCAATCCTTCTTGACAGTGCTTCCAGCTTTGAATTCCTTGTTGCGCAGATTGCATGGACACAGCTCAGGCGAAATACACGAATCGTTGTATTGGACGGTACCCTCCGGGCAGAAGCAACCTTCATTGCAGGCGCCTTTTGTTGTGACAACCGGTGAGTCGCAAGTGGGCTCGATACTCGGACCGCATGGTAAGTAGACGCGGCCATAGTTGCAGTTAATAGCTTTTGAAATTGAAAGTAAAAATGATATAATTAATATCAGATCTTCTGGTAGGGCTGCGTCCAAGGTTAAGGTATCTTCAATGGCTTCGACCTTTTTAATTATCACAATACTTACGACAAATTTCCAAATTTCTCCAGCCATGTTCCAGTTTTATCCCATTGAAGACACACTCCTTGGCCAACACGGCTAATGCGTCGCAATTGCATGACTCTGGGTGCTCCTTGTTTGCACAGCCGCAGTAATCATCAATGCAGCATTTCATCAAAGCGTTCATATTGAAGGGCTTTACAGAATGAAATTAAAAAAAAAATTTAAAAAAAATTCACCCCCATGGAAACTTAAGGCCAACCTTAACACATTCCGTTAGCTTGGCATTACTCAGCAATTGAATGCAAACAGCCTCGGCCCTTTTTTTAGTGTTTGCATCGCACGTCTCATCTTTGTCCACCTCGCCGCTATTTTCCATAAGGCACAACGATGAATCATCGGGAATCTTCCATGAGTCGGTGAATGCCTTCGATGTTTTCAAAGCCACACCCTCTTTAGACATGAAATCATTTTGGAAATCTCCATCGAGTGAACCGCAAAGACCGCCAGCTCGACTCCACAAACCAGGTCCAGCTTCTACGGCAATATACTGATGCTTATCCCAGAAGATTCGGATACCAACAGAATCTAATTCGATTTGTATCTGTTGAGCGATGGGAATCACTTTCATGCCCATCACCTGTACGGGAATTGGCAGATTTTTTTGTGGTGTATACAGTCTAATCGTGCCATCTGGTAGGAAGGAAGGTAAGCACTTTAGAACCTTCTACTCAAAATTACTTGCCAGTGCGACTTACTGGAATTCTCGAAAGTATAGAGAATCGATTGCCAAAAGATCTTTATCGAATGTGGACAGCTGTATCCGGAGCCATATGGACAGGCCTTCAGTGTTACATCAAATGTGGCATCGATTTTGTCCGTCAAAAGGGTGTGGGAGCATGAGATAGGAGCTCTGCGATAGTGCTAATGATTAGATTGGGAATCAAATGCAATGCAATGTCCAGAGCTTACTTGAAAACAAGGCCATCAAATGTTTTGATATTCTTACCACCCCAGGTGGAACAGATAGCCGGTTTTGGTGCCTTCTCTTGGATCACATTTACTTCTTGACCAAAGTACAATGAATAGACGCCGGGACTTTCAAAGAATTCCTCCGAAGATGAATAGAATTCCTGCAAATAAACGAAGAAGAGATTTTAAATTCCAAAATTGGAATGGATCCTTCAAATATAGACGGTCAGGGCCGCCGCATGGATTGCAAACCCTATTGAAACCCTATGAGATTTTAGAAATAGTAAAACTTGCAAGTTACGTTTACGCTTTTTCACCTTTTCTGACAGAAATGTATGCAGTTAATGTTGGTAAAGCGGCGTAGAAAACTTCCTCTCTAGATTCCACCCTCTTTTACCGATTTTTCACGTTCTTACTCAATTCCCAACCCCTCTTATTAAACTTACATTCATTTTATTTTTTTTCTTCCATTTAGTGATCACTTCAATACTTGTCTCGACTTCAGGTTCATCACCACCATTGCCATTCGAATAAGAGTAGTACTTGTCACCTGGTTTGTATGACATACTCGAAGAGAAACCCTTCGGGATCACCTTATAACCTTTGGCTGTAAATAAAAATAGAAGCCGATCAGAGCAGATCTTTAACAAAATCATCCAAATCTACTAAATCTATACACTACACTCACGGTAGATACACATTGGCAGCGGTCTAGGATAAAATTCACCCGAACTGTATTTGCATTTGTATTCAGTTGTTAGAGAACCATCCGCTTGAATTCCTTCCGGACATGAGAACAAGCATTTGGCCTCCTCATTGCCATAGGAACACTTGTAATTTGCATTGAGCTTGGGATGGAATTTTGTGATGTTGCAGGTGTTGATGTCTGGATATTTAAGTAAAGCCGTCAATTGTTAAATATTTTACATAATAAACAGGAAATGATCCATTTACCATATTGACAATGGGCACCACGATGAGTCTTGGAACATTGACAGACATTAAAGGAGATGCATTTGCCGCCATTGTCACAAGGAGGATCGCAAATTGCTGCAGAAATGAATAAAATAAATCAAATGACTACCTGAAAGTCAGAGAGTCAATCAGTAACCTACGTGCACAATCTGGCGCCCTCAACTGTCCTGACTTGGTGTGCCTCCATTCGCCATTGATACACTCGAGGTTGGTAATGCCAGTGCCGTCAGGAAATTGGAAACCTCGCATGCATTCAACATTGCATACACTGTTGGGAGAAAGGTCATTATGCAATTTCCAACAGTTACCCTTATCCACCTATTCCCCTTCTCCCTTCTACATACCTATTCTTACAAGAAACCTTTGAATTCTTCGGAATTCGCGGTTTCGTGGGACACATCAATTTACGATTCTGACAAATTGGTCCATAAAAATTCTCTGGGCATTTGCATAGGCCTGGCTCAAGGCAGATACCATTATTCATGCATGCCGGCACACAGGTCGCTGTACAACAAAGAAATATACAAACACAAATGCATAATAAATTGCTATGTCAAATGGAAGTTCCGTTTGTGACATGTAGACTTACGTTGACACGGTGGCACCTCAAGCCACTCTGAATCCCGTATAATCCATTCCGAATTGATGCACATCAAACTCAACTGCGATTTTCCATCGGGAAAGACATAATTGTTTTGACAACCGACTTCACAGGACTCTTTGCGACATTTGAACACACTGTTTCGGGGCAATTTTAAAGGCTGACGGCAAGAACCAATTGGTGGAAGTTGTTGGCGAGCATTATCCAGGAAATTCATTGTACTCTCACGGGAATCCTTTGTGCTATTTGAAGATAAATGAGTTACCTTCTAGTGCATGCGATTATATAGTAAATAAACCATACCCCGATTTCTTCCAACCGAACAAATTCGGAACGAAATTCATCACATTCGAAACTCCAGCACCAGCTCCAACTGGACCAACTTGAATATTTCCGTTGTAGCCACTGTTTGCAAGTAAGTAAGTTACCAATAGTGGTCTATATATTTTTATTTGAAAAAAAAACAGTAAAACTTACCTATGGCCATGATGAATCGGGCCAAATCCGTGACTATGTCCACCGGTTTTAAATCCGATATTACTACAACCAAAGAGACATGATCGAAATTTCAAACAATAATCGAGCTTAGATTACTTACAAGCCATGGCCATGACCTGCTCCTGCTTGTTCCGAATGTCCAAAACTGAAGATATGTCGCTCTGTTCGCTTGTTATCGGGCACATCACCGATAGACGCTAGCGAAGCAATACTTTATAAAATGAAAAATAATTACATACAGTAGATGTTCGATTATTTGAACAATGAATATATGAATAACTAGAATATAAAACCCGTAAAGTTACTAAAATTAGATTATATAAACTGATATTCTAATTAACCAAAAATTACCAAGGAAAAATACAGTTATCATTGCATATGGAATTCCAGTTTGTCTAGACAGAACGAAATGTTTCTTTATTCAAACACATACACTTTATTTATATGAATTCACTGCAAGTTGCCAATATTTTGAAAATATTTTCGGGAATACCTTCTCATTCTGCACTTAATACTCTCTCTAGATAATATGAACTTGTATTAAATTAATTGGTTCATATTATCGAGAATCTACTGTAATAGAAAAAATTATCCCTTTAAAGAAAAAACAAGAAGTTCCAAGCTAAAAAACTTAGTTATGTGCTTTATGTGGCCAATAAGAAAAGTATATCTAAATTTTTTATCATTTGGAAGCTTGTCGCGTGAGCTATAAAGTTAATTTTCAGTATGTTGGACAATCTGTAGAAAGCTTTTCAACTTCGCCAAGTTCACATGAACAGAGACTGACTGTGATGCATACAAAGAATCCCTTAAAGTGTTTAAAAATGAATTGAGGAAAGTCAAGCGCGCATCCTGGAGACTCTTCTGCGGCAGAATGGAAGAGGCTTCGGAAGCATCAAGGCTCAGGAAAATCCTCTCAATAATTCCAATAATGCCTAACTGTCTGAGAAAAGCTGATGGCTCGTGGACTACTTCTAGCGAAGAATCGCTAAATCTGCTTCTAGATACTCATTTCCCAGAAAGCTCTCATACTACCTACAACACTGATCTAAATAGATCAATTAGGTATAACACCATATCTAAAGATATAACTGATAAGGACAAATTGCTTTAGGCACTACACAGCTTCAAACCATATAAATCTGCAGGACTAGACGGCCGGCTGAACTGCAAAGGACGTTGGACATTATCCTTCCTTTGCTTGAGACAATTTTCACAAGTTGTCTTGATCTGGTCTATATTCCAGTCATATGGAGAGAAGTGAAAGTGGTATTCATTCCAAAAGCAGGTAAATGTTCCCACGTCAGTCCAAAAGACCTCAGACCCATTAGCCTTTCGTCATTCTGTAGAAACAGCTCTCCATACGTTAGTACGTTCCATTGAAAACTCCCTTCATCACAAGGAATACCCAACGATGGTTTTCCTGGACATAGAAGGTGCTTTTAACGACGTCAAAACATCTGCGATCACGGATGCGATGTCGACTTTGGTGGTGAACGACTCACTGGGTGAACTGATTGATCTTCTACTTATACACAAGTAGGATCATAAATTCAAGACTTGTTTTGTCGTCTGCCAAAAGATTTGTCAGCAGAGGCATTTCGCAAGGAGGTGTCCTGTCCCCACTTCTTTGCAACCTGGCGGTGAATGAGCTGCTGGTTCGCTTGAAAGGGGAGGGCTGCGGAGTGATCGCCTATGCGGACGACGTTGCCATAGCCGTCTCAGGAAAGCACCCACACACCTTAAAAGAATTTCTGCAGCATAATCTTAATTAGCTAATAAGCTGGCAGATCATTGTGGTGTTGGGGTAAACCCCCAAAAAAACCGAACTTGTAATCTTTACGAAGAAGTACAAAATCCCACTCGTCAACCCTCCGTCGATGAAGGGCACAAGCTTGACTTTCTCCGATAAGGCCAAATATCTTCGTCTTATTCTGGATAGAAATCTGAGCTGGAAACCCAACATACACGAAAGAGTCCGTAAAGCCACAGTGGCACTCTTCTCAAGCAAAAAAGGCCATAGGAAGTAAATGGGGTCTTCAACTGCATCACTTATTGGCTGCACAAAACAGTAGTCAGACCTGTTCTTCTATACGGTGTGGCTGTTTGCAGTCCACCGCATTAGATAAGCGGTCAATCGCGACAAACTAAGCAGAGTCCAAAGATCAGCTTGTCTTTGTGTGAGCGGAGAGCTTCGTACAACGCCCTCTGCTGCACTGGACATTCTGCTCAACCTTGCTCCACTCGACATCTTAGGCAGACAACTGGCTGCAAGCGCGGCTACTTGCCTCAGAGCAATCTCTCAGTGGACCGTGAATGATTTCGGCCTTCGGCGTAAACTTAGACTATACCATTCCGCAGCTCCACTTCAACATAAACTTCCAGGTTACCATCCCCTCCAGGTTTTCTTGGGAGGAAGGTATCTACTTGGAAAATGAAGGAATTAATTTCTACACAGACGGCTCGAAAACTGATGAAGGGGTTGGCGGAGGTGTCTTGTCAAAAAGACATCTCTTTCCGTCTTCCTAATCACTGTAGAAGAGTAATGTCATATCTGTGAAGGATATCCACATTTTCTCGAATAGCCAAGCTGTGCTAAAGTCCATGGAATCTGTCTCCAATAATTCAATTCTGGCCCGGAATTGCCGATCGTCTCTTGAGAAGATGGCGCAGTTATGTGCTTTATGTAGCCAATAAAAAAATTATATTTAAATTTGATATCATTCGAAAGCTTTTCTCGTTAGCTATAAAATACATTTTCAGAATAAGTGAATAAGTATAAATAATACATTCCCCAGATTTTATGAACTTTTCCATTACATGTACTCATATTACAGCAATTAGTTTATATTATCAAGGATTTACTGTTATAGAAAATATCATATTTGTAAACGAAAAACAAGAAGTTCCAAGCTATAAAAATCAGTTGTGCGCTTTATGTAGTCAATAACAAAATCACATCTAACTTTGGAATCATTAGAAAGCTTGTCTTGTAAGCTATGAAAAACAGTTTTGGTTTGTTTGTCAAGTCATCGACTGAGCTAATTAAGTTATAGATTACCAACGAAAAATTTCCGAAAAATTTAGACACTTTTTCAGCTTAACAACCCCCATCTTAAATGTCATTTGCTTTTAAATAGGCCTTAAAATATCATTCCAACGAGAAATCGGTCATAACCGATTTTAGTACAGCCGATATTTCCAAAGGTTATTTTAAAGCGCTCCGAAGTACGTTCCTCCTGGCTTAAAAAGGTTTCAATGAACTTTTCTTCTTTGCGTCTATTTGCAGAGTTTCAGTCGTTAGAGGTGATTATGGTAAAAAGGCTAATTTGGACTGTTTACAAGATAGTTAATAATTAATTCAAGCATAACTTTGAACTTGTCAAAGTTGATGACATACACCGGTATGGAACCAGACCAGTAGATTAGCGAGTACGGGAAGTAACAATGTTCTTTGCAGGGGAATTCTATTTAGGTTGCCGTGGCGCAAGTTATTCAGGGATAATATTATAAATATGTTTGTTAAGATAAGTAAGTATAAATAGAACATAAAATTGAAATAAAAATAAAGAAAAAAAAGCTTTTGGTCGTTTGCTGCCATAGAAACTTTGCAGGTATTCCTTCTTTGTTGCATAATGGCATCTATACAGGGTGTAACCGTTAAGATGGCAAATACTTAAAGGTTCCTTAGTTAATTTCGTGAAAAAAATTGTATGGAAGGGGGGGGGGTCTATTTTCAACCCCTGCGGTGTACATAGCGTTTTAATGGGAAGAGACGTACTTTTGACCTTACATCACTTCACACCCTGTTACTCTTGAACGCTTTTAGCTATAAAGTCATTTTTCATTTTTTTCCAAAGAAAATTAAATTTTTTTAAATTCTTGACACCATTACCGATTTTTTTTAATTGTATTTTCAAACGCGATTATTTCAAAAAAAAAAGCTCTTGGATTAAAGCCCATTCAATTTTCTAAAAATCCACCGCACAATGTTTATTCATTCGGTCAACAGGAGCAGGGTTAAAATTTAAAGTTTGAAAAATTAACGAAAACGTACTTTTGACCTTACATGACTTCACACCATATAACTCTTGAATGCTTCCACCTATAAGGTTATCGTTGGGCTTTTTTGAAAGAAAATTAAATTTTTAAGGAAACTTTGCAGTTATTCCTTCTTTTTTGGATAATGGTATCTAACTGATCCACATGAGAAGTGAAACTTATAAGAGAAACTGAGAGTACTGTCATCAGCGAAAGAGTGAATTGGATTAAAAGTAATTAACAAGAGATCATTAATAAAAATGAGAAAGAGCGTCGGAGACAGAACAGAGCCCTGTGGAACGCCAGCATTTATCTGATGTATTTTAGACTTAAAACCGTCCAAAACAACTTGAATTGAGCGGTCCAAAAGATACCTTCTTATCCAATGAAGCAGGTTTGCATCGACTCCATTAGCACGCATTTTAGACAAAAGAGCTTGATGCTAAAGTCTGTCAAATGCTTTGGACTTTTGGTGAGATATACCAACAAAACACCGGTAGAACGTTGGCCACGAAATCCATACTGCCAGTCACTAAAAATTTCGTTGGTTTCAAGATATTTCATGAGCTGAACATTGATCATTGAAAGAATGGATGTAATTGCTATGGGTCGGTACGAAGAAGGAGACGACGTAGAAAAGATAATCAAGCGCGGTGGGCTCCGGTGAGCGTTCACATTCGCGAAGAGCATTCGGCAAATTTTTTAGGGTAGGATTTATGGGATATAATATAGATGGTGGAAACGCCTTAATTGGAAGGAAGGCGTTTACTAAGACGTCGTGTGGGCCAGACACTTAGCTCTCATTTCAGAAGAAGGTTCCACTGGGAAATTCCGACAGCTTAGTAGGCCAGTGTAGATCAGGACGTCTAGAGCTTAGGAATGCTAAACTGATTGATTAATAATAACAATATTCAACGCGACAGGCCATTGCTGTCTAAGGCCTAACTTCTCGCAACCATTTGTGGTGAGCATGTATATTTTTGCAAATGGAGGGGACTTACATTTTAATGCCGGATCCGAACGGCGAATTGAGAAGCTTTCCGTGACAAGTTATTACTCTCGGATGTTTGTCAGATAAAAGTTTCTTCTAAATATGAAGGTCGTCAAATTTAAATTTTTCTTTTTAAATTTCATTTAAAAACACGATTATTTCGAGAAATGTTCTCGGATAGATTTTTTCGACAAGTGCAGTATTAAAGCCTATTTAAATTCCTACAAGCCCATGGCACAATATATGTGCATTCGGTGAACAAAAGTGAGAAAGTGCGGGTTGTGTTACTACATACTACGTATAGCCTTTGTAAATGCGTTTAAATAAAGTTGATATATTATGTGATCCAACTTCAATGCCTGCTCCAGTTTTCTTGCTCATGATAATTTTTGTTTTTGAGGTTAATTTTCTTCAGAAAATGCGTTATAAACATAACGTTTTACTTCCACCCAGGCTGAATTCTACAATCTATCTGTAGTTTTTGCGAAATGATTGACTAGAACTATTGGATGACATTCCACTGATTCAACTAGTTTCATCATAGTGCTCCCAGCCCACTATCGTCAAGAGGTTAAGATTTGGCTTGATGAGGAGTACGGTAATCTTTGGATAGGAAGAAGTGAACCAGTTCATTGGCCTGCAAGATCTCCTGACCTTAGAGTATTGGATTTTTTTGTATGAGCAAGAATAATAGAACTTGTTTATTAAACCGAAATAGCAACTAGGACACACACATTTAGATCGTGCGATCAACGTGATGCAACCAACCATCGCTCATCGCCAGAACACGCGATCGCTCTCCAATTAGGACATAGCCTAAGGGTGCAAACCCCTTGAGCATGTGTACATTATAAAAAAAAAACGAATAAGGAGACATAATGTATATCCGGATATAAAACCGTATAACTTTGCTCTTAACTGTCGATTTTTCGTGCATTATGTGAAGATATCGAATAAAAGAAATATCTTGAAATTGTATACAATTGTTGTTTCGTTTCATCTTAATTTTAATTTGGAGCGCTCGTTATGCACAGCCCTTTAGAAGGAAGACAAGGGGTAATATCTTGCGTGGATGTTGCTTAAGAGCACTTTTATCGGTTTATTACATAACCAGTACTAGTAGATGGGAGAAAAGGGCTACAAAAATTATTGTTGCGAAAAACTAAACTAAAATTTTTTCTGTAATCACTAACGATATCAGTAAATAAAATTCTTAAAAATGTTCTGTGTCTATTTCCAACATACTCCAAATCATCTTGCACATCCTTTTTATCCGCTGTACTCGCACCAGAGCACACAAATTGCACAATAAGTGCAAATATTAAAAGTCCACGAGATGCCATTGGTATTTTGGCTAAAAACAAAATGTCTGTCCAAGTAACCAATTCAATTTGGCTAGCAGGACATAATTAGCTTAAGTAACGCAAGTTATTCCAATTTATTTTTTTAATTGCACTTCAATTTTTTTTCTTATTCCACAAAAATTAATTTCACAACAATTCCACAAAAAAAAATCACTTCTTTAAACCGAACCGTAGGTATAACGTTAAGAGCTCCTGCTAGAGCACAACTAAAGTTTTTCTCGTCACCGCGTTGGCCTTTTATAGAGCGATCATCCGTCGACGCGCTTGACCTCGACATCGCAGATACATATGTTCTTGGCCTTATCGTCTTCGGGACCTCTACTTAGAGTCACCCACACTCACATTCACACCGACAACGTTTCTCCACTATATTTCAGTTTCATTTGCGAAATTACAAAAAAAAAAAACAACTTATCAGTTTCCCTTCCTTTGGTTGGATTCGGTTGCGCTTCGACTTTTTGAGTTGAAAATAACTCAAGACGTGTTCCAGTTTCTTGGTGATAAAATTAAAAGCTAAATACAGTTATGTATGTGCAAATTATGAGAAATCTTAAAAAGAATATGTGTGTCAAGAGTGGTCTCGATTGGACTTGGCACGACTTTTATATTTTTAGACTTCGTTATGATAAAAAAAAAATTCCAAGTTGCCACAATCAAAACGAACGAACGCACAATTTGCCATTGATATTGCGTTGGTCCAGAAGTTTAATTAACCCGCCTCTTTAAGATCAAAAAATTTTGGAGGTTCTTTCACAAACCGTTTCAGCGAGATAAACAAAAAGGGGGTTATTCTTAGAAATAATCAGCGTGACTTGCGAGTAGAATCATACCGTTTAACAATACTCTGCTTAGTTTTGCATTTGAAGTCTTACAACATTTACATGCCGATTTCTCTAAGCTTTATCTTTAGTAAACAATTAAAAAGAAATTGTGCAAGATTGTGAGAAGCAGCTTTCCTATATTTCCTATTAAACGACAAATTCCAAACCGGAAGAGCGCAATTTAATAATACATAATAGTATATTGAAATGACGAGACGGTGCGTTGCTCTACTCCTAGATGCCTAACTAGATGACGCTTTTAGAGGGAAGTATTTCATTCGAAATGATAACAGAACGATTGTGAGATTTAAAGTTATTCTTGGATTCAATTAATTGATGCTTATGTAAAGGTATCTTAGTAAATTTGTATTAGGTGTAGTAGTTTAGTAAGATGGTTGTTAGGATACAGATACAGATACAGATAGAGAAACCGATACAGACACAGATACAGATACAGATACAGATACAGATACAGATCCAGATACAGAACAGATACAGATACAGATACAGATACAGATACAGATACAGATACAGATACAGATACAGATACAGATACAGATACCGATACAGATACAAATACCGATACAGATTCCGATATAGATACAAATACAGATACAGATACAGATTCAGATTCAGATTCAGATTCAGATACAGATACAGATACAGATACTGATACAGATACAGATACATACGCAGATACAGATACAGATGCAGACACAGATACAGACAGATACAGATACATACAGATACAGATACAGATACAGATACAGATACAAACGCAGATACAGATACAGGGGGTCCGCTAGCTTGATAATCGATATAACGTTTGTTAGTAGCTGCCTCTTAAGCAAGGAAGTCACTTGGGAAGTAAGCGAATCATACACACATAGTGACCACCAAGCCATACTGTATGAAATAGATGGAGTGGGACAAAACCAGAAACTTAGAAAGAAAGCGGTGGGTTGGAAAGCGAAACCATTTGATGAAAAATTGTTACTTTTCATGTTGGAGGATACCAGTATCTCAGGGTCAGCGACGGAAAACGTGTCTAAAGTCATGACCTCGCTAAGAATGGCCTGTGACACAGCAATGCCGAGGAATGTATTAATCGGCCAACGCAAATCTACCTACTGGTGGAATGAAGAAATAGCGGAACTGCGTCAGTAGTGCCGGACGGGCCAGACGGCAATACCAAAGAGAAAAGCGTAGAAACATTGATGATCTGCGCCAGCACTATTGTAATGTCCGATCACAGCTAAGGACGGCCATAAAGTCAAGTAAACGCAGATGCCACAGGGAACTGTGTCAACAAGTTGAACAAGACACCAGGGGTAGACCGTACAGAATGGTAATGGCGAAAGTTAAGGGTAACTCCTTTACATCCCCCGCGTGCCCAATAATGCTGAATAGTGTTGTTTCCTCAGCAAATAGAACACGACTTTAATTTAGAGATAGGTGATCCCGATAAAGAAATTGCGCCCGTGATGGCCGATGAAGTTCTCCAGGCAGGCAGAAAGGTAGGAAATAACATGAACCCAGGACTAGATAATATTTTGTTAAAAATTTGGCACAAAAAGCGATAGATGTGCAAAGGTGGAAGAGAGGAACAAAAATTGCCATAAACCATAGTCACCCTCGATATCAAGAATGCTTTTAATCCCGTCGTACATTTTAAAGTTAATGGCAGATTACTTCAGTAACAGAATTCTGCTATACAAAACCGACAATGGCTTGAAGGAATATAAGATTACCGAAGGAGTTCCCCAGGGGTCTGTACTAGGCCCATTATTGTGGAATATAATGTACGATGGCATATTTAGGCTCCAAATACCTGAAGAGGCAGAGATTGTCGGTTTTGCAGATGATATCGCAGTCTTCGTTGTGGCAAAACAAAAGGAGGAGATAACTGCAATATGTAATGCACAATTAGGAATATTCGCGATTGGCAGATGCAATTAGGACTACAGAGACAGACGCAGATAAAGATACAGATACAGACTCAGATAAAGATACAGATTACTAAGATAGAAAGGTACAAATAGAAATGCAAACACAGATATAGTGTCACTGTCAACCCTCCTTACGTGAACAGAAAACCCTCCTAGCGGAGACTCTGACGACCTGGTAGGAATATTACTCGCAGCCCGCCTGAGGGCTTAACGGCTACCGAGAGACTGTGCCCAATATGATCTTATTTTTGCCAAACTGGAAGAAACCTTTTAATTTTTCAATTTGTAGTATTCTGTTTCCTGAGTAGGCGAAAGTGAAAATTTGTTTCTAATGCTTCATGCGCCCCATTCCGTTAAAAACACGGCAGGCCATAAAAGTACGCTCTATGTTTCGTCGCTATTAAGTTGAAGGTATAGATTCAGATGTTAAATTCCTGTTCGGTACTGATCTGGCACAAGACCCCAGAAAAGCTCGTGTAAACCCTCGTATGGGCTAACTGCCAGCATAGATAACCATTGGATTCAAAGGTGATCACAAAGGCGTAATTTACCGTCAACAAGAAAGGTAACCAATGAATCGACGAGCACCATCTGACTTCCATAAATCAGGAGAGAAAATAAGAAGACTGGTAGAAATGCTGCAATATGGTGAAACGCGCTCTATCGATCAAGCTATGCTAGTTAGCGATCGATTTCGATTCATATCGGCTATCATCTTTAATGATGAGAAGGCAAATGAGCACACCTCATCGCAGCAGCTCTTTTAGTGTATCAATGAAGAAATATTTTCTTTTGTACCACAATTGACTTTTAATTAAATAGCTGCCTGACCACAATAAAGCAGCGTCACTGCGCGTTGTGATAGCCGTTTTCACAAAGTTCGATTGGCTTGGGATTGGAAATGCTGGAAATCCAATAGAAAGTCCCATACATCAAGACGCTATATTGAGTGCATATATTAATTTTAAAAGAATGTGAAACTTAAGTTTCTATTACATAATTAATGATAATTGAAAAGAGCAAATAACCCCGCACTTATCTTACGGTTGTGACGTACAATTCACTTGAAATGTATCCAAAGCAAGGGGCCGACGACTTGCGATAAGCTTGATACACTTGTAAATATCCAATGAACATACGATTTTTTTTATGCATAACAGAATCGTCATTGTAATAATAATTGTGGGAAATTCCAGTTTACATTCTTATCAAATTATTCACAGTTCAAACAAACGAGTAACTATACACACATAAATGTAACAAGCAAACCAACGAGCAGCAACATTGAAGCCGATCATCATCGTCCCAGTCGGCCCAAAACGAAATAATATTGCAAGGAATGCAGTTTCTGTTTCATATCGTTTCGAAAAATTCACTAACTCATTGTTTGTCTGTGTAGTTTTCTATCCCACTTTTTGTCAAAAAAAAAATTTAAATAAACAGCCACTGAAATGGAGGTTAAATGCGATAGAAAGGAAAATCCATATCATCACCATGCAACAGCAGCAGTGGCTCTATTCCAATGGGAATAACCTCTAACAGAATTGCGTTATTTTGTTTGTTTCGAGTTTTTTTCTTCACTATCCGCCATCTGTGAATTGAAAGCCGGTCGGGGCCTTGAAATATTTGATTTGTACAAAACAAATATTGCAAGAGATAGATAGTTAGAGAGAGAGAGATAGTGAGAGGAGAAAAAAAAACGTCTTGCATGATTGAGGAGGAAAGGCCGGCATGGCATATCTACTAGAACAAGGATGACTTCACGTTATCCTGTGATACTAAAGCCTGACGATGACGACGACGACGACGACGAAGAAGAAGAAAAAGTGAAAAACGCCAACGACAACAGAATAAAACCTCAGGACAGAAGGTTCAATTCAGTGACAACTGCTATGTTTACTGTGGCGCTAATGGTGGGTGAGTGGGTTGGTGGGTGGTTTGGTGGTTGTATGGTTGCTGAATGGATTGCAATGGTCTGCGCTCGCTGTTGCTGGAACTATCGCAAGACTTTACGACGACGATATAAGGCAAATGACATGAAGCCTCAGAGTCCTTTTGTACGATTTGTTTGTTGTTTGTTGTTGTTGTTGCTGTTGTTGCTTGCATCTTCATGTCTGTTGAGTTCTTCTGTTGATGTGATGTTCGGTGTGGCTCTGACTTGACTCTGCCACCGTTTGTTAGCATCAATCTGTCTGTCCGTCGGGTTCTGTCCAACTGCCAGTCTGATGTGCATCCGTATTGTGTTGGAAAGAAAATAGTTTCGATTCAAATGGAAATGGAAATCAAAAGTACCTTTGTCACAGTGTATACAGTGTACACGAATAACAATGCCGGGTGTACCGTTATAAAAATGTAAAAATCCACGCTTAGGTCGATTTTAAATTAATGAATAGAAGATGAAGGAGAATTAGTCTGATGTTTTGAACTGCGAATGAGAAGTACTGGTAATTATAGATTTTATTATTTTTTTTCTTCATTTATGTAACAAACAAAATTAAATATCTATTCTATAGTAAAAAAAATTAATTAAATTTAAAAAACGAGGTTGTCTTGGTTTTAAATTGAAGCAGTCTTCATTTGTGAACTCTTTAATATATAATGGGGGTTTCATTAGAATCGCCCTATTTTGTTTTTCAAATAAAACAGCTTATGTCTGGATAGTTTATTTCGGGTTGAATGCCATTAATTAAGTACCACAGCATTAGTCAAATCCCGCGAAAATCCCTGAACGAGTGATTCCGCTTAAGAAAATGTTTTTCCATAAGTCGGGCGATTTCCTAGCAATTTCGTATTCGATGTTGGTCCTAAGGTAGTCTAAAGTCTCTGGTTTATTAGAAAAACCGTAGACTTGCCAAAGCCCCAAATAAGAGATGACAGAAGCATCAAATGTGGTGCTAGTTTGTATTGCATTTTTATAAGTAAGTGATGCGGTTTTGTCTTGCGATTTTGTGCTCCGATGTTGTGTTACGATTTTGTGCTGCGATTTTGTGTTGCGATTTTGTGTTACGATTTTGTGTTCCGATGTTGTGTTACGATATTGTGCTACGATTTTATGTTGCGATTTTTTGTTACGATTTTGTGGTGCTAGTTTGTATTGCGTTTTTGTAAGTAAGTGATGCGGTTTTGTCTTGCGATTTTGTGCTCCGATGTTGTGTTACGATTTTGTGCTGCGATTTTGTGTTGCGATTTTGTGTTACGATTTTGTGTTCCGATGTTGTGTTACGATTTTGTGCTGCGATTTTGTGTTGCGATTTTGTGTTACGATTTTGTGTTCCGATGTTGTGTTACGATATTGTGCTACGATTTGGTGTTACGATTTTGTGTTGTGATTTTGTGTTACGATTTTGTGTTACGATTTGGTGTTCCGATGTTGTGTTACGATATTGTGCTACGATTTTGTGTTGCGATTTTTTGTTACGATTTTGAGTTGTGATTTTTTGTTACGATTTTGAGTTACGATTTTGTGGTGCTAGTTTGTATTGCGTTTTTGTAAGTAAGTGATGCGGTTTTGTCTTGCGATTTTGTGTTACGATTTTGTGTTACGATTTTGTGTTGTGATTTTTTGTTACGATTTTGAGTTACGATTTTGTGGTGCTAGTTTGTATTGCGTTTTTGTAAGTAAGTGATGCGGTTTTGTCTTGCGATTTTGTGCTCCGATGTTGTGTTACGATTTTGTGCTGCGATTTTGTGTTGCGATTTTGTGTTGCAATTTTGTGCTACGATTTGGTGTTACGATTTTGTGTTGTGATTTTGTGTTACGATTTTGTGCTGCTAGTTTTTAATGCGTTTTTGTAAGTAAGTGATGCGGTTTTGTCTTGCGATTTTGTGCTCCGATGTTGTGTTACGATTTTGTGCTGCGATTTTGTGTTGCGATTTTGTGTTGCAATTTTGTGCTACGATTTGGTGTTACGATTTTGTGTTCCGATGTTGTGTTACGATTTTGTGCTGCGATTTTGTGTTGCGATTTTGTGTTAGGATTTTGTGTTCCGTTATTGTGTTACGATTTTGTGCTGCGATTTTGTGTTGTGATTTTGTGTTTTTGTATTGCGTTTTTGTAAGTGTTGCGATTTTGTGTTACAACTTTGTGTTCCGATTTAGTGCTACGATTTTGTGTTACGATTTTGTGCTGCGGTTTTGTAAGTGAAGCTACTTTACCCGCGCTAAGGAGAAAATTTAGTACGGTAACAAAAATAATTTTGTGCGTAGATAGGGTGATGTGGGGATTTGTAAGTTATGTAAGTTGAACGAGCGTAACTTAAGCAATACGTAGAACTGGTGATGCGGGGATCTGGAGTATGCGTTAGTCGAACGTTTGGTTACATGAGCGATGCTTATATAGGGTGATGTGGGGATCTGTACGATGCGATACTTAAGCGATACGTTGAACTGGTTATGCGGGGATCTGGATTGTACGTAAGTCGAACATTGCGGTACTAGAACGATGCGTATATCGGAAGATATGGGGATACATACGATGCGTTAGTTAAACGAGCGTTACTTAAGCGATGCGTAGAACTGGTAATGTGGAATCTGGAAACTGACAATGAGCACGCGAGCAGAGCGTATAGTTCGTAACATAAACAATGCGTAAGCCTGGACGATGCGTAAGTCTGCACACGCTTTAAGGTTTTTAAGCGTATTTCGTGCGGAGCATAAGTCTAGCTGATCGTAATGAGTTTTTCGAAGGTAGAGACAACGGCAGCGAAATCTTTGTATGCATAAGCCTAGAAAAGAGGTAAGTTCTCCTATCTTATAGGATGAGACCATCTGCGATTTTCACATTTCATTGGCGACCCAATTCTTTCTTTAGCTTTTGACATTCCTGCTTCAATTCCTGCTTCAGATTTACGTTTCTCTCTTTTTTTTTCTTTCTGTTTAAAGATCAAACTTATTGCTTAATTTGGAACTGATTTGTTGATCTTCTTGCTGCAGCATTTGTTGCATTAAAGCTTTCAACAACACTTTCATGCTTGACACATCCTTATCTCCTGAAGTAGATGACATTCGCTCCATTAATCCTGTCTGAATTGTGAGCTAAATTGCCAGCATACAGCATTTTCCCTTTGTACCTGATATTTTCGTAGCAATATTTTGCTTTAATATTTCCGAAAATTATTCTTGTAGATACAGAAAGATACAAATAACCAAACAAATTGTTCCACTGTTGTTTAAAGTTGATTCTCCCTTATTCATTTATTTTTATGCACTGCACTGAAGATTTTTCGGGCAACAAACATTACTCTCAAACGAATTTTTGTTATTCACCTACTACCTACCTTCCCGACCATTTTGTCCCTTAATAATCGCTTTCGAAAGCCCAAATTACAAATTCATCCCAATACAAGAGTAATCCTTAAACAAAAACAAAATGATGAATAAAAAGCCAACAAACAAACAACTCACAACTACTTTGCTGTGTAGGATTTGTCCAAAACTTTATTTGAGTATACAACTTATTGGCTATAGAGCACAGCCGACCAGTTCCCATGCCTCAAGGTCAGTGTACTTACATACAATAATCCATGGATTATTTAGGAAGGACATTCCGCAGCACACAGCGGTCGCATAATTTGCACTTTAAGCGGAAAAGCAAACAAAATATTCTCCAGAAATTCACAAATGCCTCAGGATGGGATGGGATGGGATGCTATGCGAGTGTCTCGACAGCACAAATCGGCAAAAGGTGAACTTCAGGATAAATGGCAAATATTTGAAATATTTGAAGACGACCGACGACTCAACGACCCGACTCTCACCAACTGATCTTCAAACTTAAGAATACTTCTTCTTCTTCTTGATAGGCGACGACGGCAGCGGCAAAAAGTTTTTTACACTTCGGCCGTTTCAGCCTGGCGGACTCGTATGTAAGCAGAAAATCTTGAGCGCTCAGCTTATGCAAAGTTTAGAATAAGAATTCTCGGTCGTGTACGTTGTTGTAGTAGTTGGTTGCTGTGCCACTCCGCCTGACCGTGTGATGTTCAAGGAGGCGAGTATAAATATCTCCGCACACAAGTCACAATAGGCATCGAACACACACATACACTTTAGCCGCCACCAATGTAGCCGCGCCGTCTATGACAGCGACGTCGTTTTCAGTTATCCTTGGCTAAGTCCGTCCGTCGTCACACCACCCCCCGACCAGCTCAGTCCATCGAGTATTTGTATTACTATATCCCAAGGATTTTATTCTCATTCAAAATAAACGGAACGTCTGAATATGCAGCGAAATAGGCTGCGATAGTAATAATATTTGATCCTTCGTTCGCATTTTGGCTGATGGTGAAGGTGGCTGTTCGGGGGTGGGGTGCCAATTCACACAAAGCACACTATGTACTTGTGTATAGAAGACTTCTCACTGGCCAAGTGCCAAGATTTTCACGAGAGGCAACAAGAATCGGGAAACATATAAAACAAAACATAGCCGCCGGCCTGCTCGGTGTAGTAGGCTTGAGTATAGATGACTGAAAATTATACTCGAGCAAACAAAGCCACACACACACACACACACTCATGCATACCCGAGGAGGAAAATATCCTATTTAAGCCGAAAGCCTTTTAGGTGCGGCCATGATGTGACGTGCACGCAGCAACGCAGAGCTTCTGAGAAATTGGTTCAAAATACCAATCTCTGGCGTGGATAATACTTTAGGCGGACACAAATGTGAGCTGCGCCGCCGAGTATTCACATGGCCAGGGTAGCTTCAATTGGGTATGTCCCGCAGAAAAGCGCTTTAAATATTTGTGCAAACGAATATTAGGATATTCATGTTTTGCTGGATTGCATACGCCGTGTTTAGCGTTTGAACCATGGCATTAATGGTTTTTAATAGTTATTGATAGAACATAAAACAAACTTCGAATTGTATCACAATATATAGAGCATCGGAGCGTGCACAGAGTTGAGAAAGATTGGAGAACATTAGAAAGCTACAAAATTTTGGTAATAAAAAATTGGAAAAATCCTTACAATATAAATTCTTTTAAAGTTAAATCATTTAATAAAATTTGCAACAATTACTACATTTCATTGCATACTTTTAGGGTTGAATCGTTTAATAAAGATTGCAACAATTTTTACTTTTTATGTATGATGATGATGATGATCTAATTGTATACTTTTGGAGTTAAATTCTTAAATAAACAATTATTTATTTTTTTTCTTTGGCCGTAAGCCAGCCGTAAGCAGAATGGAGGGGATTAACACAAAATACATCAGAATTGCAAGTGGCCTTAACCATTTCTGACTGGTTGAACTGCGATCAAACCAATACTGTAAAATTTTAATGATCAGGCTGGTCCTTTCAAAGTAAAGTTGGCGCGAGGCCAATAACCTCGCCCGTACAAAAAACTCTATTACGGAACCCAAAATCAGCCTCGGATACACTGATGAACGACGACGCGGCGACGGCAACGAAAACGGCTAAACGATTTCTCATGGAACGTACGCTCGCTGCATAGAGTTCGAGCTGCACAGCAGCTAGCCGATACCCTGTCCAAATATAATGCTCACACAACAGCAATCCAGGAGATGACACATATTACAGCTGTCATTCAAGACATCATGTGCTCGGGGTGGGGTTTCTAGTTAGCAAAAGAATGAAATCCACTGTTATCGGCTTTAAAGCAGGAAATGAACGGCTATGCTAAAGTAGGTAGGGAGCCAGTAGTCAGGCAGTACGTTGGCACCCATAGCTTACACGACAACACTAATGACAATGGACAACGAGTTCTAGAGATGACAGCAAGCAATAACTTGGTCGTTACGAGTACAAGGTTTGCTCGTAAACGTTCACGCAGCTACAGAGGATTCCCCAGATGATGAAAAAGAAGAATTCGTCGAATCAGTCGAACGGGAACTCCATGCATGCCGTCAGTATGATGTAAAAATCATTCTGGGGGATATGAATGCAATAATAATCAGGGAGCCATTATTCAGGCAGTACATTGGCACCCATAGCTTACACGACAACACTAATGACAATGGACAACGAGTCATAGAGATGACAGCAAGCAATAACTTGGTCGTTACGAGTACAAGGTTTGCTCGTAAAAATATCCACCTGGGAATCTCCTGATGGAACCACTCGCAACCAGATAGACCACGTGTTGATAGACTACCGCCACAACCCAAACCGGATGACGGTACGAACGTACCGAGGTGCCAACGTCGACTCGGACTACTAGCTTGTTGGTTGGTGCTACGAGCGCGGATTGCATTATCAAGTAAGACAGCATCCGCACATCAGATTCGAGTCAACATGGCTACTCTTCGCAACGAAGAGACAAGAAACAGCTACGGTCAAGCGATAGGAATCGCCCTTAATGTAGGGAGAGTCCTGAAACTGAGATGTCGAGCGTAGAAGAGAAATGGACACGCCTTAAGAATACTGTCAATAGTAATGCTGACTCCATCTTAGACAGTAGTCGTATAGAGTTCGGAACGACTGGTTCGATGACGAATGTAAGCTAGCGACTGAACGGAAGAATGTTGCGGACCATGCAATGCAACAATCTGATTGAACGCGGGTACGCGAAGATGAATAAAAAGAGCTCAGAAGATATTAAAAAATAGTTCACCGGAGGAATTGGAGGCTCCACCACTGACCGAAGACCGTACTATGCTAGAGCAAGTTAGCATCAATCGGCTCAAAAATAATCAGATGGGATCCTATCGGAACTGATTAAAATAGGAGGCCCCACAATACACCAAGCAATTCATGAAATAATAGTGCAAATATGGTAGAAAGAAGCGATGCCAGAGGACTGGTGAAGAGATATCCATACTTCCCATACATAAAAAAGAAGATATCACAACATGCAGCTATTATCGTGGTATAACATTGTTGAGTACTGCATATAAGATTTTCTCAAGACAGGATACGCTTAAATCATCATTGTTCCATACCAGTGTGGCTTCAACCCAGGCAAATCAACAACTGATCAGATTTTCATCCTTAAGCAGGTGATGGAAAAATGTCTAGAGTTTCAAAACTCAGTACGCCATCTTTTTACAGACTTTAAAGCCTATCGTGGCTTACTGGGAAATCGTGTGGCTACTGAATTTTTCAATTTTCCGGGAAACTTTCTTTCCGTAGAAACCTTATTCGGACATTTACGAACAATTGAAATAATTAGCCAAATCGGTCCAGTCGCTCTCAAGTGATGCGCTTACCAACGAACAGCATTTAATTTTTATTATCTCAGCTTCTCATATAAGTTTGTGGAACGTCCCTCCACTTCTGATGTGGAGCACAAACAACTTTGTATGTTAAGCTCGTTGAATTCTGACCTTGACAGCATAATACAATGGGGAGAAATCAATCGAGTAGAATTTAACGCTTCCAAAACCCAATGTTGTCTCCTGTCGTCAAAGCGAATTCTTAACCCCATGCCATTATCCATGAATGGCACTTGCATCGAGGAAACTGAAAATCTCGCAATTCTCGGTATGTGCGTTAACGACAAGCTTCGTTGGAATGACCACATATTTACCATCGCTAAAAATGCTGCGAAATGTTTAGGTTTTCTAGCCCGGTGCAAGAAATATTTCTCTCCCTCTGATCTGGCTACCATATACAAGGCTTTTATTCGCCCAAAACTTGAGTACAATTGCCATATCTGGTCTGGTGCGCCTAAGACTTCTTTGCATCAGCTAGATAGAATACAAAACCGCGCGTTAAAACTTATCGGTGACGAAAATATAGCGAAATCAATAGATTCGCTTGAACACCGCAGGAACGTTTCTTGCTTGTCACTGTTTTATCGTTTCTTCTACCAGCGGTGCTCAAGAGAAATAGCCAGCTGCATGCCACCTCTCCTTGAATTCAACCGCAATACTCGTGGCGCTCTAAATGCTCATCAGTTTACCCTCAAGCCCATCTTCGGACGTACAGTTAAATTCAGGGATTCGTTCTTCAGCCGTACAACACGTATGTGGAATGCTCTGCCAAGCTCTGTCTTCCCACATCACTATGATCCACAGGCATTCAAAACACAAGCTCATAGACATCTCCTCTTTTCTCCTCCTCTTCCTTAACGCCCACGCTGTGCCAAGCATATAGCCGAGCATTATAAGGGTGCGAACCCCTTGAAGCGTGCGCGAATTATAAAAAAAAAAAAAAAAAAAAAATGATTTAATAATTTCAGTATCTTGTGATCGATAATTTTTGTTTAAATCACCATCTTTCAATAATTCCGGAGCTTGCGGCTGACTGATTTCTGCTTAACTTGATGACATAATTTCCATCCTTTCGAAATTCCATTCAAGGCGCATTGAATGCAAATCGGTATAATCACAAATCCTCACATTGTTCGCTCGTTATACTCATGGTCACCGCCATCGCCGATGGTAGCTGTGATTTTTAAATCAATGAATTCTATTAATTATAACACGAGGGAGAGCATAATGGATTCATCGTTAAGCATATCAAGTAGATACTTTCACAAGGATGTGCCCGGAAATTATTTTAATATCGAAGTTATTTTAATTTATGTTCGTTCGCTTTTCACCTCAGTGGAAAACGAAAATAATCTCATATCGCAGCTGCAGTATTATTTTGACTTTCTGATGTTTTTTTTTATAAAGTAGAATTCTGATGGCATTTGTGAGGTTTTTTTCATATTTCGATTGGTCAACTTGAGGAAGGTAAAAGAAGCGTTTGTCAGATATGGCCAGTTGTTACACGAAACTGTGAATATCTACCGAGTGTAACGAAATTTGCTTTAGTATTTACGGAGTTCCATTTTCACAAAGGCAGGTTTACAAGAAAACTTGTTGGCATCGGCTCGAAATCGAAACAAGCCAACACCAAGCCCCGCTTACATAACCAGATATGATGAAAGTGGGAGTTAGGGTGAACCCAAAAAAAACCACACTGGTAACCTTTACCAATAGAAGGAAGCTGGGACGAATGCATCAGACGTTAAATACCTGGCACTTATATTTGATAGTAGACTGCTATGGAATAAACACCAACAAAGGCAGTACTGAATAAATCAAAAAGAGCACTTATGGTGTGCAGAAGGGTGGCAGAAAAATCCTGGGGAGTTGTTAGGGAGTATTCAATTGATTACTTATGGAGCAGTGGCGTGGGCGAATATAACCAAGCTAAGCACCAGGAGAAAGGAATTGGAAGAAGTGTAGAGGCTGGTCTGTGCTTTTATTACAGGGCCATCGGAACCTGCCCCCCGGTGGGTATGGAGATAATTCTTAGACTAATCCCACTACACAAAGTGGTAGAGAGCAATATCCAAGGAAACCAAGTTACGTTTGAGCAAGGTAGGCTGCTTAGCAGACGTTAGGGAAGGTGCATTAGTGAAATCACTAACTGATCCGTTAAACGCCATGCCTTGTGACAACATGATGCAAAAGCTTGAATTCAAAAACAATTTTGAAGTCAATACCAAGAAGGGATTCAGATCTGAAACTGAATACCAGATACATACGGGAGCCATAAAGTGGTATACGGATGGATCAAAGAAAGCAGAAGGCACGGGTGCGGGAGTTCATGGGCCAAGAACCAAGTACTCTGAAGCAATGGGGCAGTACCCGAGCATATTCGAAGCAGAAGTACACTTAAAGAAACTACGTGAGGCAGGAAATAGCCATCATGACAGATAGCACAAATGTGCTAAAAGTCCTAGATGCATTCCACATCACGACAAGACTGGTGGAGGAGTGTAGGGCGAAGCTAAAAAGACTTGGCCAAGTAAACAAGGTACTCTTGTAGTGTGTGCCAGGACACACTCGCATAGAAGGCAATGAAGCAGCGGATATTCTCGCTCACAAAGGGGCAGAAACTCCGCTTGTAGGGCCAGAACCAGTCTGTGGCATAGGGTACTGCATAATACGGGTTATTCAGAATAGGTAAGGCAGCTGCTTCCGTAAGATGGGAAAATCTCCCAGGCCTACGACAAGCGAAGGAAATGATGGGGTACTATCACCCAAGAGATCTCGCTCGACATTGGGACTTAGTAGAAGTAATGTAAAAATCATAACGGGTTTTCTAACAGGACACTGTAAACTGAAAGGACACCTAAAGAAATTAAAACGTGAAGAGGATGACAGCTGCAGGCTTTGTGGGAAAGCGGAGGAAAACGAGCAACGATCCGACAGAGGAGAGACCACATGGGAACTCACACGATGTCTTAGTCTGCACGGCATTCACTGAAACCATGCCATATCATTAAGTTCATAAGAGCCATTGGTACGGAGGGGGCTGCTATAGGGACGGGCTTGCACTGTCTCCATAGCACTTGTTAGGGGGAGCGCAATAGATCCATATGTATCCCAGTGCTATTGGAAAGTACCCCTTTTTCATCATCATCATTATCAAACTAATGTCGTTCAAAATATCTGGTAAGAGGTTATATGATTTCAACCTTTATTTTCATGCTCACCACTGTAATTAGTTTAGCTTACCAGTTCGTAGTAAGGTAAATGTAATTTTACATGTAACATTCAATGCTCATCTAGTTGTTTTTTAATATTGGGTTAGAGCGTAATATTAGGTATCTAGGTGTCTTAATTGACTTTAAAAAACACTGAAAAAAAACCATATCCGTCCGATTAAATCGCATTTGTTGTAGGTGACTCTTAAAATGTACCTCATAAAGCCTTTTTGCTCTAAAAAAGACCTGACCCCAATCTAGTACGATCTTTCTCAGTCAAAGTTGCAATATGGAATAACAAGGTGTTCGTATACAAATACTTTTGGATTTCTGTTGATAGCGCGGAAGCATTTCATATAAATTATCAGTAATAATAATCGTCCCATGAAAGTTGGCCTTTATAAAAGAAATTGCGAATTTTACCAATGAGACATCTGTACATATTTCAAGTATTTAGAGCGTTTTTTAAAGCAAGTTGTAAGTAACATTCCGACATCAGAGAATTAATATAAATTGAACATTTAGCAGGCTGCATTTTTTAAAAAAATGGTGTACCACAGGGTTCCGTACTCGGCCCTCTTTCTTTCCTAATTTATATTAATTCTCTAATCAAGCTCAACTTGAATGGTTTTGCTTATAATATAGCTTTCACATAACAATTACTGACTACAATTGAGTGTATTGTCAATATCGTCAATACGGTCAGTGTGCGGGTGGTCAGTTGACTGGAGTTCAGTGGGATAGGGCAGCCGGAAAACGCCGGATATTTCTACTAGTGATTATTAAAAATTGCTTAACTATGAGTTCATTGAAGCATTTTTAAGAACCATATCTTAGGACCATATTTTTTCGCCTTAGTATATTATAGATCAATTGTTTAGTTTATTTCTAAATATAAAAAAAACTTGCAATATACTTAATATTATGATTTTTTTTTTAATTTCTTTTTTTTGTACTTCTTTTTTTAAGTACTGTAAGTACTGATTGTCACCCAACATTCAGATCTTTATTTGAATTAATTAATTTTTTGAAGTCTTTTAAGTTAATGAATGAACACTATTTATTTAATTTCACTTGTGTAAGCAAATTGTTACTAGTTTTTCAAGATGAGATGGAATAAAAAATTTATTAAAATAAAAGATAAATTGTTACACCCTCCCTCACTACACTTTGCGTACTCGTATAGATGATGCCGCATAATATGCCTCAAAATGTGGAAAACAAAAGTTCACACTTGCAACTAACTTCGAGTAACTTTGCACTGCATTCTGCAAGAAAGAGTTACCGGAAAAACATGACGCGGTGCATGCATACTCGTACATTATCTTCCACGCCCACTCACGTTGTGCGTCGTATGCCAAGCCGGATCATCTTGTGATCTTCGTGCCAGCATAAAAGAATGGACGCTGAAATTAGTATTCATGAATGCTGCGGTAATTTCCGATGCAAACTTCTAAGATATAAGTCGAGTCGTCGCACTCGACTCAACATCTCAGCAGCGTATCTCTGTAAAAGCTGCACACATTGGGTGGTGTGGATTTCTAAACTAAATGTGCCTACTTATTAACCACCCAGAACACCCAGAAGGAAATCCTTAATTATGACATTTTATAAATTATTTTTCATGTTGTGTTTTATGTTATCGTATAAAATGCCCCTGCTCCCCTGTCTGTCCGTCCATTCGTTTGCTTGGTCTTTCACTTTTTCGGGAGCACTTCCTATGGAAGAAATTCACGTCATAAAAACCAAACCTAAAACTTAACTTTTCCAAGTATGCGGCGAAAGGAGCAACGACGCATTTATCGTCCTGCATATATCCTGGTAAGTTCATAACCTACAGCTAAGTCTGAGACAACTCGACGGTTGCCGGATGGAGGTGCCAAAAAATAAACTTCCTACGCTAATTAACAACCAACAGAGTAATTCCAGGAAAATGTTCATTGTTTCTCCTAGCGCTTCAGTTTATGCTGTTAATTATTTTAAAAGAAAATAAATATAATTAACGCAATAAAAACTGCAGGCAATTAACTTGAGAAAATACTGCAATATCGTGCATACTGCAATAGGTAGTCAAAGTTTGATTGAGGAAATTGTGTGCTTGGATTTAATGTCTGTGGTCTGTCTGATTTGCAATCCGCCTGCTTAATTGGTTACGGAATTAAGGGATTAACAACTCGAAAAAAAGCATAAATAGAAGAGTCTTCTTTTTGGAGCTTTTTAACTGAATAATTCTAGTACATTTACATCTGTTCCGGGGACATTAATTATTTACAATTTGGTTGGAATGTTATCCATGGCTAACGGCCAATATCCTAATAACCTTATTCGTTTGTTTTTTATAATGTACACCTACACACGCTAAAAGGATTTGCACCCTTAAAATGCTTAGGGCGTTGGGAAATTAGGGAGAGGAAAAGATGAGATGTCTATGCACGTGTCTCTTAAATGCAGATCATAGAAATGCGGAAACAATTCATTCTACACAACAATAGTGCGGCTAAAGAAGGAATCTCTGGATTGGTTAGTACGTCCGAAGATAGGCTAAATGGTAGACCCGTGGACTTGAGTAGAGACACGGGTCTTACGGATGGGTTCGAGAATAGGCGGCATGCGTGTGGATATTTCCTTTGAACACCGCTTGTGGAAAAAGCGATAAAACAGTGACAAGCAGGAAAGATTCCTACGATGCTCGAGCGATTCGATTGTTTTCGCGATATTTACAGTTTTATCGCGCGGCTCTGAATTCTGTCTAGTAGATGCAATATGGTCAGTGCGGCATCTGCCCAGACAATAGAGTTGTATTCAAGTTTACTGCGAATAAATGCCTAGCAGCCAGATCGGAAGAAGTGAAGTACATCTTGCCCCGTTTTAGGAAATCTAAATCCGTGAAGATCATCTTCATAATATGTGGCTATGGACCACAGAAGACAGCTTTGGTATTAAGCCTTCTTTTAACGACGGTGGAATGGTTTTAGATTCCCAGCTACCTTGAATGTTTCGCGTAGTTAACTCGACGTCGGCTTGAAGGAGTTTTGCGTAGATGTTGTCATTGCCTGCTGCTTTACCCGATTGCAGTGAACGAATTGTTGTCCTTATCTCATCCAACGAAGGAGTAGAGACGCTGATGTTAATTAGGGTGAATAGTTGGGTTGATGGATGTGCCTGGCGAGGTACAATTCAAAAGATTCTTAAAATGTGCTGGCCAGCGGGTTAATTGTTGTTCCACCATAAGGATCAAAGAGCCGTCTATTGCCTTAACAAGGTATGTGGTGTTTCTTGTTGGCAAGCTCACGAGCAAGTTGGTAGACTGTGCTATATTGTCTACTATCAGCTGCTTGCTGTGCTCTTGTTGCGATGTAGCTTAGCCATGCTAGTTTGTCGTTCCTAGCTGAACGGCTAACTTTCCGGTTCAGATCCCTATACTTCCGTGCTAATGCGCTTCGCTCGGCACCCGAGGTTGATGAATTGGTGCTCACGAATGGTGTTCCATATGCTATCTAATATCCATTCTTTTCTAGTTTTGTCGGGATAACCTAAAATGGCTGAGGCTGCTTCCGTATACGCATTCACTGTTTTCTCCCATTTAGACTCTAGGGTTTGGGGCTGTATCTCAGAGGGTGACTGTTGTGTGCGTGATACATATTGTAGTTTCACATCTGGGGATTTCAGTTCTGCTACAACTAGCTTTCTCGTTGTTTGACTTCGTGTGTTTGAGTGGACCGCGAGCTTCAATCGTACGTCGGCTGTTCTAACGTCCAGCAACGATGCTCGCCACTTGCGACTTTCAACATCTAATCGGGAGTCAAGCAAGGTTGCACCCTCTCACCATTGCTTTTCACAATTGTCATCGACTGGGTGATAAAAATAGTAACCCGTACTCCATTGGGTTTGCCATGGAATGTTTTTCACCGCCTATCTGTCACACCTATCACATTCGCTAGGTGACATGGAGCGAAAATTAATATCACTAGAACTCCACGCTAACAAAGTGGGTTTAAAAATTATCGTCACAAAAACAAAACTACTTCGCGTTAACGCGGATTGACAGACATCAGAGAGAGGAAGTCGATAAGTTTTGTTATTTGGGCAAGTGGATGTCAAAATATGGTGGTGCTGACTCGGATGTGTGCTCTCGTGTTATAAAGGCGCGACCGTCCTATAGTATGCTAAACAATATCTGGAACTCCTCGCAAATCTCCCGGAATCTAAAGCTAACTATCTTCAGATCAAACGTTCTATCATTACCCTTGTATGGCTGCAAAACGTGGAAAGTCACAGAGTCAATTGTGATGCGCCTTCAAATCTTCGTCAACAAGTGCTTAAGGCGGATACTGAGAATAACATGGCCGGACATTCTCTTAAGACTTGTGGAGAGTAGCGCAGCAGGAAGCAATCGCGATCACCATCGGACGACGGAAATGGAGCGGGATTGGCCACACTTTGAGAAATCCAGCGGACGATATTGCGAAACTAGGCGCTCAACTGGAATCCACAAGGAAGCCGCTGAGTTGGCTGTCCTAGCAGAACATGGAAAAGGACAATAGAAGAGGAAGCAAGATCCCAGGGGCAGAGTGGTGTCTCTTGAAACCTCAGGCGATAAATCAAGTTCGTTGGCGGACGTTTGTAGAAGCCCTATACCCCCACGCGGACTAAAGGAAAGAAAGAAGAGTCTATAAATAGTGTTGCATTTAAAGTTACTATGCTGGAAATTTAAAAAGTCACTGACTTATTAAACCACCCTTGTATATTAAAAGTACAAATGGTCCGTAACTCACAGCTCTGTCATCTGATCTGTAATTATCTCTGTTTTTTTTAGTCGGAGTTTCATCAATTTGCATAATTTAAGTCCTTCTGTTAATTGAAATAGTACAACATTTTACAATCAGCTTAACACTCAAACCCTTGTCGTTTGGGTTTTAGTGTTTAGCTGATTTCTTTTTGAGCTCCTAGTCCTTGACTGAAATGCATCTGATATTTAGTCGTTTATCTTTTGCACTGTGTAGAAGATATAATGTTCGTATACGTCATTGGATTCAATTATCTTTCTGCCGTTTGTAATTAGCTGAGTCCTTGCCCACCAAACAGTGTGCAATCATCATATTTGGCTCTACAACCGGGGTCCGGTCCTGTCCTCCCTTCCTCAACAATAACAACAAGCAATAATTGACAAATGAAAGGCGCAAAGATCGTTTTTAACATTTCCACCAATGCACCACAACATCACTTACTCACTCAGTAAAATAGATACGAGTATACAGTTACAACTACATTCACACAATGCAATCTTTGAATTTTTCCGCTCAGTTGTTATTAAGAATAAAATTCATTAATATTTCCGCGGTAATCCTGTGTTACCGCTCTGCGTTGATTGGTTGGCTGCTGGGAAGTGTGCGGATGGAATTTGCGCGCAGCATTTCTTCCAATTCAGTTACAGCTTCAGTTGCATGCAGCAAACGCAGCAATTTATTTGACTGTGTTGACTTTCTCTTCACTCTCGACGTTACTGCAAAACCATTCAGCGTTATCCTTGCAAATGAACAAAGTGCTTTCATCCTCCATATCCAACGCTAAATGTCGAAAACAGCAGCAACAGCGCATTTTCGCATTCGGCAAAAGTGAACTGAACCAAAAAGTGAACAATCCAAACCGAATGGCAAGCGTTCGCAAACAACAATGATGAAGCGAAATCCTTTCCGGCATTTTTCTGCATCCTTCTTTTCCTTTTCTTCTTCGGCTTCTTATTTCCATTAATTTTGTTATGATGTCGTCGTATCGTGCATGCACGTTTGCATGTGCAGTCAATTTTATTTAATTAGACGAATTCGTTTTGTTCAGCGTTCAGCAGCAGCAACAACAACAAACAATATTGCTGTGTGCCGCCATTGAAATTATTTACTTAAGAAAGTGATGAAATGTTGTTTTCTGTCTGCCATGTGTTGCTGCTGTAGGGGAAGCACACGCAGTCCTGAAGGTTGGAATATTTTTTGTATTCTTCCTTTTTTTTTTGCTTTTGGTAATAACATAATTTGCACATCCTGATGGGGGGGGGCATGCCATTTGCGTGATTGTGAGTAAATTTAAGCACTCGAGCTGAGCCGTTTCGAATTAATTAATACAAAGGAAACTCACACTGGTAACTAGACGTACCACTCGTATGAACGTTTTTCATGCCACCGATATCTAAGGGTAGGTAGGTAGAAAAGCTTGCAGCTTCAGAAACAAAAACTTCAAAACAATATAAAAGCTGTTACCCTTTTACGTGTTCAGTGGTTCTATAGTAATCGAAATGGATAGGGCTTTCCAAATATTTAGTTGGAGTTATCTCTTTGGTATGGATCGTTACGCTCTTACTAAATCTAAGAATCCTTCCACTCATAGAATCACTATCGGGTATACCCGGCGGTTTCCGGCTTCCCCATCCAACTGACCACCCTCCAACTGACCTCCTGCCCACTGACCTCAACCACCAATTTACTACCTCAGCCACCCAGAAAACTGTAGAATCGACACTTATATAGGCAAAAAATATATACGTGTTGGAATCGTGAATTATGGTCGTGAGTTTACACAGAAATCCTATGGAAAACAGCAGTTTTTCCCAAATTTCTCAAATTTTCAGGCAACTTCGACGAACATTTTAAAATAAAAATGAGCCAAATCGGTCCAGCCGTTTTCAAGTGATGCGGTTACCAACCAACAGCATTTCATTTTTATTTGTATGGATTTTGAAAATTTCCTGACTAAAAGAGGAAGGACTGTGGAGTTCTTTGATGTAGTTCTATTCACCGATGGATCCAAGATGAGTTATGGAGTCGGTGCTGGAGTTTATTTAAAAAACCTTAACCTTTCAAGGTCATACAAGCTACCTGACTCTGCTAGTATCTGCAGCGATGAGAGTCGCATGCAGGGCCCTATCTTAGAATGCCGCAATAACAAGCAAGATCGGCATATGTATAAACAGTCAATCTCCTATTAAAGCCATTATTGCGACAAGCAATAATTCTAAGCTCGTCAGGCAGTGCCGTGCCAGGCCAAGCCAATGCATAGACTTGACCCAAGTTTGGGTGGCGGGGCAAAGCGACATTGACGGCAATGAAAAAGCAGACGTACTGGCAAAAAAAAGGGCGGCACACTGGACACGGACTGCCCTGAGAGAGTCCTCTAAGCTCCGTGAGGGAACGTATTATTTTCTTCCTTACTACCAAAGCACACCTAAGGTGGAGCAATTTGACCAATTGGACCACGTCGAGAGCGATGTGGCCTTCCTATAATAAAAAAAATCTTGGAAGAATATTCCAGAGTGGTTGCTATAAACACAGGCCACTAGGTGGTGAGCAACCACGCAACCAAGCTGGGAATCCCTCACAATACCTTTTGCAGGAGCTGCTTAGATGTGAATGAGAAAGAAACTCTCATTAATTTTCTTTGCAAGTGTTCGGCCCTTGCGGCTCTTCGTTTCTGCAAATTGAGTATTCCCTTCTTTTCTGACCTGAAGGAGCTTTTTTCGGCGAGGACCGCCACTCTACCTACCTAAAAGAAAGCCTTGACGTACTGGAACGCCTATTGTTTTTTTTTTCTTTTTTGGTGAGCAATGTTAAACAATTTTAAGATTGAAAACATTTACAATCCACATATATTCTACTTAGGCAGTCCACAATAACATGACACGACAGCTTAAATAATTTAAAAAAATGTACATTGTTCGATCTAAAAAATATACTTTTCTTTTAATAAATATTAATAGTAACCTTGTATCTGGAAGCGTTCAAGAGTTATAGGGTGTGAAGTCATTTAAGGTACATAAGTACATATTATAAGTAAATTTCTTTCATTTTACAAATTATCCGAGAGCAATTTTCGAAATATTCGCGTTTAAATATGAAAAAACATTGTTTGGATTTTAACGACGTTTATATCGGTAAAGGTTTCAACAATTTAAAAAAATGTATATTATTTTATCTTATAAATTTAATTTTCTTTCAAAACTGACCTTGTAGCTAGAAGCGTTCAAGAGTTACAGGGTGTGAAGTGATGTAAGATCAAAAGTACGTCTCTTCGCATTAAAACGCTACGTACACCGAAGGGGGTGAAAATAGACCTCCCACTCCCATAGGATTTTTTGGCGAAAGTAACCAAGGAATCTTCCCTTTAAGTATTTGCCACCTGAACGGATACACCCTGTATATTCTGCGTATGACGCGTGTCGCGTGTGATGATTGCGATTATTGGCAAATAATAAGCGACTGTGTGGCGTGTTTCGATGTATATATAAAAGTTTGTACCCGAAAAACGAAATTTTTTACATTTACTTGTTTAATTTTAATAAAGGGCTTAGCCCACCGTATTGTCGTGGTGCAAGTCATTTAGGGAGTTCTCCCTTGGCAATAAGTTTAAATATAAAAAAACGGAACAGCGAGAATTCTTTAACCTAGGGCATCAGTATCGGTGTCTATGACAGCTTCTTGGTAGCGTGTCCACTGGTCCTCGTTGCCGTGACATTTCTTCCTGCAGCAAAGCCTTTCATCCTAAGACCGTTTCCGGAAGTGTTGCGGTATAGACTGTGTTTCCCGACATTGTTACCAAAGATATTCTCCTTCACAATCTTGGATTTTATCAGCCATTTCCTCTGTATGGGCGTGAGTGCATATTAGAAAAATTCCACTATAATGCTGGTTGTTAAAATGCGTTCGCTGATATATCCAAAAGTTGATACTTTTTGCATAAGTCTGCCGGATTCAACAAGCCCGTATCCGACTAACACATTTCCTGCTCTGTTTAGCAGTCACCGTAGTAGATATCGAAGTTTTCTATTTCTTTTTGTCCACATCCTTCACATACTGGATAGCATTAGGTCAGTTTTTCATCAGATTAGGCCTTCGCCAATTTTGTGGCCGCACATGGTCTATTGATAGTGCGACTATTCAATGCTCAGATCCAAAAATGCTAGTCCTAATTTGTAGGATGGGCATCTTTGAATCCGTCTATATCCGATGCTATTGGTTGTATCGTGACAAGATTGTTTTTTCAATGGTTGAACTGTCAAACCCGCGCGCTACTCTCAACCTGAGGCGGGAGATCCTTTAATGTCTTCTTGGACAAAATAACTTTGTTTTCTATCGTCTGAAATGTTTTTTTTTCTTATTAGAGTTCCTCAAACCTGAATTACGCACGTTAGCACATGTGTTATAGAATTTTCCGGTAAAGAAACTTTTTTGTGAATGTTTATCTACGAATCATATCATATGAACATACGAGTGTGGCTGAAGGCCGTTATAAGAATAAACGAGTGGTCACTCAGTTGTATTATTCAATTTAATGTCAATTTTATGGTATTTGTCTCTGTTAAAATACACAGTTTTAGAACCCCTTTGTGAATGATATAGTCAATGATGCGAGAGGAACACAGTCTATCAGTAAATGGTTTAAGTCTCTGCTAAAAGTCACTGTTTTATATCCACTTTGTGAGGCAATTAGTAAATGGTTTGTGTCTCTGTTAAAATTCACCTGTTTAGAACCACTTTGTGTGGGAGCCGTGGCTCAGTGGATAACTGCATGGCTACTGAGCGGGGGGTTCGAATCTCAGTAACACCAAAAAGTATTTTTCACGGCCCCACCTCTCGCAAATGTCTGACCAACGTCATAACAGACTGGAGTAATAAACGGAAAGCTTCTCAATTCGCCCTTCGGATTCGCCATTAAATTGTATGTCCCTTCCATTTGTGTGAAAAAATGTACACGCACGACACATATGGTCGCTAGAAGCTACGCTTTGGACCGCAACGGTCTGTCGCGCCGAATATTATTATTGTGAGGTACACTCTGTTTTGCATGAGGACATAGTCAATATATAGTCAGTATATAGAAGATTCCTGAATCTATTGTTGAGATCCTTTTCTTTATTTATGATGCTGCTTCTTCCACTTCAATTTAGCGTCAAGAGTCAAACCTAAGTATCTGGCTCTGAATATTGCTTGGTGTTAATTTCTATCATGTATACGAATAGAAAGTAACTCAAACCACCAACAATTTTGGCCAGTCAAGTTAATATGAGTGCTATTACGCTTTGCATTATGTTAGGAATTTCAGGGCTTATCTTATAAAAAAAGTAGGAATTTAATTGAAATTTTCAAGTCTAGAAATATAATTTTCTACAAATCCAGGTAAACACCTTTGGTAAAGCGTTTCTATATCAACTTTGTCGTGTTTCTATGTATTCAATATACAAAAAAGTGCAATCCTTTCAAATACCATCTTTCATTTCTGTTTTATCGCTTCTATCGTTAGACAGTTGCCGCAACTTATTACAATCTAATATCAGGACGAACAAACAAAATCCAGAATCGCATTATTTCTATGACCATAGCCAACAAGGACCTGTTCACCGCGTCGCGCATTTACTTTTGAATAAAATTACAAAAGTTTTCTTTTCATATTCAAAAATTGAAAAAAAAAAAAAAAAAAAAAAAAAAGGGCAAAATGGAAATACCTTTACCATATATACAAGAAGGAGGACGAACGAAGATATCCCTTCCAACTTAAAAAAAAAATCACCATACTCATACTGCATATCAGTAGCCGCATCCGAAGTCTTCAAGAGCTTAAACGCATAATACGAGTATACTCGTAGTTACAAAAAAAAACCTACTTTTTTGGAATATTTTTTCAGTGTTCAGTGGAGCAAACAGTTTGTTATTCTCATCTGTGCTCATCTGCTCATCTGCTCAGCCGCGTTCAGCCAGCCTATTCAGAGAAAAAGTTTCGCACAAAGCGAAACCTATTATACACGCACGTACAAGCATATAAAAGGATATCCCCACTAATACCGCCATGACAGACTCGCGAGATGCAACCGACTGATAGCCAAAGTGCAACGCAACAGGAACAACATCTGAACTTGACTGAACTGAAGCGAAGCATTCATGGGAATGCGGGTATAATGGAAGTGGCTTCGCAGTCTATTCTTGCGATTCGCATCTCTTTTGCAAATTAATAGAACACCACGTAGTTGTGTCTCGCATCTCGCCGCGACCAAACGACAATACATATAATGGAATGAATGGAGGATGGAAAATTTGATTTGGAAAAGGCAGAGCACCGTACCGCACGAAGAAAGTTTTCCAGTCCCAAGGAAAAGTTTTTCACATTTATTTTTTTTTTTCGTTTTGGAAAACAAACAAAAAAACATTTGGCTTTTAGCAGTCGGTTAAACAGTGGGGCAAAAAATAATTCAGGCATAAAGGGCTCATAATTTGGTCTTTGGTAGGGCTGAAGTTTATTGTTCTTTTGCTAAAAATTAGCGAGGTAATGACAACATTTCAACATTTATGTTGAACACATTAGGTACATGATGGGACCCTTGTGGTACATTCATTTTTATATTTTTTCACTTTGCCTTAAATTATAGTGCACCACAGGTGTTGGAAAAAAGGCCTTGGACCACAATGGTCTGTCGCGCCGAATATTATTATTATAGGAGAATTAGAGAAAGATTACAGCAAGATTTTAAAAATATTGTTTAAAAAAATATAGGAAAATTAAAGAGAGATTATTGAAAAATTATAGTACGATTATAGAATCATTATTAAAAGATTAAAAAAAAGAATTGGCGTCCTGGTCATGGTCTGGCCTCGCTGTCATGTTCCATAAATCCTACCGCAAATGACTTTCTGAGCAGGATCCTCTTCGCTCATGCGAGCTACGTGTCCTGCCTACCGAAACCTACCGAGCTTAATTTTCTTCACGATGTCGACATCGCGGCTATGCTCGTAGACCTCATCATTATAAAGTCTCCGGAATCGTTCTTCCTCACATACGGTACCAACAATTATCCATAAGACTTTTCTCTCAAACGCGGCTAAGAGTTCAGAATGCTTTTTGCTAAGCACCCAAGTCTCGGATCCATATGTAAGTACTGGTATGACCATTGTCTTTTATACCAGCAGCTTGGATGTTATGGTTAAATTCCTGGATATGAAGAGTCTTGACAGACTATAGTAGGCTTTGTTGGCTTTAAGAAACTGTACGCATATTTCTGGTTCCATGCTGTTATCGGCTGGTACAGTTGACCCGAGATAGTTAAAGGACACGCCACACAGTCGTCGTTTATAATTTGGTAATAATCGCCCAAATATCTGTTTTTGAGGTCGGAGCTATTTCAAAGAATTTTTTTTTTCACGCTTCACACACGCCACACGCGACTCGCGACAAAAGCGGAATATCAAAATGGCCCCCTGACATTGAGTCGCTCACAAAATTTCAGCCCTCTAAGTCGTGCGAAAGATGGTTAAAAAAGACCTTAAAAATGAGAAAATCGCACTATTTTTAAACCATCACACGTGCCACACGCGACACTTTACACGCGTCATACGTGTAATATAAAAAAACGGTATTTTGGACTTAATAATAATAATATTAGGCGCGACAGACCATTTCGGTCCAAGGCCTAACTCTTCTCGCGACCATTTGTGCTGCACATGTTAATTTTTTGGACACAAATGGAAGGGACCTACAATTTAAGGCCGGATCCGAACGGCGAATTGAGAAGCTTTCCGTGACAAGGTATTAATTACTCTCGGAACGTTTGTCACCCATTCGCGAGAGGTTGGACACCGTGAAAAATACTTTTGGTGTTGCTGGGATTCTAACCTGAACCTCCTGCGCAGCAGCCATGTGCATTACCACTGAACCACGGCGCCCCCATTTTGGACTTAGATACTCACAATTTCAGCTCTCTATGTTGTGGGGAAGTTGGTTAAAAAGGGCCTCAAATAATCTCTTTCTCCAGGCATTTATTACAAAATAATTTTTTATAATAAATTCCTGAAGACGGTGAGTAAAAGAGTGAGAAAGGGGAGAGTATTCTAAAAGAGCGAAGGGGAGAAGTATTCCAATGGAAACGATTAGACCGAGAGAATTACGTGCACTGGGATTGGGATGTACGCGTACGCGTCGTTTTATAGAAACTATTAACTTTTCAGTTAACATCTAGTGTTGGATGATAGTCCGCTGATGTGGGTCACTTTGACTTAGATATATGAAAAATCTATCGTATCGGTTTCTAATAATCGAAAACCTTAGTCTACCATTAAACACACCCAGTGAAAATCTACCAGATCTATACCTTCAGATTCTGTCAGCTCTTCTTTTCTCAACAGAATGCTCCAGGTAAACCATTCATTAATAGTTAACACTACGATCCAGAACTTTAACTATCCTACAAGTTTTTAATTTACTCAAAATTTGCCACAATTTTCCTCTTATAGTTCCGCAGTTTGCAAATGCTCGTTCACTCTCTGCAATCAATTCAAATTGATAAGAAACTCCTTTTTAGTTTGGCTTCGCTGTATCTTCGTATATGTATATAAATCGCGCACCTCTATAGAAAAGGATAATTAAATTACTCCATCAGCGAATAAAAGTTATTTTATCGACTGTGCACCATCCATGAAGAATTCGTGTATCTTCTTCCAATGCTGAAATTGAATAGACTTCCTAGTCCTATGTGCCGGTGAACGGCATGTAGTATTTCTAATTTGTTGCATTAGCTTGAATCCCGGTGTCGGCCGAAAATTATCCTAAAATTATATATGTGAATACGAAATGTGGTAAATTCTGTTGCTGCAACGCACATACAGCCATGGAACGTTAAATTCAATTAAACGTTCAGTGTGGGTGCGGGAAGACTGCCCGATGGCGAAAGCTTTTTTGTGGCTTTTGTTTCGAGGAGCGTCATGTGGCAGGACTTTGACTATTTCTGTCCGTAATTTGTTGCAAATTTCGACTGTCCGACCGACAGAATATGGATACAATAATAATTATTATTAATATTATAATTATCCTGGCAATCATGTTCTACTCGTATAATGTGTGTGTGTGTGTGAGGGTCCTCATGATACTGTGATATGTACCATGATATCACACAAAAATCTGGTGAAAATGCGAAAAATAATTAAAGGATTTGCGTAGAGTTATGGGAGATTTAAAATAACTGTAGTTGTGATTAACGTTTATTATTGCAGGATTATTATAAAATAAACTTTAGTTTGTTTTCTTAATTGAAATGATTTTGCAGGCATAGCTGACTGTTAAAAACGTAATTTTTTGTTATGGCAACAATGATTCGGACAATCGTTTGTCGGTTTACTTTTTGGTATGACATGATTTTTTTTGTTGCCATTATTGAAAAAGTATTTCCCGCACAACTGCCCTGTGAGAAATATTGCTTTCCCTATTTAATGATAAGATTTTTTTGTAGAAATAGGAATTTTAAGTTTCCAAATCCAAGGGCATTCTCGTGCTACTGTCGAGATTCCATAACCTAACCATGCGTTCCATTATACGTTGTCTGTCTCACTTGTATCCCAAATAACCACTTCACCATGGTACAACTTACGGTTAATAGCTTAAATCTAAGCCTAAGCCTGTAAATCTAAGATGCCTATCATGTCGTATCCAGTACTCGTATCGTAACAAAGATTTTTGCTATGTGTAGGCCGTATCAGTCAGTGTATCATAGCAAAATATTTATCGATGCGTAGGTCGTAGCGGTGCGCTTTTTGTAGCAAAGCGTTTAGCCATGAGTGGGTCGTAGCAGTGAGTGCATTGTAGAAAGGCGTTTTATGATGCGTAGGACGTACCGGCGAGTGTATCATAGCAAAGCGTTTATCGATACGTAAGTTATACCAGTGGATGTATGGTAGAAAAGCTTTGATCGATGCATAGGTCGTAGCACTGCGCGTATTGTATCAAAGCTCGTAGATATACCTAATATGCGTATGTTATAGCGGTGGGTGTATCATTGCAAAGGGTAATGCGTAGGTCATACGGGTAAGTGTATCGTACCAATTAATTTATCGATACCTAGATCGTATCGGCGAGGGTATCGTAGCAAAACGTTCATCAATGCGTAGGTCGTAGTGGTGCGCGTATTGTTCTAAGCATTTTACGATGCGTATGTCGTACCAGTGAGTGTATCGTAGTAAAGCGTTTATCGATACGTGGATTTGCGATGCGTATTTTATAGCAAAGCGTTTAGCGATTAGTGCGTTGTGGCAATGGGTGCATCGAAGAGAGGCGTTAAGCGATGCATCTGTCGTAGCGGAGTGGTATCGTAGCAAAGCGTTAGCGATGCTTAAGTCGTACCGTTTTGCGTGACCTAGAAAGCACAGGGGTTAGGCTCTATCTATTAAATCAGCGTAAATGTAACGGTTCATTTCTTGATCCATTAGGTTACTATTTGCTGACGGTTTTAGCACTTGTCTTGTATGAGCAAAGCACACCGGCAAAATGATGCGTGATGTCTTGTAATATTTTTAACATCATATTGCAGATAACTATGCAAAACAAGAGAGGCACAATTTTCACCTGTGACGATATTTATATCAATAACTGATGTATTTGCCAGCATTGAGGTAAAAAACAACGAAAATAAGAATGACAGTTGACGAGGGCAGAGAGTATTTGTTATCTACTAGAAGGGACATCCAACATCGGCGTTTTGGTCACAACAAAAGACAGCTATAATTGTAAGGTAGCTAGTGACTTTGGTCACCTCGACTCCGCTAAAACAGAATAAGGGCATTTCAGAAATCAAACGAAGATGCTGTTTCTTTGGGCTAAGAATGCAATTATGCAGTACAGCCCTCTTACGGATCTCTAAGTCAAAATTCTTGTATCATAAGACTTTAATCATACCAGTCTTATTCTATGGCGCTAAGGCATGGTATCTATCATAAGCGGATAAAGATTAACTTGGTCACTTCGAGCCAAAAATTATGAGGTTTATTTTCGGTTCCGCTTACGTCTTTGGAGGAGAATATTTAATAACGCGTTATACCGTACATATATTTTTACAAAAAGAAGAACAATATTTTTTATCTTCGAAGGCTCGTCTAATTTTAGGAACTATGCGATGCACCTGTTCAATAGTATTGTGTCTTCTTCTGAAGCCAAATTGATTCAGAGGTATTGCATTTGAATCGTCAATGTATGGCATAAGTTGGTCCAGAATAGACTTCGCGAATATCTTCGATGCAATCCGCATTTGTGTCCAAAAATATACATGCGCAGCACAAATGGTCGCGAGAAGTTAGGCCTTCGACCGCAATGGTCTGTCGTGGCGAATATTATTAATGGGTAGAAGGATGATTGGTCTATATGAGTTTACTTTAGGGGGATCTTTTCCCGGTTTTGCGATTACAATGATATCGGATTGCTTCTTATATATTTTCTGTATCTAAGCCAGTCTGTATTTTTGTTAAATTTGCTGAGAAATCTAGTGTGGCAGGGGTCTTTTTTATGTAATTATAACCAGGGAATGATTTAATCATTTGATATTGATTCTACAATAAAGTTGTTTCCACTTAGGTTTCTTGTAATGCCGAAGTCCACCAGGGTGTAGAACTTTTTGTCGATCTGCAGGCCAGTAAATTGTATTACTAGAAGAGATGGTATCGAATACTGAGTTAGATACTAGGTTCCAGAGAAGGTTCCCCTTTGGGCTGATTAGTCTCGATCACCAGTAAATATGTTTTGCGTTGTAGTCGCCTGCTTCCAAATGTTTTGAAGAATTGAATGCACTGATCTTCTGTTATATTGTATCGCTGAGGACAGTATATAGCGAAAACAGTAATTTTTTTTTCCAGTAAGGTAGAAGTTGCTTGTAAGTACTCCTTACCTAAATTTCTTCTTTAAATGGTGTCTTAGCTTCTGCCTAATTATAATACCGATTCCCCCACGTGCTCTGCCTGTAGGTTGTTTTGTGTCATGAGGGATGTAGTCATTAAATCTAAAGGGATTTTTTTTAGATGATTTTCGGAAACCAACATTATATCAATGTTGTTTCTCCTTAGAAAGTGCTTAAGTTCGAGTTTGCGCTAGGTTTGTGAGGATTGCTTGCATTAGCATAGTTTGGTTTTTCAGCATCTCCTGCATTATGTTTTGCATATTTGTCATGAATCCGGAGCTGTTCCAGTTTACTCAATTGGAGCACGCTAGAGGAAAATATCACTACGTTTACTCAGGAAATATGTGGCTGATTTGAAGGCTGAACACAATTTTGTTCGCGCTGGTTGTGGTAGAGCTTTTGATCTCTCTTTTAGAGCTCTGAAAACCGGACAGTCGGACAGTCTCTATAATCCGCAGTGTGATCTGTCCCGCAGTTGCTGCATTTTTTTTTTCAAGTTTCAAGCAGTAGTTCAATGTCTTTTCTAATCCCAATTAACTTAAGGGTCTCCTCACGTATCCATGGCTTTTGGCGATTTTACCCCGAATAATAGAGCCAAATAAATAAGTAAGTAAGACTGGATCTAAAACCATATCAATAACAGATTAGGTCTTCCGAGATAAGAGGCTCTGTCTCTAGAGCTAACTAAGCCGCTCGTAGGATATCGAGAGATATCTCTCTACCTGCGCCTACTTACCTACCTCAATACTTTCCTGTCCTGAAATTCCTTCACCCACCCTGGCACGTTCGCAGTGATTGCAAATGCATTTGCAATTTATAATAATTTACCTTTTTCTTACAGGCAACAGTCAACTACAATTTGTCGTCTCTAACGCACGCATAAAAAGTCAAATACCTCTCGTCCTGTTCGAGGAGGAGAAATATGAATTCGAGTCGTTAGTTATCCTGCTGTTGCTGTTGCTGCAACTACTGCTGGCCGTTTATTTGATATATTTAATTGGTTTTTGCACATTAATTTGCATATGCATGGCTAATTAATTTATGCATTACTTTCTTGGTAGCCCGTGCAACAGTCATTGTTGTTACCTCCTTGGGCACTCTGGCTGCTATTTCGTGGGGAATTTAATTTATTCCGAGGGTGTATAATGCCGGTTGACGGGATGGCGCGTCGTTTTAACGTATGAACTCGTACTATACTGTCGGAGTATTAAATCTGCCGAGTGCATGTGTGGCGACAAGTCTGTACCTTCCATCGGAAAACAAAACAACAACAACAAAAAAATTAAAATTAATACACATAAGTAAAATGGTGGAAAACAGGAAGCACACAATAGAAGAACGACCGCAGTTAAAGGTGCATTCCGCATTCACTCGCTTTGAGTATTCTTACATCAGTTGCACCCTTGCGATGGGTATGAGGGAAATGCGCTGGCGACTTTCGAGTTGGTAGTAGGTATACATCATCACGAGCGAGCGGTACCTTGACGATAACACATGTGCGTAATAAATTATAATAAAATATGAATTAATGCATTCACACACATACACACCATACAAACACAGATTCTATGAAGGAAGTGCGTGCCGCCGGATGGTGAGAGTAATAATTACGAATACATTAGGGTCGACTTGACTCTAAAGTTTGCAAGTGGTTTTAGATTTTGTTAAAATGTATTCCTGGTGGAATGATGTTTTTTATAACCTGTAATTGCTAACTTTTTTGTTTGGTCATAAATTGGAGAAGGAGACGATAAATGAATCAAAATCGACAAGAGTATTTACAAGAGTCTTAAACGGGTCTGCTTACAAAAATCAAAAATTATTTTTTTGGATTATTTTTCGGTAATAGTGTAGCCGCTGGTAATTTTCCTACAGTACAGGAAAAACGAAATGATCTCTTCCAAGTAAGATTGGAGCGAGGCCAATAACCTCGCCCGTTAAAAAAACCATATTACGGAACCCCAAATCAGCCTCGGATACACTGATGAACGACGACGACCACGGCAACGAAAACGGCTAAACGATTTAAGAATTTTCTCATGGAACGTACGCTCACTGTATAGAGTTCGAGCTGCACAGCAGCTAGCCGATACCCTGTCCAAATTTAATGCTGACATAACAGCAATTCAGGAGATGCGATAGACGAGGAATGGTGTCTTACCATAATCAAATATGACATATGTTACAGCTGTCATTCAAGACATCTTGTGCTCGGGGTGGGGTTTCTAGTCAGCAAAAGCTCAGCTCGTTATCGGCTTTAAAGCAGTAAATGAACGGCTATGCACCCTTCGCGTGCAGGGTAGATTTAAAAACATAAGCCTCATAAACGTTCACGCACCTACAGATGATTCCCTAGATGATGAAAAAGAAGAATTCCTTAAATCAGTCGAACGGGAACTCCATGCCTGTCCTCATTATGACGTAAAAATCATTCTGGGGGATATGAATGCCAAAATAGGTATGGAGCCAGTATTCAGGCAGTACATTGGCACCCATAGCTTACACGAAAATACTAATGACAATGGGTAACGAGTCATAGAGATTGCAGCAAGCAATACTTTGATCGTTGCGAGTACAAGGTTTGCCCGTAATATCCACCCTGGGTATCTCCTGATGGAGCCACTTGCAACCAGATAGATCACGTGTTGATAGACCGTCGCCACAACCCGAACCTGATGACTGTACGAACGTAACGAGGTGCCAACGTCGACTCGGATTACTATCTTGTTGGTATGGCGCGGATTGCATCATCAAGAAAGACAGTATCCGCGAATCAGTTTCGAGTCAACACAGCTGCCCTACGCTACGAAGAGACCAGAAACCACTACGGTCAAGCGATAGGACTTGCCCTAAATGCAGGGAGAGTAAGTCCTGGTGCTGAGATGCCGGGCGTAGAAGAGAAATGGACACGCCTTAAAAATACTGTCATTAGTACTTCTGACTCCATCTAAGTCAGTAGTCGTAGAGATCGGAATGACAGGTTCGATGACGAATCTAAGCTAGCGACTGAACGTAAGAATGGTGCGTACCGAGCAATGCAACAATCTAATAGAGCGCGGGCATGTGAAGATAAATATAAAGAGCTCAGAAGATATGAAAAAACAGTTCACCGGCGAAAGAAAGCAGCCTGGGAGAAGAATCTCGTCCGTGAACTAGAATAGTACAGAGAGCGAGGACCGCACCAGACGCGGAAGTTCTACCAAAGAGTCTGCGGTATGACGCAATATACACAGCTTTGCACATACTGCAAGGACAAAGAGGGTTTTAAAGACTTTAAAGTCGCCTATGATAGCATAGCCAGAGTATAACTTTATAAAGCCATGAGAGAATTCGGCATTCCAAATAAACTGACAAGCCAAGTAAAAATATCCGGGGATGGACTGGCCTGCCTGAGGAACAATTCTCTAAAAGTCCATACATTTACTGGCTTACGCAGACGGTATTGAAATCATTGGTAGAAACCGAAGAGCTGTACAGGAAGCTTTCATCCAGATCGAGTAGGCGGTACGAAATCTGGGGCTGCATATAAATGAGAGCTAACCATAGTACATGGTGGCCACATCTGCGTGTTGAAGATACAACATTGGTCCCTCAATTTAAATAGTGGAGCGCGAATTTGAAGTATTTAATTCTTTAACTATCTCGGGTCAACTGTGGCAGCCGATAACAGCATGGAACCAGAAATACGCGCACGGTTGCTTAAAGCCAACAAAACCTACTATAGTCTGTCAAGAACTTAAGACTCTTCAAATCCAGGAATTTAACCATAACTTCCAAGCTGCTGGTATATAAGACAATGGTCATACCAGTACTTACATATGGATCCGAGACTTGGATGCTTAGCAAAAAGTATTCTGCGCTGCTAACCGCGTTCGAGAGAAAAGTCTGACAGAGAATTGTTGGCCCCGTATGTGAGGAAGGACGAGTTCGGAGACTCTATTATGATGAGATCTGCGAGCGTTACCGCGATGTCGACATCGTGAAGAGAATTAAGCTCGGTAGGCTCCGGTGGGCCTACAGGTAACAAATTTACACTGATGATTACTTATTATTCACATATAACACTTATAATCACATATAACACTTATATTCACGTATAACTACTTTTCAAGTTGTTTGGTACAATTGCACTGCGATAAAGCATGAGAAATATATAGGTGGAGTGGTGGTCCTTTTCGAGTTAGCGAAGGCCTCAAATAGCGCTAGATTGTGCCGTTTTGCAAAACTTTATATATTTATACTAAATCAATAATTCTATTCTTACATTGAAAGGCATCTAGCGAATACGAGAACATACTGGTATAATATTGTAACCGAAATAGTTTGAGTAAATTTGTCATCGTCATGTGCAGATTAATGGAATAAACGATTTTTTTATAGGAATGCATGTTTTTAGACTGATTTTTCGGAGCTAGTGGAGAGATTTATATAAAACTTTTTTATATGAGTTTGTATGTACTTGTATAGGGTGAGTTTTATATAAAGGGATTTACCAGAATGTTCTTTGCTAGATTATTCTTTGGGTTATTAAATGGGTATAAATAACTCGAATCACTACCGCCGAGCACCATACCCAAATTGAAAAGTACTTGAAAAGTATATGGACCTACCGCCTAAGTGGATATTAGTATTTTTGTGTTCATAATAAGTAATCACCAGTGTAAACTTTTGCTTCATAGTAATTAAAGTTGTAACTTGTGAATTAATAAACTTATGAGTTTCGTTTCTATATTGCAAAATCTATTACAAAATCGAAAGACTAAATTTCGTAAGAATATTTACAAATTTTTATACAAAATATTACTTATACTGATCTACAGATGGCGCTGTTAAGTGTAGTAAAGCGATTTTCGTAACACTATTGTGGATATTCTGCTTGCACAGTACACTGATTATCAATAATCTCAAGTCGCATCCCTGATCAATTGGTTGCTTCAGAAATTTGATTTATTCGAAGTTTTGCCATCAGCAGAATTCAAATCATTCAACATCGATAGATATAGCACATCCGAATCCGTCCAGTTTGTCACCAAATAAATTCCTAAAACTCCTCCATGGAATTCGAATGATACGTTTAGTGGAAATTTCGATCGAAATGTAAATTTGTGTTTTGTGATTCAAATGATTTTGTATTATTCATTTGGCCAAGAGTCAAAATCACTATTTTCCCCCGAATAGTTTTTCTGCACGCGCGGCAATTCCCACAACGATTTCCGCCGAGGCAGTTAGTTGTCGAATGTTGTAGCGTAGCGATAAATTCCATCACTCTGGAAGGTGTGTGCGATTTCGATTTATATCGTTCAATTAGTTTAGAAAGGGGGAGGGTTCCAAAAAAAACACGGTATTTGCCATTTTTGATAAATTTCTTGCTCATTCATTAAATTTGTTTGACAAATCGAACTCGGTTCGTGCCTGCGGTTCAATCAATTTAGTTTTGGGCCGGCCTGATCCGATCTGCCATTTTGTGTACAGACAACAGAGCAACAAAAATAACAAATCACACACACACATACACACCACACATCACTAATGTTGCAGCAGCATTAAATTGTCCCTAATCGCTGTGGGTGATTTCGATAAATGCATTCCAAAATGCATTTAGTTGAGTGGAGTTGATGCCTAAATGGACAAATTTCCGGTTGGCGTCCGACCATCCGCATGTCCGTCCACCCTCCACCTCAGTAAGTACATTCTCACTATATTATTACGCTTCCATATATGAGATGTTTTTCCAAATTTCCACAGGATGCACATCTAATGGACAAATGGATGACTCTGCCTAATGTGCAGACAGACAGACAGGTTTATTAAAATTTTATTGTTGTTATCGCACAAAATAAATAAATGACCAACTAAAGTTTTAGTTTTTGTTTTTGAATAGCAATGGCGAGTTGTGTGTGTGTGAATGGTGTGGATTCCTGGTTGATGGCGTGATATTTGCACATATCTCCAACGAGTGCTTTAACTCAATTAATTTCCAGTTCATAGTATTAGAAACAATTTTATTAAAGCACAGCATTTAGTTTGCTTTAAATTTTTTGCTGTTTAAGGTTTGGATTTTATCAACCAAAGTTGCGGAACTATTTCTTAACTTTGCGTATTTGTAAAAAAAGGAAATACAAATTAAATTCACTGCAATTTGCAATTCTTAAAAATGTTTTTTTAGTTTTTTTCAGTTCCTCTACAGTTGTAATGCAGACTGCAGAAGAAAAAGAATACGAAGATCCCCTCTAGACGCCGGCAAACGAACTACATATAGGGTTTTCCAATAAGAGGTTTCATTTTGAATAGCGTGCTATTTGGGCAGCTGTCAATTTTGAAGCTGTCATCTTTTGACATTTGATAAGTAACAACGCCATTACTAAAAATGGTACGATACACGCTTCAACAAGACATTGGGTCTATTCTTTTATTCAACCCGAGCGAGCAGTGTACGTCAAAAATTTACACTGTGTTCTTTTATTCACCCGGGGTAATTTTACTCTGTACTTTGTGTTTTTTATTGTGAACCGAGTACGACACGGTGTATACACAGTTTCCTATTTTTTACTCTGAAGTGAATATCAGTGTAAGGCAGAGTAAGAGCGAGTAAAGTAACCCAGTGTACACACCGAATACTTTTAAGCCGTGCATCATTCGCTCGGTGTACTCCGGGTAACTTTACTCGCTCGGGTTGAATAAAAGAATAGACCCATTGAAATTCTTAAAATTTACTACAAATATGGTGAAAATTTTACAGTCACAGTTCGCAAAACTAAAGCACTTTTTTGTCGTTGTGAAGCACCAGTGAAAAACTGGTGGAAAAATGTCAGCTATTGGGACAAGTTAGTGATGTGAAGAATCGAAACCGTGTGCGTCGCTCAAGAACAACTGAGAATATTGCTGCTGTAGCCCGTAGTGTTGAAGAAAACCCAGGTTTGTCGATTCCTCGTCGACCTTTGCAATTAGACATTCCACAAACGACATTACACCGTATTTTGCATAATAACTTAGGTCTTAAGGCTTTTAAAGTTCAGTTAACACAAGAACTCAAGCCGGTCGATCACCATAAACGTCGTATCTGCGCTGATTAGGTCCTTCAAAAGCAACAAAATGGTCCGAATTTTCATCGAAAAATCATCTTCAGTGATGAGGCCCATTTTCACCTCGGTGGCTACGTAATTGTCGCATTTGGTGCTCAGAAAATCCAAGAATGATTGTTGAAAAGCCTCTCCATCCTCAACGTGTCACAGTTTGGTGCGGTTTTTGGGCCGGCGGTGTGATTGGACCTTACTTTTTTGAAAATGAGGTTGGTGCAAGTATTACGGTGAATGGATTGCGCTACCGAGCTATGATTAATGATTTTTTATAGCCGGAATTGGAAGATATTGATGTGGACGACGTTTATTTTCAGCAAGGTGGCGCTACGTGCCACACAAGCAACGAAACAATCGCAATTTTGCAAGAAAAGTTTCCTGACCGTGTTATTTCTCGAAGAGGTGATCACAATTGGCTACCGAGATCTTGTGATTTAACACCTTTAGACTTTCTTCTTTCGGGCCACGTGAAATATATTGTCTATGCCAATGCTCAACAATCGATTCAAGACCTTAGAGATGGAATTCGTGAAGTTATCGAGGACATACAGCCGCAAATGTGCGAATTGGTCATGGAAAATTTCATGAAAAGGATATGGTGCTGCAGGCGTAGCCGTGGCGGCCATTTGGCTGATATCGTTTTCAAATGTTAATGGCATACCTTCTTCTTTACCATGAAATAAACATTCATTGATTTCTCTTAAAAAATACTCGTTTTTTTTAAAATGAAAATGAAACCTCTTATTGGAAAACCCTTTATAATCCAGAATATCAGAACACCAAACGAACATATAGTGTGAATAATAGATTCGATACTTCCAGTGGTTTAGGCCCCTTATCGTTAATATATATTTACAATCATTTTTATTACATACATATAGTAATATATATAATATAATATTATATGTATATCTATACATATTAAAAAACACAACGACAGACAGATGTATGTTCCTTAGTACGCGAGAGAAACACTTATCCGATGGAAATCTTTAGTGAAGTCTTTAGGAGGGACATAAGAGGAGGTGTTTAGAGGGGGTCTTGAATGGAATATTGAGTGGGATCTTGAGGGAGTCTTAATGGAGTCTTGAGGTGGTCTTGAGTGAGACTTCAGAGGGGTTTTTTAGTGGGTTTTTATGGTGGTTTTATGGAGTTTTGATTGGGACTTTGTGGGTTTGTTGGAGGGTCTTGAGGGATTGCTTTGCCGGGTTGTTAAGGGATGGTGGCTAGGACTGACACGAACTAACATGTTAACACATCAATCCTTGTCCCACATGTCACACTTTTTTATATAACAGAATCAAACCTGCCATCAACGTAGTAGTAACTATAAAAAAAGATGGATGTAGACATGGACGCATTAGCTCAGACCAAGCACTGACAATAGAGAATATAGGTGGCTACCAAGGCAACTTTTTAAATATCAGTACCATTTTTTGGTTTAGAGGTCACGAACGACATAGATGCTAAACGAAGGGTTTTCTCAATTAAACTCATAGCCGCTGATAAACGAAAACTTAATAATGCCCTTTCGCAAGATTCAGTATTAGCACCGCTGCTATTCAATTCATCTCATCTCATCATCTCATCTCGTCTCATGACCTCCCAGAAACCATCTTAAAACACTCTCTATCTGCGTTATATTCAGGTTTTCACCTTCAAGTGATTTGCCCCCTTATAATGCTTAGCACAGCGTGGGCGTTAGGAAGGTGAGATGTTGCATGCACGTATGTCTTAAATGTCTGCAGATCATACAAATGCGGAAACATTCCACATAACTTTTGTGCGACTAAAGAAGGAAACTCTGAATTGATTGGTAAGTGGTAAGTCCGGAGATAGGCCTATTGGTAGACCCGTGGGCTCGAGTTGAGACACCGGTATTACGGATGGGTTGGAGAATGGGAGTCTGGAAATTTATTTTGAACACCGTTTGTGGAAAAAGCAATAAAACAGTTACAAGCAGGAAACAGTACTATGATGCTCAAGCGATTCGATTGTTTACGCGATATTTACCTCACCAATAAGTTTTATCGCGCGGTTCTGAATTGTGTCTGGTAGATGTAGTTTAGGGCGAATATATTCATTGTAAATAGTAGCCAGATCAGAGGGAATTATGTACATCTTGCACTTGCACATCTTAGGAAACCTAAATATCTCACAGTACATATTCTTAGCAATGGATAATATATGGTCGTTCCATCGAAGCTTGTTGTTGATGCACATACCGAGAATTGCGAGTTTTTCAGTTTCTTTGATGGAAGATCCATTCATTGATACAGGCTGAAGGTTTAAAATACGCTTGAACGACAGAATTTGGTTTTAGAAGCGTTAAACTATATAATGTAGTCCCCACCTTGTTATGCTGTCAAGGTCAAAATTTAAAGTGCTTAACATACGTTGTTGTTCAAGTTCCACTTGCGATGTAGAGGGTCGTGCAGAAAGCGTAAAATCATAAAAAAATCTGAGAGTGGTGTCCTCAGCGAAAGAATAGATTGGATTAGAAGAGGCGAAGAAGTAGTAGAGGTCATTAATGAAAATGAGAAATAGTGTCGGGAACAAAACAGAGCCTTGAGGAACACAATCGTTTATGTGGTGAACATTGGATTTGAAACCGTCTAATATGACCTGGATTGAACGGTCAAAAAGGTAGTTACTAGACCAATCAAGCAGGGCCTTATCAATTCCATAGGCATTCATTTTGATAAAAGAGCTTTTTTGCCAGACTCTGTCTAATGCCTTGGAATATCAAGTGCAGACACTTTACTTTCACCAAATTTGTGAATAGAATAGATTTCGGTAAGATATGCCATCAGATCAGCTGTAGAACGTTCCCTTCTAAAACCGTACTGATGGTCGCTAAGGATTCAAGATATAAGTTATAAGTTTACGATTGATCAGCGTTTCCTTGACTTTAGAAAGTATGGAGGTTAGCGCAATGGGTCGGTTCGCTTTTGTAGGAACAGGTTGGACGAAGGCTGTTTTTTGATTCCTTGGAAAGACTCCAGAAGAATAACAGATATGGAAAAGCCTGCGCAGTAGCATACCAACATTGAAGAACATATCTTCAAAACTATATCGGAAATACCAATAGGATTTTTTCAGATTTATGAATGTTGGTATCATTAATACTCTAGCCACTTGACGAGTACTAAAGTAAATCAGTGTAATCAAGGACTCTTGCAAGTACAGGCGGCGACATCGCGCTATCAGGTTGCGTGGAACTAGCTGCAAAATGTGAAGCAAGCATATTGACCTTGTCTATAGAGCTGACAGTCATGTCATTATGAACTATGAATTATGCGTTGAAATTGAAGACGAGGCAGTATTTTTAATTCGCTCCACGTATGACCAAAAATTATTTTTGTTTGCAAACTGTAATTTATCATCTGAAAATGCACAGGCCTATATAGAGATCGATCTGAAGTGATATTCATTCACTTGGTGCTATGCCAAACTGCAAAGAATTGTATAGATGAATAGAAGAGGACTTAGCACATACACTACCTTGTCAAACAGCATCTGAGGTTTGGGAATAGTCTTTATTTCACCCATTTTTGAAATGTCACTTTTAAAACGGTATAACAGAAAACAAATAGATCTGTGGCGGAAGGCGAAAAATATTTTAATTTCTATTTACACCATCATAGAGCAAGTATTTTTCAGCCATTCTTAGCCAACCCAAAAACACACATCACACAATGAGCTCATATTTCTTTGCAAATCACTTGTTCACACCATAAATAACACAGCAAGGAATTATCATCACGCTATGATTTAAAGGATAATGTAATATATGTTAACATGGAAGCAACACATAAGTGAACAACATTTAGAGGAACATTTTTTCGTCCTTTGTTTGTTTGGCTTGGCTTACAACGAACCGCTACGACGACGATAATATTTCTGCACAGAGGCCTTATATTCTCCACAAATTTATCGTCCGTCCATTTTGCTGCGCGATAATAAAACCATGGATTTGAGCCAAATATAAAACAATTTACACAAAATGTTCCTTCCTAGCATACGCTATGCATGTTGCATGCACTTCGACATTCATTTGTGCTTCGTGCATGGATTCTTCACATCTTCTTCTATTATAGCTCACGTATGATCATGTGATGGTGCAATGGGGTGTTGTTTTGTGGATGATATGTAAACAAAGCATTTTGCTCAAGCCTTCTGCTGCAAACGAAAGGCATCACCGACGATCCATCGTAGAATTTTTTGGCTAACCAAAATGTTACATTCTCCGTATATCCATTTAGTAGATCTCATATCTTCTTGGTATAGCAGGCAGCCAACCAGCCCGAGGCGCGCTCGAGCGCAACGCATGTGCTGCGTTTTTGTGTAAATATTAAAATAAATTGACGGGGAAACATTATCGGTCTATTTACGGTCATTTGGAAATCTATTCATGACATTTTTAAGGAGGCAAACAACAAGCTGCCGTATACAATTCGACCCAGGACAGAAGCCAACTCAGTAAACAGCCAACAACTATTAACTATGCATGTTTTGCTTGCTGTTAGCAATCATATGTACGCCAGCCGGCCGGCTACCAAAACGCGATCTGAGAAAAGATAAAAAGGCAAGGAGCCAAATAACGTGGCGGCGGCCGCGTCGTCGTCGTCGGCCTAACCGGCGTGCGGCCATGATAATACCTAACCGAGTGCTCCCGCAGAGCGTTGGAGAAAAGCCAGGTTTGCCTATTGTTTGCCAGCCTGCGTTATTTTTTTTCGACGGATGATACTTGTATTTGTTTTCCAAAAATATGAGACCGACAAACAGAGGAGGAAACGTCTCGGTTTGGCTGGTTTTTTTTTTGTCGTCTCGAGAGAACGATTAAGATGCCAAAAATGGCATTATAATCGGTTATGCAAAAAACATCGTCCTTACGCTGCATGAATGTTATGTGATAATTGCCAAGTGATCATTATTATTCAATTTGTGAGAGTGATGAAAATCGAATGGAAGGACGAATTGAAACGGGATGCTTTTGGGAACTATGCTTTATATAGAAAAACATATGTGCAACAAAAAGAAGCCTAAGAAACTGTGGCTTGCCAAGCATTCGAGCTATAATTGAATTTTATAAGAAAGTTACATTTTCTTGAATTTTCACTCTTCGTCAAGTAAAGCTGCACACAGCGCACCAGCGCACACTGAACCAATCATTACAGTATGGCGTGATCTGATGCCGCTATATGGCATGATTATTAAAAAAAATTTGTATGGGAGCCCCCAGACCCCGGCGCCCGATCACTCCCAAATTTGAATAAAAAGTGTTGTCACCGGAGATACATATGTATACAAAGTTCCAATAAAATCGTGCTTTAGCAAGTGTATTAGAAATTGATCGCAAGATTTCTCCACCGAACGACAGTACAAACGACAGCACAAACGACAGAACTATGCCGACGCGAACTTAATATAAATATTCGGTGCGACAGACCAATGCGGTCCAAGGCCTAACTTCTCGCGACCATTTGTGCTGCGCATGTTAATTTTTGGACACAAATGGAAGGGACCTACAATTTAATGTCGGATCCGAACGGCGAATTGAGAAGCTTTCCGTGACAAGGTATTACTCTCGGAACGTTTGTCACCCATTCGCGAGAGGTGGGACACTGTGAAAAATACTTTTGGTGTTGCTGGGATTCGAACATGAATCTCCTGCTCAGCAGCCATGTGCACTTCCACTGAGCCACGGCGCCCACATTATAGAGAATATAGAGAATTTAAAAAAGAACTTAAACTTGATATTCTAAGAATGAAACCACATTTAATCGCTAAATGTTCGCAAATTTGATAAAGACCGCTTCTTGAAATAATGTGATTAAGAACAAACTTAGGTATCCTACCTGGTTCCATCTAGCTTACCTTCACTATATAATCAAAGTGCAGTCGTAAAACATCCAGGAAAAGAGGAGGTATCCTAATCTCCAACATATAATTAGGCGTGTTGTTAGGTAGGCGTAAAATTCGTTTTAAAAAGTATCAGAGAAACCTTTCTACTTTCTCAAAAGGGTATAGAAACCCTACACCTGGGCTCCCTATAAAAGAATCGATTTGGAAGTTGCTGTAGGTTACGCTTTTGTTAATAATACAGCGACTCCAAACGGAAGATATTGAGCGTTTTGCTTCCGATAAATATGCATAAGGTATTTGTATTCTCTCACTATTTCAATAAACGTTCACGAATACCTAACGCTTCCGCCTTTGAATATCATCATCTTCGACTTTTAAAGATTGACACTCAGGTTCCATACCTTGTACTACTCAGCTAGTCTGTTTATCATCAATTGGATCCCGTTGATTGTATCAGAAAGGAAAACGATATCGCCAGCATACATAATTCTATTCCTCCCCTCACAAAAACGGTTATTAAAATCTTAAGGTAAACATTTTAGAATATATTTTCATCTAAGGCGGAGTAATCTTAAGTCAAAGTACAAAGTGAATTTTCAAAGAAAGCTCTTCATAGTCGATCGTAAATGTGAATGTAAATGATTTATCGTCTGTGACTGTGCGTCAAAATTGGGGGGTTAAATACAGTTTTGTCTGTAGTTGCCAAATAGATTGGCGGGTGCTTAAAAATCAGCACAGGGTTGAGAACCCTTGGTGTAGGCTGTCACATCATATTTCCTCCTCAGGCTTAAAGTTCAATTTATGATTACAGTGTGATTAGTAGTGATTGATTGAGTTTTGGTACCATTTTCAGTATATTTTCTGTTGACATTTAGCTATGAATCGATGGACGTAACTACAACTACAACTCATGCTATAGAGAGTGGAATGGAACGTTGTAGCAAGGCTTGTAGCCATCAAAATCCGTCACTAAAAGCATTGCTTTTAGTTATAGTTACGTCTATCGATTCGGACCTTAGTCTAGATTCTCTGCCATAAACTACATGTCATGACGTATTTTATATCATCATCATCATCAGGAAATTTACTTATAATAGAGCAATAATATATTCCTTTTTTGAAAGGCAATTTTATGCTTGATTCCAAAAAATTCAGTGCAACTTTAAAGTCTCTGTCAGGCACACGTGCAATGGAAAATTAAAAAAAAAAGTGCCACAAGATAATCTCTAACCAATTCGACACCAACTCGTTGATGGGCATTCAGTTCCTGCCAAACCGCGTCTGCTTCTCTATTATTTAATTTAACACAAAACACATGGGGGAAAAAATTTATTTGGCAAACAACTACAAATGGCCAAAAGCCCAAGAAATTTTCCTCCATTCATTCATTACCGAAGCGACGAGCGACGAGCGGCGAACGAGAACGACAAAATGGCAACAAAAAGGATAACACTTTGTTGCTTCACATCTCGTTATTGTACGTGTACCTCTATCTCTGATGTTCTGTGCTGCGGCTACGCTTCCGCTTATAGATTCAATTTTCTATGGAATACAGGACACATTCACCATAAGACTGGCCGGGTGCGACGCCATCGTCAATGCTTAAGCAAACACGAAATTATTTATGTGCAAACGGGCGAAAGAGCCAATGGAGCATCGCCGCCCGGTGATGGTGATATGAATGAATGAAAGGACTAAAATGTATACACACACATACACACACAGGACACTTTCACGTTAATCTGATGATGATGATGAGGACGAAAAAATAGACGTTTAGTTAGAAAATGAGGAAAAAATAAGCCATAGCTGTCCAGGTTAAGCTAAACACACCACGGACAAGATAGATAGATAGATGGGAAAATGCACAACACGGTGCGATGTTCCGCTCCCTTATATTTCATGCGAATATCACACATCACACAGTTCACAGGATAACACGCAACAGGTGAATGGATGTGTAAACATTTATTCGAGTTTCTAAAACAAGGAGAATTGTGCATTTTGTGGTTAACACCTTTGTGGCTTTAAAGGTTTTTGTACGTTTAGGTGGACGTTCTGTGATGTGTGTGTGTAGAGTGGCGTTCATATAATAGAGCAAACAAAAGGAAACTTTTTCATCAAGGACCTTGATTGACCCATATGGAATGTTGAGCATCAAGACAAACAGAGAGTGCAATGCAGCATAACAACCGGTCAAGGAGTTTAAAGTTAATGTTCCTTGCATATCTGTTTCTGATTGAAAATAAACTTCCAGAAAGGATATTCATTGTTCAAAAAACAAAAACCCATCCCGGACTCTAACATGCATACAAAACCAAGGAGGACACTTTGAGCACCTGTTATAACTGCTGTTGTACACACACATAAAATAAAAATTATCTAAAACTACACAAAATCTTTTTTTATTCATAGCCTTTGGAGCATAAAGAAAAAAAACCATTTTTTTTAATTTTACCTGCTGCAGGTTTTCCCAAGTATCATAAGACCTATGGATTTTTCTGCAAACTTATTGTTGATTTTTATTTTTACTATTAATACGTTCATAAGAAAGAAATAGTAAAACTTTATGTTGATTAAGCATATTCTGGAGGAAATTGACCTCAAAGTCAAAAATTAACATGGGCAAGAAAACTGGAACTGGCATAGAAGTTGGATATCTTTAGAATCAAATAAGATAGCAACTTTATTTAAACGCAGTTACAAAGGCTAGTATTTCTTCTAAAAAAAAATGTCCTAAATAAAGTTTTTACTCTAAGTATTAACAGCAATTTCCGTTAACAGGGGTCAGGGTACACCAAAGTAAGCTATTTCTTAAATCGCCGATAAATGATGTCAACATTAGAGATATACCCTTACTGTAGAACGATTTTTTTCTTAGAATATACTCAAGAATCATTTCCTATATTATTGTGCACGAATTAGGGGACACCCAACCAAAAGCTGACCTCCATGTTTGTAGAACCTCCTTGCAGCTAAAAGCATACCATCCATTATCCTTCGGTTTGACAGATTTTACTATGGAAAGTCTTTTATACCAATGTGAATGATGATTGTGGTGTCATTCACGTCACTATTGAGGAAGAATAGCGACTAGGTAAATTTCCTAAAGAATGTATTAAGCCCATCCCAATTGGCTTTCTCATAATGCCATTCAATTCTTTTTGGAGTTTTTTCTTTCTAGAATAGAGTAATTAGTTGATACAACACAATGGTCTGATTAGCGTAGAGGTTATAATACATTAAAGGTATATTTATCAGGATAAGAGGTAAGAAACAAGTCTAGAGTACTGGCGGAATGTCACGCAATGTCAGAAACTCGTGTAGTCGTGTAGGATCATTCACGAGCTGAGTAAGATTATTTGTCCCAGCGAATAGCTCAGCATACCTTCCTTCTTGTGGCGAATCCAACCAGAATTGTTTAAATTTAAATCACCCGCAATAACGATTTGAGCATAGCAGTCTTCGGTTACTATTCATAAAGTTGAATCAGACATCTAATTCGTTAAGAGTTGAAGTTATGTTTAAGTTGAGGCAGTAATAAATGTTTTGCTTGTGTATTTTGTTGTATTTAACCAAATGAAATTGAATTCCGGGTTGGAACATTGGTTGTAACCAGTTAGAAGTATATAAGCTACATCATTATGTAAATAAATGGCGAAACCGCGATGTGGGAGAAATACCGGCACCAAGTTATAACCAGGTTAACTTAGTTCTGAAACATCAGAGTCTTTATTCACTTGGGTTTCACTTATTGCCAAAATAGCAGGTTTATTATCTGCTACGTGGGCATATGTGGCAAAGAAATTCATAATTAGCCCACGAATGTTGCTGAAATCCATTCTGAATTTATGCATCAAAATAACACACAAAAAAAAAACAAAAAACACACTCCGACGATGTCAAGCCGAACCGTGATTCAAGCTTCCTTTTCAAAAGAAGCCGAAGCAAGTTTTATCAGTCCGAACATTTCATGACTTTCAAAAAGCTTTTTAGATCCCATCTTTCAGCTCAATTGCTTTATTGCTTTGGCAAAGCCGGCTTGGCTTTACAAAGCAACAGCTTTTGGCTTTACCGACTTACGATGAGTACCATAACTATAAAATGGCTTTAGTTTCTTAATCCTAAAATTTTTTTGGATTTATTTTCGGCTTTATGCTTATGCTTTTATTGTTGTAAGCCAAGCCGGCTTTGCCAAAGCAATATAGCAAATATTGCAGCAGCACCAGCCGGATTTTTTTTTTATTTTATAACTCTTTCCATTTGCACTTTACGAACACGAAACCATATGCTTAGTTGTCAAATTTTCAGGTTTCCGTGGTGTAAAGTTTGGAAATGAAACGAAAATCCACATAAGCCAGGATTTCTCTTTATTCTCATTCGTCATTATGTGATGTATGTTGTTTTGTGTACTGCATTGCTTATGGTTGTTTCACTCTAACTTACATTTTTTGATCGAAATCGAAAAATCATCTCTTATATCGTTTTTTTTTAAACCTGGCGTAGATTGATTTTTTGGCTGTCAAGTTGTTCGTTTTTTTTTCCAGAAAACCAATCTACGGTAGATCGGATTTCCCCTCTAACAGATATGGATATTTTTGGAGATTTACCCCTCTTATCATTAACTATAAAAACAACTCATGCAACAAAACAATGTAACCAAAAGATTCTCGGCTGTCGTGTTCGTTTTTTCGAGAAAAAATCTGAGCTCGAGCACAGATTTCTAAAATAAAAAAAATTGTTGACAATAAAAATTTATTTTGCTTGCCTTCGTTGCCATATTGCTAAGTTAATAAGACTTTCCCCGAAGTCTTTTTACATTTACTTGTTTCATTTCTTACAAAATGGCACTTTATGACATTACTTTTGCTTCGCCTTGTAGAATAATCAATAGAATTAAAGAAAAATACAGGTCCAATGACTGAACCATGCGGCACTCCAATGTAAGTTAGTCTAGGGGGAAACCCTTTATTCATAGAAACATATAGTTAATTAAGTGCAGTGGCAGTAATTGATGAAATTCTAAACTGCAAGCTTTTGAAGTTTTGCCCCAACAAATCTATTAAGTTCAGCAACAATAAACAAACAATTTTGTAAAATACAGATCCGTTTGGGTGTTGATCTTTCTTCCGAAAAATACCAATTCAAATCTATCAGATGTTCAATAGTAATCATTGCATTTTTTGCACTTACAATGCCGTCTCAATTCAAATGTTTTTCTTGCAAGACGCGTAATCCTTTTCTCAGACATATTATTTGCAAATTTTTGCCTCAACTCACATAGGACAATTTGACTTCTTTTCCTAGTGCGAGGAGTTGGGTGTATGTGGAATAATAATACATATCATGAATCCTACGATGCCCAACGAAAGGATTATCGTTGCTCTCATCCGAAAAAGCACTCTACATATTAAACACTATACGAGTACTCTGCCTGCGAATAGGCATCGGCATTCTCAATACGGCGACTATTGAGAAAATCAAAGCATTGATAATCGAGGCAGATGGAGATAAAGACACAAAGTCAACAAGCAAGCCCTGGAAGTAGATCTACGGGTGTTCCTTGCTCTGGCTTATTACATTTCTGGTATATTTCTGCGCCGGCTGCTATCGTCGCGTCGCAATCGAAGCACATAAGTACACATGTATGCAATTTAAATTGAAACGTGAATCCAATACAAAAATGGATCATCTGATGCAATGTACGAGCTCTTCCTCAAAGGTTCCATATCGTTCGTTCTAGTTGAATTGATGTAAAATGAAGTAGTTACCCACGCGGATACTACACTCTATGCCACGGTGCAACAGAGGATGGAGCGGTAACAGACAAATCCGCATGCACGAAGAATCACACGAATGGACCCAACCAGCAGACGAATGACCCGCATCAGCAGTTAGCTGCTGGAGATATTGTTTCTTTAATAAAGAGATAAACATTTTTAAGTTTCCTCGGGAAAAACTATCAAATGGTAGCAGTTGTTGTTGTTCTGTTGAAATATACTGTACGAGAATAGTTGGCTCTTCCACAAGGACTACGAACTGGATGGTTGTACATTTTTATAAGAATATCAAGGAGTTTGTTTGATGTCGATTTGTTTCCTTTGCTATGCAATAGAGCATAAGTTAACAGTCCCAGATGGGGTACGTATACAATCGCACAAGTGTTTCATTCGGACATGGAGGATTTCACAGACATATAACTACAAATGTAAGTACAACCTCGTGCTCGTACGTCGAAAACTTATTTTAAATAGTTTTGCTTAAATTGATTTTTCTCGAGGTTAAATAATGTTGAATGGAAATTTTTAATAACATAGTTTTCGACATAGATTGTATATTTTAAATCTACAAAAATTTTTTGCATTTTATAGATTGCGGTTCGATATAAATCCGTCTTAACATTATCTGAATTTAAAAATTTTAAAAGTTCATCGGAAAATTCATATGGGTTGTGACTTAACATCCACTTGTCTATGAACCACAAGCGCCAGGGGAAATGAGTAATCATCGCGCGTTCTGGCGATGAGCGATGGTTGGTTGCATCCGTTGATCGCGCGATCTAAATGCGTGTGCCCTAATTGCGATCGCAGACCAGACTCCTTCGTGCTCGAAAATTTCGCGATCACCTCAGTACATGTGTAGTGGTTCTTGAGGTGGTTGAGTTTCGCAGCTAAAATGACTTCCAGGAATGAAGATGCTGCATTCCTTGGAAATGTTTTTTTTTTTTTTTTCGTCACTTGTTCAAGAACCCCCTAAAAAGAGCAAACCTGCAAACGAAAAGCCGGGGTAAACTAAGGAGAGTTTCACCATTTTTATTACGAACAGGCAGGTTGTATCCTGATATTTGTGTGTTTTCAATTAATTTCTAAGTTGGATCCTCAAAAGACCCCAAAATTCTCCTAAAAGACCTCCAAGAGATTCTCAAAATACTGCCAAAAACTTTCCACCACTATAAACACGCACTAGAGTATTCCACTATGGGAGTGCCGGCACACACGAACTAATGTATTCTGCTATGTCAGTTACTAAACACCCACACAAATGAATTTCGCTGTACACACGAACTAACGTTATAGTAAAACGAGGATAGCTGTATCATATGGCCAGCTGAGAAACTCTAAAGACTACATTATCTATCTTAGGCACCGTTAAATGTAGCTCTTTCAACCATAAACGATTTATAGAAATGGTCTTAAAAAACCATATTTAACCATTCATACTACATATTAGACTTGATGCGTAGATTGAGTATTTTTCTCAGAGTCCCATCTACTACCCCTATGAATAAAAAAAATACGCCACCGCAAGATGAGCGCTAAACAATTGTTTTTAAACCAGTCATTAAATTATGACGGGTGGAAGTCGAGATATACAAGTGGGCATACTGAAAAACTGATAAACTTACAAACGTACAAACTGACACACGCACCCTAAAAAAACAATTCATAAAAATTAAAAATTTTCATGTAAATTCTCTAATAGTAGATACATATGTGATTAAAATTTGAGGAAAATCGGGCCAATTTTTTAAAAATATACATGAGCACCACTCGGGTCTCAGGGCCCGATCCCTCCAACAAATTTACTAAAAGTTTTGTCCATCAGTGATACTGTGTTTAAAATTTGAAGAAAATCGGGCTAATTTTTAAGAAATGGGCACATCTCGGGCCTCAGGGCCCGTTCATTACAACAATTTTGCAAAAAGTTTTGTCCATCGGAGATAACCATGTTTTTAAAAATTAAAGAAAATCAAGCTAATTTTTAAAAAATGTACATGGAAACCCTCAGAAATACACACGTGTGCAAAATTTCAATAAAATCGGGCTTTGTGGAGTGGGTTAAAAATCTATCGCAAGATTCCACGACAAACAGACAAACAGACAGACAGAAAAATACTATCCTTCGACCTTCTAGCACGCAATTATTCCTATGTAAATATATTATTATTATAAGATGTTATCGCGTATAGAATGACACTCATTAGATGCAGACAGCTATAATTATCGAATTACACATAAACGCAAAATTAGAAAACTTAATATTTTTAAGCCTTACAAAGATTGTATGGATTTTGGTTTTGAAAAAAAAATTTTGAAAATTCGTACAATCTTGTAAGTTTATCCATTCTGAGAGTGCCTTGAGGATACCAATTAAACTTTAGACTCCCTAAAGACTGGCAAAAGACTGCAAAAATACCACCAAAAGATTCAAAATAACCCCTGACAATAAGTACCAAAAGACTACCAAATGACCCCCAAAAGACACCCACAAAAGATTCCCAAAAGCACAACGTTGCGGACAGTGGGTAAATTAATCATTGTTTCGCACTTTCGTAAAGCTATCATCATGTCGCACTTTCGTAACGCTCTGAATTTCACCCTTTACTAAACGCGCCAAAAGAAGTACTCGTATAACTCCAAAAATTGTGCGTGTATCATCGTACACGTGTAAGAAGCAAAATTTCTTCTGGTTATATATCATTGTATTTTTGCGAACGATACGAAAAGGACAAAAATAGTCCTACATACCCTAATTACCATATCCCATAATTTCCATAGGAACAAGTTTTATAGTCGCATCTTAGTCCTATACCCAGAATTTCATGGAAATTGCTTGAGAAATGGCTTAGTTTCCAAAATTCCAGTCATTAGGACCGTATCCCAGGAACAAGTCTTAACAGTCGCATCTTATTCCTATACATCGAATTTCATAAAAATCGCTTGAGAAATGACTCAGTTACAAGTAAACAAAAATGTAACGTGACCAATGTTGTAAATCAATTTTCTTCTCACCGCAGATAAAGTAGTTTCACTTTAAAAAATAAATGTCAACCAAAATGGCTTAACCCGATGTGGAAAGTACTAGTTTAACACATTGCTAAGCTTTTAGAAGTTTGTTCTATAGAACAGAAAGTAATCGTTTTTTTTGTTTTTGTTCTTATTTACATTGTGAATAAAATTACTTTTCAAACTGGATTCTATTACCGTCCTGGTAAGTTACGTTACCCTTTGGGTTTTACTACTCAATCGCTCAAAATTTACATCTTACAGACATAATTAACATACGGCACTACAGCACCGACCGAGAATTGTGAGAGCTTTTGTGCTTAAATTTAACTAAAACCAAACAAACAGAACTAAAATTTCGAAAGTTTGAAGTCTCTTGTTGTGATTGTAATTACTGAACGTCAAACGTAGTTTCATTTAAGTTGGTTATATTTCATATCTATTTAATCTAAATTGGTTTTTGTCGTTGGGTGTGCAGTGTAGTATTACTGTGGCGTGCGAAAAAAAAATGAGCAGGATGGCTGTTAAATAACAATTGTGGTTAGCCAGACGAAGAATTAGTATATTTTTCAATCTTACCATAATGCTATAGATAACATTTCCCATATTGTTATAACAAAATAACTATAATATTCGTGTAGTGTCAATCTCTTCTGGCTAATCACAACTTCAATTTCACTTTAGTCGGCCAGCTCACTTTATCTCGCACGCCTCAAATGTAAATTTTGCATAATAAAAATTAAAAATACGATAATTTTTGGTTAAATACGATAAAATTACGACACAATACGATAACCGTCATCTTCTGGGTTGCTAACACTGTTCATAGCCGAAGCCGGTACTGCATACGAGGTTATTTCTTTCTGTTCACTGTAGAAAGCTGTGACTGACATTCAATTCTTTTAATTTTCAATTGATACAATTTGGAAACCATTTGCTAACCAGAATTCATAATAAAAAAGATTTCAAATTTCAACATGACTGCATTCGATGGTAATTATATAGCATTCTTTAGTTAAGATGTCTTTATAAATATTAAATAAACTTTTTTTTCAGAATTTGGTGTTCTTCCGGAAATATCGAAAGCTGTGGAGGAAATGGAATGGACGTAAGTAGTTATTAGTGTTGCAATAAAATGTTCTGATTTTTAATAATTGCTTATGCAGCTTACCGACAGACGTCCAGGCGGAAGCTATCCCATTAATTCTGGGAGGTGGTGATGTACTTATGGCTGCTGAGACAGGATCAGGAAAAACGGGCGCATTTTGTTTGCCTATTTTACAAATCGTATGGGAAACTTTGCGTGATTTGGAAGAAGGTAAATTAACAAAAAGTTCGGCAGCAGGAGCAGTTACACCATGGACTATGTCATTTTTTGATCGAGGAAATGCACTGGCCGTCGCACCTGACGGTTTGCGCTGTCAATCTCGGGAATTTAAAGAATGGCATGGTTGTCGTGCAACCACCGGGGTACGCGGTTCTGGCAAATATTACTTCGAAGCTACTGTTACCGACGAGGGACTTTGTCGCGTTGGTTGGTCGACGACCAAAGCCAATTTAGATTTGGGCACTGACCGGTTTGGTTATGGCTTCGGAGGAACTGGCAAGAAATCAAATAACCGAAAGTTTGATGACTATGGTGAACAATTTGGCATGAATGATGTTATCGGTTGTTGTATCGATTTGGACAAACATGAGATAATGTACCTTAGAAATGGGGTCAACCTGGGAGTAGCTTTCCGCATTGATGATAATCTAAAAGATGAGACTTTTTATCCTGCGATCGTTCTAAAAAATGCTGAAATGTTTTTCAACTTTGGAAATTCCGAATTCAAGCATAAAATGCCAAATAACTATAAAGCTTTAAATAAAGCCCCATCGGAAAATGTTAAATCGAATCCTTTGGCAAGTCCTGATAGTTCATCGGCCATCAGTTTAAAACCACCACCAAATGCTCCTCAGGCTATTATAATTGAACCCAGCCGGGAACTAGCCGAACAAACTTATAATCAAATTGAAAAATTTAAAAAACATCTAAAGGATCCTCTTGTTAAGCCATTGCTACTAATTGGTGGCGTCAAATTGGAAATTCAGAAAAATGCTCTCCAATCTGGAGTACATATTGTCGTAGGGACGCCAGGTCGACTTGAGGAAATGATTAACAGCGGATTTGTTCAACTGACTCATTGCAGGTAATATATAATTATTTCAGCATTAAAATGAACGAACAAGAACAATACAAAGGTTTTTTTTCTTAGGTTTTTCATACTCGATGAAGCTGATGGATTATTAAAACAGAACTATGGAAGTTTAATCGATAGAATACATGCCCAGATTCCAAAAATTACATCAGATGGCCGTCGTTTACAAATGGTTGTATGTTCAGCCACTCTTCACTCCTTTGACGTGAAAAAGATGGCAGATCGCCTAATGCACTTTCCCACATGGGTAGATCTGAAGGGCGAAGATGCTGTTCCTGAAACTGTGCACCATGTCGTGTGCATTGTGGATCCTCAAAGAGACACCCACTGGAATAATTTAAGGCAGCCTTTACAAACTGATGGTGTCCATGCAAGGGACAATATTAACCCGAATAACACTTCGCCTGAAACGTTCTCTGAAGCTGTAAAGATTTTAAAAGGCGAATATTGTGTTAGAGCCATTGAGGAGCATAAAATGGATCGAGCTATTATATTTTGCCGTACCAAACTTGATTGTGACAATTTGGAGAAGTTTCTAAAACGCAAGGGATACTCGTGTGTGTGTCTTCATGGAGATCGAAGGCCACAGGAACGTGCTGGAAATTTGGAAACATTTAAGCAGGAAAAGGTCAAGTTTTTAATATGTACTGATGTTGCAGCCAGGGGTTTGGACATAACTGGTCTACCATTTAGTAAGAACGAAAGCAAATCTACATCTTATGAATGTTTTAACTCCTTTTAATCCGTAGTGATTAATATCACTTTACCAGACGAAAAATCAAATTACGTTCATCGTATTGGCCGTGTTGGTCGTGCAGAGCGTATGGGTTTGGCAATAAGCATTGTATCCTCTGTACCAGAAAAGGTAAGTAAGAAAACGTTTGTTCATTCACTTTACGCTGACCCACTGTCACTTACAGGTTTGGTATCATGGAGAATGGTGCAAAAGCCGAGGTCGAAACTGCAGCAATACTAATTTGACTGATAATCAAGGATGCTGCATTTGGTATAACGAGAAGAATGTAGGTTTTAATTATTCTTTACGATGAGTTTGTTTAACATAAAGACGTCTCTTCCAGCTTCTGGGAGAAATAGAAGAGCATTTAAATGTTACCATTCAGCAAATCACTAAGGAGATTAAAGTTCCAGTAAATGATTTTGATGGCAAAGTTGTCTATGGTGAGAAGAACCTTAAAACGGGAACTGGTTATAAAGATCACGTAGATCAGTTGGGACCGGTTGTAAGAAAACTAACTGATCTTGAATTGCAGTCTCAGAGTTTATTCTTAAAACGACTCAAATTTTAATCTGAAATTAAAAATAAATATATATCTTAAAATAACCAGTAAACATTTAAAAGCAATTGTTTTTATTGTTATCACTCCTTCGGTGCCAATTCATGAAGTTTTTCACATAAGCGGTTTCCAAAAGATTCAACGTATTTGGGGCTAATTTCATTTAAAAGAGCATAAGGTGTTTCGTAATATTTGTCCTGCGTCGTTTCGTTGTTTTTATCGAATTCTCTAGCCACTATTTCAAATCCCATAGATGAAACGCGCACACAAAATGCATCACCTTCGATCGTCTGAAGATTTAAGAAAATCTGTGATGCGGTACTTTTTAATACATTGGATATATAAATTTGGTTGACATGACTTTTAATGTCGTTTATTATTGCTGCCGCTTCCTCTTTCCAATCAATAATCTCCTGGCAATCTTGTTGGGGTTTATTCATATCTGCTTTGTCGAAAATATTCTGTTTTATCTGAAAATGAATGCATCAAACGTTTATGGTTGTCAGTTGTCAATTTTGACAACACCTGATGCAAATTTTCTTATGGCAACAGCGACATTATTTACTAATAGCGACAAACTGTGAAAACATAATGCTTTAATGACGGTAGCGATGGTTGTGGACTGTGGAGACGAAGAACAAATCTTTGTAAAAAAAATTTAATTTTTTATATATATACTGATTTCTAATAAGTTAACAAGATATGATCCAAAGTCCACGGACTGGAAGACTTGTCCTCTCTAAAGAAGATATGCTTTCACATCTATTAAGTCCACAGAACCACAGCGAACCTAGATAAGGGCAGCATATCAAAATATTGATGTGTTGCTCACTTCCTATCATGACAGCTGTGTCCCTAAAACCAGCTTGTGTAAACTTAAGGTTCCCTATAAAACGGCCAGCTGACTAACCTTAGGAAGAAAGTTAGAAAGCTCTTAAACTCTGCTAAACAAACGAAGAGTTGGGACTAATATAGGTTCGCCCTTACAAAGTACAACTCTGAATTAAGACGATCCAAACGTGTCACATGGAGGAAATGCTGCAAAACATTGCCGAAATGCCAGTAGCGGCACGAGTCCATGTAGGTTTATTAAAAAACACGGCGAACCATGACCGTGTGAATACAATCAGAACCTTACTCCAGATTAGTTTCACAGTTTCGTCTACTCACCATACACGTACCCAAACGCATCTGACCAAAGGGTCTGTATTACTAGAAGGGTAAATAGTTTATCCGGTAAAATCTTCAGTCCGGATAAGGTTAAATGGTAAATAGGCTCCTTTAAACTTTTCAAAGCTCCTGGCGGTGATGGAATCTTTCCAGCGCTTCTACTGAAGGGAATCGCTCTCAGCCAACCGTGTATGATTACTTTATTTAGAGCTAGCTACAACTTGGGGTACATTCCTACCATCTGGAGACAGGTAAAAGTGATATTTATCCACAAACCAGGCAATAGGTCTAGTGAGCTGCCTAAATCATACATAGCTAAAGTCTAACATCATTTGTCCTTGAAACCATGGAGAGACTCATTGATATTCATATTAATGTCGAGTTTTTTTTAAAAAAAATCTGCCGTAGAGTGCTTTTTTGGCTGTCAAGTTGTTCGTTTATTCCAAAAAACCAATATACGGTAGATTGGATTTCCCCTCAAACAGATCTTGATATTTTGGGAGATTTACCCCTCTTCTCATTAACTGCAACAACAACACATGCAACAAAACAATGTAAACAAAAGATTCTCGGCTTTCGTGTTCGTTTTTTTGAGAAAAAATCTACGCTCGACCGCAGGTTGCTAAAACAAAAAAAAACTCGACATAAATGCCGGTCAGAATTGTCTACTAACCCGCATTCAAGTCAGCTTGCGTGCAGGAAAGGCAAAAGCACAGAAGGTGCCCTTCACTTTCTTGTAAAGAATAGAGAAGGAACTTCTCTTTCCAAGGAATATGACACTATGTGCCATCCTCGACATTGAGGGCGCATTCGATAACAATCAGTAGCAGAGGTATCGAAGACTCGACCAATCATTGGATAAGGGGAATGCTTGAAAGTCGAGTTATTATTTCCTCCTCGTAAGGAGTGTCTGTGACTGCAGTTAATGGATGTCCCCAAGGAGGAGTGCTTTCTCCCCTTCTATGGTCACTAGTCATTGAAAATCTTCTAGTCGATCTCCACAGATCAGGCTACATAGCCATTGGCTTTGCGGACGATTTTGGCGATTTTTATTTGTGGTAAACACCGCACGACTATCACTAGTGTAATGCAAGGCGCTTTACTTAACGTTTTAGAATGCTGCAGCAGAGAAGGACTATCCATCAGTCTTTGCAAAACCGTTCTAGTGCCTTCCACCAAAGAAAGACTGGTCAATTTGAGACCTATCATCATCAAAGATTATTTCAGTGAGGTTAGATATCTCGACGTCATCCTTGATAAACGGCTAAACTTCCAGTTTCAAGTCCTCAATCGAACGTGCCACTAGGGCCTTGTGGGCCAGTAGACGCATGCAAAACTTGAGGTCTAAATCCCAAAATGATAAATTGGATGTGAGACCTATTATCACATACATCGTTTGGAGCCCGAAAGTTCTAGAACGGACAATGGCAAATAAGCTTCAGAAGCTACAAAGAATTGACTGTCTTGGTATAGCGGGTGCCATGGTCACCTGCGCTACGACAGCACTAGAAGCTGTTATAGGGCTTTCACCCCTGAAATTCTTAGAAGACGGCCGCTAGATGCGCTATTAAGCTGCAACTAGAACACGGGTACAAGCCAGGTGACTATGTGGGACACCTGAAAATTCTTGGTTCAATTCCTAAGAGACAATTTCACATAATCCCACCCATTATGGTTAGAGGGTACTGTTTCGGCAGGTTATTTGAGATAGAAATATTGGACCGGGCAACTGGTGCAATGGTGTTCCTCCAATGGACGCTAGAGGTCTGGCCTGGTTCACAGATGGAAACTGGAGTTGGACCCAACCCAAAAGTCTCGATAACAATGGGAAAAAGACCCACGGTTTTCCAGGCGGAACTCCATGCCATTGAGATCGGTGCCAGGATTAGCCTTAGTAAAGGTATTAAGACACAACAGAGTGAAACTCGGTTGGGTCCCTAGTCATCAGGGAATTGCAGGCAACGAATCTTCACATGAACTAGCTAGGTCTGACTCGGAATATGCGCTCATAGACCTGAACCCTACTGTGGTGTCAACTGGACTGCCACCACATCACTGATAAATTGGTGGGAACACAAACCTCGTCTGACCCACTGAGAAAACGTCCCGGGGCTGAGGCAATCCAAACAATTAACCAGTCCCCTATCCTATAAGGAAACCCTTATTGTAAATAGGGATAACATTAGGAAGCTGGTGAGTTTTCTAACAGTTCATTGTGGCTTGCGGTATCACCTTCACAAAATTGGTGTGGGCTCAGAGACAGAATATAAGTTCTGCTCGGAAGATGATGAAGATGAAGATTAGCGATATGGTAAACCCCTCGTGAATTTTGCTACTAACATTCTTCTGGCCTATGTTGTGAATAAATAATATAGTCTAATAAAAGTAATCTCACTATCACCACGTTATTGTTGGTTCAATATTTTTATTTCTACCATTCGCTAAACATACGGATCAATATCTTTTGATGATCTCACAGCTTCAGACTCGGCACTTACAGCACAAGCCATCAGAGTGTTAATAGACTTTTCTTCTCCAGCCTTATAAATGTATCCATTTGCCTTATCAATAAGATTCCGTAAACGCAGCAAACTCTCGGTATTTTGCACATCAAGCGGTTGAAATGAAACCAAACTATAATCCTCGACCATTGAAACAATTGTGGCATTAAGTTTGGCATATTTTTGCATTGCTGGTGTCGCATCAAGTGCTTCTAGCAGGTACTTTAGATCTAAGACATCTGTGTAGAAATCCAAATTGAAATGAAGTCTAGATTCGTTTTTCTTTAGTAGATCAGCTTTGCTTAGCACGTTTACATGTGGCAGACCCATTTTTAGCATTGTGATCAAGGCAAGAAGCAAAGTGGAAACAAATTTCGCTGGCTCAGAACAATAGTGAGAATCAATGAGGTTCACTGTGCAAAGATGGTATCCGAGTTTTTCTAGCTTTCCGAAAATATTTGACATAGAATTATGGTGAGTATACAGTTCAATTTGTCCAGGACAATCGAATATAAAATAGTTGCATGGTGCAGCTTTGTTTAGCTCTGCAAGCAGCCAGTCGAAGTTTTCCTCTAAATATTCCATGCAATACATAAGCGCGCCATTTGGTCCCAGGTCTAATTGGTTCATTACATCCTCCACTGTAATAAGTTTCATTACATCGATGGTTGCTTTATATTGCATATTTTCATTGGCTGGATCTAGATTTACAATTGTGATGTTACGTCCAAGATCTGTGTAAAATGTATGTGCATGGTGGCAGTAGGTAGATTTTCCGGAACCAGGCGGCCCAATAATGAGCTGTCCATATAGTGGATTCCTAACTCTTACCGATGGTGATGTAAGCATTATGTATCCGTTTTGAAAGTATTCAACTATTGTTATTAACTTTAAATACTTCTTAAAACTACTAAACGAAAACAAAAATAATCACAGATTACAATGACAATTGTGACATCTTCTGAATTAACAATATGATTGTCAGTTGTCACTTTTCAATATGTTAGGATTGGAAATGCAGTTTCTCATTAAGAACAAATGGTATAGTAGTGCAATCTTTACATAAAACAAAGTTTAAATTTGTAATTATCGATAAGTAAATTTTTTGTATGAGATGGATAACTTTTTACCACATAAAAAATTTAAAGTTACTGTGTAGTTACTCAGGATCTATTTACGAATGTGCCTATTTACATCTTTTTCAGTTAAAGAAAATGTGATTATACATACCCTCATTGCCAAGGAAGAACTCCCTTAAAGACTTGCGTCAAGCCAATATGGGTGGCTATGACCTTTATTAAAATTACAAATAAAATAAAAAATCGAAGGATTGTGATTTACAATATGTCACATTCCTCACGTTTGTAGCCGGTTTCAATTTATTTTCTCAGAATACTCTCTGATTCATTGAAAAAGCAATATGAAAAAAGAAACACGGCTATTTTGATGGCCTGTATAGTAAAATATTCGGGAAACACAAATTCCATCCTCTCTCTCGGATAAAAGAAGAATTTGTGTTGGGTTCTACATAAAAACGGGTTTAAGGCAAGTCTATGTTGATTAGACTTGTAACGAGTGTTAAAGTTGCTGACAAAAGGACCTGAGACTAGAGAACGGGTTTCTGAAGAATATCTACCATTGTAAAATTTGTAGAAAACAGTTAAAGCTCCTACATTTCGTCGATGCTCCAAAGTTTGACTTTATAGACTGCTTTGACTACGCATTTACTATATGACAACAATAATGTACTTCATAGTCTATGTTGTTAATATAGTTTATACTTTTTTCTCACAGTTTAACAACTCTTTTGTTTTGTGTGGTCGCCGTGGCTTAGCGGAAATACGCATTGCTAATGAGCAGGAGGTTCGTACTTCGAATCCCAGTAACACCAAAAATTATTTTTCACGGTGTCCCACCTCTCGCGGATGGGTGACAAACGTTCCGAGATTAATAACAGCGATGTTCGGATCCGGCTTTCAATTGCAGGTCTGTCACGCCGAATATTATTTAAATATCAAACAACAAAATACGTCAATGTATTAATTTTAATATTTAAAATTTAAAATAATTTATTACCTAGATATTTACCTGAAAAACTAATTTACACTTATTATTGCCTAAGAAATACTTATATCTTTAGATTAAATTTTTATTGTAACGATAAATCGCAAAATATGCTCATATACAACGTTTTAAAGTTATTTAATTCATTGTCTAGTCAATTACAAAATACTGTAGCTAATTTTAAGAAAGAAATCATAAAAAATGTGAAGCAACATTTTTTAAAATAACCTGTAAACTTCCTGTGATTTAATTATAAATGTAATAATAGTCTGATTTATATTAATGTCATAGTCAATAATGGTATTCAATACTAAATAAACAAATATCTATCTATCTATCTATAAATATTTTATTTCAATATATGTTTGTACATATTTACATTACATAGTCTCAAGTAAGGGATTAAAAATAATGTTATAAGGAACATAAATTAACTTTTTTATTGCCAACAATTCATTGGCATGACTTTCATTTTCATGCTTGTAGCGACGTAAATCGAGGAAACAACGCAAACGAATTTTTTTGTTTGAGGACCCAAATCAAAACAACGCAAATCGGGACCCCAGTGTATTATTTTTTTTAAATACAAACCTTTTAATGCAACACATTACACAAGAATAATAACATATAACGTACTTACAAACGGTAATTCGTTTCGTAAGTTTTTGTTATAAACTGTTTGAAATCACTTTGTGTAACTCAATAAATAAAATGTGATCTTATGAACGCATTATTTGACAAAATATAAAATTTAAAAGTGTTCATGCTAAAGTAAAGAAACAGCATAGAATACTTTTTCGGTATTATAACTGAGTTGGTCTAAACTGATGTGTTTAAATTTTCTATGGTTGTCCCTGTCGCTCCTCTGACAATTTGGAACCGACAGCTCAGCCGATTATTGCCATATATGGCAGTTAAAACGGAAAAATTAGCATCAAAGTGAAAGACAGTCGGCATTCGGCACTTGGCAATCGTACGGCGACGGTAAGGCAGTGATTTTAGCCACCAGCGGTAGACAAAGTGATTCGTTACCAATAATTGCAATCGTTATTATTGTATTTTTATACATTTTCTAAGCAAAAAAAAGTGCAAAATCATATTTTTCTACTATTTACGAGTAAAAGTTCCAAATATTCCTATATCTAGCGTAGCACTTGAGAGATTTAAATCACACGCAGCTCAAGAAGAAGCTAGATAAAGACGATGGCTTATTCAAACAGTAAGTTGCTATTTCGCAAATATAACTTTCTGAGCGGGTGTCGAGGAGCACATCAACTGACGATGGGAAAAAGTTTGGGACGTCTGGAAGCCAAACCATTGCATTTTTCCCATCAAACCACTCCCAAAATTAATATTTTTTCCTTTTCCACTTGCCGTTATTGACTTAATTCTGTATTTTTTTGTCTAATGCAAGAGTTTGTCTATGCAACTCTACCAAGAACCCAGCGTGGCCAACCAATCGTCTTGGGCGGTGATCCCAAAGGGAAAAATTTTCTTTACGCCAATGGAAATTCTGTAATTATTCGGAATATTGAGGTGAGTAATAAATGAGTATACAATGGATGTCATCCATCACATTATCACATTCAAGTGGATGTACAAAAGCAGCTGCGAAATATTTAAAACAAAAAATAAATGGGGAAAAAGGTAAATCCCACGCACCGTAGAACGACCGGCGACATAGTTCTTAATGATGTGCGGGTCTAAAGGAAGATGTGCGCTATTTTTGATTTCAAAATTCTCAATTCGAATATATATTAATTCTGTGTGTTTTTGTACTTCCAATTTTCTTGCTTTCATGTATATCGCTGTGCACAAATTCAGAATCCAGCTATCGCCGATGTATACACGGAACATTCGTGTGCAGTTAATGTTGCCAAATATTCACCAAGTGGATTCTATATCGCATCTGGCGGTAAGTGTAACTAAATATCAATTTTTCTATGACGAGACTAAGAGACAGTGATGCTAATTAACTGATGAAAGGAAAATTTTGCTTGGTAGTACACAGCAATCTTGTATTTTATGCATTTTGGATAGTTGGCAAATCACAAATTGTGAATCGTAAGAATTGCAAAACTCATAAATAATCTCCATAAAAGAGAAACTATTTTTATGCTGCCTTGTTAGTGTGGCTAATGTTATATGAGTCACTAATTATCTTTTGTTCTTCCGTCCGCATCCGCATAAATAGAATGTTCATTCGTGAACTTGAGCTTGCAGTTTGCTAGAATAGATTTTTAGCACAACTTGATATAATATCGGTTAACATTTTTGTATAACTATAAATCTTAATGCATGGGCAGCGTTAACATAATTAATGTACATACATGTGATGGTTAAACTTCTATGGTTCATTATTAAACGCTGATCATATTGACTTTCCAATTGCATCTAAGGAGAATATATAAATATTAAAGACTTTCTAAATTGGTTCTACGGAGAATATGAAAAATCAGATTAGTCGGTCGGGGAGATTTTCGTTAATTACTCTGTGTTGTTGGATTGCAGTCTAAATGGGATTGTATTTTCCTTCCGCTTACTACACACAAACCATTAACTTGAAAAATATATTATCTACAACACTGAATGCTCTGTTTATAACATTAAAAGTAAAATTGATTTAATAAGAAAGTGTTCTTTAATTATTAGTTATTGTTATAGAAGAGGTAATGATTGATTGGGCCATGTGTGTTTTCTCAAAAAACTAAATTTTAGTCACTCTTTCTGTTATTGTTGTAGCAACTATTAATTCGTATTAATCCAAACGTTGGGTTGGTTCTGACTGAAGTTGGATGAATCGCGTTTAGGGCTGCTTTATGCTTATTATTATTATTATGCTGCTTTGGTCACGGTTCGGGTGATCGGGTTTGTGGCATGCCAGTAGGAATTGTTTGGCGAGAAGCTCGTTGTGCTCTTTCACTTTTAGCATTAGGGTTTCTTGGTGGAGATGGTCATCATGTGACATGCGGTTACAACCAGTGATAATGCGTAGACATGACAGGTTTGAAGCTTCTGCCTTTGTATGTGGCAGAGGCGACATTTCAAGATGTGTGCCGCATAGTTAAGGACCGATCTGCCAATAACTTGATATGTGGTACGAAGGGTTTTTTGGGTTTTTTTGTCCTTACCCCATGTACTCCCCGCTAAGGATTTTAGGACTTTATTTCTGGAAATGACTCGTTTATTGATGTTTTTTGAATGAAATGTCAACAGATTGTCGAATGTGATTCCCAAGATCTTCGGATGTTTGATTGTAGGGATTGCCCTGCCGTGTATCAAGATGTCGAGTTGTAGGTTGACTTCTTTGGTCCAGGTGATGAAAAGATGTTTTCTGGAGACAGAATTAGATTTCGACTGGTAAAGAAGTCTTCTAGTATATCGGTCGGTAAAAGGACCCCTCCTTGGGGAACACCTTGCTTGACTTTCCTGTATAGTGATTTTTTGTTCCGGATATCGACGTAGGATTTCCTCCTGTGTTGGAGAGCTGTGAGTAGGATGTCTTGAAGTAGTATGCCTAGGTCAACTGTGTCGAATTATTTAGATAGGTCCAGTGCAATAAGGACAGTGCGGTCACAGGGACATTGTTGGTTAAGGCCTTGCGAGATGAGTGTTTTGATCTCCGAAAGGGCTGTGGTTGTACTACGCTGCTTGCGAAAGCCGTGTTGGTTTTCGGTTAACTGGAGTTTGGAGTGAAGCTGAGGTATTAGTGTAGCGTCGAACATTTTCGCTGTTGGAGATTAGACGATACGAAGATCCTTCGTCTGCCTGTTTACCGGGCTTGACTAGGGGAATAATTCTACCCTTTTTCCAAGGTTCAGGGATGTCCAGTGTTAAAGTGAGAGGTTGAAAATTTGTGTGTGGTAAGTGATACCTGTTGATCTCTTTCCGTCTTCCTTATCACTGTAGTTTATTTCACGCAGAGCTTATGGCATTTAAAGAAGCATTATCTTGGCTGAAGAGGAATGTCATGTCCTTTAAGAATATCCGCATCTTCTCGGATAGCCGGATGCGTGCGTTTAAATCTCTAAAATCAGTCTCTACGAACTCTGTTGTAGCCCTAAACTGCCGATCATCTTTTAAGGAGATGGCGGAGCATTTCAACATTCCGAGTATAGAAACATTCCGGCAAATTATAAGGATGATGAGCTCGTAAAATATCGAAGTACACTGCCCATTTTACCTGAAAATGGTTCCCTAGGCTTTCCCTTTCGCTACATGTAAACTCATGTTAAAGCAGGATGCTACCGAGAAAACTAACCGTTGGTGGTCAAATGAAAGACTAAGTAGATTTAGCCCCAAGCTTCAAGAGTTTGATTTCTTTAAGAAGATTGCACATAGGTGCTACAACAGGTGTCATCATTGGGCACTGTCTCATTGGCAAGCATGCAGCAAGGCTTGACGTTTTCTCGAACGACTTCTGCAGAAGCTGTATGGACGATGAGGGGGACACAATTCTCCACCTTCACTGTACGAGCCCAGCCCTCTCTCAACAATGACCTTAACGATCGAACTAACACTGACATTGATAGTCTCTTCCGCTTCATACGAAGTTCCAAATGGTTCAGCGAGTAGGTGGGAGAAATTTTCTCGATCCATTGGTATCACAATAAACCATTACTGGTCTAAGTTTGTCAGCTTTTACATCGACAGCCTTCTTAACCTAACTAAATGTTCATGTAAAGCAATGATTGTGGTTTTAAACGCATGCCCTGACCTTTAAATTTCCCACTTCGTGTTTAGAATGTTTTATAGTTTTAGATTAATAAGACTTAATGATTAAAGATTAAAATATTTGTAAACATTTTCAGATGTATCGGGTAAAATTCGCATCTGGGATACCGTAAACAAGGAGCACATTTTGAAGAATGAATTTCAACCGATTGGTGGTCCAATTAAGGATATTGCCTGGTCACAGGACAATCAACGTATTGTGATTGTTGGTGAAGGTCGGGAACGATTTGGTCATGTTTTCATGGCGGAGACGGGAACTTCCGTTGGTGAAATTAGTGGCCAATCGAAACCAATTAATTCGTGTGATTTTCGGCCAGCACGTCCCTTCCGTATTGTCACGGGTAGCGAAGATAACACAATCGGTGTTTTTGAGGGACCTCCATTCAAATTTAAGATGACCAAACAGGAGCATACCCGCTTCGTGCAAGCGGTACGCTATTCACCCGATGGAAAATTCTTTGCATCAGCTGGTTTCGATGGAAAAGTGTTCATCTACGATGGTGCTACTTCGGATTTGGTCGGCGAATTTGGTAGTCCTGCGCACAAGGGCGGTGTTTATGCTGTTGCATGGAAGCCTGATGGTACTCAGTTGTTGACATGCTCTGGCGATAAGACGTGCCGCCTGTGGAATGTTGAAACTCGTGAACTAATAACAGAATTCATTATGGGAACAACAGTCGATGATCAGCAGGTGTCGTGTCTGTGGCAGGGAAATCATTTGCTGACTGTTTCACTGTCGGGCAACATTAGCTATTTGAATGTCGAAGATCCAACGAAACCGCTACGTATTATCAAGGGACACAACAAGCCAATTACCGTGCTTGGCCTTAGCGATGATCGCAGCACCATTTACACTGGCAGTCACGACGGTGTTGTCACAAATTGGAATTCTGGCAGTGGCGTCAATGATCGCATTAAGGGGAACGGTCATGGTAATCAGGTGGGTTTGTTGGTGCGCCACAATAAACAATAACTACCTAACCATCATTATTTTGTCTTTCAGATTAACGGTATTGCCGCTTGGGAAGATTTTATCTACACGTGCGGCATCGACGATAGTCTTCGCCAGATAAGCGTCGAAGGCAACACCTACACTGACTATGTAGTCAAGTTGGATTGCCAACCAAGAGGTCTTGCCATCTTCCGCAAGGAGAATATTATCGCTTTAGCGTGCGTAAAGGATATCACTCTTGTTCAGGATAACAAAAAGATCTTCTCATTGCCCATTAAGTATGAGGCAAGTTCAATTAGTGTAAATGCCGAAACGCTCGATGTGGCTGTCGGCGGTGACGATCAGAAATTGCGAATTTATTCGCTCAAAGGCACCTCGCTGGAATTCAAAGTGGAATTGGAGCATTTAGGTGCTGTTACCGATTGCCAGTACTCGCCTGATAATAAGTATTTGGTTGCGTGTGATGCGCATCGTAAAGTTGTTCTTTATTCCGTGGAGGAGTATAAGGTAAGTCACGGTATTTTGTGCTATGGTAACTTTTTGCTAATTTTTTCACTGCTTTCATTTTTGTGCTGCTTACTCACATGCTTAACACCTATTATTGCTTGGTCCATACTTATGTCTAGACGGTAAGAGCATTTCTGTTATCGGGTCGTTCCTTTTTTTTAATGAATTTATTTTAAGTTAATTTTTAATTAATTATTTCACTTTTTCTTTATAACTTAACTGTACGTACGTACCACTTTACAGTACGTGTGTTTGACAAGTTTTCGGAGGACGAATTTGCATTGCAATATATTTAAGAAAATACTACACTTTGTTGTTGTTGTAGCAACTCCAGGCCTGAAACGAGATCAAGAGGAAACCCTCCAAACATTAAACCCTTATTCACAGTACAAAAAAAAAACCTATTTAATTTCGCAGTGTACTTAAATTAACTAAAGGCTAAAGGCAAGCGAAGCAGATAGAAAATAAAAGTTCCAACACTAATTAGATGCACTAATGATGGTGTATAGTCATCGAGTTATGTTGGCAGGCCAAGAAAAGAGGCCGCAGCAACGGGATGAACCATAGATCTGTAACGTTCAAATCCGTTGGGTGGAGGGGAAAGAGGAATAGGTGGTTGGTAGTATGGGTGCCTTGGTTACCGTCGGGGCAGAAATCTAGGTGCCAGAGATAATGCGAGCTTTATAGCTCTCAAGTATAAAGCACCAACCCGACCGAAGCTGTGCCAGGGTTGGCCGGGTTTCCCTGGGCAAACAACTTTTCGCTGTTATTTATGGGGGGATGTGTACCAAGGACCCTATTAACCTTGCTTGAGGAGACGTCTGCAGCGACTGTATCATAGTGTATACTATTAGAGGCTGAACGGACAGCGGCGGGACTCCAGTCACTTTAACTGTCAACTTGTTCGATTTCCTTCTTTCCTTTACTCCGCTGGTGAGTATAGGGCTTCTACAAACGCCCGCCAACGAACTCGATTTATCGTCTGAGGTTTCCAGAGATGCCACTCTGTCCCCTGGGATATTGCTTTCTCTTTTATTGTCCTTTTCCATGTCTTGCTAGGACGGCCAACTCGCGGCGGCTTCCTTGTGGATTCCAGTAGAGCGCTAGTTTCGTAACATCGTCCGCTGACTTTCTCAAAGTGTGCCCAATCCAGCTCCATTTTCGTCGTCTTATGGTGGTCGCGGTTGCTTCCTGCTGCGTTACTGTCCACAAGTCTTAAAATAATGTCCGACCATCTTATTCTCAGTATCCGCCCTAAGCACTTGTTGACGAAGACTTGAAGGCGCGTCGCAATTATCTCTGTGACTTTCCACGTTTTGCAGCCATACAAGAGTACTGAGAGAACGTTAGATCTGAAGATCGTTAGCTTCAAATTCCGCCAGATTTGCTAGGAGTTCCAGATATTATTTAGCATGCTATAGAAGTGTCGCGAGATTGGGCGTACCAACCAATTCAGAGATTCCTTTTTTAGCCGCACAATAGTTATGTGGAATAATTTGCCCGATTCTGTGTTTCCGCACTTGTATGTCTTTGTTGTTGTCTTTTAAGACGCATGTGTGTAGACATCTCATCTTTTCCTCTCTCTAATTTCCCAGCACCCACGCTGTGCTAAGGATTATAGGGGTGCAACTTAAAAAAAACTTCTATTCACCATTGGATCCAGGACGATTAATTGAGTCGGTGCTGGAACTTCCTCTGAAAATCCTAACCTTTCAAGGTCCTACAAACTACCTGACCCTGTTAGTATCTTCCAAGCGGAGATCTTAGCGATAAGAGAGGATTGCAGCGACCTATCTCACAATACCACAATAGCGGGCAAGTTTGGCATATGTGTAGACAGCCAATCTGCTATCAAAGCCATTATTGCGACAAGCAACAATTCTAATCTCGTCCGGCAGTGCCAGGACGAACTGGCTTCTATAAGCCCGTATTTTGGGTGCCGGGGCACCGCGACATTGACGACAATAAGAGGGCGGACGTGCTGGCGAAGAAGGGCGTCACACTGGACACGAACTGCGCTGAAACAGTCAGCTGTCCTCTGAGCTCCGTTAGGGAATATGTTCTCTCCTTCCTTACCACCAAAGCGCTGCTAAGGTGGAGCAATTTGACCAATTGCACCCCGTCGAGAGCGATGTGTCCTTCCTATAATAAAAGCAAATCCACCGAGCTGATCTCCAAATCTCGAAAAGATATTTCCAGAGTGGTTGCAATAAACACGGGCCGAACTGGGAATCCCTCTTTACCTGTTCCAGGAGCTGTTTAGATGTGAATGAGAAAGAAACGTTCATTCATTTTCTTTGCAAGTTACCGGCCCTTGCGGCACTTCTTTTCGGCATATTTAATATTCCCTTCTTTTCTGAGCTAAAGGAGCTTTCAGAGTACGGCATCATAGATCTAATATCGTACCTTAATGATACAGGTTGGATATAAATACACAAACCATTTCTAGTTGCATTGGGTCTCCTGAAGACTGTGGCAGCAAAACGGCTCCCTATAGCTCTACTTGAGGACCTCGTCAAGTCAGCCACTCTACCTACCTACCTACTTAAAAAAAAACTGAAGTTGTCACATTTCTCTGCTTGCTTCTGAGTTCTCTTCTATAATGCAAATAAATGGCTTTACTCTGTACGCATAAAGTTTTTGATATTTTAGTTGTTTTGCGCACCCTTTATTGGGAAAAGCCTCATTATCAATTTTCAGCAAGCGAGCGTTGCATCAGCAAATAGCAGTGCAACTGCACTTTAAGGTCATCGCTAATAACCTAACGCTAATATGCCGCATTGTTGCACAAATTCTGAAATTACCCTGTCTTCCATAAATTGTATTCATTTCCATTTCATTGATGTTCATTTTGTGTTTTTAATTTCCTTCCAGCCTGCGCACAACAAAGAATGGGGCTTCCATAATGCACGTGTCAACACGGTTGCATGGTCACCAAACTCACTTCTAGTCGCTAGTGGATCTCTGGATACAACAATCATCATTTGGTCTGTGACGAATCCATCGAAGCATACAATTATCAAAAGTAAGTCGCAAAAAGTTTAAAGTTTTCGAAGAGAACTAAATTTTTTTCTTCCTCACTTTAAGATGCCCACCCTCAATCTCAGATTACCCGGTTAGTGTGGCTGGACAATAACACTGTGATCTCAACTGGACAAGATTGCAACACCAAAGTATGGGAAGTCGAAACAATTTAGATAGATTTAGTTCGAAGGATCATGAACTTTTTACGAGTTTCTCCCCAAATTGCATTTCAGTTTTTGTTGTTTCTTTTTCAACATTAAAGTCTATCCCCTGATGTGGTGTTTTTTGTTTGCCTATTCTTCTGTTGCGATTAAGTTAAACGACAAATTGTATTTTTCATTTAATTATTTATTTGTTAGACTATCACTATTTAGATTGTGAAATTAAAAAACTGCTGATGTTGTGCGTTCTCATCCACCTCGCAATTATTCAAATATTTCGTATTTCACTTGGTATATTATTATAAAACAAGGAACAACTATTTATAATCTAAAACCCAGCTGCATAAATAAGCATAAAATATTTTCGTAAAAAACTTTAATACAAATAATGCAATCTGCTGCCACTATATAACTAATGTATTATTGTTTAACAAATTTATGTCGGTTGTCTTTCGGTCTGTTGAATTCACCTCCACCACTGAGTGCACTTTGTATTTTGGTATTAAATTATGTATCAAGAAGAGATATACATTTTCTCAAGTTTTTGTAATCTTTTTTATGAAATAAAACAAAGAAATCAATTGAAAGAAAAGAGAAATGCATTTTTTTATCTCAAGAAACTAAATAAAGAAGAAGTCGCGTACCTGCAGCGATCAGGTAGACGAATAACACTGATGTTATGTAATCCAGTTTCGTCAGCTCCTGCTTTAGCAATTTAGTTATGGTGGAGTGTCCTTTTTGAAGACTTCTCCACTGATTGACAGCTAAGAGTCGCGTAGCTGTAATTGCCGCTTTCTGTTTGCCAAATATATCTAGCGGGATAAGGTGGAGCATAACCTCCAGAGCGCGAGTTGGTGTAGATGTTAGGGCCCCGCTTATAAGCATACAGGCCGCTTTTTGTAACTTTCCCAATATACTTTTATACGTGGTTTTTTCCATAGCTGGCCATTTAGGTGTTACAAGTTGGCAAATTCTACGTCTAAAGTGCGTTTTAGGGGCCAACGGATTAGGGCTTTGAGATACTCCCCTTTTGAAAGCCCTTACTGAGCAGACCTCGAAAACGGCAATCTTGTTTGGTGGATGTGCCGTGCCTCCTTAATGAGAGAGAGGCTTCCAAAGTGTTGACCTCTGAAAAATGCATTTTTCTAAGTGGTTTGATGAATGGTAGGGTTGTTAATAGGTAAAACCGCAACCTTGTTTGGAAGACACGCCCCCTTCAGGAGAAAGAGCCTTCCAAATTTGTGAGTTCTTTTTTGAAAAATGCATTTTTTTAAATGGTTTGATGAATGTTAGGGGGTTAATTGGTATCATATAAAAGGTAATAAAAATTTGTTTCTTCTTATAAAACATTGGCTTAAACCAACCCCCCTGGACAAATTAAGAGCCAAAAAATGAGCAACGGTCACAATCCCTTTAAACCTTAAAACACATATTTGCCGCAAAAACTATAAATTTCCCCTCCCTAGGGGTGTGAAATGTAAAAGTTTAATATCAGCCACATTTACAAACTGATTTTAATGAAATTTCCATTAGAATAATAAAAGACGACGACTTCAAAGTCAACGTGTAGATCCCGTCTCTCATGAAAACACAAACAAGTTTTCTTAAACCTCCACTACGCTATGCTTTGCTGATTATTTTGTATTTGGATTGTATTTGAACTGCACAATATTTGAGTGCTCTAACACTACGCTACGCTCTCCTGATATATATATATATATTATACTTTATACCCGCATTATTCTTTCATTAATTTATGTATCTCTTTGGATCTTTCTTCCATCCTAGTAATTTTTGTTCTAAGTCGGGGAATACCAATTTAGCACTGCTGTTAATATGACGATGGCAAACACAGTCAGACAATAATACGAGATGTTATATAAAGGGTTTTCAACTCGAATTCAGTGTTCAGTGTTTCTTCATTTTCGTGGTTGATTGATCAGTCGTCTCTTGTCTTGTTGTTGGTATTATTATAATATATAATACAGGAGTTCATATACAAATACTACTACCAGTAATCAATCTTTCATAATGGATCCAAATCGTACCAACCAGTGTAATCCGACACATATTCCATCGGGTCCAGGCCACTCTTCTCAATACAGCGGAGCCGGAACAAAAGCTGATAACGACAATCGCTCTAATCAACTAAATCCAAATAACCCACGTTATGGTGGAAAATAATAATACATAAAATAAAAATGTGTTCTTAAATTGTAAAATAGTTTTTTATTTTTCATCAATCGTTTCATATTTTAGACAAAATTATTTAAACTACTGCGTTGTTTGTCGTGGGATGTTTCTTTCGCTAAATATTTAACTATTCCAGAATAAAAAAAATCTCTGTATATATCTAGTAGGTATTTCATTTGGGTGTTACAAGTTGGAAGAATATATTATCCCATCCGGTGATCATCAGCATCATCATATATACTGGTTGGGTTAACCTGTAATGGAGAGGAGGGAAGCATTCTTTAATTCGATTTTTTTTTGTCGTAGGATTGATTCTTTTTTCTCTATATATTTAAATATTCCAGATTAAAAGAGCTCGATATAGGCAATTACGATTCGGTCTACATGTAAATAGACTTGAAGACAGTGCAACGGCGCAATTCGCTATACGCCATAAGTATGCCATGTTGGTTGTTTTATGACGCATCTACATTATTCACCGGAATCGACTGCTGTACATATAATAAATTCTGATTTCCCATATAGCTACAAAACAAATAGTTTGTCAGAGAAGAAAGAAAATACTAATTCACTTCCCTTTTCCTCAACATCATCGGAAAATGTATTAGAAAAGATAAAGAACCTAATGTCGGGTATGACGTATGAGTACCATATAGACCCGATCATTTCAATTTAATCCTATGCCTCACACCCGCTATGTTCTGCGCCCCTCGGATGTCTTTATTTTAGTTCCTTTAATAATTACGAGTACAGTTGTGCTCCTTAATGCTTATCAGCATATTTCCCACCAAAAAACCTACGAGAATGGTACAGTCGTCAAAATGCGCTCATTCAAAGAAACATTTTCTAACCCTTATCCTTATCGCAGTGGAATTATTTCGGTGCGACATGGTTTTGCGCATTTGCGGAAAGCTATGTAGTGCAATTCAATTCCTGCAAGTCATAAGTCGTAGATTGAGTTGCATACACTCCTCCGTTATAGAAATATAATCTGTAATGCAATATGCAAAATCTGCGCGTTGCGCCGAGAGATATATAAATTTGTTTCATAAATGCCGCCCGACGACAAATTCAAAAAGGAAAGAAAAACATGAAAAACTATTTTCTACCGTAGATAGCACATTCTACATTTAATTATCACTTTTACTCGTCTTTACTTAAAATTAAAATAAAGTTAGCAACAAAATATAAATTCTTATTATTTTAAATGGATTTTATTAATTGTTTAAAGTTTCATCGGCGTGTGCAGAGTCGTGGGGCTCTTTTTGGAAATTAAAAAGATTTTATTCTGCACTCATATATCTCGATGACAACACTTTCTGCGAAAATTTGGAAGGTATTTTTGTCGTTCTGATAGGAGCACAGCTGTACTAGTAATTATTAAAGGAAAGGAACTACAATAAAGACAACCGAAGTGCGCAGAACATAGCGGGCGTGATGTATCGGATTAAATTGGAATGATCGGTCTTTTAGTTACTCATACCCGACATTAGGTTCTTTTCTAATACATTTTCCGATGATGTTCAGGAAAAGCGACCCGCTGCTGAAGTGAATTACTATTATCCTTCTTCTCTGACAAACTATTTGTTTTTTAGCTATATGGGAAATCAGAATTTATTATTTTACAGCAGTCGATTCCGGTGAATAATGTAGACATGTAGACAACCGACATGGCATACTTATGGCGTATAGCGAATTGCGCCGTTGCACTGTCTTCAAGTCTATTTACATGTAGACCGAATCTTAATTGCCTATATCGAGCTCTTTTAATCTGGAATATTTAAATATATAGAGAAAAAAGAATCAATCCTACGACAAAAAAAAATCGAATTAAAGAATGCTTCCCTCCTCTCCATTACAGGTTAACCCAACCAGTATATATGATGATGCTGATGATCACCGGATGGGATAATATATTCTTCCAACTTGTAACACCCAAATGAAATACCTACTAGATATATACAGAGATTTTTTTAATCTGGAATAGTTAAATATTTAGCGAAAGAAACATCCCACGACAAACAACGCAGTAGTTTAAGAAGTTTGTCTAAAATATGAAACGGTTGATGAAAAATAAAAAACTATTTTACAATTTAACAACACATTTTTATTTTATGTATTCTTATTTTCCTCCATAACGTGGGTTATTTGGATTTAGTTGATTAGAGCGATTGTCATTATCAGCTTTTGTTCCGGCTCCGCTGTATTGAGAAGAGTGGCCTGGACCCGATGGAATATGTGTTGGATTACACTGGTTAGTACGATTCGGATCCATTATGAAAGATTGATTACTGGTAGTAGTATTTGTATATGAACTCCTATATTATAATAATACCAAAAACAAGACAATAGACGTCTGATCGACCAACCAAGAAGATGAAGAAAGACTGAACACTGAATTCGAGTTGAAAACCCTTTATATAACATCTCGTATTATTGTCTGACTGTGTTTGCCATCGTCATTTAACATCTGTGATAAATTGGGATTCCCCCCGACTTAGAACAAAAATTACTAGGATGGAAGAAAATTCAAAAGAGATTCATAAATTAATGAGAGAATAATGCGGGTATAAAGTATAATATATATATATACATATATATATTACAGAAGAGCGTAGCAGATAACTCAACTAAACTAATTGAAGAACTACAGTCTTGTTAGCACGATTATAACATTATTAGAGCACTCAAATATTGTGCAGTTCAAATACAATCCAAATACAAAGCATAGCGTAGCCAAGGTTTTAAAAAACTTGTTTGTGTTTTTATGAGAGACGGGATCTACACGATGACTTTGAAGTCGTCGTCTTTTATTATTCTAATGAAAATTTCATTAAAATGTTGTTGCTGACATTAAAATTTTACATTTCACACCCCTAGAGAGGGGAAATTTATAGCTCTTGCTTCGTCAATCAACAATAACGCCAATGTGGATATTTGGATAATCGTTCTTGTGCCATAGAAGAGCGAAGATATGTTTGAATACATTAGCCTTAAATTGGTAAACGATCTTTCTACGCTAGCAACCAGGTTAAAAATATACGCAATGCAATTATAAAATTAGGAAAAATATCAGAAAATAATGTTGGTAAGAAATTTTAAACTTTTGAAAGATTTTTGTTGTCGAATTCTGCTCGAATGTTTTTTAATGAAGAGATTTCCGATATTAAATCAGCAGATCAGATGGGCAAATTTGCTTTCTAATTCATATGAAACTAAGTCCATTAATGGAGGAAAAAATGTGATTTTAAAATTTAAAACAGGCTCATCTGGTATTTTATCATAAAAGCGTTTTAAAGTGGATTTAGACTCAAGCCGTACGACAAAAAAATGAGCGGGCTGACTAAAGTTAAATTTAAGTTTCGGTTAGCCAGAAGAGATTGGCACAACGAGAATGTTATAAAGGTCAAGTCTCCACAAAAATTTTTATGTGTATTCCATGCCATACCCTTTGGTAGTTGGAAGAACAACGACATTGACTTGGTATTTTGTTTTCTTTGACACACTATTTAAAAATTTATAATAATTACGATTATTCGGTTTTTCGATAACAAAATCTTTTTCTTAGCAAAGCATACGGAATAAGAATTTAATATTGTTCAGTAGCCGATCCCGTAGATGCATCAGCGTACGCTTTAATACATCCCGTGTATACCAAGCTTTTTTAATCTGGATTAGTTAAATATGTAGGGAAAGAAACATCATACGACAAAAAAAAATCAAATTGAAGAATGCTTCCTCTCTACATTCCAGGTTGACTTACCCATCGCAGTATTTATGGTGATGCTGATGCACATGGGTTAATAAAATTTGCAACTTGTAACACCTAAATGGAATTTACCCTGACCCTGTAGGTAAAATCAATTTGTCCTAAATATGAAATGATTGATGAAAAATAAAAAACTATTTTACAATTAAAAAAAACATTTTTATTTTTAAATTCTCTATATTAAATTCGCGTGCCCGTGGCTGGCTGGTCAGATTTTCTGATCAATTTTTAACCCCATTCCCAAAGCCCGATTTTATTGAAATTTTGCACATATGTATATTTCCGGTGACAATACTTTCTATTAAAATTTGGTTCACCTCGGGATCGGGGGGCTCCCATACAAATTTTCCATAACCGATGGACAACACTTTTTGTAAAAATTTGAAAGTGATCGGGCCTCGATGTCGGAGGGCTGCCTTACAAAAATTTTAAATAATTTACCCGATTTTATTCAAACTGCACATTGTGTATCCACGATTAGAGAAAATTTAAATTTTTATGGGTTGTTGTATTATGTTATAATTATTTTCCACCATAACGTGGGTTATTTGGATTTAATTGGTTTGCGTGATTATCCTTATCAGGGCTTGTTCCGGTTCCGCTAAAGGGAGCAGTGTGACTTGAACCCGATGGACGATGTATTGGGTTGCACTGGTTCGTGTTGTTTGCTTCCTCCTGGTTTAAAGGATAGATCATTTGAATAATGGTGGCGGGGGTCCATTGTAAAAAATTGATTGCTGGTAATGGTATATTGGTATTGTAATTTGTAACAATATCAACAAGGAGCGAGAACCGACTGGTCGATCAACAACGACTGAAGAAGAAGATGAAGAATGACCGAAGACTGAACACTTAACAACTTTTCATAACGCAGACGATTATTAAAAGAGAAGTGCAAAATTGGTATTCCCCGACTCAGAACAGAACTAGGATGGAAGATAGAACAAAAGAGATACATACTATATTAAGAGAATAATACAGGAGTTCAAAATTTATTCTACTGTGAGAGGGCGGTAGGCAACTGCATTTAAAGTCGGGAACTACAGTATCCATACCTAAAAGGTAACAGACAAACAGATTGAGTTACTTTCACATTTATAACATTAGTAAGGATATATCTAAAACTACATACATTTTGATACATATTTGCAAATTCACTTTTTTGTGAAAAATTTCCATTTGGTGGTTCTAATAGAACAAAAAAACATTTGATCTGTTTTTGTAGTTGTGTTGGTAAACAAAAACTATTGTTTATAATTTTAAAAAACAATTTTATAATCTCACACTCCAAAATAACCTTAAAATAGTCACAATACAACATTCAATTCTTGAATGACGCCAACCAAAATAGTGTATTATTGTCGTATTAATTTTAAAAAAAATCTGGCGTAGATTGTTTGTCAAGTTTTTCGTTTATTCCAAAAAACCAATCTACGGTAGATCGGATTTCCTCTCAAACAGATCTTGATATTTTGGGAGATTTACCCCTCTTTTCATTAACTACAACAGCAATACATGCAACAAAACAATTTAAACAAAAGATTCTCGGCTTTCGTGTTCGTTTTTTCGAGAAAAAACCTGATGGCAACGTAGTAATTTCTACGTTATAATTGCTGCGTTTCTTTAACTAATCTAGCTTGGCTTACAACAACAATCACATAAGCATAAAGCCGAAAATAAATCCAAAAAGTTTTTAGGATTTATAAATAAAGCCATTTGTTAGTTATAGCGCTCACCGTAAGGCGGTGTTTCGTTTAACACACATAACAACTGAAAAACATCGTAAATTTAAAGCCAAAAGCTGTTGCTTTGTAAAGCTAAGCCGGCTTTGCCAAAGCAACGCAGGAAGTGGTTTTGGAAGAAAAGTGTGGGTAAATCTTTAAAAGAAATTGCTGCGTTGTTTTGGCAAAGCCGGCTTGGCTTTACAAGCAACAGCTTTTGGCTTTACCTCCTTACGGTGAGCACCGGTACTATAAAATGGCTTTAGTTTCCTTAATCCTGCACATTATTATTTACTTCGGCTTCATGTCGCTTTATAACCGCATTACGATGAGCGCTATAACTAAAAAATGGCTTTAGTTTTACATCCTTAAAACTTTTTGGATTTATTTTTGGCTTTATGCTTATGCGATTTATGTTGTAAGCCAAGCTGTATTAGCCAAAGCAATACAGCAAATGCGTTTTCTGAAATTTGATGTAGAAAATCTTTTGATTTTTTGGGTAAATAAAACACAACACCTTGATCTGCGGGCATTTCTTTTATTCAAGTCAAACTATTTGGGTGAATAAAAAGAACATCAGCTACATCACATAAGTGATTGAAAGAAATATTTAAAAAATCAAACCATAAAAATTTCATGTAAATTTCTAATTGGACTCAACGCACATACACATGTGTGCATATTTGAAATAAAATAGGATTAATTTTTTATAGTCAGTATATTAGATATGTAGTACATATCGGATACCTATTCGTTATCTGATATCGAGCATCATTATTTTAATATTTTATGAAAACGAAATTAAGAAATACCTCGACACTCCACTCGAGACCTATTCAAAACGCCTTTAGGATGCCTAAAAAACCTCCTTAAGACGCCCGTTAAGGTTGCCTTAAACACACACTCATGACTCTCCGTAAGAGACCATTAAGACCCCCTTCAAGTCCCCGTAAAGACCATCATAAGATGCCCTGAAGACCCCCTCAAACCATCCACCAGACACAACTCAACTCCCTATCAGAACGACAAACATATCTTCCAAATTTTCACAGAAAGTGTTGTCATCGAGATATATGAGTGCAGAGTTTGAATCAAAACTTTTTAATTTCCAAAAAATTTGTATTTGAGCCCCTCGACTCTGCACACTCCGATGAAACTTTAAACAATTAATAAAATCCATTTAAAATAATAAGAATTTATATTTTGTTGTTAACTTTATTTTAATTTTAAGTAAAGACGAGTAAAAGTGATAATTAAATGTAGAATGTGCTATCTACGGTAGAAAATAGTTTTTCATGTTTTTCTTTCCTTTTTGAATTTGTCGTCGGGCGGCATTTATGAAACAAATTTATATATCTCTCGGCGCAACGCGCAGATTTTGCATATTGCATTACAGATTATATTTCTATAACGGAGGAGTGTATGCAACTCAATCTACGACTTATGACTTGCAGGAATTGAATTGCACTACATAGCTTTCCGCAAATGCGCAAAACCAAACCATGTCGCACCGAAATAATTTCACTGCGATAAGGATAAGGATTAGAAAATGTTTCTTTGAATGAGCGTATTTTGACGACTGTACCATTCTCGAAGGTGGGATTTGGTGGGAAATATGCTGAAAACCCTAAAGGAGCACACGTAATTATTAAAGGAACTACAATAATTGACAATTGAGTGGCGCAGAACATAGCGGGTGTGAGGCATCGGATTAAATTGGAATGATCGGTCTATATGGTACTCATACGTCATACCCGACATTAGGTTCTTTATCTTTTCTAATACATTTTCCGATGATGTTGGAAAAAAGGGAAGTGAATTAGTATTTTCTTTCTTCTCTGACAAACTATTTGTTTTGTAGCTATATGGGAAATCAGAATTTATTAATGTACAGCAGCCGATTCCGGTGAATAATGTAGATGCGTCATAAACAACCGGCATAGCATACTTATGGCGTATAGCGAATTGCGCCGTTGAACTGTTGAAATTAAGATACTTATATTAGCCCATCCTAATTCAAGTCTTTGCATATGTACACCGAATCGTAATTGCTTATACCGACCTTTTTTAATCTGAAATATTTAAATATATAGAGAAAAAAGAATCAATCCTACGGACAAAAAAAAAGAAAAATTCGAAGTGTAGAATGCTTCCCGCTCCATTTCAGGTTAACCCACAAGTATATATGATGATGCTGATGACCACATGTAACACCTAAATGGAATGTACGCAGTAGTTTAAATAAGTTTGTCTAAAATATGAAATGATTAATGAAAAATAAAAAACTATTTTACAATTTAAGAACACATTTTTATTTTATGTCTTATTATTTTCCACCATAACGTGGGTTATTGGGATTTAATTGATTTGCGTGATTATCCTTATCAGCTTGCGTTCCGGCTCCGCTATAGGGAGCAGTGTGACCTGGACCCGTTTTAGTATCTGTTGGATTGCACTGATTTGTGCGGTTTTGTGTTTGCTTTGGATCCATCTTCAAATTTGGTTTACTGTATCAAGTTCCAAGTTGTAACTGGATTAGATGATTGATCACCAACGAGTAACTGCACAAAAGGATGAACGATAAAAACTGGACTTGCTGACTAAGTGACGATGCACGAGGACGACTGAAACTCGAAACTGAAATAAGCACAACATTTAACAAGTATTTATACCTAATTTTAAAAATGGGTTTGCTTTCGGCCATGTTTATCTATATCATTCTGACCAACAAAAAATAATAAAACGGAAGTACAATTTTATGGTAAGATTGTAGGATTTTTCTGTTTCTTTTATTATGTCGTTTTTTGTTTGTTTTAGAAATCTGCGCTCGAGTTTAAATTTTTTCTTGGTAAATTGAACACAAAAACCGAGAATCTTTGGCTTACATTGTTTTGTTGCACGCGTTGTTGTTGCAGTTAATGAAAAGAGGTGTAAATCTCCTAACTTAAAAAGATCTGTTAGAGGGGAATTTAAATCTTCCGTATAGTGTTTTTTTTTTTTTTTTTTTGAGAAAACGAACAACTTGGCAACAAGGAATTAATTTTCGCCAGATTCTCAATGGAAAAAAACGACATTGGAAACCTCGTTCAGCGAGTTCATTCTGAGTGCTTTTGTCACTTTTGCCTTTTTTTGGAAGAGCTATCACTTGAATCATTATTGCTCATGAATCAAATATTTAAAACATAATAGCGTATGTTGGTTTACTTGTGTTTCAAAACGAAAAAAAAATCAAATCTTGACTGGTCAAATATAAATGACAACCCTAGTTCAAGTGGCTCACACTTCGACCTAAAAAGATCTATTGTATCTAGGGTGTAGTTACTTACCAACTCCCTAATGAAGGATCGTATTTTCTTAGTTGCATAGTTTCTCAGATCTGCTGACGAAGATATTGTCTTATGAAAAATTGGTCTCCTTAACCAAAGTAATGCTGGGCATTAGCAGAGAATGTGCACGGAGGATTCATCAATGTTCGAGCAGAACCTACATTCCGAGTCTGGACCTAGATTAATTTTGCTAAGGAAAATTAAAAATATTTATTAGACAAAAATAATGTCTCTAATGACGAGCAATTTAATGCAGTAGTACTAGATCAATGCATAAATGTTAAACCCGACCAGGAACATTTTATGAAAATGAAATGAATCGAAATTTTGTGTTTTTCACATATTCTTACGTTCATCTCTTATTTCTTTACGTATCAAACAATTGTTATTCTTGTGAATATTCTTTTTTACGTTGCATATACACACATCAAGCATTCTTCAATCATTCTTTTTTACGTAAATTTTGAGATGAAAGCACAAAAATGTCAAAAAAGAGCTACTATTACTGCTATAACTTGCTATCTCGATTATCCGCTGCTAGTTTTACAATCCAAAAAAAGATAGTGTCATTACAGCTAAGGGCAATATGTTTATCAGAAGATTTGAGAAACTCTGCAAAAAATTAAATACTAACCTTCATTAGGGAGTTGGTAAGTCTCTTAGATTAGCTACATCCTATGATAAAATAGATCTTTTTAGGTCGAAGTGTTAACTACTTGGGCTAGGGTTGTCGTTTTTATTTGACCAGTCAAGATTTTATTTTTTTTTCGTTTTGAAACACAAGTAAACCAACATACGCTATTATGTTTTTAATATTTGATTCATGAGCAATAATGATTCAAGTGATAGCTCTATCAAAAACGTCAAAAGTGTCAAAAGCAGTCAGAATCCACTCGCTGAACGAGGTTTCTAATGTCGTTTTTTTTATTAAAATCCTGGCGAAGATTAATTTCTCGGTTGTCAAGTTGTTCGTTTTCTCTAAAAAAAACCAATCTAGGGAAGATCGAAATTCCCCACTAATAGATCTGTATAATTTGGGAGATTTACCCCTCTTTTCATTAACTGCAATAACAACGCGTGCAACAAAACAATGTAAACGAGAATCTTTTGTTTACATTGTTTTGTATTCAATTTGCTAAGAAAAAATTTAAGCTCGAGCGTAAATTTCTAAAACAAACAAAAACGACATAATCAAAGAAACAAAAAAAATCCTACAATCTTACCATAAAATTGTACTTCCGTTATATTATTATTTGTTGGTCATAATGATATAGAAAAAATATCGCTAGCAAAGAAGCCATAACATAACGGCATAACGATCCCTAGTGTCATTCTCTTCTCTCTACCCAAAATTTGAGTTTTAAAAGTAGCCGTACTGCAAATTTGTTCAAACATGGCCGAAAGTAAACCCATTTTAAAAATTGGGTATAAATACTTGTTAAATGTTAGTGCTTATTTCAGTTTCAGTCGTCCTCGTGCCTCGTCACTTCGTCTTCGTCAGCTAGTCCAGTTCCTTCATCGTTAATCCATTTGTGCAGTTACTCGTTGGTGATCATTCATCTAGTCCAAAGTAAACCAAATTTGAAGATGGATCCAAAACAAACAGAAAACCGCACAAATCAGTGCAATCCAACAGATACTAAAACGGGTCCAGGTCACACTGCTCCCTATAGCGGAGCCGGAACGCAAGCTGATAAGGATAATCACGCAAATCAATTAAATCCCAATAACCCACGTTATGGTGGAAAATAATAAGACATAAAATAAAAATGTGTTCTTAAATTGTAAAATAGTTTTTTATTTTTCATTAATCATTTCATATTTTAGACAAACTTATTTAAACTACTGCGTACATTCATCATTTAGGTTTTACATGTGGTCATCAGCATCATCATATATACTTGCGGGTTAACCTGAAATGGAGCGGGAAGCATTCTACACTTCGAGTTTTTCTTTTTTTTGTCCGTAGGATTGATTCTTTTTTCTCTATATATTTAAATATTTCAGATTAAAAAAGCTCGGTATAGGCAATTACGATTCGGTCTACATATACAAAGACTTGAATTGGGATGGGCTAATAGAAGTATCTTAATTTCAACAGTGCAACGGCGCAATTCTCTATAATACGCCATAAGTATGCTATGCCGGTTGTTTATGACGCATCTACATTATTCACCGGAATCGGCTGCTGTACATTAATAAATTCTGATTTCCCATATAGCTACAAAACAAAAAGTTTGTCAGAGAAGAAAGAAAATACTAATATCACTTCAGCAGCGGCTCACTTTTCCCGAACATCATCGGAAAATGTATTAGGAAAGATGATGTCGGGTATGAGTACCTAATAGACCGATCATTCGAATTTAATCCGCTATCTTCTGCGTCCCTCGGATGTCTTTATTGTAGTTCCTTTAATAATTACGAGTACAGTTGTGCTCCTTTAGGTTTGTCAGCATATTTCCCACCAAAAAACCTAAGAGAATGGTACAGTTGTCAAAATACGCTCATTCAAAGAAACATTTTCTAATCCTTATCGCAGTGAAATTGTTTCGGTGCGACATGGTTTGGTTTTGCGCATTTGCGGAAAGCTATGTAGTGCAATTCAGTACCTGCAAGTCATAAGTCCTCCGTTATAGAAATATAATCTGTAATGCAATATGCAAAAGGACGCGTTGCCGCCCGACGACGAATTCAAAAAAGGAAAGAAAAACATGGTAAACTATTTTCTACCGTAGATAGAATATAGGATTCTACATTTATCACTTTTACTCGTCTTTACTTAAAATTAAAATAAAGTTAACAACAAAATATAAATTCTTATTATTTTAAATGGATTTTATTAATTGTTTAAAGTTTCATCGGCGTGTGCAGAGTCGAGGGGCTCTTTTTAGAAATTAAAAAGATTTTATTCAAACTCTGCACTCATATATCTCGATGACAACACTTTCTGCGAAAATTTGGAAGGTAATTTTGTCGTTCTGATAGGGAGTTAAGTTGTGTCTGGTGGATGGTTTGAGGGGTTCTTCAGGGCATCTTAAGATGGTCTTTATGGGGACTTGAAGGGGGTCTTAGTGGTCTGTTACGAAGAGTCATGAGCGGAGTCGATTAGTTATCTGGTATGTACTACTTATCTAATATACTGACTATAACTAACATGTTTGTCTTGAGTCCCAGCACTCACATATTTTTTAAAAAATTAATCCGATTTTATTTCAAATTTGCATACACGTGTATGTCCGTTGTGTTCAATTAGAAATTTATATGAAAGTTTTATCGTTTGATTCTTTAAATGTGTCTGTCTTTCAATCGCCTATGTGATGTTCTTTCTAATGACCCAAATAGTTTGATCTGAATAAAAAAAATGCCGTCAGATCAAGGGGTTGTACCCAAAAAATCTAAAGATTGTCTACATCAAATTTCAGAAAACGCATTTTTAAGATTTACCCCCACTTTTCTTACAAATTCACTAACACGTAGAAATAACTACGTTTCCATGAATCAAAAAAGAGCTTGGTTTGGTTGAAATAATTCATCAAATGCAATATGGCGTCACACGTTTCCAAGTTTTCAAATTTGAAACTGAGTTGAAATTTTGATCATAGAATACAAAATCCGACGATTACTTACAAAATAATAATTTCAACTCTGATCTACCAAGGTATTTTCGTTAAGTTCAAACTGAGTTTAACGAAAACTAAACTCAACCCCGTTTCCTTGAAAGCGAAAAAGTACAACCCACGATCAAACCCAACATGGAAAAGAGATAAATGTTAATTTTTGATTATTATAAATTACAGCTAAAAATCTAAATACACCATTTTGGTTGGCGTCATTCAAGAATTGGATGTTGTATTGTGACTATTTTTAGGTTATTTTGGAGTAGGAGGTTATAAAATTGTGCCATAAAATTATAAACAATAGTTTATGTCTACCAACACAACTACAAAAACAGATCAAATGTTTTTTTGTTCTATTAGAACCACCAAATCGAGATTTTTCAAAAAAAGTGAATAGAATTCGACATTCGCTTCTTGCGTAGGCATATTTATGGTTGCCAGACGTTCGTATTTAAAACGTGCCGTTCATACTTTACAGTATGTGCAAATATGTATCAAAATGTATGTAGTTTTAGATATATCCTTACTTATATTATAAATGTGAAAGCAACTCAGTCTGTCTGTCTGTTACCTTTTCACGGCTAAACGGCTGGACCGATTTGACTAATTTTTTAAAAAAAATATTCGTATTCATCCGGGGATAATAATAGGACCCTGGAAAATTTAAAAATTCGAGAAAAAATTAGAAAATTTTGGAAAAACTGAAAAAAATTCTATTTTCAATGGGATTTATGTATGAACTCGGGACCATCACGTACGATTCGAACACTTATTTTAGCTTTTGATGGATCTAAACGGTGTCTTGTGCGCGGGTCCCGCGTAACACCGGGAATAACAACTATAGTAAAAAGTAATTAAAAAACGATTCAATTATTTGTAGTTTAAAACACATTTGTAGATAAATTTAAAGTTAGTATTAACTAATGAATTACAGTTTTGTTTTGATTATGTTGTTATTATTTTGTTATTGTGAATGGTTCATAAATCATAAATTGTTTCCAAAATTCTCAGTGGGATGGGGCATTCGGATAGCTAGTAAAAAAATAATTTTTACAGTATCATCTGAATGTCTGTGTGTTTGATTCCTATAGAATCGTAAACTATGCATTTGATCATGTGATGATCTTTAGCAAAGTTGTTGTGCATGAGCCCGCGATGGTTTCTGAGTTGGTTCAGCCCCGCTAGGTGGTGCTGGTGTCGTTTTTTTTTCTTTCGAAAATTCTTATATATGAAACGATTTGGCTCAAATTCACACCATATAATATTTAAATAAAAAGAAAGTCGTTGACAAAATTTGGACCTGATAGGTGACGCTGGTGTCGTTTTTTTTTTCACGAAAATTCTTATTTATGGAACGATTTGGCTCAAGTTCACACCATATAATATGGGCGGGGGTCTGTAGGATGAGGCAGCCGGGAAACGCGGGTGTAAGTGGGCGTAGCGTCAGTGGGCGGGAAGTCAGTGGTTGTGCGGTCAGTGGGTGTGAGGTCAGTGGGTGTGAGTTCAGTGGGCGGTGGGTCAGTGTGTAAGAGGTCAATGGGCGGGAGGTTAGTGGGCGGGAGGTCAGTGGGCGTGAGATCAGTGGGCGGGGGTCAGTGGAATGGGGCAGCTGGGAAACGCGGGTGTAAGTGGGCGTGGCGTCAGTGGGCGGGTAGCAAAGCGCCCGGGAACAGCTAGTTTATTTAATAAATATTTAATAATTTATTGTTCTTTAACGTGTAAGCACTTACGTCACAAAGGAATTGCACTGAACTAAACTAAAGTAAATATATATTTAAAAAAGTTCATCAGGGGGCGTGTTTAAAAGTGGGTGGGTCTAAATATTGATATCAAATGAAAGGTGAAAATTAGTTCTACATAACCGCATTATGGGCGTGGCCCAATTTTAACGTAAGCTGGAAGAATTTAAATTTTATTAGATATGATTGAGTTTTTCCGTACAAAAAGAGATGATATGATTCCCTCGCTTCTTTGGTTTATATTCAGAAATGAGTTTTTCCTTGTAAAAGGCGGTTTTGAAAATTATGGACACTGTAAAATACAGTGCGCTGAATTAACTTATATTTAGATAGCAGTTTTTTGTTTTATTTATTATATACTCACAAGTACTTTATTGCTCTTGGCACCGTATAGAAGTAATTTTAATTTGATACCAATATTTAGGCCCGCCCACTTAAAAACACATATTTGCCGCAAAAGCTATCAATTTCCCCTCCCTAGGGGTGTGAAATATAAAAGTTTAATATCAGCCACATTTACAAACTGATTTAAATGAAATTTCCATTAGAATAATAAAAGACGACGACTTCAAAGTCAACGTGTAGATCTCTCATAAAAACACAAACAAGTATTTTTAAACCTCCACTACGCTATGCTTTGCTGGTTATTTTGTATTGGAATTGTATTTGAACTGCACAATATTTGAGTGCTCTAACAGTGTTATAATCGTGCTATCAACACTGTAGTTCTTCAATTAGTTTAGTTGAGTTTTCTTTTACGCTCTTCTGATTTATATATATATTATACTTTATGTCCGCATTATTCTCTCATTAATTTATGTATATTTCTTCCATGTCCATCCTAGTAATTTTTGTTCTTAGACGGGGAATCCCAATTTAGAACTGCTGTTAAATGACGATGGCGAACACAGTCAGACAATATGCGAGAATTTATATAAGGGTTTTCAACTCCAATTCAGTGTACAGTCTTTCACTTTCTTCATCTTCGTGGTTGATCGATCAGTGATCAGTCGTCTCTTGTCTTGTTTTTGGTGGTATTATAATATTTAATACTTTTACCAGTAATCAATCTTTCATAATGAATCGGAATCGTACTAACCAGTGCAATCCAACACATATTCCATCGGGTCCAGGCCACTCTTCTAAATACAGCGGAGCCGGAACAAAAGCTGATAAGGACAATCGCTCTAATCAATTAAATCCAAATAATCTACGTTGGTGGTGGAATTTAATAAGAAAATAAAAATGTGTTGTTAAGTTGTAAAATGGTTTTTTATTTTTCATCAATCAATCATTTCATTTGTACCCAGTAGAAAGGTATTCCATTAAGGTTTTCCAGGTTGGCAAATTCTATTAACCCATGTGGTCATCAAGATGTAATGGAGAGCGAAGCATTCTTCAATTTGAATTTTTCTTTTTTTTTTTTGTTGTAGAATGTTTCTTTCTCTAATGTTTAAAATATTCCAGAATAAAACACTTGGTATAGGCAGTTACGATTCGGTCTATATAGACTTTAATTCTGATGGTAACTATAAAATGAGTGGCTTAATTCCAACAGTGCAACGGCACAATCCACTATACTACGCAATAAGTACGACATGCTCTTTGTTTTTGATGCTTCTACGGGATCGCCTGCTGTCCAATATTAAATTCTAATTCCGTACGCTTCACTAAGAAAACGATTGTTAGCGACAAACCGAATAATCGTAATGATTATAACTTTTGAAATAGTGTGTCAAAGAAAAAAAAAATACCTAGTCATTGGCGTCGTTCTTCCAAATGCTAAAGGCTATGGTATTGAATACAAATACATATTTTTGTGGAGACTTAATTATTTTACAACAGAAATTTAGAACTCCTAACGTGTTTCAGAGAATCGACTAGTCCCATAATTGCTGGTAAACCTTTGCAATCATAGTCAGCAGTCAGCACTAATACTAATAGATAGCTATGATATGTTTCTATAGGTATAAATAAATAAAGCAAACGAGTAGATTGGTGTACTATACTATTAACGAAATTGTATTCAGAACCGACGTGCCGTGTTAGGAGAAGCATCCGAGAAACAACTAAAATAGTTGTAGAGACACAATGATTCTTAAACGTTAACAGAAATACTAATTGTAATTACTTTTATATGATATCGTTGCATGTTGCATGTACGATTATGGAAGACTTCTTCACTTAATCATTTTTCACTGAAATTTTGCGTTAACACTCACATGGAATGTCCGTGGTTTTGTTGTCCATACATGTGATGTCATACATTCCCATTTTGTTGTAAGAGCTTCGGTCGTTAAATTGTATTGTCAACGTCATGTACTGCGTGAAAAAAATGCGTATCAATGCACATATACCTACAATGTGTGTTCTATTGGAATGTAACAAGAGATCTCATTTGGTAGACATTTACATTAGTCCTAAAGAGTTTGGTTTTTAAACTTTGATAAAAAATTTGCATATTTTTCAAACGAAGCGAAAGCGTGTATTTTTTTCATCAGCAAGCGTCTCATAAAACGTAGCTAAACTCACGCAAAGCTAGAATCATTATTGGAAAAATATAACGGCTGAATGGAAAAATTATTATATTCTGTTAAGCGTAGTGTAAAGAGGGGATTCCCCATTATAAACCATAATTGAGTCTATAGGATTATGCTAATATTGAAAAATATACTATTTCTCTCGTCTGGCTAACCAAAATTTCTATTTAACAGCCGTCCTACTCATTTTTTCTCGAACGCCACATATGTAAATCAAGCGTAAATCAAGCGTAATAGCAATATTAGAGCACACAATTTTATAACCTCCCAATCCAATATAACCTAAAATAAGTCAAAACACAACATCCAATTCTTGAATGACGCCAACCAAAATGGTGTATTTATTTTTTTAGCTTTAATATAATATAATTATAATAATCAAAAATTAACATTTATCTCTTTTCCATGTTTGGATTATCGTGGGTTGATCCTGATTTTGCATTCATGGAAACGGGGATGAGTTTAGTTTTCGTTAAACTAAGGTTGAACTCAACGAAAATTCCTTGGTAGATCAGAGTTGAAATTCAAAATGGCAAATATTATTACTTTGTAAGTATTCGTCGGATTTTGTATTCTATGATCAACTCAGTTTCAAATTTGAAAACTTGGAAACGTGTGACGCCATATTGCATTTGATGAAAATATATTTCAAACAAACCCAGCTCTAATTTGATTCATGGAAACGTAGTTATTTCTACGTGTTAGTGAATTTGTAAGAAAAGTGGGGGTAAATCTTAAAAATGCGTTTTCTGAAATTTGATGTAGACAATCTTTAGATTTTTTGGGTACAACCCCTTGATCTGACGGCATTTTTTTTATTCAGATCAAACTATTTGGGTCATTAGAAAGAACATCACATAGGCGATTGAAAGACAGACACATTTAAAGAATCAAACGATAAAACTTTCATGTAAATTTCTAATTGGATCGGATTAATTTTTTAAAAAATATGTGGGACTCAAGACAAACATGTTAGTTATAGTCAGTATATTAGATAAGTAGTACATACCAGATAACTAATCGACTCCGCTCGAGAATCCGCTCAAGACCTATTGAAAACGCCTTTAGGATGCGTCAAAAAACCTACTTAAGATGCCAATGCCAGTTAAGATTGCCTTAAACCCACTCATGACTCTTCGTAAGAGACCACTAAGACCCCCTTCAAGTCCCCGTAAAGACCATCTTAAGATGCCATGAAGAGCCCCTCAAACCATCATCCAGACACAACTCCAGGCCGCCACTCAACACCCTATCAGAACGACAAAATTACCTTCCAAATTTTCACAGAAAGTGTTGTCATCGAGATATATGAGTGCAGAGTTTGAATAAAATCTTTTTAATTTCCAAAAAGAGCCCCTCGACTCTGCACACGCCGATGAAACTTTAAACAATTAATAAAATCCATTTAAAATAATAAGAATTTATATTTTGTTGTTAACTTTATTTTAATTTTAAGTAAAGACGAGTAAAAGTGATAATTAAATGTAGAATGTGCTATCTACGGTAGAAAATAGTTTTTCATGTTTTTCTTTCCTTTTTGAATTTGTCGTCGGGCGGCATTTATGAAACAAATTTATATATCTCTCGGCGCAACGCGTCCTTTTGCATATTGCATCACAGATTATATTTCTATAACGGAGGACTTATGACTTGCAGGTACTGAATTGCACTACATAGCTTTCCGCAAATGCGCAAAACCAAACCAAGTCGCACCGAAATAATTTCACTGCGATAAGGATAAGGATTAGAAAATGTTTCTTTGAATGAGCGTATTTTGACAACTGTACCATTCTCGAAGGTTTTTTGGTGGGAAATATGCTGAAAACCCTAAAGGAGCACAACTGTACTCGTAATTATTAAAGGAACTACAATAAAGACATCCGAGGGACGCAGAAGATAGCGGGTGTTATGTATGGGACTAAATTCGAATGATCGGTCTATTAGGTACTCATACCCGACATCAGGTTCTTTCCTAATACATTTTCCGATGATGTTCGGGAAAAGTGAGCAGCTGCTGAAGTGAAATTAGTATTTTCTTTCTTCTCTCTTCTCTGACAAACTATATATATTTTGTAGCTATATGGGAAATCAAAATTTATTATATGTACAGCAGCCGATTCCGGTGAATAATGTAGATGCGTCATTAACAACCGGCATAGCATACTTATGGCGTATTGCGAATTGCGCCGTTGAACTGTTGAAATTAAGATACCTTTATTAGCCCATCCTAATTCAAGTCTTTGCATATGTACACCGAATCGTAATTGCCTATACCGACCTTTTTTAATCTGAAATATTTAAATATATAGAGAAAAAAGAATCAATCCTACGGACAAAAAAAAAGAAAAATTCGAAGTGTAGAATGCTTCCCGCTCCATTTCAGGTTAACCCACAAGTATATATGATGATGCTGATGACCACATGTAAAACCTAAATGGAATGTACGCAGTAGTTTAAATAAGTTTGTCTAAAATATGAAATGATTAATGAAAAATAAAAAACTATTTTACAATTTAAGAACACATTTTTATTTTATGTCTTATTATTTTCCACCATAACGTGGGTTATTGGGATTTAATTGATTTGCGTGATTATCCTTATCAGCTTGCGTTCCGGCTCCGCTATAGGGAGCAGTGTGACCTGGACCCGTTTTAGTATCTGTTGGATTGCACTGATTTGTGCGGTTTTCTGCTTGTTTTGGATCCATCTTCAAATTTGGTTTACTTTGGAATAGATGATTGATCACCAACGACAACGAGTAACTGCACAAAAGGATGAACGATGAAGAACTGGACTAGCTGACAAAGACGAAGTGACGAGGCACGAGGACGACTGAAACTGAAATAAGCACTAACATTTAACAAATATTTATACTCAGTTTTAAAAATGGGTTTACTTTCGGCCATGTTTGAATAAATCTACAGTAGAGTGTTAAAGCATAATTATGGGTAGCGAGAAGGGAATGGCACTAGTGTTCATTATGCCGTTATTTTATGGCTGCTTGGCTAGCGATTTTTTTTCTATATCATTCTGACCAACAAAAAATAATATAACGGAAGTACAATTTTATGGTAAGATTGTAGGATTTTTCTGTTTCTTTTATTATGTCGTTTTTTGTTTGTTTTAGAAATCTGCGCTAGAGCTTAAATTTTTGCCTGGTAAATTGAACACAAAAACCGAGAATCTTTTGCTTACATTGTTTTGTTGCACGCGTTGTTGTTGCAGTTAATGAAAAGGGGTGTAAATCTCCTAACTTAAAAAGATCTGTTAGAGGGGAATTTAAATCTTCCGTATAGTGTTTTTTTTTTTGAGAAAACGAACAACTTGGCAACAAGGAATTAATTTTCGCCAGATTCTCAATGGAAAAAAACGACATTGGAAACCTCGTTCAGCGAGTTCATTCTGAGTGCTTTTGACACTTTTGCCTTTTTTTTGGAAGAGCTATCACTTGAATCATTATTGCTCATGAATCAAATATTAAAAACATAATAGCGTATGTTGGTTTACTTGTGTTTCAAAACGAAAAAAAAATCTAATCTTAACTGGTCAAATATAAATGACAACCTTAGTTCAAGTGGCTCACACTTCGACCTGAAAAGATCTATTGTATCTAGTTATAGTAGTAATAGTAGCTCTTTCCGATCAAAGCCATCTTCCATGCACTTTGAAAATTGGGCAAAAAAATAACTTGCTATCTCGTTTATCCATGGCTTTTTCCCAATAAAAATACTTTATTTTTAGATAGATTATATATATAGCTTGTCAGTTAGTGACAACAATGCGAAAATGCCAAAAAAAATGGCATTGAAAATGTAATTCAGTTTACATTTTTTTCAGACGGCTAGCAGCTTTTTTACATTAACACTTTCTATTAATTTTAGGTCCCTCGGGCCTCGAGGTCGAGGGGCTCCCATACAAATATTTTACAAAATTTACCCGATTTTCCTCAAATTTTATACGCATGTGTATTTCCGATGGACAACACTTTTTGTAAAAATTTGAAAGATACCAATTTTATAAAAAAGGAACTGATTTTTTTCAAATTTTATACACATGTGTATTCCTGATTGACAAATTCAAATCTTATACGAAATTTTATCTCCGATGGACAACACTTTTTGTCCGCGATTAGCGGGCACCCACACAATTAAAGAAAAGTATCCAATTTCTTCAAATTTTATACACTTGTATCTTCAATTAGAGAATTTACAAGAAAAATTTTAATTTTTATGGGCTGTTTTTTAGCCATTCTTTCATCCACACCCGTTTCTTCCGGACCATTTTACTTTTCTTCTTCAACGCTAGCGCTAGTAGTGCAGCCATACAGCAATCGTCTGTGTCAAGCATAAAACCCTCGTGCTTTCATTTCAAAATTTACGTAAAAAAGAATGATTGAAGAATGCTTGATGTGTGTATATGCAAAGTAAAAAAGAATTTACTAATACACTCTCGCATGCTTGATGAGTTTTTGACCTGTGTATGTGTATATGCCGCTTAGGACTTAGAAAAGCTCGCACATTGAAGTCATTAGTTCTAAGAACTGACGGCAATGTCTTAAATTGTGCCAAACTTCATTGTTTAGCATTTTTAATTGCCGTTTTCCATTAAACATTTTTTTCCACTAGTTATGTAACTAATTATATAAAATCACTGTGACTATACCGAAGTTGCTTTGCCACAAGAATAACAATTGTTTGATACGTAAAGAAATAAGAGATGAACGTAAAAATATGTGAAAAACACAAAATTTCGATTCATTTCATTTTCATAAAATGTTCCTGGTCGGGTTTAACATTTATGCATTGATCTAGTACTACTGCATTAAATTGCTCGTCATTAGAGACATTATTTTTGTCTAATAAATATTTTTAATTTTCCTTAGCAAAATTAATCTAGGTCCAGACTCGGAATGTAGGTTCTGCTCAATCATTGATGAATCCTCCGTGCACATTCTCTGCTAATGCCCAGCATTACTTTGGTTAAGGAGACATATTTTCCATAAGGCAATATCTTCGTCAGCAGATCTGAGAAACTATGCAACTAAGAAAATACGATCCTTCATTAGGGAGTTTGTAAGTAACTACACCCATACATAGATACAATAGATCTTTTTAGGTCGAAGTGTGAGCCACTTGAACTAGGGTTGTCATTTATATTTGACCAGTCAAGATTTGATTTTTTTTTCGTTTTGAAACACAAGTAAACCAACATACGCTATTATGTTTTTAATATTTGATTCATGAGCAATAATGATTCAAGTGATAGCTCTTCCAAAAAAAGGCAAAAGTGACAAAAGCACTCAGAATGAACTCGCTGAACGAGGTTTCCAATGTCATTTTTTTCCATTGAGAATCTGGCGAAAATTAATTCCTTGTTGCCAAGTTGTTCGTTTTCTCAAAAAAAAACACTATACGGATAGTTAGGAGATTTACACCTCTTTTCATTAACTGCAACAACAACGCGTGCAACAAAACAATGTAAGCCAAAGATTCTCGGTTTTTGTGTTCAATTTACCAAGAAAAAATTTAAACTCGAGCGCAGATTTCTAAAACAAACAAAAAACGACATAATAAAAGAAACAGAAAAATCCTACAACTTACCATAATATTGTACTTCCGTTTTATTATTTTTGATATAGAATGATATAGATAAACATGGCCGAAAGCAAACCCATTTTTAAAATTGGGTATAAATACTTGTTAAATGTTGTGCTTATTTCAGTTTCGAGTTTCAGTCGTCCTCGTGCATCGTCACTTAGTCAGCAGATCCAGTTTTTATCGTTCATCATTTTGTGCAGTTACTCGTTGGTGATCAATCATCTAATCCAGTTACAACTTGGAACTTGATACAGTAAACCAAATTTGAAGATGGATCCAAAGCAAACACAAAACCGCACAAATCAGTGCAATCCAACAGATACTAAAACGGGTCCAGGTCACACTGCTCCCTATAGCGGAGCCGGAACGCAAGCTGATAAGGATAATCACGCAAATCAATTAAATCCCAATAACCCACGTTATGGTGGAAAATAATAAGACATAAAATAAAAATGTGTTCTTAAATTGTAAAATAGTTTTTTATTTTTCATTAATCATTTCATATTTTAGACAAACTTATTTAAACTACTGCGTACATTCCATTTAGGTGTTACATGTGGTCATCAGCATCATCATATATACTTGTTGGTTAACCTGAAATGGAGCGGGAAGCATTCTACACTTCGAGTTTTTCTTTTTTTTGTCCGTAGGATTGATTCTTTTTTCTCTATATATTTAAATATTTCAGATTAAAAAAGGTCGGTATAGGCAATTACGATTCGGTGTACATATGCAAAGACTTGAATTAGGATGGGCTAATAAAGGTATCTTAATTTCAACAGTTCAACGGCGCAATTCGCTATACGCCATAAGTATGCTATGCCGGTTGTTAATGACGCATCTACATTATTCACCGGAATCGGCTGCTGTACATAGTTATAATAAATTCTGATTTCCCATATAGCTACAAAACAAATAGTTTGTCAGAGAAGAAAGAAAATACTAATTCACTTCCCTTTTTCTCAACATCATCGGAAAATGTATTAGAAAAGATAAAGAACCTAATGTCGGGTATGACGTATGAGTACCATATAGACCGATCATTCCAATTTAATCCGATGCCTCACACCCGCTATGTTCTGCGCCACTCAATTGTCATTATTGTAGTTCCTTTAATAATTACGTGTGCTCCTTTAGGGTTTTCAGCATATTTCCCACCAAAAAGCCTAAGAGAATGGTACAGTTGTCAAAATACGCTCATTCAAAGAAACATTTTCTAATCCTTATCCTTATCGCAGTGAAATTATTTCGGTGCGACATGGTTTGGTTTTGCGCATTTGCGGAAAGCTATGTAGTGCAATTCAATTCCTGCAAGTCATAAGTCGTAGATTGAGTTGCATACACTCCTCCGTTATAGAAATATAATCTGCAATGCAATATGCAAAATCTGCGCGTTGCGCCGAGAGATATATAAATTTGTTTCATAAATGCCGCCCGACGACAAATTCAAAAAGGAAAGAAAAACATGAAAAACTATTTTCTACCGTAGATAGCACATTCTACATTTAATTATCACTTTTACTCGTCTTTACGTTAACAACAAAATATAAATTCTTATTATTTTAAATTGATTTTATTAATTGTTTAAAGTTTCATCGGAGTGTGCAGAGTCGAGGGGTTCAAATACAAATTTTTCGGAAATTAAAAGTTTTTATTCAAACTGCACTCATAGATATATCTCGATGACAACACTCTGTAAAAATTTGGAAGGTATTTTTGTCGTTCTGATTGGGTGTTTAGTGGCGGCCTTGAGTTGTGTCTTGAGGATGGTTTGAGGGGTTCTTCAGGGCATCTTAAGTGGGTTTTTACGGGGACTTGAAGGGGGTCTTAGTGGTCTCTTACGGAGAGTCATGAGTGGGTTTAAGGCAATCTTAACTGGCGTCTTAAGGAGGTTTTTTGAGGCATCCTAAAGGCGTTTCAATAGGTCTTGAGTGGAGTCCCGAGGTAGTCGAGGGATTTCCTAATTAATTACAATATTTATACACGATTTCAGATAACGATTAGGTATCTGATATGAACTACATATATATATACTGACTATAACTACTGACTATACTGACTATAAAAAATTAATGCGATTTTATTTCAAATTTTCATACATGTGTATGTCCGTTGTATCCAATTAGAAATTTACATGGAAGTTTTATGGTTTGATTTTTTAAATGTGTCTTTCAATCACCTATGTGATGTTCTTTCTAATGACCGAAATATCTTGATCTGAATAAAAAAAATGCCGTCAGCTCAAGGGGTTGTGTTTTATTTACCCAAAAAATCAAAAGATTGTCTACATCAAATTTCAGAAAACGCATTTTTAAGATTTACCCCCACTTTTCTTCCAAATTTACTAACACGTAGAAATTACTACGTTTCCATGAAATAGAAAAGAGCTGGGTTTGGTTGAAATAATTTCATCAAATGCAATATGGCGTCACACGTTTCCAAGTTTTCAAATTTGAAACTGAGTTGAAATTTTGATCATAGAATACAAAATCCGACGATTACTTACAAAATAATAATATTTGCCATTTTGAATGTCAACTCTGATCTACCAAGGTATTTTCGTTGAGTTCAAACTGAGTTTAACGAAAACTAAACTCAACCTCGTTTCCATGTTTGCGCTAATACAGGTTCAACCCACGAAGAACCCAACATGGAAAAGAGATAAATGTTAATTGTTGATTATTACAAATTACAGCTAAAAATCTAAACACAACATTTTGGTTGGCGTCATTCAAGAATTGGATGTTGTATTGTGACTATTTTTAGGTTATTTTGGAGTGGGAGGTTATAAAATTGTGTCTTACAATTATAAACAATAGTTTTTGTTTACCAACACAACTACAAAAACAGATCAAATGTTTTTTTGTTCTATTAGAACCACCAAATCGAGATTTTTCAAAAAAAGTGAATAGAATTCGACATTCGCAGTTTATATTTTTTAGTAATTGCAAATATGTATCAAAATTTATGTAGTTTTAGATATATCCTTACTAATATCATAAATGTGAAAGCAACTCAATCAGTATGTCTTTTACCTTTTGTTTTGATTATGTTGGTATTATTTTGTTATTGTGAATTGTTCATAAATCATAAAATGTTTCCAAAATTGTCAGTGGGATGGGTCATGCGGATAGCTAGTAAAAATAATAATTTTTACAGTATCATTTATTTAATAATTATTTAATAATTTATTATTCTTTAATGTGTAAGCACTTAAGTCACCGCGTAAGGAATTGCACTGAACTAAACTAAAGTAAATATATATTTATAGTATTTAATATACTTATTTGTATATATTTGTAAATATTAAAACAGACAACGTCTCTGGCTGTCTGTCCGTTAGTACGCTTAACACTCGAGCACCACTTATACAATTGGAATCTTAGGGCGATCTTAATAGGGCTTAGTGGAATATTTAAGAGGGCCTTGAAGAGATCTTGAGCGGGTCTTGAAAGTGGTTCGTGAAGGTGTTGAGAAGGATCTTGATCTTGAGGTCTTGAGGAGAGTCTTGAGTGGGTCTTTAGGGGGCTTGAGGGGTTTCCTGGGAGGTTCTTTGTGGGTCTTGAAATAAATGGACTGTCTTGGTGAGCAGGTGATTTGTGGTGGGGAAGGTTGATACGAAATAACATGTTTCTCGTGATTATTTACATTTTTATATTTTTGGTAAATTTGATATGGCAAGCCTAAGCATATGAAAATTCAGTCAATATGCATATGCGATTACTGAGATTAACGAAAAAAGTTAAGCGAGCAACAAAGAATTACGAATAAAAGACGACGACTTCAAAGTCAGCGTGTAGATCCATCCCATCTTTCGAGTTGCTTTAAACTTCGGCTACGCTATGCTGTACCGACTTGCAATCAATCTGTACATAACCGAAATATGTATTTGTGTTGTCTTTTAACTGCACAGCAATGTTATTGTTATTTTATAGTAACATGGGAAATGTTATCTATTTTTTCTCGCACGCAACAAATTTAAATCATACGTTAGACTATAGCCATGCTAGAAAAAATGAGCGGCCCTTCTATAGTTAAATTGAAGTTATGTTTAGCCAGAAGAGATTGACACTACGCGAATGTTATAGTTATTTTAAAGTAACATGCAAAATGTTATCTATAGCATTATGGTTACATTGAAAAATATACTACTTCTCTCGTCTGTATTAACAGTGTTATCTTGTGTTGCATTTGTATACGAGTAGTTGGCACTGTAGGGTTATGATAACTATGAACTATGTTGCTATTTTAGGATCATTATTTATATGCAGAATGAATTTTTCACGCAGAAAGTTATTTAATGGTATCGAATCATTAGATGCAAAATTTAAATCACCCAAAATAAGTGGTATTTTATGATATTCTGTGCCAAGAAGAGCAGCACCTCCATACTATATGAAAGTAGCTGGGGATGTAAAAACAGAATAATGTTTAATTAACAGATATATAAATAGCTACGAAAATAATTTTCTCCCATCTTTATTTTTTATTGATAAAATATTCTTGTAGCCTTCTGTGCCAATGCCTTAATGCGCACAAGACCTTAAAAGACCATCAAAAGACTCCAGAAGAGTACTAAAAACCCTCAAAAGACCACAAACGAACCCCATAAAAGAACCTTAAAAGACCTCTAAACGACTCTAAGAAGACCCCCAAAAGACGCTCAAAAGATCTTTTAAAGACCTCCAAGAGCTTCTAGAAATGCCCCAAAAAGACCCCCAATATACGCTAAAAAGGTAAGACCTCCACGAGTCTCAAAAGACCCTTAATGGACCTCCAAAACAGCCCCCATATCCCAACAACCAATATAAAGGGTGTTTTTTAAGGAGGTTTGTTTTTCCGATAGATGTCGTTTTATTTTATGACAGTTGTTTTGACAGCTCAAAGTGGCATTTCTACTCAGTATTGTTTGGCAAATCATTATGAATAGGTTAACTCCAGAACAACGTTTTCAAATCGTGGACATTTATTTTCAAAATCAGTGTTCAATTAAAAATGTTTATAGAGCACTTCGTGAATTTTATGGTGCACATAATCGTCCGTCAGAGACCAACATAAAGAACGTAATTACCAAATTTCGGTCTACATTCACTCTTTTGGATGCCAAGCCACCGACAAGAATGAGAAGAGTTCGTACAGAAGAAAATATTGCTGTCGTTGAGGCCAGTGTCGAAGAAAACGACAATTTATCGATTCGTCGTCGTGCTCAGCAAATTGGACTTTGTCCATCGACTTTATGGAAAATTTTACGTAAAGATTTGGGTTTGGTGCCATACAAAATTCAATTGGTGCAAGAATTAAAGCCACACGACCATCGTTTGCGCCGTGAATTCAGTGATTGGTCGTTAAATCAATTGAACGAAGATCCATTTTTTTACCGTAAAATTCTCTTCAGTGATGAGGCGCATTTTTTGTTAAATGGATACGTCAACAAACAAAATTGTCGCATTTGGAGCAAAGATAATCCACACGCCGTTCAAGAATTACCAATGCATCCTGATAAATGTACTGTTTGGTGCGGTCTATGGGCTGGTGGGATCATCGGTCCATATTTCTTTAAAAATGAGGAAGGACGACGCGTTACCGTGAATGGAAATCGATACAGAACCATGTTAAATGAGTTTTTGTTGTCAAATCTTGAAGATATGGATATGGATGAAATGTGGTTTCAACAAGATGGTGCCACTTGCCATACAGCACGTGAAACAATCGACTTATTGAAAGAAACTTTCAACGACAACATTATTTCGAGAAATGGTCCGGTGAATTGGCCTCCGCGTTCGTGCGATTTGACGCCACTCGATTACTTTTTGTGGGGATACGTGAAGTCATTGGTTTATGTGGATAAACCTCAATCGATTGACGCTTTGGAAACCAATATTCAACGTGTCATTGCTGACATACGCCCTCAAATGCTTGAAAAAGTGCTGGAAAATTGGACCTCCAGAATGACATTTGTGAAAAATAGTCGTGGTAGCCATATGCCAGAAATTGTGTTTAAATGTTAAATGCCAAAAAATTATCTACCAAATAAAAAAAAATTTTGGTCATTTCATAATTTTATATGTGTTTTATTCAAAAAAAAAATCGGCAACCTCTTAAAAAAACACCCGTTAGTATAGTTCCCCCTCTTTTTCTCTCTCTAACATTCAAATTACAAACTAGTGTGTGAATGTGCATTCGCTGAGACTGCAGTAAATCACAAAAACGCGCGGTTCATCTATGCTTGTCATACTAGCCCAATAACGAATATAGAATACATAGTTCTTTTTGTTTTCTTTGCGTTCTTCATGTACCAAATCGTTTCGCATTATGACGTCATAAAACGCTGCAACCTTGAAATTTTACTCACAACGCGACCAAAGAAGTTTCACTTCAAAAATGGTTCAAAAGCACATGTGTTGGTTGGTGTGTCACAAAATGATCTTTTTGATCCAAATTCCTCTTAAAAAACATCGACAATATCAATATTACTACTGATGTTCAAGGTAGCCTTCTGAGGATTCGTGTATACGGAAGAATCCCTAAATACTTACATAGGGTAAAGTTAAGTGAAATTATCTTCCATTTTCACAATCAAAACAATGTAGCTGTCATTATGACGAATTCAAAAATAAAAGAGAAACAATGTAAATAATTTCCTTCGGTAGTTAGCATTAGCATTATCTATGTTACTCGTCTTTACTTAAAATTAAAATAAAGTTAACAACAAAATATGAACAATCTCTTCTGCTTTTAAATTGATTTCATGTAGCACTTTGCCTCAGCCTTTGGTACGCAGGTTTTACTCTCAATATCCCAACCATAGTTAGGCGAACACTGGAGGACCGTAAGAAATCCTCCTAAACATCTGTAGTAATAGTTGCAATTGACCGGATGTGGCAATTGCTCATCCCTTCCGGGCAAACATTTTGGTCTCTCATTAAATGAAGTTGGAGTTGTGGCAGCTGTTGTAGAAGCTGTAGTACTTGGATCAATCTTAAGCGGCCGAACATCTGTCGTTTGGATCGTTCCAATAGATGTGGTGGTTATCAATGAGGAACTAGTTTCTGTAGTTGTAATTATTTCGTTCAGTGTATCACTTCTGCACTCAACAAGTTTTCTATGATCACAGGTCCCTTCATGCGGATTGAAGTAATTACCATCTAAGCATTCACCTTCGAAAGAGTCCGCCCCATTGCAATAAATGTAATTGCTGCAACTTTTGGAACTGACCATAAATATACCATTTGCAACGCCTTTACATATTTCAAAAACTTCACTGTGGCCAAATGATGCAAGACTTATGAATAGAGTCAAATGTAATATCCCAAAATGCATCCTACTGAGTGAGGAAAGAAATTTTATTACTACTTGTGGTTGTCGTATTGACTGTGAAACAACTGATGATCGTTTTCTTAGAAAGATTGGAATATATACCTTTTTGGAGAAAAGTTTTCCTCCTTTTATCATATACGAAAATTGCGTCCAATTTTAAAGCAATTACTTTGAACTTATTTTTTTCATGATGATGTGAAACCACACCACACCAACAAAAAAAACTTTGGAAATTTACCAACAATATGCGAAAATCGTTTGACATTGACAATTGTTATCATTAACCCAGTTACACAATTTTGGCTAAATGTGTTGTTCTTTAATTGAAGTGTTATCTACATAAAAATCGTTATTTAATGACTTCATCATGTTTTTTGCGTTACAAAGCGAAACATCAAAACTTATTTGAACCAAATATCATTGCAGAACATGACAACTTAATTATAAGCAAAACTTCTAAAGTAGGTCATCTGATAAACTTATAAAATGCGTCTTTTCCAATATTTTGAGCATGCGTTTGTAAAGCGTATAATAATGCTTGGCATATCGTGGGCGTTGAGATAAAGGACTGGAAAAAAAAGAAAAGTAAATGTCTGTGAACTTGCACTTTGAAGGCGTGAGTATTTTATCGAATCGGGAATACAGAAATTGACTTTATTTACAGGTACAGGTACTCCAATTTGTCGGAATCTATATCTAGAATTGATACACTTGAGCTGAAATCGTCCCTGCGAGCGATTTCAATATACACAACTTTAGTCGGGCCTGACAAAACCGCTAGGAAGGGATGTTGAGTTACTTACTGAGTTCAAAAATTTCACACAGCTTGTAAATTAGTCCACTGAAATATCTGACATTGTTTGTCATTTGTAGTTTCAGTAGTTTCAGAGTCGATCTCAGCATCATTCTGGACTGAGAACTAATTTTTACGCTGTGCTTACACATGTACATGCCCACAGGCCAACAATTCTGGCACTGAGCGAAACTCAAGTATTTTAGAATTCGGTAACCGGCCGATTCCACTAGCACAATTCCACTAGACACAATTCCACTGGATACAATTCCACTGGGCACAATTCCCCTGGGGAATAATTTAACTTGCTCAATTCAACTTGCACAATTCAACTTGCACAATTTAACTTGTATAGTTACACGGAAACGCAAATACAGAAATACATACATTAATATGTGTGCAAGAGAATGTTCAAACTTGGCTTTTTAATTACAGTCACGTTAACATTAGACATGCTCTTATGTTGTTAAAGACTCTTGAGTTGAGTTAAAAAAGTCAAACACTAGACACGTACTAACCTTACTTTGGAAACGTTGTTTGCTCGAATATCGCTTGACAGCCCCGGTCACCCAGGGTTCTTTCTTCTCAAGCTGAGCTGAATGTTACAAATTATTAGTAATAGTTTTTCTCTTTATAATTAGCGTATGCTTCAAGGGATACGGAATTTGCGTTGTCTAGGCACGTAGCGTAGGCTTGGAAATATTGGGATTGAAGTTGGTGATATAGCAAAATAATAATAGTAATGATACTTGTATATAAAAAGTTCGGAAAGTTGGGTCGGGACTTCCGTAAGTTCGGTATCGGTAAAATATCGGTTAGTTGGGAAAACTTATCCGCCTTTAGGTTTAGTTTAGTTTGTTTATTGGGCGTCGTGGCTCAGTGGAAATGCACATGGCTACTGAGCAGGAGGTTCGTGGCTCGAATCCCAGTAATACCAAAAGTATTTTCACGGTGTCCCACCTCTCGCGAATGGGTGACAAACGTTCCGAGAGTAATAACTTGCCACGGAAAGCTTCTCAATTCGCCGTTCGGATCCGGCCTTAAATTGTAGGTCCCTACCATTTGTGTCCAAAAATATACATGCGCAACACAAATGGTCGCGAGCAGCTAGGGCCTTGGACCGCAATGGTCTGTCGCGCCGAATAATATTATTATTATACTCGTGTATATTACAATTGTTTGTTCTGAAAATAAGAATAAGAATGTGCTAAAATTTAAGTGCGCTCGTCGACTGGGACATGTCTTATGATAAAACTATTAATAAGGGTGATATGTGAAATTAAACTTATAACGATGACTTAAATAAATATATTTTCCTTACGGCTAATTGTCTATGGGCTTATGGTAGAGTATGATAGTTGTACTGGTGAGGCTATCAGCCTCGCCTTGGCATCGTCTCATTAATGAATATGGAATGAGGCTAAAAAATTTATTCATCGGCTGGTTTGACGTGAAAATGTTGAAAGGATTCGCCTTTTGGTATATTTTGTGACTCTTCTTATCCATCCTATATTCATAGGCTAGTCAGGAAGTATATCTTGTCGAAAGAAAAAAGTTATTGCAATCGGTAACGGTAGGATATCCACATTTAATTTATGTTGCATATCTTCCGGTGGTGGTTATAATATGGAAAGTAAAATTATGTTACATATCTTGTAGGGATGGTAATTTGGGATGTTTTAATTCCTCACATATGATTCGTAACGAGTTGATTCTGTAAACTTCAATACTCCCAATACATAAGAATATACCCCTGTGAATCGCGGTACTCTTGATGAATTGTTCACATAATAATAATGTTTCCTGATAAAATTGTCCGGAACGTACAAGTACACCACCTTAAAAGAAGGATCAATATAGCTAATAACGAATTATGTACAGTACGTTTATTGAAATCTTAAATGTAACGAGTAAATTAGCTACTTTTTTAAAAAATCTTTTATTTTGATCATATAATTCATATAATTTACTATTAATAATAAAATAAAGAAACTTACGAACTATTTATATTAGTATTTATATAAATGACCTGCCAACGGTTCTCAGCAAGTTAGCTACAGTAGGTATATGCTAACAACTTCTGTTAGCATAAAATTTCCTAAATTTTTAATCTCAATTTCTATTATCATCATACTCAACTCAGCAACCGCCGGGGGGTGGAGGTCTGTCCTTCTGGCCACCCTACTTACAATATCACTTGGTATTATTTATGTTGATTTCGTAAAATGGTAATACATAATAACAAACAAATAGAAAAAATGTCCCAATAAAAATACGACGTGACTGGCCATTTCGGTTGACGACGTATTCTCTGAGTCTTGGCCAGTCGTGCAAGATTCATCCATCTTTGCATGCATTTATAGTATTTTTGTTATTGTTGTTGCTGTTGTTTTTGTTGTTGTGGTTAATGTTGTTGTTGTTGCTGTTGTTGTGTTTGTTGTAATGTGTTTTATTTATATCAGAAATCGTCAGCTCCAGGTCAGAAATAGAGAGGTATTGCTGGTCTGTGATGAAAATTTTTCGAACGACAATTACGATCGCGACGACGTCTCGACTCGACTCGACTCGATGAAGAGAAGCATCAGCAGCAGCAGCACCACCACCATCACCGACGGCAAAGAATGTCATTCGGAATTGGGAATAACTCGTAAGTATTTGGCAAAGGCTGTGTGGCGAGAGTGCGAGAGGAGCTCCGTATATCTACACTACACCCCATAGTATTGCTGATGATACTCAAACGACAAACTATCCCAGAACTAATGACTTGGATGCATATAGCGCGCGGATTAGGATTGCGACACACTCACATCCATGTACGTACTTTGCGCGCGCAACATAAAGGTGGTTGCTGCTGGTTTGGTTGCTTAGAACCTTCCTCTCTTACACTTTGCTAGGCTATAGTGCTTGTTTGTTTCGTCTAAAGTGTCGCGTCTTGTAGCTAGAAACAACCGCGCGCCGCCGAACCGCTGAGCGATGGACATTTCTAATTCTCCAACATAAATTTTTTGTAGATATTTTTACAATTACGGTTCGGTACGGTCCTGATCGGTGTCTGCTGGTCAACGTCGATGTAATTGTTTCAATATTTTTTTTTCTCGGTTTTTCCACTTAAAATTTTTTTTTTAAATTGTTTGTTGTCGTTGGAATGTAAGACTTGTAAAGAAGGTGTTTTATTTTTTTAACCAATTTTATTTGCCGTGATCGATTACGTCTTTTCGGCCAGCTATTCGAAATCGCTTCTCCAGAGCTCAGCCAAGACGCGACGACACCTATTAATAGTTTTCGACCGGGCTGGATTTTTTTCGGAATTATTTTTGGCAAAAAATATTTTCTCAAGTGACGTTGTTAGTAAAATTTGTCAAATGTTTATTTGGAAAGAACACAGGATTAGTCCCCAGATAAGACCCTTTGAAATATTTTTCAAGAAAAAGAGAACGGTTATTTGGGGAAATTTGCTTCATTATTTGAATTTCAACTAATTTTTTTAAGTCGTGCGGGTGACCAGAAATTGACTCCAGTTGTAGAGCCATTCTGGTAAGAAAAAAGCTTAAACTAGACAGTTAAAGTAGAACTTTCATATCAATTTCAACAACACGTCAAATTGTTAGCTTAAAAAACTCTAAAATATGCCACCAACTGCTATTAATCATTTATCTGTCAAGTGACATCAAAAAGATAATACTACAAAAGTACAGTCTTTTCCACACTTGCGAGTTAAATTAGAAAATCTTACGACTGTAAGCTTTTAAGCTCAATTTTCATATTTTTTGACCACCTTAGTTTTGGTGCCCTTAACATTTTTATAGCAGCAGCATGCTTGATTGGGAGGAATGTTGTAGCATTGCGTTCCATGTGGTTCAATTGTAGGTCTCTCTGGAGTAAACCGAGAGAATGCCGTTTAGATATTAGACTTACATCGGATCGGATCGTTTGCCCCGCGTTCGTTGAGAAGATGCACCAGCGTCTCATCCGCCTCTCCGTACAGCCTCTGCAGCTGCCATCCTCTTCTAGCACAAGCAGCTGTCCTTAGATTTGAACTTGTCTTGTCAGACTAAAGTAGGTTTAGACTTGTATTTGTATGAGACCATTTTTATACTTCCCTACCATAACTGAGGGTTCCATTGCAGGATCTCTTATGTAAGGGATTAATATTTTACAAATTTAGAAATCAAATTATAATAATTTAGAGAATTTGAGAGTAAAATTTCAAGACTTCAACGTTTTGCCTTGTAAACTTGTGCCATGACATTTTGGAGAAGAAATTATATGATGTTTTTTAAATATTATTGTAGGATGCGTATAGTCCATCCTGTATGATAATTATAGGATGATTTTTAAAATGTAGAAAATTTTAGAACTGTAAGATGATTAAAGGTTGGGATGATTGGATGATGATGGGCGCCGCGGTTAGCGCGTTGGACTGCTAAGCGGGAGAATCGAAGTTCAAATCTAAGAAAATCTACAAAAAGCTTTTTCACGGTCTCACCTCTCGCAAATGTTTGATAAACTTTCGAGAATGATAAATTTTATGGAAAGCTTATCAATTCGCTTTTCGGATATGGCTTTAAATTGTAGATCTCTTCCGTTTGTATGTGCAAAAATATAACATGCACAATGCGGATTGTCGCTATGAGCTAGTCCTTGGACCTTGATTTTAAGACGATTATAGAATTATTATAAGATAGTAATTAAATAGTGGTAAGTGTATTGACTTCTGAGCCGGAGGTTCGTGGTTCGATTTCCAGAAAACACAAAAAGAATTTTTGCGATGCCACCTTTCGCGAATTATAGGGTGCGAATAATTTAGGTGGATTATAGGTTGGTTTAAAGATGGTTATAGAATGATTATGGGAAGAATATTGAGTTATTTTAGGATAATAATTAATGAATAAAGGTAAATTGTAGTAGAATGATTTTAGGATAACTAAAATATAGGAATATAACATAATTATATAATGATTCTGGCTACCATTAGACTATAGTCTTGCTTTCACTTTTGAAGCACCATGATTCACACAATCACAATCACACAAAACAATTGAAATTATTCCTATAAAATACTCTTTCTGTTTCTCTATTTCGCTCTCTCTCTCTCTCTCTCTCTCTATTTCTCTACAGGAATCCAAAACATCACTATTGCAAACGTACGTTTAGGTATAAATGCCCCTAAAGAAGTTTCACTTCTGTCACGTGCACTGCATGAACTTATTTTTTTTGTAAGTTTATTGTTATTAATTGGAAGTGGCTTAAAAAAAAGATGCTAGAAGGTTTGTTATACTAGAGATTTTATACAGTTCAAAGAACATGACAGATTAGAATGCCCTACATTTAAGTGTTTTGCTGTTTCTTGAGTAATTGGCACAAATTGAAATACAAATTGAGACTCTAGCCCTTTTAGGGAGCTAAGAGATAAGTTATGTTATATTGGAGAAATCCTATTATGTATATGTGGAAGAACATTTTTGATTAGTAATGTTATGGCATTAGGTTAGGTTAGGTTAGGTTAGGTTGGAGTGGCCGCCAGTCAAAACCGACGCACAAGGATCTAGAAAATCCCACGCCAACTCGTTGAACCACTTGGAGCTTCGTATGAATCGCTATTAATGTCAATTCGGGTTAGATCGTTGAAAAAGAACGCTCCCAGATGGAGCTTCCGCCTATTCGAGAGGGCTGGGCATGTACAAAGTAGATGGAGAGTGGTTTCCTCCTCCTCTTCATCCATGCGGCTTCTGCAGAAATCGTTGGAAAGGACTCCTAGTCTTTCTGCATGCTTGCCTATAAGACAGTGTCCAGTTATGACACCTATAATTGCACTAATGTGCAGTCTGTTTAGAGAGATCAAGCACTTGGAGTGTTTCGGATCTAGCTTGGGCTAGATCTGCTTCGTTGCTATGCAAGTTGTACCGTTTGACCAACTATAGTTAGTTTTCATTATAGCATCCCGTTTAAACATGAGTTTGCACGTAGCGATCGACATGCCTAGTGAACCATATTCAGGCAATAGGGGTAGTGTAGTTCCATGTTTGGCGAGTTCATCAGCCCTGGCACACAGCACAGGTGAATGTTGAAATGCTCTGTCATCTCCTCAAGAGACGATCGGCAATCCCGATGCGGTTGAAGACCCCATTTACTCCCTATGGCTTTTTTGCTTGAGAAGAGTGCCACTGTGGCTTTAAGTACTCTTTCTTGTATATTGGGTTTCCAGCTCAGCTTCTTATCCAGAATAAGACCAAGATATTTGGTCTTATCGGAGAAAGTCAAGTTTGTGCCCTTGATGGACGGAGGATTTACGAGTGGGATTTTGTACTTCCTCGTAAAGAGGAAAAGTTCGGGTTTTTGGGGGTTTACCCCTAGACCACAATGATCTGCCCAGCTTATTAGCTGATTTAGAGCATTTTGCAGAAGTTCTTTCCAGGTGTGTGGGTGCTTTCCTGGGGACGGCTATGGCAACGTCGTCCGCATATGCGATCACTCCGCAGCCCTCCTCCCTCAGGCGAACCAGCAGCTCATTCACCGCCAGGTTCCAAAGAAGTGGGGACAGGACACCTCCTTGCGGGGTTCCACTGCTGACAAATCTTTTGGCAGACGACAAACCAAATCTTGAATTTATGATCCTACTTGTGAGTAGAAGATCAATCAGTTTACCAAGCGAGTCGTTCACCCCAAAATTCGACAGCGCATCCGTGATCGCAGATGTTTTGACGTTGTTAAAAGCGCCTTCTATGTCCAGGAAAACCACCATTGAGTATTCCTTGTGATGAAGGGAGTTTTCAATGGAATGCAATAGCGTATGCAGAGCTGTTCCTACAGATTTGCCCTTGCAGTACGCGTGTTGATCGACGGACAGAAGTGTTTTGTCAATACAAGTACGAAGGTCTGAAGGATTTAGATCAGTCTTTCTAATGTTTTTAAAAGAAGTGACGAAAGGCTAATGGGTCTGAGGTCATTTGGAATGACGTGGGAACGTGTTATGGCAATATTTGTTGATGATAATTCTTTTAAGAAAAACGCAAACAATTGTATGCGTAACCAATACTTGGACTATGTAGACAATGCATATAGCGTGGAACAGGATTTTTCAATTAACAAAGCTAATAATTTCAATGATTTATTTGCTTCTAACTAAGCAAAATTTTTCTTTAGAAACGTTACTAGAATTAGTTAACAAATGCGTATCCTCGATTACAAATAAACTGAAGATTTACAAACTTTTGTAATCGTCACTTGTTCAAAATCTCAGAATAAATCCAGAGGAAAATTTTCAAAAGTTTCTAATATCGAACTGGTGTGTAATCCAATCAAATCAGCACTAAATTTACAAAATTTCAAAGTTAACGCAGGCGACAAGAACATCAGAAAAAGAAATCAGAACAAAAGTTTAAATATAAAATCAAAAAGGGTGAGGGGGGGGGGGAGAGGAAGTGGTGGCTAATGTACGAAAAAAAAACAACCCAAATGCAAATGCAATTTCTATTGGAACTTTAAATAAAGAAAATTCCTTCATTAGATTTTTCCTCCAAGGCGTCATGTCGTTGTTAGTTTTCGTTTTTTTTTTTTTTTGTTTTTGTTGTAACCGAATTTTTTTCGTCCTCTACTTCGGCTTGTTAATTCAAAAATTTACCGGTAAAAATAGCCCTCGGACAAAAATTACACTCATGCATGCCATGCGATAGTGGACAAGAAAAATCTCGCCACACCATCCCACCACCACACCCCATCAGTGAACCCCTTATAACTACTCTCACCACACTCTATACAATAATAATGAGATCGCGATGTAATTGTGTGTGTTGTATTTTTAAAAGTTGACACTGTGGACTGAACGGATCGAATCAGACCGGACGGACGGACAGACGAACGATTCTATAGCACATACAGACATGGAACAAGTGACAAGTGTTTTAATTGTAAAAAGATAAATTAAATTAAATTTATCTGCAGCACGGTGGTGATGCGCTACACTGCCAGGCGATGTAATACCGAGTGAGTGCGCGGTAATTTTGGGCGAAAACGGTGGGGCGGTACAGTAAGATTGCAAGTCCTTGTATATTCATTTGGAAACGTTTGGACAAAAGGGCCAACGAATCTCATCATTTATTAGAATTTGTTTCTAATATTAATTTGAAATATTTGTTTATTGCTTTTTTGTTGTTGTTGTTGTTGTTGTGCCAATGTTTAATCGCGATTGAATAATATTAAATATAGAACAACAACACACAAGAGCACACTGCGCGAGGCGTATGCGTATTTCTAAAAGACGATACAACCAACCAAGCGAGTGTGATCGCTTAGTATCGTCAACTTCTTCTTCTGCACCTCCTGCTCCTACTCCTCCACCACTGCCTATATTGAAAACAAAAACAACCGATTTACAATTGCTGTTTATTTAGCACATACTACATAACTTCAACATCAACGACCCGCAAACCCAACGTGAATTATTGTGACTAAAAGTGTGAAAGTGCCTCTTAAACAAGTGTCCTAAAAAACTAAAACAAACAACAACATATCGAACGTAGAAAAGAAAAGCCAAAAATTACAAGAACAACAACCACAACACAATGCATCATAAAAACTAAACATTTTGGATTTTATACAAAAATAATTTCGTTCTTAGGTGCGACTGGTTTGGTTTTTTTGCAAACTTTTCTACACCGTCGTTTTGGGTTTTTTTTAAAAAAGTGCTATGCGCATACGAGAGAAAACCTAAAATATTAATACACAAACGAAAAGTGCGTCTAAGTGAAAATACTTTGAACATCGCCGCCATAAAATTCTCCCATCGACACCCAACAACCAACTTAACCAACAAAGCAGTACTCTGTGGATTTTTTGCTGGAATATTATAAAAAATATTCCTTATTAAAAAATCTCTACCACGATTTATATAAGTACAACTGGTACAACAATAATAATAAACGAAACGCAACTCAACGCGCAGGCAACTCATATCAACTCAGCCTAGCTCAACGCAAGTGCAATTTCCTAGCGACTAGCAACGCGATACGCAGATTAAGCAGCTGTTTGGTCGACTATATAATACTTTAGTGCAATCCGAGTATGGAACATGCTAACTCGTCAGCGGCTTTACGACAGCAGCAACATTATCAACACCAACACTATCACCACTTGCATCAACAGCAACAGGAACAGCTCAATCAGTCAAATCATCAGCAATTCTGCTTGCGATGGCACAATCATCAGGTAATATGATTTTTAGTATATAGGAATGGATTTTTTTTTTACTAAATATTGTTTCCTTCAAGAATTTCAGATCTTTTCCCACTCAGCAGAACCATCTTTAATATACATTATAGTCAACATTTTCTTCTTACCCTTGTATTCTTCCAGCAAATTCATTGTTCACGACACTGTCGTGTTTCATAAGTTCGTAATTAACTTAGCTTTCCAATTAGTGCGATCTTAAGCTAAATGTTTTTAGATAGACACACTTATTATTTGCAGGTCTCCGTCCACTTATACGCGCCATGTAAAGGTCTTACGTCTTCCTCTACTGCGTTGTCACTCTATGCGTCGCTATATCTGTTGTATGAATGGCTAGATTAGTCTTGATTAGCCGCTTTTTTATTAAGTCAACGCACTGTACACACTGTACGTTGTGATTCTTGCTCGTTCGTTGAATGCAGGACTAATATGGGACTATAAGACTTGTTCCCATGGAAATTCTGGGTTACGGTCATTAGGGACTAGAATTTCGGGATGCAAGCCATTTATTAAACGATTTCTATGAAATTCGGTATGTAGGACTAAGATGCGGCTGTAAGACTTGTTCCTAATATGGAAATTTTGTGATAGGGTCATTAAGAACTGGAAATTCTGGAACTAAGCCATTTTTCAAGCGATTTCTATGAAATTCGGTAAGTAGTCTAAGATGCGACTATAAGCCTTATAACTATGGAAATTCTGGGATACGGTCATTAGGGACTGGAATTTTGGGAATTTTCTGAGGGTATTGTGGGGGTCTTTTGAGGATATATTGGGGGTCTTTTAAGGGTATTTTGGGGGTTATTTGAGAGTCTTTTGAAGGTCTCTTGGGTGTCTTTTAAGGGTCTTTTGGGATTTTGTAGGCGTTTTTTAAGGGTCATTTTGAGGTCTTTGCGGGTATTTTGGGGAGTTTTTGGAAGTCTTTGGTTGGTCTTATGGGGTCTTTTATGGGTATCTTGATGGTCGTTTGCCACACAACATCAAAGAAGTTTCACTTACACCGCGCGTAAAGGTTATACGCACTGTTTTTTTTTAATTCATTGGACTGAAGAGAATTCCAAAATCTTTTACAAGATTTGCATTAAGCCATGTGAACTAGGGTGATCGGCTATCCTTCATATAAGGCTAGATTTTTATTGATCAATCTTCAACCACTTTAAGCTAGAAGAGAGATTTGCTTGTTCAATTTTGATAGGGACGTATTTACAGACTCCATTGATTGCCCGGATATCTTATCTTTGTTTCATTTGTATACTCCTGAAATGACTTTTGTTACATAACTCATTGCAACAGGAATTTTTTGTTGAATGATCCGATTGTTAAATGTTCTGTTGCTTTCCATGGCAAAACTAGCGTTTAAGAAACTGATAAATGATTTATTTAGATAATCAATTTCTCATATAAATTCTTGTAAATCTTAGTTCTTAAGTTTTTAAGTCTGTTTATATCTTTGACTAATAAATAAATAAATAACAGATGTATACAGAAACGGTTGGTGTCGTTGCATCATGCCCTTTCTTCAACTAATCCGCAATACTCGTGCCCGAGTACACCACTGAGCCCATCTATGGACGTACCGACCAATAAAGCGATTCCTTCTTTAGCCGCACATTGATTACATGTATTGCACCATACTAGGAATCTAAATGTTCGATATTGTAACTGTTTTTTGATTGATTTCGTTCCAAGTGACGATTCCAGTACTTTCACAATCAATAATTCTATTTAGATAGTTCTTCGAATATGCAAGGTTGGGTTCGGGGCCAATAAAGCTACTAGCTGCCCCCTTTCTGGCACAGAAATCGGCTACTGCTAACATGATATTATGAAATGTCTTTCGAAGATATTCAGCCGAGAAAAAAGTTAAAAAGGATGCTTTTGTTCATTATGGACCAACTACGGGCCAACAATTTCCCTATATACATATTAATATTTATCACACATTCATACGTAATGTAAGTGCTGGTACCCTGTAATTCTTAAAGTATTTTTTTTGCATGATAAGCAATTCGAACGAAAATCGTTCATCACCTCCTTACATCATCATGACAACCTTTTGACTAAATCCATTTTGCAATCTGTCTCCACTGTATACCTACATAAATAAATACTTAAATACATGTACTTAACAGATCTTTTATTATCACCAGCCAAAATTCCATCCAAAGTGTGTGAACATCAATCTGTGGCTGATCTCCACTAAAATCTCAACATGGATCTCGTCGTAGTTGTCATACGACGTATAGAAAATCAAGCGGAATTTCTCTTTCGAATATTGGTTCTTTGCCGCTTTTCTTCAAGCTATGGCGAACGCACAACGAACGAGTATCATAGCGCAAAGCACATGCCCGGAAGCAATCGAAGCATTCAAATGGCTGCAGTGGTTGTTTTTTTTTTTTTTGTTATTCCGTGTAAATTTAGGTGCGACAGTTTTCTTTTGGGATTTTCTCCGCTTTTTCTGGTTTTTTGTTTGCTTGCTCTTTTAATAGTTTTTGGGTTAAAAATAAAACCATTAGATTGGTATTTTAGGAGCTAAAGACATTTGAAGAAAATGTCCAGCCAGCCGCAATTTTTGTCGTCGTCGAGATTTTGTGCGGCAAATTTGTGCCCCGGCTTAAAATCTGTGATGGATGTGGTTGTTTGGCTTGTTTGCTGTTTCGTTGGATTGAGTGATGTTCATTTAAAATTCACGCCGATCTGTTTATGCGATTGGTAATGTGGTTTTCACAGCTTACGGAATAAAGGTTTGCTTAAAAGAAAACCAAAAAACAGATGAACCGTCAGTTGTTTGATATTTGCTGCATTCCATTATAAAATGGCAGGTCACACTCAGCTGCACTTGCTTTTGCTTATCCTTTGTTTATATTTTCCTTTGAAATTTTAATGTTGGGTTTCGTTCGTTGTACCTGCATATATAGAAGATAGCAATTCTTGATATTCATGTCATTTAGGAACTCCTCGCAACCTAGAGTTATCACCTAAACCAAATAAGCTCACATGTCTATCCATAATCTAATTGTTCTTTTGTTTAACTCTTTGTTCCTTCCTTATATCCTTTTCGATATAGTTTATGATAGCAAATATTTCTATTTGGATTTTTAGAGTTCTCATATAAGAACCATCCTTCTTAAGTTCGTTCGTCAGTAAGTGAATCTTCAGTGAAGAATATTGATCGCGACACGCGTCAAACGCGGTCCCCTAACATTGAGGCGCTAACAAAATTTTGGATTTTGACACTCACAAAATTTCAGTTCTCTAGGTCGTGTGGAAGATGGTTAAAAATGAACTCAAAGTACTTTTTATCTTCCGATATCTTCCAAATTTCAATAGAAAGTGTCTTTGTCTTTGCCTTTGTCTTTGTTAAGTTTAAACTCATAATGTTACCTCATTAGTCAGTGAAACGAAACTCCAAAACGGAAGTCGAGATTAATTTGCTAAGATTCAAAATTGACGACATACATCAAATAAGTCAGATTTAAAATTGTCTTTAATTCCCTTTCTGTTGAGTCCTTAAGGTTCAACTATATTGGGCAGGAGTGGGATTATTCTTTTGTTAAAACACTCATGCTCGGGACCAGTGCTGCTATACATACTTTATTCAGTAATATACTACTTTTTCATCAGCCGTATTACTATACTACCCTAAGCTAGAACTATATACTACTTTTAACGAGTGTTTTTTTAAGAGGTTGCCGATTTTTTTTTTGAATAAAACACATATAAAATTATGAAATGACCAAAATTTTTTTTTATTTGGTAGATAATTTTTTGGCATTTAACATTTAAACACAATTTCTGGCATATGGCTACCACGACTATTTTTCACAAATGTCATTCTGGAGGTCCAATTTTCCAGCACTTTTTCAAGCATTTGAGGGCGTATGTCAGCAATGACACGTTGAATATTGGTTTCCAAAGCGTCAATCGATTGAGGTTTATCCACATAAACCAATGACTTCACGTATCCCCACAAAAAGTAATCGAGTGGCGTCAAATCGCACGAACGCGGAGGCCAATTCACCGGACCATTTCTCGAAATAATGTTGTCGTTGAAAGTTTCTTTCAATAAGTCGATTGTTTCACGTGCTGTTTGGCAAGTGGCACCATCTTGTTGAAACCACATTTCATCCATATCCATATCTTCAAGATTTGACAACAAAAACTCATTTAACATGGTTCTGTATCGATTTCCATTCACGGTAACGCGTCGTCCTTCCTCATTTTTAAAGAAATATGGACCGATGATCCCACCAGCCCATAGACCGCACCAAACAGTACATTTATCAGGATGCATTGGTAATTCTTGAACGGCGTGTGGATTATCTTTGCTCCAAATGCGACAATTTTGTTTGTTGACGTATCCATTTAACAAAAAATGCGCCTCATCACTGAAGAGAATTTTACGGTAAAAAAATGGATCTTCGTTCAATTGATTTAACGACCAATCACTGAATTCACGGCGCAAACGATGGTCGTGTGGCTTTAATTCTTGCACCAATTGAATTTTGTATGGCACCAAACCCAAATCTTTACGTAAAATTTTCCATAAAGTCGATGGACAAAGTCCAATTTGCTGAGCACGACGACGAATCGATAAATTGTCGTTTTCTTCGACACTGGCCTCAACGACAGCAATATTTTCTTCTGTACGAACTCTTCTCATTCTTGTCGGTGGCTTGGCATCCAAAAAGTGAATGTAGACCCAAATTTGGTAATTACGTTCTTTATGGTGGTCTCTGACGGACGATTATGTGCACCATAAAATTCACGAAGTGCTCTATAAACATTTTTAATTGAACACTGATTTTGAAAATAAATTTCCACGATTTGAAAACGTTGTTCTGGAGTTAACCTATTCATAATGATTTGCCAAACAATACTGAGTAGAAATGCCACTTTGAGCTGTCAAAACAACTGTCATAAAATAAAACGACATCTATCGGAAAAACAAACCTCCTAAAAAAACACCCTTTATAAAGTAATTAACAAATAAAAGTAAAAAAAATTAGTTTTTCGGGTACAAACTCTTATGTGTACATCGAAACACTCCACACAGTCCTTTATTATTTGGTAATAATCGCCAAAATATCTGTTTTTGAGGTGGGGGCTATTTCTAGGTATTTTCTTTTTTCCACGCTTCACATGCGCCACACGTGCCTCGCGACACGCGTCAAAATGTTGGTCAGTCTGTAAATTTTTCTCCAAACGTGCCTAATCGGGGCATCATCCACTTCATCATATGTAATTTTCCCCCGTTAATTCTACCTGTACCCAAAGCTAAATGGCTTATTATTTTCTTGTTCGATATTATTAGCATATCACAATATCGAGAATTTTTATATTTCCCGAAAATTATCTTGACCAAGTATGTATGTCAAAAACAAAACATAAATAACAACATTTGGTATTGTATTTCAATAGATTTACTTGCTTCCAAATTAAAAGCTAAAGTAAATTAAATCTTATTATTATATAATAATATTCAAAGAAACCGACGGCTTTTTTCGGTATATTTAAGGCTTTTGTATTCAGTTGTTGTATATGTTATAAAATAATAAAAGTATATGTACATAATCGTACTTGCGTAGATATAATGAAACACAGCAGGAACATAAGCATTGAATAATATATTTTGTGCAATTGCAAAAAGGATCAAAAAATCAATTAAAAAATATGTTTGTAATAAAAAAGCGTTTATTATTTTTCTATTGTAACTTTTTTTTTATTATTTATATCGTGTACTTCAATATACTCCCAAATAACCTGTAATATAATCCGTTACAAAAATGTTTAACAACAACACTTCTCTTGACAGAAGAACAAAAGAAAAAAAATCATACTAACACACGCAACACCTACTAAGTCACTAACACTGCAAACTTGAGGTTCTGCAGGAGAAGTATTCACTTATGCGACCAAAATCGGTCTGCTACTGAACTCAAGCGCAGATTTCTAAACCAAAAACGACATTACTTCCAGCTTAAGAGCCAATTCTAATGGACTTGAGTTGTATTAATTTAGCTGATGTTAACGACTCATTACATGCAATTCGTATGCTGTGACCATACTCGTAATGTGATTTTAGTCGGTTTCGTCAAATGTTCGTTAACTTACGTGGGATTAAGCAAGATGTCAGCGAAATGAGACATTCGGTGCAAAAAATTTGACAACTAAGAGAAATTGTGTGATTTGCAAGTAGTTGCTAAAGTTCTTTATGGGTATATTAAAGAATGAGAGAAATTAGCTACGCTTTTCGTTCGGTTTTGTCGTGAGAATAAGTCCACTGCAGCCCATTATAGTTGGCGCTTTACTAGCACGTAAGTTCACGAATATTTGATGAAACCGACCAAAATCACATTATGGTCACAGCACACGATTCGCATTAAATGAGTCGTTCACATAATCTAATGTCGTATTTTTTTTGTTTTAGATATCTGCGCTCAAACTCAGATTTTTTCTCGAAAAAACGAACACGAAATAAGAGAATCTTTTGTTTACATTGTTAAGTTGCATGTGTTGTTGTTGCAGTTAATAAAAGATCTGTTAGAGGGGAAATCCGATCTACCGTAGATTGGGTTTTTTGGTAAAAACGAACAACTTGACAGTCAAAAAATAAATCTGCGCCAGATTTATTGTAAGAAAAAACACGACATAGGAAAAGTCTTAAGTATTACCAGACCGTACGAAAATTTGCATATTTTATCTCTGAACATTTCAAATTAAAATACGTGCTTTGTAGAGGATATTTTGTGTAAGGCGCACATATTCCCTTGCACCTCTTATTTTTCAAAAATCGATTCTATTCATGGATGTAATTTTTCTCTGCTGGCCGTTAGTCACGTTGCCTTCGAGCAAACTCATTTTCATGACGCATGCGTAATATTTCATTATTGTTATGTTTTGGTGAGTAGTGTTACCGGGCGTATGAGTAATATTTGTGCTGCACTGCAAAATATTACTCATACGCCCGCAATAATTTTGTTTGAACTTTAAAATTTTGAGAATTTTTCGTGTTGATAGCTTATAATGTTAAATCTATCGACAATAAAAAAATAACATCAAAATTTACATTGTATACAATACATAACAAAATGAGAGCGCATGCATCACAGTGCACGTGATAGAAGTACAACTTTTGTGGCGATTCAAGTTATAATAAATATTAATAATAGATGTACATACATAGTAAAAAAAATATTAAAGAAAAATTAGCTACATCCTTGTGTTTGACAGGTGGTCTGCATTCGTTCGTAATAAGTTACATTTCGGGGAAGGTAATAATATTTACATTCACCAGCAGGAGCAGGAAGAAGAATCATAGCTGTGCGATTTGCACGTTTCCAAGTAAAATTAAATACTTGCATGTAGGCAAATGATAAGTAACTTTTAGATTTAAAAGGAAATAAACTAAATCTAAAAAGGAGCAAGTTCAGTTACGTGTTTCAATATTTGATTTTAGTTTGCCATTTTAATAGAGAGACAGCAAACATGTCAGGTACATAGATAGATATGCTGCAGTGCATTAAACACGGGCAACTGCTCGAAATAACTTCTATCTACTCGCAGTTACTCTAGTACTTTCTTATGATTAACTACTACTTTGCGGCACAAATATACGACTTGATAACACTCATTTTCAATTTATGTCAAATGTAAAATGTATCGCCTACTTTTGCGTTTTATTTGATTATACATTTTGGTTAAAGAAAATGGATCTAATGTTAATAAATGGTTTATTTAATGTTACAATTTATGTATGGAATACAATATCAGTTAAATGTCAGACTCTGTTAGCCTTACAAATGCGGGCTCTTTTGAGCACTTTTCTCATTATATTTTAACACATTTCACCCGGCATTTCATTAATTTCATCACGAATATTTTGTTTGAGTTGCAGGGGTTTCTGATTTGTTCCCATAAACCTTGCTCTTTTGGTATACCCACAAAAATAGTCCGGGTCGACAGTGAAGGTAAATCAGCGTCACCATTTCATGGTATAACTTGTTGTGGAGAGGTCTTGCACTAAATTCATTATAATTCAGACTGTATGCGATGTGACACCGCTTTGTTGGAACCACATTTTAATTAAACCAAAAGTATTAAGTTCTGGCATCATGGAGTTTTCAATAATGTCACGATATCCTTCGCCAGTGACAGTTCCCGCTAAGCTGTTTTCATAAGATCCAATGATTCCTCCTGACCAAATTGCACACACCAGACTGTCACTTTTAATGGATGTAAAGATGACTCATGCATAATTTTTTGGTTTTCCATTGCACAGAACCGACTATTCTTTTTATTTACATATCCTTTCAAATAAAAATAGGCCTCGTCACTTATTATGAGTTTTTCATGAAAATCAGGGTTTGTCATGGGTGAGCTATAACATCCTATTGATAATGTATGGCGGCGTAAATGGTTTTGTGTTAATTGAATCTTAACAAATCCAGATGCTTTTGAAGAATTGTGGCCAAAGTTGTTCTTGGTAAACCAACTTCCTGAGAACCGTTCGGAATTGAGGTTGATGGATTGTTTTGAACACTTTCGAGAACATCAGCAATGCTTACGGAAGATATTGCAGTACGTTAGTCCACGCTTGGGCCTATCGGCTACAGACCCTCTCTCTTCGAAATTATTCATTACACGATAAATAGTGTGTTTTGTTTCAACATTATTTATACCAAAAGTTTCATGTAACTTTCTCATAGTTACATTTAATGATTAATTTGCATAAAACGTTTTAACTATTAAAACATGTTGGTTTATCGAATATTTTTCCATAATAAATTTGCTACGTCTTTCCTCCACGACTACCAAATATGAACTGTCAACTTAATATTTACCAAAATGGCGGCAAATATCTTCCCGGCGGACAACCTGTATAAATTGTTGAAACTCAAAGTCATATTCCCCTTTATCATCTTCCCACAACTACTTTATAACATTTGAAAAGGCATAATGAAATTTTCCCATTTAAAGCTAAGCATGCATTATAATCGACATTTGCCATCATGAGCACGCATAGAAAGCCCCAATTAAACAAAGTTTACAAAAAGTTTTGTAGGTGTTTTAAGAAAATCTGGCTAATTTTTTAAAAATTTATATGGGAACCCCCGGGTCCGATCAGTCCAAACATTTAACAAAAAGGTTTGTATTTCGGAGATGAACATGTGTACAAAATTTGTAGAAAATCGGGTAAATTTTGTAAATCATTTGTATGGGAGCCGCCTGACCCCGAGCTTCGAGGGGCCCCAAATTTTCATAATGGGAAAGTTTGATAAAATCTTGATCTTGATTTAGGAAGTGGGTTAAAAATTTATCACAAGATTTGGTGTGCCAGTCCGCCAGCCAGCCAGGCACGGGCAAGCTAAGTTAATATAGAGAATTTAAAAACAGAGACAATTGCTAATGCAGGCAGCATTTTTATTATAACTATTTGTTGTAATTTCGCAAACAGGAGCAAGCATTTTGTTGACATTTAAATTAGTAGATACATGCGAAAATCTATTACGATCGACTCGTAATAGCTACGTTTCATGTATCACCTACAAAGAATAACTAAACTAGGGTACATTCGCTTTTTTTTCGTAAAGCAATATACGTGTGGTTCGGATATCCACTAATTATTATTACAGCTGTATCTCGATTTTGCAAGTTCCACATTACACTTAGTGTGGTGAGAGTAGTCAGTGGGTGTTTAGTGTTTCTTGTTTCATTTAACGTCTACACGACATTAAAATGGCGCACTCATACGCCATTTTAAAGCGCATACCTTTTTCAATTTAATGATGCGGATTAAAGCTATTGGCACTTTATTGATATTGTACAAACTTACTTGTAAAAGGAAACTACGCTAAAGTTAATTATGTATAAGGTGTATTTGTACTGTATATCCCAATTGACGGTCTCAATCGTATGACGATTTGATATCAATTGGATCCCATGTCTTCCCATGTCTTATAAGAGTTTACTCCCAAAGCGCCTAAAAAGGGTGGAAAGAAGATAGCTCCTAGTCGCAAGCTGCTTTTATTGTATAGTTGTGCCTTTTTCATCGGTTATGCCTGGTACTACAGACGAATCGGGTACTATTCACTGCCAAGTTGTTGGCCTTCTAGAAAGACGTTAACTAGTTCCTGAAGGACCGATTTGTTCAATAGAGGTTTTATTAATTTTGAAGACTCACTTAGGTCATTATTTGTAATAATGGTCAAAGTTTCTTGTAATTTTCCCTGACCACGATCCATTGATTAAAGCATTTGGACTCACGTCGTTTTCGTTTCGTGATCGTTTTCTGTCGATATGTTAATCTTAATAAAGGGCTTGGTCCACCTTATTGCTGTGGCGCAAGTCAATCAGGGAGTTCCCTTGGGAATACGTTTAAATATGAAAAAAAGGCAAGTTCTCATATCGTCTTGTATTCTTTCAGAAATGATTGTCATCATTATTATTATTGAGCGACTAGAATCCGTATTCCATGTGAAGGCTATACTCAAAATCTTATTGTATAACTGATTAAAAACTATAAAAATTTGGTTTTCATTCTTTTTACAGACAAGTCTGCTAAGCACCTTGCCAATCCTGCTGGATCAATCACATCTCACGGATGTCACGCTATCAGCAGAAGGACGAACGTTGCGTGCTCATCGTGTTGTACTCAGTGCTTGTAGTACATTTTTTCTGGAGTTATTTCGAGCATTAGATTCGTCAAATCATCCGGTGATTATAATACCTGGAGCATCGTTTGCAGCTATAGTCGCCCTCCTAACGTTCATGTACTCCGGAGAGGTGAACGTGTTCGAGGAGCAAATACCGATGCTATTGAATTTGGCGGAAACCCTTGGCATTAAGGGTTTGGCAGATGTTCAAAGTAACGTATGTTAATAGTACAATGTAACAACAACAACAAAAACATGATTACTTTTCTTGCAACATTTAATTTACCCAAAATTAATCAATTGTTTCTTGTTCTATGTTTTAGTTACAGAACACAACGAAAAGGCGTGACGAATATCCGCCATCAACGAGGAAAGACGACGAAACGCCACCTTCACCTCGATCACCACAGCCGCAGCAACCACCGCCTCCGCCAAATCCATCAACAGCTCAACATCACCAACAGCAACATCAGCAGCAACAACAACAGCTGCCTTCATCTGCATTGCCGCAAGCAACACCAATGCCCACTAAATTACCAACACCTCTGGAGAGTTTCTTCCTGAAATCTTTGCAGTTTTACCCGAATCTAATTCCACAACCGTTAAATTTCTCTCAATCTGCGCTGAATAAGACAACCGAGTTTCTAGCCAAATACCAGCAGCATTGCAACCTTTACCAAGGTTCATTCAGCGCTGCAGTCGGCCACAGTAGTAACAATACCGGAGGCGGAGGCGGAGACGGTACAAAAGATCATTGCAATCAAAATGCTGATCAACAAGCAGCAGTAGCTATGCAGGTTGCATGTCCAGCGACTGCGACCAACAATGACGATACATTCAATAAAAGGACCTGCACTGGTGAGAAAAAGCTAAAAGACATTAAACGAATCGATAAAATAGTAGAGAATTTACGAAGTGCCTCCTCGTCAGCCGGCATTAAGGCACAATGTGACAATTTGCCAATGGCAACATATCAACAACAATCATCAGCGTACAGCTCCATAAAAACGTCTCTAGCATATGGTCAACCAATGTCTGCCACAATGGTGAACACAAAACCGTCGATTTACTTATCAGCATCAGCCACACCATCTCATGGGCAACAACAGCAAAATCGAACATCGTCGTCGTCAACAACTGAAGAGCAATCAAAAATGCAGCAACATCAACAGAAATCTCAACCTACCGATCAGCAAGGTGCGGCATCGGCCGCTACGGCTAACTTTTCGACAGCAAATAATCGTGCAACACCGGAAATCTCGGTAAAAAATGAAACGGGAAATGTTCTGGACAACAGCAATAAGACAACCCCGGCATTAAGCCCCCAAACCTCAAAGTCAGCAGCAAATTCGAAAATCTATGCCACATGTTTCATCTGCCACAAGCAGCTCAGTAATCAGTACAACCTGCGAGTCCATTTGGAAACGCATCAGAATGTTAGGTGAGTATGCGCCGTGGCCACTAGGCATTTAAGTCTATGCTCCAATTGGTTAAGGAAGGTTAAGTTAAAGTGGCTGTCAGTGAAACTTAAACCAGCAATGGTTCATTGTGATACAATACGGATCAGACATTCGCTAGAGGTGGCATCGTTAAAAATACTTTTGGTGTTTTCTGGCATTCGAACCTCGAACATCCTGCTCAGAAGTCAATGCACTATCCACTGAGCCACGGCGGGGCTAACAATATTCAATTTTATTCATTTTTGTAAACACATGACGCAGATGACAGATAACATTTGAGGAATAGTATGTTCGCTTGCTTTGGTAGCGCCATCTTTTGCCTAGTACGATTACTTTTTATTTTTATTTATTTTTTAATTTTACATAGTTTCCAATTCAGTGTTTAGTAACGTATTGTAATTGTAAATTTTGAAGTTTACCAAAACTTTTCAATCGAAAAAAGTGCACTGACGATAAACAATAATGTGTCTCTTTTTTCTTAAAGATACGCCTGCAGTGTATGCTCGCATGTATCCCGTAGCAAGGATGCCCTGCGTAAGCATGTCTCTTACCGCCATCCTGGTGCACCAAGTCCATGCGAATCAGAGGCAAGGCGAAAACGTTCCAAAGCATCCAACCCCAACTCATTACCAACATCGGCACCATCATCGTTTCAAATAGCCGCAAACAATCAAGACAGCGACGCTGCACAAATGGCAGCCGTTGCGGTAGCTGCAGCGGCTATGAATCCTGCCTACATGTTTATGCCAAATCAATTTCATTTGGCAGCTGCAGCAGCGGTGGCATCGTCAACAGCGGCGGTGGCGGCACAACAACAACAACAACAACTTCAAACTGGAGTCGCAAAATCACCAACATCATCCTCCACACCATCTATAATTGCAACCACAAGTTATGCTGCACCAACTGAGTTGGCGCCACCAACAAATTCACCACAAACATCAACGATTGCTTCAAATGAAATTTGTGACTATAATAAATTAGAGATTCCTGCTTCTGGTAGCAATGGTGCTGGCGGTTTAGCACCCTCTAGTCCTCCCGTAAATCCGTGAATCAGCATATATACTCGTATAGAATATATAATTGAAATCCCATCGTTAGTCCCCGGCTGTGATAGTTGATCCAAAAAATAAAAAGACCTTTGTGGCGTTAAAATTAAGTGCTATGAAGGAGTAGTATGTTCCTACCTCTTACATAAGACACCGATTTTAAACCCCCTCCAAAAGTTCTAGTCATAATTATTACATTAAATGCATCCAACTTCATACTCGTTTTTTTGATGCGAGAAACTCCGTCAGTCCACTGGAATCTATTTCGATTGTACGATTGTGAAAAAGCTCAACCATAATGCACTTTCACCCCCTTACGCTAGTGTCAACTACGCTTAAGTTAGTGTCAAAACTCGACGATGAAATGAGCGAATATCCGAATAGCTTTCATAATAGTGTCACGTTGGCTTTTCGGATATCGAATAAATTTGTAAAAGGTAAAATAACTAAATATAATATGAAAATCAAGAATAATTTAATTTATTTCCTTTTATTAACCCGGCAGCGGTGCGGACATTACACTTCAATTGTCCTCGAACCAATTCTTATTATTCCGTCAATTCGTTTTTCTTTTCGTCGCGTACTTCTTTTTCCCGTGCAGGGTTATGAGTTCGTGACAGTTTCGTTTACTTTCCCGTTGCATCTGTAGGAGTTGCAAACTTGCTCATGAAAATGCAGATGACGACGATCGTTAAGTTGGCAGAAGTACTTTTGGGAACTTTCCGAAATATTTGGCCGGGTTTTGACGGCTGCCTAAGGGGGCCAAAGTGCATTAAGTTTGGGCCTTTACTTAGAAATAAATGAATACAGTAAGTACCGTATACCGTTTAAACCCACAAATAGTTTTGTAGTTTTTTAGTGAGATTCTTATCGAATAGACACACAAGTTTTTATTCACAACACAGTTTACAATAGTTATGAACGCCTACGTCTGTGGTTAAATCTGTGGAATGTAAACCCCTAGTTTGTGTTTATCAATAATTGTAGCGCAACTTTTCTCTTGATTTATGAATGTGTCATTTACACTTCACAGATTGTCGGATTCAGATAACCACCATAATACGAGAATAGGTATAGTGTCACTTTTTGTTACAAATTGACCTTTTGTTTTTATTATTAAGCACACACGGGTTCAAAGAGTTAATGGCAATTGATTGAGGCTACAGTTATACGCTAAATGTTACTTGTTGTTTAAGACATTTTATTTATTTGATCTTTTTATTTTGTTTGTTAATCATTTAAACATTTAATTGAATAATTAAAAATGTTATAATTTACCATTGTTGATCCTATTGGATCAGTTGCTCTATAGTTAGTTACACCACTCGCATACACTCAATCACACAAACATTTACGTGTAGTTTAAAAATCCTAATAATGACGTCTTCATTTGATTAGAATAATTTTTTAAATTTTCTAGTCAAATAAATAATATATAAAAAATACATATTAATTAATTATTATTGTAATAATTAATGTTCGTATGTATATATTAATCGAAGATGCACACTCATACCACCACACCAACAAAAAACACATTAAAAGACAATTGTTTACCTGTTAAATTTATTTTGTTATATTATTATAAATGGAATATAAATAAATAAATAAATAAATGCACATAACTTTTTAAGTATTGCACAAACGAATTTGTTGTTGTTATTTTTAAAAGGTTTTTTTTAACTAAAAAGTTAGTTACGATAAAATTATTTGCCTCAGGTATGATCGACGAAATTCCTATAATATCGCGTAGAAAAATCCAACAGCGGAGCTAAAAAATAGGTGGGGCCTGGAGTACATCAAATTATTTATGAATATTAAAAAGAAAAGATTACAGAACTTCAAAAATGGGAGAAGGAAGCCATGCCCAAAAGGAATCCTGTATCCCATAAAAAGGGAATATACCAATATCGTTCGGAAATTAAAATCAGCACGGAATCTACGGTTGTACTTAAATAAGAGTCAAAGTAGCCGCTTGTTCGAGTGAACTATCTTCCATCAGAAAATTTAGTGAAGCGCCAATTCATATAGTGCAATTCATTAATTATCACTGGACAACTATCTAATGCTATATTGCTTTGGCAAAGCCGGATTGGCTTACAACAACAATCGCATAAGCATAAAGCCGAAAGTAAATCCAAAAATTTTTTAGGATTAAGAAACTAAAGCCATTTTATAGTTATGGTGCTCACCGTAAGGCGGTAAAACCAAAAGCTGTTGCTTTGAGAATTAAAGTAAAGCCAAGCTGGCTTTGCCAAAGCAATATAGCATATGTAAATAAAAATGAAATTTTGTGTCATAGTTATTTCTGGAAACCATAACGAGCGGATAAAGTGGAACTTCTTTGGCATAACAAATCAAACAAATTCGCGTGTAATTTATTTTTACACCGTAAAAAAAAACCTTTAAAAATTTTATTCTTATGGATGGATTTAAATCTTCGTGTAAAAAGTTGATAAGTGGACCAGATTTTCTAAATTGAAATTGATATTAAAGTTTTTAGTTAACATCAACGGTAACTTATACTCGTCCTTATGCATAATTGCCTCTCCAATTGTTGTATGTGGAAATAATGCCCGTGTTAAAAAGAGACCCGCAAAAGACCAAAAAGAACACCAAAGACCATCAAAAGAATCACAAAAGAACCTTCAAATAACCCCCAAAAGACCACCAAAAGAATCACAAGAGACCACTAAAAAAACCCTCAAAAGAATCACAAAAGACCACCAAAAACCCCAAAAGATCTCCCCCAAAGACCCTCTAAAAAGACCAACAAAAAATCACCAAAAGACCACCAAAAGATCCCAAAAGACCTCCCAAAAGACCCCTAAAAGATCATCAAAAAACCACCAAAAAAAACCACAAAAGACCATCAAAAGACCTTCCAAAAGACAGCAGGTTCACAACTGAGGCCCTTGCAATTGCCCCTAAATATATGTTATATCATATACACCAATACAGCAACCCGATAGAAAACATGGTAACTGAATTTACACTTTTACTATCTTTGACGGCTAACTTCATCCACTACATTCGTTATGCTGACGTCACCAATCCATTCAGCTAACTCTTAGTCACGCCTTAAGAAGTTTCACTTCAAAAATATTTATACTTTCAAATTTGAAAGTCAGTTCACACAAAATCGAAATAAATATTAATAACACAAGAGTTTGTTCAATGATTTAATTTGCGTCTTGCCTAAACATAAACTGTTTGCATCACATTCAATGTATATCTCGTGTCTAAATTAACAATTGATATGCATCAACTTTTGTCGTGAATTTGAAAATATGGGGTATTATTTATATAACCTCTAACACGTTTCCATTATCGAAATTGATAGGGTAGATCTGGTTTAGCCCCTCCTTCCTATCAGGCACAAATAAACATGTTCATTAGAAACGCTTATTGTGCGATTCTGACGTACATTCACAGAGCTAAGAGAGTGGCTACACAATCATGGGGATGAAAGTCATGTCCCGCGAAACAAGTAGGTTTTTAATGAGTTGGAAAGAGAAAGCTTAATTCCACCGAGAATCCACCGAAAGTCCACTACGAAAGACGACTTTCGGCGTAATTTCTCTAAGACTTTTTTGCGATTCTGTTAATCCTTTTAGTTAAGAGACTCTCTTGAAAAATTTCTTAGCTAATACGAGTACTTACGAAATAGGTGGTCATAAGCATCACAATTTTGACGTTTTCCGTTGTGTTCAAAGCGAAATATTTATGTAAGATTCACTATTTTACAATAATATTTAATCTTGTAAAATATAATTACGTACTTATGTAATAAATGTATATAAGATAAAACATTTTGTAGATTATTTTTTCTGTAAATGTAATCAAATTATGTATTTTGTTTATTAATATTTTCATTTTCTATCGAATTTTGTGCATATTGATTTTCTTTTACAACTTTTAACGCTTTTACTATAAGCGAAGAAGAAATGTGGTTTGTTTTCATTTGGGTTGTTGTTGTCTTATTGAATAATAATGCATGTCAATTATTATTGTTTTCATTTGGGTTGCTGTTATTTTCTTGAATAATGCATGTCTATTTTCATTGAAAGATAGCATCTCTGATTTCTAATGGATTCAACAAATCCGTTTGATGTCATCAGAAGACGTATTTAGGCAATTTTTTGGTCTTGCAAAGGAATGACCCATCGGGTTAACTGACAAATTGGAGCAACAATGCAAGTTATAATCCAATTTACGAACTTTAAAATAAAAACACAACTAGTCGCTTAAGTAAAAATCTAAAAATACAAATTGACAGGTCTCCAAAATATTTCCAATACATTTTGAGTGTTTTTAAGAGATTTTTAAAAACACTACCAACAGAATACCAATTAAGAAATTCTCTTAAAAATACCTCTTCCTAAAATTCGTCTTAGCTGTGATAATCTTAACAGTCTTAAAGTCAGAATCGCACAGTATGTTTTGTTAAACCCAAATAAACTCAACGAAAAAAGTCTGGTTGAGTTAGGGTTTGTCTGACAGTTCATTTCGATATTAACTGTATTTTATATGGAATCCAAATCTGAATTCGAATGTCAAAACCAGGTAAAACCAACGTGGTATATAATTGTGTCATACCCTGCGTTAACAGCTGTATTTTATTGAATTCGAATTGGGAATTACAACACAACAATTGCACTGTCGAATTCCTTCTTTGGAATTAGAAAACCTGCTGTTTGGTTGGTTTTGACATTCGAATTCGGATACGAATTCCAATTAAATACAGCTTGTCATTTCATTACAGATCGCAATTCGCAATTGCAACTCAAAATATTTTTAAACCGGGGATTTTGCGTTGCCAGTGCCAGTTGCATTTATTTTGTTTTTTGTTGCCAATTTGCAATATTCTTCAATAAACGACGCACAACAATGGACATCAAAATAAAAATTCTCATTAAACTTTTTATTATTATCTCCATGTTTGGTTATTCATTCGCAAAAGGGGCGGTAAATAGAAAGACCATTTTAGATGAATTGAGATACAATAACTTTTAGTTACTTTCAGAAAGTATGCAAAAAATTGGTTGGAGAATTAGCAGAAAAGCAATCGAAGTTTGTGCAATGTGCAACGGATAACGCTGTACCCGTTCAGCTTTGTCGTAATTGTTTTTTGCAATACAACAATATAACCATCTTTTTTGCAAAAGTTGTAGAAAATTGTTCCGAAGAATATTTCGATAAAGATCGAATAAATATCGTGTCAACTACCCAGCAAATACTCTTAGGACTGTGGGACAAAGCATTTTGCGATGGTATGGTTAAATGGATATAAAATTTTATTCAGCTTTTCTATCATTCGTTCTTTTAGATTGCCACATAAGGAACAACAGTGAAACATTTGAAGTAAAAACTACTAATTTCAACAACTGTTTGACTCAGGCACGGAATGAGTCCTGCACTAAATGTCTTAATCAATATTTAGACTTGAACCTTTTTTTTAAGAAAATGGAAGAGTATAATAAGGGAAAAGTTTGCTTCGATCTTCAGGATTCGGTAAAATTGAATTTGAACTAAAACTCGAGTAAAATTTTATTCAAATAAAGTAAAATGAATTATACTTAGATGAATCGAACTCGTTCTGAGTGGTCCAAAGAATTAAAGTGCTGTAAACGGGAATTTAGTATGTTATTCTTCCTTCTCGCCAGCTCGATTGTAGCTTTTTTGCCAGTAATTTTCTACTATGGATTTTACTTTTATACGATGCGCACAGAAAGACAGCATGATATGTTAATTCCAGGTAATATTTGGAATTTTTTTTTCACATGTCCTATCGGTTAAATAAATAATTATTTCTTTTGATAGATCTCGAAAATGATACTTCAAGTGAAAATGCTGTAGCATCAACATCGAATGTTTCCGCTGGTGTATCTAATACCAACACTGCTATACAAGAAAGCAGTGGTAAAAAGGTTCTTAAAAGTGATAAATACAGCGACGATGATGTAAGTTCCGATGAAGAACCGATTTTGAAAAGTAAACCGAAACCAAAAGTAGAAGAACAAAATTTACTATTATTTTAAGATCTCCTTTGCTTATGTAAACTGATTATATTTTTGTAAAAAAAAAAGTGTTTAATACTTCGATAACTACCGAACTTGTAACTTTTATATTAAGCTTTTGACAAGCAATTATTAGATAACTGCTAGAAAATATAATATCTCTTTCTTCACACGTTAGATGTATAAGAAAAACTAATGAATAGAACTTAAGAGAACCTAAGTATGGAAATCCATCACCAAAATAATTTAATTTCTGTTGGAATTGTGAAAAAAACATTTGATGGAGCGGATGGTGCGCACATGACATGACCAAAAATGCCAGAAATTACATTTTGAAAATGTTGGTGAAAATCACCGCCGCTAAACGGCTTTCTATTTAAAATGCGTTTGTCCAAAGCTTTGTAGAGTCAGATGCAGGTACTTTGTGTGCGTCGTCCGGTTTTCACATAATCTTATGTTAAATTTTTTTTCATAAAAACTACCCTAGAATCGCGCTCGACCGCAGAACTTTTCAAAAAGGAAATCGAACACGAAAGGCGAAAATCCTTTTTTTTTTTTTTGCATGTGTTGTTGTTGTGCTAGTATAAAGAGGGGTAAATCTCCCAAAATATCAAGAGCTGTTTTACCTCTAAGGTCGTCGTTTTGAAGGGGGCAGAGTTTTACGAAAAAAAAATTAACATTAATGTTGTTAATTTTTCGAAAAACAATTGCATTTTTTAAGTCACTTCTAGTAAGGACATGGCGCCCACTAATATACTATTTTGTTACTTGTGTTTTGCTTGCATGCAGTTGAGTTTAACGATGGTAAATTACATCAGCTGATTTGATTACGTTATTAAAGGCCATGCCACATGACGAAAAATGCATTTTTCAGTTAAACAAAATGATAAACATGATAAGCAAACTAAACAAGGTATGCTCAACAAATCTATTACTATCTCTTTCACTGGTCAGGTTCAAACATTTTTCTTTTCCGGGTTATTTCATAGTGCGTAACCAAGTGATTAACAAAGCTCGCTTGTTGTATTGTATGAATTAAAAGTGATAATAAAGTGTTTTATATTTTGTGAATTAGAATTAAACCACTCTATCATGGTTTATATAAAATATATTTTTTATTAGTCCCATATTATGGTTTTTGCCTTATTGCGAATGCCATTCAAATTAACTCACATTTACAGACCCACATGACGTCAAGCGCAGAGCAAGACAAACAAGAGAGAACAAGATAGCAAATCTGTCGAACATCATGAGTAATTTTGATGAAAATTGCTGGAAACATCTACTAAATTAAATTATTAAAACTTTTTTAGAAACTAAATAAAATTTGTGATTGAACATTTACAGAAGTAAACACGATTTACGAACTCAACAAAAATAGGCGGTTTAATTTCGTGTGTGTTTTATATTACACTGATGTAAATAGCTGGCGGTTCCGGCTGCCCATCCCACTGGCCCCCCGCCGCGCCCACTGGCATGTTTGTTAACCTACACTAAAATTTTCTTATTGTTATAAACGTCATTGTCAACCCTGTTCAAGACAGCCTGTACAAATGTCACTCTTACAATATCACGCATAAAAATTGTAATCTAAGAGAGTGGCTACAAAGGCGTGGGAATGAAAGTCATTCCAATGAACGCTGTGGCTACATATAACGAGGCATTTGTGGGTGTTTGTGTGTATGGTCGTCCCTCTGTTGTTTCTTTGCCGTATAGAACGTTCATGCTTGCGCCGAAAGTCACTTCTACAATTACATCTGCAACAGTATTGTAACAATGTAGAGTAAGTTAACACACTCTAGTAATTTCCTGTGCCATTAGTCATTTTAACAACATATGTAAGCTCATTCTTGTTTCGCAAATGTGAGATGCCACCACAATGACAATTGGGGTATTTAAATTTCCAATTTTATTTAAAAAAATTAATTTCAGGTTAAGCAATTTTCTGTGTCCTTTTAAGATCCCCTTGAAGATACAGTTATTTTTGAAAATTCTGGTAATTTGACATTTCACAGATATTTAATCATACAACAATTGTATGTATTCAAAATTCATTCGTAAAATTCGTACAACCTACATACTTGTAGCCATTTTTATGTTATTCAACGACATTAAATTCTGAAAACAATTCCTATAAATTGTTCTTAATTTTTTTTTGTTTTTAAATATAGTTTCAAATGTTATGATCCGAATCGATAGACGTGACTATAGCTAAAAGCAATGATTTTCGTGACGGACTTTATTGACTTCAACGTTCCATTCCACTCTATTTCATTGTTGTAGCATGAGTTGTAATTCGAAGACGACTGCTTGCTGAGGAATCGTAAAATTTTCTAAAATTTTATGAGACAATATTATTTTGAATTCGCTCTCTCACTTAACATTGTCAGTTGACTTTTAAACGTTTTTGTTGCTGAGTTGACAGCTAGTGGAGAATATTGTTCGACTGAATGTAATCTTCTTCACTGAGGTAAAAGAAAAAATCAATGAGCTTTCAGCTATCACGAACGCGCCTATTGTGTATCAAATTTTCAGTCAGATTTGGCACTCTATTTATGTTCCATTTCTGCACGTTCCAGTTTTGGATAAGGCAAAACAACTTCAAAAGTATCAATAAAGTAGTACATGTACATTTATTTGTTTATGATAGCATTTATTTGTTTATTTTATTAACAAAAAACATACGCAAATCAAAATAATAAATATTCTTTTGGAGAATGACTCGTCACGCCAGAAATTGTACCGCTGGAGCTGTGTATACATATAATGAAAAGAAGCGCGACGCTCAAGAATCTGGCTACGGAACGAACAGCCAGCGCATAGGAAAAGATTCTGTGAAGAGTTTCGACTGCTGCTCTTTAACATTGCAGCCATGTCGCAATCCAGTTGTGACTAAAGACGGTTATCTGTTCGACAAGGAAGCAATTTTGCAATATATCATCACGAAGAAAAACGAATACAGTCGCAAACTTAAGGAATATGAGAAGCTCAAAAAGGCTGAAGAACTGGTAACGACACAAGACCTATCAAAGAAACAGCAACTTTGCGTCGAAAATTTCGTTAATGCTGGAAAACCAGTCGCCGGCAAACTTAGTGCAGATGCAATGGCATCTACGTCATCTGCTTCATCATCGTCGTCTATTTCGAATATGTCGAATGGAAACGACAAGAAACTGCCAAGTTTCTGGATTCCATCACAGTGTCCTAATGCTGGACTTGCCAAAGCCAAAAAACCTGATCCAACAATCTTTTGTCCTGTGTCAGAGAAACAACTGAAAGCAAAAGATCTAATCAATGTGAAATTCACATTAATCACCGATGATGGCAGTGGTAAATCATTGATTGCTAAGGAGGCGCGATACATGTGTCCAATAACGCGGGACGCACTCAGCAATGCAGTGCCTTGTGCGGTGCTGCGACCAACGTAAGTGTTTTTTCAAATTGGTTGGTAATTGGCTTACTACTTATGTCTTAATTGCAGAGGTGACGTTGTTACCATGGAATGTGTTGAGAAACTAATAAAAAAGGATTGGATACATCCACTTACATCACAGAAATTAGCAGAGAAAGATATTATTGTGATGCAAAGGGTAAATGATTTATGATATTATGCTGTTTAGGGATTGCATTTTCATCCTCTCACTTTTGTTTCACTTGTTTTTCTTTCACGTACACCTGTACTTTTATAGATTTCTCTTATTTTCACTTTAACTTCACTTTGTGACTCTGAGATCAGCACCTATATGTTTTTACTTTTAATATTTCTGAAAAACTTTTCTCACTTCAGGGTGGAACTGGATACGCAATCACAAATGATAATTTACAAGCCAATGAAAAACGTCCAGCATTGCAATCTTAAATTTTAAGAACTTTTTTTAATATAATTTACAAGCCTTATTGTCATAAGGAAAATATTTGATTTAAACGGCGTAATCAAAAACTATTTTCATTAATTAATGAATAAATACTTTCGGAACCTGGTAGATCGAAATGCACATTAGGAAGCAGTCAATCCTAACAAACATGGGAACAAACATCAACTGCGAATGCGACGTTGAGAACAACAAACAAAATTACAATAAAACAAGAATTTAATAAGAAAACATATGTTTGCTGTTTGTTTTGGTTATATTTTGTACAAAATATTCCATCAAACTGCAATGTGCAATGGGAATACAAAAATCATTTTCAGAGTTGTTGCACCGAGAAGCCTACTTCAATTCAATCAACCGGAGTACTCGCATCATATAAGTAAAGCCTTGCTCATGGTAGGTAGGTAGAGCGTGTTTTGCTCAAATAGCGCTTGAGTGCGCTGTTCTCTAACCACAGTCCTCAGGAGACCAATGTAAAGAAAGATAATTGGGTTAATTTATCGAACCTGTGTCATTCAGATACGATATTAGATCGGTGATGCCGCACTCTTAAAGCGCCCCCAGGTCGGGATTACTCAATTTGCGAAGTCATGAGCCGGCCAGGGCCGGACACTTCCAAAGATAATGAATGAGAGTTTCTCATTCACATCCAAGCAGCTACTGCAAAAGTTATTTTGAGGGCTTCCCAGTTTGGCTGTGTGGCTGCCTATTGACTAATGACTCGTGATTACGCAACCCACTCTTAAAACATCCCTCCGTGATCTGGAGATCAGCTCGATTGATTTGCCTTTTTTATAGGGAGGCCACATCTTCCTCGACGTGGTACAATTGATCGAGTTAATTCACCTTAGCTGTGCTTTGGTGGTGAGGAAAACTCGAACACGATCTCCGACGGAGCTCAAAAGACAGCAGACTCTCTCAGTGTAGTCCATGTCCAGTGTGACGCCCTTCTTCGTCAGTAAGTTCGCCTTCTTGTAACCGTTAATGTCGCTGTGCCCCGGCACCCAAATACCAGATGTATACTTTGGCTTATCAAAGTCAGTTCGGCCTGGCACTGTCTGACAAGTTTAGAAATATTGCTTGTCGGAATAATGGCTTTGATCGGGGATTGGATGTGTTACGCATATGCCAACCTTGCCAGCTATCGCGGTGCCATGAGATAGGGTCCTGCATGACTCCCTTATTGTTAAGAATACGGAAAAATAGGGTGCCCTACCGCTGCCACAGAGCCATTCTCGGCTGCAGTCCCAATTTCTTACCAATGTTTTTTTTTGTAATTTGTGCACGCGTAAAGGGGTTCGCACTTTTATAATGCTCGGCTATATGCTTGGCCCACCGTGGCCGTTAAGAAAAAGGAGGAGAAAAGAGGATATGTCTTGTATTTCGAGTGTCTGTGGATCATCAACATCACATTTGGCTCTACAACCGGGGTCTGGTACTGGCCTCACGCAAAAAGTCTCTACCGGTCCCGATTTCGAGCCGATGTCATCCAGTTTGGCATCCCTAAACTCTGGGCGTCCTGGTCTACGCCATCCTTCCAGCGTAGGCTTGGCCGGCCTTGCTGTCATGTTCCATAAATCCTACCACAAAGGACTTTCCGAGCGGGATCCTCATTTCTCATGCGAGCTAGCCTGCTTACCGGAGCGTACCGAGCTTAATTCTCTTCACGATGTCAACATCGCGTTAACGCTCGTAGATCTCATCATTATAGAGTCTCCGGAATCGTCATTCCTCGCATACGGGGCCAAGAATTCTCCGTAAGACTTTTTCTCTTGAGCGCGGCTAAGAGGTCAAAATACTTTTTGCTAAGCACCTCAGTCTCGGATCCATATGTAAGAAGGTATGACCACTGTCGTCCACGAGAGATGAACGGCAGTTACGGGCTGGAGTTGGATTTGTGGAGACTGATTCCAGGGATTTCAATGCAGCTTCGCTATCCGAGAATATACGGTTATCCTTACCGGACTTCTTCAGCCAAGACAAAGCTTCACTGATTGTCAAAATTTCAGCCTGGAAAACACTACAGTGATTTGGAAGACGGAAAGAGAGGCTAAGATTTTGCTTTTGTAAGAAAACACCTCCGCCGACTCCGCCATCAGTTTTGACCCGTCTGTGTAAAAATGTATGTGTTCATCATCCAAGTAAGCGTCTTCGTTCCAGAATGATCTGGAGGGGAAGGTAACCTGGCAGTTTTTGTTGAAATGAATTTGCGGAATGGTGTAGTCTATGCTGTCTGGGATCCTGACTAAAATCAGGATAGAGGAGTGACCGATTGCACTTCTAGTCCACTGGGAGATAGCATTAAGGCGAATAGCCGAACTAACAGCTACTTGCGTGCTCGAGTGGTGTATAGGTCGAACAGGATGTCCAATCAGGCGGAGGGGGTTGTACGAAGTGCTCCGCTCATACATAGACTAGCTGATCCTTGGACTTTGCTTACTGCGTCAAGGTTTACTTTTTTATTTAAGGCAGTCCACCATACAGTAGGTCTTTCTACCGCTGTATATAGCCAATGGGTTACGTAGTCGTGTCAGTTTATTTGGGATTGCGAAATCTCTCATGGCTTTATAAAGTTCTACTCTGGCTATGCTATCATGCTGTTCGAGAGGAATAACAATTCCTGACTTTTTGCGCACGATTTCTACATGTCTACGCATTTGTTAATTACGTATCATTTGACGGTGCTTAGGCCCTATTAAATATATAGGAAACCATGTGTATGCGTTTCTCGCTATTAATTATTTCCTACTTAGTAGAGTGTTAGTAAATAACAAACAAAGTCACACATATGTGAATTTTTATCACTTTGAAGAGGTTTAATATTATTTCTTTTATGTTTTAGATTTGATTTTTTTTCGTATGGTTGATATACTGACATTATTTGCCATCTAAAAATGTCACCGAACACAACAAAACTTTATTTGCTTTTCTTTCTGTCGTTATTTATATAATGTTCTATATAAATGTAATAGTTTGATTTGTTTATGTATATTATGTAATTATTTTTATATATTTACATCTCTTATAGCCGTCCTTAATTTTTGACAGCTTCATGTATATAATCAAAAGAATAATCAATTATGTCACGTTTACTAATATTTCTTAATATCTATCTATACTTAATTTATATATTTTTGGTTCTTTAATCTCTGAGAGGGTGGGTGTAACATAATTACTAATTATATTTTTTCGATTTCTTAGTTTAACATTATAAAGACTTTGTCTTTGACACTTAAGTTTACATTTTTTTTTAATTATAATTTTTATAAACGACCGGCGTGTGGTCATAATCTCCTATTAAAAAAAACTATTATTTTCAATACGAGCTGAAGCCGAGCTCGATGACGGAATTCCTTAATTCTAGACGTCATCATGGACTACGTTATCATTCAAACAAAGTCTTGGTCACCTCTGCTGTTCTTGCTCAACGAACTTGCTCGATTTGATTATTTGCACGATCAAGATGAATACTGTTATCAGCTTTTGATCTGAGATTAGGGATTACACTTCCTCGAATACCTTAATAAATGACCTATCTTAGACATTAATCTCTATGGATATATACCGGGTGACTAACACGAAGTGTTACCAACTACAGACTGTTATTACTATCAAATCTGTCATCACTGACAGATCAAATTTACATTAATGACAGTTCATTCCATTGTTTACAAGCGTACAGAAGCATTTTAGTGCGAAATATTCAGAAAAAAGTTATCCGCAATGGAATTCAAGCGTAATAGTGTGATTGCTCTGTATTTGGCTGGAAACCAAAAGCCGCAGATTGTTAACCAGTTAAAATATTTGCATGTGAATAAAATTTTTGTGTATCGCACCATATATCGTATTGCAAACGCGCTGCAACATCGCCAGATATCATTCGGAAGGTGAAGGCCAAATTGGCATCCCCTCCAGATCACTCTGGGAAGAAGGTGCTATCTCGGAAGATGAATTATTCAGTTTTTATACTGACTGGTCAAAAACTGATGATGAGGTGTTTTCTCAAAAAGGCTAAATATATAAGTCTCTCTGTCTGTCTTCCTAATCACTGCAGTGTTTTTCAAGCAGAAATAATGGCGATTAAAGAAGTCATGTCTTGGCTGAAGAGAAACGTCATATCCGCATCTTCTTGGATAGTCAAGCAGCTTTGAGATCCCTAGAATCAGTCTCTACGAACTCTATTTAAGCCCTAGACTGCCGATCATCTTTCAGGGAGATGGCGGAGTAGTTTAACATTCACCCGTATTAGGTGCCGGGGAACTGCAGGGCCGATGAACTCGCCAAAAATGGTAATACGCTGCCCCTTCCATCTGAAAACGGTTTCCTAGGCATACCGATTGCTATATGCAAACTCATGTTAAAGCAGGATGCTACTGACACAACCAACCTTTGATGGACAAATGGTATAACTTGTGTAGCGACAAAACAGTTCAGGCCAAAGCTGGATCCGAAACGCTCCAAGTGTTTGATCTCTCTTAACAGAGTACACATAAGCGCTACGATAGGTGTAATTACTGGGCACTGTCTTATAGGAAAGAATGAAGCAAGGCTCGGTGTATTTTCCAATGATTTCTGCAGAAGCTGCATGGATGAGGAAGAGGATTCTGCACCTTCTCTGCACATGCACAGCTCTTTCTCTAAAGCGTTAGCTCTATTTGGTGTCCTTCTTTTAGAACGACCTTAACGATTTGTTTGACTGACATCAAAAGTCTTCTACGCTTTATTTGAAGCTCTGACTGGTTCAATGAGTAGGGTGAGAATTCCTCTCGATCCATGTGGCATCACAATGGACCTTCTAGCATTTTTGTAACGGTGTTTCGTTAGTGAAAAAAATAAGAAATTTATCATTTTATTAAGTCTTTAATTAAGACTTTTATATGTTTAAAAAAAGGGCAGCAAATAACTCAGCTTAATTCAAATCGATCGGTCAAACTGTTATATCCCTGTATGTATTCAGCAATTATTTATGCTCTAACTTTAAATCAAATTATTGACTGCATCTAATTACATAATTGGTTTTATATTCTAGATTTCTACACAATTCAGAACTTTTCTATTCGTATCGTATCATATCGTTTTAAAACTTTTTTTACAGGAAACATAAAACTGTCATTTGATGTTAATCAAGTAGTAAAAGTAGAAGTAGTAGTTGTTAATAGGTTTCTACCCACCCACATATTAGAATACAAGCCGGACTGGTATATTGCTAGCTGTACTCTTTATAACCAATATGCTGCTAAAAATTAAAAAATCTATACTGCTGCATTGGTATCTGTTTTAAATAAGAATTTTATCATAGGACGGTGGCGGTGATTCATCTAGCGGGATGTCTTTGCTATTTTCTGGCAATAGAATAGCAATATGATACGGTGGTGGTCCAGCTTGTGCGGCAATGAGTGATTCATTTAGTCTGTGCATTCGTTGATTTTCATTTGGATGATGGTTGCCAAACATTTGATGGTGCTGATTGGGACCAGCACCACCTAATCCACCACTGCCGCCAACTGCCAACAATCCTCGGCTGGGGTCATCGACAATTCCGGCTGCTCGCGCGCTTGTCAGATCTCTTGGCAAACGACACAACGAAACGGTGCACGCCGCCAAAAAGAATGTCGCCGAGAATGCACAAAATATCATTACTTCTAATCCGGTTCCCTGGTGATCCGAGTAAAATTTCACACCGGCCACAAATACCGAAGCTAATACCAAGGATGCCCACATACCGCATTTTAAATGGGATGGTAAAAGCTGAGAGTCAGGTCCTTCGATCAAGCCATGGCTATGGCCATGATTACTAACGCCGATATTTCCAATGGAAGTGCTGTGGTGATGACCATGATGAGTATGTGCATTGGTGTTTGATCGTGTTGTTATTGGTCCGATTCCCATGGTGCCCTCTTCGATATCCTGTGCATGCGATGGTGCTCTGTTGAAGAGAAACTTATTTTAGAACAGATAGTTCCCTGGAGGAAATATTCGACTTTTTAAGATTCCTAATTATTGTTACTATTTATAACTTGGTGGGAAAGACTGTTACGAATCAAGCTCCTATGTAGGGTATTTAAAAATTTCATAATAAAAGCGGTAAGGCGTTAAAAAATTCCTAAAAAGGGACCCAGATGTTCGGCCAAAATGTTCCTAAGAATAACTGACAAACCGAAGATCTGTTAAGGTTTCCGTAGGAAAACTCAAAACTATTTCAATTATCCATTTAAACTTAACGAAAGAAAACTCATAATAGAGGTTTTATATTCGACCATCGGAAGAACTTATAAGTACAATAAGTGTGTCTCGGCTAAATAGTCGATTGGAACATAAAAAGGTACACACTGCTTTTCACTAGATTAGAAGCAGATAATTTTGAGAAGTAAAAATGACCTTCCTCCCGTTATATGACAGTGAGAGAATTGGTGAAAGAAACAGTGGTTCATGTTGAATGCAATGGTGAACTCCAAATTTTTGAGAGAACAAGCGAAGGGTAGTTTTATGAAACTTAAACTGAATGCGTTAGAATTGCTTTCATTTTAATTGGTCCATACGATTAGAAGCAGACAAAGTACAATCGTTATTTGTGAAGTTCAAAAAAGTTCATCATCATCATATTTGGCTATACTACCGGGTTCCGGTCCTGGGCTCCTGCAAAAAGTCTTTCCACCGGTCCCGATTTTGAGCCGATGTCATCCTGTTTTGCATCCCTAAACTCTGTGCGTCCTGATCTACGCTACCCTTTCAGCGTAGGCTTGGCCGGCCTTGCTGTCGTGTTCCATAAATTCTACCGCAAAGGACTTTCCGAGCAGGATCTTCTTCGCTCATACGAGCTAGGTGTCCTGCCCACCGGAGCCTACCGAGCTCAATTCTCTTCACGATGTCGACATCGCGGTAATGCTCGTAGATCTCATCATTGTAGAGTCTCCGAAATCGTCCTTCCTCACATACGGGGCCAAGAATTCTCCGTAAGACTTTTTCTCTTGAACGCGGCTAAGAGGTCAGAATGCTTTTTGCTGAGCACCCAAGTCTCGGATCCATATGTAAGTACTGGTATGACCATTGTCTTATATATTTAAAGAGTATAAGTAGGCTATAGTAGGCTTTGTTGGCTTTAAGCAACCGTGCGCGTATATCTGGTTCCATGCTCTTATCGGTTTTATACAGTTATATACAGTTGATCCGAGATAATTAAAGGATTGCACTACATCAAATTCGCGCTCCACCATTTTAATAACGGGACCAATGTTGGATCTACTGCTTGCAGACGTGGCCACCTTGTACTTCGTTTTTCTATAAATTATGTGCAGCCCCAGATTTCCTGCCGCCCACTCGATCTGGATAAAAGCTTTCTGTACAGCTCTTGGGTTTATACCAACTATGTCAATATTGTCTGCGTAAAAAGTTAATTTCGCAAAAAAAGAATGGTTTTGCCTTTTTTTTTTTAAAGAATTGGTAAACTTTTTTGTTTGACATTGTCATAGAAGGCATCAATAGATGTTTACCGTTTGGAAGGCTTCTCTATTGAGCGTGCTATCGCTTACAATATCAATCGGAGTGATCACGCTGTTAGTAATTATTTAAAGGATCCGAAAATGTACGGGAAAAATTACAAAAGAAATGTTCCACAGCCCCTACAGCAACGGTAGAACAAAAAAATTGTCAGACTACCTGTTTCGATAGCTAAAATCAATGAAGCAGCTAGTGTTACTGCAAGTAAATATACCGTTGGTCGTGTGATTCGTAGTGCCAAATACCTCAAGCGACTAAAGCTGAAGAAAAAGCACCACTTAATGCTTCGCAATAGATTCAACGGTTACAAGTCGTGAAAGACCACATGCCTGGGATGTGCGACAATCAAATAACTGGAAAAAAGTAGTCTTTTCTGACGAAAAAAAGTTCAATTTAGATGAACCGGATGGCTATAACTTTTATTTTTATGATCTAAGAAAAATGGAGCTCTTCAAACCACATCATAGCAGATAAGAAGGCGTAATGGTTTGGGCTGCAATATTTTATTATGGCAACATCCACTTAGGAGTACAAAGCTCAAAAATGAAAGCACATAGTAAAAATCGGTGTTGGATCAGCTTTTTTCGAAAATCCACGATCTTTTTGGACCACTCTCATGGATATTTCAACACGACAATGCTCCTGTACACACCGCTCGCATTGTTAGATCGTTTGTAGCCAGTGAAAATGTAGAACTTTTACCATGTCCATCATATTTGCCAGAGCTTAAAATTGTAGATAAAGTCTGGGTTAGCCATCCCCAGACGAAAAGTGTACGAAGGTGGAAAACAATCATTGACAAGGATCGATACCGGTAAACTGGCCTGGAATGAGATTTTACTCGATTATTTGGCCTCTTTTTATAACTCCATTAAAGATCGAATTTTTAAGGTTATCTTGAAGAAGGGTGATTTTGTTTAAACCACAAACTACTCTAACTTTCACCACCATTTCTTTTATTTCTTTCCTGACATATAACTGGAGAAATATCAATTTATCTCCGAAAATGATGTGCTTCTAATCTAGTGATCCGCAGTGTATGACATGAGTTACACAAAAATAACCGATTTATAGTTAATATTGGTATATATTCAACACTAATCCACCAAAAAATAGGTACGAAAGGTTAATTAAGCAAGGACAAAAAACCTGGGGTCGAATTACCATACACCTGACTGAATAATGTTGATTTTGCATGATCGCTTACGTGAACTAGTGACGAGCAGTGATCTTCCCAATGTAAATACTCGATTACTCGTTAACGTATGGATTTCATTCACTCGTTAACTGATGTCGTTATTCGACCCCTATACTGCTAAGTTCTTTCAAAATAATTGCCTGGAGAACTAATCGCGATAACTTATGTCTGCTGGGATCTACTTTAGACACCTTTTTTATAAGCAGCTACTACTTTGCGGAACAAAAATACAAATAATTTATATGTTTGTTTTTTCTTCCTTAAATATTAAGATTAGTAAATTCTATTCATTTTTAATTTATGTCAAATGTGAAATGTATCGCCTACCATTGCGCTTTATATAAATTATGAAAAACTTAAAGTCGCATTCCTTTTATCATATACTCACAACTACTTTTGAAGGCATAATGGAATACAGCTATCTCCTCCTTATCTTACTTACCCATAAATATGAGACAATTGTTGTTGCTGCTGATGTTGTTGCACAATTGCTGATGCACTACGGCAGTCATGTCCACTATTCGAATTCCCGCCTGTCGTTGCTGCTAAGTGTTGATGACCCGATGAACGTTGCATATTATGATTGCTGTGGTTATGATGATGATGGGGTGGCGAATACATGTTGCTGTCAATGCCAGTTGTTGGCGTCGACTGTGTCTGCTGGTAATGTCTAACGGCCATATTGCCGAATTGCGGATGATGATGATAGCTACGACCGTCATGATGGCTAACATAATGGTGGCTTGTGCCACTGCTGGTACCATTACAATTGTTGCTATTGTTATTGGAATTGTTATTGGTAACGGAAATTCGATGGCTTCTCCCGCTACCGCGAACAATATTCGTTGTCACTGGTACAATTTGGCCAGAACCTGTTAGAATGGCAGCTGATGAGGATGAAGATAATGGAGACGCGGAATAAGAGGAGGGCGACGTGTTGTTATTAATAATATTGTTATTTGAAATGGGAATATTACTACCACCGCCGCCGCCACCAACACCACTCCCACCGGTGTTACTACTACTTATGTAACCGCTACTACTAATGCTAGTGCTATTGCTATGCGGCGACGGCTGATGCAGCAGCCTTTGGTGTTGTTGTTGTTGCTGCTGCTGATGTTGATGATGATGATGATGATTGTTATTTACACTGGCATAGTGTTGTTGTTGTGGTTGTTGCTGGTGCTGCGTAGTAATGTGACCTGGCACACTGTTACTGATGCTACTACTACTACTACTAGTGTAATTATTGTTATTATTATTTGTATTGGCATTGGTACCGTGTTGGTGTTGATGTTGAGTTCTGTGGCAGTCTGTTGCGGTTGCTGTTGTTGTTGGTGCTATTACCGACGATTGTTGTTGATGTGATTGCTGTTGTTGTTGTGAGTGTTGGTGCTGTGGCAGACGATGTATCGGCGGTATCATTGATATTGTTTTCCCTCCCATTCGCCGAGGAGGATGAGCGAAACCTAGGCCAACACCATTGGCAGTTCCCGAAAGTGATGCAGCTACGCGGGCACGTCCGAAGCCGCATGCTTGCGATCGTTTATCTATCCAAAAATGCATTTTGATAGGCAATTTGATCGCGCTTGCAAAGAGTTTTATTGTTCTGTATGCTGAAACTAGAAAATAAAACTTTTATATTATATGTGATATGGTCATACAAATAAGAATATTGTTGTACTACAGTTACAGTAATTAAGAATATAATTTATGATTTTCGGTAATCAATCGCTGAGAATAAATGAATGTATGAAATGTAAATCGACATTGGAATTCTTTTGGTTTAGTGATAGATGCGATTTGTCGATTATGTAGTATGTACCTACGCCGCAACCGTCATTCGTTACTTTATTTTTTTCAATAGCCGGCAGCCCGAAAACTTAAACAATTACGTTTGTGTTATGAATATAACATCTTAAGGCCATATTTTAATCAATAAGATGGGTGTCGTAAAAGTTTATAGAAAAAACAGTCGATTGCCCTTTTCTTTCCGGCTCGCAAATATCCATGACTCGTCCTATGACCTATCACGATCTTGTATACGTTTTTGGAAGTACCTTCAATGAATTTTTCAAGCATTTGGCGGCACCTATCGACACGAACCTTTTTTTTTGCTTCTGTCAAAAAATGTGGAATCCAACGTGCATATAGCTTCCGCCCCTTTAAAAGATCATGTAAGATCGTATATACGCTGGCATACGAGTTCCCCATAAGTCACCTGACGATCCTCTTCAATCAGTTTTCGCACAGCATCGATGTTTTCTGGCACAACATCTGTTTTTGGACGACCTTCACGAGGCTCGTCTTTGAGTGAACGTTGTTCGCGTTTCCATTAATAGTACCGGTTATAAACACTAGCCATGGATGGTGCTTCGTCGCCAAATGTCGAATGAAGTGATTCGAAGCACTGTTGTTGAGTTAGCCCCTTTCGAAAATCGTAAAAAATCATCTCACGAACATTTTTACGCGATAATTCCAATTTCACCATCTCTAAAGGAGTAAGGCAAGGATGTGTCCGCTCACCTATACTTTTTTTGGTGATCAAGTTATGGCGCAAACCAACATCGATTCACCAAACGGTATTCAATGGCGCTTGAACGAAAGACTAAACGATCTCGACTACGCTGACGACATCAACATGATGACTCACATATTAGACGATATGACGCGTAAGCTTGAGAGGTTGATTTATAACGCTGGACAGGTTGGCTTAAGGCTTAACTACGCAAAGACGAAGTTGTTGCGAATCGGAACGACCGATAACCGCGATTTATCTATAACCACCAACGATGCAACGATAGTCATTGAATACGTGGAGAAATTTAGCTACTTAGGGCGCCTAATTACTAAGAATGGCAGGCCCGAATCAGACGTGACAGCCCGCATAAACAAGGCGCGCTCTGCTTACAAAGTGTGGCGAGCGCATAACATCTCCAGGAGCACCAAGCTAAATATCTTCAACTCCAGTGTTACATCGGTCTTCTTATATGGTTGCGAGACTTGGAAAGTAACAACCACCATTTCTCAAAAATTACAAGTATCTGCGGCGAGTCTGTGGCATCTTTTGGCCAATCACGATCTCAAACTCGTATCTATTTGCCCTGACAAATAACGAGCCAATCCATACCCTGCGGAAACCGGACAATGACTTTACAAAAGTGGAAACCCAAAGGAAGACGAAACCCGGGACGCCCAGTGAACACGTGGCGCAGATCAATCGAGCGAGAATCGCGTATACAGAAGGCGTATGGCGTGAAGTTAAACAACTGGCGAGAGACAGACGGCGCTGAATGGAGGTCGTTTCCGGTCTATGCTCCTCTTAGGAACAATATATATTTATTAGAATTTTTTTATTTTTCTATATAATGTAAAATAAATTTAAAAAAAACAACCCATAAAAATTAAAATTTTTCTTGTAAATTCTCTAATCGGGGATACACACACACACACACACACTGCGTGCTCGTTTTGTGGCAAAATCATCCACGAAATGACGCAGAGCTCAGACTTTGCCGTGATCTGATGCGATATAGCGATATTTAAAAATTGTATATTGGGGTCCCCAAGGGGCCGATCGCTCCAAAAAAAGTGTTTTCCATCGAAGACACACATGTGTACAAAATTTAAAGAAAATCGGGTAAATTTTGTAAAATATTTGTATGGGAGCCCCCCGAACCCGAGGTCCGAGGGGCCTCAAATTTTAATAGAAAGTATTGTCACCGGAAATATACATGTGTGCAAAATTTCAATAAAATCGGGCCATGGGATGTGTGCTAAAAATTGATCAGAAAATCTGACCAGCCAGCCAGCCAGCCAGCCAGCCAGCCAACCAGCCAGCCACGTGCACGCGAAGTTAATATAAAGAATTTAAAAAAGAAAAGAACTAATAAATATTAAGAATGAAAAAACAAAATAACCTGTAGTTATATTAGTAAGTTATTCTTCTTTCTTTCTTTCCTTTACTCCGCGGAGGAGCATAGGGCTTCTACAAATGCCCGCCAACGAACTCGATTTAACGCCTGAGGTTTCAAGAGATGCCACTCGGTCCCCTGGTAATGTATTGGTGGTATATTATAAGATTATTAATTAATTAATTTTTATAATGAATATCAAACCAAACCCAAGAAAAATATGAAAATAAAGTAGAAAATAAAAATAATAATAATTTGAACAAAGAATTCTGATTTCGAAACCAGATGAAAGCAACTAACACTACCTTAGCGGGGAAAACATCGTTACATCGTTACGTCCCTGCTGTAATATTATGATGGATAAAAGCACCCAATCAATCAATAAATTAACTTTCAATTTTAACTTAACCAAATTGGTATTCATAAATACAAAGTGAATTTTTAAACTTTCCCATAAGTAAAATTATTAAGGTTATAATAAACTATACAGGATAAGCCATCCAAATTTTTACATTTCTCACCACCAGAAAACACTTAAATTCAAGTTCAACTAGCAATCCCAACAACGATCAACGAACAATGGAATCGAGAATTTGGCCCATGTTTTCCAAACGAAATTTTAAAATGCAACAGCACAGAAGCCCCCTCTGCCCACCCACAATCTGAACTTCAAGTTTCCATTTCAGATTTGTTCTTCGAGCATTGCTCCTATGAAGGAGTGAGTACAAGCGCACGTGTACGTACACGCCGCGGCAGCGACAACGTCTTTCACAGCCATTACCATTAGCAGCCAACAAAGGCAATTTATTGGTGGGGTTGTAAATGCTCTTTGTGCGGTGCCAAAAAAAACCACCCTTGGATACGGGAAGTTTCGCCTTTATCCTTTATCAAGAAATACTTGATCACATCTCTGACATTTTATTTAGGAATAGGTAGGTGGTACTTTACAACATAACGTAACTCTGAGACGATGTCATTATCCTGTGAACGTCGCAGAAGCCAAAAAAAATTCACTCGCAGGGTCAATGTGCATCAATATATTAAAGCGTCCGGCCGGCGGGGCAAAAATATTTCTAGCGTAGTGCTAGAGAATGTTCATTGAACTTAAGAACATCTCTGGTATGTTATAATGAGGACTCCTTTAGGTACACCTTTTATCACACTTAAGCACTTTTTAGTGTCATTGCCTATGTCATTTGAAGACGGTAGTAATATAGTGTATAATAATGAGGAGCACTACCTACAGGTGGAGTTTATTACTCTTTATTACTTCTTTCCTAACGAAAGCCACATATAATGAATAACGTGACTTTTTGCATTGATGCCATGTTTATGTATACGAACACTTTTGCGCGATACAACGATAAGTCCACAAAGAAGAGGAATATATTTTGTTAACTATCTTCATTTAAAAGATAATGGCTCTTCAACTGGTTTCTTCAATTAGCCCGGTTCTAGCTTGCCGAGAAAGATTTCTATGGATTTTCACGCACGCACCATTGTGATCCTCAAACATTGATCTCCTTAACTGTAAATTATCATCCGTATACTTATTGAATGATAGTGATTCTCAAACTTTTGACTCGCAAACTTTAAACAGAGACATAAATCACAATACCAGCCACTCTTTCGGTGATACTCAAATTTTAAATAGAAAATTGGGCAATATCTTCATTGTTGACATTGATGAGGCGTTTATTTCAAACTTGTAATCAATAACAGAGCACTCACAATGGAAAAAACGTAAGACTTACAAAATTGTATGGATTTTTGACAAAAATAATTTGTTTAGTCGTTTGTTAGAAATCTTAGGATAAAAGTTAACAAACAGTTAACTTTTTTTAAGTCATAAAGGGCCCAGTCCATAGAATCCGTTGCGTCCGTTGGGGCGACGTATGCAACTGACAGATCGACGAAATATATGCATTCTTTTGGGAAATATCCAATAGGAAAAGCATGTGACGGAAGAGATGCAAAAAGTTGAACAACTTTCAACTTTTCTCTCCGGCAATTGATTTGACAGTTCTCTCTCAAGGTATCTTGAAGTTTATTTTGGTATTGGTTTTGTTTTCCAGTACGACAACAACGTATTCAATAGGTCTACTCTTTGCGTTACATACAGCAACGTCAACGAGTACGTCGACGCTACAGACGCAACGGATTCTATGGACTGGGCCTTAAGTCTTATGTTTTTCCATTGTGAAAGCTCTGTAACACTCTAAAAAATATGGTATTATGAGCGTAGAAAATGAGGTATACAATTAAAAACATTGACTGCTCATTCCAATTGTTTAGGGAGAAATCGAATAGATCGGCATGACTTGCCGTTTGTAGTTATCTGTCAGCTGAGCAATTAAAATAATAACTGTCAAAGTCAACTGACAAAGCGAAGAACGATAAGGGTCCGGAGTGCCGGAGTACACCGAGCGAATGTTGCACGGCGTAAAAGTGTTCGGTGTGAACACTGGGTAACTTTACTCGCTCTTACTCTGCCTTACACTGATATTCATTTCAGACAAAAAAACACAGTGTACAGAGTAAAATTACCCCGGTTGAATAAAAAAACACAGTGTAAATTTTTGACGTACACACTTGAATAAAAGAATAGACCCAAAGACTACCAAAAAGTTAAATTCTCCTTCAAAATAGAATAGCCACATACGATAAACTTACGATGATCATTAGATCGTACCAGTGTTCCTTTATACCAGGCCAATCAATCAATAACTGATTTTCAAAACTTGACTTGATTTTATTTGAAGAGAATTATCGCCGAGCTTGAAGAATCCATCTGCAGTCGTACTGCTAGTGATTTGAGTTGGGGTATATTTTCATTTTATTTGGCTAAGAATGCAAAGGTGTAGAAACAGCCTAACTCAACCGCAACATTCTAGAAAGCTCTTCTTTGTGAGAAATATTGATAGAAATGATTTCAATTAAGCCGCCACCAGTGCTACTGAAAATAGTCGAATCGGAAAACTTTTGATCAAAGACTTAGCATTTCAGGGCTCTCTTACCCACGCTCTTCATTAATCTAACCATATAAATAAAAATTAAATTTTGTGTGGTTGTTATTAATGAAAACTCACATTTACCAATCGATTTTTATGAAATTTTCAATGTATATTATTGGCAGGTGGAGTAAGGTTATTGGCTATAGTTTACTGCTCTTCCCACTCCCTGTACAATTCGATTTTTATAAAATTTTCAACGCATATTATTGGCAGGTAGGGAAAGTTATAGGCTATAGTTCATCCCCTCTACCCAATCACCGGGGAGAAATGTAAAATTGTAGTATCAACCACATTTACAAACCGATTTTTATGAAATTTTAAACGTATATTAATAGCAGGTGGGAAATATTATGGTCTATAGTACAGTCCTAACACGCGGTTATTAGAGTAAGGCGGGTGTTCATGTGTGCGGCTACCGAAGCGTCTAGGAAATAACTAATATAAGATAAAACAGAGCAGCTTACCATAAAAGAGAGGTTTTACCTTCTTTAACTCATGAAAGCGACCCAAAAGGTAGAAAGTGTTTAGTTTGTTGTTAAAAATGAGCGAAATACACAAACATTCAGGAATAAAACATAGACAAGAACAAAAACAACAACAAAGTGAAAAGGATGCGCTTTTCCTTATTTTCGTTGTTTAATGGGTGGTGTCGTGTTGTCTTATGAGTCCATGAATACATACGAATATTGTGTCATATGCATTCATGTGTATGTAGACAAATGTGTGAGCTGTGCAATAAGGAGAAGAGGAGACATAACGATTGTGTTCTTTGTACATAAATGAGACCAAAATGTGCACAGAGAGTGAAAGCATCCAGTTGCTGCAAGGATACTGAAAAGATGTATATTTCATGTACATCACCGAGAAGCTCTAAACGACACGTACAGAAGAAAATATGTATATATGGCACGTGTCAAAATGTTGCAGAAAGTATGCTTTGTTTTGGCTGCGTGTCAGAAAAATGTCGAGTGCAATGGCCGAAAAATGTCTCCACTATACGATCTAAGAGAAATTTGTTTTTCTTTATAATAAATTTTTGTTAAATTTTATATTTTTTCAAATCAAAAAAAAGTTATGACACGAATGATCAGTACATATAGAGGGTATATTGTTATAAGCTTGTGCATGTTAAAAAATATTGATCCTATTTTGACAGAGATCTAAAAAGACAAAGAGAGGGAGAGAGAGTAAAATTAATAGACCAATGGACCACAGTGCTGTTGATATGAGAACAACTACTACTTTCGACTTATCTGTACTCCTGTACGCCGCTTATTTATTTTGTACTTCTCCGGGATATTTTAAAAATTTCTATTCAATATTTTAATTATTTTTATTATGCGTACTCGTAATAGTTCTAAAATATTTTATTATAATTTGATTATGTTTTATTAGCAAAAACTTTAACTAACCTATAATTCAAGTCAGCATTTAGCAACTAGCTTAATTGAACGATGCAATGGCAACACGTTTTTGTTTTAACTTATATATAGTTTGTTCGGTGACAATTGTTCACATTTTTGACAGTTCAAGACAATTCAACCACAAAAACCTACTTTAGCTGTATTTTATTTGCCGAGCGAGTTCAGAATTCGAATGTCAACACCAGCCAAAACCAGCCAAACAGCAGGTTTTCACAATTTCAAAGAAGGAATTCGACAGTGCAATTGTTGTTGTTCCTCGGCAAATAAAATACGGCTTTGTTGTTCAATTGTTCTTTAAAACCACTGCATATGTATTTTTTTTCCCAGTGCGCAAATAAATTTTATAGTTAAAATCGATGGGTTGGTAAAAAAATGGTAACAAGTAAATGTACAAAAACTTCGTTTTTCTGGTACAAACTTTATGGGGTATTTCAAAGAATTTTTTTTGCACGGTTTACCCGCGCCACACGTCTAAAGCGGGATATCAAAATGAGCCCCTGACATTGAGCCGCTCACAAAACTTCAGCGCTTTAGGTTGTGCGAAAGGTGGTTAAAATAGGTGGCTCAAAAAACCAGATGGCGCGATGACTCACAAAATTTCAGCTCTCTAGGTCGTGTGGAAGTTGGTTAAAAAAGACCTCAAAGAAGTCAAAGTTTATGTTTCCAATTTTTCTAAGCTTTATTGGCAGAGAGTTCCACAATCGATTAGCTTGAACGAAAAATAAATTGACGTTCGGACAGTTGACATATGAGTACCTAGGTTAAGCCAACATGAAAGACCTCCGAGATTGGATAGGTTGCAGATTATCATATAAGTATTCTGACTGTATTCAATATGTCGCTTAGTAAACACAGGGACTATTACCAATTTTAGCCGATTGAAATTCAGATACATCAAGAACTCTACCATTTGAGTTTAAACGTAGCTCATGGTTTTAGGGACCAGTCATTTACGCTCGACAAATCTTTGTTTATTAAGTGAATAGTGTCATTAATCGCTTTCATAGGAAAACTCATGAAAAGTTGAACATCTTCCGCATACATGTGAACCGAACAATGCATAATTACTTTGGGTAGTTCGTTCACATATAACGAGAAGAGTGTTGGACCTAGGATTGATCCTTGCGGTACACCGTTCCGGACTTTACGAAAACGTGAAATCTCTTCACCAACTACCACGCATTGTTGACTTCCTTTTAAGTAGGAGGAGACAAGTTTTGCTGGTGGAAATGAAAACTTAAAATCCTTTATTAGTTTATTGCACAAAATCGAGTGATTCAAAGTGTCAAACGCTTTCAAAAAATCAAGAAGAATTAGAAAAGTGGGGTGATTCTTATCTAAAGACTTCCGCACTTCATCAACAATGTATAAAAGCGCTGTTTTGCAGCTTCACTTTTGCCTAAATCCTGATTGGTTTGAGCACAGAAGTTGGGTTTCTGAGAGATATTTATGGATTTGTGACATGATAATTTTTCTTGGACTTTTGAGAGAAAAGGAAGAATAGCAATTGGTCTATACTCCGTCATGCTAAAATCTAAAAATATATACATGCACATCACAAATGGTCGTGAGAAGCTAGGCCTTGGACCGCAACGGTCTGTCGCGCCAAATATTATTATTGGGATGATTTTAGCTTTTCTTACACTCGGATGAGAATACGGACATCGTTAGCACCGAGTTAAAAAGATGCGTTATAAATGGCACAAATATTATAAAACTCCTATTCTCTTTTCGTTATTATTAAAAACTTTTATTTACCTTGACTTGACCCTTTTTGGTCTGTATTTTCCACCTTCCACACGACCTAGAGAGCTGAAATTTTTTGAGTGTCGTAAGTCCAAAATAGCACTTTTTATATTTCGAGTATGTCGCATGAGGCGCGTGTGATGGGCTGAAAACTTTTTTTTTTACTTCTTTGAGGTCTTTTTTAAACAACTTCCACACGACCTAAAGATAAATTGTGTGAATGACTAATTTCAAAATAGGATTTTTTGTATTCTACGCATGACGCGTGTCACGTTTCGGATATGAAACGTGTGATGGTTTGAAATCGCGCAATTTTCTCGTTTTTTGAGGTCTTTTTTAACCACCTTTCGGACGACCTAAAGGGCTGAAATTTGTGAGCGACTCAATGTCAGGGGCCCATTTTGATATCCCGCTTTTGATGCGTGTCGCAAGTTGCGTGTGGCGCGTGTGAAGCGTGGAAAAAAGAAAATTCTTTGAAATTCAAAAACAGATATTTTGGCGATTATTACCAAATAATAAACGACCGTGTAGCGTGTTTCGATGTATATATAAAAGTTTGTACCCGAAAAACGAAGTTTATTTACATTAACTTGTTTTGTATATTCAAACGTTTTAGGAAGAATTTGACAAAAAAGATATTGTTGGAACAATGCGATTGCAGCCTCCCACACATAATTCAAATAATATGATTATAGTACCGGTGTGCAGGGTTTCTTGTATGAAAACTGGGATTGAAACTATTACCAACTGTTCTGTTTATTAAAACAATTTTGAATGTTTAAATTTGGCGCCAAATTTTTTACTTCACAGACTAAACTGCCATTTTCCGAAAGGAAATTCCATGTTGTTGTTTGCTTTAGAAAAACAGTCACAAATGATGCTGCATGTGATATATAGGTATACAAGAACAGTACACAAGGATATGTGCTTATAATCAGGTGCAATGTGATGCACCTATGAGAGAATGATAGAGAGATAGATAGATAGAGAGTGAGAAGGAGTGTGAGTAAGGTGAACGAATAAAAGGAAACTATTAGCAAATTGCATTGCACGCATATTGCATACATAATGCACGAGTTCAGAGCGAAAGTTTCAACGGCTCTTGTTTTATTTTCTTGATCCTTTTTCATTCTAAACTGTGTACCGCCTGGAATATAATTTATTTTCTAGCATATGATGGTGGTCCACTTTAGCACATGAACAACGCGACGTTTATTTGCAAATAATGAAATGATGAAAAGTCAAAGCTATGCTTTTTTATGCACTTGCTTGGTATCCTAGTACCTCGAACCTCGAATAAAAATCCTTGTGCAGAAGAAACGTTTGAATTTCTATCTCTTGAACTCCACGCAAAATTAACAAAGTACTTACCGCTTACATTTAAAAATGACTCGACCGATTCGCGGCCTTTGTGTTTCAGTAAGGCTTCTGTAAAGTTTTCATTTGAGTGCTACCTCAACGGATGGATTTCTTAAGTATTTTTTGATCTGATAGATACATTTGACATCTTGGGTCACTTTCACAAAATATCCAACACAAAAGATAGACAGGCTATATTTTTAATTTTTTTCTTTTTTTTCTTGTAACTTGGTGAAAGCTTAAATTCTTTTACCTTTCGATTATTTACAGAATTAAATGTTTAAAACAAAAAAAAAACTTAATCGTATCGCACACACATATGTTTTCTTTTGTCCTTATTTCGATTTATTGCATTGTATCTATGGAAAAACGAATAAGAATCGAGGAAGACGACAAAGTTCCACACAGACAAAATGTTTTGTCACTGCATTACTTGAAGTGTTATTATGGGAAAACTCCTATTTAAGGCAGTAATTGTTATTCGCTGAAATTTGGATTTTGTAGAAAAATCAAACGATGATTGTCCGTCAAGAGTTGATGAGGATGCTCATGACAAAAACACGCGAAAAATAATGCACGACAACGGCGGACGACAGTGACGATTAATTATAATTATTGCAAAGTGGAGGATATGGACACGAACACTTTAGCTCAGGATACAACGACAAAAGGATACCAGAGCTGTGTGCTGGAATGTCAATTTTATGCTTTTGCTGCTTTATTCAAAAAGAGCTTTTATTGTTTTTGTTCTAGGACGAAGGCTTTTTTAAAGTGGATAACAGACACTCGAAAATGACTGCTTTCATCAGCAGCGCAATGAATGACAATCTGTATTTTATTTGTTAAGCTGAATATTTGTACTACGAGTGCAACACGCGCAGTAAACAGTAATACTTGGTACGAGTACACTCGTTACGTGATACCATTTTGAGTTAATTTTTAACGTCTGCGGAGTAGTCTTAGCAACCAAATTGACGGTCTTAGTAAACCAGAATTTGGTCTATAGAAATAATTTGATTTTTTGGTGAGACCTTAGGCGGAGCTTAGTATTTGACGTACCTACGTTCACAGTTTGCGGACTGGTTCACTCGTACATGTCAGTCTATAAAATATTTTTTTCTGTCAACAGTCAAAAGTCACAAAATGGCAACCATTGCTAATAACGATGCGTGTGTTGTGGTCGACATTTTGAAGTCGCCTTTTTAATATGATACCGAATTATTTGAGAGTAAAAAATTTACACTCTTTGTGGAAATGTATTGTGGATGTATTTAAGGATAGAGACAGAAAGAATTAATAATAGGAACAGCTTTTATAGCACTCCTAAATTTATAGACTCACGCGCAATTATAGAAAATTGCAAAAAAAAGGAACTATATAAAAGCTATAGATGGGAATTAAAAAAAAACCACTGACCTCCCGCCCACTGACCACCCACCCATTGACCTCATACACACTGCCCACCTACTGAACTCACACCCACTGACGCCACGCCCACTTACACCCGCGTTTCCCACTGACCCCCGCCCACTTACCTGCCGCCCACTTACACCCGCGTTTCCCGGCTGGCCCATCCCGCTGACCCCCGCCCACTGACCTCCTTCCCACTGATGCCACGCCCACTTACACCCCAATAACTAACCAAATCATCAATCCAGAAAACTATAGAATCGACACTTATACAGGCAACAAATGTACACTTGTTCGAATATTCTATGAAGATTATATACAGGGAAAACTACATTTTCCACCCCAGCGCCACCTATCGGGTCCAAATTTTGTCAACGACTTTCTTTTTATTTAAATATTATATGGTTTGAATTTGAGCCAAATCGTTCCATAATTAAGAATTTTCGGGAAAAAAACGATACCAGCGCCACCTAGCGGGGCTTTTAAACCTTTTAAACCTTCCCGTAGCAATTACAAACAAACTCGCAGAAGGAAGTATCCAATTTGGTCCAGCCGTTCTCGAGTTTTAGTCAGTCTAACGCACAGCAATTGATTTTTATATAAATAAATATATAGATTAATCAAAAATCAATGCGCCTGCTTCATTTCGGTCGCGCACTTAGCTCGCCAGTCCACCAAACGGCCATGCCACAAGCCCAACAAATATGCAGCCTATTATGTCCGTGGCACATGTAAATAAATATATGTGTTGCACATCACAACACTAAGAGACGGACTATCCCTATTAAAGATAAGGATTTCCTTGTAGGAAAATGGCCTGATTAATTGTTTGGATTTCCTAAGCCCCGGGACGCTTTCCCAGGGACCCGACGGAGTTTGTGTTCTCAACAATTTATCAGTGCAGTGGCAGCAGCCCAGTTGACACCACCAGTAGTGCTCAGATCCTATGAACGCAGATTCTGAGCCAGCCCTTGCTAGTTCATCTGCAGATTCGTTGCCTGCAATGACCAGGGACCCAACCGAGTTTTAACTTTTTTGTGTCTGGCAAGAGATTGCCCTACATCTCAACAGTTTTTGACTAATATCGAGTCCATCAAATTGGACGACAGCGCTCTAAGTGCTGCCTGGCTATCTGAAAAGATATATATTCTAGCGCCTTTAATTCCTTTATTAAGGTAAATCCCGGCGCAGAAACCGTCAGAGTTCTCTTCTTCACATGATAGTCTGGATTGAAAGTCATTCCCCTTTTAAAGTTTTTATGCGAATCTTGAAATCTTGCGTGTGGCACGTGTGATGGTTTGAAATCGCGCCATTTTCTCGTTTTTTTAGGTCTTTTTTAACCACCTTTCGCACGAACTAGAGGTCTGAAATGTCAGAGGCCCATTTTGATATCCCGCTTTGATGCGTGTCGCAGGTCGCGTGTGGCGCGTGTGAAGCGTTGAATAAAGACCTCAAAAACTGATATTTTGGCGATTATTATAATACGACTGTGTGGCGTGTTTCGATGTATATATAAAAGTTTGTACCCGAAAAACGATTTTTTTTCCATTTACTTGTTTAGTAATAAAAAACCAAAAGCTATATTCGAATAAACAATGATGCTCATAAATTCAATTGAATCGACTCAAACGTCAACTTAATATTAATGACACGATAAACCATTCGTCTTACTTCAATCTGAAAAACGGAAAGTTCAGAGGGAATAGATTTGTGCAAATGTTGGTTCTCTATAAGAATCTGTTTTTGTATTATGCAAAGAGATAACACAAACATAAGTAATTTGATAGAATTTTCATAACATACTGGTGAAGGTAAAATTAAACTGATATGTAACGATGGTAAGGGAAACTCTGATAATGTTTTACAATTACAACACCGTCATTGACGAAGCTGTTGTCTTTATCGCAACCGAAAATACAAAAATTCCTGAAACTTATGTTTTTTTACTTATCGACAATCTACCGCTTCTGCAGAATGTGACTTTTTCAGTTAAAACACGGGTTTCTACTTTCAAGCGAGCAGATGAGTTGTTATCACGTTTTATATATATGTACATATGTGCTTATTTTTATTTATGTAGGCAGGCGTATGTATTTTGCTTAATTACCTTTCCTGGCAAAGGAGTATGTGCTTTTGTTCTGAAAATGAAATTGGTAGCTGGTAAAATACTCGTATTATTGATTGTCATCGAAAACGCAAGTTTTACTGGAAATTGCAATCTCTTAAATGCGGAGATCCGTCGAAATGAGTGGTATCTGTGGGATAAAAACTGTTTCACCCTATCCCTTTTCTATCAAGAGAGTCGCTTCAATTACATTTCACTGCATATTTTTTACGCACAGTCTTGTCCAGACGAATCAAGTGACCTCTGTTGGATTATTCACGACCTCATCAGCATCTAATATGGTATCGATAGACTTATATTCAGTGACTACGCCTGTTAACGATTCGAAGTCACACAAGCTTCAAAATCACAACACGCATATCTCAAGGGCTGGTCCACGGAAACCGCCCTCCACGAGGCACGAGGCTTACGCTAGCCACATTTTTAGATATAGAACAACAATGTTCACATTGAGGCCATTAAGGAAGCTCCTACCCAGTCAGGAGTGGAATCCTTCCTTACGCAATGAATCATATCCATGCTCCGTGGCAGGATCAGGACCATTGGCAGCTGCAACATTACCAAACGAGTCGACAGAGGCAACCCCCAAGGACAGGTCATCTCTCCATTACTGTGGCTGATGGTAACTAACAAAATGCTACTAAAACTTGAAGGGGATAGGACTAAGGTAGTCGCGTACGCAGATGACGTAGTGATACTTGTATCAGGCCAGGTCTTGTAGCCAGCGATGAAGAAGAAGTATAACGCCACCAAACTCAGCCGGTTACAGCGATCAGCAGCAGTAGGCATCACGGGCGCTCTACGGTCTTGTCCGACCGAGGCCCTTAACACCACCTGTTACCTCCTGAAATATTTATCAAGTATGTTGCGACGTGCTGTGCAGTACGACTCAGAGAATCTGGGTGGTTTGTAACTAGACCATACGGACACTGTAATATACTGCAGACAGTACCTGAAGGCATCATACCATCATACATACAGCAAAAGGAAAACCACCGAGTTGTTATCTAGAACCCGGAAGGATATTGCCACAGTTGTGGCTTCCATCACGGGCCACTGGCCAGTGGGCAGCAATGCTGCTTAGTTGGGTATACCGCACAATTCTGCAGAAGTCGCAAATATGAAAATGAGAAAGAAACTCTCATACACTTCCTCTGCAGTTGTCCGGCCCTAGCAGGGTCAAGACTCCGCATTTTAGGTAAACCATTTTTTCACGACCTGAAAGAGCTCTCAGATTACAGGGTCATCGAGTTGATATCGTACCTGAACCCCCACTTAAATATCCATGCTATGTTCCTCGTGATTTGTGGCATCGAAATGGAGCACACTAGCGCTAATTGAGGAGCTCGCAAGTGCATCGGGGTCCCTCACTCTACCTACCTACCTACGCATGTTAAAATGATAAGTATTTTTTCATTTTAAGCAGCAAGAATGGCACTCTCTCGCAACCAGTTCAAAATGTGATAGTTTTGAGAGACAGCCAGATAAATGGAATTTATTATCTCTGCGACAGATGATATCTGATTACAAAAATCAGATACCAATTTTATATTGCCCGAAGAATCGACTTCTTATCTACCTTTTCCGATTTGAAGGAGGAGTGACAATGTCTTCAAACCCCAAACCCTGCTGGACACCGAGTACTATTCTTAATACCACTATTTATCTCAGCGACTCCGAAAACTATGGATCGACACTAACATCGGTCACTATCTCCCCTCCGGGATACAACTCATCCATATGGAGGTACTACCATCACTATTCACTTCAGCGACCCCGAAAACTATAAAATCGAAACTTATATTGGTCACTCACCCCAACACCCTTCCACCGCCGACCAACAACCAACACTCCTAGAGGTGTCTCAAATATATTATGTATATATAGATTAATAATCAGAAATGTATTATTTCATAAACCCTCTTAAAAGCTCTAAAAACTGCTGACAGGTCGGTCTCCCGATGTGTACCACACATCGTTTCTAACGGGCGAGCCTCGCACCGACCTTACATATCCTTAGAAAAGAAGCAAACTATCATCTAATGTACCTGATGTTCATTCAAAAACGAAAATCGCCCAAAGAGTCAAAGATTCCCATCTAACAAAACTCACATACATACATTTATGCAGAACTTATCAAACGATGCTTCTCCGTTTTTCATTACCAATATTAAAAATGTTCAAAATCAAATCGAATCAAATCATAAGATCTAAGATACTAATAACCCTAATTGCATGTTCGAATATTTTTTTCATTGCCGAATGGGTTTTTTGTTTAGTTTCTGGAAACGCGATTTTTTTTTTAATGAAAATGATATAAAAGACACATTTGAGAACATTCCAGTTCAGTGCCAAGTGGATGAAGTTGAGGAGAGGTGTCACATACGTATCGTATTTATTTTTGTAATTTAACGGTGAAACACAAAGACGGTGTAACAGTCGGCTGCGGATATCAAGACGTTCCTTATTACAATCAGTAAGGATATACATCTGTTTTAAGTGAAATTAATGTTAAGTAATAACTTTTTTTCCAATTGCACAATTCTTACCCCCTCGAAACCAAAACCACGACCGTTAAGCTGTCAAGCGCGTAACAGCGTTTTCGTAGATTTAGTGGTGAACGAGTGAAAATGGAATGAAAATCCACTTCAAATTGAAATTTCATTTGTTGAGATGTGTGTTCTGTGCTGCAGTGTAATGCTAAAGATCTGAAGATATAAGACACTATTTCAATCTAACCAAATTTGGCTGATCGAAATCGCTGATTGTGCTTCCATCGCCATATTGCTGAGTAAACGACACCTTACCCATCGATTGTCGTCGGTTAACAAAATTGTACAGCTATGAGTAAGATGTAAGATGAAATAAAAAATCATACAAAACCCTAGTAATGCTTTACAAATAGAAAGCGAACTCAAAACCACAAAAGAAATCTTAACAGCTAATAATAAGAGCCATAAAGTTAAATATCTCGTTTCCAAGTAAAGTACAATGAACCTAGATTAGGACTTATAAACACAGGGTTAAGTTGAGTTTTTGTTGAACTCAACAAAAATACCTGGATTAAGTTATTATTTTGTTAGTAGTCGTCGGATTTTGTATTTTGTTGTCAAAATTCCGATATAATTTCATTCTGAATATATGGAAAGGCGACATTTTGCACTTGACGAAAATAAATTAACACCCAACACAACTAAAATCAGTTTCATGGAAACATAAAAGTTACACCGAATTTTTCGATTTCGATTTGCAGGGTAAATTAAGATTTCTATTTCGTAGTTTTGAGTTGACGTTCTATTTACAAGCTGCATTAAGGGTACGGGTTGATTTTGAATTTTATTTGCAATGTCTTGTAACCGACACTGTAACTTGGCTACCCTTCGGCAATCGACGGGTAAGGTTTCGTATACGAAGAGAGGGCAAATAGACTAATTTCTCAGTTTGTTTATGACCACGAAAACCCTGTCACTTTGACAGCTTGGTCGTCAAAGGCGCCTTCAAGACGAACTCAAAACTACCTCAAATGCCAATCTACATTCCACTTAAAACCCACGTTAAACCCCATGAAGACCCCCTCTAGACCCACCTGAAGGCCTTATCTTGACTCACCCAAAGACCTATCTCAAGACCCACCTGAAGACCACCAAAATACCACCTGAAAAGTCCTACCCCAAAAATGTGTACATGACTTACTCAAAGATTTGTAATAAAAAAAGCGTGACAGAATCACATAAAAACCGATAGAAAGACAGAAAGACATAAAGAAACAGGCAATAGTTAATATAAAAGCATTTAAAAAACAAATAAAAACCATTAAACAAATGAAATCTTGTTGCAGCGTGCATTTTTCCTAGCTATGATTTGTGATTTTGAATTATTTATTTTTAATAATAAGTTCGCGTGCCCATCTGTTTGTCGTGAAATCTTGGTATCAGTTTTTAATCCACTTCACAAAGCCCGATTTTATTGAAACTTAACGCAAATGTGTATTTTCGGTGACAACACTTTCTATTGAAATTTGGTAGTGATCGGGCCGCGGTGTCGGAGGGCTCCTATACCATTTTTTTTTAAATCATACCAGAGCATCAGATCAGGCTGTGTGCGCTAGTGCGCTCTATGCATAGCTGGTTTACGATCGGGTTCTTTCTGTGTTTGGGTTGCAGTGCTTAGCATGAGTTTTTATTTTCCAGCATTTATAGTGGAATTCAGTATACTTTTGGTTATTAGAAAATTTAAATGAAAAATTTTAATTTTTATGGGTTGTTTTTTTTTCTAATAATATATGTCCAAGGGATAGAAAGTCGCAAACTAAAATTAAAAATATTAACTTAAATGGAGACAAAAATATTAAGCCTCACTAAATTTCCTAGTGAGAAATTCTGTTGAAGTATGTGATGTCTCAATGAACTGGATACACCCATTATCGTTAAGTACATTCAGTGTACCATTTTGCGACTCAGACCCCAGGATTTACCATATAATGCTCTTTGACACAGAATAAATGTAAAATGAGCTTTTGATATTCTTGACTCAGGTGCATTTTTCCATCTCCATCTTGAAATCTAGAATTACTCCTTGATATTTGATATCTATGGAGATTGGCAGGTGAGCCCAGGAAAATGTGCAAAAGTAGTAAATAATTCACATTGCAATGAAGTTTTGCAGGCTTTTAGGTCTAACTAAGGAGAATATTTTCTGGAAGTTACCTACTCTGTTTTCTAATTTGACGACGCTAAGAACATGGGATATATATTTAAAATGGGAGGTAATACAAACTTGGTTAGTATCTTGAATAACGCAGAATTAATTTGTTTATAAGTTCTCGGAACAACATTTGTTTTGTTAGGGCCGTTATCTAAAAGTTAAAAAAAAATCTATTAAACTCAAATTTGACAGATATGGCGGCACTAACCATGAGTAAACAAATGTTATTCCTAGAACATTTAAACAATTTAGTTCTGCTTTATTCAAGATAGTAACTTAATTTGTATTACCTCCTATTCCAGAGATCTTCCCATTGTCTTAAGATACCACAACTGAAAAATTCGTTTTCACACGCCCATAGATAAAAGGGACTGTTTCATGAACTATAGCCTAACTTCGAAAGTAGCCTTTACACACTCTAGTGATTTAACATATAAAATACTTTTATTATTTACTGCAGTCACAGCGAACACACATTCCCAGAGTAATTTGCATTGCGCATAACCGGTTTAGCAGAAAACCCGGTTTTGGTCGTGCGAAAAATAGCGTACGTTATTCGCAGAAAAGTGTTTGTCCATAAACTCCACTTTCCTCGCTCGTTATGTAATATACTATATCGTTATCCTTACTAATTAAGGATTCCTTACTAATGTTATAAATGTGAATGTAACAATGTCTGTCTGCCTGTTTCCTTTTCACGGCTAAATGACTGGACCGATTACGCTCATTTTTCTTTTGAATTATTTGTAATAGTCCGGGGATGATTATAGGAACCTGAAAAATTGGAAAATTCAGGAACAACTTGAAAAAATCTGGATAAACTGAAAAATGCCTTTTCCATGTGTTGTGTATGTGTATGTGTGTTAAGTATGAACTCGACCATAACTCATGATTCAAACACTTTTTTATATAAATATAATAGATATTTTTTCGGAATTCCAAAAACTAGAGTGTAAATAAAACCGCAAATTTCTTCTTCGGATTCAATAATAATTAATTTATGAAGCACTAAACTAAAAAACAGGATACTCTATAAATTTCGACAGGACTTATTAAACATTATCTAATTTACAGAAGACAAAGCCTTATTACCAATTGAATAACCTGTCTATTATTATATTGCTTTTCAGTGATGAAAAGCTGCACAATGATCGCAGCCATTCTGTACATCGCCTCGGTATTGATCATCGCACAAGCTGCAAGTAATGTAAACATTTGTTCAAATGTTCAAGATGGCATTTTCTTAGCGGATCTGAAAAATTGCTCCTCATATTATGTGTGCATGAATCAAACGGCTTATCATCAAAATTGTCAAGAGGGTTTGCATTTTACGGCAAAAACACAACGTTGTGACTATCCACTAGCATCCACATGTGCCAAACAATGTACACAAAATTTGTCCACCTTTTGCTATGACAAGACATGCACGAAATATGTTCTCTGTTTTGCTGGAGAGCCCATAATTAAACAGTGCTACGATAGTCTACAATACAATGCGGAAACAGATCGTTGCGATTTTGCCAGCACTGTCGATTGCCGGGAGAATATGTGCAATAGTGTCAATGATCCTAAAAATCTGGTATACTTGCCTAGTCAAGCGGCTTGCGATAAGTGAGTATAATAAGGTTTTGTTTAACACGTACCTAGATCAAATAAAGCCGCGTCCGATTGGACTGAATTAACTAAATTAGTAGCTGTATCTGAAGTAACAGAAGTGAAGGGACTGTTTGATTGACAAGGACAACTAAAAATTGGGCGAAATTGGGCAACTGATGTAAGTGAAGAGGTGTTCAGCTCGTGCTACTCGTGCTCGTGTTACTTCAGATGAGTAACATTGACATTTATCCGAAGTGAAGAATACAAATCGAACAGTCTCTTCACTTCAGTAGCTCTATTGAAGTGAAGAGTCGCTCAATTTACTGAAGTGAAGTGGTTTAGTCTTCAGGCCAATCGAACGCGGCTTAAGCAAATAATTAAATAATAGCTGTATTTTATTTGGATACCGAATAAGGAATTCGAATGTCAAAACCAGCCAAAATCAGCCAAACAGTAGGTTTTCAAATTCCGAAGAAGGAATTCGACAGTGCAATTGTTGTTGTAATTTATTATTCCTCGGCAAATAAAATACGGCTAATAAGTCAATATATTCTACGTCTTCAATTACGAGCTTCCGATTGGACAAACAATTTTGGTTATGAATGGGTAATAGCTTACCCTGCTCTCACAATGAAAAACTTAAGACTTAAAACTTAAACCTTAGAAGATCTCGCACAATGAAGACATACGTTTTAAGTTCTGACAGCAAGGTTTGAAATTGTGACCAACTTCATTGTTATTATATTGAAGTGTTAACAACAACAAAAACAAATATTTCACATCCGTTTTGAAATGTTGAGAACTTTATTTTGTATTTCGTCAAAAGTTTGTAAATTTAGGAACCTACGATCTACCAACATAACGAACAGAATTTTTTTTTGTCAAATCCAAAATCCATACAATTCTGTAAGTCTTAAGTATTTAGTTTTTCATTGTAATAGCCAGAGCATCCTTAGTTTGTTTTGCGAATTTTCACGGAAAGTTACTATTTTACTAACGCATCCAAAGATCTTTTGTGACGAAAAGTCTTAACACTAAATGTTTTTTCAAAATCCGGGCAGGCGAAAACGGGTGCTTGTGTGAGAGCTTACCACGTAACAAACGTTACAAACATGACATCAATACTGGTTCTTCTGTTTGACTCTTAGTCGACGCGACTTGAAAACCGAAGGAGATGTGGTGTGGTGTGACTTTTATGCGCAATGATTTTATTTTTATGTATTTTCAAGTACGCAACTTTTTTGAACATTAAAGCGAACTGAAAACGGTTTCCCATGTTAAAGTAACAAGAATGGAATACCTGTCAGAACATATGAAATTTATAAAAAAAATATATTCTAGAATATCCATCATAAATGGGTCTACAACCGGGGTCCGGCTCTGGCATCCCACAAAAAACCTCTCCAGCGCTTAGCCGGTATTATTTAGACGTAATTACCTAACATTGGAATATTCCAAAGTTGCAGAGTCAATTATGATATGTTCTTGAACTTGAGGATTGAGTTCTTAAATGAGGAATAAATTCAATTAATTTACTTTTAGTAAACAAACGTACCAGAAAATGGCTGAACTATCTAACTTTCTTTTACTTTTTGGCAAAACTACTCCCACTAATCTTTATATTGAATTTTCTTTAGATATTACCTATGCTATAACGGTGAACCACATCCATATTATTGCACAAAGGGATTGCAATTTAATCCCGCAAACAATTACTGCGACTTAAAATCGAATGTCAACTGCACAGTAAGTACATTTACTAGTGCTTGTCACTTGTAACTTTTTATTCAATTTTCTACATTTCGCCCACAGATTGTTGCCAACAAGCGTACCGCATTACCATACTCGAAAGAGCCAAAAATCCGTGCTAACATCCCGTGTCCCAAGAAGGGAGCACACTTTTACCCACACCCAAGACCTGATAGCTACTATCTCTGTGTGAATGGAGAAGGTGTTGTGTTGACTTGTACCCCAGGATTATTCTACGACAAAGAAACAGAATCTTGTCGCGAACGAAAAAATATTAAATAAAAGTCTGCTGCCTTTTTTTAAGTAGGTATACATATAATATTTTTGTTACATGATCGTGCATAACTGTAATGGTTATAGCATTTTTAATTCTAATAAAATTGTAATATTATTTGGTGAATGGTACAATATTTGTTGTTTTTGTTGCATTTCAATTATTTGTTTAAAGTAAATACAATTTTGAGACATTTTTTATCGTTTTATGAATCTCCCGCGCACTAACTTTAAATGCAACACTGCTCCCGCCAACTGTCATTTATTACTAGACTTCTGTCAAATTTTGAGCAACTGCGTATTTATTTTAAGTTTGACAGCCACTGAAAGCAAATAACATCGTGAATTTTAACGAAAATGAAAAAAAGTGAAGTCGTGTGCTGTGTAAGCATTTTTTTTTTGCGTACAGATGTGAGTCTGTCGGCCAATAAGGTCATGGCCACATTTTTTTGGGATCAACATCGATTATATTGAAAAGGGTAAAACGATCACCGGCGAATATTTTTCAGAGCTTTTGGACAGATTATATATTGATTTGAAGCAAACACGACCGCATTTGGAAAAAAATGCTGTTCTATCAAGACAATGGACGGGTGCGCGGGCAAAAATCAATAAATTGGGCTACGAACTGCTACCCCATTCGGCATATTCTCCAGATTTAGCCCCCTCCGACTATTTCCTGTTTCCAAAACTGAAGAAAAGGCTGGACGTTAAGAGATTTGGGTCTAACGAAGAGGTCATCACGGAAACAAACGCCTATTTTAGGGGCCTGGAGAAAACCCCTTATTTGAAAGGAATAAAAAGAGGAAAAACGCTGGACTAAACGTATCGAGCTTAAAGGAGACTATGTGGGAAGTAAAACGCTTGCCGAAAAAATATATCTTTTAGGCAAAAAGTCACTGACACGAAATTTTTAAAATACATTTTAAGAAAAATCAGCAATTAATGCAGAACTTCATTCAAAAATTCAAATCTTAAACAGAAAAGAAAAACTAATGCTGAATTCGAATTGACCAAAGAAGTCAATCTGCGACTCACAAACACATGTTTTTTTTAATAAAACCCATAAAAATTTAAATTTTTTATGTAAATTCTCTAATAGGAGATAAGTATGTGTGTAAAATTTGAAGAAAATCGGGATATTTTTTAAAAAAATTACATGGACACAATACGGGTCTCAGGGCCCTATCATCAACATCATCATATTTGGCTCTAAAACCGGTGTCAGGTCATGGCCTCCCGCCAAAAATCTCTCCACCGGTCCCGATTTCGAGCCGATCCTACCGCAAAGGACTTTCCGAGCAGGATCCTCTTCGCTCATGCGAGCTAGGTGTCCAGCCCACCGGAGCCTACCGAGCTTAATTGCCTTTACGGTGTTGACATCGCGGTAACGCTCGATGACCTCATCATATAAAGTCTCCGGAAGCGTCCTTCCTCACATACGGTGCCAACAATTATCCGTAAGACTTTTCTCTCGAACGCGGCTAAGAGGTCAGAATGATTTTTGCCAAGCACTCGCTAAGTCTCGGATTAATATGTAAGTACTGGTACTGCTCTTATATATCAGCAGCTTGGATGTTATGGTTAAATTCCTGGATTTGAAGATTCTTGACAGACTATAGTAGGCTTTGTTGGCTTTAAGCAACCGTGCGCGCATTTCTGGTTCCATGCTGTTATCTGCTGCTACAGTTGACCAGAGATAGTTAAAAAGAATTGAGGGACCAATGTTGGATCTTCTACTCGCAGACGTAACCACCATGTACTTTGTTTTGCTCTCATTTATGTGCAGCCCCAGATTTCATGCCGCCTGCTTGATCTGGATGAAAGCTTCCTGTAAAGCTCTTCGGTTTCTACCGACGATGTCAATATCGTCTGCGTAAGCTAGTATCTGAATTAACTTATAGAGGATTGTTCCTCTCGCCGTTGCGTCAGAGTCTCGGATCACTTTCTCCAACGCCAGGTTGAAGAGGACGCAGGCCAGTTCATCCCCTTGTCTGAGCCCCTTATAGATGTTGAATGGGCTTGATAGTGATCCAGATATTTTTACTTGGCTTATAACGTTGGTCCTGGTCAGTGTACATAGTCGTATCATTCGTATATTTGTGATGCCGAATTCTCTCATGGCTTTATAAACTTATACGCTGGCTATGCTATCAAAGGCGGCTTTAAAGACTTTAGATGGTGTAGTGAATTTTGAAACTCTAGACATTTTTCCATCATCTGCCTAAGGGTGTAAATCTGATTAGTTGTTGATTTGCCTGGGATGAAGCCACACTGTATGGACCAATGATCACTTTAGCTAGCGAATGGGCATCTTGACGGATAGAGGAGAAAATCTTATACGCGGTACTCAGCAACGTTATACCACGATAATTGCTGCATGTTGTGGTTTCTCCTTTCTTATGTATGGAGCACAGGATGTCTCTTCGCCACTCTTCTGGCATCGCTTCTTCCTCCCATACTTCGACTATTATTTCATGAATTGCTTGGTGTATTGTGCGGGGCCTCCTATTTTTATCAGTTCCGCCGGGATCCCATCAGATCCCGGGGCCTTATTATTTTTGAACCGATTTAAAGCTCTGCTAACTTCGTCTATGCTTAGTGGCGGCAGCATAGTATGGTCTTCAGTCATTGGTGGAGCCTCCAATTCCTCTGTTAGCTGGCCATTAAGCAACTCAACTTCCCATCGCTCTAAGATGCCTTTGAGATCGGCGATCAGATTACCCTCTTTGTCTTTGCAGTATGTGCAACGCGGTGTATATTGCGTCATACCGCGGACTCTTTGGTAGAACTTCCGCGCCTGGTGCGGTCCTTGCTCTCTGTACTGTTCTTGTTCACGGACGAGATTCTTCTCCCAGGCTGCTTTCTTTCGTTGGTGAGCTGTTTTTTTTATATCTTCTGAGCTCTTTATATTCATTTTCGCGTGCCAGCGTTCTATGAGATTGTTGCATTGCTGGGTACGCAACATTATTACGGTCAGTCGCTACCTTACATTTGTCATCGAACCAGTCGTTCCGATCTCTACGACTACTGCCTAAGATGGAGTCAGTAGTACTAATGACAGTATTCGTAAGGCTTGTCCATATCTCTTCTCTAGGACTTACTCTCCCTGCATATAGGGCGAGTCCTATCGCTTGACCGTAGTTGTTTCTGGTCTCTTCGTTGCGAAGGGCAGCCGTGTTGACTCGAATCTGAATCGCGGATGCTCACTTTCTTGATGATGCAATCCACGCTCGGAGCACCATACCAACAAGATAATGGTCAGAGTCGACGTTGGCACCTCGGTGTACGTTCGTACCGTCATCAGGTTCGGTTTGTGGCGGCGGTCTATCTGGTTGCGAGTAACTCTATAAGGAGATACCCAGGTGGCTTTTTGGATATTCTTACGCGCAAACCTTGTACTCGCAACGACCAAATTATTGCTTGCTGCCATTGTCCATTGTCATTAGTGTTCTCGTGTAAGCCAGTACCAGTGCCAATGTACTGCCTGAATACTGACTCCCTACCTATTTTAGCATTCATATCCCCCAGAATGATTTTTACATCATACTGAGGACAGGCATGGAGTTCCCGTTCGAGTGAATCAAAGAATTCTACTTTTCATCATCTGGGGAATCCTCTGTAGGTGCGTGGACGTTTATGAGGCTTATGTTTTTAAATCTGCCCCGCACGCGAAGGCTGCATAGCCGTTCATTTATGGCTTTAAAGCCGATAACGGTGGGTTACATTCTTTTGCTGACTAGAATGCACGTCATATTCTGATTTTTCTAAGACACCATTCCCCGTCCACCGCACCGCCTGAATTGCTGTTATGTCAGCATTATAATTGGACATGGTATCGGCTAGCTGCTGTGCAACTCGAGCTCTATACGGTGAGCGTACGTTTCATGAGAAAATTCTTAAATCGTAAAGCCGTTTTCGTTAATCAGTCTAGAGGCTGATTAGAGATTCGGTAAAATATTTTTTTTTTTTACGGGCGAGGATATTGGCCTCGCGCCAAACTTACTTTAAAGGGACTAGCCCGATCATTAAGCTCTTCCTGTATTGGAGGAAAATTACCGGCAGCCACCACGTGGAGGTTTGATCGCACTTCCACCAGTCAGAGACAGTTACGGCCACTTGCCACTTGTGTTATTCCCCTATTCTGCTGATGGCTGACCGCCTAACCTATACCCTGCTAAACTACCGTGAAGAATGCTTATCACAAGAAAATTTAGTCAACTAGTTTTTATATCATGATTTATTGTATGTAGTTACACAATTATCTAAGTAAATGCGTGTTATTATATAAGTATTATTAGTAAACAACACAAGGATACAAATAGTAATGACATATTTTATGTTAGATAGGGATAAAGCGATAATAACAATCACTACAGTGGTTTAGTCCAAAATATAATATAAATAACTAAATTTGAAAAACCTACAATTTTGGAGTTAGTGGCATCGGATATTCCCGAAGTAAAACAGAAATAATGAAAATTTTGTTAGACGCCAAGTTATTTGAATTCGAAGCATCGCTCTGTTGTTAAAAAAAAAATAAAATCTTATAGGAAATTTTACCTGAAATTAAAAAGTTAAAATGTCCTGTTTTAAAAAATCATAAATTAAATTTTCAATAGAGATTCCTATAAAGAGAAATATGACTGCTGCAGAAGAATACTGAAAAATAGTTTTACAGCAAACATTTAACAATTTCATTGAGATTCCATGAAGATACCAAAAACATTTTACACATTCCTACAATGAATAAAGAAGGAGCGATTTTAAATATCAACTTTAGGGATATTCTGCGGGGGGAAAGATCACGAATCTGTAAATAGGAAAAAAAGAGTTGGCAGGAAACTAAAATGGAAATTGCACAGCTGGGAATGTACATTTAAGGCAATAAAATATCAATAAACGGAAATGTGTCAATTGCAGGCTAGTAGAGTATAGGGAACTTATCTATGGAACACTATTGCGTTTGATTAGTGAAGCAGTATTAGAAGTAACCGCTAGTGATGATTGTGCTGTAGGATTGGCGATAGCAGCGGCACCAGCGCTTCCACCAACAGCATTATCCGACAACATTTCAGAAGCAGGACTTGCTGCACTTTCCCCCTCTTTGCTGTTCAAATGTTCCACAGTCTCTCTCTCTAGTCTGTCTGCTGTTGTCTCTTGATCTTCATTTGTTGCTGCATCTTCTTCAGCATCCTCAGCCGGATAACATAGAACACAAGCAGCTCCTTCCTCTTCTGGGTTTTCGTTATTCTCCACTTCTTCATCGGCGAATATGTCACTGCATTTATATTTCACTGCTTTGTGGCTGACAATCTGACTCTCGGCGTTTTTATCATTTCCACTGGCTGCTCCGTCGATACTGTCGTTGCCATTATTACCAGCATCAGTATCTGACCGATGCTCTTGGGCGCAGTTTTCCTCCTCTTCTGCAGCGGGAATGATGTCAGCCTGCGTCTCAACCTGCTGATGATGGCTGCTGCTGTTGGCGGAACAAGTTTGGTCAGCTTCAGCGAGATCTTCATCGTTCATTATATTGTTGGAGATGCCAGCAAAGGCATCAGGAACGTTAGCAACCAAAGCTTGTGCTGCTGATGGTGTTGGTAACGCATGCGACAACATGGAATGTGGATTCTTGTGCGAACGTTGTCGAAACGCCATTGTTGAATTATTTTCAATTTTATTCTCAGTCTCTGTGGCGTTTCTGATGGGGGATGAATGCCAAAGGCGATGCTGCTGCGTTACACTGTTTGGAATGTTAGATTTTCGTGTTGTGTATGTGGATGATGATGGTGATGATGTAGTTGTCGTCATTGTCGGCGCCACAGTTGATCGCGACGATTGCTTTCGCCACTCAGACCAAAATGTATGCTCATTTTGATTGCTCCGAGAGTTGTTGATTCCGCCGTCTGTCAAAGGGTAATTTCCATTTCGCATCGATGAATTCCATGGACTAGTACTACAGCAGACAACTCGATCTGTTTGTTTTTGTGGCTCTGTTGTTGTCGCAGTGACAACAAGCAACGACTCCAAGAAACTCTGATACCAAATCAGAAAATTGTCCCGATTTCGCGGAAATGAATTCTTTTTCATTTTTGCGTAGATTTTTTTTGGCGAAATGTTTGTCACATGATCGTCGAGAGTCTCGGAACGCTTGCGTGCCATCGATGTCATTACAGAGTTTTGTGCAACAGCCGCTGTCAGTTTGGCAATTTCCACCAGAACTGCATCGTTAATAATTGTATTGGCCTGGGTTTCATTGTGAACTCTAGCGATTAAATAATTTATAAGATCGTAGTCAGGATACTGGACGTATTTCGTGTTATTTGTGTTTATGGCCATCTGAAAAATAATTCCAAAGAAAGAGAATTAATTAATAAATCAAGACGGATTTTTCCGCTTTGCTTACCTGTTGGCAGTCGGCTGCAGCAATTGCCGCCATACCCCTCCTATGTTCATCATCATCACTCTCATTATAATGGCGAGTTGGATTCTTTCGCGCCGAGCCAAATTCATTTGCTAAGAACTTCATATCTTTTGCACTCAAACCGAGAGTGAACAGGAAGTCATTATCGTTGGAATTGTTATTCAAAATGTTCTGTTGAAGCGGTACTGCGACATTGACCCCAAAACCCGGCGGAGGCTGTACGCGAGGATAAACCTGATGGTTTCGGGACCCTAGTGCGTTGTGTTTGTGACGATAATGTTTACGACGATGACTGCCCTCCTCTTCCTGGTCATCGTCCTGACTGTAGTCGTCTTCTTCACGGTCACCAACTTTATGATCATTTCCTGCTTCATTATCCTTTGAATGATCGCGTTGATTTGTATCATTATCCTCGTCATCGTCATTGTCATCGTTGTCGGCGTCTTCATCTTTGCTACGTTCATCCCGATCTTCATCTTCATCAACATCCACTTCATTGTCAGCGTTATTACTTTCGGTGTCTGCATTAAATTCCTGCAGTGCCATCGTTGGTGATGGTGGTGGCTGCGGCTGATGCTGATGTATTATGGATGATGGTGTTGTTGATCGAGCAGGTGCCACACGCTGACTGCCTAAGCTGCGGAATTCATTCAAGTAGAATTTCTTTAGGGGAACTCGCGACGATGCGATATTGCAATCGTTGAAAAGTTCTGACAGCATTTGAGCTTTCTGCCGATCGCCAGCGCCTGACTCCTTATCGTCCAGCAACAAGCTCTCCAATCGACGGAACACATCCTCCTTAATCGATTCATAAAACTTCGTTGTGAATTTATCACTTTTCAAAGCGTTCACAAGAAGATTTCTTTTGATTTCATCAGATGTGGTGTCGTCGTCGTCTTCACCAGTTGCTGCCACTACCGATGCCGATGGGTGTAATGATGGACCAAAATCTAAATCGTTGTCTGCGGCGCCGGCCATTTCCGCCACCACCAATTGTGGCGTACGACGAAAACAATGCCCACTGGATGAACTCGTTGAAGCCATCATTTCGTAACGATTTTGTTGCATTGAATGCGATGGGCCAACCGCTTGAACACCACTGCTGCCGATGTTGCGGCCAAATTTAGTTGGCTGTTGTGCCTCCACAGCCGACTTGAGAGAAGACTGGGCTCGAATTCGATTGGGCACTACGGCCGTTCCGCGACACGACAACTTCGCCGGAACTTTGTTCAATTGGTGGACGTTGTTGTTGCCGAAATTCAAATTCATATTCATATTCCGGATGTCAACAACTGTAGTGGTGGGTAGTATCGATGTCATTGGCGATGTTTCATTAGAAAGGGAATTTTCAAAAACGTCACCAGCTGCACTGCTTGCATCGCTCCAGTTAAGGTTCTCCAAGAGATGATTTGCCGATGCAGTGGAATTCATTATGTTGAAATGTAGAGGTGGCGTAACGTCAGCTGACTGTAGGCATGCACGTTGGTATTGACGCAGTGGTTGATCCTGCTGTTGCTGTTGTCCAGTCGTCATTTCTGCTGCACTTGTTGATGTTTGATTGATGCGATTGCGATTGAAAGCGAAATTTTCCGACGACGGAAGCGATGGTGGTGCGGGCAGATTAAGGTTATTTGATGACAGTTGCGGCTGCTGCGACGGCGGCGGTTGTGGTGGTGGTGATGGTTCTACATCACTTAGGTTATACATCTGCTGTTGCTGCTGCTCGACTTGAAGCTGTTGTTGATTGAAGTTGTGATTCTGCTCTTCATTGCTTTTGCACGAATTCGTTGAGAGGAGATTTTGCCGGGAGTAGCTGTGACGGGCGAGGAGGAGAGCACAGAAAGAAAAAACGATTTTGTTTTAAAAAAATTATCTTTGCTTAATAAATAATTTCTAATTAGTAGAAGCACAAAAATCACAAAAATCAAACGGCGAACATACAAACTAAGAATGAAATCAAAGCAAAAAAGAAAAATCAACTAAAAAACATTGAGCGGCGCAATTAGTGGGCTGCACACGAAAGAAAACAAAACGATCACTAACTTACCCATAATCAGGCATTAAACAATAAACTTTGTAAATAACAGAAGATATAAATAAAATCAAATTAAGAAAAACAAGTTGCTTCTCCCGGAATAGGTGCTTCTCCCGGAATAGACGGTCTCCGGATCTTCATAAGAAAGCCTTTTGTCGGTTAGCTATTCACATATTAGAACCCGGACTGGTAGAAGTAGTACCCAAAAATAGACGAACCAGAAAACGTCCCTTTTACCGGCGACAACAAAGTGTAGACGGACAAGGACATTTTTAACAAAAAGCTTTAAAAACAGTTTTCTCTAAAACATTTTAAGATTCACTCTGACCATTGTGTAGTATCAGCCAATTTCTCGTTAATATGCCACGTAGTTAGAGAAAAAATTCCCAAAAACCAGAAGGCCAATTGGGACGCCCTTAACAACTTCTTTGGGAGAATTAACTGGTCGCTATTGTTTCGCGATAGCAATGTGGATTCCGCCGCTGATGCAATCACAAACATCATCCTTACTGGTATGTGCGACTTTATCCCTTCCAGGAATAAGTCTGTTAAACCAAAGGAAGATGGATGGTATGACTCGAGCTGTAAAGAGGTTTTGTAGGATTAGAGAGGTATGCTTTCGGTTTTTCAAAGCAAACCCTACTGAGGAAAACCGAACAAATTTTGAATGAGCCATTAATGATCGCTATGCCCATCTTCGGCGAGTCAAATTCGCCTACGACCAAAAATTGAGGCAACAAATAGTACAATGTCCCGACCTTTCCTTGACGATTGGTTCTACGCACCGAAAGGACACCCAATACCAATCAAGACATTGGGCCAAAGATCGTCAACACAACAACAGGTTTGAGTTTGGATCACTTGGATCCACTCCCGAATCTGGAGTTGCTACAACAACAACAGCAATGTCCCAAAGGTAGTAAACTTTTATTGGTCTTTCGTGAAAAGAATCAAAAATACAGCCTCGTTGTCAATTCGAACGCTCACTTATAACGAAACTCCAGTTGCAAGCTCTACAGAGACAAGGCCAATCTGTTTGCTGCGCATTTCGCAGATAGCTCCACGCTTCCAGATTGTTCATTGTTGCCGCCTGCACCTCCGAGCATTGAACACTCTTTGGGACTGATCTTTATTCGTACTCGTGCAGTTGCTAGAGTTTTCAGCGATCTCAACACTCACAAATCCGCTGGGCCAGATGGTATTTCCCCAATAGTTCTGAAGAGGTATACTGTTCTTCTGGACTCATCCATGGAAGTGTGAAAACAGCCTTTGTTCAGCCAATATCCAAAAAAGGCGAGCCGTCGTCTCCTTCTTCGTACCAACCCATAGCACTTACATCCATTCTTTCAAAGGTCATGGAAACGCTGATCAATTTTCAGCTCATGAAATATCTCGAAACCAACGAAATCTTTAGTGACCGGCAGTACGGATTTCGAGGGCAACGTTCTACTGGTGATTTGATGATATATCTCACCGAACAGTGGAACTGCCGGTTCTTGCATCAATTTGGAGAAAGCAAAGCTGTTGCACTCGATATTTCTAAGTCATTTGATAGAGTTTGGCATTATGCTCTTTTGTCCAAAATACGTCGATGATAAACTGCTTCACTGGATTAGAAGCTATCTTTTGGACCGCTCAATTCAAGTTGTATTGTACGGTTTCAAGTACATTACTTAAATGCTGGCGTTACCCGGGGCTCTGTTGTGTCCCCGACACTCTTTCTCATTTTTATTAATGATCTCTTATCTTTGACTTCTAATCCAATTCATTTTTTCGCTGACGACAGCACTCTCAGCTTTTCATATAAGTTTGAGGAACGTCCTTTCACTTCTCATGTGGAACTCAAACAACAACGTATGTTAAGCACGTTAAACTCTGACTTGGACAGCATCATACAATGGGGAGAAAACAATCGAGTAGAATTTAACTCAATGCTATCTCCTGTCATCTAAGCGAATCCAAAATCCCATGCATGGAGGAAACTTAAAATCTCGCAATTCTCGGTATGTGCGTTAACGATAAGCTTCGTTGGAATGGCCACATATTTACCGTCGCCAAAAATGCCGCGAAATGTTTAGGGCTAGAAGCCCGGTGCACGAAATATTTCACTCACTCTGATCTGGCTACTATCTATAAGGCATTTATTCACCCTAAACTTGAGTACAATTGCCATTTCTGGTCTGGTGCGCCTAAAACTACCTTACATTAGCTGGATAGAATACAAAACCGCTCGACGCAAATATAGCGAAATCAATAGATTCGCTTGAACACTGCAGCAACGTTTCCTGCTTGTCACTGTTTTACCGGTTCTTCGTGCGTTAAGACTAATCGGTGACGAAAACATTGCGAAATCAGTAGATTCTCTTGAACACCGCAGGAACGTTGTAGTGCTCAAGAGAAATAGTCAGCTGCATGCCACCATTCCTTGAATTCAACCACAATACTCGTGGCTCTCTAAATGCTCATCAGTTTGCCCTCAAGCCCATCTTCGGACGTACAGTTAAATTCTGGGATTCGTTCTTCAGCCGTACAACACGTATGTGGAATGCTCTGCCAAGCTCTGTCTTCCCACATTATAAAAAAAAGTCCAGCTGATGTGAAACCGATTGAGGAGGTACTGCCTTGGTCGGGGCATTATAATTGAGTATATAGTATACTCGTCTGTCATTTTGTAAATAATTTCTTCGACTAACAATGGCCTGTGGTAAAGAAAAGATTGCCTGTCCTTAATTACCTATTGTTTGTTCCATAACATTAAGTTATCTTGAGTTATTTATGTGGAAAGCCATTATCTTTAATTGTTATTTATGTGGACAGTCAGGCTGCAATTAGATCGCCGGAATCAGTGTCACTGATATCAGGGGGCCGTTTCATTATAACATCCGTGTAGTATTAATCCCGGGTCGCTTGATAGGCTCAGTATGACACTCCAGATGCTTTTGGAAATGGCAAGCAGGACTATTGCAACGATTAAATTAGTACTTCAGAAAGAGGTGGATGCATTGGCGAATGGTGCTAGATGAACACCATGAAGACAAGTATGGCCAAATCTGGGCTTTGGTGGACAAAACACCCTGCACTTGGGTCAAGAAACAACTATGTAGCATAGTATGGCCAAAGCTAGACTGAACGCTGGGTGCGTTTATTTCTCTGCAAAGACAAAAGTTAAGAGGGGTCGTAAGGTTATTTACAGAACTCTGCCTTTTTAGGGAACATACCAGAAGAGTGGGCCTAAAATAAAATGACTTTTATAGAGTCTGTAAAATTCTGGAGAGAAAGAAAGAGATTTGAATACACTTCCTCTGCTCCTGTCCAGCATTAGAACACATACAACGGAATAAATACATAATGGACAACCTCAGATGCTCACAATAGGTGGCGGTAGCGCTCGAAGATCTCATCATTTACACGTAATCGTTGAAAGGATGCGGAAAAGCTCATATATCTCATCATTAAAGAGTCTGTCTATATAATCGTCGATTCTCTCACAGGAGGTCGACAATTATTCTCAAGAATTTACTCTTGAACGCGACTAAGAGGTCAGAATCAACAAAGATCAGAAGCAGCTGGTGTTACTGCAAGTAAATCGACCATTCATCATGTGATTCGTAGTGCCAAACACCTCAAGCGACTAAAGCTGAAGAAAAAACCACCACTTAATGGTTCGCGAAAGATTCAACGCATACAATTCGTGAAAGACCACATGACCTGCGAACCTGCGATGTGCAACAAGGATAAGGTTCGAATAACTGGAAAAAAGTAGTCTTTCCTGACGAAATTTAGATGGATCGGATGGATATAACTTTTACTTTCATGATCTAAGCAAAGAGGAGTTCTTTTTTAACCGCCATCATAGAAGAGAAGGGGGCGTAATGGTTTGGGCTGAAATCTCTTATTACGACACTCAGTAGTAGAAACCTGAAACATTACAGGAAATAGCTACAAAGCTATGTTGGAATCAGCTTTTCCACTACCTCTTTGGGCCATTTTGTTGTTGTTGATTTGGCAGCGTTTAACCCATGCTGGCATCGATGGCTTTAGCGTATATAGGGGATATCCTTTCTTGATGAAAATAAATACCACGACAATTGCTAGACTATGTGAACTCTCCTCTTATGTATGGGGCAGCAACCCTCCTTTCCAATTTTCTGGGATTGTTCCATCCTATCTTGCATGCACTATAACCTCATGAATTGTTTAACGCGGGCCCTCAATATAAAATCAGTTCTACTGGAATGCCATCTGATCCAGCGATCATAAGATTATTAATCCGATTTATTGCTTTGCTAACTGTTTCTGTGGTTGGTGGCGGCAGCAGTGTTATCGTCAGTCATTGGGTGAGCTTCCAATTCCTAAGTCAGCATATAATTTCGCAACAAATGAGAGTGCACGTTTCCTTTAGATCAAATCCTATCGCTTGATATTCTTAATATATTGAAATGACTGTGTTTACAACGAGTTGGCAACGTTTTCGTTTACAAAGTGATTTACAAATAGTAACGGTAATAGTTTATATGCGTTTTCCAAATGAGTTTTTTATTGTTTATGTTTCTCTATAATAATAATAGTAATAGTAACAGTAAACTACAAAATACAAGAAGCTAAATAAAATAGTAATTGTTGAAAAATGAATCTCTGTTATTTCGATAAGAAATAACGAAATTATAAAAGATAAATAGATGGCAAGTGATAGAGAAAGAGAGAACCAAAGAGAGGCGAATGGAAAACTACAAAAAATTAATCATAAATAAGAGAAGAGGCTTTTGTTTTACCTTCGGAAATTGTCCCAGTAGTTGTTCGCACGATTGCCCGGCGGAACCTGATTGTTCAGAGCCGATGATGCAAGATTGCCAGTAGTTGCGGACTGAAGATTACTTGTGGTCGACGTTGTTACAACGTCAGAGCTGTTGTTGTTCTGATGAGCGGCGGCGGCGGCTGCCTGTTGTTGCAATTGTTGCTGCTGATGTAAATTTGAATTGTTCTGATGAATTGTATTGTTGTGATGATGCATGAATATCGGTCCCGGTGGTGGATGGCTGACCGATGCCAATGGCGATTGATGTGGATCATTGTTGTTGTTGTTGTTGTTAAATGAATGGACATTATTGAAAGTGGCTGACGGCGTTGCTGGTGGTTGTGGCGCTTGTTGTTGTGATGGTTGTTGTGCTGCAGCTCCTTGTGGACAAAGGTTATTCAGTGTCGCATACAAGTTACTGCTGGTGGAAGGGACCGTGCCATGAGATAGATGATGCATTTGTGACTCAGTGAAATGGAAGCCACCACCACGATTACGGTTCAACATGTTGTGGTGTTGCTGCTGATACTGTTGCTGATGTTGGTGGTGACGATGAAGATGATGACGATGTTGATAGTCGGTAAATGTGCACAGAGGTGTTGTGTAATGTCCCGGCTGTTCGGATTGTGCACGATTCATTGCCGCATAGAGATTATTATGCAGTGCGGCGCTGGCCGAACCTGCCGTTGGCGGAACTGATTCAGCGCGTATGTTATTGAGAGCAGGATCCGCCGCCACTGTGCATGGACCAGTCAAGCTGAGAAGTCGTTCTTGAAGCTGTAAAAATGGATTTTCAACTGAGATATTTTTCGGAAAAACATAAAATGCTTTCTTACCACATGAATTGTACTGTTGAGTGAGTCAATCTCACGCTGTTGATGCCACAGCATCTGATTGCATTGACACACCGAGTTAATTAACATCTGTTGCGTCTGAACGAACTGCTGCAAGAGAACAGAGTCCGGCTGAACGGTGGCTGTTGAGTTGTTGGCGTGTGCCGCCGCCGATAATGCGTTCGAAGTTGCGCTGCAAATGCAATCGTTACTGCTGCCAGGCAAGTGATGCAAAGGTGGCGTGAAAGAAGCTGCACCATAGAAATAGTGTGGATTCCAGGCCGTAGGTAGTGGTGGTGGTATTGGACAGCCATTTGCTGAAATAACGCCCGCCGTGCCAGTGCCACTACTAGGCGCCAATTGTGTACCATAACTGCTGTGATGATCGTAAAGTTGGTGTTCTTGCGATGATTTACGCCATGATCCTGAGGATGCTTCCCGGTTACCAAGCGAACGCATTGGTGGTGGCATGCTGTAACTTTGGGAGCTACCCGATTGCATGCTACCAGCTTCCAATGATGCCGCGGCACCGCCACCTTGCATATCTGCCGCTGTTCCCGATTGGACAGAACCTTCTTTATCGCGCGGTGGTGCCTTCAAGCCATCGCCGCCACTGTGCACAGAAGAATTACACGAAACGCCAAGCGATTGCGAATGCCAATTATCTGCAAAAAATGTGCCAAGTTCTTGCTTGCTAGCTGCATCCGACTCGACATGCCTACTATTATAGTCTGAGTCATTCTGTTCGTCATCAACTTGCTCCACATTGTCGACAAGTTGTCTTGTTTGTCGTAGCAGAGTTGCAGTTGCTGGAGACGGGGTTGGCGCACTCACGCAACAGCCAGCATCACTGGCAGTAGTGCCATCTTCGCTGCGCAAACGTTGGCAAATTTGCTCAAACTCTTTTTTCTTTGCTTGGTACTCAGCCTTGAGGAGGTCACGTTCGGCATCTTTGTTTACCAGCTTCGATGGTGAAGCATTCTCGCGATGATTGGAATTTTTCGAACCATCATCTGAGGTTACATTGAGTTCGCGACGGCGAATAATTTCTTCTTTGAGTGACCTTATGCGGTCGCGTTCTGTTTTTAAACTCAACGCTTGTGAACGCAAATCTCTGGTAACTTCGTTTAGCATACGGACTTTTTCAGCAATAGCTGCCTCCTCATCTTGATCGACGGTCGGTTGTTCATCAGCGGTTGGAGTGCGATCTTTGTCAAAAGGAATGGCATTACTGTTGATGTGCTTTGGCGAGTATTCACGTTGGACAGGAATTTCAATGGATCCATCGCTGTCGCCGATATATCCAATATCTTTGGGATCTTTAGCGCCCGCTGTTCGATCCTCAATTAGCTGAATGGTATCCATCATTTCCTTGAGCCGTTTAAGTTGATTCTTCATGGCATTCACATTAGAGATATTTTTGCGCATGCTTTCGACTGTCTCCGGATCTGCATCATCAGTTTCATCACAATCATCGGCACCCGTGTCAGCATTAATATCATTTTTATTAGCATTAGCATAATGATTACCATTTTGCTTGGAATTTCCAACCAATTCAATTGGCACAATTCGTGAATATTCCACTGGAACAATGCGTGCTGCACCAACGCCACTGCCAGACGGTTGTGGAGATGAATTTTCCTGCTGTTGTTGTTCTCTTTGCTGAGCAGCTGCAGCTGCAGCCGATCGTTCCGCTGAACGATTAACCTCCTGTAGCTCTCCGACAAGATTTTTCATTTCTTCGCGATGCGATTTAAGTCCATCGAGTTTTCGCTGAAGAGCTTCCTGCTCGGCGAGTATTTCGGGGCCATCTTCACCGAGAAGAGCGCTCAATTCGTGCTGCCCGTGGATGAATGAGGTCAAATTCTTCATGCGGCTCACCAACGAAGCCATATCGGTGTGTACCTGCTCGACTGACTCATATTCCGGACCATTGTTGCCGTTCGGTGCAAAGCTCAGTGGTGCTGTGCGATCGCGAAGTGTTTCCATTTCGGATAAATGCTGTTTTGCCTGATTGTGGAGATGCAGCAGTTGCCGTTGCTGTTCGTGCATACTTTGAATGTTCCGATTAGAAAGCTCAAGACGTTGTTGCAAGTCCTCGTAAGTTGGTGTTTCTGGTGGATCAGTGGCACTATGCAGACTTGTTATCGATTGCGCCCGATTGTCGCTTATCTGCTGATATTAAAGAAGCAAAGAAAACGTTTGGCAAATTAGATTTGGAAGGCGAGATTCACAAATAAAATTCAAGCAAGGAGTTAACTTAGAATTAAGGAAAAGTATTTGGCATAGTAACGAAATTCACATTTTCGTGTGATTATTGTATACAACTTTCGACGTTTCGATTAACTCAACAACATTGCATTGATGAACTTAATTCTACTTTTGACGGTACTAATGTAAAAATGCTGACAAGGCACAATTCAATGTGGAGTATTGGTCAGAAGCGATACAGACTTGCGTACATTAGTAGATATTAGTATTGTAGTATTTTTATGTATTAATAGATATTCGCATTGTATTATTCACACGTATTAGAGTCTTCGGACTATAAATAACAACCCAATTTCAGAATAAAGATTACTACGATCTCAGCAGTTGAACTCTACGTTTCTTTAGTTTTATTGGGCTTGCGAGCCTTAGGCACTGGAACATTCTCTTTCAGCTCTTAAAGTAATATTGGAATCCCACCTTGGTGCAGGAAACTGCCTAAAGGTTAAAGTCAAATGCGCAATAGCCAAGACTAGTGGAGGTCCACTAAAGGAACATCGTTGCTCCTTGGGACTATATAAACCCAATCTTTACACCATCAAGGACCGGTATTGACCGATCGATGTTGATCGATGGTTAACACAATTCAATCGTGGACACAGTTCCTTTAACGAACACCAAAATTCGATTGTTGTTCGGAAAACATTGATGCTGTGCATGAACTGATAGTGCAATATCGTCATGTGACTTATCATGAGATGGGTGTTCCAGTACGAACCAAATCCAACGAAAGGTTGTTCGTACTTTGACGCTTGGACGACAGAAGACAACATTGGGTTTTAGAAGCGTTAAGTCCACACCTTGTTATGCTGCCAAGGTCAGAATTTAACGTGCTTAACATACGTTGTTGTTCAAGTTCCACTTGGGATGTAGAGAGGCGTGCAGAAAGCGTGAAATCATATGAAAAACTAAGTGCTGTCGTCAGCAAAAGAATGGATTGGATTAGAAGTAGCGAGCAGGACATCATTAATGAAAACGATACAGAGTGGCAAAGACAAAACAGAGCCCTGGAGAACACTGGTGTTAATGCGGTGAACACTGGATTTGAATCCGTCCAATACGACCTGAATTAAACGATCAGAAAGGTAGTTACGTGTCGAATTAAGCAGGGTCTTATCAATTCCATAAGCATTAATTTTCGACAAAAGAGCTTGGTGACATGCCTTGGAAATATCAAGTGCAACAACTTTGCTTTCACCAAATTTGTAAATAGACTGGTTCCACTTTTCAGTGAGATAAGCCATCAGATTACCTGTAGAACGTTGCCTTTGAAAACCGTACTGCCGGTCGCTAAGGATTTCCTGAGATTCAAGGTATTGCATAAGCTTACGATTGATCAACGTTTTCATGACACTAGAAAGTATGGATGTTAGCGCAATGGATCGGTACGAGAAGACATGACGGTTCCCCATTTTTAGGAACAGACTGTACAAAGGCTGTTTTCCAATTCCTTGGAAAGACTCCAGAAAACATAAGATAAACGGAAAAGCCTGCACAGTGGCAATGTCAACGTTGAAGAACACCTCCTCAAAATCTAATAGGGTGGAATTTAATCCGAATAAATTCCAGGCTTCTCTTTTATCTCAGAAGGCAGTTCAACCTTACGTACCACCAGTAATTAATGGTGCCCCTATTGTGAGATCTGATTCTGTTAGGTTTAAAAGTTTGAAGTGAACTTTCCTGAAAGGAATATATTTATGAAATTTCAAAAAGAGCGAGCCAATGCTTGGGCTTCATAAGACGTTGTATCTTCTACTTCACTCCCTCTGAAGTATTTAGATTATATAAGATTTATGTTAGACCAATTTTAGAATTGAATTCATATGTATGGGGAACGAATTGCTTTATATTTTGATGGAATTTAGATGGAATTTAGAATTCAGTTGTTCGCTTGATAAACGATGCAACCATTACTTCATCTTTTGATTCTTTGAAGCATAGACGAAATGTAGCAGCTTTAACCGTTTTCTATAAATTTTACTACAGTTCCAGGTTATTTGGCAGTAACGTAAACACTCGTTTCTGTTCTAATCAACATCGATTTGCGATTTAAAACCTTTTTCAAATAGAATCTAACATTTAAAATACTTCTTTTATCCGAGAGTGACTTCGATGTAGAATCAATTGGTTATTGCCGGCGCAAGTCATTCAGGGCGTTCTACCATGGCAATGAAATTACGAAAAATAAAATAGCAATAGAAATAATTTATCAATCGTGTGTATGTTTGTATTCACAAACGTCCACTTACTCTATCCAGCTACTGGGTTTTAATTTAGCTCGAATGTTGTGTCCATGGCCAACAAAATTTCCAGGGTTTCAAAAAAAAAGCATGATCGAGTTATAGAACTTAGATCTTTTAGGTAGCCATGTGAGCTTTCGCTAAAGGGTAAAATGCTCAAAATATTCACAAGATTGTTTTATTTCAAGGGGACTTTTCTAGTCTGGTCGAAGTAAAAATGTTCTTCCCTCTTTATACGAAACGTTATCGTATTAAATGAGACAGATATCCCAAATGTGTACGATATATCGAAAACCTCCGCTTTTTTCCAAATGAATTATAGTATGTAGGAATATATTCTAATAGAAGTTGATGATAAAAAGGATCATCCAAATTGTTGTGATTATGATAAAAACAACAAAGAAATATCAAGTAAAGTTGAAGTTTAAAAGCTTCCTTAGTTTGCTCTTTAAATCTCTGCGATGCGCACTCCTGGAAAGGTCTGGAGTACTCTCCCCAAAGTGGCCATTTCATGACTGGACAACTGTCTTTTAATAATGGCCAAAGTTCCTGAAAGAATGTTGTTGCATTTGTGCTGCCATTCCAGTTTAGAACTCAAACAAACTCCTCTGGCGTGGGGGTGGGCGCCTTTTAAATTAAGGTCCTCAAGCAATTCTTGGTTAGTTGCAAAACAGAAACGAATAAATTAGTCAATTAACGACACACGAACACACACAACAATAAAGACGACGCTACAAATTTCGATTGTCAGTTCTTCGTCGTCTTTGCCATACCTCACTCAATGCGACGTCTTCCAAACTTGCCGAATTGACAATAACCTCACTCTCAGAAGCAGTCGCCGTCGTCGTCGTTGTGGGATTATTGTCGTTGGGCATATTTTTTGTTATGGCTGCAACACGATGCTAACAACGGCGGGGTGAAATGGAGTCACAAATGGAAATAATTAAAAAAAAATTTCAAATATCAAATATATATAAAAGTTACCTTGTTGATGTCTTGTGATAAACTGGACGATGTCGGAGCGGCACTGTTCGGCTTAGTGGTTAACGATAGAATATACTGAATACAGTTAAGACGTTGTAGAAAAGTTAAGTCGTTGCCACCGCCAACAGCACCAGCAGTTGTTGCTGCTGCCGCCAAATCGAGCAAATTTGTTGGTAAAATTTGTTGATTGTGGATTTGATGGAAGGAAGATTGTTGTTGCTGTTGTTGTTGTCGTTGGTAATTCTGGTGCTGATGATGATGATGATGATGCTGATGGTGTAATGCAGACGACACTGGCGGAGGCAAAGGATCGTCAATTTGTTGTTGCAATTGATTTAGGAGCAATTGATTTTGCTGACTATAGTTATTGGATGCATACAAATTTGTTGAATTCCTTGTTGCAGGATTCCTTGTTGTCGCAGATGTGACGTTTGAGAATGGCTCTTCGTTTGAGCTGTTATTTGAAATTACACCGGCCGGTGTTGTTGGTATTACCACGCCCACAGCAGCCACAGGATTAAGATTGTGCACTGATGTGGTTGACGATGCAGCCGTTAGTGTGACAGAAGATGCAGTTCCACTATTAAGATTGGGATAGTAATTGCTATCGACGGTGGAATCACGTTCTCGTTGCTGCTGAAGTGTATTACGTCTTGGTACCGGACGAACTGGATAGCAGAAGCGCTGTTGCTCTTGGCAATTATCTGTGGATTAGACAAAAATGTTGGTGAGTTACAAAATCAATTTAAGTATAAAATTAGTTACAGCTAATGGTAGACAGCGATAAGAATAAGTAAAGCAGTCGTATATCTTACACAACCCATATACGATTAAAATCAAGGTGGGCGCTAAAAAGAAAATCAAAATTCGAGAAACCTCATCATAACAATACATGAACAAAAGATTATTTGATGACACGCAGTCAGAGAAACGGATAGAAAACCGAGTATTGTAAAAATACTAAATTCCAAAATTACAAATTTCTATTTTAAGATGATTTGTTACCATAAGGACCAACAAAAAAACCAATGACTCAATTGTACAAGTAGCAGATTCAGAAGAATATTGCGTGCGATGATGAATATCTCGGAAATGTGGTATGCATTTTGCTTACCACGTGCATAATATTAACCTCAATTGTTATTTAAAGGCGACATTTGTAAAAGTATTCTAGGAATATAGTAGAGTAGGTAGATTGATGACCATTGCTTACCTACTGATCTCATGTGCATGTGACTTATTCTATTGTTGACCCGAGTTTAGATTGTAGGTTTCAAGTACGAAATCAGTTCATTTTTTCTGTGCTTCTAAGCCAGTCGTAGAAAAGAAATGGATATAGTCATTAGAACTGCTGACTCTGTCTTAGGCAGTAGTGGTAAAGATCAGGTCGATTGACAGACTGATAGTGACTGAGCCTAAGAATGTTGCGTACGGATTAATGGAACAATATCATATAACGCAGGCACGCCAAAAATATAAAGAGTGTACCAGTGAGGCTTTCAATCTTAGGCCGGCGATGTCTAGATTTCCAAAACCATCTGTTTTTAGACTCTAAAGCCACCTTCGATGGCATAGTCGGAGTAAAACTTTATAAAAAACTTTGCATCCTGAACTAACTGACAAGACTATGAAGGTTGACCATGACGAACTTTATTAGCCAAGATATACGGATCTGTATCAAGCGTATACAACATCTATAATGGGCTTCCACAAGAGGTGATGAACTGACCGGCCGGCCGCCTCTTCAACCTGACATTGGAGAAAATAATCCGAGACTCTAATGTAATGGCGAGTGGAATGAGTAGCTAACAAAGCCTACTATAGTCTGTCAAGACTCATCAAATCATCATCGACAGGAATTTAACAAGAACATCCAGCAGCTTTTATGGATCGTAACAGTAGTTATATATGGAAATTTGGGTTCATAACACTCTAACATCTTAACCGCGTTCAAGAGGAAAGTCCTACGGCGAATTGTTACCCCTGTATACAACGAAGGAACATGTTTCAGTTCAGCTAAATGCCCACAAGAGCGAATAGAATTAAATGGGGCAATATCCGATGCATATGAATCGAGCTGCCCAGTTAGCTCCCCCAAAGAGAAGAATGTAGCTACTTGGTGGAACTTAAAGCTGTCAGCCAGCTGTCAGTTGAGAAAACTTTTCAAAACCACCAATAGGAGGGGCATATGGGAGCAATACAGATAATCTCTCACATCATAAAATACAGAAGTGAGAAGAGCCAAACGCAGATGCTTTCGTACCGTGTGCGAAGAAGTAACCAATACTACAGCGTCTGCCAGATTGTATAAAGTAATGGCAAAATATGCTAAGAGTATCAAGACATCAGTGAAGGACCATAACGGGAGCTTCACAGTGCACGGAGAGCATTCTCCTCCTCCTTCCTTGTCTTGGAAACACATTTCCTAGGAAGAACAGTGATTAGTAACGAGCCTGAGATGGGGAGCAACCATCTCAGAGCAAGGAAGATTGGAGGAGGGCAAAGTATCTATTGTGTTGTGAAAAGCTTCCAGCCCTATAAATCCGCAGGTATGGATGGGGTAATCCCTGCAGTCATGCAAATTGGATCGTTCCACACCTCTCAAGAATATTTAGAAGCAGCTTAGCACTTGGGTATATACCGACAAGCTGGAGAAGGGCGAAGGTGGTATTTATAACGAAAGTGTTGAAGAAAGAACCCATTCCTCCGATATCCTACAAACCCACAAGCCTCGCTTCGTTTGTCCTAAAGACTATCGAGAAGGTTATCGATAACTATATAAGATCAAAAGTATTGGGAAGAAAACTACTACATTGCAGCCAACATGCATACAGAGCGGGCAGATCTAAGGAGACGGGAAATGGCGGAACGTATAGAGGGGTCATTCCACTCGTCATTGAGGAAATCGTGTTATGCCTCTTCCTAGACATCGAAGGAGCATTCGACAACGCATGTCATGAGGCGATGAAAAATGCTCTGCAGAGAAAGAAGATAGACCGCACAATCACTACATGGATGTGCGAGATGCTGTAGATCCAGAGTCGGTGACAAAACCATTATGGCCAAGCCTAGAAGTGGATGCCACAAGCAGGGATATTGTCTCCACTGTTGTGGAGACAATCTTTTAAATAAATAACTCCAGCGACTAGCTGAAGCAAGGACTTCTGCCTAAGGCTAAGCAGACGACTAAGGCGAAGCAGTGATCGTGGCAAGAGGTAAGAAGTTCGAGGAAGTGCTCTGTCCAAAACAGACTAACCATCACGAGCAGATGGTTACATGAGGTCGGACTTACGGTAAACCCAAAAAAGACTACACAGGCTCCCTTCTACAATCGAAGGAAGCTGGGGCGAATACACCTAATTACCCAGAAGAAATTACTATCAGCAAAGAGGTCAAGTACCTTGGACTGATATTTGATAGTAGACTGCTACTGAAAAAACACCAACGCAGGCAGTTCTACAAAAATCAAAATGAGCACTTATGGCCTGCAGAAGGGTGGGAGGAAAATCCTGGGGAGTTAGTCCCAGAATCATGGGCTGGATGTACACCATGATTGCTATTCCAATGATTACTTATGGAGCAGCGGCATGGGCGACTAGGACCAAGCTAAGCACCTTAAGAAGGGAATTGGAAATGGTGAAGGGGCTAACCCTGTGTTTTAATTACGGGGGCTATAAAAACCTGTCCCAAGTGAGTATGGAGGCAATTCTTGTCCTACTCCAACTACACGTAGTGGTAGAGGGCAAATCCAAAGAAAGTTACGTTTAAGCAAGGTAGGCTGCTTCACGGAGGGCAGGGCAAGAGGATTCACTTGTCAAGTATATTCATTTAGCGAGCATGCCCTGTGATAACATGGTGCAAAAGCTTGAATTCAAGAAGAACTTTCTAATCATAATGAGCAGCAAGAAGGAATTAAGATCTAAAACTGAGTCCGAAATACATCCGGGAGCCATAAAGTGGTATACGGATGGATTAAAGAAAGCAGAATGCGCGGGTGCAGGAGTCCATTGACCATGAACCAAGTATTTGGAAACAAAGGGGCAGTACCCGAGCATATTCCAGGCAGAAGTACATGTCATCGATAGATGCGCTCACGGGATGCGATCTGGAGAAGCACTACAGGAGGCAGGAAATAGCCATCATGATAGACAGTCAAGCTGCGCTAAGAGCCCTAGATACATTCCACATCAAATCAAGACTTGTGGAGGAGTTCACGGCGTAGCTAACAGACTTGGTGAAGTCAAGAAGGTGCGTTTGTACTGGGTACCGGGACACTCTGGTATAGAGGGCAACGAGGCAGCGGATAGGCTCGCGAATAAAGGGGCAAAAACTCCGCTAGTACAGTCAAAACCATTATGCAGTATAAGTTACTGTACAATACGGGAAGAGATATGCAGATAAGGTGGGAAAACCGCTTCCGTACGATGCGACAATCCCCGGAAGAAATATATCAAAGTTAGGTTAGGTTAGGTTGAAGTGGCCGTCAGTCAAGGCCGACACACATAACCCATCAAGGCCCGTTGTGATACCACAAGGATCTAAACAATCCCACGCCTACTCGTTGTACCAGTTGGAGCTTCGTATGAAGCGTAATAGACTATTAATGTCAATTTGGTTTAGATCGGGCATTCGAGAGGGCTGGGCACGTACAAAGTAGATGTAGAGTGGTTTCCTCCTCCTCCTCATCCATGCAGCTTCTGTAGAAAAGACTCCCAGTCTTTCTGCATGCTTGTCTATGACACCTATAATGGCACTAATGTGCAGTCTGTTTTGAGAGATCAAACACTTGGAGCGCTTCGGATCCAGCTTGGGCCAGATCTGCTTCGTTGCTATGCAAGTTGTACCGTTTGACTATCTATAATTAGTTTTTAATATAGCATCCCGCTTAAACGTGAGTTTGCACGTAGCGATCGGCATGCCTAGTGAACCATATTCAGGCAATAGGGGTAGTGTTGTTCCATGTTTGGCGAGTTCATCGGCCATACATTTACCAGTTGACGAAGCTTATTTTTATATAGCACTTTGTGTAAAAAACAAGACCGAAACCGCACTGCCCTTCACTGGGTTGGTTTTTCTATTTTCACGCCTGTTCGTTTAAAGTTTTCGGTTTGTTTTCAAGTGAAAACGCACGCATAAGCACACACACGCTCGCGTTGGAAGATGTCGGCACAGCCGTTTTTCTCTTCTCTTTTCCGTTCGTTCGTCAACTCGAGCGTGGAAGTATAGGACTGCTCGGTACGGAATGCAGTAGACAACTGATGGTAAGGATGGGGTGCTGTAGGAACGGGTTTTGACTGCCCCCTAAGAACTAGTCAGGGGGAAGGCGCAATAGATCCACATGGGTCACACCCCTTTTTATCATCATCATGCGACGAAGGACGAGTTTGGAAACTAAAATGATGAGATGATAAGATCTATGAGCGTTGCCTCAAGTCGACATCGTGAAGAGAATTAATGTTGATAGGATGTGGTAGGAATGACGCCTACCTCTCAAAAGTGAAAAGGATCATGCTCGAAAAGTCCTTTGCAAAAAGACTTATGAGGCACGACAGCGAAGCAGGCCAAGTCTGTATTGGATCATGACAGCGATCCAGACCAGGACCGTACTGAAAGGACGGCGTAGACAAGAATGTTTCGAGATGCCAAACTGGATGACATCGGCTAGGAACTTGGATATGATAAAAAACATTCAAATCTTCCAATGATCAGAGTTTTTTTTTTGTAAATCGATCACGTTTTCTAGAACACTTCTAAAATATCACTTCATAGAAACACTATCGACAGAGAATGATCCATCTCACTGTAGCAGAAGCGGCACATACTTTATACTGACTGCATAACGAAAATTCTAAAAATAAAATTTCTGTAACAAAACAGAAAGAGAGAAGTACTATCGGAAGTACGACATTTTTGATTTTTTTCTTTTGTAATAATTAATAATAAATTTAATAAAAAAATAGCTTACCAAGTTCAAAATATGATGATGAGCTATCGTTTAAATTTTGTTGGTGATGAATGTGATGCTGCTGCTGCTGCTGCTGTGGTGATGACGTATATCCGTTCTGGTTGCTGATACTATTTTGTAGCTTAGTAGATTGCTGCGATTGTGTCTCGGTAGCCACTGCCGATAGCAAGTAATCCTTTTTATGCCGCAATATAGAAATGAAAATTTAATTAAAAAAAATTTTATATCAACTCTAATGATAACGTAAATGTTATAAGGTACAAAGTTCGTTATTCGTACATGCAATAATTTAAACTGAACGTCGTAATGGACTGCCGCTTATGCCAAAGCACCTCGACACTTTGATTCGTTACGTGAGAAGGAACAGAATTTTCTAAATGAATTGGTTCAAGCTCTGCGTTGGCCACTCGGCGGCATTTAAAATAGGCCCGAAATATACATAGTCAAGTTTGAGAGAAAACATTTCAAGATATTTTTAGATCTTTTTTCTTTATAGGCGAAAACTAGTGACGCTTTTGTGTACATTATTTCTATATACGAGGCGGCGATGGAAAACCACAATTTCGACCAATTCAGCTGCAGCATTAAAGTGAAGGAAAAGCAGGAAAGGTATTTCGTTTTGTTTATTACTTCTAGGTAGAAGGTTCTTTTCGCAAATGTCGTTAATTATAACGCGTAATAATTAAAATATTTTTAACTGCTTTAGATAGTAAGTAGGTGATTGGTTGTTGGGGTAATAGGAAAAACAAAAAAACTTTGTGGATACTGTGCGGCAGGCAAGGTGGAAATGTATACATAAAAATGTTCATTATTTTTAGATATTGTGACGCAATTAGTGCGTCAAGCAATGTTAAGGTGGAAGCGACTATCAGTAGGGAATGGAAAAATATGTAGTGGATTTTGTGGTGTTGGCTTGCAAACGCTAATAATCAAGCAGTTTGGAAAGCGTAAGTAAATTTTATGGAAATATTGTATGAAATAGATCATTGGACAGTTGTCGTTGTACTTATAAACTAAAACTACTGTTTTGCTTTACAGCCATACACAAATGTTGTTCTAACTAAAAAGCTTACTATCAAAAATTTAAGCTTTTCAAATATAATAATCTTTGTTTACTTTTAAATCTTTAAGTTCTCGTCTGATTGGTGCAACAATTTCAGTGTTCTTCCGCTGAGATGATGCTGACGTCGACATGGAATTACTACCAAACTGCTGATGCACTAAATGTTGGTCCAATGAAGCACCAACACCGTCTATTCCTTGTTGATGCATTGTGGTGGTGGCAGATTGACAGTTCGACGATGTCGACCGTCTGGAGCCTGTCGTTGGTATGCCTTTTCCCGATTTGTTGCCAACGCTAGAGGATATAGCCGAGTTCCTACTTGATGGCATACCAATCCGATGTATTGGTACAGCTGCTATAGATGAGCAAGAGGCTGATGCGCTTGTCTTTGGCACTGTGCCAGTTTGTTTCTGTGATGTTGTTGAACTGTAATTAACTGCAGATGAATTGTTATTATTGTTTATATTGATATTGCCAGCGGTGTTGGCATTGTTGTTGGTGCAATTTGCATTTGGGTTTTTCACTGGAGCCATAGTCACCGTTCTGCGGAGTTCGATTTGTTTTTTGCGAGCAATTTTAGTTGTTTTCTTTTAAACTCGTGAATTTTATATTCTCAGATTTTTCTTCTACATTTTTCGCAAATTGTATTTTATTTGTCTCTAAAAAAAACCCAATTTAAACATTTCGTACAACGTACACACAGTTTTGCATTTTTCTGACAAAAAACTAAAAATGTAATATGAAAATATGATCTATATTGGAGTATAGTATTCTACAGTAACAGTTGATGGAAAAAAACACATATAGCTGCGATTAATTTTCCTAATACGCAATTTTCACAAAAAGAGAAAAACACCCCGGCACACACAAAAAGGAAAAATTTTTTAATTCACATCCGTCACAACAAAAAAAAAACAACAAAACTTGCAAATGTTTGACACTTCCAAGCGAGTGCCGGAATGATAAAAAATTGAATCGTTTCCACAAAAAATGATTTTTTAACTGTCAGGTTGAAAAATAGTCTGCAAAATCAATTTGTGGAAGCCATTTTATTGGTCGGCTATTGCCTTTAGCTATTCTGTATATTTTGGAAGATTCTTCGTCTTTTTATATTATTTATAAGATCCATACCCGTACTTTTTGTTGTTAAATGAATAAAAGAGTAATTTGACATAAAAATACTCACAATGTAAAACTTAAGACTTAAGTGTTGCAGAAATGTATGAATTTTGGTTTTGACAAAAAAAAAATTCGAGTCGTTGTTGTTAGATCTTAGTTCATAAGTTCACAAACTTTTGAAGAAATTCAGAATAAGATCGCAACATTTTGAAACGGATGTGAAATTGTGGTTGTTGTTATGTCTTCAACAAAAAAGCGTGTTACAATTTGAAACTTTGCTGTAACAACCAAAACTTTATGTATTCATTGTGCGAGCACTTCGAAGGTTTAAGTTTTAAGTCTTAAGCCTTAAGGGCCAACTATAACAGGCAGGAGTTCTCACGACAAAATTTCACTTCAAATTTCTCTCATTCTTTAATTTACCCATAATGAACTTTAGCAAATACTTGCATTTTTCACTGTCAGAGCATGGTTACAAAGCACTGAAACGTAAGCTGTATTTTATTTGCCGAGGAATAAGGAATTACAACAACAATTGCACTATCATATTCCTTCTTTGGAATAAGAAAACCTGCTGTTTGGCTGGTTTTGACGTTCAAATTCCTTATTCCTCGGCAATTAAAATACAGCTGTATTAAAGACGAAACTGTCAAAATCTCTTACGGCCAAAATTCAACATTAATGGTACTCTCACAATGAAAAACTTAATACTTAAGACTTACAGGATTGTATGGATTTTGGATTTGACAAAAAAAATTCTGTTCGTTATATTGATAGATGTTAGGTTCTTAAGTTTAGAAACTTTGGAAGAATGTCAGAATTAAGTTCGCAACATTTCGAAACCGATTTGAAATAATTGTTTTTCTTGTTGTTAACACTTCAATACAACAATAATGCAGCTTGTTACAATTCTTTCAGAACTTAGAGCTTGTCTCATTATTATGGCAGCTGTTATTAGGTTTAAGTTAAGTCTTAAGTTTTTCATTGTGAGAGAAGAGTAAGTTAGTTATGTGGCGTTCTTTTTTTTATTTATTTCGTATGTTTTATTCACATCAAGATAACTATGTCTTATAAATTAGTTACAAGCTTAAGTAATGACAAATGAAAAAGCGACTTGCGTCAGTTAAAATAAAAAATAAAAACATAAATGAGAGAGTAAAAGTAAGGAAAAAGTAAAATAAAAAAAGAAAATTAAAAATAACGAGTAAAATCATCTGAATTGATGCCATATACTTTCTTTGACAACAAAATCACACACCTTTGTAATTTTGGAAAGAAAATTCGAATTTCTTGCAAGACAGAGATATAAAATATGTCATATCGATCTTTTTTAAATAAGTTGGGTTGCACAAATAGGTCGACGTTTTGGAAACAGCCATACGTGCACTCGTTTTTATGCTTAAAACAAACAAATGCACTAGCACTTTTTGTAATTGCTGCCATATATCAAAAGTTAAAATGACAGCACACTGACAGATTTTAGCTTTTGCGTGTAGATAGAGGGGAATGGGGACCAAAAAATCATGGGTGGAAAATTTAACCCCGGAACTACACTAATTTTTTAAATCAAACAAACAAAACGAGTTCGTTAATTTTTTTCATCAAACATTAGTCAAAGAATGGATTTTAATTGTCAATAAATTCGCTTTTGACAGATTGTTCACATTTAATCACAGAACACAGTAAGTTTGCAAACGTCGTATAGAGGAGAAATTAACTTGCGCTCGATGTTACACTCTCATTTACTAATTTTTCGAGTACGGAAACTCTTTTGTAGTAAATTCTTCAAAATTATAAAAAAATACACCTTTTTGAGTACTGGAACATACCTAATTGAACGTATTACTGAACACTGCCCTGGATTTTCAAATAATAGATGGATTCTTCCGGCTTATGGTTCGTGTGGTTATTCAAGTGTATTTCTATTTCCGCAAAATATAATTTTTAAAAATAACTTCACCGAAGAAGACTGAAGAAGACACATTTCTCAGCTTTAAAATGTCGCAATTAATTTTACAAACAAAAGTTTGTAAAAATAATCAGAGCAAGCAGGCAGGACTTGATTTGGCACAACGGAATACGGAAGGGCCGGAGAGACCATCACTTATGCTTGAAGAAGTTCAACTAGAAACGGCGCGTGAAAAATATAAATCGAAAACTCAACGGTTCAGCGATAAGCTTCTTCATGCAGATGCAGAACTGAAAACTAATAAGCGAATAAAATTGGAAAAGGGTAAATATTGATTCAATGTTAAGAATGTTATGAATTGTCTGTTTTACAAATTTACGCAATTTAAAATTTCAGTTAAATGCGCCAAGTTAGCGCTTAGAGAAAGCGAATCGCTCCTTCGTCAAGTTTCAAATCAAGAAGAACTGTTTGGAAATTCTTTGAAAAATTTAGTGAAAGCCACTAGCGCTCTTGTTGATGACTCTGACAGGATTCCGAACGAGATGTCCAAAATAGAGATTAAAATTAAAGACCTGCTTAGATCTTTGGAAAAATAAACTAAAGTTAATTTTAAAAAAGAATACTTGAGCTGCTATTTTCGCAGCAGATTATCAATGCTATCATATCCTCCTATGCATTGAAACTATTCCCGAGCAGTTTGACAAAAGCCAATGTAGCACTTGATAAACTCAAGGCAGAGTTTGTATGGAACTCTTTGAAAAGGAGTGTTTATGAAGCCATTCAATTTCAGTCGTTTCTAGCGTACTAGTTGGAAAATTGCTGGGATTTTTTTTTCGCTCGTCTTGTTTGGTAGCATGACTAACTGCTAATGCCGGGAAAACGAAATAAATGGTGCTTACCTTGTGGAATTTGAAATTTCTTGGTTAGTAAATTGACGACAATCTTTGTTAGAATGACAACATACATATAGTTATACGACAATTTAAGTAATTTCCTTTCCGCCGTGGCCTTAGTAGTTAGTGCATTGTAGTTCCGGGTTAAAATTATTGAGTTTTAAAAATAGCTTTAATAGAGTTCGCCACTAAGACTAGATTTGTATTATTAACTAGCTGGCCCTGGTTGCTCCAAAACCCGCTGCCCACCTTGAGTTGAGGTGTACCTAACTATAGGCTACACAACATATACATTGAAAACCTTTCCAATTTTTCTTTCCGGCTCTCCATGAGATGCTGCGTACGATTAAGCACTCCCTTTATTATAAACAATACACTCTTGCCGCCTTCCTCGACATAGAAGAAGCTTTCAATAATGTCCACATTAACGCCATCCACGGAAGCCCCTAAAACAATGGATAATCTCCATGCTAGGTAGCGGGAAAATCCATGTTATTCTGGGTAGCAGTAACATCACCAAATCGTTCAACAGAGGCACTCCCCAGGAAGGAGTAGTGGCTGATGGTTATAAACTAGATACTCATGATGCTTGACAGGACAAAAGCTGTTGCGTATGCAGACGACGTGGTAATGCTTGTGTCAGGACAGAACCCTTCTGTGATTAGTGAAGTCATGGAAAGGTCTCTAAGCAGGGTTAGCTCCTGGACAACGAGATACCGAATTTTGGCATCCCCAAGCTTTATAATAATAATCAGATACTTACACTTACCACAGACGCTAAATATCTCGGCTTGATCCTAGATAGGAAACTCAGCTGGAAGTCCAATATAGACTTTATGGCTATGAAAGCATGTTTTGCTATATACGCTAGTAACAAAACCATCGGTAAGAAATGGGGCCTGCAGCGGAGGATTGCTGTACACAGCGGTCGCACAGCAATAGAGCCAACCTATGGAACGCTAGTCTGGTAGCTGGCGATAAACAAGAAATACAGAAAACTAAAGATCAGCAACTGTAAATATAACTGAAGTCCAACGGTCCTGTCCTACCGGTGCTCTAAACACAATTCTACCTCCTGACCTATTTTTTAAATACGATGCGACGTGCAGCGCAGTCCGTCTCAGAGATACCTGGGTGGTTTGTTGCCAAACCATATGGACGCTGCGATGAGAAGCCGGACACCTACTGGTGAAGAAGAGCGTAACATTGGATATCGACTACATGAATAGTCCGCTGTCAATTGAGCTCCGTCAGGGAACGTGTTCTCACCTTCCATACCACCAAGGCTTAATTAAGGTGGAATCACTTAACCAACTGCCCTACATCGAGGGCGATGTGGTCTCCCTACAAAAAAAATAAATCTACCGAGCTGATCTCCAGATAACGGAAAGATATTTCCAGAAACGTTGCTATAATCACTGGCCATTGGCCGGTGTGCAGCCACGCAGCCAAACAGGGAATCCTGCATATTTTGCAGACGTTACAGGGATGTTAATGAGAACTTTTAATTCATTATCTCTGCAAATGTCAAGCCTTGACGGGTTTCCGACTCCACAAATTGGGGAAATCTTTCTTTGTCGACCTGAGGAGCTCTCGGATCGCCGGATTACCGATCTGATCTCATACCTGAATGCTACAGGTCGGTATATTCAAATACAGATAGGGTCTCCCGAGGTCTGTGGTTACAAAACGGCGCGCTCTAGCGCTATTTGGGGACCTCGTAAAAACCAAGATAATAGCTAGAATCGTATTAGAACGCGTAAAGGAGCATTTAGATTCAACTCCCGACGGAGAATTTCGCTCTGGATCCTCTTGCATCGATCACATAAACACCTTGCGGATCCTAATAGAATACATATCTCAGCTGTACATCGAATTTGAGAAGGCTTTTGACAGCTTAAATCGAGATGCTATCTGGTTGGCCCTGCGCAGGAGGTGTATCCAGAAAACTTATAGGTATTGTCAAAGCTACATACGAGGGAAGTAAATGTCACGTCCTACACAACGGTAAGGTGTCCGAGGAATTTGAAGTCCAAAGTGAACTACGTCAGGGGTGCATACTATCACCACTGTTATTCCCGGTGGTCATAAGCGATGTACTCCGTGCAGCACTGACGGTAGGGAACAATGGAATTCGATGGACTATGACAACTTACCTTAAACAATTGAACTACGCTGACGATGTTTGCCTGTTTGTCTCTCACATCGGATAATAGACTTTCATATGATGGCCCAAAATCTAGAAAACCAAAGCAAGCTAAGATAAACACCCGCTCTCAACTCAACATTGCTGGACAGGTAGTCGGAAAAAGTTGACAACTTTTTATACCTAGGAAATGCGGTCTCGGCTGTACGTGGTGGCACCGAACTGGATGTGTGCAGCAAAATTCGGAATGCTATCAAAAGTCTGGAGAAGCAATGATTTCAGGTTAAGAACTAAGCTTTGACTGTTCCGCTCCAACGTCGAATCACTACTGTTGTATGGGTGTAGTACTTTGAAGGTGGACACCACTACCACGCGCAAGCTGCAATCTTTCGTAAACAAATGCCTACGTATCATCTTGAGGATATTTTGGCCCAATCGTATATTCAACGGCGAACTTCATCATGGAACGGGAGAAGAACCTATAGACGTTATTGTGCGATGGAGAGAGTGGCAGTGGATTGGACACATACTACGGCGCGACGACAACTCCATTGCTAAATATGCCATGAAGTGGAACCCGGTCACCCAGGCAGATAGAACAGCGGGACGCCCTAGGAGGACGTGGCACAGGAAAGTCGAGGAGGAAAGCAGGAAATGAGTTGGAGGCAGCTCAAACGCGTTGCAGAAAACAGAACAAGATGGCGCGTAGGCGTTATGGACGCCATATGCACAATAAGAAGAAAACATTTCGAATTCAATATATTACAAGAACTCAAATCCTTTTGGATGCCAACTAAAACAAAAATAATGTTTTTTTCTCTTTTCTCCACATCAACAAACTATTGGTGTTGTGGATTTTTATTGATAAAAATAATGTTAGTAATGTTCGCCACTCCCAATCGTTAGTTCCGTGTGGAAATGGCAAATATTCAGTGGAAAATAAAAGCATGAATAATAGAATAGTTAAATTAGTAAATGATATTCTACATTTTAAGAAAATTTAACGGTAAAATAAAAGAAAGTCTAAAATATCGCAAAAACGCCCGATGACTGCTGTGCTTACACAAAGTACATTGGATTTCCAACCATAACATCTCTGTGTACAACACGTCTCGTGTTTTCTCTTTTCAAATTCTCGACATCAATTCTATCCCTAAAACAAAGAGAAAATCAGAAAACAATTAACACAAATGAAACATGACTAATGGTAAGATAAGATTTACCCTTCAATATAGACCCGACCACGGAATGCTACTAAATGTGCTAGATAGGCAGGCGCTGGATATGAGACAACACGGTTGCATCGTGGAAACAGATGGCACAGATTGTATGTCAGTGCTTGCAATTCATCGATATCGATTTTTGAATCATCCTCGATGACATTGTAGCGTGTTGGCTTTGCTGTGCCCTGAATTGACTGATGGCTGACCATAAAGAACTGCACTTCATTGGGATGGACGATAATGCGATCGACAACCGTGCCAGGATCAACGTTATTGAATTTACCAGAACCAGTGCCTGGTTGCGGAAAGAATCGTGTATGGTGCCGTTTAACGACAATAAGACATGTAAGCTTTGGCTTGCATTTTAGCTGTACATAAATTATAGAGAAAGATTTGTTAGGATCACAGGTGATGGTAATTAATAAGCAAATATTTTTGTACATACCTTTGCGCATGCAGATCGTATGGCCGTCAGCTCAATCCTTTTGACAATTGGAAACTGTCCATCAGAAACACCATCACGATAGTATATAATATGTGATGGGAATGTGTTGTTGTTGTTTTTATACACCATCATGTGATGGGTGAAGATTTCCTCCATATCAACGATGTTCTCGTTAGCCGGTGCTTGCAAACGATACTGCATATTGTAACGCGTTCCAAAGAGATCATGCGATGCGGCCACTCCCACAACGCTAGGAATATCTTTTTGATCTGGTGACGGATGTGTGACATCCGCACCGAGAAACATGACATTCGATTTTTGCAGTGATATCTCGTTATCTTTAGCGATCTTGTGATTCGCTCCGTTTAATTTGGCATTCACTTTGAGCATAATATTCTGCACAGTTTCAACATTACTGCGGTTTTTCACAGTGGACGATTTAATGCACTGCGTAAGAATGCCGTGTTTAAGTTCAGCAGCCTGCTTAACTTTGGCATATGTTGTTCCCATAAATGGCAAAATGACAATTACCAAATTGTAATTTTGTTTTTTTAGTTCCAACAGTTTGCTGTCTACATTGGTGTAATCCAATTTTGCAAATTTCGGTTCCAAGTTCATGCCGAGTTTTCGTGAGACTTTTAAAATCTTAAAACACAGAGCAGAGAAAGAGAACGTAGCATTAATAACATCGTATAAGCAAAATCATAAAAACCACTACAACATCGAACTGAAAGCATTGTGGAACCTATAATAACCAATTTACCATTCTGTAAACCTTAAACCATCCTAAATTATTGAATATTCACACCTATAACCATCCTCTACCCTAAAACCAATCTATAATAATCAAATTACCATTCTGTAAACCTTAAACCATCCTAAATTATTGAATATTCACACATATAACCATCCTCTACCCTAAAACCAATCTATAATAATCAAATTACCATTCTATAAACGTAAAACCTGTCAATAATTGTCCTAAATTTGTTTTATAGTAGTCCCATAAACATCCTATATGATATAACCATCCTATAATAATAAATTAACCAATCCATAAACCTAAAACCACCCTATAATCATCATAAAATTATTTTATAGTCATCCTATAACCAGTCTATATCCTAAAAACATCGAATAATCACCATTACCCACTTAATAAACATAAAACCACGCTATAATCTTTGTAAAATCATCTCCTATAATCCTCCTATAAAATGTATGCGCGCGCATTAATTGAAAACGGCTGAACCGATATGGCTCAATCTTTTTTGTTGTGTTCGCAATTGCCAGGAGAAGGTTCTTACGAAAGAAAACTTTGGGAAAACCGACCGGAAATCGAAAAACGATGTTTTTGTACGGGATTTCGTTCACATGCAATCCGAAATGTCCTGAAATTAGCGGTAATCTACTACCAGAACAAGCTTCCAGCGATTGCCACGACATCACCCCACATGTCTTCAAACAAAAACTCATGACGCTAATGGACTTCATCTTTAAGCAGATGGTTTTCGGACAGTCACGTTGTACTCAGTAGAGTGGCAGAGGCGTGTATTACCTCATGCACACATTCTGCTGTGGTTAATTGAGAAAATAAGTCCGGATCAAATCAATTCAATCCATTCATCAGCGCCGAAATACCAGATCCAGAAGACGACCCGGAGTTGTTTGCGGTAGTCGCAACAAACATGATTCACGGTCCGTGCGTAGATCTCAAGCTAGATTCACCGTGTATGGCCGATGGGAAATGCACACATCAATATCCGCATCCGGTATACACAATTAGTGGAAACGAAGGTTATCCACTATTTTTATTTTCTTTTCCATCGGCACCCTTATGGTGCTGGGCAGAGCAAGGGCACTAAGTTATTAAGGAATGAAAGAGGAGATGTTGATGTGCATGCATTTTGAATGCCTGTGTATCATATTGATGCGGAAATACAGAGCTTGGTAAAGCATTCCATATTCGTCTTGTACGACTAAAGAATGAGTTTCTGAACTTGAAAGTACGTCCGAAGATAGATTTCAGGGTAAACTGATGAGCATTTAGAGCGCCACCAGAATTGCGGTTGAATTCAAGGAGAGATAGCATACTACTTCTGGCTATTTCTCTTGATCACCGCTGGTGGAAGAAGCGATAAAAGCAGCGACAAGCAGGGGTGTTCCAGCGAATCTATTGATGTCGCAATGTTTGCGTCACCGATAAGTTTTATCGCATGGTTGTGTATTCTTTCAAGGAGATGTAAGGTGGTCCTAGGTGCACCTGACCAAACAGGAATGAATTGGATAAGAAGTTACAGACAGAAGATCGCCAATAAAAATAAGAAAGAGTGTCGGAGTCAGAACACAGCCCTGAGGGACACATGCATTTATGGGGTTGATATCAGACTTAAAACCATCCAACACAACTTGGATTGAACGGTTTGAAAGATAGCTTCTTAACCATTGAAGCAGGTTTACATAGATTCCAAAAGCACGCATTTTAGACAAAAGAGCTTGGTGCCAAACTCTGTCAAATGTCTTGGAAATATCAAGTGCAACAACTTTGCTTTCACCAAATTTGTAAATAGACTGGTTCCACTTTTTGGTGAGATATGCCATCAGATCACCAGTACAACGTTGTCCAACGTAAAGCCGTATTTGCGGTCATTGAGTAGTTCTCGCGATTCAAGATATTTCATAAGCTGACGGTTAACCAGCAATTGTATGAGTTCCACATGAGGAGTGGAGGGACGTTGCTCAAACTTATATGTGAAGCAAAGAGTACTGTCGTCAGCGAAATAATGAATTGGGTTATGGACAAGAGAACATAATAAGTCTCTATATAAAAAATATGCGCAAAATGTGGCTTACCTGTGATTTACAACCATTGGAAACTAGACGCATGCTGGTGCAATCTTTAATTAATCTATATAATATATATCTAATATATGTAGATGTAATTTATAGCAAGCTTGACTCTCACTAAGAACATAAGCTGTTAGTGGTCTGAAATGACGCGCTTCAATGGGTAAATAAACTCCGTGGATACGATCACACCTCAGCCATGTTTAAAAAGGTTTTCGGTTTCTCACTGACAGCTTCTCCTATTAGAGAAGCTGTATGTTGCTACACAATACCGCGTAACCCGGCCTACTATACAATAAAATGCGCTTTATTCGATTCTTTAGGAATATCACCCTTATTATAAAGATAATTACTATTCTTCAATCCTCAAGGTACTTCCTCGTTCATGCAAAACGACTGTGGAATTCTTGTCGCCTTCACTAAAATTAAAAGTAAACGCATCACGCTTCCGAATGGCTATCTACGTTCATTCATGTATCCTCCAGACTATTTACTCCTTTTTTTACTTTATTTTTTTCACTCTATTACCTTCTTTGTCACTTATCTGACTATTGCTTTAATGATTATATATATTGTTATTTTATTGTCTTCTGTACTTTACACTTAAAATGATAAATAAATGAATTGAATTATTCTATAATCATGCTATAATCCTAACCCCATGTCATAATAATTCTTAATTTTTAATATTCCAGTTCTGTTGACTTCCTATAATTTTACATAATCATTTTATAATATTTATTGTTTACTTACCAACTCACCCAACTCATTGACATTATGAATGTTTACATCTCGATCCCTTTGCGGATATATTATACACCAAGTGAAGCCCTGTGGGGCTGATGCAATCTTGGGAGTAAGTATAAAATTTGTACGGTCGCCCATACGCCACGAACCGTTGCGCGGCATAATAAGTTCATTCCTACAGTACTCCACTTTTGGTGAATTCAATATTCTCATTGGTACTGCGATGAAGTTCAAACCGATTTGGATGCCAAATTGACGAACTGTCGTATCGACGTTATGCTGAAAACTATGCAGCATTCGCATTATTTTATCTTTTCGTTCATCCGTTGTTGTTGCCGCAAAACGAATCATTTTCTGCACTTGCCGTGGTCCATCTCTACCCATCGTTGCTTGGCCGGCGGCAATTCTGCACAGCTCAAGTGGAATATAATTAGTTTTCACGGTACTGCCAACGTGCAGGCAACACAAGTGTGGATAACGTAATCGGTATCCCTTGCTTGCAAAATAGTCAGCAACGCTAATTCGTTCTTCTTTTTCATTTGTGAACTTTAGCTTTAAGGCCGATTCTTTTACACTGTTAACTTTGAATAGTTTCGGCGGTGCATTGAATCCTTCCGGCGCCTCGTAGATGATGTTAATTCTATTCAGGTATTTGGTCAACATCTCTATGTCCCGGTATTGCAGTTCACGATTTATGTCCACACGATTTTCGGCTAAAAACTCGGTTACTAGGCATTCCTTTGGGAATGACTTGTGTGAAATATCGACATTAAGAAATGGCTGGTCGCCCAAAATAGCGGCCTGATAGAGACCGAACCATAGTTCATAGCCATCATCAAGATCGTGCGTTCTATCGGGTCTAGTATAGAAAGAACGGCCAACTCGCACACCTTTGCTATGGCAGGGATTGCTCATAACAACTTCTAGACATTGTAAAGCTCGCATAGGTTTATCAAAAACACGTTCCTTATAATAACTGCAAGGTAAAAGTAAAAAAAAAATATTTGAGTTAGTTGCCATTAGGCAGATGATTGATTTGCTTACTTTCGAAGTGAATTTAAATCAATTTCAACGTCCCTAGTCTCCTTAAGGACAATTTTAAAAATTTTCTCACGCGGACCTGGTTCCACTGTAATCTGCAAGAATATTTTTTCTCATAAAGATTAGCAAAAAAACAACAAAATATTTACTTCTACTGCCTTGCCGAGTGCGTCACCAGCTAATTTAACAACGCTGTATGCATTTTTGTTGCCATCGAACGCCAAAACGACCTTTGGAAATACTTGTTTATTAAATAATTCGAATGCTGGACGTATTAGTTTTTTTGGACGATCCGGTTCTATGCTAACATCGTAGTGATATGCAGTATTTGGCATTTTATCCAAATTCAATTGCAAATAGTTCGTCTCTACAACTCCCTGACGACCTAATTTGCCGCGTGGTATAATTCCTGGTGAATTCGTCTCCAAAATTTTTAAAGGCCCTCCGCTTGTTTGTGGTGGCCGATAACCTCCGCCGCCATCACCACGTCTAGCATCGCCTCCTCCTCCTCCGCGCTGTTGATAACCACCACTGCGTTGTTGATAACCTCCACCGCCGCCATCATCGCGTCTTTGATAGCCACCATCACCACCACCGCGTTGTTGATAACCTCCACCGCCGCCACCATCGCGTCGTTGATAGCCACCATCACCACCACCGCGTTGTTGATAACCTCCACCGCCACCACCATCGCGGCTTTGATAGCCACCATCACCACCACCGCGTTGTTGATAACCTCCACCGCCACCACCATCGCGTCTTTGATTGCCACCATCACCACTACCACGGGATGTTTGCGACCTGGTATCTGATTCTTGGGGTCGCTGTCCCTGTTGTGGCCTACCACCTGGCTGTTGTTGTTGAGACCCCCACGCTTGCGTCTGCTGTGGTCTACCTCCTTGTTGTTGAGACCCCCAGGCTTGCTGTTGCTGAGGTTGTTGTTGTGGTTGACCACCAGGTTGCTGTGGTCTAGACCCTTGCTGTTGCGGTTGACCACCAGGTTGCTGTGGTCTAGAGCCTTGTTGTTGCGGTCTACCTCCTTGTTGTTGTGCTTGACCACCAGGTTGCTGTGGCCTACCTCCTTGTTGTTGTGGTTGACCACCAGCTTGCTGTTGTTGTGGCCTACCACCTGGCTGTTGTTGTTGAGAGCCCCAAGCTTGCTGTTGCTGAGGCTTAGCGCCTTGCTGTTGTGGTTGAACTGTTGGTTGCTGTTGAGGTCCCTTCTGTTGCTGTTGTGGCCTTCCTCCCTGCTGTTGTTGTGGCTGAGGCCCCTTCTGCTGTTGAGGCTTAGCGCCTTGCTGCTGTTGTTGACCACCACCACCTTGTAATTAAATTAGTAACTTTTTTAATCGCCGATTATAAACCGTCAAAAATTTCGGTTCTTTTTCAAGATTACACTTTTTAAATAAATTATAGATATATTCCCTCCCCCCTCCACCCCACCGGTTATTTTATTTCCGTTGAAAGATAATTTTAACCCGTTTGTTGTGAAGGACCCATTCAACCCCAATGTTGCTCCATAAATAAAGAAATAAAATGAAATTGGGAACTTGCTTGCCGGCATCTTTAAGGAATTGTGGTATAATATTTTTTTTAAGTAATGAGATTATAGAAGAAAGGGTTAGGTTAGGTTAAGGTGGCTGTCAGTGAAAAACCGACACACTTAGACCAGTAATGGTACATTGTGATACCACGAGGATCGAGAAAATTTTTCCACCCACTCGTTGAACCAATTAGAGCTTCGTATGAAGCGTAGGAGACTGAGAAGATGAAGAATTGTCTGCTCTCCTCCTCATCCCCATTCATGCAGCTTCTGCAGAAGTCATTCGAGAAGACGCCAAGCCATGCTTGCCTATGAGACAAAGTCCAGTGATAACACCTTAAATAGCACCGATGTGCGATATTTTTTGAGAAATCAAAGCATTTCGGATCCAGCTTGGGCCAGATCTGCTTTGTCGCTAAGCAAGTTATACCGCTTGACCACATACGATTAGTTTTTTCATTAGCATCCCACTTTAACATGAGTTTGTTTGTAGCGATTGCCATGCCTAGAGAACCATATTCAGGTAAGATGTGTAGTGTAGTTTCTTGTTTGGCGAGCTCGTCAGCCATACAGTTCCCTGGAATGTCTCTGTGCCCCGGCACCCAACACAGGTGAATATTTTACTGCTCTGCCACCTCCATGAAAGATGATCGCCAGGTAAGGGCTAGAATTGAATTTGTTGTTGTTGTTGTTGTAGCAGCTTCAGTTCAGCTTTAGTGGTAAACCTACTGCTAAGTTGATGATTCTTGGTACAGTGTGTAAAACACTGGAGTCCTTTCGGTACATAGAAGCGATCGTCGTAGAAAGGCATTGAATTTGTAGAGACTGATTCCAGGGATTTCATTGCAGCTTTGCTATCCGAGAATATACGGATACCATTGGCGGATATGACGTTTCTCTTCAGCCAAAATAAGGCTTCATTGATCGCCATAATTTCTCCCTGGAAAACACTACAGTGATAAGAAAGACGGATAGAGAAACTAGGATTTAGCCTTTTTGTGAAAACACCTCCGCCAACTCCATTATCGTTTTTTGAACCGTCTGTGTAAAAATGTATGTGTTCATCATCCAAGTAAGCGTCTTCTTTTCAGAATGATCTGCGGGGAAGGTGACCTGGAAGTTTTTGTAGAAACGGAGTTGCGGAGCGGTGTAGTCTATGTTGTCTGAAATCCTGACTTAATTCAGGATAGAGAAGTGATTTTATTTCTAGACCACTGGGAGATAGCATTGGGGCGAATAGCCGAGTTAGAAGCTACAAAATGTGCGGTTTGTCAAGATTTACTTTCTTATCTAAGGCAGTCCACCATACAGTCACACCGTATAGAAGAGTGGCTCTTACTACCGCCGTATATAGCCAGAGATATATGGGGTTGAAGACCCCATATGCTACCTTTGTCTTTTTTACATGAGTGCCACCGTGGATTTATGAACTGTTTCTTGGAAGTTTGGTTTCCAGCTTAGCTTCCTGACAAGAATAAAACCAAAATACTTGGCTTTATCAGAGAAAGTTAAGCTTTTACCTTTTATAGGATGGTCAACATGTGGATATTTGTATATCCTGGCGTTTGGACAAGCTCAGTTTTGTGGGGATTTACCACCAAACCACAGCGGTTGGTTCTACGCACAGAAAGGACCCCAATACCCATCAAAACATTGGGCAAAGATCGTCAACACAACAACAGGCCTGGGGTTGCTACAATAACAACAACAAGTTTAGCTTGTTGAGAGTATTTCGCAGGTGCTCTTTTAAGGGTGTTCGGGTGTTTTCCTAAGACGGCAATAGCTACATCATCCGCATAAGCGATTACTCCGCAGGTATAACCGCAGCTCATCCATAGAACGGTAGACAGGACTTCATCTTGCGGGGCTCCTCTGCAGATAGATCTTCTGGTAGACGAAAGGAAAGGAGAAAGGGTAAGGGAAAGGGGAAAGCATAGCCCAGATTCAACATTGCAAATGGTTAAGTGCAACTGACAGAGAAGTGTTCTTAGACTACAAAAGAGCTTAAAAATTTGCTGTTAAGGAAACTAAAAGACGTGTACAGTGTCACTGGTCAAGTTTATGAATGGATAGAAGATTATCTAAATGGAATATACTAGACAGTTTAATTTAATACTAGTATTTCTAAAGAGAAAGGAAAGGAAAAAGTGATACATGGTGTACCACAAGAAACTATATTAGGACCGCTACTATTTATACTGTATATAAATGGCATCTCAAAGGTAGGTAGACAGTGTAAAATACACATGTTTGCAGGTGATGCATTGTTATATATAATGCCTATCCAATATGTTATTACTACAATCAATAAAGAATTAGTTATTATATGTGACTGGCTGCGTAGCAATAAACTGGAAGTTAATGTTCAGTAAACGAAATGTATGGTGCTGGGAAAACCAAGATTTAAGTATGAAGCAGAAAGAAGACAATCTGTTGGTCTAATGGGTCCGGAATTGGAATGGGTTAAGAAATACAAATATCTTGGAGTGATTATTAATAACGCCTTCAAAGTTTTAAAGACCAGGTTGAATATGTTAACAACAAATTAGCAAAGAAAGTAACTTTGTTATACAAACCAAGAAAAACCATTTCAAAAACAGGAAATACGTTTTAATTTTAGGACCTCATATAAAGTACTGTTCTACTATTCTTACTAGTAAAAAATAGCCAATTATTAAATTAGTACGAGCTGATTCCTTATCACGGCACACTGGTGGAGTTTGTATGTACATAATGGAGTATTAGAAGGTTGAAGTGATTCAAAAATATATCCTTACTTTAGACTTCTGGTGGTTATCAGTCAAACTAGTATGCTTTAATACTGTGTTGTTCCTGGTAGATTTTTCACAGCAACAATATATTTATAGCGCTTTCCAATTACCCAAACCTAACCCAAAACATTACCCACGGGTAAGCTGTCAAAGTGACAGAGTTTTCGTGGTGAATGCTGTGTAACTGGAACGCCAAACCGAAACCATATTTGACATTTTTTATTAGTTAACGGATTTTTTTTATGCAGTGCGGAATGGTTTTTTGGGTTTACGTTAGACGATAAATTACGCTACATAAAATTTTAAAATACACAAATCAAATGGTAAAATTATCGTAATCGCGTATTGTGGTTTTCGTCGTCTTCACTCGTCAATTAATACTGAAATATCAAAAAAAAAAAAACACATCGATTGCCTACGCAAATGAAACCGTACCCCGGGTAAAGTTTGCAATTGGAACGTCAAACAGACACCACGAGAGAGAAACCGTCACTGTACCCAGCAACTGGAAAGCGATATTACATAGAAATGCAGAATTCTTTCAAAATCTGAATAGTTATATGAGAGAAAAAGGTGAGAATTATAGTAAAATATGTATCTGTGAATCTACTGGAAATATCTTGATGCCAAACTCTGTCAAATGGCTTGGAGTCTCGAGTGCAGCAGCTTTGCTTTCACCAAATTGATGCAAACTGGTTCTCCTTTTCGGTGAAATTTACCATCAAAAATCACCAGTAGAATGTAGAACGTTGCCCGCGAAATCCGTACAGCCGGTCACTAAGGATTTCGTTGGTTTCAAGATATTCAACAATACAAGTGGATAAATTTTACCAGGAAACTGTAAGGGATTAAAATCAGTATTTCAAAATGGACTTATATTATATAACAAAGTACCAGAGGAAATAAAAGAACGGGGGTCGATCAGAACATTTATGAAAAAAGTTGGTTTATGGTTGGATGCACATAAGGTAAGAATTTGTAAGACTAATTCTTGTGCTGTGAAAAATGTATACAATGTATCTCCAAAGTTTTTAAGTTTATTGAGAATGGAAACATAATGTAATAATTGTTGTTAAAAACTATAAACGTCTGGCTGTTAATGTTAAAAATTGAATGTATGTACCTATATTTTTATTAGCCGTACGCTATTTGTAAATAAATAAACGGGTAGAATCTGGGTCCAAATGGGGTTAAACTATAAGAAATATATGTAAAAAATAATTAACATCGTCGTATTTTTTACCTAAACTTTTAAATAGGAAAACACAACGCTAGCCAAAGCATATAATTAATTTACCACAATGTCATGGAGTGTACGTGTACTTCCATTCATCTGTTAGCACAGCGTAATATTTGTTTTAACTTTGTTTTAACAAGAAATATGGAATGTAATGTTTTTCTTTTTAATTTTATTCGAAACGAGACTATTAAAGAAATATTGGTATATAAAATAAAAGTATCTATACGACCGTAAAGATTCTTCTTTCTTCTGGAAACGTCATCCAAACATTACATTTTCCGTAAAATAGATGATGCAATAAAGCAAACCCACTTATATTTTTGCGATTTTTCCAGAAACAAAAATGTAAATGGAAAATTGGAAGCAGAGAAAATTAAGCCATAAAGAGGTACAGTGCATACCTTGTGCCCGTTGCTGCTGCTGCGGCTGTGATGTTCCCGCAACTTGCTGTTGACTCTGGGGCTGAGAGGGTGCAGCAGTTGAAGGCTGCTGTTGCTCGGCCTTGAATTCTGTGACAATAAAAGTGAATAAAGAATTTTCCAATTAGTTGTTCATATGAAATACATAATTTCTAAGAAAATTTTTATTTGCACAACTTTTAACGCTAATCAAAGCCATAAAAAAGTCGAGAATAATAATTATGCACTTGCAAATAAAGCTATGAGTTACACTGACTATTTTTCTTTCCCATTTCTTTTGATTTTTTTTATTTATTATTATTTTTGAAAATGCTGTAATTATTGTGAAATACACCAATTTGCTCTGTATTCTATTCAATACTCTTCACTTGTTCACTTCACTGTTCACTCGAAAGTTCGAAACTAGATCTCTATTGGAAATACTAATGCCAGCCTACTAGCTGTATGTGTATCCTTTATTAATGTAGTGTATCGTTGACGTATGACGTATTTAATAAATAGCGATTGGCAATCACAATTTTCTTCCAAACGACATAAGAAAATTGAACACGGTAATTCCCCCAATTGTTTGACAGATCAAAGCCATCGTCAGTGATTTTATACGATAGGTCTGTTCGCGTACTTCTATTATCAAAGAGAAAAATGAAATAAAATCTCTCAGTGAGAGGAGGCACACAAAAAAATTCAAGAACTCCTAAAACCACAAAATTGTTGACTTGGTAGAAACTGTCAAATTACCTTAGGCCAAAATTCAACATTCACAAGTAATGACGTTGTTTTTTAAATCCGGCGCAGATTGATTTTTAAGCTGTCAAGTTGATCGTTTTTATTACTGTCGTTTTTTTTTGTTGGAAATCTGCGCTCGAGCTCAGATGTCACATAAAATGTGTGATTTATTTATTTCGTTAAATTAATGTTTTAACTCCTCCCTCCGTCGGAAGACGTTTTCCCCAAACGTTTCAATCTGAATTCCTCTAGATTTCTCTGGACGTTGTGGTTTGTGTGTTCAAGTAGAAGTTCAAAATTTTGATGATTTCTCTGTTGTCTCCTTACCTTGTATACGACTATTATTTTATATGTTATAAATGCTGACGTAATGATAACTATATTAATTGTATTTCCCCATAATAGCGGGTGTTCCTTTACATTTTCTACATGGGGTAGTATATATATATTGGTAAATTTTAACAATTCATTATCTGATTTGATATATTTAACAATCTTAAAGTCAGAATCTTGGTTTAATTTTATGTGTTTATCTATTGACGTTCTAGTTTCGTGGAGTTAATTTGGGTTTAACGAAACTTTAGCGTCACCATGTTATTAACTCGACGAAAACCTAATGTCCAGTTCTTTCTGGTTTCTACTAATCTGACAGCAAGGCGCATCAGTCAAAACTGACATCAGTTATGACTTACAGGGTCTATTCTTTTATTCAACCCGAGCGAGCAGTTACGTCAAAAATTTACACTGTGTTTTTTTATTCACCCGGGGTAATTTTACTCTGTACTCTGTGTTTTTTATTGTGAAACGAGCACGACACGGTGTATACAACAGTTTCCTTTTTTTACTCTGAAGTGAATATCAGTGTAAGGCAGAGTAAGAGCGAGTAAAGTTACCCAGTGTACACAACGAATACTTTTACGCCGTGCAACATTCGCTCGGTGTACTTGGGTTAAAATTACTCGCTCGGGTTGAATAAAAGAATAGACCCACAGTCAGGTTCGATAGTCTGACAACCGCTTTGTGTAAAAAGTGTCAATCAACTAAATCTTATACCAATTTGTATTCGCACTCACTTTGCAAAATATTTTGCCGATTCTGCCATCGAACTGTTCAATTCGAATTCGCGCAACAGTTACGCGTTCCAAAATGTTAATTACATTTTACCGTATATAAAATATCGCTCAACAGATTGGTCTTTGTGTGGAATGCTAATGTCTGCATTAAAAAAAAGCAATACATAGTAGCATTTTATTTTTGACATTTGTAGTTTACAAAAAATTTCTTGAGGAAATGAAAAATTCTAGTTGAATTTATTGAGAAAGGTAAATTCTATTCATATAACGCCAAACCGAAACCAAATTTGATATTATAGTTTACAGAAAATTTCCTGAGAAATTAGTTCGCTTGCTCTCTCGGTTGCATAATTTGTATGCGAATTATTATTCGCCGATCTATAATTTCGCTCAACAGATTGATATGAAATGCTAATGTCGGAATTAAAAAAATCAATTGTTCTAAAAATATTATTTCGAATTGAAATAAAATGTTGGTCAATGGCAAATTCAGTAGAAATTTGATTATTGAATAACGATAAATTGGATATTGAAATTGTGGTTGTAAAGCGTCAAATAAAATACCCTGTATCCATATAGAATTAAATTTTCCGAGGAATTTATTTAAAAATGCCACCGCTGTTATATTTAATTATTGCTGTTATAATCTTTATATATATAATTCTACTGTACGTGTGTATGTCACTGAACTCCTCCTAAACGGCTGGACCGAAATCAATGAATTTTTGTATGCGTTTGGGTGACGCCCTGGATGGTTTAGATTCACAAATCAGCCCGGCAGATGTCGCTGGTATCGTTTTTTTTCTTCCGAAAATTCTTATTTATGGAACGATTTGGCTCAAATTCACACCATATAATATTTAATTAAAAAGAAAGTCGTTGACAAAATTTGGGGTGGGGTGGAAAATGTAGTTTTCCCTGTATATGATCTTCATATAAAGAACAAGTGTACATTTTTTGCCTGTATAAGTGTCGATTCTATAGTTTTCTGGATTGGTGAGTTGATTAGTGGGGTGTAAGTGGGCGTGGCGCCAATGGGCGGGAGGTCAATGTGCGGGGGTCAGTGCGATGGGGCAGCCGGGAAACGCGGGTGTAAGTGGGCGTTGCGTCAGTGGGCGGGTGGTCAGCGGGCGGGAGGTAAGTGGGCGTGGGTCAGTGGGATGGGACAGCCGGGAAACGCCGGCTATTTCTGCTAATACTGATGTGACTAATACTGTGACGCGATATCGCAAAACAAATAGCTTTTCACAAGTTCACAAAACGATCACAAACAAATTTATTGAAAGTGGAACAGGACAACGTCTGTCGGGTCAGCTAGATAATTAATAAAACAATGAATTTCTGTTAAAATAGGTGTCAGCACTGTTCGAATAATCGAATCGAAAACAATCGATATCAATTATCGATCTAATATGGTTTTAAAAGTGCAATGCAATCCACAATTGACATTTATTGGTTCCAGCCATTTTTTATTTTCACTAACTTCGATTTAAATTTATTAGCTAATTATTGTTACACGTTTACAATTTACTTTTATTTAATAGTTGATAATTTATATTTACAATCAAGCGTTGTTGTAGTTATACAATAGGTTAGGGACCATCGATAGTTTGATATATATTGATACACTGATACTGAATTGAATTTTTTTGACGCTACGTTTCAGCGTCGTTCATGATGAAATTTTACAAGATGGCCGTATTTGACGTTGAAAACTAGCGTCAAGCGTCTGCATGAAAATGCACTCTTATGTTTCACGATTTTTAAAAGGAAAATGTATAATCCGAGATTTCATGGATAAAACTTCGTTAACTGGGTAATAAATATTAATTATAAAAATTATTTATTTTGTATTTGTTGGTTTTAGTCGGAAAATTTTCTGTTTTTGATTAACCACATTAATTAATTGTAATTATATATTTAAAATACAACTGGCTAAATTTCGCCATTTACACTTTTTCGATTGGACGTCATAGTGATGATAGAATGGACACTGTTGTACGACAGCATGGCCATTCACGCAGTAAATAAAATAATCACATCGCTTCATGTGTGGGAAAATATGTTCACCACGCATCGGACAGGTTAGTCGCTGTTGCTGTTGTTCGCCTTGTTTTACTCTGCACTGTGCAGATCCAGGGAAATCACATTTCATTGTATGCGCATTCCAATGTAATTCAGAAGTACATTCTTGTTGTACTGGGCGGCCATGATAACAAATGTAATAACGTCGGCAATCAATGCCGCTGGCAATCATTTGAATCTGATTGGTTGTCATTGGCATGACAGGACATTGAATTTCTTCATGTACTACTGGGATTTTAGTGGTACTGGTTACAGTCGTAGTAGTTGTTGCGCTTGTAACGACTTCTTTATTTTCAATTTCTTCCAAGATACACTCAACATTTTCAGCTAAATCGCAGAGTTTAATAACATCGTTAAACAGCATACCATTGGGACAAACCGCCAAAAAGCCATCAATTGGGTCCTTTGTACCTTGACAGTAATAAAACCGATCACATGCTGATGGATCTTTAACGAAGTCACCAGCGTTATAACCGGTACATGGATTATTGCTACTGGTGACGACATCTGTTGTCAGCGATTGCTGTTGGCGAACAGAAACGGAATATCTTATATTCTCAAGAGTGGAAGCCGATGCCAAGACGATGAGCAACCAAAATGCTACTGTGGAAATTATTTCAATTAGATTTTAAGATTTTCGTTTGTGTTATTTTTTGTGATTATTCACCTCCAGTTGCCTGCTGCCAATGTTGCATTATAGTTGTTATGTCATTTATGCGTTTAATTCGATATTTAACTTGTAAATTCGATATAATTATCAAATAATAACTTACGATCGGTAAAATGCGTCTAGTCTTTTAGGCAAACAGCAATGCTCTGATACACGGCAAACATTCAGTTGCCTTCACTTAGCAAATAACCTTCCCACAGTGTGCCCTAAAATATTTTGATTAACATTATATCTGGCATGTAGTTATGCGATAACAGATAAACAGACAGAGAAATATGTAAATTAAAATTCGTTCTGACACAGTTATTTCCTTTGCCTTCCTCTACTAATTGCAAACAAACAAGGAACGCCTAAGGAATGTTATTAATAATTACAACCAGAATATGTACTGAGACTTTTTATTTTTGCAGCAAATGTATTTCTTGTTTTTAGCGCATGATAAGGTGTATGGTGTATCGATTACAAAAATACCTAATGCGGAAATTAATATTGTTGGTTAAAAATGAACAACGAATTTACGAATGTAGAGTGGAGCCAACATTCCAACTTCATTATTCACCACCACCTATAAAATCTTAACTAAGCAATCTAAATACCGGCAGAAACATAGCTGCATAACAGCCGTAATAAGAATATCAGATGACATACGGCATGATCTAGATGAGGGATAAATGTCATTCCTAATACTACTAGATTTTTCTAAAGTGTTTGATACTGTCTACCATTCAACTATATGCCATAAGCTATCTCGACATTATAGTGTCGAACCTAGCGCCGTGAATATGATATTATCATATCTGACAAGCAGATTTTATGCAGTCGACATTAATAAGGTCCTGTCAGAAGTGATCCCTACAACCAGTGGAGTTCATGTGAAGTCTTGACATTTGGATACGAAATTTACTGTAATTGCTGCTACTCCGGTCTCAGGGCCCATTCATCCAAAAAATTTTACAAAAAGTTTTGTCCGTCGGATATACCCATGTGTTTAAAATTTGAAAAAAATTAAGCTAATTTTTAAAACATTTATATGGGCACTCCTCGGACCTCAGGTCCCAATCACTCCAAAAATTTTACAGAAAGAAATTTTTTTTACAAAATTTGAAGAAAATCGGGTAAATTTTGTAAAATATTTGTATCGGAGCCCCCCGACATCGAGCCCAAGGGTCCCCAAATTTTATCAGAAATTGTTGTCATCGTATGCATCTGTGCAAAGTTTCAATGAAATCGGAATTTGGGAACTGGGTTAAAAATTGATCACAAGATTCCAAGCCTAACAAAAAAACCAACAAACAAACACATGGACACGCGAAGTTAATAGAGAATTTAAAAAAGTGGGTGTGTGGACTTGTGTACGCGCGTTAGATATTATACTTCTTTGGCGTCATTAAAAGATTTAATATGTAACATTATATGTATAATAATAATAATAATAACAATATTCGGTGCGACAGACCGTTGCGGTCCAAAGTCTAGCTTCTCGCGACCATTTGTGTTGCGCATGTATATTTTTGGACACGAATGGAAGGGACCTACAATTTAAGGCCGGATCCGAACGGCGAATTGAGAAGCTTTCCGTGACAAGTTATTTTACTCTCGGAACGTTTGTCACCCATTCGCGAGAGGTGGGATACCGTGAAAAATACTTTTGGTGTTACTAGGATTCGAACCACGAACCCATGCACAGTAGCCATGCGCATTTTCATTGAGCCGCGGCGCCCACAGGTGATAATAATATGTTTTCACACGCCCATAGACGAAAGTGACTGTTTCATACGCTATAAACTAGCTTCGAAAGTAGCCCATACCAAAACCTTCTCTATAGAAAGCCCAACTGTTCCGATCGTACACAGATACCATCCAAAACGTATTTGTATTAGTAATCAACTAAAGAGCAAAATCCATATAAAATTTTTCTGTTTCGCACTACCACATCTTAAGTTTCTCGCTCTTTGCGACTACTTATTTTTTGTACACTGTATTCACATCCCACAAACACACATGCGTTTTGGATTGGTTTACAGCATTAGTATGCGTAGAGTTGGGCTTTCTATAGAGAAGGTTTTGGCCCATACGCACTCTAGTTATGTTATCATATAAACGTCTTTTGTTATTTACTGCAGTCACAGTGATCAGCGAACACACATTCTCACATTTCTGCTTCTCTCTCGATTTAGCAGAATAACCGGTTTGGACGTGTGAAAAATAGCGTACATGACTCGCAGAAAAGTGCTCATCGTGCTCGTTAGATTGTCAATCTTCGACCTCGCACGATAAACTCCACTTTCCTTGCTCGTTATGTAATATACTAAAATGTAATAAATATATGTAAAATGATCAGACGAGTAAAGGGAGATATTAAATTCGATCGATGGAATGTTATCGCACGACGTTAAGTTCAATGCGCAATAAAATGTCACAACTGGATAACTCAGAATGCTTTATAAAGAGAAGGAAAGGGAAAGAAGAAAGAATTCCAAAAAAACCTACCAAAAAACTTTAAAAATACCCTCAAAATTACCTCCTAAAACCTTCCAAAAAATCCCTAAAAGACCATCTAAAAACTCCCGAGGTACCAGCAAAATACCCTCAAAAGACCCCAAAAATAGCTCCCAAAAGACCCACAAAACACTTCCAAAAGACAAACAAACTAAGTTATAAATGTCTAGTAATAAAAAAATTTAAAAGTTTGTTTTTAAAGTGTGCCTACCCTTTTTTAGGGATATTTTTTAAATTCTCTATATTAACTTTGCGTGCCCGTGGCTGGCGGGCTGGCTGGTCAGATCTTGTGATCAATTTTTAACCCACTTCCCAAAGACCGATTTTATTGAAATTTTGCACACATGTTTATTTCCGGTGACAATACTTTCTTTTAAAATTTGAGAGTGATCGGCCTGCGGGGTCGCGCGGATCACATACGAATTTTTTTTCCCGCCATCAGATGATTTCATACTATATTGACTGCGTTCTGTGTGCGTTGTGCGCTGTGCGCTGTAGGCAGCGCTGCTTGCTTTACGATTTGGGCTATTTTGTTGTTGGGTTGCAGTGCTTTGTATGTGTTTTCATATTTCAGCATTTATAGTGGAATTCAGTATACTTTTGGTCGATTAGAGAATTTATATGGAAATTTATTTTGGGTGTTTTTTTTGGACTCAACATTGGAAATGTACACTTGTTTAATGTTCTGTGTTATGTTACAGTACATCTCCCCTTAGTCGATTCGGTCTTTCATGGCGTGGATGCCGAGATTTAACTCCTGATAATGGGATATTCCATACATAGCTAATATTGGTATGAGGACATTAGCGCTTATTTTATCGCACTCACGCCATAAAGCTTTTTGACGACGAAGCTTAAAAGCATGTATGTCGCTCAAGACATTATGAAATCTCCTGGAAGTGGAACTGGATGTTTCCAAAATTATGCGCACCGATCTGTATTTAAGTCGGTGTAATTGGAGTCCTATTTATAGTCCACAGGTTTTTAGCCGTACCACATTAACTCATAATTCAAATCCATCCAAAATCAACAATTGGGTGGACAATAATAAAACTGTTTAAAGATTGACAATTATTTATTTTAAAAATTGTAAATTAATTGTTTTTACTTTTAACCTAATTTTTCTTTTGATAACATTTAGTGTCATGCATCGGCAGACACTTTCTTTGCTCGACGTCCCAACCGAAAAAGAAGGGACATTGCTGTAACTTCATGAAGCCATTATAACAGTAATAGAAATATTGACAATTATCAGGATATGGATATAAGTCAATGACATGAGGCTGGCATTCTCGGGGATTTGGACGATTGGCCTGAAATACATTTCAAATTTATTATAAGAATATTAATAGAAACTGTGCTTAAAGTCTACGAATTCTTTCCCTTTCTTTAAAATAAAGTTACCCATAGAAACCGAGAAAAAATCAGGCTTTTAACATTTCTTGCTTCAAACAAAAGAAAAAATAAATTTTTATTTTCTCCGTCCTGTCAAAAACTCCTCGCTATCGTATATAAAGCCCATTTTCCAATTAGATACTTATTTGTTTGGCTAAACTTCTATGTTTTTGTTATAAATCGCGCACGCTTAAAGGGGTTCGCACCCTTATAATGCTCGGCCATATGCTTGGCACAGCGTGGGCGTTAAGGAAAAGGAGGAAAAAAGAGGTTTATCAATAAGGATGATGTTTGTGATTGCATCAGGTGCAGCATCCACCTTTCTTACGCGAAACAATAGCGACCAGTTAATTCTCCCAAAGAAGTTGTTAAGGCCGTCCCAATTGGTTTTCTCGTATTGCCATACTGTTTTGATGGCAGTTTTTTTCTCTAACTACGTGGTTTATTAACGAGAAATTAGCTGATACTACACAATGGTCTGACGAGCCTGGAGGCGATAATACATTGATGGAGTATTTATCAGGACGAGAGGTAAGGAACAAGTCAAGGGTGTTTGCGGAATGATATGCAATGTCAGGTATTCGTGTAGGCTCATTTACAAGCTGAGTAAAGTGATTAAACTCAGCGAATAACTCAACACACCTTCCTACGGGTGTTTCTGGCCAGAATGGCGAAGCCACCCAAAATTGTGTACATTGAAATCGGCCGCAATAACGATTTAATTTTTACGATGTTTTGTGACAAACTCGCTCTGAGTTGAAACACTGTCTAAGTGGGGGCTCCTGCAAAGGAAACAGTAGTGTATGTTGCGCTGTTGTACCTTTACTTTGAACCAAATAAAATTAAATTCCGGATTGGAACTTTGGCTGAATTGAGGCAAAAGCTGATACGCAACCCCACTCCGGACATAGATTGCGAGTCCGCGTCAAGGGAAAAATAATGACACCAAGTTATAACCAGGCAGATTAAATTCTGATGTATCAGAATTATCAAATGCATGAGTTTCCAAAAGCATTTTGTATAAATCATGGCTGTTTTTTTTTGTGTCGGAGTAATCGGAGAGATAAGTTAAGTGTCAGAATACAGATTTGTGTTTTTTTTCAATCTCCGAGAAAAATTGTATTCTCTGAGGTGTTTTTTTTACGCTCCGATAATTCTCGTTTATGATCTTTATACTCTGAAAAAATGTACAGAACATTTTTTAACAGCTGTAGTTGTTTGTTTCTTTAAACATGAGACATTTCAACTACTATGGAGCATTCAAGTGAGAAATAAAACTTTTCTCTGATATTAAAAAAGTGCAGATAATTTTTTTAATCCGACAGATCTCATCAGAGAAAAAAATTATCGGATTTATCGGATATCTCGAAACATGGATTACTCTGATTTCTCCGACAAAAAAAAACCCCTCATATTCTAAGGGAGGCCAGGACCGGACCACGGTTGTAGAGCCAAATATGATGATATTCCAAGTTTTCTTTCTTTCAAGTACTCAATAGTTAAAATTTTGAATAATAACGGACATTAAAAAAAAAATCGTTTTCAGTTTTTATTGGTATGGTAGTATAACCATTAACGAAACACGAAAGTAGTGGCGGTTCGTGTCCAAACTCATCTCATCTACTTGTAAGGTACTTTTTATGGGGAATTTTTTTGGGCCTGATTTCAACATGGTAACTATTTTTACAGTTTTTTTTAAATTAATGGAAGTTAACTTACCACACACTTGGACTTCTCTGGATAATCGCATCGACCATTCCGAACATCAAAATGCAAGAGATTAGCGCAATGCATAACAAAAGGTTGGCCATGGTAACAAACAAAGTAATCCGAACAGGATTGGGGATTTGCTAGAAAGACGATATTTAGTGGATCGTCTGTGGGTGGACATCCAGAGGGATTGTTCCCATTTGACAATGTCGTTGTTGTCGTTGGAGATGATGTCGCTGTTGCAGTTAAAGTTGAAGATTTCTTTGTACTTCTTGGGTTATAATTAGTTGTTGTTGTTGTCGGCGTTGTTGGTTTTGCAGTTAGTTCAGGGGGCGTGACAAACGATGCGGTATTTGTTGGAGTTGTTGTACTAGTAAGCTCGAATTCTGTTTGAGAAGTTGTATGACTTGAAAGTATCGAAGTGACATTTAAAATATCGCATCCAGATTCATCATCCATTTCAACGCACGTTCGATTACTTGGACGAAAGTAGTTGTCAGGGGGGCAATCACCTACAAATGAATTTTCGCCATCACAGTAAATAAATTTACTACAACTCTCCGAACTGGGTACTAATGACCCTGTAGAAGTGCCAACCGCATCGCACTCCTCATAGTAAACACATTGGCCAAATGATACAATGTAGCACACAAGTAATATCACAAAAAATATTCTGGTATTTTCCATTGTTAATAAAATATCGGTAAATTGTTTTTCTAAGTTTTGCACAGCGACACAATATTGCACTGAATAATGAAATCGAAAAAGTTCGCCCAAATTTATGCACCTTTTGCAACAACTTTGCTGGATATTGCTTTGTTTTTGGATGTTGGATGATTAATAAATCAATTAACTCGTGGATTTTTGTATCATGTCATTTTGCCCGAAATTATCTACTGTTAGCGGCTGCAAGTGCTGTTTATATAGTATTTTTGATAAAAATTTCGATTAATTCGTGTAACAAATCAAATTGAAAAAAAAAACGAAAAAAAAAACAACAACAAAGTCGTGATAAGAATTATGTTATTTTAGGTAAATAAACCTTCCTATAGGCAATTTCGTAATCCTTCTATAACAATGCTACACAACTTAAAGCTCAGCTAATTAAAGTTTCCAGAAAAAAAAAGATAAAAAAGAAAGAATGTAAACATTTAAGAGTGCATTCGAATAGAGTTTTTATTTGTCTGCGATCTTTTTTTTAATTTAGTCCGGGTTTATTTGTATTTAGTTTGGCCCTGAAGCTTTTCTCTTTGTTTTAAACTAGAGGAAGCGTTGCCCGGTTGCCCCACCACACTGTCCCCAACACACTACCCCTACCCAACTGAGCACCAAAACTATCTAAGACCCACCTGAAGATACCGCCAAACCCCCCTCCACCTATCACAAAATCTCTGCTATCTATCAAATGCACTGTCTTCGAGTCAACCTCATACAAAAAATACCTAGCGACCCACTATATCAACCTCCTCAACATCATTACCACACTAACCCCATACAAACTTGCTGATAGGCCAGTAGCGGCACGAATCCACAAGGCACTCGTCAAGGATCTACTTATGTTCCACACACATACCCTAATGCTTCTAACCATAGGGCACGCACTGACAGCAAGATAAATAGTTTATTGGAATCATCCTTGATAAACGACTAAACTGGAATTCTCATATCAAGTCCGCCATCGAATGTGCCACTAGGGCCGTGTGGGCCAGTAGACGCCTCAACGGCAGAACTTATGATCTTAATCCTAAAATGATACATTGGATGTATTTATACTATGATGGTGAGACCTATTATCATGTACGCGGCTATCGTTCGAAAGTTCTTGAACGGACAACGGTAATTAAGCTTCAGAAGCTACAAAGAATTGCCTGTTTAGGTATCAGGTCAAGCAGGACTGAAAGCACTATCGCTGCTACGACGCTCTGCAATCCCTGGCAGGGCTTCACAAGGTGAATCTCGCTTGGGTCCCTGGTCACCAGGGAATTGCAGGCAAGAATAGAACGCCGCATCGAAACCAAATTTGACAAGAACAACAAACTCAGAAATTAGTCTGATTGCTCTCTCTTTGTCATCTTTCTGAGTAAACGAAAGCTTATCCGTCGATTGCCGACGTTTAGCAAAGTTACAGTGTCCTTTCCAAAACCTTGCAAATAAAACGCAAAATCGAACCGTTCCCCGGGTACAGTTTGCAAATAAAACTTCAAACCAAAACCACGAGAGAGAAATCTTAACTCTACTCTGAAAATCGAAAGAGCTATAAGTTGTGAACTGAAATTTACTTTGTCAGTCGGTTTCAGTCGGTTGTAATCGGTTTCAGCCGGTTTTTAGTCAGGTTCAGCGGGTTTCATTCGGTTTTAGTCGGTTTTAGTCGGCCATCATTTCAGTTCAACAATCCTTAAGACCAGAAAAGACCAGAAACGAAACTCAGAGTTGTTTCTTAATAAAAATTTATGATATTTTTAATAAAAAAAAATCCAATAAGGTTTAATAGGAATGATGCATCAGTTTTATTGGCGTATTTCACTTTGTATGCCCAACATTATTGGCTTAACATAGATAGGATATTCATTAGGATCTGCGAGCATTTCTGTAACATTTAGCTTCGGTCAGTAGGATGCACGATCTTCGTTCAATGTCCCAGCCATAAAAGTGCGGACACTGTTGTAGTGTCAAAAACCCTCTCATACAAAAATAGAAATATTGACATTTGTCCGGATGTGGGTAAAAGTCGGTGACATGTGGCAAGCATTGTTTGGGATCTGGTCGTTCGGCCTGAAAATGAGAGTAGAAATAAATGAATTTACTTAATTTTAGATTAAATTGTGATTTGTTTTTGTGGTCTGACAAATACATGGCAGCACTGTTGACAGACTCATATGATTTCTGGATAGTACCAACGTTCAAACGACACGTCTCAAAATTTTATGACACTTTACAGGTTACAGTTGTTTCAGTAACGCTATTTATCTTATTTTCAAAACAATAGATACAAAAAAAATTTCGTGTGTTGATTAAACATTGTTTTTTGATGGCGGGAAAATACTGTTAAAGCCAAACAGTAGCTTAATAACCGTTATGGATACTCAGGGAAATCAGCTATTATTGACTGCTATTCGTAAAGTGAAGTTGCATGAGATAGCTGTCACCTTAAAGATATCAGAAGGTAGTATGTTTACAATTTTGCAAGAAAATTTGGGCATGTGCAAGTTGCTTTTCGACTATCTTGAGAAAGGTAAAACTATCAATAGCGAATATTACATGACATTATTGGATCGATTGAGTGTAGAAATCAAGAAAAAAATGGCCTCACATTCTGTTGCTGTTCCACCAAGACAATGCCCCGTGTCACAAGTCCATGTTTTTCTAAGTTAGAACGGAGACTTGTTTTGTGAGGTTATATGCATGTGATTATGACACAAATGACATTTGAGAGCTAATATAAATTTGTTAAAGCGTAGTAGAAGAAACAGAGAAACTCAGAAAAAATACAAAACTCGTGTGTCGACAACTCACGGTGCGAATCGAAATCGACATAATGAGACGACAAAATTCCTAGGGTCGAATATTTTCCACACAAAAACTACGACTTTAGGAACGCGCTGCTTTAATTTCCTAAGTCCTAACATGGCTTAAGAGTAAAGACCTTGCTATTACGACTTAAGCTGCACGCTGTTTTTTTTTTAAATTTTCGCACTAATGCTCGGATATGTGCTTGGCACAGCGTACGAGTTATGGAAAATGAGAAGATAAGAGGAGGTGCGCTTGTATTTGAGTGCTTGTGGATAGTTGCGATGAGGAAAACAGAGCTTAGCAAAGCATTCAACAAACGTGTTGTACGTCTGCAGAACGAATCTCTGAACTTAACTGTACGTCCGAAGATGGTCTTGAGGGTAAACTAATGACCATTTAGTTTAGAGCATAACGAATATTGCGGTTGAAGCTTCAAGCATCGCTAAGAATGCTGCGAAGTGTTTAGGTTTCCTAAAACGGTTCAAGATGTAATTCAGATGAAGATGGCATCGGGTTTTGGAAGCGTTATATTCTACTCTATTATTATCTCACCATTATATTATGCTGTCCAGGACAAAACGTGCTTAATATATGTAGTTGTTTGATTTCACATGAGAGGTGGAAGGACGTTTCTTAAACTTATATGAGAAGCTGAGTGCGCTGTCATCAGCGAAAGAGTGAATTGAATTAGAAGTAATGGATAAGAGATCATTAATAATAAATGAGAAAGAGCGTCGGAGACAGAGCAGAACCCTGGGGAACGCAAGCATTTGTGTGGTGAATTTCAGATTCGAAACCGTCCAATACAACTTAAAGTGAGCGGTCCAAAAGATAGCTTATAATCCAATGAAGCAGTTTTTCATCGACTCCATAAACATGCATTTTGGACAAAAGATCTTGATGTCAAATACCTTGGAAATATCGAGTGAAATGACTTTGCTTTCACCAAATTGACGCACAGCCCGGTTCCTCTGGTCAGTTTTGAGATATGCCATCAAATTACCTGTAGAACGTTGCCCACGAAATTCGTACTGCCGGTCACTAACAATTTCATTAATTTTAAGATATTTTAATGAGCTGATAGTTAATCAGCATTTCCATGGCCTTAAAAAGAATTGATGTAAGTGCTATCAGGGTCGGTACGAAGTCCTATACTTAATAGTTAGTGGTTCAACAGACAACAGTGCAGACCTTAGCTATAAGCTACGCTGATATATTTTCCTTAGTCCTAATAACTTAGTGAATGAAGAGTACAGACCTTATGTCAACAATTTTAGCTTAAACTAGACTCTTTTCTAATTAGATTATGCAAAGTTCATAGTTCTTAGTACACTAGGAGCCAACTTACGCAATTAAACTTTAAAATTCTCCACCAAAAATAATTATTAAACTTCTCAACTTACCATACACTGGACATTCTCGGGAAAGTCACATTTCAAAGTGTTCCGATTAAAGTGTAAATAATCTGCGCACTGCATTTCAATTGGTGTTTCATGGTAGCAGAGATAATAGCCCGAACAGGACTTTCTATTCGGAATTAAGGCAACATGCAAAGGATCATCGGTTTGTGGACAATTGTCTAGCGTGATAATGGGGTGTTGTTCCAATGTTGTAGGTGTTGCTAATGTGGATGAGACCGATCCTGTTGGCTTGAATGTGGGTTCAACTGGAGATGTTTCTGGTAAGGTTATGGTTGTTTGAAGTTCTTGCATGGTTTCGGTTGTCGCTACTGCATTTGTCGTTGTTGAAGTCGGTGCTGGTGTGGCGGGGCTGGTGCTGGTAGTGGCGGAGGTACTGCTAGTAGTAGTAGGGGCATTAGTTGTCGTCGTTGTAGTGGTGGTTGTAGTTGTAGTCGCTGTTGTTGTTGTTGTTGTTGTTGTTGGCTGGCCAATTTCACAATTAACATTCTCCGCAATATCACAATTTCCCCCTTCAGCATTGAAAAGCATTCCCGACGGGCATTCACCCTCCGACGATTCATCGTTGTTGCAATAAATGTATTTTTTACAGTCTTTCGGGCTGGCGATAAAACTGCCTTCTTCATATTCATCACATTCAGGAAAATAATCAGCGCGTACCACGATCATCACAAAATGGGCGATAAACAAAATAACCGTTATTTGCAAAAAGTACATCTTTGCTGTTGGAGCAATTGAATAAAAATTCGAAACTGCAACCAAAATAGAAAAAGTCTGTATAGTCCAGCTCCTGGTAAGCTGCAATTTTGACTAATATTCCCAATGTTGAAGTAAAACTATTTTCCATTTCAATGACTACTTTTCTTTTTAAATTGAATGTTTACCGAACACACATATCTTATCATGTGCGGAAGATAGATAGATACACGAAACAGACATGATATGTGCATCAACAGTTGAACACGGACCTGTTATTTGTGACATTACATTCGTTTTATTGAAAATTAGTAGTAGTTGGAAGTATTCTGTTTGTTCAGTGGCCCACACGTCCTTATCACCTGAGTGAGGTGACATTATTTCTTGGTACATAGTACAACTGGGAGCACCAATGTTTCTCGTTAGCTAATTAATTTTAATACCGTCGACATTATCAGCTAAACATTTCGTTTGTATGTTTGTACGCGGTGCGTCAAAGAAGTTGTATTCAACAAGAATCGGGAAGCCAGTACCGGACCGCGGTTGTAGAACCTAATATTATCGAACAAGACTGAAAGAAGAAAAACTGGGATTGATGCGTTCATTATTTTATTAATTTTGGCTCTACAATCGATGTAAGGTTTTGAGTTCTCAGACTTTCCATCTTGAAATCACATAATTTTGGGCGTCCTAGCTTACACCACCTTTGGATTGGGAGGGAGATGTTGTAGCGCTGTGATCCATGTGGATCTATTGCGCATCCTCCGACTTGTACTCTAGGTATCGTGAAAGGCCGATCACCTTCATTTCGATATCTTTTAAGAACCTAATGGTATGGAGTGGATTCAAAGAATGCCGATTAGGCTCCAACATAGTTGTATCTCTGCGGATCGTTGCTCCGCATTCGTTTAGAAGATGCACATCTGTCTCTTCACACAGCGACAGCCTGCAACTGGCATCCTTTTCTAGCCCTAGTTCTCTTAGGTGCCTCTCAATCTGCAATTAGAAACCTGTTAGGAACCCCTGTAATTATCTTATATTACTCAGACTTAGTCGCAGTACTGTTCGGGACTTCTTTGTGTTGTATTTAACATTTCCTTTGTCAGAGAGATTATTACATCTTACGGCTACAACTACAACAACTAAAAGGCCCGTACCATAATAATAATATCGGCGCGACAGACCATGCATGAGTCCAAGGCCTGACTTCTCGCAACCATTTGTGTTAAGCATGCATATTTTTGCACACAAATGGAGGGACCAACAATTTAATGCCGGATCCGAACGGCGAATTGAGAAGCTTTCAGTGACAAGTTATTACTCTCGGACGTTTGTCAAACTTTCGCGAGAGGTGGGACACCGTGAAAAATACTTACGTGTTACTGGGATTCGAACCATGAACCCCCTGCTCAGCAGTCCATGCTCATATCCACCGTACCATTGGTTATGTCTTATTCTTATACCTGATCGTGACAATGTCAGTCGATATATGCCAAGGTGCTTAGCCTCACTGCTCAGAGAGACACTGTGAGAACCGGCCGCCCATGCTCATAGTAATAGGAGATACAACCCTTTTACGTTACGTTTCTGTAGTTCATCGTGATAGGTAGGCAGCCTTCCATCGAAGACACCTACCTGAATCTGTCATTACATGCGGTTTCCACTTACTGCGCTAGATTGAACGGTCTTGTTCTTTTAGTCGGCGCGCCAGGTCCGTCCCGTCCAAAGTTCGGACTATTTCATGTTTGCAATGCACGTGAAGACGAGAATAAAGCTTGTGAGCAAAGTTTTTTGCCTCGTCCCTTACGGTATCAATTCCTAGATCTCTGTGAATATCACTATTCCGTATGTATAATGGAGCTTTCACGAATGCTCTTACTGTTTTGTTTTGAAATGTTTGTAATATTGATATATTTCTTGATTTGAACATGGTACTTCTACTTTAGTTTTGCGTCTAGAGTCATTCCTAGATATTTTGCCTCGTTTGCATATGGTATTTGCACCAAGTTGCTAAAAAAGCGATAAATTATTCACCTTTTTGAACGTAAAATTAACAAGTGTTGATTTGGTAAAGATTCGCCAGGTCTTTGTCCACTCGCATTATATTCTCGTTGGAGTTTTCCAGTTGATGATTGCACAGTATTACCCATACCCGTATCATCCGCGAACGCGACTACCACTGTTTGTCTTAAGGGTATGTCTCTTGTGTAAAGCAAGAACATGATTGGACCGAGAACGCTACCTTATGGTACACCGGCGTGTATTTCTTTGAAGTCTAAATACTCAGTCCCGTATCTAACATGAAAGAGTCTATTTCCAAGATAGGATTCCAAAATACTAGTCAATTTTTTCGGTAAGATAAGATTAAGGTTATACTTAAGGCTTTCGTGCCATACATTATCGGAGGCTTGCGTTTCCTCTAGAAAAGCGCAAGAATATATCTTTTTCTCTTAAAGGGCTTTTTCAGTCTCATTATTCGATAAACCCTATCAATTGTGGAATGTTTGACCCTAAAACCGAATTAGTGTTTTTCTTCAATAATCTTTTAAGAAGAAGTTTCTCAAATACCTTAAATACAGCAGTAGCGATAGAGGTCTATATGATTTTTTGTCATCCGGACATTTCCCCGGTTTTGCAACCATTATTACGTCGGCGACTGTCCATTGCCTCGGATCATATAAAAGTCTGTAAGAAGCATTAGTAATATAAAGAAGCTTCACTAATGCTTTTTTGGCAACTCTCTTAAGATTCCAACAGTAATTAAGTTATATCCGGGAGCCTTGTTATTTTTCAACTTTCCTATTGTCTTCGGACAGTGATACGGCTTTGATGTTAAAGTTGTCGGTTTCCGTGTTGCTATTGTGATCTTCGGCCAACGATTGTCCGTCGAATGGCTTGAACGTTGCTTCTAAGTGCTCGGCAAATAAATCCGCTTTCTCTTTATCTCATTTTGCCAATCCGTCGTTAGCTTCCTTTATCTGTGGCGAGTGCATAACGTGTTTCTTTATGGACTTCATGCGCTTTCCACAGCGAGTAGTTTTAAGTTGAATCGGCAGTCAGGCCTTCAAGATAAGCAGAAGCCTCGCGATTTTTAAGATCTTACAGCACATTTTGTAGCTTGTTGCATATGTGGTTCAAATAAGTTATACCCATGGGCGCGCTGGATTGTTGCCATCTATTACTACGCGCCATCTTCTTTTTTCCCGTATGAGGTCTTCGATTTCTGGCTGGTATTTGACTTTGCTGTTCCGTATTCCTGTCTTTCGGAAGGGAGTGTTTTTCCACGCAGCGCTCTGAATGGTTTATAAAAGTTTATCAACTTTGTGTTCTTTCTTGAACGGCGTCTTAAGTGGGACATTTAAAGTAACATTTTCCTTGCAGTCTATTCTGAAACCATCCCAGTTAGTTTTGCTAGTAGCTAATCTAGGCGCTCCTTCCTTTTTTTCTAGAATTCCGCCAATCTTCAAAATTACGGCTGAGTGGTCTGATCAGAGATCATAACATTCTTCGAAGTTTGCGAGGTATTTGGTGATCCCTTTTGCAAGAAAGTTGCTACTTCAATGATCGCGAGCTCATCCGCCGCCTTCTACACCGATTTTTGGCGGCACCCAATATAGACATACTTTGTTTTTCTTGTCAAGTCTCTTTAGTATATCCCTGCACTCCTCCACCAGTCTTTATGTGATGTGGAGTGTATCCCAGGTATTTATTGATGCTGTTTGGGTGCTCGTCATGGTGGTTATTCTCTGCCTCATATAATTCTTTGCCAGATTGAAGTGAGTACATGTTTCGATGACATGCACCTCCTCTTGGAATATGCTCTGAGTACTTGGTTATTGGATCAGTGCCTTCTGCTTACTTTGGTCTGTCTGTATACCACTTTATAGCTACAGATGTATTTGGTACACAATTTCATACCTGAATTCCTTCTTGGTGTTCACTTTGACTTCAAAGTATTCTTAAAGTCAAGCTTTCCCATTATGTTAACATATGGCATGCTTGCTAGCGGAATCTTCCTGGTAAGTGAGATTACTTCACTTCTAGCCTTGGTACCCCTTTTTTCGGCAACTATTCTGAAACGTATCTTAGTCCCATTGCCACTACTTTATACATGAAAGAATCAAACCTATCCCTGCTGTTCTAAAGCCCACTGTGTCGAAGACTCGGATTCTCCGAATCCCACTTCTAGGCACCATCTGCTTGTAATGCTTAGCTCGTTTAGGATTATATATCATTCTTGCTTTCGGTATAGTTCCCCACTTAAGCAATTTATTAAGGAAGGAGTTAATCTACCTCTATGCTCCAAACATGTGGATAATACTCTTCTTTGCAAGCATCTTGGTGGTGTCTTATTTTTTCTTTCTTTCCTTTACTTCGCGGTGGAGCATAGGGCTTCTACAAACGCCCGCCAACGAACTCGATTTATCGCCTGAGGTTTCAAGAGACGCCACTCTGTCCCCTGCGATCTTGCTTCTTCTTCTATCGTCCCTTTCTATGTCTTGCTAGGACGGCCAACTCGGCGGCTTCCTTGTGGATTCCAATCGACCGCTACTTTCGTTATATCGTCCGCAGGCTTTCACAAAGTGTGGCCAATCCAGCTCCATTTTCGTCGTCTGATAGTGATCGCGATTGCTTCCTGCTGCGTTACTCTTCACAAGTCTTGATTGGTGATATTCTCAGTATCCTCCTTAAGCACTTGTTGCCGAAGACTTGGAGCCCGTAGCCATTGACTCTGTGACTTTCCACGTTTCACAGCCATACAAGTGTACTGGGAGAACGTTAGATCTAAAGATCGTTAGCTTCAGATTCCGGGAGATTTGCGAGGAGTTCCAGATATTATTTAGCATACTATAGGAGTGTCGCGCTTTGTTTACACGAGAGCACACATCCGAGTCAGCATCCAGCTGAAATCCAGCTGCCCAAATAACCAAACTTATCGACTTCCTCTATCTGATGCCCGTTAATCGAGAGATCACATGTCCCACTAGCGTTAACGCGAAGTAGTTTTGTTTTGAGACGTTCATTTTTAAACCCACGTTGTTAGCGTGGAGTTCTAGTGAGTTTAATTTTCGCTCCATGTCACCTTGCGATTGTGAAAGGAGACAGATATCATCGGCATAGTCCAGGTCTTCTAGGCGGTTAAAAACATTCCATGGCAAACCCAATGGAGTACGGGTTACTATTTTTATCACCCAGTTGATGACAATTGTGAAAAGCATTGGTGAGAGGGTGCAACCTTGCTTGACGCCCGAGTAGATGTTTAAAGGTAAGCCAAGATGACCGTTATGAATGACGCGGCATATTGAGCCGCGGTACAGCTCCTTAATTTTGTTAATGAGTTTTTCCGGAACACCATAGCTAGACAAAATCTGCCACATCATGTTTCCGCCCACGCTATCAAAAGCGCGTTTAAAATCTACAAAAACCATATAGAGAGGAGAGCGATACTCAACTGACTGTTCAATGATTATACGCAGGGTGTTAATTTGATCAGTACAAGAACGGCTTTCTCAAAATTGGCTCTAACGCATTCCGTAAGCGCCTAGCTATTATAGAGGAGATCACTTTGTTTATGGTGTTTAGTGGTATCTTACTGTTACTATTAATCTCACCGACCCTGAAAACTATAGGTTCGACACTTATATTATAATAATATTTGGCGTGATAGACCATTCCTGTTGTGCGTGTTATATTTTTGCACACAATTGGAAGAAAGCTACAATTTAAAGGCGTATCTGAAAAGCGAATTGAGAAGCTTTTCATGACAGTTATTACTCTCGGATGTTTTTCAGACACTCAGAGGGTGAAAAAGATTCGGGATTCGAACTTCAAACCTCCCGCTCAGAAGTCACACGCACTCACCACTAGAGCCACGGAGCCTGCGACACTAAAATTGGTCATTTCATATGTCAATGGGAAATGACCGACTCTATGGCTCCTTAACCGGCATAGACCCAACAATAAGAATAAAGTTCCCATATTGCCACCATAAGCGTGTAAGCTTTTTGCTTTGGATATTTTTTTTAGTTTACCGGCGTCTTTTTCCAGCTCTCTATTTCTCTTTCTTCCCCTTTGCTATCATTACAACGACTAAAATTTACAATTTATCTAATTTCTAATATATTGAAGTGTGGGAAGTGCATTGCATGTTTTTCAAGAACATACCGCTACTAAAAGACATTATTATTTCTGTTAGCTTCCCGCTACCTATGGCTACCACAGGGCGGATATAAATTTCCTTTTGCACTGGTAACGATGAACAAATTGTAAAAGATGTCAACATGAAAAAGGTTTGCGTATTATTCTCATAAAATGTCGCTGCATTGTGCATTTCAGTTATTAAATTAATTAGGTGCAGTTTGTAATATTTGTAGTCGTTTTCTTTAACTGTAAAGAAAACTAAAACCACTTTATATCGAAACACTTCAGATGAGAAGTGTTGCGCTATAAATAGGACCATGCAGGACTAATAGCTAAGCATTTTCACGTTGACATTCTTGCCGCATTAATCAAATTTTGCGAAATAAAATGGAAATTTGTAAGTATACTGTGTACCATCAAAATATATAATGAATTTAAATTTTCTTTTCCCCCCATATCTTTTCTAGATAACGGAATTTTGTTGCTCGTTATTTTGTTTGTACAAAATGTTTGGAGCTTGAACGATTGCCTTGGCAAACCTCTGGGATATAAAGTGCAGGACCAAGAAGATTGTCATGGATACTATATATGCTTAGGAGCATTTGGGGAATTCGGTGAAAATTGTGGATACGGATATAAATTCAGTGAGGTGCAGCAACGTTGTATCATTGGAAAATGTCCACCGTGCTTATGTACGTGTCAATCACAAACGACAGAACAACCATGCTCATATACGGAAACTACAACAACCGAACCAGACGACAAAACCTCAACTTCAACAGAATGGGATTCTTTAACGACAAAAACTTGTGGTTGTAAGGAAACAACACCAACCAGTGAGTCCACAAATTCACCAAGTACATATGGAAGCACACATTTTCCCGCAACTAGTTCAACTGAAATGTCCTCGAAAGCAACATCCTGTCCACTAGCAACAACAGAAGTGCCATCGGAGGCAACCACCCAATCAACAACACTTGAAACATTTACTAGAAACAGCTGTCAATCTTCGCCTCCGGACTGTTCTCACATGGCAAATGGCGCCTTAATTCGTGATTCCGCCGATTGCAACAAATTCTACACCTGCCTTAACGGGAAAGCAGTGCCGCGCTATTGTGATCATGGAATGTATTTCGATGACAAGACGTTTGTGTGTAATTTTGCAGGCTTGGTTGACTGTGAAACTTGCAAAGATGAATTAACGAGTTTAGGGACATCTAGTACTACAGAAGGTTTAGAAACTTCTTCTGTCAGTAGTTTAACTGAAATGTCCTCCAAAGCAACATCCTGTCCACCAGCAACAACAGAAGTGTCATCGGAGGCAACCAAACAATCAACAACACTTGAAACATTTACTAGAAGCAGCTGTCAGTCTTCGCCTCCGGACTGTTCTCAAATGGCAAATGGCGCCCTAGTTCGTGATTCCGCCGATTGCAATAAATTCTACGTCTGTTCGAACGGAGAGGCAGTAGCACGTAATTGTGGTCCTGGAATGTATTTTGATGTCAATGCTTTTGTGTGCAATTTCGCAGCGTTGGTAGACTGTGAAAGTTGCAAGGATCAATCAGCAAGTGTAGTGACATCTAGTACTACAGAAGGCTTAGCACCTTGTTCTGCCAGTAGTTCAACAGAAGTATCATCGGAGGCAACCACCCAATCAACAACACTGCAAACATTTACTGGAAGCAGCTGTCAGTCTTCGCCTCCAGACTGTTCTCAGATGGAAAATGGCGCATTTGTTCGTGATTCCGCCGATTGCAGTAAATTCTACGTCTGTTCGAACGGAGAGGCAGTAGCACGTAATTGTGGTCCTGGAATGTATTTTGATGTCAATGCGTTTGTGTGCAATTTTGCAGCGTTGGTTGACTGTGAAAGTTGCAAGGATCAATCAGCAAGTGTAGTGACATCTAGTACTACAGAAGGCTTAGCACCTTGTTCTGCCAGTAGTTCAACAGAAACTTCCTCCCAAGCAACACCCTGTCCACTAGCAACGACAGAAGTATCATCGGAGGCAACAACCCAATCAACAACACTGCAAACATTTACTGGAAGCAGCTGTCAGTCTTCGCCTCCAGACTGTTCTCAGATTGTAAATGGTGCATTTGTTCGTGATTCCGCCGATTGCAGTAAATTCTACGTCTGTTCAAATGGAGAGGCAGTAGCACGTAATTGTGGTCCTGGAATGTATTTTGATGTCAATGCTTTTGTGTGCAATTTCGCAGCGTTGGTAGACTGTGAAAGTTGCAAGGATCAATCAGCAAGTGTAGTGACATCTAGTACTACAGAAGGCTTAGCACCTTGTTCTGCCAGTAGTTCAATAGAAACTTCCTCCCAAGCAACACCCTGTCCACTAGCAACGACAGAAGTATCATCGGAGGCAACAACCCAATCAACAACACTGCAAACATTTACTGGAAGCAGCTGTCAGTCTTCGCCTCCAGACTGTTCTCAGATGGAAAATGGCGCATTTGTTCGTGATTCTGCCGATTGCAGCAAATTTTACGTCTGTTCGAACGGAGAGGCAGTAGCACGTAATTGTGGTCCTGGAATGTATTTTGATGTCAATGCGTTTGTGTGCAATTTTGCAGCGTTGGTTGACTGTGAAAGTTGCAAGGATCAATCAACGAGTTTAGTGACATCTAGTACTACAGAAGGCTTAGCACCTTGTTCTGCCAGTAGTTCAACTGAGACTTCCTCCCAAGCAACATCTTGTCCACTAGCAACGACAGAACTGTCATCGGAGGAAACCACCCAATCAACAACACTGCAAACATTTACTGGAAGCAGCTGTCAGTCTTCGCCTCCAGACTGTTCTCAGATTGTAAATGGTGCATTTGTTCGTGATTCCGCCGATTGCAGTAAATTTTACGTCTGTTCGAACGGAGAGGCAGTAGCACGTAATTGTGGTCCTGGAATGTATTTTGATGTCAATGCGTTTGTGTGCAATTTTGCAGCGTTGGTTGACTGTGAAAGTTGCAAGGATCAATCAGCAAGTGTAGTGACATCTAGTACTACAGAAGGCTTAGCACCTTGTTCTGCCAGTAGTTCAACAGAAACTTCCTCCCAAGCAACACCCTGTCCACTAGCAACGACAGAAGTATCATCGGAGGCAACAACCCAATCAACAACACTGCAAACATTTACTGGAAGCAGCTGTCAGTCTTCGCCTCCAGACTGTTCTCAGATTGTAAATGGTGCATTTGTTCGTGATTCCGCCGACTGCAGTAAATTCTACGTCTGTTCAAATGGAGAGGCAGTAGCACGTAATTGTGGTCCTGGAATGTATTTTGATGTCAATGCTTTTGTGTGCAATTTCGCAGCGTTGGTAGACTGTGAAAGTTGCAAGGATCAATCAGCAAGTGTAGTGACATCTAGTACTACAGAAGGCTTAGCACCTTGTTCTGCCAGTAGTTCAACAGAAACTTCCTCCCAAGCAACACCCTGTCCACTAGCAACGACAGAAGTATCATCGGAGGCAACAACCCAATCAACAACACTGCAAAAATTTACTGGAAGCAGCTGTCAGTCTTCGCCTCCAGACTGTTCTCAGATTGTAAATGGTGCATTTGTTCGTGATTCCGCCGATTGCAGTAAATTCTACGTCTGTTCGAATGGAGAGGCAGTAGCACGTAATTGTGGTCCTGGAATGTCTTTTGATGTCAATGCTTTTGTGTGCAATTTCGCAGCGTTGGTAGACTGTGAAAATTGCAAGGATCAATCAACGAGTGCAGTGACATCTAGAACTACAGAAGACTTAGCCCCTTTTTCTGCCAGTAGTTCAACTGAAACTTCCTCCCAAGCAACATCCTGTCCAGTAGCATCGACTGAAGTGTCACCGGAGGCAACCACCCAATCTACAACACTGCAAACATTTACTGGAAGCAGCTGTCAGTCTTCGCCTCCAGACTGTTCTCAGATTGTAAATGGTGCATTTGTTCGTGATTCCGCCGATTGCAGTAAATTCTACGTCTGTTCAAATGGAGAGGCAGTAGCACGTAATTGTGGTCCTGGAATGTATTTTGATGTCAATGCTTTTGTGTGCAATTTCGCAGCGTTGGTAGACTGTGAAAGTTGCAAGGATCAATCAGCAAGTGTAGTGACATCTAGTACTACAGAAGGCTTAGCACCTTGTTCTGCCAGTAGTTCAACAGAAACTTCCTCCCAAGCAACACCCTGTCCACTAGCAACGACAGAAGTATCATCGGAGGCAACAACCCAATCAACAACACTGCAAAAATTTACTGGAAGCAGCTGTCAGTCTTCGCCTCCAGACTGTTCTCAGATTGTAAATGGTGCATTTGTTCGTGATTCCGCCGATTGCAGTAAATTCTACGTCTGTTCGAATGGAGAGGCAGTAGCACGTAATTGTGGTCCTGGAATGTCTTTTGATGTCAATGCTTTTGTGTGCAATTTCGCAGCGTTGGTAGACTGTGAAAATTGCAAGGATCAATCAACGAGTGCAGTGACATCTAGAACTACAGAAGACTTAGCCCCTTTTTCTGCCAGTAGTTCAACTGAAACTTCCTCCCAAGCAACATCCTGTCCAGTAGCATCGACTGAAGTGTCACCGGAGGCAACCACCCAATCTACAACACTGCAAACATTTACTGGAAGCAGCTGTCAGTCTTCGCCTCCAGACTGTTCTCAGATTGTAAATGGTGCATTTGTTCGTGATTCCGCCGATTGCAGTAAATTCTACGTCTGTTCAAATGGAGAGGCAGTAGCACGTAATTGTGGTCCTGGAATGTATTTTGATGTCAATGCTTTTGTGTGCAATTTCGCAGCGTTGGTAGACTGTGAAAGTTGCAAGGATCAATCAGCAAGTGTAGTGACATCTAGTACTACAGAAGGCTTAGCACCTTGTTCTGCCAGTAGTTCAACAGAAACTTCCTCCCAAGCAACACCCTGTCCACTAGCAACGACAGAAGTATCATCGGAGGCAACAACCCAATCAACAACACTGCAAACATTTACTGAAAGCAGCTGTCAGTCTTCGCCTCCAGACTGTTCTCAGATTGTAAATGGTGCATTTGTTCGTGATTCCGCCGATTGCAGTAAATTCTACGTCTGTTCAAATGGAGAGGCAGTAGCACGTAATTGTGGTCCTGGAATGTATTTTGATGTCAATGCTTTTGTGTGCAATTTCGCAGGGTTGGTTGATTGTGAAATTTGCAAAGATCAATCTACGAATGTGGCGACAACAACAACAACTTCTTCATGGACAAGTTCTTCAACGACAGCAATAACAACGCAATCATCTGATTTGTCTACTGACAGCAACTATCAGTCTGCAGTACCTGACTGTTCTGATTTGGCAAATGGCGCATTTGTTCGTGATTCCGCCGATTGTAGCAAATTCTACGTCTGTTCGAACGGAAAGCCAGTAGCGCGTAATTGTGGTCCTGGAATGTATTTCGATGACAAGGCGTTTGTGTGCAATTTTGCCGGGTTAGTTGAGTGTCAAAATTCTGACAACTCAAAAACACTCAGTACTCAGGCAACAGCTTCTACATTAAATTCCAATGATTTCACGGTGCTTAGTGAAAATTGTTTTGGGATGCCACACGGTTCGTATGTTCGTGATACAAATCAATGCAGTAAATACTATATTTGCCTTAATGGCAAAGCCATTACACAATATTGTGCGCCTGGACTTTGGTTTGACAATCAAGCATTTGTTTGTAATTTCAAATCATTGGTGCAAAATTGTCCAGCAAATCATGATTGATAAAAATTATTAAAAAAACAATGAACACGATGACAACCGAGTACCAACTAAATATATTTATATTGTAAAATATATTTAGACTTGTAGGCTTGTAGATAATAAAATAAGTTCGCATGCATTTGTAATGAATGTATCTACTCGTAGAATAGTATTAATCAGTCCCTATCAGCTGTGCACTCTACAAATTGCGGATAATTGCATACGAAATGTTTGCCGTCGAACCATAGTCCTTTTCGGCATTTCAAAAGTACGGGCTGGCCGTTACGACAGACCCAATACATTTGACAGTGCATGGTGTGAGCAAAAACCGATCCGTCATTCATGTGATTACAGTCTAGCTGAGGTTTTGAGGTTGTTGTATCCGTTGATGATGTATCTGCTGAAGTTGTAGCCGTTGTTTTTGAGTCCGTAGAAGTTCTATCCGTTGAAGTTGTATTCGTGTCACTTGATGATGTATCTGTTAGCGTTATATCCGGAGATGGTAAGTCCGTAAATGTTGGAGTTGTATTCGTAGGAGAAGTTGTGTTTGTTAATGATGTATCTGTTGACGTGGTATGTTGAGGTAGAGGTAGAAGTTGTATCCGCTAAACCGGTTGGAGTTTTATTCGTTGAAGTTGTGTCCGTTGGCGATGTATCCATGTATCAACGCAATAATGTTACCGCTGGAGATTCTATAATGCGTAACATGACCAGGATGGGATAACAATCAGTTTTATCAGTTTGCACATTAAATCGATTTGCTCTACGAAGTATCTTCGAGTGTTACGAGTATTTGAGTCTAGGAAAGATTAAGTATTCTCAGGAAGTGTATTAGTGGCCTAAATACAGCTAATGTTTACAGACTATAAACGTTAAGTGTAAGTTAGTAAAGTTAATCAGTGTAAACAATCACAAGTAGGTACCAACTTTCAGGTTAAAGATAATTAACTAATAGCGCTTTCGATTTGCTGGGTACAATGAAGGTTTGGTGTCCCATTTTTACAGCGTTCTCTGGTTTTCGTAGAGAACGCTGTCGAAGGTCCCGCAATACACCAAGAAATTTATGAACTAAAAGTGCAAGTATGCGAGGAAGAAGCAATGCCAGAAGACTGGCAAAAAGGCATCCTGTGCCGCATACATAAGAAGGGAGATATCACAAAATTATCGTGGTATAACGTTGTTGAGTACCGCGTATAAGATTTTCTCCTATATCCTTCAAGACAGGATAGCCCCATACGCTAAAGTCATCATTGCTTCATACCAGTGTAGCTTCATCACAGGCAAATCAACAACTGGTCAGATTTACACACTTAATCAGGTGATGGAAAAATGTCTAGAGTTTCAAAACTCACTACACCATCTTTTTATAGACTCTAAAGCCGCCTATGATAGCATAGCCAGAGTAGAACTTTATAAAGCCATGAGAGAATTCGGCATCCCAAATAAACTGATACGACTATGTAGGTTGACCATGACCAATGTTATAAGCCAAGTAAAAATATCCGCATCATTTGGTTCAACATCTATAACTTGCTCCGACAATTCCCGTAATTAAAATAGTGGAGCGATAACAGCATGGAACCAGAAATACGCACACGGTTCCTTAAAGCCATTAAAGCCTACTAGAGTCTGTCAAGACTGCTCAAATCTAGGAAGTTAACCATAACATCCAAGCTGCTGGTATATAAGACAATGGTCATACCAGTACCAACATATTGATCCGAGACTTGGGTGCTTAGTAAAAAGTATTCTGGCCTCTTAGGCGCGTTAGAGATTAAAGTCTTAAGGAGAATTTTTGACCCCGTATGTGAGGAAGGATGATTCCGGAGATGCTATAATGATGAGATCTACGAGCGTTACCGCGATGTCGACATCGTGAAGGGATTTAAGCTCGGTAGTCTCCGGTGGGCAGGACACTTAGCTCGCATGCTCGGAAAGTCCTTTGCGGTAGGACTAATGGAAGACGACAGCGAGGCCGGCCAAGCCTATGCTGGAAGGATGGCGTAGACCAGGACGCCTAGAGTTTCGGGATGCAAAACTGGAAGACATCGGCTCAAAATCGGGACCAGTGTAGAGAACTTTTGCGGGAGGCCAGGAGCGGACCCCGGTTGCAGAGCCAAATATGATAATGATTAATAAATTTTTCAATTTCAACAATGTTTTTTACCACTTTTAAATTTTAATTTCATTTTTACTGGGTCATACCAGTACAGTACTTACAGTCGGGTTCTAGAATTGGGTGTTCGGTGTAAAAAAAAAGACAAAAATACCTGAGTTGCAAAATTGTCTAGCAAATTAATGATTCACTAGATTCTATACCAATTTATTAAAACATTTTGTCTGTGCGTGAGTGTGAGTATATGTTATTAGTAAAAAGTACCATTATAGAACAAAACACAGAAGGTGTTGTTGTAAGATATGAGTAGATGTTACTGCGGATATTTAATCTATGTTGCTATGTTGCTAGAGCAGGCTGCATACTTGGGATCTACTGCTACACAATTACCCGAAGTTTCGTTGAAGAATAGACCTTGATTACATGTGACTTCGGCCGTTCTGGTACCATTTTCACACAACAAATATGTATTACATGTGTTACCTACATTCACTACACTTGGCAAGTTTGCTGTTTCACAGCGATCACAATTCGGATCGGTTCTTGCGTCCAAACGTGGCTTACAAGTTTCATCGAATGTGTCAAAAAATTCTCCCAAGGGACATGTGCAATTGTCACAAGTAATGTACGTTGTGCCGTTACATATTGCATAGTCCATACAATGATCAGGGCAGGGTACTTTTTCTCCAGTTTCGCAATAAGTTGACAAATCAGTCGAAGTATCTCCAGTCACTTGGGTGCAATTAACTTGACTGGCGTCAGCGCATTCAGCCGTAGCTACATTGAAAAATTCACCATCTCTACAGGTGTAAGATGACAAAGTTTTGTTTTCACATTTTAGATATAAAGAGCATGACTGTGGGCTGCCAAATAGAATGTTGTCTTGAAAGATTTCTTCACATGGATATACGACCTCGTTTTCTGTACAACTTGAATAGCCGCACGTTTGGCTGTCTGCATTAAATATTAATTTATCTCTGCATTCGGCAATATAAGGTTCGCCATCTCCATCGCACCAGTAATACCAACTACACGCATAAGGATTTCCAACAAACGTATTCTTTTTAACACCGCATGGATTGTCAATGAGGCAATTTACTTGTTCTTCCGGTGCACACTGTTGCAAGTTCTGGTCAAAAAGTTGGCCGTTTGCGCATTTCTGGGGATTAGCATTTCCATTGGTGCATTGAAAATAATTGGAACAACTGTTAGGATCTCCGATTAGAGTATTATTTTTGACGAGAGCGCAAACATGGTCAGGATTGAAACCAGCCACCAACGATGTAAGGCTTACAACGAGAAGGGTAACTATACCATATAGGTATTTTCGGCTGATATTAACTGAAAGTTAAAAAAAAAATTAAACTCGTTTCTAACAGAATTTAGTTATAATTTATAAATCCTTTCAGAAACATCTAAAATCACTTTCACTTACCGGGCATTTTTTTGCCATCACACTTCACAAATTCTGCTGCGGGTTATCGCGTTTAAATAGAATTTTTCGTGCCGATTCGGTAATAAATAACTAATTGGGCACTTAAAGATAATAGAAAAACAATTTATAATAACATTTCGACATTTTGATAAGCAATTGGATGCAATAAAAAAATTCGATTTCGATATGATAACCTAGCTAGAGGACAGACGCATGCTAAACAATTGCAACGCGTTGCTCTGTTGTCGAGGTTCAAATATATTGTTACGAAATTTAGGCTTTCGTGTTTGTAGTTTCGAATCTGCAAATAAAACACAACACACAACTGAACTATGTCGGCCAAACGCCACTATTCATACTCAATGAAAAGCTTCTCGAAACTTCCAATGTTATAGACAGAAATCATGAGAAAATACCAGAACCGGGGTAATACTCAGTGTGACCAGGGTTCCTTGTATACTAAGCTCGTTACAATAAAAATAATTTGTTTGTTTTAGGGAATGGAATTTAATCGTTTTTTATTTTTTCTTCTCTTCGTTTAATCTGTACACTGCTTAAGCTTAAAATTATTATTATTGGCAATATTCTACTTTATATGTTCTACTTATTATTAAGGGAGAACGACGTATCTCCAGGAGGGAGTATCACCCTTTCCGCGTATCTAGAATATAGTTTCTCCTAGCGTAAAGCGTGGATGCGAAGGCAGGGACTTCGCTCTTGATCCGTTCAATCGATGAACGGAACGACAACTTTTCCGGTAATTTGGATGTCGGCAATCAATTCGATTTTACTTCTCCTAGTTTTCCGACTTTGAAGTTATAACAGAAAGTGGATGGTTGATGGCAGGTTGGAACAATCAATCGAATTCAGCAGGTGAGGATGGGATCGCAACACGGGTTATTAAACTTACAAGTATGTTGCCTTTGATCTATTATCTTACGCCCATTATTAATTACAGCACCTGTAAGCCTCCACTTTTCAACAATTCTGGAAAATTTCCATGGTAATCTCTATAGCTAAAAAACGAACGAATCTATATTAATGGATAATATGCAAGTTAGCCTCTTTGCATGCTTGTCCAAAGTTTTCAAGAAGATTTTAGCAAAACAGACACAAAATCATTTGTCACGAAATGCTCTGTTTTGTAATTTCCAATCAGGTATCAGAAGAGATCAAAGTTTGTTCTACAGCAATTGTTGATATATGACTTTTATAAGGAGTATATGGCATTTTTTCTGTCTTTGTCGAAAGCTGTTGGTAATGTTAACTGTCTGCTGTAAACTTGAAAACCTTTTTGAGTTGCGGACGGTGACTCTTGTTTGTACGTTTAAAACTCTCGGGCAAGGTGTCCCTCAGTGCTCTAACATAGGGCCCATATTATTTTGAACATTAATCAATGATATGGCACTCGTATGCTCTTATGCGTTGATGCATCTCTACGCAGACAATGTTCAGGTATACTTAGATCATTCTTTCGGCAAAACCAAATAGCTCGTTAACTTGCTTAACGCTGATTTGGAGAGCATACATAAATGAACAGTTTTAAATGGTGTCATAAAATAAAGCAACTAGAGCTCCACAACTTAACTGTGTACCCCAGTATTTGTTTGGCAACTGCATATTGGATATGGCTGCAACCATGTTGAGTGACTAATTTTGGGATAATTTTGAAGATGTTGTCTTGGAGCATTTGTTGTTTCAACAAGACGGCGCCACATGGCATACCAAACATTCGATTTATTTAAGTTGAAGTTCGGTGGCCTTATTAGCTCCAGATATGTATCAATCAATTCGCCATCTCGAATAAAATATCCCATTCTATTGACTCTTACCCAATGTAAGATGACCTGAACAGGGTTTACGGCCTATTAGTGCGAATTCGACCATCAGTGGACAGACACTTTTTTTTAAATTATTTTAAACCAAAATATATATAGAAGACTTATGTTTGTCCATTTGGGAAATTAATTTATATGAGGTGGGGCTCAAAAATCTCATTTGCATTATTTTAATAGAATTCTGAATAGAGTTGTATGTATGATAGAAGATAATACAATTACTTCATCTCTTTATTCTTGGGCTATAGACGAAATGTGGGACGCCGTTGGATTTTTTTTTTTTGGAGCTATGTCAAGTTCATTGGCTATGCTAATAAGCCAGCGATTTTAGACCGACATCAGAACCTACATCGAAAGCGAAATTGGCAGCACATCGCCCGATTTATACGAAAAGAAAAAACCTGGAAGAAATTGGGTTCAGCACATTGCCTACTGGAGGCGTTTCCGTGAGAGATATTTGAATAATGTTGCTTCCATAATTGAAACATCGATCGCAGTTTAGATATAAATCTCAAACATTTATTTAAAAACAAAAATGAGACGCTCCTAATAAAATATCCCATTCTCTTGACTTTTACCCAATGTAAGATGACCTGAACAGGGTTTACGGCCTATTAGTGCGAATTCGACCATCAGTGGACAGACACTTTTTTTTAAATTATTTTAAACCAAAATATATATAGAAGACTTATGTTTGTCCAATTATGGAAAATAATTTATATGAGGTGGGGCGCAAAAATCTCATTTGCATTATTTTAATAGAATTCTGAATAGAGTTGTATGTATGATAGACGATAATACAATTACTTCATCTCTTTATTCTTGGGCTATAGACGAAATGTGGGAGCTTTAACAGTTTTCTATAAATTTTACTACAGTCGATGCTCTTCAGAAACCTGTCAGCTAGGCAAACACTCGTTTCAGTTCGAAACAAAACAAATTTGTATTAAAACATTTCTTATATTGAACCAAAGATTTTAAACCCTCTTTTTATCCGAGAGTGGCATCGATGTGGAATCAACTGGTCCGTTATCCGTAACTTTTAATCTACAGGCCTGCAAAGTAGCCTTTAAAAGGTTCTAAAGGACTGAATTATTCAATAGAAGATAAAAAAAATAAGTCAACCAAATATTGCTTTTCTACTTAATGGGTGAATTAGAACAAAATTTCCCGACTTAACTCAAATTTAATAATATTTGGAGCGGCAGACCATTTCGATCCAGGACCTATTCGTGCGTGTTGTATTTTTGTACAAAAAACGGAAGCGACCTACACTTTTAGGCCGTATCCGAAATGCAATTTGAGAAGCTTTCCAAAGCAATTATTATTGTCAGTCGTTCAAGTCAGACATTCGCGATAGGTGCGATCGTGAAAAAGATTTTTGGTGTTTGTCTGGGGTTTGAACTTCAAACCTCCGGTTCACTAGTCCTATTAGAGCCACGGCATCCACAAGCCAAAACAAATAACAATTAAAATATAACATTAAATGTAATGATAATTTATTTATTAAAAAGTTAAAACAAATAATGTAATGCACAGAAACAAATTTTTTTTTAACCAAACAACTTGGAAACAATTGAACTGTTGTGTAGAATTAAGGAAGTAATTTCTCTTTGTGTTTTTATCTATGTATTCATATTAATATACTCGTAAGGTAGTGTCATAGGTGTCAGATCCATATGTCCTTGATAAACAGCAGATAGTTAGTGCACAACAGCACTAATTATTAGTGCAAGCTTCATAGTTGGGATCCACTGGTACACAGTTACCCTCATATTCGTTGAAAAATAAACCTTGATTACATGTAGCTTGGGCCGTTTGAGTACCATTGTTACATAGCGAAAATGTATTACATGTCTTACCGACATTTACAACGAGTGGCAAAGTTGTTGTCTCGCAGCGATCACAAAGTGGATATGTTCGTGCATCCAAACGTGGCTTACAAACAAGATCGATTGCATCATACAATTCACCCATCGGACATATATTTGTCATAACAATAATGTATGCTGTACCGTTACATACTTTAAAGTACATACAATGATCTGGACAATATGTCTGTGTTCCAGTTACGCAAACAGTTGAAAAACTCATCGAAGTATCTCCAGTTAATTGGGTGCAATTCACTTGACTGGATGCAATGCAATTCGCTGTGGCCACATCATAAAGTTCGCCGATTTTGCAAGTGTACGCAGATAGTGTACCATTATTACATTGTAGATATAAATCACAGTGTTGTGAACTGCCAAAACGAATGTTATCCGGAAATATTCGGTCGCACGGATTTTCGACAACCTTTTGTTCACATGTAGAATAGCCGCAACTTTGACCCTTCTCATTAAATGTTAAATTATTTACACATTTGTCACCGTCATGTTCGCCTTTTTCATTACACCAGTAATATGAAGTACATGAGAAGGGATTTGCGGCAAATTGATTCTTTTTATCACGGCATGGGTTTGTATCGTCGGAACAGTTCACTTCATTTTTTGTTACACACTCTCCGAGATTTTTGTCGAAAAATAGGTCCTTTTTGCATCTCTGTTGAACTGCTGCACCATTTGTGCAGCTATAATAATCCACACAACTCAAAGGATCTCCAATTAAAGTACCATTTTGGACAAGAGCGCAAGCCTGGTTCGCATCGTAACTATCCACAAACGATGTTTGACACACTGCGATAATGGTTATTACACCAAATAGGTATTTTCGGTTGATATCCACTGAAAATTGAAAGAAAACGATTGAGAAAAATACTCATTGTAAACAGTGATGATTCAAAATTAAATATTGCATTATTGCATTAATTGCAGCAAAAATTAATCAGTAAGTATTCATAAAAATATAAATAACTAAAGAAAACTATTGCTTTAAAAATAATAATAAACAGTTATTAGGATGTTTTTTTTTTGCTTAGATAGAATTTATTAAAGAGCTAACTATAGAATGAGCTACTACACTACTCTTATTGTTGATAGTTATTGTCAGTATATTCTGGAAAATCATCATGAATAGACTGACGTTTAAATCATCATTATCATATTTGGCTCTACAACCGGTGTCCGGTCCTAGACTCCCGCAAAAAATCTCTTCACCGGTACCGATTTCGAGCCGATGTCATCCAGTTTGGCATCCCTAAACACTGGGGGTCCTGGTCTATGTCATCGTTCCAGCGTAGGCTTGGCCAGCCTCGCTGTCGTGTTTCATAAATCCTACCGCAAAGGACTTTCCGAGTAGGATCTTCTTTGCTCATGCGAGCTAGGTGTCGTGCTCACCGGAGCCTACCGAGCTTAATTCTCTTCACGATGTCGACATCGCGCTAACGCTCGTAGATCTCATCATTATAGAGTCTCCGGAATCGTCCTTCCTTACATACACATGCCAACAATTCTCCGTAAGACTTTTCTCTTGAACGCGGCTAAGAGGTCAGAATGCTTTTTACTAAGCACCCAAGTCTCGGATCCATACGTAAGTACTGGTATGACCATTGTCTTATATATCAGCAGCTAGGATGTCATGGTTAAGTTCATGGATTTTAAGAGTCTAGACAGACTATATTAGGCTTTGTTGGCTTTAACCAATACCGTGCGGACATTTCTGGTTCCATGCTGTTATCGGCTGCTACAGTTGACCAGAAATAGCTAAAGGATTGCACTCCTTCAAATTGACGCTCTACTATTTTAATTGCGGGACAAATGTTGGATCTTCTAATCGCAGACGTGGCCACCATGTACTTTGTTTTGCCCTCATTTATGTGCAGCCCCAGATTTCGTGCCACCTGCTCGATCTGGATGAAAGCTTCCTGTACAGCTCTTGGGTTTCTACCAACGATGCCATTATCGTCTGCGTAAGCTAGTATCTGAATGGACTTATAGAATGGACTGTTCCTCTCGCCGTAACGTCAGAGTCTTGGATCAATTTCTCCAACACCAGGTTGAAGAGGACGCAGGCCAGTCCATCCCCTTGTCGGAGCCCGTTATAGATGAGGGTATCTTTTGAGGATTTTTGGGAAACTTCTTGGGGTCTTGGAAAGTCTTTTGGTGGTTTTTGAAGAGCCTTTCGGGGATCTTTTGAAGAGCATTTTGAGGGTCTTTTAAGGGGTCTTTTGGGGTCTTTAGAGAGTCTTTTAGGAGTATTTTGATGGTCTTTTGGTGGTCTTTGGAAAATATTTTTCGGGGGGTTTTGTGGAATCTTTTGAGGGTCTTTTGGGTCTTTTGATGGTCTTTTGAGGGTCTTTTGAGGTCTTTTGGGGGTATTTTTATGATTAAAACTATTATGTAAATTCTCTAAAGTGTGTGTTTAACATGTATCTCCTATGTATGAAGGGAACCCATGTTAATTAAAATCCCTGAGCTCTGAAACCCGAGGTGTGCCTATGTAAATTTTTTAAAAAATAGCTCGATTTTCTTCAAATTTTAAACACGTGTGTTTTACTGATGGACAAAGTTTTTTGGTAAATTTGTTGGAGTGATCTGGCTTTGAGACCCGGGTGGTGCCCATATAAAATTTTTTTAAAAATGAGCTCGATTTTCTTAAAATTTTAAACACATCTGTATCTCCGATGGACAAAACTTTTATAAATTTTTTGAAGTGAACGGGCACTGAGCCGAGTGGTGCCCATATAATTTTTTTTAAAAATAAGCCCGATTTTCTTGAAATTTTAAACACGTATGTTTCTCCTATTAGAGAATTTAATTTTTATGTGTTGTTTTTATTTAATATTAAGATATTAAGACAATAAAACTCAGACTGGACTCAAGGAATACTCGTACGTGATTATAATTTTGGTTTAAAACTGAATTTTATTTTATTTTGTTAAATTCATACTATGGTAATATTCGATGTATTGTTTTGTTTATAAAAATACCAATTTCTGTGTTGTTGTTAAATGTTCTATTTAACTTAAATTTATAAACCCGAAGAACAATTCTGTAAATAATTTTTACGATCTATTGATTCTAAGTTATAAAAATACTCAATATAAAAAATGCAGCTCTTTAGGTCGTGTGAAATGTGGTCAAATAGAACCTCATAGAAGTCAAAATGAACAGTTAAACAGAAGTCAAGTCAAGTTAATTAAAAATTTTTAAATTTTTTCAAAAATGTATGATAAATTTCAGCCATCTAGTGCAGATTGCAAGCGAGCTTAATATATATTAAAAAATAATCTATAATTTAGACTTTTTGATGATAATAACAACATTTAACAAATCAGAAGGCAATATTAAATTAGAAACTGTCTATGAACACTGGCGTAACAATTAGGAAAGGTGTAAAAAGTGTAAAGCTGAAAGTTCATTGTACTCGTACTAATTACATGAGTAACATATGCAGTAAAAAAGGTACTTTTTCATTTCGATGAAAATGTTTTTTCTTTTTGGCGGAAATTTTTTAAATTCTAAATACTTTGCCCACACCTTAGTCCCGCCTCACATGTTTCAGAAAAATTAGAAGGAACATTGGTCACACCACTACTTACATAAGAATTCAAGACTTGGGTGTATGGCAAAAAGAGCTCTGTTTAATTAATCGCGTTCGAGAGGAAACTATTACGATCCGTATGTGAAAAAATGCGATTCCGGTTATTATATTATAGAAGATTGACATTAATTGCCATTATTTTACTTACCCAACATGATACTTGCAATAATGCTATGTTTTTTTTAACAATTTTGTATAATTTATTATTTGTTTAATAGCAAAAAGTCCACTGAAGCTAAGGCATGTTAAATGCACCCCATTTAAATAGAGTTTTTTTGCCATTCGAAAAGGGGAAAACAAATTAACAACAAAATTGAAACTGCCCTAAATGTTATTGACCTATAAAGCTAAAAAGTTGTTAAATTTTTTTATTATATGAAAATTTAGATATACCCGTATTATACATTATTATTTTATTGGAAAAACAATAAATGTTATTATACCTGATAGCCAGCTAAACAAAAACATGCTTTGCGTTGCCAGGCTGGCGAAAATTGAAATGACCTTAAGACATTTGGGAATTTTAAAAAATAAATCTTATCTTGCTTTTGAGGGCTGTACGTAAGGCATTAAACAACGTGCATGTCGCAGTACAGTATCATCAAATTATATATATATATATATATATATATATACATTTTACGGTGTCGATGTTGCTGTGGTTAAACAAAGGAGTCGCAGGTTCAATTTTAGGCGCTTTCAGAAACCCACGAATTTCCCTCACTCTGCACTGATCTATAGAATTTAAAAAGACATGATACGATGCTGTACATGTGATATACAGTTTCCGTATAGCTGCAATAAATTGAAATACCCACATCTCCTGATGGAGCCTTTCGCAATCAGATAGACCACGTGTTGATTGACCGCCGCGAAGAGACCAGAAAAAACTACGGTCAAGCGATAGGACTCGCCCTAAATACAGGGAAAGTAAGTTCTGGGGCTGAGATGTAGGGCGTAGAAGAGAAGTGAACACACTTTAACTGTCATTATTACTGCTGACTTCAATGTAGGCAGTCGTCGTAGAGAACAGAACGACTGTTTCGATGCCGAATGTAAGCTAGCGACTGAACGAAGGAATGTTGCGTACCGAACAATGCAACAATCTCTTAGAACGCGGACACGCGAAGATGAATATAAAGAGCTCAGAAGATATGAAAAAACAGTTCACCGGCGAAAGAAATCAGCCTGAGAGAATATTCTCGTCCTTGAACTTGAACAGTACAGAGAGCAAGGACCGCACCAGACGCGGAAGTTCTACCAAAGAATCCGCGGTATGACGCAATATATACCACGTTGCACATAACGGGTGTTTTTTTAGGAGGTTTGTTTTTCCGATAGATGTCGTTTTATTTTATGACAGTTGTTTTGACAGCTCAAAGTGGCATTTCTACTCAGTATTGTTTGGCAAATCATTATGAAAAAAAAAAAAAAAAAAAAAAAAAAAAAATTACATTTGTAAAAAATAGTCGTGGTAGCCATATGCCAGAAATTGTGTTTAAATGTTAAATGCCAAAAAATTATCTACCAAATAAAAAAAAATTTTGGTCATTTCATAATTTTATATGTGTTTTATTCAAAAAAAAAATCGGCAACCTCTTAAAAAAACACCCGTTAGATATAACGTTAGATATAACGTGTTTTTTTAAGAGGTTGCCGATTTTTTTTTTGAATAAAATTATGAAATGACCAAAATTTTTTTTTATTTGGTAGATAATTTTTTGGCATTTAACATTTAAACACAATTTCTGGCATATGGCTACCACGACTATTTTTCACAAATGTCATTTTTTTTTTTTTTTTTTTTTTTTTTTTTTTTTTTTTCATAATGATTTGCCAAATAATACTGAGTAGAAATGCCACTTTGAGCTGTCAAAACAACTGTCATAACATAAAACGACATCTATCGGAAAAACAAACCTCCCAAAAAAACACCCTTTACTACAAAGACAAACGGGTAATCTGATCGCCGATCTCAAAGGTATCTTAGAGCGAGAGTACTTTCATGAGTTGCTAAATGGCCAGCTAACTGAAGAATTGGAGACTCTACCAATGACCAAAGACCATACTATGCTGCCGCCACCAATTGTAGACGAAATTAGCAGAGCGATAGTTCGGCTCAAAAACACTACGGCACCGGGATCAGATGAGATCCCAGCGGAACTGATTAAAATAGGAGGCACCACAATACACCAAGCAATTCATGAAATAATAGTCCAAGTATGGAAGGAAGAAGCGATGCGACAAGACTGACGTAGAGTCATCCTGTGCTGGACTGGCTTTATCCCAGGGAAATCAACAACTGATCAGATTTACACACTTAGGCAGGTAGTTGAAAAATGTCTAGAATTTCAAAACTCACTACACCATCTTTTTATAGACTTTAAAGCCGCCGATAATAGCATAGCCAGAGTAGAACTTTATAAAGCTATGAGAGAATAAGTTTACACGACTATGTATGTATGTTGACTATGGCCAATGTTATAAGCCAAGTAAAAATATCTGGATCAATATCAAGCCAATTCAACATCTATAACGGGCTCCGACAAATGTATCGACTGGCCTGCGTTCTCTTCAACCTGGCGTTAGAGAAAGTGTTCCGACACTTTGACGTAACGGCGAGAGGAACAATCCTCTATAAGTCCATTCAGATACTGGATTACGCAGACGTTATTGACATCGTTGGAAGAAACCAAAGGGCGGTACAAGAACCTTTTATCCAGATCTAGCACGCGGCACGAAATCTGTGGCTGCAGATAAATGTGAGCAAAACAAACTATATAGTGGCCACATCTGCGAGTAGAAGATCCAATTCAAATAGTGGAGCGCGAATTTGAGAAGTCCAATCCTTTGACTATCTCGGGTCAACTGTAGCAGCCGATAACAGCATGGAACTAGAAACACGCGCACGGTTGCTTAAAGCCAACAAAGCCTATAGTCTGTCAAGACTCTTCAAGTCCAGGAACTTAACCATAACATCGAAGCTGGCAATGGGTGTTTAGCAAAAAGCATTCTGACCACTTAGCCGCGTTCGAGAGAAAAGTCTTATGGAGAATTGTTGGCCCCGTATGTGAGGAAGGACGATTCCGGAGATTCTATAATGATGAGATCTATGAGCGTTAGCGCGATGTCGACATCGTGAAGAGAACTAAACGCGGTAGGCACCGGTGGGTAGGACACCTAGCTCGCATGAGCAAAGAGGAGCCTGCTCGCAAAGTCCTTTATAGGATTTATAGAACACGACAGCGAGGCCGGCCAAGCTTATGCTGGAAGGATGGCGTAGACCAGGACGCCCAGTGTTAAGAGATGCAAAATTGGAAAACATCAGCTCTAAATCGGGACCGGTGGAGAGACTTTTTGCGCGAGGCCAGGACCGGATCACAGTTGTAGAGCCAAATATGATGATAATATACGAGTTGAAATGTCAGCAAAATCTTAGCTAACTCTTTACATATATAGCCGAGAAAACTTATGGAAAAAATGGGGCGCCCAAATTGAAAAGTTATACATTTAAAATACGATCTGATGACTTACACTGCTGGTTAGAGTGCTGTGGTTTTTCTTTAAATATCTGCTTTTTTAAAGTACTTTTTAGGACCGTTAGACAATAAGGGTTTATAGAAAACCCTCTCCAATAAATGATAACCTCTTGCTCTTGGCTATTTACTTTTTTAACTACAAGTCGCTTTATTCTACATAATATCTAATTACTGTCGTATATCAACTGCGTTATCCGCGTCAGGACACGGTATTCCAGACAAATTATTAATTGACCGTATTTAAACGTTTCCCGACTTTATTGGCCACATTTTTTTGACATTTTTGTTGGACAATTTGTAAACGAAATTATTCAAATACCAACACAAACATAAAAATACAATGCAAGGAATTAAAATGACAATTTTATAATCGCTATATGGGTTCTTATTACAGTAAGTACAGTTTTATTTAAGTATATACACAATTTATTTAACTAGCTTAGCTTAGCACATCTAGATTTTTTAGTTAATAATTCAGTGAAAACATTGTTTGGAAATAGTCGTAGATAGATACTTTTTAAGTGAGAAGATATTTTAAGTTTGTGCGTGCGTAAGTTTGTAGGATAGCAATACAGAACGTATTACTAAGTTGGTACACTTGATATAGTGGTCGAACGGGTTTCAAGAGGTGTACTAGCGTAACAGTTGCATAGTTGATAGCATACATCTGGGGAAAGAGTTGTTTTGGTTTTGTCAGCGGTAGTTGTTGGTGTGTCAGTTGGATTGTCAGTTGTTGTTGGAGTGTCAGTTGTTGTTGGAGTGTCAGTTGTTGTTGGTATATCAGTTGTTGTTGGAGTGTCAGTATTTGTTGGTGTGTCAGTTGTAGTTGGAGTGTCAGTTGTTGTTGGTATTTCAGTTGTTGTTGGAGTGTCAGTAGTTGTTGGTGTGTCAGTTGTAGTTGGAGTGTCAGTTGTTGTTGGAGTTTCAGTTGGTTTAACAAGTTCATTTGGCGAATCACTTGTAATCGTTGTAATTACTACAGTTGTGTTCGGTTCTGCAGTTGGTGTGTCAGTTGTAGTCGGAGTGTCAGTTGTTGTGGGAGTGTCAGTAGTTGTTGGTGTGTCAGTTGTAGTTGGAGTGTCAGTTGTTGTTGGTATTTCAGTTGTTGTTGGAGTTTCAGTTGGTTTAGCAAGTTCATTTGGCGAATCACTTGTAATCGTTGTAATTACTACAGTTGTATTCGGTTCTGCAGTTGGTGTGTCAGTTGTAGTTGGAGTGTCAGTTGTTGTTGGTATTTCAGTTGTTGTTGGAGTTTCAGTTGGTTTAGCAAGTTCATTTGGCGAATCACTTGTAATCGTTGTAATTACTACAGTTGTATTCGGTTCTGCAGTTGGTGTGTCAGTTGTAGTTGGAGTGTCAGTTGTTGTTGGTATTTCAGTTGTTGTTGGAGTTTCAGTTGGTTTAGCAAGTTCATTTGGCGAATCACTTGTAATCGTTGTAATAACTACAGTTGTATTCGGTTCTGCAGTTGGTGTGTCAGTTGTAGTTGGAGTGTCAGTTGTTGTTGGTGTTTCAGTTGTTGTTGGAGTGTCAGTTGTTGTTGGTGTTTCAATTGTTGTTGGAGTGTCCGTAGTTGTTGGTGTGTCAGTTGTAGTTGGAATTGGTGATACAGTTGCATTTGGTGGCAAAGTATTAGGTACGACTATTGTAGTTGGTATAGCAGTTGAACTTGTCAACGGAATTTCCTCTGGTTGAACAATTTCATTTGGGTTAGAAGTTGGTATATCTGTTGTAATTGTGGTAATTACAACTGTTGTATTTGGTGGAGCAGTTGTACTTGGTAGAGTGGTTGGAGGTAGTGAACTAGTTTCTGGTGGTATGGTAGTAGGATTCGATACAGTAGTTGACGATTGTTCTGTACTTTTAGTTGGTAATGCAACAGTTGTTGTTATTGTTGTTGGTGTAGTCATTGCAGGAGTTGTTGTAGTAGTATTTATGTCGCTAGTACAAGTTCCATATTCGGGATCTTCTGTTATACAATTACCCACAATTTCGTTGAAAAATAACCCTTCATCGCAAAGGGATGCGGCCGTTTTGGTACCATTGTCACATAGCAAAAATTTATTACACCCTTCACCGGTTGCCACAACTAATGGCAGATTTGCCGTTTCACAGCGATTACATTTTCGATCTGTTTTAGCCTCTAAACGTGCTTTACATGTCTTTTCGACTATGTCGTAGAATTCCCCCAAAGGACATACACAATCGTCACAATCAACATATTGTGTACCGTTACACTTCTTGTAGTTCATACAATGATCTGGACTTGAAATTGTCGTATTAATATCGCAAGCGGTTCCATAATTAATCGAACTATCTCCAGTTAGTTGGGTGCATTTCACTTGGCTGGCATCGATGCAGCTAGCCGAAGATGTGTCGAAACTTTTGCCGCTATCACAACTGTGTAACGATAAAGTACCGTCAGCACAATTTAAATAACTTTCACATGATTGCGGACTACCAAATGGAACGTTGTCCGGAATTATTTGTTCACATGGATTTTTTACCACAATTTCTTTACAAGCGGTATAGCCGCATGTTTTATCCACCGAATCAAATGTTAAACTATTTGGACATACGTCACTGTCAGGTACGCCTTCTCCATCGCACCAGTAATATCGTGTACACGCATAGGGATTTCCAACAAACGTACTCCTTTGATCACCGCATGGATTTGCAATGATGCAATTCACTTGGTCCTTTGGAAGACATTGTTGCAAGTTCTTGTCAAAAAGTTGGCCACTGGAGCAGTACAGAGAAATTGGTCCACCATCAGAGCATCGGTAGTAATTGAAGCAACTATTAGGGTCTCCGATTAGCGTATCAGGTTTAACTAAAGCACAAGTATCGCCAGGGTTGAAACTAGACACTAACAGTGTATGGCACACCACGATAAGGGCAATTACACCAAAGAGGCTGAAATTAACTGAAATTCAAAAGAGAATAAACAGAAATGCATTTTAATAGCTAGGAATTTAAAAAAAAAGAATAATTTTATAGAGAGGGTTAAAAATCGCTTGTTCCAAAGGTGAAATCAAAACATCAGCGAGTCATGGTATTCGAGAAGTAAACTTCTTTATATAAACTGATTTGTTATTAAGTTTTACTGAAGTTAATATTAGCGGAATGGTCAATGCTAAGTAGAAAAATGTCATACCTACGCTCTAAAGGGCGAACAACAAGCTTATGAATGATCAACGTCAAGGAGGCGACGTAAGTGGCGTATTTCTGATGCACCGAAAATCTTAATCAAGAAAAATGTAGATAGCTTTTGAAATATGAAAACCATGAGGTCCCTATTATCACAAAACACTTAGTAATAGCAATGGTGAGGCCATGGATTTGAGATACCAGAAGAAGACGAGCTACCATGAGAGAAAGCTGTAAATTGGTGAAGCAGCAGGAGAAGTCTGGGAAAATTATATATGGATTTTTTTTGGCAGGAACGATCGTAATAATATTCGGCGTCACAGAACTTTGCGGTCCAAGGACTAGCTTCTTGCGACCATTAGTTTTGCACAAAAATGGAGGCTACCTACAATTTAATTTAATGCCGTGTCCGAACGGCGAATTAAGAAGCTTTTCGTGATAAGTTATTACTATCGGACGTTTGTCGAGAGGTGAGACCGTGAAAAATACTTTGGTGTTACTGGGACTTGAACCAAGAATCTCCTGCTCAAAAGTCCATGCACATATCCACTGAGCTACGGCGCCCACGAAGCGATGGAATAGCAAGAGATAAAAGGAATGTCGACAGATTAAATAGAAACTTGGATGACTATAGGTTTAGTTTTTAAATTGACACATAGATTGTTCACAGACTCTGATTTTGAGGATATTTTCGGTGAGACAGTGCAGCGTCTTAAAAGGATAAATGAACAGCACCCAATCAGGAGAACTAAACACGTATGAGTCCTAAAATGGCAATGAAAAGGTACCGCAAAAGACACTCCATATACTAGACACCACTCTCTTAGTAATAATTTAATTTCACTTACCGGACATTGTATGCCACTTTCAATCTATTCGGGACAATTAATCAAACTGAATCAACAGAAAAATACAACTGCGCCTAATATTTGAAAACCTTGCCGATTAAATAGAATTGTCGTTACCAACCAAACAAGAATGGCGGTTATAAATGACTTGTTTCACTTTTTAAGTAATTAAAGTTTTTTTTTTTTTTTTATAACGAATATATAGATAATATGTTACTCAATAGCATCTCATAAAGTCGATATCAAAACGGACTAGTCTGCTAGACTTGCAGGTAATAAATATACGTTTTTTGTTGCTTGATTCTTATTAGACTCTATTTAACCGCTTAGCTAATTGATGCAAAATATTGCAATTGTATGGAAAAACATAACAAAAAACCTTTTAAACGGAGCGGTCTAAACTGTAAAGCAATTAACTGTCACCTTGTCAACGTATTATTGCAGCTATTCCAACCTCTGTGTTAGGGAGCTGCCAGGCACTAGACGTGGTATAGGTTCGTCATCCTCCCTGATCCCTACTACGGCACCACAAGGCCTCTTGCTGAGTAGGCTTGCTGAGGTAAGAGAAAGAGCAGAGACGAGCGCGCCACAAGGATGACGTTAGCGACAAATGACCGCACCATCTGTTTGGGGTCATAAAATCATAGAAACGACAAAAAGTTGAAATTGGATCCTGGCTAGGAAAAGGCTTGGTATCCCTTGACAGAGGAATCAGATAGACTACTTGTTGATAACATTGTATCACTATCATATCCACAGAATGAACGCTAAAGCATAGACTGTTTGTCGGTACATTTTTATGATACGTATATTGCGGTGGTCAACGCAATAAACGTCAGCCACATCAATTAACCGCCGGAATTGGAAGTTGCTGTAGTGCAAGCATATTTTCATAGGATATAAGATCAGGTATAGGTATCATCACCATATTTGGCTCTACCACCGGGGTCCAGTCCTGGCCTCCCGCAAAAAGTCTATCCGCCGGTACCGATTTTGAGCCGATGTCATCCAGTTTTTAATTCCTAAACTCTGTGCATCCTGGTCTACGCCATCCTTACAGCGTAGTCTTGGCTACCGCAAGGGACTTTCCGAGCAGGATTCTCTTCGCTCATGCGAGCTAGCAGTCCTGCCCACCGGAGCCTACCGAGTATAATTCTCTTTACGATGTCGACATCGCGGTAACGCGCGTAGAGCTCATCATTATAGCGCCTCCGGAGTCGTCCTTCCTCACATACGGGGCCAACAATTATCCAAAAGACTTTTTTCTTGCACGCGGCTAAGAGGTCAGAATGCTCTTTGGTAAGCACCCAAGTCTCGGACCCATATGTAAGTACTGGTATGACCATTGTCTTATATAACAGCAGTTTGGATGTTATGGTTAAGTTCCGGGATTTGAAGAGTCTTGACAGACTATAGTAGGCTTTGTTGGCTTTAAGCAACCGTGCGCGCATTTCTGGTTCCATGCTGTTATCAGCTGCTACAGTTGACCAGAGATAGTTAATGGATTGCACTCCTTCAAATTCACGCTCTACTATTTTAATTGAGGGACTAATGATGGCTCTTATACTCGCAGATGTGGCCACCATGTACTCTGTTTTTCTCTCATTTATGTGCAGCCCCAGACTTCGTGCCGCCCGCCCGCCCGATCTGGACGAAAGCTTCCTGTACAGTCGACAATTAACGATGTTGGCACCTCGGTACGTTCGTACCGTCATCAGGTTCGGGTTTTGGCAGCGGTCAATCAACACTAGGTCTATATGGTTGCGTGTGGCTCCATCAGGAGATGTGGGTATTTCTACGCGCAAACCTTGTACTCGCAACGACGAAATTATTGCTTGCTGCCATCTCTATGACTAGTTGTACATTGTCATTAGTGTTCTCGTGTAAGCTATGGGTGCCAATGTACTTCCAAAATACTGGTTCCCTACTTATTTTAGCATTCATTACATCATACTGAGGGCAAGCATGGAGTTCCCGTTTGACTGATTCAAAGAATTTTTCTTTTTCATTATCTGGGGAATTCTCTGTAGGTGCGTAAACGTTTATGAGGCTTATGTTTTTAAATCTGTCTCGCACGCGAAGGGTGCATAGTCGCGTTCATTTACTGCTTTAAAGCCTATAACCGTAGGTTTAATTTTTTTGCTGACTAGAAACCCCAACCCGAGCACATGATGTCTTGCATGACAGCTGTAGTATATGTCATATTTTAATTTTTGTAACATTCCCCGTCTAGCGCATCTCCTGAATTGCTGTTATGTCAGCATAACAGGTTATTGGCTCTCTGCTGTGCATCTCGAGCTCTACGTTCCATGCGAAAATTCGAAAGCAGATCCGAATCCGAGGCAGATTTGGGATTCCGTAATAAGATTTTTTTTCGGGCGAGGTTATTGGCCTCGCGACAACCTCACTTTGAAGCTAGTAGCCCGATCATTTCGCTTTTCCTGTGTTGGAGGAAAAATACCAGCGGCCACCAAGTGGAGGTGAGATCGAACTTCCATCAGTCAGAGATTAGAGATTACAATTAGTATTGTGATCTAAGCTTCGAGAGTCATTTCCCCAGCGTGTGTTATTGTGGATCTCGTTGCTGTATTTATTTTGCGGCTTTATTAGTTCCTTTACCAGCGTAATTACGATCAGTTCTCTGATCTATGTTTTCGAGAGTTATTTCCCCAGCGTGTGTTATTGTGGATCCCGTTGCTGTATTTCTTTTGCGGCTTTATTAGTTCCTTTACCAGCGTAATTACGATCAGTACGCTGATCTAAGTTTTCGAGAGTTATTTCCCCAGCGTGTGTTATTGTGGATCCCGATACTGTGTTTCTTTTGCGGCTTTATTAGTTCCTTTACCGCCCTAATTACGATCAGTATTGTGATCTAAGCTTTTGAGAGTCATTTCCCCAGCGTGTGTTATTGTGGATCTCGTTGCTATATTTCTTTTGCGGCTTTATTAGTTCCTTTACCAGCGTAATTACGATCAGTACTCTGATCTAAGCTTTCGAGAGTTATTTCCCCAGCGTGTGTTATTGTGGATCCCGTTGCTCTGTTTTTCTTTTGCGGCTTTATTAGTTCCTTTACCAGAGTAATTACGATCAGTACTCTGATCTAAGTTTTCGAGAGTTATTTCCCCAGCGTGTGTTATTGTGGATCCCGTTGCTGTAATTCTTTTGCGCCTTATTAGTTCCTTTACCACCCTAATTACGATGAGCACGCTGATCTAAGTTTTCGAGAGTTATTTCCCCAGCGTGTGTTATTGTGGATCCCGATACTGTGTTTCTTTTGCGGCTTTATTAGTTCCTTTACCGCCCTATTTACGATCAGTATTGTGATCTAAGCTTTTGAGAGTCATTTCCCCAGCGTGTGTTATTGTGGATCTCGTTGCTGTATTTCTTTTGCGGCTTTATTAGTTCCTTTACCAGCGTAATTACGATCAGTACTCTGATCTAAGCTTCGAGAGTTATTTCCCCAGCGTGTGTTATTGTGGATCCCGTTGCTGTATTTCTTTTGCGGCTTTATTAGTTCCTTTACCAGCGTAATTACGATCAGTACGCTGATCTAAGTTTTCGAGAGTTATTTCCCCAGCGTGTGTTATTGTGGATCCCGTTGCTCTGTTTTTCTTTTGCGGCTTTATTAGTTCCTTTACCAGAGTAATTACGATCAGTACTCTGATCTAAGTTTTCGAGAGTTATTTCCCCAGCGTTTGTTATTGTGGATCCCGTTGTTGTGTTTCTTTTGCGGCTTTATTAGTTCCTTTACCACCGTAATTACGATTGGTATTGTGATCTATGTTTTCGAGAGTCATTTCCCAAGTGTCTCTTCGAATTAAGTTCTCGGCTTACTCACTTCTCGGTTCAATTAAGATATCCGTTACCAAAAAAATGAAAAAACAACCCAAAAAGGTTAATTATTTCGTAAATTCTATAGTAGAAATGGGTTAAATGTTGAAAAAATGTATATTGAGAACCCTCGACCCTCGGGCCAAACACTTCAAAATTTTATAGAAAGTGTTTTCACCGGAGATACATATGTGAGCAGATTTTAGGAAGTGGATTAAAAATTGATCACAAAACTTGGCCTTCATAATTAATATATAGTTAATATAAAGAATTTCATAAAAATAAGGAGCGAAGAATCCTACGTTTGATTTGCTTTTCGCAGTTAAAACATTCCTGTCAGTTTCATTTTTCATTTCAGGAAATTACATCTACTGATCATCCTGAAGACAACCCGGCAGGAGATAACTCATGCGCTTTTAGACGCGTTATTTGTCTTTTAAGATCTTTCTTTGAAATCGTCCTAATTGCCAACTACTCATTGAGTGTGCATTTGTATTTATCACACAATAATACGGCGATATCTGCAAAGAGTAGAGTACATTTTGTAGTTTTTTTTACGAATACTTTTATCGGTAACAATTCATTTTGGCCATAAATTTTGTTTCGGCAATAAATAATCAAATGTGAGTACGAAAACAGAACTTAAATAGGTCACTGCAAATTGCCATCTTATCAGGAAACAGCACATGCCACAGAAACCTTAATTGTAGTGCAATTAATGTCGACTATTTAATAAATTCAAAATAATCTTAAAAAACATTATATGACAGTTTGAGTGGCCTGGTTTTAAGCAAAAACAAATTGTTGCTAATAGAGTTTTTATTTTATTTGAAAATGTTATGGTTGATTGGTTCGGTGGTTTTCTTTAGCGTATGGCGAAGAAATATACATTTAACATTTACAAATGTAACACAGACAATAACAATTATTATAATAATGTTGCACAATGTAGATTCTATAATTGAATATCAAGAATTTTGTAGCCAAGATAATTTAAAAAAAAGGTCGGATCACCATGGTACATTCTAAGAGCGCACTCGGTAGTCACGTGTTCGATGTTCTGCACATAGTTACCATAGTCACAAAATTGTGTTTCAGTTGCTCCCTAATTATAGAGTGTTGCGGCATATCTTGCGTTGTTTGCTCGCACTCGGTTCAGGATAACCCAAATTTTCCTAGGGAGGTCGTGACCAGCAGGCAAAGTTGTCGGGTCTTCGATATGAAACAAGTCGTTACTAGAACTGGAATCCATCACGTACTTTCAGTACTCCATTGCCTCAAAGTTCGTAATCTTTAGTTCTTGGGCTAGTTTAAGAGGTGGGCGTCGAGATTTAAGGCGGGAAGGGCGCTACGTTCGATATCTTCATAAATGGGGCATTGATTTTCTCATATTCCCGTAGAAGAGTATTTTGGCGTCTTAGCTTTGCTGGCTGTATATGTACCTATAGCTTATTACGGGGAGAAATCGGGTTGGTGTTGAGCTGATTGTACCTGAGATTACGCACTGCGCATTGAAAGAATTTACTTGAAAGTCTATTTTACTTGTGTAAGCACTATTGTATAGTATAGTATTCAGCAGTGGAGAAGACCAAGCCCAGACTGGCGAAGCGGAGTGCCTTTGCAGGTGCTCCCCATGTTGTTGACGCTAAATTCTGGATGATGTTATTGTGAGTTTTTAGCTTTGCTGCAGACTTTGTAGGGTGCTCCTTAAATGACAACGTTCGGTCCAGAGTGACTCCGATACACGCTGTTGAATCTAACTTAAATTTTGTTTTCGCGTGACTGGGTGACAAACGTTTCGAGAGTAATACCTTGTCACGGAAAGCTTCTCAATTCCCCGTTCGGATCTGGCCTTAAATTGTAGGTCCCTTCCATTTGTGTCCAAAAATTAACTTGCGCAGCACAAATGGTGGATAGAAGTTAGGCCTTGGACTGCAATGGTCTGTCGCGCCGAATATTATTATTTATTAACACTGATCCCTGGAGTAGGCCGTTGTTGAGTTTTCTTGGTTAGCTCTTTGCATCATCGACAAAGACTTGAAACGATCTATCACTGAGCATATTATTAGGAATCGTTGCTATTTTGTTGCAGGGTATAATGTACACACGCTAAAGGGATTTGCTGCACCCTTATTATGCTTAGAATAGCGTTAGGAAATTAGGCAGAGGAAATGATGAGATGTCTATGCACGTGTGTCTGCAGATCATACAAATGCGGAAACAAAGAATCGGGCAATGCATTCCATATAACTATAGTGCGGCTAAAGTAGGTTGAGGCACAGGTATTCTGAATTCTTTGTAGTAGATGCAATGTGGTCTTGGGGGCACCTGCCCAGATAATACGAATATATGACTTGTAAATATTAGCCAGATCTGAAGGAGTTAAGTACATCTTACACTGTTTCAGGAAACCTAAATATCTCGCAACATTCTTGGCGATAGCAAAATATGTGGTCGTTCCAACGAAGCATGTTGTTTATACACATACCGAGAATTGTTAGTTTTTCAGTTTCTTTGATGTAAGATCCATTCATGGATAAAGATTGGTGGTTTAAATTACACTTGTACGACTTGGCGTTGCGTTTTAGAAGCGTTAAATTCAACTCTATAATGTAGTAACCACCTTGTTATTATGTCAATGAGAGAATTAACCGTATTTAACGTACGTTGTTGTTCAAGTTCCACTTGTGATATAGAGGGGCGTGCAGAAAGCGTAAAATCATATGAAAAGCTAAAAGTGCTGTCGTCAGCGAAAGAATGGTTTGGATAAGAAGTGGCAGATAGGGGATCATAAATGAAAATCAGAAAGAGTATCGGAGAGCCTTGGGGAATACCGGCGTTCATGCGGTAAACATTGGATTTGAAACCGTCCAATAAGACCTGAATTTAACGGTCAGAGCGGTAGTTACTAGTCCAATCGAGGAGAGCGTTCTTAATTCCATAGGCATAAATTTTCGACAAAAGAGCTTGATGCCAGTCTCTGTCAAATGCCTTGGAAATATCGAGGGCAACAACTTTACTTTCACCGAATTGGTGAATAGACTGGTTCCACTTTTCAGTGAGATAAGCCATTAGGTCACGTTAACCGTACTGTTGGTTGCTAAGTATATCACGATATTCAAGGTATTGCATAAGCTTACGATCGATCAGCGTTTTCATGACTTTGATGTTAGCACAATGGGTCGGTAAGAGGAAAGAGATGACGGGTCCCCCTTTTTAGGAACAGATTGGATAAAGGCTGTTTTCCAATTCATTGAGACGACTCCAGAAGAACAAGAAAAGTGGAAAAGCCTGTGTATTCGCAATACCAACGTTGAAAAACACCTCTTCAAAACTATAGCGGGAATACCATCAGGCTCAGCAGATTTATGAATGTTGAGATCATTTAATGCTCTAGCCACTTGAGGATTCGACTCTTGCAAGTACAGACGGTGACAAAGTGCTATCTGGCACCGTGGATCTAGCTGCGAAATATGAAGCAAGCAGATTGGACTTGTCTGTAGAGCTGACAGTTGGATTGTCATTGTGAATGAGCGTTCGAATTGAAGACAAAGCAGTATTTTTTATTCGAGCCACGAATGACCAAAAATTTTTACTTCCTTTGGGATATTGAAGTATTTTTTTGTTCATAGTCAAATAAGACTCGTCTAAGGTAGGCTGGCTCGTCTGAATTTGGTTCGGTTTTCCACAGCATACCTCACGGTTCCTAGTAGCCTCTTTGCAGCATAAATCATACCAAGCATTTTCCTTTGGTTTGATACACTTTGTCCTGAACGGGATAAACTTTTTTATAACTGCGTGGATTATGTTAGCGATCGTATCAGAAATGGCATCCACACCACTATTGGCATTAAGTGGCCAGTTAATGCTCTTTAAGAAATTATTGAGGCTAACCCCGTCGCCTTTCTCGTGTAGCCATACTTTTCTTTTAGGAGTTTTCTCTTTAACTGCGTGGTTCGACAACGAGAAATTAACTCATACCATACAATGGTCTGAAGAGCCTATAGGTGATAATACACTGATGGTGTTATTGTAAGGATGAGATGTTAGAAACAAGTCAAAGGTGTTAGCGTTACAATGTCTGGAATTCGAGTGGGCTCATTCACAAGCTGAGTGAATCCAATCAGCAAATAACTTAACGTCCCTTCCTTTCGGTGTTGTTAAGCCTAAAAGGCAAAGCCAACTAGAATTATCTATATTAAAATCACCCGCAATGACGATTTCAGATAATCAATCAAGCAATAGAATTCTAGCTACAGAGTAAGACAGTGCATCTAACTCACTGCAAATTGAGACACTGTTTAAGTTAGGGCTTTTGTATATAAAGCAGTAGTTAATGTCATGCTCACGCGCTTTGACTTTGAGCCAAATTCCGCGGTGGAACAATGGTTGTACTGTACTTGGGTTTGATAAGCGAATTTGCTTTGCAGCATTCTTTGAATCTATTAAATTTGCATATAGTCTACATACAATATCGCTGGAATAAGCAAGACACGCATCCATATCTCTAAGTACTTGAGAAATATATGTGTTGAAAAAGTTGGGCGCTATTACTGCACCCTGTGGCAGACCGTTAGCGACATTGAATGATTTATTCGCACTGTTGAGGTGTTTCGATTGAATCTAAATTGGTAGTTAGCTTATAGTCGCTCTACATGTTCTACATATTTTAAACGAATCTGCCGTTTCTTGACTAAATCAATATCACTGTACGCCGTAGAATCGCTCCTACTTCAAATTGTATCCATCAATGCAAACGGGACGGAATATCTATAGAAAAAACAAACAGGTATATTGTTAGTTATTAGCATTTGTTCTGTCAATCACGAAAAACGGCAACTTATAAAGATATATCTTCCTTTCCTTTCTATTCTTATCGTCGCCGAATAAAGACGTACTTACACTTTCATTGGCTTATTCAAAAGTTTAACCTCAACAGATATTTATATCCGCATTCGATGTAACACATGCTTTTGTGACATAGAGCCGATATAGAAAGAATAAGGTATTCCTTAACAGTACCATTGAGGTCTTTATTTGCTCACTTGTTCTCCCCACTCATAAAAAACTGATTGGCAAGGGTAACTCTTAGTTTGTTTCGTAAAATTGGTTCTAGATTATAGAGGAGCCAAGGTAGACACAGTCACTAAGTACCTCAAATTTATAGCTACTTATTTTGAAATTCTTTCCAATACGCTGGTAGGTCGGTAGATATTCCACTTGGGTTCCTCTTGTTTTCGCCGCTTCTGCTGACAAACGTACCACTGACAGGACAATAAATGACCTACGTACTTTTCTTGGTTCTTGGTTTTAGTACCACAGATCTGATCAATTGATCTAACTTAATTCTTAGGTTAAGTATCGCCTAGCTGACCGACTTTCTTTTCATCTTCTTACCGAACTTCCTGACTCACTTTTCTTGGTTCATAGGTTGCGTGCCGCCATCGCCAAGTTGACCGAATTCAAATTTTCAGGCGAGCGGCGTTTTCATGAATAGTTTTGTAACCGAAATTATTAAAAAATAAAAACACAAATAGCAATAACAATGCAAAGAATTAAAATTTATTTATTATAAATGTTGTCTTGGTTTTTGAAGTACACACATACCAAATATAATTAACAAGATTTCTACAAAAATTCATAATTCAGTTAAAACTATTCCTGACATGCTGTGACTTTGGATAAGATTGCTGTTTCTAATCACAATTGCAGTTTACTTAGACAGTTATTCATATTTCTCTATAATTTTACAATGTATTCATTTATTTGTTGTTTTTTGTTAAACAAAAATCTACATTTGACTTAAATTTATTTTTGATTAGCTGTTTTATATTATTGAGCTCCTGCAAGTCTCACTGTCGCAGCGTACGTAAATAAATGGCATGTCCGAAATAGGGTGAAACTATACTTGGAAATAGGTGTTACATTATTTGGAAATTTAAACCTTGTTTGATTGGATTAAATTTAAAAAAATGATTAGAATTTTTATGTGTGCCTGTGTGCTTATAGTAGTAGTACCATAGTACGAAATATTTTGTTATTTCGCATGCTATTGGATTCAAAAGGGTTACAAGATACAACCCTCGCATAGCAATAGGTCAATTGATAACATATTTCGGAGAGAAGAGTAGTTTTCGTTGTGTCAGTTGTTGTTGGTTTTTCAGATGTAATCGGTATCGGTAGAATTTCATAAAGCCCGTCGAGTAGATGTGGAAACAGTTGGTAATGTGGGAACAGTTGGCAATGTGGGAACAGAAACAGTTGGTAATGTCGGAACAGTTGGTAATGTGGGAACCGAAACAGGTGGTAAAGTAGGTACAGAAACAGTTGGCAATGTGGGAATAGTTGGTAAAGTAGGTACAGTTGGTAATGTGGGAACAGTTGGTAATGTAGGTACAGAAACAGTTGGCAATGTGGGAACAGTTGGTAATAAGGGAACAGGTACAGTTGGTAATGTCGGAACAGTTGGTAAAGTAGGTACAGTAACATTTGGCAATATGGGAACAGTTGGTAATGTGGGAACTGAAACAGTTGGTAATGTTGGAACAGTTGGTAAAGTAGGTACAGTTGGTACTGTGGGAACAGTTGGTAATGTGGGAATAGGTGGTAAAGAAGGTACAGAAACAGTTGGTAATGTGGGAACAGTTGGTAATGTGGGAATAGGTGGTAAAGTAGGTACAGAAACAGTTGGTAATGTGGGAACAGTTGGTAATGTGGGAATAGGTGGTAAAGTAGGTACAGAAACAGTTGGTAATGTGGGAACAGTTGGTAATGTGGGAACAGTTGGTAATGTGGGTATAGGTGGTAAAGTAGGTACAGAAACAGTTGGTAATGTGGGAACAGTTGGTAATGTGGGGATAGGTGGTAAAGTAGGTACAGAAACAGTTGGTAATGTGGGAACAGTTGGTGAAGTAGGTGTAGTCACCTCCAGGCCTCCAAGGCCAATCGAATTATCTCCATTTAATTGAGTGCAGTTCACTTGACTGCCGTCGATGCAGCTACCAGAAATTGTGTCAAAGTGCTGACCGTTGCCACATGTATGTGAAGTTAAAACACCATTCGCACAAGTTAAATACGTGTCGCAAGATGCTGGGCTTGCAAATGACACGTTGTCCTGAAATATCTCGGTACATGGATTTTGGACGTCATTTTGTTGACATGCAGAATAACCGCACGTTTGCCTCTCTTCATTAAATGTTAAATTATTTTGGCATTCGGCACTGTAAGGTTGTCTATTTTCATCGCAATAGTAGTAATAACAACAAGCGTAAGGATTTGCAACAAACGGCGTCGTTTTATCGCCGCATGGATTTGGAATGTTGCAATTTCCTTGGTCCTGTGGAACACATTGCTGCAAATTCTTGTTGAAAACTTGGCCAGTTACGCATTGCAGCGTATTTACTTGACCGTTGGTACATTGGTAATAGTTGTTACAACTACCAGGGTCTCCGAATTGAGCACCATTTTTGAGTAGAACACATATCTGGATAGGGTTGAAACTAGCCACTAACGACATATGGCACATCACGATAAGGGTGAATACACCCAATAAGTATTTTCGGTTCATATTAACTGAAAGTAAAAAGAGAATAAACAGAAATTCATATTAATAATTTGGAATTTGCAAATTGGAATTTGGAAAGATATATAAGAAATTTCATAAAGCATTCCATTCGCTTACTTCAGACACGAAAACAACGCTTGAGCTTCCAAAGTGTCATGGCTTTGGAGAAGCACATGTTCTCTATATACTGCTTTGGTCTGAAGTCTTACTGAAGTTAATGAAAGCAAACGTTAAATCGCTTAGTACAAAGAGTACATTCCCAGGAAGGGGAAACGCAGATTAATGGACAACATCGAAGGACCAGCGTAAGCGGCGATTTCTGACTCCGGCTTAAGCGGCGATTTCTGCTGACCTTCTCACATCCCGAAGATCTCAAAAAACAAAACAAAAATCAGACAGCCTTAGAATTGTGAAAATAAACTCTCAGGAGGGTCGCTTGATTAATTAATTAAAAACTTGGATGTGTTGGTTGTATTTCTAGCAGAACTTATAGGTTGGACAGAGATTCAGTTTTTAATGGCACACATCTCAGTTTTGTTGAGACAATGCAGTGGCTTAAAAGGATTAATGACCAGCACCCAATTAGGAACCCCATAGTATAGGAACCACCCTCGTTTTAAAAAAATTACAAACATTAATTTCACTTACCGGACATTTTGTGTGCCAGTTGGGGAGAACAACTTTTCCCGTTAAAGTTCACTCTAGTTAGTACAACTAATCAAACTGAATCAACATGAAAATGCAACTGTTGCTAAAATTGGAAAATTGTTCCGCTTAAATACGATTTTCGTTACCCAAACACGACTGGCGATTATAAAAACTTTGGACTTTTCAATCAATAAAGGTTTAATTTTTTATTGCGAACGTATAGATACGAGTAGAATGTTGCCTAATAGTAGCTTATAAAGGCGATATGAAATTCAATTCGGACACAAGATAACGGGCTTATCCGCTAGACTTGTAGGTAATAAGTGCCACCTTTTTTTTTTGAGTGATTCTTAAGTTAAACTAATTGAGGAAAAATATTCCATTTGTCTGGTTGATGTAACTTTAACTGTGAATGCTAACGGGCTAAATTGTAACTGCCACCCTCTAAGTTCTAACTTTTATTCTATTCGTTATGATATTTGACTCTATAAGGGTGTTGGGCCCTGACTTCCTGCAAAAAACAACACTACCGGTTCCGATTTCGAGCTGATGTCATATTTGATGATGTTTGGCATTCCTAAACTATGTGCGTTCTCGTCTACGCCATCCTTCCAGCATAGGATTGGTCGGCCTCTCTGTCCTGTGCTATAAAACCTACCGCAAAGGACTTTTCAAGCACGATCCACTTCGCTCGTGTTCTGCCTATCGAAACCTACCGAGCTTAATATCCATCAATTGTCAAAACCGTGATAGCACTCGTAGATATCGCCATTACATGGTCTTTCTCACGGGGCAACAATTCTCCATAAGACTTTCCTCTTGAAGATGGCTAAGAGATTAGGTTGCTAAGCACCTATATATAAGCACTGGTATTACGATTGCCTTATACACCAGAACTTTATATGTTATGGTTAAATTCCTAGATTTGAAGAGTCTTGGCAAACTTAAGTTGGCTTCAAGCTACCGTGCTCGTATTTATGGTAACCCGTTATTATTGGCTACGACAATTGACCCGATATAGTAAAAGGATTGTGCTACTTCAAATTCCCGCTTCACTGCCTTAATTGTTGGACCAATGTTGGAACTGCCCTCCTTGTACTGTCAACATTATATTTGGCTCTACAATCGGTGTCTGGTCCTGGCATCCCAGAAAAAATCTCTCCACCGGTCCCGACTTCGAACCGATGTCATCCAGTTTGGCATTCCCAATCTCTGGGCGTCCTGGTCTACGCCACGTCGTAGGCTTCGACGGCCTCTGACGTGTTCACCATGTACTTTGTTTTGCTCTCATTTATGCGCAGCCCCAAATTTCGTGCCACCCGCTCGATCGTGATGAAAACTTCCTGTACAGCCCTTTGGTTTCCACCAACGATGTCGATGTCGTCTGCGAAAACCTCTATCTAGTGTTTCTAGACTTATAGAAGATTGTTCCTCTCGCATTACGTCAGAGTCTCGGATCACTTTCTGCAACGCCAGGTTGAAGAGGACACAGGCCAGTTCATCCCCTTGTCTGAGCCCCTTATAGATGTTGAATGGGCTTGATAGTGATCCGGATATTTTTACTTTGCTTATAACATTGCTCATGGTCAACCTACATAACCGTGTCAGCTAATTTGGGATTCCAAATTTTCCCATGGCTATATATATTTTTTTTTTAGTTTTTTTTTTGCGTAAGGGTGTAAATTCGATCAGTTATTGATAAGCCTGGGATAAAGCCACACTGGTATGGACCAATGATGACTTTAACGTATGGGGTTATACTGTCTTGAGGGATAGAGAAGAAAATCTTATACGCGGTGCTCAACAACGTTATACTACGATGATTGCTGCATGTTGTGATATCTCCTTTTTTATTTATGGGACACGGGATGCTTCTTCGCCTACTTCTGGCATCGCTTCTTCCTCTCATAATTACACTATTAGTTCATGAATTGCTTGGTGTATTGCGGGGCCTCCTATTTTAATCAGCTCTGCTGGGATACCATCGGATCCCGGGGCCTTATTATTTTTGAGCCAATTCATCGCTCTGCTGACTTCGTCTATGCATGGTGGTGACAGCATAGTGTGGTCTTCGGTCGTTGGTGGAACCTTCAATTCCTCAGTTAGCTGGCCATTAAGCAACTCATGAAAGTACTATTCCCTCGCTCTAAGATGCCTTTGAGATCGGCGATCAGATTACCCTCTTTGTCCTTGCAATATGTGCAACGCGGTGTATATTGCGTCACTTCCGCGCTAGGTGTGATCCTTGCTCTCTGTACTGTTCCAGTTCACGGACGAGATTCTTCTCCCAGGCTGCTTTCTTTCGCCGGTGAACTATTTTTTCATATATTCTGAGCTCATTATATTCATCTTTACTTGCCCGCGTCCTGTGATATTGTTGCATTGCTCGGTACGGTCGTTCCGATCTCTAAGGCTACTGCCAAAGATGGAGTCAGCAGTACTTATGACAGTATTTTTAAGGCGTGTCCATTTCTCTTCTAAGCCTGACATCCCAGCCCCAGGACTTAGTCTCCCTGCATATAGGGCGAGTCCTATCTCTTGACTGCAGTTATTTCTGGTCTCTTCGTTGCGAAGGGCAGCCGTGTTGACTCGAATGCAATCCACGCTCGGAGCACCGTACCAACAAGATAATGGTCAGAGTCGACGTTGGCACCTCGGTACGTTCGTACCGTCATCAGGTTCGGGTTGTGGCGGCGGTCTATCAACACGTGGTCTATATGGTTGCGAGTCCAAGAGATACCCAGGTGGATTTGTGGATATTTTTACGCGCAAACCTTGTACTCGCAACGACCAAATTGTTGCTTGCTGTCATCTCTATAAGTGTTCTAGTGTAAGCTATGGGTGCCAGTGTACTGCCTGAATATCCCATTCATATTTCCCAGAATGATTTTTACATTATACTGAGGGCAGGCTTGGAGATCCCGTTCGACTCTTCTTTTTCATCATCTGGGAAATCCGCTGTAGGTGCGTGAACGTTTATGAGGCTTATGTTTTTAAATTTTCCGCCGTTCGTTTGTTGCTTTAAAGCCGACAAAGGTGGGTTTCATTCTTTTACTGACTAGAAACCCGACTCCGACCATATGATGTCATGATGAGCATGACAGCTGTAATAGATGTCATTTTCTGATTTCTGTAAGACACTATTCCCCGTCCACAGCATCTCCTGGATTGCTGTTATGTCAGCCTTATATTTAGACATATATTTAGGTTCCGTAATAATTATTTTTTTACGGGCGAGTTTATTGGCTTCGCGCCAACCTTACTTGGAAGGGACTAGCCCGATCATTCCGCTTTTCCTCCATTGGAGGAAAATTACCGGCGGCCAGAGGAGGTGGAGGTTTGTTCGCACTTCCACCAGTCAGAGATAGTTACGGCCACCTGCAATTCTAGAGCATTCTGTGTTATTCCCCCTATTCTGCTGATGGCGGACCGCCTAGTAGCTACTTGGCTGCTGAAAGTGGTGCAGAGGGGGTTGTACGAAGTGCTCCGATTACCTGATCTTGGTCTTTGATTAATTTCTCTAGATTTACTTTCTTGTTTGAGGTGACCATACAGTCACACCGTGTAGAAGAGTGGGTCCGTTAACCGCTGTATTTAGCCAATAAGTTTTATGGAGTTGTAGACCCCATCTGCTACCAATGGCATGACAAGAGAGCCTCTGTGACTTTACGAACTCTTTCTTGTATGTTTTGACTCCAGTTTAGCTTTCTCTCCAGAATAAGACCCAAATACCTGGCTTAATCGGAGAATGTTAAGCGTATACCTTTTATAAATAGAAGGTGAGTTAATATGTGGAGCTTTATATTTCCTGGTGAATAGGACAAGCTCAGTTTTGTGAGTATTTACACCTACACCATAGCGATCAGCAAGTTAGCATTTTGGAAGAGTTCCTTTAAGGTATTCGGAAACTTTCCTGCGACGGCGATAGCAACGTTATCCGCATAACCGATTACTCTGCAGCCCTCAGGCATAACAGCAGCTCATTCACAACTAAGTTCCATAGAAGGGGGAACAGTACTGCACATTGTGGGGTTCCATTGTCGCGAACATCTACCAGATGCGCCTAAAAGATTACTGGCAGCAGAATGGCAACGTGGTGCCACAATCCAACCGCTGCTAGTAGAAGGCCTAACTGGAAAAGCCGACCTACGCTTGTCGGCAGTAGTAAAACCACTATTGCAGGAGCATAACCGGCAGACAGCAATGGCACCGTACTACCATCCGGTATCGGTCTTCAAAGCTAGCAAAAGAAAAATTTTTTCTGTCATTTGGATTGCCACGAATGGCGGAGAAAGAGTGGTCCATCTGCACAGGGACGGCTAGACAGTCTGGAGGGCGCCAGGTATCCATATACTTCGTGAACGATTTGGCTATTTGTTAACTGGGTTCTAAGCCAGGCTGATTCTCGGCACGGAACGTATAACACCGTAATCCAGCCCAGGCGATGAGGATTAGGATTTGGAGATGTAGAGTGGTGGGAAGGGGATGATGGGACGGGGAGAGAGGGTGATGACTGACCTTTGGTTTCAAGACTCATCTAGAGAAAATTCTCAAGAATCTTTGACCTAACTTAGCCCCTAGAACTCGTCAAGTTCGACGCTCAGCTAGGAGAAGTGTAGTATATACCAACGTATAATCACATATAAGAAATGGTTAGTCACGCCTTATTTTATTATTTTAGGAATAATTACATAATAAATAGGTATAAGTATATTATGTTTTTAGTTTTCATAATCAATAAACTTTTATTTTGACTTTAAAATTTGCCAATAATTAAGTAAAAGCCGCTTGAAAAAATGCAATCTTATCGGCAAACAACACATGCCAATTGCAACCTCAATTGCAGAGCAATTAATGGCGACTTTTTGATAATTTTCAAAAAAAAAATCTAAATAACGTTATATGGTATACTTTAAGTTTAAGCTGGTTGAAATAGCCAAAAGTTGTTGCTAACTAAGTTTTATAGAGAAGGCACCTTGATAACAACAACAAGTTATTTCAGTTAAATAACACGTAACCTAAATACTTCGATATGAAATTAACGTTTAGTTGTGTGACAAAAAGTGTTGTCCATCAGAGATACACTAGCGTATACAATTTTAAGAAAATCAGGTACTATTTTTTATAAAACCCCTAGGCCCGGTTACAAAAAGTGTCTTACATCGGAGATACACATGTGTATAAAATTTGAAGAAATTGCAAAGGGCCCCACGACCCCGGGGCCCGGGGTCTCCAAAATTTTTTATAAAAAGTGTTGTGCATCGGGGATACACATGTATAAAAAATATGAAGAAAATCGGTTAAATTTTGTAAAATATTTGTATGGGAGCCCCCCGACTCCGAGGCCCGAGGGGCCCCAAATTTTAATAGATAGTGTTGTCAGCGGAGATATGCATGTGTTCAAAATTTCAAATGAAATAGGACTTTGGGAAGTGGGTTAAAAATTGATCGCAAAATTCCACGACAAACAAACAAACAAACCAACAAACAAACACACGGGCGGGCACGCGAAGTTAATATAGAGAATTTAAAAAATTAAAAGGGTAAAATAACTCCTTCTATCCACTCACTCCAAGACTGATTAGTGTCTTAGGTTTCAAACCGACAAGGTAGTCCAGGGCATACTGCCACCGCTTGTAGAAAGTTACTTTATTTAGTGGTACTTACTTTTCTTGGTCTTTAGTTTAGTAATTAGACGTTTTTAAATTCTCTATATTAACTTCGCGTGCACGTGGCTGGGTGGCTGGCTGGCTGGTCAGATTTTCTGATCAATTTTTAACCCACTTCCCCAAGCCCGATTTTTCACACATGTATATTTCCATTGAAAATACTTTCTATTAAAATTTGAGGCCCCTCGGACCTCGGGGTCGGGGGGATCCCATACAAATATTTTACAAAATTTACCAGATTTTTTTAAAAGTTTATACAAATGTGTATCTCCGATGGAAAACACTTTTTGTACAAATTTGGAAGTGATCGGGCCACTGGGTCGGGGGGGCACCCATACGAGTTTTTTTTTAATTATCAATTTGTAACGCACTTCCTAAAGACTGATTTTCCTGAAATTTTGTACACATGTGTACTGCCGATGACAATACTTTCTTTTAAAATTTGGAAGTTATCGGGCGCCAGGTTCGTGGGGCCCCCATACAAATTTAAAATAAAAATTACTCGATTTTTTTCAAATTTTACACACATGTGTATACCCAATAAACAATACTTTTTCTGTACTTTTTGGTAGTGATCGGACCCAGGGTTCGGCCGCAAGGCCCTTATAAATTTTTTTAAATATCATATAGTGGCATCAGATACCGTCGTACTTTAATGACTGTGTGCGGTGTGTGCTGCGTAGTCGGCTGTCGGTGGTGGGTTTTGAATGCAAAATCTATTCTGCACTCGGCACTTACACGGTTATTAATAATGTCATTATTTGTAATAATGAACTAAAACAGAAAATTTCAGTTTCACATCATTTCTCAAGCATCAATATATATTACTCCGATTTACACAAAGTTACCATGAATGTGCGTAAAAGTATAAAAGTCGAATCGATTATGAACATTTGATTTCATCTTTAAGTAACATGTATGTATTTTGTTTACTAATATCTCTTTGCAATTGCACAAATCGTATCCGAAACCATACCCATAGGTTAGCTTTCAAAGTGATAGAGTTTTCGAAGTGAACGAGGTGAGTGCCCGATGTACCCAATTGCCAACGGGTAGCAAAGTAACATTATCGGTTACAAGACAATGGCACATAAAATCAAACCGTACTCCGGACACAGTTCGCAAATATAACGTTCAACTGAAACCACGGGAGAGAAATCTTAGCTCACCCACAAATGAACCCTGCAAAAGAAACGAGACATAAATGTGCTTAATTCAACTTACTTATTTACTGAATTATATTTTTATTGATGTCGGTTTTTGTTGTCGATATCAACTTACAGATAGGAGAACAAGTTTTCACAATATTCTGTCACTTGGCGTTTTCATAAATTAGTTCAGAGCAGTCAAAGAGTTCTCAAGAAAAATGCTCGTGTTTCTTATTTGCTCAGAGTATCAGCATGCTCAGATCTGAGCATTTTCAAATTTAACATCTGATGTCAAACGTCTCTTTTGATGATTTTCTTCTAAAAAAAATGACCCACGATCGAGGGGCTCCCATCCATCCCCATCAATTTCTACGATTAGAGAATTTAGATGAAAAATTTTATGGGTTGTTTTCTTAAGCGAATTTATTTAAATAAAACCACAAATATAAATTACAATGCAGAAGTAATATTTATTAACAATTATTGAAAATTTACAAATCGTGTAACAAGATACAATTAATATAAATGTAAAAAAGTTTTATATGCGTGTGCAACGCACCTTTGTAACTTGATATACGATAGAATTATTAGGGTATTGCCTTTGCTATTGGATACAAAATGGTTACAAGATACACCCATAACATAACAATTGATAAGTTGATAACATACGTCGGTAAGAAGAGTTGTTTTGGTTGTGTCAGTTGTAGTTGGAAATGATAGTTGTTGTTGGTTTTTCAGTTGTAATCGGTAGCAGACTTTCATATTGCCTGACGATCGGATTTGGTGTAGCAAAATCATTTGTTTATAGGTAATGCTAAGAAAGTAGGTGGTAATGAGGTATCAGGTACAGGTGGTAATATTTTGGGAGTAGGTGGTAATGTTGAGGGAGTAGGTGGTAAAGAGTTATCAGGAACAGATGATAATGTTGAGGGAGTAAGTGGTGATGAGTTATCAGGAACAGGTGGTAATATTATGGGAGTAGGTGACAATGAGGTGAAAATTATATTCTATAAAAGGTCTGAAATAGAGCGGATGAATTCAAACACATGTTTTACTTTTGGTTGATATATGGTATTGTCAATTCAGCATAACGTCAAAGAATTGCGGCGGCGCAGCCCCTTGTGCTTATACAAGTACTCATCTTACGTAAAGTATATACAGGTGCATACGGTATCGTGAATGCAGCATAACGTACCATTTTGAGGATTTCAATTGAGTCTGGGGTGTCCGATTGCCGTTTGCATAAGAATTGCAACGATGACGATGATCAGTGTGGGAATGGAATGCTGCGGACATGCACTAATGTACACTACAGAGGTATCAGGAACAGGTGGTAATGAGGTATCAGGACCAGGTGGAAATGTTGTGGGAGTAGGTGGTAATGAGTTATCAGGGACAGGTGGTAATGTTGTGGGAGTATGTGGTAATAAGGTATCAGGAACAGGTGGTAATGTTGTGGGAGTAGGTGGTAATGAGCTATCAGGGATAGGTGGTAATGTTGTGGGAGTATGTGGTAATAAGGTATAAGGAACAGTTGGTAATGAGGTGTCAGGACCAGGTGGTAATGTTGTGGGAGTAGGTGGTAATGAGCTATCAGGAACAGGTGGAAATGTTGTGGGAGTATGTGGTAATGAGGTATCAGGAACAGGTGGTAATGTTCTGGGAGTAGGTGGTAATGAGGTATCAGGAACAGGTGGTGATGAGGTATCAAGAACAGGTGGTAATGAGGTGCCAGGAACAGGTGGTAATATTGTTGGAGTAGGTGGTAATGAGATATCAGGAACAGGTGGTAATGGGGTGCCAGAAACAGGTGGTAATGTTTTGGGAGTAGGTGGTAATGAGGTTTCAGGAACAGGTGGTAATATTGTGGGAGTAGATGGTAATGAGGTATCAGGAACAGGTGGTAATGTTGAGGGTGTAGGTGGTAATGAGGTATCAGGAACAGGTGGTAATGTTGTGGGAGTAGGTGGTAATGAGCTATCAGGAACAGGTGGTAATGAGGTGTCAGGACCAGGTGGTAATGTTGTGGGAGTAGGTGGTAATGAACTATCAGGAACAGGTGGAAATGTTGTGGGAGTATGTGGTAATGAGGTATCAGGAACAGGTGGTAATGTTGTGGGAGTAGGTGGTAATGAGGTATCAGGAACAGGTGGTGATGAGGTATCAAGAACAGGTGGTAATGAGGTGCCAGGAACAGGTGGTAATATTGTTGGAGTAGGTGGTAATGAGATATCAGGAACAGGTGGTAATGAGGTGCCAGGAGCAGGTGGTAATGTTTTGGGAGTAGGTGGTAATGAGGTTTCAGGAACAGGTGGTAATGAGGTATCAGGAACAGGTGGTAATGTTGAGGGAGTAGGTGGTAATGCGGTATCAGGAACAGGTGGTAATGTTGTGGGAGTAGGTGGTAATGAGATATCAGGAACAGGTGGTAATGTTGTGGTAGTAGGTGGCAATGAGGCATCAGTTGGTAATGTTGATGAGCTAGGTGGTAAAGAAGATGTAGGCGGAGTTTTAAGACCAATCGAAGTATCTCCCTTTAATTGTTTGCACTTCACTTGGTTCGCGTCGGTGCAGTTACCAGAAATTGCGTCAAAAAGTTGCCCATTACCACAAGTTTGTGAAGTTAAAACACCATTAGCACAATTAAAATAAGTGTCGCATAATAGTGGGCTGGCAATTGTAACGTTATCCTGAAATATTCCCTCACATGGATTCTCGACCACAAGTTGCTTACAGGCGGAATGACCACACGTTTTTCTTTTTGGATGAAATGTTAAATTATTTATACATTCGTCACTGTAAGGTTCGCGCTTTCCATCGCAATAGTAATAACGAGTACAAGCATATGGATGTCCAGCAAACGTATTCTTTTCATCACCGCATGGATTTGGATTGATGCAATTTACTTCGTCCTTTGAAACACATTTTTGCAAGTTCTTGTCGAAAAGTTGACCAGTTGAGCATTTCAGAGAAATTGCTCCAACATCTGAGCATTGGTAATAATTGGCACAACTGTGAGGGTCTCCGATTAGTTTATCATTTTTGAGTAGTAAGCATGTCCTGTCAGGGTTGAAACTAGCCACTAACGATGTATGCCACACCACGAAAAGGGTAATTACACCCAGAAGGTATTTTTGGCTGATATTCACTAAAGGGGAAAAGAGAAATAAACAAAATTTCTTATTAATAATTTGAAAAAAAAAGTAACTTTATATTCCATTCGGTTGCTCCAGACCTGAAAATAAAACAACGGGTGACCTTTCAAATTTTATTTTTGTTTATAATGTACACACGATAAAGGGATTTGCACCCTTAAAATGCTTACCATAACGTGAGCGTAAAGAAATTGTGGTTTTCAAGGAGTAGATATTCTATATATACTTTGGTTTAAAGTTCTACTGAATTGAATGTAAGCGGAAGGGCTACGGTTAATTCGCTTTGTACAAAGAGGACATTCCTAACCGCAACAGGGAAGGCGACAAGCTGATTAATGACCAACGTCGAGGGAGCGATATATCGGCGAAATTTCTGATTCCGACTTTCTGATGGCTGTCTCGTATCCCGAAGAACTCGAAAAGAAAAAAATCAAAAAGCCTTAGGTCCGAATCGATAGACATTAATACAACTACTCGTGCTATAGCAATTGAATAGATTGGAATGGAACGTTGTAGCGAGGCTGTTGTCATCAAAATTCGTCACTAAAAGCATTGCTTTAATTATAGTTACGTCTATCGATTCGGACCAGGACATAGAAGCAATTCGGGAAGCGAATTTGTCCTCCAATCAGATTCAAAGATAAAAACAACTAATTTCCAAAAGGAACTTCTCAGTAAGAGCATCGGACCGTAATCAAGTTGAAAATATCATAAATAATCTCCCAAATCATGCATCTATCTGGTACACAGACGGTTCCAAAACAAATTTAGGAACAGGGGCGGGGGTATTCGGACACAGACTCACATTACGAATACCCCTAGGAAAATCCCCAACCGTTTTCCAGGCAGACAATAGGCATTAGAAGCCTGCACACTAGAATGCATAAAGAGAAAATATAGAAGAACCGAGATCTATATGTTCTCCGATAGCCAGGCCGCTCTGCAATTCAAAAACAACGTGGAGCTGCTATTGCCACCTAAAAGAACTGGCAAAAACCAACCATTTCAACCTGATGTGGTCTCCAGGCTATTCAGGCATTTATGTGAACGAGACAGCAGACCTTTGCGCAAGAGCAGGCGTGGAAGAGACCTTCACTGGCCGAGCCAAGCATATTGCCTTAAGCAAGGGCTACCTCAAAAATAAGATAAAAGAGTGGGCAAACAACGCCATCGAGGCTGATTGGCAATCATCAACTACGATGAAACAAACCAAAAAGTTTCTCAAATACAACATTAAAAATATAAACAAAGCAAGCAATAGCTCTGTGCGTTTGTCGTTAGTTTCAGCCAAAAGCGATAGTGGTGGTGGTTCTAGCTAAACCGACAAACACTGAAATCCCTTGTCTGGTACATAACGGGATATGGCCCATTTAATGGCCACTTAAATGGCTTTTGCGGCGGGGCAGTGGAGACGCCAGGACACATACTTTTATTATGTGATGCCCTCACCAGAATGCTAGACCTATCGACTTGTCAGATATATTGGCATTCATAAGAGGACTAAGCTACCACATAATGTGGTAGACATCTGGGACGCACAATAGACCTTAAGGTCGCAGTGCACAAGGATTTCCAGTCCACCCACAATAACAATAACAATAATCGATTCCGACCTTAGAATTGTGAAAACAACCTCTTATTAGCAAGAGTAAGTAATAGCAATTGCGATGTGTAAGTATTTGAGGTACCAGATTTAGAAGAGCTACCATGTGTGAGTGAGATGAAAATTGAAGAAACAGCAGAAAATGCAGAAGCCAGAGAAAATTCTCTGTGATTCTGGCAGAAGCGCTGGAATATCAAACAAAAAGAGGAATATTAACTGATTGACTAATTAGAAACTTGGATGCGTTGGTTGAGTTTCTAGCAGGACGTATTAGTAGGACATGGACTCAGTTTTTGATGGCACACATCACACTTTTGTTGAGACAGAATAGCAGCTTAAAAAGACAGTTGAATGGCACCCAACTAAGATACGTTTTAAATGACAATAACAGAAAAGTTGCCCCAGACAGGACTTCAAAGTAGGGCACGACTCTCGCTTTAAAAAATTACTTTCACTTACCGAACATTTTGTACGCCAGTTGGGAAGAACAACTTTTCTTGGTAACGTTCACCTTATTAAGTACAACTAATCAAACTAAATCAACATGGAAAAGTAATTGTTGTGAAAATTGGAAAAAATGTTCCGCTTTTATACGTTTTTCGTTACCCCAACACGACTGACGATTGCAAAAACTTCGGGCTTTTCAATCAACTAAACTTTTATTTTTTTATTAAAAACATATAGATAGTATATGTTTCTTAATAGCAGCTCATAAAAACGATATAAACTTTGATTCGAATGGATGATAATGGGCTAGTCGGCTAGACTTTTCAATAATAAATGCCATCTTTTTTGTTGCTTTACTGTCAATTTTCCATTGTCTCTTAGCTAAGTATTTGATGCAAAGTATTGCATTTGTCCTATTCAAGACCTACAACCTGTTTAAACTAAACGGTTTATGTAAAGCATATACCGTCAGCATGCGAGACTATAAAACTATAACATTATTGCAGCGTTTCACCCGGGGCGGCAAGTCACAGAAATGCCATCAAGTTTGAATTTGGTCCTTGAACGTAACGAACCCCTTGATTTCAGTTTGTATGTGATATGAGTACCAAGTTTGGTGGAAAATGCTCCAGGCGTTTTAGAGTCAAGGAGGCATAAATATAAGTACATGCTGTTACGAAATTTAGGCTTTCTAGCGTTCGTAATAGATTTTGCAAATAATAGCACAATACCAGTTCGTTAATTCACAAATTACAACTTCTTCACACACTTCACAATTTTGCAACAAATTACAAGTAGTAGGTTAGATGAGGTTAAGGTGTCTGTCAGTGATACCAACACACTTAAACCAGTAATGGCCAATTGTGATACCACACGTACTCGATGAACCAATCAGAGCTTCGTATGAAGCGTAGGAGACTACCAATGTCAATGTTGATGAGATCAGTAGTGTCGTTGTAAGAAGAAAGCTCACATATGGAGTTTACGCTTTTGGTAGAGGGCTGGACAAGTACAGAGAAGGTGGACGATGGTATCTTCCTCCTCCTCATTCATGCAGCTTCTGCAAAAGTCATTCGAGAAGACTCCAAGTCTTGCTGTATGCCTGCCTATGAGACAGTGTCCAGTGATGACACCTATCTTTTTTGTGAGATCAAACACTTGTAGCGTTTCGGATCCAGCTTGGGCCAGATCTGCTTTTTCACCGTTTGATCACCTACAGTTAGTTTTTACATAAGCATCCCGCTTTAACAAGAATTTGCATTTAGCGATTGGTCTGCCTATGGAACTATATTTAGGTAAGAAGGGTATTGTAGTTGCTTGTTTGGTTATCTAGTTATCTGGAATGTCTCTGTGCTCCGGCACCCAGCACAGGTGGATATTGAACTGCTCCGCCATCTCCACGAGAGATGATCGTCAGTTAAGGGCTAGAATTGAATTTGTGGAGACTGATTCCAGGGATTTCAGTGCAGCTTGGCTATGAGAGATTATACGGATATCCTTAGCGGATATGACGTTTCTCTTCAGCCAAGACAAGGCTTCACTGATCGCCATAATTGCAGCCTGCAAAACACTACAGCGATTTGAAAGACGGAAAGAGAGGCTACGATTTAGCTTTTTTGAGAAAACAGTCATCAGTTTTTGATACCAGTCTGTGTAAAAATGAATGTGTTCCTCTTCCAGGTAAACGTCTTCGTCCCTAAATGATCTGGAGAGAAGGTGGCCTTGAAGTTTTTGTTAAAATGGAGTGGCGGAATGGTGTAGTCTATGTTGTATGGGATCCTGATAAAATTCAGAGCTAGCAGCTACTTGCCTGCTGAAAATGTCGAAATGAAATGGTGTAAGGTCGAACAGTTTGTCCATTGCGGCCCCCTCCGCCGCCAAGTACGCAGTAATCCGCTCATACATAGACTAGCTGATCTTTGTCTAGATTTACTTTCTTGTTTAAGGCAGTCCACCATACATTCACACCGTATAAAGGAGTAGGTCCGTTAACCGCTGTATTTAGCCAATAAGTTTTATCGAGTTGTAGACCCCATCTGCTACCAATGGCATGAGAAGAGTGCCTCTGTGGCTTAACGAACTCTTTCTTGTATGTTTTGTCTCCAGCTTAGCTTTCTGTTAAGAATAAGACCCAAATACCAGGCTTAATCAGAAAATGTTAAGCGTATACCTTTTATATAAGGAGGGTTATTATGTGGTACTTTATATTTCCTTGTGAATAGGACAAGCTCAGTTTTGTGAGTATTTACCCTCTCTAAACCATAGCAGCCGCTTAACAAGTTAGCATTTTGGAGGAGTTCCTTTAAGGTAGCAATAGGATAGCAACGTCATCCGCATCAGTGATTACTCTGCAGCATTCATCTCTTAGGCATAACAGCAGCTCATTCCAGTTCCATAGTTCCATAGAAGGGGGACAGGACTCCTCCTTGTGGGGTGTCTCTGTCGCGAACATCCACCAGATGAGCCTTCAATACCAGCACTGGCACCGGAATGGCCATGTGTTGCCACAATCCTGCCGCTGCTAGTAGAAGGCCTAACTGTCAAAGCCGAACTGCGCTTGTCGGCAGTAATTAAACCACTACCCACTGTTGCAGGAGCATTACTGGTAGACAGCAATGGCACCGTACTATACCGTCCGGTAAAGAAGAAGTATCGGTCTTCAAAACTTTTGTGCAAGTTTTCTCAAAGCTAGCAAAAGAACAAATTTTTCCCACGAGTGGGATCCGCAATATACAGATAAGAGTAGGCAACCAGATACTCCTTGAGCGACTGGGCTATTTTTAACTGGGCCCCAGCCAGGCTGATTCTCGACACGGAGCGTATAACACCTTATTCCAGCCCAATGGATAAAGGTGGGGCTTGGGAGATGTAGAGTGCGTTGATTGGGAAGATGTGGGGGGGGGATGATGACCGACCTTTGGTTTCAGGACTCATCTAGAGAAAACTCCAAAGAATCTTTGAGCTTACATAGCCCCTACATCTCGTTGTTATTTATAATCAATGGTTAGTGACGCCTTATTTTATACATAATAAATAGGTATAAGGTACATTTAAGTTTTTTTTTCGATAAACTTTTCTTTTGACTTTAAAAATTGCCAATAATTAGTTAAATGCCGCTGAGAAAATGCAATCTTATCGGCAAACAACACATGCCAATTGCAACCTCAATTGCAGAGCAATTAATGGCGACTTTTTGATAATTTTCAAAAAAAAACGCTTAATAAATTTGTATGGTAATTTAGGTAATCTGGTTGATATAGCCAAAAGTTGTTGCTAACAAAGTTTTATAGAGAAGTCACCTTGATAACAACAACAAGTTATTTCGGTTAAATAACACGTAACATAAATATTTCGATATGAAATTAACGTTTAGTTCTGTGACAAAAATGTTTCCAAGATGCGTTGAGTTGGAAGTATTGTATAACTTAAATGTAGCACTCTGCTTTTTGTAAATTCCTGCTTCATCCGGTTGAGATTTGAACTGCAAAGTCCAGAACTCGGACAACTATGTGCCAAATCATTATCATTATACCCCGCTGAAATATCTAGACCAAGGGTCTCCCAGCTTTGGCCGAATTAAAAAAAACCTTGGAAATTTATTGGGCCAATCAACATGCATGTTTATATGTATTTATATATACATATTTATGCTTTTCAGCTATACACAAGTACTTCCCCGTGGGGGCTCCAATTGCATCTTAAGCTAGTACATGGTTGGGGTGCTAGGCTTTACCACGGGGTATTGATAAGGGCCGCGGGTACTTAGAGTATGCTATTTATGGGCAATATCTTCGTACTTTGCGACCCGAAGTGGGTTACTCTGGTACTTAGAAGAACCTTGTAGGCGACTCTTCGTATTTTGTAGCTCATTTCGTACACAATGGGACAGAGGGAACGGCCTGGAAGAGTTTCTATCCCAGGCGGCCTAGGATAAGGTGCAATACTAGTGTCTAATGATAGGGTTCTAAGCTCCGGAAGATGTGCTGCCAGGGTTGGCTTTTCCTTAGCCCAGGCACTCATACTGAACGAACTAAGTCCCTTGATGACAGACCTCATCAAGGACCGTAAGGTTGATTGGTCTGAGGAAACTGTGGTTGAGGACCCAGCTCGTTCTGGGGATGCAACGCAGCTCTCTCTCTCTCTCGAAGGGAGCACCGCTTAATGGGAATAGATCAACGAGCATGCTTAATGGCGAAAGTTATAAAAGCCGGGTTAGTCCCATTCTATGAATGATATACACAAGTACTGTTGATATAAAATGTTGACTTTCATTCGCCGAGCTGCTTAAGACTTCCTTTAGACAATCAATGCGTGCATAGTCTGGGTTTAACCACTTTATATAAATGTATATCGGTTTAACGTGTTGTGAGTACATTGATTAAATGTAAGTGGAAATCCAAGTGATGATTCTGGTTACCGCAAAACTCGATCATCAAATAAGACAAATCGAAACAAATTACGGTCAGATTCTAAAGAATCTCAGAACTCAAATTCAAAAAGACCAAGAACAAATACATTTAAGGGATCTGCATTAAGATTGATCGGAAAACTACGGATTGTTTAAAAGTTAATTTGGGCCAGTAGCGCAACAATCAAGTTTGTGATGTAATGCATGCTTTACCTCCTAGTGGCTATCCCCGGGCAAATTTGTGTATAAATCCTTATATATGTAGGCTAAAATTGCAAGTGCGAACGGTCTTGCGTTTCTAGTTTAGGTAACGTGGGTTAACACCCTGTGGTGTGGCGCCTCGGATTAGTAAATGATCCAATAAAGACGTCTTTTGGCTATAGTACCCGTACCCGGAGATTGTTTTCTGGAATGTGAGGACGTTCCTCGACTCAGGAAGTGAAGTACCTCAAAATGCCAGATTTCTTCAACTGGAACGTGAGTTTCTTCGATAGAATTTGGACATAATGGGACTGAGTGAAAGTGGAGCATGACAGCGAGGCCGTCCAGGTTTACGCTGGAAGAAAGGACGTCAAGAGCAGCTTTCTCCGAATCTCTTAAATTTTTGAGCCGTGTACATATAGTACAATATCGTCAGCATAAGCAAGGTACGTACCCATGTCACTAAGTACTTCAGAAATATATATATGTTGAACAAGTTTGGCAGCGTTACTGCACCCTCTGGCATACCGATATTGATTGTTTTTTTTTCGTCGTAATTTATTTATCCGTTACGACAAATTTCCTTCCATATATCATTCTTAGAATCATTTTGATAAAATGATTTAAGGACCTGTATCGTATAATTTAATAAACAAGTGTGTCGACCCAAAGCGTGCCGAAGCCTCTTTCGATATCCACTAGACACGCAGCCGTATTCCTCCTATCATTCAGTTGCTAGCAGTTGAACCACTTTGGTCACAGTGTTTCGTTTAAATTCAAATTGGTAGTTGGTTCTTATTCGCAATAGATGTTCTACTGATTTCAAAAGTCTAATTTGTCGTTTCTTGAATAGCTCAATATCGCTGTATGTCGTAGAATTGTTCATAATTTGAATTCTATCCACCAATGCAAAAGTTTTACATAGACCAGGTATGTAATGAGTCATTTATGGAGATCCTTAACAGTCCCAGCGAGGGCCTTATTTATTTACTTACCCTCTTACGAATGAAACAGTGATTGGCATTAGCAAGTCATAGTTTGTTTCCTGGAATTGGTTCTGGGTTATAGACAAGCCGTGGTAGACGCAGTCTCTAATTACCTCCATTTCCTCCACTTTCTTGTCTTGTTTTCACAGCTTCTGCTAACAAACGAATCAGTGATAGGACAACCCCGTGGGGGGCCCAACTACTTCATAGCTAATACATGGTTAGGATGCGGAGCTCTACCACGGAATATAGGTAGGCAGGTACTTAGAAGATGCTCATTATTGGCAATGTCAATGGCAATGGCTTTAGAGTACACTTAGGTACTCATACTGAACGAACTGAGTCCCTTTATGTCAGGTTGGTACTACGGGAGCTGGCTAAACCCACAGATATGATTGATCTTCTTGGAGGTTAGCTAAGTTTGGGTCAACTTTTGGTTTAGGACCCAGTTTCGTTCTGGGCTTGACCTACGTAGTGGCTGGTAGTGGACTGAGGCAGAATGATGTTACCAAAAACTTTGGAGCATGAGTTTACGTCCCTTATGTTACCGGTGCGATGATGTGCTCATTGTGGTGTTGCATATCTCAAGCGGTTGTCGTGAACCAAAGATCGGCAAGGATTTAAGAAAGGTCCTACTCTAACTATTGAGTTAATACAGGCACATCTCCCATGATGGACGTTAATTGTCGTATAAGTAATCCGTGTCCGAAGAGCACCGTGGAATTATGCCCTCAGTTGTGGTGTTTACGTTAATCCAAGACATCTCGTACCAGTGATAGGACAATATCTATTACCTAACAACTTTTCATAGTTCTTAAGCTTAGTACCGACAAGCTAACCGACTTACTTGGTTCTTGGTTCAAGGGTTGAGTGTTCAAATTTGTCGGGCGGCATTTTTATCAAGAACTTTGTAAGCGAAATTATTAAAATAAAAACACAAATACCAATTACAATGAAAAGAAAAAAAATGAATATTTATTTTTTATTGGCGGTGGTAATGAGGGAGTAGAAACAGTTGGTAATGTGGAAGCAGGTGGTAAAGTAGGAACAGAAACAAGTGGTATTGTGGAAACTGGTGTTGGTAAAGTAGCTACAGGCACGCTTCCAAGGCCAATCGTATTATCTCCAGTTAATTGGGTGCAGGTCAATTGGTTGCCGGCGATGCAGCTACCAGAAGATACATCAAAATTTTGCCCAGCCATACAAGTTTGTGCAGTTAAAACATCAAGATTGCATGTAAAATACGTGTTGCATGATAGTGGGCTGGCAATGTTAACGTTGTTCTGGAATATGTTCTTACATGGATTTTGGACTGTAGTTTGTTGACACGGAGAATAGCCGCAAGTTTGCGTCACTGCATTAAATGTTAAATTATTTATGCATTGGGAACTGAAAGGTTGGCAAAATCCATCGCAAAAGTAATAATAAGTACACGAAAAAGGATGTCCAATAAAAATACTCGCTCGACCAGCACATGGATTTGGATTGTTGCAATCCGCTTGGTTTTGTGGAACACATTGTTGCAAGTTCTTGTTGAAAAATAGGCCAGTTTGGCATTGCAGAATATTTGCTTGACCGCCGATGCATTGGTAATAATTGTTACAACTACTAGGGTCTCCGAATAGCGAACCATTATTGAGTAGAGCACATATCTGGACTGCGTTGAAACTAGCGACTAACATTGTATGGCACACCACGATTAGGGTAATTACGCCCAGGAAGTATTTTGGGCTGATATTAACTGAAAGTAAAAAGAGAATAACCAGAAATTCATATTAGTAATTCGGAAGTCGGAATTTGTAAAAAATATAAGTAATTTTATAAAGCATCGCTTACTCCAGAAACTATTACCCCAGTTGAGCTGCCAAAGTGTCATGGCTTTCGAGAAGAATACATTCTATATATACTAAAGTTTTACTGAATTTAATGTAAGCGGAAAGGCTAACATTAAATTGCTTTGTACGATGAGGACATTCCTGCGCGCTACATGGAAGGCGATAAGCAGGTTAATGAAAAACGTAGATCGGACGATGTAAGTGGCGATTTCTAATTACGGCGTAAGCGGTGATTTCTGATAACTGTCTCGCATCCCGAAGATCATCAAAAAAACCTTCAAAAAACAGTAGAAGTCTTAGAAAGACGCTATTATCAAATTTTGATATAAGCAAGTGCTCTAAGTAAGTATATGAGGTACCGGAATGAAAAGAACAACCTTTCTCATGGTAGCTAAAAATAGCGCAAGTCAGAGCAAATTCTATGTTAAACTGAAACCAAAGGATACTCCTCATTTTTCATTATCTTCCCATTCCAACATTGCCCCTCGTTCCTGTTCCTCCACCCTACCTCATCCTTATCCACTGGGCTGCTATAAGGTGTCAAGTATCGGGCCGATAATCAGCCTAGCTGGGGACCCAGTTAAAAAATATACCAGTCGTTTACGGTGGATCTGGATACCTGGTGACCTCCAGAATAGCTAGCCTTATCTGTATACTGCGAGTCTCTGTACAGATGGACCTCCTGTCTCCGCCACAACACACCAAAATTCTTGCTTTGCTAGTTCAAGTAAACCAGCAACAAAAACTCTCAAGACCGGTTCTACTATTAAACCGGACGGTAGTACGGTGACCTTGCTGTCTACTGGAAGTGCCCCTGCAAATACAGGCAGTGTTTAATCCACTGCCGATAGCCGCAGGAGTGCCATCAAAGGCATGCCTTCGACCGGCAGTGGTAGGTCACTTCGTGGCCCTTCCGCTCCAGGTAATAAAGTAGGTAAAGTTGCCCCTACTACAGCAGCCAATTATGAAGGCGCATTTAATGGACGTCTGCGACAAAGCACTCCATCCAGATCGCATTACAAGGATCGGCGAAAAGCTACTCGAACGCTGAAGGTCCTCGCAGTTATTACGAAGACCAGCAGAACTTCGAGGCAGGTTGCAAAGCTCAAATGGGGTCAAGCTTTTGTCGACAAGAACAACAAGAGGACCAGCAACGACTCCACGTCCAAGCGACAAAGATCAGTGGAGGAAACCGCTTCGGCTAAGGAACACAACACCAGTACCCATAGTCATTCCACTATCACAGCTATGAGGTCCTTTAGTGACATCCTGAAAGATAATATCGTTGTCGTATCGTAGTAATTGATCGTAGCGACATCGATGGCACGATTTCCCTTGAACGGTGGCAGTTGAAGCTGACTGGTAGTTTCCTGACTTCATGAGGGGCCACACAGGACCTCCTACAATCACTTGCAACGGTGGTTGGTATCAAGGCGGCATCAAGCTAATCACCTGTGATGATTTGGGATACTGTGATCTCTACAAGCCTGGGGGAGATATGGCCAGGTACCAGGGTCGAGGCTGCGGCAAGGGGGAATATCCCAAGCAGACCGAGGATCTCTATTGAACCCCCCACTGCAGAGGAAATTCTCCGAGTTGTCCAACACAGCAATCCCTTACTTCCGACTCACGACTGGAAAGTCGCTAATATTGAGGAGAAAAATGGTTCCTAAAGATCCGCAATAGTTGTGAACAACCAGAATCAGTCTCTACGAACTTTATTGTATCCCTAGACTGCCGATCATCTCTCAGGGAGATGGCGATGCAGTTCAACATTCACCTGTATTGGGGGCCGGGGATTAGGGACATTTTTGGGAACTGCAGAGCCGATGAAATGGTACTACGCTGCCCCTTCTACCTAAAAATGGTTCTCTAGGCATACCTATGGCTACATGCAAACTCATGTTAAAGCAGGATGCTACTGATAAAACCAACCTTAGATGGATAAACGGTATAACTTGTGTAGCGACAAATTAGATCTGGCCAAAGCTGGATCCTAAGCGCTCCTATTTCGATCTCTCTAAACAGAGTGAAAAAAGCGCTACGATAGGTGTAATAAACTGGGCACTGTCTTATAGGAAAGCATGCAGCAAGGCTTGGTGTATTTTCCAACGACTTCTGCAGAAGCTGCATGGACGAGGAAGAGGAAGAGGAAGAGATTATCCTTCACCTCCTTTGCACATGCACAGCTCTTTCTCTAAAGCGTAAGTTCTATTTGGGAGCCTTATTTTATAACGACCTGAACGATTTGTCAAGCACTGACATCAAAAGTCTTCTATGGTTCATTTGAAGCTCCAGCTGGTTAAATGAGTAGGCCGAGAAATCCTCTCGATCCATGTGGCATCAAAATGGAACATCTATTGGTCTAAGTGGGTGGCTTTCAACCTAATGTCACCTATGACCTATCTAGCGAAAGGAGGGGTATAAACTGATTGATAAATTAGAAACTTGAATGTGTGTTTAAGTTTTTAGCTGGACTTAACGGTATTGCACAAATTAAGTTCTTAATGAGTGCGCCACAGACTTTTCTTGGGACAGTGCAGTGGTTTAAAAGAATTGGTGAACAGCACCCAATTAGGATACGTTATAAACGAAAATAACAGAAAAGTTGCGCTAGAATAGACGCCTAAGGAGAACCACCATCGTTCTAAGAAATTATAAAAATTACTTTCACTTACCGGACATTTTGTACGCCAGTTGGGAAGAACAACTTTTCCTGTTAACGTTCACTCGATTTAGTAGAACTAATCAAATTGAATCAACATCATTGTGGCTATAATTTGAAAAATGTTCCACTTAAATACGATTTTCGTTACCCAAACACGACTGGCGATCATAAAAACTTTGGACTTTTCAACCAAATAAAGTTTTATTTTTTATAATAATCATATTGATACTCGTAGAATGTAGCGCTAGCCTTGTAGGTAATAAATGGCACATTTTTTTGTTGATTGATTCTTAAGAAAAAATTTTCCATTTGTCCGGTTTATTTGGAAATTTAATTGCTTATGCGTGACCTTTTAAACAAAATGGGATAAATTGTAAAGCAGTTAACCGCCACCATTTAAGTTCTAAATTTTCGATTCATTATGATATTTGAGTTCGATTCCGAAGGCTTGACGGTACTCGATGTCGATATCGTTTGCGTAAGCAAGTATCTGGATTAACTTATAGAGGATTGTTCCTTTCGAAGTTATATCAGAGTCTTGGCTGACTTTGTGATCGTTTTGCGAGCTATTTGCTATTTGAAAAATTGTGAAAAAAAACGTCAACCAAATGATTAATTTTCTTTCATTAAATTTGAAATCTCAATGTGTTTCATTTACATTGCGATTTCGATTGCAATGTCATAGCAAACCAATCAAAATAAAGCATTTGTTTGTTTTGATTGTTGGCTCGAGCATCACTATATCGTTCACCACTTTATCTGTGGTGAGGATGAGTACGGTATCAAAAATTATTTTGTGTTGCTATTTTGACTCACATTATTGGTCACATTGTTGTGTTACTTTTTATATTCTCTATATTAACTTCGCGTGCTCGCGTGACTAGCTGACTGGCTGGCTGGCTGGCTGGTCAGTTCTTTTGATACATTTTTAACCCACTTCCCAAAGCCCGATTTCATTGAAATGTTGCGCGGATGTGTATTTCCGGTGGCAACACCTCGGCCTCAAGGTGCATACATATACAAAATTGACCCAATTTTCTTAAAATGTATCTCTAGTAGACAAGACAAAACTTTTTAAAAAAAAATTTGGAAGTGATCGGGCCCCGGGTTCGGGGGACCTTCATACAAATTTTATAAAAAAGTCACCCAATTTTCTTCAAATTTTATACGCATGGGTATATCTGGTTGACAAAACTTTTTGTAAAAATTTGGAAGTAATCGGGCCCCGGAGTCGGGGGGCACCCATACAAATTTTATAAAAAAAAGTACCCGATTTTGTTCAAATTTTATACGCATGCGTATATCTGGTTGACAAAACTTTTTGTAAAAATTTGGAAGTAATCGGGCCCCGGAGTCGGGGGACACCCGTACGAATTTTATAAAAAAAAGTACCCGATTTTCTACAAATTTTATACGCATGCGTATATTGGGTTGACAAAACTTTTTGTAAAAATTTGGTAGTGATCGGCTCCGGGGTCGGGGGTTTTTTAAAAATTGTTCCCGATTTTATTCAAATTTTATACACATGTGTATCTCCGATTACCAAAAAATTATAATTTTTATGGGCTGTTTTTTATTTAAATTTTGGGAACTAAGTCATTTCCCAACCGATTTGTATGAAAATCGATATGGTCTTTTGGGGGTCTTTGAGTGTCTTTTGCGGGTCTTTTGAGGGTACTTGGTCATGTTTTGAAGGTATTTTGGGTTGTCTTTTGGTGTTATTTTGAGAGTCCTTTTGGGGTTCTTTGATGGTCCTTGAGGTCTTTTTGGGGTATAATGGATTTGCGTCTCGGTCATGTTTGATTAATATTGCAGGAATTCGCTGTAGTGCCATTATTAAACTGTTTTTCGTGGCAACATTTGCATCCGAGAACAACATAGATGCTTCCTTATTCTATTGCACTTTAGCTTTGCCACAAGAACATTTAAGGCAGTCTGTATACCAACGTACATATAATCTTTTATAATTAATTGTTTAGTGACGCTTTTTATTATGTTACGAATAAGGACACAGTAAATAGGTAAAGTAATTTTTTTTTATTTTTTTATTATAGATAAACTTTTAATTTGAATTTAAATATTGGCAATAATTTATTATAGGCCGCTACAAAAGGCAATCTTATCGGGGAAACAACACATGCCAATTGCAACCTCAATTGCAGTGCAATTAATGGCGACTTTTTGATTATTTTTTTAAAAAAAATATCTAAATAAATTTATAGAGTACTTTAAGTGACCTTGTTGAAATAGCCATAAGTGGTTGAATATTATAGAGAAGCTAACTCGATGGCAAGCTGTTCCAGCTAAATAACTCATCTTAAATTTTCGATATTAAATTAATACTTAGTGGTGTGACAACAATTTGTCCAAGATGGGAAATCTTTTAAGTATCGCAGGCAGCCGAAAACAGAGAAAATAGCGTACAGTTAATTAAAACCAGAAAAGCCTTCTTTAGTCGATCAAGAATCTTCAAATCTAGACATTTAACGATAACATCCAAGCTGCTGGTGTATAAGACAATAGTCGTGCCAGTGCTCACATATTGATCCTAGACTTGGGTGCTTAAGAAAAAGCATTCTGTATGTGAAGAAGAACGCTTTTCATCATCATATTTGGGTCTACAACCAGGGTCCTACATCAAAAAGTCTCTCCACCGGTCTCGATTTTGAGCCGGTGTCATCCAATTTTGCATCCTTAAAATCAGGACATCTCATAATTATAGAGTGTCAAGAATTGTCCTTTCTCACATACGGGGCCAACAATTCTCCGTAAGACTTTTCTCTCGAACACGGCTAAGAATGTCAGAGTGCTTTTTGCTAAGCACCCATGTCTTGGATCCATATGTAAGCACTGGTATTACCATTGTCTTATATACCAGAAGCTTGGATGTTATGGTTAAGTTCCTGGATTTGGAGAGTCTTGACAGATTATACCAGATTTCATGCCGCCTGCTCGATTTATATAAAAGATTCCTGTACAGCTCTTGGATTTCTACCACCGATGTCAATATCGTCTGCATAACACAGTTTCTGAATGGGCTTATGGAGGATTGTTACTCTCGCCGTTACGTCAGAGTCTCGGATCACATGAGCTTAATAGTGATCCGAATATTTTTACTTTGCTTATAACACTGGTCATGGGTAGCTTACATAGTCGTCTAAGTGCAAAAATGTAGGTAAATGCTCAACAGAAATGTTTGCGAGAAGCCAGGCCTTAAACCGAAGAGACCGCAATGGTCTGTCGCGCCGAATATTATTATTATTATTATTATTAATTAGTTTATGCTTCATGGCGGAAGCATAGTATATTCTTTGGTCATTGGTGGAGCCTCCAATTCCTCAGTTAGCTGGCCATTTAGCAACTCATTAAAGTGCTCTTCCCATCGATCTAAGATGCCATTGATATCGGCGATCAGACTACACTCTTTGCCTTTATAGTATGTACTGTGCTACTGTATATTGCTTCATACCGCGGACTCTTTTGTAGAACTTCCGTGCCTGCAGCGGTCCTTGCTCTCTCTACTGTTCTAGTTCACGGATGAGATTCTTCCAGGCTGCTTTCTTTCGCCGGCACAGATAACTGGTGCAAATGGTTTTCAAATTACAACAAAGAAGGTAGTGCGATATTTGGGTGTTTATTGGGATTTATTCTTGTATTACAATGAATACGTAAATACCGCTGTAAAAATTGGAAGCGCTGCTTTTATGGCACGGAAAAAGTTATTTTACTCACGCTTTCTGAGGTGGGAAGAGATTAATTGTTTGGATTGCCTAATCCCCGGGACGCTTTCATAGTGGGGCAGACGACGTGTTCCCAACAATTTATCAGTGCTGTGGCGGCACCTCAGTTGACACCACAGTAGGGTTCAGGTCCTCTGAACGCAGATTCCGAGCCAGCCCTAGCTAGTTCATCTGCAGATTCGTTGCCTGCAATTCCCTAAAGACCAGGGGCCCAACCTAGTTTGACTTTGTTGTGTCTGGCAAGAGATTGCAGTGCATCGTAATAGTTTGTGGCTGATACTTAGTCCATTAAATTGGACGACAGCCCTTTAAGTGCCGCCTAGCTATCTGAATATATATAGCGACTTTAATCCCTTTATTAAGGTTAATCCAGACGCAGATCTCTGGATGGCATGGAATTTCGTGTTGGGTCCAAAGACACCAGTTCTAACACCACTTTCCATCTTCGATTCAATAATTTCGGGGATAGTGCAGAACATGTCTCTTTAAGGAATTGAGTCATGAATTTTCAGGTGACCCACATAGTCACCCGGTTCGTACCCGTATCTAGTTGCAGCTTAATAGCGCATCTAGCAGTCGTCTTTCTAATGATGATTGGAAGATGTAAAAGCCCTACAACAGCTTCTAGTGCTGTGGTAGAGCAGGTAAGCATGGCACCCGTTATACATAGACAGACACTCTTGTGTATCTTTTGAAGCTTAGTTGCCATTTGTCCGTTCAACAACTTTCGGTCACCAAACGATGGCCGCGTTCGTGATAATAGGTCTCACAATCATTGTGTACATCTAATGTACCATTTTAGGATTTAGACCCTAAGTTCTGCCGTAGAGGCGTCTACTAGCGCACAAGGCCCTAGTGGCGCGTTCGATGGCGGACTTGATATGAGGGTTCCAATTTAGCCGCTTAACAAGGATGACACCGACATATTTAAGCTCATTGGAAAAATTAAACGTGGTAGCTATGATGATGATAGGTCCCAAATCGAGCAGTCTTCTTTTCGTGAAAGGCACTGATGGATATTACTTCTCTGCTGCACCATTCTAAAACGTGTACTAAAGAACCTTGCATGACACTAGTGATAGTCGTGCAGTACTTACCACTAATAAAAATCGCCAAATCGTCCTTATAATCAATGGCGGTGTAGCCTGATCTGTGAAGATCGACTAGAATATTGTCAATGACTAGTGACTATAGAAGGGGAGAAAGCACTCCTCCTTGGGGACATTGGTTAACTACAGTCACACACATAGACACAGGAGGAAATAATGTCTCGACTTTCAAGCATGGCTCTTATCCTTTGATTGGTCGAGTCTTCGATACCCCTGATACTGATTGCCCTTGCAATAAAGTCCTAGTACCCTTAGTGTCGAGGAAGGCACACAGGACCACTTCCATGGAACGAAAATTTCCTTCTACCTTTTTGACAAGATAGTGGTAGTCAATTACAAGCAATAAAAAAAAATTAAAAAGGGTAAAATAACTCCCTCTATCCACTCACTCCAAGACTGATTAGTGTCTTAGGTTTCAAACCGACAAGGTAGTCCAGGGCATACTGCTACCGCTTGTAGAAAAATACTTTAGTTAGTACTTGGTGGTACGTCAACGTTTGGGTTAGTAATTAGAAGTTTTTTAAGCGAATTTATTTAAATATAAACACAAATATAAATTACAATGCAGAATTAAGATTTATTAACAATTATTGAAAATTTACTAATCGTTTAACTAGATACAATTTAAAAAAATGTTAAAAGGTTTTATATGCATGTGCAATACACCGTTGTATTAGTAGTACGATAGAACGAATTATTAGGATATTGCCTATGCTATTGGATTGAAAGGGGTTACAAGATGTACCCGTAACATAACAATTGATAAGTTGATAACATATGTCGGTAAGAAGAGTTGCTTTGGTTGTGTCAGTTGTAGTTGGAGTGACAGTTGTTTTTGGTTTTTCAGTTGTAATCGGTAGCAGAATTTCATATTGCCTGACGAGCGGATTTGCTCTAACAAAATCATTTGTTTATAATGCTGAGGAAGTAGGTGGTGATGAGTTATCAGGAACAGGTGGTGATGTTGTGGGAGTAGGTGGTGATGAGTTATCAGGAACAGGTGGTAATGTTGTGGGACTAGTTGGTAATGAGGTATCAGAAACAGGTGGTAATGTTGTGGGACTAGGTGGTAATGAGGTATCAGAAACAGGTGGTAATGTTGTGGGATTAGGTGGTGATGAGTTTTCAGGAACAGGTGGTGATGTTTTGGGAGTAGATGGTGATGAGTTATCAGGAACAGTTGGTGATGTTGAGGGAGTAAGTGGTGATGAGTTTTCAGGAACAGGTGGTGATGTTTTGGGAGTAGGTGGTGATGAGTTATCAGGAACAGGTGGTAATGTTGTGGGACTAGTTGGTAATGAGGTATCAGAAACAGGTGGTAATGTTGTGGGACTAGGTGGTAATGAGGTATCAGAAACAGGTGGTAATGTTGTGGGATTAGGTGGTGATGAGTTTTCAGGAACAGGTGGTGATGTTTTGGGAGTAGATGGTGATGAGTTATCAGGAACAGTTGGTGATGTTGAGGGAGTAAGTGGTGATGAGTTTTCAGGAACAGGTGGTGATGTTTTGGGAGTAGATGGTGATGAGTTATCAGGAACAGTTGGTGATGTTGAGGGAGTATGTGGTGATGAGTTATCAGGAACAGGTGGTAATGTTGTGGGACTAGTTGGTAATGAGGTATCAGAAACAGGTGGTAATGTTGTGGGACTAGGTGGTGATGAGTTTTCAGGAACAGGTGGTGATGTTTTGGGAGTAGATGGTGATGAGTTATCAGGAACAGGTGGTGATGTTGAGGGAGTATGTGGTGATGAGTTATCAGGAACAGCTGGTGATGTTGAGGAAGTAGGTGGTAAAGAAGATGTAGGCGGGGTTTCAAGACCAATCGAAGTATCTCCCTTTAATTGTTTGCACTTCACTTGGTTCGCGTCGGTGCAGTTACCAGAAATTGCGTCAAAAAGTTGCCCATTACCACAAGTTTGTGAAGTTAAAACACCATTAGCACAATTAAAATAAGTGTCGCATAATAGTGGGCTGGCAATTGTAACGTTATCCTGAAATATTCCCTCACATGGATTCTCGACCACAAGTTGCTTACAGGCGGAATGACCACACGTTTTTCTTTTTGGATGAAATGTTAAATTATTTATACATTCGTCACTGTAAGGTTCGCCGTTTCCATCGCAATAGTAATAACGAGTACAAGCATATGGATGTCCAGCAAACGTATTCTTTTCATCACCGCATGGATTTGGATTGATGCAATTTACTTCGTCCTTTGAAACACATTTTTGCAAGTTCTTGTCGAAAAGTTGACCAGTTGAGCATTTCAGAGAAATTGCTCCAACATCTGAGCATTGGTAATAATTGGCACAACTGTGAGGGTCTCCGATTAGTTCATCATTTTTGAGTAGTAAGCATGTCTTGTCAGGGTTGAAACTAGCAACTAACGATGTATGCCACACCACCATAAGGGTAATTACACCCAGAAGGTATTTTCGGCTGATATTCACTAAAGGGGAAAAGAGAAAAAAACAAAATTTCTTATTAAAAATTTGAAAAAAAGTAACTTTATATTCCATTCGGTTGCTCCAGACCTGAAAATAAAACAACGGGTGACCTTTCATGTATCATTTTTTGTTTATAATGTACATGTACACACGATAAAGGGATTTGCACCCTTAAAATGCCTAAGGAGTAAGGAAATTGTGGTTTTCGAGGAGTACATATATTCTATATATGTTTTGGTTTAAAATTTTACTAAATTGAATATAAACGGAAGGGCTAACGTTAATTCGCTTTGTACAAAGAGGACATTCCTAACCGCAACATGGAAGGCGACAAGCTGATTAATGACCAACATCGAGGTCGTTATTGTGATTCCGGCTTAAGCTGCGATTTCTGATGGCTGTCTAGCATCCAGAAGATCTCAAAAAGAATAAATTCAAAGAGCCTTAGGTCCGAATCGATAGACGTTACTACAACTACAACTCGTGCTATAGCAATTGAAAAGAGTGGAATGGAACGTTGTAGCAAGGCTTTTAGTTCTCAAAATTCGTCACTAACAACATTGCTTTTATTTATATGTAGTTACGTCTATCGATTCAGACCTTAAAATTGTGAAAACAAACTCAAAAGTTAGTAATAGCGATTACGATGCATAAGTATTTGAGGTACCAGATTTAGAAGAGTTACCATGTGAGAGTGAGCTGTAAATTGGAGAAACAGCAGTAAGTGCAAAAGCCAGAGAAAATTCTATGTGATTCTGGCAGAAGCACTGGAATCTAAAGCGAAAATAGGAATATTAACTGATTGACTAATTAGAAACTTGGATGCGTTGGTTGAGTTTCTAGCGGAACTTATTAGTAGGATATGGACACAGTTTTTGATGGCACATATCACACTTTTCTTTAGACAAACTAGCAGCCTTAAAAGACAGATGAATAGCACCCAATTAAAATACGTTTTAAATGACAATAACAGAAAAGTTGCCCTAGACAGGACTTCAAAGTAGGAACGACTCTCGCTTTAAAAAAACACTTTCACTTACCGAACATTTTGTACGCCAGTTGGGAAGAACAACTTTTCCTGTTAAAGTTCACTCTAGTTAGTACAACTAATCAAACTAAATCAACATGAAAAAGTAATTGTTGCTAAAATTGAAACGTTCCGCTTAAATACGTTTTTCGTTACCCCAAACACGACTGACGATTATAAAAACATTGGGCTATTGAATCAATTAAAATTTTATTTTTTTATTAAAAACATATAGATAGTATATGTTTCTTAATAGCAGCTCATTAAACCGATAAAAAATTCGATTCGAACGGATGATAACGGGCTAGTCGGCTAGACCAACCTTTTTATTGCTATACTCTAAAGTTTCCATTGTCGCTTAGCTAAGTATTTGACGCAATATATTGCATCCAATCTTCCCCGTGGTCGTTTCCCGACCGTTGTCGGCAGCACTCACTCCACGGTCCTTATTCCTCGGCAACCATACACCCAGCAGAAGAGCACTTGTGGTTTGCGAAATTTTCGCCAAATGTTTACATCCTGACCGCAACGTCGACATGCCGTTTGGACGTTAATGCGCACCTCTTGGCTCTCTGCGACCAGGAGGGTCCTCTTGATCGGCCGGGCTTGTGGCCTTGATGTCTGTCGTATTGGTTCGGAACTGGCACTGGATGTTCTCCAGGTCTTCTGCCAAAACGATTTGTTTCTGCAGGTCTTGGAAGTCTCTTTTTCGTATGTAAAGTTGATATTCCTGGCGGCAGTTCCGGAATATCCCGCATGTCGCATGAGATTTTGCATGGTGATGACAAAGTCCTTAAAATTTTCTCCGGGTCTTTGCCGTCGTCAGCGGATTTCGTCATCCAGTTGTTACTGGTATCTTGCTGGGAGGAAGAAACTCAGGAAGTCTTCCTTGAACGCATGCCAGTTCGACCGCCGCTGGTTATTGTTACGAAAGCAAACGAGGGTTCGGTCGCGCAGCAGTTCTGGCATTGTCCTCATTCAACGAATAGGCGTCGGCCAATTCCTCCAAACGCTAGATAAAGGAGATCGGGTCTTTCCCGCCGTCATATCGTACTGACCACTTCCTCACCGTCTCACCGTGTCAATAACGATCGGGTATGGTGCCGCAGATTTCTCCTTTACCTGCTTGTCTTGTGGTGCATAGGCACTGGTGTTGTTTGTCGCGACCTTTGTTTCCTTGGTATCGTGCGCCGGTGTTGTCTCGTGTGTCATCAAAGGAGCTGCAGTAGTTTTCCTTTGCTTCAGTGTGTCGTCCGGTGTTATGAGTGCAGGTGGTGACGGTGATTAGTCACGTCGGAGTTTCGCTTCCAGTTCGGCCATGAGGGCCTCATCGTCCTACGTTACGTCTCGTTCCGAGATGTAGGCTAAAAAGCACTTTCTCAACTCTTTTGCTCCACCTGAATTGTCCAGCCTGAACTCGGCCATACAGATTTGTAGCTCCTCGTTTCGAGAGGGTGTACAACCAGCTGGTCTTCATCATTTCACCATTGTCGTATTATGTGCTTCTCTCTCTTTTCGTTTGGTTTCAATTCGAAAGGTCCCTGGTCCGGGCGCGAATTGTAACGGTGTATTCCCAGCCGGGGTAAACTCAGGGTGACCAGGCTTCAAGTAAATATAATGGTTAATGGATTCGTGCCGCTTGCCGCGTGTGGCATTTCGACCATATAACATTTCCTCCATGTGGTACATTTGAATCGTCTTAATTTAGAGTGGACTCGATAGGTGTAGCAAGCATATCTATAATAACGATCCTAAAGTGAATTACAAGTAACGATGGAAAATTGCACTACGAAAATGTGCCTATGGTTACCAGATGTGTTCATTTAGAGATCTAGAAATTCCCCACAATGATGCCCATATAATATTCCAAAGTAATTACAATGTCAATGTGTAGGTACAGGAAAAATTCAATTAATATGCATGTACATTTAAAATTTATTTTTTTTATATGTTTGTAATATACGCAAATATACAATTTTTAAAAAGGAAATTTAAAATTAAAATATTTAGTTGATTTTGTTGTCTACATACAACTGATGCAGCACTACATCGCATTTACGGCTGTAATCTTTACTTTTCATGATGTTCATCAGCACTAGAAGCAGATCCAGCAGGTTTGCCAGCACCTGAATTATTAGCAGCAGGAACATCAGGTTTTCCAGCACCCGAGTTATTAGCAGCAGGAGCATCAGGTTTTCCAGCACCTGAATTATTAGCAGCTGGAACATCAGGTTTTCCAGCACCTGAATTATTAGCTCCAGATTCAGAAGGTTTTTTGTCGCCTGAATTATTAGTAGCAGGAGCATCAGGTTTGCCAGCACCTGAATTATTAGCACCAGATTCAGCAGGTTTTGCAGCACCGGAATTATTAGCAGCTGGAACATCAGGTTTTCCAGCACCTGAATTATTAGCACCAGATTCAGCAGGTTTTGCAGCACCGGAATTATTAGCAGCTGGAACATCAGGTTTTCCAGCACCCGAATTATTAGGAGCGGGATCGTCAGGTTTACCAGCACCAGATTCAGCAGGTTTTCCAGCACCTGAATTGTTAGCAGCAGGAACAGCAGGTTTTTCAGCACCTGCGTTATTAGTTCCTTGCTCAGGAGCAGGTGGTGGTGAATTAGCATTTGGATTGCAGGCGAGATATTTCGGCTCGTCGCTCTCATTCAGACAAGCACCGGCTAACTCATCGAAGAAACCAACCGAACAGAAGCCCTCACTGACCCCCAAACCTTTCTTACAGAGCGTATATCCCTTGCAGTTCTCAGTTGAATATGTATTAACAAACATCAGATGTGTTCCTTGGCAACGATCGCAGTCATTGCGTGCATTAATCCGGTCAACACACTTTTTGGTTGGGATATCAAAGTACATACCTTGCGAGCACTTCTTCAACTTATATCTTGTGCCATCGCACTTGAAGTAGCCAGCACAAGTGACACCGTCCGATATCCGGTCGCCTCTCTCGCTGCATATACCACCAATCGGAGCTATAAAAGTAGCCGGATCATTTGTCACCTGTGTACATATCACATTCGATGGATAATCGCACAAATTCTTGGCAACATTATACTCCATACCATTGGGACACATACCACTTGTGATGACATTATTCTGGCAAATTTGCCACGCTTGGCACGATGATGAACTGCCAAAGTACATGCCATTCGGTATGAATTCACAGATGTTCAGGTGAGTGGTGTCGGTGTTGCTCATTGTATTTTCTTCGTTGGCGTTTGAATCAGCCCAGATACACGTTTGATGAACACCATCGAAAATGGTTGATGGTGGGCATTCACCTTGTTGAGCTACATTATCTTCGGCACAGTAGTAATAACCAGCCGGTGCGCTCGGAATTCCAACAAATGTTCCCACTTCCTTGTTAATGCATGGATTTCCACCTTCAGTGTAGCAATCGACAGTGTCCTGTGGTGCGCACTGTTGGTTATCCTTATCAAAGAAATAATTCTCACTGCATTTCTGGAGGGTGGCATTTGCCGATTGGCATGTGTAGTATTTGTTACAGCTGTTACGAATGGCAATATTTGTTCCATCCTTAACCATGGCGCAGAGATCATTGTAGTCGATTGCCACTTCTGGATCAGCTGCCAATGGACGCATTGCACAGAGAAGGGTTAAAGCTGTGAATAATTTTGATTTCATATTGAATTCACCTGAAAGGAAATGAGAGAAAAAAAATATAAAACGAAAGAAATTTGTTACTATTAGAGGAGGTAAACCAAACAAGGTAGACACCGTTGCTCTAATGTAGCAGAAGGTTCGAAGTTCGAATCTCAGAAATATTAAAAGTATTTTTCACGGTCCTACCTCTCGCGAATGTCTGACAAACGTTTGATAGTAAAAACTTGTCACGGAAAGCTTCTAAATTCGACTCTCGGATACGGCATTAAATTGTAGCTCCCTTTGATTGCAAAAATATAACATGCACAATACGAATGGTCGCCAGAAGCTAGGTCTTGGACCGCAATAGTCTGTCGCACCAAATATTGTTATTAAACACTAGCCGATCCCGTGAGCTTCGCTATCCGTTTACATGAACCTACGCCTTCCTATTACCATCGCGGGTTGGGATGTACTGTAGCCGATTTTGTCATTGTCAGTGTCATGAAAGTGTCATAAAAATCGGTTGGTAAATGTAGCTGACACTAGCATTTTATAATTCGCATCCTCCAGGAATATCGGTTGGCAAATGTGGCTGATATTAACATTTTACATTTCCCCAACCCACGGATTGGGGAATGGGTGGTGTACTCTAGCTTATAACCTTCCTCTATCTGCTAATAATATCCATTTAAAATTTCAAAGAAATCGGTTTAGTAAATGCGAGTTTCCATTATTACCAACGGCACAAAAATTAATTTTTATGGATATAGATAACAGGGCATAAACTCGATAACCTGCAAGGACTTCGATAGGGACAGCACAGTAAGGAAACGGTTCGCTTTGGGTGGACAAAATATAAATAACTTTTTTAATACTTTTTCAGAGCTTTTTTAACTAAAGATAATAAAGATATTCTGCTTGAGGCCGTACAAAAAATTGAAGAAACCTCCGACAAAAAGTAACAACTTAATAAAAAATGGGCAGTCAGAGTACCAAAGAACTTAAATTTTATTCCTATTTCTCTGGACTGCTGATGAATGTTGTACTGCTGGACGTACCACCGAACCTTAAAGATCTAATGTGAAAATATTAGATTAGTCTCGACATTGGCTGACAATTAGAAAGCAGAAACGGATCTTAAAAGGATTTCCAGACTGAAAGGCACTTAAATTTGGCAAGTGCTCTAAGGTTATCACTTACCAAATCGATTACCACAGCTATCAGAGTATCTTTGTTCTCTGCCTCACAATCGTTTAAGGGTTTAAGCATTTATGCATACAAATGATATGAAACCTATTTAAGCTATATCGTAAGTTATACAGCTTATACAGCTAATAAAAAGCCAAGTGCACGAAAACACCTCAGGGTATACTAAATTCTGTGTTATATCGTAACAAAAAGATTTGAAAATTAAGTAGAAGCGCCTGCAGCTATGCAATGGATCAAACGAATCATTTTTTAAATTATAACTCAAAGGCTTTTTAAAGGACTCAATCGACTGCTTGACGACAGAGCACGTCTAAAAAACCGCTTGCTTTTTGGTGCAAAAAAAAAGATTTCGCTTGCATTACTCGATTGAATGCTTGCAAACCCATATAACTTTATAAAATTAGACGCTACTATGCAAGAGCTAGGGATAGAAACATTCATTATTAAAAAAACAGCCCATAAATTTCATGTAAATTCTCTAATCCGGGATACACATGCGTATAAAATTTGAAGAAAATCATGTTAATTTTGTAAAATATTTATATGGGAGCCTTCCGACCTCGAGGCGCGAGGGGCCCCAAATTTTAATACTAATTGTTGTCATTGGAGACACACATGTGTGCAAAGTTTGAATAAAATCGGGCTTTATGAAGTGAGTTAAAAATGTATCACAAGATTCTATCATCAAGCCAGCTACCCAGCCACCCAGCCAGCCACCCAGCCAGCCACCCTGGCAAAAGAATTTAAAATAGATAATTTAAAAAGGTAAAGCTCTTTGAAAGACCTGGGCCATCAAAAGTCATGGTTGCAGAAGTAAAAAAAAATATACAGTTATAGCTATACAGCGATACAGCGGAACTAACGAAGACATTGAATAACACTCAAATGTCTTGTAAATTTTGTATTTATACATCAGCACTAAACTATAACTCAATAAACGGGTCCTAAAGTCATGCAAATGGCGTTTTTTGTCATCGCGACTTTGAGATTTGTGAAGTAAATAGTTGCAGTATGCAAACAAACACCATGGATTGCTATACTCTTTATGAACTCGTAATAATGTGTCAACGTTTTTGACAAATAATCGATCGGTGGTATTGGCTTAGCTTGAGCTTCGTCGTCGATTTTCTAGTTGAGTGGCAACAATTGGGCGTTTAGCTGCACGGTCGGGGAGATTGGCTCAATACGGGAAAGATGCCGATGTGGCCATCACCAGACCAGATGTGACTGCAGACGACCCTCAAACATCAACTAGACAATTGGGCATCAATAGTTTCCGTCTATACGGATACGGCAATAATTGATCTCATTTGGAGTACTGAAAATCTGTGTACAATGAATGCAAAGCCATTAGATCTTCTTAAAGTCACTGTTTGGTGTTGCGTTTACGGAATAGAGGTCTATATTGTTTTGGAGGACTGCAATGACTGCTGATCGCTACAGAACCACGATCAATGACTTCTTGCTGCTGCAAGTTGACGAATTAGGTTTGAAAAACATATGGTTTCAGTAGAAGGGTGGAACCAGATACACCACACCAGCCAGACAGATGACATTCTGCAGGAAGCGTTGCCCAGCCACTTAATCACTTGTTTTAAAGATTTGCACTGGGCTGCCAAATCGACCGATATGATCATTCCAGGCTTCTTTCCTTGGGCTTTTTATGAGTCATGCGTCTATATGATAAAGCCACTGTTCCTAAAACCGTCCTGTTGAATCAAATCTAATGTTCAAGCTGTTCCTAGCTTTCAGCTACAAGACAGTTCTAAAGATGATATTGCACCACCAGCGGCAATGAATTTGGCGATAAATTACCTGATGAATATACGTAATTTCTTCAATTACTGTAGTAGACGCTGGTTTACAAGAACAATCTATATAACACTGTTAACTTTTTTAAAATTTTAAAATATGTATTAATATTTATTTAAAATTACGAAACTAAATAGCAAAAACAAAAAACGGCTTAAACATTTGTTGCTGATCAATGTTAACTGAATTAACCAAAAGAAATTACTGCGCTTTATATAGAATAACTTCAGGCCCTATCTTCTTTTATGCTTGTATGAAACGCTTCATTTTATAGATATAATAGGTTGGTCACAACATACAGGAATACCTTATTCGCTAGAAAAAAAAATTTACGGAGCATTATCTCCGCCTGTCAGCCAGCTCTAAGGTTCGCCAGCTCTAAGGTAAGATTGAGTATTAGCCATAGCATTACGGGTATCAGAAATAGTACAGCAGTGCTCACCAAACCAATAACAGCTATACCTAAGGTCGCCAGGGACGACATTAGGAAGGAAAAGAATGAAGTATGCTCTGGAAACACTAGCACCAGAAGACTGTCCTCATTCTAGGCAAAATTATGCTCTGGAAACAGCAGTACCAGAGGGCTATGTTCATTCTAAGCATGATTACTAAGAATAAGGCAGCTGGTACGGTTGACGAAATTGATGGTGCGGCTGAATTCAAATATTGTAGAGTAATAGACGAGTTAAAAAAAAGGCTAAGCGACTAACACTGCGGCGTAAAAGGGCAGACTATGTAGGAAGAGTAGACTCATCGAAACGTCCACCAATGATTGTGTTAAGGTGGAGGTGACCAAAGAGATCGCAGGTTCCTCGATTAGGAAGAATAAGGTAATACCATCCTACAAGGGGGTGGCCAGTAGTGAAATGAGGGTGACCATGTTTGATGGGCTAATAAAGAGTGGTATGCCAATTTTGGACAGATGGCCGCTTATCCGAATTGGTGTTAGACTACCTCCTCAATACTGCAAATGTTCTATTCATATATTCATCAGGAGCTTCAACGGTGATTTTTATACCTTATTCATGCTTATTAAACACATTTCAGGGATTTTGTGTTGGGGATTTTTATTGGGAGATTTTGATTTGGAGATTTCGATCACAACCCGAGAGCTGAACCTTAGTAAAGGGAACGTGGAATGAATGTACCGAATACTTCGGCCATACTTAACCCTTACTAGCATCTTGACGACTTTTACACACGTTATTTGAATACTGTAGCAGAAAAATCACACTAACGACTTATAAATCTCCTAATCTACTTTCCTAAATTCCTTAATTACCTAACGCCTAAGCTGTGCTCAGCATTAAGCGTGTGTACATGAAAATTAAAAATAAAAAAAATATCAACTTACAATTATAACAAAAACTCAGTGAACAAAATATCTAAGTGTCAGTGTCGGTGTCGGTGGTGCACTGGTTAGCAACGTTGACTTCCACTCGGAGGACATTGAGTTCGATTCCCGGCACGTCTCAAACCTAACCGCATTGATCATCTGGATTACAAGTACACATGATACGATGATACAGTTGACGTATTACCGTTGCCGTTGCTGGGTGGTAACTAAACTCCATCCACCACAATATGAGGGTGCTAAGTTTCATTCTTTCTTTTTTTTATCACAATATTTCCAAAATCACGCTGTGCCTAGGCATCATAAGGGTGCAAATTCCTCTTCAATTATTAAAAAAATTATAAAAATAATTATAAAAAAACTAAACTAAATCTTAAACTAAACTAGTACTGCAACATTGATCATAAAGCAGCTTTAATGCAAATATGCAAATAAGTTGCGAATTTAAAAAACATATAATACGAAATATGTGGGTAGTGCACATGGCTGCTGCGCAGGAGGATCAGGTTCGAATCCCAGCAACACCAAAAGTATTTTTCACGGTGTCCCACCTCTCGCGAATGGGTGACAAACGTTCCGAGAGTAATTAATACCTTGTCACGGAAAGCTTCTCAATTCGCCGTTCGGATCCGGCCTTAAATTGTAGGTCCCTTCCATTTGTGTCCAAAAATTAACACGTGCAGCACAAATGGTCGCGAGAAGTTAGGCCTTGGACCGCAATGGTCTGTCGCGCCAAATATTATTATTATTGTAATACGAAGTATGTTGCAAGATATCACAAAGTCGAAAGCTACCGCTTGCAGCATTTTTCCAAAGACAATCCATCATCTTATGTTCAACGGACTGATAAATGATAACAAATTCGATGTCTTCTAATTGATTCTATTTTTTTTATCAATATTTCAAATAATAACGTCGAACGATCAGTTGGATAACCCCCATCCATGGCTATTTGTTGTTTTTTTTCTTCTTTCAATTAAATGTTTACCATTATGCCGGTTAGTATTGAATCATTTCTAATATCAGTCACATTGCCTTTGCTCGTTGTCTGTTAATTAAATAAATTTAATCAGTTAATGATTATTTCCAGGAACGAACAAGGAGAGTTGTTTTTTTAATTAATATAGATAAACATTTATGATTTTTTGAACAACTATGGGTTTTCACTATTAATTAAAATATGAAGCACTAATTCGAAATGAAAGAAGAATTTTGAACTTAGTTATGAGGAAATATGCGGTCCTTTTAAATATACAAAAGGTATATAGATGCTTGTACTTAGGTTCTTAAGGAAAGTATTTTATAATCTAAGACTCCTCTAAAATTAGTTTTTTTTTTTTAAAGAGAAACAAGAAATTAAACTATGAGGGTGCTAAGTGTCATATAATGTTTAAGTCTGAAGTGCGGTGAGGCTGCATAAATGATCAATACAGCTTTCTCTTCCGGTCGTAGCCTGCTCTAACGACAAACAACAGTAGTGTACAATGGCAAATTGGCATCTTAACTTAAAACACTGGACTAGGCTGAAGACATCTGATGCATCTACATGGAATGGTGCACAACTAATATAGTATATATAGTTTTAGTCGGTTGGTGTGATTATCTGAAAAAAACCACACCAGAGCACTCAGACCATCGGTCCATTGTACTCGTTCCCAGTAAGTTCACTATTCAAATCTCTGCGTTACTTTAAGGTAGCGAAGGACTTGTTCTAGTTTCAACGACCGAAGTTATTTGGTCGTTATTATATCCCTTCCAAAAACATTCATCCGTAGCCTGGAATAAGCAGGACAGCTACAAAGGAAATGTGTAGTTGTTTCTTCTTCCTCCAGGCAAGACTTACATATTGGATCCAAAATAAGTCCCAACTGGAACATATGACTTCCAGTCGGGCTATGTCCTGTAAGTTAACCGACCATGCTCCGACAGTTCCTTCTGGATATTCCCTAAAGTGTTTTTGTTCGGCCTATCCACAAAGTGCTTGGTAGTTCTACATGTATTTATTGAGTGCCAACGTTCCATAAATCTTCGAATAACAATATTTAAGCTTGCCTGACTCAAGCCTAACATTAGTTCCGGACCAGTAGGAATATCGGAAGAACCACTTCTTGCTAGGGCATAAGCAAATAAAATATAATGTTCGGCGGACAGACCATTGCGGTCCAAGGCCTGGCTTCTCGCAACCATTTGTGTTGAGCATGTATATTTTTGCACACAAATGGATGGGGACCTACAATTTAATGCCGGACGACTTGAGAAGCTTTCCGTGACAAGTTATTACTTTCGGAAGTTTGTCAGACTTTCGCGAAAGGTGGGACACCGTGAAAAATACTTTTGGTGTCCATCTTCTTATCCACTGAGCCACGGCGCCCACAGCATCAGCAAATGCATTTCCTTTTATATCTGTATGTCCCTGAACCCAGATAAGAGTGACGGAATTTCATCTTGAAATAAAATTCAGTCTACTCTTACATTCTAGAACAATCATCGAGTTGACACAAGGTGAGTCCAGTGCTAGTAGAACAGCACTACATATTGCAAAGATTCGCCCTTGTATCTTTTTAGAGACAGCCCAGTTGGCAACTTGTAAAATAGCAAATATTTCTGTGTTTGAAAAACAGTTGGCCATTTTCCAAGTGCGAATGACTCCTTAGAATTCTCATCTAAGAACCATCCTGCACCAGTTCCTTCCTAGGTAAGAAAACTGTCAGTGTAGAATATGGGTTCGAACTCCCTAAGGATCTCAGTTGAATTTTTTCAACTTTCCCTGCTAGGGTATTCCACTTTATATCCTCTTTTGAACATAAGAAATGGTACAGTACTGTCCATTGGCATCAGAAGCGTAGGAATTTGTTCCGAAACCTCTTGGAATATGTTTCAATGCCCACTCTTATGCTCATAATGCCAGACCTTATTCTTGCGAAGTCGATATATAGCTTTTACCGCTTCCATCTGAATAACTATATCCATAGGTGGCAGATTTAGCAGTGTATTGAGAGGGTCTGCCAATATAGAGCGCATTGGGCCCGTTATTCCCAGGCAGACGTTCCTTTGCAATTTGCTTAGTGTCCCCTTAGCTATTTTTAGATAAGTTCTTGGCCACCAAACAACTGCCGCATAGGTGAGAATGGATTGATTATCGTTAAGTACATTTTACCAGTTTACCATTTTCGGACTCAACCCCCATGATTTTCCAAATGCCCTTTTTAAATTGAATGCAAATGTAAACAGAGCTTGCGATATTCTCGATTCCAGGTGAATCTTCCACGTCATCTTACAATATAGAATTACCCCTTAATATTTGACTTCCGCGGAGATTGGCAAAGTGAAACCTTTTAGTACATGAGGAATTAGACCATCGAAAATTTACGTTTACGAGTAAATAAAACTGCAGTAGTTTTACTCGGATTTACCGATAGTCCATTTTTGCTACACAAATTATCCAACCGATTCAGAGCAGTCTGTAGATTTATACAGGTGGCCCTGAGGGATTAATTCGATGAAAAAGAGATACGTCGTCCGCATAAGCTTTTATTTTTATATCTAATTGACCAACTTCTTCGAGCAAAGCATCGACAACAAGGCATCATAAAAGCGGCGCATCCCTTGGCCACTTCGACCGTAACTTTATCATCCATATTCTCGACGGGAAAGCATGTAGTGAATCCATCTGATAAAGGTTGGTTCGACTCCATGACTCTCACCAAGTAGCTGTCAAAAGCTCCCTCAATATCAATAAACACCCCTATTGTGAAGGATCCGCTCATCATGCTCTTTTCAATCCTGAAAACAAGATCTTGAAGATCAGACTCACAGGAATTACTACGCTGATAGGCGTGTTGATTCACATTTAAGGGAGTCTTCAAGTCTTTTTTATTTGTTACATTGTACATTGTAGCAGCGAGACACGATCAACGATGAGTACAGTTTATGTACAGTGGCTCAGTACAAAACAGTACCTTTATGAAAATATCATCTGTTGCAGATGATTTGTGAATACGGTGACTATGTCTCTTGTATTAACATAGAAGAAGAAAGAATATGAAAATAGATTGATGAATGTTCAAGGACCTTTTTAGCAACAAATTGCAACTTTCTCTTTTTTATCGCACTTTATTCCATTAAAATTTCAATTTTATAATATATATGATTAACAATTTAAAAGCTTGCATTTTAAAGCAACAAAAACAATTGCACCCAGCATATGGTGCAACCAACTTAAGAGCAGGCAGCATATTGGACAATTTTTGGGCTGCACGATTGTGACTTCTCATCGAAGAAATATTTCTTGGGACATTTACCCTCGGTCACCTGGACATCGTTTCTGCAATGACCGTAAGCTTGGCAATCACCAGCTATATTGACATATTTATTGCCCATACCCTCGCAACGATCATAGGGGCAATTGACAGTGGTACGATCTTTGCAGGACAATGTTTTGGCATCGAAAAACCGTCCATTTGGGCAATTGTCCCAGGTGGGATTGCGATCGACACCGCCACCAATTGGGGCACAACGATAATATCCGCTGCATGTTTTACCATCGGATATGTAGCCAGTTAATGGTTTGGCAACGGTTCCACAAATTGAATTTTCATCTGCTGTTGAGGGCAAACATTCAGCCGATTCGATTGGCAAGCAATTTCCAGTACGTCGATCAAATGCCAAATCATTGTCGCAGGTGTAATTTAGCAATTGGCCCTGATTGCACCGGTGATAGGCGACACAAGATTGCCTATCAGAGAACACAACCGAATCACTTATTGAAAGGCATTCCTCGTGAATGAAGCCATCTTCCTTTTCGATACAATTGTAGTCATCTTTGAAGACACATTCACCCTTCTCCGGGCTGAAGTTCAAACCTGCTGGACATTCGGAATGGCGAGCGACAGATGCGTTACAATAGATGTATCCAGTGCAGGAGTTCGGATCGGCCAAGAATATGCCATCAGCCTTACCACGGCAAATTATCAAACTTCTGTCGTGACTAGATGAAGCAAATGGACATCGTACTTCTTCCTCTGGGCGGCATTGCATAGCATTCTTATCGAAGAACAATCCTGAAAGGCATGATCCTTCATCGTAGTCATTAGCATCGACTGAGGAGCGACATTGAATCCAATTGGTGCATGAGCCTGGCTCTCGAATCACTGAACCGTCTGGTAAAGCAGCACAAATATCATCAATAAGCGACGACGACATCGAGTTGGCGCAAGCACATAGCCTAAGTGCTAGGAGAAGGGTTATCGCTGGAAGTAAATATAAAAATTTGTTTAACATTATACGAGTTCACATGCACACACTTACCAAGGATCATTTTTATTTTTCAATACACAAAGCTTATGTTTTTTTATTCGAAGCAATGACGTCTTCCGAGAAACTAAAACTTAACGTGGATGTGACAACTGACAGCTGTCGACTGACTTACTGGTAGATTCCACACCCATTAATATACCACATCTGTCAAATATTGAGTTTATGTCAATAACAACGATCGTCTCTCGAAGACAAATAATTCATCGATCGTCTTAACTCAGAACAAAACTTGTCGAACATTTGAAGGAAATTAAGAATGTTTCATATGATCAGTGATCATTATCAGTGGATATTGTTCGTATTTATTGTATAACAGAAGGTAATTAGCAGGTTCGTTTTTCTTAACATACAACTGGAGTTTGTGAAAATCAATTTACATAATTGACACGATAACATACGCACGATTATATGTTCGGTTTTTAATGAAAATGTGTCGAAAATGTTGGGCGGATGTCACTTTGCTATTCCAAAGTTCTTCAATTTCTTGAATTCGGCAATAAAGAAAAAGTCATCATAATATTGGCTGTCGCCTGTGTAATAAAAGACTTCTTAAAGCTCTTTATGCTCATGCGAATTAGATGTCAGGCATACTGGAACCAGCTACTGAGCTTGATGATGATCGCACGATGACAAAGATGTTGTTATTAAGCCCTTTATCACCAACAAGCGGCCGATAATTATTCCCCAAATAACTTTTTCTTCACTTTGCACTTTATATTAAAAAATAAGATAGGAACATTTAAGTAACAACAACATTTCGTATCATCATCATATTTGGCTCTACAACCGGTGTTCGGTCCTGGCCTGCCGCAATAAATATCTCCACCGATGTCATCCAGTTTTGCATCCCTTAATTCTGAGCGTCCTGGTCTACGCCATCCTTCCAACGTAGGCTTGGCCGGCCTCGCAGTCGTGTTCCATAAATCCTACCGCAAAGGACTTCCCGAGCAGGATCCTCTTCGCTCATTTGAGCTAGGTGTAGGTGTAGGCCAATCGAGCTTAATTCTTTTCATGATGTCGACATCGCGGTAACGCTCGTAGATCTCATCATTATAGAGTCTCCGAAATCGTCCTTCCTAACATACGGAAAGACTTTTCTCTTGAACGCGGCGGCGACATATGTAAATATTGGTATGATCATTGTCTTATATACCAGCAGCTTGGATGTTATGGTTAAGTTCCTGGACTTGAAAAGTCTTGACAGACTATAGTAGGCTTTGTTGGCTTTAAGCAACCGTGCGCGTATTTCTGGTTAAATGCTGTTATCGGCTGCTAAATTTGACCCGAGATAGTTAAAGGATTGCATTGCTTCACATTCGCGCTCCACTATTTTAATTGTGGAAACAATGTTGGATCTTCTACTCGCAAACGTGGCCACCATGTACTTTGTTTTGCTCTCATTTATGTGCAGACCCAGATCTTGTGCCGCCTGTTCGATCTGGATGAAAGCTTCTTGTACAGCTCTTGGATTTCTAACAGGGATATCAATATCGTCTGCATAAGTCAGTATATGAATGGACTTTTAGAGGATTGTTCCTCTCGACGTTACGTCAGAGTCTCGGATCACTTTCTCCAATGCCAGGCTGAAGAGAACGCAGGCTAGTCCATCCCCTTGTTGGAGCCCGTTGTAGATGTTGAATCGGCTTGATAGTGATCCGGATATTATTACTTGTCTTATAACATTGGCCATGGTCAACCTACATAGTCGTATCAGTTTATTTGAGATGCCGAATTCTCTAATGGCTTTATAAAGTTCTACATTGGCTATGCTATCTTAGGCGGCTTTAAAGTCTATAAAAAGATGGTGTAGTGAGTTTTGAAACTCCATATATTTTGCCTGGGTATAAATCTGATCAGTTTAAATTCGACTATGACCAAAAACTGGGACAAAAATTACTTCAATGTCCCAAAGGAAGTAAACATTTTTGGTCATTCGTGAAACGAATTAAAAATACTACCTAGTTTTCAATTCTAACGCTCATTTATAAGGACAATCCAACTGTCTCTATAGAAAAAGAAAAAGCCAATCTGCTTGCTTCACATTTCGCTTGCTAGCTCTACGACCACCAGATAGCGCGTTGTCGCCACCTGTACTTGCAAAAGGTAAATCCTCTATGGGATAGATTTGCTTTCGTACTCGTCAAGTGGCTAGAGTAATAAATGATCTAAACATTCATATATCTGCTGGGCCTGATGGCATTCCCACTAAAGTTTTGAAGAGGTGTTCTTCAACGTTGGCATTCTAACTGCGCAGACGTTTCCATTTCTTTTATTCTTCTGGAGTCATCCCAAGGAATTGGAAAACAGCCTTTATCCAGCCTGCTGCAAAAAAAAAAACGACGATGCGCTATCACTTTCTTCGTACCGACCCTTTGTGCTAACATCTATACTTTCTAAGGTCATGGAAACACTGATCAATCATAAGCTTATGCAATACCTTGAATCACGCGAAATCCTTAGCGACCAGCAGTACGGTTTTCGTAGACAACGTTCTACAGGTTCTACCTGATGGCTTATCTCACTGAAAAGTGGAACCATTCTATTCACAGATTCGGTGAAAGCCAAGTGGTTGCACCCGATATTTTCAAGACATTTGATAGAGTCTGGCAACAAGCTCTTTTGTCGAAAATGAATAATTATGCTATAAATAACGTCCTGCTCGATTGAACTAGTAACTACCTTTCTGACCGTTCAATACAGGTCGTATTGGACGGTTTTAATGCAGTGTTCACCGCCGGTGTTCCCCATGGCTCTGTTATGTCTCCGACACTCTTTCTGATTTTCATTAATGATCTACGACACCACTCTTAGCTTTTTATATGATTGGACGCTTTCTGCACGCCCCTCTTTATCGCAAATGGAACTTGAACAACAAAGCGTGTTAAGCACGTTATATTCTCATCAGTTTACATCTTCGGACGTACAGCTCAGTTCAGGGATTCGATCTTCAGCCGTACAACACGTATTTGGAATTCTCTGCCAAGCTCTGACTTCCCACATCACTATGATCCACAGGCATTCAAAGCTCAAGATCATAGACATCTTATCTTTCTCCTCATTTTCCTTAACGGCCAGGCTGTGCCAAGCATAAAGCCTAACATTACCCGTGCGAATATAATAAAAGAAAGTATCTTTCCAGCTCATTCAATCCTCTATTTCCTAACGCCAAGGCTGTCCTTAACATTTTCAGGGTGTAAGTTCCTTGAGCGTTTTTACGTTATATTTACCCTCACTATATGTGCGATGACGACACTCGTATGTCAAGCCATATTTCTCAAGAAAAAGGTAATCATTCAAGTTCAAGATAACCTTATCGGGAACTTAAAGACTTTTTCCCCTAATTCTTCACCCAATAAAGTAACAGCGCATTCCACTGTCTACTAGCGTATCTTATCAATATTTAATACATTTTTAATTTAGTTTCTACGGATAAAGTGTAACGCGCTTAGAATCTCTATTCCTTTTTGAAGGTGTTGGAGGAGGAGGAGGGTAAACCATAATAAGTTATTTTTTTGTCCAATTAATTAGATGGTTCACGATTAATGGCAAATTATTGTCAATTAAACTGATATTAAAAATGCCTCGCGCAAAAAATCTACTATTTAAGAGATGGCCTCGGATGGTTTTGCAATTAGTTTGTAAAAACAGTTATAGAAGCAAATAGTTACCACACAATAACAATGGCAGGTGAGAATAAGTGCGAGGTTATTGTTTGTTTTAAAATTCCTTAAAAAAAAAAACTGTAATTTCAGTTCAACTTTTAGCCATCGCTTTGGCTTTGGCCATAATGTCGCCAGCAGCGATCGCCTTTGATATTACCACTACATGCAAAATAGCTAAAAGTGGTACATACATTTCCGACCCGTCATCGTGCAGTGGCTGGGCATATTGTCAAAATGGCGTCGTAGCTGGACGTGGCAATTGCAGTTCTGGTCTATTCTATGATGTCCACAGTGCTCGATGTGAAGACGCAACAACCGTCGACTGTCAATCGAATGTGAAAACCATGTGCGAAGGCTCTAACGAGGATGATGATGAACCGAAACCGCATCCAAATGACTGCAATCAATATTGTTATTGCTATCAAGGCAAAGCAAAATGTCTGCAATGTCCACAATATCAAGTCTTTAACGAGGATACAGTGGAATGCGTCTGGAGTGATAAATACACGTGCACAGCGAACTCACCGTGTAAACTTGTGGCCAATAATCAATTCGTTGGTGATGGCAAAGATTGTTCCAAGTATTATCGTTGCATAGACGGACTTGCTATTGAGGGACAATGCGGACAAAACCAAGCATTCAATTCGTTAACGGGAAGATGTGATTGGGCGCGTAATGTTCCATGTTGGTCATCGCAATTGCAGCCATTGCAAATTGGAGTTCCACATCCAACGAACACCACTTGCTCGCAACCACCTAAAGATGTTAATTCGGAAAAACAATTCTTTGTCAGTGATGGTGAAACATGCCGTGGTTCTTTCGTTTGTAAAAATACAACAGATGCGAATCCCCAGTGGACACAATGCCCAGAAGGTACTCAATTTAGTTTTGAGCAGCAAAAATGCATTGATCCTTGTGATGCCAATTGTGAATATGCCGACCGATGCGATGGTCTACCGGCGGCATACCAATTCGTAGCAGTTTATGGTAGCGACTGTAAAAGATACGAAATCTGTAAAAACGGACAGACAGTTGCCAACAGTGAGAATCAATGCTATGACCCTAAGTTCCCGTATTTTGATGAAATTGCACAGGCTTGTGTTCCGGAGAAGCCTAAATATGGCATTTGCGAAACTTCAACAAGGAACTAGTTAAAAATATTTGAAGTTGCACTTTAAAAGTTTTCTTTTTTTTTGTTTTTTGTTGTTTCTACTTTTTTTTTTTAGTTCCCAAAATTATGATTGTAACAAGCTCATAATAACTACAAAACTAACTTTAATGAATAAAAAAATTATTTGAAAACAATATATGGATTTTCCTACTAAAACGATCCTCAGACAAATCTACACTCAAAATAAAGGAATAAAGTTGTAACACCAGTAAAGAGCTGTGAACAATTTATTATTATTAATATTATTATTATTGTTTGGTGAGCTGAGAAGCCTGGTGCACTGCGTCCTAGAGATCTATTGTGCATCCCATATGATTACCACTTTATGCGATGGCTTAGTTCCTTTATGAATGCCATTACGTCTGCCAATTCGATCGAAATGGCATTCTGTCCTGGGACTGTGTGAGCCTTGAGGTCTTTTCCGTGTGAGAGCATCACACATGAACAGTATGTGTTCTGGCGATTCTGTTGTATTGTTACAGAAACGGCAACTGTCCGTCCGTGTCCCGTTATGTACCAGACTAGGGATCTGAGTGCATGACGATTCAGTTTGATTGCCTTGTCTATGTGTTTGATGTTATACTTGAGAAGCCTTTTAGTTTGTTTCATCCCTGTCGACGATTCCCATTCACCTTCAATGGCATTGTTAGCCCACTTTTTAATATTGTTTTTGAGGTGGCCAAGGGAGTAGGCAATGCCTGGTTCTGGCCCAGTAAATGTACCTTCTGCGCCTTTTCTTGCGCAAAGATCTGCTGCCTCGTTCCCTACAATGCCTGAGTGCCCTGGATACCAGATAAGGGTGATTTGATTGGTTTTGGCCAGATGTTTTAAGTGGCAGTAGCAGCTCCACGTTGTTCTTGTGCTTAAAATAGGGCCTTTTAGTGCAAATAGTGCAGCCTGGCTATCTGAGATCATGCAAATCTCAGTTATTCTATAACTTCTTTTAATGCATTCCAAGATGCAGGCTTCTAGTGCTATTGTTTCTGCCTGTAAAACGGCTGGGGAGCTACTTAGGGGTATTTGCAGTGTGGTTCTTGCTCCGAATACTCCTGCTCCTGTTCCTGTGTCTGTTTTAGATCCGTCTGTGTACCAGATGGGTGCATGATGGGGGAGGTTATTGATGATATTTGCAACTTGATGACGCTCTGGAATTCTTACCATGAAGTTTCTTTGGAAATCAGTTGTTTTGATCATTGGGTCTCATTGTATGTCCTGGTCTATTGGATTTGACCTGGTTATGTATATTGAGAGTAGAGAGTCTTAAGCCAGCTTCACTTTTAATGTGTATGTGAAGTGGTGTAAGTCCTATAATCTTCTCGAGGACTGCAGTAGCGAAGGTCTTTATGGCATCTGTTGCACTAAGGCAAATGAGTCTTTGCATCTTGTTGAGTTTTGAGCGTGTCTTAGATTGTTCTGTTTTTGGCCAAGGCTGCTTCGATTTCGTCTGTCAGCTCGTCCAGTGCTGTTTCTGTTGATTTTTCAATCTGATGTGCGTCCTGGCTGGAGTTTATAGGGTTACTTTGGAGTACATTTTATGTAGTGACCGAATAACTTCTAATATAAGTAAAGATAGGCTGATTGGTCTATAGAACCTGGCATCTTCGGGAGATTTTTTACCTACCTTTGGTAAGAAAATCATTTAACTCGCAATTCTCTCCAGCACCTTGGAACGTGTTCTAGGCTGTAGCTGGCTTTGTGGAGTCTCACGAGCAGAGATTTTATCTGATGGAGGCCACGTTGCAACAGAATTGGATAGACCCCTGTCTCCTCCAGTGGATTTGAATGGGCCGAATGAATTTACTGCCCAGCGGACTCCTTTAATGGAGAAGATGCTTTTTGAACGCCAGTAGGCCTCGATTTGTATGATATAAGGATGTAAGTTTGTATCCTCGTTCTCTTTATCGTTACCCAGTATTAAACAGTCTGGAAAGTGGTTTTTTTCTAGGCAGTCGAGAGTTTCGTATCTTGTGGTTGTCAATTCTCCGTTGGGTTTCTTGACTGAACCGAGTGGTCGAGGGAAAGAGCCTTGTCAAGTCGACAAGCGGAAGGATATACCTCGCAGTTAGAGTGAGGAATGTGTTCTCAACAACTCCCAAATTTTATGGATAGGCCCAAATACAGTCCGCTTAGAAATTAAAGATTTCTCAAGTAGTGCTTCGACAAATCAGCATAATTTAAGGTGTCTGCTCCAGGGCCTAGCTCACGCAATCTTAAGTGCTGTGCGAGTTATATTTATGCACACAAATGGAAGGGACCTATAATTCAAAGCACAAATAAAATTTAATGAAGGGTTCATAAAGTGGTTTTTTTTACAGAATATGTAGAATTACGTTGAAAGCAAGAAGGAAACTTTTTAATGAAAATTATGCCGATTGTTATGCCCACAACTCCTGTCTACTGATCAACAAGCGTATTGCAAGTGGAAATCTGTAGAAACATTCTCTACACTACAAGGACTACACAACGGTTGAATTCCTAGACACTGAAGGTGCGTTCAACAACGTCAACACATCTGCGATCGCGGGTGCACTGACGAGGGTAGACAACTCACTTCTTGAATTGATTAGTGGTTTAATCTTCTGCTCACGAGTAGAATTATCAATTTAAAACTGGATGTGACGTCTGTCTACAGAGGAGTCCTTTTTATGGTGTATGATGTTATAGTGTTGCATGAGCTGCAAATATGTCTGAAAAAGTAGTGCTGCGGAGTGGTCGCTTATGCAGATGACGTTGCTATTGCCTTCTCAGGAAAGCACCATAATACCTTAAAGAAAGTCTTACAAAATGCTCTCAACAAGATAACGAGATGGGCAGATCGTTGTGGCTTAGTAAACCCACACAAAACTGAACTTGTCCTGTTCTCTAGGAAGTAGTAAATCCCAGATGTTTACCTTCGCTATATCAAGGGAATAAGCTTAACTTTATCTGAAGAAGCTAAGTATCTGGGTCTTATCCTGGATAAAAAGCTAAGCTGGAGACCAAACATTCAAGAAAGATTTCGTACAGTGGCACTATTCTCATGTAAAAAAGATATTGGAAACAGATGGGGTATCCAACTCTATATCACTCATTGGATATATACAGAGGTTGTAAGATCTACACTTCTATACGGTGCCGCTATATGGTGGTCACAGAAGTAGATCGTGACCAAGCTAAGTCCAAAGATCAGCTTGTTTATGAGCGTAGCACTTGGTAAAACTCCCAGTGCTGCACTAGACATTCTGTTCAACCTCACAACACTCAACATTTTCAGTAGACAAGTAGCTGCTAGTGCGGCTATTCGCCTCAATACAATCTTCCAGTGGACCAAGAATGAAATCGGTCATTCCTCTGTTCTGATTTTATTAAGGATTCCATCAGGCAACACATGCTACAAAATCCCGCATCTCCAATTCAACTAAAAAACTTCCAAGTCACCTTTCCCTCCAGATCATTCTGAGAAAAAGGAGCTCACTTGGTCAAAAACTAATTACGGGATTGGCGGAGGTGTTTTCTCAAAAAGGCTCCAACTTAGGCTCTCTTTCCGTCTTCCTTATCACTGTAGTGTTTTTTCGGGCTGATATAATGGCTATCAATAAAGTGCTAACTTGGCTGAAGTGTAATGTGATATCCGCTAAGGATACCCGCATTTTCTTGGATAGCCAGGCTACGCTGAAATCCCTGGAATCAGTTTTTAAAAACTCCATTATAGCTCTAAAATCCCGATCATCTCTCAAGAAGTTGGCGGAGCAGTTCAACATTCACCTGTGGTGGGTGCCAGTGCATAGAAGCATTCCAGAAAATTGCTAAGGATACCCGCATTTTCTTGGATAGCCAGGCTACGCTGAAATCCATGAAATCAGTCCTTACGAACTCCATTATAGCCCTAAACTGCCGATCATCTCTCAAGGAGTTGGCGGAGCAGTTCAGCATTCACCTGTGGTGGGTGCCAGTGCATAGAGTCATTCCAACAAATTGTAAGGCTAATGAGCTCATGGTAATACATGGCCGATTTTACCTGAAAATAGTACTTAACGCATACCAATATCAACATGCAAACTTATGTCAAAGCGAGATGCTACCAAAATAAACTAATGGTAGTCGGACGAAACAACTAGTCTAGCAACTAAGCAGATCTGCCCCAAGCTCAAAGCATTCTGTCAAAAGATCGCACAGCGGTGCTATAATAGGTGCAATTACTGGGCACTGTCTCATAGGCGAGCATGCAGCAAGGCTTGGCGTTTTATCGAACGACTTCTGCAATAGCTGTATGGATGAGAAGGAAGCAGAGACCATACTCCAAATTCTCTGTACGTGCTCGAAGCCCTCTCTCAACAACGTAAGTTCCATCCATGTGGTATCACAATGGACCATTACTATTCTAAGTGTGTCAGCTTTTCACCGACAGTAACCTTTGTCCACAACCAGTAGTAAATATATCCACAACCAGTATGGCTTCACTTTTGCGTTCCTTCTTGCATTCGTAGATTTTATTTGATATTATTTGTATCTCTGGGTATTGTGGGATCCAAATGTGCATTAACTTTATTATCTCTCGATAGCTAGATAATTGTCACGATACCATTTGCCTATTTTGTTGAACTCCGCTTGCATAAGTTTTGTTGGTTCTTTTAAGGACTTCTGGTATACCACAATAACTGTGCCATCTGCTTAGGCGGAGAGAAAATTAGTTTTAAGATATTTTACCTTTTCGTTGATTTACCAGGCAGAGGAGATGAAAGCAAATATTTCCTCCGTCTTTCCTTACTCATTTAACAAAACCTACAACAGATACTACTACTCTTGCTGTGTTAGCTGAGCTCCATTTAACTGGCGTGTCACCCTAGCGATTTACTTTACCAATATCAAATCTAGTTCCTTTTACATAAATCGAACCTGTAAGAGGATAGTAGTTACCATAAACTTTTATGTCCTTAAGTTTTATTCTGTCATTAGTCCTGAAGCTAGAAATATTTGTCTGTATTTAATTGAGAACTAACTATATCACCTTACCTTACCTACAAATTGAAAGGCCTTCAGAAAAAATGTAGTAATAGAACAAAACTACTGAGACAATAATGCTCATGGACATTTTAATTTATTAATTAATTTTCAAATTGTATTGCAAATATTTATTTTTAAATTTTAACCTTTCAGTAAGACTTCTTCAGTTGACATTCAGCATGAGTCTTCCGGCCGCAGAATTTACCAACTTGATCCCAGTACAAACCGGCAGGACATGATGTCAAAACGGGTGTTCCAAGAATGCATATATAGTACTTGTTGCAGTCATACGGATACGATAGGTATGCCTTTTGGTTGCCAACTGGGCACTCGGGTACAATAATCTCCTCATCGGTGATTGGAGCGGGAACTGTCGTCAGGCTGTACCATAATGTACTCAAAGACGGTGAATTATTCTCCACGGCGGTTGGTTTTGTCGGAGAATATGTCACAATTAAAGGCGTCTTCAAGGTTTTCTTTGTTGGTTTGGAGGAGTAGTTCGTAGGGTTTGATGGTGTTGTCGATGGAGTTTCTACTGTCGACTGTGAGCTGGAGGGTATATCACCAGTTGTGGAATAGGTTATTACATCATAGCAAATTTTTCCTGGCGATTGACTTGTTGCTGCTGCCACCAGAGTGCCCGGAAAAGCTGAAGCCGGTGGAAAAACTGACAAAGTTTGGCTTTCATCATCATTATCAGCTATTAAATCATCGCTATGATAGCACGGTGATCCCGCAGTGATACTGCATTGCTGTTCCTTATAACTCCAGCGGATTCCCTCACCGCACTGATGCATTCGCAGATGTCCATATGAACAAATGAAATATTTTTGGCAATTTCGCGGATGTGGCAAAAAGTAGACACCATAATGAGAGCACCTAATCACTTGCCGATTGTAGCCAATCATCGGATCGATTAGTTTTCCCGTTTCAAGGCTAAATGCTCCCATTTGAGTGTGGCTCACTGAATCGAACCAACTGATGTCAGATAATGGAGACAAATTATCGATATTCGGTGGACTGCTGGACGACGTGGTGAGATCGCTTGTATTCGGAGTTGTCTGTACTGAAATGTAATCTGTAGTTGACTGGAGTGGATCATTGGCAGTAGGAATTGGAGAAAGATCGATCGCACCCACAGAACTGGAATCGCTTGAAGTTGTGGTCAAGTCAGTCAAGTGATCGATAATTGTAGGGCCACCGTCATCTGTATAAGCGTGAGTTGGTGTAGGTGTTGTGGTTGAATTGAAAACGGGATACACAGTCTGTAAAGTGGGAACAAATTTTATTTGATAGCAATTTACACCCTCTACCCAACTGACTGTACGCTTACCGATCCTAATCGGCAATTCACCTCGCTTGGCCAATTGCAAATTTTTCGCCCAGCATCAAAATGCAATCCTATGGGACAGTGTTGCAGCAACGTATGATTCTGATCAATGCAAAGGAAGTATGAAGCGCAATTGAGTGGATTCTCAACGTAATCGCCATATGACTTTTTAGCGCAGAGCTGTAAAAAATATCACGTAAATTATAAAATTGCTGGAACAATGGCCAGCATTACTGTTCTTACTGCGGTCATGTCCAAGGCGTAAGTGCTTAGCATGGCGTTTAGCCAGAAAATAACTATAATACAATTGAGTGACGTCAACGACATCTTTAACTGATTTTCTATTTTTGTCTGTTGCAATTCTAACGCTGCAGGAGCAAACTAACTCGCATCGAAGGAACGTTTACGCCTTTTATGCTCGCTTTGGTTTGATTTTTGGTGTGGTTTTCGTTTATCTTTGCAGATTCCGCGGCCACAAAAATAAAAACAAGAAAATTGTGTGTAGAAGTTAACATCGTTTTAGGGTGCGTTTTTTTGGGTGTGGGTCTGCATGGCAGATTTCTCAGCGATAACATACTTTTTGAGCATCACTGTTAACAATAATTGAAACATCATTGAATTGAAAGAACATTTTTGTGAAGTGATAAGAAAAATTAGTGTTTTTTTTGTGATTTTACGATAATGTGTATGTTAGAAAAGCGAGGTCACAATAATTATCAACACGCGCCGATATTGCATAAGACAAAATCGCAATGGGGGACAAATAGAAGAAAAAGTTTTTCAAATTATCCTTTGCCTGTCGTCGTATTCACTTTTGGCAAACAGGAATTCTTACTGAAATATGCGATATTTGTTAAATAAATCATTGAGCACATAAACAGTAGGTCATAGCAGTCTTAATCTATATCGAACTTTAGAGAGTAGAATAGAAGCTCATCAACAATTCCAAAATTGTTTAATGTCGTTTTATCCCCTTTAGAAATCTGCTCTCGAGCTAAGATTTTTTCTTAGCAAATCGAACACGAAAAGGAGTGTTGTTGTTGTAGTTTGTGAAAAGAGGGGTAAATCTCCCAAAATATATACAGATATGTTTTCGCTCAACGGTAGATTGGTTTTATTTGGAAAAATTTAATATTAGAGCCCCTTTACTTCAAACTTTTTACAAAAACTGTTGTCACCGGAGATACACAAGTTGTATGGGAGCCCTTGGGTCCCGATCACTGTCAAATTTCAGTAGAAAGTTCAATCGGAGTTGAAAATCTGAATAACATCGGGCTAATTTTTAAAAAATGTATATGGGCATCCCTCGGACCTCAGGGCCCGGTCACTTCAAAAATTTTACAAAAAGTTTTGTGTATCGGAGATACACATGTGTATAAAATATGAAGATAATCGAGTTAATTTTTTTAAAAAAATTATTTGGGGACTCAAGACCCTGGGGCCCTCGCTCTCCAAAATTGTTACGATAAGTGTTGTCTCTCGTGTATAAAATTTGAAGAAAATCGGGTTAATTTTTTTTAGAAAATTTGTAAGAGGTCCCAAGACCCAGGGCCCGTGGTCAGCAAAATTTTCACAAAAAGTTTTGTCAATCGGAGATACATATGTGTGTGTACAAAATTTGAAATCGCGTTAATTTTTTTAAAAAAAATTGTATTGGGCCTTACGAACCCGGGGCACTGGGTCTTCAGAATTTTAACAAAAAGTGATATACATATGTGTATACAAATTAAAGAAAATCGGGTTAGTTTTTAAAAATTTTTATATGGGCACCCCTCGGTGAGTTTTGTCTCCGGAAATACACATGTGTGCAAAATTTCAATAAAATCGGGCTTTGGAAAGTGGGTTGAAAATTTATCGCAAGATTCCACGACAAACAGACGTGCCACGGGCAAGCGAATTTAGAAATTGAAATTTTTCTTGTAATTTCTCCGATCGGAGATTCGATTTTGTGGTGAAAATCCCCATTTGGTGGTGAAAACACGGTTTGTGCGACGTATACACATTGACGTACGAAGTACTACTAAAATTCTTTCTTTTGATTTCAATTGCGAAACCATTCAGTTTTGTATAAAAATATTTGTTCTACTTCCTCTTGATATCTCCATACTCTCTGCTGCACAACACAACAACAAAACAACCACAATCGTAAACCAAGCAGCGCTGCTTACAGTGCATCAGCGCACACCAAAACACAGTCATTATAGTATGATATGATCTGATGCCGCTAAATGGAAAAATTTGTATGGGAGCCCCCCGATATCGCATCCCTATCTCTCTAAACTTTTAATAGAAATGATTGTCACCAGAAATATACATGTGTGCAAAATTTCAATAAAATCGGGCTTTGGGAAGTGGGTTAAAAATTGCTCAGAATATCTGACCAGCCAGCCAGCCAGCCACGGGCACGCGAAGTTAATATAGAGAATTTCATAATGACGTGCAATCCACTTAAAGCGGCATCATAATTTCTGTCAGTCTACGCGTTCTAACTTTTCCGCCCCAATCACGCTGACTTCATCGATGAGTATCATCTTGACATACTTGAATAAAGATCTATATAAACCCTTTATCTAGTCCGATAATGCGATATGGAAGCTCGAAAGGGTTATTATTTTAAACGCAGTATGAACAGTCGTGCCTCCTATAACAACCGCGGCTTTCCCTGTGGATGCACATGCAAGATAGGCATTACAATAACCTTCCGTATCTGTGAATCGATTACAAATTTCCAGGATGAGTTTGATGAGAAAAGTCTTCCCACATCCAGCAGGACCAGTCAAGAATAGTTGTAACGGGTGTTGGTTTCTTGATGGTAAACACCAATTGTACCAATTGCTTTGCGTTTGGTTTTCTCATGAGATCGAGAAACACTGGAGTCTCCATGATGTTGTCTTTTTTCTTCCATCGTTTTGAAAGTTTGTTAATTTGCGTTTGCGTTTTGAACTTTCGATTGAATTCAAAGTGAGTGTTTGCATTTCTAATTTTAAGGGTGTCACACATTACATCATCGCAAGCCGAGCGCTAACCAATTCTTTTAAAACAAGTCTCATCAACACCAGCCTTAGAGTACATATATGCTCCACCTCATTTCAGTAGATTTCACAAACAGAAACCGATAAATACCAGTTCCACTTTTCCGTGCGTTACACGCCTCACACACGAAGCGCGACACGCTTCACACGCGGAATAATTAAAGTCCTGTGAGAAATATATCTGCTCACAAAATTTAAAAAACAACTTTTTTTTCTTTTTAATTTTTTTTACACGTTTCACACGCCACGCAGCACACATCACAAATTACGTCATCGCAAGCCGAGCGTTAACCAATTGTTTTAAAACAAGTCTCATCAAATTCTGACTAGTAGAAGCCGATAAATACCAGTTCCACTTTTCCATGCGTTACACGCGCCACACACGACGCGCAAAACACGTCACAGTGGAATATCAAAAATCCTGTGTGAGATATAGCTGCTCACAAAATTTCAGCTCTCAAAGTCTTGCGAAAGGTCAAAACCTTAAGACTTAACTTTTTGTTAGCGCGTAACAAGCTAATGCGTAACAAAACGCGTAACAAAAAAAATCATAATCAAAAATATCAACTTCATAATTTAATTCTTGAAAGTTTTTTTTCATATATAAATTCTTGGATATTTTTTAAGCATAACTTATAGGGGATTTATTTTTAAGAAGAATAATTTTAGGAGTGACAATTGAACTTCTTAAAATGCTGTCACCGAAAGTGATAGCAAAATGTTCCACATTACGAAGCGTGTGTTCAGGCTGCCATACGATATTATGCTTACACTGAACCACGAATAGCGTTGATATTATGAAAGCGATTTGATGACGTTCTTCGCCGTTAGACTATAGGATCTTCGCTATAAGTATTTCACAGTTTAGTTTTGCTTCGTCTCTATATTGTTATATTTAGGCTTCCTAGAGAGTTTGTAATGGATTCTGCAAATAACAACACAACACACGTGCGTTTATTCACAAATTAGAACATTATTTAACTAATAATACGGCTTTACAAAGGTACACTAGAGCTTACTTATTATTCACACATACCACTTATGTATATTCACATATAAAACTACTCTGTCTACTTACAAGTAAATAAAATTCGGCGCAATAGACAGTTGCGGACAAAGCACTAGTTTCTCCGATCTTTCTACTATTTACAAGGCATATATTCGCCCTGAACTTGAATACAACTGTATTGTCTGGGCAGGTGCCCCAAAGCCCACATTGCATCTACTAGATAGAATTCAGAACCGCGTGATAAAACTTTGTATCGACGTAAATATCGCGAAAACAATCGAATCGCTGGAACAGCGTAGGAATGTTTCCTGCTTGTCACTGTTTTACCGGTTTTTCTACAAGAGATGTTCAAAAGAAATATCCAGATGCATCCCGCCCATTCTCGAACCCATCCGTAATACCCGTGCCTCAACTCGAGCCCACGTTTCCATCTTCTATCCTCGGACGTACTAACCAATTCAGAGATTCCTTCTTTAGCCGCACAATAGTGATGTGGAATGAATTTCCTGATTCTGTGTTTCCGCATTTGAATGATATGCAGTCATCGAAGACACACGTGCATAGATATCTCATCTTTTCCTCTTCCTAATTTTCTAACGCCCACGCTGTGCTGTGCAAATCCCTTTAGCGTGTGTACAATATAAAAAAAATTTCTCAGCAGTTCAAAGCAAATGACCATCCGCTTCAATATCAGTTCTCTGTCTGGGCCATGAACCAGCTTGATAATAACGATTATTTTGGTCAAAAAATCATCTTTTCAGACAAAGCGGATTTTCATCTCGTGGGCTATGTACTCGTAAACAAACCGAGCTGCCGGATTTGAGGTTCGGAACAGCCACACGTAAGCGTAGAGAAGCCAATGCACCCACCAAGAGTGTCAGTTTGGTGTGGATTTTGGAGTGGGTTCATAATTGGCCCATTTTTCTTCGAAAATGCTTCTGGAAACGCCGTTAACATTAATGGCGACCGTTACAGACCCATGATGACCTTTTTACTGTCCCATATCGGGGCCATAAATGTGGACGACCTTTCGTTTCAACAAGATAGCGCCACACGCCATACAAGCATCTAATGGAGATGTCAATTGGCTTGCGCGGAGCTTCGATTTGATGCCGATGGATTTTTTTTTATGGGTTTCCGTTAAGGATAGATGTTATGCGTATAATTCAGAGACAATTTAAGCTTTAAAACATAAAATTATTTGCGATATATGCGCCGAAATCTTCGAAAAAGTTATAGTAAACTGGACTCACAGAATGGCCTACTGTCAGGCCAGTAGAGGGAGTCACATGAACGAAATTGTTTTTCATTATTAAATCGGAGACTCCAACCTTCACAATAAAAAAAACCACAAAACCAAAACTTTCATCACGTGTAGAACTGTGGAAGTTTGGTTAGGATTAGGAATGAATATTGATAAGAAAAGATCTTCCGATCTGTCGAACATTTGTTTATACTTTAGATGATTAAAATGTTTGCTTAAATATTTAAACGCAAGTCATACGATTTTCATAAAGCCACTCTTTTAAAAAAAAAAACTTTTATTTAACCTGACTTGACCCCAGTTTGTCTGTATTTTGGACTACGTTGAAGTCCTTTTAGACCACACGACCAAAAGAGCTGAAATTTTGTGAGTGTCTAAGTCCCAAATAGGATTTTTTATATTCCGCGTGTGATGCATATTGCATTTCGCGTGTGGCGCGTGTGATGGTTGGACATTTTTGGGAGGTCTTTTTAAACCATCTTTCCACGACTTAGAGATCTAAAATTTGGTGTGCGTCTAAGTCCCAAATAGCATTTTTTTTTTATTAAGCGTGTGATGGGCGGACATTTTTTTCTTCGACTTATTTAAGGTACTTTTAAGCCACGTTTCCTAAAAAGCTAAAATTTGGTGAGTGTCTAAGTCCCAAATAGCTTTTTTTATATTCCGCGTGTGACGCGTGTTGCTTTTCACGTGTGGCTCGTGTAATTGTGGGACATTTTTTCTTCTTCCTTGAGGTCCTTCTTAACAACCTTTCACACGACCTATAGAGCTGAAATTTTGTGAGTGTCTACGTCCCAAATAGCATTTTTTTTATATTTCATGTGTGACGCGTGTCGCGTTTGCTGTTTATTTACATTCACTTTTTTAACTTTTCTGTTGTTAACGCATTCACTGTCAAGCAAATTTTTATTGTCTAGCACTGTGCACCAAGATCGAAAGTACCACAAGTAGTCTCTCTTCATCTGGCTTGTTGCATACATTTTTTTGCAACATTGCTAAACGACAAGTTTACACTGCTGCTGCTTAAAGTTGACATTTGCTCCATGTACTTCAAGAACATGTCAGAAAAGAATTACATATTGATAACTCGGATATGTTTTTGACTGAGATTACAGCATTTCCATTTGTGCCAAGGCCAGTTCTTGCACTATATGCAAATTTGCAATCAAATCAGCAAACTACATTTTTATTCTCTTCTATGTATGTGGGGCATCTTTGATCTTTCAACAAAATCATAAGAAGAGAACTTCTGCAAATTTACTATAACAGTAAAACCTGTGTTTATCTGCGATTATAAAGCAGTCTGATAATTACACCATAAAGGCGGTTAGTCGGAGCTCAGCCTGAGAATAACAGAAAAAGTAAGTCACGCTTATTTCCAACCTTCCCACTCGTAATACTGTATATGGCACTTTATATGATATGTTGGGTATATTCCGATTCCGATCTTATTTCAATTTTAGATTCAAAGTGTGCTGAACGCCGACAGTAGCTATTGCTCTTGGGCTTTAAGGCGGCACGCAGCGCAAACAAACCAATTGGAGAGTCAAGTCAAACTTAACAATTAACTCAAATCAAATAAAAATTGTCGGCGCTTACATACTAATACTAAACTATCAGTCTTTGTATGTGTTGGGGCAATTTACCAACAATTGTTGGTGGTACTGTGTACGAGAGAGGAACGCGTACGCATAATGGTCTGACTGAATGTGTTTGCCAATTGAATTACGTAACTATTGTCAATGCGTATCGCGTTGTTCGTGACCAAAGAAATAAAAGCGTCTTCTTTCTCGAATGGCACGTACTTTTGTGGATGATTTCCAAAAAAAAAATTTATGGTAAATCGTCGCACAGTTTCGATGAGGGTCTGTATGCGTGGGATCCCATAGCGCCACTTGTTTATCACTTGTACATAGATCAGCCGCTCGGATTTTGAATTACGTTGACCGTGAAGAGCTTTTAAAATTTGCAAAAATAAGAAATAAACTTTTTTTCATTTTTAAATGAATACAAAGCGGCAAACATTGTGACTCATTTGCAAATACACATGCTTTGCTGCATTCACTTACTTCTCGACTGAAACAGGAGAGCGCCAGCACGCTAATCGATGGAGTTTGTCTGGAACATGGTCAAAATAAGTGAATAAAATGAATCGATAACTGCCAGTGGAGCCAGCGTCACGGAGGAGGAAACCAGTTTTCGTTTAAATTTACATATCGTCATCGGATACATTTGACAATGAAGAATGTCACTTATATCACTCGTACAAGCACAACATAATAAGCTTCGGAAAGGCTTTTGCATATACTGTGCTGAACAAAATTCTTGTGGCCGAATTTTGTTCACACAAAACAATGTACTTTTTTCCAAAATTCGGGTGCAACCTGTATAAACGAAGTGCAGCCAACAAATAGATGGGAAAGTCAAACGACAGCCAGAACAATATCAGACCACCGGACGGGTCAATCACATCGCAGCACGTGACTTAAAAATTGTGCAACGTAAAAAAGTATAAAAGGGCACGAGCACGCAGGCGGTCGTTCTCTTAGTTGCTTCTTTGCCGAGTTGCTTTTGGATCACGCAGAGACATATCGCTGCCAACGTCACTCTGCTTATCTCTACCGACATCACTCTGTACATATCGCGTCTAGGGAGCACTCAGGCTCCTCAGAATAACCCCAAATAATGCACAAAGTCTCAAGCACTTAGGCTCTCGTCAAAGATGCACAAAGGCTCACGCCCACGCATCGCTCAGGATTCACGCTCATCTCAGGCTAACGCACACATCACACTCAAAGGCTCACGAGTCTTGGAAAACACTGACGTTTATGCGATAAACATTGGATTTGAAACCGTCCAATACGGCCTGGATTGAATGGTCAGAAAGATAGTTACTAGTCCAATCAAGCAAGGCCTTATCAACTCCATAGGCATTCATTTTCGACAAAAGAGCTTGATGCCAGACTCTGTCAAATACCTTGGAAATATCGAGTGCAACAACTTTGCTTTCACCAAATTTGTGAATAGACCTGGTTCCACTTTTCAGTGTGATAAGCCATTAGGTCACCTGTAGAACGTTGTCTACGAAAACCGTAGTTCTGTTCGCTAAGGATTTCACGTGATTCAAGGTATCGCATTAGTTTACCATTTATCAGCGTTTCCATCACCTAAGAAAGTATGGATGTTAGCGCAATGGTTCGGTAAGAGGAAAGAGATGGAGGTTCGCCTTTTTTAGGAACTCATAACAAGACGAGATACTGTCTAAATTAGGGCTTCTGTATACAGCAGTAGTGAATGTTATGCTCACGCACATTGACTTTGAGTCAAAGGAAATTAAATTCCGCATTGAAACTATGTTTGTAATGTGCTTGGGTTTGATAAGCTACATTATTACGTAAATAGATGACGAGACCGCGGTGGGGAAAAATACTGGCATCAAGTTGTAACCACTGCAACTGAAATCCGAAAAAGCGGGATAAGCATTAACCTGGGTTTCTGTTAATGCTGATAATGTAGCGTTAGGTATCTCAGGGAAAAACCTTAGAACTATTCAGAAGGTTTTTGAAAAATCCTCAATCTCAATTGTTACAAACTGGGTAAGTAAATGTAGTCTGCGTATCAACCCGAACAGACAGAGCTAATCAATTTCACCATGAAACCAAGCAGTTGCTCCTCCAACGTTGAATGGTACCTGCTTAGTTTTTGCTGATAAAGCAAGATTTCTTGCTACGATCTCCGCCAGTAAACTAACCAGTAAATAAGGGGAAATATTGTACTCATGTAGAAACGCCATCGGTTTAAAATGTGGTTTGAAACCATAGCTGGTACTGGCCTTACATAGCCGTGGTAAGAACAGTGCTAATGTATGGCGTAAACGTATGGTGGCCAGCTCTGGAAAAAGCAACGCATAAGAAAATACTAGAGAAAGTGCAATGCGCATGTGCCTTTAAGCGGGGTACTGTGATCAACACCGACTCGGGCCTTAGAGTTTATGCTCCACCCCATTTCAGTAGACATATTTGGCAAACAGAAAGCAGCTAATACGTCTATGCGACTATGTTAGCAGTCTGAATAGGGGTACTGCGCCACAAGAGCTCGGAATCGCCCCTTAAAAAAGGGAAAAGTGAAAGATCCTGTGGTAACACAAAGGACCACTACCATTGTCTATATCAGCATTTTTTCCACCTGAAAATCTATCCAACCTAACATAGATCTGGACTTTAGGCCATAAGAGTTGTTACATTTGTGAACGGTCGCTCTCGATAGTCTGAAATACAGTGTGGGAGTTGAGGAAGTTTTCGGTCACTTAGGTTAATTTTTTCCTTTTATTTCAAATTAGAAGAACTGCAAAACAACAAGTACTGCAGTATAACAAGAATGAATGGTTCAAAAATGTTCACCAGAAACCGTTCAACAATTTGTCAGAGGATCCGGGAGCAATTGACGTAACTTCGTTGTCCTTTTGGTAAATAATAGTTTACGTAAACTTCAATTCTGGTTTTCGTTCAACGAATGCAACCAATTCGCACCTATTCTTCGAGTTTCTCTCTATCTTCCTCGAGTTGAGTAAAACTTCAGACTCATCTATCGGTTTGAATGTCTTCCATAGTTTTGCCTTCTAGAGTCTTCAATTGAAGATCTTTGTCTGTAAAATAAGCGAAAATAATCTCATAACAGTCGACATGGCAAAGCATACACGAAATGTGTCTTAATCAGTAATATGAATTAAATTTCACATCGTATCCGGTCGCACTTGAGTCGAGCAAAAATTTTGATAGCTCTTTACATATTTTTTTAATTGGAAAGTACAACACAAAGATGTCATGGTACTTATTTTTACAAACACACGCAAGTAGTTGGTTGTTACAGTTATCTCATTTGACATTTTATGCTTTGCCTTTGTATTGATAAGAGAACAAACACAACATCGTCTATTATCTGCGCTCTATATAAGCAGATACAAATTACTCTACGTGTGTGTGTGTAAGTGAGTACGCTACGCTTATCAAAACTAACTTCTGTAAGCTAATTTAATCTTCTTTTGGCATAGATAAGGAGTTTTTTGTCAGACACTTTTCTAAAAAAATATCTCTCTCCGGTTTATATCGTTAGAGCACCCACGGCATACTCAACCCTGAAATGATCGTGGATGTATTTTAAGAATGTAGGAATGTAGGAATGTAGGCTGTTCTTGAGAGCTACGCCGCCCGTACATACGTACACATAAACCCCCGGCATGGGAGTGTACTATATCCTATAACCTTCCTCCACCTGCCAATAATATATCTACATTGAAAATTTAATAGAAATAGTTTTGTAAATGTGTGTGTATTGTAAAAATTTTATATTTCCCCCATCCACAGGTGAGTGAGCCTGCGAGGGTTGCCTTTTATTGTTGGGGTAAGAGAACAAAAACAAATATTTATTTATCGAAAATGACTTTATTGTTTTTCAAAATATCCTACATGAAGATCAGTATACTTTAGCGTGCGTTTGACCCAATTTTTGAAGCACTTTTTCCACTCCGGTTGAAGTACTTGAAAACATGAATTTTGAGCACATTACCCGCTTCTTCAAGTGTCGGAAAACGTTGACCTTTATTCTTGGTTTGCAGGAATAAAAAGAAGTTATTGGGTGCAAAATCAGGACTATACGGCAGATGACCTATCAATTCGGTGTTTTGACCGCTCAAATATTCAGTGGTTTGTGCCGATATGGGAGTGCTCGCATTATTGTGGTGGAGAATTATCCATCGTCCGCGTCCGTCTGTCCGCTAAAAAATCTTTTTGACGGCCAAACGATCATATAATATTGAATGTATGCTCCCATTCTCACGATAAGTTACATGACGATCTTGTAGTATCAGTTCATGCACAGCATCAATATTTTCCAGAACAACAACCGATTTTGAACGACTATGGACACGAAATTTATCGTTGAGCGAACTTCGGCCACGATTTAATTCTGTAAACCATCGATAAACACTGGTGTGCTTCACAGCTAAACCTCGAAAAAAGTTCATAAATACACTGTTGTTAAGTTATTCCACGTCGAAAATTGATGCAAAATAATCACACGAAAATGTTCACGATTAAGTTCCATTTTTGTACTGAAATGAAATTTTTAAATCACTATAACAAACAAAAATATCGGCGATATAAAAAAGAAACGTTTTGAGTAAATACGAGTATACCGACTAAAATCTGAAACGTCAGTTATCAGATGACAGCACTTGGGTTGCGAAAATCCAATATAGGAAACCCTACAACCTTCCCCAACCTGCCAATAATATACAAGGAAAATTGCCTTTAAACTTCCGCCAACTGCCAATAATACACATTGAATATTTAAATAAAAACAGTTTGTATATGTCGCTGAAGAAATCATTTTAGATTTTACAGCCCCACAGAGTGTGAGATGAGGATGGAATAGCCTATAACCATCCTCAACCATCATCATGGCCAGCATACCGTTCAGTCAGTGCGTCATACGATTCACGCATCATTTGGACAACATACGTTCAGTCAAGTGCACCGCACGATCTACGCATCTCTTGGACAGCAAACCGCTCAGTCAGTGCGCCGCACTATCTACGCATCTCTCGGACGGCATACCACTCAGTCGGTGCACCGCACGATCCACGCATCTATTGGACAGAGCACCGCTCAGACGGTACACCGCCCGATACACGGCTCCCCCGGGAAGGCATTATTGATTGCACTGAATTTGATTCATAAATATTAAACATCCGGTAAATTAAACATTGAATTAATCCGAAAAGCCCCATCATATAAAGTTTCTTCTAACGATCCTTTTTCTGAACCCTGGTCACGCTGAGGCTTACCCTGGCTGGAAAACTACGTTACGTAGTGTAACCTGGATATGTTTTTCTAGGCATGCCAATCGCTACATGCAAACTCATATTAAAGCGGGATTCTAATGAAAAAACTAATTGTATGTGGTCAAACGGTATAACTTGCTTAGAGTCAAAGCTAATCTGGCCCAAGCTGGATGCTGGATGTTTGATCTCTCAAAAATTTTATTTTAGGTATCATCACTGGACACTGTCTTATATGCAAGCATGCACTAAGGCTTGGCCTCTTCTCGAATGACTTTTGCAGAAGCTGCATTGATGAGGAGGAAGAAGAGGCAATTTTTCATATTCTCCAAAAAACCTAAACTCTATATGGGATCTTTTTTCTTCAACAACACTAATGATCTAATCTATATTGACATTGGTAGTATCCTATGCTTCATACGAAGCTGAACGAGTAGGTGATCTACGTGGACCATTACTGGTCTAAGTGTGTCGGTTTTGCACTGACTGCCACATTAACCTAACCTAACCATGCCTTAATGCTCTGCTATATCTTTTCCTATTGCTAGGACCACCTGAACCGAAGAAGCACGCCCACTAATTCATTTATAATGCAAGTCTTTAACTTTTCCAGAACTTTTTGAGTCAAGTGATTCGTAGATGGTGATCTAAATAAAGCCACCGCTTCGGCATGAGTGAAAACTGCTGCCAATTAAGTTTAATTGATGTCAATTTTATTTTTATTCACGATCGATTAACTGTACTAATATGGTGCTGAATTAATTGCAAATACAAGTTTTGAGGAATTAAACATTGAAACTGAAAGCTTAATGGTCTTTTTTTTCAGTTACAGCAGTGACATTCAAAGATGTGAAAGCAGATACTTGCTTCCGGAGCAGATGACATAGCAAACAATCTTATTTTGTTAGACAGAGGCGATAACTTATACAGTAGCTTATTATTTTAATTATCGACAAAAAGTATATCAAAATACATGTATTACTGATAGTTCGTACGACAGGATTTAGTTTTACCTGAGAAGACGTTTTAAAATTTGCTATCAATGCGTTGTGGTTAAGCTTATAACAAAGGAATATATAAAAATATATAAATCCCCTTTTTTGGACTCACCTTAGGTAAACTATACGTCCTGTATTTCGAGGGACGGTTCTGTATTTCAACAGCTTTTCCTCGACGAAAAATAAAGAATTTTGTGTTTCCAGTAAGCAATTTTATGATAAGAACGCCTTAATCGAAGCTTTCCGAGATGCCTGTATAGAGATTTTGCTTACTTATTTAACAAAAACTGTATGATTCAATTCTAAACTATCACTGCTTTTGTCGAAAATTCACTATTAGTGGATCTGACCCTGACATGACAGTTATACTCAAGTTTGGGGCGAATGAACACCTTTTAGATAGTAGCCAGATCATAGTGAGTGAAATATTTCTTGCATCGTGTTAGGAAGCCAAGGCACCAAGGCAAAATTTTTTGCGGCGTTGAATATGTGGTCATTCTAAGGAAGCTTTTATGTTGATACACATACCAAGAATTGCTAGTTTTTCAGTTCCCTCGATGTAAGTGCCATTCATGGATAATGACTGGAGGTTACTATTTCGCTTCAATGACAGCAGACATCATTGGGTTTTGGAAGCTTTAAATTCGACTCTATTGTGTTCTCCCCACTTTGCTATTCTATCAAGTTTAGAATTTAACGACCTTAACATACGCTGTTGTTTCAGTTCCGAATCCGAAGAGAATGAGCGTGAACCTGCGAACATAAAAGAAAAGATAAGAGTACTGTCGTCAGCAAGGGAATGCATTGGATTGGAAGTAACAGATAGAAGATCGTTAATGAAAATAAAAAAGAGTGTCGAAGACAAAACACGACCCTGTGGGACATCTCCATTTATTCACTGCATAGCAGACTTAAAACTGTCTAATACAAATTAGATTTAACGGTTTGAAAGATAGCTTCTAATCCACTTAAGCGGGGTTACATCGATTCCAAATGCACGCATTTTAGACAGAAGAGTTTGGTTTCAAACTCCTTGAATTGCCTTTGAAATATCAAGTCCTACAACTTTGCTTTCACCAAACTTATGAAAAGACTCTTTCCACTTTTCGATTAGATATGCCATCAGATCACCGGTAGAACGTTGTCCATGGAAACCATATTGAAGGTCATTGATTAGTTCTTGTGATTCAAGATATTTCATAAGCTGACGGTTAATCAATTAGGACGTTAGTGCTATTGATCTGTACGAAAAGAGACAGGACGGTTCGTCTTTTTTTGGTATAGGCTGGACAAATGCTGTTTTCCAACTACTCGGATAGAGTCCAGAGAAATATGATAAGTAGAAAATTATAATGCCAGCGATGAACACCACTTTAGAAGAAATAGAGAAATACCATCGGGTCCAGCGGATTTGTGTATGCTGAGGTCATTTAAAACTCTAGCAACTTCACGAATACGAAATCTGTCCCATAAGGTGTTCGGCAATCCTCGAAGGTACAGGTGGAAGAAAAGCACAGTCTGAAAGTGTGGAGCTAGCTGCAAGTAGGTTGGCCTTGTCCCTAGAGCTGACAGCTGGAATGTCGTTATGAATGATCGTTGAAATTGACGACGAGGCAGCATTTTTGATTCTTTTCACAAATGACCAAAAATTTGTTACTACTTTTGGGACATTTTAGTATTTTTGTCCACCACAATCTTTAATTTGGCTCGCCGAATTTTTGCATTGCAGTCATTTCTGGTACGCTTGTATTTTTGTCGGCTTTTCTCTGTGGTGTTTGCTTTATACAACCGAACGCTTAATTCCCTGTTACTAGAAGCCCCCTTAACAGCATAAATCAATACCACCCATCATCAGACTTAATTCTGATAGGTATAAACTCTTTCATACCAATGTGAATGATGTTTGTAATCGCGTCATCCACTTCGCTCTTGAGGAAGAATAGTGAACAATCAAAAGAACTGAAGACCACTCTGTTTGTCTGTATTTTCGACTAAATTGAGGTCCTTTTTAACCAAATGAAATTTTGTGAGTGTCTAAATCCCAAATAGCGTTTTTTATATTTCTCGTGTGACGTGTGTCGCGTTTCGTGTGTGGCGCGTGTTTTGGGTAGAATTTTTTTTCTACTTTTTTGAGGTCCTTTTTAACCGCCTTCCACATGATCTAGAGAGCTGAAATTTTTTGAGTGTCTAAGTCCGAAAGAGCATTTTTATATTCCGCGTGAGACACGTGTCGCGTTTCGCGTTTCGCGTGTGGCTTGTTATGGGTGAAATTTTAGTCATTTTATCATTTTTTGAGGACCTGAAGTTTGTGAGCAGCTCAATGTCAGGATCTAATTTTGATATCCCGCGTGTGATGCGTGTGGCGCGTGTGATGCGTGGAAAAAGAAAATACTTTGAAATAGGCCCAACCTCAAAAACAGATAATTTGGCGGTTATAATCAAATAATACAACTGTGTAGCGTATACCGTATGGCGTGTGGCGAGTATCGATCTATTAATAAAAGTTTGCACCCGAAAAACGAAGTTTTTTTACATTTACTTGTTACAATGTTACACAATGTTACTTTCTATAGATAAACACTCTTGCTGACAAATTAGCTGGAAGAAACGTGGATTTACCAACTTTGGTCACATATTTAATTTCAATTTTATATTGCTCCACGCTTCCATTCTCCTGCGACTAAAGGGGAAATGCGTCAGTGATAACATCTGTTGTTGGTAGGTTGGTAAACAGAAACATCAATATCGGTGTAGGGCGGTCGTAGTTGTTGAAGGTTAGCCATTTGTTGGTAGGTTACACAGCCAGCTTTAATTGATACTTTGCATCGGTTGTGGTTTTTACTAGTTTTGTGTTCCTCTACTCGAATAAGATACGAACGAGATACCTCTTACCTGTGCTGATGTTATTAAAAAAAAAGTTTGTTTCCTTTTGCTTCTCATATCAAAACAACATCTCCAGATTTTTACATCTGATTTGTTGCTAAAACTATTAAACTTTCTCACGCTTTATTTATTTTTATTTTGTTATTTCCTGAATTGTAAGTCAATGCTTAAGATCTTTTGTCTATCACATTGCACTTGGAAGAGGGCAGATCCGCGATTAATGATCTTTTTGTAGGCACATGCATTTTTTATACCTATTTGTTTTGGATTTTCATTCAATTTTTGGAAAACATTGGGAGATGAAATGCAGCCCAAATTAGACAAATTATCTAAGTTGGGAGAGAAATATATTCAAATTTCGCAACAAAAAAAAATTAAATATAAATCTAAGATATGTAGCTACATTGTATGTATATGGGCAAGTTGATGTTGGTAATATTGGAAGTTCCGACCCTTAACCATAAAAAAACTTACTTTATCTTTAATTTAGGTTTGAAAATCTCATTCCAGCAATTATTTCCGCTCATTGAAGCAGTTAGAAACTCCAATTCGATTATGCCATAATAGTTGATTTCTACCCGCACCATAAAACTTGATGTACGGCTGTATTGTCTTTACAAATAAGTTCTTTTTTTTTTTTGATAAATCATGGAAATAAAAGTTGTAACCATCGGGTCCGTTAAGATTAAACTTTTTTTTCCATTCGAAAACACAAATCATTTCAATTTATTTCTCCTAGTGAACATGAATGGAAATAACAACTAATGTTTGCTGGAATGGGGATTTCCTAACATAAACTAACTAAGTAAAAACTAATAACTAACCTAAAGAATATTTGTGGACTTCTACCATGGATTTCCCAACAAGAAAGAGGCTGTATTTAGTCGGAACACGATGAACATTTATTATGCCCTCCCAATTCACCGGACTTAACATCATATAAAACGTTTGGGCCTACATATTTCGAAAATTTTTGAAGCCAGTAGACAATTTCAAGGTAAGAACGCCTTAATCGAATCTATCGAGATGCCTTGAACGACATTAGCTTATTTATTTAAAAAAAAATGTAACATTCAATTTCAAACCGTCTTATAGAGCGGGCATATTTATATTATTATTGGACAAAAACATAATAAATTAATGTTTAAAAGTAAAAAAAATGTAAAAAATTTTTTCTTTTTTTATGAAATTTTTCGAGTGGCATCAATCAAGTGACGCAACTATTTATACCCTTTTTTAGCAGTTCATAAAGAAAGTTGGGAAATTCCCATGCATTTTATTAATTTCCTCTTTAATTTGATGGCTTTGGCATAGCCATACTGTGACCTCAATCATGTGAACGGGAGTGTACTTTCAAGACCAAAAGGCCACGCAACCTAAAACAATAGTTTTAGGCTAGAAAAGGGAGATATCAATTTTTATTTCATTCTCCACCACACGATGGTGCCAATTTAGCAAGCATGAGTTTTACCGGCTACCCAAAAAATATATTCTCTTTCACCGTGAGTTTCGTATGGATCCCAAACATAACTTAAGGTTTATTATTAAAAATTTAAAAATGTCGTTTTAAGAGAGTATTAGAGAGTTTAAGAGAGTGTTTATTTGTTAAAAAAACACATTTATTTTAAACGCATTGGCTTTGTCATTTTCGACGTTTTAATTTTAAACAGCTGTCACTCGTATGATCGCATAATGTTTTTTCAAGAGCGGGATAAAACTGTCATTCTCCATCTTCATGCTCCAGCTCCATCGCCAGTTCAAATACATAACCATAATATGTGATTCATCTCTTTTTAAAGAGCTAATCAAAATACGTTTTACATCTCGATTTATAAATAATTAAATTCTCTATAGTGCTGCCACGCCAAAAGTTTTCTTTATCTAATATATAAAACACGTTTTCATTATATATGCAAAAGGGTGTTTTGCACATACTGACCGGATTTTCATGGTCGATAACTTTCAATATATAACAGTCTGAAATATTTATATAAACTGTTTTTAATTCAAAAAAAAATGTCTGAAAAGTTATCAATTAAAAGGTGTACATCGAAACAACGCTTTCAAATTTTAGAAACTTATTACCGAATTCCAACTCAAAAGAGCGCACTTTGTAAATTTAACGGTCCACTAATCGGTCCACAAAGCATACTATTCATAGTGTAATAAAAAAGATTTGAACATCACCTACACGCTAATGAACAACATTTCATCAGCTAGACAAAGAAATGTATCTACCGTTGAACACATGGCATCCGGCGACACTGGCCGCCCAAATATGTTATCTTAAGCGATGTTCGTTCTGAAAATTATACAGCAAAATTTTGTTGAGCGAAATTTGTTGGGTGCAATTGAGAGCGTTACGTAAGTGCGACATGATGGACCATCATCATTTTTGTGGATTTTTGGGTATTTTTTTCGGGTCTTTTAGGAGTGTTTTGGGGCTCTTTTAGTGGTATTTGGGGTGTCTTTTGGGAGTGTCTTTGGGGTCATTTTGGAGTCTTTTAAGGGTCTTTTGCGAATTTTTTGTGGGTTTTTGGAGTATTTTCGGGTGTATTTGGAGGCTTCTTTGGGGGACTATTTGTAATGTTTTTGAGGGTTTTAGTAGGTATTTTTGAGGGTACTTAAGAGTTCTTTTGGGAATCTTTCTTCTTTCCCTTTCTTTGGGGGTATTTGGCGTTCTTTTGAAAATGTTTTGGCGTTCTTTTGGAAGTCTTTTGAGAGTCTTGTTGGAGTGTTTTGAGGGCTTTAAGGAGGTATTTTTGGATCTTTTGAGAGGTCTTTTGGTAGTTTTTTGTAGGTCTTTTGAAATCTTTTGATTTTTTTATATATGCCGTGACCGGCACAACTTTTAAATCCTGACCATATACAGTCTTGCTACACACTACCCACATCTCCTTTCGATGAATTACTTACTTTATAGTGCAGCACAGCCTTTCACATTACCGTTACATTCGTGTACCGAATTTCCGAATTCACATCCGTCACTAATCTGCAGAGTACGTACGGATGGCTGGTGTTTGTAAAAAGAAACCGATTAAGATGCGATAAAGGCACTTTGATCCTTTATGCATCTCGAGTTTCGGACACAGCACGCAGCTCACAAATGCTGATACAATACTGAGAAATAGTTATCCTAAATGCAGATATTACGAAATAGTAATATCAGCAGGGGGGCAATTATAATGCGACCGTTAAATGGCTCGACTGTAGAAGAGACAGAGATGTCGCAGATCTGTGTTCTATATGTATGCTGCACATTGCATTGTGTATTGAACCCTAGTTCATGCACACTATGATGCTGTCGTACTATTGGTGGATCGTAACAAACCAATGCTCAAATGCAAACCAATATGCAATGGTGGTTAGGTATATTTTGCTGTGTGGGGGGGGGATGGCTTATCTCAATATGGGTCTTGAAGCGTCTTGGTAGTCAGTTGGGTTGTGTGGTGGGAGGGGGGTTAGTGTGGTGCGGGAAACCAGGCAACGCTGGGTATTTTAGCTAGTACTTTATATTATAGAACATTCTTACTAATCTAGTTGTGACATTTTGTTGCGCAGTGAAAACTCAACCATTCCGCTAAGTTATAAATCGAGCGATATAACATTCCATCGATCGGATTTAATATTTCCCTTTGCTCGTCTTATTCTATTTTATTCATAAGGATTTTTAGCGTGCATCTCGCGACCATTTGTGTTGTGCGTGTTGTATTTTTGGATACAAATAGAAGGGGCCTAAAATTTAATGCCGTCCCGAACGGCGAATTGAGAAGCTTTCCGTGACAAGTGTTTATTCTCGGAAGTTTGTCACACATTCGCGAGAGGTGGGACCGTCAAAAAAGTTTTTCCTGCGATTCGAACAACGAACCTCCTACTCAGAAATCCATGCACTTAACCACTGAGCCACAACGACCACTTTTTTTTAAAATAACTGTTTCTATGGAGATTGTATCTTTTCCTATAAAGGTTATTTTCTCCATTCACTAATAACTCTCAACAATGACAATATTAGTAACTATACTATATATTTTTTTTCTGGTGAAATCTGCTCTTAAACATTTACGGCTTTAACCAAAGTATATCATCCCACATTATTTATTTTTAAAACACACAATCGTTCTTTTTATTAATGTGCAATTAACCAACCGAAATAATAATTGTGGTATGCCTGGTAACACTGTGATATCGCTCTCAGTAGCGGCCTTGATGCCCATTCGATTCCATGGAGTTTGCATCAACATCAACCAACAGTCAATTATTGTTTGCGGCTGATACAATTCGTTTTATTCAGTACGAGTCGCTATAAAAATTATTTCTTATATTTTCATGGTAATTTCGTGTCGTGTTAATTGTTATTTGTTATTACGAACAGATCATACGTAATTTATTTTTCAAAACAAAAAGTTGTTACATACAATTGTGCATTTGGGATCATTTTTAAAACCCCATCGCTCCGTAAAGTGATCTTGTAACCCACGGGTGTTAAGTTTTGCTTTGCAGTTTAATTTTCGGGTCACATTTCTGGATATAGTCTGGATATAGAAATTAATTTTGTTACCTGGGAAGAAGAAGAGACTGGGAATAATCTTCATCTTTTCCACTAATAAAGTTTTTATTCATAACCCATTTCATACTGAATTTACAAGCTGTTGTATTTCCGTCACTTATGTGCTGTGCTGATATTGGAAGAGTAAAGTCGGTTCTCTTAATTAAATCGAATATATTTTTTTGTGCTATTGCTGTCTCGCTGTATGCCGTAACCGAAGTGTATTGTTGGGTACGTGATAATGATAAGTGTAACATGAGTGCAAAAAAAAAACCAGCCACTCATGGCAAACAAGGAAATTGTTAATCTCTTTAAAGTGAAGAGAAAATTCATGTGATTCGAAGGAAAACCTTGTGCGGGAGTGTGTTGTACTGATATGTGATATTGTGTAATGTGTATGTGATTTGTGATATGCGACTTCTGTGGATTCAACGATACGTCACGTTATACGTTTATCAGTTGTCCGTTTATTTTGTTCTCTCTTTTAATTATTCTCTTTAGCTTTTCTTAATGTAGATCGTATTTATATTTACCTGCAGAGTGTGATCTGCATATTCAAATTTATTGACTGTATTTAAAAAACAAGAAAATATTTATGGGCAATTGTCAAAGAAGTACCTACCTAATTAAATTATGATCAATTAATTGCAATTTGCCACTTTGTGATAAAATACAAATAGAAATAAAAATACATCATAATTCGAAAAGAAGTGTGTTTTATATATACATATTTTTACAAGAGAGCTCAATAAAACGATAATTTTTTTATTAAGTTTTGTGGCATATGTGGAGTGGAATGTGTTATGTATCAAGAAATGTGAATGTCAAAGGAAAATTAGAAAAACCTAAAATTCTCTCTCTGACAGACGTTTCTATGTAGAACTCCGTTACAGTCAGCGGCGTTTCTATATTGAAAAGCAACAAAACGCTTCAAACGACGACGCCAGTAAACATGCGCTGATAAGGTGTGAAGGTAAAACTATTAATTGTTGTTAATGATTTTAGTTATATAACTCTATTAACAGAAGAGCAGCTGTGCTTTAGAGTTTTCTAATTATAGGTTATAGAGCAGGTAGAATCCTCCCCCCCCAACACTCCACCGAGAGAATTCATTTAAATTAGACCATGCCACTGTGAGCTGACTATATTTAAACTGGATTTTGGCTATATTCTATGCATGTGCTTCTGGAAATGATTAAACAATTCTAGCTATACCTTAGTAAATTCGTATACGTAGGTAGCACCTTCATATTACAAGCTATAAATTGACTTTGAGTACTGTAATCCTATAACAAAAGCGAATACATACTTCTATTCTATTGTAAAATCTTCACCTGCCAAAAGAATCAGCACAAATTTATTCAATTCGACTCCATTCCTGGCCTTTAAAAAGTTGTCATTCAATTGGTCTCGACTTCTAACTCATTACCACCAACGGCTATATGGTAGCGCCACAATACTCGAAACCTAGCATGGATATAATTAAAATCCAGCCTGTAGCCGTTCAGATACGAGATCAACTCGATGACCCTGTAATCTGATAGCTTTCAGGTCGTGAACAAATGGTTTACATAAAATGCGGTGTCTTGACCCTGGTAGGGCCGGAGAACTGCATAGGAAGTGTATGAGAGTTTCTTTGTCATTTTCATGTTTGCAAGTTCTGCAGAAATTGTTGTGCGGTATACCCAATTTAGCAGAATGGCTGTCCACTGGCCAGTGGCCCGTGCTGATAGCCACAACTCTGGCAATATTCCGTGTTCTAGATACCAACTCGGTGGTTTTTCTTTTGCTGTATGATGGCCATATCAATCTTGATACCGTGGAAAATACTTTCGGTGTTACTGGAATTCGAACCATGAACCTACTGCGCAGTAGCCACACGCATTTCCACTGAGCCACGGCGCCTACCACTCTCATTATCCTCTATATTACAGTGCCCCGGCACCCGTACTATGGTGATGTCCAGGAATTGGCTGATCTAGGCCACTTCTTCTTGGCACTATTGTACGAGTTTCGAGTAGATGGTGATCGCATAAATCGCCCCTGTGGCTGATTGACTATCAACACATATGCCAACCCTTTCGATTTGTTCGTTACTGAGCCTTAATGGCCTGCAGGCCTCCCTTATTGCTGGGATCTCTGCCAGAAAGATGTTAGCTAAATAGGATAGATTGTATGACCTTGACAGATTTAGATCATCCGAGAAGATACCTGCACCGACTATGTCCTTCATCTTGGATCCGTCAGTGAATATTGTTGCTTCAAATTGCCTCGTTACTGGCCCATACTTCCAGTTTCCATCACCTCTATGCAGTCGTTTAAGACACGCGCGCATAGCCATCTCTTCTTTTCCTCTCCCTAATTTCCTAACGCCCACCCTGTGCTAAGCATTATAAGGGTGCAACCCCTTTAGCGTATGTACATTATATAAAAAAAAACCTAATGAGGAGTTAAAGCTAAATTTAGGGATGCAGTAAATATAGATGATGGTATCATGATTTAGGTACTATCTGCAGTATATTACAGTGCCCGTATAGACTAGTAACAAACCACCCAGATTCTCTGTGTCGTACTGCACTGCACGTCTCGTAATATACTTGATAAATATGTAAGGAGGTAATATGTGCAAGATGGTGTTAAAGACCTCGGTCGGACAAGACCGTATAGCTCCTGTGATGCCTACTGCTGCTGATCGCTGTAACCGGCTGAGTTTGTTGGCGTTGTACTTCTTCTTCATCGCTGGCCACCAGACCAGCGATCCATAGGTAAGAATTGGCCGTACAACAGCTGTATACAGCCAAAGAGACATCTTTGGTTGAAGACCGCATTTCCTGCCGATGGTTTTGCTGCTGGCATAGAGAGCCACGCACGTTTTATGAGCCCTGTTCTCATGTAAACCTTCCAGCTATGCTTCCTATCTAAGATTACTCCGAGATATTTGGCGATAGGGGTAAGGATGAGAATATCCCCATTTAGCTTTGGAAGAATAAATGCCGGTATTTTGGATTTAGTGGTGAATAATACCACTTCACAGGGTTGACTCCATGGCCACAGCTTGTTGCCGAGGAGCTGACTTGGGGGGCGCCTTTGTCGTCTCGTTTGGTAATATCGATTAAATCTTCCCAACCATTGAACCTCTCCAACCCCGGGAAGGCAAAGGTTGAAGTATTACCAAAGTTACAAATACTGTAATCACTGCTAATAATAAAATCAAAAAGCGACTTACCCCGTTCATTGTCCTCCGAGCTGTCCCAGAGGGAATGTTTGGCATTGTAATCGCATCCTAAGATGATGCATTCATCTGTTGACTTTATCAGATTTTCGATTTCTTCCAGCGGGCTGGGCGGTCATGCGAAAAATACGCCGAGGACACAAGCAAGTGTTCCGCTCCCGTTTTCTCTACCATGACAACAGTTAGGTCTGCAGAGCTAGAATTTTGACAAAGAAAAGCGTTAATGTGTTTTTTCACTAAAACAGCGTTGTCTCTTTTAAAAAAGAGATTGTCATCGTTCGTATTTAGACCCTTGGCGTCAGTGCCTCTGACTTAAGATTCTGGATCTATAATCGAGTTTTGTTCCTGATCATCAGAAAAAAACTCTTGCAATTGGTCGCGACTTCCAACTGATCTTTGGGCGTCCTCGTGTATAGGACGACGAAACGAATGCCTGCTCTGTCTCGACGCGATGCCCAAAACCCTCTCTATATAGTGAGGATTTTGGCCATGCCCATGTATCGTTAGATGCCGATCATATCTCAGGAACAGTTCAACATTCACCTGTACTTGGTGCCGAGGCATAGGGTCATTCTGGGGAACTGCAAGGCTGCTGAACTCGTCAAAAATGGTACCACGCGGCAAACTCATGTCAAAGTAGGATGCTGCTGACAAAACCAACCTTAGATAGATAAAAGATATAACTTGTGTAGCGACAAAACAGATCTGGCCAAAGATGGATCCGAAACGCTCCAAGTGTTTGATCTCTCTACACAGAGTGCAGATACGATAGGTGTAATTTGGGGCACTGTCTCTTATGAAAGCATGCAGAAAGGCAAGGTGTATTTTCCAATGACTCTTGCAAAAGCTGCATGGACAAGGAATAGGAAGAGACCATTTTCCACCTTCTCTGCAGATGCACAGCTCTTTCTCTAAAACGAAAGCTCCACTTTTGGGGCCTGCTTTATTCGAAGCTCCAACTGGTTCAACGAGTAGGGCGAGAAATCCTATCGATCCATGTGGTCTAAGTGGGTCGGTATCCTGCCGACAGCTACCCCAACCTTACCAAATCTAACCTGGTATGACTTTTGTCTTTTATAAATACTAACAGCTTGTATGTTATGGCTAAGCTCCGTGACATGAGGAGTCTTAATAATCTATTCAGTAGACTTATTATGACTTTAAGAAACTGTGCATGTTTTTCCAGTTTCAAGCCCTTATCGGTTGCTGCTGTCTGTTTTTTCAATTATTTTAATTTTATGCTTTATAAAGTTGTACTTCTGCTAGGCTATAATAGGCGGCTTTGAAGTCTATAAGGTGATGGCATAGTGGGTTTAAAAAATTCAGACATTTCCATTTCCAACCTAAATATTAGAATTTGTTCCGTTTGTTGATTTGACCGGCTTCAAGGCACAATGGTATGGACCCATTGATACCTCATGGAGGCAGCATAATAGTGTTAAGTAATTCATAAAGTTCTTTTCCTTAAGATCGAAGATCAAGTATATTATGCGGAGTATATTACGTCATACTTAGAGACGAACTTCCTCATCTGGTGCGGTAGTCGCTCCAGTCATTCCAGTGATTGCTATGATGGCTATACTGATGGCATAATTTTTAATGTGTGCTCATTACCCTTCTTTGTTTGCATCTTGGCTCTCGGCTTCATGACTGACTCACCCTTCATTGAGTGCAAGTTTTGCCGTGTGACCATAAAGTTTTATTCAGGTCTCTTCGTTTCAATTACGATCACTTACTCCTAAAATCGGAGTTAAAACTTTTCCATGTAAAGGTGGAAACTCAAAAGATAGTTATATATTATCACGTTTGACTTTTGCTCTCCTACTAAAATTCAAGTAACATGCGGTAATCATCTGAAGTTTTTATGCCGGTCATTGTTCCCAAAAGTTCCGATGATGGCAACGATCAGATGGAGCAACAGCGATAGCAACGATTATAGTGCGAGATGATCTCAATTAATGTGTAATATTTAGCATCTTAATAACAAATAAGATCAACTGCAGTCAGATATCTGATCGGGGCTCATATGCACGCTACAAGCTTACCACACTGCATCAAGGAGAATGTGAGAATGTGAATGCGAGCTGCAACGGCGACCAGCCTCAGTCTTAGTCTCAGCTTCAACCTCAACCTCAACCTCAATAACGTACCCAGAGTTGGGTGCAAGATTCAAATCGACTGATACAAAGTATGTGTATCTGAATTAAAAAACAATGCGCTAAAGAAAACGAACGAAATTAATAATGGAATGGAAAGGGGAGCGGATAAAAATAATATCACAACAGAATGCGTGATTCAGTTCAGTCAATGTTACCGCACGCGCTGAGTCTTAAGCCATGATTCGATTACATATAAAAAGTGATCATTTGACAGTTCTATTATATATGTGGCAATTGGGAGCGGTCAAATTTGAAAATTAAAAAAAGAGATCCTTAATCCTTACTTTGATTTTATGCTATAATTCGTTATATGTCGGGAAGCACACCGCCGTTTTAATACCTTTATGAGGTCATGAACATGTTAAGATCCTGGTTGTATTCCTGATTATTATGATTTCAATATACCTTAAGAAAATTTATACACATCACATAATCTGCAGGCAAATTTTAGCATTAATTAGAATTGAATTTGGGATAAAGACCTAACTTTCTTCATAATCATCATATTTGGCTCTACAACCGGGCCCTGGCCTCCTGAAATAAATCTCTCTACCGGTCCCGATTTTGAGCCATTCATTCAGTCATTTCAGTTTTGCATCTCTTAACTCTGGACGTCCTCGTCTACGCCATATCGTTCCAGCGTAGGCTTGATCGTCTTTGCTGCGGTGTTCGATATATCTTACCGCAAAGGACTTTCCGAGCAGTATCCTCTTCGCTCATGTGAGCTAGGTGTCCTGCCCACCGGAGCCTACCGAGCTTAATACTCTTCACGATGTCTACAGTGCCCGTAACGCTCGTAGATCTCCTCCCTCACGTACGGGGCCAACAATTCTCCGTAAAACTTTTCTATTGAACGCGGCTAAGAGGTCAGAATGCTTTTTGCTAAGAACCCTTGATGTAAGTACTGGTATGATCATTGTCCTATACACCAGCAGCTTGGCTGTTATGGTTAAGTTCCTGTATTGGAAGAGTCTTGACCGACTATAGTAGACTTTGTTGGCTTTTAGCAACCATGCGTGTATTTCTGGTGCCATGCTGCTATCGGCTGCTACAGTTGACCCGATATAGGTATAGGATTCATTACTTCAAATACGCGCTCCACTATTTTAAATGAGGGACCAATGTTGTATCTTCTGCTCGCAGACGAGACCACCATGTACTTTGTTTTGCTTATGTGCAGCCCCAGATTTCATGCCGCCTGCTCGATTTGGATGAAAGCTTTCTGTACAGCTCTTGGAATTCTACCAACTATGTATATGTCGTCTGCGTAAGCCAGTATCTGAATGGATTTATGGAGGATTTTACCGTTTATTTGGGATGCCGAATTCTCCCATAGCTTTATAAAGCGGTACTCTGGCTATGCTATCATAGGTTGCTTTAAAGTCTGTAAAAAGATGGTGTAGTGAGCTTTGAAACTCTTCCATCAACTGCCTAAGGGTGTAAATGTGATGAGTTGATTTGCCTAGGATAAAATATGGGCCAATGATGACTTTAGCGAATAGGGCTATCGTGTCTTGAAGGATAGAGTAGAAAATCTTATACGCGGTACTAAAAAATGTTGTTCCACGATAATTGCTGCCTGTTGTGATATATCCTTTCTTATGTCTGGGGCACAGAATGCCTCTTCACCAATCTTCTGACATCGTTTCTTCCTCTAATACTTGCACTATTATTGCACATGAATTTCTTGGTATATTGCGGGGTCTCTTGAATTAATGAAATCCGTGGGGATACCATCTGATCTCGAGGCCTTATTATTCTTGAGCCGATTTATCGCTCTGCTATCTTCGTCTATGCTTGGTGGCGGCAAAACAATGTGGTCTTCGGCCATTGGTGGAGCTTTCAATTCCTCAGTTAGCTGGCCATTTAGCAACTCATTAAAATGCTCTAAGATGCCTTTGCGATCGGCGATCAAATTACCCTCTTTGTCTTTGCAGTGTTGACTCCAATCTGATTCACTGATGCAGTCTTTCGTGACGATGCAATTCGCGCTCGGAGCAACAAACCAACAAGATAGTGGTCCGAGTCGACGTTGGCCCCTCGGTACGTTCTTACCATCATTAGATTCGGGTTGTGGGGGCGGTCTATCAACACGTGTGGTCTATCTGGTTGGTTTTGTGGATATTTTTACGCGCAAACCTTGTACTCGCAACAACCACATTATTGCTTGCTGCCATCTCTATTAATCGTTGTCCATTGTCATTGGTGTTCTCATGTAAGCTATGAGTGCTGAATACTGGCTACCTATTCATTCCTCCAGAATGATTTTACATCATACTGAGGGCAGGCCTGGACTGATTCAAAGAATTCTTCTTTTTCATCATCTGGGGAATCCTCTGTAGGTGTGTGAACGTTTATGCAGCTTATGTTTTTAAATCTGCCCCGCAGGCGAAGGGTGCATAGCCGTTTATTTATTGCTTTGAAGCCGATAACGGTGGGTTTCATACTTTTGCTGACCAGAAACCCCACCACAATAACATAATGTCTTGCATTACAGATGTAATATATGTCACATTCTGATTTTTGTAAGACACCATTCCCCATGCACCGCATCTCCTGGATTGCTATTTAGTAAGCATTATATTTTGACAGGGTATCGGATAGCTGCTGTGCAGCTCGAGCCCTCTACAGTGAGCATACGTTCCATGAGAAATTTTTTAAATCGTTTAGCCGTTTTCGTTGCCGTGGTCGTTCATCAGTGTATCCGAGGCTGATTTAAAGTTTTGTTATGGGCGAGGTGATTGGCCTCGCGCCAACCTTACTCTGAAAGGAATAGCCAGTTCATTTAGCTTTTCCTGTATAATTTAATTTCAATTACGATAGACATAAAACCACAAATGTCTGAAAACTGTCCAAAAAAAATAATCCTGCGCGATTAATAAAATTTTTTTTTGAGGAATATTACCGGCGACTACGTGTTGGAGTTTTGATCGCACTTCCACCAGTCAGAGCTAGTTAAGGCCACCTGCAATTCTGATGCATTCTGTTTTATTCTCGTTATTCTGCTGATGGCTGACCGCCAAGACCTCACTTTAGGCTTCGAATAATTTAATTTCAACTTCTGATAATAAAATTGAAACTTACACTGAGATTGTATCGATTGCTCAAAATCTTAGAATTTCTTACGCTAAAAATGTATTGAAAATAACGATTTTGAGCGATCCTAATTTTAATTTCTTTCATGGACATTGACAAGTAACATTTTGGACAATCTAATTTGATAAACTATGCTATAGTGCATCAGTCTTCCGTGAGAATGACAGAAGTGCCGCACAAGTATTGACACAATACTCAGAGTTCTATTATAAGACTATGTATTAGTGGCTCTAGTGGTTAGTGCGTTGAACTTCTTAGCAGAATGTTCGGCGTTCGAATCCCAGAAACATCGAAAGTGTTTTTCACGGTCCCACCTCTCTCGATTATCAGACAAACTGCCGAGTGTAATAACTTGTCACAGAAAGTTTCTTAACTAGCTTAACTAGGATTAAATTGTAGGTCCCTTCCTTTTCTTTGCAAAAATATAACACACACAAATGGAATGGTTGCGAAAATCTGGGCCTTGGACCACATCGATCTATCGCGCTTAATATTATTATTTTTTGTTTAAACACAAGCTTACATAACAAAGTAGTTATTTTTTATTTTAGAATTAATTTTTGTCATATTACCAACATTTAACGAAAACAAACGTTTTACATGTATTTATTAATTAAAGTGTAATTAAAAAAGAATATATGCATATCATATAGTTTCTTCTATGTATTCTAATTAACATCAATACCTTATACATATATATGTTGCTATTAACACGTTAACTATAAAAATAAAATAAGAAAAGCAAATGTAAACGCATAGTCGGCAATCATAATGCAAACACACAAACTACGAGTAGAATTATACTCAGGGCCGTCTCAATGTTATTATTTGGCGCCTTGTGAACATCTCACAGTTAAATTCCTTAAAAGATCGGCCAGTCAGTCGTTTTCCGTGTTCAAGAGATACTTGCATTGAACGTTGGCCACTATCGTTCTGAAGTTTCGAAGTTCTTCTGTTTGGCCAGCTATTCTTCCAAGAAGAAGGTAGGCATTGAATGGAGCCATATGTCTTTAAAATAGTAGAAGAGATGATGAGAATCGTCCGTTACGTAATGAAATAATAGCCCATCCATTAAATCACACCACCCATAGGGATATTGTATTCTGAAAAAAAAAAGGTTCAAAGAAATGTATTTAAAGTTCTAACAATTACATTGCAATTACCTTTACTAATGTGTGGACAATCTAATTCCAAATATTCTTTGCTTCCTCCATTGTAATCTTGCTTGTTTTGTTGGACTTTATATCAGGAACAGTTTACGGGGTTAACAGTAAACCAACATCGTTTGTTTAAGTTAATCTGACACATCTCACGTATTTCCATTAAACGGTTGCTACATCGACCTCGTATGCGGTATTTATACAGGGTGTCCGACGGAAAGGTTTGATTGTAAATTTTGGTTGAATGAAAGAGAATATATCTAATGTTTATAAATGGTTTATATAATGTGATGATGATGATGATGAACAAAGGGGTATCTACCCGTAGCACTGCGACCCATAAGGATCTATGGCGCTCCCCCTAACTAGTGCATGCCCGTCCCTATAGCAATGGCTCTTGTGAACCTAATGATATGATGTGTGTTCAGTGAATGCCGTGCAGACTCTGAGATCACATGAGCTCCCAAGTGGTCTCTCCTCTGTGCGATCGTTGCTCCGCATTCATTGAGAAGGTGCCACGTGGTTTCCTCCGCTCCCCCACAAAACCTCCAGCTGCCATCGTCTTCTTGTTTTATTTTCTTTAGGTGTCCCTTCAGTCTACAATGTCCTGTTAGGAAACCCATATTTACTTACATTACTTCTACTAAGTACCAATATCGAGAGAGACCTCTTTGAGTCATAGTTCCCCATCATTTCCTTTGCTTGTAGTAGACCTGGAAGATTTTCCCATCTTATGGAAGCAGTTGCTTTACCTTTTCTGCGTATCTCCTCCCGCATTATGCGGTTCCCTATGCCACAGAATAGTTCTGGCCCTACAAGCGGAGTTTCTGCTCCTTTGTCCGCAAATCCGCTGCTTCATTGCCTTCTATGCCAGTGTATTCTGGAACCCATAATTTTATAAAATGTTTGCAATTATATATGGAATACAATTACCGCTTCTGTTAGCCTCACAAATGCGGCGGGCTCTTTTGAGCACATTTTTAAGATAACTTGTTGTGGAAACTGTGTTTTGTGGACTGGGCTGTATTCTATACCGTACCGTTTTGTTGGAACCACATGTTAACTAAACCCAATGTATTCAGTACTGAGTTGAAACATTTTTCAATTACGTCACGGTATCGTTTACCAGTGACAGTTACCGTTAAGCCGTTTTAATTTTCAAAGATGTAAGATGTGGTGGATCCAGATTCCGCAATATCGTTATCACCATCATCTTCATTTCATTGTACTATAAGGCTTTGTACGAGTATGTGCTTCTTTAAGTAAAAAAATATGTAAAGAGGTGAAGCGCCCACCTATAGCCAGCGCCCTGTACAAATTCACACTTTGTCCATGAGAGATCGGGGACCGAGAAGAGTATACTCGGACTCACAACATTTTTTTATCACAAAACAAAATACAAAACAATTTTTTAATTATTGAATCGCTACGTATTACTACTTTAAATACTAAAAAACCATTGCCTTGTGTTGGAGCGGGAGGGAAAAAAGAGTTGAGATAATATGCAAATAAACACCGACTGCTGAATAATTACGCGCTTAAATGGCTCGATGTGTTAAATGCTATTACCACATTTTTCTCTGTAATTTGCCGTTGTTGAGTAATGCTACTCGCTTATCGAGTGCAGCTGTTATAATAAAAAAAAAATTCCATACAAATAATGGTAGCAAAGCTGTTTTTTCGATTGCGGTTATTGATTGCAATGGGTCAATCTTATGGTAGATGTTGGCATCCAATTTCGCTTTGGAAGATCTGAATTTTAAGTTAAAAAAATCTACCTAGTAATTGCCATGATGTTTCGAAAGACCTAGGTAGGTAGAGTGGCGGTCCTCGCTGACTTGGCGAGCTTTAGTGCGCCGTTTTACTACCACAGTCCTCGGGAGATCTAAAGAAACAAAAGATGGTTGTGTATAGTTATATACAACCTGAGCTTTGAGGTAAAATATCAGATCGGTGATGCCCTGCTTTGAAAGCTGCTTTAAGTCAGAAAGGAAGAGATTTCTCAGTGTGCGGCAGACGGAGAACCGAAAGGGCCGGACATTTGCAAAGACAATGAATAGCAGTTTCGTTCTCAGGTACATCCAAGCAGCTCATGCAAAAGGTATTTTGGGGGTTTCCCAGTTTGGCTGAGTGGCTGCTCATCGGCAAGTGGCCCGTGACTATGACAACCACTCTGGAAATATCTTTCCGAGATCTGGGGATTATCTCGGTGGATTTGTTGTTAGCTCGGTGGATTTGTTGTTATTATAGGAGGCCACCTTGCTCTCGACGTGGTGTAATTGGTAAAGTTACTCCACCTTACCTGTGCCTCGGTGGTAAGGAAGGAAAAAATACGTTCCCTGACGGAGCTCAAAGGACAGCGCAGTCCATGTCCAGTGTGACGCCCTTCTTCGCCAGTATGTCTGCATTTTCATTGCCGTCAATGTCGCTGTGCCCCGACACCGAAGCTAGCGTTAAATCTATTAATTGGCTTATTGAAGCCAGTTCGGCCTGGCACTGCCTGACGAGCTTAGAACTCTTGCTTGTTGATATAATGGCCTTGATAACGGATTGGCTGTATACACAAATGCCCGCCTTGCCTGATTTCGCGGTGTTGTGGTATAGGGCTATGTATGCCTGAAACATACTAGCAGAGTCAGGTAGCATGTAGGACCTTAAAGGCTATCCCCACATCTCTCCCGTCCTTGATGATAAGCACCAGGAACACGCTCTAGTTGTCCATTGAGATTTCCGGATTCTGCAGCATTGACATTGGAGGACCTTCTTTTTGTCCACCATCATCTTTGGTAGCTAAATGCGAGCCCTTGACCTTATCGGAATCTACCTCACTGGGACTAGCTAGCTAGCCCTTTCAGGCGCTACTAATCTTAGTAACGCACCCGCCAAGGAAATTTAAAGACGCCTGGTCCTCGCACTTGATAATTCTTAAGACCCTCAAAAACTCGTATCAGTCGAACGAGACTGGTGGACCTTGTGCCTTGTTCAAGAGGCACTCCTTCTATTTTAGTTTGGAAGTCCCAGCCCCTTCTTCCCAGAGGAGTCCGCGGATTCCTTACTTTTCTTGTCCGCTTTAGCACCTCCACTAGAAGACGCCTCATTTTGTCCATCCTTCAACTCAAGCCTTGCTTTATACGCTTCTCTACTTGTCTCATCTCGAGACCTGTTACGACGCCGAAGCCCGAGGGGCCCAAATTTTAACAGAAAGTGTTGTCATCGGAGAGACACATGTGTGCAAAGTTTTAATAAAATCGGGCTTTAGGAAGTGGGTTAAAAATTTATCACAAAGTTTGGTCCGCCAGATACCCAACCACAGGCACGCGAACTTATTATCATCATCATATTTGGCTCGACAAACTGGGTCCGGTCCTGGCCTCCCACAAAAAGTCTCTCCACCGGTCCCGATTTTGAACCGACGTCATCCAGTTTTGCATCCCTAAACTCTGGGAGTCCTGGTCTACGCTAAGCGTATGCTTTGCTGTCGTGTTCCATGAGTTCTACCGCAAAGGACTTTCCGGGCAGGATCTTATTCACTCATGCGAGCTAGTTGTCCTGCTCAACGGAGCCTACCGAACTTACTTCTCTTAACGATGTGGACATTGCGATAACGCTCGTAGATCTCATCATTATAGAGTCTCCGGAATCGTCCTTCCTCATATACGGGACCAAAAATTCTCCGTAAGACTTTTCTCTCGAACGCGGCTAAGAGGTCAGAATGCTTTTTGTTAAACACGCAAGTCTTGGATCTATATGTAAGTACTGGTATGAGCATTGTCTTATATACCAGTAGCTTGGATGTTATGGTTAAGTTCCTGGATTTGAAGAGCCTTGACAGACTATTGTAGGCTTTGTTGGCTTTATACAACCATGCGCGTATTTCTGGTTAAATGCTGTTATCGGCTGCTAAAGTTGACCCGAGATAGTTAAAGGATTGCATTGCTTCACATTCGCGCTCCACTATTTTAATTGTGGAAACAATGTTGGATCTTCGACTCGCAAACGTGGCTACCATGTACTTTGTTTGGCTCTCATTTGCAGCCCCGCACGATCTGGATGAAAACTTCCAGCACATCTGTTGGGTTTCTACCAAGGATGCCGATGTCGTCTGCGTAAGCCAGCATCTGAATGGACTTTTAGAGGATTGTTTCTCCTACCGTTACGTCAGATTCTCGGATCACATTTTCCAACGTCAGGTTGAAGAGGACGCATGCCAGTTCATTCTCATGTCGGAGACTGTTATAGATGTTGAATGGGCTTGATACATCTGCCTTAGTGTGTAAATCTGATTAGTTACTGTTTTGCCTGGTGTTGCTCACACTGGTGTGGACCAATGATGACTTTAGCGTATGGGGCCATTCTGTCTTGAACGATACAGGAGAAATTCGTATACGCGGCACTCAACTACGTTATACCACGATAATTGCTGCATCCTGTGATATCTCCTTTCTTATGTATTGGGGGGGGGGGGGGCACAGGATGTATTTTCGCCAGTCTTCTGGCATCGCTTCTTCCTCCCATACTTGCACTATTAGTTCATGAATTGCTTGGAGTATTTTGGGACCTCCTGTTTTAATAAGCTCCGCTGGGATGCAATCTGATCCCGGTGCCTTATTATTTTTGAGTCGATTAATCGCTCTGCTAACTTCGTCTATACTTTCTGGTTACCAAGTTGCAGCATATGTAGTGTGGTCCTCGGTCATTGGTGGAGCCTTCAATTCCTCAGTTAGCTGGCCATTTACGGCTCAGGAAAGTGCTCTGCTCATCGCTCTAAGATACCTTTTTAGGTCGGCGATCAGATTACCCTCTTTGTCTTTGCAGTATGTGCAACGCGGTGTTTATTGCTTTATACAGCGGACTTGCTTTGGTAGAATTTCCGCGCTTGGTGCGTTCCTCGCTCTCTGTACTGTTCTAGTTAACGGACGAGATTCTTCTCCCAGGCTGCTTTCTTTCGCTGGCGACGTCGATATAGAGAATTAAAAAATGACAGCTGTCAAAAAGAATGCATGTAACATTATAAATAAATAGAAAGATAAGCGAATCGGTCTTAATATTGCAGTATGTCTTTCTTGTAAAGCGTTACACATTTTTGAAAATTTATATAAAGCTTTAAAAACATCTCTCATCATGATAAGAATTTGTATTGGGTTGTTAGTTAAAAAAAAGAACTTGTGTTGTGTTTATTTTTTAATATGACATCAACTACTTATTGTAAGCCTCTAAATTTTTTTGTATTTTGATGAAGTACGAGTATTTCAACTTTTTTGTGTGATTTATGAGCTGACTATAGTGCCATTGGTGTGATTCTCACATTTTTGGCTCTGTAAACTGAATATTTTGGCTTCTTAACAGGTTCTGTTGTGGTATTTTTTTTTTGTTTGTTGGCAAGGTTATTAGCCTTATTATAAATTGTGTTTCTGTTGCAAAAAAAAAAAAAAACAGACTGCATAGAAACCAACTGGTAATGAGCTGAGAGTTGAATGTTTTCTGTTTTTACAGTATGGCACACACTCTCCTAATTAAACACTTGAGCGTCCAATCTTATCGATGACATATTTCTTCGATACGATAACGTTCTTTTACCAAAAACCTTACGACTATGATTTTGTTTCGAAAATTAATTTGCACGTAGAATTGAAATTATTTTGTGGACTTGACCGGTGATACGAATGAGTCAGGTTATGTATTTAGTTATCTGTACGTTGTTGTATGAATTTATGTACAAAATCAAGTATAGGTACTTCTCGAGAAGACATTTAACATGAAAATGAGAATGACGTGACTTTAGCTGCGCAGCAGTGTCTGAAGTCATCAGAAATACCTTTCTCTGACTAATTGTTTAATCAATCAACCTGAGTTGTCTCCGTTAACGTATTTCACCTATGCAGATAATTGACTTTGGCAAACAAAGTAAATACTTAAAGTTCTTTGGAAATGCAAAGATGTCATTAAAACCATTCTTTAAAAGTTCAATTAAAAAATATTTAATATTAAATTAAATTTATTAAATTTATGTACTCTTTCTTGGACACAAATTGAGGGGACCTACTGCTGCGTACGGCGAATTGCGAAGCTTGAGATGTTGGACACCGCCATACTCATACCTTTGATATTTACGAGTACTCTGGTAGTCAAGTTTTTTCATGGTGTCGCTTGATAATCATAAGAATCTAAGTTTTAAAACAGTTTTTGAAGGATGATGATAAGAAAAGGGGTTATAATTTAGTAGCCCTGCGACCAATGTGGATCTATTGCGCTTATTGCGACAGTGCATTCGCGTCCCTACAGCTCCCTCTCCATACTAACGGCCTTAGGAACTTAATGATATGGAGTGGGTTCAATGAATGTCGCGCAGACTCCGAGATTACGTGGGTTCTCATATGGTTTCTTCTCCATCGGATCGTTGCTCTGCATTCGTTGAGATGGTACCACGGGGTCTCCCCCACTTCTACATAAAGCCTTAAGCTGCTATCCTCTTCTAATTTTAATTTCCTTAGGTGCACCTTCAGTCTCTACAATGTCCTGTTAGGAACCCGGTAATGATTCTTACATTATCTCTATTTAGTCCAAATATCAAGCGAGACAACTTTGGGTTATAGTTCCTCAACATTTTCTTTGCTTGTCGTAGGCCTAGAAAGCGGCTGCCTTGTCTATTTTATGTAATTCTTCCCGCATTATGCTGTATCTTATGCCACAAAAAGTTCTGGTCCTCCCTCTTTATTTGCGAGCCTATCCACTGCTTCGTTGCATTCTATGTGTTTCGGCACCCAGTACAAACGTACTCTTTTGTCTTCGCCCAGTCTTTTTAGATTCGCCCTGCACTTCTCCACCAGTCTTGACGTGATGTGAAATGCATCCAGGGCCCATAGCGCAGATTGGCTGTCAGTCATTATGACTATTTCCTGCCTCATGTATATTATTTCCAGATTAAAGTGAGCACATCTTTCGTTAGCATTGACTTCATTTTCATTTTCATGACATTTTGACTTCAAAGTTCTTCTTAAATTCAAGCTTTTGCACCATGTTGTCACAAGCCATGCACGCTAAAGGAATCCGTTTGGCAAGTGATTTTACTATTCCTCTTGGTTTGCCTTACCTTCCGTGAAGCAGCCTACCTTTCTCAAACGTACCTTAGTTTCCTTGTGGTAGTGTAGTAGCCCAAGGATTACCTCCATTCCCGCTGTGGGGTAGGCTTTCATGGCCTCCGTAATTAAAACACAGGCTAGCCTCTGCACTTTTTCCAATTCCCTTCTCGTGGTGCCTAGCCCATGCTACTGCTCCGTAGGTGATCATTGGAATAACTATTATTGTTTACATCCACTCATACCTGAACGGACGGGTGACCCTTGATGCCAGATCTGACCATCCGGATGGATGTCTGTCTGCTTTGCAATCGCCCAGGCACTCATACCTAAAACAACCGTAGCCATTAATGTCAGACCTCATCCAAGGTTGAATTGGTAACAAATTAGTTGTCTTGCCCAAACAGATCAAACAGATAAGGTTGACATTCGGGAAAACCAAGTCTGAGAGACCAGGTGGACTGCCTGGATTGGGACAACTATTGTGCGGACCCAGTTTCGTTCTGGGGATGTATCGTGGGGCAGTAAGGTTTACTCCTGGAAGGGAGCAACGCTAGATGGGAGATAGTACTATGAGTATGCTTCATGCTGCAAGGTTGGTAAGAGCGGGCCTCGTCCCCAGCTCTACATTGATGTCCCTAAACACCAAACAGTAAAATAAGTCCCAAAGGTAGTACAAATATTTGGTCATTTGTAAAAGTAATCAAAAATACAGCCTCATCGTCGATTCCAACGTTCATTTAAATTGACATTCCAGTTGTCAACTCTAAAGAGAAAGCCAACCTGTTTGCTGCGCATTTTGCAGCTAGTTCTACGCTTCTAGATTGTGCATTGCGGCTGCCTGCACCTCCGAGTATTGAACACTCTAATAATTTTTATCCGTGACTTCTAATTCAATTCACTCTTTCGCTGACAACACCACTCTCAGCTCCACATATAAGTTTGAGGAACGTCCATTCACTTCTGATGTTCAATCAACTGCGTATGTAAAGCACGTTGAATTTGGACCTGAACAGCATAGTAAAATGGGGTGAAAACAATCGAGTACAGTTTAACGCTTCAAAAACCCAATGCTGTCTTCTGTCCGCGATTTCCTTGTTGCTTAGGGATTAGGGATGCACCTATTAGTTTCCCTATTGAGGCATTCTCAATGGAATGCATGTGTTAAAATTTCAGTGCGTATGGCAATAGTATTTTTAAAAAGTGAGTTTTTAATCCGTTAGGGTGTAACCAACCCTATTTTTCTGAATATCTTATGCTAACGTATTTTTCCCTTTTTTTTCTTACTCCAGATAAAATCAATGACCAACAACCAAAAACAACAATAAGAACCAACAAAATGCATTCAATCAATGAACGTGAAGTTAAAAAAAGTGCTTCAAAGAAGGAATTGCGTAAGGCACAAAAATCCCAAGGGAAAAAGTCAAAACCTCCAAATGAAACAGAAAATACGAAAAACGCTGTAACGTCTGGTGGGAATCATCGAGTAAAGTCATTGAAAACTCTAAGCAGTAGTAGCTGTAGCAATAACAACAACAACAATAACAACATGATTATCACCAACAAAAACAACAACAACAATAACAACAACTGCTCAAATGGAAAAATGAAAGAACTGATGACTGATACCACGTCACCGAAAATTCTACCGCCCGGCTACGAGAATGCTCCAAAATTCGAGCGGTCCAACAGTTTCTCACTGCGCGGCAAACTCTCCAAATTGCTCAATTCGATAACAGGCAGCAAGGAGAATGTATCGAAAATCGATGACGTCGATTCACCGTATAAATTCACGCGAAGCCGATCGATGATTTTACTTCGTCGAACAAATCGTCGAAGTTTCGTCGAGCCCCAGTTGGAACAGTTGTCTGAGGAAACGGAAAAATCTGTTGATCATCCAGTGACGAAGGCTGCCGAACAGTCCGACGTTAGCTTTGAATATGTGACGCCACAAAAACCTCCATCGCCAAATCTTCTGGTGGCAACATCAACTCCAATTGAGGAACACCCTAAAGAAACGACACCACTCGCCGCAACGGCACCAACCACCATTCCTAATCCTCAATTAAATTTCCAAAAGCGACGATCCAACACAATTATCGCCTCGTTCAAGAGGACCTTTTCCAGCGCTGCTGGCGAGCGTAAGAAACAACTAAATCCAAAATGGAGCGCTTCGCTGCAGTCGTTGCAGGCAATCGATAACATGGTTAGCTACGAAAATATGTCATTTATCGATTACGATAAATTCAACGGCTATGAGAAGCAACTTGAACGACAGTTATCGACGATGAATGTGAATGAGGGTAATCTCATTCCGGCGACGGAGCCTACTGAGAATGCTGAAGTATCGCTGCTTCTACAAAACCCACAACCACTGATAACCGCGGCAGAAGCGTCGCCGTCGCCAAGTGCGGGTATCGTTGCCGAAGCGGCGGTAGTTCGTCGCAAAAAATCGCATTCCGCAAGAAGACTGACGGATCGTGTTCGCGATAGTTGTGGCAGTTTCGATGCTGATTTCGAGCACAATTTAGACAAACCGAAGAATGTGTATCGCTACAGTCTGGATTCGAAAAAACTCGAACGGGTCAATGATTTTTCAAGGAATTCCTTTGTTTGGGACTTGAAATATATTATCGATGCACTGAATTTAGAGGATGGCAGCGGCATTGGCAAGCGTAAAATTCTGATGGCTGATAAAGCTTCTCACCACAGCAGCCTGCCTGGGCTCAAGAAAAGACGGAGTGCTAGCGACGTCATAGATGGAGTAGCTAATGTACAGGTGAGTAGTAGGTTATTACATATTGAAAGATGACTTATAAACTTTGGATATTTCTTAAACGGATACTCGTTTGTTTAGACTAAAGCCTTCACCTTAATGCGCTTTTGACCCCTTACAGATAGATTTGCACACATTCGTATTTTTCGGTGACAATACTATAGTATAGTATAGTAATAGGTATACCTATTCAAATTTAAGAGGGATCTGGCCGCGGGGTCGGGGGGCTCCCATACAAATTTTTTTCCCATATAGCGGCCTCGCTGTCGTGTTCCATAAATCCTACTGCAAAGGACTTTCCGAGCAGGATCATCTTCGCTCATGCGAGCGAGGTGTCCTTCACATCGGAGCCTACCGAGCTCAATTCGCTTCGCGATGTCGATATTGTAAATAGATCTCCTCATTTTAGAGTCTCCGAAAATGTCTGCGTAAGCCAGTATCTGAATGGATTTATAGAGGATTGTTTCTCTCGCCGTTATGTCAGAGTCTCGGATCACTTTCTCCAACGCAAGCAGGTTGAAGAGAACGCAGGTCAGTCCATCCCCTTGTCAGAACCCGTCGTGTCAGTTCATTTTGGATGCCGAATTCTCTCATGGCTTTAAAAATTTCTACTCTGATCCTGGGGCCTTATTATTTTTAAGCCAATGTATCGCTTTGCTAACTTCGTCTATGGCCTACAGTTCCTCAGTTAGCTGGCCATTTAGCAACTCATGAAAGTGCTCTTCCCATCGATCTAGATGCCTTTGAAATCGCCGATCAGATTACCCTTTTTGTCTTTGCAGTGTATATTGCGTAAAATTGCGGACTCTTTGGTGAAACTTCCACGCCCGGTGCAGTCCAGAGAGCAAGAACTGTTTTAGTTCACGGACGAGATTGAACTGTTTTTTCATATCTCCTGAGCTCTTTATATTCACCTTCGCGTGCCCGCGTGAGATTGTAGCATTGCTCGGTACGCAACATTCTTATGTTCAGTCGCTAGCTTACATTTGTCATTAGAACCAGTCGTTCCGATCTCTACGACTACTGCCTAAGATGGAGTCAGCAGTACTAATGACAGTATTTTTAAGGCGTGTACATTTCTCTTATACGCCGTACATCTCACCCCAGGACTTACTCTCCCTGCATTCGGGCGAGTCCTATCGCTTGACCGAAGTTGTTTCTGGTCTCTTCGTTGCGGAGGGCAGCCGTGTTCACTGGAATTGATTCGCGGATGCAGTCTGTTGTGATAATGCAATCCGCGCTCCGAGCACCATACCAACAAGATAGTGCTTCGAGTCGACGTTGGCACCTTGGTACGTTCGTACCGTTATCTGGTTCGGGTCGTGGTGGCGGACTATCAACACGTGGTCTATCTGGTTGCGAGTAACTCCATCAGGAGATACCCAGGTGTCTATGTGGATATTTTTACGCGCAAACCTTGTACTTGCAACGACCAAATTATTGCTTGCTGCCATCTTTATGACCCGTTGTCCATTGTCATTAGTGTTCTCGTGTTTCATCATCTGGGGAATCCTCTGTAGGTGCGTGAAGGTTTATGTTTTTAAATCAGCCACGCACGCGAAGGGTGCATAGCCGTTTATTTATTCCTTTAAAGCCAATAACGGTGGGTTTCATTCGTTTGCTGACTAGAAACCCCACCCCGAGTACATGATGTCTTGCATGACATCTGTAATATATGTCATATTCTGATTTGTGTAAGACACCATTCCCCGTCCACCGCACCTCCTGAACTGCTGTAATGTCAGTATTATATTTGAAAAGGGTATCGGCAAGCTGCTGTGTAGCCCGAGCTCTATGCAGTGAGCGTACGTACCATGAGTCAATTCCCAAATCGTTTAGCCGTTTACGTTGCCGTGGTCGTCGTCGTTTATCAGTGTATCGCCGAGGCTGGTTTTGGGTTCCGCTTTTTTACGGGCGATGTTATTGGCCTCGCCCCAACCTTTCTTTGAAGAGACTAGAGCCCGATCATTCAGCTTTTCCTGTATTGGAGGAAAACTCCCAGCGGCCACCACGTGGAGGTTTGAACGCACTTCCACCAGTCAGAGATAGTTACGTCCACTTGCAGCTCTGATTTATTATTCCCCTATTCTGCTGATGGCTGATCGCCATAGTGAAAAACCTCTTCTGAGGCAACTTTAGAAAATAACCACGTTTCCTTTAATGCGAAAACATCATAAGAGAAAACTTTTAAGATGAGGTTGTCTCTCAGAGCTATCCAGATCATCATGATGCGAATGAGGAATTACATCATCATTATCAAAAGCAGCAATATATATGGTTTCCTGTAGGCGTCTCTTGGTTTTTTTAAATGAAACTAAAAGGGTGTACGTGGACACCGGCTGGTCAAATATTAGAATCATAATAGTTTACAATTATAACTTATCATTGTCTACTGAAACGTTTAAAAATGTCCATGGAATACATTTCTTCCAAATCGTTTTCTTATTCATTCCATTTGGATAATTCAAAAGTCACGCGATCGTTATTCTTTTCCATCTATTACTTGCTGGGAATGATTTAAACAGGATGTTATATATTGTATTGTATATATATAATGTAATATATTAATAATAAATGATAAACAATTAAATTAAATTATGGAAAATATGCAGTTTAGACAATAGTTTCTTCTTTTCAAAGTATAAGCTTTAATACCAAATACTTACAAAAGTAATATTCTTAAACATACTAAATAGTAAAATGTCATCCAGATAAGCTTAAAATCGCACTGATGAAACAATTTTTTTGTTGTACAGCTAATCTTATGTTGCTTATAATAATAATTACTGTAGTATTCATTGTAATAAAATTGTAAGTTGGATTTTTGATCGAAAATTCGTTATTCATTCACGAAAATCTAATCTTAAACAAAGCAGAGTAAAAAGAACGCTCTCTACTAAGTTTCCAATTGGTGCCATTCTCAGTTATACTCCGAATCTCCCTTGGCAAAGTGCACAAACGCCAACACAGTATCCATCAAGTATAGTGCTCCAGAGATAACGCACAATGATCCCATTGCGATTCCAACTTGTCTCTCCGATGCAACATACAAGTAATCATGGTCTGCCATATAACCTTGCCAATAGTGTAGGGCAGTTCCGCCGACAGCTATCCACATGATGGTACCGACGACATTCATAATTGTGTCCGTCAGTTCACTGTATGGAATGAAATGTGTAAATGGTACATTAGTAACAAACCATACTTATACAATCGAAAAGCAAGTAATTTCTCGACTCTACTAAGTATACGCACCGTTTGTGTTTTGTTGTGCCAAATGAATAGGCAATCAAATGGACAGCTGTGTAAATAAAGAATCCCACAAACACACCTGATGCAACAATCTCACAATCTGCACTTTTCTCCTCGTTTAGATTCCATGTTCCGCCAATGCCCAAGAACTCACCACCATCGCCGATGCGGTACATGATCAAAATTACCAAATTGATAACCTAAGGGAAACGAAGAAGAATAGGAATTACTTTCATTATTAGTTTCACAAAATTGTTGTTTCTTTTTTTTATATTTGATTTGAATTTTCTGATCCAAACGCTTAAAACGCTGTATCCCATGCTTTTGCCGAAAGATCTTATACTCATCCGTTTGGTACTTACCGAGCTGCTTACTCAGCATTATCATGTAGGAGCATTGCTGAATCCGGAAAAGGTTAGACTTAAGCTTCAAACAAATCGTGTGCTGGATGATCAAATTTCACCGCGAGAAATTATTGTAGCTCTGGCTGGGCTTAAGGATGGCAAAGCTCATGGATCTGACCGAATACCGGTCGAATTTTATAAAGCTTACAGACAGACTGCCCCCAGTATTCATAAAAATGCTAAAGATGCTAGTGGACTATATATTCTGAAGGTCCCTAAAATGCCAAATGATAGACTGCCGAAGAAAATTGCACTTAGGACAATTTCTGATGACGATATATTCGGGTGTGGAGCTATTCGCGATAAAGAAAGGGTCTGCACGATTGGAACAGGAGGATTACAATACGAAATTATTTTCGTTGTAGATAAACCCTACATGATAACTACAAAGATCGACGTTGATGATGGGTTAGTCAATGGGGCAGTAGGCAAATTGGCTCATTCACAATGACATTCCAACTATCAGGTCTATAGAAAAGGCAAATCTGCTTGCTTCACGTTTCGCAGGTAGGTCCACGCTACCAGATAGCGCGTTGTCGCTGCCGGTACTTGCAAGAGTCGATTCATCTATGGGACAGATTCACTTTCGTACTCGTCAAGTGGCTAGAGTATTAAATGAACTCAAGTTTTAAAGAGATGTTCTTCAACGATGTTCCTAAAAAAGGCTAACCGTCATCTCTTTCCTCGTACCTAACATCAATCTCGTGCGCTAACATCAATACTTTCTAAGGTTCCTTCCTCCCGCCCATTGTTGAACCCATCCTTTAATACCCGTGCCTCAGCTCGAGCCCACGGGTCTACCATTAGGCCTATCTTTTGACGTACTAACCAATTCAGAGATTCCTTCTTTAGCCGCACTAAAGTTATGTGGAATGAATTGCCCGATTCTGTGTTTCCGCAACTTGCACCTGATTCTACTTTCGCAGCTGAAGAAATTACTGCATGGAATGCCAATTCGCTTGATGAACATCTTACAACGATGGAATGTGCACAGCAAATACGCTGATCAAGTTGAGTGAGTACAATACGAAGTTCTTCTATAAACATAACCAAGAGCTCCTCGAGCTACGTTCGAAAATCGCTTTTTGATTGAAGTCTTCATCAGAAGAAGATTACCGGAATTTCACCGGAACAAATGATATGCCTGTGAATATAATAGCCATAAAAGCAATTATTTGTTTCACAATTGAATTGAATATTCTAAGAAAAAAATCGTTCTGCAGCAAGGGTCTATCTCCAATGTTTACATCATTTTTCGGGGATTTAATAAGAGGGTTACTTTGGTGTACCCTGACCCATTGTAACCGAAATTGCTCAGTTAATAATATTGATAGAAACGTTGTTTAGTACATTCTTTTCAGAAAAAATACTAGCCTTTATAACTGTGTTTAAATAAAGCTGCTATCTTGTTTGAGTCTTCCGATATCCAATTTCAATGAGTGTTTCATTTTTCTTACCCATGCTAATTTTTGACTTTGCGGTCAATTTTCTCCAGAAAATGCGTAATACACATAATGTTTTGCTATTTTTTTTTCTTATAAACGTAGCAATAACAACAATTAAAATCAGTAACAAGTTGGCCAAAAAACCCATAGATTTTATGATACTTGGGAAAACATTAATTATGTATTGCTTTAACATCCAAAGGCTATGAATAAAAAATGATTTTGTGTGGTTTTAGATCATTTTTCTTTTATGTGTGTACTAAAACAGTTATAACAGGTGCTTAAAGTGTCCTCCCGAGTTCCACAAAAGAATTTCGGCTGAATGAAAGAATACTGGAAGCTGTTACAACTGATATCATCATCAGACGCTTAGCTTTGCTATTCAATGCCTGGAAGGCATTAATTTCTAATGTACTGCATGGAGAAAATCTTTATCCATATTAACATAAACCTGTGCACGAACTGCTTCCTGATGATTTGGAAAAGAGACTTGAGTTTTCTTACTGGTTGCTTGGATGACAAGATGGAGTTTATTAGCAGAATTCTTTAGACGGACGAATCTCAATTTACAAAATATGGGATTGCAAATTTTCGCAATATTCATACATGGTCTTGCGGAGAATCCACACAGAAGTCTCCTGACTGTCTCCAGTCATCATTACAACACAAATTCAGTGTCAATATGTAGGCAGGTGTAATTGGAAACAAGCCCCTTCAAACTACCACCTAGGCTGAATTCTACAAACTATCTGGAGTAGAATGATTTACAAGAACTATTGGAGGACATCCCACTGATTCTAGCTTCATCATATTTCCAACAAGATGATGCGTCAGCCTACTATGGTCGAAAGGTTAAGAATTGGCTAGATGAAGAATGCGGTAATCGTTGGATAGGAAGAAATGGACCAGTTGACTGGCCTGCAAGATCTCTTGACCTTACAGTATTGGTTTCTAAAGCTTTCTAAGGGATGCAGCGGCTCGATTCTCAGAACCACGTATAGCCAATTGTGTCACAATCTGTAATACAGGTACTTTCGAAACAAATATAGTGTGGATGAACTATCGATGGTGGTCGAAATACTCCAGCTGAATTTTATTTCAGATAGAGATGATCTCCCAATTATTTGGACCCTCTGTGATCTTGGAGAAAGGGAAGATGTCTTACATTTCCTTGGAAGGTGCCCGATGCTGAGGGAAACGAGAAGACACTTTTTCGTGAGTGATTTTATACCGGACGTGCAAGTACTATGATCTTAATATGTCAACTGTATCGCTTTTTTAATTTTTGGTTCGAAAATTTTGGGCCATTTATATGAAAAAGTCAAATATTTTGGCTTTCAGTGTAATCTTTTCGAAACAAAATTTTGTTACAAAATAAAATGGATTGCCCCACCTTTTCCATCGAAACAAATGTTTCATAATCTTATAATAACACAACCCAACGCATTACAATACTTACACACACGTACACACACACATACACACAAACTATACATATATGCTATGCAACGAATAGTTTGCTATCTCAGCTTATCAATATCTTTTTCACGTGTACCTACGACGGTGTAAATAGAATTATTTCATAATTTTCACGACTTATTAACACACAGCCAGTGCTATCTTAATGAAACAAATAGTTTTGCCTATCCAAACCTATCTATGACATTAGATATTTCACATGCACCTACAATGTAATAGCATATTTTATAATTTTTAACTTAATGACTCAACATAAGGTTAAAATTTAACAACTAACATAACCAGAAAATTGATTGACTTTTACTAAAGATGAGTTATGAGTATCTTATTAATGCATAAATGTACAAAAAAAAAAACCTTCTAAAACGTACCAATTTCAAAACCTTAATAAATATCGATCCAATTGTTTCCACAGACACCATTTCGTTTGATTAATCCTTAATTTCTTTCACAAAGATATATTCAATAATATATTAAATCCGGAACGTTGAAAAGATACACCTTTATTCGCGTTCGTTGTCGATTGTTTTTGTGCCAGAAAATATCAAACTGAAACTAAAAATCAAGAAACGAAAAAGAGCTTTCCACTTACCCGAATTGATAAACAAACAAAAAAATACTAAACTGATAAGAAATGATAAGCAAAACGAATGCGAGATAAGATAAGACTTAGTAAGAACAGACAGACACACACCTCTTGTATATTATGAGCATGAAGTACGCATTGTTTGGTATTTTTACTGATTGCCACACTTTATATTGAATTTTTAGTCGAAACATAAAGGGTGTAAAGCTGGTGCTACGCAGGTGCAAATTGTTATCTTCTTTAAGGTTCTCATTTGATAAAGAATACCATACCTACGTTCACATTTCTATGCAGCGATTCATTGTGTATTCTTATCCTAGTTTGTAATTTGGATACTACACTTGCTTTAGGCAGATTTAATCAGACGTAGGCTTACGGTTGGTTAGTCATCATTGATTCTGTGTATTTTTGACAAGCTATTCGATTTTCGAGTTGGAATAATCAAAAGAATTCTCCTTTACGGGTTGAGTCTCTGATAGCAGTTTGCAGCTTAACTAATCAACACCACCAGAGTTGAACTAAGAAAGAGCAATAACAAGTTATCATAAATAGGAAATAAGTCATCGTCAGTATTTTAAATTGGAATTAAAATAAAAACTATTGAAGATATTTAGCCTACTACTACTCTAGCGCCCCACTTACCGGTACCCAAAAACAACCTCAATTGCCAGCCAGATATTTATTTAATTATTATTTTTCATTTGAAAGAGAATTCAAAAACTAAAACCACAGCATTTGAGGTCCAAAAAATGGGAATTCTAGAATCAATCTCTTTTGTAGCATTAAAGTTTAAACGGAGTCCATTCTGTCAAGCCAATTCTTTGCCACTCTTTCACCTAATTGGGGGGATTTTTTGTCGATGGGGCGAGATTATCTCGTTGACCTTCAGTAGATTCTATAGATGCAGGCTGGACTAATGATATGACCGCAAAAAAAGTCCAATTTCATGCGATTTAACCCCGCATAAACGCCAGTTGATGCGACCATTACTTTAACAATGCAATCTCTGATTCATTCATTAATTTAATTCATTCTGTAGCAGTCTGGTATCGCCGTCGCGGGGTCCAGTTCCATCTTACTCTATATATGGGAAGGATGCGGGGCTTTACCACAGAAGATAAGGCGACAGGACCGCGGATACTAAGAGTATGTTTAGGATAGGCACTGTCTTTGTACTTAAGCGGTCATATCATAGAGGTCTGTAGGCGGGCCTAGGATGGCTTTGCTGTCCTAGTGGCAAATGATAAGGTTCGAAGTTCCGTAAGGATGTGCTCCTAGGGTTTGCTATGGAATCGCCCATACCTGAAAGAACGGGTGGCCTTTGATGCCAGATCTGACCAAGGTCGCGTTTGGAAAACTCGGGATAGCTTGCTATCCTGATGACACCCCCGAGGGGACCGCTGTATGTTACTGTCTGGTTATTATGATGATTCTTGGTTAAACTCGGAAGAACAAAGGAGCAAGGCAGCTAGTACTTAGAATGTCTAGACCGGGACTGTCTTCGTATGTAGCAGCCTTACCGTACAACTGGAGGAAACGAGAGTGCCTGGGATAGTTTCTATCCTGAGCGGCCTAGGACTGTAGTCTCATCCTAGTGACAAATGATAGAATGAAATGATAATCATGAAGCTATTGATGTCAGGCCCTATCCAATGTTGAATTCGTGTCTTTGCCCAACAGATAAGGTTGACCTTCGGGAAAACCGAGTCTTAGTGACCAGGTGGCCCTCTTCGGAGTCTTGCCTGCACTGGGACAACTATGGTGCGAATCAAGTTTCGTTCATGGGATTTATCGTGGGGCTGTAAGGTTTACTCCCGCAAAGGAGCAACGCTAATATGATAATGAGTATGATTCATGCCGTAAGGTGGGTAAGCGACGAGCTCGTCTCCACTCTACTACGATTGTACCAGTCTGGTACGTAGCGCCATCCTGCAAATGTCGTCCGTGTTGATATTATAGTACGAGTCCGAAGAGCGAAGATAGTAATCAAGGCAACGGAATTTTTTTTCAGCGTGCGTATTTTTTTTTAATATAATGTACACACACTCAAGGGGTTTAAACCCTTATAATGCTTAGCACAGCACAGAATCACCAAAGAGCTGACAGGCGGTCACCGCTCTAGCCAACATCCGGTGAAAGGGGTAGATGGTGCCGTACTCGTTTTAGACGAGGATCAGCTCAAGCGAAGGAAGGAGCATTTCTCTACAGTCCTTAACCGTGTATTCGCCCACGACATGCACCCAAATCAATCGGAACTGCCGGAAGTAACAATTTCCCGAATTCGCACCTCAAAAGATGAGATCGCTACCGCGATCAACGCACTAATGAACAATAATTTTGTAGGACTAGATGGTATATCCGCAGAGCTTTTGCGTGCCGCTTCAACAAAATCAGCAGAGCTTTTATATCCTCTTGTAGAGAGAGCTTGGGAGGCAGAAAGTTTCCCCGGCGAGTGGAAGAAGGGAATGATTGTCAAGCTCCCTAAAAAAGGTAGTCTTATGGAGTGCGAAAACTGGAGGGGCATTTGCGTTCTTGCTGCAGTTGCAAATGTTATCGCCAAAGTAGTACTTGAGCGAATTAAGGAACATCTGGAAGATACACTCGATGCCTAACAAGCAGGTTTCCGCACTGGATCCTCCTTTGTAGACCACATCAACACTCTGTGGATCATTATTAAACAGTGCGTTGAATTCTAGTAACCACTACACATGCTGTTCATCAATTTTGAGAAGGCGTTTGACAGTGTCAACAGACAGTTTATATGGCTCGCCTTGCGCAGGAGAGGTATACCCGATAAACATGTGCATTGAGGAAAGCTGTCAGAGAAATTCGAGATCCTAAGTGGGGTACGACAAGGTTGCATTCTATCGCCGATACTCTTTTTGTTGGTGGATTGGTCATATACTCCGAAAAGGCGACAGCTCCGTAGCAAATTACGCAATGCAATGGAATCGCATGGATGGTAGAAGAACGGGTTGTCCGAGAAATACATGTCGCAGAACAGTTGAGGAGGAGTCATGGTGAAGAGTTGGAGAGAGCTGAAGCTCAATGCCAGAAACCGAACGCGATGGCGCGTAGGCGTAGTAGTGGCCTAGAGGGGATATAGGACATAAAAAAAGAAGAAAGATCTAAAGTTTGGTAAATTGCAGTTCCAAAAGAGCGTTCGTTTTTTTTTGTCTGCTACTGCTACACTTGTGGCATAAGTCAGATTGCAAATATGTATTAAAAAAGCTCTAAAGCTTATAAAAAATACATTGGAACAAGTTGCCACCATAATTTACTACCACAACAGCAATAAAATAAGAACAACGTGACACATGACTCATTTCGCCAACGCATGGAGCATGAGGCATGACTGTGACGAAAAACCGCCTTTATGGAAATAACCTGATTCTGTTGCAATTGTGCAATTCGGCCACTTATAAAGAAAAGAAAAGCTTCTTTAGAGTTGTTTCAACTGTGTAGTGTATGATAATGACAACCATGGATGCAGTGCAGTGTGGTTACTGCAAACGTGACACATCAATCAATTCCGGCGGCGCGAACTGTGTGAATAATTGATTTTTGAATTCCTTATTTAGCACGCGGCGGCTCAGTCATTCCCAAGTGTATAAGATAATGGAATCAGTATTACTGCCTCCGCTCATTGCTCCTCGTGTTATGTCATCTTGGGTCGGTGTCGTGGCGTGGGTGATTGTTCCATTTGTAGAACCGTAGAACTCGGTTAAGCTTTAATGAATGAAAACTAAAAGTAATTTTTTTTATAACTTTTACGTATAAGTCCATTATTGTTTGTTTACATTTCTCAATTCCTCATGTGTCTAGTTGCCTAATCTTTGCTCTTTTCTATTACCGTAGTTCTCTTTCTTGCGGTTTTTTCTCTTTCGTTTTCTCAACTATATAACTTCTCTTAAGTGTTTATATTATTACAAAACTTTATCGCAATCATAACAGTTCTGCCAGACGATTTGTCTTATTCAGTTTATATACTTAACAAAAATGTATAAGAACAGCAAATTCCACTGCAAAAATTAAGTTGTTTAAAAGAAAAAAAATTAATTTTTCAAAGATCTAATTACTTCAAGACAAAATAAGATTAAAATTGAAATTAAACCAGAATATCTCAAAGAATAGATTCTAAATTATTGTAGTACTGCTGACTCCATCTTAGGCAGTAGTCGTAGACATCAGGACGACTGGTTCGATGAGGAATGTAAGATAGTGACTGAATGTAAAAATGCTGCGTACCGAGCAATGCAACAATCTCATTGAACGCGGGCACGCGAAGATGAATATAAAGAGCTCAGAAGATATGAAAAACAGTTCACCGGCGAAAGAAAGCAGCTTTACCGGAACTGATAAAAATAGGAGGCCATACTTAACACCAAGCAATTCATGAACTAATAGAGCAAGTATGGCAGGAAGAAGCTTTGCCAAAAGACTGGCGAAGAGGCATCCTGTGACCTATACATAAGAAGGGAGATATCATAATGTGCAGCAAGAATCGTGGTATAACGTTGTTTAGTACCGCGTATAAGATTTTGTCATCTATCCTTCAAGACAGGATAGCCCCATACGCTAAAGTCATCATTAATCCATACCAGTGTGGCTTCATCCCAGGCAAATCGACAACTGATCAGATTTACACCCTTAGGCACGATGAAAAAATGTCTAGAGTTTCAAAAGTCATTACACCATATTTTTATAGACTTTAAAGCTGCCTATGATAGCACAGCCAGAGTAGAACTTTATAAAGCGATGAGAGAATTTGGCATATCAAATAAACTGACAAGACTATGTAGGTTGACAATGACCAATGTAATAAGCCATGTAAAAATATCCGGATCACCATCAAGCCCATTCAATATCTATAACGGGCTCCGACAAGGAGATGGACTGGCTTGCGTCCTCTTTAACCTGGCGTTGGAGAAAGTTATCCGAGACTCTGACGTAACGGCGAGTGGAACAATCCTCTATAAGTCCATTCAGATACTGGCTTACGCAGACGATATTGACATCGTTGGTAGAAACCGAAGAACTGTACAGGAAACTTTTATTCAGATAGAGTAGGCATGAAATATGGGATTGTACAGTACATGGTGGCCACGTCTGCGAGTAGAGGATCCTTTTCTATATTATATATATATATATATATATATATATATATATATATATATATATATATATATATATATATATAAATTATAATTATAAAATATAAGAAAATTTGGGATTTTTGGAGCGAAAAAGGTTTTTTTTGATATAATGGAGGTTTTTTTGTGGAAAGTTTCTGGCAACACTAAAGTAAAACTATTCATGAACTATACAATATCTACTCTTAAACTTATTTATTACCCTCATCTGTTTTCATTACAAATAACATATGATTTCGCTCTCTCTTTGGTTCTCTTCAATTTAATTTCGTTTTTGTTTTGGTTTTCTGTTTGTTTGTAAAGTAATATGTTGACGTCTAGTATCGTGTTTTTTTGGGTTGTCGGTAAAGATGATGATGAGAGGGACGAGAATAAACGGAGCTTTTTGTGTGCTTCCGCACAACTCAACCAAAACCGATGGGTAAGCTGGTAAGCTGTCAAAGTGGCAAGGTTTTTGTGGTTTTCACTGTGTGTGCCGCAAATGGAAATCACAAAATGTTAGTCCGTGATTTTTCTTATTACTAGTAGTTGTAATGGAAAGATGCGACAAAAACTCAACACCTAAGTGGATTGTACTCAATCCTAAAGGTAGGTAGGTAGGTAGGTAGGTAGAGTGGTATTCCTCGCCACACTTGCGAAAGCTTAAATTGGCGCATGAGTGCACCATTTTGGTACCACTATCTTGTGGAGACGTAGACTTGTTAAGGTTAATTTGGATGATTATTAATCCATCCAACCTGTAGCGTTCAAGTACGTGACCAGCTCGATGATCCTGTACCCAGAAATCTATTTAGGTCGACAAATAGTTTGCTACGAATGCGAATTTGCAAATACAGTGAATTAGAATTTCTTTCTAATTTACCTCCTTACAGCTCATGCAAAAGGTGTATAAAAGCAGCGTGGCTATCCGCTGACCATTGATCCGCAATTATTGCCACAACTCTATCCATAACCTTCCGATATCTGCAGATCAACTTGCGGTGCATCTTCTTTTATTGTAGAATAATACCATAATTCTTTTGATAATGCACAGTTTGTCAAATTGCCTCACCTTAGTTGTGGTACAATGGTTTAGCAAGAGAGAATTATAGTTTCTTGACTTTAACTTATTGCACTTTTTCCCTAGAGACGGTGTCCACAGTGACGCCTTTTTGGATAATTCGTCCGTTTTCTAATTACCCTTTATGTTGTTGTACCCAGAAGTTGACCTTGACATTGTTTAACAAGTTTCCAGTTATCAAATGTAGCATAGATTGCTTTCGAACTGGCTATGTACACATATTATGGCAATTATTCCGATTTGAGCGGAAAGAATCGCTAAAATCTCTGCTTGAAAATTTTTAGTTGAGTCAGGAAACCTTGATTAATGTTAAGTTTGTCCGAGAAGACACCACTGCATCGACTCCAGCCTTCATCTGGATTCAATAGTGTAGTTTGATACGTCGAACTGCCTCGTTACTTCCATATCCTTTCAATTTCCTCTAGTCGGAAACTCGACACTAAAGTTAGAGTTGAAGTTCAGTGATATTGGTGTTGTAGTAAATAGTAGCAGTAAAATAGTAGTCAGTAAAAGTTGGTATCCAATTTCTTGAAATTTTCTGCAGTATATTGCAGTGCCCGTACGGTCGTTTAACAAATCACCCAAATTATCTGTACTGCATGTCGGGATACATTCGATAAATATGTCAACAGGTAGTAGTAGGTGTAAAATGATGTTTAAGGCATTGGTCGGACACGACCTAAAGCTCCTGTGATGCTTTTGATCTTTGTTCGATAGTGATCTTGCTAGAATTGTATTTTTTGCTTAACGCTAGACACCAGACAAACGCTCCATATGTAAGAGTTTCGCTTACAAAACAGCTATGTAACAAAGGGCATGGAAGCCTTATATATGGTTTTACTGCTTACATAGAGAACAACGCACGCTTTGGTAGTCCTGCATTCAATAATCGACGTCCCGCTAAGCTATCTATCCATAATGACACCGAAAAATTTAGCTTTTGAGGTAAGTGTTAGTTTTTTACCATTAAGTTCTGAAGGACAAAAGTCTGTAGTGGAGCGAATTAAATTTTATCCCTGAGTTTTCTCCTCAGCCACAACTTGTTGTCCAAGACCTCACAACTTGTTATTGCTGGCTTGTTGTCCTAGAACTGACTTTGGCCAGGGCTCTTTCAATGGCCATGCTAACAATATGGATAGGTACTGTCCTGATACAAGAATCAGCACGTCTTTTTCATAAACGACTTCTTTCATCCTATCTCGGACTACAGTTGTCAGAAATTTGTTTATGCCATAACAAGGGCAAAGAACCCCTCCTTGGATTGTGTTTCTGTCGACTGATTTGCACCTAGGTTGAAATAATTTACTCTACTTCCACGTATGGAGATGATCCAGTGTTTTAGGATTTACTCTACACCTGACCGGTTGAGAATTCCTGAATGACCCCAACTTGAAAATTGGTATATGCGCCGTCAACATCGAGAAAAGTGGGTAACGTATATTGTTTGTATTTGATCGAGCAATCAATGTTGTGCATGGAGGGACCTTCCTTTTAGGTATAAGTCTTTGCTGATGATGATGAGTCTATGTCTTCGAATTGTTAGAATACGTATCATAGCCTTCAGCAAGAACGAGCATAGACTGAAGAAGACTGCAGAGAGGAGGGCATGGAGGGACTTGCCTTTTAGGTATAGGTGCTAATATTGTGATGATTCTATGTCTTCGAATTGTTTCCTGATATAGTAGTCTAGAGTACGTTCCATAGTCTTCAGCAAGAACGAGCATAAGCTGAAGAAGACTGAAGAGAGGAGGGCATGGAAGGACCTGCCTTTTAGGTATATGTGCTAATATTTTGATGAGTCTATGTCTTCGAATTGTTTCGTGATAAAGTAGTCTAGAGTACGTTTCATAGCCTTCAGCAATAACGAGCATAGACTAAAGAGCCTGAAATCTTCGTGGCCTGTATTTTATGTATGAACACTACACGCACTCTTCTCCAGCTGCAGGAAGAATAGCTAAGTTGTAGACAGCTTCTAAAACTACTACTAGTCAACAATCCTACTCATCTAGTAACTTTTGTAGCATATGCTCTCTAGGCTGGGCGATTTATATGCAGAGAACCTGCTTAAGGCCCTGTAAATTTTTACTTGAGTTATGATATGATACTCGTACCATCTAATTTACACCCAGGACCGAAGAAATGTTCTTCAAGAATGCTCTGACGGTTTTCTATGCAAAATTCCTTTCATATAGGGAAGTGGGGTTTAATAAGAACATCTATGGGGTCCAGCTACCATTTAATCTTTTCTTTTGAAATTTGGGCAGGTCCTTTCATTGGAGAGAATCTTATTCAACCCTAAACTAACCTATACTATGGTATGTGCCTTTTTAGCCATTTTAAGATAAGTTTTTGTCTACCAAATAGCTGCTACATTTGTGGTAATGACTTCGATTTTAGGTTCAACCAATGTACTATCAAGAAAAAAAAACAACTTTCAATAAATGTTGGTTACATAGAAACATATGCGGCAAATTAGTCTGACAACACAAAGAAATTATGAAGATGTCCTTGAATTTCTCAAGGTGAAGAGATATATACATACAAGTGGTATCTATCTATCTATTCAATGTAATACGAGAAAGACAATAAACGGATACCTACTTAATTATAATAATCGCCGACGAAAATCTCTGTCTATCATCTTGGCAACAAATGGGTCTCTAGCTGTCTTGCATTTTTTTCAAAGGAATACAGAAGAAGCAGAATAAGCTTCATAACAAAGATAAACAATACTGAGAGATAACATAAGCATCATATATTATTTTTAGCTGCAATATAAAGGATTAAAAAAACAATTCAGCCACATCCAATAACCATACGGTTGCCGCTTTGTTTTGTCATCAGATTTTGATGATTAATCCGAAATCGATTTCTTCGCTGTGATGTGACAAAGGGTTGCTATTGTCAGGCGGCGGACAATCGGTCAGTGGATTAAGGTCTTTACATTCGTGTTTGGATTGGTACATTTTCTTAGCAAAAATCGAGTAAGCGAGTATTGAATTCAAAAAGCCACAGGTTGCACTGTCGTGTTCCATAAATCCTACCGCAAAGTACTTTCCGAGCGGGATCCCCTTCGCTCATTCGAGCTAGGTGCCCACCAGAGCCTACCGAGCTTAATTCTCTTCACGATGTCGACATCGCGGTAACGCTCATAGATCTCATCATTATAAAGTATCCGGAATTGTCCTTCCTCACATACGGGGACAACAATTATCCGTAAGACCTCGAACGCGGCTAAGAGGTTAAAATGCTTTTTGCTAAGCACCCAAGTCTCGGATCCATATGTAAGTACCATTGTACCATAGTATCATTCCCTTAAACACCAGCAGCGTGGATTTTATGGTTAAATTCTTGGATTTGAAGAGTCTTGACAGACTAGAGTAGGCTTTGTTGGCTTTGAGCAACCGTGCGCGTATTTCTGGTTTCATGCTGTTATCGGCTGCTGCAGTTGACCACAGTTGAGGGACCAATAACAGCACAACCGTAAACAATCTCATGCCAGGTGCGTTATTTCACGTCTTAGAATGTTGCAGTACAGAAGGGCTTTCCATCAATCCTTGCAAAACCGTTCTAGTGCCTTTCACCAAAAGAAGTTTCTTCGATATGGGACCTATCGTCATAAAAGGCACTACATTCGATTATTCCAGTGAGGTTAAATATCTCGGAATCATCCTTGATAAACGACTAAACTCGATTTATCATATAAAGTTTGCCATATTGCTTGACTCTATTTTCAGATAGTTAAGCAGCACTGAAAGCGCTATCGTCCAACATAGTGGACTGTAAATCATTTAAATGCTATTACGACGCACTGCAATCCCTGGCAGGGCTTAACAGGGTAAAACTCGGTTGGGTCCCTTGTCACCAGGGAATTGCAGGTTACGAAAATGTAGATGAACTAGCCAGGGCTAGCTAGTACCGTAACCTTACTGTGGTGTCAACTGGGCTGCCACCAGAGCAATGATTAATAGGTAGGAAGGTAGACTTCGTCTGGCCCATTTGGATAATATCCCAGGGCTTACAAAATCCAAACAGTTAATCAGGCCCTTTTCCTATAAAGAAATCCTTGATAGCATCAGAAAGCTGGTGAGCATTATCACTGGTCAATGTGCCTGCGTTAACACACCTTAACAAAATTAATCTGGGCTCAAACACGAAATGTAGGTTCTGCTCGAATGAGGATGAAACATCTGGGCACATCCTCTGTGACTGTCCAGGTCTGTCCAGGCAAGATTCCAGGGGACAGAGTGGCATCTTTTGAAACCTCAGGCGATAAGTCGAGTTCATTGGCGGGCGTTGGAGACACATTTTCCACAAGGCATTATGTTCTTCGGTAGATCTGCGAAATTCTGCCTCTCAGGACGTACTGTCCTTCATTACGAAGGTGGTAAGTCTCGTAGATTAGTTACACCCTACGATACAATAGATCGTTTTAGGTCGCAATGTCAGCCAAGTTGGCTAGAGTTTGTCCATATAAATAAATAAAAAAAAAAGTTATACAGTAATCCCCCGATTTACGAACAGAATACGTTCTGTGAAAGTTGTACGTATATCGAAATTCGTATAGCGAGCCCAATATTAGTATGGCATTCTATTGAAAATAAATAGATACGTTCCAGAGATTGAAAATATTCGTAAAACGAGATTCATATTAGTATAAGTTTGTATTAAAAATACATAGATGCGTACCCAAAATGTTCGTTATACGAAACCCTATTTTTAGAAACATTTAAAACAATGTGATTAGAAAATAAAAGAAAAAAGATTAGAAAAGAAAAATAGAAGATAGAAGATAGAAGATAGAAGATAGAAGATAGAAGATAGAAGATAGAAGATAGAAGATAGAAGATAGAAGATAGAAGATAGAAGATAGAAGATAGAAGATAGAAGATAGAAGATAGAAGATAGAAGATAGAAGATAGAAGATAGAAGATAGAAGATAGAAGATAGAAGATAGAAGATAGAAGATAGAAGATAGAAGATAGAAGATAGAAGATAGAAGATAGAAGATAGAAGATAGAAGATAGAAGATAGAAGATAGAAGATAGAAGATAGAAGATAGAAGATAGAAGATAGAAGATAGAAGATAGAAGATAGAAGATAGAAGATAGAAGATAGAAGATAGAAGATAGAAGACAGAAGATAGAAGATAGAAGATAGAAGATAGAAGATAGAAGATAGAAGATAGAAGATAGAAGATAGAAGATAGAAGATAGAAGATAGAGGATAGAGGATAGAGGATAGAGGATAGAAGATAGAAGATAGAGGATAGAAGATAGAAGATTGAAGATGGAAGATAGAAGACAGAAGATAGAGGATAGAGGATAGAGGATGGAAGATGGAAGATAGAAGATGGAAGATGGAAGATGGAAGATGGAAGATGGAAGATGGAAGATGGAAGATGGAAGATGGAAGATAGAAGATGGAAGATGGAAGATGGAAGATGGAAGATGGAAGATGGAAGATGGAAGATGGAAGATGGAAGATGGAAGATGGAAGATGGAAGATAGAAGTCAGAAGATAGAGGATAGAAGATGGAAGATGGAAGATGGAAGATGGAAGATGGAAGATGGAAGATGGAAGATGGAAGATGGAAGATGGAAGATGGAAGATGGAAGATGGAAGATGGAAGATGGAATATGGAAGATGGAAGATGGAAGATGGAAGATGGAAGATAGAAGATAGAAGATAGAAGATAGAAGATAGAAGATAGAAGATAGAAGATAGAAGATGGAAGATGGAAGATAGAAGATGGAAGATAGAAGATAGAAGATGGAAGATGGAAGATGGAAGATGGAAGATGGAAGATGGAAGATGGAAGATGGAAGATGGAAGATGGAAGATGGAAGATGGAAGATGGAAGATGGAAGATGAAAGATGGAAGATAGAAGATGGAAGATAGAAGATAGAAGATAGAAGATAGAAGATAGAGGATAGAAGATGGAAGATGGAAGATGGAAGATGGAAGATGGAAGATGGAAGATAGAAGATGGAAGATAGAAGACAGAAGATAGAGGATAGAGGATGGAAGATGGAAGATAGAACATAGAAGATGGAAGATGGAAGATGGAAGATGGAAGATGGAAGATGGAAGATGGAAGATGGAAGATGGAAGATGGAAGGTAGAAGATAGAAGACAGAAGATAGAGGATAGAAGATGGAAGATGGAAGACAGAAGATAGAGGATGGAAGATTGAAGATAGAAGATGGAAGATGGAAGATGGAAGATGGAAGATGGAAGATGGAAGATGGAAGATGGATGATGGAAGATGGAAGATGGAAGATAGAAGACAGAAGATAAAGGATTGAAGATGGAAAATGGAAGATAGAAACAGAAGATAGAGGATAGAGGATAGAAGATAGATGGAAGATAGAAGATAGAAGATAGAAGATAGAGGATAGAGGATAGAGGATAGAGGATAGAGGATAGAGGATAGAGGATAGAGAATAGAGGATAGAGGATAGAGGATAGAGGATAGAGGATAGAGGATAGAGGATAGAGGATAGAAGATGGAAGATGGAAGATGGAAGATGGAAGATGGAAGATGGAAGATAGAAGATGGAAGATAGAAGACAGAAGATAGAGGATAGAGGATGGAAGATGGAAGATAGAACATAGAAGATGGAAGATGGAAGATGGAAGATGGAAGATGGAAGATGGAAGATGGAAGATGGAAGATGGAAGATGGAAGGTAGAAGATAGAAGACAGAAGATAGAGGATAGAAGATGGAAGATGGAAGACAGAAGATAGAGGATGGAAGATTGAAGATAGAAGATGGAAGATGGAAGATGGAAGATGGAAGATGGAAGATGGAAGATGGAAGATGGATGATGGAAGATGGAAGATGGAAGATAGAAGACAGAAGATAAAGGATTGAAGATGGAAAATGGAAGATAGAAACAGAAGATAGAGGATAGAGGATAGAAGATAGATGGAAGATAGAAGATAGAAGATAGAAGATAGAGGATAGAGGATAGAGGATAGAGGATAGAGGATAGAGGATAGAGGATAGAGAATAGAGGATAGAGGATAGAGGATAGAGGATAGAGGATAGAGGATAGAGGATAGAGGATAGAGGATAGAGGATAGAGGATAGAGGATAGAGGATAGAGGATAGAAGATGGAAGATGGAATTTTTTAGGTGAAACTACTTTATAGCGGTGTTGGTCTTTTGGTAGTCTTTTGATGGTCTTTTGAGTGTGTTTTTCGGGGTCTTTCGGGAAGTCTTTTGAAGGTCTTTTGGGGGTCTTTTGGGGTCGTTTCGGGGTCTTTTGAGAATCTTTTGAGGGTCTTTTGAGGGTCGTTTGGGGTCTTTTGAGGGCCTTGTGAGGATCTTTCGGCGGTCTTTTGAAGTTCTTTTGAGATTCTTTTCAGGGTCTTTTGGTAAGTCTTTTGAAGATGTTTCGCGGGTCCCCTTATGATTCTTTTGAGGGTCTTTTAGGGGTCTTTTAAGGGTCTTTTTTCCCCACAACATCAAAGAAGTTTCACTTTAACCGCGCATACAGGTTACACGCACTGTTTTTTTTTTTTCTTTAAATAGTCTCTTGCTATGCGGTTTGTCGGTGCTGTTTATGCTGTTGGCCTACATTTTAGCAACGAAAATTCACTTTCGCGTTGATTTGCTATATAAAATAGTATATAACATAAAAACTTAAGAGCATTTCACGTGCTTTATTCTCTATAAAAGCTCAGGAATTTGATGTCCTTTCTCTCTCATGCTTTTATGTTCATAAATAAAGGAGCTTTTTCTGATATCCGCCCGTGCCGGTTCGATTCGTTCGACTGTATGCCAAATTGCTTCCAAGTCCTGACCTGACAATAATTATCCTTTTTGTGTTGTGATAAAGAAGCCAAGCTGCCAACACAAACGATGATGATTCGCGCATCATTAGAATTCAGTTTCAGTTCGAAACGAACCGTCACTTTGGACGGTTGCCGCCGTCGCGTTTTCAATCGTCGTCATCAAAAAGTAGCTAACACCAAAAGAACGAGAATCAACACCGCGAGAAAGTGCATAAATCTGAAAAGACGCGCGTTGTTTATGCTAATCAAGTCATGCAATCTAAAGGACTATGCGATTTAAATGAAATAAATCAAAAATACAACAACAAAGAAACTCTGGATGAATGCAAATCCAACGGAAATGTGTTGCATTGAAGTTAAAACCTCACTAAATTAATATCGACGGCAAAAAAAAATTTGAACCAGAATTGTTCTCCGCTACGGTGTGTTAGTGATACTTATTACATCTAATTAAATTTTAATATTTTTAATTGAACGTTTAGTCGTAAAGTTGGTTAAAATCTAAATTATAGTAACAATGCGCCAAATAATCGCAATAAATTTTGGATAATTGATTCATTTTTTGGGGTAAGTTCACAAACTTCTTCGGCTTAAAAAATATACCCAAATTCATAATGTAATGCACCGTTGCTGCACCTTTATACCAGCTCCTTATTACTTCCCAAAACTGATATAAAATAAATATTTTCTTTAAGTGATTAACTCAGTAAGTGAAAAGATGATTTGGACGATACAATAATTTAAGATTCATGGGAGTCTAAGTACCATAAATAAAATAAAAATTCATGCTATATATTATATTATTCCATTTGTGTCCAAAAATTAACATGTGCAGCACAAATGGTCGCGAGAAGTTAGGCCTTGGACCGCAATGGTCTGTCGCGCCAAATATTATTATTATATATTATGGCAGTATGACTCCGTATGCCCGAAGAATTAGGCAATCATATCTTGGTCATTATTGAAGCGTGCTTCACTTTGGTTGATTAATCGTTGCTAGGAGAATCAATTTCTACAACTGGAGGCAAATTATTACAATGTTGGTTGACTGGCCTATTTTTAGTTTCTTAAGTTGTTCTTAAACAAGACTACACTATTCCGCAACTCCGATTCAACAAAAACTTCCAAGTCACCATCCACTCCAGATCAGGGGAGCTGAATTGGAGTATGATGACATGAACTTTTACACAGATAGGTAAAAAACTGATGACGGACTTGTTTGTTTTTACAAAAGGCGAGAAATTTCCCGATTTAAAACAATTGAAGCGTTTGTTCCCGCACTGATGTTGGGCCAAAAATGGTCTTCATCCCTGAGATTGATTTTACGATGAAAAACGTGATTGTTTAGGGCTTATAAAGTGAGGTGAAGTAACCAGGCAGCTGATGATAGTTTGGTCAAAGTGATCCTAAAGGGATGCTGCCCCAAGTCAAGTTCACCACATAAAGCTGCGCACAGAGATGCCCTATTTTTGAGATCTACACGGAATCGACAAACTTTGGACTTTACCCGCGTTTCTTTATCTTTATGAATCCTTATCTTTTTATTTTTATACCCTCCTTTTTTTATTGGTCTAATAGTAGTATAAAATGGAAATTTTGTCCTACCCCTTTTGGGCAAAAGATATTAAACATGAAATTCGTCATAATTATCTATTGAAACCGGCTACAAGCGTATGTTTCGTATGTTGCCTTAGATTTTTTCACTAGGCGTTAAGTGCGACGACCATAAATTGGTGTTAGCGCACGTAAAGTTGTCGCTACGCAAACTTGGATAACAACTTAAGATACTTTGTAAACGTCGTTGAAACGTGTATTTCTCGACTATTAAAAAATGGCAATTGTAGTGCCGTTGAAGTGTCAAACAAACCTTAACTAACTAACTATAGGTTCTTCAGGTATAGCGAAGAAACTCTCTTTGAAAAATGTTCGGGTGTTCCAATTGGAAAATTCTTTATATAACGCGGATAACTAGAGATCCGATGGTGGGTGGTGTTTTACAAAAATCTGAATATGGTTTATATTAAAACTGTCATGGAAGACATTAAAGCTTGGGATGGGTTCAACAAAAGAAAAAAATATATTGGTTTAGGCAAACAACTGATTCGCGTGCTAGGCAAAATTAAGTTTATAAGACGTTCGCGCAGCCTGCAGATAATGAAATGGGATAATTCTTTGAATCAGCCAAAGGGCACGGGGTCGTTAATATGACGTAAAATTATTTGTGTGGGATTTGATTGGCAGTAAATTGACACCCATAGTTTACACGAGAACACTAATGGCTATGGACAACAAGCCATGCATAGGAATTAGGTCATTGCGATTAAATGATTTGCGTGTAAAAAAAAAAACAACCCATAAAAATACAATTTTTCATGTAAATTCTCTAATAGGAGATGGGTATGTGTTAAAATTTGAAGAAAATCGAGCTAATTTTTTTAAAAATTTATATGGGTACCCCTCGGACCTCAGGGCCTCACTCCAAAAACTTTACAAAAAATTTTGTCCATCGGACAAAAAAATTTAAAAAAAATCGGGTTAATTTTTTAAAAAAAAATTTTGGGGCTCAATGACCCTGGGGCCCGGGGTCTCCAAATTTATTACAAAAAGTGTTTTTCATCGGAGATACATACGTATATAAAATTTAAAGAAAATCGGGTTAATTTTTTTTTTTAATTTTGGGGCCCCACGACCCCGGGACCCAGGGTCTCCCAATTTTTTACAAAAAGTGTTTTTCATCGGAGATACATACGTATATAAAATTTAAAGAAAATCGGGTCAATTTTTTTTTTTAATTTTGGGGCCTCACGAACACGGGCCCGGGGTCTCCAAATTTTTTACAAAAAGTGTTGTCTATCGGAGATACACATGTGTATTAAATTTGAAGTTTATCGGGATAATTTTTTAAAAAACAGTTATGGGGCCCTACGAACCCGGGCCCGGGGTCTCCAAAATTTTTACAAAAAGTATTATATATCAGAGATACACAAGTGTATAAAATTTGAAGAAAATCGAGTAAAATTTTGTAAAATATTTGTAGGGGAGCCCACCGACCCCGTGGCCCGAGGGTCCTCAAATTTAAATAGAAAGTGTTGTCATCAGAGATATGCCTCTGTGCAAAATTTCAATTAAATATGTCTTTGGGAAGTGGGTCAAAATTTAAAAAGGCAATTGGTTATCTGCTGAAGGAGCCACTCACAACCAGATAAACCACGTGTCAATAGATAGTCGCCAGATTTGCGATGGTGCTCTGAGCATAGATTGCCTTAATAACAATGACCCCATCCGTAGATCAGTTTCGTGTAAACACGGCAATAAAGACACCAGATAGAATCAAGATCTAGCGATAGCACTCGCCCTAAATGCAGGTAGAGTAAGTCCTGGGGCTGTGATCTCAGGCTTCGAAGATACATGGATACGACTTCAAGATATTTACTATCATTAGTACCTCTGACTCTGTCTTACTCTTATTAAGCGTATGGCGAAAAATATACATTTAACATTTACAGATATAACACAGACAAAAGAAAAACAATAATTTGATTATTATAATAATATATGAAGATTCTTTAATTGTATGACAAGATTTTGTAGCCAATTGGTAACCGCTTGAGATACTTTTATAAAATCGGTCGGGTCGCCCTGGTACATTCTAAGTGCGCACTCGATAGTCACGTGTTTGAGGTTCTGCACATAGTTTCCACAATCACAAAATGGTGTTTCAGCTGCTCCCCAATTATAGAGCGTTGCGGCATATCTTGCGTTGTTTGCTCGCACTCGGTTCAGGCTAACCCAAATTTTCCTAGGTAAGTCGTGGCCAGCTGGCATGGTTGTCGGGTCTTTGATATGAAACAAGTCGTTACTAGAACTGGAATCCCACTTGTGCTTTCAGTATTCCATTGCCTAGAAGTTCGTTCTCTTTAGTTCTTGGGATAGTTTAAAAATGGGAGTCGAGATTTAAGGCGAAAAGGGGCGCTACGCTCGATATCTTCATGAATTGGGAAATGGTGGTTGACACTGATTTTTTGATTTTTCTATGGCTGCTGGTTATAAACAAGGCCCTCAGCTCACTTGTGATAGTCAGGACGATTGCTGTTGCATATGCAGATGACGTGGTGATACTTGTGTCAGGACAGTACCTTTCCGTGATCAGTGAGGTCATGGAAAGGTTAGCTCCTGGTCTACCGGTTGTGGCCTAGGCGTTAACTCTGGCAAAACTGAAATGATACTTTTCACCGCTAAGTCCAAAATGGCGGACTTTGCCCTGCCCAAGCTCAATGGCCAGAGACTTAAGCATGCCTTAGAATCAAAATATCTCGCCGTAGTCCTATACAGGAAACTCAGCTGAAAGTCGAATATAGGAGGTAGGGCTAAGAAAGGTTGCATTGCCTTATATGTTAGCAGCGAAACCATTGGCAAGAAATGGGGACTGCAGCCAAGGATGGCAGCCACGCATTCAAACTGGGAATCCCTCACAATCCCTTTTGCAGGATATATTTAGATGTGAATGAGAAAGAGACTCTCATTCATTTTCTTTGCAAGTGTCCGGCCCTTGCCGCTCTTCGTCTCAGCAAACTAAGTATTCCCTTTTTTCTGACCTGAAGGTGCTTTCAGAGGTACAGCATCACAGATCTGATATCGTTAGCGAGGACCGCCACTCTACCTACCTACCTGGCATTGATTTTCTCATATTCTCGTAGAAGAGCATTTTGTCGTCTTAGCTTTGCAGGCTGTACATTGCTTATCCCAGTGGGGGCTCCAATTGCATCTTAACCTGTACTTCGTTGGGGTGCTGGGCTTTACCTCTTTATGGGCAATGCCTTCGTACTTTGCGACCCGAAGTGAGCTACTGGTACTTAGAAGAACCTTATGGGCGACTGTTTTTATTTAGTAGCTCATTTCGTACACAATGGGACAGAGGGAAGGGCCTGGAATAGTTCTATCCCAGGCGGTCTAGGACACGGTGCAATTCCAGTGTCAAATGATGGGGTTCAAGGTTCCGGACGATGTGCTGCCAGGGTTGGCTTTTCGTTAGCCCAGGCACTCATACTGAACGAACTAAGTCCCTTGATGGCAGTTCTCATTAAGGTCGTGTTAGTACCGCGGAAGCTCGTTTTGGGGTTGCAACGCAGGGGCCTACGGTTTACTCTCAAAGAGAGAACCGCTCAATGGGAATATATCAAAGAGCATGCTTAATAGCGAAAGCTAGGAAAGCCGGGCTCGTCCCACTCTATGAATGTACGTTGCTTAGTACGGGGAGAAATTGGGTTGGCGTTGAACTGATTGTTCCTAATATTATGCCCATTAAAGAATTTAGTTGACAGTCTATTTTATTTGTGTTAGCACTATTGAGCCAAACCGGGGGACAGTATTCAGCACCGAAGAAAACCCAGCCCAGACTTGCGGAGCGGAGTGTCATTGCAGGTACTCCCCATGTTGTTGGCGCTAACATCTTGATGATGTTATTTCGAGTTTTTAGTTGCAAAGTGCTCCTTAAATGACAACATTCGGTCCAGAGTGACTCCCAGGTATTTTGATGTAGAGTTGTGAGTTGTGAGGGATATTACCTCCATTTTTTGAAGTATAAGCTCAGTTTAGAAAGATCTGCGATCGTTGGGTGGGTGAGAATATGGCGTACCATCGCTGTGTACAGCATAGAGCCATCCTCGACTGCAGTACCGATTTCTTACCGATGGTTTTGTTACTAGACTATAAAGCAATGGTCAACAAAAACGCTGGCACAGCACAAATGTATAAAAGGTATGAAATGAATGGTTCACTGACGAAAGAAAGTAGTCAGGGAAGAGAATCTCCTCCGAGTACTTGGAGTGAGGACATCATCAGGCGCGGATGTTCCACCAAAGAGTCCGCGGCTTGTCGCAATATTCACCACGTTCCACATACTGCAAAGACAAAGAGCGTAATCTGATCTCTGATTGCAAAGGAATCCTTGAACGATGATGGGAAGAGCACTTTCATGACTGGCTAAATATTGTCAGATAACTGAGAAATTGAAGTCTTCACCAATGACCGATGACACTAGGAAGTAGGAAGTACAGGTTGTCCTTTATATTTCTCCTTTCAGAGGATAAGCATTTTCCGAGTCATACACCCAGAACATTTTTATGCCGTATTTCCCAGGTTTACTGGGAATATATGGTCAGAAATTACATCGACCTCGTGTTGCAACTAGTTGCTCATCAATTGTGATATTAGCTGATGGCTTATACGGTTGTCTTAAACTATTTAGAAATATATTCCAAATATCTCTAAAGGGTGCCAATTTGTCGTCTTCTAGGCGATCTTTTTCTGGTGCGATGATTATCAAACCGAAGGAACCGTAAAAGCTGCTGCGTTCTCTCCACGATCATAACAGCTCTATATGTAGAACGGGCGGTTATCAATTTGCCAGAGCTCATCTAATCGTTCGTTCCAGTTTTTACGTAAACCGGCGTATATATGGGCACTCCGATCGATGCAAAGATTTCATCGAAGTCCGTATTGTAACAGATTCGCGGTCGTTTTGCTTCAGATGTAGTTGTGATATTTTGGTAGTAATCTTTGGCCTCTCTTTTTGTCTCATATACAATAATCATTACTACGCTTTCTGGAAAAAAATTGGTGCTATATTTTGAGCCAAATAGGCCGATGCTAAACCTGCCTTTTCTTTAAGAATATGAAAGTTTGGAACTTTTCTTATCCCGTGTGGAACATTACTCCATTTTTCCAAACTGTAGTTTTTTGTTTGAGTTTTAAATATTCCCCGTTCACATGCAGTTTGTTTGTTTGTGGCTTTGTCGCCAAATTTTTTGATTGATTTTTAATCCACTTCCCAAAGCCCCATTTTTATTCACACTTTCCACACATGTGTATCTCCGATGACAACACTTTCTATGAAAATTTGGAAGTGATCGCGTCCTTGGGCAGGGGGCTCCCTTATATTCGTAAATGTTTTCAAAATCAATCCGACCTTTGACGTTGTTTCATTAATTGACTGACTGATTCCGGCAAAAGTAAATTATCTTATAAACTTAACCTCCTCATTATGGAAACCGCCATTTTTTGTGAATAAATGTGATTTTCCCTGCTTTTACTTCTAATTACTTACAACCGAAGCTGGTATTAAAATAAAGAATGCTCAGAATGTTCTTGCCGTTCGTTGTATTTATAATTATTTCACACAACCAACAGCAGAACATAATATCAAAGGCCGTGCGGTAAATGAAATTCACTTAAGCGCATGCTTTCCAAAAAAGGTACTCCTAGTAATGATGAATATCAAATTCCATTAACACCATCATTATGACTGATGTACTTGAAAATGTACGACAAACAATGCTTTGACATAATTATTATAGGCTTTTTTTTGGTTGAAATCTTTCATTAAGTTAGCAACTAACTCAAAAAAAAAAACGCAAAATCATGTCGTCGGTAAGGACAATTAAGGATGCAGTGAAATCGAAAACAAAGCACAAATTTTTATCCTTCACCTTATGTATCTCGTTTTTGCGCTACCTTCAATTTGGTTTTGCTGGATAGGTTTCTAGATATGGACAAAGGCAGTTCCTTATATAATTCTTGTTCATCTAATTATTTAAGCGCAAAGAAGAGATAAATAAATAAAATAAAATGTTCCAAATTGGTCAGATGTCTCGGTAGGACAAATAAGAAGATATCGTTTATCTGAATTAAATTAATTATTGAATTTTGAGAAAGGTCAAAGAAAGAACGATAATGAAATTGACCTTACTTGCGGGATGATATGAGGTAAATCTGACAATACAATATAACATCGGGATATATTGACTAAATAATTTGGGTGGGAAAATTTTTGCTTTTCTAATATTGGTTATCATTGCCGAGAGACTTTAACACTTAAACAATTAACACCTTTTAAGAGGTAAATATAAAAGACAAATTAAAAGATTACTTATGCTGCATAGTCGGTAGACCAAGACTATGATATCTCAGCCTTTGTCTTGGTCTTGCATTGGTGCCCTTAGTCTTTGTCTTGATTGTGGTCTTGCAGCCTGAGTCTTGGTTTTGGTCTTGCAGTCTTGCTGGTAACATTCATGTAGACCAAAGTTTTTTTTTGTGGATTATATCGACTAACTCTGATCAGCCATCAGCAAATAGCACAGAATGCTTCAGAAACGCATGTGGCCATAACTATCTCTGACTGTTGGAAGTGCGATCAAGTGGTGGCCGTTGGTCATTTTCCTCCAATGCGAAAAGCGAAATGATCGGGCTAGTCTGTTCAAAGAAAGGTTGGCGTGAGGCCAATAAACTCGTAAAAAAACCTTATAACAGAGCCCCAAATCAGCCTCAGATACACTGATGAACGACGACGACCACGGCAACGCTTTTTTATCTCCCTCATCACCGTAACAAGTACGGCCATTTTGAACCAATATCCAGAATGTTGCGTCTGGCCAACCTCTCTTGACCACTCTCTCTTGTATTTAAGTAGTAAGTAATTAGTTAATTACAAAAAAAAATAAAAAAAAATTAATTAGGTTAAGTTAAGTTTAAGTCGCTAAGCTTGTATTAAGCAATTAAATAAATCAATAAACGAAAACGGCTAAGCGATTTAAGAATTTTCTCATTGAATGTACGCTCTTGTATAGAGCTCGAGCTGCACAGCAGCTAGCCGATACCCTGTCCAAATATAATGCTGACATAATAGCAATTCAGGAGAAGCGGTGGACGGTATAAGATGGTTTCTTACAAAAACCAGAATATGACATATAATACAGCTGTCTTGCAAGACATCATGTACTCGGGGTGGGGTTTCTAGTCAGAAAAAGAAGGAAACCCATCGAGTACGGGGCATATTTAAAAACATTAGCCTCATAGACGTTCACGCAACTACAGAGGATTGCCCAATTGATGAAAAAGAAGAATTCTTTGAATCAGTCGAAAGGGAACTCCATGCCTGTCCTCAGTATGACATAAAAATCATTCTGGGGGATATGAATGACAAAATAGCTAAGGAGCCAGTATTTAGGCAGTACATTGGCACTTACACGAGAACACTAATGATAATCGACAACGAGTCATAGAGATGGCATCAAGCAATAATTTGGTCGTTTGCGCGTAAAAATATCCACAAAGCCACATGGGTATCGCCTGAATGAGCCACTCGCAACCAGATAGACGTCGTGTTGATAGACCGCTGCCACAACCCGAACATGATGACGGTACGAACGTATACCGAGGTGCCAACGTAGACTCGGACAACTATCTTTTTGGTATAAAGCTCCAAGCGCGGATTTCATAATCACGAAAGACTGCATCAGATTCGAGTCAACACGGCTGCCCTTCGCAAGGAAGAGACCAGAAAAAACTACGATACGACTAAGCGATAGGACTTGTCCTAAATGCAGGGAGAGTAAGTCCTGGGGCTGAGATGCCGGTCTTAGAACAGGAATGGACACGCCTTAAGAATACTGTCATTAGTACTGCTGACTCCATCTTAGGCAGTAGTCGTAGAGTTCGGAACGACTGGTTCGATGACGAAAGTAAGCTACCGAGTGAACGTAAGAATGTTGCGTACCGAGCAATGCAACAACCTTATAGAACGCGGGCACGCGAAGACGCTACCAAGCATAGATGAAGTTAACAGAGCGATAAATAGGCTCAAAAATAATAAGGTCTCGGGATCAGATGGTATCCCAGCGGAGTTGGATAAACAGGAGGTCTCGTAAAACACCAAGCAATTGATGAACTAATAGTGGAAGTATGGGAGGAAGAAGAGATGCCAGAAAACTGGCGAAGAGGCATCCTGTGTACCATATATAAAAAGGAGATATCACAACATGCAGCAATTATCGTGGTATAACGTTGTTGAGTACCGCGTATAAGATTTTCTCCTCTATCCTTCAAGAGAGGATATCCCCATATGCTAAAGTCATCATTGGTCCATACCAGTGTGGCTTCATCCGAGGCCAATCAATAACTGATCAGATTTACACCCTTAGGCAGGTGATGGAAAAATGTCTAGAGTTTCAAAACTCACTACACTGGAAGTATAGCGTAGACCACGACGCGACGCCCAGAGTTTATGGATGCAAAAGTGGATGACATCGGCTCAAAATCGGGACCGGTGGAGACTTTTTGCGGTTGGTCAAGACCTTACCCCGATTAGAGCCAAATGCGAGATGATGATGGATAAAAAACTTATTAGTATACAGTTCGCAACAACTAATCTCCTTTCATCGCATACATTTTTCGTTCTTGTCCTGGCAATAAACTTGAAGCACTTCTATACAACACGGCAAATAAGACCACAGCAAAATAGAGAACCAAAATACCAATTAAGGCAGACAAAAGCGTCATCCACTCCTACAACCAAACCCAACGGATCATTTTTTAAATAAAGAAAATTTCTTGAGTGAGAAAAAAAACTCACTACATAGAAGCGGTGCACACGAATAAATCAAAATAACGAAAAGAAAAAAAGAAAAAAAATGGTTTTTTGGGTATCAATGGAAATTAAAAGTGTCTTTGCATATTTAGTACAATTTGTATAAATTAGTTTCATTCTACCAAATAAAGTTACAAAAAACCAACTTGATTCTGGGTGGGCGAATTTCAAGTAGGTATGACGGTGAAGGTTGTAAGAAATTAATAACTTTTCTTCTTATAGCAACATTTGAGTACTTGTGCTTGAGGCACGAGGTACAAAGAATTACACCCAAGCACTCCATAAAGAATCTTCTTGTGGTGTACATTTTCTTCTTGCAATTTTTTAAAAGTGTAAAAATTGACATACTATTTCAATTTAATTGAAAGTATTTTTTCAAAAACTCAAAGGAACTCAAAGGAAACAGATAGAGGAGCAGCATGAATCGATAAGAGAGTACTCATTTCTATGTTTCTGTGCAGAAGGTATGCAAATGTCATTAGGACAAACGAAGCCAACAAGAAAAGGAAAGGAAACATCTTTTTTTTTCAACATAAAAGTGGAAAAAAGATGGTGTCTTTGACGATTGAATTGTGCGGTTTTAAAAAGTAAATAAAATAGAAGAATATGCTACATGCTGGGAATTAAAAAATTGTAAAACTTCGGTTCATGTCAGAAAAAACTTTTAAAAAAAGTGCAATTATTTGGTGACTTTGTATGGAAGGTACCAGAATGGTCTAAGTAAGTCGATTTCCTGCCGACAGCTACCTCAACCTAACCTAACCATGGGTGGTACCAAACGTTATTGACGTACAGACCTAAAAAAAGTGTAAAATTTTCTGCACAAGTGATACATTTTTTTTACATTAGAAGTATCTGTGAGGATCATAGGCGGCTTTAAAGTCTATAAAAATATGGTGTAGTGAGTTTTGAAACTCTAGACCTTTTTTCCATCACCTGCCTAAGGGTGTAAATCTGATCAGTTGTTGATTTGCCTGTGATGAAGCCACACTGGTATGGACCACCAATGATGACTTTAGCGTATGGGGCTATCTTATCTTATACTTATACGCGGTACTTCGCTGATTTATCGCTCTGCTTATTTCATCTACTCTTTGTAGCGGCAGTATAGTTTGGTCTTCGATCATTGGTGGAGCCTCCAATTCATCAGTTAGCTGGCCACTTAGCAACTCATCCTCATCGCTCTAAGATGCTATAATTAACTACAACCCTAAATTAATTTGATAATTTAGAGATAAGATTACCCTCTTCGTCTTTGCAGTATATGTGCAACGCAGTGTATATTGCGCCATACCGCGGATCTTTGGTAGAACTTCTGCGCTTGGAGCGGTCTTCACTTTCTGTACTATTTTAGTTCACATACTAGATTCTTCTTCCAGGCTTCTTTCTTTCGCCTGTGAACTGTTTTTTCATATTTTGTGAGCTCTCTATATTCATCATTTAGTACTAATGACAGTGTTCTTAAGGCGTGTCCATTTCTCTTCTCGATGTTGGCACTTTGGTACGTTCGTACCATCATCAGGTTCGGGTTGTGGCCGCGGTCTATCAACGCGTGGTCTATCCATCATGAGATACCCGGGTGGCTTTGTGGATATTTTTCGGTGCAAACCTTGTACTCGCAACAACCAAAATATTGCTTGATGCCATCTCTATGACTCGTTGTTTATTGTCATTAGTGTTCTCGTGTAAGCTATGGGTGCCAATGTACTGCCTGAATACTGGCTCTCTACCTATTCTGACATTCATATCCCCCACAATGATTTTTACATCATACTGAGAGCAGACATGGAGTTCCCGTTCGACTGATTCAAAGAATTCTTCTTTTTCATCATCTGGGGAATTCTCTGTGTGTGCGTGAACGTTTATGAGGCTTATTTTTTAAATCTGCCCCGCACGCGAAGGGTGCAAGCCGTTCATTTACTGCTTTAAAGCCGATAATGGTGGGTTTCATTCTTTTGCTGACTACAAACCCCACCCCGAGCACATGATGTCTTTTATGACAGCTGTAGTATATGTCATATTCTGATTTTTTAAGACACCACTCCCCGTCCACCACATCTCCTGGATTGCTGTTATGTCAGCCTTATTTTGACAGGGTATCGGCCAGCTGCTGTGCAGCTCGAGCACTATACAGTGAGCGTACCTTCCATGAGAAAATTCTTAAATCGTTTAGCCGTTTTCGTTAATCAGTGTATCCGAAGGTGATTTTGGGTTCCGTAATAATATTTTTTACGGGCGAGGTAATTGGCCTCACGCCAACCTTACTTTGAAGGGACTAGCCCGATCATTACGCTTTTTCTGCATTGGAGTAATATTACCGACGGCCATCACGTGTTGGTTTGAGATATTTACGGCCACCTGAAATTCTAGAGCATTCTGTGTTACTCCCCCAATTCTGCAGATGGTTGACCGCCGCAGTCTATTTTTAACCTTTTTTTTACCTTTGCCACTTCCTCAATATGGGGTGGGTATTCTGCTATAGGAGGAGTAATGGTTTTTTCCTTGCACTTGCATACTTAATTAAAATACTTTAAAGGAATTCTTTCAAAAAGCGACGATTTATTGAGCCATGGTTTAAGAACTTACAACATTGTGAATTTCCTCGGAAGGTGATTAAATATACATTCATATAAACTATTTACTAGTATGTGTTATGATGTACATCATCTAAAGAAGGTTTCAGGCAAACGACCATTCTGAAAAACACTTAGAGCTGGTAATTTGTGTTTCTTACAATTCACCTGAACAATTCAGTGAAATGCTATACATATACCCGTACGTCACATTTTAATTAAAATTCGTAAAATTAACAAGGAAGGCGGTCTATGGATATTGAGTTAAAGACCACCTAACTTACATTCTGTGGTTATTATTACTTAAGTGCGTCTGGCCTGTTATTCAGTTGACTTTAATGACTCTTTGCTAGTTAGCTTGGATTAAAAGATCGTAAACGTACATACGCAGTAATGGCTTACTATTAAGGTTGGGTAGTGTACTCCTATATTAATTCATCATAAGAAAGTGTTTTCTTAATACAAAATAAGAATATGCAAATGGAATAATGAGTTGTCTGTGGATAATTTCTTTGAGTGATTATTCGAGTGGCATTGTTTTTCAAAGTGTTTCATTTTACGCACGAAATGTCACACATCTAAATTAGTTCTCATGGTGCGTTCATGAATAGTCGTCTACCGAATAACGAAGAATGTTCGAATGGTGCTGGGTGCAACGCTTTGGTAAGTCTTGAAAGATTTTTTTTATGTGTAAACATCTTAGGGATATGAGGGTAAATTTTAAATAATGAAGATGTGACTTGTAAATGTGCTAGTGTGTCTATAACCCATTTCGTGGAACTTCAAAGAAGTACATTTTAAATGCAGAAATGTTTTTTTGTGTGTGCACTTCTTTGATTATGGTATATTTCCCAGTACCGACATGTTGAGCGTGTGTCGTGTCATGTGACGTGTGTCACAGTTAGTTTCTCAACTTCTTTGATATCTTTTCTAACATAGTTGCCCGGATACCACCAATATAGGAGGTATAGCAAGCATTACATCACGAACTGGATTGTTGCGCTACTGGTTTAACCAAGTTTTGAGCAGTCAGTAGTTTCCAGACAATCGCAATGCAGATCCCCAAATACAGCTGGTTTGGATTTCGGTACTTCAGTGGATATGTGGCCGCTTTACTGCAGATTTGCCATCCCTTTCCAGTGCGAAGGTGAATTGCTCTGCTTTCGACCTCTTGGGGAAAAAGCTATTTGCTAAAATGGAAAATTTTCGGGATTTCATCATTACGGCTATGGTGTTCTCTTTTCTGTGACAACAACACAACTATACCTAATATTAATATAATCCAAATTCATAAAGAATTTCAAATTGTATACTATTTTCGTTGTCATTGTGTTGAAGTAGTTAATCCTTTTCCACTTTTTCACTTTTCCTCTTTTTAAATCGCTGCACACAATTAATTGAAAATGGAAAACTGGCGGACGATGACGCCCTCGACTGCCACTGAATAAACTTGTGGTACTTGCATCCATTCTAATCGTATAAAACAAATCGGTTCTGAGAAATAGGTCATTCAATTTTCAAATGCAAATTATTGTGGGTGGGATTTGCGCAGCTGTATGCGTAATAAATTAGCCTCGAATTGCGATTAAGTCTGATTTTAACTTAAAAAAAAAAAAACGATTTTCTGATTTTTATTTAAAAAGTATTTTTATTTATTCAATTGGCATATTATTCAATGCATATTTAAGTATTGTTCATTTGGCAGACACAATGAATTGGTATGTTATAGGAAAAACATAAAAACATTAGAAGAGGCTAAAAAACAAAAAAAAAATGTTAATTCAAACAATAACTTAGACCTTAGGCATACCAATTCAAAGAGTAATCTGTCGAAGTGCAAAAATATCTGTAAGAACAGGCCCCACTACTGCACTTGGAAAGTTTTAAGGCTCACACCCGTGCACGTCAATATCAAAAGCTTGGCTGACAAGGACCATCAAGCTAAAAAATAAAAACCTAAAAAACTAGGACATAGTAACTTGATTACCAAACTAAATGAAATTGTGCAGTTGAATATACAGACAAGGAATTTCCAGATACCTGCCCGGAATCAGGACAAAAATATATCCTCCCCTTCCCTTCATGCATAATTATGCTTTGGTTTGTGGTCAGAACAAGAGTTAACGCTGGAAACTGTTGCTAACCCTGAAGTGAAAGTTGTTAGTAATTAAGGTAATATCTATTCTCATCCACTATACCTATCCGACCTCGGAAAAGTACAGGTGGGTTGGAATTTATAAGAAAATCAAAAAGAAATTCATCCCGTTCATTGTCTAGCGTACTTCCCCAGAGGCTGTGCCTAGTATTGACATCACACCCTATGAGGACGTTGTTTCTTCTTGAGTCTCTTACAAATTGCTGGACCGCCTCAGGCGGTACGGGCTCCTCATGCAGGAAGAATGCGGAGGATATGAAAAGGTGACCTCCACATATCTCCCCTCTGCTTAAACGACTGTTAAGTCCGTTGAGCTATAGTTAGGACAAAGGAAAGCGTTAATATGTTTCTTAACTAAGATGCAAGATCTTGACTTACCCTCGTCTTTTTTGTAGAAAAGGTTATACTCTTTGTAGCAAAGGTGGGTCTTGTATCAATACGAATTCTATGTTTTCCTCTCTTAGGAATACCTGCAGATTGTCCGAGGCACATCTCGAGGGCTTCAGGTTGATCTGCAGTGCCTTAGACATCGTCGCCATTACAGGTTTGAGGGAGCATCAGGGCCATCAATAGACGGACCTCCATCTATTTTTGGACCCTCTAGCAAACCGGAGGCTGCGTCCTCCTTAGGATCTTCCTTATCAGGGGTGATATGGAAGACCTTCACCTTGGCCATCCTAATGCCAAACCTGAGCCTATGTCCCGCTCTATCTAGAGCTTCCAGGCACCCGTCATTAATGATGAACATCATGGACATGTTGTTGTGCAGCGGCACATCGGCTTTCAAAAGGCTCCACTTTCCCATTGGGACCACCGGACAGCCTGAGACATTGGAGGACCTTTTCGTGGGATGACCTTGATCTTCAAGTCCTCACAGCCGTTGCCAATCTTAGCAACACATTCGCTAAGGAAACTCAGAGATGCTTGGTCCTCGCACCTGATGACCAGAAAAATCCTGACGAATTCGGAACAGTCGAACGAGATTGGTGGACCTTCTGCCTTACTGAAGAGATGGTCCATCACCAATTCCGACAGCCGAGCCTCGATGAGGCCCCACCTATCCAGACCTATCGGCTAGCTGCTGCTCGAAACCACATCGATGAGCGTCACATTTATGTGACTGCTGGCCACCTCTTTATATGTGACTTTGGGAGCTACATTTCTCTCGTCAGAGGGAGTTGCGGGCCCTTATTGGCCACCTTAGCATCACCACTGGTAGATGCCTCGGTGAGTCCACCCCTTAGCGGGAGCCTGGCCTTCTTTGTTGCGTTACTGGTCTTTTCTCGAGTAGTGAAGAAAGGGGGGTCCATCTGTATAGAGATCCGCAATATAAAGATAAGGCTCCACAATAGAGAGGGAGGAGGAGTACGGGACTCATCTGGACTCTGGACTCATCTAGAAAAAACTCTCAAGAAACGTTGACCTTAATTAGCCCATACAACTCGATAAGTTCGATGCTCAGGTAGGGAGATCTTCCTATAATAATCCTATAAGCATCTTAAAATCATCATTTATAAATAATGAGGAAAATGTCGTCGTTAAAGGTTCTTAAATTAAGATAATCCAGCCTTCCTTGAAAGTTCTCAACGCATCTAAAAAACTTAAGAAAATAACGGGTGTTTTTTTAGGAGGTTTGTTTTTCCGATAGATGTCGTTTTATTTTATGACAGTTGTTTTGACAGCTCAAAGTGGCATTTCTACTCAGTATTGTTTGGCAAATCATTATGAAAAAAAAAAAAAAAAAAAAATATAACGTGTTTTTTTAAGAGGTTGCCGATTTTTTTTTTGAATAAAACACATATAAAATTATGAAATGACCAAAATTTTTTTTTATTTGTTAGATAATTTTTGGCATTTAACATTTAAACACAATTTCTGGCATATGGCTACCACGATTATTTTTCACAAATGTCATTTTTTTTTTTTTTTTTTTTTTTTTTTTTTTCATAATGATTTGCCAAACAATACTGAGTAGAAATGCCACTTTGAGCTGTCAAAACAACTGTCATAAAATAAAACGACATCTATCGGAAAAACAAACCTCCCAAAAAAACACCCTTTATGAAATCCATTAGAATTTTGGTTTTTAAACGTTACATCCTTTTTGATTAATACCAGATTATCCCTTACACTGAATAACAGTCAATTAATTAAAAAGAATTAAATTTTCGTAAAGGTTACAATTGATTAATTAAAATTAATGAGATTACTTTTTGGTTATAAATTTGGCATGAATATGTAATGTGACACCTTCCTCATAAAATCGAGATGTTCAAGTACAAGCTCCCAAGGTACTCATCCCACCAAATAAAAGCTATGCGAATGTTTCGTTCCGACTTAATAACAATCATTGGAAATTCCATCCTGGATTATTGGGCATGCGGACTTTTATTCGCAACAAGGCACTTTAAAAATATTAATTTTCATTGAATTGAATGGATGAAAATATGTTACGCTGCCTGTGCCGCCGCAACGCGGAGAGCACGTGAATATTTTGCCAATGGGATGGAGAAAGATATATGGATGGGCTAAGCTCATTTATGTTGGAACAGTTCAGTGGTTCATCTCTCTCGCCTGTCACACAGGTATCATCTTTCATAACGACCGAGACACAGCAGCAATACAAAATGAATGCCGTACATAAAAAGGACAAATTTTCTGCTGTTCATGTGCGTCGAAGCTCAGAGCACACAGCGCCAGAGGCAGCCACAGCCAGGTGGATTAGATGAAGGCCGGCCGAATGCGGGCATCCCATCCATATAGACAGGTCGACTTGAATAAATACACGACTTGTATGTGTTGTTCCTGTTGTCATCGTCATCGTAAGTCATAAATTTGGCTTTATTCAATTTACTGACACGATACCACCCTATCATGTCGGGTTGGTGATGGTTGGTTGTTTGCGTGTGGGTTGTTCGGTGGTATGATTGGACTCACGATTAATATGCGGTGTCATTTCGCAGAAATTGATGTACGAGGACTGCAACCTAGTTACTTTTTCTTCCAGCAGACAGGATCTACCAATTCAATTCAATTTTATCTAAATAAAATGTTTTATGTTGCGGCTTCCTTTGTTGTCCACTTTTCTTTTGCATTTATGAGCGGAGCGGTATGTCATTTAAACTGAAAAGCTCTTGCAGAATTATTCCGACATAAAAAACTCAAGCAATAACTTTTTATTATTGTGATGGAGTTCTAAAAAATATTAATATAGAAAAATATAAATCACATAATAAGCATTCTTTCATGTGGGTTGTTGTGATGAACAAATTTAAATATTAAATTTTCCCAGAACGATGAACAATGGATCCGGAAGGCTTATTGGCACGTAGCATTTACCTTTTTTTAATTTTAGCTTTGATTTATTTATGAAAAAAGAAGGACGTAAAGGGGAGGAGAATGATCCGATTTGAGTGATAGAGATAGAGAATTGCTATTTAAATTTTGGATCGAATTTAAAAGATGGACTCTTAATTTTCTTTACTTGTGATTTACCTTTTAACTGAGGTACATTGAGGCGTTCAGCCATCAGCAGAATAGGGGGGATTAGGGGATTAAAACATAATGCTCTAGAATTGCAGGTGGCCATATCTATCTCTGACTGGTGGAAATGCGATCAAACCCCCAACTGGTGGCCGCTGGTAATTTTCCTCCAGTACAGTACAAAAACGAAACGGGCTAGTCACTTCAAAGTAAGGTTGGCGCGAGGCCAATAACCTCGCCCGTATAAAATTATTATTACGGAATCCAAAAATGCTCTAGAATTGCAGGTGGCCATATCTATCTCTGACTGGTGGAAATGCGATCAAACCCCCAACTGGTGGCCGCTGGTAATTTTCCTCCAGTACAGTACAAAAACGAAACGGGCTAGTCACTTCAAAGTAAGGTTGGCGCGAGGCCAATAACCTCGCCCGTATAAAATTATTATTACGGAATCCAAAATCAGCCTCGGATACACTGATGAACGAAGACGATCACGGCAACGAAAACGGCTAAACGATTTAAGAATTTTCTTATGGAACGTACGCTCATTGTATAGAGCTGGAGCTGCACAGCAGCTGGCCGATACCATGTCTAAATATATATGGCTGACATAACAGCAATCCAGGAGATGCGCTGGACGGGGAATGGTGTCTTAAAAGATCAGAATACGACATATATTACAGCTGTCATCGAAGACATCATGTACTCGGGGTGGGGTTTCTAGTCAGCAAAAGAATGAAAACCACCGTTATCGGCTTTTAAGCAGTAAATGAACGGCTATGCACCCTTCGCGTGCGGGGCTAATTTAAATAGATAAGACCCAAACCCGTACGCGCACCTCCAGAGGATTCCACAGATGATGAAAAAAAAGAATTCTTTGAATCAGTCGATGGAATTACCCTCAGTATAATGTAAAAATCATTCTGGGGGATATGAATGCTAAAATAGTTAGGGAGCTAGTATTCAGGCAGTACATTGGCACCCATAGCTTACTCGAGAACACTAATGACAATGGACAACGAGTTATAGAGATGGGTGCAAGCAATAATTTGGTCGTTGCGAGTACAAGGTTTGCGCGTAAAAATATCCACAAAGCCACCAGATAGACGACGTGTTGATAGACCGCAACCACAACCCGAACCTGATGACGGTACGAACGTACCGAGGTGCCAACGTCGACGCGGACCACTATCTTGTTGGTGTTGTGCTCCGAGCGCGGATTGCATCATCAAGAAAGATAGCATCCGCGAATCAGATTCGAGGAAACACGTCTGCCCTACCCAACGAAGAGACCAGAAACAACTACGGTCATGCGAGAGGAACAATCCTCTAGAAGTCCATTCAGATACGGGCTTACGCAGACGATATTGGCATCTTTGGTAGCGCCGAAGAGCTGTACAGGAAGCTTTCATCCAAATCGAGCAGGCGGCACGAAATCTGGGGCTGCACATAATGGAGAGCCAAACAAAGTACATGGTGGCCACGTCTGCGTCTAGGAGATCCAACATTGGTCCCTCAATTAAAATAGTGGAGCACGAATTTGAAGTAGTGCAATCAGCAGCCAACAGCAGCGCACGGCTGCTTAACGCCAACAAGGCCTACTTATAGTCTGTTAAGACTCTCCAAATCCAGGAATTTAACCATAACATCTAAGCTGCTGGTATATAAGACAATGATCATACCAGTACATACATATGGATTCTAAACTTGGGTGCTTAGCAAAAAGCATTCTGATCTCTTAGCCGCGTTCGACTTAAAAGTCTTACGGAGAATTGTTGTCCCCGTATGTGAGGAAGCACGATTTCGGAGACTTACAACGATCTTTTCTTTCAGGACATCACTAAAGGACCTCAGAGATGTGACAGTGAAACGACTATCGGTACTGGTGTTGAGTATTTTAGTTCGTTTGGAAGTCGGAGTTGTTTCCTCTACTGATCTCTTTCGCTTGGACATGGTGTCGTTGCTGGTCCTCTTGTTGTCCTTGTCGATGTTGAGCTTTGCAACATGCATCGGAGTTCTGCTGGTCTCCGAAATATCTCCAAGGAAATTCAGCGTCTAGATGCGCTGTCAGGATTAGTTGATGTAGTAGGAGGAACCTTACTGACTTTATTACCTGCAGTGGAGGTCATGAAGTGCCACAACCTTACCACTGCCGGTCGAAGGCATACCTTTGATGGTCCTCCTGTAATTTTCGGTAGTGCATAAGACACTGACTGTTGCAGGGGCACTCCCGATGGACAGTAAGGTCACCGTGCTACCATCCGGTTTAGAAGGAGAACCGGTCTTGAGAGTTTTTGTTGCTAGTTTACTCGAACTAGCAAAGCAAGAATTTTTGGTGCGCTGCATTTTGAGTCCCACGAGTGGCGGAGAAAGGAGGTCCATCTGTACAAACACACATATGGCAAAAACGGGTCTGGATTTAAGATCGAGGAAGGAACAAAATGCGGCCAACCGCCTAACAGTCATGAAAGAGGCAATAAAATGTCTTAAGTCTCTCACGTAAAAGAACAATTCGAATGAAAGATATTATTGGATGTATGGTGGAATAGATTTTGATGGTAAAGTCCTTGCTATTGTTCTAATTAAGAGTTGTGTGTTTCCCTTTGATGCAAAGTTCTAAGTTAGAAGCATTGGTCTAAAAGACTTCTTGTCAGAAGATTCTGTTTTTCGTTACACGCATCAGTGCGGAGTTAGAAGCCTAGTTGTATATGTCATATAAAATAAGTTCCTTTGAATCTTTGCCACTTCATATGTCCCGGTTAAAAGGCAACATGTAAGTAAGACTGATTATGAGTGATGTGTTGTTTCCTTCTATTGGTAAATACTTTCTCGTGTACAAGGTTCAGTGAAACGAAAAAGCATTTTACCGTTTGATAGTTTCTGTCTGGCACACATAGAACATCAATGTCAAAATGTGAAACTAAAACGTTTATGTGCAGCAAGCAATGATTGAAGTAACTGTACGGTAATCAGGAATCCTTAAATTTTCCTATGAGAAGATATTATTTAAACCTTTGTTCGTCCTTTAGAAATGATGTTAACGGCTTAACTAATTTTAAGTTCCAAATACGCATTATTATGAACTTGTTTTCAACTCAGATTCAATTACATTTCGGTGGGGTAGGTACGTAAAATAATAAGCGTTGTTCTTATTAGTTGTTGTTATTCTTCTTCTTGTCATCTTATCTCATCTCCTAAGAGAGTACTTAAAGTTTTATGTACTTCATTGTTCATGTATTGTGTTGGCTAAAAATTTGTAACGAGATAAACAAAAGTATCTCATTTACAGAGGGTAAGTAACACCCTCTGAGGCGAGGAGAGCAACTGTCTTATAACAAATATACAAGCGAGGCATGTCAAAGTTGACTATTTATGTCGTCTCGACTTAAAGAAAGTGTGAATTCTTTTTATTTAGGCGTTGCTTTTGACACATATTCCAGCCAACCACCCACCATTCATGTTGTACAAAAATATTCAGCTAAGACCTTCTTTTATTTATTATTTGGATAGAATTTAAGGACTACGGCTTTACATATCTTTCCCGAAATAAATTCCTTATGTCCTTTAGACTTTTTCGTAAAAAATGATATCAGCTCTGTTCGCTATTAAAATTTTTATTACCCGCCACGTACATTTTATTTCTATACTTGCAATATGTATATAAATTTTACTGGCACATATTAATAATTTAATTTACAAATTCTGTTCTTTTTCCTTTATTTCAGGTAACAGATTTTCTGCTTTTTTTTTATTAAATTTATTATCCTGACGCGGCATTAAAGTGTTTTTTGTTTTGTTTGTATCTTCACGTTCGGTGTATTTGAATACAATTTGTATTGTTCTAATGTTCTGTGGAATGTGAATTTTTATTTCTTACGTGTACGTGTCGTTTGTATATAAATATAATATCCCTTTAGGGGGCTTAATTAATGCTGAAAAGATTTACTGAAATGGATTTTTTAACGCTGCTTAACGCTGACAGGCAGGATACACTGAGGTGAGTTGAACGTTTTTCTTTGGAATAACATAATATTGGTTGTGCGATTTCCTTACATTAATTGTTGTTTTTTTTTATTAATAACTTTGTTAGCCTAAAGTTGTTGTATACAATCTTCTGGCCAGAAGCCGCAAAACTCCGGTAATTTCATTTGCTTCACAAGTCCAAATAAAATTTGCTGAGTTTTACGACATCATAAAAAAATTTCAATATACTCGTACCAAAGCCCCGCAATTTCCTTGTGAAGGAATGAAATTCATAATAATCTGAAAAGTATACAACGGAACGTAATAACTGTTGCAATATTTGTTAATCGATTCAACCCTAAAAGTTTACAATGAAATGTTATGGCTGTTAAAATTTTTATTAAATGTAGTATTTGAGGTTTCGGGTGTGATAGAAAGGGAGGAACTGAGCCAATTTTAGTATTCCAGTTGTGTATACAGTAGGAGTTGGATAAAAGAGGGAAAACTTAGTTGGAACGTTCAGCAGACGACACAGAACAAGAAAGGTTAACGGGGTTCCCTCTTATGATCAACAAGATCGGACGCACTAGAAAGAGAGAGGATGAAAGTTAACTAGCAGTCTAGCACACTGTACTCAGTAGAGATAGAAGATAAAGGTTGACTAGCGGTCATGCAAATCGTACGCACTAGAGAGAGAGAGGAGGTTATATATTATGCTACATTTCATTTATAAAAATCTTAAAAGTATAAAACGTTACGTAATAATTGTTGCAATATTTGTTAAAAGATTCAACCCTAAAACCTCACAATGAAATGTTATGATTGTTACAATATTTATTAAATGTAGTATTTGAGGTTTTGAGTGTGATAGAAAGAGGAACTGAGCTAAATGTACGGTAGGAGTCGTGTAAAAGAGGGAAAACTGGGTCGGAACGTTCAGCAGACCGTACGAAACCGGCAATGAACAAGAAAGGTTAACGGGGTTGACTCTAGTGGTCCAGCAGACCGTACGAACTAGAAAGAGAGAGCATAAAGATTGACTAGCAGTCTAGCAAACCGTACGCAGTAAAGAGAGAAGATAAAGGTTGACTAGCGGTCCTGCAAACCGTACGCACTAGAGAGAGAGAGAGTATCAGGTTGACTAGTGGCCCAGCAAACCGTACTTACTATCGGGTGGGGAAGTATGGTGGTATAGGAACAGAGAATTGGTTTTGCAAAAAACAACTCATAAAAGTTAAAAATTTTCATGTGAATTCTATAATAAACACAAGTATACTGAATGGAATGCTAAAAAATAAAAACACCAACCTGGTGAAATCGAAAAGCTGCGTTGCACAAAGTGCACCAGCGGATACAGAACACGGGGCGAATATGCGGTCGAACGATTAAAGGAATTTTCACCATATTCACCTCCCACTGTCAAAAAATGTTAACAAGACTTGGTGGCGGCGCCGCTTCCAAAGTTTTTTTTTTTTTTTTTTTTTTTGGAAAAATTCATTTATCTCAGTGGTTTGATCAATGTTAGGGGGTAAAATGATATCTTAGAAAAGGTAATAATAATAAAAATAGCTTTCATCTTATAAAAAATTGGGTTCAGTCCAACTCCCCTCGACAGAGATAGAGGCAAAAACGGACTTTCTCATGAAAGTTTAGAAGGGGGCGTGTTTTAGAGTGGATTGCCCTAAATATTGGTATCATATGAAAGGCGAAAATTAGTTCTACATATGTAGTCATACTATTTTTATGGGCGCGACCTAATTTTACCGGATGATTGATCAAGTTTTATTTGGTCCATGTGGTAATTCATATAATAATTGAGTCATATATCATATGATTGAGTTTTTTCATACATAATCACATAATATACCATGATGCAGCTTTTTAAAAGGAAAAACTCCCATCTTAATATAAAAAAATTGAGCGCACTGTATTTTACAGTGTCCATAATTTTCAAAAAAGCTTCTTAAAGGAAAAATTGGTATCTAAATATAAATTAATTGAGCGTACTTTGTCGATAATTTGCAAAAACGCCTTTTAAAAGGTCAAACTAATTTCTAAATGTAAATCAATTGAAAAATATTAATTAACTGAGCGCACAGTATTTTATAGTGTGCCCACAATATTCAAGCGCGCCTTTAAAAATGAAAAATTCATTTCTAAACATAAACCAATTGATCGAGGGAAATCATCATCATCATCATCATCATCATCAGCTAAGAAACTGAATAATTTGTAATGAGTATAAATTAATCCACCTTCCGTGATAGTTAGGACACGCCCATTAAAATAATATGGCTGTATGGAAATTACTTTCAACTTTCATTGGACATCAACATGAGGCCCGCACACTTTCACACGAGCCAACTGTTGAACTTTTACGGAAAAATCAGTTTTTTGACTCTAAATATTCTGAGGTAGGTTTGAATCCCCCCCATTTGTTTTAAATTTACCGTATTTTTATTATCCTTCATATGATACCAATTAACTCCAAAACCTTATTCAAACAACTGAAAAAAATTAATTTTTAAAAAAACTCAAAACTTTGAAAGCTCCTACTTTATAAAGGAGGCGTCGTGCCTTACTTTTTCTTTCAACTTACAAGGTCTTTAGTAAGCCTTGGAATAACTTTCGTTCCTTTGCGATCGTACATGGTATCGATACAATTTCTTTCGTTCGTCAATCATTACTACATTCATAATATCAAACATACTTTCGTCTATAACAACTATGAGTAAAACGAGGTTTCACTCGTACTGAACGGGTCGTAAAGTGTGAAGTGGTGAGACCCCATTACAGCGAACGCAATCTCGCTCAGTTTTCCATATGTATGGCCAATAGTTCACCTTTAATATAAGGTCAATAGATCACCTCAGACTGAGCGCTTGAACGAAATTTCACTCAGCCAGACGATATGGGTTGCAAACATATTATTGTATCTAGTCACGAAGACCGCAATAGAACGAGCGCACTACCTATCGGTTTTATATGTTGAGACCTAATATAAAATCACCTTATCTCAATTTTGGTTTCCTGTGTTAGCACTGGTGAATGTGAGCGCTGCTCAACCCACAAATCACCAGCCGTCGTAACCCTGACTAGGGCCCCTTCATGATCGTTCATCGTTTGTTTTACGTGGTTTCGCTCCTTCCCACTCTTCCTTTCTCAACTCGGGCTTGTGACCGGCTATGGCGGAGTTGCGCTTTTGTTCAGCTGAAAGCAATTTAATAGCAAGTTTCGAGAACTCAAGTTCATTTTGAATAATGTTTTGGATCCGTTCATATGAGCTGTCGACGGCTTTATTTTGCCTCTCTTAAGCACCATAAGTAAATGCAAAATAGGAATAAAACTACACAGAGTCACTCTTGGAATGATGGAAAATGGAAGGGGTTATGTACCAATTTAGAATTAAAACTACTTTTAATGCAGGTCTACAACTTTTCAATATACTCTCAAAGTAAAAGTAGTTCCCCATTCATTAAGACAATTTTTATAATCTTTTAAAAAATTTTAATTTTTCCTGGAAAGGAAAGGATACAAGGTAGGTGTTGGCTTTCAAAGCATGTATGATTTCGCCATTTCAAGCAAACTTAGAAATTTTTAATGATATCACAGGTGCACAGGTCAATGAAATAAACAAAAACCATAATCCAATCAATAACCAAAACTCTGGCCCAAACAAATATATTATTTATATATTAGGAAAAAAAAGAGGCCCGAGTACGGCACCCTGCGGTACATCATTTTTTTTTTATTATTTACATTTCTACAGATATGGTTAACTCTATTAAATGCTAAGTTAATATCTGCTGTATAATGTATAGCTAAAAATAAATATAATAATTACCGTTAACAGAAAACGCTTCTCGCTTAACCACTTGCGCGACCTATATTTACCCACCCATGGCATATTATTCAATTTCAGCAAACGGAACTTTTAGTTTTTAGTTATTACTTTGCTTCCGTTTTCTTCTGTTTGCTTACATCGATGACGTTTTGTGATATTAAAGGACTTTATTCAGACAGGCTATTAAAACAGAAGTCGTCGGCTGTGCTTCTGTTATTCTATTTTATTTCCATTTCAGTTTTTTTTTTGGCTACACGCCTCGGTCATTCGTCAGTAATTTCACCGTCGGCAAAGGAGACGCCAAATCTATATTAAGAGTTATAATAATAGGCACCCCATATCTGCCTCGTCTTTTGAATAAATTACCATTCAACGGGAAAAGCTCAGAACCGTTCGACCAAAATGCAATTCCGCAGAATGGTTTTTTCTTTTCGGTTCTGGATTGCTAGAAAAAGATAAGGGAATTTTCTTAGCTCGCATAGGATTATTTAGCGTTGAGTTTTGCACTTTACGCAAAGGACAAAGGAAATGCTATTTTAGTTTTATGAGTTTTTGTGCTCTCTCTCTGTATTTTCTATTTTCCGTCAGGGCATAAGTTGTTGCTATTCATTCTTTAGGTCTAATCCAACAAAAGCAGTTAACATGCAACTATTTTAAACATTCACACCACCTTTTCAACTCTGTATTGTGCAGATACTTAGCCCAATCGCATTTCGGGTTACAATAACACCATTTTGGGCTGCCGAACATCATAAAATAAAGCTGTATTTAGCCTACAATAGGTGTTGCATTAAGTTTTCCTATAAAACATCTGCGAAGTTTGTTGTTAGTAGTGTAGTTAGCTAAAACTTACGACAACAACCTGAATACACTTTTTTTAGGTGGCTAACCCTGCATGGAGTGCAAATGTTCGGTGTATGACCCCATAATTTCTGCTCAAGTACGATTTTTTTTTTAAATATTTACGTCATTTTTGTTTTTATTCTCCTTAAAATTATTTCCACAGGATGTTGTTGTTGTAACAGGTAAATATCGGAAAACGATACCAACTTTGCAAATGGCACGGTTTGAAACTTTAGCCTTCGATATTGCACACTTTAGCATTTCGTGTGGTAAACACGAGTATGGCCACTCCTTTGTCCACCCCACCAAAAGCACCACTTACTAACCGTTCCTTCGTTCGTTCGTTAGGTCGTTCAATCGAATTTACTCTCTAGCATTATAAAGCGGAAACTAATTTCAGTGTTGTTTCTTTTGTTCGATGCTAACGATTAAATCGCGTGCGTCTCTCCATGACTATCGACAGCATTAATAGCAGTAAAATCTGCATCTATACATATATGTGTATCCATCGTATTCGATGTCGGAAAAAATATAAAGGCGATTTTAAGTTATTTCTGTAAACAACCATCATCAGCATACAAATCAGTCAAAAGGATGTTAAACTTTGATTGGTTCTTTAGTGGATTTTATTAAACATGTCATGCTATTGCAAAGAACCTTTCTACTGCGTCATTCCGGGATACTTTAGAGCGAAAATACATTATTGATTTGAGAATTGACAGGTTAATTAAAAGTATTTCCATAAGAATTGCTTCACTTTGTACGCAAGTATTGTAGGAGTAAGAAAAAACTATTGGAAAGTAGAAAATATAAAAACCTATTAATACACGCCAACCTACACCACAATTGTTTATCCGAATAATGAGGATCCAGCATTTATTTGTGTCAGTATCTACTCGTATTTAGACGAACTATTAAAAATGAATTTTCTGTTTATGTAATTCTTCCTCTTCATTTCCTGTATACCCTTGTGGGTCCTAAATTATGTGTGGTAGTAAATTATGGTGGCAACTTGTTCCAATGTATTTGTTAAAAGCTTTAGAGCTGTTTTAATACATATTTGCAATCTGACTGGTGGTTAACTTATGCTACAAGTGTAGCAGACAAAAAAAAACGAACGCTCTTTTGGAACTGCAATTTACCAAACTTTAGATCTTTCTTCTTTCTTTATGTCCTATATCCCCTTGTGGGTCCTAGGGCCTCTACTACACCTACGCGCCATCGCGTGTGTTTCCTGGCAATGAGCTTCAGCTCTCTCCAGCTCTTCCCCAATTGCCGTGACTCCGCCTCAACTGTTCTGTGCCACGTATTTCTCGGACGACCCGTTCTTCTACCATCCTGAGATAACGGGTTCCATTGCATTGCGTAGTTTGCTATGAGCGATGAACTACTTTATCGACTAGCTGATGCAGGAACTTATGTTCAAGGCTACACGGATGATATAGTCATCGTTGCAAAAGAGAAGTTCAAGAAAGTGCTCTGTGATTTAATCCAAAACGGATTAACCATCGCGAGCAGATGGTGCCTAGAAGTAAGACTTAGGGTTAACCCAAACGAAAACACACCCGGCTACCCTCAATGAAGAAGAGATTACTATCAGCAAAGAGGTTAAAACCTGGGACTGATATTTGATAGTAGAGTTCTATGGAATAAACACCAACAGGCCGTACTGAATAATAAATCAAAAAGATCACTTATGGTGTGCAGAAGGGGGGCTGGCAAATCCTGTGGAGTGAGTCCCAGGGTAATACACTGGATGTACACCATGATAGTTATTCAAATGATTACTTATGGAGAAGTGGTATAGGCGAATAGAATCAAGTTAAGCACCATGAGAATGGAATTTGAAAAAGTGCAGTGGCTGGCCTGTTTGTTTACTACAGGAGCCATGAGAACCTGCCCCACGGCGCGTATGGAGGTAATTCTTGGGCAACTCCGACTACATAAAGTGGTAGAGTGCAAATCCAAGGAAACCAAGTTACGTTTGGGCAAGATGGGCTTCATAACGGACGCTACGGCAAGGGCATTAGTGGAATCACTTACCAAACTGGTTCCGTTAGCCAGCATGCCTTCTGACAACATTCAAGAAAAACTTTGAAGTCAAAATGAGCACCAAGAAGGAATTCAGCTCTGAAACAGAATACCAGATACATCCGCCGGGAGCCAGAAAGTGTTATACGGATGGATCAAAGAAAGCAGAAGGCACAGCTGCGGGAGTCCATGAGCCAAGAACCAAATACTTTGAAGCAATGGGGCAGTACGCGAGCATATTCCAGGCAGAAGTACATGCCATCGAAAGATGTGCTCACTTTAATCTGTAAAGAAATAACGTGAGGCAGGAAATAGCCATCATAAAAGACAGCCAAGCTGCGCTTAAATCCCTAGATGCATTCAACATCAGGTCAAGACTGGTGGCGGAGCTAAACAGACTTCGCAAAGTAAACAAGGTACGCTTGTACTGGGTGCCAGGACACACTGGCATAGAAGGAAATGAAGCAGCGGATGTGCTCGCTAACAAAGGGGCAGAAACTCCGCTTGTGGGGCCAGAACCATTGAGGCATAGGCCACCGCATAATGCGGGAGGAGATACGCAGAACAAGTAAGGCAGCTACCTCCGTAAGATGGGAAAATCTCCCAGGCCTACGACAGCTAAAGGTGGAGAACTATGACCCAAAGAGGTCTTTCTCAGTAATGTAAGAATCATTACGGGTTTTCTAACAGGACATTGTAGACTGAATGGGCACCTAAAGAAATAAAAACTGGAATAGGATGGCAGCTGCAGGCTTTGTGGGGAAGCGTGGCACCTTGTTAAAAAAATTAGCGTACATGCAAAGAAAATAAAGAAAATGAAAAAAGTGGATCCAGGTGATCAGGACCAGGACCAGGGTTGACGATCTTTGGCCCAATGGTTTGATAGGCATTGGGGTTCTATCGTGGTGCGTAGAACCAATCGTCGTGGAAAGGCATTAAAAATGTGATCTCGATCTCGAGTTATCCTGAAATTTAATGTATTACCATGCATACAAATATATATAGTAAATATGTATATATATAAAATATATACATAAAACAGCTTTATATGTAAATAAATTGACAGTAGAAACACATTATCAAAAGGTATTAACATTGACTATGGAGATGAAAAATAGCTTACCCGTATATAGTCCTACAATTTCTTGTTCCTTCGTCAATTGAAAGTTAATGCTAATAAGTCCGAACGCAGAAAAATAATCCTAAGCTGAACGACCATTTGACTTTCAACAAAGACCATTGTTTGCGCTATGAATGTAGGTACTCGTACAAAATACATTTATTTTTGAAAAAATACTTAAAATAGCACTTAACTATCTTCCTTCTTCGATTTCCACTCCATTCCAGCTTAGTATTTTTCTGATGGCATTCAAAATCATTTTGTCCATCCACTGCAAGTGAGTGAAATTAGAGAGTCAGCTAACAGCTTTGCGTGAGAATAATGTAAATTTAGATACCTTCCCCAGCCGGAACGTTTGTCGCTTACTACACACTAGCATTCCATTTGAAATACGGAAACAATGGAAATTGTTTTTCAATTTCATTTCGTATTTGTTTTATGCTATTCATTGCTATCTGCTGAACATTGTCGTCATATGTATTGTCGTGAAGGTTATCCTTATTTCTGTTCGTTGGTTGATTTGTTTGTTTGCTTTTACTCTCACTGTACTGTGTAAATTTTATCAGTTGATTCCAAGGCGATGACATTTCGACTGCAGACTATTTTTCAATTTTTGAATAATATATCTACACATAATATACCAATATAGATAGAGAAGAAGACAAAGAGAGTGCATTGCTGTAGCTTGAAGCAAAATAAACAGAATACGAGGATAATTTTGTGCCGAAAACCTCCAGAGCTTTGCATCCGCATAGTCAGGAGTCAGCATAAACTACTCATAGAGGTCCTGTTTAACAATTTAGGTGCTAGATATGAGTGAAATACAATTATAGAATAAATTGCAAAATTTAACCAGGAACGGATTTTCAAGAGCATTTAGTTTTAAAAGATTTTTAAAGAACAGAAGGTTTTAAAAGATTTACAAAACTGAATTGACTAATATTATAAGAGCTTTGTTATCTTAGGACTTATGATGTGCGTGAAAAATAACTTTATTTAATCAGTATTTTGTTTAAACTTCCATGAATAGCTTCTTGCATATTGCACTAAATTTTATGAAACGCTTATCAGGCTTATTATTTTCAAATTAATAACATTCGCCCAACAAACCAGTGTGGTTTAGAGTCATAGTTCTCGCGATCATTCGTGTTGTGCCTCTAAATTTTTAGCCACAAATTGAAGCCATATCCGCATGGTGTTTCTACCAACGATATCAATGTCGTTTGGGTGAGCTAGTATCTGAATGGACTTATAGTGGATTGTTCCTCTCGCCGTTATGTCAGAGTCTCGAGGCACTTTCTCCAACGCCAGTTTGAAGAGGATGCCAGCCAGTCCATCTTCTTGTCGGAGTCCGTTATAGATGTTGAATGGGCTTGATAGTGATCCGAATATTTTTACTTTGCATATAACATTGGTCACGGTCAACCTACATAGTCCCATCAGTTTATTTGGGATGCCGAATTCTTTCATGGCTTTATAAAGTTCTACTCTGGCTATCCTATCATAGGCGGCTTTAAATTCTATAAAAGATGGTGTAGTGAGTTTTGAATCTCTAGACATTTTTCTATCACCTGAAATATCACCTGAGTGTAAATCTGATCAGTTGTTGATTTGCCAGGGCCAATGATGACTCTAGCGTATGGGGCTGCCCTGTCTTGAAGGATAGAGAAGAAAATCATACTCAACAAAATTATACCACGATAATTGCTGTACGTTCTGATATCTCCTTTCTTATGTATGGGGCACAGGATGCCTCCTCGCCAGTCTTCTGGCATCGCTTCTTCCTCCAATACTTGCACTATTAGTTCATGAATTGCTTCGTGTATTGCGCGGACTCCTGTTTTTATTAGCTCCGCTGGGATGCCATCACATCCGGGGTCTTATTATTTTTGAGCCGATTTGCTAACTTCGTCTATGCTTGGTGGTGGCATCATAGTGTGGTCTACAGTCATTGGTGGAGCCTCCAATTCCTCTGTTAGCTTGCCATTAAGCAACTCAACTTTCCATCGCTCTAATATGCCTTTGAAATCGGCGATCAGATTACCCTCTTTGTCTTCGCAGTATGTGCAACGCGGTGTATATTGCGTCATACCGCAGACCCTTTGGTAGAACATCCGCGTATGGTGCGGTCCTCGCTCTATGTACTGTTCTAGTTCACGGACGAGATTCTTCTCCCAGGCTGCTTTCTTTCGCCGGTGGACTGTTTTTTCATATCTTCTGAGCTCTTTATATTCATCTTTGCGTGCCGGCGGTCTATGAGATTTTCAATTTGAAAACTGCAATTTTCTTAAGTTCAGTCGCTAGCTTGCATTCGTAATCGAACCAGTCGTTCCAATCTCTACGACTACTGCCTAAGATGGAGTCGGCAGTACTAATAACAGTATTCTTAATGCGAGTCCATTTCTCTTCTTTGCGGGATATCTCAGTCCCAGGACTTTACTCTTCCTGCATTCAGATCTAGTCTTACCGCTTGACCGTCGTTGTTTGTGGTCTCTTCGTTGCGAAGGGCAGCCGTGTTGACTCGAATCTGATTTGCGGGTGCAGTCTTTCGTGATGATGCAATCTACGCTCGGTGCACCATACCAACAAGATAGTGGTCCGAGTCGACGTTGGTACCGCGGTACGTTCGTACCGTCATCAGTTTCGGATTGTGGCGGCGGTTTATCAACACGTGGCCTATCTGGTTGCGAGTGGCTCCATCAGGGTATTTTTACGCGCAAACTTTTTACTCGCAACGACCAAATTATTGCTTGCTGCCATTTCTACGACTCGTTATTAATTGTCATTAGTGTTCTCGTGTAAGCTATTGGTGCTAATGTACTGCCTGAATACTGACTTTCTACCTATTTTGGAATTCATATCCCCCCAGAATGAGTTTTACAACATACTGAGGGCAGGCATGGAGTTCCCGTTCGACTGATTCAAAAAATTCTTCTTGGTGAATGCTCTGTAGTTGCGTGAACGTTTATGAGGCTTATGTTTTTAAATCTTATGTTTTTAAATAGCCGTTAATTAACTGCTTTAAAGTCGATAACGGTGGGTGCATGAAATGCTTTTGCTGACTTGAAACCCTACCTCGAGCACATGATGTCTTGCATGACATATTTGGACAGGGTATCGGCTAGCTGCTGTGCAGCTCGAGCTCTATACAGTGAGCCAACGTTCCATGAGAAAATTCTTAAATCGTTTAGCCGTTTTCGTTAATCAGTACATCCGAGGCTGATTTGGGGTTCCGTAATATGGTTTTGTTTACGGGCGAGTTTATTGTCCTCGCGTCAACCTTACTTTGAAGGGACTAGCCCGATCATTCAGCTTTTCCTGCATTGAGTAAATTACCGGCGGCCACCACGTGGACTTCCACCAGTCAGAGATAGTTACGGCCACCTGCAATTCTAGAGAATTCTATGTCATTCGCCCTATTAGGCTGATAGTTGACCACTAAGCGCGCTATAACCATCCCTTATTCTCTCCGTAATCATGCTATAATATTTCTACATCCTATCCTATTATCATAATTTTACTAATATCCTTATATATTTCTCAAATATTGCTTTAATCATTCTGGAATCATCCTATATGATCTTATAACTATTCCTGGTAATGCATATAAACAAAAGTCTTGTATGACATTCAAAGTTTACTCCCAACACGGTTGACGAAGTTTCACTTCAAAAACCTGTGACTTTTTCTGGTAAGGATATTTTTTTAAAACCAATAAATACTCTTGTCCCTCTTTACATCAGCATTTGTAAGGCGTTCCTGATCAGGCGATTTAAAGAAAACCCCATAAATGCATGAAAGGAAAAGTGAAACAATTTGCTGTGCATTTTCTATTATTCGCCCGCAAAATACTTCCGCTACTCGCTTGAATTGATGTGACTACAAACGATGACTTTTAGTGCCCAGACAAACGAGTTCTGCTGTTCGTTTTGTTGTTTTGTCGTACGATGTGGTATATCCTGTAAAATGCTCATCACATTCATCGATTATCCAGACGAAAGTCAAGTTGCTAGTTTCCTAATCATTCGAAATTTCATCTCGTCTCGTTCCAAATCGGAGCAAACAATTTTTGCATTGTCCTTGGTCCGCATAGCCGTCTACAACAGTCATTCTGATCCAAACTAAATTTCATGCAATCCTAGCAGTTGGCAATGAATGCATGGATTTCATGGTGTGTGTGTTTTTTTTTTTTGTTGAGTCTATTTTCATTCTCTGTACTTTGCAACATATCTGGAGGCAAATAATGTAAATTTTCCAAATGGTTGCATAGAATTGTGAGCATAAAAGATTTAACATATAAAGATGTAAAAGCACGTGCCAACTGCTTTTGTTCATTTTTTGCGCCATGTATAGTGTGTAACCTGATATGCTTCAACATATGCTAGATTTAAAACTAGTTATCAGTATGATTTCCAGCATTTTAAATCAGGGAGGAAGTTTAAGGAATTAAACAGATTCTGGTTAGTCAGTTATATAGAAATAAATTACACGTGTATATATAGACCGCCTATAGATCTATCTCCATTTTGACACAAAGAATCTCTGGGCGTCATGGTCTTTACCATTTTTTCAGCGTATGCTTGGCCTACAACGTTTCCATGTCCAAATTCCAGCTAGATACGTCTTGCCTATCGCACTCACCGAGCTTTACCTACTTCAAGATATCGTCATCAGATCTTCTGAGCTCTTTATATCCATGTTTGTATACCCACTTTCTATCAGATGATTGTCGGTATGCAACATTCTTACGTTCAGTCGTTGGTTTTTTTATACCCTAGCCCATATGGCAGACACTGCAACCTGAAAGATCAATTGTATCTTATGGTGTGTTTATTATAAGAGACGAATTTCTCCACTCCGCTATCAAGCATATTACCCTGTGAAAGATGCCTCTCCTTAACCGAAGTAATGCTGGGCATTCACAGAGAATGTGCTCGGATGACTCTTCATCTTCCGAGCAGATCCTATATTCTGTCCCTGAGCCAACACCAATTTTTTTAAGGTAATATCGCAACGCAAAACCACTGTAGGGTTCAGGTCATACGAACGTAGATTTCGAGCCAGCCCTAGCTATTTCATCTGCAGATTCGTTGTCTGCAATTCCTTGATAAGCAGTGACCCAACCGAGGTTGTTGTGTCTGGCAAAGGTTGAAGTGTATCGTAACAGTTTCTGACCGATATCGAGACAACAGCGCTCTAAGTGCTGCCTGGCTATCTGAAAAGATATTATAGCGCCTTTCATTCCTTTATTGGTTAACCCCAGCGCAGATCTCAATGGCATGGAATTCCGCCTGGAAAACCAAGAGACTTTTTCCCATTAGTATCGAGTTGTGTCCAAAGACACCTGCTCCAACTATAGTTTCCATCTTCGATCCATCTGTGAAACAGACCAAATCTCTAGCGTCCAATGCCGAAACACCATTGCACCAGTTTAGCCGGTCCAATATTTCTATCTCAAATTTCCTTCCGAAAGAGTGCTGCCTGACCATAATGTCGGGGATAGTGCAGAATATGTCTCTTTCAGGAATTGAGTCAAGAATTTTTATGTGACCCACATAGTATTCCGGTTTGTAACCGTATTCTAGTTGCAGCTTAATAGCGCATCTAGCAGCCGTCTTCCTGATAAAGAGATATGTGTAATGTACTTGTTCTTAATATATACCCTCTCAAGCAATATTTCATAACGCTACATTATGATGTTGCTATGCTATCATAGCAACACAATAACTCATATATACCGCTTTATATCATCACTTCATGATTGCAAACTCGGTTAGTGATTGCGACAGCGAATGGTCATACGGCGATTATTGTTAGTATCATTAAAGTTATTAAAGTTATAGTTGTAATACCAAAAGATAATTGCGTTTTTAGTTGTTATTCCCAAATCAAAAATATGCCAGGGTGAAAGCACTAAAACAGCTTCTAATGCAGTCGTAGGGTTGGTGCGCATGGCACTTGGCAATTCTTTGTAGCTTTTGAAGCTGAGTTGCCGTTGTCCGTTCAAGAACTCTCGGCCACCAAACGTTGGTCTCGTGCGTGGTAATGGGTCTCACCATAATTGTGTACATCCGTAGAGGTAACTACTGGCCCATAAGACCCTAGTGGCGCGTTCAATGACGGACTTGATGTGAGAATTCCAGTTTAGCCGTTTATCAAGGATGACGCCGAGATATTTAACTTCACTGGAATAATCTAACGTGGTGCCTTTAATGATGATAGGTCCCAAATCTACCAGTCATCTTTTCGTGAAAATCACTAAAACGGTTTTGCAAGGATTTATGGATAGTCTTTCTCTGCTGCACAATTCTAAAACGTGAATAAAAGCACCTTTCATGACACTAGTGATAGTCGTGCACTGCTTATCACTAATAGAAAACGCCAAATAGTCCGCATAACCAATGGCGATATAACCTGATCTGTGAAGATCGACAAGAAGATTGCCAATGACTAGTGACTATAGAAGGGGAGAAAGCACTCCTCCTTGGGGACATCCCTTAATTGCAGTGACAGACACAGACACAACTCCCGAGGAGAAAATAATATCTCGACTTTCAAGCATCCAGTGATTGATCGAGTCTTCGATACGCCTGCTACTGATTACCCTTGCAATAGAGTTGTAGCCAGTGTTATCGAATGCGCCCTCAATGTCGAGGAAGGCACACAGGGCCACTTCTTTAGAAGTTCCTTCTATCTTCTTTACAAGATAGTGAAGGGCACCTTCTGCGCTTTTGCCTTTCCTGTACGTAAACTGACTTGAGTGCAGTGGGGTAGACAATTCTAAGCGGCCTCTAATATGAACATCAATAAATGGTTTTGAGGATAAATGTTGTTAGACTTATAGGTCTGTATGCTTTCGGCAGCTCACTAGGCCTATTGCCTGGTTTGGGGATAAATATCACATTTACCTGTCTCCAGATATTAGAATGTACCCCAACTTATAGCCAGCTCTTAATAAAGTAATCATACCCGTTAGGATGAGATCGATTGTCTTTTGTAGAAGCGCTGGAAAGATCCAATTACTGCCGGGAGCCTTGAAAGGTTTAAAAGAGCCTACTGCCCATTTAACCTTATCCGGACTGACGATTTTACCAGAGAAACTATTTACCCTACTAGTAATACAGACCTTTTGGTCAGATGCGTTCGGATACGTGTATGGTGCACGAGTAGACGAACCTGGGAAAAAAACCTGGATTAGGGTTCTGATTGTATGCTCACGGTCCGACGTTTAGGTGTTATCGGCCTTTTTTAATAAACCTACACAGTTTGTCTGATCCTAACTAATGCTTTGTGGCATTTCGACAACGTTTTCTCAGCATTTCCACCATTTGGCACGTTTGGATCGTCTTAATTCAGAGTTGTACTCTGAAAAGAGAGAAGAGTTGAAGTGTTTTCCACACTTTCTTCCTAAGATTAGACAGCTGGTTGTTCCTTTCGTTTTCACAAGATGGGTTTACGAATACAGCTGTCATGATAATAAGAGAGCTACACATCATTAAGTTGCTATGCTGCCTCATCTAAGTCCCCTATGGACTTAGTAGATGTGAGAAGTATATCTACTTTAGAGAGGACAAGTCACCGATATAGATTCCAGTCGGTGGACTTCGGATCATGTCTAGAAGAAGCATGTACCAGTTTGTCAGGAAAGTCAAACCTGATGTGTTAATGGTCCGACAGCGAGGCTTCGTCAAACACATGCAAGTTTTCAACAAAGTTGCAAATTAATAAACTGGCGAGAGTGAAGTCGAGTACCTTTTAGAGAATCGCATTTATGAAGGTATTTTTCGATCATTTATTAAATATATCCCCATTACTACTAACAAGATATTCCAAAAGACACTCACCCCTTCTATTGATTCTCGCTGCTGCCTCAGACCTAATGATGTGCATTTGCATCGCATCCTATGAGGTAACGGAGGCTTCTGTTCCGGCAGTGCTCTATCAGCTCCTGGACTTCTAATGGCGGAATGTTGTCGTCGTCGCCGGAGAAATATGCTGAAGCACACAAGATGTTCTGTGTTCCCCTCTCGTTCGGAACTTAATCAACAGGACCACCAGGTCTATATTTCTGGAAAAGGAAGAAAGTTGATGTTTGGCACTGACTCCCCGCATTTACAGATCAACTTATTTGTCCCGTTTCGTAGACCTTTTATCTGTCCGCTAATAACATAAGACTCTTGGATGAGACCAAGGGTTATATTTTCCTCAGCGAACCTCTTGCGGATGCGCCCTTCGCATGATGCAGGTTCGCCTTTAGAATACTGATGGTACTCATTAAGCCTCCCTGGGATGTTGCCTTTGGCAACAGTACTCTCTCTATCCTAACCCATTACCTAAGACCCGGATGGAGCTCAGTAGTCCTCCCTAGTTGGCTGAAATTGAATTGGTGGCCTTGGCAAAAGCAATAGCACTGTCTATATATCCTTGCCCATTCGTAAAGCGTGTTTAAGTCGCGAGTGCAATTTAATGAATTCACCTCGGTGTTGCTGTATCAGTAGCCCATCTAACGCCTTCCCAATATAAGATAACCTGGATTTCTCTAATATGAAGCTACTTGCAACAACGACTGTTGATCCTTCAGAATCGGAAGTGGCTGATTCTACGTTCTTAGTTCTGACGTCTTCGCGAGTTACAGATTGGGCCCGTATGGCTACGCCGTCTAAACTCTGGATATGGTTCGGCTGCTCAACAGCATACCGAGCAGTTGAGGCCACCATGGGGTTGGCCATCGAGAACTTAACAGTTTCTGTAGATACAGCGGGTTGATGCGCTTTGTGATGCATCTGTCTCATAATAATAAAATCTTGAATTAATAATGACCAACAAGACCGGGAAAAGAGGTCACCTTTGTCAGAGTCCGGTATTCCAAGGGTGGGCTAGCTAAAACCGAAGGTCGCCAGGTATTCAGAGTTCGCATACTAGCGACTAAGCTCACTCTTAGCCATGCATCTGTCGGCGTACGCTGTTCCACCTCGGATTAGGAATAGCTTCTTTTACTGAGGATAGTACAAATCCGTTGCCTCCAAACCTCCTCCTTTACAAGGGTTTTGGACCGGCATGTTACCATCGTAATAAGGCGGAGTTATAATATTAATTAAGGTACGTACACAAATTAATAAGATATGTTATTTTACTAATAACTATTGTACTGATAGTTCACATCCAATTTACCGAACAAGGTACATCAAAGTAACTTGAACTTGTCACAAGAAATGTATGAAAATATTTCAAAAATGTATCGCCTAAAAGTAATATGAACATTGTACAGTTTTCATAACTTTCTTCTGAATATGCTTTAATCTGCGAAACTTCTTAGACATTTATTTAATCAATTTAATATTTAATAACATTCATAATTGAAAAATATATATCCTCTCGATGTTATTATCATTTATATCTCTATAACCCGGACCCGTAAAACATCCCTCCACCCAGTTAGCAGCAGATTAACGCAACAGAATATACTGTCTTAGTGTCTTTCATTAGCATTATACATTTCACAAACAGTTATCCTTTTTGTCAATGTATTCGTGTGTGGTGGAGAAAGTTTTTGCGGAAACTTTTGCTTTCATATTCCCAACAAATAATACAATCGACAAAACTTAATTCCTTCTTAGAGTTCATAGACAGGAAAAACGATTAAAAGTTCCTGCCGTCATCATCATACTAAAGTTTTGTTGTTCTTTATTTACCCGTATATGTACAAAGATAACAACAAATCCCTGTGATTAAATGGGGCTCTAAATGAGAACGATATGTGAACAAACACGAAAATGTTCCATTGTTTTCAACAGACTTTACTGAATATCCTCGGATTTATTACAAATAAATAGCTCTTCACCACCACAATTTGTGGACCCATTTAGGGTTATCTGATGAGAATTTTATTTTTGAAAGCAAACATTATGTGAAAGTTTTTAATGGCTTTATATATACGAGAACATAACACTTAATATAGAAGACAAAAACAACTTAAACTTAAACGTCTTTAATGAACGCTTATGGCCAAAACTACCAAAGTTATAGCTTAGAAAGTTCCTATTGAATCAAAGAAGAACATCGAACAAGCTCATTGCCGATCTTAATCCTGGATCATCTTAAAGAGCAACGTATCGAGCATTGGTCCGCGCATCACTTGTTGTTTATGGTTTTCAATATTTAGTTAAGATGTTTATCGCCTGTACGGGGTAAGCGTATGGTGGCCAGCTATTAAAAAAATCCACGTATATAAGTATATTGGGGATAGTACAAAGAGCGGCCTGTATGCTTATAATCGGGGCGCTGAGATCTACACCAACTCGCACACTGGAGGTTATGCTCCACCTTATCCCACTTAGATATATTTGGCAAACAGAAAGCGGCCAGTACAGCTACGTGACTGTTAGCTGTCAATCAGTGGAGAAGTCTTCAAAAAGGACACTCCACCATAACTAAATCGCTAAAGCAGGAGCCAGGACGAAACTGGATTATATAACACCAATGTTAAGCTTTTCGGACAACAATACCCTCCAGAGAATACTGAAAGATTGGATCCGTAACCGATAACGAAACAATACAGTTTTTCACGGATGGCTCTAAGCTAGACGGTAAAGTAGGAGCAGGAGTCTTCTGTGAAAATATATCTGTCCGTCTACCTGATCGCTGCAGCGTATACCAGGCTGAAGTGATAGCGATTCAAGAGGTTATGAGTTGGCTGAAGCATAATGCACTACATTCAAAGAAGATTAACATTTATGTGGACAGTTAGGCGGCCATAAAATCTTTGGAGGCGGTCTCACTGAAATCTAAGGTGGCGTTGAGTTGTCACTCTTCTCTTAACGAGATTAGTGAACAGTTCAATATAAGAATCATATGGGTCCCGGGCCACACGGTTGTTGAGGGGAACTGCAGGGCGGAGGTAGGGAGTCCTATCGCGACACTGAAATTTGAGCTTCGGAAAGAGGCAGAAACAATAACAAATGTAAGGTGGGAAAACGCCGAAGCTGGACTTGAAGCGCTCAACTGCGCTTATTTCCCTATAAAGACGTGAACTAAGAACGGTTGTAGGGATAATGACAGGACACTGCCAAGATCACTTATGTTCCTTAGGCCGACTCTGATTAGGTCTGGACTGTTTAGGGTGTTTTTGGCCCTATAGGGTTTTAGGTTTTTACAGGATCGATAATTTTGTTTTTGGAAAAGATGAGATGTCTTTGCACATGAGTCTTAAATGACTGCATATCATATAAATGCTGAAACAAAGAATCGGGCAGTTTATTCCACATAACTATAGTGCGGCTAAAGAAGGATTCTCTGAATTGATTGGTACGTCCGAGGATAGGCCTAATAGGAGACCCGTGGACTCGAGTTGAGTCACGGGTGTTACGGATGAGTTCGAGAATGGGCGGGATACATCTGGAAATTGCTTTTGAACACCGCTTGTGGAAAAACCGGTAAAACAGTGACAAGCAGGAAACATTCCTACGATGTTCAAGCGATTCGATTGTTTTCGCGATATTTTCGTCACCAAATAGTTTTATGAATTTGATTATCTATCGAGATTTTTTCGGTAAGGGAGGTAATATTTGAGTCTAATATGCAAGTATCATAAGCGTATGCTGAAGGCGTATTTTCATATTTGTGTTTAGCTGACGAAATGACATGTTTCAAATATGTATTGAGTTGACTTGATTGACCTGTTCACCACTAAGTCCAAAATGCCGAATATTGCCATCCCTAAGCTCAATGATCAGCCACTTACACTTACATCAGACGCTAAATATCTTGGCGTGATCCTAGATAGGAAACTCATCTGGAAGTTCAATATAGAATTAATGACTTAGAGGGCATGTATTGTTTTATATGCTAGTAACAAAACCATCGGTGAAAATGGGGCCTGCAGCCGAAAATGGCTCTATAGCTGTACACAGCGGTGGAATGCGCTATTTTCACCTATGGAGCGCTGGTGGTGGCTAGCAACTAGGTAGAATACAAAAATCAGCAACTCTCAGTATAACTGGAGCACTACGGTTCAGTCCTACCGATGCTCTCAATACATATTACCTAAAGACCAATTTATTAAATACTTTGTGACGTGTAGCGCAGTCCGTCTCAGAAAAGCTGGGTGACTTGTTGCCAAACCATATGGATACTGCAATGTACTGCAGTCTATCAAAGGATATGATACCATCTCAAACTGACTACTGCACCCCTAAATTGTACTTCATCCTCAGCTTTGCCGTAGAGCTTCCGACTAGAGAAAGTTTGAAGAACGGAGGAGTACTGAGGCACTTTGACGTTACTCTATTCGTCGATAGATCCAAGATGAAAAATGGAGTGGGCGCTGGAGTCTTCTCAGAAAAACTTAATCTTTCAATGCCAAGCTGCTCGACTCTGCCAGCATCTTTCAAGCGGAGATCCTTGCAACTATGGAGGCTTGCAGGGCACTTGCTATCAACACCGCTATAACTGGTAGGGTTGGAATTCTCGTAAACAGTCAATCAGCAGTTAAAGCGATCGATTATTGCGAACAGCAATAACTTAAAACTTGTCAGACAGTGGCAAGCTGAATTTGCTTCGGTAAGCCAAAGCAATCTTCCAATATATTGGGAGTATTGTCTCGACCAAAGGTGGTACCGAAAAGGACCAAATCGAACCAAATCGGCAAAGCAAAATCCATGATATGGCAAAGCAATGCGATCAGCTTGAACACCAAGCTGCGACTCTTCCATTCATATGATGAATCTCTGCTGTTGTATGGGTGCAGCACTTGAAAGGTGACCGCTACTATCACAAAAAGATTACAAAAGTTCGTAAATAGGTGCCTATGGAACATCTTAAGGGTTTTCTGGCCTAAGAGTATCGCTAACGACCATCTTTACAAGAGAACGGGTCAGGAACCAATAAGCACAACCATTCAACGGCAGTTGATTGGTCATATCCTCCGAAAAGGCGGCAGTTTCATAGCAAACTACGCAATGCAATGGAATCCGTTATCTCAGGATAGTAGAAGAACGGATCGTCCGAGTAATACATGGCGCATAACAGTTGAGGAGGAGTCACGGCAATTGGGGAAGAGTTGGATAGAGCTTAAGCTCATTGCCATAAACCGTACGTGATGGCGCGTAGGCATAGTAGAGGCCCTAGGACCCACAAGGGGATATAGGACATAAGAAGAAGAAGAAAAGCTAAAGCATAGACCTAACCCTAGTGTGTGTAGCGCGGCACTGCTATAAGAAGGCGGACATACTGGGGAAGAAGGGTGTAACATTGGATATCGACTACATGAAGAGAGACTGCTGTCCATTGAGCTCCGTCAATGTTCTCACCTTCTTTACCAACTTAACCAACTGCACTACATTGAGGACGATGTGGCCTTCCTACAATAAAAAAAATCTACCGAACTGATCTCTAGATTACGGAAAGATATTTCCAGAGTAGTAGCTATAATCACTGGCCATTGGCCGGTACGAAGACACACAGTCAAACTGGGAATTCCGCATAATATATTTTTCAGAAGTTGCAGGGATGGTAATGAGAATGAGACGCTAATGCATTATCTCAGCAAATGTCCAGCCCTTCCACAAATTTGGAAAACCATTCCTTGCCGAGCTGACGGAGCTTTCAGAGTGCCGGATCAACGATCTGATCTCGTACCTAAATGATACAGGTTGGTTATAGCGATTTGCAGACACAATTTTCCAATTTTGAGTCCCTCGCTAAGGCAGCGCGGGTCGCCACTCCACCTACTACCTATCTTGACTTTATCTCCTTGACGCACTTATGAGTTCTTTTTCTAATAGATGACGATTTCACGGTCTTCGAAACTCCTTCGCCTTACATACCATTTATATGCTTTTTGCTAATTAAGATCAATTTTAATGGGATCCTTCCCCTAGTATTTATCGAGTAGCAATCTCAAAGTAATGGTTTGCTCAGTTTTGTATCTATCTATCTATCCGGTACCATTGAAGCCTGTTCAATAAATCGATTCTGCGGTAGCTCTCGCCAAATAATTCACTGTACCTGTTATGTTAATATACGAGTCGATTTGCCCTAAATGGTTTATTAGGATTTAATTCGTACTATCTGAAATTTTGTTTAATGAAATATAAACACTGATAATTAATTCAGTCATTTAAACTAATTGTAACATTTATGATGGTCAGCCTGAGGATGCACATCATAAATCACTCCCAACATAAGCATCACGTTACCGCTTTTCAAATAACGACGATGACGATATTTATTTCAGGATATTTTGTACGCCCACGTGCTTACATTTATTCTGGACGAATTAATGGACACGGATACGGATGTTTTACAAATAAAAGGATGAGCGAGAAAAGCTTCGCACATTTCAGCACATTAATTGCCTCTGTTATAAGCAACTATAGTCACGAACACACCCAAACAATTTGATCCCTGAAATTCCCCAAAAGGAATTTGAAAAATAATAAAGATAAACAAACATTTGTTGGTATGCGTGCACGTGGGTACATGTCAAAAGGGATTGAAATTAACACTGCAAACGAGTGACTTTCACCCAATCTGCAAAAGAAACATTTCCCTCATCATCCTAAGGCTATAAAGATTGCGAGCAGATTGGAAAGGGGTTCGCGCTTAGTTTAACATGGAAGCTAAAAGCTAACGATAAAACTCATCACCTTAACTTGCTTCGTTAACAATGATGAAATTATATTCATCTTAATTTACAGCGATAATATTGTGTGGGTGGTGGTGGCATTTTACCAAAAGGTCACTTTATTCAACAGCTTTTTCCTTGATTTTGAGATGATTGACTAAGTTTATCATCATGGATAGTTTAATATTACTATAGAACTTAACTTCCTTATGGATGACATAGTTGTGCGTTATTTAGGCTTTAATGGATATTTGTTGTTTTTTATGAATACAAATACATGTCTTCCTCGGCAGGGTATCAACCGGTTTTGAATGTGCGAAAAAACGAGCATCCTTTAGTTCAAGACGTTAAGAATAGAGGGAATTTAATATCAGGATAGTCTACTGTCAATGCTGATCATGAACATATTCATATGGATTACATCATTAAACAGTCCAACCACCCTATTACATTGCAGCTTAATACTTTCACATTTTTCCTTGCATTTTAGTGAAACCCGAACGTTAGACCGAAGACTTAACTAGAAGTGAATTTTTTAATTAATCTGGTAAGCCAAAGGACATAGAGAGAACCGCTTGACTGCACCTGATATTCCTTCAACGAGGAATAAACTTATTAGAATCACTTCTTGTAAATCTCTACAGAGCCAGCTAAAGTCTAGAATACCTTCCAAGTTGCTAAAGAGATGTGCGCGTGTTATTCTTACCTAAAAAGAGTAGGGTAGGCTGTGTCGAAGACACGGCCGTGGGTTTTGAGCGTGACAACGTCTGTCCGGGACGAAGAAAAGAAAACAAAGATCTTGTTGTCTGTGGGACATAAACACGGACGTATAAATTAAAAAAAATTTCTATACTAAATACAAGTCCTACAACTTGCACCGTAGCTTATCACATACATCATCATCACATCACATTATATAAGTTAACACAGAATAAATTCTATATGTTGATGTTGCACCGCTTCCCACGAGTCGGTCAGAAGAATTCGCTGACAGTGCGTCTGTGCAACATCATTTGTCGACATTGCCGCATTCCATCACGTACGATGTGAAACGATGAGCACCTGTGAGAACACGTCGCCGTTGGATGTTTTCGCATAGGACGTTATGTTTAAGAGTATAAAAAGCTTAGTTTTAAGAGATTATATGTTCAGTTTTTATGTAGGCAGAATCGCTGCCGGTTTGAAAAATAAAAATTATTTTTTTAACAAATTTCAACGTAGAATAATTTAATTGGCGCCCGAGCAGGGACCCTGGCAAAAGTGAGCAAGTGTGTTTACCGGTACAGTAAATCGTGAAAAGTCCCCAAGTGGTACAACAAAGTACTTCGCGTAAATAAGTCCCCAAGAGGTACAGTAAATCGTGAAAAGTCCCCAAGTGGTACAACAAAGTACTTCGCGTAAATAAGTCCCCAAGAGGTACAGTAAATCGTGAAACGTCCCCAAGAGGCACGGTAAATCGCGGATTAAAAAAAACCCGTACGGTAAAACAAAGTCTCAAGTGTTACAAAATAGCTAGTAAAAGTCCCAAAGCGGTGCAAAATAGCTAATATAGTGTGACCAAAGCCAGGGTCCGCGCGTTTATCAGCAAATTAGCGATATTGGAACTATTAGTGCTTTACGCTAACTCTTGACATTTTGTGCTTGTGAAAACCGGAAGGACGTTGGATACAACAACAAGATGCTGATATTCGCATTATTAATGTAAGCGTAGATCAAGTATATTATAGAGTACTGAATTGAAACATTACAAAATTAAAAGGTAAAATTAAAAGAAAAAATAAAAGATTAAAATTTAAAGTAAAACCTAAAAAATTATAGAGTAGTTAACTAGTGAATTCAATTAAAACATTACAAATTAAAAGGTAAAATTAAAAAGAAAGAAACGTTAAAGATTAATTATTAAAGTAAAATCTAGAAAACTGAAGAGTAATTAAGTTGTGAATTCAAATTAAGTATTTCAAATTAATAGGTAAAATCCACAAGGAAAAATATAATTTAAAGATTAATATTTAAAGTAAATTCAAGAAAAAGGAAGAATAATTAAAGAGTTGTTAAGAAACAAAAGGGTAAACAAAAGGTTAAATATAAAACAAATATATTATTTAAAAATCAAGAAGGAAGAATAATTTTTTTATTATTAATTAGCTTTAGAATAAATTAAATATTAAAATAATTGAAAAATAAAACAATCCCAAGTTAATCAAATAAGGGAAGTGAAAATTAAGCGTATTATATAAATAAATATTTATTTCCCTTTTAAACATGCCTGAGCTACGTTCCGGAGCGTCTACTGACCCTCCACAAAGCAACACTAGGGGCGATGCTCCTCACGCCAATGTCTTACCTCCAAATCCTACCCTTTCCACAAATACAAATGCTGCTACTCCTGCTAGTGAGATTCTTAACAACTCATCTACGTCTAGTTTTGCACATTTCGAAGGTGACCGAGAGGTTAGAGGAACTCCCGAACTGGACACTCTTATTTCGTCCTTAATTCGGAAAACTTTGAAAGAGACAGGGAAAGAGATTATTAATAGCATTTTAAACCCAAGCGCAGATTTTTGTTTCGGTGTCGATCAGCCAATCGCTGCACAATTTCGAGACAGGTTAGGAGACTTGGATAAAACCCCAGACGTTGTTCGTTGTATTAGGGACTTCTCAGGCGACGTAAAAGAATTCAGCTCCTGGAAGAAGAGCGTTGACCGAATTCTTCAGATATATGAGCCCATAAAAGGAACGCCTAAATACTTCGGTATTTTAAGCATTATCCGAAACAAGATTATCGGAAACGCTGACGCCGTTTTGGAGTCGTACAACACTCCACTCAATTGGGAGAATATTTCCAAATGCCTTGTCATGCACTACGCCGACAAGCGCGATTTAAACACTCTCGAACATCAGATGTCGTCCCTTGTTCAAGGCAGCTACACTGTATCAGAGTTTTACCAGGCTGTCTACAGTCATCTCTCTCTCATTCTCAATAAAATTTCCTGCATGGAAATTTCTCAAGAGTCAACCCAACTGCTTACGCAGACTTATCGCGACAAGGCTCTCGATACCTTCATTAGGGGTCTCAAGGGAGACCTTCCCAGGTTATTAGGAGTACGCGAACCCGTTGATTTACCCCAGGCACTTCACTTGTGCCTCAAGTTGGAAAACCAGGGGTACAGATCACAACACATGCACAACTACGGTATGACGAGAGGACATATCAACCCGTTTTCATCGTCACAAACCCCACGTAGGAATTTTCCTAAAAATTATGTGAATCCGCACAATAGACAACCATTAAATATCCAGTCAAGCTTTATACCTTCCAATCAACCACCGCCAAGAGCATTTTATCAGCAGCAGAACGTGCAAAGGTATCAATACCAACCCCAACCAGGCTACAAACCATCATTTTCACCAAGGCAACAACCTCCGTTTTCTTCAAATCAACAGATTAAGACCGAGCCCTTTGGTCAAAGTGCTCAAGTTAGGAGCCACCAATTTCAACGAGGAACAATGCAAAACCCCCAACAATTTACGTCAAGACAACCTTCGTTTAACTCCATCAAGCCTCAACCAAATTTCCACATCAATGGTGGATATGATGAAGTTTTACAGTCCGAAGATTGTAATTATGATGAAACGTTAGCCGATTACATGCAGCCATTGCAAGAACCTGACTATGACGCCGAAAATAATGTTGATGAAATTACGGATTTTACCGACATTAATTTTTTAGATTAACTTCCTCTTCGCTACCTTATTTTGAAAGTAGAACCAAGAGCGGAGAGATCATTAAAATCCTAATCGACACTGGATCAAATCGGAACTATATTCAACCTCAATTAGTGGAAAAACCGATACTAAACGCTAAATTTTTTTATGCAAATTCAGTGGGAGGCAGTATTAAAATCAGTCACCACGTCCAAACGAGCCTTTTCGGATTAAACGACCACAAAATTAGATTTTTTCTTTTACCATCGCTGAAGTCTTTTCATGCTATATTGGGTAACGATAGCCTAAAAGAACTGTCGGCCGTTATCTACACTAAACAAAATTATATGCAAATTGGAAACGGTATGAAAGTCAGGATAAAGCAACAAGCATCCCAATCGATACACTCTATAAATCTCAAACATGGCCATATGGTACCCTCTCAAAAAGACGCAATTCTTTCACTCGTAAACAGATTTCCCACTTTATTTTCGGAGCCAGACGAGAAGCTGACTTACACTACAAAAGTAGTAGGCGAGATTCGCACTAACTCGGATACTCCCGTATATACCCGATATTATCCATTTCCTGTGTCCCTTAAGGACGAAGTAAATAAACAAGTTCAAAGCCTAATCGACGATGGAATAATTAGACCTTCACGGTCGCCCTATAATTCACCGGTGTGGGTAGTTCCCAAAAAACCCGATTCTGAAGGGAACAAGAAATATCGGATGGTGATTGATTACAGGAAATTAAATTCCTTCACCATAGCGGATCGCTATCCGATCCCCGATATTAGCGAAGTGCTTGCGCAATTAGGTAAAAACAAGTACTTTACAGTGCTTGACCTAAGGAGTGGGTTTCATCAGATTCCGTTGAAGGAATCCGATATTGAGAAAACGGCATTTTCCATCAATAACGGAAAATACGAATTTACAAGGCTCCCATTTGGGTTAAAAAACGCGCCTTCTATTTTTCAGCGAGCGCTTGATGACATCTTGCGTGATGTCATTGGGAAAATCTGCTACGTGTATATAGATGACATTATCATCTTTAGTAAAAACCAAGAAGATCACGTCAAGCATATCGAAGAAATCTTCAAAATACTCAACGAAGCGAATATGAAATTACAACTGGAAAAGTGTGATTTCTTTAAAGAGCAGGTTGAGTTCCTAGGTTTTGTGATATCCTCCGAGGGTATTAAAACAAACCCAGCAAAGGTTGAGGCAATCACAAATTTTCCCATCCCAAAAACTCTTAAAGAACTCCGGTCATTTCTTGGTCTGTCAGGGTATTACCGTCGTTTTGTAAAAGACTACGCGAAGCTCGCAAAGCCCCTGACATCCCTTTTAAGGGGGGAGGACGGACGTATGTCCAAATCTAAATCCAGCCAAAAATTAGTTCACCTAAACTCCGACGCCATCGCGGCCTTTGACAAAATAAAAAATTCCCTTGTCTCGAAAGATATCATTCTGGCTTATCCTAATTTCAAAGAACCATTCGAATTAACAACAGATGCTTCTAATTTTGCGCTCGGTGCTGTCCTTGCACAGAACGATAGACCAATATCGTTTATATCACGAACACTGAGCAAGACAGAGGAAGATTACGCAGCAAATGAAAAGGAACTACTTGCAATAATCTGGGCATTGAACTCTTTACGAAGTTATTTGTATGGAACTTCAAGTGTAAAAATTTACACAGACCATCAGCCCTTAACGTATGCCCTGAGCAACAAAAATAATAATTCCAAGATGAAACGTTGGAAAGCGATTCTCGAGGAATATAATTATGAGCTACGCTACAAACCAGGAAAAAGTAATGTAGTTGCAGATGCTCTTTCTCGCCCTCCACGGGTCTCTCAAGTGAACGTGTTGACTGCTACGCAACACAGTAGCGAAAGTTCGTCTCACGAATTAATTGAAACTGTCGAAACACCGATAAACGTCTTTAAGAACCAGTTGATGTTTTTTACTGGAAACCAAGATAGCTACCAATTTCAAATTCCCTTTCCCACCTTCCATAGACACATACTTACTAGGCAAAGTTATTCCGAGGAAGATTTAATTCAGCTGCTTAAACGACATCTGAACCCAAGCGTCATTAATGGCATTTTCACAACTGAAGAGATAATGGGAAAAATTAAGGAAGTTTATCCCACACATTTTAAATCATATAAGACGAGGTTTACTAAAATTAGAGTTAAAGACCTACCAAATGAAACTGAGCAGGAAGAAGAGATTCTGAAAGAACATAAAAGAGCTCACCGCAATAGTTTAGAAAACAAAATCCAATTACTACAAAAATTTTACTTTCCTAAAATGAAATCTAAAATCCATACAATAATTAAGCAATGTGTTACCTGCAAACAACACAAATATGATCGGCATCCGAATAAGCCGGAGCTGCAAGCCACTCCTATCCCTGAACATCCTGGTCATATATTACACATCGACATTTATTCCACAGATGCAAATCTGGTCCTAACGGCGATCGACAAATTTTCTAAGTACGCACAGGCTCGCATCTTGAAATCAAGAGCAAGTGAGGATATTAGAGAACCGTTAAGGCAACTTTTATTCGCGTACGGCGTACCCAAAGTCATTGTTTTTGACAATGAAAAAGCGTTCAATTCCGCATCAATATGCTTCATGCTCCACGACCAGTTGGGAATCGAAATCTATAAGACTCCTCCGTATTCAAGCTTTGTCAACGGTCAAGTGGAAAGATTTCACTCGACACTTTCCGAAATCATGCGATGCCTTAAGGCAGACCGAGTCCATAGATCATTTGAAGAACTGCTAGATCGTGCTATTTACGAGTATAATTTCTCGGTTCATTCCACTATCAATAAAAAACCTATTGAAGTATTTTTTGGAAGAACCGTTAGCACTGACCCTGAACACTTTGAGAAGGCTAGAAAGGAAAACATATTGAAGTTAAAAGAAAAACAAAATAAAGATTTAGACTATCACAATAAAACTCGGCGACCCCTAAAGAATTACTCTCCAGGCGAAGCTATCTTCGTAAAAATCAATAGACGATTAGGTACCAAACTTTCCGCAAGGTACAGAAAAGAAGCAGTTAAGGAGAATAATCCAACAACAATCCTAACCGAATCAGGCAAAATCGTCCATAAGGTCAATATTAAAACCTGATATTTTTTTTAGGTCCTTCATATCCTTAGTCCTCGCAGAAGTTCAAATACTGGACTATTCCAATTCAAGACTGGTTACCTTGAATACGGGAATAGCAAAACTGCAAACCGGTACCTTTAAACTGGTGCACGTAATAGACCTTGCAGAATACCAAGATATAATTGATGATGTACAGTTCAGAATCGAAACCAATGTAAGTAAAGACAATCCCATTTACCCTTACCTATCCTATGAAATCACTGAAATCCTTAACCGACTTAACCGCATCAAACCTATAGTCAAAAGGAAAAGGGCAATAAACATTCTAGGAACTGCATGGAAGTGGATCGCCGGTACACCGGACCACCACGACTTTCAAATTATAAAAGCTAAAACCCAAAACCTACTAGATAACAACAATAAGCAATTAGTCATAAACAGACTATCATTAGAAAGAATAAATAACATTACGAATATTACTAATAACATAATTAATACTTTGAAAACGAATGCTGAAATTAAAAACGAATATTCTTCCAGCATTAAATATAAACTAGATGTAATCAAAGAAGAGATAACAAACATAGAACATGCCTTACAGTGGGCGAAAGCTGGTATAGTAAATTCTTTTATACTTTCAAGTACTGAAATAAATCTAGTTAGGGCTCATTTTGAAAAAAACAACTTACCCTATGTAAACATGGAGGAGGCATTTGAATTTGCCAATATAAAAATAGCCTCTAATAGTACCTATATGATTTATATTGTGAGTGTGCCAACCACGAAAAAAGAAGATTGTAAAAGATTATTAGTTAAGCCAATAAAAAGAAAATCTGTTGTAACAAAAATTGATTTTAGTAATGTACTTCAATGCGAAAATGATTTTTATGGAATTAAGAATAATTGTCAAGCTTTTAACGATTTAACCATTTGTAAGATTGATGAAATTATAAACTTAGGTGACACGGAGTGCATACCGAATCTATTGCGAAGCAGACCAGCAAATTGTACCAACATCAACAATCAACATGTTCCAACAGTCGAGGAAATACTCCCTGGGTCACTACTTCTTAACCAGTTCAACGGGTCAATATTGGTCAACAACGACACGCTCAGCATATCGGGAACATTTATAGTACAATACCATAATGCTACCATCGTGGTAAATAAACAAACATTTGTCTCCAATGAAATCCCCACCTCAAGACCTCTTCCAGCCATCGTACAAATAGACTCACCATCAAAAGCCTTCGAAGAACTTTTAACCCTCGAAGTGATGAAAGAGCTGCACTTAAACAACACTCGCTACATAAGTCAAATTGAAGAAAGAAACAAAACGCACCTGATAGCTTCTTACAGTTTGTCGGCTACCATCATCACCGCAGCCGTGGTAATATCCCTGATACTGGTTTTAGCACGCAAGAAAAGCAACCTTATAATCTCCACAACAGTAGAAGCAAAGGAAACGCCAGCAGCAGCCGAATTGCCAACAGAATCACCTGCAGAGATTTCGGAAGGACCAATACCGATCAAAAGGATTAGCATAAGTCAATATCCGCCATTTTACAAGGTCACGAGTGAGGACACCCGAATTTGAGGGTGGAGGAGTTAACACAGAATAAATTCTATATGTTGATGTTGCACCGCTTCCCACGAGTCGGTCAGAAGAATTCGCTGACAGTGCGTCTGTGCAACATCATTTGTCGACATTGCCGCATTCCATCACGTACGATGTGAAACGATGAGCACCTGTGAGAACACGTCGCCGTTGGATGTTTTCGCATAGGACGTTATGTTTAAGAGTATAAAAAGCTTAGTTTTAAGAGATTATATGTTCAGTTTTTATGTAGGCAGAATCGCTGCCGGTTTGAAAAATAAAAATTATTTTTTTAACAAATTTCAACGTAGAATAATTTAATTTATATAAATTATTTATAAGCGAATTTTAATGTTCATAACCACTAACTGTGAAGTGGCTGCATATTGCATATCACTGCCCAAACAGAGTAATCAGCTTTTGGTTTTAACTCATAAAAAAATTTGAGTTATTTTAAATTAATTTTGAAGAGAAGAGAAGTGAGCAGCACTAACCAATGCATCGAAATGGTATGCTAAGAATGTCGCTTTGAAACATGGAGGCGTGATTAAATTACTTTTGCATGGTACTCTCCCTTTTGTAATAGATCAAAGAGTTATTCAATTTTTAAAAAAATTGAGTAATTTTAAAATAAATTTTAAGAGAAATGAAATTGAAAGAGAAGAATTTCGCTTTGATACATGCAGGCGTGATTAAATTTCTTTTGCATGGTTCTCTCTCTTCTGTAATTGATCGAAGAGTTATTTACTCTAGTTACTGTAAACATGACTAAGGATAAGATAAGCGAAGAGAACAGGAAATAGTTGCAAGGAAGCTTGCAGGTTTTCATTGTAACATGGATCTTTTTTGAAACTTATGGTAGTTTTGTTTTTCTGCACGTCATGAGAGCACTGTTATGAGCAGAGCAGAGGACCGATAGAAAATGAACAAAGACTTTACTATCACTACGGCTGCGGTAAAGAATTAAGGAGTTACGCAGCTTGTTCTGCACAAAAAAATGGCAGGCAGTCGGTATGCACGAAATTGCGGCTATATTTTGAACCGACTTACAGTCTGCTTGTAGGGCGACAATTTGACATTTACATTTTGCTATTTGCATCCCATTTTAAGTAGCTGCGTAAACTGCGCAGTCGATTTTTCTTTAATGCATTGGCTGAAAAGTGAATTTTTGACCAACATGCAGCATAAACTGCGCAGCGGCTGAATTCTTGACCGCAGCCAAAACCTTCTCTATAGAAAGCCCAACTGTTCCGATCGTACACAGATACATGCTTAGATTGAGACCAAACGTATTTGTATTTAGTAATCAACTAAAGAGCAAAATCCATATAAAATATTTCTGTTTCCCACTACCACATCTTACGTTTCTCGCTCTTTGCGACTTCTTATTTTTTGTACACCGTATTCACATTCCACAAACACACATGCGTTTGGTCTTGGCTTACAGCATTAGTATGCGTAGAGTTGGGCTTTCTATAGAGAAGGTTTTGCCGCAGCCTACTACTGCATATGTTTGTTTCGTTCTGCTCTGCTTGATTGTATGTTATTGAAACCACATACATGATCATCAATCACATCACATACAACAGAATAAATAATTTATAAGCTGATTTAAATGTTCATAACCACTAACTGTGAAGTTGCTGCATATTACATATTACTGCCCAAACACAGTAATGCAGCTTTTAGTTTCATCTCATAAAAAATTTAAGTAGTTTTAAATTAAATTAGAAGAGAAAAGTAGTGAGTCTGAGTAGTGCTGCCCATGCTTCGAAATGGTATGGTAAGATTGTCGCTTTCAAACATGCAGGCCAATTATTTCTCATTAAATTTCTTTTGCATTGTTCTCTTATTTCTGTAACTTACAGTAGTATTGTTTTCTGTTACACGACCCTACACGAGAGCACTCACTCACAATGTTGAAAGAAAGAGCAGAGCAGAGCACTGATGGGAAAATGAACAGAGACTATACTATCACTGCGGCTGCGGTAAAGAATTAAGTAGCTTCGCAGCTTGTGCTGCACAAAAAAAATCCCAGACCCTTTTGGACATTTAACATTTGAGTTTTTGAACATGTACCCCCTTAAACCTTGGAGTGAGACGTTGTCACGTCAAAAGTGCCAAAAAATCCCCCGAGGTTACCAGGTTTAATCGTAATATCAGCTTGTCACGGAAATCTTCTCACAATTCGCCGTTCGGATCCGGCCTTATATTGTAGGTCCCTTCCATTTGTGTTCAAAAATATAAATGCGCAACACAAATGGTCGCGAGAAGCTAGGTCTTGGACCGCAACGGTCTGTCGCACCGAATAGTTAACGATTGGCCTTGTGCTTTGTTGATGGTTATAGCAAAGAAAAGGGAACTGGAGCCGCTTGAATTCAAATTGTAAATCATTGGAAATCATCGGTAGGCGTGGAATAATAACCTGCTCGGTTGGACTAGTAACTACCTTTCTGACCCCGTTCAATCCAGGTCGTATTGGACGGAGTCAAATCCAATGTTCACCGCATAAAAGCCGGTGTTCCTCAAGGCTCTGTTTTATCTCCAACACTGATTTCTGATTTTCGTTAATGATCTCCTATCCACCACCTCTAATCGAATCAATTTTTTCGCTGATGACAGTACTCTTAGCTTTTCATATGACTTCACGCTTTCTGCACGCCCCTCTTCGTTACAAGTAGAACTTGAACAACAACGTATGTTAAGCACGTTAAATTCTGACCTTGACAGCATAACAAGGTGGGGACTACATAATAGAGTTGAATTTAACGCTTCTAAGACCCATTGCTGTCTTCTGTCGTCTAGGCGTAATTTAAACCCCAACATTTATCAATGAATGGTTCTTGCATCAAAGAAACTGAAAAGCTCTCAATTCTCGGTATGTGCGTCAACAACAAGCTCCCGTTCTGGTCTATCAGTGATGTCTTAATACTCTTAGCATCTTTTGCTATCGCTTTATACAGTCTGGCAGATGCTGTATGTAGTATAAGTTAGTTCTTTGCAGAAGTTACATAAGCTTCGGCGTTTGCCATCGGCAAAAATGCTGCGAGATGTTTAGGTTTCCTAAAACGGTGCAAGATGTACTTCCCTCCTTCAGATCTGGCTACTATTTACAAGTCGTATATTCGCCCTAAACTTGAATACAACTGTATTGTATGGGCAGGTGCCCCAAATACCACATTGAATCTACTAGACAGAGTTCAGAACTGCGCGTTAAAACTTATTGGTGACGTACATATCGCGAGAACAATCGAATCGCTTGAACATCGTAGGAATGTTTTCTGCCTGTCACTGTTTTATCGCTTTTTCCACAAGCGGTGTTTAAAAGAAAAATCCAGATGCATGCCGCCTATTATCCAACCCATCCGTAATACCCTTGCCTCAACTCGAGCTCATCGGTCCACCATTAAGCCTATCTTCGGTCGTACTAACCAATTCACAGATTCCTTCTTTAGCCGCACGATAGTTATGTGGAATGATTTGCCTGATTCTGTGTTTCCGCATTTTTATGATCTGCAGTCGTTTAACACACGCGTGCGTGGACATCTCATCTTTTCCTCTCCCTAATTTCCTAACGCCCACGCTGTGCTAAGCATTATATGGGTGCAAACCCCTTTAGCGTGTGTACATTATAAAAAATAAATCAGTACGTCTTCGCCTTTGAATTTCCCACCGAGGATTGTTGCCTCGATTAAATTTGGTGACGATATTTTGATAGTCAATCTGGTTCCGTTGCATAGCTTTGGTTCGTTTAAGTTGCAAATAATCATCATCTGTGATCCAACCTTCAATGTTAATACGTGCGGTGGCATTCCGGGTGGTTCCAATGAATTCAAAAATTCAGTCGGATAATTGACGGCTTGTTCTTCGACCATTAGTATGTCAATCGATTTGTATTGGACTGTTTCGCTTGGCAGCTTCAATTGAATTTACTCGTTGAGCTTGATGACATCATCATTTTGTGTTGCCAAAATTGCACGTTCGTAGAGCCAGTCCGGATTTTTCGGGAATGCCTTGTCGGCAACGGATTGAATACTTAGTTGCATTTGACAAAAGTTCGGTGGGAATAACTCAATCTCATTCGTGGCGCGATCAATTGGAATTTTGCCATTTCCGATATCCAAAAGTTGTTTCGAGAATTTTTGAGCAGACGGGTCTTGCACGCATATTCGTCGATAGCGTGATTTTATCTACTCGGTTCCATGCGTTTAGTTCATCTGCGGGCATTGATCGCGGAATAACAGGCGAAGTTTGACGGAAATCATTAGCAAGAAGAATAAGAGCGCCTTCCATCGGCTGGTTGTTTCCTCGAAAATCACGAAGAGTCCGGACAAGCGCTTCGAACGATATCTTATGAGACATTATGCATTCGTTCCAAATGATAATTTTGTACGTTTTAAGAATTGTGGCTATGTCGGAGTTTTTGCTGATGTTGCAAGTTGCTGTTTCTATGTGGTTCACATCAATGGAATCTTGAGTGCTGAGTGCACAGTGCATCTGCCTTTCAATAGAGTTGATGCAATTCCCGCGATGATGCCACTGCGAGTGCAATCCAATTCTGCATTCGAACCGACGCCAATATCAAATTTATGAGAAATGTATTGCCTATTCCTCCTGGTGAATCGAGGAAAAAAAGTCCGCCAATTCCGTTTGTTACACGTTGCATCAGCAACCAACCGTCTTGTTTGAGTTTCCACATATTGTTGTTGCCGTTTTCTGTGGCTCTCTACGTAGACGCTCTGTTGCTCATTTGATTAAGCCGCGACTCGCGTCCTCCTTCCATTTTTGCGGCTCTAGACAAAGATGATCGGTCCCGCTTTTTTCTAAGCCGCGATTTTCGTTCGCCTTCCGTTTATGTGGCTTACGATGTAGACGCTCTGTTGCGCATTTGATTAAGCCGCGACTCGCGTTCTCCTTTTGTTTTTGCGGCTCTAGACAAAGATGATCGGTCCCGCTTTTTTCTAAGCCGCGATTTTCGTTCGCCTTCCGTTTCTGTGGCTTACGATGTAGACGCTCTGTTGCGCATTTGATAAAGCCGCGACTCGCGTTCTCCATTCGTTTTTGCGGCTCTAGACAAAGATGATCGGTCCAACTTTTTTCGAAGCCGCGATTCTCGTTCGCCTTCCGTTTCTGTGGCTCTCGATGTATACGCTCTGTTGCGATTTTCCTCAAGACATGATTTGCGTACCTCAGGTGCTTCAGCTGCTCTTCTTTCCTTCGTGTGAATTGCAAGAAAAGTTTGGTTGCAAGTCAAAATAACTGTGAATGTTAAGAAATCAAAGAAAAATAGAAAAAAATGTAATTTTGTATTAATTTGTAGGGAAAATATGACACAAAATTTCCAAAAAGCATAATCGATCCAGCCGTTTTGGAGTCCATAGATAACATACACCAATACCCACATACACTCATCGATTTTTATATATATAGAAGATATGTCTTGACATATAGTAATAATAGTAGGTTATATTAATAATAACAGTCAGGCACTTCCCACCCTTTCCAACAACTTCCTTCACTTAAATTTTTCTGTGCTACGTCAACCGGTCAGATAATCTTCATTGTTATTGGAACAACACCCATGCACTCTTAATCATGGTCTATAAAAAAGCTAGCATGCTCTTACGCATTGACTTTACGTCATCGACGAATTTCGCTCAAGGATATTTCCGTCGCTTTATCGGCTAACAGCTATCAGCAATCGTTCTCATGGAATTTATTTGGGCCTCTATACATAGTACACTGCCGGACGGGTTCGTTACGGAACAACACCTTGGAAGTACATAATTAATACGCGATCAACAAAGATATAATTAATTTATTGAACGCGTTTTTATCAACAATACAAAAAATACTGCAACACCACACGCAATGGCACTTGCGGTGTTGTTTCGTTGGATGATTGCGGTATGTGTTTGTTTTCCTTCTCTTGCTTCATCAAAGGCGTCCTTAAGTTGTTCTTAAATTTTGTAACCCAAAGTTCAGTTGATCAATTCTGATGTTCAAATTTTGCCCTTTAAACAGGAAAGGGTGTTATCTGTTTCCCTTCCAATACTGTTGCCACACAGCACATTTGCACGCGATTTAAATATCGCACGAACATTACGTCGATAAAGTGAATTGTGTTATCAGAAGCTTGGCGAAAGCAAACAAAGGCACACGGACAAAAAATAATCATTTCAGTTGGTTGGTTGGTTTGGCACGGCTCCGGCTCAGCGCTGACGGATGACAAAACAAAACAAAAAATACAGAAAGGGGCAGCCACGCGGCTTGCCTGAATCAAAGGACATGACACACATTACCATCAGGTCGCCTGCCAAAGCCAATGAATGCGATAATGGATGTCCGCGATATGCGGGAGGAACTGACGTATCGACGAAGGACAGGTCGAGGTTGTTGTTGGCATAATTCCCATTTTCCGTTCCTATGATGACCACACTATTCAGTTCGATTCGGTTGCATGGGGGTTGTTGACTTTTCTTTCTTGCAACAAGCTTTCTAAACAAGCTAACATCATAAATCGATTTTATTGCTTGCAAGAGCTACGAGGAGAAACCGATGATGCCATACAGCCCCATACAGACTTTATGAGGATTGTTGTTGAATCTTTCTAAAAAAAAAGCCCTTAAAAATTTATTTCAACGCAATTTCAATAAATAAAAAAATTCATTGGACAAAATGCCTTTCACCTTGGCAGTTTGCAAATCTTGAAATTATATAAAATGCAAAACTTTCAAAGATAAAATCTTCACTTCAATTCAATTAAATCAGAATGCTTTAATTCGTGCCGCCGTATGATAAACGCGCTTCAACGTAGCATAATTAACGCCAGAGGTTTTACGAGACACCAAGACCCTGAAAACCATGCTTCTTATACAATAGTTCTCGTATTCGCTGTCATAGTAGGGTCAGATCACCGTGTACCCAGCGGACTACAACCTATTGGGCAATCGAGTGTTTTGCCGTCTGCCAACCAGTGCCAGATTGTTAAATAGGTATATCCCGTACGGTTATTTTGTTTAACATTTTGTCTTCAACAAACTCCTCTTGAAGGATTGCAATTGAATTTTCAATGTCGGCACACTTACACTTAAAAGGATGGTAAGCTTTAAATGAAGAGACTATCAGATGTATTGATAAGAATACACTGATGAACGACGACGACCACGGCAACGAAAATGGGTAAACGATTTAAGAATTTTCTCAAGGAACGTTCGCTACAGAGCTAACCGATACCCTGTCCAAATATATAATGCTGGCATAAGAGCAATTCAGGGGTTGCGGTGGACGGGGAATGGTTTCTTACAAAAACCAGAATATGACATATATTACAGTTGTCATGCAAGACACCACCGTTATCGGCTTTAAAGAAGTAAATGAACGGCTATGAACCCTTCGCGAGCAGGGAAGATGTAAAAATCAGTCGAACGAAATGGAATTCCATGCCTGTCCTCAGCATGACGAAAAACACATTCTGGGAGATATGAATGCCAAAAGTAGGTAGGGAGCCAGCATTCAGGCAGTGCATTGGCACCCATAGCTTAAACGAGAACACTAATGATAATGGACAACGAATCATAGAGATGGCGGCAAGCAATAATTTGGTCGTTGCAAGTACAAGGTTTGCGCGTAAAAATATCCACAAAGCCACCTGTGTATCTCCTGACAGAGCCACTCGCAACCAGATAGACCACGTGTTGATACACCGCCGCCACAACCCCAACCTGATGACGGTACGAACGTACCGAGGTGCCAACGTCGACTCGGACTACTCCGATGGTGCTCCGAGCGCGGATTGCATCGTCATAAAAGTCTGCATCCCCGAATCAGATTCGAGTCAACACGGCTGTCCTTGGCAACGAAGAGACCAGAAACAACTACGGTCAAGCGATAGGACTCGCCCTAAATGTAGGTAGAGTAAGTTCTGGCGGTGAGATGTCAGGCAAAGAAGAGAAATGGTTACGCCTTAAGAATACTGTCATTAGTACTGCTGACTCCATCTTAGGCAGTAGTCGTTAAGATCGTAATGACTGGTTCGATGAAGAATGTAAGCTAGCAACTGAACCTAAGAATGTTGCGTACCGAGCAATGCAACAATCTCACAGAACGCGTACGCGAAGATGAATATAAAGCTCAGAAGATACGAAAAAACAGTTCACCGCCCAAAGAAAGCAGCCTGGGAGAAGAACCTCGTCCGTGAACTAGAATAGAATACAGAGAGCAAGGACCGCAACAGGCGCGGAAGTTCTACCAAAGAGTCTGCGTGATGAACCAATATACCGATCGCCGATCTCGAAGGCATCTTAGTGCGATGGGAAAAGTACTTTTATGAGTTGCTAAATGGCCAATTAACTGAGGTATAACTCCACCAATGACCGAAGACCATACTATGCTGCCGCCACCAAGTATAGAAAAAGTTAGCAGACCGATAAATCGGCTCAAAAATAATAATGTCCCTGGATCAGATGGGATCTCAGCGGAACTGATTAAGTCAGGAGAATCCGCAATATACCATGCAATTTATGAACTAATAGTGCAAGTTTTGGAGGAGGAAGCGATGCCACGCGTTACCGCGATGTTTACTTCGTGAAAATTAAGAGAAGCAAAGAGAATTAAGCTCGGTAGGTTCCGGTGGGCATGACACGTACCTAGCATGAGCGAAAAGGATCGGAAAGTTGTTTGCGGTCGCGGAATATTGGTTGTATAGTATGATAATGATGATGGACAACTTTCTATAGTAAACAAAATTCTAGTACCTAATTGATTTTCTTTATTGCACCTTTCGTGGATTCTATTTTTAACAACCTTCTATTATACCTACCGCAATATCGCCTAGCGCATTGCATTGTTAAGATAATTGAGTAAGTTTCTTCGTGTTTCTCAGCTCCTTTTTGTCAATGTCAGCTTTCTTGACATTCAAATTGGGCTGTCAGCCTAATACATAGGTTCGCATGGGAATAGTGTTCAGCGGCACAACTGTTCTTCCAATACAATTCACTGCGTAATTTAGCTTCCTGCTGTGACCAAATCGAATGTAAAATATTCAAAAATAACTTAAGCCACAGTTAGAGGGCTTTTTTTAGGAATTATAGAAAAGAGTCGCCAGGAGAGGTAATTGCATCGATAAGTGTTTATTGATTTCTTTGTGATATCATTTCAACTCTGATGCATATGAATAATGTCGTTTATATTGGAACATGCAAAGTCAGTGAGTCATGTCCTTGAAGAAAAAACTGTCTCTTTACGTGTTTTTTAGAAAAAGAATAGGATAATTGCATTGACGTCATTCATTTTATTGTGTACACTATGGTGGATTATTTACAGAATATTTTTATGGTGACGAACACTAACAATGTGAACCACAACAGTATGTGTCTCTCTATTAGATTATTAGACATAGTCTTGTTATGATTTTTATAATCAGTGGCCGTAAGCGCCAATTTAAAACAATATTGTTGGGAATATACCTGGGCGTCCAGGTCCACGCCAACCTTCTAGCCGGCCTCGCTGTCGTGTTCCATAAATCCTACCGCAAAGGGCTTTCCGAGCAGGATCCTCTTCGCTCATGCGAGGTAGGTGTCCTGCCCACCGGAGCCTACCGAGCTTAGTTTTCTTCACGATGTCGACATCACGGTAATGCGATATAAAGTCTTCGGAATAGTCCTATCTCACATACGGGGCCAACAATTCTCCGTAAGACTTTTCTCAGTGAGCGTACGTTTCATGAGAAAATTCTTAAATCGGTTAGCCGTTTTCGTTGCCGTGGTGGACGTCGTTCATCAGTGTATCTGAGGCTGATTTTGCGTCCCGTAATATGGTTTTTTACAGGCGAGGTTATTGGCCTCGCGCCAACCGTACAAGCCCAATCATTTCGCTTTTCCTGTACTGAAGGAAAATTACCAGCGGCCACCACGTGGAGGTTTGATCGCACTTCCACCAGTCAGAGATAGTTGTGGCCACATGCATTTCTGAAGCATTCTGTGTTATTCGCCCTACTCTGCTGATGGCTGACCGGCATTTTTAATTTGATGGCTCTTGATCCAGCCTTGCTTGTGATATGTATGTGCAGCGGTGAGAGGCCCATGAGTTTTTCCATGGCTGTCGATGGGCAGGTCTTTACTGCGACCGTTTTGGACAAATTGGTCTCCATATTTTATTCAGTTTTGAGCGTGTCGTTGTTTGCTCTGTTTTTGGCCAGCAAATCAGGGCCGCGTACATGATCCTGGGTTTAATGATACTTTGGTATAGCGGGTTTATTCCCCACGTTTTGTTAACTATGCGTTGGCAGGTAAAGTAAGCTATGTAAGCTTTGTTCGTAATATATGATATATGGAAGTTCCATATCGGTTTACTGTCAAACACGACCCCTAGGTATTTGGCTTCTTGTATCAATTTAAGGGTTTTGCCTTGGAATTGTAGTGCTGGAAGTGTTATTTTGTTCCGTTTTGTGAAAAGTGTGCAAACTATCTTTTCTGGCTTGACGCTTAGGCCCACCTCTTTGCACCAGTCTTTTACTAGTTTGAGAGCATATTGCATTCGTTCTGTACCATATGTAAATTATAGTACGACAAATTATTGTCTTATATCTTATATACAAGCAGCTTAGATATATACATAATGGTTGAGTTCCTGGATTTAAAGATTCTCCAAAAGATTTTAGTAAAATTTGCTTCAAGCAATTGTGAGTGTATTTCTACTTCCATGATAGTTAAAGGTCTACTATCTTAACTAAAGATCAATGGTAGTTAAAGGACTTATGGTCTACTATCTTAACTAAAGATCCATGATAGTTAAAGGACTTATGGTCTACTATCTTAACTAAAGATCTTACTTCTTCTAAGTTGCTAACTTGGACTCCACATATTTCTAATAGGGTCTCGCAGCTATGCGTAAGGTTAGCTGCGGTGTGCTTGACGTTGCAGCTTTCCTATACTTATCATATTGACAACATTTGCAAATTATTTTTGGGATGCATTGACAGAGGTTGACTTGAAGCACATATTTGGTTTTAAAATGACGGCATCACATATCGCACAGCTGGCTACTAGTTGCAGAAGAAGCCTTCATCTCGATCTTAATAAAAGCTTCTTGCAAAGCACTTGGTGTTATACCGATGACAATAATATCGTCTGGGTTCTAAAGATTAATGTAAACTCACCTACAAAAAATACCCTCTATATGCTCAAAGAATAATGCCACCAGCTATTAAAAAGCAATTACACACTTAACCTGGTCGTACGGCCAAACTGAGCGTTTGCTCGATGCTAACAAACACAAGTCATTAACCCTGAGACGTAGTTTCGCATTAAAAACGCAATTCTTTCGACGATAATTTCTCGATGTTATAATGGTGGTCGATGGCAAAAATAACTACAGCTACAACAACAAAAGATAACTACAATAAACTAACAACAAGGATCCTTTTGTACGGACAATGAAGAAGAAGTCGTCGTTCAATGCTTTCCACTTTCGCTAAACATTCAGGTGAGAGTGTAAGCGTGTTGCTGAACTAGAATAAGAATGTCGTAGGTACTCTATACACTATATACTCAGTACTGTAAGCAAAGCCATGTAACTATTACTTAGCTAAATTAAATCCAATGTAAAAGTATTTACTTGTATCGTGTTTTTAAAGCTAGGTGGTATTGATTGGTTTTTGTTTGTTGGTTTCTCCGGGAAAATCTATTTAAGGGCACAAAGGGACAGACAAAAATACCCGCATCACGTAAAAATGGATGATGGCAATTTTCGCTTGACAACAAAATACAAAAATTGAATAAAGTTATTATTATGTCGAATACCGAAGTGTAATTATTTCGTCTAGACAGCTATTGTCATAATGGATTCGTCTCTTATTCTCAATTTCACCAGCTAAAGTTAGTGACCTGTGTTGTGAGCGAGTCTCCTGGAGTTTTTTTCAAAAATTATAAATACATGCATTCAATACATGAACGAACAGTGATGACAAAAAAAAAGAAGAAAAAAACACCACCCACTACCATGACGCCTTTATAATTTTTTAAGTACTTTGACCCGTTCGAGCAAGTTATCCAAAGGCAAAATATTTTATGAAAACGCAAATTGGTGTGTTAACTGATTTTTCCCTTGCCACTACAAACGAAAAGTTGGAATATGTGTCGATATAAATTTTGGTTTCGAAAACTAACAAAGGATAAGATATCAATTGGGCATTGCCTTTTATACATTCCATTTTTAAAATGCTTTAAAGCCCATTTATAATTTGCTAAGCTAACCGTTCTTCTTTATTTTTTCCATAACGCTCCCTAATAGTCCCCGCCTTCCACAGTTCTCTCATTCTATGACTTTCACAAAGCTAATTTCCCCAAATATTAATGCATTTCTAATCAGTTCCTCCTTTGGGTTTGACAATCTATCTTTAAATGATTATTTAATAGAATAGAATTATCTATGTCCCCTTCTCGCGCCATAAAAAATCATTTACATCCCCTAATTGGTATAATCGAAGAATTCTCTCTTCACGAAATAAGAGAAATAAGTTATGGGCAGCTTACCTTCGTACCTATGCTTTTCCTGACTATTCCAACTATCTCGGTATTTAGTTTTAATGTACGCAGCTTTATAACTCTCTCTACCATCGCGCTATCTTAGTAATGCGCAAGCCAATCTCATAAAATCAATTCGTCAACTATAAAAGAAAGTCCGACAGCTACCCTCCAAAAACTCATCGTCAACCGATCCACATACCTATCATTGCCAACCGATGACCGTAGTTGTTTCTGGTCTCTTTGTTGCGAAGGGTAGCCGTGTTGACTCGAAGCTGATTCGCGAAGGCAGTTTTTCGTGATAATGCAAGATACCGGCCTTTATCCTTCCAACACTCATTGGGAAAAATCTTAGCCTTTTCGTCAGCGGCAAATATCTCAGAGTAAGCTTAGCTGGAAGGCTGAGATAGAGATCAGGGCTACGAAAAGGTGCGTCTATGCCTGCAGCGAAACCATCGGCAGGAAATGGGATATTCAACCAAAGATCGCTCTCTGGGTGTACACAGCTGTTGTACGGCCAATTCTTACCTATGGCCAGCGATGAAGAAAAAAATATAACGCCACCAAACTCAGCCGGTTCTAGTGATCAGCCGCATTAGTTATCACAGGAGCTGTACGGTGTTGCCCGACCGAGGCCCCTTCACCATCTTGCACCTATTACCTCTTGAGATATTCATCAATTATGTGCAGTACGACTTGTTACTAGACCCTACGGGCACTGTAATTACTGCAGACAATACCTAAAGGCATGATACCAACATCTACTGACTACTGCATCCCTAAATTTAGCTTCAACTCCTCGTTCAGCGTCGAGTTTCCTACCAGTGGAAACTGGAAGGATCGGACAGTAACGAGGCAGTTTGACGCAACACTGATCACTGATGAATCCAAGATGAGGGACGGAGTCGGTGCAGGTATTGATTTAAATCTGTCAAGTTCATACAAGCTACCCGATTCAGATTCATTAGAAAGGCCTGCAGGGCACTAAAGCTCAGTAACGCACAGATCGGAAGGGTTGGTATATGTGTTGATAGCCAACCTGCCATAAGGGCGATTTATGCGACCACAATAACCTCGAAACTCGTACAACAGTGCCAAGAAGAATTGGCATCGATCAGCCAATTCCTGGACATCACCATTGTATGAGTGCCAGGGCACAGTAATATAGAGGGTAATGAGAGGGGGGGCGAATTGCCTAAGATGGGCTTCGCTATGGACTATGGAGAGGTTAGCTGTCCAATGAGCTCAGTCAAAGAACAAATTCTCTCCTTTTTCAATATTTATCACAGCTCAGGTGGAGCAGTCTTTCGAACTGCGCCAATCAAGATTTATGTGGCCATCCTACAGCAAAAGGAAAATCACCGAGTTTTCATCTAGAACCCGGAAGGATATTGCCGGAGTTGTGGCTATATACACGGGCCACTGGCCAGTGGGCAGCCATGTTGCTAAGCTGGGTATACCGCACAACAACTTCGGCAGGAGTTGCAAATATGAAAATGAGATAGAAACTCTCATACACTTCCTCTGCAGTTGTCCGGCCTTAGCAGGGTCAACACATCGCATTTTAGATAAACAATTTTACCACGCCCTTGAAGAGATCTCAGATTACAGGGTCATCGAGCTGATCTCGTATCTGCACGCACACAGGCTGTATTTAAACCACTTAAATATCCATGCTAGGTCCCTCGAGATTTGTGGCATCAAAATTGCGCACACTAGCGCTAATTGAGGATCTCCTGAGTCCTGAGCATGACAACTGTAGAATTTTGGGTTCCGTAATAATGTTTTTTTGTGCTTGCGAGGTTATAAGCCTCGCGACAATCTTAATTTAAGGGCCCGATCACTCAGCTTATCATTTTTAGACCGATAATTACCGGTGGCGGTGACGTAAAGGTTTGATTACATTTACATTTACAACCAGTCGGTATAAAGTATAAATCCTACATTGCTATACGTATGTTTTTCACGCTTTTCTGTTGATGACTGACCGCCATTTAAGAGAATAGTTAAACTATTTCTTCGGTCTACCCTTTGTAAATTGTTTAGTTATTTGAACAATGAAACTTTGACGAGACGAACATTTTACATTTATTTACATTTACATCCAATAAGTCAACCGAAATGAACAGCTCGCTATCTACCAATCTATCTTTTAAGACGGTGAGGGAAAGCACATTTTCCAATTAATACTAAGGCCAACAGCGAAACTAGTAATTAACTTTAATTGCATAGATATAGCCATTTATAACGAAGGTCAAATGATATGTTGCCCTGTAGGTTCCCTTATTTATATATCTGCTCAAGTTACCTTATTTACAACTCCGCCACAAACTTTAAACGCCTGAACTTTCTGATTGTTTAGCAGTTCGTTTAGGAGACAACTCGTACGACCTAATGACATTGACAGCAACAACTTTTTTATCTCCCATCCTGTTACTTCCGTAGTTGAGTTATTGTTCTAAAACATTTGGTAAACGCGCTATAAAATAATCGTTATATTGTATACGAGTCCCAATGGCAGTATATTGTTCTGTTCTCCGAGTATAGTGTGCTGGCTTATAAAGTACAGCAACAAATTCGGATTAAATAGGGTTAACTTGGCTTCACTTGTATTAGGCATCGCTAAAGAGTGTGTAAAGGGTTTATTTTGAATTTATTTTGTTGACACTCAAAAGTTTTCATTCAATGAAAGGTTAAGGTTATTAGTTGATCAGATGATATTGTGAAGATGGGTGAAGTTTTAAAATATGTTAAAGTGAAAATTTTGGCACTGACTCGCTCGTCACTAGAGGATATTTAAAGGATGTTTCTCACATAATTCATGGCATCGATAGCATCACGAAATGCTTAATTCTCTTTACGATGTCGACATCGCGGTAACGCTAGTCATCCCATCATTATAGAGTCTCTGGAATTGTCCTTCCTCACATACGGGGCCAACAATTCTCCGTAAGACTTTTCTCTCGAACGCGGCTAAGACGTTAGAATCTTTTTTGCTAAACAAATGTAAGTACTGGTATGACCATTGTTTTATATACCAGCCGCTATGATTATTTTCCTGGATTTAAAGAGTCTTGACAGAATAAAGTAGGCTTGGTTGACTTTAAGCAACCGTGCGCGTATTTCTGCCTCCATGCTGTTACATTCATGTACAGTATTTGGGTTTCTACCAACGATGTCAATATCGTCTGCGTAAGCCAGTATCTGAATGGACTTATAAAGGATTGTTCCTCTCGCCGTTACGTCAAAGTCTCGGATCACTTTCTCCAACGCCAGGTTGACCAATGATGAGTTTAGCCCAGGGCTATCCTCTCTTGAAGGATAGAGGAGAAAATCTTATACGCGGTACACAACAACGTTATACGACGATAATTGCTGCATGTTGTGATATCTCCTTTCTTATGTCTTCCCAGGGTTGACTCCAAGGCCACAGGTTGTTGCCCAGGAGCTGACTTTACACAGGGCCCTTTCCATGACTTCACTGATTATGGTGATACGAGTATCACCACGTGATCTGCGTACGCAACTACCTTCGTCCTATCCTCATCAAGTTTTATTACCATCAGCCACAGTAAGGGAGAGATGACCCCTCTTTGTCGGGGTGCCCCTGTTGAATCGTTTGGTAATGTTACAGCTGCCAAGGTTGGCATTTATAATCTATAATGATCATGGATATGATCAATTGCGTAAGGAAGGATTCCACTCCTGACTAGGTCAGAGTTCTTTAATGGCCTCAATGTGAGCATTGTTGAAGGCCCCATCTTTATCTAAAAAGGTGGCTAGCGTGAACTGATTGTAATTAATCGTGTGCTCAGTCGTTCGAACTACCTTACGGAGGGTGGTTTCCGTGGACCTGCCCTTGATATATGCGTGTGTTTGTGAGACTTCAAATCGTTGCCTGATGAGATTATCAAGAAATCGCTCCTTTAGCCTTTGGCAATAACGATGAGAGACTTAGAGGCCTAAATTCCTTTAGATATTCATGGCCTCTTCTGCCTGATTTGTGTGTGAAAGCCACCCAAACTCCTCTCCAGCTTCAGAGGAAATAATTAAGTAGTAGACAGCTTTTGAAAATCTTCATTAGCCTGGAAGTCAACATCTCCAGTTACTACTGTAGTATAATCGGCTGTATGCCATCCATACCCGTGGGGGTCCAATTGCAGCTTTTTTATTTAGTGGAGACGTTGCAGGACCCTAAACACGGAATATAAAAATAGGGTTTCCTGAATGATACGAAATAAGGAGTATGCTTAATGGCGAAAGCTAGGCAAGCGCGGGGTTTAATCCCTAATCTCCACAAGACTTCATGTATACCATCCAGGCGAGGAGACTTATAGTCCTAAAAACTTCTTAAAGCCCAGGAAACCTTTTCCCGGGTTATGATGTTATCCACTTCATCATGAGAGACCGGATGCTCAGCAAACAACCTCTCCAAATTATTTTCGCTCTACCACGAAGAGTGAACTTTTTTCCTCCGACTGATTGTGCAAGAGGCTTTTAGAGACACGTTCAATGATTTCACGAACGTTTCAATTTTTTTTGTCCAATCCATTTTGATAAGCTGGAGCAGTCTTTTTTGGCTTTTAATTTTTTTGTTAAGTATTGAGTTGTAAATATAATTAAAACCTAATTGCAATCTTCAAGTGATTCTGTTACAGGGATTTTGCCAACAACCACTTGAATTTGAAACAGCCCAATAAAATCTCATCATATTCAAGTTGTCTCTTTTATATGCTATGCGCAATCATTAAAAGGAAAATTCCGTCACCGAATTCCACTGCACGCTCTTACCGTCGTCATATTTCTTCCACTTCAGCTACTTTCCTCCAAGAAGCACTGCATGAGTTCTCTTTGCTTGGGGCGACAGATTGTACTTACTTCAAGCTAGATATCAACAAGTTTTTTTCTTTCATCATGCATTAAGATAAAGATGAAACCGAGACGAGAGAAGACGAAGTCAGCGACGGTGGGTTTGGCTTTTTTTGCTAGAGGGTGGACGAAGAAAAACTGTTATTTTTTCTTCATATTCATCCATTCGAGTTAGCAGCAAGATGCCCCCTTTGTAATGCCTCGTTCGCTCGCTCTTGATTAGATGAATAAAAGATGCTTGGAGCAGGGGTGGCTGAATAAATTGATATACGAATGAGAAGCTCTAACAACAATGGCAAAAATGGGTTAAATACATGTCAAGCACTTTGGTCGTCGCATCTGGGGCGTCGTTGGTTCGTGGTTGCTCTCAGATCGCATCATTAAAGTACTTTGCAGCCGAGTACTTTGGGTTGGGAAAATTTTTTAAGTGGAACGTGTTGGGGGGTGGAAAACCTTGAAACCGTTTCATTTCTTTTTTTTGGGTGTCATCATCATTGGAATCAATAAACCTTTCCGGAACATTTGAGAAAGTAACTTTTTCATGGTTATCTACAACAATGGTTGAAATTTTATATTGGATTCTATGGTAAAAGTTGTGGCTAATTTATGATTTGCTAAGGACAAAGTTGCTTCCAATATATTAATATTTGTTATTTTAGTCCTTACATAAAGAAATCCCTTTTAGTTCCTTCTTCTTGCCAGGAAGAAGTTGTTAAGTAACGATTTTTCATACACAATTTGCAACAATTTTTCGTTTGTTTTATCCTTGAATGATATCTTCAATAAGGATAAATTCTCCACTTAAATATATCCAGCTTTGTCGGATTAGTAGGAAAATCTCATTAAAAATGAAAACTTTATTTAGAGCACATTACTTTGGGGAAAGTATTTTGAGGGCGACTAGAAAATGTGGTTTTAGTAAATTTTCACACATTCAAGGAATTTGTACACTTTTAATGCCAGGCGAGGAAAACAGGACATGTCTTTGTGGTTATATAGTGAATGCTTTAAGAATTATACTTTATTGTAAAAGCATTTCACATTTATGTTGTCAAGTAAACGACAAAAACTTAAGGGTACACTGCTAAGCGTTAAGTACGTCTCGAGTATTCCGGTTGAAATGGTTAAAAGGCGGAATGCATTCATGATATGAGCAGCGATAAGCCAGGAAGAGTATATGAGATGATGCTTCTCAGCGAATCGATTGTATTCGCAATGATGTCGTCACCAATAAGGGTTATAGCGCGGCAATGTATTCTCAGATGAAAGCCATTTATTGGTGCAACTGACCAGACATAAAAAATGTATCCGACCACGAGAAAAATAAACGCGCCATGTATAGAAATACTAAGAAAGATTATGGTAGCTACTGTCCAGTTACGTACAGCATCAGTTCAAAGAATCTGCAATATCATCCGAATGCCTAGGTATAATAGCGACCGGCTAAATATCCCCTCAGTACGCCAACAATTAAGGGATCATTTATCGCAAGGAGTGGAAGCAATCAGCAGCTCACTGCCGACAACCATCCAAGAACATTGGAAGGCTGTGAAAAATGTTTTTACATCTGGAGCGGAAAGTATTGTTGATAGAAACCAGGCAAGGTACAGCACGTGTCTTACTGAGGCGGATTGAAGAACGTACGCTATTGTAGATACCCCAGCAGCAGCGAGGATCGAGCTAGAGCCCCTGTATCGAAGCAAAATGAGAGAAGTGCAGCGTAGTGCAAGACGTGGCAAACGAAATTATATTAACAACCTGGCCTCAACAGCAGAGGAAGCAGCGAGCAGGTGCGATAGCAGAACCGTTTACAGAATCGCCAAAGAGCTGACAGGTGCTAACCGCTCTAGCTAACATTCGGTGAAAGGCCTATATGGTGCCGTACTCGTTTCAGATAAGGATCAGCTCAAGCGATAGAAAGAGTATTTCTCTACGGAACTTAGCCGTGTATTCGCCAACGATATGCACCCAAATCAAAAAGAGCTGCCGTAAGTAACACTTTCCCGAATTCGCACCTCAACTCCCAGTAAAGATGAGATCGCTACCGCAATCGACGCACTAAAGAACTAGGTAGGACTAGATGGTATACCCGCAGAGCTTTTGCGTGCCGCTTCAACAATATCAGCAGAGCTTTTATATCCTCTTGTAGAGAGAGCTTGGGAAGCAAAAAGTTTCCCCGATGAGTGCAAGAAGTGAATGATTGTCAAGCTCCCTAAAAAAGGTAGTCTTATGGAGTGCGAAAACTGGAGAGGCATTTGCGTTCTTCCTGCAGTTGCAAAGGTAAAAGCCACAGTACTTGAGCGAATTAAGGAACATCTGCAAGATACACTCGATGCCGAGCAAGCAGGTTTCCGCACTGGATCCTCCTGTGTAGACCACATAAACACGCTGCGGATCATTATTGAACAGTGCGTTGAATTCCGGTCACCACTGCACCTGCTGTTCATCGATTTTGATAAGGCGTTTGACAGCGTCATTAGACAGTTTATCTGGCACGCCTTGCGCAGGAGAGGTATACCCGATAAACTAATAGCTATTATTAAAGCAACCTATGATGGCTCTAAATGTCATGTGCTGCATAGAGGAAAGCTGTCAGACGAATTTGAGATCCTAAGTTGGGTACGACAAGGTTGCATTCTATGGCCGATACTTTTTTTGTTGGTGATTTGCGATGTTCTCCGCGCAGCTTTATCTACTGGAAACGGAGAAATTCGTTAGACTCTTACATCTTAACTTCTTACTACCCTGGACTACCCTGACGATGTTTGTTAACTCTCGTACAGAATAATGAAGCTGCACCAAATGACAACAAATATGGAAAGGGAGGCAAATGTTGCTGGATTGAAGATTATTACTGCCAAAACCAAAATCATCAACGTCGCCACTAACTCAGTAACTCAAGTTAAGATTGCTGGACAGCCGGTAGAGAGAGTAGAGTTTCCAATATCTTGGGAGTATTGTCTCGACCGAAATTAGAACCAAACAGGACATTGTCAACCGAATCGGCAAAGCGAAATCAGTGTTTGGAATGATGTCCATGATATGCCGAAGCAATGCGATCAGCTTAAGAACCAAGCTACGACTGTTCCGTTTAAATGTTGAATCTGTGCTTTTGTATGGGTGCAGCACTTGGAAGGTGACCGCTATTATCACAAAAAGATTACAAACGTTCGTAGATAGGTGCCTACGGAACATCTTAGGGTTTTCTGGCCTAACCGTATCTCTAATGAACATCTTTACCAGAGAACGGGTCAGGAAACAATAGGCACAACCATCCAACGACGGAAGTGGCAGTGGATTGGTCATACAGGCGACAGTTCCATAGCAAACTACGCAATGCAATGGAATCCGTTATCTCAGGATGGTAGAAGAACGGGTCGTCCGAAAAATATATGGCGCAGAACAGTTGAGGAGGAGTCACGGCAATTGGGGAAGAGTTGGAGAGAGCTGAAGCTCATTGCCAGGAACCGCACGCGATGGCGCGTAGGCGTAGTAGAGGCCCTACGATCAACAAGGGGATATAGGACATAAGAACAAGAAAACCTTAATCATTTAAATTTTACCAGGAAAATGTATAAAACTAACTGCGTTTAATTCGTCTGTAAATAACATTGCCACAAATGCAAAAGCAGTCTTCGCTCTTTGCTCAATAAAAGCATGAGAGACTATAATTTAATTTTCAAAAAGTCAGACATAAACTTAAACAGACAATTTCAGAACTCAATTACCAATCTAAGCATTATTTGTCCTTTAATTTCATCATTTTTCGTTATTGCGTCCTCAAAATCAGTAATCAGATTATTTAATTTCCTTTCCTTTTCGTAGAGAGTAGATTAATACATGAATAGTGGTGGAACCGACGAATCATGATCCGGCTCCATTCGTAACTTCTATAAATAGTCGTAATGATGATTGACATGGTACGAGGATAAGTGAAGGACTGTCCATTTTATGTTAGAGAGACATAAATGTCGATATTGCCTGAAGTCGTGTGTGTGACAACGAAAACATCTCTTCCCATCCGAATGCAAAAATAACTCCGTTTGATTGCAAATAAACCAGAAAGCTGGTTAGTCTCTTTGGAAAAGAAGCAGATGACATGTGGACAAATACGACTGTTCGAGCTTATGAATATTATATTGTAATCGTATGACAATTGCTTGAGGAAACAGCTGTGTTCATTTTGTATTTTCGGGTTTTACTGTGAGAATCACTTTGACGATAGATTTAAGTCCTCAATGACATGTAGGTTTTTGTTCTGGTTGGTCTGTAGTTGTCTTATAGTCAATTAGAACTGTTTCCACACGCAAATCTCACAGTTATATCTTTGCTTTTATATCTTCGTCGAACGTACGTAGTGCATCTACATATCTGGAAAATATGTCAAATAAAACATCAAATTCACATTCAAAATGGGAAAGGGTAACAATCGTGTTATATGGACTAGGTATATAAATAAAGCTTTTTTATATTTCAGAATATGCGTATATCTGATCAAAATGTCAAATGAATGATGCAATCAATGCAAATACTGTGTTTTTAGTTAACATCAATTCCCCATTAGGGTTAGAGAGATTTGTTCTGTTCAAGCATCAAAAAGCTGTTGACGTACATATGCTAATAAAGTTAAAGCCAGAGATACACAAGCAAACAACGGAGGATTTTTGTTGCGTTAATATGTGGGTCTAGTGATAAACGAGAATGAAACGATGGGATTTCTGTCAACAAGCAGAGTCCTGGTATTTCGGAAACCGTTGATTTTGGTGTCGATTTTAATTTCGAAGTTTTAGTTTAAGTGCTGCCTGATGGATATCTGAAAAGATATATATTCTTGCGCCTTTAATTCCTTTATTAGGGTTAATCCCGGTGCAGATCTCAAAGGCATGAAGTTTCGTCTGGAAAATCGAGGAACTTTTTCCCATATGTACCGAGAGCTTGGTGTTGGGTCCAAAGACACCAGATTCAACTCCAGCTTTCATCTTTGATCCATCTAGGAACCAGACCAGACCTCTATTATCCAGTGCCGGAACCCCATTGCATCAGTTTCTTCTTTCTTTCCTTTACTCCTTTCGTTCGCCTGGCTTTCTCAAAGTGTGGCCAATCCAGCTCTATTTTCATCGTCTGATAGTGATCGCGATTGCCTCCTGCTGCGTTACTCTCCACAAGTCTTGTTTGGTGATAATGTCCGGCCATTTTATTCTCAGTTTCCTCCTTGAAAACTTGTTGACAAAGACTTGGGGAAGCATTGCAATTGACTCTGTGACTTTCCACGTTTCGCAGCCATACAAGAGTACTGAGAGAATGTTAGCTCTGAAGAAAGTTAGCTTCAGATTCCGGCAGATTTGCGAGGAGTTCCAGATATTATGTAGCATACTATAGGAGTGTCGCGCCTTGTTTACACGAGAGCACACATCCGAGTCAGCACCACCATTTTTTGACATCCATCTGCCAAAATAACAAAACTTATCGACTTCCTCTATCTGATGTCCGTCAATCGAGAGATCACATGTTCCACTAGCATTAACTCGAAGTAGTTTTGTTTGGAGACGTTAATTTTTAAATCCACTTTGTAAGCGTGGAGTTCTAGTGAGTTTACTTTTCGCTCCATGTCATCTAGCGATTGTGGTAGGAGACAGATATCATCGGCATAGCCCAGGTCTTCTAGGCGGTGAAAAACATTCCATGGCAAACCCGATGGAGTACGGGTTACTATTTTCATCACCCAGTCGATGACAATTGTGAAAAGCAATGGTGAGAGGGTGCCACCTTGCTTAACTCCCCAGTAGATGTTACAAGGTGAGCCAAGATGATCCTTATGAATGACGCGGTACAGCTCCTTAATGAATAAATATCAAAAGCGTGTTTCAAATCTACAAAAACCATACACAGAGGAGAGCGATACTCAACTGACTGTTCAATGATTATACGCAGGGTGTTAATTTGGTCAGTACAAGAACGGTTTGGGCGAAATCCTGCTTGTTCATTTCTCAAAATTGGCTCTAACCCATTCCGTAAAAGCCAGCTATTATAGAGGAGATCACTTTGTTTATGTTGTTTAGCATTCCTCTCCAGTTTTCGCAATTGCTCAAATCACCTTTCTTGGGGAGTTTGAGCCTTCTTTTAACGACGATGGAATGGATTTAGATTCAGATGTCTTGATACATCGCATGCATTGTTCGCGTAGTTAACTTGACGTCGGCTTGAAGGTGTTCTGCATAGATATTGTCATTGCCTGCTGCTTATCTGATCGCAGTGAACGAATTGTTGTCCTTATCTCATCCAACGAAGGAGTAGCGACGCTGATGTTAAGTAGCCTATTAGGGTGCATATGTGGGTTGATGGACGTGCCTGGCGAAGTACAATGCAAAACATTCTTAAAATGTTCTGTCCAGCGTGTTAATTGTTGTAACTCCATAAGGATCAAAGAACCGTGCCTTAACCGGGTAGTTGATGTGGTGTTTCTTGTTGGCGAGCTTACGAGCGAGTTGCTAGACTGTGCTATATTGTCTACTATCAGCGGCTTGCTGTGCTTGTGTTGCGATGTCGCTTAGCCATGCTCGTTTGTCGTTTCTAGCTGAACGGTCAACTTGCCGGTCCAGATCCCTATACTGCTAATGCGCTTCGCTCGGTACCCGAGGCCGCGTTTAACTCTGCTTTGATGGATTGGCGTTCACGAATGGTGTTCCATGTGCTATCTGATATCCATTCTTTTCTAGTTTTGTCGGGATAACCTAAAATGGTTGAGGCTGCCTCCGTTTACGCATTTACTGTTTTCTCCCATTTAGACTCTAGGGTTTGGGGCTGTATCTCAGAGAGAGACTGTTGTACGCGGGATCCATATAGCAGTTTCAAATCTGGGTCTATCAGTGCTGCTAGAGCTGGCTTTCTCGTTATTTGACCGCAAGCTTTAATCGCACACTGCCAACCACAAGGTAGTGGTCGCTGTAGACGTCGGCTGCTCTTCGGTTTCTAACGTCCAGCAACGATGATCGCCACTTGCGGCTTATAGCGATGTGATCAATCTGGTTGTTGTACATGTGATCAGGAGATGTCCAGGTGGCTTTGTGGATGTTTTTGTGGGAAAAATTGTACCTACAATGATTAGGTTGCGATCAGCACATAAATCAGCAAACCTTTCTCCGTTCTCATTCATAGAACCAAGGCCATGATTTTCCATGACATGTTCCCAATCACTGTAGTTGCTGCCTCCTTTTGCGTTAAGGTCGCCCATCAAAATAACGATGCCACTATTCCGTAGTTTAACTAATGAATTACTTAGATGCAAGTAAAACGTGTCTTTTTCTTCAGAGGTGGCTTGTTTCGCTGGTGCGTAGATTTGAACAAACACGACCTGTCGAACAGCAGATTTAAATCTTGCAATAATAATTCTATCGGATATTGCTCGAAACGTGTCCTTTTCCGTGAACCAAAGGTCATTGTTGATAAATTCGATATGTATCCGAGGCTTGTATTAGTTTCAAGAATCAATTAATTCAGTTGAGTGCTGATTGGCCAACCGCAACCTAGGTCGACATGAAGCGCCGCCGACCAAGGCAAGTCCACCCTCTTATTTAGCCCCCATCTTACCTAATACAAATCGGATTGGGTACCGAAATCGTTCACTTGATTTGTCCGAGATCCCAGTGACGCGACGTGGACGCATAAGATAGGAGTTGTGATACGAGAGGCTAACAACATGACGGTCTTTAATCGTGTCATCATCACCGTTTGTCACCGGTCACAATACATACTGCGGAAAAACAAATAATCTGCAATTGAGAACCAATTTTATGATTTGCTGTAATTCATTTATTTTATTACAAACAAAGAAGTGCGGTGTTTGTTGAGTTATTGAGGTTAAGGTTTAAAAAATAATCAAGTGCTAACTATAAATTACCAAAAAACGTTGCTCCCCTAACAATGTAATTTTAAAAAAAAAAAAGACTTTCCCAAGAGTGGCTTGGGTCTTTGGTCCGTTTTGATTCTCAGATTTAAATATTTATTACTAAAGTGTTGCAAAGGTCATTTCATGTAATTATGGTTTTTGGTTTTTGCTTGCAAAGCAGATATTATATGAAAATTCTGCTGCTCATTCTACCGCCCACAGCTTAACACAATTTTACCACAAACACAGCCGATTTAATGGTAGAGCAGCGGTAGGTAAATGTGGTTTCGTCGCTTTGGAATTACCTTTATGTTAAATGAATGTCCGACAATCCTTAAGTGCTTGTGGTTGTGCTTCTGTTCTTGTGTTCTTGTTAAATTAACCAACAATTGTACATAATTAAGAGTGTAGTGGAGTTGGGTGTCATTGATTTACAAAATTATTGCCCACATTCAATTTTCCGCCCACATTCACTTTTGACTGCAGAAATGGTCGAATTAACTATGGGACCGTAATTACCGTTTCCGTTTTCTGATTGTTAGTTGTTAAGGACATTCTTGCTCGGCTTTACTGCTGCGAGGTTGTGGCTCACCATGCATAGGTCTAATTAATACAGAAAGTTACTAGTGATTATGATCTAACTTCGACTTTATTTGTAATTTGATTAACGGCCTTAGCATAATTTTTTTGTAGTGTTACAGTTTTGGCGTTAACTTAGTAACAAGCTTCTGTACGACACCCGAAATAACAGACAGACAAGATAGCAAGTTAATATTTCTTTGCATCCAGTTCTGAGCTATGTTAAAAGTTTCAAGGCCCCATCTCATCAGGAAGCTTATTTAAAATCAATTACCGAACAGACAAGAAAAGCGATTTAATAAAAACGTTTTGATTAAAAATAGGATTCCGTCAACTCTATAATAACAAGGCGTCATAAGTCGCTGGATTTGTCAACATTATGACTAATGGAACTAGAAGTTGTTTAAGATTAGATTATATACTCCGCTGATCGATAAAAGTATTGGAACTCTTTATCCACAAGGCCAAAAAATAATCATAACTTTGCGGGGCATAAAACCGTCTTCGTTGGTGAAGGCCTGGAACCAGTCCAGCCTGCTACCACAGATAAATACTAACTCTAGCTACAAACACAAATTATGTTCTTGTAGTATATGTATATGTAAACAAATGTATGGATGGAGGTCTGTGTATCTTTCTATTCGCTCCATAGTTATGCTCGAACTACTCTGATACAAGAAGTTACTATTGAGTATGATCTAAATTCGACTTTATTTGCGATTTGAATAACTGCCTTGGGATAAATTTTATTGTAGTGTTTCCGCAATACTCGTGACGCCAAAAATGCTCATCAGTTTACCCCAATCCCATCTTCGGACGCACACTTAAGTACAGAGATTCGTTGATTCGTTCTCTAGTCGCACAATAGGTATGTGGAATGGTCTGCCAAGCTCTGTTTTTCCACATCACTATCACACAGGCATTTCAGACACATAGACATCTCCAAGCCAAGAAAATAGCCGAGCATTATATATATAATAAAACAACCCATACAATTTTTTCGTGTAAATTCTCTAACCGGATATACAATAAAATCGGGCTTAAGGAAGTGGGTTAAAAATTTATCACATGATTTGACCAGACAGCTAGCCAGCCACGGGCACGCAAATTTAATATTGTGAATTTAAAAATAAAAACGACGATATTGGTGTATAATCAATGGTTTTCGGAGTCCCTGAGATTAAAAGCGACTATAAGACACCCAGGCTGATTTTGGGTTCCGTAATATGGTTTTTTACAGGCAAGGTTATTGGCCTCGCGCCAACCTTACTTTGAAGGGACTAGCCCGATCATTTCGCTTTTCCTGTACTGGAGGAAAATTACCAGCGGCCACCACGTGGACGTTTGATCGCACTTCCACCATTCAGAGATAGTTGCGGCCACATGCATTTCTGAAGCATTCTGTGTTATTCGCCCTACTCTGCTGATGGCCTGACCGCCTATGTTTGTTGAAAATGACCAATGTTATAAGCCAAGTAAAAATATCCGGATCACTATCAAGCCCATTCAACATCTATAACGGGCTCCGACAAGGGGATGGACTGGCCTGCGTTCTCTTCAACCTGGCGTTGGAGAAAGTGATCCCAGACTCTGACGTAATGGTGGCGAGAGGAACAATCCTCTATAAATCCATTCAGATACTGGCTTACGCAGACGATATTGACATCGTTGGTAGAACTGAAGAACTGTACAGGAAGCTTTCATCCAGGTCGAGCAGGCGGCACGAAATCTGGGGCTGCACACAAAATGAGAGCAAAACAAAGCACATGGTGGCCACGTCTGCGAGTAGAACAGCCAACATTGGTCCCTCAATTCAAATAGTGGAGGGCGAATTAGAATGATATGATCATAAGGTCTATGACCGTTACCGCGATGTCGACATCATGAAGAAAATTAAGCTCGGTAGGCTCCGGTGGGCCGGACACTTAGCTCGCATGAGCGAAGAGGATCCTGCTCGGAAAGTCATTTGCGGTAGGATTTATGAAACACGACAGCGAGACCGGCCAAGCCTACGCTCGAAGGATGGCTTAGATCAGGACGCTCAGAGTTTTTGGGGATGCTAAATTGGATGACATCGGCCCGAAATCGGGACCGGTAGAGAGATTTTTTACGGGAGGCCAGGACCGGACACCGGTTGTAGAGCCAAATATGATGATGATGATGATAAGACACCGCTTTTAATCTCACGGACTCCGAAAATCATGGATTCTACACTATAAGACACCACTTGTAGGCGCCGTGGCTCAGTGGATAAGTGCATGACTTCTGAGCAGGAGGTTCTTGGTTTCAATGTAACACCAAAAAGTATTTTTCACGGTGTCCCACCTCTCGCGAATGTCTGACAAACGTCGGAGAGTAATAACTTGAAGAAGATATAAAAAACCAGATTCGTTGGCAACCCTATCACATGAGAAAGATATTGCTCTCCTTACCATCACCATCTAATGGGATTCTACATAAAATCACCAACAGCCGAACTTCCTTGATGCTCTGATCTGATCTGATCAAGAACGAAAGACAGCCGTTTGCTTCACATCCAGTGAGAAAATTCCTCATCGATGGTGACGATTTGGTCGTGGAGGAATATTGTATTGTTACATTTATATTTCGAGTGTCACTGCACTGCACCAGTCAGTCGTCTTTAAACTCTCACGCACTTCGCTTTGCACTTGCACAATCTAGTTATAAGAAATAAAGTTGGGTAGTTGTAAAAGTACATCGTGTTTTAAATTGTTGAGTAATACAACACTAAGCTGCGCAAACGGGCAGAGAATACTCCTCCTTGTGGACATCCTCTTGTCGTTCTAGCCATAATGGTTTTATGCTCAACTATGATCTCTGGTGTTCTTGTGCGCAGCATCTCTTTCTCCATCTAATGGTTTTGCCCTTTACTTACATTTTTTTTGCAGCGAACAACTTATCGCATGGACACAAACATATACGTGGCAGTGTCTCTCCCAAAAATAAAAATATTTTCCAAAAATACCATACTTGATTGAATAGTGTGTTACTTTGCAAAAAAGTAAACTATTTATATAAAAAAAGTTAAAAAAAACTCCTGAAAACATTTTCTATTAAATGCGAGTTATCCTCCAAAGCTGTGTGATATAACGGAACTGTTATTTTATCTATTATCTAATGATAAAATTATGTACTTACGTAAATGTAATATTTCTCTGCACCCATTTTCTTCCTTCTTCATATCAAGGATAATGGCAATAACGCAATGTTAAATGCAATAAATCCACCGACAAAGACATAACCTAATTCTGCATTCCCCTTAATATCGTTATCTTCTTACTTCTTCGTGTCTAATAGAAGGTCACACTGTAAATTTCCTTGTAATTAAAATGCTGATCGCCTGATGCATAAGAAACTGTCTTTCAGTGGGAAGATTGACGAGTTTTTTTTTTTAAACTGCAAAGGTGCATCATCCGGTGACTTAGTTTTTTATGCATTCTAGCTGGCCTTATCGCAGCCCATTTATTTCTTCTCGAGGTTATAATGTTTAATGCGATTGCAGCAAGCGCGGAGATATTATATGAATTTCCTTTGCTGCAGCTATGATGTTACGATAGTGACTCGAGTAAATCGCAGTTAATGTCTGAATGTTCAATTTCCTTGTGCCTTTTTAATTCCATTCCATTTTTGTTGATATAAGAATTTCCATTTCCACAAAGACTTCTCCGATTCTGAACTCAGCATCTAAATTGTCATTTACATAAAATGGTGAATAAAATTTCAAAGGATATTAAATTTCAAATATTGCCATAAAGTGTTTTATTTATTAAAGGAGACTAGAAGTATTCACTTTATGGATTGTAAGCAAATTGATGATGCCCAACTTAGACTAACATAGACAAGGATCAACCTGAGCTAAATATTAATCTTAGTCTGTAAGAACTCTACTTAAGGAGTAAAAACGTCTTTAGGCTTAAAAAAAGTTATCTCGCAGAACCATAACAAAAAGAAGTTCACCTTAAATCCATTCTCGAATTATGCCTAGTATGCAACCTTTCCAAGAAAAAACCTAACATCCACCTCTGCATATTCATTTTTGAATATTTCCAAATTATTTTTTTATTTTAATTACATAAATTTATAACTTATTTATAAAAGAATTAATAACGTGTTGTACCACCACGGTTAACTATGACCTCGTACATCCTGTTGGGTAAGGAGTCATATAATTTCTTTATATAATTGAGTAAAATAGTCTCCCAGGCACTTTTTATTCCTTCAGTGAGTTCCGATTCTGTTAGATATTTCCTTTCAGACTCGTATACTTTGAGTTCTAACCATCACCAAACATTTTCTATAATGTTAAGATCGGGCGAGTATGTCGGTCAGGTCAGTAAGGGCACCTTTTCGAGCTCAATCCAAGACTTTACGAGCTTCGAGGTGTGAATAGGGGCGTTATCTGGCTGTATCTTCTATTTCAAGGGCCCAAGCCGCCGAGAGCTTTGAACGGTTTGAAAGAGCCTACTGCCCATTTAACCTTATCCGGACAGAAGATTTTACCGGATAAACTATTTACCCTACCATTAATACAGGTTTCTGATTTTATCCTCACGGTCCGATGTATAGGTGCCATCAGCATTTTTTAATAAACCTACACAGTTTGTCTGATCCTTAACTAATGCTTTTTGGATTCGTGACGCTACTGGCATTTCAAAAATGTTTTCGCAGCATTTTCTCCATGTGGCAAGTTTGGATCGACTTAGTTCAGAGTGGTACTCTGTAAGGTCGAACCTATATTCGTCCCAACTCTTTGTGCATTTAGCAACGTTGAAGGGTTTTCTAACTCTCTTCCTAAGCTTAGCCAATCGGTCGTTCCACCAGGAAACCTCACGTTTACACAAAATGGTTTTACGAACACAACTGTCATGATATGAAGTAAGTAGCACATCCTTTAACTGGTACAGATACAGATTCCAGTCCGTAAACTTAGGATCGTATCTAAAAGAAGCATGTGTCAGTTTACCGGGAATGTCAAACCTGATGTGGTGATGGTCTGACAGCGAGGCTTCGTCAGCTACTTGCCAGTTTTCAACAATATTGGAGATAAATTGACTGGCGAGTGTGAGTTCGCGGATCGCATTTATAAACGTAGGCTTAAAGTCTTTATTTATGATTTCTACATTTTTACTAATAAGCTATTCTAAAATACACTCACCCCTTTTATTGATGCCGCTGCTGCCCCAGACCTTATGATGTGAATTGACATCGCAACCTATAAGGTACTGGAGGTTTCTGCTCTAAGAGTGCTCTATTAGCTCCTGGACCTTTGTAGGCGGAATGTTGTCATCGTCGCCGGGGAAGTAAGCAGAAGCACACACGATATTATGAGTTCCCCTCTCGGTCGAAACTTCTACTTGCAGTGCGCCGGTCCTTTGTGCATTGGCTTGCCGGAGTAATTGAGCTTAGGTTAGGCTGACCCAGTGATCTAACCATACCCGACTTATCCTTATTCCTTTCGTGTCCAGTGGCGCCGCTTGTAGGATGGGAGACAGCAGCACTAACCGCTGAAGTTTTGCTGCAAGAAACGCTAAGGCCAGCATGCCCAGTGGCGCTGCTGGTCGAAGAAACCGGTTGTGGGACCTGTTTCTTTCCCTTGATTTTGGCCCACTGTGATCAGCATGCCCTTCGGCGCTAGTGATCTAAGAGGCTGCTTTCGCAACCCGTTTAGCGGTGGTTTTACCGGAACCGCTAGGACTGGCATGCCAAGTGGCTCTGCCAGTCGAGCTAGCGACTTTCTCTTTGTCAGAGTTCCCACAGCCAGTCGTTGAAACCTTATCGGTGCTCTTAAGGATCAGCTTAACCTGGCCAAAATGGTAGTTGACAACACATTTGCAGGTATTTAGCCTTTTCATGGAGGCGTCATCTATCGCCAGTACGAGTGCGAGTACGAGGAGCGCACCTTCTTTTTTTTCCTCTGTACTATCTTCCATGACTTGGCTTGCAAATCGGCGTTTTGCGCATATAAATTAGCAAGAATCGTTTCCGAGGAGAGAGTTGGCCACACTCATTATAAGCCTTTATTTTGGCCCTTTCGGACTCACTTAACGCTTTGGTTTTTCCCATATTTACCTAATTTAATTGGAAATTATTCAAATTAAACTATAATGATAACTTTAATAAGAAAAATGCGACTACTTACACGCAAAAATTAATAGTAAAGCGAAGTGACGCGCTAATCAGCTATAGCGAAAAAAAATGCATTTATTTTTGTCACATTTGACAGATAAAAGAAAAAAAAAACAAAATAACGGTTCATTTCCAGAACTCAAGTAATTTTTTAGAGTGAGAGTAAATGGAGGAGAATGAAACAAAAAAGATTGACCATGATGCATATTCAGAATTGCGAGTTATTTGCATTTACACTGAAAGATTAGAGGAGGCGCTAATCCGTTGTCGGGCAGTGAATAATTGTAATATGAACGCATTTCAACTGGTAATCAACAACTACAAGAACTGAGCTGAGTCAATTGAAGTTGGTTACACTTCAATTGAAACACCCTGTACGTAATGCAAACTCCATAAAAATCTACCTACAAGACCTGCAAATGGCATATCCATCCAAAATTATTTTCACTTAGTTATTATTAAAATCGGTCCTCTTTTATATATTATTGATTGTTGTCTGCTTTTGCTTTCCATAGTATTAACATGAGCGTTCAGTTATATATGGTATGTTCAGTAATTATAAACAGCATTGTCCACAATCGGGCGCTCTATGTTCGATGGTATTTAATTAGAAACTTTCTATAGATACACCATTGTCGGGAAGGATAAACATATACTCGTATGTGCAGTATATTCTCTGACGATAATAATGACGAGTTTTACTAACCGGCACATCAGTATCAGCACATGATGTGTGTGCTATTAATTTTAGCCACTTTAGTATTAGTTGAATAGCTGTACCATTTCTGAGTTTGACATTTAATATAAAGTGTTTTTAATTATAGCGTTTATTGATGTGTATAAGATTGTTGGTAGAAAGACCCTCATATTGAATTGTATACTAAATTATTCTTGCAAAATACGCATACGAGAAGGTGGTATCGTCGGTGCCCCCTGATACATTCGAAATGACAACTTATATAAGTACTTAGAGATAGAAGTTGTCGACAATGTATGTAATCATAAAGCAAGCCAAAATCACCAACAACGAATACACCAACACATCAACGTTGAACCTCTCCAAGTCCTGGAGGATAATGGTATAGCTTTAATACGGCCAAGAGTACTCGTAAATATAGATCACATTAAAAGAGTGACTGAAACAATTAAAATAAAAAATTGTCTTTTATAGTATAAGTACTTTATAAGATGTAAAACCGTAGAAAATTAAATTATAAACATATGGCTTACTAGATCGCTGTAAATTGTTCTCTGTGATGTATTTGGTTAACCACAAGAAGGTATTTGTGGTTTATTTGCATTTTATTTGATGCAACTACGCTTCGAATAATCTGAGATGTACAATAGTGTATCTTCCCAATATCAATCGAAGAAAGATTGACATGCTCCACGTTCGTGTCTTTTTAACGAGATAATACCCTAAATAATAGGTTCTGTATAAAATCGTATCATATTAAATATGCAGAGGGTTTTTTTTATCGATGTACTTGTAGAAGGTAATGCACAAATACATCCTCTAATGCCACTAATTTTCAATCCTCCAGCAAACATCTGCAATTCACATTTTTTCCACTCGTACTTAGTTTGATGGAAATCAGGCCATCTTTGTGGTGACTGAACACATTAAGCGAGATTGGTATTCGTTCGCTGTACACTGGTTTTAAGGTTAATCGCTAGAATAAATTGTTTTAATTAAAAATTCCCACAGCCAATGAACAAAGAAAACAAAAAACGTAAATAAATTTAAATTGGATCACATTTTGAAATGTAAAAATCAAATCACAAAGACGCCTGTTGCGGTAGTTGCAGTGTTTATGTTTTTTATAAGTATTGTTAAGAAATTGGGGGGTTGTAGAGCTCGTAACAGAAAACCCAACACTTGTTCGTTTATTCACAAATTACAACTTTAATTAACAAACAGATAAAGTTCACAAATTTACACTGGTGATTATTTATTATTCACTTATAACACTATTGTTCACATAGGCGGTAGCTCTATCTTATTTCCTTTTTTTATTCTTTTTTCAATTAGTCTTGTTCACATCAAAATATTAACTAACCTTCTGCGATAAAGTTACTGTATTTACACCAAATCTACCATTTCTAGAAGCTTCTAATTTTATGCTATTCCATTCGAACCATCTGGCAAATACCAGTACATACTTTTATAATCTTACATAAATAACTTTATATACAAGTTCCACATGCATAACTGTTATACACAATTTATGTAAAAGTTCCCCACGTATAACTTGTATATTTAATATGACTGAGCCTAAAGATATGCAATGTTTTTTGGTATTTTCTTAATTCTTATATTAATGCTTATTATACGAGTATATATAGTCGGATAAAATATCTATATTTACATTTTCGTAACAGTATGAACACATACTTACATTACATATGTTCTTTTATAAGTTGCTTGACTAAAGGAAGCTTCCATCATAACTAATCAAGACTTAAAAGGAGTTTTGTACAAGCAGCTCGATCCTGCGTCACTGACAGACTCATAGGAATAATGACCCTGTCCCGCTCACTGACAGATTACCTTGAAATTTCGTTTTTAATAAAACACCTAAAAGCTTCACAGCACATTACCCAACGTAGTCATGTGTTCCGGCGAAACATGAACATAAAGAAGTACATAATGTACAAGTGCGTAATGCAGCATATATTTCATTCCGGGCGATCTAATGCATGTATTTTAGAGAAAGAGCGGTTGCACAAATATGTTAGCTTCCTATTCAATTTGCTAAACCACTAAAATGAGGTTGCACATTTCGTTTCATATTGCAAATCTAATGTCATATAATTTTGCACTGTGCTTGATGAAATTTTAAATTTACCTTTTTGTTGCTTGCTTACCTTCTGGCATTCATGTCAGGGAATGAAGGATTTATAGCAGTTACCAAATTACATGGCTCACATGCATATTACATTTAGGAAGTCGTTCGTTATACTTTGTTTTTTTTTTCTGCTTACACATTACGAGCTTCTTTTGCGGACGTTGCGGACGTAAATAAAAAAAACATTTAATGCTGGCTTTAGATTTGCTTATCACACAAAAAAAGGTTGCAAAAAAGGATAAAAAAAATGTATATTAGACTTTAAGGTTTTCAACAAATACCCATGTGCAGTCAATTCGAAAATATTTAGATTAAGCATAATAATATACAGCAAGCTCTGTGCTAAACAGAAATGCCCAAAAGACGGCTGGATATATGGAGCCGAAGGAATCTCTCTCTTGCTTAAAAATATCTACAACCGCTGCTTAAACGTGGATTTTCCACAAAATATGGAAATGCAATGGTAATCTGGACTCGCTACTGTAATGAAACAAATAAGAAAAAAACTGTCATTAATTTTATTTGGAAATATCTTACCCTAACAGGGACTACAATATTCGGCAAATATGTTTTTTAAGGATTTTAAGGATTTTGACTTTTCCGAGCTCAGTAGGTGGGCGGGCCTAAATATTGGTATAAACTGAAAGGTGATAATTACTTCTACACGGCTGTACTTTTTTTATGGGCGTGGGCCAGCTTAAACGGAAGTTTGATCAAATTGTACTCGGTTCATGTGGTTTTTCATATAATTGAGTGAAATATCATATGATTGAGTTGTTCCCATATAAAAACAGGTATGTGTAACAATTAATTGGTATCATATGAAAGGTAATAAAAATACCTTCCGTCCTATAAAAAATTGGGTTCAATTCAACTCTCCTCGACAGAGTGTAGATTACTTCTACACAGCCGTACTTTTGTTATGTGCGTGCGCCAGCTAAAACGGAAGTTTGATCAAATTGTACCCGGTTCATGTGGTTTTTCATATATTTGAGTGAAATATCATATGATTGAGCTTTTCCCATAAAAAAACATGTGTTATATAGCAAAGTGCATTAAGGGTTTTACGCAGTTAGGGTTAGACATTAAAAGTCTTTTATATGATAACAATTAATTCCCTAACATCCATCAAACCACATAGAAAAATGCATTTTTCAAAAAAGTGCTCAAAACTTTAACACCCCCTCTCTCCTTAAGGGGGAAATTTCCGCCAAACAAGATTGCTGTTTTCGAGGTTTTCGAGGTCTGCTCAATAAGGGCTTTCTAGGGGGGTGGGGGGGGGTCCGAAAGCCGTAACCTTCTGCTCCGTAAAACGCCCAATATTCTTTACACTAAATAATAATATTATGGCAAAACATGTGGTTCTTGAATGCCTACGTGTCGTACGTATTATATTTTTATAATTTTTGGACACAAATAGAAGTCAACTACAATTTTAAGCCCTAAACCGAAAAGCGATTTGAGAAGTTTTCTGTGACAGTAATTATTTTGGACGTTTGTCTGAGATTCGTTTTGCACTTCCTTGGCGTTATTGTTGGAGTATTGCTGGAGTGTATAGTAAAATTATTTATATCAACAGCTTAGTTTCTTACTTATTTGATAAGTATGTTTCTCTTAGCTCTGTGAGAGTGCGCAACGTACAAAACCGGTGGTTCACTTCCACGGTTATGCATTCTATTCAACTACGTCGAAAAAAATATCTTGATTAGAGGCGGTTTCCGTCTCAATACAAATGGGAGTCATACCTTATTGCAAGTAATTCTGCGACAATAGTTATCCGTCATGATTACTTTTCAACAAAATTCTGTCCTAATCTCCCAGTGAAACAACTATCGAGACATCTTCGCAATTTTGGTATTGGGGACAAAGTTCCATTTGAGTGTCAACTTAACTCTGCTGAGCTGAATAACTATTTTCTCTCATCTGCAACACTAAGCTGTTGAAGGTACCTTCAACAATGACAATACGGAGGCTATAATGAATAGAATGCATCTTCTGGAATCCCTTTACCCCTTTACTCTGGAACGTAGTAATCAACGGATTGTTAAAGGAGCTAGAAAGGGGGGCCATGAGCGTAGTTGCCTACGCTGACGATATAGCCATAGCTGTATCAAGTAGGTTCATAATAACGACCACAGAGGTTATGCATAATAATCTCTCAATCATTACAAAATGGGCCAAAAGCTGCTTACTAGGAGTAAACCCGTCCAAAACTGAGTTGGTCCTCTTTACAAATAAATATAAAAATCCAGCAGTTACTCCACCCACTCTAAACGGTACTTAGTTTAGTTTTCTGGATTTCTGGCGACTATTCTGGAGTTGGAAACCGGATATTTTAGAGAGAGTTGACAAAGCTATTAAAGCTCTATACGCGTGTAAAAGCGCTATCGGTAAAAATTGGGGATTAATGCACTGGATATATACTGCCGTAGTAAGACCAATTCTTATGAATGGAGTAAGTGTCTGGTTGCCGGCGTTAGGAAAATCCACCTACGTAAAACTCTTGAAGATGGTACAAAGGGCAGCCTTTTTGCACATAAGTGGGGTATTAAAGAAAACACCTACACGCGGCCTAGAGGAAATGTTGCACCTGACTCCTATAGATATATACGGCAGGCAGGGAGCAGCCAATACGGGCGCGCGACCGTCAGCAACACGTCTGTGGATTGATTTGTATTCAAACGGGACAATCGAATGCTAAAGGCAGATCTGGCAAACGTAGACTATACAATGCCGGTGTTATGCTTTAACAAGGGTTTTTGGGCCATCTATCCCTTCAGAGAGCAATGGTGGTGTCGCAAGAAACTCTTGCATTAAAATTCTTCACGGTATAGTGGGCGCTGGAGTCTACTGTGACAAACCGAACGTAAACATTTCCGTTCGACTCCCGGATCATTGCAGCGTGTATCAGGCTGAGGTGACAGCGATTGAGGAGGCTGTGATCTGGCTAGAATATAATATAATATCGGTTTTTTATGAAAACATTTAGGCGGCAATCAAATCGCTAGATTCATTCTCGATGACGTCTAGGGTAGCGATAAGCTGCCACACATCTCTCGAGGAGATGTGTAAGTACTTCAACATCCGCCAAGTCTGGGCCCCCGGTCGCTCTGATATCATTGGTAACTGCAATGGAGACGAACTGGCTAGAAATAACACAAAGCCTTAACTGCTACCGGAGAGGACAGGCATAGTAAGACCTTTATCAGCATTTAAGCTTTTCCTTCGGAAAGAGGTAGAAACATTAACAAACCCGAGGTGGGCGCACACCTATACATGTACTATAGCGAAACAGGTTTGTCCTAAGCTGGACGTTGATCGCTCTAGAGCAGGATATGAAAATAACTATAGGTATTTTAGCAGGTCACTGTCTCCTTGGTGTATATGCTACGAGGATTTGCCGTGAGTTTAATTAATTCTGTAGAAGCTGATATGACGCCGAAAATGAAGCAACAGTATCCCACTTCCTGTGTTCATGTCCGGCTCTTGCAAGCAGAAGACTTAAACACTTGCGACACCACACATTGAACAGTTTATCGGATTTAGAGGACTGTAAGGTGGGAGACATAAAAATCACCAATTGGGCTTTGTATAGTATAGTATAGGGGGAAAGGCTTTGATCCTGTGGTACCACAATGGACCATAAACGGTCTAAGTGTGCAATAGCAGCCACCGAACATAACCTAACCCAGCGCCCAGCTCTCTCCCTTTGACTCCAGGTGTATATAATATAATATAATTTCTCGGAGGAAGACGTGACGAGTAGCATTATGTCCTTACAATCAAACTTACTAGGAGTCGATGGTATTTCCTTAAAATGTTAAAAATTTATTATTCCAGTGATTATTTGCTCCATTTCACATATCCTTAACTTTTGCATTACATCTTCATCCTTTCCAAGTACCTGGAAACTTGCCTAAATTATTCCAGTAGCTAAAAATTCAAATGCTTCTAATCTTTGCAAATTCCGACCTATAAGTATCCTATTGTGCGCTCAAAAAATCTTTGAAAAACTAATTACAAAACAGATCACATCCTATATTGGTGCTCACAACTTGTTGTCTCCTCAGCATAGTTGTAAAACAGCGATGGTAAAATTGATGGATGACATTAGAAACTCATTTGACGATGATCATACTACTATTCTTTGCTTTTTGGATTTCCCTATGGCGTTTGACAGTATAAATCATGATACTCTTTGTAATAAACTTAAACATATCTTTGGTTTTGGAGATACATAGCTCTGTTAAGCTTTTAAAAGACTATCCTTCAAATAGGTATTAGAGAGTAGGTACTCGTTGGAGATACTTACTATTAGTATAGCCTCGTTAATTCCGGTGTGCCACAAGGCTCTATTTTGGTACCGGTACTATTCTGTATTTATATAAACGACTTAACAGGGGTTCTTAATAACTGCCACTTATACTTTAATTCAAATTTACATTTCGATCTTATTTGTCGTATAAATGAAGATTTGGCAACCAGTACCGAACGGTCTTCTTGATTTGGTTTAAAATTAAATCTTATGTAGTCGGAGATTATTGCAATTCACATTAAAATTACGTTGTTTCAAACTTTTCCCCTATTTTCCTGGCCGTCTCCCTGGCCGACGAAAAAAAGGGTAACTCTTTTGCATTTATCTTTCCGTAACAAAAATACCAACGATACGTGCATGTAGCTTCGCTTTAAACTTAAATGAAATGGGATATTGAGTTCACCTTTCAAGAGCCAAACTTCTACTGAGTTGTACAGATATTCAGGATTAATGCAATCCATTCAAAACGTCGTTTATTGAGTTTTTAAAATGAATGTAAGCAAAAGAAATAAAGAACGCATGAGATACCACACAATCACACACACAAACACAAATGTCCTTGTTATCTAACGTATATTTTAAAACAAGCAAACCGCCTCAACAAATAAATGATGTTGGATGGATTTGTTGCTGCTGGTTGCCTGCCAGCTGGGTAAAATGGAGACTGCCATAAAATACAAAACCTTCCATTAGAATATTAAGTTCACTCGCTCAATGAATATGGGATTAATTGATGGATTGCTGTATACTGCATAATGCTCACACCTCATGCACCTATCTATATGTATACCTCAGTTGGCCTTCTATACCCAATTGCGCTAAGAACTAAGAACTATTCGGTGGCATTAGTCTTCGTTGCAAAGTCCCATTTATTATTCATGTGTAGTGTGTATCCTATCCATTGGTTTCTATCAATTTTATCGATCACTGTTAGGTCTGACGCAATCATTCACTCTTTAAATTGAATATCAATGAGGTTTTACATCATGTTTTTGTTTAGCTTTGTGTTTTTCTACTCTTTTATTTGGTGGTGTCTTAAAAAAGACAAAGATAAGATGACGCCGATATTTACTTAGAGCTGGTATATTTAGTAACAGCTTTTGTTCCCTGACCGCATGCTTGGCCAACTCTCCGGGAAGTAAAAGACGAACAGCAGTCTGTATTTCCCGACTTGTGATTGTCTAACGTTTAGCACGAAGGTGAAAACCAAATTATGTATAAAACTAAAAACATTCCAACTGAATGGAACGGAAATTAAACTCGATTCGATTTTTGTAATCACATTAATTATCCACACAAATGATGGACGATTAGGCAACTATGGGTAATCCTTTACCCTTGCCTTGCCTGCCCAACTTTCTTTGGCCCTGATGCAATTTGCACCAAGCGCGAACTTTGCGCCAAAAATTACATAATAACAAAAAGTTTCATAAATTTATGAGGCTATTCATTCAACGTGATGGTGTTTGTGTTTTTCTACTCTTATCGGCACAAGATGGGCGCTTGCAAAGCTAAAAGATATCTTTGCGGATACATAAACAGTATCTTGCAATAATGGGTATCGAAATTTCCGTGGTGGTTGCTTGCGCTAAATTGCAACTGGATCGTCTTAAGAAATATATCACATCACCCACCACCACCCACAGTGCATCGTAAACTGTTTGTGCTGACCCGAATTTAGTTAAGAGTCGGTCGGGTCGGCCTGTTCCGGCCCGGCCAAATTATTTCCCTCTTCAAGGTAGTTTCATATAAAGTTTTGCCATCGAGCTATTTTTGGCTTTTCCTCGATGGCAACAAAGCGAAAATAGCGAAATTATGGCACTTGTGTAAAGTTTTCTACTTAGACGTTGAATGCGGTTGTCGAATTTTCAATTTGTTATAGAGCTTTTACCAGTATTTTTTTTTGAAAGTAAATTTATCACATTATCGAGAGGAAGATAAATTCATAAAGTTGGGCAGACATTAATCTTCCGAATTTCAAGCAGAAGAAATTAGTATGAAAATAAAACAAAAGAACACCGATTTTCTGGTAAATAGAACAAAAACACCGATAGAGTGCCGGTTTTCCTAACGCATCGTCTTGCAAACTATATCGTAGTTGGTGAACTCTCCGACTTAATCGGTAAGCGCTTCTCATCCTTCTGTACAACAACTATACTCAACGTGATAAAAGTAATTGAGATCTGCTTTTCCGGTACCGGCATTATAAGCTCCTGACTTTTGCCATCGTATACAAGTATCCACCACGATCTTTCAAGAACTAATACAGATACAAAATTTATCTCTCCATTAGTGCGCTTGATTAAGGTCCTTAGGTTTTTAACTAGCCCCGCGGTCCATCGTTCCATCGTGTCGCTCTCCATGCGCTGATGGCCTTGTTCTTAAATCGGACTTCCTTTCTTCCTATCTCAGAGCTCAGATCATTTTTCGTTCTTGAGCAGATCTATCAGCATAATCGGCTCAACAACTATGGCAGCACGTTTCTATAGAGTGTCTATATTGCAATTATTTGCCATCTGTGGCACATTACAGAGGCCATGAGTATTCTGTACTGCCTAACCTTTAGGCCGTAAGGCCATATATCCGCTTTATACCGCAATATAGTGGACTACACGTTAGCCATCATTAGTTTTTTCCTGCTTTACTTGCGCTACCGTTGGCGCTGTGGCTCTAGTGCTTAGTACGTTGGATTTATAAGAAGGAAGATCGAAGCTCGAATCCCAGAAAAACATCAAAAATATTTTTCATAGTCTGACACCTCTCGCGAATGTCTGACAAACATTCGAAAGCAACTGTCATCGAAAGATTCTCAATTTGCCTTTCGGATAATACATCATCATCATCATCATATTTGGATCTACAACCGGGGTCCGATCCTGGCCTGCCGCAATAAGTCTCTCCACCGGTTCCGATTTTAAGCCGATGTCATCCAGGTTTGCATCCCTAAACTCTGGGCGTCCTGGTCCACGCCATCCTTCCAGCGTATACTTCGATGTCATGTTCCATAAATTCTACCGCAAATGACTTTCGACTTGACGAGCAGGATCCTCTTCGCTCTGCTATGTGTCCTGCCCACAGGAGCCTACCAAACTTAATTATCTTCACGATGTCGACATCGCGGTAGAGTCGCGGTTATAGAGTATCCGGAATCGTCCTTCCTCACATACGGGGCCAACAATTCTCCCTAGGACTTTTCTCTCGAACGGGGCTAAGAGGTCAGAATGATTTTTACTAAGCACCAAAGTCTCGGATCCAGTTAGTACTGGTATGACCATTGTCTTATATATACCAGCAGCTTGGATGTTATGGCTAATTCCTGAATTTGAAGAGTCTTGACAGACTATAGTAGGCTTTGTTGGCTTTAAGCAACTGTGCGCGTATTTCTGGTTCCATGCTGTTATCGGCTGCTACAGTTGACCCGAGATAGTTAAAGGGTTGCACCACTTCAAATTCGCGCTCCACGTTTTTAATTGCGGGACCAATGTCGGATCTTCTACTCGCAGACGTGGCCACCATGTACGTTGTTTGGCTCTCATTTATGTGCAGCCCAAATTTCGTGCCGCCTGCTCGATCTGGATGAAAGCTTCCTGCACAGCTCTTCGGTTTCTACCAACGATGTCAATATCATCTGCGTAAGCCAGTATCTGAATGGACTTAAAGAGGATTGTTTCTCTCGCCGTTACGTCAGAGTCTCGGATCACTTTCTCCAACGCCAGGTTGAAGAGGATACACGCCAGTCCATCCCCTTGTCGGAGACGGAGATGTTGAACGGGCTTGATAGTGATTCGGATATTTTTAGTTGGCTTATAACATTGGTCATGGTCAACCTACATAGTCGTGTCAGTTTATTTTGGATGCCGAATTCGCTCATGGCTTTATAAAGTTCTACTCTGGCTATGCCATCATAGGCTGCTTTAAAGTCTATAAAAAGATGGTGTAGTGAGTATTGAAACTCTAGACATTTTTCACCTGCCTAAGGGTGTAAATCTGATCAGTTGTTGATTTGCCTGGGATGAAGCCACACTGGTATGGACCAATGATCCCTTTAGCGTATGGGGCTATCCTGCCTTGAGGTGTAGAGGAGAAAATCTTATACACGTTTCGCAAAAACGTTATACCACGATAATTGCTGCAGGTTGAGATATCTCCTTTCTTATGTATGGGGCACAGGATGCCTCTTCGCCACTCTTCTGGCATCGCTTCTTCCTCCCATACTTCGACTATTATTTCATGAATTGCTTGGTGTATTGTGCGGGGCCTCCTATTTTAATCAGTTCCGCTGGGATCCCATCAGATCCCGGGGCCTTATTATTTTGAAACCGATTTATAGCTCTGATAACTTCGTCTATGCTTAGTGGCGGCAGCATAGTATGGTCTTCAGTCATTGGTGGAGCCTCCAATTCCTCAGTTAGCTGGCCATTAAGAAACTCATGAAAGTGCTCTTCCCATCGCTCTAAGATGCCTTTGAGATCGGCGATCAGATTATCCTCTTTGTCTTTGCAGTATGTGCAACGCGGTGTATACTGCGTCATACCGCGGACTCTTTGTTAGAACTTCCGCACCTGGTGCGGTCCTCACACTCTATACTGATCTAGTTCCCGGACGGGATTCTTCTCCCAGGCTGCTTTCTTTCTCCGGTGCACTTAATATTCATCTTTGCGTGCCCGCGTTCTATGAGATTGTTGCATTGCTCGGAACGTAACATTTTTACGTTCAGTCGCTAGCTTACATTCGCCATCGAACCAGTCGTTCCTATCTCAACGACTACTGCCTAAGATGGAGTCAGCTGTACTAATGACAGTACCTTACCTTACCAAATCTAAACCAAACAGTTAAGTTTATGCATACACTACCAGCCCAACGGAGCTTTATTAGTGCTAAGTCTTATTTTCGCTGTCGTCGTCTTTCTGCCTGACAGCACAATTTACAGTTGGGTCGTCCACAAACATACGGAGATATGCTAGCAAATTGACTTAATTGAATTGAATTGGGCTTTAATTAATAAACTTTGCGCATTGGCAAACCGGAAAATTACACCGAAAATGCATACGAGTATGAATATTGACCATTCCAGCGTAATTCTTATGCAGTCAAACCATGAGCATGACAATAAAAGGAAAAATTCTCGTCGTTGCATTTAAATTCCTGCGGTAGTTTGGATACATTCGATTGAATTAATTCAATTGTTGAGCTGTTGCCTCCGCAACCGCCGGCTTTTCAACAAAAAGTTTTAAAAATTCCCTTTTTCATCAATCAGAGGTAAAAAAAAAATCACAACCTTATATGATACATAATAAATGGCTGCAAAAATAAAAAAGGATTGTAGAAACGAAAATAACAACAAAATTAATGGGTTGTACAGATACTACACTGTCGACTCTCGCCTGAAGGAAAGTTAATTGCACTCCGGTTGCCGGGCTCTTACCAGTTCATTCACATTCATTGACTGCGGCCATATGTGTTGGTTGTTTGTTTTTTGTTGTTATTGCTGTTTTGCAATAATTGTTGGGTTTTCGGATATTTTCAGAGCATCAGAATCATTCACTTATGTTTTCTTCTGGGATGTTATCGCATCGATTTGAACGGCAATGTATGAAAGCGATGTCAAGCTATATTTATGTCCTTTTTAAAAATTCAATTTAATTTAATTATGCGAGCATTTTAATGTAAGCATCTAAATTTAAATTAAACGGCAATTTTTATCACGATATCACGGCTATTAAGCTGTAGTACATTTAGACTAGCAGCTTAAAAGCAAAATACGAACAGCAAATCGATATAATAGGGCTTATCTTTGCAACCAAACATAAAACGTGTTGAATTATTTGACAAATAATCTGATACTGACTTTGCAGGGCAGTTTGCTCTATGAACCTTAAATATTGGCTGTACAAAAGTTAAAGTGTTCCATGACGCTCAGAATATTTATGCCAATTGCCAAGTCCTGTGTTTCTGAAGGTATCCAAAATACATGTGCACAGACACCTCTTATTTTCCTCCTTTCCTTAATTTCCTAACGACAAAGCTGTGCCTAGAATTTTGAGGGTGCAAATTCATTGTGCGTCTGTAAATTTAAAAGGAAAGGAGGCCAAATCTTAACCATGTCTCTAGTCTTGTCCATTTAGGCCCAGCTAAAACGTATTGTAGACATTGGGGCTCATTAAAGACACAAACGATAGATCAAACGCACCAAAGGAGAGTACAATTTCTGACAGGATATGGCTATATATTTTTTTTGATTTCCATCGTGTAGATAAGAAGAGTGAAGAGTCTATAATTCCGGTATTACGCAACGATCCAAGAAATTACCAGAGACGGTAAGACAAGTATATGGTAGCCACGTTTGCCAGCAGAAGTTCAAATAATTGTTCCCCTATATTAATTGGAGCGAGAAATTGAAGCAATCCGGTCAACTGTAGCAGCCTATAATAGCATGGAACCAGAAATAATCACTATCATCATACTTGGCTCTACAATCGGGTCCCGGTCCTGGCCTCCCGCAAAAATCTCTCCACCGGTCCCGATTTTGAGTCGATGACGTCCAGTTTTGAAAGGGTACTCTGAGCATCCTGGTCTACGCCATCATTCCAGTGTAGGCTTGGCTGACCTCGATGTCGTGCAAAAATCCTACCGCAAAGGACTTTTTGGAACCTACCGAGCTTAATTCTCTTTATGATGTCGACATCGTGGCAACGCTCATAGATCTCATCATTATAGAGTCTCCGGAATCATCCTTCCTCACATACCGAACCAACAATTATCCGTAAGACCTTTCTCTCGAACCCGGCTAAGAGGTAAAAATGCTTTTTGAAAAGAACCCAAGTCTCGGATCCCAATTTAGGTAATCGTATGACAATTGTCGTATGTAACAGCAGCTTGGATCTTATGGTTAAGTTCCTGGATTGGAAGAGTCTTGACAGACTATAGCTTTAATATAAGGCTTTATTTAAGGTTTGAATTGTAATTGTGTGTTAAAGCACTCTGCAAGCGGGCATCATCTTTATACTCTATTACCAACGTCATTTCAAATATTTGTTGCGTTTATAGTACCGTAGGTTAGGTTAGGTTAGATTAAGTTGTCTGTCAGTAAACCCACACACTTAGACCAGCAATGGTCTACTGTAATACCACATGGATCTCAGGAAAGTTTCCCTCCACCTATTCGATGAAGCACTTACAGCTTCGTATGAAGCGAAAGAGACTACGGATATCAGTGTTGATAAGATCATTAGTGTAGTTGTAAAAGAAAGCTCCCATATGAAGTTTACGTTTCTGGGAGAGGGCTGGACAAGTACAGAGAAGACGGATAATGGTCTCCTCTTCCTCCTCCTCATACATGCAGCTTCTGCAGAAGTAATTCGAGAAGACTCCAAGTCTTGCTACATGCTTGCCTATGAAAGAGTGTCCCGTAATAACACCTACAGTAACACCAATGTGCGATCTTTTTTGAGAGACCAAACTTGGAGCGTTTCAGATCCAGCTTGGGCCAGATCTTTTTTGTCGCATGTAGTACCTTAAAATTGCGTAACCTAGACTGATATCTTGAATTAAAGTTATTTCCCAGTATAGTTGTGTTAAGTTTGTCGATATGTGTTTTTGCCGCATTACCCCAGGACAATATACCAAATCTTAGTACCTCCATCGTTGAATACCTTTTGAGATACACTAATGTTCCACACCTTCTTTTCAGCACCAACACCAATGGAATTCAGTCTTACATTGTAGTGCCAACGGAAGTCAGTCTTACATTGTAGTGTTGCACAGTTCACATCGCGTTTAAATAAATAATAATTAAAGTAGTAATCCTTAGCGTTTCACTATCCCAATACATTCAGGTTTATAACAACTAACGCATACAATGCACGTTTAAGAGCTGCGCGTATTCCATCAACGTGGTAATCCGATGTAAAGTGCGAGCCCATCGTAACTCCAAGATAGTTATATGTTTCACCAACTTAGATACAATTTTCCGTAATTGCGTTTGGTTTTTAAAATATTAATCACCAGGCCGTTGTCGTGACACCATCTAACTGCTTCATCAACTTCCGATTGCATATAGCAGATTGCTGATTCCAGAGAGCGATACCTTACGACTATAGCGGTATCGTCAGCATAAGCAAAAGCTGTTGATTTCTTAAAAATTCGAAACATTTCGTTTATATAAATAATGAAGAGCAATGACCCAAGCTAGCTTTGATCCTTGTGGAACGTCGCAATTAATTGGTTTGCTGGCACTAAATGTTGATTTTATTTTAATCCTGAAACGGCTATCACTAAGATAACTAAAAAATTCGAAGCATTTCGTTTGTATAAATAATAAAGAGCAATGGCCCAATCTTTGATATTTGTGGAACTTCGCAATTAATTGGTTTGCTGGCACTAAATGTTGCTTTTATTTTAATCCTGAAACGCCTATCACTAAGATAACTAAAAAATTCGAAGCCTTTCGTTTGTATAAATAATGAAGACTAAACTATCCCAAAAGTATGTTTTAGCTTTTGTTTTTCTGAAATCCCGTTTTGATTTTTATGTATCAAACTATTCTTTTTAATGAAATCGGAAAGTTATCTTACTACAATTTCTTCTAGACATTTATCAATTACTCGAAGTATGGAAATATGCCTATAATTGCACATCTCACCTTCGATTCTTTTTTTTTATATATTGGCCGTAACGTTGCGGTTTTTAGAAGATTTGCAATCGTACCCTGCGTGAGGCTTGAATTTAAAATTTTTGTTATTAGCGGTGCAACACACTCAACGCGTTAAATTCAATATCTTTAGCCCGAATTCCATTACCACCAGGAACTTTATACGAGTTAATTGTTCTCAGTATTGCATGCATTTCATCTTCATTGTATTCTGCGACATATATGGAGGTTGAAATACTTCAACTTATGTTATGTTATGATGTTATCGCATCACAATGGTGAATAATACTCGAAGCTTGTCTAGAGAAACTTTTCGCAATTCATTCGCTAACTGAGCAATACCTTTATTTGCTGGAAATTTTTTAATAAGGTTAATAGGACTTACTATATGTAGAGAAATAGTGATAAATACACAAAAAATTTGTGCAGAAAAAACACACACATAGGGCAAATTCTGTTTCCAACAATAATAATTATACGACCTAAGTCAAAGTGGGTACCCAATCGCTGTAATCCTTGTATGCATTCAATTAAAAGAGTTCATATCCTTCGTTGATGACTCGACTAACCACTTCTCACTATCCAATCTCACAATAATTATTTCGAGCCATTAACTCGATTACTTCCATGAGTTTGCGCGTAATTTCTCCCTCGCAGACGAAGCATTTTTTTACGATTTGTGTTCGCGACCTATAGACAATCAAGTGGATTTCCGCTCACGTTAGGATATAGGATGCGGTGTCGATGCATTTTCAACGTAGAGGCTTTCTAATTAAATTACGATCTTAAGAGGCGCATAAATGAATGCAGCTCGATTTTCATATCATGCCACGTTCTGGGGATATACCCACTGTGCTGAAGGACCTTTTGCTAAACAGAGTTAATCAATCAATTTCTCAAGATACTCGCTCGTTGAGTGCTTTCGATGGGGATTGATGGTTGCTTGGTGCAGTGATTTATATAAACGTTGCTTTAAAGACTTGTTAGTTTATTGGCTTTTAAAATTTTTAATTTTATATCTTAAGTCCTGCTTCATTGAATTTTTAATTAAAAAAATCGAAGTGCAGGTATCCTGGTATCTCCATTAATTATTTATCTTTGTAGCATTAGCTTGAATACACAAATCAAGTCACTGTCAGTTGAACAAATTGCTAATGTGCATAAAAAGTAAAATAGATTGACTATCGACATGAAGTGAATAAGGACGAATCTGTTATATATTATGTTATAGTGCCGATTATTTAAAACTGAATTAAAATTATTATATCCTTAAATGCTAAAAGAAGATTAGTAGTTTCTTTAGCAATTTCTATCGTAATTACCCACCAGAGAAATGGAAACAACGAGAGAACCACAAGAAGTCAAGAAGTCTAGAAACGGCATCATACAATAATGGAAATTATAATGCACTAAACTAAGTAATGCGGAATGTAGAAAATTCATAACCACTATCTCTAAACACCCTCTCACAAACATCTAACCCAATTTTATCCATAAAGGTCTTAAGTTATGGGGTAGCTACACGCTCGAATGATTGCATTGTTTTCATCCTTTGAGAGATGATTTTTACAAAAAGAATTATTTTTTGCCGCAAAAAAGTTGCTATAATGGGGCAATGTTGTATTTTTGCTCAAACTTTTTGAAGTTCGTAATCGTAGAGAAGCAAATGCATCCACCAACAGCAACAGTTTTGTTTGGATTTCTGAGTGGTGGCCCATTTTCCTTCGAAAACGCTGTAACCGTCAATGGCGACCCTTACAGAGCCATCTGACCAACCTTTTTAGGCCTCACATCGACGCCATGAATGTGGACGACCTTTAGTTTCAACCAGATGGCGCCACATGTCATACAAGCCGACTGGCAATCGATCTCTTGGTCGACAAATTTAGCCACCGAATAATAATCAGCCGTTTTCGAGATGTCAATTGGCCCAGCACATTCAACATTTGAATGGAACAGTTGCAGGTTGGTGTTGAAGCTGATCGCTTTGCTTCGCCATATCATGGACATCATTTGCCGATTCGGTTGACAATGTCCTGTTCAGTTTTACCTTCGTTCGAGACAATTCCAAGATATTGGAAACTCTCTACACTCTCTACCGGTTGTCCAGCAATGTTAACTTGAGTTACTGCGTTAGTGCCGAGGTTGATGATTTTAGTTTTGGAAGCATTAATCTTCAAACCCGCAACATTTGCCTCGCTTTCCACATTTGTTGTCATTTGGTGCAGCTCTATAATCCTGTGTGAGACTAAATAAACGTTGTCAGCATAGTCCAGATGTTTGAGTTGAGATGTAAGAGTCCAACGAATTCTTCCGTTTCCAGTAGATAAACCTGCGCGAAGTATATCGCTAATAACCATCAAAAAAAGTATCGGCGATAGAATGCAACCTTGTCTTACCCCACTAATGATCTCGAATTTCTCTGACAGCTTTCCTCACATGACATTTAGAGCCATGCTAGGTTGCTTTAAAAATAGCTATTAGTTTATCGGGTATACCTCTCTTGCGCAAGGCAATCCAGTATACTTTTCCATTGCTACCAACTATTGGGAAACCATTGTTGCTATACAGCGTGGATAAACTGTCTGTTGAGACTGTCAAACGCCTTCTCAAAATCGGTGCAGTGGTGACCGGAATTCAACGCGCTGTTCAATAATGATCCGCAGGTTGTTGATGTGGTCTACACAGGAGGATCCAATGCGGAAAACTGCTTGTTCGGCAACGAATGTATCTTCCAGATGTTCCTTAATTAATAATGGGCTGGCAAAAGGACCTGGGATTAGAAAACGGGTTTCTAAAGAGCATTTATCGTAGTAAAAACAAATAAAGCTTCCACATTAAGCTTTCGTATGTGGTAACTCGACGCGTGCACAAGAAAATTATGCTTTGCGTTATCTTGAATATAGATGGCGCGGTCATCTAGGGACCTAAGATTCAAAGAGTCAAGAGATAAGGAAATGGTTTCATCGTTTATCATATGGACAACTCTATTCTATTTTGTAAGTTAACCAACCATATTTTAGAAATTCATAAAGGAAATTTGCTTTTTTTATATTTGGTGCATATCTAAAGTGCTATCTACTATGTGCTTATATAGATGAGCCGCTTTTCGTAAGTTCATATACGGTTTAATTGCCTTCTTTGCTTGTAAGTTCTTGAACTGAACCCTATCCTTATTATATAGTTCAGTCTTTATATCCAAGAACTGCCTTTGAGTTGACAGAAGGTACTAATGCTACACTCAATGCTCAATGACAAAAAAACTAACTTTTTGATTTGATTTTATTTCTTGTTCCACAGTAACTTGCCTTCCAAAGGACATGAACACAAGTTTGATTATCGAATTTCCTTTTTGGAGTTTTATTTCATTTTTATTTTGTTGTACATGGCACCTACGTCATTGTGTTTTTCTGTGCGGAATCATATGGACGTGAGAGCTATCGGTTCAAAATACTTGAAGGTGTGATGTACATACTTTTCTAACCAGATATTATAGGTGGACATGGATGGCAAGAAAAAAATTTTTACCTCCAATTCACAAAGAAATAAAGAACTAACTCGTACTATGGGTAAAACATTTAAGCTTGCTTTTGTAAGTCTTTAAGTTTTGTTTTGTTTATTTTCTTATCATGCTCAATTGGCGTGATAAATTCGATGGTGTTTTCCGTTGGTTTATTCAAATCACGTATTTTGGTAATTCTTTTAGGACGGCGCACTGCAGTCAGTGACTCACATCCAGACTAATGGCATAGATAGAAAATAAAAACAAAGAAATAATATGGCCGAGAACAGTGAAGTGAGAAAGTGCTTCAACCATTCTCCAACTCTGTAGTGTAGGTGTGCTTGGGTAAATATTTTTCTGAACGCCAAAATTTCTGTGATCTTGACAGAATGTATGTAATACGAAAAGAATGATAATTTTGGCATAGGTTTCATCGTGTACTTATAACTCGTAGTCTGCCTTTTGTCATATTGTAGTAGTTATGTGACAAACGGTGATGATGACGCTATTATCGACAGTCATGTCCTTAGCCTCTCGCATCACAACTCCTATCTTATGCGTCCACGTCGCGTCACTGGAAACTCGGCCAAATCAAGTGAACGATTTCGGTACTCAATCCGATTTGTATTAGCTTGGGTCGGGGCTAATTAAGATTAAGATTTTAAGAATTTTGGCGGGCGTTTGTAGAAGCCCTATGCTCCCCCGCGGAGTAAAGGAAAGAAAGAAGTTGTTATGATCATCTCTGCAGTCGCTGCTTATGTATTTCCGACTTATCCCTTCAAGTGCATTAATCAGCACCTTCTTTAACTTTTGACTTTAAGAAGGATTTGTTCTTCTTTAGTAGGCTTCATGATGTTTGGCAGGGTGTGCCCTACCCATTGCCAGTTCCTTCGCCAAATTTCAATATAGATTGGCTCGTTATTTGCCAGGGCAAATAGATCCGAGTTTCAGATCGTGTTTGGCCAAAAGATGGCACAGATTCGCCGCAGACACTTGTTGATAAATACTTGTAATTTTTGAGAAATGATGGTCGCTACTTTCCAAGTCTCGCAACCATATAAGAGGACCGATTTAACCCGATTTGTTGAAGATATTTAGCTTGGTACTCCTGGAGGTGTTATGTGCTTGCCACACTTTGTACAGTGAGTAGTATGCAGAGCGCGCCTTGTTTATGCGGGCTGGCATGTCTGATTCGGACCCGCCGTTCTTAGTAATTAGGCTCCCTAAGTAGCTAAATTTCTCCACGTCTTCAATGACTGTCGTTGCATCGTTGGTGGTTATATCGGTTATCGGTCGTTCCGATTTGCAACAACTTCGTCATTAAGTAGTTAAGCCTTAAGCCAACCTGTTCAGCGCTATAAATCAACCTCTCAAGCTTACTCGTCATATCGTCCAAGCTGTTTCGTTTTCTAGTCGTACAACACATATGTGGAATGCTCTGCCAATTTCTCTTTTTCCACATCTCTACAATCCACAGAAATTCAAAACACAAGCTCACAGACATCTCCTCTTTTCTCCACCTTTTCCTTAAGGCCAATGCTGTGCCAAGCATATAGCCGAGCATTATAAGGGTGCGAAAACCTTGACGCGTTCGCAAATTATAAAAAAAGACCTTTGGATCAGACACTCCAGTGGTGCTGATTAAATCTGTAGATGCAGTGCATCCTGTGTGCACAACGTGCAACAAATATCGTGGTATAGTTGAGTACCTATGCGGCTCTTTAGATTTTCTCCCCCATCATACAAGGAATGATAGCCCCACAAACTGAAGTCATCTTTGGCCCACACCATACCGCATCTTGGGCAAATTAACAATTGATCTGACTTTCACACTTAGGCAGGCGATAAAACCTGGACCAGGATTTATAGGGGACGAAAGCGAGGCCAGCCAAGCCTATACGATACGCTGGACAGATGGCGTACATCAGGACGCCGAGAGTTTAGGTATTCCAAACTTGATGACTTCGGTTAGAAATCGGAACAGGTTAGGTTAGGTTAAGATGGCTGTCATACACTTATACCAGCACTGGTCCATTGTGATACGACAGGGATCAGGAAAAAAATTTCCACCTACTCGATGAACCAATTAGAGCTTCGTATAAAGCGTAGGAGACTGCTAATGTCAATGCTGATAAGATTATTAGTGTTGTTGTAGAAGAAAGCTCTTTTATGAAGTTTACGTTTGTGGAAGAGGGCCAAGAGGGACAAGTACAGAGAAGATGGACGATGGTCTTCTCCTCCACCTCATCCATGCAGCTTATGCAGACATTACTCGAGAAGACTCCAAGTTTTGATGCATGCTTGCCTATGAGACCGTGTCCAGTGATGACACCTACAACAGCACCATGTGCGATCTTTTTTTAAAGAGACTTGGAGCGTTTCGGATCCTGCCTTTGACCACCTCCAGTAAGTTTTTTATTATCATCCCGCTTTAACAAGAGTTTGCATGTAGCGTTTGGTATGTCTATAGAACCATATTCAGTTAAGAAGGGTAGTGTTGTTCCTTTCTTGGCGAGTTCATTAGCCATAATCCACAATATCCACACAGGTGGATATTGAACTGCTCCGCCACATCCATGAGAGATGATCGGCAGTTAAGGGCTAGGATTGCATTTGTAGAGGCTGATTCCAGGGATTTCATTGCTTTCTGAGAATATAAGGATATCCCTAGCGGATATGACGTTTCTCTTCAGTCAAGATAAGGCTTCACTGACGAAAGTGTTCATCTTCCACGTTAGCGTCTTCTACCCAGACTGATCTGGAGGGGAAGGTGAGCTCGAAGATTTTGTTGAAATGGAGTTACAGAATAGTGTAGTCTATGTTGTCTGAGATCCTGACCAAATTCATGATAGAAGAGTAACCGATTTTATTTCTAGTCCACTGGGAGATACCATTAAGGCGAATAGCCGAGCTAGCAGCTACTTGCCTGCTGAAAATGTCGACTGGTTTAAGGTCGAACAGAATATCCAATGCGGCGGAGGGGGTTGTACGAAGTGCTCCGCTCATATATAGACTACTGATCTTTTGCTAAATTTGTCAATGTTTACTTTCCTATTAAAGGCAGTCTTCCATACAGTCACATCGTACAGAAGAGTACTACCGATATATATAGCTTTTTTGCAAGAGAAGAGAGCCACTGTGGCCTTACGAACTCTTTCTTGTATGTTTGGTTTCCAGCATAGCTTTCTCTCCAAAATAAGACTCAAATATTTGGCTCTATCAGTGAATGTTAAGCTTATAACCTTTATAGAAGAATGGCTTATATGTGGGACTTTATATTTCCTGGTGAATAGGACAAGCTCAGTTTTGTGAGAATTTACCCCTAAACCACAGCGATCAGCACAGAAAGTTAGCTTGTTGAGAACATTTTTCAGGTTTTCTTTTAAGGTATTTGGGTATTTTTCTGAGACGGCTATAGCAACGTCATCCACATAAGCGGTTACTCTGCAGCCCTTACCTCTTACGCATACCAGCAGCTCATTCCCCGCTTAGTTCCATAAAATGGGGGCAGGACTCCATCTTATGGGGTTCCTCTGCAGACAGATCTTCTGGCAGACGACATGCCCAGTTTTGAATTAATATTCCGACTTTTGAACAGAAAATCTATCAATTCGCCAAGCGAGTTGTCCACCCTCAAAGGTGACAGTGCATCCGTTATCGCAGATTTGTTGACGTTGTTAAAAGCGCATTCAATGTCTAGTAATACTACCTGTAGTGAAGGGAATGTTCAATAGAACGTACCAGTGTGTACAGAGCTGTTTCTACAGACTTGCCTTTACAATACGCGTGCTGATCTGGTAGAGAGGAGTCTTTTGTCAAACTGGAATATAGACCAGATTGGGACAAATCTTTAGAATTGTTTCTAGCAAAGAAAGGATAATATCCGAAGTCCTTTGCAGCTCATCTGGAATTATACAGATTTGTATGATTATTTGTATTCTTTTAAGAAATCGTAACAAGTGGCAGAGTATTTTACTTTTAGACATTGAAATAAATAGGTATCATCTTATGCTAAACGTCACTGGAAAATGTGACAAAGCAATCAACAAATGGTTCTATTTTAAATATTGCAAAGCAACTATTGGTAAGCAAAGATTGAGTATTAAATGTTGGTAGGCAAAACGTTGTTAAGCTGAAATATGCAAGCTAAACGCTACAAATCAAATGTTGGTTTGCTTAAGCGAACACCGCATTCCATTCCGAAACTGCTGAATGAAACTATGCACTTAAATTTGGCAAAACGTTGCATTTTTGCGATGTAGATTTGAAAGCTTCCTCTCAACGTGCCTACAGAAGTTTCCATTTCGAAATGGCACATATATGAACAGTCAAACAAACCGAAATGTTGTCGAGATGTGCAAACATAGTGTAGTCGACTTTTCCGTCAGAGAACACTGTTGGCATATTGTTGGAGAAAATATTCGAAAATGCCTGCTTTCTTTGAGGCATACGCATAACTAATAACACACAGACACACTCAACCTACCCAATTCATACTCGTATATGCATTTCTTGCCATGACATCAGGTGCAATGGCTGAAGGCATTGGTGTTATGTTGGCCTAAATACCAATGTCTACTCAAAACAATCCAATACATTATTTGTGTTATGCCACATATTTAGATAATTTTCTGCGGAATTTGCCCCTGATTTGCAGCACTAATATTCGGCAGTATTTTGGGAGGTATGCGAATTTGTGCGTTGCTCTTGGATTAGACTGATTGTTGTGGCAAAGCTGGTAGAGCGAATAGCAGCTGTGTTTAACTAGGAGCATGAGTGCGATCTTTTGCTCCTGGAGTGCTTGATTGCAATAATAATTAATATCATTTCAGATCGTACAGAATATGTGTCTGCATTCCGGTCGAAGAAGAAGCAATGCAGCGACCTCAAGGTAGACACAGGATACTTTGGGTAATGGTAGGTGTCAAATGCAAATATTTATTGTTTGGCTTTAATGTTATTTACCGATAAAGTTCGTGCTAATTCCCACAGGCATATTTACTGAAATTCATTAGGCTGTGCTTAATGTATGCCTTTGTGTATGGTTTTAGTGGGCTATTAAAAGGTGAAGAACAGGTTGAGGTGAATACAATTAATTTTGTGAATTCAATTGTGATTATGTGTGTGATTGTAGGATTTCTATATGTATATTGTTTGGCAGAAACAGCAACTGATTATCTTTTGGATTTATTAGTTTTGTGCTGATTGCAGTTGTTAAATAGCTGCTTGTTAACATAATTCTACTACTATTGGGAAAAAACTGGAGCTCAAAACTTGAAACTGGAGCTAATTACCCCAATTTTATTACTTCCATATTCTTAACGCTTCATCCAAACCTACTTATAAACCTTCCTTCTCAAACACTGCATCTAATATCTGCTTCTGCATCCCAAAACTTCATTCTCAAACACTGCATCTAATATCCCCTTCTGCCACCCACTGTTAAACTAACCCAGCAAGCCATTGTCGGTATATACTCTCTAGGCTTAGAGACAAAAATATATACGTTTTGCTTATCTGCATGACAAGTCTGACTCTGTCTGCTATGAAAGTAAAATCAAAACAAGTGTCATGATTTCCATTCAGCAGGAAGGTCTCCCTAACCATCAGCCTCAGGAACATTTACATAAGGTACCACGAGATTTTCAATATGTCACCCCAAAAAGTGGCGGACTACCTTGCTACTTTCGGTAACTATGTAAATTCTAAAAGAATCGCACACCGCACCGCACGATAGACTCTCCCTGTCGAGGCGTCTTGCTAGACATCCATAACGACCTCGACTCGTCTCTCGACCTCGACTCGTCTCTTTCTTCGACATCTAAACTCCATTTAATGTTTTTCGAGATGACGATCATACCCGCCCTACGATAGACTCTCCCTGTCGAGGCGTCTTGCTAGACATCCAAAACGACCTCGACTCGTCTCTTTCTTCTACATCTAAACTCCATTTAATGTTTTTCGAGATGACGATCTTACCCGCCCTACGATAGACTCTCCCTGTCGAGGCGTCTTGCTAGACATCCAAAACGACCTCGACTCGTCTCTTTCTTCTACATCTAAGCTCGGTTTCGTTTCAATAAAAATAACACTCCCCCGTAGGTCCCTGTACGTTATGTCTTGTTACATTCAACTGACCCAACCTATCGAATCCTACAAACTTGCTATCGACCCCATTGAACAAATAATCGACTCATATGACTCCCTTGACGCCCCCATTTTTCGATGACTTTAATTTGCCTCTACTGCATTGAACTCCATTGGATGATGAATCCTGTTTAATCGCTTCAAATTCCAACTCAACTGAGGAATGTCTCTCTACCAGCGCTATCTTAATAATGCGCAAACCAAACTCATAAACGACCCTAAGTTTTTTTTTTCAAAAGGAAGTCTGACGACTACCCTCCATCACTCTCTTATAAAAATACATCATCAACCGATCCACATACCATTGCCAACTTTTTTGCTACCTTTTTCAAACAATCTTTCGCCGATAACTCCTTCGTACCGGACCCCTCCTATTTCAATTACCTACTTAACTTCTCCAATGGCCTCTTCTCGCTAAAACTGTTAACCCTACTTTTATCGAAACACTTAATGATGAATTTTCACCCGAGCCAGATGGCCTTCCAGCTATATTTCCTAAAAAATATTCTTCCAGCAACTCCCTTCCGCTTTCTTACCTTTTTCGCCAATCCCTTTCACAAGAAGAATTTCCTCAGATTTGGAAGACCTCTTTCAATACCCCGATACACAAAAAAGGATCAAAGAATGATGTAACTAATTATCGCCCCTTTGCTAAACTCTTATATATAAAACTCTTCGAAAGTATTTTATACAAAGCCTTAGGCTTCCACTGCAAGTCTCTTATTTTTCCCAGCCAACATGGCTTTCTAAAAAGTAGATCAACCACCACTAATCTTGTTGAATTCATCTCCTCCGCCCTTTCTGCCTTAGTGGCAACGAAGTCGACGTTGTTGCAATTGATTTCAGTAGGGCTTTTGATAAGATATCTCTCCTATCGTTCACATTCTTGGCAACCTCTGGAGTCCCACAAGGCAGTCATCTAGGCCCCTTCTCTTCATCCGAACTATAAATGATCTTGATAGGGTCATCAAACATTCCACCCTCTCAATTTACTCTGACGTTACAAAATTATTCAAACCCATTTCTTCCCCACAAGACTCCTATTTCTTTCAACAAGACGTAAACAATTTTTGGACCTGGTGTATGAAAAGAAACCTGTAAGATACCATGATGAGGTAGATAACAGATTTGATTAGCAGGCGTGGTGTTACCTGGCCGAACTTCTTCTATGTGCGCTCTTGCGGGAAGATCCATGTCGTAATGAGTGGTTTGTGAATGGTAGAGTTAAACAGTGTACCTTCCCTCGGTAGTGCGAAAATTGGTTGTTTGAAAATGATGTGCACATTGGATTTCATCCGATGTTAGAGTTCGTGATGCCGGAACATTCTCGATTTAAACAGATTGTCAACTAAGATATGATTCTCGATTATCGCCGACATACTTGAAACTTTACTGGTTGCCGAACGACCCAATTTCCCGTATAAGACGCATCCCAATTCGGTGCTCTGGGCTATATGGGATACTTTGTACGATTCCTTCCAACTGGAGCATACCAATTACATCGGTTCCGAGCAGAATATTAATTTTGTTTGGGTGATGGTAATGCTATGGAAGCTTTCATCCAGATCGGACAGGCGGAACGAAATCTGGGGCTGCACATAAATGAGAGCAAAACAAAGTATATGGTAGCCACGTCTACGAGTAGAAGATCCAACATGGGTCCCTCAATTCAAATAGTGGATCGCGAATTTGAAGTAGTGCAATCCTTTAACTAAAGTTAAATTATAGCCCCTTTCTTTGAACGAGTGTAGAAGTCTCTTCGATCGTGTGTGACTTGAAGCTATCGCATTGGAACACGTTGTGGACAGTCTGTCGAATTTTAAGATGCTGAGATGGCTTTCAGTGAGCGAGTTTGTGGGACGGAGGACAGAAACTGGAAAATTTTAAACAAAGTTTTATTCTTTATAGTTTTTTCTTCACAAATCCAATTCTGTGTAATAAGAATCATTTGCCACTACCACTCAGAAGTGGCTTCAGGGAGATGTACTATCTCTTCGTGCCCTCTGCTTACGCTGAGCTTTGCAGTCTATCTTCTTTTAGTCTCCCTTCATAGTGGTGCTTGATAGCATTCTGTGATACATAGAATCGCCGCGATTACTAAAATACCTGGATCGAATGTTGTGCGGTAAGGCGAAGCTACCGTATTTCCACATCAACTATTTTCCGTATACAGTGTTCCGAATGGGGTAGTCGTTGCAAAAATCTGCGCCGTACAGACCAATGGAATGGAGATTAGACATCAAAAGCTGTGCATTTTAGACTTCTGATTGCCAACGTTTGCTTAAGTCTGCTAAGACCCGTGACGCTTTTTTCAGTCTTATCTACTAAAAGAAACATTTCTCGGAATTAATTTTAACACCAAATTACTTCGTTGCAACAACCACTCGTCCTTTCGTCCTATGACCTATGACCCTAAAATTGTCTAGAATATTTTCTAAGTTTCTATCTTGTTTATTATATGTGCATCTTTAAGTCTTTAAGCCGTTTAAGTTCCGCATTGGTTTTTAAAGCTTTACCAATGCAACCTGGCATTGTCCGCATAGTGTCATGACATCTTTATGCGCAATAATAATAACACACCAAGAAGAATGCTTCTAAAAAATTTATTTTATGCCAGAAGTTCTTTCCTAAATTCCATAAATATTTACGTTAATCCAAACGTGCTTCCTGCAAACACCGAAAAATCCCAATTTTATGGTCGACCAAGTAGTAGTGTGTAGATCTTCTTGATGATGATGCAGTGCAGTAAAATATTTCTTTATCTTCCTAAGTCCTGTAGTACTTAAGAGAGAAAAGGTATATACGGGTAGCTGGAGAATAAATAAAGTAGTTTTTGTCGGCAAATTTAATTTCTTGGCCTTGTTCGAAATACGTACACAACAACCCACAATGCAATAACAACGAGGACAAAACAGTGGCATAGAATACTCCTATTCCAAACAGAAAGCTTTGTACTATCGTAGCAAAGGTTAATTTTGTAGAAGTGCACATATTTTTGTGTGTGTCTTCGTTTGGTTCGTAGATATGTAAGCTGATACTTGAGCTTCTCCTTTCGTTTAAATTTTATTACCGCAAATTTTGTTTGGTCTAAAAAACCTTTTATCAATTCGTGGTCAAATTGTTATTATCAATTAAGAAGGTCAACCTTCAACACAAGGCAACAGTGTATCCGTATTATTTTATGAACCAACGTTACACCATAATACGATAACTGCATAAAAGATAGTAAAAATGTAAAGATAAAATGAATTATAACAAAAATTCAAAGGACATTCTCTCATATTGCATCACCATCAACGTACGAGTTCTTTCTGGTTTGGAACTTGATACTGTGAAAATGGAAAATAAAGAATGACGCGGACCTTCATCTCTTTAATGGACTATTTTCAGTTTTTCCCTGCGGGTCGAACTTGAGTTTTCATGTTTACTGTAGTCATGAGAGAAACGCTGGTTGATGTGTTACTTTGAATGATTTTCCAGATGATGGCTCGTTGGTTGGCTTTTGTGGAATTTTTCTTTTTTCGAAATACTGCACCACAGAAATCAGTTGTTGAGTGTATAGTGCGGTGGACTTGTTTAATTAAATTGCTTCTCTTTTTTAACTAAAGTTTCATTCTGTTGACTAAATAAATAGTTGCTTTTTATTTGGTAATGTCGTGTGGGATTTTATTTTAACTGAACTGTTTGTATCTTGGCGATATTTCGAAGTTTCGAAGATTTCTGATAGTAAACAAACAAGAGAGCATGTCCATCTCAATAAAACTTCTTTTGAGACCTATTTATATGTAAACTAGCTGTTTCCGGTAGCGAAGCACTGCCGCTGTGGCTGACATTAACATTTTAAACATCCCAGAAGGGTGGGAAAATGTGTACTATAGCCTATCAAAAAATACGACAAAACTTACTTCACAACACTTTGTTTGCCAACAACCGGGTCCGAGTACCAAACGAATATATGGTGTTAATATGGATTTTTACCAACATTTTTATGCATTAGCCCCCGTATTAATAAACACCGAATTGTAGTGTGTTTGCACTAACCCATGTGTTAACTTATAATTTCGTAATTAATAAATGTATGTTAGATTAAACTGACGTGACAACGAGCGGATAACTTAACTCACCCAATTTTCCGTATAAGGAGCGGATACCTTTTTTCAAAAACATTTCATTTAATACTTTACTTACATTGACCCTAAAGAGTCAAAGAAGGAGCAGGATAAGAATTTGTTCTAAAGGAGAGTTCGTTGTCAAAATGACAAAAATCGGTCTGAATATTAAAATATAACAAAAACATTAAGCTCATTCCAGAGCCAGCTGATGAAATATGAGAGACTAGCTGAAATACTCAGCGTTGCCTGACTGTCCCCACAACACTGATCCTACCACACTGTTCACCCAACTGACCACCTAGAACCTCCAAGACCCACCTTAAGTTGCCCCAAACACACTACCCCAACATATATCACCTTTATCTATCAAATGTACGGTCTTCGAGTCAATCTCATACAAACTATACCTAGTCACCCACCACGTCACAGCCTCCTCAACACCATTATCACATTAAAGCGCTACAAACATTCACCCCAACCGTCTAACCAAACACGACCCAAAGTTTCAGCTATATCGGATAAACGGTCTTATAGGTAATCGCGAACAGACATACAGACATACAGACATACAAACATACAGACCTCCAGACAATCCCAATCGACTTACTGGCCAAGGAACGTCAGGTGATTTATAGGCGCCGGGGGTATCTAACAAGAGCCGAGAACCGCAAAACAGCACGCGCTGAAGCCATTAGAAACTGGCAAAGAAGCCAGTCAAGTGGATGGACCCATAGATTAATACCATCTATAAAATTATGGGCCGGTAGAAATCATTGAGAAGTAGACTTCTATCTAACCCAATTTTTAACTGGGCATGGGTGCTTCCGCTCATACCTCTTTAAATATAAGCACGAGAGTTCACCCCATTGTACTTAATGTGAGGGTATGCCAGAAGATGTGGAACATGTTCTTTTCCAGTGTCCGCGTTTTGCAGGAGTAAGACAGGATGTGTTAAAGCAAATAGGGCACAGTATATCACCAGAAAACATAGTTAATTCTATGCTACACAATACGGAGATATGGAACGCAATCAGTGGAATGTCTTCCAGAATAATGCAGCGCCTACGGTGTGCGTGAGAGGAGGAATGTAGAAGGGTAACACAGCAAAATAATGTGAATAAAGAAGAAGAATAAAAATTTCAAAAATGAAAGTACAGCCATCGCTGAGAGCCTTCCCGTAATGAAATGCCTAACGGTAGTCCCGCGGGACTGGCTATGAATTAATAGCTGGGGGTTGGTTTTACTCAGTAAGAATCTGAGACTCGCACATGATAATGCTCAAGGTGCACATGTGAAGTCTTTGAAGATTTCCAACCTCCTCCATAAAAAAAAAAAAAAAAAAAAAAAAAAAATACAGACATACAGACATACAGACATACAGCCATCCAAACATACAGTATTACAGCCAAGAAATATAGGGTTACCGGAGGAGTACCCCAGGGGCCTGTGCTAGGCTCTTTATTATGGAATATAATGTATGATGGTACATTAAAGCTCCAAATACCTGAAGATGCAGATATTGTCGGTTTTGCAGATGACAACGCAGTCTTCGTTGTGGCAAAACACAAGGAAAAGATAACCGCAATATGTAGTGCAACAATTAGGACTATCCGGTATTGGCTGACGTCAATCGAATTACAGTTAGCAGAACATAAGACTGAAGCTCTACTAATATCCAGTAGGAAAATAAGAGTGACAATAACCTTTGTAGTTGGTAATTGTTCAATTATATCTAAGCCATCAATTAGATACCTGGGAATGGGAATTAATGCGAAACTCTCATTCGAAGAGCATATAAAGGCTGCCAGCAATAAAGCAGGCAGGCAGCACTGTCTCGAACTATACCTACAAATGAAGGAGCAAGGCAAACAAGAAGAAAGCTATTGGCTAATATTGTCTCGTCCATCCTTTTATACGGAGCGCTAATTTGGGCTGACGCAATGGATAAGGGAAGCTATCCACCGAATGAGTGCTCTAAGAGTGATCTGTGCCTTCAGAACCATCTCGTTTTTAAATTAAAAGGTTATGATTAACAGATAGCTTTTTCAAGAGCAATATAGTCGCAATGCTGTTTATAAAATTTACATTTTCGTAACAATTGGGTATTGGTATTGCTTTTTAGCGTTTTTTGTTTTGCAATATCGTCAAGATTCTGTATTTTGTGTGACAAATATTATTTTCTTCTTTGCCTCAGCGTAGCTACAAATATCTATCTACGCAGTCATAATGGTCCTGGGTAAACAGCCCAGTAAGAAGTGGAGAAAAACCCTCAATGCAGCGGTCGATGAACTGGTTTGTTAGAAAACATCGAAGGTGTTTTTTGATTAAAAAAACAAGTTAATCTCTAAAGTTCTTACAGAAATTGATGTCTCAATTTTCAGCAAAAACAAATACAAGTTAATCATAATTACTAGCGCCCTGACTTTTTCTTCATTATACATAAATCCTTAAATCACTGTACTTTCATTGCTCTGCTCAACTAATAACAGTCATGCAATACAAGTTGAAAATCATGATAAATCTGACCAGCCCCTATTTTTCCATATTATACGGTGAATAACACAAAAAGAGCTTATTGTGTACTTTGACTAGCTGGTCTTGTGCTTTTTGAAAGACTCAAATTAAATGAAGAATAACCACGAAATCAACCCACTGTCTGCCGGTCTGTCCTCGTCCTCGTCACATTGGACTATCGATCAAACATTGAAATTGGAATTTTATCCATCCTTCTGCCGAGCCAATATCGTCGTCGTCATTATCGATGGATTGCTTTGGACAAGGATAATGAATACTTTTCTCCACTCTACATTACCCCCTACCTTATCTTATCGTCTTAGTTTTATTATCCTCAATAGGCGGCAGCAGGTGTGGATAGCTCAATAAGCTCAAGGATTGTGTGGGAGTGTTATTCCACACAGAGACTAAAGAATAAAATTAAGTTGAAGAAAATTAATTTCATTAGGAATTATTATAATGGAAACGATGAACGAGATGACGGGTAAACGGGAATTTAAATTTCCCCCCATATTCCAATAAGAAGCTTCTAAACAATGGTGCGGCGGTGAGCATTCTAATCAAGCGGTAATCTGTGAAGCTTCAGCCGTGAAATCAGTTACATCACTTCCCTAAAGCACGAATCCAATAATGAAGAGAACAACACAAACAATTCAGAATTTCGATTTCTAGACAACTGTGGTATGGATCGCGCACAGTGGAAGTGATACGCAGTAATCAGATACTTTGTTTGGCAGGCAACCGTCAAGGGTCCATCACCATAACCACCAGCAGTGTGGGAAATAGTCAAAGCAATGCCAGCAAATTTTCACTAGTACCAGATTTCTAAGGTTTTCCTTTTAAATTTTATATTATTTGTGCAGTTTTCATAATATTTTTGCTTAACACTTTACTTGTTCTTCCGATTTTATTTACTTAGGCAGACATAAAGAAATTCGCATGATATTTGCTAGTAAGGTAAATAAAGGTACCCGCAGAAACCGCCTGCTTATTAAGGTTTTTGTTTTTCCATTTTTTTCCCTAGAAAATCCAATTAGTGCACGTCCTAAAAAGAAATAACATTATTCACCCACAGTCACCACAGGAGTAGAGTCGATAAGAGGAAAACCAATATGTATTTTAGCATTGAGTAGTACTAGTTGCCAGTAGACGAGAAACTCCAGCAACTTCATTTGCTGTAACAAAAAGGGATTCTTAAAATGTTTTTAATAAAAGAGCCAAAGCAATACGATACGAAACTTTAAAGATGTTAAAGACTAAATCCTTTCCATTTAAACTCAACGCTAAAATTTAATGATTTCCTGTTTTACTCACACTACACTCTCTAATGCGTTAGAGTAATGGTTAGTCGAATGAAGGAGGCGCAAATGCAAAGATTTCCAATATTCGTACATTTATAAATACACATGCCGGAGATCGAAGTGTTTTTTAAATAATAAATACCATAGCCCATGTGGCAGATACTTCGACCTAAAAGACCTATTGTATTTAGTCTAAATGACGTACCACCTCCCTAGTGAAGGATAGTATATCCTTAGTGGCAGAGTTTCTCTGCCGTCGACTATATTTTCTCATGAAAATTACGTCACCTTAACCAAAGTAATGCTGGGCATTCACAGAGAATAAATTCGGACGACTCGTCATCTTCCGAGCAGAACCTACATTCTGTCTCTGCAAGCCACAATGACCTGTTAGAAAACTCACCAGCTTCCTAATGCTATTCCTATTTAGATTAAGGACTTCCTTATAGGGCCTGATTAATTGTTTGAATTGTCTCAGTCCCGGGACGTTTTCCCAAGGGGCCAGACGAAGTTTGTGCTCCCAACAATTTATCAGTACTGTGACGGCAGCCCAGTTGACACCATAGTAGGGCTCAGGACCTATGAACGCAGATTCCGAACCAGCCCTAGCTAGTTCATCTGCAGATTCGTTGCCTGCAATTCCCTGATGACCAGGGACCTGACCGAGTCTTACTCTGTTGTGTTTGGTGTGCATCGTAGCAGTTTTTGATTGATAACCGAGTCCATTAAGTTGCACGACAGCGCTTTAAGTGCTGCCTAGCTATATGAAAAGATATAAATTCTAGCGCCCTTAATTCCTTTACTAAGGTTAATCATGGCGCAGATCTTTTCGGTCCAAAGACACCAACTCCAACTCCAGTTGCCATCTTCGATTCATCTCTAAACCAAACCAGACCTCTAGCGTCCAATGCAGGAACACCATTGCACCAGTTTACCCGGTCCAATATTTCTACCTCAAATAACCGAAACAGTACTACCTTGTCACGGAAAGCTTCTCAATTCGCCGTTTGGTTCCGGCCTTAAATTGTAGGTCTCTTCCATTTGTGTCCAAAAATATACATGCGCAACACAAATGGTTGAGAGAAGCTAGGCCTTGGACCGCAATGGTCTGTCGCGCCGAATATTGATGATGATGATGATAATAAATCGGGTGTTGTAGCACTCCGACCCATATGGATCTATTGCGCGCCCCCCTGACTAGTGCCATAGAGCCAGTCCATGCCAATGCTTCTTAAGAATCCAATAATATGGAGCGGGTTCAGTGAATGTCGCACAGACTCCGAGATTGCGTGGGTTCCCAAGTGGTCTCTTTGATGGATCGTTGCTCCGCACTCGTTTAGTAGATGCAATAGGGTCTCCTCTGTTACCTCCCAGAGTATGCAGCTTCCATCCTCTTCTTTTTTTAACTTCTTTAGGTGTCTCTTCAGTTTGCAATGTCATGTTAGGAAACCCGTAATGATTCTTACATTACTTCTACTTAGTGCCAATATTAGGCGGGATCTCTTTGGGTTATAGTTCATCAACATTTCCTTTGCTTGCCGTAGGCCTGGAAGATTCTCCCATCTTTCGGAAGCGGCTGCCTAACCCATACTGCATACCTCTTCCTGGATTATGCGGTACCCTATGCCACAGAAGGGTTCTAGGTTCTAACCCTACAAGCGGAGTTTCTGCTCCTTTATTCGCGAGCCTATCCGCAGCTTCGTTGCCTTCTCTGCCGGTGCGCCGAATATTATCATTATTATTATCGAACTGCCTTTTGAGGCGTTGGTAAGTCTTGCACTTTTTGAATCTTGTAGGGCTTCAATTGTAGTTCATTTTTCAGTGACTTCTATCAGACACATGCAGATTTTTTCCTAGTTTCTGTGTACTTTGTAGTGGATTTCTCTTAATTCGTGCCTTCAGTTTACGAACCATTTCTGCTGGCGATGTTGCTGTTTTTGAAAGACCACCTCCCTGGCGTTTTGTAATGCTACTGGTATCATTGTAAAGTGTGATGGTCCGATACACAAACATTTTAGTCACATTCAAATTCTGGAGCTGTTTGACAATAGCCGGTTGTGACTTTCTAACCAAAAACAGTCCAATCACAGAATTACGTTTAGATTTTATTTTGAATATTTACAAAATATTTCGATATTCTTTCCTAGGCTTGTAAAGAACATAACAGACTAACGTTTGTCAACATAATCAGCGCGCTGTCATCAGCCGCTCATCAGTGATACAACAACACTTCGAACGCCAGACCCTGTAGACATTTTCTACTTCAACACAAAAATCCATTGTGTAATAGGTGTAGTTTGGGGTCGTACGTTTCATTGCATTATGTTCTAAGTACTCTTCCTAATATCCTAACGCCCACGCTGTGCTAAGCATTATAAGGGTGCAAACCCCTTTAGCGTGTGTACATTATAATAAAAAAAAAACTTAATACATAAAAGCAAAGTAACTTTATAGAAATAAAATAAATCTACTCTCTACCTTCGAATTACAAAAAATCCCTTCCGTATCTACTACCACTTAACCCCAATAGAGAAAAGTTTATTAAAATTTAAATGGAACACACTACGATCGGGTACACGTCAAGCACAATAAATCATTTATGATTTTTAAATTTTAAATATTCCAGTCTTCAACCTTATGCTTAATACACAACACACCTGAGTTCTCAATTTATGTGTGTTGAAGGATATCCTTTCTGCACATACAGTAATTTCAATAAGTGCTACATACATACCTTCCGATATATTCCGAATGTTTTAACTCTCATAGTGCCAGGGAGCCAGCCAGTTAGTTCTACAGCCCACATGAAAGAAATTACATTTCGAAAACCTGATATCATCCGGACTGGACGATGGAGGACGTTAGTTACCTTAGGCGGCCCAATCATAATAATAAATAACTGACTTCCATTTATCAAAATTAAAAACTTTCGTCCAAGTAGTACTTTTAGGCTCTCTACGAACCCCATTTCTAAGCGAGCAGCCATGTCTGCCTTTTTACAAAAACTCTTCTCCCTCCATATGACCCGAAAAGTTTCCTATGTATATATAAAATCATTTCTTCTAAATAAGAGCGATAACTTTCAATTTCACTTTAGACCAAATCCGTACTAGAAACATGCCAAGCAATGAATTTGGTTGCTTAGTTTGCCAGTCATTTATTTCGCCCCTGGTTACTACCTACTCGTACAACCTCATCATATGAGTTTGGTTGTCGTACTTGTGGAAGTGGTGTGCTCAGTAAATGGAATTATGTATGTCCTACTCCTGCACAGCCATGAGAGTTAACCTTTTCCTTTCGTTTTTGTTTTGTTTGCCAGAACACTAACAGGAAAACTTTTAGCTCAATTACGATAATCGGGATTGTTACCTAACATTTTTGAAAATCCATAAATAAAGTTGGTCTGAATTCCAATGGATTTTATTACTGTTTTCATTTTTTTTTATTTACCAATGAAATCGATTGGCATACCTTTTGTGTGCCGGTTAAGTATATGACTACATATTCAAATACAAGTGCAGTGATGTGGTCAAAGTTAGATGAATGTCAGTAAAATTTAAGAAATTTATATAATTTTCCCATTCATCTTCATTTTTTTGATCCGGTTTTTTGTATTCGGTTGGTGTATATGATATAACGTATAGTATAACGTATGATCAGATTGGAAGTACTTTTTCCAATAGTATTTTTTTGACATGTCACGCGTGACTACTCTCAAACTAAATACACAATTTTATTTAGTATTCATTGACATTTCATCATGGAAAGACTAACGTCTCAACAACGTTCACAAATCGTACAATTGTATTACAAAAATCGACGCTCTGTGAAAAGTGTTCATCGCACGCTCATGCCAACTTATGGTGTACATAATCAAGCCCACTTTTTGCTTAATGGCTTCGTCAATAAGCAAAATTGCCGTATTTGGGCTGAAGAGCAACCCGAAGCCATTCACGAACTGGCATTACATCCATTGAAAACTACCGTTTGGTGCGGCCTATGTGGCGGAATCATCGGCCCATATTTCTTCAAAGACGAGGCTGGCACCAATGTAACAGTGAATGGCGAACGCTATCGCGCCATGATAAACGACTTTTTAATGCCAGAAATTAAAGCCCGTGATCTCCACGACATTTTGTTCCAACAAGACGGCGTTACATCCCATACAGCCCGTGACACAATGGATTTACTGCGTCCTCGTTTTGGTGAGCAATTGATCCGAAACGAGAACCGGTGAATTGGCCACCAAGATCGTGTGATATCACACCTTTGGCCTTTTTTTTTTGTAGGGGTGTGTAAAGTCTAAATGTTTTGTGGATAACCAGCTACATTGGAAGCCAACATTACTCAAGTTATTCGCGAGATACCGACCGAAGTCCTCGAGCGAGTCATTCAAAATTGGTGTTTACGGATGGCCAAATTACGGTGCAGTTGCGGCCAATATTTGAAAGGGATTATCTTCAAAAAATAAATGTCATGAATGGTTCTAAACAAAAATAATGAAGATTGCCCAATCAATTTGAATTTTTGTTGTTTTATTTCAATTTAAAATGCGATACCTCTAAATTGATTGATATAAGTACATAATTGTACTTGATAAATATGGGTGGAAATACGGGTGGGTCAATAAGTCCCTGAAAATTAACACATATTGTGTCGTCAGCTTAAATTTATCATTTTTGTCAAGTATCATCTTTCAAAAGGACGCACCCAAATTTTCAGACAGATCTGTCAAATAGTTTTGTTGTGGCAGCCATTTTATATAGACGCCTACCAGCATTTTCGTTAAAATGGAAAAAAGTGAATTTTGAGTGTTAATTAAGCACTATTTTTTGCGAGAAAAACTATCACGCAAACCAAACAAAAGCTTGCAAATATTATAGGGACTCTTAACCATCGATTGGAACCATTCACCACTTGTTTACTCAATTTCGGTGCGATCGTTCAAGCACAAGTAGTGATGCCAAACGTTCTGGTCGCCCAATTGAGGTCACCACACCAGAAATGGTCGACAAAATCCATGGTTTGATAATAGACGATCGACGAGTGAAAGTGCGCGAGCTTGAAGAGGCCACAGGTTTATCACAAGTCTCAGTGATTTTGATTTTGCATAAATATTTGGACATGAAAAAGCTTTCCGCAAGATGGATGCCGCGTTTGCTCACAATCGATAACAACCTTCCTTCCTTGAATTTGCGGGAGAGCATAGGCCTTCTACAAATGCTCGCCAACGAACCCAATTTACCGCCTGAGGTTTCGAGAGTCACCAATATTTCCCCTATGATCTTGCTTCCTCTTCTATTGTACTTTTCCATGTCCTATAAGGACGACCAACTCGGCGGCTTCCTTGTGAATTCCAGTCGAGCGCATGTTTCGTGATATCGTCTGCTGGTTTTTTCAAAATGCGGCCAATCCAACTCTATTTTAGTCGTTTGATGGTGACCACGATAATTTCCTGCTGCGTAACTCTTCACAAATATTGATTGGTGATACCGTCCGGCCATCTTATTCTCAGTATCCGCCTTAAAGATTAGTTAACGAAGACTTGGAGGCGAGTCGCAATCTACTCTGTTGCTTCTGTGACGCTCGTCAACCTGCAATTGGAGGATCTTAATTTCCACACAAGTCATGACACAAAATTACCAGGGAGTCTCATGATGCCCGAACCAAAAATCGCTGTGTTAAGTTCGAAATGAAAGAGGGCCAGACGCAGGTAGTGATCATCACTAGCTGTTGGCTATGAAGTGGTTACGAACAGCTGCTGTCCAGCGTCGCTCAGAAGGTACATCAAGGAGGCTATCTTTCAATACAAACGTTCTAAGTGATCTAAATGTATGCCTAAATTTTGCCATCACACTCAGCGACAAAGCGTCTGACTTACAGTTAATTGTGAATTATGATTTATCTGTTGATGGTATCTGGGGTCAAGTAAAGAACGTTTTCATTGCAACCGGATTGGAAACAGTACCTAGACATACAAGAACTAGAGATTCCTGGATTTCCCAAAACACCTGGGACATAATCACACACAATGCGGAAAGTGATGCTAATCGGAAACTGATCTTAAGGAATGATTATAGCGCAGCTCATAAGATAGTGCAAAGTTGAGTGAGACGTGACGAGAGGATGAGGGTGGACAAACTTGCGTAGAGTGTGGAACATGCTGCTGGAATAGGTGGTACACGGGACCTGTACAAAATCACCAAAGATATTGTCGGAAAGCGTAACACTACGAACAAACCTGTGCTCGATGTGAACGGAAACCTGTTGGTAACTAAATGCAAAGTTTGAAGGAATTCTTTTGGACACTGCTAAACGATGACCAGAATGAAAATTAAAATCCTCAACTAACAAACGCACGCAGGTTTTCCAGGGGTATTGACACGAGCCCCCCAACAAGCTCAGAAATAAAAACCGCAATCCATATTCTAAAAGCGAACTGGACTTGATGATATACATGCAGAACTCTCGAAAGCAGATCCTCAAGCAGCTTCATGTATTTTGCAACCACTAGTGGAGACTGTTTGGAAGAATGAAACCTCTCCCAGTGATTGGAAGGATGGTGTGATTGTTAAGTTACCAAAGAAAGGTGTAAAAAAAATGCAATAGTTGGCGTGGTATCTCCTTTTTGTCCATATTCCCAAAGTTAATGACAACTATTATAGGCGAAAGGATAAACTCCAGGATCGATCGATCGATCTACGCTCAAGAGGCACCAAGTGGACTTTCGCAGTGCTCGATCATGCGCCGATGGCAATAACACCTTGAGAATTATACTTGAACAATCGTCAGAGTTCCAATCACCGCTCTACCTCATGTTCGTAGATTTTGAAAAGTTCTTCAACCGGGTTAATCGGGAATGCAGCTGGAACTCATTTATTACGAGGGGTATCCGTATGAGGATAGTTAATGTCATTAAAGAGTCCTACAATTACGGAAGGTGTTTCGTTGTGCACAGTCGACAGCTTTCCAATTCTTTCGGGGTGCGTCAAGGTGTCTCCCTGTTCTGTCACCTATCCTGTTTTTACTTGCAATTGATGATGTGATGACTGCCAGAGTGGGAGCAAACGAGAGGCATGGTATCCAATGGAGACCGTTTGAAAAGCCGAGCCATGTAGACTATGCCGATGATAGCTGTCTCCTGGCAAATAGCACTATTCGATTGAACTAAATGTGTCAATCACTGCATTGCAATCATGGAGAGATGGCTGGCTTAAAGGTTAACGTTAATCAGACCAAAATAATGCACACAGGCCAAAACATACAACATCAGATTATTCTATGGCAGGGGACCATAGCGAAAGTCAAGTAGTTCAATTATCTGGGCAGTTGCATAGCAATTAATGGTGAAACAGATCTGGATGTGAACATCAGAATAAATGAAGCTCGTTGTGTATTTGGAACCCTCTTCCAGTAAAATATCATTACGCGCCAAGTTGAGACTCTTCGAAACAAACGTAAAATCTGTGCTACTATACGCCTGTTAAACATGGAAGTGCTCCTGCCAACATCTCGAACACGTTACAGGCTTTCGATAATTGGTGTCTGCGGTACATTCTGAAGATCTGTTGGCTACATACCATATCAAACGACAACATCCCTATATTGATCCATCTGATTTATGTAAACACGAATTAGCACAGCACACTGCTTTTTTAGAAATAAGGCCTAATCTTTACCGTCTACACAACAATTAGTTCATTAAGAGAGATATTTCAATAAACGTTTATTGGTAAAAGGTACAAGCGAATTAAGGAATTCCATAAAATCCATCAAAATTCCAAAGTCATTGCTTGTGCACCTCTCGTTAATTAATGTGTTGCTTGTGGAATTTCCACTTTGCAGGAAAACTGCATAAAGCTGAATGATTTTGATTGCATGCTGCATGCACGATTCTGCCCCCCAACCCAACCAGAGATAGCTAAGCACTTTCTTTGATATTTCAGTATTTTGTCCCATTTACCTTTTACATGAAAGCCGATGAAGCTCTGATTGTGTTTGCTCGTTGTTAGTGCAGCAAGCGGTATCAGCATTTGTTGTTCATGCTGATGTAATCCGATAAAATGATTGAATTCCTTAATGTTGCACGTTACAACGGCTGAACAACTTGATTCATGCATGCACTGTTTGTAGATATTGTATCTACATATGTTTATAAGCATCGGCTCTTCGTGTCGGAGTTATTAAAATTTTAAATGACTTAACACACATACTAGTAGTGCGAAACCAAGAATGGCATTATCAGTAGCGAGTTCTTTTTTACCCCGTTGCACAGTGGTTCACAACTGGTTATATCTTTTTAGCAAAGATTTTTAGTAAATTATCTTTGTATTTGGTGGTTTATTTGCTTGTATCGATTTTTATTTTTTTCTACCAGTATCACGACAACGTGCAATACTAAGATTGGTATGCTTCGGGACAATAAAAAAATGCTATGTTAGTTAGCCTTCTTGATGATGATGATGATGATGATGATGATGGGGTATATACAAATAGCACTGCGACCCATATGGATCTATTGGTCATTTCCCTGACTAGTCCATATAGCACCACCTTCATAACTAAGGCTGGTATGAATCTAATGATATAGTGTGGGTTCAGTAAATACCGTGCAGACTCCGTGATCGCGTGAGTTTCATGTCTCTCCTCTGTCGGGTCGTGTCTCCGCATTCATTGAGAAGGTACCACGGGGTTTCATCCACTTACCCACAAAGCCTACAGCAGCCATCCTTTTCTAATTTTAATTTCTTTAGGTGCCTCTTCAGTCTACAATGTCCTGTTAGGAAACCCAGCATTACTTCTACTAATTCCCAATATCGAGCGAGACCTCTTTGGGTCATAATTTCCTTTGCTTGTCGTAGGCCTGCGAGATTTTCCTATCTTATGAAAGCTGCTCCCTTACCTATTCTGCATATGTCCTCACACCTTATGCGGTACACTAGCCACAGAATGTTTCTGGTCCTACAAGTCCCTTTGTTAGCGAGCCTATCCTTTCCATATTAAATTAGGCACACCTTTCGATTGTATGTAATTCTGCTTGGAATATGCTTGCGTACTGCCCCATTGCTTCAGAGTACTTGGTTCCTGGCCTATGGACTTCTGCACCCGTGCCTTCTGCTTTCTTTGAACCATCCGTATAACATTTTATGGCTTCCGAATGTATCTGGTATTTAGTTTCAGATCTGGATTCCTTCGTCTTTTGCTCATTTTGACTTCAAAGTTTTTCTTGAATTCAAGCTAGTGATTCCACTAATCCTTTTGCCCTACCGTCTGAGAAGCAGCATACCTTGCTCAAACGTAACTTAGTTTCCTCGGATTTGGTCTCTACCCCCTCTATGAAGTGAGAATATCCCAAGAATTTCCTTCATATCCGCCGTGGGGCAGGTTCTCATGGCCCCTGTAAATAAAACATAGTCCAGCCTCAGCACTTTTTCCAATTCCCTTCTCGTGGTGCTTAGCTTGTTTCTATTCGCCAATGCCACTGGTACATAAGCAATTATTGAAAAAACTATCATGGTGTACATCCAGTGCATTATTCTGGGACTAACTCCCCACTCTTCTGCACACTATAAGTGCTCTTTTTATTTTTTTGCAATACTGGCTGTTGGTGTTTGTTCCATAACAGTCTACTATCATATATAAGGTATTTAACCTATTTGCCGATAGTAATCTCTTCTTCATTAAGGGTAACCGAGTGCATTCGCCCCAGCTTCCTTCTATTGGTGAAGTGAACCAGTGCGGCTTTTTTTTGGGGGTTTACCGTGACTCCCATTTCTACTCACCATCTGCTCGTGGTGGTTAATTCGGAATTTTGGATTATATCACAGAGCACTACCAGGAACTTCCCTTTTTAACACGATGACTATATCGTCTGCGTTGCCTTGGGCATAAGTCACTGCATCAGCTAGTAGTTCATCTAAAAGGATGCTAAAAAAATTGGGATAGTACCTCTCCTTGTGGGCATCCTCTTGTTGTGGTCACCCCATAATGATTTTATCACCGACTATGGTCTCCGCTGTTCAGGTACCCAGCATTTCGCAAAACCATTTAGTTGTTGTGCTGATGTCTACTTTTTTCTCTACAGAGCATTTCTTATCGCCTCATGAAATACGTCGTCAAATGCTCCTTCGTTGTCTAGCATGGCGAATAGCCTTCTTTCTTCGCTAGAAGAATTACTTAGATCATTAGATCATTTTTTTCAAAAGGTCATGCATGAGCATAGCCCGGCTATAAGTGGTGACCAAACTCAAAAGTCCAGTTCTCTTAAATAAATCTATCGCATTGTATTAGTGACTTTAAGAATTTTTGACCCTGGTGTTGGGTACCTTTGAAAAACATCTCTTATGGTCTTAAGGTCTCAAATACATGCTATCAATATCTACAATAACCAATACGAGTATTATAAGCGCCAAAATCTCCTGGGCAGCAAGGCAGTTCTGGAAGCACCGAGTTCCTACTCAGTAGACTCAAGGCTGGTTAGTTGCTATTTTGACGCCTTGTACTTCCAAGCCGAACCCAAAAAGGTGAGATCGCAGAGAAATTGTATGTAACGAGACTACCGACGAACTATCCACGGATAGTTCAACCATAATAATTTTCGCCCTGAGCTCTTTCATCCAATGAACACCTGACAAATCTAGTTTTTTCGCTTATATCGCTTATTGCACAATATAACGAACTACTAAGCATAATTTTTCTCCTTTCTTTAAATTCTCTATATTACCTTCGCGCGCGGATGTGTTTATGTGTTAGTTTGTGGACAAACTGAGTTGGACTCAAAACCTTCTCTATAGAAAGCCCGACTGTTCCGATCGTACACAGATACATGCTTTGGTTTCATCCAAAACGTATTTGTATTAGTAATCAACTAAAGAGCAAAATCCATATAAAATTTTTCTGTTTCCCACTACCACATCTTACGTTTCTCGCTCTTTGCGACTACTTATTTTTTGTACACTGTATTCACATTCCAAAATACAGACGCGTTTTGGATTGGTTTACAGCATTAGTATGCATTGAGTTGGGCTTTCTATAGAGAAGGTTTTGGTTGGACTACCGAGCGTGAGTTTCGTAGTTCGAGTCTCAGCGAAACACTCTGTCTCTAATGTCTGACAAACATCCAAAGGTAATAACAACTGTCATTATCTGTCATATTGAAGTTTCTGTAATTCAATAACGAAGTCTGAACCAATGCTTACATTTTTCACACGTACAAGACTCATATGAATGTCATCCCTCAATTGCTTTTGTAACTCAAAAATTACATCAAACCAACACACCTTTTCGTTCCATATCTTACAAATTTCTTAACTTTTCAAAAACTTTGAAGCACACATACGAAAACATAAAATATTCCAAGTCTTGCGTATTCTCTTTAAGCGAAAGCTAGTTAGCGATGACGTACACAACTTACGCTTCTACTCGTACGTCATTTCCTTTAGTGTCCTTTTCCTATGTACGCAATGGTTTAATTAATGAATTAGACATTAATCCCTTATGTAATGTATGAAACGATAGGGAAGTGCATTACACAACACCTGTCAGTCTTAATATTGTTACATACACCTGGCAAACACACGCTATACACACCCAACTGAACTCTTTACTCATTACCCAAGGAGCTTATTAATTTCGCTTTTCTCAAAGACGGTGTGTTACGCTACAATAACTACTACGACTACTACTAGTACTACTTCTATACAGAAAAACCACAACGACTTGACTCTAATGTGCTTTAAGTTAAGTGAACATTAATGAAATAGTTTTTTGAACCCAATATCGATTGCGTTCCGTCGGTTGCGAATTATTTTTAAAAAACTTTTATTTACCTTAATTTTGCCAGTCTGAGGGTTTTGTCTTTCATTTCTTTTTAACAGCCTTTCACGCGACATGACTTTGATATAATCCCTATATTTTTTTAACCACCTTCCACCTTCCTTCTAGAGAGTTGAAATTTTGTAAGTACCTTAGCCTCGTAGGGCGTTTCTGAGATATCGCTTGTAGCTCGTGTCGCGAGTCGTGTGTGACGCGTGCGATTCGTGGGAAATCTGGGTTAATCTTTGAACTAGGCCCAACCTTTTTTTAATCACCTTTCAAATGTTCTGGAAAGTTTAAATTTTGTGAGAAGCTAAGTCACGGAGGGCGTTATTAAGATCTCGCGTGTAACTCGTGTCGCACTCCTTTAAGGTCCTTTTAAGCAATTTTTACACGTCCTGTATTTCTGAAATTATGTGCGCGTGTGTCGATAAATACGTACGTAAATATTGTACGGCTGAAGAATGAATCCCTGAACTTAACTGTACGTCCGAAGATAGGTTTGAGGGTAAAGTGATGAGCATTCAGAGCGCTACAAGTATTGCAGTTGAATTCAAGAAGAGGTGGCATGAAACTGGCTATTTCTCTTGACCACCGCTTGTGGAAGAAGTGATAAAACAGTGACAAGCATGAAACGTTCATGCGGTGTTCAAGCGAATCTATTGATTTCGCAATGTTCTATTCATCGATAAGTTTTATCGCATGGTTTTGTATTCTATATAGCTTATGTACGGTAGTTAAGGCGCACCAGACCAGATATGAAAATTGTACTCAAGTTTATGGTGAATAAAAGCCTTGTAGATAGTAGCCTGATCAGAGGGAGTGAAGTATTTCTTGCACTGGACTAGAAAACCTAAACATTGTGCAGCATTTTTGGCGGTAGTAAATATGTGGTCATTCCAATGAAGCTTGTCGGTAACGCACATATCGAGAATTGCGAGATTTTCAGATTCCTCGATGCAAGTGCCATTCATGGATAATGGCATGGGATTTTGGATTCGCTTAGACGACGACAGGAGACAGCATTGGGTTTTAGAAGCGTTTAATTCCACTCGATTGTTTTATTGATTGTCAGAATGTAACGTGCTTAAGATACATACCTCAAATTTATATGAGAAGCTAAGAGCGCTTTCGTCAGCGAAAGAGTGAATTAGATTAGAAGTCATAGATATGAGATTTTTAGATAAAAACGAGATAGAGTGTCGGGGACATAACAGAGTCTTGGGGAACGCCAGCTTTTCAGTGATGTACTTTAGACTTAAAACCGTCCAATACAACTTGATTTAAGCGATCCAAAAGATAGCTTCTAATCCAGAGAAGCAATTTATCATCGACTCCATAAGCACGCATTTTGGACAAAAAAGCTTTATGCCAAGCTCTGTCAAATTCCTTAGAGATATAGAGTGTAACAGCTTTGCTTTCACCAAATTGATGCAAGGACCGGTTCCACTGTTCTATGAGCTATACCATCAAATCATCAGTAGAACGTTGCCCACAAAATCCGTACTGCCGATCACTAAGGATTTTATTAGTTTCAAGATATTTCATGAGCTGAAAATTGATCAGCGTTTCCATGACCGTGGAAAAAATGGATGTAAGTGCTATGGGTCGGCACAAAGAAGAAGAGGACGGCTCGCCTCTATTGAGTATGGGCTGGACTGTTTTCCAACTACTCGGGAAGAGTCCAGAAGAATAGGATAGATAGAAAATCGCACGCAATGGTAATGACAGCTTGAAAGAACACCTCTTTAGAACTAATGAGGAAATACCATCTGGCACAGCGGATCATATAAACAAAAATCGCGAAGGGGGCTGTGTTGGATGTTAGTGTGACGTGAAACGTCTATGTCCGCGAGTCGTTTTAGTGCAATGGATTGGAATGGATAAAGTCAATGTCTCGTACATTGCGTACAGTACAGTACCGCTCAGGATTCACACTCTTCTCAGGCTTGCGCACACATCACAGTCAAAGGCTCATGTCAAAGGTGCAATAAGGCTCACGCTCTCGTCAAGGCTCGTCTGGCTCACGTCAAAGGCACACAAAGGCTCACGCTCACGCATCGCTCAGGATTCACGCTCGTCTCAGACCTATGCACTCAGGATCTCTTCAAGGCTGCTCACGTCAAATGCTTACACGCAAACGCTCCCAAAGGCTCACGCCATCATCGCTCACATCAAGGACCCCGTCGTTTAGGATCACGTCGCTCAGGCTAGCGCATCCTTAAAGCATAATGCATTTAAATAAATAAGGCTTATAAAGAAGTTAAGTCGAAGAGTCACCAAACTAGAAATTTTATGGTAACGACCCCTTTTCTCTGAACCCTGGTCACGCTGAGTTCACTTCGACTGGGAAAACTCCGTTACGTACCCCCCCCCCCACCCCACAATTTTAAAGACGTTTCGCGTTCTTTTTTTAGTTAATTCCTTATTAATCTCAAATCGTCCACCTGTCAACCAGAACATTATAAGCAAACTGCACTGCACTCGTTTTGTCACAATTTATTTGTTTATTAAGCAGAGAATTTATTATTCATCCATTCCTTGTGCGCTCATATACATCCATTTAGCTGAGTTGTTTCGTTTTTCTCTTTCGCCGAGCATACTCTGGTTCATAAGATAGACTTGCTATGAGACTATAGTAAGTTTAACTCCTTCAAAGGAAGCCTTTGCTTTGCTAACGAACACCAACTAAGGAGTGATGATATGAACAATGAACTAACTAACGATAGTTAAACATGAAAAGGACTAACGGACTTTCACATGTTGAACTGCATGTAGAGCAACTTTAATGCGTGTATAGCCACACAACCATTCTTGCACTAATGAGTACGGATTGTGGTGGTCGTGAATGCAAAACAAAACTGAAAAACAGAATGGGTTATTGTATGGGGTGCTTTTGTTGATTCAACAAAAACTGAAGTAATATAGGTCAGGAAAATGGGAAATATGTAGCTGCTAGATTTGAAAATTTGAAATTTTTCGTCACCTGAGGATATCAGTGAGGAATTTGTTAGAGATTTTTGCTACAAAATATAAATCTCAGGTAATTTTGGTATAAACCTAGTGGCTTTAAAAAAAAACGATTTATTAATACAGGCTGAGCCATCTAACGTTATTTTTTTGAACTAGCGGTTATTTTGAGTATGGTAAGGGTTATGGCACTTTTGGTTTAACAGAAAGTTAACTTTACCCTTCCGCTGAACGAAAATTGTTGTGTATTCGCTTGAACAACGCTGGGAAATATTGAAACATTACTTCGAAAATCATGGTAATGTTGCAGAATGTGTGCGAAAATTGCGTGGTGATTTCGGAAGAAACGAAGCTCCATATGTGCGTTATTTTGTGAATAAAGTTAAAGAAACAGGCTTGCTAATTAATAAACCAACACGAACCAAGCAGCCAACCAAGCGTACACCCGAAAATGTTGACGCTGTAGCCGAGAATGTGCGTGAGTCGCCGGGAACGTAAACTCGTCATCGTGCTCAAGAATTGAATATTTCACGCACAACATTGCGACGAATTCCGCATAAAGACCTTGGTATGACACCGTATAAAGTTCAATTGGTTCAGGAATTGAAGCAAAGAGACCGCCCATTGCGTTTTCGGTTCGCTGAGTTGGTTTGCGTTCGACTTGAAGAAGATGCCGATTTTGGCCAAAAAATCATCTTTTCGGATGAGGCGCATTTCCATCTTGGCAGCTATGTAAACACGCAGAATTGTCGCATTTGGGGCACGGATAACCCGCACGTGATCGTAGAGAAGCCGATGCATTCTCAACGAGTGACTGTTTAGTGCGGATTTTGGTCCGGTGGCCATTTTTCTTTGAAAATGAGCAAGGAGCCGCCGTTACTGTCAATGGTGAGCGCTACCGCGCCATGATAAGCGATTTTTTGTTCCCGGCACTTGAAGAGGAGGACATAGGCAACATTAGGTTTCAACAAAACGACGCTCCGTGCCACACAGCACACGTTTCAATTCATCTTTTGCGCACTGTCTTCGAAGATCGAATTATAAGCCGAAATGCTGATGTGATTTGGCCGCCTCGGAGCTGTGATTTGACGCCGTTGGACTATTATCTTTGGAGTGCCGTCAAAGATAAGTATTACGCTGATAAACCAGCAACGATTGACGCTCTCAAGAACAATATTCGCATTGCCATTGACGATATAATGCCCCATACCATCGAAAATGTGCTCAAAAATTGGACCGACCGTATGGGGTACGTCAAGGCCAGCCGAGGCAGTCATATAAATGAAATAGTATTCCATAATTAATCGGAAGGATTGTTCTTTACAATGAAAATATAAATTTGAAAAAATATTGAGAAGTTTTTGTTTTATTGCATTTTAAAAAAAAAATATTTATTTGGCCCACCTCTTATGTCAATTTTTGCTTTCGTTTCGTTTTGGGGACTTCAATACATAATTCGATTACCGACGAATGCATTATTTACTTCAGACCAATAAGTTTGCGCCCTCCCTCTTCCTTTGCTTTCATCATCAACGTCATTGCCTGTCTAAGATAACAATTCGTTTTCATGAAATTATTTTTTATACGTTTTATGCCAGGGAAGAAAATCCTAAATGACTTACGCCACGACAATAAGGTGGGCTATACCCTTTATTAACAGTTAAAGCTCCTACATTTTGTCTACATGCTCCATGCTCCAAAGAATTAAGAGCATTGAAGTAATGGTTACATCGTTTATCCGGACAACCCTATTCTGAATTCTATTAAGATAATGCAAATGCGATATTAGAGCCTCACCCCATACATATGAATTAAATTCCAAAATTGGCCTAACATAATTCTTATATAATCTTAACACTGCAGAGGGGGTAAGTATAAGTTACAATGTTTTATAAAACTTAAGCATTGGCTCGCTCTTATTGAGATTTCATTGCTAGCCCGAAGGGCGAAGCATATATTCAGAGGACATGAAAATGTTTTCAGCAAACGTGTGTACATTTGTGCGTTTGTACGTTTGTATGTTTGTACGTTTGTTTGCCGTGTCGTCTACCAGTCAAACTTTGATGGGACTTGTTTTAAAACAATTGGTTAGCGCTCGGCTTGCGATTGCGTAATTTTTTCAATCATAGGTATTACTACCCCGAGAAAACTAAAAAAAAATACTCATTTTACGCATCGCTATCGATTTTTTGTTATCCTAAACGTTTGTGAAATAAAATGTGGTTTTTTCAGTCAATCACTTATGACTGAATAACCTATCGCTTAATGAATTTACATAAAAAAATAAAAAAAAAATTTTTTTTTTTAAAATAACGAAATTTAAAAAAAAAAAAAGTTTTTTAAGAAATAAAATATTTCCCAAAAAAAAAAAGAAAACTGATATTATTTTACGTGGTGTAAAGATGTTAGGACGACTGCGGTTTGGTGGCAGAGATTGTTGGATGTGGTGGATGAACTTGTAGGCATCTGATAGAGCGTTTTGGTGGTGAGCACGTTCTATTTTAGTAGTTGTTGTAGTTTGGAAGTCGATTAGGCAGGGGTCTAAGTGGTTATCATGGGGCTGAGGGATGTCAGATGGTTCTGCAATGGGAGGTGAGGTTGGATTGCTGCAAGGCCAGGTTGGGTGGTCTGTCTGGCGAAAATGGGCTATGACTACGTGGTGGGTTGGGCCTTGATGGTGGCGAAGGTGCCATACCTGAAGGTTCGGCTGTGTTTGGTTGTTGGTTATGCAGAAAGCAGGCTCTTGATATACCTTGAGAGCTATTCGCTATGTCACCAGTATTAGGTGTTTACACGTTATTGGGTCTCCCGAGCATAGGTGACGTGTTTTCATTCTGTGGCGGGCGAGATGTCGTATTGATGGCTCTGGTCCGGCTGCGGGTGTTGGGAGGAGACGCTTGTTGTCTCCCTGTAGCTGTGGAGGGTAGAGGTAGTACTATTAATGTAGTAGTATAGAGTGAATATTTGGACGAACCTCTGGTTCATCAATTGAAAGAAGGGGCCTGCAACCATACCCTGGTGGTGGTAAGTGACCAGCAATGAGTTGATGGGCTTTGCATTTTTTAATTTTTACAAATTCCTCTAGGGAATGATGGCACGAGAAGCCAATTTTTCGTTTGTGTATCCTCTTCAGATATTTGTTGAGGTCGGAGTGATGTAGGAACGTCCGTTGGACCGGGGGGTATAGAACGTAGAAGCGTTCATAGTTCCTCTAAGATGTATCCATGGTAGGTGGGGAGATAATTCCATTGTATGTGTACAGTAGTCGAGTCAGGTGTGGTTAATGTACATTTCGAATTTCCAATATTCCATACATACCAATTTCCACACAAACCGCTTAAGAAATGGCTTAGTTCCCGAAATTCCAGTTCCTAAATGACCATATCCCAGAGTTTGCATAGAAACTAGTCTTAAAGTCGCATCTTAGCCCTACATTCTCCACATGGGACATAAAATTGTGACTTAACATTGAACACTTAACAAAGGACATAACATTGGATACTTATCATGTCACATAACATTGGACACTTAACATGGGACATAACATTGGAGATTTAACATTGGACACATAGCATGGGACATAACGTTGGACAATACATTGGACACTCAACATGGGACATAACATTGGACACTGAACATGTGACATAACATTGGACACTTAACATGAGACATAACATTGGACACCTGACATGGGACATAACATTGGACACATAACATCGGACATAACATTGGACACTCAACATGGGACACAACATTGGACACTTAACATAGGATCTAACATTGTACACTTAACATGGGACATAACATTGGACACATAACATTAGACACTCAACATGGGACACAACATTGGACACTTAACATAGGATCTAACATTGGACACTTAACATGGGACATAACATTGGGCACTCAACATGGGACATAACATTGGATACTTAATATGAGACATAACATTGGACACCTGATATGGGACATAACATTGGACACATAACATCGGACATAACATTGGACACTCAACATGGGACACAACATTGGACACTTAACATAGGATCTAACATTGGACACTTAACATGGGACATAACATTGGACACTTAACATAGGACATAACATTGGACACTTAACATGGGACATAACATTGGACACTTAACATGGGACATAACATTGGACACTTAAAATGGGACATAATATTGGACACCTGACATGGGACATAACATTGGACACATAACATCGGACATAACATTGGACACTCAACATGGGACATAACATTGGACACTTAACATACCACCTAACATTAGACATTTAACATGGGACATAACATTGGACACATAACATTGAACACTTAACATGGGAAATAACATTGGACACTTAACCAGTGACATAACATTGGACACTTAACATGAGACATAACATTGGACACCTGACATGGGACATAACATTGGACACTTAACATGGGACATAACATTGGACACTTAACATGGGACATAACATTGGACATTTAACATGGGACATAACATTGGACACATAACATGGGACATAACATTGGACACATAACATCGGACATAACATTGGACACTCAACATGGGACACAACATTGGACACTTAACATAGGAAACAACATTGGACACTTAACAAGTGACATAACATTGGACACATAACATGAGACATAACATTGGACACATAACATCGCACATAACATTGGACACATAACATCGCACATAACATTGGACACTCAACATGGGACACAACATTGGACACTTAACATAGGAAACAACATTGTACACTTAACAAGTGACATAACATTGGACACTTAAAATGAGACGTAGCATTGGACACTTAACATGGGACATAACACTGGACACTTAAAAGGAGACATAATATTGGACACCTGACATGGGACATAACATTGGACACATAACATCGGACATAACATTGGACACTCAACATGGGACACAACATTGGACACTTAACATAGGAAACAACATTGGACACTTAACAAGTGACATAACATTGGACACTTAACATGAGACATAACATTGGACACCTGACATGGGACATAACATTGGACACATAACATCAGACATAACATTGGACACTCAACATGGGACATAACATTCGACACTTAACATAGGACATAACATTGAACAATTAACATACTCCTCTCGTATATGGAGGGAGTCTACTCCAGGTACAACTCTTTACGGTATATGCAAAGTTATAGTTTAAAATTTTATTTGTTATAAATAAAGGAAATGTCACAACACTTTTAGCTAAATATTAATATATTTAATGTACTTATCTCCTTTTTTCCCCCTTTCAGAATCTAAAACTTGTAAGCGTTGATTGACGCTTTAAGCACTAATAGGAGTGTTTTCCAACCAAATTATTGTACACTTTTATAAAATAAACCTTTTATAAATTAAACATAACATAATAGCAATATAAATAGAAATTCAAAATAAACTTCTTTCTAAGATAACTAAATTTAAACATTAAATTAATTAAAATTAGTACTGAAACAGAGATTGAAAATTTAACGACGAATAATTTCATTAAAACATTCGGGGGAAATATAACGCTTCATATTTTTAATCATAAACTTTAGAGAAAAAAATTAAACCAACAACTTAGTGTAATTAATAAATAGTAAATTAATAAAATTATTAAAGTAAAAGCAAAGCACGACAACAAAGGAAAAACTGTTTTTACTTCTTTTTCGTTTTTGAAATATTATGGATGAACGCAATGCTAGTAAAAGGAGAAACAATGCATCATCGTTTCGTAAAAGTCCATTGATTGTAGCAACAACGCAAACGACAACAAAAAATATCACCGCGACAATAACTGCAACGACAACACTCACCACACCAACAACCAAACAGAATCTTCTCGATAATACCACAAGATTGGTTACATCGCCAAAGAAACATCGACAGCTTATCCAATCGACGGAAAACATTTCAATCGCCACCATTTGTTGTGACATTCCCGCCTCTGTAGTAGCAACACTTGCCGCCACAGTAAACGACGTAATGGGCGGCGGTTTTACAACACCACCACCAAAGGCATTATTCGATCTGAGCAACGATCATAGCGAAGATCGCAACAAACATCAGCAAAAGCTACATCAAGATCATCATCATAATAACAACAATCATCAGCAAAAAGTGAACAAGGTGGCCAAAAGTAGTTGTCCTGCTAGAAGTATCACTTCCGACCATAAGCCATTGTGTGCGTCTCCAAGCAGCACCGCTATCGCAACCGGCACAGTAACGCCAAGTGAAAGTCCCTCCTTGTTTGGTACAACGCTTTGCGGATTGGGCCGTATTACTGCGCCTTTCTTTCTGGAAAGTCCCGACGAGCCGCCAGAATTTGAGTATCATCACTTCAGTGCCACTGACAGTAGTAACTCGCAGGAAGGTAGCTGCGATTTTGTCTGCGACTTAATATCCGATCCAACAGTCGACGACATATCGAACCTTGGTAGCTACTCTGCGATACAGCACGATCATTCCACAGCACAATCATCGATGGGTGGTGAGGTTAGTACGACGAGCAGCGGCGGCATTGGTAATAAGCAACAGCAACAACAGCAAAAACACCAACACCAACACCAACACCAACAACAACAACGACAGCAACAGCAACAACAGCAGCAACAACTCAAGACACAAAGCAGCACGAAAAGCGATGGAGGTATTTATAGTTCTGCGGCGACGACAAATCTCACAACAACGAATACCAGCCGCAGTTGCAGCCTTAGCAGTGAAAGTAGCTCAGCCAAGTTGACACGTCTACAGAATTTCCTCTTCAAATCGAGTGAAAGTTCGAAAAGTTTTCAAGGACATTCAAACGATGGCTACACAGCGTCCTCGTATGCCTCATCATCGGGTGAATGGGAAAGCGTCAATACAGCGGGTCCAGCTGGAGGAATGGCGGTGACGATGCCAATGGATTCCTCAGTAGAATACTGGATGGATGGTGTCACATCGACGGCAACAACAACAACAACAACAAGTACCACCAGCTATTATCAGTACACACTGACATCGCCGAATAATCCTTTCCTGCCAGAGATCACAGCGCGATCGTATCATAGCAATAACAATGAACAGCTACAGCATCAGCCCACTACCAACAACGTGTATGATGAATTTGATTCTAGCACTTTCACGATACCTTATGGCAGCATCCACAGTCCAAAATTGTCGCCCAGCACTTCTGTCTCTGCCGCAACGTTTAATCGTGTCAGTGCCGGAAGCGCTGAGACTGCACAACAGAATGACCCATACGGCTTCGCAGAAGGTCAATCATCATGTTCGACGGTCTCGAATGAGGTTCCCGGTTCATCTGTGTCAAGTCCTGGAGGACGACACAAGCGAAAGCTTTTCTCATTGAATTCGCCAATACGTGGTGGTTCTGGTGGTGGTGATGGCCAACAGAAAAATCAGCAGCAAGGACGGTCATCGTTTAAGAATAAACTGCTGTCATCGCCAGCAACCACAACATCAACCAAAACGACGGCATTATCATCTACTTCGTCACCGCCATCGATGACGACGACAGGGAGGAGTCTAAATCCATTTCTATCCTCGCAGGAGGCGGCCAACAGTGCTGCTCATATGTCCCAGGATATAAATGCAAAGCGTGAGGAATTCCTGCGGGCAACAATGAAAATTTGTCTGGTCGTTTCGCCGCCATCGAGCAAGCTGCAGGTAAGTGTCGTTCAGGATTGTGATGTTGTATTTTATGCATGCGGAGGTCCTTGTTTTGCTTGTTATGTATTCCTTTTGCAAATGAAATAAATTTTTTATTTACATCAAAAAAGTGTTTGTTTTTTTTTGGTTTTTTTATCATTTTGTTAGTAAATAGTTACTCTTTGTATCTTTTGATTTGGTTGTCATTTTCTAATTTTGTTCATTTTTTGATGAATTTGAAATTTGCTTTTACAAAGAATATAATTTTCTTCTAAAGGACATTAAAAGTTATTATTGTGCATTTATCTTTAGCTAAGTTTTTTTTATAACCAATACGCAAACATTCTTTCAACAATAGGGTTGTCTACCATGCGCATCTGGATGGAGTTCGGTTAATCCATTGAGTCCACCAAAGACTCGGTCAGAATGTGTTACATTACAGGGTTGTCTACCATGCGCCTCTGGATGGAGTTCGGTTAATCCATTGAGTCCACCAAAGACTCGGTCAGAATGTGTTACATTACAGGGTTGTCTACCATGCGCCTCTGGATGGAGTTCGGTTAATCCATTGAGTCCACCAAAGACTCGGTTAGAATGTGTTACATTCTATCCATAGAAAAGTTTTGCCCAAACTTTATGAAAATATCAGATGGCATCTGGACAGAATCAACGGCCAAATCTCTGGATATATAAACACCCACTTGCCCGCATGTAGAAAATCATGCAAAACTTAGCGGCTGAGCACTCATGAAAACCATCAGGAAGGTCCGCCATGCCTATTGGATAATATTATAACCCACGAAAAGGTTTGCTGAGCCATTTTTTATATAATTTGTGCACACGCAAAGGGGTTCATAGTTTCTCTGCGTACCAATTGCCTGGCCTTGACGGCATATAACCTATAATGCTTCAGAAGACCATAAAGGTGTGTCGACCACTTGGCTAATGAATATTGTTGTGATCAACATGAACCATATCATGTCTCACTCTGCTATCGCTTCATTCCTATCTGGATAAATAACCTTTTTACACGCCACTTAAAGAAAGTGACTGTTTCATACACTATAACCTAGCTTCGAAAGTAGCCGTTACGCACACTAGTGAGCTAACATATAAAATACTTTAGTTATTTACTCACAGCGAACACACATTCCTAGAGTAATTTTGCTTTGCGCATAGCCGGCTTAGCAGAAAAACCGGTTTTGGTCGTGTGCAAAATAGCGTACATTACTTGCTCACCGTGCTTGTTAGATTGCCGCACTCAGCTAACGCGTCGTGCTTCAAGCTTCAAACTCTCACCCATAAATTCCACTTTCCTTGGTCGTTATGTAATATACTATATCATTATCATGTTTCACTATACTATCACTTCATTCCTATCTAAATAAATAACTTTATCTTAAGGACACAAGCTGGCACTGTTATCTTAATTGCTCGCTTGCATGTTCAGTGGCATTATGTGGGAACCAATAACCACTACAGGACATTTTTAGCCTATATCTGTATCATCATATTTTGCTCTACAACCGGGGTCCGGTCCTGGCCTCCCGCAAAAAGTCTCTCCATCGGTCCCGATTTTGAGCCGGTGTCATTCAGTTTTGCATCCCTTAAATCTGGGCGTCCTGGTCTACTCTATCCTTCTAGCGTAGGCCTGGCCGGCCTCGCTGTCGTGTTACATAAATCCTACCGTAAAGGACTTTCCGAGCAGGATCCCCTACGCTCATTGGTGTCCTGTCCACCGGAACCTACCGGGCTTAATTCTCTTCACGATGTCGACATCGCGGTAACGGTCGTACATCTCATCATTAAACAGTCTCCGGAATCGTCCTTCCTCACATACGGGGCCAACAATTCTCCGTAAGACTCTTCTCTCGAACGCGGTTAAGAGGTTAGAATGCTTTTTGCTAAGCACCCAAGTCTCGGATCCATATATAAGTACTGGTATGACTATTGTCTTATACACCAGCAGCTTGGATGTTATGGTTAAATTCCTGGATTTGAAAAGTCTTGACAGGCTAAAGTAAGCTTTGTTGACTTTGATCAACCGTGCGCGTATTTCTGGTTCCATGCTGTTATCGGCTGCTACAGTTGACCCGAGATAATGACGTTGGCTTTCAAATACTCAATTGTTTGTGGGCTGTACGCATAACACTTGTCCTTCACGGCCCCACAAATAAAAATCCAAAGGCGTCAAATCACAGCTCCTTGCCGGCCAATTCACGTCACCATTTCGACTGATAATGCGGCCATCGAATTTTTGACGCACTTCCGCTATTGTAACGCCCGATGTGTGGTATGGCGCACCATCTTGCTGGAACCAAAGGTCGTCCAAACCAATATCTTCAAGATATGGCCACAAAAAAGATTTTAACATGTAGCGGTAGTTGATTCCGTTGACCGTAACTGTCGCGCCGGCCTCATCGTCGAAGAAATACGGACCAATAATGCTGCCACGCCAAACAGTAACACGCAATGCATGTATTGGCTTCTCCACATATCCTTGTTGATTTTTCGAACCCCAAATGCGACAATTTTGTTTCTTTATGCAACTGACTCCATTAAATTAATACTATAATGTCAAAGCATAGCACTTGAAAATAAATTTTGTCTTCTATCATTTAAGTGCACATTTCATAAGAACAACAAATGAAATCATAGTTGAGTTGAGATTCAACTCTGTATAATCTCAGTTGTCCTGTTCTTTAGATAAATTCAAAATATAAGTTAAAGTACGAAGAATTGTAGATAAGATTAAAAAAATTCTTGCCCATAAAAAGACTTGGAATAAATAAAAACATCGGTCTTCTTTTTATCTTTTTTTATCTTGCTCAACCTTTCTTTGATACACTTAGCTCTCTTCATTCATTAAAATGTATCTCATTACCATGTATTTCTTGTAGTATCTAAAAAATGCAAATGATAATTCAAGGGATACGAATGACTGACGGATAATTCTTAGCCTATTCTACACGTGCATAAACCTTTACTCGTTTGGCTTTATACTTAATGCAAAAACGAATAAAAAAGAAAGATACACCTTGAATCCAGTAGTTCTGCATAAAAAGCAGATCTGCCTCAGGCACCGACTGCTCCCTCAATGAAAAATAATAATTTACTACGTTGGGAAGTGCATAACTCTATTGAATTACTGTGTGGTCTTGTAGCGGACGACAACTCGTCGTTCCTATTAATATTACTAAAGAACCGCAAAATGAAATAAAGAAGGAATTCCACCACTTGCTGTTTCGCATTCCTATTTGGAAATGCTCTGTGGATTCTCCTGCTTGCCTTGACTATCTGTTCCTCTCTGGCACACACACACACAAATATAATTGTCATCTTTTGAATTATAAATTTATCCGATACGATCCGTTGTATTTAAAAATAAATTCCATGACGAACGGGCACAATGGCATTCGCAACGAGCTAGCGAACATAATTAAAATTCCATTTTCACCTTCAACCACATCTGAGGTTGTATTTATTTTTTACCTTTTTTATACTTGGCACTAGATGAAGATACATTTTTTAAAATAAAAAAAAACCAAATCAATTCAATTGGGAGTTTTTGAGTGAAAATTTGTGGTCATTTGCACACGTTTTTTAGTCTTTTTGAAGGACTTTTTATTTAAAAAAATAAGTGATTCACTGTTGAAATCTCAATTCGTTATGCATTGGCATTTGATGCACAGTTCATTATCGATTATATGAACCTTTTGATTACATAAACTTGCCTTAAATCATAAAATCGCTAATCTCCTGTATTCGAAGATTATTGTACATTATTGCCTTATTAAGTAAACTGGTCAAAGGAGTACATAATCGGTGTGATTAACAGAACATATAGGCTTATATCTTACTAGTTATTTAGAAAAAAGGCAAAAACCTACCAAAATGGCACTACATAAAGTGACAAACGAAATTGAAAAAGCATTGAAATCGAAGGAGATAGCCCTATCTGCCTCTATGGACATAGAAGGACTTTCGATAATGCAGGTTAGAACTCAATGAAAAGATCAGTAAACAGAGGTACAGAAGTACAACCATAACAAAATGGATAAAAGCCATGCTGGAACAAAGAAGAATCACAGCAAACTTAGGCGACATCAATCTAAATATTAAAAGAGTAAAAGGATGTCCCCAAGAAGGAGTACTCTCTCCCCTACTGTGCGGCTTACAAAGCGTGAGCAAATTAAAAGTTTGTTTTTAAAACGCTATAAAATGTGTGTACATTAATATTTTTTTGGAATTTTTTCTTTTATTGTCAAGGTTGGAGTTTTCGGTTTCAGAATGAAAAACAACTTCCTTTAGGTAGCTCACCCTGCTGTCCTTACAGTAAGCCATTTTGTGAGTCAAGTTTTCAATAACTTTTTATCTCGCGAATAACAGTCGCAATGCTATGTTTTGTAAGCTGAAATTGTCTTTGGATTATCCGCATAACATCTGTCCTTAACGGCACTCAATAGAAAAAAGTCCATCGGCGTCAAATCGCAACTCCGCACAGATCGATTGACATCTCCAAAATGGCTGATTTGGCGCGGAAGAGTTCGATTGTCAGTCGGCTTGTATTGCATATGGTGCCATCTTGTTGAAACCAAAGGTCATCCACATTTATGGCGTCAATGTGAGCCATAATGAGTTAGTCAGCTGGCTTTATAACGGCCGTCATTGACGGTCGGCGTTATCAGCAGCGTTTTCGAAGAAAGTCCAAAAACCAAACAAAACTGTCGCTTTTGGTGGATGCATTGGCTTGTCTACGATTACGTGTGGCTATTCCGACCCCAAATCTGCTCATTTATAGAGCCCCCGTGATAAAAATGCACTTCGTCTGAAAAGACGATTTTTCGACCAAAATATACGTCATTATCAAGCCCGTGCAAAGAAAGAATATCGAAGCGGATGGTCATTTGCGTTCAACTCCTGAATCATCTGGACCTTGTAAGCGAATAATACGAGGTCTTTGTGCAGTATTCTGCTTAAGCTGGTGCAACTAATGGCCAGTTTCTGCAATAGGCGTTGAGTTGAGCTGAGTTGAGTTGTGCGCGCTGTCCGAGCCTTTCTCCACAAATTTCACTACACCGATTTCGCTTGGCGCTCTCATATTTATTTTCAAATTTCGCACGGTTTCTGCTACATAGCACTGATATTGAAAATAAGTTTTCAATATTTCGAAACGCTCCTCAACCGAAATTATTTCGTGTAGCGGAATATCAGACTGACGAGCAAGTCGGTAAAAAAAGTTGCCATAGCCTATGATTTTAAAACAAACCAGTAGATTTAGTAGCCCTGATAGGTCAAAAACAAGTGAAAGAGTAAAAGCAGGAATAGTGGGGCAAAGGTACCACAAATTCAGTCCACTATGCAAAGACTCCACAATATTTTAAGCGGAAGTTTACGCAATAAACGCTGCAACTGAAAACTTGCTAGCAAGAAGGCTAACAAAGACAAAAATAAATATAATGTCTGTCAAGCGCTGCTAAAAGTCCTAAACAATTATGAGTGTTGATCAAAGGCAGTCATCGAATTCCATAATGACCTAAATAAACTGGTAAATAATAACAATGTCAAGCTTATTTGGATACCAGGACACGAAGGGCATACTGGTAATGAGATGGCCAACCTACTGGCAAAGAAAGGAGCTGAAACTCCATTTATAAGACAGAGTAGTACGGATTCAAGAATGCAAATATAAATCGTGAAATAAAAAACTGGAAAATAAAATGCACAAATAACTACTGGGTAAATATAGAGGGTTTAAAACACTCGGGGAAATTCCTAAATTTTAACCACAAAAAGGCGAAAGAGGTCTTACAACTCAAAGAGCAAGAATTAAGAATCTTATGTGGAGCACTAACAGGACACTATACATGTAATTATCAGTTACAGTTTACACAAAATAGAAACCAGTATTGTTGAGACCTGCAGATACTGCAATAAAAAAGAGCAAACAATGTAGCACCTACTTGCAGATTGCCCAGCCTTAATAAAATTAATGATTAACACTATGGGTAAAATCACTAAAAGGGTACAAGAATACCAACAAGTTCCAGTTTATCAAATGACTAAAAGATTTATAGGCCTAAAGAATAGAAGACATTAAAGACCCATGCAGGTTGCGGTGCAAGTGGCTTGTACACGACCCCAATTCCCATCGTATCGTATCGTATTAACTATATAAGAAAAAACAAGGTGTCTATAAACTTAAAAACTAAATCCTCCTAAAATTTCCATTGACAAAGAAAACCATTGAATTGTAGGAACACATTTTAATTTGCAAAAGCCATGCCAGACTTTGGTGCCTGGTGGTTGGTGCACCGCGAAATCGAAAAACCATTAACAACAACAAGAATCAATATCCAGTAGCTATGTAACTAAAATCAGTAATCTAGACCAACTTTGCATACCATTACCACACTGATAATACTAATTATCCGGTGCATTCCAAGCGAACGATTCCTGATTTATCATTGGGACATTTTACAACGCTCAGTCATTCAGCCTGATAAACCTACACGCTTCAATCGAATCCAGAAGTTACTCAATTTTGGTGATGTAGATGGTGGATTTGAACGTGTATCTCTTTCTCTTTCTATCTCCCTTTACAACTCGAATACAATTTACAATTCCACAAGGACGAAAAACAAGTGGCTCTTCTAGTCGTGCGTTTTGGCCAGCGAACGTTTTTGTATTTTTTCATGGAGTTTGGTTTTTGGTTTCTCATACAGAATCAGAACGTATCAATGTTGAGAATGATGGTGAATTATGCTGAAGTAGTTTTCTATCTCGTTGTTTGTTTCAATTTAAAAAAAAATTGTTTGTTTTCGGGCAGTGTCGTTCGGGTTAAAATGCTGCTTTCCCATTAGAATACCTATTATAAACTCTACAATTTCCGCTTAAGTTTTAAGGAACATACATCAAACTAGAATCCAGTGGCCGGAAAACTCCGGCAAATCCATTTAAAATAGAAATACGACATACTTCAAAATATTCTATTTAAGAGCAATAACACAAAAGGTATACGATAAACTAAATTCCCTAAAATGAGATATCTTTCAAATGAGGCTTAAAAAATCACATAATTTAAAAGAACCGTGCTATAAGCATTTGAGGTTTATAACAAGATTAAAAAAGAACATCAAATGCTTAGCACGGCTCTTTTAAGTTATGTGATATTTAAAGCATTTTCCATTTATTTTATAACAGTTCTAGTTGCTCCAGATCTACCACCTGTTTTATTTTCTACCTTTTAGGGGGCTGGCTTCAATAAAATCTTTTTTTTTTTAAAAAAAAGTTTGTTTTATACAATATTATTTTATACTTTTTAGTTTTTGATAAAAATATGTATGTATATAAAATTTTAATATTATTCAGATGGTAATATGGAGACATCCACGAGACACCCACAAGTCCCCCAAAAATATCCCCAAAGACTTCCAAAAGACCCCGAAAGAACCCTCAAAAGACCCTCTAAAAAACCGCTCAACACCACCTAAAGACCCCTCAAGACCACCCCCAAACATAAACCTAAAGACCCCACCTAAAAACCCCTTCAAAACTCCACTAACGATCCTCTTCAAAACCCCCTCAAGACTCAACTCACAACCCTCTTAAAATCTCCTCAAGACCGACTAAGGACCTCATCAAGACCGCACTAAGGATCCTCACAAAACCACCTCGAGACTACCTAAAGACTCTCTCAGGATCACTTCAAGACCCCGTTAAGACCACTTTACTACCCCTATTAATACTCCCTCAAGACTCTCTCAAACTTTTTTAAGATTCCCTTGAGACCACCTCAGAACACTCTCAAGCCCACCACCTAAACCCCTTCTTAAGACTCCACTCACGACACTCTTAAAATCCCCTCAAGAGCACCTTAAGAACCGCTCAATAACTGCTTCAGATCCCCTCAAGACTCCACTCGTGACCCTTTAAAAATCCCCTCAAGACCCCCCCAAGATCACCTTATCACTTCCTCAAGATCCCACTAAATATCTTCAGAAAACTCCCTACAGACCCCCTCAAGACTATTTAAAGACTCCCTAAAGACCACCTTAAGACTTAAGACACTCACGAATTTCTCAGAGTTTCAGTTTCAATTCTATCACTCTATCACACATTTTGTTCTAATTCTTAATGTTATCTCTTTTTTTTTCAGGTAAGATTCCGAGAAGAAGATTTATTTATGACCAAATATGCTTAAAAAACTGTGAGTAATTTTTTCAATTGCATTGTTTATAATATGTCTTTAAAAAACATATAATAAAATAATAACTTACTAGTGTATAAGAAACTAGTGACCAGTACCTAGAAAACCTAGAAACCGTAATGAATTTTGCAAAAAAAAAATTTAATTTAAATCTCGAAGATCACTTCCGAATTTTCACAAAAAGTGTTGTCACCGGAGATACACATGGGTACGAAGTTTGAATAAAATTGGGTTTTAGGAAGTGGGTTAAAAATTGATTAAAAGATTCCACCAGCCAGCCAACCAGCCAGCCACCGACAGACAGAAACATGCCGACGCGAAGTTAATATAGAGAATTTGATTTGAAAACGCAATACAAGTTCAATAATTCACAAATTTAACTAACAAATAGAAACAGTTCACATATTTACACTGGTGATTACTTATTATTGTTTTTATACATAAATTTATTACCAAGGGACACTTATAACACTGTTATTCATATTGGCGCTACTTCTTTTCAAATAGTCTGGTTCACTTCCAAATATAGTGTGATAAAGCTGCTGAATTTATATCAAATTTACGGTTTCCACGGAGATATTTAACCTTACTGGATTAATCTAACGTGGTGCCTTTGAGATGATAGGTCCCAAATTGACCAGTCTTCTTCTCGTGAAAGGTACTAGAACGGTTTTGCAAGGATATATGGATAGTCCTTCTCTGCTGCACCATTCCAAAACGTGTATTTAAGCATCTTGCATGATACTAGTGATAGACGTGCAGTGTTTTTAATAATATTCGGCGCGACAGACCTTTGCGGTCCAAGGCCTAGCTTCTCGTGACCATTTGTGATGCGCATGTATATTTTTCAAACTAATTGAAGGGACCTACAATTTAAGGCTGGATCCGAACGGCGAATTGAAAAGCTTTCCGTGACAAGTTATTACTCTCGGAACGTTTGTCACGCATCCGTGAGAGATGGGACACCGTGAAAAATACTTTTGGTGTTACTGGGATTCGAACCAAGAACCTAATGCTCAATAGTCATGCGCATTTCCACTGAGCCACGGCGCCACAAGTGCTTGCCAATAATAAAAATTGCCAAATGGCCGCATAACCAATGGGCGATATAGCCTGTGAAGATCGACTAGAAGATTGTCAATGACTGCAGTCAGAGGGGTAGACAATTCTAACCGGCATTTTGACGTTTTTAACGAGCTGCAAGCAATACTAAGCAATTTGTTTACTTAAGCGAGCTTTGTTTACTAAATTTTTTAGACATCTTTATCAGCTAATCCTACTACGAGAAATGTAGTCATCACACCGAAGAATACTACTAGAAGATACTAAAAAGTTGACTAAAAAACTTGTCAGATGTGCGGACATTCAACGAACCGACTTAAAATGCTTAAAGGATAAAAAATTTATTTTTGTCGCCTTAATTTCTTTTTGTATTTGTACACTCATACACCCCCTTTATCATGACAAATATCTCGACAGTATTGGATAACATTCACAATATCGTTCTGAAACATCTTCCGGCCGATATCATACGGAAATACTGCGTAATTTTTAATAACCTGCTCAATAATCAATACTTCCCGAGTTGTTGGAAACATCAAAGGTTTTTCCAATGATAAAAAAAAAGAAAGATCCCTCTCATCCGACGAACTATAGGCCAATAAATCTCTTGCCTTATATCGGGAAAGTTTGATTGAGAAGTGTTTATTAGCAAGTCCATTTTGAACGTGTGCGACGAAAAAGAGATTATACCGCGGAACCAATTTGGGTTCAAACAAAACCAAAAAAAAACTCGCTTATGCTGTTGACATAAATGACATATGATATATGTACACGGCTCAAGAGTCGAGGAAATCCGAAGAAATTTGTAAATCAAATTCGATGAATTTCGGGCATACTGTGAAACGTGGAACCTTAAGATAACCTATTCAAAGTGCGAAGTTATACTGTTTCGCACCCCTCTAAGACGCGGAAATCACCACCTTTGACGAATTGGGAAAACCTTGCAGATAACTGGTGCAAATGGCTTTCAAATTCCAACAAAGGCGGCAGTGCGGTATTTAGGTGTTTACTTGGATGCATTCTTGTATTACAATGAACACATAAATACCGCTGTGAAAAAGGGAAGAGCCGCTTTTATGGCTCTGAAAAATTTATTTAACTCACGTCATCTGAGATGGGAGGTGAAGGTCCTTTGTTAACAGGCGTTTGTAAGACCAATTTTAACGTATGCGTGTCCAATATGGTGGAACATCAGTCCCTCATATAGTTATATGGAAAAAATCCGCGTCTTTGAGAGGAAATGCCTAAGAGCGTGTACGAGTATGTATAGAAGCGAAAATTTCGATTACAGACGTTATGTGTCGAATAAAAAACTCTTGGACGCTTCCGGAGTATCCAGGAGTATCCGGAGTGCCAGATAATGTTATTCTGGATCTTACTAGGAACCATTTCACTCGGTCAGCCTCTGTCGCAAATGACTTTATTTCGGAAGCGCTGGAGAATGGATTGATACCACCAGAGGCGTTCTTGTACCTGGATGCACTGGGCTATTTGTCAACGTGCAATGTGCCCGTAATCTACAATGTTGCTAGAAGAGCAACGGACAAACGCATCCGACATGCTTCAATGACTTTGGGTAATCGGGATGGGATGCTAACTGGAGCTACTGCAGTAACATACCTGAACGAGACCGTAATGAAAGTAATGCAAATATATACTGCTGGCTCGACTGGGGTGTGGATGAAATTTAACCCTAAAAATAAACGGGGGCAGCGTCTCGGGTAGTCGGCACGATGGGTATCATGGAGTTGTCATATTGGCAGCCCTATGATGCCGGTTGTGCTAGGGGCTTGGAACGCTGCTAACGAAATGTTAGGAAATAGTCGTTTTTTTATGTTTTTTGTTATTCTTTTCTTATTAACTAGTTTTAAGTACTTTGAAGTATTTTAAGTAAATATAAAAATAAATAATGACTCAAAGATTTATTTTTATCCATTTTTTTCTTTAAAAAAAAACACATAACATACAAATTATAAAAATAAAATATATAGCGATAAATAGAAAACTTAATTTAGATATAGAATATAATGAGAACCAATCCGGTCATTTATAAAAATAAACTAATATAGCTTGTAATTTTCGTTATTTACTTACTAACCCTAGTATTAGAATTTAAATGGAATAATAAATAATTGATTTTAAAAAAAACAACAAATATCATGTCTGGCGACTGTTCATGAAAGTAAAATTTGATAATAAAAAAAGGTAGAGGAAACGCAAAACTTCTGACTCAACCAAAGAGGAGGATTTGCTAACAATATTGCCTTATCCTTTAGACAATCATTGCACAATGTATACAATTCGATAGTACTGTTTGAGTTAGCAATAAGTGTTTTGTCTCAAAATAATAATAGATATCCGTTTAAATGCAGTAGGGCACATAGTTTTCTTTTTAGAGATAATGAAAAGGACATTCATCTTCATTGAACTTTACAAAAGATAAAATCTAGTCTATTCATTCATTTAAGAATTATAGAAAATTTTAAATTTTGTATCTACCTTATGCTGCATTATAAGTCTGAAAAAATCCTTCTCAACTTTGTATGAGAGAATCTGGAACAAAAAGTCAATTTTCACTTTATTGAATGTATATTTCAAAAGCTCCAAAGAATACCAAGTCGATGAGAAATTCAATAGGATTTACCTCTAGTATTTTAAAAGGATAATTTTTCACTTGACAACACAAAAAGAAATAAAAAGAGATACCCTTTAAGAGTGTAATTTTTAACTTTCACTCGCAGACAATAGCGGTGATATTTAGGGTGTTTCAATAGGTGCTCTTCAATTTTTCTCCGATAGAGACGGCGAACGATGTTATATTTTTTATTGTTCTTTTGTCATTTGGAAACTTCATTAGTATACATTTCATCATGAAACGCTACACATGTGAATAGCGATTGCAAATCGTGCAAATTTTTTATCAAAATAATCGTTCTGTTGCCGCTACTTAAAGAGCATTACGGCCATTTTACGGTCTATTTAACAAGCCAGCCCGTTCGACAATCGATTTTACGTAAAGATCTTGGCCTACATCCGTATAAGATCAAGCTGACACAACAACTAAAGCCGTTTGACCATTTGAAGCGACGCCGATTCGTGAATTGGGCTCAAGAGCAAATCGAAAATGATGCAGATTTTCACCGAAAAATCATCTTCAGCGATGAGGCTCACTTCGTAAAACGTGCACGCGGTGGTAAATGTATCATATGAATATGTTCAAATTCGTTAATAAAAAAAAAAGTTAGTTCAAAAGTCGAACAGTTTGTGTTTTATTCAAAAAAAAAGTTGAAGTGCTCTTATTGAAAAACCCTATACCATTTGCCTCATTCACTCGCTCACCATCTCGAGGAGACTATAAAATGCCAGGAAAAAAACTGAAAACCACCAACCATAAGTAAAGTGAAACTATTTGAAAGTAATTCTAACTTTGATTGGGATTCCTTATCTTACCGGAAACATTTGAAAATGTCCTCGAAGAGATTTGTTAGCTTTATAGTGTTTCACTTTTTTGTTCGCAGTGCAGCGCGCATTTAAGCAACAATAAAAGTTAAAGAAATGTCTTTTCGATTTTCTGTCGTCGTCGTGTTCCTTATTGTGTCTATCTGATGTTAGTTTCTTCCCAGATTGATTCAATGCATTTTGCATTTTGTCGGTTTGTTTCTGTTCTTGCGGAAACTGATGAGATTCAATTGCTTTATAATGCGACCATGATGCAAAAAAGTACCATCGAGTTTTAAAAATTGAATCCTTGAAAATAGGCAATCAGTCGAGCAATACCTCCGTATCTTTTTAAATTGTGTTTTTGTTCGTTGTTAGCATTTCATTTTGTACTTTAAAATATAAAAGGTAAGAGCAAGGATTTTACATAATAGAGCGTAGAGCGTCACATTTGAAAAAAAAAACTGATTTTTGCATTTGGCACAGATAAAGTGACAAATCAATCTCACGGGTGTTATAACAGTGAAAAAGAACCTTAAAAAATCGTATTCCAGATGTGTCACATAAATGTCTCTTAACTTTCATATGAATAACATCATAAAAAAAAAAAATAAAAAAAGTTACTCGTCACAATGGCGCCGTCCTTCAAGGATGTGTACAATGTGCAGACGCACACCATTCGCGAAAATAAAGCACATTTTTGTGTGCCAAAAATAACAGAGTGGCTGGACGAAAGAACAACAACAAGAAACTAACAACAGACAAATTTACTTAACGGAGAGTTAGAGAAAAAAAAAAAGGACATTACGCTATTTTGCCAATGGGAATACATACATACTCGTATATTCAGTAGATATTATCCATTTGAGTTAGCAAACAGACTGCAGGACTTTTACAAAATGTTGATAGCTGCAAAAAGTGTGTGTTGGGCAATGGCCTCTTGGCGACTATATCGCCTTCTACGAGTACGATAGCCGTAAAAAATCAGACAAATCGATTCAAGGATAATGGATAGAATTGATATTCATTTAAACACGTAACGTCGCGTTATTCTCGGGGGAATTGTAAGTGATGAATATAAAAATTACAGTTTGTAACACACCTCTATTTATATGTATATATAATAATGCCTTTAAATGATACTTACTTTTATAGAAAAGCTCGGTGTTAAAGCTCATATAAATATCTTAATATCTTTTCAATTCTTTTGTAATTCTTTGTAAATTCGCTTATCTGAGATACACATGTGTTAAAAATTTGAAGAAATCGGGTAAATTTTTAGAACACGGAATATATAAAAAATTATATTTTGGTCTTAGACACTCACAACAGTTCAGATCTCTAGGTCGTGTGGAAGTTGGTTAAAAAGGACCTCAAAGAAGTCGAAAAAAACCAATCACACTCGCCTCACGCGACACGTGACACGCATCATACTCAGAATATAAAAAATGCTCTTTTGGACTTAGCCACTTATAAAATTTCAGCTCTCTAGGTCGTGAACTTAACACGTGTTACATGTGACACGTGACACACGTCATACATGGAATATAAAAAATGCTATTTGGACTTAGACACTCACAAAAATTCAGCTCTCTAGGTCGTGTGGAATTTGGTTAAAAAGGACCTCAAAGAAGTCGAAAAAATCGCAAGCCGAGCGCTAACCAATTGTTTTAAAACAAGTCCCAACAAATTTTGACTGATCGAAGCCGAGAATACGATACGGCAAACAAACGTACACCGGTACAAACGTACAAAAGTCAAAACGTATCATGTCATTTTAGGTTATTCAGAAGCAGCCGGTTAAGCTTTTAATTTTAATTAATTTCTAACTTTGTCTGATGTATTCAAGTATTTTTTTTATAATGTACACGCTTAAGGGATTTGGACCCTTATAATGCTTTACATAGCGTTAGCGTTAGAATATTAGGGAGAGGAAAAGATGAGATGTCTATGCACGTGTGTCTTAAACGACTGCAGATCACAGATTCGGACAATTAATTCCCCATAACTAATGCGCGACTAAGGAAGGATTCTCTGAATTGGTTGGTACGTCCGAAGATAGGCATAATATGGGCTCTAGATGAGACACGGGTATTACGGATGGGCTCGAGAATGGTCGGGATGATTCTGGATATTTCTTTTGAACACCGTTTGTTGAAGAACAGTGAAGCAGGAAACATTCCCACGATGTTCAAGCGATTCGATTGTTTTCGCGACACGTACGTCACCAATAAATTTTATCGCGCGGTTCCGAATTCTGACTAGTAGATGTAATGTGGTCTTGCAAGCACCAGCCCAGACAATACTGTTGTATTCAAGTCTAGGGCGAATATATGCCTTGTTAATAGTGGCCAGGTCTGAGGGAATGAAGTACATCTTGCCCCGTTTTAAGAAATCTAAACATCTCGCAGCATTCTTCGCGATGGCAAATATGTGGTAATTCCAACAAAGCTTGTTGTTGACGAACATACCGAAAATTGCGAGGTTTTTAGTTTCTTTGATGCAAGATCCATTAATGAATACAGGCTATGGGTTTAAATTACGCTTAGACGACAGAAGATAGTATTGGGTTTTGGAAGCGTTAAATAATAGAGTTATTATGTAGTACCCACCTTGTTATGCTGTCAAGGTCAGAACTTAACGTGCTTAACATATTTCGTTGTTCAAGTTCCATTTGCGATGTAGAGGGACGTGTCAAAAGCGTGAAATTATATGAAAAGCTAAGAGTGCTGTCGTCAGTGATAGAATTGATTGGATTAGAAGTAGCGAACATGAGATCATTAATGAAAATGAGAAAGAGTATCGGGGACAAAACAGAGCCTTGGGAAACACCGTTTATGCGGTAAACATTGGATTTAAAACCCTCCAATACGACTTGGATTGAACGGTCAGAAAGAAAGATACTAGTCCAATCAAGCAGGGCCTTATCTATACCATAGGCATTCATTTTAGACAATAGAGCTTAATGCCAGATTCTGTCAAATGCCTTGGAAATATCGACTACACAAACTATTGGGAAAAAAGGCGACACAGTGTTCGCAAATGCATACCTGTTCTGTGTCCTTAAATGGTAGGTACTCCTAAATGCAGAACAGCTGCATAATTGCCTAAATTTTGAAGACAAAAACGACTATGTGTCCGATGCAGACACACTGTTCAAGATTGTGATTGCTAACAATTTCGCAACGTTTCTTTGATGCATTTAAAGTTCTTAAAGCAAAAGTTTTGCAGACAGTTGGGAGGATGGTGAGGACAGTCGAACAATGTCTGTTGTTTCAGCTAATCTTGAAAACCACTTAACCGATTTTGATCAGTTTGTCACCATTGTACAGTGTTTTTTGCCCCGGAGGTTATAGGTTACAGTTTTGCTGTCAGTGTGGGGAGATGGTCAGTGTGGGGAGACGGTCAGTAGGTGGGCGCTCCAATAGTTGGGGGTAATGTGGTAGTAGAGCCAGCCGGGCAACGCTGAATATTTCAGTTAACTTATTATATTCATCCATTAACTTCATTACAGGGTGACTGACACGAAGTGTTACCAATACAAAATGCCACAGAATTTTTAGTTTTTGATGAATTTTATTGAATCAAAGTAAAAAATGTTTACAAATATTTAAATTTTCGAATTGCATTAGCAGTTTTCGATTTGGGCGATTCGATTAACCGCGATTATGGCCTTCAAACGGCCAATAAAGCTATTGCATGCAGCACGAAAGTGGCTCTGCGGTATTTTGGTCCATTCCCGGCGAAGCGCTGGCTTGAGATAATCGACACTTTGGTATTTTTTTGTCCCAACCTTGCTCTTCAAAATACCCCAAACCGAGAAATCTAGCGGATTTGCATCCGATGAATTTGATGGCCATTGGGCAGTGGAAATGAACTGCGGAACGTTGTTTCCCAGCCAATCTTGATTGACGCGCGCTTTATGACTCGGCGCCGAGTCCTGTTGAAATGTCCAGGCTCTGCGGCCGAAATATTTTTGTGCCCAAGGCTTCAACGCTCTCTCCAATACATGATCCCGATAAATTTGAGCATTTATCTTGATGCCAAGGTCCAAAAAAACGAGCGGTGAACGGCTTTCGGCCGTTACGGCGGTCCAAGCCATCACCATCGGCGGCGCTTGGTTTCGATCTATTGGTCCAAATTTTCAGTAGAACAGCCGGGCAAGTAAATCCGGTCGTTTTGCTTGTTCACATATTGCTCAGTAACGAACGGTGACTCATCGGAGAAAACCAAATTCGGCAAGTCGCTACTTTCGTGTAAGCGTAACAACTCCTTTAATCTTTCCACTCTAACTTTTTTTGAGAATTGGTGAGACGATGCGTTTTTTTGGAAATTTAAAGCCTTTAGTCCAAGATGATTTTTCAATATGTACTGCATCCGTTCGAGCGAAAACTAAAAATTCTGTGGCGTTTTGTTTTGGTAACACTTCGTGTCAGTCACCCGCTAGAGTTCTAGCAAGGACAAATGTGGACAAAGTCTTGTAGTTTATAGATTTTATGTTTACGATCAACAGGTCTGCCACGGAGTTATGCAAAACACTTGCAGCCCCCCTAAAGCAGATTGTGTGTACTTTAATAGATACTTCAATTTTGTCTGCAATGCATTGCTTACATTAACGCGTTTAGTAGTCGTTCGTTGCTGTTGCTTAAAACGAATTTCTTTGATAGAACGATGATATTTTGTTGTTTATTGCAAGGGCGGTAAGAGATGGAAATCAGTGAATTGAGTAAAACAAACGGGCCATAATAAATCATTACTTCTGCCAGCTAACACAAAAAACCTTATTTTCAATCAGCAAAGCAAATAAATGATTTCTATGAAATATTGCGTAGTTGTACTGATAATACAATGAATGTGTAGGGATGACATTTCATTACATTGAACATTTATAAATCATAGAATCGCCTGCAACTGCGAAGCGCTGCTTTAGTTGTCCTTAACAATGAAACTCATGGGAAATTACGTAAAAACCAACACACAATCTGCCCACTAATAAAAAGCAAAGCTAATTCTTATATCCTCGACTATGTGAACTCCACAATGTAACCTAAACTGTGACCTAATAAACTGCAAATGCGCAATCATCCATTTATATTAGTCATTCAATGGAGGAGAGCAAAACGATGTGATAATAGCTGGAGGACTGAATGGTGGTAGGGATAATATACTTGTCTACAAAATCTCATTGTAATTACTTAATGTGCAATGTATGATGTCGTCAGCATGTCGAGAATTATCCTGCGAGGGTTTTCTCACTTCATCGCGTTGTATTCGCACCCAACGCTTCACTTGCACATTATTGCAGAACAATAGCAGCCCAGAGGCAAAGTTTTGTAAGCGAGGATATGAGCTAACATTTAAATATTCATTTTTTTTTAATTGTTTGTAAAAACGTTTCACATTTCATTTGATTTGATTTTTATGCTGAGTGAGTTAAGCAATGAAGAGTGCTTCTCATGTGCACGAGTATGTGACAATAATAATAATTGTTGTAGTTAGAAGGAATTCAAAACATATGACTAACTGACTGACCGTTTAGTGGTGTAGTAGTAGTGGATAGTACAAAAAAAATAGAAAAAGTATTACACCTACTGGTAATTGGAAGTTGTTAAACCTGTTGTTGTAACATCGGCAATTAGCGTTAGGTGGTATTGCTTCGGTGGTGCATGGTCATGATTTTATGTGATTCAAGTTTGCATACCTATTATCCCATTAGCTGGAACAAGACCTTGTCACGTACACGCGCATACACTCTTAACAAAAATAATGACATTAAAAGAGATCACGCTAATCGGTAGGATATGTCTGCCACACATTATTCTTAGAGGAGTACAAAAGCACCGATTGTCAAGTACTACGAGAAGACTGGAGCGCCCAAAACCTTATATAGCTTATAACGATGACAATATACAGACAGACATACTCGCACAGAAATAGAGTTCACTGTTTTCTTTTTGTTTCCCCTTATCGTTCCAGACAGCTTCCAATTCGCTATTGTTTTTCGTTTAGCTATCCTCCTGCTGGTCGTATTTAGGAATACTTTTTCCGTCCAAGTAACTCTATGATGTGCTCATTGGAGGTCAATAAAAGTAGCCATTTCGATGTACGATACATGATATTATTTCATTGTTATTGCCCGATTTGTTGGCTTTTTGTTGTTATAAATTTGCTATTATTGCCTATTTGTTTGGGTTGGATGGTAGAAGCCGAACGATGTTATTGCATTTGTTCATTTGAAGTTTATGACAAATTATTGATATGGGCTTATGCTACCGGGCTGAAGGGATTCATCGCTGAGGCAAAAAGAAAAAAACATCTGCCTCATAATCGGATGTGATGCAAACATTCATCATTTGGTGTGGAGCAGTTTAGACATCAACGATAGGGGTGAGTTACTTTTTGATTACATTCTAAGCACAAACCTTTTTGGTCGAAGTCTTACTCTTGTTAACGACTCGATTTATCAAAAAATTCTGCACTGGAAGCTATCGACTGAACACTCCTTCTCAGATCCCCGATACATTCAATCCAGTTTGGATGTTGAATCACCCTGCAAACCAGCCTTCAGAAATCACAGAAGAAATGACTGGCTGAGATATAGAGAAACATTTAAAATCACTTAAACTCTGAACTCACATGCATCTAGGCTAAGAAAAATCCTCTCTACGAATCCAACAATGCCTAGCTGTTTAAAAAACGAGTCTTTGACTACCTCTGGCGAAGAATCGCTCAATCTGGACAATCAAGACACCCACTTCCCGGATAGCTCCCATGTTTTAAGAAATGTTAATCTTAACTGGATGAACAAGGATAAACTGATTTGGGCGCTGCATAGCTTCAAACCAAACAAATTCGCAGGACCAGACGGCATTATTCCTGCCGAGCTGCAAAGGACTTCGGATATAATCCTTCCTTTGCTAGAGACGATTCTAAAGAGCTGTCTTGATATTGACCACATTCAGGATTTATGGAGAGAGGTGAAAGTGATCTTTATACCCAAAGCGGGCAAATGCTTGCACGTCAATTCAAAAGATCTCAGACCCATCAGTCTATCATCGTTCCTTTTAAAAACACTAGAAACACTGATAGATATCCATATACGTACTAACATTGACAAGAGACTTCTGCCTACAGATCAACACGCAAGGGTAAATCTATGGAAACATCTTTGAATACGCTAGGAGTACACTATGGTAGCATTCCTAGACATTGAAGGCGCTTTTAATAACGTCAACACATCAGCGATCACAGATTCACTGACGGCCTTATGGGCGAACTGATTAACCTTCTACTCACAAGTCGGATTGTTAATTCAAAACTGGGTGTTTCGTCGGCCAAAAGATCTGTCTATAGATTAAACTCGCAAGGTGGAGTCCCCTTCTATGGAACTTAGAGGTGAATAACCTGCTTTTGTGCATAAGAAGGCAGGGCTCCCCAGCGATCGCTTATGCGGATTACGTTGCTATTGCCCTCTCAGGAAAGCACCTTAAAAGAACTTCTGCAAAATGCTCTCAGCAAGCTAAAAAGTTGTGATTTAGGAGTAAACCCACACAAAACTGAACTTGTCCTCTTCATAAGGAAACACAAAATCCCACTATTGACCCTTCTTCTATTAAAGGTACAAGCTTAACTTTCTCTGATAAAGCCAAGTTTCTAGGTCTAATAATAGACAGAAAGTTAAGCTGGTAAGCCAAACATTCTAGAAAGAAATCGTAAAGCCACAGTGGCACTCTTCTCTTGCAAAAAGCCATTAACAACAAATGGAGCTTTCAACCCCATATCACCCATTGGCTATATACAGCGGTAGTAAGACCTACGCTTCTATATGGTGTGACTGGAGGTTGATAACATTCACTTTTACACAGACGGGCCAAAGACTTATGACGGAGTTGGCGGAGGTGTTTTCTCAAAAAGGTTAAATCTTACCGTCTTCCTAATCACTGTAGTGTGTTCCAGGCTGAATTTATGACGATCAAGTCCTGTCTTGGTTGAAGAGAAATGTCATATCCGCTAATGATATTCGCATTTTCTCGGATAGCCAAGCGGCGCTGAAATCCCTTAATCTGTCTTTATGAACTCTATTCTAGCCCATCATCTCTCACGGAGATGGCGGACCAGTTCAACATTTACCTGTGCTGGGTGCCAGGGCATAAAGACGTTCCATGAAACTGTAGAGCTGACGAACTGGCAAAACACGGAACTACACTACCCTTGCTACATGAATATGGTTCTCTAGGCATGCCAATCGGTACATGTTAACTCATGTTAAAGAGGGATGCTAACGAAAAAACTAACAGTAGATGTCCAAACAGAACTACTTGTGTGGCGACAAAACAGATCTAGCCCAAGCTGGATCCGAAACGCTCCAAGTGCTGGGTGCCGGGGCATAAAGACATTCCATGAAACTCTACAGCTGACGAACTAGCCAAACACGGAACTACACTACCCATACTTATGTCCTATATCCCCTCGTGGGTCCTAGGGCCTCTACTACGCCTACGCGCAATCGCGTGCGGTTCCTGGCAATGAGCTTCAAATCTCTCCAACTCTTCCCCAATTGCCGTAACTCCTTCTCAACTGTTCTGCGCCATGTATTTCTCGGGCGACCCTTTCTTCTACCATCCTGAGATAACGGATTCCATTGCATTTCGTAGTTTGCAATGGAACTGTCGTATTTTCGGAGTGTATGACCAATCAACTGCCACTTCCGTCTTTGGATAGTTGTGCCTATTGGTTCCTGACCCGTTCTTTGGTAAAGATGTTCGTTAGAGATACGGTTAGGCCAGAAAACCTTTACCCATGCTACCGCATAATATGGTTCTCTAGGCATGCCAATCGGTACATGTAAACTCACTTTAAAGAGGGATGCTAACGAAAAAACTAACAGTAGATGTCCAAACGGAACTACTTGTGTGGCGACAAAACAGATCTAGCCCAAGCTGGATCCGAAACGCTCCAAGTGTTTGATAGAATAGAAGAGGAAGCAAGATCCCAGAGGACAGAGTGGCGTCTCTTGAAACGTCAGGCGATAAATCGAGTTCGTTGGCGGGCGTTTGTAAAAGCCCTATGCTGCCCCGCGGAGTAAAGGAAAGAAAGAGGAATAAGAATCTATTAATATAAATATAATTGTGTCCTTTCATTTTGAGACACTTTAAGTCGTATGCGAGTAGCGAGTACCACGAAAAAAACTGGGAGTCGACAATGTTTACATAAGAGAAAATATTTAGTTTGCACAAATACTAGGCTGTAATGCAACTGTATGATTGAAAAATTCAACCGAAGAATACAATTTTAGCCTATCACTAAAGTGGCAAAGATCAGCATTAAAATCATTATTCGAACTCTCACGCACACGAGAGTCTAAGATGAAATGTCTACGAGCATAGATCTTGAATACTCAATATTGCTACAGAAAATTAATTTACATAGCAATAACCCAAAGTTTGTCATTCCTTTCAGAAGCTATTCCGTTCCGAAAAGAGCATATGTATGTCAAGGAAAAATGTAAAGAAACTGAAATCCTCAAGTTAAATTAAAGATGCAAGAATCTACATTATAATATCTTCCTCATAAGTTAGCAATCATAATCTCACTTCAAGAAACCCGATCATCGCTTGCAACAGCAATAATCATCAACTTGAAGAAACTTTTATCCAATCAATGTTTGCTTAAAAGGATTTGTGTTTCTTATTCCGCCAAACAAGCGATAGCGAAAGTCGTTGCAACTCGTCAATATAATTTTAGATTTCAGCATCCTCGAGGAGAAAAAGCTCTTCGTCTTTGGTATGCTACGGCGCATTATACTACGTATTCCATATCGCAAAAACTTGTTTTTTAAGCTTCACAGACAAACATTTGCTTTTCTGTGTCAACCTAGCATCCATCTGATATACTTGTGCGCATTTTTGCATTTCTTAAGTTGAAGATATCGGCGGGAGAACTTTTTTCGCTAGAAATCTTCGCTTGATAATGTACAGCAAAGATGCTGTTGGTTGGTCCCTTTGATGTCATGATATCACTAGAAATAGTCTCGATGGGAAAACTCTTGCCAGACTGCACTGTACGTCTCTTTCTAGTTACCAGAAAGTACACTCAAAGCGTACACAACCGACGATTAAAATCACTAATGTCTGCAGAATGAAATTTGATTATCGATTTTGGTTAGATGCCAAAATGATGTGTGTGTCTGTTTATGTTGTGTAATATATTGTGAGATAGCAAACGAACAGATGCTGAGTGCGGAGTTGATTCGAGATTTTCGTACAAAATTGCTTGCAATTACCATTTTTGTGTCTAAACAAAATTTTTCCATATAATTCCGCAGGGTCGAGCTCGGCACAATTCGTTGATTCATGATGATGCCATACTGCTAAAAGTGGATAGAGGTTATTAGAAGTTTTAAAGAGCATCAATTTGAGGTCATACTTTTTGGAATGGAAAAATAGTATTTTTCATAAATGCAAAGAACAAAATAAAGAGATTCCTGCTTGTTTGATTATCTGCATAACTATATCGTTTATCGTTATCTGTTGTTCTTGTTGTTGTGGCTATCGATGCTCATAATAGTTAATAATGTTATTTGCTTAGTACTGGGAAATATCTCTATAAGCATAACTTCTTAGGTATATTGTTTAAATCTCTTTCCTTATAATCTTCCAGGCATTAGTTATAATTTATAATGACTCAGATGCACACAGTAAGCCTTTGAGGCGCCCACATAAAATATAATTAATTTTCTTATCCATGCGTAAAATAACCTTTGCAGATTAAAGTTTGAAATACGTCCTTGTTTTCACTACGCTAGTTATACATAAACCAGGAGTTCTTGTTTTTAATTGCGAAGTTCCGGCAAGGATATTGTTTGTTGCCACGGAGGACAGTAAGCACATTGAAGTTCGCTTCAGTGGCAGAACATGATTGTGACACGGACTTTTGCAGAGTAACTACACCACAATGGATGGATGTGATTTATTCTACACTGACTATTTAAAACTATTAAACATTTTAATTAAAAAAAATTCCAAAGTTAAGCAGCCAAATGGACGAGTTTTAGGCATAAAATAGCCAAGCGAAAATTACTTTAACATAAGATCTGTTTACTTGTGTGATTGTTCAGAAAGTGTTTTCATTATTTTTCTTGAAAAACGTCAATTTCCTTATAGTTACTCCTCTGTGTCATGTTTTCCTTTCTTTTCTTTTACATCTACACTTGCCTGGTCTAAGCCGGAACTTGTCTAACGTAGAGATGGAAGTTAGATATCTCGAATATATATATAGTTGAGATATTATTTCCTCCTTGGGAGGAGTGTCTGTGTTTGTGACTGCAGTTAAAGGATGTCCCCAAGGAGGAGTGCTTTCTCCCCTTGTCACTAGTCATTGACAATCTTCTAGTCGATCTTCACAGATCAGGCTACATCGCCATTGATTATGCGGATGATGTAGCGATTTTTATTAGTGGTAAGCACGACAAACAAGTGAGATGCATTACTACACGTTTTAGAATTGTGCAGCAGAGAAGGACTTTCCATTAATCCCTGCAAAGCTGTTGTAGTGGCTTTCACGAAAAGAAGACTTGTCGATTTGGGCACCACGTTAGATTATTCTAGTCATTCTTGATAAACGGCTAAACTTTAATTCTCATATCAAGGCCGCCATCGAACGCGCCACTAGGGCCTTGTGGGCCAGTAGACGCCTCTACGGAAGAACTTGGGGTCTAAATCTTAAATTAATACATTGGATATTTACAATGATGGTAAGACCCGTTATCACGTACGCGGCCATCGTTTGGTAGCGGAAAGTTCTTGAACACACAACGGCAACAAAGCATCAGAAGCTACAAAGAATTGCCTGTCTATGTATAACGCGGGCCATGCGTTACGACTGCATTAGAAGCTGTTGTAGTGCTTTCACCCTTGTATATCTCCATCAGGAAGACAACTGCTAGATGCGCTATTAAGCTGCAACTAGAATACGGGTACAAACCAAGTGACTATGTGAGACTCCGGAAAATTCTTGGCTTAATTCCTGAAAGAGGCATGTTCTGCACAATTTCCGACATTATGACAAGGAGCACTATTTCGGAAGGAAATTTGAGGCAGAAATATTGAACCAAACAAACTGGTGCAATGGTTTTCCTGTATTGGACGCTAGAAGTCTGGTCGGTCTCGTTCAGAGATGGATCGAAAATTGAAACTGGAGTTGGAGCTGGTGTCTTTGGACCGAACACCAAAGTCTCGATACCAATGGAGAACAGTCCTATGGTTTTCCAGGCGGAACCCTATGCCATAAGATCGGCGCCAGAATTTAGCTTAGTAAAGGAATGAAGGGCGCTATATTATTATCTTTTCAGATAGCCAGGCAGCACTAATAGCGCTGTCGTCCAACTTAATTGACTCGTTTTCAGTTAAACCCTGCTACGATGCACAGCACCATACACAACAGAGTGAAACTCGGTTAGTTCCCAGGTCATCAGGAAATTGGAGGAAACAAACCTGCTGATAAACTAGCTAGGTCTCCTCCAGGTTATTTTGGTGCATATCTCAATGGTTTTACGACCAAACTACAAGACTTTTGGGCACTTATCAAGTGATATCAAGACTTTGACATTGGATCCTGAGCCCTAGATATTTGATTCCTACTTTTATTGCTAAGAATTCCTTTATGGCCGTACACCCAGCCCATTTTAAAAATATTGTACTTGATCTGACTAGCTTTGAGTCCACTGAGTAGAAATACAGCTGTTTTTCTGGTAATTTTGACGCAGATTTCGGCTTGGAAGGGATTAAGGCAATTACTCATTGGTATCGAAAATCGGTTTTGGGTCCGAAAACACCAGCACCAACTTCATCGTTTTTGATCAGTCAATGTACTAAATCAGACTATTCATGTACATGTGTACACATCGTCCCGTTTATGGGAAAAAGTTATGAAAAATTGGTTTCAATCCATTCTCTCGTGCAGGCATTTCCATGGAGGATATTTGAAAGATGTTCTAGTCCTTGGCTAGCAGCATCGATAATACTTTAATCGAAAAATAACTTTTTTTTTATATCTCAAAGGAAAAATGTTTTATTTTAATAATAAAATGGGGCGCTGTTAATGAAAATCCCGTAAGTTATTAGTTATTGCCAATGATACGTATTGACAGACGGAAATATTATAAGGGAGAGTAAGATCCTAAAGTATTCTAAAGCTGCGAAAGTAAGTTGGCTTATCGGAAAAATTAACTGCTGTTAAGCTAGTCAATTTCACGTGCTACAGATTTAAAGTTCCATATTGGACGTTTTCACTACTAAATACTACATTTTTCATTCTACATTTCTACATTTCATACCAATTTTTATGTTTGTTGATAAGCTCTTCAAAATGTAGGTTTTATTTATTTTAAATTTAATTTCTCCTACGGTTAAGTTAGATTAAAAGTTTCCGCCAGAACGTTGCGTAGACCACATAGACGGCATTGCACTTACACTCCTAGAAAACTTTTAAGCTCTCTGTGGATACAGTTTCTAACGATGCTGTGAGTAAAGAAACGAATAATTGACTGAGAAGCATAATCCTTGTTAAAGCTACCTTCCATACCAGTAGAATTTATCACAACATGTGCTGCCAAAAGTCCGGTTAAGCTTAAGGCTTTTCTCTCAGAATTCTGTTAGACAGCGAACCATTTTGTCATTCTCATTCATATATTTTCCAGTTCATTTATCACCGCCGGATGTTGCACAAATTGCATATACGAGTACTTCTACCTTAAGCCGTTGTTGTCCGTCCTAACCCATTAATAAATTCAACAAAAAGAACACTAAACACGGGGACAACTCAAGGAACCTTGAACAAGTGAGTTAGAAAGAAAAATGACGAAGAGTATGATGGAATGACTACTACGAGTACACTAGCTACTGTAGTGTTCATCATTCGTCATTCATTTCAAACCATAACCTTTTTTAAGGATCTTTTCCTTTTTCCTAATATCCAGTCATGTGTGAATTACAGACGACTGACTGATGGCGCATACGGTCGGTGTTCATGTCGTAGCTATAAATGGAGAACAACAGATTTAGAATGCAACACAATGAGTTCCATTTGGCTACATCCGTATGTTGTATATACGAGTATTTGCTATTGAAGGAAACTACGAGTTTTCGTAGTACTACAACTTTGTACAATTTGGTAAATGAAAATTGTATTTGGCGCGACAGACCTTTGCGGTCCATGGCCTAGTTTCTCGCGACTATTCGTCTTTGCGTGTTATACTTTTCACACAAATGGAAGGTCGTATCCGAAAGGCGAATCAGACGAACGGATATACCAAGCCTGCCCTCAGTATTATGTAAAAATCATTCTGGGCGATACAAATGCTAAAATAGGTAGGGAGCCAGTAAGCCGGCAGTACATTTCGCAACGAAGAGACTAGAAACAACTACGGTCAAGCGATGGGACTCGCCTAAATTCAGGGAGAGTTAGTCCGGGCGCTGAAGAGAAATGGACACGCCTTAAGAATACTGTCATTAGTACTGATGACACCATCTTAGGCAGTAGTCGTAGAGATTGGAACAACTGGTTGGATGACGAATATAAGCTAGCGACTAGACGCAAGAATGTTGAGTACCGAGCAATGCAATAATCTCATAGAACGCGGGCAAGCGATAAATGAATATAACGAGCTCAGAAGATATAAAAAAACAGTTCACCGGCGAAAGAAAGCAGCCTGGGAGAAGAATTTCATCCATGAACTAGAACAGTACAGAGAGCAAGGACCGCACCAGGCGCGGAATTTCTACCAAAGAGTCCGCGGTATGACGCAATATACACCGCGTTGCACATACAGCAAAGACAAAGAGAGTAATCCGATCGCCGATATTAAAGGCATCTTAGAGCAATGGGAAGAGTACTTTCATGAATTGCTTAATGGCCAGCTAACTGATGAATTGGAGACTCCACTAATGACCGAGGACCACACACCAAGTAATTCATGAACTAATACCGCAAGTATGAGAGGAAGAAGCGAAGCAGTTTCAAAATTCACTACACCATCTTTTTATAAACTTTTGATAGCATGATAGCATAGCCAGATTAGAACTTTATAAAGTCAAGAGAGAATTCGTCATCCCAAATAAACTGACAAGACTATGTAGGTTGACCATGACCAATGTTATAAGCCAAGTAAAAATATCCGGATCACTATCAAGCCCATTCAACATCTATAAGGGGCTCCGACAAGGGGATAGACTGGCCTGCGTCCTCTTCAACCTGGCGTTGGAGAAAGTGATCCGGGACTCTGACGTAACGGCGAGAGGAACAATTCTCTATAAGTCCATTTAGATACTGGTTTACGCAGACGACATTGATATCGTTGGTAGGAACCAAAGAGCTGTTCTGGAAGTTCTCATCCACATAGAGCAGGCGGCACGAGCAGGGTTGCTCAAAGCCAACAAAGCCTACTTTTGTCTTCAAATTTAGGAATTTAACCATAACATCCAAGCTACTGGTGCATAAGACAATGGTCATACCAGTACTTACATATGGATCCGAGGCTTCAGTACTTAGCAAAAAGCATTCTTACATTTTAGCTGCGTTCGAGAGAAAAATCTTACGGAGAATTGTTATTCCCGTATGTCAGGAAGGACCATTCCGGTGAATCTATAATGATGAGATCTACGAGCGTTACCGCGATGTCAACATCGTGAACAGAATTAACCTCAGATGGCTCTGGTGGGCAGGACACCTAGTTCGCACGAGCGAAGAGGATCCTAATCGGAAAGTCCTTTGAGGTATGATTTATGGACAACGAGGCCGGCCAAGCCTACGCTGGAATGATTGCATAGACCAGGACTCCCAGAGCTTAGGGATGCACTAAATGAAATCGGCTCGAGATCGGGACCGGTGGAGAAATTTTTTGCAGGAGGCCAGGACTGGACATCGGGTGTAGAACCAAATATGATAATGGTGACGATGATCCGAAAGGCAATTTGGGGAGCTTTTCGTGACATAAGTTATTATTCTCGGAAGTTTGTCAGACAATTGCGACAAGTGGGACAATGAAAAACGATTTTTGGTGTTTTTGGGACTCGAGCCGCGACTGTGTTGTTCAGAAGTCCAACTACTACTGGTTTACCAAAATATAAACGGAAAAAATTGTTTTTAAGGAATTTTTTGTGTTTTTTACAAGTACAATACTGTTTTACATGGTGATGGTCTTACGTCAAGTACATGGGCATCTGATACGTTCTTTTACTTCTGAAGCTAAGTAAATCTATGGACTTACCAGACAATGATTAAGAAGAATTGATAAGGTGGCTTGCTTAACGACAGAAAAACTAATAAATAATTTAAAATTTGTACATAAATTCGCACGTAAGATTAAGTAAGATCTTAACGCTGAATACCCACTGTCACTGCTTATTATGTTAAGCATTAATCGAACTAAAGGACACGCTTAGGATGTTAAGCATAGAAAAGCAAACATTAAAGGAGATCATTATAGTAATCGATCGTAACCAACAAGAAACCAATTAAGAAATTTGCTATCTTCAATTGATGTAGGAAATAGTTATGTTTTTCTGCAAAAGTTCGCCAACATTGCAAACCTTTAGGCTTAAAAAATCGATAGCGATACGTAGATTAAAATTTTTCTCAGTTTCCTCAGGGGTAGTAACCCTTATGAATCCTTATGAATGAAAAAATTACGCCATCGCAAGACGAGCGCAAATCAATTGTTTTAAAACCAGTCCCATCAAATTTTGGCTGGTAGAAGCCGAGATTTACGAGACGACAAACAAACGTACAAATGTTCAAAAGTACCCACGTTCGCTGAAAAATGTTCATGTTCTCTGAATATAAGATCAGATTTAATTTGAGATTCCTTCTTGCAAGTAAATTGCATAACATTTCAACGCACTTTTAAGGAAAATTGAGTTTTTAACCTTACACTGTAAGTGTGGACCTCAATTAAAAGAACTTACATTTCGTCATACCAGAGAAGGTTTCCTTTAGTTCTTTTAAAAAAGCCGTATAGTGTAAAGATTGCAGACTACGATAATATCGCCAATTAAGCTGCACAACACAAGTATAACTTGCCTCTGCTCAAACCTTGAGTATTTAACCAACCAACAAAAAGATCTCTGGTGCATTATTGTTTTTTAAAAACAAATACAGAATTAATGAGACATTTTTCTCGTTAAATCTTGTTAAGGTCATCTGCAAAACTTTTTGTTTTATCAGCAGAACAGCAGCTTTTATTGCATGAGACCAGCAAACCAAATGTTTCTCTAATTATGTACGTACCTTTTCTCATTATATTTTTTTTTGTTCACATAGTTTAGCAATTACCGAGATTTGTAAGACGTTGGATTCGCAAAACGTTCGTTGGTATTTTCGCAAAATGAATGAAAGTTTTACACAATTGACAATAACTTTCTTACTTTGTCTCTTACGTTGCCATTTTTCCAGGTAAACGTAGCGAGAATAGATAGATGGATGACATAAGCTCGTAATAATTATTTTATGATAGACTAGGATAGGAATCCAGTTGTAAAGTCGAAAGACACTATGAAAAGCCTTAAATAATCTAATTAATAAAAATTAAGTTATGTTTGTTTCTTCAGTGGTAATAGACTTATATAGGAGCTAAAATTGATACATAGATCTACTTTGGCCCTCAAGTATATTCCACCATGTTTATGCAATGTTGGAGTAGCCTTTATTCCGAAACCGGGTAAAACCGACTACACACCAGCAAAAACCTTCAGGCCAATCAGCCAATCACTTGCATTGAAATGCTTGGTTGAGTTCGATTGTTTCCAGAAGAAATCCCTTAAATATAAATCAGCACGCCTAACAACGTTTGAGATCCTGTGAGTCTGCTCTTCATGATTGATTGACGGACTCTTCACTGAACGCAACTCTTCTAAAAGGCATGTGGTGGAACCAACCTACATGCTTACTAGCCAGCTTTTTCAGACATAGGAGAATATAGACAATAGAGTAACAGTCGAAGTGCCTACAAGGTTGAGTCCTTTCGCCGCTTCTGTCTTGCTTTGTTGTCTATTCTTTACTAAAAAGACATACGTATACAAGCCGAATGGTGTATGTCTTATCTCATTAAGTAAATCCGCCTGTATAATATATAAGGCCGCCTGTATAAATCTACAAACTGCTTTGATTAAATTGGATAACTGGTGTGGCAGCAATGGACTATCGGTAAACCCGAGCAAAACTACTGCAGTTTTATTTACTCGTAAGCGTAAATTCGATGGTCTTATCCCTCCCGTACTAAATGGTTACCAATTTCCACGAAAGTTAAAAATCTAGGGGTATTTCTAGATTGCCAGATGAAATGGAAATTGCACCTGGAATCGAGAATATCAAAAGCTAAGTTTACCTTGATTCAATGTAAAAGACGATTTGATAAATCATGGCGGCTGAGTCTGAAAATGATACACTGATTGTAGTAAACGATAATCAGACCTATTCTGTTTTGTGACCAAGAACTTGTCTGAAAATCGCTAAGAGGACACTTAACAAATTGCAAAGGAACGTTTACTTGCAATGCGCTCTACCTTGGCAGATTCTATCAATACACATCAATGCTAAATCTGCCACCTCCGGATCTAGTTATTCAGATGGAAGTGGTGAAAGCTATATGTCGACTTCGAAAGACCTTATTCTTTCGAAGTACATAAGAGTGTACATGAAAACATATTCCATAAGGTTTTGGAACAAATTCTTACTCCTGATGCCTGTGGATAGTACTGTGATTTTTCTTAAGTTCAACGGAGGATATAAAGTTCAATACCGTAGCAGGGAATGTTGGAATAATTCAACGGAGATCCTTAAGGAATTCGAATCGATATTCTTCACTGACGGTTTCCTCACTGATGAATGGTTCTTAGATAAGAATTCTAAGGAGGCATTCGCACTGGGAAAATGGCCAACTGTTTATCAAACAGATATATTTTCTATTTAACAAGTTTCCAACTGGGCTGCCTCTAAAAAGATTCAAGGACGAAACCTTGCAGTCTGTAGGATAGCCAAGCTGCTCAAGTATTGATAATAACCTAGTTTCAAGTCGTAAATTGTTCTGGAAGTAAAAACTGCACAATATTTCAAGATGGAATTTCGTGACTCTTAATTTGGTTCCGGGCCATACAGGTATAATAGAAAATGAATACTTGCAAGAAGTGGTTCTTCCGATGTTTCTACTGTCCCGGAACACATATTAGGCTTAAATCAGGCAAGCTTAAATATTGATTGATTGATTTGAAGTTTTATGGAAGCCGAACAGGAGCACTGTTGAAAATCCATAAATACATAAAGAACTACCAAGCAGTTTGTGGATAGACCGAACAAACACACCGCTTAGCTCATTTTAGGAAAATCTAGAAAGAATTGTCGGAGCATGGTCGGCTAATTTACAGTGCATAACCCGACTGGAAGTCATATGTTCTAGTTGTATACGGTATACCTATATTGGATATAATATATAAGTCCTTCCTGGAGGAAGAAGAAACAAATATACATTTCTTTATTGATGTCCTGCTCTTACATCAGAGGGTAAGTATCTCGGCATAATCCTCGATAGGAAACTCAGCTGGAAGTCAAACATAGAATTCAGGGTTAGGAAAGCATGTATTGCCTTATACGCCTGTAACAAAACCATCGATAGGAAATGGGGCCTGCAGCCGATGCAGCTGGTCTCCAAGCTAGGTAGATTACAAAGATCAGCAACTGTTGGGATAACTGGTGCACTAAGGTCTTGCCCTACCGATGCTCTCAATACACCTTTTAACCTATTATGAGTTACCATTCAAAAAGACGGTTTATTTTGCTGGCAGATTAGTCGGCGGACCTGATAGCAGTAACCTTCGCTATCCGATGATCGCTGAAAACTTCGCTGCCTAGACGACGCTGCTGTGGTCTCGGTCATTTGAGGTAGTGGTTAAGTATGCCTCTAAACTTATCTACTTTAGCATCGTCGGGTGGGGTATTCGTTAAGTAATCTACTACACTTATCTACTCTAGCGTTTTGCCTCCGTCGTTGATGTGGTATCACTTTAGCTAACCAGTGTGGTTAAACTCTTACCAGTAAACTTACAAACTTCCGTATTTCGGTGCCAATAAGTGCCTAGCATCGTCTCTGCCTTGTAAGGTAGTGTCTAAGCGAGAGGTAATAGTGTATTACATAACGAGCGAGGAAAGTGGAGTTTATCGTACGAGTTAGAAGCTTGAAGCACGAGGCGGTAGCCGAGTGCGGTAATCTAACGACCACGATGAACACTTTTCTGCGAGTAATGTACGCTATTTTTCACACGACTAAAACCGGTTTTTCTGCTAAACCGGTTATGCGCTAGGTAAAATTAATTTGGGGATGTCTGTTCGCTGTGACTGCAGTATATTGCAAAAGTATTTTATATGTTAATTCACTGGTGTGTATATCGGCTACTTGTGAATGTGAAAACCCTTTATACCACGCTTACCTATTCAAGCATTTCACTTCCGCTGTGTAAGTTATTCCATTCTGTTGCTACTAACCTTGACCAGCATATCGCCTGATCAACGCTTTACTACGATATATGTTCTGTTCGACACGGGCATCCAGTGTGCTACGCTTCGTCTAATCGAGACATATTTAAAACATACGTACATACGCATCTTGCGCTACGCTTAGCACACTCGACGCATCTCTACGACAGACGCTTACTTCGACTTACGCTCCGTCAGGTATCGTCTAGAGTTACGTATCGTTCGACTTACGCTCAGCTCGATATAAGAAACCTGTTATCTACGCATTTTCTGTGCTTTGCATCGCCTAGACATGTGCATAATATGATCTAAGCATTATGTGTGCCACCCGCACCGAAATACGCATTCTGTGATCCACGCAAACTTATGTTAGTACCATCGTTTAGGATATTTGAGTTAAAATGGTATTTTAGATTGTCACCACTTAGTAATAACTTCCTTTATATTAACAGAATTGACCGCTTTCTAGTTAGTTTATGTAAACTTCCAAATTTATATCGCTTGGAAAACAGCAAAAGTCATATATCTGACACTGCAGATGACAGTCTGTGTTTTTGATTGCAATTAGAGTTTGGTTAAACTTCTTCTTCACAGCATTGGACAGTTGGTAAACTTTTGAACTTAAAATAATACTAACATTTCTTACTCCCTCAAGAATAATTATAGTGTACATCTAGAGTCTGTCACAATGGAAAGGTGAGGAAATAAATAAAACAAAAGTTATGTACAGAATTTGTTTGCTAACATAAGCAACTCAGCACTGAATCGCATAACAATTCCGTACCAATTCCGTAAGGCTTCCATACTGCAAAAGTCAGAAAAACATTGACTCCTTGGATTTCATTCGTTTACTTTTTCTCTTTTCACCTCATCGATGTCCTGTTCGTTCATTCGTCCTTTGCATAACGCAAGTGCATAACCGCAGATTCACAATTTCCTATTTGAATTTTATATTTCTCGCATTTGCATAATTCAAACATAATGTGGGTGGGACTAAGACCTGCTGCCGTTCCCAAGCCTCACACTTTTTTCGAAAATGTAGACGTAAAATGAGTTTTGCTTTTGGCACGAGAGCATTTTTCTTATGTTGGTTGGCATAGTTATATGCAGATTAGTGTTGTGTAATAGTTGCAAAGTTAAATCCCAAGAATTCTCATCGTTATACAGCCCGCGGAAATCTACAACAATTGTGCAATGTCAGACAATGACACCGATGTACCATTAAGTTTTTTCCTTTAGTACATTTTTGGGTTTTTTGTTTTAGCTACCGGCTGAACACCTGCACTTTGTGTTGTTTACATCTTATTACATAAAGAATACAATTTTTCCCTTTTAGAACAAATGCTGTTCTTGTAATTGAATTATTAAACATTCATGAAGAAGTAGTAGTGGAAGCCTTGGGATGCGAAAATCTAAAGTGGCAAATTATATTTGAAAATTAACATAAGCTATTTAAGAAAACTTTTTTAAACTATTTTGGTTAAGCATGTAGGACAATCACATGGCATTTTTATTTATGTATAGACTTAAAATCAGCATAGATTCATCAGTTTTAAAGTCATTTATGATTCTATAATCAGCCATCAGCAGAGTAGGCACAGAATGTTTCAGAAATGCATGTGGCCGCAACTATCTCTGACTGGTGGAAGTGCGATCAAACATCCCCGTTATGGCCGCTGGTAATTTTCCTCCAGTACAGGAGAAGCGAAATTCTTTGAATCAGTCGTACGGGAACTGCATGCCAGTCCTGAGTATGTCATAAAAATCATTTTGGGAGATATGATTGCCAAAATAGGTCAGTATTCAGGCAGTACATTGGCACCCACAGCTTTCACGAGAACACTAATGACAGTAGACAACGAGTCATAGAGATGGCAGCAAGCAATAATATGGTCGTTGCCACCTGGTCCAAAAAGCCACCTGGGTATCTCCGTATAGAGCCACTCGCAACCCGATAGACCACGTGTTGATAGACCGCCGCACAAACCCGAACCTGATGACGTTACGAACGTACCAAGGTGCCAACGTCGACTCGGACCACTATCTTGTTGGTATGGTGCTCCGAGCGCGGAATGCATCATCAAGAAAGACAGCATCCGCTAATAAGATCCGTGTCAACACGGCTGCCTTCGTAACGAAGAGACCACAAACAACTACCGACAAGCGATGGTACTCGCTCTAAATGCAGGGAGAGTAAGTCCTGGGGCTGAGATGCCGGGCGTAGAAGAGAAATGGGCACGCCTTAAGAATACTGCTAATAATACTGCTTACTCCATCTTAGGCAATAGTCGTAGAGATCGGAACGACTGGTTCGATGACGAATGTAAGCTAGCGACTAAACTTAATAATGTTGTGTACCGAGCAATGCAACAATCACATAGAACGCAGGCACGCGAAGATGAATATAAAGAGCTCAGAAGATATGAAAAAACAGTTCACCGGCGAAAGAAAGCAGCCTGGGAGAAGAATTTCGTCCGTGAACTGGAACTGTGCAGAGAGCGAGGACTGCACCAGGCGCGGAAGTTCTACCAAAGAGTCCGCGGTATGACGGAATATACACATACTGCAAAGACAAAGAGGGTAATTTGATCGCCGATCTCAAAGGCATCTTAGACCGGTGGGAAGAACACTTTCATGAGTTGCTTTATGGAAAGCTAACTGAGGACTTGCAGGCTCCGCCAATGACCAAAGACCACACTATGCTGCCGCCACCAAGCATAGATGAAGTTAGCAGAGCTATAAATCCACTGAAAAATAATAAGGCCGCGGGATATGATTGCATCCCAGCGGAGCTGATTAAAACAGGAGGCCTGCAATACACCAAGCAATTCATGAACTAATATTGCAAGAATGGGAGGAAGAAGCGATGCCAGAAGACTGGCGAAGAGGCACCCTGTGCCTCTGTACAACCAAAGGTAAGCGCGGCGGAGGGAGTTGTGCAAAGCGCTCCGCTCAAGCATTAACAAGCTGATCTATGGACCTTGATTAGTTTGTCACAATTTACTGCTTTGTCAAACGCAGTCCACCATACAGTCAAACTATATAGAAGCGTTGGTTTTACTAACGCTGCATATAGCCGATGGGTGATATGGGGTTGAAAGCCCCATTTGTTGCTAATGCCTGTGCCTTTACGAACTTTTTTTGCCGTTGTTTGGTTAACTTTCTGTCTAGTATTAAACCTAGATACATGGCATTATCAGATAAAGTTAACATATTTATACCTTTAATAGAAGGAGGGTCAACATGTGGGATTTTGTACTTCCTAGAGAAGAGGACAAGTTCAGTTTTGTGTGGGTTTACTCCTAAACTGTAGCGATCTGCCCAATTTGTTAGCTTGTTGAGAGCATTTTGCAGGAGTTCTTTTAAGATGTTATTGTGCTTTCCTGAGACGGCAATAGCAACGTCATCCGCATAAGCGATCGCTCGGCAGCCCTGCCTTCTTATGCATACAAGCAGCTCATTCACCGCTAAGTTCCAAAGAAGGGGGACAGGACTCCACCTTGTGGGGTTCCTCTATAGACAGATCTTTTGGCTGACGAAACACCCAGTTTTGAATTAACAATCCGACTTGTGAGTAGAAGGTTAATCAGTTCGCCCATAAGGCCGTCAGTGAATCTGTGATCGCTGATGTGTTGACGTTATTAAAAGCGCCTTCAATGTCTAGGAATGCTACCATAGTATACTTATTGCAGTATAGGGAATATTCAATGGAACGTACTAGCGTATGAAAACTGTTTTCAAAGATTTACACTTGCAATACGCGTGTTGATCTGTAGATGTCTATCAGTCTTTCTAATGTTTTTAACAGGAACAATGATAGACTGATAGGTCTGAGATTTTGGATTAACGTACGGCCATTTGCCCGCTTCGGGTATGAAGACCACTTTCACCTCTTTCCATAAATTCGAAAGACAGCTCTTAAGAAACGTCCGTAGCAAAGGAAGAACACTGTGCATTGGTTATAACGTCATAATAAGCATCTTTAACTTTGCGCTTGTAACGTACTTTGTCAACCAAGGATCCATTTAAATGTCCAATTATAGACTTCAAATAGTGACTTCTTATGTCTATAGCCGGCTGACATTTAAATCATTTTAAATTGCTGGCGAAAATTTTATATCACCTTTCTGTTTTCAAAAAGTTTCCAAAACGCAAAATTATATTTTCTTCGATTAATAGTTTATGTCCCATTGAGTTCAAATATTCTACAAATTTTTTGTGATTTTGTGGATTTTTTATATTGCTTTGTAATCGGGTTATATTTAGCCCTTCCCCCTGCCACATCTAATGATTTTGTCAAGTACAGTTTGAAGCTTGTCATCTGATTCGTATTTTTTTCCAGTGGCAACATGATAGCAGATCTTTCAGACGTCTTCTTTATGAAAATGTAAAATAACAAGAGTCCGACCATTGCTTTTATATCAGCCGTTAAGCAGAGTTGCGCCAAGCACCTGTAATTGTAAGATACATCTTTCAAATTTTCCAAGAAAAAAGACAATATGCTGAGATATAACATATCGCAGTCATAAAAATGTCGTCAAATGTCGTGCTTTTTGGAATATTTTTTGCGAATTAACAAGGAATAAAGAAAAAAGAAAATCTTATTGCTTAAAATTCAGTAAAAGAGTATCAATCATTATTAAGAAATAAGCTGAAGGACAATATTAAATTTATTAGTAGCCAACCTATCCAAGGATAACTGATTATTTGTTAAAAAATGACAATTGACATTGAACAATAAAATACATTGGCGAGTATATTTAAATGTTCTACACATATGTGAATCTATCTATAATTGAAGACACGACAATAGAAGAAATTATATTTCGATTTATTTGACAATGACATTATGTCATTTGTAAATTGATCCACTATAAGGCGATTATTTATTACTATCTGTCTGTTACACAAGGAACTGAAATAAATTATTTTCCTCCAGAGAGTTGAAGAACTTAATTTCTTTATTGTAATGCGTACTTACAACCATAATGTCAACAACAGCACTAAATAGGGCAAAAGCCATCAACTCAGATTCGATTATAATTTATGATCGTACGCATAGGCAATCAATCACTGTGTTCTTATAACAAAGTAATATATGTTCTTGCGTAGAATTTGTCAAAGAAATTGATTGTGTGCCGTTTGAGATCAGTAGCAATTTGTTTTAAACTACAAGGTTTTTATTAAATTGAATTTAATTTACGTAGTTACTGAACATTAAGTTGTCATCAGTATATTTTATTCTACAATTAGTCCATTAGGCAGAAAATCTCTGCACAGTTATTCTTAAAACAGATTTTCTAAAATCGTCTTTCTAAATTGGCAAAACCCTGGCTTGATGACTTCAATTGTCATCCACTTTTCTAACATTTCCATCTAGACAAAATAGTTTTTCCGTTGCATTTCATTGGCAAAGGCTTCTTCAGTCAGACAGAAAGGATAAATAAGCTTTGTTTTTGGATTTCAAAACAGATTATATTCAGTTATATTATTGTTAACATTATCTTTTTCTCTTTTCTTACTCGAGGCGAGAGATATGGTCCCATCAAAAGTACATTCGCCAAAATAGATGCCATGCATTTTTATTGCTATTAAGCACTCCATCTCTCCCTTACTGTGGCTGATGTTAATTAACAAAAACTTGAAGAGGATAGGACGAAGGTAGTTTCGTACGTAGATGACGTGGTAATACTCATATCAGGCCAGCACCTTTGCTTGATCAGTGAAGGAAAGGGCCCTGGGTAAAGTCAAGCCACAAGCTCTGGCCTTGGAGTCAACCCCGGTAAGACTAAAATGTTACTGTTCACCACTGAATCCAAAATAGCGGCCTATATCCTTCTAAAACTCAATGGGAAAGGTTTCAGCCTTACCCCCAGTGCCACATATTGACGCAACAATATTCACTGACGGCTCCCAGATGAAGGATGGAGTCGGTGCAGGTGATTTAAATCTGTCACGGTCATATAAGCTTACCGATTCATCTAGTATCTTTCAGAGCAGAAATCCTAGCAATAAGGGAGGCCTGCTGGGCACTAAGGCTCAGTAACGCACAAATCGGAAGGGTTGGCATATATGCTGATAGCCAATATGCCATAAGGGCGATTTATGGGACAACCATGAACACGAAACTCGTACAAGAAGTGCCAAGAAGAAGTGGCCTCGATTATCGATTATATAGACTATATAGAGGGAAATGAGAGGACAACGGGCTCTATGGAGAGCGTTAGCTGTCCAATAAGTTCAGTCAAAGAACAAATTCTCTCCTTTCTTAATACTAAGTCACAGTTCAGGTGGAGCAGTCTGTCGAGCTGCGCCATATCAAGATTGATGTGGTCTTCCTCTCAGTTTACAGGATCATCTAGTTGATCTCGTTTCTGAACGCTACAGGCTGGACTTAAACCACTTAAATATCCATCCATCCCTCGAGATTTGTGGCATCAAAATGACGCATACTAGCGCTAATTGAGGATCTCAGCTTAATCTACTGGAAACGGAGGAATTCGTTTGACTCTTACATCTCAACCCAAACATTTGGACTACGCTGACGACGTTTGTTTACTCTCACACAGGATTACGAAGCTGTAGAAAGGGAGGCAAATGTTGCGGGTTTGAAGATTAATTCTGCCATAACCAAAATCATCAACCTCGGCACTAACTCAGTAACTCAAGTTAACATTGCTGGACAGCCGGTAGAGAGAATAAAGAGTTTCCAATATCTTAGGAGTACTGTCTTGACCGAAGGTGGAACCGAACAGGACATTGTAAACCGAATCGGCAAAGCAAAATCAGTGTTTTGAATGATGTCCATGATATGGCGGAAGCAATGCGATCAGCTTAAACACCAAGCTGCGACTGTTCCGTTCAAATGTTGAATCTGTGCTGTTGTATGGGTGCAGCAGATGGAACGTGACCGCTACTATCACAAAAAGATTACAAAAGTTCGTAAATAGGTGCCTACGGAACATCTTAAGGGTCTTCTGGCCTAACCGTATCTCTAATGAACATCTTTACCAGAGAACTACGCAATGAAATGGAATCCGTTATCTCAGGATGGTAAAAGAAAGGGTCGTCCGAGAAATACATGGCGCAGAAAAGTTGAGGAGGAGTCACGGCAATTGGGGAGGAGTTGGCGAGAGCTGAAGCTCATTGCAAGGAACCGCACGCTATGGCGCGTAGGCGTAGTAGAGGCCCTAGGACCCACAAGAGGATATAGGACGTAAGTATATCTCGTGTTTGGGGCCCTTTCACTTCAATATTTTTATAGAAATTGTTGTCATAAAAAGACCAACGGTGACCATTTAGCTAGAAGCGTTCCAGAGCTACAGAGTGTGAAGTGATGTGAGGTTAAAAGTTCTTTTTTCGCATTAAAACGCTACGTACACCGCAGGGGGTGAAAATAGACCCCCCTCCCATACGATTTTTTCACGAAATTAACCAAGGAATCACCCCTTAAGCATTTTCCACCTTAACGGAAACACCCTGTATATGTTATTAAAGCTCACCAATAACACCTTTAAAATTTGCTCGGAATATTTTTCTTGAAAGAAACCCCAACTGCCATGGCATTCTGAGCCATGGTTATTAAAATGTCAGAAATGTTCGGGTTCCATTTGTGAAATTTCTAACAATAAAGTAAATTTCTTTAGTATTCATCATTTCCTAATCAAACAATACTCTTCCAAAATGTTCCACTGCGTTACACACAGAGTACGAGGGTAATAAATCATTTCTTTATTTCTTATTTTCTGATAACAATGAAATGAAAAATAAGGATATAACATGTCGCATAGTATGTATGATGCCATAAACTGAATAAATTTAAATCGTATGCAAAATTCAAAAAAATTTAGAAAAAAAATAAACAAAACATTTTTCATCACGTCTGACAAGTTTCCCTTAAATCATCACAGATCTGTCTGTGAATGTGTGGTGAGAGTGGACGTAAACATTCATCGTTGACACCACATCATTGGCAGTAAATCTTTCACATTTTTTTTACTCATGTGGCAACGTAAGCTTTAATCATATGAAAGTACCCTACAGTAAAACTTTGTGTCATCCTAGCGTGAAAGGAAGCGTCTATCAAACTCAAGCAAAGTTTCAACCATTACTCCAACGCGGAATTTAATTTCATTTGGCTCAAAGTCAAAGTGCTTAAGCATATCATTTACTTCTGCTTCATATACAGAAGCCCTAATTTAGACAGTGTCTCAACTTGTAGTGATTTAGATGCACTGTCCGAATCTATAACTAGAATTTTATCACTTGATCCATTTTCTGAAATCGTCATTGCGGGAGATTTCAATATACACATCTCCAGTTGGCTTCGCCATTCAGGTCTAATAACACCGCTAGAAAAGGATGTTAAATTATTTACCGCTTGTACTTGCAAGAGTCGAATCTTCTATGGGACAACTTTACTTTCGTACTCGTCAAGTGGCTAGAGGTATTAAATGATCACAACATTCATAAATATGCTGGGCCTGATAGTATTCCCGCTATAAAAAGGTGTTCTTCAACGTTGACATTGCCACCGCGCAGGCTTTTCCATTTCTCCTATTCTTCTGAAGTCGTTCCAGTGAATTGAAAAGAGCCTTTATCCAGCCTCTTCCTAAAAAGGCGAATCGTCATCTATTTCCTTCTACCGACCAATTTCGTTAACATCCGTACTTTCTAAGGTCATGGAAACGCTGATCAATCTTAAGCTTATGCAATACCTTGAATCACGTGAAATCCCAAGTGAACAGCAGTACGGTTTTCGTAGGTAACGTTCTGCAGATGACCTGATAGCTTATCTCACTGAAAAATGGAATTCACAAATTTAGTGAAAGCAAAGTTGTTGCATTCGATATATTCAAGGCATTTTACAGAGCCTGACATCAAGCTCTTTTGTCGGAATTGAATATCTATGAAATTGATAAGACTGTGCTTAATTGGACTTGTAACTACCTTTCTGACCGTTCAATCCAGGTCGTATTGGATGGTTTCAAATCCAATGTTCACCGCATAAGCGCCGATGTTCCTCAAGGTTCCGTTTTGTCTCCGACACTCTTTCTCATTTTCCATTAATGATCTCCTATCCGCTACTTTAAATCCGATTCTTTCGCTGACGACAGCAGTCTTAGCTTTTCATATGATTTCACGCTTTCTGCACGCCCCTTAACTTCGCAAGTGGAACTTCAACAACAACGTATGTTAAGCACGAAAACTTCTGACCTTGACAGCATAACAAGGTGGGGACTACAAAATAGAGTTGAATTTAACGCTTCTAAGACCCATTGCTGTCTTATGTCGTCCAATCGTAATATAAACCCCCAACCTTTATCCATGAATGGATCTTACTTTCAAGAAACTGTACAACTCTCAATTCTAGGTATGTGCGTCAACAACAAGCTTCGTTGGAACGACCACATATTTGCCATCGCCAAGATTACTGCGAGATTTCCTGTTTCTCTGATGCCATTGTGAGTGCCATTCATGGATAATGGCATGGGAATTAGGATTCGCTTAGACAACAGGAGAATGCATTGGGTTTTGGAAGCGTTAAATTCAACTCGATTGTTTTCTTCCCATTGTATTATGCTGTTTAGGTCAGAATTTACCGTGCTTAACATACGTAGTTGTTTGATTTCCGGATGAGAAGTGGAGGGACGCTCCTTAAACATATATGAGAACCTGAGTGTGCTGTCGTCAGCGAACTTCGAACGCACTAACCAATTCAGAGAGTGGAATGAATTGCCTGATTCTTTGTTTCCGCATTTGTATGATTTGCAGTCATTTAAGAAACGCGTGCATAGACATCTCATCTTTTCCTCTCCCTAATTTCCAAACGCCCACCCTGTGCTAAGCTCCTTGCTCTGTTCATCACTAGCCAAAATATACCAAACGTATGTTAAGGGATGGACGTTTTCCTCTCAAATATAGTTGATGCGTCGCGTAGAGGTTTTTCGAATAGGCTCCGCCTGTAAGACTAAAGCTTAAGGCACCAAATACCTATATGCCATGATTTTGGCCCTGTGTCACTAGTCGAAATATACCAAATTTAGCGCTTAGAGACGTATGTTAAGAAATCAATACATTCTTCTAAAATATGTTGGTGATGGATTTATAGTAGATGTTATTTAAATTTCAATATACTGACGTCTTAAAGAGCCCTTATGTATTACAACACATTTTAAAGTATTTTGAGAAAAGTGGTGGTCGTAACCAAGCGTTCAACAGTCATTGTGACAAGATATTGTCTGAGCAAGCATTACAATGGGGATGTTTTACATTATCTCTTATTATACTGGAATACACACACATAACAATGCTGACAATTCAAACGAGCTCGTTTTGAATTCAAATCAAAACCCTTTTAAGATCTTCAGAAGGTTATAACTGCAGAACATACTCACACATGCCTCCCAAGATAAAAGATATATTTTTGATGCCATTTCTGACAGCTTAAGTAAAAGAGAAGGTAGCGCCGTGATTCAAATTGATAACGCTTTGGACTACTGAACGTCTACGTTAGAATCCCAAGAAAACACCAAAAAGCATTTTCATGCTCCCTTCTCTCGCTAATTTCTGACATACGTCCGATAGTAATAACTGCCATTGAAAGATTCTCAAATCGCCTTTCCGAAGTGGCTTTAATTTGTGGGGGCCTTCCATTTGTGTACAAATATATAACACAATCAACACGAATGGCCACGAGAAGCTATGCCCTGGACTAACAAATATGAATATGAAAATCAATAAAAGATACAGAGGTGGGAAATAAAAGAAAACACATTGACACCATAAGAAAGCTTTACAAAGGATATAATATAGCGCAATACCCTCGTTCTCCCAACCCTACATACCGTGTCTTTGTCATATGATGACATATCTTGACGATAAACCCGTCGATAAAAAAAAGCTGATTGATTATTCAAGAAGAATTTTACAATTTGAACACCATTCCTGCCCAATCACTCCACTAAGCTGAACATCCCTACTCATATGATATTCTTAATTCAATGGAAAGGAAAAGTGGATTGAATTTTAAATCGTGCTCATGTGTTGTTGTTTGCTTGGAAAGATTTTCTGATTCTATTTACAATCGATTACTCCGTGTTGCCTTAGATGTATTGGTAAAGGACGTGAGGTCGTATTTGATAATTCATGAATCCTTTAAGATTATTTTGATTCAATTGAAATGCTGATATGCTGATTTAATGCGATTGAGATAAATAAACCAGCGTTCCTGCATTATGTAGGTTAAGTATTTCTACTATAAACATACATACACAATGTATGCAAATTATTGCCGCTCACTTATTATAATGATGAGGCCAGTCCAAAAACATAAATTGCCTTAAATGTTCATCAAATGATACTGGCGGATGGAAAATGAAGCTGTGTGAGACAGCTTACACTGTACTTGTAGGCCAGTACAGTTTACCCAAAGGTTGAATAAAATGTTTGTGTATCGCACCATAAATCGTTATAACGATACTGGCAGCATTGCAAAACGCCATGGTGGTGGACCGAAACGCACTGCAACATCGCCGGATATCATTCGGAAGGTGAAGGCCAAATTGGCTCGGAATCCGCGCCCTAGCGGCAGAAAAATGGCTCGTGAGGCGAACATTTTGCTCGAACGGATGCAGCACACATTCTCGGTTTGGGGTATTTTGAAGAGCAAGGTTGGGAAAAAAAATACCAGAGTGTCGATCATCTCAAGCAAGCGCTTCGCCGGGAATGGGCCAAAATACAGCAGAGCCACTTTCGTGCTGCATGCAATAGCCGTTTGAAGGCCATAATCGCGGCTAAGGGAGGTCAAATCGAAAACTGCCAATGCAATCCGAAAATTTAAATATTTGTGAACATTATTTACTTCGATTCAATTAAATTCATCAAAAAATAAAAATTCTGTGGATTTTTGTTTTGGTAACACTTCGCTTTTCGCTCGCGATGTTCGACATCGTGAAGAGAATTAAGCTCGGTAGGCTCCGGTGGGCAGGACACCCAGCTCGCATGAGCGAAGAGGATCCTGTTCGGAAAGTCCTTTGCGGTAGGATTTATGGAACACGACAGCGCGGCCGGCCAAGCCTACGCTGGAAGGATGGTGTAGACCAGGACGCCCAGAGTTTAGGGATGCCAAACTGGATGACATCGGCTCGAAACCGGGACCGGTGGAGAGACTTTTTGCGGGAGGCCAGGGCCGAACCCCGGTTGTAGAGCTAAATTTGATGATGATAATCATTTAGTCATGCTATGGTCTAATATTTTTATGAAAATCCAACAAATATCCCATAATCCTGGAAACAAAAAATCCTCCTAAAAGTTATCTTATAGTGGCAAATCTTACACAAACTTGCAAGATTACACTCAACGCACCTTACTTCAATTACCTATATGAATACATTAACTGGCACTTTGAAACCCTCCGACAAAAGCTGAATTTTTTACCAAAACTAAGGCTGCAACTTGTGCTTAAAACTCGATATTTACAGTCTTCAAAAGTAAAATTTGTAATATGCTCTGTCGGACGAAATAGCCATAAAGTAAAAGTAAATAAAGACTAGCGTTGGTATTGAGCTTACTGGTAGCTGTACTCCATATGAATCGCAGACAGCCTATCACAAGCGCTGATGGACTATAATACACACACAAGATGCCCGCGTACTCTCTGGCTTGATCTCTAGCGGTAACGCCAATCAATTTGAGGATAAGGGTGCGTCTTAATTAATTGCCCAGTTCAATCTGTACTGTGACTCAATAAAGCTAAGGAAAACCTCTTCAATGTGTATCCGCATCCAATTTGATAGGACAAATGAATTCAATTTTATGTATAAAAATCCGGTCACTTGAAAAAAGATTCTAATCCACAAATTGTGATCATTAACTGATATTTGAACCATAATCTTTTACGACAATATTGGTTTGAACAGCATCCGCAATCTCTTAACATCAACTTCAAATCGTCGCCATGAGTTTTGTTTGAAGTAGGTAGATACTGAAAGACCATCGAAAGTTTTCAAAATGATATTTTCAACAGTAAATACATTGACTCATAATAAGAATATAATTTCAAGAATCTCAACTCCTATTTAATACAAAAATATGTTCAGTTTGACGAAAGGACAATAGCAAAGTGTACAAAACTGCAAAAAATCCAATTGTAAATAGTGCAGTGGATGATTCTCGCTTTAGATTCATTGCAGGATTTTATCCTGTCACACTACTCGTACTACTTTTCCATCATTTGCTCAAACATCTCGTATATGTTTACGGGTGTTTCCATAAACGTCATGCAAACAGAGATTTATAAAAATCGTAAAAAGGGTTCTTCTTATTCATACACCAAAGGGATGAACAAGGATGGCCGAAGAAATGTACTTAGTGCTTTCACTTGATGTCCTGTGTACTGACTGTATGTGACTCGAGAGAAGTTTTTATTTATATTGTCATTATTATAATCACAATCACTTTCATCATCATCATCATCCTCATCATCATCATCATCATCATCATCATCATCATCATTATAATCATAATCACCATCATCATCATCATCAGCATCATCATCATCAGCATCATCATCCTAGTCTACACACTGACAACTGGCTGTTGTTGTATTCTGTATCTTCCAGTTATCGACTGAAAATTTGAAAAGCTTGAGTCGTTGAACTGATTGACTTACATTGAGTTGATTCGAAGGACACGAAAAATATAATAACGAAATCAATAAACAAAAAGGGGCAATTGAAGATTGAAGCAGATATAGCATCAGCATTGTCCGTATACAAAACTTGAGTAATGATGTCATTATAAGAGCGATGATTTATGTTTGCTGACAATGAACGTCAGCTCTTCTTCGATGGAACATGCGATAGTGGAGAAGACTAAGACTTTTATTTAACGATAACATAGAACAGGACACCCAGAGCACCCAGATGGAACATAGCCCTTTATTTATTGCTTTAAAGCTGATAGCTGTGGGTTGCATTCTTCTGGTGACTAGGAAAGCCACCGCGAGCACATGTTGTCTTACATGATAGTTGTAGATGGACTACTGATTTGGCGTTCTGTAATATTAGCTTTTTAAATTCTTTATATTAACTTCGCGTGCCTGTGCGTTTGTGGCTTGCGAACTGGCTGGCGGACCAAATGTTGTAATACATTTTTAACCCACTTTCTAACGTCCGTTTTTTTTTCAAACTTTGCACACATGTGTATCTCCAATGACAACACTTTCTACTCAATAATAATAATAAAAAGATAATAATCCGGTTATTTTTACCTGGCTTATAACATTGGTAATGGTCAACCTACATAGTCGTGTCAGTTTATTTAGTATGCCTTTATTTAACTTGACTTTATAAAGTCCTACTCTGGCTATGCTATCATAGGCGGCTTTAAAGTCTATAAAAAGATGGTGTAGTGAGTTTTGAACCTCTAGACATTTTTCAATCACCTTCTTAAGGGTGTAAATCTGATCAGTTGTTGATTTGCCTGGGATGAAGCCACATTGATATGGACCAATAATGACTCTATCGTATGGGGCGATCCTGTTTTGAAGGATGGAGGAGAAAATCGTATATACGGTACTAAACAACGTTATACTACGATAAATGCTGCAAGTTGTGATATTTCCTTTCTTATGTATAGGGCACAGGATGCCTCTTCGCCAGTCTTCTGGCATCGCTTCTTCCTCCCACACTTGCACTATTAGTTAATGAATTGCTTGGTGTATTGCGGGGCCTCCCATTTTAATCAGCTCCGCTGGAATACTATCAGATCCCGGCGCCTTATTATTTTTGAGCCGATTTATCGCTCTGCTAACTTCGTCTATGCTTGGTGGCGGCAGTATAGTGTAGTCTTCGGTCATTGATGGAGCCTCCAATTCCTCAGTTAGCTGTCCATTAAGCAACTTATGAAAGTATTCTTCCCATCGCCCTAAGATGCTTTTGAGATTGGTGATCAGAATACCCTCTTTGTCTTTGCAGTATATGCAACGCGGTGTATATTGCGGTACACCGTGGACTCTTTGGTAGAACTTCCACGCCTGGTGCGGTCCTTGCTCTCTGTACTATTCTAGTTCACGGTCGAGATTCTTCTCCCAGGTGACTGTTTTTCATATCTTCTGTGCTCTGTATATTCATCTTCAAGTGCCCGTTTTCCATGAGATTGTTGCATTGCTCGGTACGCAACATTCTTACGTTCAGTCGCTAGCTTACATTCGTCACCGAACCAGTCGTTCCGATCTCTACGACTACTGCCTAAGATGGACTCAGCATTACTAATGACAGTATTCTTAAAGCGTGTCCATTTCTCTTCTACGCCCGACATCTCAGCCCCTCTCCTTGCATCTATGGCGAGTCCTATCGCTTGACCGTAGTTGTTTCTGGTTTCTTCGTTGCGAAGGGCAATCGTGTTGACCCGAATCTGATTCGCGGATGCAGTCTGTCATGATGATGCAATCCGCGCTCCGAGCATCATACCAACAAGGTAGTGGTCCGAGTCAACGTTGGCACTTCGGTACCAGGTTCTGGTTGTGGCGGCTGTCTATCTGGTTGCGACTGGCTCCATCAGGCGATACCCTGGTAGCTTTGTGGATACTTTTACGCGCAAACCTTGAACTCGCAACGACCAAATTATTACTTGCTGCCATCTCCGTGACTCGTTATCCATTGTCATTAGCGTTCTCATGTAAGCTATGGGTGCCAATGTACTGCCTGAATACTGGCTCCCTACCTATTTTAGCATTCATATCCCCCAGAATGATTTTAACATCATACTGAGGGCAGGCATGGAGTTTCCGTTCGACTGATTCAATGAATTTTTCTTTTTCATCATCTCGGGAATCCTCTGTATGTGCGTGAACGTTTATGAGGCCTTATGTTTTTAAATCTGCTCCGCACGCGAAGGCTGCATAGCCGGTTATTTATTGCTTTAAAGCCGAAAACGGTGGGTTTCATTCTCTGAGTAGAAACCCCACCCCGAGCACATGATGTCATGCATGGCAGCTGTAAAATATGTCATATTCCGATTTTGTATGACACCATTTTCCGTCCACCGCATCTCCTGGATTGCTGTTATGTCAGCATTATATTGGGACAGGGTATCGGCCAGCTGCTGTACAGATCGAGCTCTATACGGTGAGCGTACGTTCCATGAGAAGAAGAAATTAAATCGTTTAGCCGTTTTCGTTGCCGTGATCGTCGTCATTCGTCCGTGGATCCGAGGCTGATTTTTGGTGCCGTAATAATAATTTTTTACAGGCGAGGTTATTGGCCTCGTGCCACCCTTACTTTTAAGGGACTAGCCCGATCATTCAGTTTTTCCTGCATTAGAGGAAAATTACCGACGGCCACGACTTGGAGGTTTGATCGCACTTCCACCAGTCAGAGATAGTTACGGCCACCTGCAATTCTAGAGCATTCTGTCTGATTCCCCCTATTCAGCTGACGGCTGACCGCAGGATGATTATAGGTAGATTATAATATGGTAATGAAACAATTCGGCATGAAGTTCAAAGTTCGAATCTCAGAAAAACACAAAAAAAATAGTTTCACGCGTCTCACCTCTCGTGAATGTCGGACAAATTATCTAGAGTCATTGTCACGGAAATATTCTCACCTCGCCTTTTTTTTGGATATGGCTTTAAATAGTAGGTCCCTTCTATTTGTGTGCAAAAATATACATGCTCAACACAAATGGTTGCGAGAAGCCAGGCCTTGGACCGCAATGGTCTGCCACACCACATACTTTTTTATGATAGTTATATGATGACATTTCAATTTTAAAAGCATGACTATATGATGATTTTAAGGTTAAGCTACCAGTGTGCCAAGTTGTTCGTGGTAAGCGATTTGCAAATGAACCGAAAATCCACATCAAACGAAACCAAGGGATATGAATCGCAGCAAATTAATCATTCATTCAATAAAATGTTGTCATTGAGTTAACAGCTATGTCCTTTCAAACATTTTTTTGTCTGTACGTGTAAACTTTTTATCTAAAGCTGTCTAATCATCACATTGTCTCAGTCCGAAATGCAAAAAAAAAATTTCGACATTTTTCCAATTTTCCACTGTCGGAATTCTCTCAAAATTTCAAAAATTCTAATTTATTTCTCTCTCTCTGTTTTGTTATTTCAGTTGAAGTCAAAAAGCCTAACACACCTTGATGGCCTAAACTCGATGATAGCATGCAACCATGGCACTGGAAAGGCTCGAGTCGGTGTAAGTATATGATGCCATCGTCCATTATACGAGTATAGATGAGGATAAAAATTGAAGATTGTTTCCGACTATTGCCATGCCCTCAACCCCAACCTAAGGGTTGTTCCTTGTGTAGTCAATTGATTTTTTGATTCATTTGATTTTGCACTTTTGCATGCCTTGTTTCTTCCTGTGCTGGTTTTTGTTGTTGTTATTGGATATGATTTTAAATTTGTAATCTCCACGGAATTTTTTTTGTTTTGCAACATCCTTTGAAAAATTTGTCAACATTGCCCTTTGGTGTATTTTGATTTGATTTTTTATAGTCTTTGCTTTCCGCTGTCCCCGACCACCAACCAACCCTTTGCGAATTCATGATAAGCTAAGCGTTCGTGTGAGCGGTTAAACTAAATCCAATTAGTTTTTTTCATTCCTCTTCTGACTTTAAGTCTGATCAATCGGCCGACATAGGTTTAACGTCGCAAACGAAGCAGCCACAACCACCACAGCAGCATCAACATCAACCTAAATCTCCTTTGCTAGTTGAGGGACACAACCCCCCATCAACACTCTGCACAAATACTCTGCAGTCGCCCCACCACCAACATCATCATCATCATCATACTGGGTCGGTGTCGGCCACTCACACTCCCACTGCGTCAACTACTTGCTGTAACAATAAAAAGTGTTGCCCTGGTGGAGAAGCAACAACAACATTCACTTCTCCGTCATGTCAGCTAGGATCGACTAGTTTTGGAAATGAAACCTCCTTTACTGTTGGGATAGCATCTGCCGCTATTGTGACAGCTCAACAAGCTTTAAGTCCAGTTTTTTGTACAAATAGTGCGAATGCAAGTACCACTGGTGGATTTTTATCATTTGGAAGTGCAGCAGGCGGTGGAATTTCTGTTGGTGGTGGTGCAGCAGCTGCTGGAAGGAGGAGTGCAACAACTCCGACAAGCGGATATACAACCACCGCTATTCTTGAGTCTACCACTGCACCATCAAATTTGACATCATGTTCTGGACCGACGACGACAGTATCGACACCTACGACACACAAGAAGAAATCATCATTTATGCAACGAAAGAAACCGCTACTGACGCGCAGTGAGGTGAGTTCTTTAGAAATTTCAAGAAACAAGCAGTAGTTAGTACTTCGTTCTAATCCTTGTGGTGATGGATTATTTGTCTGTCTAATTTTGAACTCAATTACATAGACTTGAAAGAAAATTATGGCACCAGTGAGTTAAGTGATACCTTACGGGGCTCTGCCATTATTCGATGTCGTCAGCGTGCTCGTGTACGTGTACAGATTTAAAGAAAATTTTACCTCTACCGACGAATAGAGAGTTTTGCACTATTCTGTCAATATCACAATTATTTTGTCACAAGCCTAGCAATATCTTAGTTTTTGTTCAAGACAATGTTACTGAGCGAATTAGCACACTGGTAGTATTGGTCTATATTTTGTATATTCATGTATGGAATGTAATTTTTTGAGACCATCTTTTTTATATATTGACCCTCACCTTTCGTTAATCAGTAGTTAATTAAAAGACCTCACATTTAATGAAGTTAGAAGATTACAAAGATTGGTCCTTCGAGCCAAATATTTACAGCGATAGTGTTTTTATATGTTTTGAATTAATTACTGGCTTTCATAACCAGTTTGCTGTTAACCCATATGACAATATTTGCATTTGTAACAGTATGGCAATATGAGAAAGCCAATTGGGACGGCCTTAACAACTTCTTTGGGAGCATTAACTCGCCGCTTTTATTTCGCGATAGCACCGGTGAATGCCGCCGCTGACCCAATCACAAACAATAACCTTATTGGTATGAGAGACTTTATTCCTCTCAGAAATAAGTCTGTCAAACTAAAGGAAGATGGATGGTATGACTCGAGCTGTAAAGAGGCTTCTAGTGTTAGAGAGGTATGCTTTCGGTTTTAAAAAGCAAACCCTACTGAGGGAAACCGAACCAATTTTAAACGAGTCAGAAATGATTGCAATGCCCATCTTCGGTGAGTCAAATTCGCCTACGACCAAAAATTGACGTAAAAATACTAAAATGTCCCAAAGGTAGTAAACATTTTTGGTCATTCGTAAAAAGAATCAAAAACACAGCCTCGTCGGTTATTCCAACGCTAATTTATGATGACACTCCAGTTGTCAACTCTAAAGAAAAGGCCATTCTGTTTGTTGCACATTTCGCAGCTAGTTCCACGTTTCCAGATTGTACATTGTTGCCGCCTACACCTCCGAGTATTGAACGCTCTATGGGATAGAGCTGCACTCGTATTCGTACAGTTGCTAGAGTTTTAAATGATCTCAACATTCACAAATCCGCGGGCCAGCCAGGTATTTCCCATTTAGTTCTGAATAGATGTTGTTCCAGGCTGGCATCACCATTGCGTAAGCATTTCAGTCTCTCCTATTTTTCCCGGACTCTTCCCGAGAAGTTGGAAAACAGCCTTTGTCCAGCCCATACCCAAAAAGGATGAGCCGTCGTCACCTTCTTCGTATCGATCCATAGCACGTACATTCATTCTTTCCAAGGTCATGGAAACGCTGATCACTTTTCAGCTTACGAAATATCTTGAAACTATCGAAATCCTAAGTGATCCACTGTACGGATTTCGTGGGCAACGTTCTACTGGTGATTTGATGGTATATCTCACCGAAGAGTGGGAACGTACTTTGCATCAATTTGGTGAAAGCAAAGCTGTTGCACTTGATATTTTCAAGGCATTTGACAGTGTTTGGCATCAAGCTTGTTTTTTTCAAAATGCATGCTTATTGAGTCGATAAAAATTGCTTCTTTGGATTAGAAGCTTTCTTTTGGACCGTCCAATTCAAGTTGTCTTGGACGGTTTCAAGTCTAAAATACATTACATAAATGTTGGCGTTCCCCAGGGCTCTGTTTTGTCACTGACACTGTTTCTCATTTTTATTAATGATCTTTTGTCCATTACTTCTAATCCAATTTACTCTTTCGCCGATGACAGCACTCTCAGCTTTTCATATAAGTTTGAGGAACGTCGCTCCAGTTCTCAAGTGGAACTCTGACCTGGACAGCATAGTGTAAATTGGGGAGAGAGCAATCGAGTATAATTTCCAAAATCCAATGCTGTCTCCTGTCGTCTCAGCGAATATTAAATCCAATGTCATTATCAATGATACAAAAGTACTTCAGTGAAAACACTTTGAAAAAATCTTTTCGAAAGATACAGATTTTTAATATTTTGTTTCTTTACATATTAGTGACAAGCATATCAAAGTTATAACCAAAGTGCTGTAAGTTTAAATGGAAATAAAAGCAGGAAAGATTTTTGTTAAAGAACTTTTCTTTAACTAAATTGAAGATTAAAAATTCAATCAGGCAACAACCAACATCCAGAGTTAACTTAAATGGATAAATAAACTTCTTTATAGAACCGTAAAAAATTAATTACTTTCCAAGAAAATATATTCTATAAATGACAGCAAAAATGCTTTCGTTGTCCACCATGTGCTCCATATCGTTAACTTTGTCTTCCGGCAATAGTTTGGCATCGATGAACGCCAAGAGAAGAGATTTTCTAATTGATTTTAAATATTTTCCATTAGCTTTTAAATAAAATGTTTATACACAGTATATTTGTATAGAGTTGTGTGGCTTTAGTCTTAACCTCAGCAGGAAACATTGTAACTTGTAACAGATTATGTCATCGATTTTGTTCATGCGGTCTTGCGGTTGTCCGTACACGAACAACAGCAACAATTTCCATACCCTTACCAAAGCTGAAGCTTATTGCATGCAATTTTTTTTTTGTATCACAGACTTGAGGATTCCCCTTGAATGAAACTTTTTTGTTGTGGTTTTGGTGGAGTGCGCTGATATGCCGTGAGCAGCTTTAAAAGGATCACACGATGATGTGGGCGGAAATTAATATTTTCTGAGCATTTTAAATTTTAATTGAATTTCAACAGAATCGAAAAATGCTGAGTGTTTCCGTGATCTCTCTGCTGGATTAAGGCGGTCTTTGACACGGTATGTCATTGGATCAAAATAAAGTGCAGCAATTACAAGAACGAAATCAAAGCAAGCAAATCTATTTAAGCGTTGATAGGTTGTTCCCTAAGGTTGCCACCTACTTACCACCCACAAAAGGATGTACATACGTACCTTTTGAATTTACTGGTTTTTACTTAATTTTAAAAACTTTGACTCGTCGAGTATTGGAGTCGAGTCCCGAATCCGAGTATCAACCCAAATACTCGACGAGTCCGAGTTGAGTCGAATCGAGTCCTTGCGATTTAAAGTATTGTTACGAAATTTAGGCTTTCAAGTTAGTAAGGAATTTTGCAAATAAAATACAACACAGTTTTTTAATTTATAAATTACAATTTTAATAAACAAACAGTAAAAAATATCACAAGTTTACAAATTATACTGGTGATAAATTATTTACACAAAAACACTTATTGCAACAACACTTGTATTTCACTATGATTCTCTTAGGTGGTAGCAGTAGTACTTTGCAGGAACTTTTATAACTGACTGATTAAATTCTTAACAATGAACTAAACTACTTCGTCCAAATGCCTCTATTTATAGCCATTGAAAAGTTTCCAGAAACTTCCAATTTTATAGACAGTAAAATCGAGAAATGAGCAGAAAATTGTGGCCTTATTTCCTTATTTACAACTAACGATACTCATATGTATTGAGTTATCTTCTAAAAATAAACTACATGTACAATCATGTTCTTTCCAAAAACCTGGCAAGCAACACAAACCGATTTGACTACATTTTTGACCAGTACATAATGATTTAAATTTACAGGCGGTTACATTTCAAATAATGTAATAATTCTTACAGCCTAAAAGTATGCTATTCAAAAGTACGTAATTCTAATCCAGTACCTATTTTTAGTATGCAGTATATACATTGCGACTTATCTTAGGATTCGAATTCCATTATCTGCGCTACTAACTATTTTTCGTAACATTACCCCCACCTTAATTCTGTTCGTCCCGAACAGATTCAGCTGTGTACCTTGTTTGTACAACTGTACCTTGTCAATCTGTCGAAGCGGACAGCTTCCTTTATACATCTGGGGTTTTGTTGACTATTGTAGTGTTGTTCCTATTGTAGTGATCTTCACAACTTTGCTGTTTTCTGTAATTTCTCATGTCTTGTTCTGGAATTGAATAGCCAAACGGAAGCTCCTTCCCGAAATTTGTCATAGTTCGCACGCAGGTAATTCCGTGTTTTCATTCATTCATTACCATTCACGACGTTGTTCTTTACTGTTTTATGGACATTGATCACCATTGGTCTTCGATCGGAATCTTTGCATCTTGCCCAACTATTGGCGCTACAACGTTGTATTGATGCGTTTTCTCTCTAGTTGTTTGTTGCAGTTCTCTTTTTGCAACACATTCCACACACGTTCAGCACCAGTTTTCAACATCTCTGCGGCAATTTACCCAAAAGAATAAACTTCTTACTTTATTCAGTGTCCACTTAATTCCCATATGTTTTCCTGGTGTTCTAGTGTGTCTTTTGTGAAGAACCAAATTCGTTTGATTCGGTACACCGACCATCGGCAGATTCCCATTGCCTTATCAGAAGTCCATTTTTGAATCTCAGTGACTGCCATTGAGCCCAGTAATTTTTTACTGTACTACCTCGGGTTACAATTTCGTGCCACTGCGGTCTCTCTCCTTGTTCTATCCATCGAAGTACTAGATCAATTGAATCGTCCTGCGCTTATTCTTCCCTAAGCTGCTCTCTCGTCAAATGATCTTTCATCTGCTGGATCGTGATTCGTGAAACAACTGAGCATTTCTGGTTTTCCGGTCTTCTACTTTGTTTGTACGCGGGGACACAACACTTCCTGAATGGTCCACCGGTCAACTGAGTGGAACTTCTATATTACGCCATTTTAGCACTCGCTTTCTCAAATCAATTGACATCTGGTGCGCCATCATAAAGTTCTGTCCCAATAAGCATTCATCTTTCATAGGGGCAACTGTAAGGAAACATTCACCTTTAACTGCTGCAGCTTCCCCTGTAGCTGTCCTCAACTTGTGGTGATGCACTCTGTTTACTTGCTCTCCAGACACAATTTCAGGACTCACAACTGATCTGGAAGCTCCTGTGTCTAAAATAAAATCGCAAGGTCTTCTCTCCAATAATCAATTAACAACCAGACTGTTGCAATCCCTTCCAAGATTTGTACTGCGTATTAAAACCCTGGGATATTCCCTTGTCTTCTTCAGACTTTGCCCTGCAAAGTTGGTACAAGACGATCGCTCCACCTTCTTCAAATGTTGTGCATCTATCCGCCGTAATCTTTCCACATTATTGACACCATTCACAGGCTGTCTCATCATGTTTTCCGTGCTCACTTCCTTGCAAGCCCGAATAAAATGTCCAGGTTTCTGACATCTAAAACATCTTAATGAAGAATCGAATCTGCTATTTCTGTCGTTTTGAAAGCGACCAGTGGTTGATTTTTGGATCTCCTCCTCAATCAGAGCTTTTATTTGTGCAACGACCTCCGTTTCTTACATGCGTAGCCCAACTAAATCCGAAGACACACTGGCTTTAGCTGCTTCATACTCCAAAGCCGATGCCAATACTTGATTCATTGTCTTTCCTCTGGCTGTAGTGCTTAAATGAAGTTTTAATTGCTACTATTTTTCTAACTATATTTCGTAACAGTATTTATTCATAAGTATAGTAAAGGTCGGTGCTTTATTGACATTGACAAAAATTGACAAAACTTTCTTTGTTGTGAATTATAAACATTGTACAAGCTGAACGTGTTCGTCCTTCAAGTACGCCCGCATACACCTCTTTTATAGTTAACCGGGAAATGTGTAATACCAGCAAGATTGTCCTGAAATGCGAATTGCCAATCTTTTGATTCTTTGCAATTTTATAACTTTTATTTGGAGTTTTAAATACACAAGAAGAAAAACTCCGCTGCAGTGCACCTTTCGTCAAAAGTTAATCCTTTGGAATTATAGCAGCTTTGCTTCTTTGTATTTTATCGCCAGCAAGGACCGGTCGGTCCATCATCATCTTTTATGTGAGTGAGGTTTCCTGAATGCGCAGCAACATTCTTATCACAAGTTTCTGTTGTTGTAGGTGTATTTTTTCCTTGCCTTGCCGGTGAAACTTTGCAGGACTAATGACTGAAACACCTGCGAGTTTTACTACTTTGTTGTTTTTATCGGTTTTACACCCCACCCCTAGCTTTTGCTGGTAGTAGTTGTGGACGGTTGCCGAGAAATCTGTTTGAAAGTTGTACAAGTGCGTATCCACAGACTATGAGTTGCCATGGCAAATGATGATGATGATGCGATATAAAACTTGATGCAGTGGCATATTATGAAGAAGATGGAATTTTGCATTCATTTGTCCCTGTCACTGTGTAATTAAGGCTAATTTGGGAGATATTATAGAAATTCTTGTCTTTTGTGGTACGGTGCGGTAAGCGTAGTTAATTCAAATATTCTTTCTGTTTTGATATTCTTTGTTTTTAAGAGAGAGAGATAGTCCTTGAAAGTTTACAATAATAAATAACAGGTGCTTTTGTTTCTAGGTACGCGTTATATGATTTTGATTTAAATATAGCGAAGATGATTTACTTTCCGATTCTTAACCCTTTTGTTATGACCTCAGACCCTTTTAGAATAGAAAAATTCTCAAATTATCAAGATTGTCAAGAAGTAAAAAACGTTTGTCTTTTCCTCCTAAAACTTATAAATAATAATATTTTCTGGCAATTTTCCCACCGGTCAACAAATGGAGTTTGGTACTGGAAATCCGCAACAAACTTTCTACTTGTCCTCGATTTGCTAGTACCAACCCAGGACATCTAAATGAATTTAATGTTAAGTTCATCTTTTTTCTTTATAACGAGCTCTTTTGACTTAATTCAATAGTCATAACTTGGTATTTTGCTGCATTTACATGCTATAGAATCTAGATGATCAGTCCGTTAAGAAAAATGCAAGTGTTTTTTTCGACACACCAATAATCAAACCCGATGTGTTCCAAATGCGAGCCAACTTGACTATCCATTTCCATTCGATTTATGTATGAACTCGCGACCATAACTCACGATTAGAATGTAAAGTTGTCCTAACTTGTTGGAACAACTAAGCTGTTAATTTTTTTTAATAGGATTTAAATACCAAGCTCGATATCTGACTCGTTAGGCGTGTTGCCGTGTCAACGAAAACCCAAAAGCCGGAGCTCTCTAGGGAGTCAGAATACCGAATTGGTATGATGCTTTAATAAATGAAAACTCGATGATTATTGTTCAACGTTAGGTGTGAAGATGATTTTATTCAGTGAATTTCCCCTTCTTTTATACAAAAATAATTGATCGGTTTTTGACCATGCATCGACTCTGGAATGCCTACTCATCGATATATTCATATTTTACATAATATCGCTTTATCAGCATAGTGTATGTATGTACGTATGTAATATATGACCGACCGCGTCATAGTGTTTTTGGGTTCGTTCGCCTATACTGCTGCGTTGGCATATTTGTTTCCACAAGCGAACGACCTTAATATTTCATTACCATTTCCATGCGCCGCTTACTCAGCGCAATGCATGGAAAGGGTAATTAACGGTCTAAGCGGCCGGCGCTCGTTTGCCCATGATGCTTAGATTGCATATTTATTTTCATAGGCGAACGACCGCCGGTCATAAATTATGCTATTGGGGATGTTTTATATTTCTTGTTCCCATGCACCGAGTGTGCTATTAAAGAATACGTATGGGTTTTTTTTTTGCTTTTACTTTGAGAGGCACTAGAGTCGATGTAGGGTCAAAAACATTGTATGCTGTTCGGCATGTTATTTATGTGGTCGCTTTTGCGATCACTCACAAGAACACGTTATAGGCTACAATTTTGGGTCAGTGGCGGTTAGGTGGTGGTGGGGCTCAAAGGTGTGCAATGGTTTCAGTGGGGTTATTTTAGCTTTTTGTGAGTCTAAACGGTGCTTTGCTGGTGGGGATGGGCGGGTCCAGGGTAACACTGAGATTAACAACTTATAACTATAAAACTGTTATATCTTTATATATAAATATTATTGTGCGTTAGTATGTAACGGCGCCACCCCTAAAAAACTAGACGTATTGAAGCCATATTCACACTGTATGTCGTTTGGTGTTCCGATAAGTTCATGTTATTATTGGACCCGATACGTGCCTTTGGAGTAGAGATATTTACGAAAATGTGGTTGGTCTTTTGGTAAATATCGTTTTAATCGCATCACGCCTAAGCCACTAAAGATATTAAAGCCATATTCGAGTGGTGCTCTTGTAGGTTTTTATCGTTTTTAAGTCCGGGAGATGGCGCGGGAGTCAAGATATTCTTAAAAATGTCATTTTGCATATATATCTAACCTCATCACGCCTTAACCACTGGACGTATCGAAGCCATATTTATGCCATAAATTCGTTTGGTGCTCCGATAAGTTTATGTTCTTTTTTTTTGCGATCCGGTAGGAGGCGCTAGAGTCAACATGTCAGCCGGCATAAAATACGTCATCACGCCTAAGCCAGTATATGTATCAAAGCAATATTTACACCATATGTTCGTTTGGCACTCCGATAAGTTTATGTTTTCTCTTAACACGGTAGGTGGCTTTGAAGTGGAAATATTGTTCAATTAGTGTGTAAGAGCATAACACCAAAACCAATATAGACACATTGAAGCCAAATTTACACCCTTTTTTTAATTCCGGTAAGTGGCGCTATATATTTTTGGGATATTTTTGAAAATGTGTATTTCCAATGTAAAAAAACGTCCGTAACAAAGCCACATTGACACCATACGTTCTTTTGGTGCTCCGGTATGTTTATCATTTTATTTGGACCCGATATATGACATAAGAGTCGAGTTATTAACAAAAATAAGTATTTATGTTTATCTCTAACGAGTTCAAATCTCGGCATTTGGTTGGTCTTGGTGGGGTTTTTTGTGAAGTGGAGTGGATCATTGGGCTCCGGAAACATCAGCTAATGTACTATAAAACTGACAGTAAATATTGTCAGATCTGATCTTACATCAGTTCGGAGCCGACATCGTGTAGATAAGTCTTTTCAGCATAGAGTCTTTCGCTGCGTGATATACATATCATATATTTTCTGGATAAAAAATTTAAAAAACAAAACAAAATTAATTAATCATAAAACTTAGGAATACATGTCAATTTGTCCGTTAGAACCGAAAATTCACTGTATCATATGTCCAATCTTCCTATTATAAAATCTGTAGTTTCTTTAAAAAGCGCGCACAAAAATTTATATTACAATTTAGTTTTGCTTTGTTTATTAAAAAATGTTGACAACTAAGCAATTAAAAAACTCAAGTATTCTTGCAGGTCTCAAATCTATCTGAAGTGCAGTTTAATTTTTTTTTATAAACTTCTTAAATGTACAGCTCTTTAGCTTAGCATTTCTTTGAGAGTTTAGACAAGAACTATGCACTTCTATGTATCCTATCATCGTTCAACTCAAAGTTCTTCTTTTGTCCTTTAATAAGTGTATCCTGTTTCTGAACAACATTCGTCCTATTTTCATCTACAAAAGCAAAGAACCGGAAGATATGTAACGTTTCGCTTGACGGCTATGATTATAACAAAAAACACCCATGAAAGCGAGTACGCGGAAAGCATTTCCGTCTTCTTGTGTTTTTTTTTCATCTTGGTTAAGCATTTATGTCAAGAGCGCATGATGCAATGATTCACCATATTTCGGTTACACACAGAAGATCAGTTCTTCTTCTGCTGCTGAAAAGAATTAGGAGTAGAGAACCTGTATCCTTGAAAAAATGCTTACCACGCGATAGTGGCGTAAAGGATTTCCTCCCACCGCCGATGCACTGATGTGGAAATCACTTGTGTCGTTGTGGTTTGAAATACTATACTTTTTTGTGCATCTTTTTCTGAGATTTGTGTAAGAAGCAACAACGACGAAGAAGTGAAAAAACATCTGCATGCCTTTGTAATTGTAATTGAAATGAAGATCTGCGGTATTTTCGGTGCTGTAGCTCAACGTGGGTGTGAACAGATGGTGTACGATATTAAAAAGGCTTTCAGACAAATGAAACTTCTGAACGTAGGAAATTTTAAATAATGAAGCGTTTTGCGTTTTTTTACATTGGGATAATGTGGTTTATGTATTGCAGTCTCTTTTTCTTCATCACCATTAACGTAGGTAGCTTCGATACATTGCGAAAGTTTTACTAAAATATAAGCAAAAGAATATTATACAAGAAATTATGAAGTCAGGTATACTCGTAGAAGAGAGAAATATATTCTAATATCAATTTTTTAAGAAAATTACGCCACGCATTGACATAATTGTCAGAAACTTATGAATCTCATCAGTGAGTTCGAGCTTGGTATCAGATAGGGTGTGAGGTTGTGAATAAATTCGCTGGACGGTATACTACCGTAAAGTTGTTAATCACATTTATTTTTAATTTTTTCTCAAAACTCTTTTCACAAAATGTTACATCTCCTGTTTTTCAAAACTAAAAACATTATACTAGAAATTTGTTGGAAATTCAATAAGCTTATATAACATAGTCTTAAAAAAAATTACCGTAAAGCAATTTCCAAGATAATCGCATTAAAAATCCAAAATTTTCAACCAAAAACAGCAATAGGACTCGCTGATCAAATTTCAGCTCATGAAATATCTTGAACCCAACGAAATCCTTAGTGACCGGCAGTACGAACTTCGTGGTTAACATTCTACTGGTGATTTGATATTTCACCGAACAGTGAAACCGGTCTTTTGGCAGAGTTTGGCATCAAGCTCTTTTGTCCAAAATGCGTGCTTATTGAGTCGATGATAAACTGCTACATTGGATTATAAGCTATCTTTTAGACCGCTAAATTCAAGTTGTATTTGACGGTTTCAAGTCTAAAGTACATCACTTAAATGCTGGCGTTCCCCAGCGCTCTGTTTTCTACCCGACACTCTTTCTCATTTTTAAATTCTCTATATTAACTTCACTTGCCCGTGTGTTTGTGGGTTTGTGGGCTTGTGGGTTTGTGGGTTTGTGGATTTGTGTGTCATGGAATCTTGCGATCAATTTTTAACCCACTTCCTACAGCCCGATTTCATTGAAATTTGGCACACATGTATATCTCCCATGACAACACTTTCTATTAAAATTTGAGGCCCCTCGGGCCACGGGGTCGGGGGGCTCCCATACAAATATTTTACAAACTCAAACAACTAAGTATGTAAAGCACGTTAAATTCTGACCTGGACAGCATAATAAAAAGGGTAGAAAACAATCGAATTTAATGCTTCCAAAATCCAATGCTGTCTCATGTCGTCTAAGCGAATCCTAAACCCTATGCTATTATTCATGAATGGCACTTGCATCGAGGAAACTGAAAATCTCGCAATTCTCGGTATTTGCGTTAACGACAAGCTTCATTGGAATGACCACATATTTACCCCCGCCAAAAATGCTGTAAAATGTTTAGGTTTTCTAGCCCAGTGCAAGAAAAGAAATACTTCACTCCCTCTGATCTGGCTACTATCTACAAGGCTTTTATTCACCATAAACTTGAGTACAATTGTCATATCTGGTCTGGTCCGCCTAAAACTATACTTTGCAGCAGCTTGATAGAATACAAAACCGCGCGAAATCAATATGTAGATTCGCTTAAACCCTACATGAACGTTGCTAACCCCTTTACGCGTGCGCAAATTATAAATAAAAAGATAGTCTTGTTATAGAATCTCTGGAATCCTACAGGAAAGTTTTGCTTTCTTTTCGAATTCAGCTTAGAGGATGAGCCATTGATGATTTAATTTTTCCACTGTCCGCTACGCAGTGCTGATCAACTAAATATCCAGCACACAAACAACTAAACGCTTTTTAACATTTGGGTTGTACTTTGGGAGTCTTTGGAAGGTCTTAATATGGTCTTTTGGTGATCTTATGGGTGTATTTGGGGGTATTTTGGGAATGTTTTGTGAGTGTTTTGGTCTTTGGGGCTCCTTTTGGGGGTCTTTTTGTGGTTTGTTGTGAGCCTTTTCAGGGTCTTTTGGTGGTCTATTCGGTCGTCTTTAGCCGGGTTTTTGGGAGTTCTTTTGGTAAAGTTTTTTGGGGTTTTTCGGGTTCTTTCGGAATCTTTTGAGGGTCTTTTAGTGGTCTTTGGAGTCTTTTAATGGTCTTTTTAGGGTATTTTGTTGGTATTTTGGTGGTCTTTGGGGGGTCCTTTTGGAGGTCCTTTTGGAGTGTTTTGGCGGTACAATTGGGATCTTTTTAGGTTCTTTGTAAGTTCGTTTGAGGGTCTTTTGGTGGTCTTCGAGGGGTACTTTGTGGGTCTTTAGAGTGTCTTCTGGGGGCGTTTGAAGGTATTTTCTTGGTACTTTGGGAGTTTCTTTAGGGGGTTTTAGAAGGTCTTTTGGTGGTCCTTTTCGGTCTTTCGGTCCTTTGAGAGTCTTATGGTGATCTTTTGGAGTATATGGGGTGTTTTGCGAGTCTTTTGGTGGTTTTTGGGGGTATTTGGGGGTATTTGGGGGTATTTGGTGTTATTTAGGGGTCTTTTGTGGTCTCTTGCTAATGTTTTGGTGGTTTTTAGGACGTATTTTGGGAGTATATTGAGAGGTCTTTTGGTAGATCTTTTGGTATTCTTTCGCTTTCTTTTGGGGATATTTTGAGTTCTGTTGGAAATGTCTTTGGAGTCTTTTGGGAGGTCTTTTTTGAGGTTTTTTTGTAGTTTTTTGGGTTGTTTTTTGGAAGGCTTTTGGTGGTCTTTTTGGGGTCTTTCTGTAGTATATTGGAGATATTTTGGGATCTTTTAACAGGTCTTATGGTAGGTGTTTTGGGACTATTTTGGGAGTCTTTGGAAATCTTTTAAGGGTCTTTTATATATTTATCTATATATTTAAAAAAAAATAAAAAAAAGTCTGATACATATTTCTATATTTTACATTATAGAGTATTCTTTATTATCCAGTTGTGACATTTTGTTGCACAGTGAACTTAACAATTATATATCGATAACATTTCACCGATCGTATTTACGATCTCGCTTCTTATCATTCTTCTCGTATGGATTTTTAGCGTTAATATTAACCTTTAATCTTTCAATCACGCCAAAGAAGTATAATTTCTAACGAGCGTAACACAAGTGAATTGTTTCGTATCTTAATGTCATTAATGAAAGACTGATAAATTCGTCTGGATCAGAGTTTAGGGAAGTAAAAGGGCATATGAACATAAACGAGTCGCACGTTGAATATATCCAGAAAATAGCTTCTTCCTGACATCTCTCCGAATAAACCTTTAAATTTTCTTATTTCATAATGTTCTTGGAAGTATGCAATGATATAGAGGTCTTTCAAAAGTAAGTGGCTATGATTCTATCAGCAAACAACATTACTTTCAATATCACATTTGGTTTTACAACCGGAATCCGGTCTTGGCAAAAATCTCTACGCCGGTCCTGATTTCGAGTCAATGTCTCCCAGTTTGGCATTTATATTTACATTTACATTTGATTTTTTATACCCATTTATGTCCAAAGTCATTTCACCAAAAATGTTTCTCGTCGCTGAAGATCTAATTTGGATAAACTTTGATCTGCTACTCTAAAGTCAAACCAACGTACGTACAAAGTAACAATACTCGTAATAGTCATTTGCCGACTTAAACCTTCCCGCGTAATTCACTTAAGTTGATTTAATTAAAATACAAAGGATTCTAGATGTTTTTACTATCGAGCTCACCAACAGGGATCTGTGGCAAAGCGTCCATATAACCCGATGCCCACCATGTAACCTTTCAGTTTTTCGATTATTGCAATTTTTTAATTATTTTTTGAAAAACCCAAAAAAAAATCATAAAGCAAAGCAAACAACAATAGAAAGCTAAAAAAATTCAATGGTTCAATGGATGGAATGGAGGAAGTGTCTCTTGCTTTAAATGTTTATAAGTTTCCTTCCCAGCAAAGTCTTCTATAATATCTACTACTATTTACTCTTTGCTCTTTCTTCGCTTTACTACTATATTTTTATGACAACTAAAAGCTCCTTAAACGTTTATATCTAATGTTTTTTTTGGATTATTTTTTGGTAAAGCCTCACTTGGTTCTCATAACCGATCGAAAATTTTCAAAGCAATCAAATCAAATTTTTCAGATGGTTCTATAGATTTAAAGAAAGGAATAGTTAATAAAAAATTAACTTCCCTTCTGCAGGTGTCCAGTTCGGAATATTTCTCAGTAAGCTTTTGCACTGAAAACGGATGTCAAGAGGAAGAATTCATACCAGCGACAAAAGGCGTAAATTTGGCGTAAGTTTCTAACTTTACAACAATTTCTTATTATACAATATACCCTTATTCACCCGACGCTCACAGTGACGCTCTTAGCAGTGCGTTGAGACGACGAAATCTTAGCTTTTCACAAATAACCATAACAGACAATAATTTACCAACTTTTTTAGAGTCAGGTAAGTCAGGAATAAGTACAAGTAGAATGCATAACAAATGACACAATTAAAATTATAGGATCACCTCCTTTCGCGGGCTCATTCGATGAGAACACCGAGGTTGAAAATCTAGCCGGACGTCATTTAATTATCACCGAACGAGATGGCAATAAGAAAACCCTCCAGAAGGCCGCATCATTTGTGAGTTACAGTTACCGTTAATAGTTACATTTTCCAACAACAACAATCACAACAATAAGCAATTTCCTCAACCTTGACATCTAGGGCTCTCGAACTCGCCCACCACGTCTCCTGTCATCCGCCTCAACGGAGGAGAGCACCGAATTGGCTGAGCAACGAAATATTCCTGGAAAACAATTGAAACAACGTTGGTCCGGCCTATTCGGCATTAAGAATCCCCAGCAGAGTCAATTGTGCGATCTATTAAATAGCTATACAAAAAATGGCGTCCCTCAGCGGTCATCATCACTGAATTTCGATCATCCGAACTTTGATGCGGCGCTGGAGTATTTGGACAATATGCATAAGTCATGGAAGGATTTCGTTCACTGCGATGACATGACCGACAACGAAACAAAGATACAGACGGCAATTTGGGAGCTGGTGACAACAGAAGTTTACTACATTCATGCTTTACAGACGGTCACAGATGTAAGTCACGATTTTTTTTTCAAAAACCTGCCACTCCTGAAATGGCATGTCACTTGTAGCTTTTCCTTGCCTGCCTTGAAGCAATTCAAGATGAGAAACTCCTCACTGATGTCGATCAACATAGGTTGTTTTCAAATGTACGAGATATTTGCGAAGCAAATTTAAAATTCTGGACGCTTTACCTGTATCCAATGGTATCGAATAGCGTCGCTACGCATGCTCCCTTGTGTATTGATTTTTTTCGTCCTGGTTTTGTGACATTTGCAACGACATTTGCCCCTTACAAGAAGTATTGTGCCGAGCAAAGTACTTGCCAGTTCTATTGCAAGGAATTGAATCGCAACAACGCCCTCTTCACATCGTACTTGGCATGGTGTGAATCGCAAAAAATGTGCAATCGTTTACGATTGGCTGACATCTTGGTGAGGCCGATGCAACGATTAACCAAGTACAGTTTGCTGTTGGCAGCGATTAGAAAGCATATCGGCGACTTAGAAGATGTGGAAACTATCGATTCGATGGTAAGCGAAAATTTGTAATGGCAATATAATAAATTAGATAACATTTTTATGGCAGATCCATACCGTGGAGAATTTCGTGTGCAGCGTTAATAATCACCTGACAACGAGACAAGAGAACGAACGTCTGAAAGGTGTTATGGCTCGAATTGAGTCGTATGATGTTGTGGTGAGTTGTCTCCTTTTATATTTGACATACACGAAGGTTGCTCGATGTAATATACTAGCTGAAATACCTAGCGCGGCCCGGCTGCAAACACCACACTACTGCCGCCGAACTAATACCAAGACCCAACTTAAGATACCTCCATCCCACATACATATACCAATACCTAGCCACCAACCAGGTAACCCCCCACAAACATCCACCCCAACCATCCACACCTAAAGTTTCATATCGGACGCATGCTCTTCGAGTTAATCGCAACAAAATTTAATTTTTATATACATATTTGGGGCTTTTCCAAAATAATACTTATTTGTGGAGACTTACTTATTTGATTGTGGAGACTTACTTTATTGAATAAATTTGTTGGCGAGGTGACTTATTAATGGCGTTAAATATCTTAAGCCAAACAAATAACTACTCGTTTGGAAAACAGCCTAAGATTAAAAAATATGTCCGAATATATATTATATTGTAAATATAAAATACCTTAGAATATTCGGACGAAGCGGTAAAAATAAAAATGTTCTCATAAAAGCAAAAGTCCTCAATATACCGAATGCCAATTATACTGCGCCCTCAGTTACATGAGAAACCGTTTTACGGAATATGACAGAACTTTTTTAATACGATATTACTGTCAAAAATATCAAACTTCAAGGGGGAAACGTCAAAACACACAAAAACAACTCCCTGTATAAAGGGACCAGCCCATAGAATCCGTTGCGTCAGTTTCGTCGACGTATTCGTTGACGTTGTAGTATGTAACGCAAAGAGGTGACCCAATAGGCGCGTTCAAGATGCGGAGGACTCCGTGTACTCCGTATCCTCAGCAACTCGAAGACGATTGCTTGCTGAGGAATCGAAGAATTTTCTCCATTTTTCTAAGACAAAATTATTTTGTATTCGCTCTCTCACTTCACATTGTCAGTTGACTTTAAAAGGTTTTTATTACTTGCGGTTGACGGAGAGCGGAGAATGTTGTTCGACTGAATGCAATCCTCTTCACCGAGGAGAAAAAGAAAATCTCTGAGCCCTCAGCTATCTCGAACGCACCAATAACTTCAAATTGCGGTGAGAGAGAACTGTCAAAGCATTTACCGGAGAGAAAAGTTGAAAATTGGACAACTTTTTGCATCACTTCTGTCACATGCTTTGTCTATGGGGCACTTTCCATAAGAACGCGTGTATTTCGTCGATCTTTTAGTTACATACGTTGCCTTAACGGACGCAACGTATTCTGTGGGCTGAACCCTTAACGAATCCAAAGCGGTAAAAAAATGCTCTCATCTACATTTTAATTTTATTTCGCCGCTCCGACAGGACACAAACAACGAGCAACTTGACAAAATCATCAAACAGTACAGTCAAATGTTTGACCTGTGTGCTCCTATGAAAGGCTGTCCGACGCATCAAGTGCGTCATCTCTTCATGGAAGGTGATCACAAATTTAAAGATAACCTCGGAAAGGCCGATGTTCATTGTTTCCTGCTAACGGACATGATGCTCGTGTGTAAGTCCATTGCGAAAAAGGGTCTCGGGGCGTTAAAAGTGATTCGTCAGCCATATTTAACGGATCGCCTTGTAGTTCAGCACAGTAATAACACACTGAATTGCGTTTACCTTAATGAATTCCAAGTAGCTATTACTGCGTTTACACTGCAATGTTCAGAGGCGAAAAATTGGTATGATTCCCTTAAACGGGCGAAACTTATATACACAAGACTGAAGCAAGGATCTAACAATTGGGAAAGTTTCCGCTATGGCGCAAATACCGCCACCTGTGGTGGTGGAGGTGGAAATGCTGATTCGCTAGGTGTGAAAAAGTCTCCAATGAATTCCTCAATATGCAGTCATGTGACAAGCGCGAATAATAGTCATAGTGGTTCTGTCGAGTGGAATGATTCGCGAAATATCTCTGTAGACTTCGAAAAGACCAACTCATTGTCCAGTGATGAGGGATCGGGTGTTATGAGTAAGTATTAGTAATTGCCCTTGGGCCGACAATAGGGCTAAGATGTTTAAATTAATGTCATCTTTTTTCTAGCCACAACTCAAGGATATCCAACAAAGCCGAAAACTTTAGCTACCAGTCCGCACAAAAACCACAAAATTATACCATCGTCAAATACCCTGTCGGTCGAGCCGATTAATCATTTGGGGCAAAGTTTGCCAAACCTTAACTTGCATCACAATCAAACGTAAGTACTGATTTATGGAGTGAAGAAATTTATGTTGTATGTTGTTATCGTTGTCAAAAATGACAATTAAATGGATGTGGCAGATGAGCTTTGTACGTTTTTCCATTCAAACACTAACGATCATAGATCCGTGTACTTATTCCATTGAAAAGTCCATACGCATAATTATCAAATAAAAAGAAACGAATTAATTTAAACAACAATTTGCAATATGCATTTGACTACATACATTAACATTAATACACCACCTCAGTCATATTGAACCAATCACAAAAACGCAAATCAAAATGCTTCAGTAAATGTTGAAATGTGTCCATGTATTCTTACCATTTAATTGTAGTAACCTTTACCATACTTATAGTAACAATACGTTGCTTGTACCTGGAACGGCAAGTAGCAGTAATTCAGGTAATCTGTTGCTGTCGCCAAGTCATCGTGGAAAATCATACCCACCACCGAGTCCAACGAGGTAAGTTTTGTGACGTTTGTTTGCGAGTATGTACTTGTTAGTTCTAGTTGACTTATATGACATGACAGTATAACACTTTTGGTTTGTGCCCGTGGTTTTTGGTTGTGTTGTTGGATTTTAATTTTTTACATACCATGACATTTGTACAAGTCCTTATTCACAATGTACGGTAAAAAAAACAATATTGTCCCACCAAAGATAAAACACATTAATAACATTTGACATTTCCTTATCATTTCATTCACAGAGCAACCCTTCGACGTGGCATGGCCTTTTCAGCATCTATCAAGAACCCACCTCTAGTCAAGACGCGCAACATAACCTCACAAAACAGTATCAATTGGCATCAAATACCGGCAACGCCAACGCCAACTAGTCCACACAGTCCAACACAGCATCAGCAGTCTCCCGCCAGCAGCAGCAGCAGTTGTCAGCAAATTCAAAAGCAATCGCCTTCATCACCGACAACAAAAGCAGTAACGCCGTCAATGCCCACCAATTCCAATAACTCCACAACAACAACAACAACTGTTCCAACTAGCAGAAGTAGCGGTAACAGCAAAAATTGCCTAAACGTTAGCAATGAAACAGATGTCTGATTTAACAGTCGGTCATTGCCAGATATAATCATTTATTCATAGTGTTTAGGTTATTTTATTTTTGACAATGGCACAGAAAGTAGAGGCAGAGTCTAGAGTGACATAATAAAAGAAATAAAAGAAACGGAAAATGTGTTGTGATTGGTCACAAACTATGGTGGGGAAGAAAGTTATATGTCTGTAACTAATCCTCTTCTAATAAAAGACATTAGATGTTTCTATTTGACACTGCGGACTTTAAATTGTATCAGGAAAATAATGTAATCAAAAAAGTAAATTAAATCAACAATTTAATTAGGAAAACTAACTTTAATGACAGATTGACACAGCAATGTTTTTAACTGTCAAGCCAGCAGGAGTACTTATGAATTGAAGTGGTATTCTTTAAAACAACATAATTTGTATAATTTTTTACTTAATAACATAAACAATTTTATATAACTATAAGACATAGTAAATAGTTATAAGTGGGGCGTTTCAAAAAAAGGGGCGTAATTGGTGCAACATAAATTGTGGTGGAAATTTAGCGGGCGGTGAAATATTACTGTTTTTAAGAAATGAGTAGACATTACATATTATGTCAGCAACGTCTGCTGTCAAAAAATCATCGCTAAATTCTTATGTAAATGTAGTCTTACTTCTGTGGATACTTAGGGTGTTCCAAAGGGTTCCCATTATGAGCCACTCTTGTCTTTGCCTTTTTCACTAAAACTTTAAACTTAGTCAGATCTTCCCTAAATCATCATTCCTTATAATGTTACTTACTAACAATATACTACATTTAATAAACGTAGTGTAAGCTTGTATAAAAGAAACTTAAATTATTTTTGTGACGTAATTAAAATATCGTCATTGTAAAATCTTTCTTATAGGGCAAATATCGGTGTTGCATCGTAAATTTTATTTCTAAAAACTAAAAACTTGAAATGTGTATATGTATACGTGTAAAAAACTTTTTTTTTTAATTACTTTTGTGTGTAATAATGTTAATTGTAAATGCATTTAAGCATTAAATTTTCTTAAAATTCCATTTAACATTTTTATCAATGTTATAAAAATGAAAGAAAGCGTAAAATAATTTCTAAATTAATTGTACAGAATAGACAAACAGGCAAAAATATCAATAAATGACATTCAAATTAAATTAGTGATCATAACGTAATAATAACGCAATACTTAAATATATAATTATGTATTATATAATCTTAAAAAATAAAAATTAAATTTAGTAGAAAATTTTATAACAATATTAAAAAACAGTCATTACATGTAGATATCTAATATGTACATTAAAATATTTCATGTACTTAGCAAAAATAAAGTATTATCATAAATTCAATATAATGTCGGTATGTTTCTATAGTACGAACAACAACAAAAAGCAAATACTTGTCAATGTTTTACCAAAGACACAAAAAACGAAATCAATATGAAATTATTGTTAAAAAAATGTTAAAGCCAACTTAATGAAGTTTTCTTTGAAAGTATGTATCACATAAATAATATTCTTCTTGGAAATTGGGAACAATTGTTAATCAAACAACCACAAAAACACTAAATGACAAACCATAAATGCGGTACGAGTTAAATTTGGCTTAAAACTTATTTGTTGGTTTTTTTTTGTCAAAAAAATTTGGCAACTGAGAGCGAAAAAGTCATCATTATCATTGTGGCTCTACAATTTTACCTGATTTAAAGCCGATTTGACATCACCACACCAAACTGCAAGCGTCTTGATCAACATCCTATCCTACTGCAACTACAAAGTACTTTCTACCACTGGTGCCAACCATGCACGATAATTCGTATCCCACATACAGTATAAACAATTCTTTGCAAGACTTTTCTTATAAACTCGGCTAAGAAGTTGGTGTGCTTTTCATAAACAGCTAAAGACTTAACCATAATGCACTTACACTTCCTTACGCTAGTATCAAAACTGTCAAATATTTCTTAAGAACGAGCGCTGGTCGCCGTATCAAAAAGTGCATTATTGTTAAGCCTTAAGGGACCGACCAACTCATAGAATCAGTTGCGTCGACGTATTTGTTGACGTTGGCGTATGTAAGGCAAAGAGGTGCCCCAATGAATACGTTGGCATCGTACAGGCAAATAAAAACAAATGTCAAAATAAACTTCAAACTGCAGTGAGAGAGGACAGATAAAGCAATTGCTGGAGAGAAAAGTTGAAGGTCAACTGCAAATTGAAAGTTGGTCAACTTTTTGCCTCGCTTCCGACACGACACTTCCCATTTATTTCGTCGATCTGTCAGTTTCAACTGGCAACTGACGCAACGGTTCCTATATCCGTTTGGCCGACGTATTCGTTGACGTTGCCGTATGTAACGCAAAGAGGTGACCCAATGAATACTTTGCCATCTTATAGGCAAACAAAAACAAAAGTTAAAATAAACTTCAAGCTGCTTCGAAAGAGTATTGTCAAAGCATTTGTTGAAAGTTGGTCAACTGTTTGTGCCGTTTCCGTCATATGCTTTTCCTATGGAACACTTCCCATAATAACGTGTGTATTTCGTCGATCTGTCAGTTGCATACGTCGCCCCTACGGACGCAACGGATTCTATGGGCTGGGCCCTTAAGTCGTCGATCCGATAAGAACAGGTAGGACGTATGACCATTGTACGACTCAAACAGATTTCATTTTATAGAAGGCTATAAAAATGCTAGCCAAATGAATGCAGTTTTTCAAATGAAATATTTTTATTAGAGAAGCCAAACATAATTCCTTTTTAAAATGCTATTGAAGATAAACCAATGTTCGGTACTTTAGTGGTAAGCACATTTGGCTTCCACTACTTCTAATCTCTTTTTTCTTAAGTCGCTGAAGCGGTAAAGTCGTGAAAGATTCTCAATGGTCTTGCTGAGCTGTATTAACGCATTAATTTAGAGCAAGGCTGTGTTCGTTTTTGATCTCGAAAACTTAACTGTCAGAATTCAGATCTGTTTTTTTTTTTTTTCATTTTCCAAGAAATCTTTTTTCCCCGATGCGTTTTTTTTTAAGATCCGATTATTCTTTTAACTCTGAAAAAATATACAGAACATTTCTTGACAGCTCTAGTTGTTTGTTTCTTTAAACATGAGACATGTCGACTGCATTCAGGTGGGAACTAGAACTTTTCTCTGATACAAAAAAAAAAAAACACAGCAGATAATTTTTTTTTATCTGACAGATCTGATCAGAGAAAAAATTATCGGATTTATTGGATATCTCTGAACTCGGATTTCTCCCATTTCTCCGACATAAAAAAAAACACGGCCTAAATCTAAAAATTCGTTGACTCGATAGAGTGGGTAAGAACGTTTAAACCGGTAATCTTTCTATTATTTTAAAAGTTTACTGTTCGATCGTACTTTGGATAAAATACGCTACACGAAGTTGACGAAACAGATCGTCCTCAATAGCCAGGTTTCCTTGTACATGCATACACACTTATAATAAACGGATTCACAATGACAAAAAGCAATATTAGCATTTAATTGGTAGAAAGATGCAAACAAAAATCTACGCATAAATCAAAATCAAATTTTAAAGTACTTAGCAAATATTTGAATAATTCGAACGAGAATTACTTAAAAACGATACAAATATGAAAACCAAATCACAAAGTAATAATTAGAGGACCAACATGATAACCCAAAATTTGCGCTGAAAAATCTAACCAAAAAACATAAAAAGACTTAAACTTCTCTGTATTATCGTAAGCTTATCGTAAGTACCTCTGTGTAGTAATGAAATCTAACCAAAAACAATAAAATGACTTAAACTTCTCTGTAATATCGTAGGCGTTTCGAAAGTACTTTCTGTGTAAATTGTGCAAAAGTTTTAAATAATTCACATAACAATGAAATTTTGCAGGAATTTATGGCTAACTAAGGAGAAAATCTAAAGCTAAAAGCTAAAATTCAGAAAATCTTTCTCCTAAGTGTTGGGCAGCCCTGAAAATCAGGGTTGTCATAAAAATTTTAAGACGCTGAGAAATGGGAATAACTCTGAAATGGGAGGTACGAGAGGTGCCGTAAAAGTTTATAGAAAAAGTAATAAGAAATTAAAATTTTTCATCAAAAATGTCTTTATTGCTTTTAAAAATATTCGCCTTTAAGATCTATACATATATTGCATACGCTCAAACCATTTATCGAAATACTTTTTCCAATCCGAAATTGATAGCTCCAAAACATGGTTTTTGAACGCTTCAACCGCTTCTTCAGGCGATAAAAATCGTTGTCCACGCATCTTATCTTTGATTGTTGGGAACAGGAAGAAGACTTTGGGTGCCAAGTCGGGTCTGTAAGGCGGATGACCCATCAATTCGATCGTTTGAGTGCTCAAATACTCGCTTGTTTGATGTGATGTGAGGTTCGATCAATTTATACCTTCCTGATTCTGTATGAATTAACACTGGATAGTATTAGTAATCCCACGACTTGATAATACTCGTTTTCAATTTATTAATTAACTTTCAGTCAGACAGAAACATGTCGTGCTGTCGGAGATGAAATCTTGCTATCAATTTTTAACCCACTTACCGAAGCCCGATTTTCTTCAAATTTGGTACACATGTGTATTTTCGGTGACAACACTTTCTATAAATATTTTTGTCGGGGGGCTCCCATGCAATATTTTTAAAAAAACAATCCATATAGTGACTTTAGATCACGCCATACTATAATGACTGTGGGCGCTGTTTGCAGTGCTGCATTACGATTTGGTGGTTGATTTTCTAAGCACAGTGCTTCGCATGAGTTTCAATGGAATTCATTACACTGTTACGAAATTCAGACTTTCGAGTTCGGAAAGGATTTTGCAAATATAACGCAACACAAGTTTATTAATTTGCAAATAACAACTTTAATAAATAAACAGTATCTACAATTAACTAAAGTTTCCTAATTACACTGGTGATAACTTTAAATGTACACAAAACACTTATTACAACAATACTTGTACTTCACTACTATTTCTGCAAGAGCTTTTTCAACTGCACTGGTTGAATTCCAGGTAAGAACTAACTAACTTCGGCCTAACGCCTCTATTTATACTCAATCAAAAGCTTCCAGAAACTTCCAATCTTATAGACAGAAATATCGAAAAAAGACCATAAAATTGTAGCGTTATTCCCTTATTTACAACTAACGATACTTCTAAAAATAAACTACATGTTCCATCATGTTCTTTCACACAAACCGGGCAAACCGCACAAACCGGTTTGACTACATTTTTGACCAGTACGTAATAACTCAAACTTACAGGCGGTTACATTTCAAATTTCAAATAATCTAATAGTCTTACAGCCTTAAATTAAGCTACATAAAAGTGCTTATGTACATTGCGATTTATCTTAAAATTAACTTTCGAATTCTATTATATGCTCTACTTACTACTTTTCGTAACAATACTTTTAAGCGCCTTTTTTTGATTATTAGCGAATTAAAATGAAAAATTTTAATATTTGTGTGTTGTTTTTTGTCAAATGTAAAATTTATCACTTACCTATTAGCGCTTTGTATAAATTGTAATAAACTCAAAAGTGGCATTCCTTTCATCATCTACTCACAACTACAATAAATGCATTAGAATGCGATAATAGAATACAGCAACTAATTGCCCGTTACTGACGCATGCACCACAGTGACTCTGAAACTGTGATGAAATATCAATATACCAATTCAGTAGCTCACAAATTTTTAACAGAGACATAAACCATAATGAGGGCAATTTTTAACAGAGACATAAATCATAATGAGGCCAACACGTTTAAATTAAAGTGAGAAATATTTTCGTAAGGCAAGTGACATTAAATTAAATACAAGCTAGGTCCCGTTTGTACGTATAACGAAAACAGCTTCTTTCAACGGGGAAACAGGGTGCTGTTTCACTTCTGATTTTGACACAGTTGAGGCGAACGAAATTTGCTTGAGCGGCTTACGATAATAGGGGTTAATAAGTCATAACGCATAAAAAATATTAAATCAAAAATAACATTAGGACATATTATAAAATGCCAGTTTAGCTGCAACATTTTACCAATTAAATTGTTTAGCCAGACATTCAAACGAAGACTAGGGAATTTTAAACACTTGCACAGAAAATTAGTTTCTAATAATAATAATAATATATCTAAAAATATTGTTACAGCGATTTTTTTTATAAATTCAATTTTAAGACAAATTTTAAAATGCTTGAGTCTGTAGAAAAATGTAATGAAGCTTCATAGAGAAAATTCATAAAATGTAATTAAACCAAAAAATGTATGCAAATGTTTAACATTTTTACCAAAAATTATATTTGCAGGATTTTAAATTTAGTTCATAACCAATAAGAATAAAAGGAAGTGAAAGTTAAATATTTATTTAAATTTAAATGCTTGTTAATGCGTATGTTAAATAACAAAATGACTACTAAGTATTGCAACAAACCGGAATCATTTACGAGTTTCAAAGAGGAAAAAAACGAATGGAAAGAGTTTGTAATGAGGTAAAATCAAAAGAAGTTTGTAAAGACGAATACTATTTTTGACGTTTAGTTTTAACAAACCAAACAATTTTAGAAGAGCAAATAAAACAAAACAAAAAAAAATTGACAAATTGGGATGTGTTTTACTGTTTATTTAAAAAAAAAAAAACTTTTAATTAAATTGACTTGACCCCTAGTCGTCTGTATTTTCGTGTTTTAAACCAACTTTCAATTTTATGAATGTCTAAGTCCCAAACAGCATTTTTTATATTCCACGTGTGGCGCGTGTAATGGGTGGACATTTTTTTTCAACTTCATTTAGTTCGCTTTGTAGGCACCGCGGCTTAATGGATAAGTACATGACTTCTAAGCAGGAGGTTCAAGGTTCGAATCCCAGTAACACCAAAAATTATTTTTCACGGTCCCACCTCTCGCCGATGTCTGACAAACGTCTGAGAGTAATAACTTGTCACAGAACTCAATTCCGTTCGGCTACGGCATTTAATTGTATGTCCCTTCCATTTATGTGCAAAAATATACATGCACACCAGAAATGGTCGCGAAAAGCTAGGCCTTAAATCGCAACGGTCTGTCGTGCTAAATATTATTATTATTATTATTATTAGTTTCTTTTAAACCTCCTTTCCCACAACCTAGAGAGCTGAAATTTTGTGAGTGTCTAAGCCGCAAATAGAATTTTTGATATTTCGCGTGTGACGTGTGGCGTTTTGCATGTGGCGCGTGTGATGTTGGAAGTGTGGTCTTTTTTTGCGGTTCTTTTAAATTACCTTTCCCACGACCTATAGGGCTGAAATTTTATGAGCAGCTCAACGTCGGGGGCCAATTTTGATATCCCACGCGTGGCGCATGTCGTGAGTCGAAAATAGAAAATTCTTTAAAATATGCCCAACATCAAAAATAGATAATTTGGCGGGATTACTACCAAACAATACAATGTAAAAATAAAAGGACTGTGTGTATGTGTATGGCGTGTGTCGATAAATACATAAATGTCTGTACCCGAAAAACGAAGATTCTCTTACGTTTACTTATTTCCTTTTAAATCTGGCGCAGAGGGATTTTTTGGCTGTCAAGTTGTTCGTTTCCCCACAAAAAAAAAAAACTATCTACCGTAGACCGAAAACAGATCTTTTCACTAACTACAACAACAAAAAATGCAACAAAACAATGTAAACAAAAGATTTTTGCCTTTCGTGTTCGATTTGCTGAGAAAAAATCTGAACTCGGACGCAGATTTCTAAAAGAAAAAAAAAACGACATTAGTTTTAAATCGCAGATGACAGCTGACAGATGGTGTAACGGTTCATTTGCTATTTATTAGCCGTTCGAATAGTTCCGTATCCTCATCCATCTTAGAAAAAAAGTGAAGAGTTCAATGAAGGGCGTAGCGTGCGAGAAAAAGACGAGAGAAGGACTATATTTTTCAATGTTACCATAATGGTATAGATAACATTTCCCATGTAACTATAAAATAACTATAACATTCATGTAGTGTCAGTCTCTTCTGGCTTACCACAACTCTGTAAATCAAGCATTAAAGCGGATTTAGACTATAGCCATGCGAGAAAAATGAGCGGGCCGACTATAGTTAAATTGAAGTTGTGGTTAGCCAGAAGAGAAAAGTAGTTATTCTTCAATGTTACCATAATGCTATAGATAACATTTCCGATGTTACTGTAAAATAACTATAACATTCGCGTAGTGTCAATCTCTTCTGGATAACGACACCTTCAATTTAACTATAGTCGACCCGCTCACTTTGTCTCGCATGCCTCAAATATAAATTTTGCATTATGGTAACATTGAAAAATATACTACTTATCTCGTCTGGCTAACCACAATTCAATTTAACAGCCGCCTGTTCATTTTTTCTCGCACGCCACAAATGTAAATCAAGCGAAACTTATGTCGTTTTTTTTTCGTAAAATTATGCCCAGAGTTTTTTTTTTGCTGTCAAGTTTTTCGTTTCCCCTTCAAAACGACTCTACCGTAGAGCAAAACAAGATCTGTATATTTAGGGAGATTTACCCCTCTTTATATAAACACAACAACAACACATGAAACAAAAAAATGTAAACAAAAGATTTTCGCCTTTCGTGTTCGACTTCCCTTTTGAAAAAATCTGTGCTCAAGCTAGCTCGAGTTTTTAGGAAAAAATAATAAACGTTAGATGCAACACGGGTTCAACCCAACATGGAAACGAGATAATAGTAATAGATAATATTCACAGAGTATGAGGACCAGGACCCAGGGAATTTCTCCGAATTATTCCAAGTAAAAATAAAACAACCAATAAAAATTTAAATTTTCCAATAACCTTTGCTTTTGTGGTTCGTAAGCAGCTCTGCACACATGAACACAGTCATTATATGGCGTGATCTGATGCCACTATAAGGCGTGATTGTTAATATTTTGTATGGTAGCCTTCCGCCAATAATAGAAAGTGTTGTCATCGGAGATACACATATGTTCCAATAAAATCGGGCTTTAGGAAGTGGGTTAAAAATTGATCGCAAAATTCCATCACCGAACGAACGACAGAACCATGCCGATGCGGAGTTAATTTACAGCGCTTTCGATTTGCTAAGTACAGTGAAGTACAGTGAAGGTTTGTTGTCCCAATTCTACAGCGTTCTCTGGTTTTCGTCGAGAACACTGTCGAAATGGGACACCAAACCTTCACCCAGCAAATAGAAAGCGCTGATAGAGAATTTAATAAATCAAGCTGCATTTTCTGTACGGCACAATTAATTATCGTTATTTTTTTTTTTTAATTAATAATATTTTTATTTAGAATATTTTCATTCATTAAATTTATAATAACGTTAAGAGTAGCAATTGGTAGTGCGACAAACATATTACGAGGATGAAGTTCCAAGAATATAATTTCACAAATTTTTCTTTTTTCTAAATAAATATGCAATTCCGCAAAAACAGATAAGCCAATAAACTACTACATGACTCAATTATATGTTGAGACAGTTATTACAACAAAAAAGATACATTTAAAAAACATTTGTTATGCGGTTGCTGCTTAGTGTTATTACAAAAAAAAAAAAAGAAATACTCAACATTTTAATTTCAATCATTAGTCTGTGGTGTATGATGGTGGATATTGTTGTTTTGTGTTTTTCCTTTGAAATTCAAGTACAAAAACACAAAAACTCTAGGTAACATTTTGGAAAAGTTGAAGAAATAAAAACGAAAATGCTTAGAGTTTACAAAATACAACGTGCCACAATACACACAGGCACACACACCCACACATACACGAAATTCGTAAATTAACTCGTCGTTTGGAATTTGTTGCATGGTTGAATTATTGATGTCTTCCTAGCAGGCACTGTTTCTGGTGTCGGAATTGCTTCTCCAGTTGTGACTTTCTGTGCAAACACCTGTTTGACACTGCCACCCTTTTGTTTGGCCATTTGATAATCGCCAGAGTCGAAGAATTTTTGCTGCAACGACAATTATTTTAACAAAATATTCTACTCTACAGTAGTAACTAAACTACTACTTACTCCCTTTTGCAGACGCTTCTGTAGGAATGCTGAATGGCCGCCAGGGCCACGCAAACCACTAGAGGGATATTTTGATTTAAGTTTTTCCTCTTCGATTTTCTCCAACTCTCGCGGGTTTGTCTGTTATGAGAATTATAATAAATGCAGAAAATGGGATTAATTACCTTACGTTTGTTTGTTTTCTTAACATATAACATATAACATGGTGAGCCGAGACTTCACCAAATTACCTGCATATCTTGTGTCTCCTGTGAGGCAGATTCTTGCACGGAACTCATTTTTGTGCTATGTGTATGGATTCGGTGGTATTTGTGGCTGTATGTCGACCGATGAGATCGATTAGGATTGTTAACTGAAAATCAAAGAAAAATTTGTCTGCCATGAATAAATAGACTAAGTACGTACTAACAATATGAGAACTCAGCAAAGTCGACTATTTGACTATCTCTTATGACTCTTTAAATGCAGTAACCTACCTATAACTGCAAAATCAATAGACTGTTACACTTGGAACTCTACACAAAGTACTTCAAATGCTTTGCGGTATTAGAAAGGAAAAGCTTACGGATAATTTTTGACCTCGAATGTGAGCGTTACAATTGTGAATGAATGAATGAATTGCGGTTTCGATTTGCTGGGTATAGTGAAGGTTTGGTGTCCCATTTTAACAGCTTTTTCTGGTTTACGAGAGCGCTGTCGAAATGGGACACCAAACCTTTACTGTACCCAGAAAGTCGAAAGTGCTGTTAGTGGCATGAGCCTGCTTGGAACTCTACTCTATACTTAATAAATAAGCAAACATGTATACTCTTCTATGTGCAGGCTGATATGGATAAGTAAATATTAACCCGGGCCATAGCTAAGTGCACATTATTTACATGAAATTGATTGCGAGTCCCAATCAACACTAATTGCTTGACCTAACATAAACACATACATCTAAAAAACTTAAGCAATCTGTGACTGCACTGTTGGTGTACTCAGTTTTATCTTAAAATAAGTATTCCTATGGAAATAATCTTTAGGATTACAAGAAGATTTGAAAGACTGAAGAATAGAGCTCCTCCCAAATCGGCAACAACTCATCGTAGGTAAAACCAAATTTGGTCGCGTTCGATTAACAATAACAGCTAAACAACAATAAACAGAAAACAAACATAAGCAACTTTTTTTAATTAAATAAAATACCTGAAGAGGGTAGGGAAAATCTAGCACAAGGGCAACCACATCAACAAATCGTTATTTAAAAAGAAAACAAAATCACCAAAGACCAAACCCATTGTAGTTTTTAATTAAATCTCGCAGGCAATCTAACGGAAATTTACAGTTGCTGTCGCCATTGTGAAAAGTAAATTATTTTTTCTCGCACAATAAAATCTTTGATGGCATTTACTTTGCAATAACATTGAGTATGAAAATAAGAAATATGTAATTATGATAATGCAATATACATTAAGTGATTACGCGAAGGTAGGAAAATGCATATATGATGTATTACCTTCCGCAAACTGAGTGCGATGTGGAATTCCACACCGTTTATTATTGAGAAATAGGAGAAAATAAATCACAAAATTGCTAGCGCAATGGATTATACAACGAGGGAAAAGAAAACGAATAAATTCTGCCAAAACTGCACGGAAAATTATATTAAAACGTTTTATTCTGTCGCGGCTCTGTTTTACTTTTAACTTCGATTAAATTTTTAGTTTTTTTTTTTATTCGTGTTCTTTCTTTTTTTATTTTTTTGTTTGCCGCTTATTGGCAATTTTGTCAGTTGATCCAACAGAAACAACTAGCTGATCAGATTGCAGCCGCTTCATTCTAACATGCTTGAAGCTTGATGTTGAAACAACAGCTGCTTTATTGTGTGTTTACACGGTGTAGTATTAGGGTAGAGTCTTACTCGCGGATTTTATTTTTTGGTAATTTATCATTATGCAATTTTTTTTGTCTTGCAATTAATTATTTCACATCCAACGGTTCTGTGATAGAGTAAATCGAATAAATTGTTTTCACATTCGCTCTCACTCATTTCTTTCATTTTTTCGATTCACTTGGTACTAAAAACCGGTTCTCGTTCATATCAACCGGGGGCTTCAAAAACAACAACGGCCATAGGCTAAAACATTCAGACTTTATACCCTTTATACAGATGTAAAGAATCATTTTTAAGTGAAATGAAAGTCATTATAAACCTAGAACTAAACTAAAAACTAACCAGTAAGTTATTTTCTGTGTGTAGTTTACTTGCACTTTTTGCAATCATATAAATAAAAACAATGCAAAATTCTAATATTACATTACAGCTTTGACAGATTTTTTTTAATACCATAGCCTATATGACAGACACTGCGACCTGTAAGATCTCTTGTATCTTAGGGTTTGTTTATTCTAAGAGACATACAATCTCCTTAATGAACGATAGTAAATCCTTAGTAACAGAATTTCTCAATTTCGATGTTGAGCATATTTCTTTGTGGAAGATGCGTCTCCTTAACCAAAGTAATGTTGGTCATTTACAGACAATGTGCTTGGATTACTCTTTATCTTCCGAGCAGAACCTACATTAACCTCTTTAAACCCACACCAATTTTGTGAAGGTGATATCGCAAGCCACAATGACCTGTTATGCAATCTCTATTAAAGATAAGGATTTCCTTGTAGGAAAAGGGCCTGTTTAATTGTTTGTATTGCCTAAGCCCCGGAACGCTTTCGCATGGACCAGACGTAATTTGTGTTCGCAACAATTTATCAGTACTGTGGCGGGAGTGCAGTTGACATCACAGCTAGTAATATGCAGATTCGTTGCCTTCAATTCCCTGATGACCAGGGGCCCAACCGAGTTTGACTTTGTTGTGTCTGGCAAGAGATTGCAGTGCCTCTTAACAGTTTTTAACTAACATCGACAGCGCTCTAAATATTGCCTGACTCTCTGAAAAGATATATATGTATTCTAGCGCCTTTAATTCCGTTATTATGGTTAATCCCGGCGCAGAACCAATGGCATGGTGTTCTGAAATTTTGCCATTTCAATTTTGGTATCGAGACTTTCGTGTTGCGTCCAAAGACACCAGCTCCAACTCCAATTTCCTTCTTCGATCTTTCTGTGAACCTGTTCGTCCAGTGCCGGAACACCATTGCACCAGTTTACCCGGTCCAACATTTGACAGATAAGTATCACAATAAATAGAAAAACTTTTCACGATCTAAATTCCTATTTGAGGAAACATTCAATTATTGTCGTTTTTTTTGTTTTAGAAATCTGCGCTCGAGCTCAGAATTTTTTTTCGAAAAAACGAACACGAAAGTCGAGAATCCTTTGTTTACATTGTTTTGTTGCATGTGTTATTGTTGCAGTTAATGAAAAGAAGCGTGAATCTCCCAAAATATCAAGATCTGTGAAAGGGGTTATCTGATCAACCGTAGATAGGATAGGAAAAAACGAACAACTTGACAGCCAAAAAATCAGTCTGCTTTAATATTTGGGTAGCAAGCATTAAAAAACGGTAATAGTGTAAGCCTGCATAAAAAAGTTTATATTGGTCTCTTGATATAACTGAACACCACCCAACAAAGCAAAAACCATTTTAGCTGTATTTTAACTGAATTCGATTTGGAAATTACAAAAACAATTGCACTGTCGAATTCCTTCTTTTGAATTTAAAAACCTGCTGTTTGGCTGGTTTTGACATTCGAATTCGCATTCGGATTCCAAATAAAAAAATACAGCTTTTATCTGTTGCCAAATAACAGCTGAGTTTGACAACGTTTTGGTTTTGACATTTGACAGCTATTGGTGGGATTTTGTGCAGTTTTGTAATTCATTGCCATTCCATGTAGTTTTTCGGTCGGTGGTGGTGAAAATTTTGATAATATAAAAGCAACTTTAGAAACTAATATTCCAACAGAAGTAAAAGAATTCAACGTAAACATTTCACAGCAACACGCTGTTGAATAAACAATGAGCTCAAAAGACAAAGATGTGCAAAAGACCAATCTCTCGAAATTGAAACTTTTCTTTCGAACGACAAAGAACTCGAGTGGTATGAAATATGGTTGTAACTAATATACAAAATGCTAATTTACTATATCATCGTAAAGGTTGTCTAAAGGAACGTGCTCTACGGCCAGAACTTGAGAGAGAACTGCGACCGGAGACACCAATTGCCCAGCGTTGCAAGATGCTGAAGGACCTCAGCGATCATCACATTACTACGTTAAATTTAGAAGATGTAAGAAAAGTATATGGATTTTGTGGAAGTAAATGCAATTAACAATGCTCCATTTTTCCATGTAGTCATCCATTACGAAATTGTGGGACCTTACAAAAGATCTTATCGTGGATAATAAATCAACGGAATATCGTCAAACTACACTGACTTTCTATAAGAAACTAATTCAGAGTCAGTACAGGAATCTGACCCTCATGAGAGAGCATTTCTTTTTGGTCATCCAAGTAAGCTGAACTAATGGGTTTATATTAATTTTCGAATCTAAATAAATGCCTTACACAGAAACATGAAGTTCCTGAAGATCTTAAACACCGATTAGAGTTGTTAATTGCCCTAACCGAGAACGGCAAGGATATTACCAATTTCGAAGAAAAGGTATGTGTCTTCCGCACAACAGTTGTTATGTATTCTCATTAAAAAAAATGTTACTCCTATTAGATTGGCAAATTCATGCTGCAATGGATTCCAGAAATAGTCGAAGCGAACCTCCTTGAACCTTATCTCGAAATGCTTGTGAATTTAATTAAATTTAACGTTGCTCACCTTGACAAGGAAATTGTCGTCGGAATTGTGCAGTAAGTTTTCATTTTTAAATCCGATAAACAATTGCGACAGACATATTTATTCATAAATGCGTTTTTTTTTTTTCGTAGAAATGCCTGCCACTTAAGTTGCAGTGTGGAAAACAACGACATCGGTTTGCAATGCTTGAACATCCTCGAAATGCTTATGTGCTATTCAATATTTCCTTGTGATCCGCTTCCACAGTGTGTGGTTACACTGTGTCGCACTGTTAATCATGGACCATATTGTCAGGCATCGTGGAAGGTGAGTAGTTTATTGTAAGACTAAAGAAAAAACGGCTCAATGCAGTAGAGAAAACTTTATTACATTTAATTTTTATAAGGATAGTATATAGTCTCCGTTATCAATCACATAAATGATTTATCGGTGTGCCGGAACTCCTCTCCAATAGCATCATAACCCCTACGGCTAAGTTTGAATCCGGCACAACGATTTCCCAATGCCATGGCATCGGACAATGACAAGTTCAATTCACATAAACCATAAATGGTAGCCGCACAGTATGTGTCGCCAGCACCCAACGCATCGACAATTGTCGTCGGTGCACTTGGCTCAACATAATGATACTTATCGTTCTCATTCAAACAACACGACCCCGCCGCTCCCCAAGTGCAAATAATCGCTGGCCTCTTTGACTTGGTGTTTAACTTAAGCACATCGCGCAATCCGTGAACAGCTGCTGTGCAATCGTTGAAGTTTAGAAATTTTGCCATATCTTTTCCGAGAAAAACATAATCAACCATTTCGACCAATATCAGATTCTCCACATGCATCTTTTCCACCTCGAGAGAAATTCGAACTTTTCGCTCCCCAGTCTCCTCTGTCTGTTCGTTGTGGGCCGAAATGTCGGCCAACATTTTCATCGTCTCATCGGGATTGCGTGCCTCAAAATGAATCCACGAATAGTCGGTCAAATTTACCAGCCGAAAGTGTTCGTAGCGAAGAATTGGAAAATTCGAATTAGAATGAATGATCGTCCGCGAATCAGTTTGCTGCACTAATATCACCGATGAGAATGGTGGCTCCTGCATTGTTGATGGACACCGATCGATTATGATTCCCCGTTTGCGGCAGTCATCGAGTAAAAATGAAAATGCCGCCGAATCGCTAAGCATTCCTAGAAATTCACAGTTGGCGCCTAAATTCCGAAGAACTGTGCAGTTGTTGGAGGCATTTCCACCTCGCTGCCAATATCCAGAAATGCAACGTCGATCGCTATCCTCTTTGGGATATTGATCGCAGACGTGTATAACGTCTAAGACGCACATTCCTACACATAAAATGCGACCTTTCTGTGATGGATCACTTGACGACATTCTATTGGGAGATATCTTTGAGATATGATTGTGACCCGAAAAAAAAAATCAAAACTTCACACCACAGCAAATGTTCTTTAAAAAATATTTACGTAAACAAATAATTCCAGAAGATTTAAGTTTATATTTCCATAAATTAAAATGTAATCGCCCTCTTTGACGGATCGCAACGAATCATATTTCAGTCAAGTTACTCACAATGATTACAAATTTGCATAATTGTTGCTTTAACTGGTAATCAGCTACAACTTATTGTTGTTGTGAGTAACAGCTGCTGCTTATCGCCCGCCTCGTTTACGCTTACACCGTCCGTCGAACATCATTATCTTTCCCTGTTTTTCTTTCAACGAGGTTTCGAATCACTTGACTGATATTCATTTTTATTTTGCAAATGCGATATTTGTGTGCGAAAGGGAAGAGGCTGTTTTATTAGTAAGCTTTTCTGGCTGTCCGCAGCAAGAATAACAAATTGTGTTGTGCTTTTTGTCGCACTCTACTAAGTCGCTCATTATAATTCTGATTTGTGGATGTGCCGCTTAGAAAAGTACAAGCTCTTTTCAATATTTTAGTGTCCCGTACAGGGAAAATGAAAAATCCTTCCATATTGGGATAACTGCCTCAAAGTAGCAAACTCCAACAGCTGTTTTCTGGTGACGTCAACAGGCTTTCAGGCTGCTTTTTCCAATTGGGTTTAGAGTTTGGTGAGCTAAGAGATTGTTTTATAAGGTACACACGCTCAAGGAGTTTGTGCACCCTTATAATGCTTGGCACAGCGTGGGCGTTCGGAAATTATGGAAAGGAAGAGGAGAGATGTCTATGCACAAGTGTCTTAAATGACTGCTGATCATAGGTTAGATTAGGTTGGGGTGGTTGTCGGCAGGAAGCCTACTCACTTAAATCAATAGATGGTCCATTGTGATGCCACATGGATCGAGAGGATTTCTCGCCCTACTCAGTTGGCCAGTTGGACCTTAGAATGCAGCGTCAGTGCTTGACAAATCGTTAAGGGCGTTTTAAAAGAAGGCTCCCAAATGGAGCCTATGCTTTAGAGAAACAGCTGTGCATGCGCAGAGAAAGTGAAGAATGGCCCTTCCTCTTTCTCGTCTATGCAGCTTTTGCAGAAGTCATTGGATAATACACCAAGCCTTGATGCATGCTTTCCTCCTTTCCACGACGGTTGGTTCTACGCACCGAAAGGACCCCAATGCCTATCAAGACATTGGGCCAAACAACACAATACAATAACAGGTTTGAGGTTCTTACATTTGCTTTACTTTGCTTTGCATGCATGCTTACTTTTTTTTTTTGCTTTCAGAGTGGGCCTTCCGGCAAGCATACTCTGCATTCTACTAATTAGAGCCGGGATCGAGTCGAACACAGGTCCTGTTCGATCTTTAATCGTTCTATGCGGAAAAGTGTAGCCTCTGTGCGTTGTAACAGTTGCGCCAAATGGTGTCATCTGCGGCAATGCTCACGGCACAGTGCCAACGATTATAACATCAATTTCCTTGCCCCCCCCCCTCATTCCATCTCCACCACCACCCTTGTGCACTAATAATGCACCGACCGCCTTTCCACAAACTCAGCACGACCACCACATAGGCCATTCAGTAAATTAATTTGCGCATTCGTTGCGCAATTCGCACAGGTTCGACACTTTCTGTCCTTGATGCAGTTTCTTGAGGATTTCGCTGCGGTAGCGCTTCGGGGTGATGATGCGATCGTCGAAAAAAAAGGCAACCGTTGATGACTGTGAGCGAATCTCATCTTGGGAAGTAGTGTGGAGCCTTAGCGTCAGGAATTTGCTCTCGTTTGCGTGGCCAACCATTCTCAATGAAATTCGCGTTAACCTTCAACGTCTCGTCTCGACGTGTTTCGTACTGAATAGCTTCGAATGTTACTGGCAGCTTATTGGGGGGGTGCCGTTTGCGAAGCACCCTAGTAAGCCTTATGCAACAATTTTTGCAATGAAGTTGGAGTCTTTTGGTGCGTGATTTAGGTTCTTTACGTTCACTTTCGGTTTACATACTCCAATTGCGCTATTCCTCATGGCTTTTGCCACTTTTGTGTTAACCGTGTCGGAGAAGGGCGATGGTTCGCGATTATCTTTTTCGGAACCCATTATTCCACTATGACGAAGTCTTCGTCAGGCTTTTCGATTTCGCAAATGAGTCGAAAGATCAATCCAGTAAGAAATTCCGAAGTCAGATGCCGGAATTATCTTGAGCTCATCGAAAGATTTCTGTTTTGCTTCCCATGCAAACGTAACATCGTCTAGAAGAAGCTCGTCTAATGGGCCGTGATGTTTCTTGATACCAGTAATGAATTTTCCGTACCAGGTGACAGTTCCCAGAAATGCCTGAAGCTGCTTGACGGAGGCGGAATGTTCTGGAGCGTCTTGATCTTATCTGGGCTCGGTTAAATGCCGTTAGTGTCGATTCTGTGACCGAGAAATTCAAGTTAATGTTGCGAAGAAGTCTAAACTCACTAAGGGTAGACTCACCGAGTCAACTACCAGTGGTGGTGCCAAGGTGGCAGCAATAAAGAAGTTCAAGGAGAGCGCGGCTTCCTCAGTTGAGAAGGCTAAGGTCAGACCTTCATACAAAGAGGTCGCCATAAGTCACTTGAATGTGACGCTGATCGACGAGCTACCGAATACTGGCACTCCAATCTTGGACAAATGGGGCGACATTGAGGCCCGACTGTCTGAGTTGGTAATGGATCACCTTATCACCGGTGCAAAGGGTCCATCAGTCTCTTTTGAACCTCCACACTAACCCGCTACAAACAACCACCCCAATCGTCCCCACCACAACCCAAAGTTTCAGATATATCGGATGCATGGTCTTTGAGTTAATCGCGAACAGACATACAGACAGAGTTTCATTTCATTTTTATTGAATTCTTTAGATTTTTAAAACTACTCCTTTACTTTTTTTTCAGAACATGAAAAATCTCCTTGGCATACATGTCGGCTACCATACAATGAAATTGTTATGCAACATCTTAAACGATCGATCATACTACGATGATGCCATCCTGTTGCGTGGTGCCGTCTTCCATTTGAATATGGGAATCTTTGGATCGACAGTTTCCTTTCAGCATTCGCCAATGTTTTACGCATCAACGGTGTTGACGAGCTTTCTCCATGTAAGTTAGAAGATGCTTATTCGGTACATCGACGTTTTAATCCCAAATTGCAAATTTTTCAGGCTCTCGACAGCAGAAAAGTGATCGTCACTTACGAGGTAATACTAAGCGTACGCATGGTCGTAACGAAATACGGCATTGAACTGACCGAACTTATATGGGATATTATTTGTGACATTCTATCGGCGATTGCCGATAACATCGATTATTATGGTGAGAGTTGTAGAGAACCAGTTTTTGTTTCGATTTTCTCATTAAAACCCTTCTTGCAGAGCTGAACGAACTTCCCAAGAATTTCACATTACAAGCGAATTTTCACGAAACAATCGATTGCATTGAGAAACTGATGCAAGATGAGAAGGCTGAGATTCTTGCTAATGTCGATCTCATTTATAATCTGATTGAGCGTGTCTCAGAGAGTCGTCCTGAAATCTCAGTCCTCAATCTTATTGAGTATCGTTCATCGAAGGTGACAGCAACACGACCTGAATGGCTGCAGGTGCTCAACGATTTCGTTTGGCGTTTCTATCATGTCTCCAATACGAATATTCGCATAAAGACAATCCAATCGTTGATTCGCATAATGGACATGAATCGTGCCATGTACGAGGAGGAAATTCTGGAACGAGTTGTAATACCGCAATTTGGACAAATCTCCTCGGAGCCAGATTTGCTGATTCGAGTTGCCGTCGCGAAGGCACTCATCGATTATGTCCGGCATTGTGATACAAAGCGATGCGGTGAGTTACTCGATATTCTCGAGAAACTAATGAATCGTCCGTTTGAGCAAGCAACTGCTGCTGCAAGCACAACGACCGGCCCTTTTGACTTTTGCAAGAATGAGGGTGAAATTCAAGATGTAACCACTGTCGTTGATGGGCTGATTGAGGTTTTTACCATCAAACTTTATCGTTTCCCATCGTGCCATGCAATTAAAATATTCAACATTCTTGTCGGCCATTTGGAATTGCACTATCAAAAGCCAAAGGTGTTCGAGCAGGTGAACTTGGTGCGATATAAGGTGGGTCTTGTTGTGTTGTTGCAGAAAACAATGCCACTATCTATCTATCTATCCTTTAGATCTTTACCTGGATGCTTAAAGCTCGTGCAAATTCCTCCTATCACATCGGATATCCCGATCCAACCAACAATGACATCATCAAGTTCAGTCACTATTTAGGTATCGATTCGAGTCTTCCATTGCATGGCATTGGCAGCCATCAACAGCATCGCCAACAACAGATTTCATCGCAGTTGATCTCACAGGATATTCTGCCATCGTCACATTTTACGACAATTTCGATTCGGCGGGCGTGTAAAATAATTGTGAAATGTCTTGAATGTGACAAGGGTAAGTTCGAGTATAATTTAAACGCAATTATCTTGGGAATAACTCTAAACATACACTTGCAGACTATCAAATTTTCCAGTTGGTCATTAGAGAATTACCAAAGATACTCCAAAACAAAGCTCTCATTCAGGGTCACGATATTAAGTCGCTTGCCACCGCTTTATTTAAGATCTATATCGAACATAAATCGACGTATCTTTCGGTTAAACCGACTACAGATGAATTCAATGCATTAGTATTGCCGGCAATCGCCAGTCTTGTGATTTATCATCAATTCATATCGTCGAGTCATCAAACGGGCATTATAACAGCCCTCAAGTCGGGCATCTTCTCGGGTATTGCAAACATTTGCATCAATACAATGACAACAATGATCTTGGAGATGCCAGACACGCTGATGCGAACATTGCCGGATATTTTGCTGGAAATGAGCAAAATGTCGGATACAGCGAATGTTGCGATTCCCGTATTGGAGTTTCTTTCAAGTGAGATGTTTTTCCGACACAGAATTGCTTCGTAGATTTATTCTATTCTATTTGTTTCTCGTATTATGTTCTATTCAATCTTTTTTGTTACACAATCGCGTCGTGGATTTATTGTTTACTTTCATTCTATTCTGTTCGTTTCTCTTATTCTATTCTATTCAACTTCCCCCCCATACAGTATTGAGCCGCTTGGAAAATCATCTTTTTGCAAATTTCATACCGCGCCAGTACATGTGCGTTTTTGCCATTTCCCTGCCGTATACGAAACCGCATCGTTATGATCATTACACTGTCTCTCTGGCACATCATGTCATCGCTGGTTGGTTCCTCAAGTGTAAGTTGGAGTTGCGGAAAAATTTCGTCACCTACGTTATTTCGGTGAGTGAACGCAAAGCGTTGATAAGGAATAGATCAATTTATTTCAATAGAACCTTTCTTGTCCCGCTCGTGAAAATTCAGTCAATTCAGTCCAACGCTAGCATGCTGTACGAGGACATTAACAAGCTCAGTCGCAATGTCACCCGCAATGATTTCAATGGTCTCAATGAGGATTCATCAAATCGTAAGCGAAGCACAAGTTTAACCGAACGTGGTAGCCGTAATACTCGCGATAATGCCTCCGAGATGCGCCCGCTCATGAATGACAGCCTGAAGAGTTTCCATGCTGAGCTGGCGGAGACGTGCATCGATTTCCTGGCTCGTCATACATTTTCTCCGTGTTCAGCTTTGCCCAAAAGGTGAGCATCAGTGGCAGTTTTTTTTTCTCCTCTATGGTACTCATTTGATTCTCTCAGATTGCCTGCTGTGGATTACCTTCTGAAGGATGGACCCTCGCAGACTTGGCTTGTGGGGCATAATCTTGTGACGATCACAACGGGCGGTTGTCCATCGGCACCCAATCGTAATGGCCTTTGTGATCGTTGTACTCTACTGGCGGCCAAATCGGCTGCTAATGCAAAAGCAGAGAGTACTGCCGGAACTACACCCATTTCACCGGATATTGTGGGTGCGCATGGTGGAGATGATGTCGGTAATCGGCGCTACACCAAGGTAAGTCTTCAATACAGCAGTGGCACGGAATCTGGTAGTTCTGATTTGACCTCATCGACGTCTTCGCCGTCGCAACATCCATCGACTACACATCGCCAAACATCGAACAGTTCGTCAGCATCTTTGGAAGCGCTGTCACGTCGAGGTTCGAATCCTGAGTCTGAGAATCGTGGTGATTTCTCTGCTGGCGGTTCAATGTATGGCAATTCGCTGAATCAATTGAGCGGCTCACAGTTGTTGGTGCAGCAACAGACGTGCATTCGTTCGTGCACTGGTTGGGCGGAGGTTTTTGTCCGCCGTCCAACTGGCAACATCTCGTGGATAATGCGTATTCAGAATCCTATTGCGAATGACTGTTTCGGCCATGACATGCCCTTCAGTAATATGGTCAGCCTTTTTCTGCCGACAATGCATGGTGGAGTCTTTGGACCGGATTTCGTTGAGGAAGCTAAGCTGTTATCGCCCCGCATGCCGCCAGTATCAGGTTTCCCCGCGACTCTAGGGCTGCCAACGATGCGAGGGGAAGCTGGCGGTGTTGGCGAGCAGTGCAAGGCTGCCGTAGCTAAGGTACGCGCCCTACAACGCCAGGAAGAGGTGACATCTTCCTCTTCATCGGGGCCCATTGACATTCCGAAGACATCGAAACGGCAAAAAGACACATTACAAGGCAGTGTGAGCGATGGTGAGGTAGATGAGGAGGGCGCCGCGTTCGAAGATGACGTCGCAAGGTCTCGAAATCCAGTCCGTCGGGTGAATTCAAGTCCCGAGATGACTTCCAGTTGGAAAAATCCATTTCTCTCAAACAAACCGGGTGTCCTATCAAAGGAAACAAACAACTCAGCACAGACAGCAGTGGATAACCATAATGAGGAACTGTCTTCCGCTGGCTGCGAGCAACAGCTTAAAAAGAAAAGTATAGGCTACACGAAAGATATGCGTGTAAGCTGCGAAGCGATTCCCGAAGAAATTGCAGGATCTACACCGCCAAGTCAGGCGGATTCCCTTAAGGATGACGATAATCCGAAAAAACAGACGTCAACCACCAAAGATGACTATGCATCTGCACAAAAATCGCTCGACCTGCCTAACAGGGAGACATGTCTGCCGCCTAAACAACATTCAGCAGATGATGTAACCAATCAACAGTCAACAGCAATACCCGTGACAACATCGACCTCTGCAACATCGCTGAAAATCTTCATGGAGTCGGCAACACAGAAATCCACAGCCGCCAAACCACCCCTTTCGCCGGCACCTTTGTCACCAAGACTTTTGGCCAAAAATGCTACCATCAAAATGGCATCTTCCTCTTCGAACATTGGCATGGCTAAGGTGGCCGGAATTGGCGGCAATACTGGAACCACATCGGATTATGGTGGTGGTGCTGGCGATATGATTCGTGGCCGTTCGAAGACAATTTCCGTGGTTCGCGAAGTGAATGGCAAAGCTCGACCGCCATCGACTTTCCGATCGTACGGAGGACCCAAACCGCAAATAAATTCAAAACTCGGCATAAATCCGAGTTTCGTCTTTATGCAACTCTATCATACGGGCCAGCTGCAAGTTACCGATATTCCCATTAAGTTAACGCCCGAACATATGAACGTGCTGACCGTATTGGATTTGGCTCCGCCATTTGAGACGCACACTATCGGTGTCCTGTACATGGGTGTCGGGCAATGTAACAATGAAGTGGAAATTCTACGCAATTGTTATGGAAGTGTCCGCTATGTGGAGTTCTTACGAAGCATCGGAACACTGGTCAGTCTCAAGGATGCCAAGGAGAATAATCTGTTTGTCAATATGGACTCCAACGGATCGGACGGCAAGTTCACCTACATATGGAAGGATGATATTGTTCAGGTGAGTTTGGTAAATATTTTCGAATCTTTTTAAAATCCCTTTGTTCATCATCCCCAGGTCACCTTTCACGTTGCCACACTGATGCCGACAAATCCGGAAAAAGATCCCCACTGCAATGAAAAGAAGAAACACATTGGCAATAATTATGTGAGCATTGTCTACAATGAAAGCGGCGAAGAGTACAATCTTAGCACGATCAAGGTGAGTTGTAAGCTGATTAGCCGGTAGACGATCACAAAACTAACCGACTATCAATTAATTTGTAGGGACAATTCAACTATGCCTGCGTCATCGTGCAACCGCTCGAGCTGAATACAAACCGTATCTTTGTCAAAGCTCGGCCGGAAATTGCAAAATTCGTCTGCCATCCAGAGCCGCAAATCGTTTCCGATCGGAGTGCTCCTTTGCTGGCTCGACAATTGGCATTGCATGCTAATGTGAGTTGACAGTCTTTTTTGATTTGCATACAAAATAAGAGCAAACTCTTTTCGCTTCCTGTTTAGCTCGCTGCGCATGTCTATCAAAGTCTGCAGAAGAAAAATCCGTACGCTTCGAATTGGCTCGAGAGATTGAGGATAATCAAACGGTTAAGGACAAAGGTGACATTGTTGTTTGTCTATACTTTCTTCATGCTAACTATGCTTTTCTTCCTAATCATCAATTATTCAGTTGGTTGAAAATCAAAGCAGTCATTCGGGTAGTGGCGGTGACATTGTTGAGCCATCATCCGTGGCCAATGGTGGCAACAGCGATGCATCAAAGAAACAAACTACAAATCGTGATTTTACTAGGTACACATAAATAATTATTACACATTTGCTATATATTATATATTAACCGTTTAACATCTTTATCATATTATTATCAAATTTGTTTATTTTTATTAAAACATTTGTCTGTCACATCGGTGAAAAATATTAAATAGTTTGTTGATTGTATTCATTAAATTCTAAAAGTTTCAAAAATGGTAATTAAATGATTAATAAATGTACATAAACTGGGTTCTTTTTTCTTCGAATATACACATACGAAGGTGGATGGGTGGTCTGACTAAGTAACGAAAGACTGATGTTTACAAAATGCTTTTATTTATCAAAATAATTGAGTCATCAATGCAGCTTCCTGTGAGTGATTTGCTTGCCATTTACTTTTTGTAGAATTTTACTACAAATTGTAAGGACAAATAGTATCTCGGAGTTCATCTTGACAAACGGCTTAGCTGGAATTCGCATACCAAGTCTGGCATTGAACGCGTCACTGGGGCCAGTAGTACGTCAGTAGACGCCTTTACGGCAGAATTTGTGGTCCAAATCCAAAAAAGATATACTTCTTCTTCTTATGTCTTATACGCGCGGTGTAAGTGAAACTTCTTGATGATGTGGGGAAAAAAACCTTCAAGAGACCCATAAAAGACCCCAAAAGACCATCAAAGACCCCAAAACCCCTAAAAGAATAATGAAAAGGCCCCCAATAGACTCCAAAAGACCCTCAAAACACACCAGAAAGATCCCGAAAAGACTTCGTACAAGATCACCGAAAGAAAATACCCCCAAAAACTACAAAAAGATCCTCAAAAGACGTCTAAAAACCCCAAAAGACCCTTAAAAGACCCTTAAAAGACCCATAAAAGACCATCAAAAGGACCCCAAAAGACCCCCAAAAAACTTTCCAAAGATCCTCAAAAGACCCCTAAAATAACTTCAAAAGATGCACAATAGACCCAAAAAAAAACCCAAAAGACCTCTAAAAGACACCCAAAAGGCCATACCGAATTTCATACAAATAGGTCAAAAAATGGATTAATTCCCAAAGTTCTAGACCTTAATGATCATATTCCAGAATTTTCCTAGGAGCAAGTCTTATAGTCGCATCTTAGTCTCACATTCCGAATTTCATGCGAATCGCCTGAGAAATTGCTTTGTCCCCAAAATTCCAGACCATAATGATCATGTTCCAGAATTTCCATAGCAACAAGTCTTATCCTACAGTCTTTGAATTTGTCCTACATACTGAATTTCATAGAAATCGCTTGAGAAATGACTTAGTTACATGAATTTAAAATCGTAACTCCAAATTATTTTTGATACCGTGCTAAATTTTCTCCTCACCGCCGATAAAGTAGTTTTACTTACAAAAATGCTAAGACAAAAAATTACTTTCCGAAATGCCATTTGAGAAGGGGATATGTTCTTTTATTCTCTCTCTCTCTTGATATAAACTAGTTTTTTTTTCGCATACCAAAAAACTAGTCGTTTTCTATAACTGTATTTTACTTGCCGAGGAATAAGGAGTTACAACAACAGTTGCACTACCTTATTCCTTCTTTGGAATAAGAAAACCTGCTGTTTTGCTGGTTTTGACATTCTAATTCCTTATTCCTCGGCAATAAATTACGCCTTACTACATTTTAATTAAAAATTTTAGTACTCTTATTTACAGAAATTTGGCATCACTATGTATAAGTTTTTTTCTTGAGTTGTCAAATTTGACACATTGACTTATATGGCAACAAACTGACATTTAAAGAAAAACATTGCGGGAGTAATTTGATTTCGATGGAAGACTGAATTATTGGGAACAAAATTAGTCACTCCCCATTTAGGTCAAGTGTTTATTATTTAACTTGAAAACTAGAAGTTAGAATAAATTGAAATATAGTATAATCCTAATAAAACTTATACCAAAAAAACTCGAAGACAAAATGATGGTGGGTGCATAAGTATTTCATTTAAAAATCCAATGCATTGGATTTTTTCATTTTGTCCATGCCCATTTATGGTCATATGAAAATATTTACCTCCGATTTTTTTCTGCAGGATCCAAATGAAGATACCGAATGGAATGATGTGCTGCGTGCTAAGGGAATTATTCCGCCAAAACAGAAAGAGGCGGAAATCACCGAAGATCAAATCGTCTCTATGATTGATGCTGCAATCGAGAAACGCACGGACGCCGTTGATGGCAGGTCAAAGAAAATAGACAATATGTCACTTGATGAACTGGACGAATTGGAAGACTCAGAGGATGAAGCTGTTCTCGAGCAATATCGCCGGAAGCGTATTACTGAGATGAGAGCATTTGCAGAGAAATCAAAGTTCGGTTCGGTACGAGAGATCTCTGGCCAGGACTATGTTGATGAAGTGACGAAAGCAGGTGATGGTATTTGGGTTGTTTTGCATCTCTATGCAAATGGTGTACCATTGTGTGCTCTGATTCATCATCACATGCAGCAATTGGCTATAAAATATCCACAGACCAAATTCCTGCGTTCCATTGCGTCAACGTGCATACCAAACTTTCCGGAGAAAAACCTACCGACGATATTCATCTATCACGAGGGTGCAATGAGAAAACAATTTATCGGTCCAATAGAATTGCGCGGCGAGAAGCTTACCACGGATGAGTTGGAATTTATGCTCGGCCAGGTAGGAGCTGTACCGACAGAAATTAAGGAGGATCCGCGACCGCAGATCCGTGATAAAATGCTGGCCGATTTGGATAGCGTCGATTTCTATTAAATTGGTTTTAAGAGTTTATTTATATTATTTTATTATAAAATAAATTTGTCATCAAGTACAACGGCACTTCTTGATCGTTACTTTGGTAATTGGTTCTTAAAACATTTGGGCTTCGCTCGAAAGATATTTGGATCGATTATATTGTGTGGATGCTCAGCAACTGGTTGAACTGTGCGACTACGTCGTGGCTCATGTTCCTCAAGCAGATGTGGTGCAAGCAGTAGGAAAAGTTGCTACAATATTAATGATAATTACTATGGATACTTAGTAGTATTGTTGCTAAACCACACCAATACCTCCGTCCACGAGGGTAGACCGAAACTTGAAAAGCATAACTCCCAATAGGGCAGCCCCAAATGGGCTATAGACATTCGCAAGTACTCGCTAAACGTATCAGCAAGAAATTGCCACTTGAACGTATTCAATTCGAGGAGGAATATTTTCGGATATCCAAATCCAGTTGTTTCGTATACTAAGCAGACCTATATAAGTGGGGTAGAACAGTTTTAATTGTTGGAACAAAATTGAATAACACCATCACCGTCACCCACCTTGGCTGCGTCGTTTATCTGATTAAGCTCAAAGATCTTTGTTTTCGGAGTTATATTTGGTATTGGATTTCCACGTGAATCCTTGCTTTTCGCTTGATTTGTGCTCGTGTTATCCATTCCAGCTGGAGTGCTTGTCGATATAGACGCACTACCACTACTACTACAAAACGAATCAATACTTTCCCGCAATAAGGTAATTTGCAACAAATGCGGAAAATGAATGCAACCAACACGGCGGATATCATTTGCTGATACAGTGGAAGAAGGTTAACAAGAATGATTTGTGTTAAGAGTTCCGTCATTTCAACTTACGAGCATACTGATAGCTCCAGTAGAGAATGAATCCATCGGTAGACAAATAAAACTTCTTCATATCCTCTGGCAGATAGACACAGTGACGTTGTTCCCAGTTGAGTAGTTGAGACTTTTCGCACGGTTCGCGCTTCTCACATGATACATTGCAGATTCGTGGAACATTTGCTGCGTGAAAAAATCGCACTCAAGTAAATGCAATTTAAATGCCCACCAAATAAAAACCTACCCAGTGTCTTCAGCAGTCCCAAAGTGAGATTGTCGTAAAAAGCGTCTTCCGGTGATTGCTTCTGGGTCATTTTCGTATGGTCTATGGGGAGGAGTAGCGTAACAGTAACAGCTAACTAATAAAATTTATTGAAAGGGAAAAATACATAAAATTGTCTAAAACTGATTGCTATGTATCCTGGCAACTTGGCAGCGATAATTTTGTTTGTTCTGTGAGCTGTGAGTATTGACGAAAGACAGAAGTAGTTGTTGGCATGACAAACTTCCAGCTACTTACCACATACCACTTTATTTGCTCGTGGTTTGTAACGAAGTTTCATAGCTGGGGTATGGTCAGCGGATCCACGAGTTTCGTTACAGAAATAACATAGACCTTTCGTTTTATTGTTTATCTGAACGTTGGTTTTTTATTTACAGATTCTTACAATGGATTATTACAGGATTTGTTGCTATATATATTAGTCTATTTTCGCGTTGCCTATCGAGTCGACGTCACGGCATCGCAATGTGCATTTCCTGATGAGAGTCGTGCTAAGTATGATAACTATCCCAATCGAAAACTGGAGAGACTAAAACCCTGCCCCCCATAAGCGGAATAGAACTGTGGACTTGTAACCACTTACAACTGGTGAGAGGAAGTTACAAACCCTATAAATTCTAAAAGACGTAGCTGGCCAAATCAAAACTGGAGCGACTAAGTCCCTGTCCCCTATAAGCTGTCCGTGGGGACCGCTGTATCTTACTGTCTGATAATTAAGTTTGATACTTGGTCAACCACCACGGGATATTAAAGAAGGATTCACTCCTGTTGAGTACGATAAGTAAAAAAAGAGTATGCTTAATGGCGAAAGCCTGGTAAGTGCGGGGCTCAATCCCTAATCTCTACCGACACTCGAAGTTTCCTTATAACCGGAATAGAACTGTGGACTTGTAACCCCTTACCACGGGTGGGGGGAAGCTGCAGACTGTATACAACCATTGATACGTAAATGACCAAACAACAAATGGAGAGACTAAGTCCCTGCCACCTATACTCTTCTACTCGCAGACGTGGTCACCATGTACTTTGTTTTGCCCTCATTTATGTGCAGCCCCAGATTTCGTGCCGCCTGTTCGATCTGGATGAATGCTATACAGCTCTTCAGTTTCAACCAACGATGACAATATCGTCGGCGTAAGCCACTAGAGGATTGTTCCTCTCGCCATTACGTCATAGTCTCGGATCACTTTCTCCAACGCCAGGTTGAAGAGGACGCAGACCAGTCCATCCTATTGTCGGAGCGCGTTATAGATTTCGAATGGGCTTGATAGTGATCCGGATATTTTTACTTGGCTTAAAACATTGGTCATCATGGTCAACCTACATAGTCGTGTTAGTTTATTTGGGATGCCGAATTCTCTCATGGCTGTATAAAGTTCTACTCTGGCTATGCTATCATGGGCGGCTTTAAAGTCTATAAAAAGATGGTGTAGTGAGTTTTGAAACTTCACGACATTTTTCCATCACCTGCCTAAGGGTGTAAATCTGATCAGTTGTTGATTTGCCTGGGATGAAGCCACACTGGTGTGGACCAATGATGACTTTAGCGTGTGGGGCTATCCTGTCTTTGAGGATAGAGGAGAAATTCTTATACGCGGCGCTTAGCAACGTTATACCACGATAATTGCTCCATTTTGTGATAACTCCCTTCTTATGTATGGGGCACAGGATGCCTCTTCGCCAGTCTTCTGGCATAGCTTCTTCCTCCAATACTTAAACTATTATTTCATGAAATGCTTCGTGTAATTTGGGGCTTCCTATTTTTATCAGTTCCGCTGGGATCCCGGTGCCATATTGTTTTTGAGCCGATTTATCGCTCTGCTAACTTCGTCTATGCTTGGTGTCGGCAGCATAGTATGATCTTCGGTCATTGGTGGAGCCTCCAATGCATATGTGGGTTGATGAACGTGCCTGGCGAAGTACAATTCAAAATATTCTTAAAATATTCTGTCCAGCGGGTTAATTGTTGTTCCTCCATAAGAATCAAAGAGCCTTCTATTGCCTTAACAGGTTAGTTGATGTGATGTTTCTTGTTGGCAAGCTTACGAGTTGGAAGACTGTGCTGTATTGTCTATTATCAGCGGCTTGCTGTGCTTGTGTTGCGATGTCGCTTAGCCATGTTCGTTTGTCGTTCCTAGCTGAACGGCCAACTTGCCGGTCCAGATCCCTATACTTTCGCGCTAATGCGCTTAGCTCGGCTCCCGAGGCCGCGTTTAACTCTGCTTTGCTGAATTGGTGTTCCATGTGCTTTCTTATATCCATTCTTTTCTAGTTTTGTCGGGATAACCTAAAATAGTTGAGGCTGAATCCGTATACGCATTTACTGTTTTCTCCCATTTAGGTTTGGGGCTGTATCTCAGAGAGTGACTGTTGTTTCACATCTTGGTCTTTCAGTGCTGCTACATCATTGGTAGAGTGGGTCGAACCCCCTTCCCCCTGCTTGCTTAGCTTTCGCCATTGAGCATGCTCTTGAACTATTTCCATTTAGCGGTCCTCTCTTCGAGAGTAAATCATAAGCCCCCGCGTTGCATCCCCAGAACGAGCTGGGTCCTCAACCACAGTTGTACCCAGACCGGTCAACCTTATTGTCTGTGGGCACGGACAACTCCCGCGATACCAATGCGACCTTGGTGAGGTCTGACATCAAGGGACTTATTTCGTTCGGAGTGATTGCATTTTTGCGAAGGAGAACACCATCACTGGCAAATCATCTTTCGGAACCTCGAACCCTATCATATGTCACTACGATTACGGTCATCTCCTAGGCCGCTACATCACACAGACCTGTAGTGTATGAAATGAGCTACTAAATACGAACAGTCGTCCATGAGGTTATTCTAAATACCAGTAGCCCCCTTCGGGACGTAAAGTTCGATGATATTGCCCATAAAGAGCATACTCTAAGTACCCGCGGCCCTTATTTAATATCCCATTGTAAAGCGCAGCACCCCAACCATGAATAAGTTAAGACGCAGTTGGAACCCCCATGGTAAAGTGCTCCTACAGCTGGCTTTCTCGTTGTATGACTTCGTGTGGTTGAGCGGAACGCGTGCTTCAATCGCACACTGCCAACCACAAGGTGGTGGTCGCTGTAGACATCGGTCGGTTGCTCTTCGGGTTCTAACGTCCAGCAACCATGCTCGCCACTAGCGGCTTGTAGCGATGTGATCAATCTGGTTGTTGTACATGGGATGAGGAGAAGTTCATGTAGTCAAACCGGTTGGTGTGGTTTGGCCGGTTTGTGTTGGTTGGACCCAATTTTCTGGTCTTTTCTGGATATTTCTATCTATAAGTGTAGGCGAATTACATATAATATATAAGGCGAATTGAGAAGCTTTCCGTGACAAGTTATTACTCTCGGAACGTATGTCACCCATTCGCCAGAGGTGGGACACCGTGAAAAATACTTTTAGTTTTACTGGGATTCGAACCACGAACCTTTTGCTCAGTAGCCGTGCGCATTTCCACTGAGCCACGGCGCCCACCTATCTATCATGATTATTTCTATCAATTCATTTTATAATTATATCTTTTTCTATCTTATTCTAATGAATAAAGAACTATATACACTTTTTAATTATTTAGTTTGCTAAAATTATTATTTAATATAAATATTTTTAATTTTAAAACTACATATAATATCCTGTACATTGCATAATCACGTTACTCTTAGCTAGACTTTAGAACTTGTTTCATTTTCACACTCTTCTTGTCAGGAAACTTCCCAGACTGTCGATTCAACTGAGCGTCTTGGCCGTGATACGATTTCAACGTTTGCTTCCAGGCTGCTATCGCCATCGCTCAAACGGCTAAATCGTCTCGCCCAGCTCCCACGCGCAGTTATGGTACCCCCGCCAGTAATTGATCCACTTGCTCGGCTGCCCGTTTCACGTAGAAGGCTAAGAACGTCCTGGCTTTGTGCTTGCTTAAGACCACTTTGGTATTTCGCCTCTTTCGATAGCAATTGTTCGCGTTGCATTTGTGTTTTTAATTCAGATGGTATGTCAGGTATGACAAATTGCATTACTCCTGTTATGACAAAGACCACATGCTGAATGGGAAAGAGACAGAGAGAGTGTGTGAGAGAGAGAGAGAGAAATGAGGGAGCTAGTTCAATAAAAAGAGATAAAAGCGAGATCATCCAAAAGTTTACCTCAAAGACAACGACAAATGCTAGCCGAGCTGCAAATACATGCCAATAGTGTGGACTCAAACCGTAAGGATCATAGTCGTTAGGTCCATTCCTATAACGGATAATAAAATGAATGAATGCTTAATATTGGTGGTGTTAATAAGACAATGTGCACGTATTACCGATATCCTCTGTACTGACATGTATCCGGATCATGTTCGCTGCTTGAAGCGCCCCACTCCTCCTTATAGTCGGAGGTGTTAAACACCGACAGCGAATGTTCAATGTAGCCCTTCAGACTGTTAGAGTTCGAGTAAACAAATTTGTACACCATCCGTGGTATAAAGTCACTCGTGTACGCAATCACAAAAGCATTCGAGACGACCGCTGTATAAGTGATGATCCTCAGGATGCCATACCAAGCACCAATATCCTCTACACGTTCGGCCAGCGGACGTCTCGCTTGTGTCACCATTTTGTAAGCGTCCAAACGGATTTCCGCCACATTATTCAGTAGAGCGAACAGCGGCGCCAATGGGAACGCAGCAACGAATAGCGTCACAAACCCATATTGAAGAACTGATGCAAAAAAATTTAGTAAAATGCCCACACCACTCTCTCATGTACACGGCGCACTCACTCATTTCCAAGTATTCATCAAAAAGGGCCAATCTTCCGGGATCTTGCATATGATAATCCTGTTCCCAGGCCATGTGCAAGTGTGATTCATTTTTTGTCGCCTGTTTGTGCTTACGTTGACGCCACCAATTGTAAAACTTCGGAAAGAGATACTCCATGAAATTGTTCCAGCATTGTTTACCAACCATAATGATGGCCAATTGAATGCATAGCTCCGACAGACAACCAGCCGGATCACAGATGTCATTTTTTAAGCGAAAGAATTCATTATTTCTCGCCGTATCGTCTCCGGGATAGTCGAAAAATCTCCCCTTAAAGAAGGCAATGTAAATAAGGGAACTGTAGAAATTCATAAACTCAAAGAAGAATATCTTGAATGTATAGGAATCTTCATATTCAGTATGGGTGCGAGGATTTTCAAGATTTGTCAGTCGTAGCGCCATGCGATGATAGATCTGCAAAGGAGCATAGAATTGTTATCCATGTTATTATCCGTTGTTATCCGTGAAAAAGTAAAAGATAAAATTTTAACAAGGGAACATAACCTCAAGAAATAAAATTATGGAAGAACTCATCATACATTTGATGGAAGCAACAAATAGTTCATCAGCGAATCGCTCCCCCAGCCAATTCTGCGGATGAAGTTCGCCGACCAGCAGCGGCACAAGCACATAGAAACTTGGCCGATCGAATTGGAAATTTCGACTACTGCCCGGAGGACGGAGAAACGTTCGACCGCTTGTACGCTCGAGCTACGAGCAAATCTTCACAGAGGAAGCACAGACATTTACAGTCCGGCAGCGAGAGTGTTTGCTCACTGAGAAGTTGTCAACCTCGTAGTACCGATATCTCGCTCACCTCTTCCTGCCAGACATCATACAATCCATCACTTTCGAGATAGGACGTGGTCTCCAACTCAGCACCGAAAAGCGAAGTGATGCTGATTTCCAGAAAGCTAGGCTGCCAGCGGCAGAAATCCACACGCAAATCAACTGAAAAATTGGACAGGCCTCCTAACAATTGCTACTTTTGCGGTGACTGCCACTGGCATAAGGGATGCCAAATATAAGGACAACATCTGCGAAACTGGCAAGGTTAAGGATCACAAAACCGGCAATTATACATCGGTGAACGAATTCCTGTGAAGATTCCGATCAACCCAGCAGATTCAACCGCAGATCAGAACGTCGCCAAAGTCTGGCAGTCACAACAGCATCGATGTCCACACTCAAATTTGTCGAACCAGCCATCAACGATCACAAGCGCTCGCCTGCAACTGAATTCTGGTTACGACTGGACAATCATCTCCAAGACAAATTATTGGTGAACGCCAATGCAAAGAGCAAGCAATCAGCGCTTCAGGCGATCAGATGTCTATGCTCGGCAAAATTTACTGCACGCTTGAAGCTCCACGGACGATAAGAAGTCGGCCCATGCTACGTCGGAAGTTTAAGCTTGAACGTCCTCGGCAGCGACTGGATGTAAACTCTCGACCTGTAGAACGTTCCCATCGCCAGCGTCTGCAACAACATCCGACTCGACGCTACACAGCAATTTTAAAATGAGTTGAAGGCCAAGTTTCCAGCTCTTTTCATCGATTCGCTCGGCCTGTGCACCAAAAAGGTTTCCCTGACGCCAAGGCCAGGCGCAAAACAAAACATTTTCCGCAACAGACATCCAGTTTCGTTTGCCGCTATGAAGCCAATCGCGATTAGCCCCGTTCGATAATCAACATACACCGTCCCAATCGTTGCTGTCGAGAAGAAAGTTGGACGCGTAGGAATCTGCGCCGACTACTCAACTGTCTTAAATGATTCGCCTCGAACCGAAACAATTTCCATTGCCAACGCCTGACAACATTTTTACTCAACTATCGCCATTCAAAACTTTTCAGCAAAATCGAGCTCTCAGATGCGTTGCTTCAAGACTCACTACGGACATTTCAAATTCGATCGGCTGCAGTCAGGAGTCAAGCCAGCACAGGGAATTTTCCAAAAATTTGTGAGCTGCATGATGAGCGGAGCAAAGGGCTTCATCGTGGAAGAAACCGATCAAAACAACCACGACAACAATCTGTGCGAAATTTTAGGCCGCATTCAGAGAACGGTTTCCACCGCAAGATCAAAAAGTGTGGTTTTCTTGAGAAGGAACTCGAATTTCTCGGTCACAGAATCGACACTAACGGCATTTAACCGAGCCCAGATAAGATCAAGATGCTCCAGAACATTCCACCTCCTACAGACGTCAAGCAGCTTCAGGCATTTTTGGGAGCTGTCACCTGGTACGGAAAATTCATTAATGGTATCAAGAAGCATCGCAGTCTATTAGACGAGCTTCTTTTAGACGATGTTACATTTGCATCAGAAGCAAAACATCAGGAATCTTTCGGCGAGCTTAAGAAAATTCCGGCATCTGACTTCGGACTTTCTTACTGCGACCGAACTAAGAAGTTGATCGTTGCCGCTGACGCTTCCACCTATGGAATGGGAGCAATTCTCATGCACGAGATGCCCGACAAGTCTTTGGGCCCAGTAATACACCGGTTATTATTACCGCCTAGTAATAACGCATGCTCATTCACAGTACCAGAAAAAAAAATACCCGCAAATCCAACGAGAAGTTCTGGCGCTCACATTCACCCTTAAGAAGTTTTACCGCTACAAAACGCAAATTCCAGCTCCAGAGGGACCATAAACCTTGTTCGCAATCTTCGGCAGCAAAAAGGGAATTCCGGCACGGTAAGCCGCCTCCAACGCTACGCCTTAATATTGCTTGCTTATGATTTTGAGATCGAATACGTTGAAACGAAGAGCTTCGCATACGTGGATTTCATCTCTCGACTAATTAGCCAACACGAAAAGCCTGACGAAGACGTCGTCATTAGAAAAATGGGTTCCAAAAATCACGAACCATCACCATTCTCCGACACGGTTAACACAAGGGAGGAAAGCGCAGTGGGAAATGGAGAAACGAAAGTGAACGTAAAAAACCCTAAATCACGCGCCACAAGACTCCAACTTCATTGCAGAAGGCTTACGAGGATCCTTCGCCATCGATACCGCTAAGAAGCTGCCAGTAACATTCGAAGCAAGTCGCTACGAGACGTTAAAGGAAATCACGAATTTCATAAAGAATTGTTGGCCACGCAAACAAGATCAAATTCCTGACGATGAATTTGCAGCAGATTCGCTGACAGTCATCAACGGTTGCCTGTTTTTTCGGCGATCGCATTATCGTGTTACACTACGTCGTGGCCATGCGCCATGGTCAAGCAGCACTAGAAAACCTACTAGGACTCACACCACTTCACTTACACATCAAAAGCGAAGCAAGTGTAAGAGCCATTTCACTCAAGGTAACTAACCAACTCAAAGTCAATAGACCAGGACTTATAAGCATCATCACCAAAATAAAATTGGAAAGCGAAATTGTCTTCCAATCAGACTCAATGGTAAAAAGGAACTCCTCAGTAAGAGTACCGAACCGTAATCAAGTTGAAAATATCATAAATAACCTCCCCAATCATGCATCTATCTGGTACACAGACGGATCTAAAACAAACTCAGGAACAGGGGCAGGGGCATTCGGACCCAGAATCACATTACGAATACCCCTAGGAAAATCCCCAACCGTTTTCCAGGCAGAAACAGTAGCGTTTGAAGCCTGCACATTAGAATGCATTAAGAGGAAATATAGAAGAACCGTGATCTATATGATCTCCGATAGGCAGGCCGCTCTGCTAGCCCTAAAAGGCCCAGTTTTCAATTCAAGGACAACGTGGAGCTGCTACTGCCATCTAAACGAACTGGCCAAAACCAACAAGGTCATCTTGATGTGGTCTCCAGGCCATTCAGGTATTAATGTAAACGAGGCAGCAGACCTCTGCGCAAGAGCAGGCGCCGAGCCAAGCATTGCATACAGTAAGAGCCACCTCAAAAACAAGATAAAAGAGTGGGCAAATAACGCCATGAATGGGAATCATCAACTACGATGAAACAAACCAAAAAGCTTCCCAAATACAACATTAAGAACACAAACAAAGCAATCAAGTTAAACCGACATACACTCAGATCCCTTGTCTGGTACATGACGGGTCATGGCCCAGCATTTAATGGCCACTTAACAAAAATGGGGAAATCCCAAACAGATCGAGGTAGAGGAGACGCCAGAACACATACTTTTTATATGTGATAACCTCACCCGAAAAAGACTTCAATACCTCAAGGTTCACACAGTTCTATGGCAAAATACCAAACCTATCGACCTGGCAGATACATTGGCATTCATAAGAGGACTAAGCCATCACATAATGTGATAGACATCTGGGATGCACAATAGACCTTAAGATCGCAGTGTACATGGCTTACCAATCAACCAACAATAATAATAATAATAACAACCGGTTAAGAGTTTCGTTACAAGATCATCACTTTCTTGAGGGAAAACATGCGAATTTCAGCTGCTTGAGAATGTGAAGACTTAAACTGCCAAACAAATCCGAGACACCCACCACAAGAGCTAAGTGGTCCATCCACTGACCCATACATGTAGTAAATTATATTTCAAATCATATACCTTTGTCAGTATCATGATGACAACCAAATTGATAAGCGCCGCTGTTATTGTTGTAAAAAGTTTGGCATGTTCCTTAACAAAGAACCCACCACCACCGTAAACTACCGAAACCAATGAAATGCGGTAAATTATTGTTCCCAAAACGGCACAGAGCACTATAGAAATCTACAAATAAAATTAAAAATTACTTTTCGCGAATAAGCAGAAAGAACAAAAGTCATTGCAATATTCTGTTTACCATAAAAACCACAGCACTTCCGGTAATGGCAAAACGAACAGCCCGGCTCCAAGATGACATATAGGCTTCTTTTTCCCGCGTCACCGGATTGATTCGAAATTTTGTCGCATTAGTTTCGAATTCGGGACGGTTTTCCTCGTCCGATTCGATGTTCATGAGATCCCATTCCCAGATTAAAACCGATTGTTTGCGTTTCCATAATTCCAAAAATGTTGTAGCTGCAATGGGTTAACAATAATAACAACTTTTCAAAGTCACTCTCCTTTCGTACTCACCCCAAAAGGACATGAAAATTGCAAAAAATACTGTCGAAGGATTGTCAAATAGATATGACAGCTTTGCGAAAAGGCACGAATCGTAAAGTTTCTGATAGCTACACGCTCGATCGCAGAGCGGACACAGCGTTATGTTTCCGGTGCCGTATTCATTGCAGATCTCTTTGCTGGGAATGTTGTCCTTAGAGTCAATCGATGCGAGGCCATATAGAAAGCAGATTGTTCCAACTATGGCTGGATATACAAGCATCTGCGTGTAGAATCCCAACCAGCAAAAGTACAAAGCGATTTTATCGCCGAAATATTTCCGCACCAGACATAGCGGTTGCTTCTTGTACCACTGCGATGGGTGTGCCCAGTTCTGGTAGAGAATTCGACGATCAAACACAACGCCACTCGAATGTGGACGATCGTTACAACCTTCATGCAACGGAAAGCATGCCAGGTAGGTTTTGTCGTTGACCAAACGGCGGATGCCACATCGAGTACTCTCATCGAACGGTGTGCGCACAAGAACCTGCATTACCATGAGACTTCGTTGGGCGCTTGTGAACTCGGATGCACGATCTTTTACAATGAATCTGGTATATGCTTAGAATGAGATCGAGGTCGCTGATAAAACACGTATGATAGACTTACGTTTCTTCCGCATTTTTGCCCTCTGTTGCCTTCTTGAATGACGGCTCCGTCTCAAGCAAGCTGTCGTCAAGCTGAATCTTTTGAGTTAAACGGTTCCACACGTCTTTCCAGTACTGTACATTACGGCTGACTACGTTTTCTTCAGCCTAAATACAGAAAACGATTAGGTAACGTACATTTTAGATGAAAGGTCATCACAATTTGTCCAACTCACTTACCCATGGCGGCTTTACACTGATTGTAATGAATCGCTTCAGTGGATGCTTCAAATTTAAAACCTCACCGAGGCGCTCTTGAAGACGCCAAGGCAAATGGATTTTCAGAAAATATGTCTTTTCATCAAACGATTGTGATTTATCTTCGAGTTCAACTTCAAGACCCTCCTTTATTAGATTCTCCATGAAGGCACGACGCTTGTCTCGACGTTTTGCTTCGGCTTCAGTCATCACACCAAGATCCTCTTCCTCCCAGGCGAGAACCATGTCGATTTTGCGACGTCCATCACGAAACATCAGCGATTCTGGGTCGAGACCCTGTGAGGGAGAGTAGTGAAGTTTTTTTTTCTTAAATTGGAAGACTGAAGTTTTTTGTTTTGATCGTTTCTTGGTCCATATAAAAGTTTAATCTCATGTTGATGACATAAGGATACATATGTCAAGCTCCTAATGTAAGACTTAGACATTAGAACTTGGCAGGTATATGTGTGTTTTAAATTTTTACCAATTTGACTATATCCGTATAATACCCACCTCAAGATCCTGCTGGCTTGTTCGTCTTTTCTCATTATCCGCCTCGTAACTTAGCTTGCGGCTTTTTCCACTGATGCTACATTTGTCCATCGTTGGTGAACCTGAATTTTTCGAAGGATTGGTGACCATATTATTGTCAATCATGATGTTCGAACAAGATGACTCCTTTTTGGTAGCTATGTCTGCACCACCATTAAGATCACCATTTACAGCATTACCGTCCGTCTCCAAGTCAAAAATCAATCGTTCCATAGCCATTGCTGTTCCGGGGATATTTTCTCGATTTTGAAGTTTCGGACCAAAAGCCTGAGTAGGACTACGTTCGCTGTCATCTTCCATGAAGGCAGGTAATGGTAGTATTGAAATTGAATTTGATTTGTATGTGGTGGCTAACAGTGATGCAGTATGCATGCCGTTAAAAGTGTCCGTTGCATTTGATTCAGGTTCTTGGCGGTTCATATTGGCTTCGCTATCGCTCGTTTGATTGATTGTCGACGAGAATCGGTTATCGAAATTCGATTCGAGATCATTATATATATTATCGGTGGATTTATTCGTTCGGGCTACGGCTGTCAAATTCGTTTCCTATGGTAAGACATGGTTACATGATTAATAGTTCAGTATTTTTTTGGTTTTTTTTAAGTGAAAGTTATTAATGAGACACTTAAATTAAACATTGATTTGATTTTTAATGTAGTGAAGATAAAACCAATAAATCTAGACAAACAAATACACATTTAGAGGGATAGCAAACTAAAATGGAATGGTCAAGAATCTCTCTTCATTAAGGGATCGTAAGTAAGAAGAGAAATGTTACTGTGACTGAATCCAACTTAGGCAGTAAGAGTAAATGACTACTACTACGACTACTACTACTAGGACTACTACTACTACTACTACTAGGACTACTACTCTAGCTACATTCATGCGTACTGAGCAATACAACAATCTCATAGAAAGCGGGCACTCGAAAAAGATTATAAAAAGCTCAGAAGTTCACCGGCGACAGCATTGGAGGTGAATTTCTTATGTAAGCTAGAGCAGTATAGAGAGTGAGAATCGCAGCAGGCTTGTCAGTTCCACTAAAGAGTTCCCCGAGGTATGCCGGCAATATACGAGTAGAACACATTGCAAATAGGAAGAGGACGTTGCACTAAGGAATTGAAGGCTCCACCAATTACCGACGAAGACACTTTGCAGCCGCCACCAAGTATAGACGAAGTTGTCAAAGCGATAAATCCGCTTATAAATAATTAGGCTTAACAATAATTGGGGCATCCCACCGAAATTGTTTGAGTCTGCATCAAGCTTTTCATGAACTAATATTGCAAGTGGGATAAAGAAGCGATGCCAAAAGAGACATTTTATGTCCCATGCATACGAAGGTAGATATCACAACGTGCATTAATTATCGTGGTATAACGTTGTTAAGTACAAGGTTTAAGATTTTCTACCTTTATCCTACAAGAGTGGACAACCCCAGGCGCTAAAGTAATCTTACGTTCATACCAATGTGCCACTTTCCGAAGCCAAGCAAAAACTGATCAGATTTCAACACATAGGCAGGCGATGGAATGTCTAGAGTTTAAAAACTCACTACACCACTAAGTACTTTCAAGCTGTTAATGACATCATAGCAGGGTAGAACTTTGTAAAGCCATGAGAGCATTTGGAATCCCAAATTAACCGACACGACTATATAGGGTGGATTATTATTAAACACACCCACATCTAAAACGTATCCAAAGAACAAAGGAATGCATTGGCCTCGTTCACTTCAACCTGGCGTTGAGGAAAAGTGATCAGAGACCCTGACGTAACGGTGAGAGAAACACCACACTATAAGTCCTTCCAGTTACGTAGATGATACCAAGACGATATTGAAAAAAGGCTTTTGTACGAATTCTGGGGCTGCACAACAATGAGAGCAAAATAAAGTACATGGTGGCTACACTTGCGAGCAGAAGATCCAATATTGGTCCATCAATTAAGATACTAAATATAGCATGCATTCGAAATATTGTCAGTCCTTTGACGATCTCAGATTAATTATAGCAGCCGACAACAGCATGGAACCAGCAATATGCACATTAGTCTGTCAAGACTCTTCAAATCCATGAATTTAACAATGGCATCCGAGTTGCCGGTGTATACCACAGAGATTACCGCGGTACCTATATATCGATCTGAGACTTATTTACTTAGCATAAATCAATCTGACCTTTTAGCCCTCCGTGGGGGTCCAGCTGCATATTAACCTTTATATGATTAGGGTGCAGGGCGCTACCACGGAAAATTAAGAAAGAGGCGCAGTATGCTCGGGATGAGCAATGTCTTCGTACTTCAGCGACCTAGAAAGGGCTACTGATACTTAGAGAACAAATCTTCGTATTTAGTAGCTCATTCTTACACCGAAAGACCGTCATGATAGAATATTTTCTATTATAGGCGGCCTAGGACTGCTTGGTGGTGCTTGCTTTAGAGTCCTAGTAGTAAATGATATGTTTCGAGGTTCGGGTCGAATATGCTGCCAGGGTCTGCTTTGTAACCGCCCAGGCACTCATCTCTGAGGAAACCGAGATAATTGATACAAGATCTCACCAAGATAACCTTTGGTACTACGGGAGTTGTCTGTGCCCAACGGACCAGGTTTGACCGTGAGGTTGACCGAGTTTGTCGACAACTATGGCTGCGAACCCAGTTCGTTCTGGGGATGTTACGTGGGGGCTGAGGTTTACTCTCAAAAGAGGATAATGCCTGACGGGATTAGGTATAAGCAGCTTAATGGCGAAAGCTAAACACTTCTTAGCCACGATCAAGAGAGTCTAACGAAGAATTGTTTGTAAGAAAGGACGATTACGGAGACTCTACCGTGACTATATCTTCATGCCTTATCGCCATACTTACATCGTAAAGAAAATCAACCTATGCGAAGCCTACAGAGGTTGACAGGACACCTAGTTCATATGACCAAATAGGATCTAGTTTAGGATGTCTAGTTGTAAAGCCAAACAAGATGATGAGTAGGATGATTACTATCACTAATTGAGGAATCAATGTTGGATCGAAGGGTTGGTGACACTGATTAACATCTTTTTCGTAAATCAGTATATGAATGGAGTTAAAGAAGACTGATTAGCTGGATCAATTATTAGAGAGTTAAATCATTTTCTCTAAGACCAAGATGATAGATGGAGATAGACTGGATCTCCATATGTAATTCAGTTACAGATTTTGATTCGGAGGTCGCTTTCTCTAAGGTCAAAAAGCCAGCCCATCCAAATGTTGAATACCCTTCTATATTTTGATTTGTCGTTATTGGAGAGAACAGATTTTTGTGAAAGAGAAGGCGCAGAAGGTACATTAACTGGGCCAAGCATTGCCTACTCCCTTAGCCAAAAACAAGTTTAATGAGTTGGCTTACATGAAGCTGAATTGGAATCCGCAACAGGGATGAAAAAAACTAAAAGGCTTCTCAAGTAAAGCATCAGGCACATGGCCAGGCCAATCAAACTGAGCCGTCATGCACTCAGATCCCTAGTCTGGTACATAATGAGACACGGCCCATTCAATAGTCACTTAGCGAAAATCGGAAAATCCCGGACGGACAGTTGCCGTTTCTGTAATAAGGCATAAGAATCGCCAGAGCACATACTGTTTATGTGTGATGCTTTCATACGGAAAAGACTTAAGCACCTCAAGGCTCAGACTGTCCCTTGACAGAATGTCATTTCGATAAAATTGGCAGACGTAATGGCATTCATAAAGGAACTGAGCCACCACATAAAGTGGTGATTATCTGGGATGCACAATAGATCTCTAGGACGCAGTGCACCAGGCTTCTTAGCCCACTAACGACTAACCTAATAATATTAATAACAATAATAATAAAATAATAATTAGGGTGACCAGGAGTTGCTTTACAAGCTTGTATATAACCCTGACCATGATGGTCAACTAACAAAGACGTGTGAATTTATTTTAAATGCCTTCGTTTTGTCTTAAGAATAAGAGTTTTGTTAACAACTTGTGCCTATCTTACGAATTATTGGCAGAAGAATGTGGCTACAGCTTGTTATTGAGATAAGCGGGTTTTACTTAATTTATGGCCAATTGTCTGACAAAGAAAATATTTCTCAATTTTTGAAAACCACTGGAAAAAAGTTCAAGAATCATTGAAAGAGTTGGTTTTGTGCCTGTCCTAAATGTTTGTGAATCACTAAATAAGCATACTGATGATTGACAATATTTCATCACAGTTTTAAAATCACTTTGTGTGTGAGTGAATGAGGCAGTAACAGGGCCAATCAGTATAGTGACGAGTGTTATACGAATAAACGGGCACCTAGTATGAATTTTTCAATTTAAGGTCAATCATCTTACAATTAAAATATTTCTCAATCTTACGAGTATCCGAAAGAGTTGCTCCCATTATGGTTTATGTCTTTGTTAACAATGGGAAACCACTGAATTTTTGTATTGCTATTTCAATACAATATATTCAATTGCTATCACAGTTTTAGAACCACTTTGTGCGTGAGTTTGTCACATAGCCAATTAGAATACTGATGCCATTTTGTTTTCAATTAAAAAAAATATAAATATTAACTAAGTCATACTTACAACACCACCACCACCACAATACAGTTGACCGGTGCCAATTCCACTATCCTGGCTCAAACGTCTTGTTCGAAGCTTACTATTGCTGTACAAACCAATCGTTTCCGAGATACTCTTCGCTGGACTCGATGAAATTTCTCTTCGCATAAGAACATCAACTTTCCGTATAGTGGGTACGGACAAAAATCCAGCAATTGAGTTCCGATGATAGCCTCGAAAATGGCCAGCGCCATCGCGTGACCTAATCGGTTGTTGTTCTTGTTGTTGCTGTCTCATGTAATGCAATTTACTCGGACAATTGGTGATATTCGCATAATCTGAAGTGCAATTGTTGTTGTCGTCGTCATTTTTTTCTATCAGATCTTCACGAGAATTTGCCTCTGTCGGTGGCATACTACTGTCGTCATTATCATCATCGACATGATCGATGACACCCTGATTATTGTGATTCATTATGCCCTTTTTGATTTGTCCAGAAATCGAATCTGATAGACCACATCCAGATCCAGACAACAAATTAATAAACATACGAGTACGTGGTCTTCACCTGGTAAAAAACAAAATTAGTTAGTTCTTATATTAAAAATGTCAAATAAAAAAACGACAGCAGAAACAATTCGTCTCCTATTCCAGACGCGACGCTTCCACTGCAATCGTACAATTGCATAAATGTTGCTGCGACTTTTCCTTTGTCAGTTCAACCCACTCTTCCAGTATGTGCGTGCAATAGCGCAGATGTTCTGTGGCTCACAATTTATTATTAATATTCGAATAGATTTTCTTAATACACTCAATACATACTCGTAGGCATACGTTATGAGTGAAACACCTTGTTAAGCCTTAAAAGCCCATCGAAAGATGGCATTGTGTCAGTAGAGTATTTTGTAGGTCAGTTTTTTAATGAACAATTCCTTATATTTCTTTGTATTTTTAGCTTTCTATTTTGCCGCCCCTCTAATTTATTTAAAAGGTTTGTTTGTTTGTTTTCGTTGTGGACTTAGTACTCACAAAGTTCTTTGCTGTTGATTTCTATTCAATTTATTGATTAATAAATCTTTTATTCTTATAACAAAGGTTAACTTAGCTTTTAAATAAATGTATATACTACATGTATAGTAATACTAACCTAACTTAAGGATTTGAACTCCATAATTATTGGCATATTAATTAGTTGGCTTAACAATGTAGCATATGTACGAGTTTAAAATATATACCCTTGTGTAGTTTTCTTTTTGGGTACCTTACCCAAATTATTGTTTATGAAATTTTTCGATAGTCGATTCAATAAGCTTGACAATCTGACGAATAGACACTTCATCTATTTATACACGCACGAGTGTCTATAAAATGAAACTTTGTCGGTATGTCTGTTTGCGATTAACTCGAAGACCACTTATCTGAAGTAGATGAAACTTTGGGTTGTCGTGGGGACTCTTGGGGCGCGTATTTATAGGGGGTGGTTTATGGATGGTGTTGATAGGTGTGGTTGGGGTGGGACTGAATTTTTTGTTTTAGAATAACACTGCATGTTAGTAGATAGGGTTGGTCTTTGGCTGCTTGGGTATTAGAGTTGTCCTAAGGTCTTGAATGGGGTTTTTATATGAGTAGTACGTCGGTCTTAGGGAGATTATCAGGGGTGGGAGAGAGTTCCTTGAGGGGGTCTAGAGAAGGTCTCGTGGAGTAGTCTTTATTTTAGGGCACTTGGGGCCTTTTTAGATGGGTTGTGATGAGGGTCTTGAGTGGGTCTAAAGGGTGGTCATGGGATGTTTTCGAAGGGGGTCTTGGGGGAGATCTTGAGGAAGATCGTGTTGTTGGTCTTGAGTGCTATCTTAGGGGGGGGTGAGGAGTTCCTTTTGCTGAATGCAGGGAATGACAATTCTGACATGTAAATTCTCTAACATGTGTATTCTGAATTAAATTTTTAAAAAAAATATATGGCAGCTCCTCGGCCATGGGGCCCGATCATTTCCAAATTTTTACAAAAAGTGTTGTACATCGACGATATACACGTATATAAAATTTGTAGAAAATCGGGTAAATTTTTTAAGAACTTTGTATGGGAGCCCTCCGAACCCTCAGGGTCCGATTACTTTCAAGTTTTAACAGAATGTGTTGTCATCGGAGATACACATGTGCGCAAAGTTTGAATGAAATTGCCCTTTATGAAATGGCTTAAAAATTGATCAGAGGATTCGGCCAGCTACCGGCAACCGGGCACGCTAATTTAATACAGAGAATTTAAAAATTAGAGCGCACGCTGACTATAGTGACCGAACCCTTCCAAAATATAGCGGTTATTGTTTTGATTAAATACTACTAGGCTACTATTTAAAAATTCTGAAAAATATGTCCCCTAATTCGTCAAGGATAATTTGGGAAATGATTGGGTATATTCTAAGAAAAAAATTGTTCTACAGTAAGGGTCTATATCCAATGTTGACATCATTTATCGGGGATTTAAGAAAAAGCTTACTTTGGTGGACCCTGACCCATGTTAACGGAAAATGCTCTGTTAATACTGACGGTATAAGACCTCTTTCTTCTCTTCAGGTCTTAATGATATTTTGAGGGGGAAGTGTCTTCAGAGGTTTTGAGGTGGGGTTTGATGGGGTTTTTCAGCGAGTCTTGAGGAGTTTTTGAGGGGGTTCTCAGGGGAGATCTTGAGAAAGATCTTCCTGTGGATCTTGAGAGCTATCTTGAGGAGGTCTTAAGGGGGCCCTGAGGGGTATCTTTTGCAGAATTCTGTCATATTTTGAAGGTGATCAGGGCACACCATGTTTAATTGAATATTCCGTATATTTAAATACATAGTCATGAAGTTTTACGCACCTGTTCGGTATTTTAAGGAAACACGAACATTTTTACCAAATGTTTTCATAAATTGTCCGGGATTTTTATGATGTCTTTCTATGGACATAATTATAGATTGTCTATTTGATTCTAAGTTCTGCCCAGTCTTGCTGTTATATTCTCAAATCAACAATTTACACGAGACCTCTAATGACAATGGACAACGAGTCATAGAGATGGCAGCAAGCAATAATTTGGTCGTCGCCACCTGGTCCACAAAGCCACCTGGGTATCTCCTCATGGAGCCACTCGTAACCAGATAGACCACGGACAGCAACGCGGAGGTTCTACCAAAGAATCCGCGATATGACGCAATTTACACCGCGTTGCACATGCTGCAAAGACAAAGATGATGATCTGATCGCCGATCTTAAAGGCATCTTAGAGCGATGGGAAGAGCACTTTCATGAGTTGCTAAATAGCCAGCTAAGTGAGGAATTGGACAACACTATGCTGCCGATAAATTGGCTCAAATATAATAAGGCGGTCCCGCAATACACCAAGCAATTCATGAACTAATAGTGCAAGTATGGGAGGAAGAAGCGATGCCAGAAGACATCCTGTACCCCATACATAAGAAAGGAGATATCACAACATGCAGAAAATATTGTGGGATAATGTTGTTGAGTACCGCGTATAAGATTTTCTTCTCTATCCTTTAAGACAGGATAGCCTTTTACGCTAAAGTCATCATTAGTTCATATCAGTGTGGTTTCATCCCTGGCAAATCAACAACTCATAAGATTAACACCCTTAGCCAAGTGATGGAAAAATTTCTAGAGTTTCAGAACTCACTACACCATCTTTTAATAGACTTTAAAGCCATCTATGATAGCTTAGCCGGAGTAGAACTTCATAAAGCTATGAGCGATTTCAGAATCCCAAATAAACTGACACGACTATGTTGGTTGACCATGAGCAATGTTATAAGCCAAGTGAAAATATTCGGATCACTATTAAGCCCATTCAACATCTACAACGGACACCGACAAGGGGATGGATTGGCTTGGGTCCTCTTCAACCTGGCGTTGGAGAAAGTGATCCGAGACTGTGACGTAACGGAGGGATGAACAATCCACCATAAGTCTATTCAGATACTAGCTTACACAGACGACATTGACATCGTTGGTAGAAACCCAAGAGCTGTAGAGAAAGCTTTCATCCAAATCGAGCACATCTGCGAGCAGAAGATCAAACATTGGTCCTTCAGTTAAAATAGTGGAGCGCAACTGTAGTAGCCAATAACAACATGGAACCAGAAATATGGGCACGGTTGTCCAAAGCCAACACGACAGCGAGGCCGGCCAAGCCTACGCTGTAAGCATGTCATAGCCCCGAGTTAAGGGATGCCAAACTGGATGACATCGGCTCAAAATGCGGGAGGTCAGGACCGGACACCGGTTGTAGAGCCAAATATGATGATGATGATGATGATGATTTCCCTCGCTCCAACGATTTTGATTGCCGCATGCCAAAAACCAAGTTGATCTATATTTGCTAGCTAGCTAGCTAGTTGAACGTGTGTCGTTGTGTGTATTTATTCTTATAGTTTATATTGTAATTTATAAAAAAAGCAACTTTGTATTTTCAACAATAAAATTCCATTTGTTGCTAGCAAAAAAAGCAATTTGTTACAATTGCTATTTTTAATATCTATTGTCTATTATAAGTTACAATACTCGGACACGTATACAATTAATCATTAGATATATTAACGGAAATAATTGCTAAATATACACTTTTTAATAAATATGTATTGCTTAATCGAGCTGGTGTCCCAACAAGCAACAAACTTCCATTAGAAAGCGACGCTCATGTAAAATATTGCTCTATATTAGTACTAGCACTGATATCTAATTAGGGCATAACGCGATTTGTGTTCAGAAATTCCGTGACACCTGTACGTGAATTTCATACAATGTAACATACGGTTGTGCATTACTCGGTCGAAGGGCTGCAATTATTTTCTGCATTTTTTATCGACTATTTCTTGTAAGTGCTATTGGTTTGATATCTCTTTGTCGCTAGCCTTTGCAGACAATGTGTTCTCATGACTTTGTGTGTGTGTGTGTGTTAGATTCTTAAACGATTTCCACACTTAATATGTGTGGTTATTTTATATGTATGCCTATGGTGATTGAAAGCAGTTTGGGAAATGTGTATCGATCTATTCCATACGGAACACATACTCGTACGCAATGATTGTACAAAAAATACCCACTCATCATTCATTTAAATAATATTTTTTTTTGGCAAAATTGTAATAAGTGGGTATCTAAGATGGGTGACAACTATTTGCAAGTCACAAACTGGTCGACATGCTCTAAAACAGTGATGCAAAATTCGCGGCCCGCGGGCAGCTTGCAGCCCGTATCACGATTTAATACGGCCCGGGCAGTATTTTGATTTCCAATGAAATTTATACATATGTATGTATATATAATAATATATTAATATTAACTTGTTATTGTTATTTAACTTAAACAAATTGTTTAAAAGTGAAAACAATTATATTATTTTTTGTTTAGAAAAATCTACAAACTGTTTTTCATTGATTGAAGCACCATTTTTTTGTTAAAAAAAATAACTGTTCCCGAATAAAAAAGGCAACCAATTTATTTTTGCTTAACCAAAGTATTGCTAGGTTTCCAAGATCGAGTTAACCCAGGGTCAACACAGGTTTATGGTTTATTGAAACGCTAATCAGAGTGAGTTTAGTTTCGATAAACCCAACCAGATGTTAGGTATTAATATAAAACCAAAAATGCGTTTACATTTATTAGAATGCGTTTAAAGAAGAAAATGTGAACTTGACAACTGCTCATTCTTTTTTAAATTCTCTATATTAACTTCGCGTGCCCGTGTGTTTGTTTGTTTGTTTGTTTGTTTGTTTGTTTGTTTGTTTGTTTGTTTGTTTGTTTGTTTGTTTGTTTGTTTGTTTGTTTGTTTGTTTGTTTGTTTGTTTGTTTGTTTGTTTGTTTGTTTGTTTGTTTGTTTGTTTGTTTGTTTGTTTGTTTGTTTGTTTGTTTGTTTGTTTGTTTGTTTGTTTGTTTGTTTGTTTGTTTGTTTGTTTGTTTGTTTGTTTGTTTGTTTGTTTGTTTGTTTGTTTGTTTGTTTGTTTGTTTGTTTGTTTGTTTGTTTGTTTGTTTGTTTGTTTGTTTGTTTGTTTGTTTGTTTGTTTGTTTGTTTGTTTGTTTGTTTGTTTGTTTGTTTGTTTGTTTGTTTGTTTGTTTGTTTGTTTGTTTGTTTGTTTGTTTGTTTGTTTGTTTGTTTGTTTGTTTGTTTGTTTGTTTGTTTGTTTGTTTGTTTGTTTGTTTGTTTGTTTGTTTGTTTGTTTGTTTGTTTGTTTGTTTGTTTGTTTGTTTGTTTGTTTGTTTGTTTGTTTGTTTGTTTGTTTGTTTGTTTGTTTGTTTGTTTGTTTGTTTGTTTGTTTGTTTGTTTGTTTGTTTGTTTGTTTGTTTGTTTGTTTGTTTGTTTGTTTGTTTGTTTGTTTGTTTGTTTGTTTGTTTGTTTGTTTGTTTGTTTGTTTGTTTGTTTGTTTGTTTGTTTGTTTGTTTGTTTGTTTGCTTGCTATCGATTTTTAACCCAATTCCCAAAGTCCGATTTCATAAAAATTTTGAACACTTTCATATCTCGGATGTCAACACATTCTATTAAAATTTGGAGTTCCTCGGGCTCCGGGGTCGCGAGGTCCCACACAAATTTAAAAAAAATAATCCCGATTTCCTTTAAATTTTATACACATGTGTATCTCCGTTTCACAAAGTTTGGAGACCTCGGGCCCGTGGACGTGAGGACCCATACAGATTTTTTAACCCGATTTTCTCCATTTTTGGAATTAATGGGATAGGGGACTCCGAAACTATTTTTTTTTAAAAATTTACCCGATTTTATTCAAACTTAGAGAATTTACACGAGAAATTTTAATTTTTATGGGTGGATTTTATTTGAGAAAGAAGTTCATTTACTTTCTCTGTGTAAATACAATTCTGCATTGTGCCACCAGCTGTGCGTTTCCAATGGTCATTCTTGCTAATATTTTTAAAAACTTTTTAACTTGACCTCTTTTTGTCTGTATTTTCGACTACTTTGAGGTCCTTTTTAACCACCTTCCACACGACCTAGAGGGCTGAAATTTTGTAATATAGCATTTTTATATTCTGCGTACGACGCGTCTCACGTGTAGTGCGTGTGATGGGTTGAACTTTTGTTTTCGACTTTTTTAAGTTAATTTTTCACCACCTTCCACACTACCTAGAGAGCTGAAATTTTGCTATATGTAAATAATAAATATATCTCAACATTTATCAATATATCACCAATTTTGGTGGCTGTATGCAACTCTAGGAATTAGTTTACTTTTCATGGAGTCTTCGAAAGGAACAGTTTAAATCTATTTACCAGCTCATATTGATGGGAAAGATTTTAGAGACAGTGAATCGTAAATGGGCGATTCACTGTCACTATACACGAAGTCTAGGAGTTCACACATACAAGAAAGTTCCTCTTCGTATGAAAGTCAACATATCAACTTTATATTCTAACCGTAGACACATATGTATGATAACTTACTATTTGTGTGTGCGATTTACGTTCTTTCCAGTTTCATTTTGATAATTTTCATTTTATGAGACAGTTGGTATCTTTTAAAATAAAGAACGTTTGAGGATCGCCATTACTTCAATAAACTACGAACAATAGACGCGCATTTAAGAAAAACATCAATCGAGCTAACCGCGAATTAGAGTCACAAATCAATCGACATACTCGTAATTAACAGAAGGATTGGGTTAAAAATATGTAGAAGTACTACTAAGGTCCTCCCGCGGCAGTCATTTGGAATGAAATTATTTTCTTTAAATAATAAGAAAGCTATCTTTTATTATTACATAAGAAATAATTGCAAACTGTTAAACGGCAGACCTTTACATACCGCATTCCGAAGAAGACGTTTTTATTTGAATATAATGCTGGTCTTGTTTTTATTTCTTTGAAAATCAGGCTGGATCTTGCATTTTAGTCAACGTTGATCGTTACAGAAACTGAGGAGTTGTTCTTTTAACAGGATTGCGCCACGTACATTGCCGCGACCGAAATCATCGACTTTTTGAAATTACAATTTGGCGTTTAAGTTGGGTTCGAAAAAACCAGCTATATTATGATTGATTATTTCCTGTGAGGTACCAATAATAATCCAACAATAATTATTGACACCTTAAATATCAATATGTTACAAATGACTTGTTAAAATGATAAAAAATCAATTTTAACAATTTTTAGCTCTAAATGAGATATTTTACACTTTTCATTCCATTTAAGGCTTTATATTTTCACTGCTTTTTTAATTTTTTATTAAAATTTTTTAACTTATAACCGAACTCACGCACAACTTATTTATTCTCTCTAAAGAAAACCATATGCACTAAATTATTCAACTTATTCCACTTGTGTTCGTATCCATTTTATTTACCGAGTTATTTAATCGAGTATGTAGATTATCTTTATCTATCCTTTGATTAAACAAATTAAATGCACTCACACACGCCCGTACGAACCTATATGTCCTGTTCGTTCGGCCGTCATTTCACAATTGAAAGTTGTTGAGGATTTCAATTTCACATTCATGCGGTGTGTTGTCCTGCCGGCGAAAGTAATAAGCTTTTTCTTGCATGTACTAGTGGCATACAGAAACTGTTATATGTTGTTTATTAAAGAAACATAAACATAAACGACATACAATCGTGTACATGTATGCGTGCGTGAAAGCGGGAGCTCATGAATGGATATCACATGACAATTCTTTTAAATCGCTATCGTTGAGGAGTTTAGTTAATTGACAGTTGGTTGACAATCTCTATCACCGCTGTCTAAACTTTTCACCAGTAAATGGACAGAGGACACACCCACTATCAGTAAACCTTTTGCATACTTTTTAGCAATCCATTTCATTGCTGATGTTGAGGTTGAGAATCTTGGATAAATAAGAGATTCAATATATGATTTAGGTCCCTTCCGAGAAGAATAAACTCAATGCTGTCCGGAAACTATATTAAAGGGTTAGGCTAGAAATCCCCGAATCCAAAATCCCCAACACATAAACCCCAAACACAAAATTGCACAAAAACATAATTCCCAAGCACAATATCCTACAACTGTGTTCGAAAATAGCCTTTCAAGATACATAATATACGCCTTCCATTAAGCGTTCTTGTGACATACCAATAAAGAAACTGGTTTAAGGCACTTCTAGGGGAGGATAAACTTCATTTCCATGGACCGTTTTGAGTCGAGTAAGGTCTTTTCGTCAAATGGAAAACATGGGAGGGTTAACTGGTAGCGGTAATATGAACAGAGTAGGGTTTATTTGACAGATGGATTGAAGTTTTTCAACAAATGAAATGTCAGCAAGCCTAATTCAACCGCTATAGTTTATTTGGCTCTACAACCGGGGTCCGATCATAGCCTTCCGCAAAAAGTCACTCCACCGGTCCCGATTTTGAGCCGATGTCATCCAGTTTTGCATCTCTAAACTCTGGTCGTGCTGGTTTAAGCCATCCTTCCGGCGTAGACCTGGGTGGCCTCGCTATCGTGTTCCATAAATCCTACCGCAAACGACTTTCCGGGCAGAATTCTCTTCGCTCATGCGAGCTGGGTGTCCTGCTCACCGGAGGCTACCGAGCTTAATTCTCTTCATGATGTCGACGATGTAGATATCATCATTATAAAGTAACCGGAATCGTCCCACCTCACATACGGGGCCAACAATTCTTCATAAGACTTTTCTCTCGAACGCGGCTAAGAGGTCCAAATGCTTTCTGCTAATCACCCAAGTCTCGGATCCATATGAAAGTACTGGTATGACCATTGTTTTATATACCAGCAGCTTGGATGGTATGGTTAAGTTCCTGGATTAAAGGAGTATTGACAGACTATAGTAGGCTTTGTTGGCTTTAAGCAACCGTGCGCTTATTTTTGGTTTCATGTAAAATGAAAAAGACGCAGGCCAGTCCATCCCTTTGTTATAGATTTTGCTTGATAGTGATCCGGATATTTTTACTTGGCTTATAACATTGTTCATGGTCAACCTGCATGGTCTTGTCAGTTTATTTGGGATGCCGAATTCTCTCATGGCTTTATAAAGTTCTACTCTCTCTATGCTATCATAGGTGCCTTTTAAGTCTATAAAAATATGGAGTAGTGAATTTTGAAACTCAAGACATTTTTCCATCACCTGCCTAAGGGTGTAAATCTGATCAGTTCTTGATTTTCCTACGTACCTCTTGGACAGCATATCGCTCAGTCAGTGCGCCGTGCGATCCACTCATCTCTCTCGAACTGAATACGCTCAGTCAGTGCGACCAACGATCCACGCATCGTGTGTTTGTGGGATGTGAATACAGTGTACAAAAAATAAGTAGTCGCAAAGAGCGAGAAACGTAAGATGTGGTAGTGGGAAACAGAAAAATGTTATATAGATTTTGCTCTTTAGTTGATTACTAATACAAATACGTTTGGTCTAAGCATGTATCTGTGTACGATCGGAACAGTTGGGCTTTCTATAGAGAAGGTTTTGTCTACGCACCTCCCGGACAGCATATGCTCAGTCAGCTCAGTCTCGGACTGAACACCGCTCAGACGGTACACCGCCCGATCCACGCCTCACACGGAAAGGCATAATTGCTTGTATTGAATTTGATTTATAAATATCAACATCCAGTAAATAAAAAATTGTATTAATCCTAAAAGCCCCATCATAGAAATTTTATTTTAACGATCTTTTTTCTGAACCCTGGTCACGCTGAGGTTTACCCTGGTTGAAAAACTCCATTACAAAGTCAGCAATATAACCTGGATTTTGAATGTTTGATGAAAAGAGGGGACGGTCCAGTTTCTAGCATTATCACATGGTAAGGCGAGTTCAGTGATAGCGGAAAAATTCATTTGTGGATAACTCACGGTATCATATTTTCTTCCTTCTCATATCTGACACTAATTCCCCCATTGCCTCAAAAATTTTAAGACGCATGTATACGATATATACATTTCATCTTTTCATCTCCTTCGCCCACGCTGTGCTTGCGAATACCTTAAGCGTGTGTACTTAATAAAGCCCATAAAAATTAAAATGCGCCTAAAAGTAATCCACTACAAATGCTGAAAAATAAAAACACATGCCAAGCATTGCGTGCTTTTGTGGTTTATATCGTAAAGGAGCGCTCCACACAGAAACACAGTCATTATAGTATGGCGTGATCTGATGCCGCATGATTTGTATGGGAGCCCCCGGCTCCGGGGACCGATCATTGCCAAATTTGAAAAGAAAGTGTTGTCACCGAAAATACACATATGTGCAAAGTTTCAAACAAAATCCGGCTTTGGGAAGTGGTTTAAAAATTGATCGCAAAGTTCACCAATCCAGCCAGCCACCGACAGACACATGGGCATGCGAAGTTCATATAGAGAATTAAAGAAAAATATAATAACTTCTCACCGGATCACACTGACGTATTGGTTTAAGTACAGAACTGAAAGTAACTTGCTTCATAACAACGCTGAACACTCTTCTTGGCGTTATTGATTTGGTTAAAATGACCTTTATATTGAATCGTTTGAATTCAAAATGGGAAACATTCTATTTCTACCCATAACAACAAACGCAATAGATGCAAAAAAAAAAAAACAACACGTGAATAAATGACATAGGATTTCATGTCAATTGAGTATTTTTTTTATGAATTACTTAAATAACTTTGAAATAAAAATAGCTCACGTTACCAAGCTTATACGTTCTTATGTGAGTAAGCGATTTTCTATACAAAAGCGTCAGCTGTGACGTATGTTAATGCAGTGAAATCCGGAACTAAACGCGAGCACTGAAAAAGAAAATCAATTTCCGTCAGAATATTAGATGCGATGGAATCATTTATTAAAGTAGGAGGGACGACGTCCACGCTTTACCACCTATGATAGACTAATGACGTTTAAATGTAATTCGCGTGGAATTCTATCCAAATATTATTAGATAGGTAAGCATGTTCATAGGAAATATGTTACGCTTCGTAGGAAATCTATTGTTGCAACGTAATAACAGAAGTGACATACATTGTGTACATATTTCGACGCCAAAAGCGAAAAAACTAAAATAAAACCGAAGCCTAAATCGAATTAAAGCCAGTAGTTGACCGATAAGACATATATTTTATACAAATATGTATCTTTTTTTAACCAGTAAGCTAACAGCCAAAAAAAAAGTATTGTCTTAATGTCAAAACCGCGTTTATTCCACTTAAAATATTATTATTAAAAATATATCGATTTTGTATTCGAAATTGATACAAGAAACTTTTAATTATTTGTCACGCATTCGATATACCCTGTATAAAAATTCTGCAAGCATGAGTTTTCGGAAAACTGTGTATGCTATCGAACCGACCAAATTTCATTGTAAACTAAAACTTGTATCGTTTTTATGACCATCAAGATCTAAATGGATCCATTACATGGTCGATACCACTATGATGAATGGGGTATGAAAATGGGGTATATACAAAAAGCACTGCGACCCATATGGATCTATTCCCCTAACTAGTGCTATGGAGACAGTGCATAGTCACCGTAACAAAATTGATGTGGGCTCAGAGATAGAATGTAGGTTCTTCTCGAAGGATGAAGAATCATCTGAGCACATTCTCTGTGAATGTCCAGCGCCCCATCTACACCAATGGCTCTTATGTGAACCTAATGATACGGTGTGGGTTCAGTGAATGCCGTGCAGACTCCGAGATCGCGTGAGTTCCCATGTGGTCTTTCCTCTGTCGGATCGTTGCTCCGCATTCATTGGGATGGTACCACGGAGTGTCCTCCGCTTCCCTACAAAACCTGCAGCTGTCACCCTCTTATAATTTTAATTTCTTCAGTCTACAATGGCCGGTTAGTAAAGCCGTAATGATTCTTACATTATTTCTACTAAGTCCCAATATCAAGCGAGACCTCTTTGGGTCTTAGTTCCCCATCATTTCCTTTGCTTGTCGTAGGCCTGGGAGATTTTCCCATTTTACGGAAGCAGCTGCCTTACCTATTCTGCGTATCTCCTCCCGAATTATGCGGTACCCTATGCCACAGAATTGTTCTGGCCCTACAAGCGGAGTTTCTGCCCATTTGTTAGCGAGCCTATCCGCTGCTTCATTGCCTTCTATGACAGTGTGTCCCGGCACCCAGTACAAAAGTATTAGGTTTACTTCGCCAAGTCTGTTTAGCTTCGCCCTGCATTCCTCCACCAGTGTTGATGTAATGTGGAATGCATCTAGGGCTTTTAGCGTAGCTTGGCTGTCTGTCGTGATGACTATTTCCTGTCACCTGTACTTCTTTTCCAGATTAAAGTGAGCACATCTTTTGATGGTATGCACATCAGCCTTCAAAGTTTTTCTTGAATTTAAGTTTTCCACCATGTTATCACACGGCATGCTAGCTAACGGAATCTGTTTAGCTAGTGATTCCCCTTGCCTTGCCCTAACGCCCGTGAGGCAGCCTACTTTTCTGAAACGTTACTTGGTTTCCTAGGATTTGCACTCTACCACTTAATATAGTGGGTGTATCACAAGCATTGCCTCCATACTCGCCGTGGAGCAGGTTCTAATGGCTCCTGTTATTAAAAGACAGGCCAGCCTTTGCACTTTTTCCAATTCCCTTCTCGTGGTGCTTAGCTTGGTTCTATTCGTCCATGCCACTGCTCCATAAGTAATAATTTGAATAACTATCATGGTGTACATCCAGTACATTATGCTGGAACTAACTCCCTAGGATTTTCCTGCCACCCTTCTGAACACCATAAGTGCTCCTTTTGATTTTTGCAGTACTGTCTGTTGGTGTTTATTCCATAGCAGTCTACTACCAAATATCAGTCCAAGGAATTTAACCTCTTTGCTGATAGTAATCTCTTTTCCATTAAGGATAACCGGGTGCATTCGTACCAGATTCCTTCTATTGGTGTGGTTTTGTTTGGGTTAACCGTGAGTCCCACTTCTAGACACTAGGCACTTCTAGGTGATTAATTCGTTTTAGATTAAATCGCAGAGCACTTTTTCGAGCTTGTCTTTTGCCACGATGACTATATTGTCCGCGTAGCCTTAGGCATAAGTTCCTGCTTCAGCTAGTAGGTGAAGTAGTTTATTTATTTATTTATTGTTGTGCTCACCATAATGGTTTTACTACCGACTATGGTTTCCGCTTTTCTGGTACTCAGCATCTCGCACATCCATTCAGTGATTGTATTGTCTACTTTCGTTCTCCCCAGAGCAATTCCAATCGGCTTATGAGATGCGTTGTCGAATGCTCCTTCGATATATAGGAAAGCGCAAAGCGCGATTTCCTTACTGGCAAGAGACCCCTCTATACTGTCCGTGATCTCCAACAGTGCGGTCTCCGTAGATCTGCCCGTTATGTTTGCATGTTTACTGGAGTGTAGTGGTTCTTTTCCCAGTATCCGACCTTGTCTAATTGTCGATAACATATTGGATAGTCTTTAGGACATCTGAAGTTGGGCTACTTGGGATGGGTGGGATATTGCTTCCCCACTTTCGGTATGAATACCACATTTTCCCTTCTCCAGCATGTGGGTATATAGCCGAGTGCTAGACTGATTCTAAATATTCTTAAGAGGTTTGAAAGGAGATTATCTAATCCAGCTTGCATGACTGCAGCGAATACCCCGGCCACTCCTGCCGATTTGTTGGCCTTGAAGCTTTTTATTGCCCATTGGATTCTTTGTTCAGTACAGATCTCCGAATTTTTCTTCCAGTCATTCTTACTTTCCCTGAGGTGGTTCTTCTTCTTCTTCGCCATCTCGGGCTCGTTTTTGGTCACTGTACTTCCTGTGAAAGGTGTTCTCAGAAGAAGGAGGGCTTTCTGCTCCTCATTTCCTGTGCTCTTCCCTTTCTGTTCTATAAGTGATTTCTTAATACTCTTAGCATGATTTGCCATCGGTTTTACAGTCTAGCAGACGCTGTAGTATTAGTTACTTCCTCGCAGAATTTACGGGAGCTTTTCCATTTGGCTCTTCTCACTTCTGTATTATGCGTTGAGAGATCTTCTCTGTAGTGCTGTCAAATGCCCCTCCTCTTGGTTATAAAAAGTTTCCTCATCCGCCTTCGAAGGGCTGACAGCTCTTCGCTCAACCATGGAGCTTCATCGCTTACTTTGGGAGAGCTTACCGGGCAACTCGACTCATATGCATCAGAGATTGCCCTATTCCTCTCCTTTATTACACATTCCAGCTTCTGTGGACTTTTGCCCACTCTTGGAACTAAAACGTGTTAAGTTCTATCTAAGTTGCTAAGTTGCATCTTAAATTTGTTTTGAAGACTTCCCAATTTGTCCTTCTAGGATTTCTTCAAATCGTGTCCTCTTCTATAAGCCATCGCAATTCAAATAGGACCTGATAGAGATGACTCAGAGGAGACCCTCCACCTATTGAGTGTTCGACTCATTGTCGGAGGTTTTGTCGAGTACCTCTTCCCTAACCCTAGTTGCAAAAGTTGTTGCACTGCCTACATTATATACATCACTCCTCTTATTTGTATCGGTGCTTTCCCACTCTTTGTTGTGTACATTGGCAATACATCCACTCATTAGTGGTTTACTGTACCTTCGGCAATGTCGACCAGTTCTTTTATCTCTGGGAGCGGTATTCCTTCTCTGTCCCCGGCGATTATTATCTCCCGCTTTGTGTCATCTATACTATAATGGCACTGGATTGCTACCAGATCCCGGGTCCAGATCAACATCGATATCACTATTATCTTATACATATTAAAATACCTACTTTATAGATCTAATATTTTTATTTAACCTGTAAGCTAATAATAAAAAAAAATGGTGTCTTAGGGATAACATTTCTGTTTTCCGTGAATATGCAAAATTTATTCAAATACGAAACGAAATTTTATTCGTTTATTACATTGGGATTAACAATCACAGAAGAAGAACAAATTTGCTCTTTCGACAAAATTATCCAATTACAATAAATAACAAAAGATTTAAAAAACTAAATAAATTGAGAATAACCTTCACCCCGTATTAACATCAAAATCAAAAAATCACCATCACCATAAGATCCCTTCATTATATTTCGCTTAAGTTTAAGAGCTACATCTGGTTGGTCCACAAGTCTTCTTTAATGGATATAATACCGCAAGTTATCATCATATTGAATGCTGACAGAGAGATTTCTAATCCATAAACCTACATTACAAATCACAGTCATCTGTAACATTGACATATTGGTCGCCATTGAGGGCTTTTTGACACTTCTGTAAAGAGATATAATAAAAGTTTTAATTGGCAATAGCTGCAATTTACGCTGGACAAACCTTTTTGACAAATGCAGTAGAACCAGCGTCAACATTTGGCATCCGTTGTGCTAGCGCTGCCGCTGTCGTCGTTGTCAGTGGTGGCAAACAATCAACCATATCCCTGACGCACATTCCTTTTGCAAAATCGAAAAACATTCCGTCGTCACATGGATGTAATTGTGGTTCGTTTTTAATGCACTTGAAGTACGATCGACATCCATCGTTAATATTCGGATAAAAAATGGTATCGCTTAAGCCAGCGCAGTTCTGTTAAGACAGAGAAAAAGAAGATAGAAAGAGAGAAAAAATAGAGAAAAAGAGAGATATAACGACAGAGAAAATGGGGAGTAAAAAAAGCGAGGGACACCGTGAAAAATACTTTTTGGTGTTACTGAGATTCGAACCACAAACCTCCTGCTCAGCAGCCATGCAGTTATCCACTATGCTACGGCGCCCACTTAATATTTTATGGCTTTATTAATAAATTTGTTTTTCCTGGGTACAGGAGATTACAAAAATAATAAATTTATGTATTGCATTATAATAATATTCGGCGCGACAGACCATTGTGGTCCAAGGCCTAACTTCTCGCGACCATTTGTGCTGCGCATTTTTAATTTTTGGACACAAATGAAAGGGACCTACAATTTATCAATTTTATAATTTAAGGCCGGATCCGAACGGCGAAATTGAGAAGCTTTCCGTGACAAGGTATTACTCTCGGAATGTTTGTCATCCATTCGCGAGAGGTGGGACACCGTGAAAGATACTTTTGGTGTTGCTGGGATTCGAACCTGAACCTCCTGCTCAGCAGCCATGTGCACTTCCACTGAGCCACGGCGCCCACTGTATTGCATTATATTACATGAAATTTGTTGTATTCCATCTGGGATTTGCTAATTCACCCATTAAGCCAATAATATGTTTATTTTAATTTTAATTTTAATAAAGGGTATCATCATATTTGGCTCTACAACCGGGGTCCGGTCATGGCCTCCCGTTAATAAAGGGTATAGCCCAGCTTATTACCGTGGCGCAAGTCATTCAGTAAGTTGTCCCTTGGCAATGAGTTTATGTATAAAAAAATGCACTGTCTTCGAGTTAAGCCACCCACTACGTCAACCCCCATCAACATCATTACCACACTAACCCCCTACAAGCATCCACCCCAACCGTCCCCACCACATCACAGGAGTTTCAGCTCTATCGGATGACGGGTCTTCGAGCTTCCTTTCCTTTCACACTATAAATCATTATATTCTTTGTAATAAACCTACACATCTCTTTTGTTTTGGAAATAATTCTATTAAGCTCTTAAGAGACTACCTCTCAAATAGGTATCAGAAAGTACTCGTCGGGGATTCATATTTTTCGTACAGCCAGGTTGAGCCCGGTGTGCCACAAGGCTCTATTTTGGGACCTGTACTATTCTGTATTTATATAAACGACCTTACAAGGGTTCTTAAAAACTGCAACTTTCACCTTTATGCTGATGACGTTCAAATTTATATTTTGAGGCCAATATGCCTTATAGAAGATTTTTTCTGTCGTTTAAATAAAGAGATTTGGCAGCCATTACTGCATGGTCTTCTTATCCGGGTTTAAAATTGATTTCTATAAAGTCGCAGATTATTGCAGTTTCACATGAAAATTATGATGTTTCCAACTCTGGCCGAATTCCGGCTAATTTTTACCGGCTGTGTTACCAGCATGGGGATAATAATAAATGTTGATCTTTCTTGTATAAACCACATTAGCTTCACTTTCGGTTGCACTTTATGGTATATTGCGCAAGTTGTTGCTAACCAGTGATCTTTGATTTTGCCAAATATTCTCTTTGTAGATGTAACAGTTGATGGCATGTAATGACGCCGTGCGAACGTGTTACAGCTTATCTCATGGTTGATATTTACGAGCTCAACTTATTTTGTATGCTATAAGACTCTGTCTTCTATACTCTACTGTACTGTACTGTACTGTGTATAATTAAGGTGATAAATAAATGAAATGAAATAAAAAATATATACCGCAAGTTGAACAACAAACTCAATTCGAAAGACATTGTTCAATATTTTGAAGCTTTACGACTTGAAGTAGTAATATTAGTGGAACTGTAAAAGGAAATTGATGCGAGATCGCTGTAAACATAGTTGCAGTTGCCCACAATAAAACTTCCTAGGATAGAGTTACCAAAATTAGGCAAATTAGCTTTGCCGATTGTTATAAAGATATAAATCAGGAATCACAGAAATTTGGAGAACTGTTAGTCAAGTTCTGAAAGATTAATTCGTTTAATCTGGTATCATCTATAATTCTATAGCAATCAAATTCAGCAGCGGAATAACATAACAGAGAGATTTAAAAACAGATAATTGTATCATGTTTGCTATTCTTTTTTATAAAGACTAACATTAGCTTTGTAGCTTCATGTGCTCCCAGAGTTATAAGATATGAAAAGGTATAAAGTCAAAACGCTTCCCCTTAAAACGCTTTACTTTAAATTCTTTTTATTAACTTTGCAAGCCCGTGTGTTAGTCTGTTTATCGTGGAATCTTGCGATAAATTTTTATCCTACTTCCCAAAGCCAGATTTTATTGAAAGTTTGCACACATGTATAAAAACGGTGTCAACACCTTCAGGTAAAATTTTTCAGGCTGCGGGGTCGGAGGCTCCTATACCACTTTTTTTAAATAATCATTCTATATAGCGGCATCAGATCACGCCATACTATAATGACTGTGTCCTGTGTGCGCTGGTGCGCTGTGTACAGCTCTACATTACTATTGGGGCTATTTTGTGGTTTATGTGGACAACGCTTGGCATGTTTTTTTCCAGCATTTATAGTGGAATTCAGTATACTTTTGGTTATTAGAGAGTTTGCAGGAAAAATTTTAATTTTTATGTTTGGTTTTTATTTTTAGATAAAAACTATAATCTGAACTACTCACCAACAAGGTTGAATTTTTTTCCTTATGCTCCTTGTTTTCCGGTTCCGGTTCGGGATTACATTGTCCCAATTCATCCTTAACACATACTTTTGTTAACTTATCAAAATATTCATCATCTTGACATTTCTTTGGAATCTTTTGCCCATTAATGCAGACAAAATACGCCCGGCAATTGTCAGGATTTCGAACTAAGCTTCCGTGTGATCCCGCACAAGCACCCACCCGTTTACCATTCTCGAGCAAACAAGTACCATCGTTTTGTCGACAAAAACCAAGTATGCTGTCGAAGCTTTCACCATTGCGGCAACGCTCTGACATCGCCTTACCCTCGAGACACTCATATAGTCGTCGGCAATCACTTGGATTGGCAATTAAGTCACCCTCTTGCAGCTCGGAGCAAAATTCCGTGGCATTCATCGGTGGATTCAAGCAGACATTGCCATTATTTGTCACTGCGTTTGGCTCACATTGAGTTGAGGATCGATTAAAGAAATGATCCTTGTTGCATTGATCATGACGTAGTTTCCCATTAATGCAGGAGTAGAACTGACGACAATTGAGTGGATCTGCTATAAGTGTCCCATGCTTTTCAGCACACATCTTGGGATTAAAAGCATCTTCGGTAGTATTTTTTTCATTGTCGCCCACATAGGGACACGATCCATCATTAGGCATACATAAAAGTTTACTCGAATCGAAAAAACTTCCATTTAAACATTGCCTTGGCGATGCTATGACATCAGAGCAAATGTAATACTTTGTGCAATCACTGAGATCAGCAACTAATGTGCCATTCCCATATCCTGCACAATCGTACGATCGGCTGCTGTTCCGCACCATGTTACCTTTAGTGCATATTTCATTGTCGTCTGGCAGACATTTCCTGAGCGCCGAATTAAATATCTGATCATCTGGACACTCGGCCTGAATTGCAATTCCACCAACACATGCATAATAGATGTTGCAGTAATTTTCATTGGGCAAGCGACTGCCATGTTCTTGTCCTTTGCAAATATTTCTATTCGGGTTAATAAGGCATTCGCCATGATCTTGGCGACATTGTTTAGCAAGATTGTCGAAAAATTCACCTTCCGGACAGATATACAGAAGAGTGTCATCTTTGCCGTTACACTTGAAAAAACTCGTGCAGTCATTAGGATTTCCGACCACAGCTCCAATCTCTTGATCCCAACACGGCCCACTTTTGGTTACTTTGCAAGTTCCATCATTTAAGCGACATTCTTTGCCGTCAAAGTATCCACCATCCGAGCACTGCTTCTCGATGGGTGTCTCATCGATGCATATGTAGAGTTTGGTACAATCGCATCGATGGGGTATATAGGTACCATCGGGTTTTCCCGCGCACACATTCGTATTATCTGTCTGTCCACAGTGGCAATTGTAACTTCCATCATCTGATACACAACTGGCAGCTGTGGCATTATACGCATTACCTGGAAGACAATTGCCCACCATCCATTGTCCGGCGGAGCAGTAGTAAAACTTTTTGCAATCATTCGACGCGGGATGAGATTTCGATGCTGTCGATAGACAAACTCGACGGAGCCCACTTTTCGAGCAGCTGCCATCGTTGGTAGTGCATTCATTGATGGTTTCGTCAAATGATTGTTTCTCGGGGCAACTCTTCCTAATCCATTGACCATCGTTGGTACACATTTCAAATGCGCTGCAATTCATTGGGTATGCTCGCTTTTGCCCAACAATGCAAAAATTACTGCGAACAGATGGTGAACAACTTTGATCTTCTGGAAGACATGCACTGGCAGTTGCATTAAAGTAATAGCCCGAGTTGCACTTTCGTTTTAGCCATTTTCCACGTACACAGACGTAAAACTGATCACAGGCGCTGCTGCTATTTGTGGAGGCAGTCATTGCACCATCTACAGTGCAATTTTGCATTTCCCAACAGGGTTGCTGCACGTTTGCATGTGGTCTTACAACAAACGGACATGTTCCATCATCGGGTATACAATAATTCTGGGTTCTATTAAAATACATACCCAATGGGCAGTAGTGTTGATACCACCAATTGTCATCAACACACATGTAAAACATTGCACAGTTGTGTTTGTTTTCACGAATGTCCATATGCGTGCATGAGGTAGAGTTGTTATCAAGGGATGATGGGTCATCATTAGCGTCAGCTGGCAGTCTTGTCATACAGGATTTAAATTTTGGATTGAATGATTTATTCCCATCACACGATTGCAATACCCATTTTCCATTATTGCATCGATAATAGTCTGCGATGTTTGCCATATTTTCTTCAACTGGAGCGAGCTCATATTCGTTCGATGCTTGACATTTGGTAGATACGGCAACTTTGGCGAAGGAACACACCGTGTCATCGCGTACTTTGAGACAGGCTTTATTCTCAGTGCTGTAGTAATGGTGGTTAGGACATGACATCTTCAGCCAGATGCGATCAACACAAAACTCATATTGAGAGCAATTATCAGCGATAGGTCGTTTGACTCCCTCGTCGCAGGTTGTCTTGAAGTAAAAACAAAACAAATATTGAGATTGTAAGAATTTATTAAAAATTATTTATATTAGTCAACGTTTTTGGTAAACAGTTAGTGCAATAAAAATGAGTCGTACCACAGCGCAAAATCGAGCTCTTAGAACCGACAATACCGGCAAACTGCGAGATCCTTTAGTGTGCCAACAAATTAGGGTTCACATGATGGATTCGAAACGATCAGTAGTTCCATCCAATCAAGCAGAGATGAACAGACTGGAAAGCTGTGAATAATTGTTTTGCAATAACTTGGTAAAAGTCAAAAACATCGTATCATATCTGCAGAAATCTGGACATTGATAGATTAGATAGAGTATCGTACTCAAATCTCAAATAACAGCCTTTTTAGCAATAGAGACAGATAAACCAGATTCCTATTACTTTTTGAAGGGAAAAAAGTGTGGAACAGTGTAGGACTTTACAAGGGCAGCCGTATCAATGTCTTTGCTTCAAAAACAGAGAAAGCAGCAAATAGGTATATGCGATAGCAGCAAGGTTTATAGGATCACAAAAGGGTCTGAGCTCCAAATTCTTAATTCATGACGGCCTTTTGCTAACATCGGACGAAAACCAGCTTAGGAGGTGTGGCGAGCATTTCGATACGGTTTAAAAAAAACTTGACGATAGTATAGCTCCTTATTCAAATCAGTGTCGGTGGTGCAGTAGTTAGAACTACTGGCTCCAACTCGGAGGACACCCGGTTCAATTCCCGGCGCATCCAAAAAAACGACCGAATTTTTTTCACCGCACTGATCATCTAGATTACAAGTACACATGATACGAAGCTGCATATGTGATATAAAGTTGCAGTATACCGCTGTATTCACATTGATGCATGAGTTGATATATGAAGTAATCAAGATGTAGATCCAATCAATGTGGCCTTATGAGCACAATATTCTAGTTTGTGAACTCAACTCAAACCACTACAACACTTTTCTTTTATATCCAAATATTTCCAAGCCCATACTGTGCCTAGGCAGTATAAAGTTGTAAATCTCTTTCAGCTTTCAATTTAAAAGAAAAATTGAAATGAGCTATCCAAGATGACTAATACCCGAATTTCCATCACTTCTTTCCAGAAGCACCGAGATCGAAGCCATAATCAAAGCATTAAAGAAACAAAGCTGTCTTAAAATTTCTGTTAAAATTTTTCAAGCAGCACCTAGAAGATTGGCAGAACTTCTGAGCCACATCGTAAGGAGTGCTTGGCAAAGAGAAAGCTTACCACTAAAGTAAAAAAAAAACACTTCCTAAGAAGGGAAAATTAATAGAGTGCAGCAACTGGAAAGGAATGTGGAGAGGAAATTGCTGTCCCCAAAATAGTTGCAAAATTCTAAGTGTTGGAGTGAACTTAGAAACACCTTAATTAAACTTTTGATGGCGAACAAGCACTTATTATAGGTCTTGATCAATATACATACAATAACACGTCGAGTATAGGTCGCCTGTTCTTTACCGACTTTGATAGCATAAACCGCGCTTTCTTTAGTGTGTCTTACGCAGGAAAGCACCTCATCATCATCAGGTCCCGTGTTGGCCTCCCGCAAAAAATCTTTTTACCGGTTCCGATTTTGAACCGATATCATCCAGTTTTGCATCCTTAAACTGTGGCGTTCTGGTTTACGCCATCCTTCATGCGTAGGTTTGGCGGCCTCGATGTCGTGTTCCATAAAGTCTACTGCAGGATTTTTCCCGAGCAGGATCCTCTTCGCTCATGTCGTCTTCGTTAGGTGTTAGGCTCTTCACGATGTCGACATCGCGATAATGCTCGTAGATCTCATCATTGTAGAGTCTCCGGAATCCTTCCCCACATACGGTGCCAGAGGTCAGAATACTTTTTGCTAAGCACCCAAGTCTCGGATCCATATGTAAGTACTGGTCCTATAAACCAGCAGCTTGAATGTTATGGTTAAGTTCCTAGATTTGAAGAGTCTTGACAAACTAAAGTAGGCTTTTTTGGCTTTAAGCAACCGTGCGCTTATTTCTGGTTCCATGCTGTTATCGGCTGCTACAGTTGACCAGAGATAGTTAAAGTATTGCACGACTTAATATTCGCACTCCACTGTTTTAATTGCGGGACCAATGTTGATTCTTCTAGTCGCAGACGTAGCCACCATGTTCTTTGTTTTGCTCTCATCTATGTGCGGCTCCAGATTTTGTGCCGCCCGCTCGATGTGAATGAAAGCTTCCTGTACAGCCCTTGGGTTTCTACCAACGATCTGCGTAAGCCAGTATCCGAATGGACTTATAGAGGATTGTTCCTCTCGCCGTTACGTCAGAGTCTCGGATCAGTTTCCCTAACGCCAGGTTGAAGAGGATGAAAGCCAGTCCATTCCCTTATCGGAGCCCTATAGATGTTGAATGGGCTTGATAGTGATCCGGATATTTTTACTTGGCTTATAACATTGGTCATGGTCAACTCACATAGTCCTGTCAGTTTATTTGTGATGCTGAATTCTCTCAGGGCTTTATAAAGATCTACTCTGGCTATGCTATCATAGGCGGTTTTAAAGTCTATAAAAAGAAAGTGTAGTGAGTTTTGAAACTCTAGACATTTTTCCATCACCTGCCTAAGGGTGTATTATTATTATTAAGACAAAATTTCTCATTCATACCAACTCATCTAAAAATTGCAGGACATCAAGTCTAGAAAGTTGATAAGTTCGTTTAAGAGTTAGGAGTATTATCTCGGCATATTGTGGCACCTAATTAGATGTTAGGCAGCTGGATTGGAGATGTCAAAGTAATTCTGTCGGAAATTTGGAAGAGCAATGTCTCAAGCACTAAACTCAAGTTGGTACTGCAATAAGTTCCAGTACCAGTTAATTGAAAATGTTATTAATCGGAGTTTGATGCTAGAAACAATTGGTTGGTTGATAGAGATAAGCAGGGTTATCCATACGACCGATAAATGTTCAAATGTTCTAAAGAATTATTGGTAAATTGGTTAACAACGGAGAATTGTTGGTTACAAGGTACGTCTTCCTTGCAAGTTTTAACCTTTCTTGCGGTATGTAATGCAATGCTACGAACTTGTATTGTAAAACGAAATGTTTCTAAATTTAAAATCAAGATTGCTACCTCTTAGGCCAAATTGTCTCACACGTGATGTAGTATCAAGTGTATGAAGGCAATGCTGTTCCTGATTGGGTTGAGTGAAACATGCAAATTTGAAAGACTGACATCGGTTTTTAGCGCCAGACAGGGAAACGAGTTTTAAAAGTTGAATTTTTTGTCTTAAGCTCCGATCGATCAAGCGTACGTCTTATGTCGAAGAATTGTGTAGTTGCAAGCACTTAAAGCGAAATTCAACTCGGTCGAAAGAAGTAAACATTAATTTATTTAGTTTGCGGACAGCAAAATACGTTGCAAAGTCAAAAATTAAATAAAACCACAAAACATTATTGAATTTCGCTTTAAATACATTTTTATTTTGTCAAAAATCGAAAAACTGCATAAAAAATGTATGACAAACGTGATATAAGTATGTTATAAATAGTCTATGTACTAAGTGTGTGCGTGTATATAATGTTTGTGTGTGTGTGTGTGTACCATAACATTAACTTTCTTCTAAATGAGTACTTTTTTGAATCTATTTGAATAAATTTACCGATCGCATTATCGAAGAATTTCCCGTACATTCCATATTAAAATCTGGCACACAGAATTTGTTTAAAGGATCATAGCGTCGGTAATTGCCACAATCAAAGAGTCGGGCCTTCTGATTGAGACACATGTAGAACTTTTGGCAACTCGTGGCCACTCTAAATGTGTAGTCTTCCATGTCACTGCAAAGCTGTATGGAAGATAAGCAAATGATTCAGATAATTGACAAAGCTTAGTCTAACTACCAACCTGGTCCAATTTGTTAAGGACATCTTCCGGTAAACAAATCTCCTCATCGTGATAGTACTTGGTACCAGCTGGACATTTGCGATGCAGTGCAATGCCGCTATGACATTCTATATATGATGTATCATCGTTTTCAACAGCAAGCAGCATGTCACCGAATTGTGTGCAGAACTGTTGAGTATTTGTTGTTTAAATAGGAATTGTTCCTTATAATGGACACACTTACAATGCTCGAATAACAACTGACATCATACTGACAGGTGCCTAAGGTCTGATTGAATGCAGCTTTCGCTCCACACGTTTGTGGCAATGACACGTTACCCAGACAGATGACAAATTCATTACATTTTTCTCCCGGCAGTAGGATGCCATCACGTTGGCCATCGCAAATCTGTTCGTTTCAACATTTGGATAAGTATTGGAAGGGAGAGTTATTTATGAAATAAAAATTAATATTATTTTGACCTAACAGCTTCTGGGCACACAAGATCCCTAAGGGTTTGGCGTGCACTATAGCAAATCTGTGTAATATTAAAATTTAACATTTCCCCCCATCATCTTAACAAAGGATGAGTGTGGTGTACTATAGCTCATAACCTTCCTCCACCTACCAATAATATACATGAAAATTTCATTAAAATCGGTTTGTAAATGTGACTGATTTTAACATTTTACATTCCCTCCATGAACTGTTAAAAGGGAGATAGGTGTTTCTATAGCCTATAACCTTCCACCACCTACCAATAATACACATTTAATATATAGATTTTAAAATATTATATAGATCTTAAAATCCTTACTATCCATGCTTCCATACTAATATTATAAATGTGAAAGTAACTCTGACACATATTACACAGACACATACTATGACATATATTAAAGCTGTCATGCAAGACATCATGTGCTCGGGGTGGGGTTTCTAGTCAGCAAAAGAATGAAACCGACCGTTATCGGCTTTAAAGCAGTAACTGAATTGCTATGCACCCTTCGCGTGTGGGACAGATTTAAAAACATAAGCCTCATAAATGTTCACGCACCTACAGAGGATTCCCCAAATGATGAAAAAGAATAATTATTTGAATCAGTCGAAAGGGAGCTCCATGCCTGCCCTCAGTTTGATGTAAAAATCATTATGGGGCATATGAATGCTAAAATAGGTAGGGAACCAGTATTCAGCATACTGGCACCCATAGCTTACACGAGAACAATGATGACAATGGACAACGAGTCATAGAGATGGCAAGCAATAATTTGGTCGTTGCGAGTACAAGATTTGTACGTAAAATTATTCACAAAGCTACCTAGGTATCTCCTGATGGAGCCACTCGCAACCAGATAGACCACGTGTTGATACAACGCTGTCACAACCCGAACCTGATGACGGTACGAACGGTATGTTGGTATGGTGTACCGAGCAGGGATTTCGTCGGCATGAAAGACTGCATCCGCAAATCTGATCGGCGATCTCAAAGGCATCTTATAGCGATAGGAAGACCATTTTAATGAGTTGCTTAATGGCCAGTTCACTGAGGAATTGGAGGCTCCACCAATGATCAATGACTATGCTACCATTAAGCATAGATGAAGTTAGCAGAGCGATAAATCTGCTCAAAAATAAGAAGCCCTCAGGATTAGATGGTATCCCAGTGGAGCTGATTAGATCAGGAGGTCCCACAATACACCAAACAATTCATGAACTAATAGTGCAAATATGAGAGGAAGCACCAATGCCAGAACACTGCCGAAAAGGCATCCTGTGCCCCATACATAAGAAAAGATATATCACAACATGCATATAACGTATAACGTTGTTGAGTATCGCGTATAAATTTTTTTTTCTCTATCCTTCAACACAGGATAGCACCATACGCTTAAGTCATCATTGGTCCATAACAGTGTGGCTTTATTCCAGGAAAATCAACAATTGATCAGATTTACACCCCTAGGCAGTTGATGGAAAAATGTCTAGAGTTTTAAAATTCACTACACCATCTTTTTATAGACTTTAATCCCAAATAAACTGACATGACTCTTCAACTTGGCGGTGGAGAAAGTGATCTGAAACTCTGACATAATGGCGAGAGGAGAAATCCTCTATAAGTCCATTCAGATACTTGCTTACACAGACGACATTCACATCGTTGCTAGAAATCCGAGAGCTGTATAGGAAGCTTTCATCCAGATCGAGCGGGCGGCACAAAATCTGGGACTGCACATCTGCGAGCAGAAGATTTAACATTGTTCCCTCAATTAATATAGTGGAACGAGAATTTGAAGTAGTACCATCCTTTAACTATCTTGGGTCAACTGTAAAAACCGATAACAGCATGGAACCAGAAATACGCTTAAAGCCAACAAAGCCTGCTATAGTCTGTCAAGACTCTTAAAATCCAGGAACTTAACCACAGACAACATGGACAACAAGCCTACGCTGGAAAGATGGCGTAGACCAGGACGCCCAGAGTTTAGTGATGCAAAACTGGATGATATCGACTCAAAATCGGGACCGGTGGAGCGATTTTTTGCGGAAGGGCAAGGACCGGATCCCGGTAGCAAAGACAAATATGATGATGATGTGAGCAAGATGTTTGAGAAGGGGAAAGAGGGAACTTAACCATAACATCCAAGCTGCTGGTATATAAGACAGTGGTCATACCAGTACTTACATATGGATCCGATTCTTGGGTGCTTAGCCAAAAGCATTCTGACATCTTAGCCGCGTTCGAGAGTAAGCTCTTCCGGAGAATTGTTGGCCCCGTATGTGAGGAAAGAGAATCCCGGAGACTCTATAATGATGAGATCTACGAGCGTTACCGCGATGTCGACATCGTGAAGAAAATAAAGCTCGGTAGATTCCGTTTGGCAGGACACTTAGCTCGCATGGATGAAGGGAATCCTGCTCGGTGAGGCTGGTCAAGCTTACGCTGGAAAGATGGCCAAGCCTACGCTTGAAAGATGGCGTAAACCAGGAAGCCCAGAGTTTAGTGATGGATGGATGACATCGACCGGTGGAGCGATTTTTTGCGGAAGGGCGCGAACCGGACTTCCGTTGTAGAGCCAAACATGATGATGATGTGAGTAAGTTGTTTGAGGAGGGAAAGAGGGAACAGTCCATTAAATTCCGCTGCTGTTGCGAGGCAAAGGAATCATCAACCAGAAACAAATATGGGCATAGAATGCAGCCTTGTCTCACACCACTTTCGATGTCGAATTCCTTAGAAAACTTTCATTTATGTATAATGCAAAAATTAAGAATCGTTAGACCCTCTTCACATTTCTAGTAACTAATTTGGCGATTATAAATGCCTTTACGAAAAACATTTTTGTGACCATATTTTTCAGTGCGCCATGTTTTGTGTTTTTTTAAGAGTCTGCTGCATATTAACAACTGCCTAGTAGTTGAAGTAAAATAAGAAGAGTTTAATTTTTTTACACGGAGCCTTAAGTTGTCATTTATGTTGTTGTGCTTATAGCGGCTTTGAGAACTAAATTGACAACGTCTTGATTTTGTATTAAGTTTTTCGTTCTATGAAATTCCTTTGTGGTAAATTAAAAAAATAACAACTTTTCTAGTGGAAATTTATAAAAAAGAAACAGGAGTTTTTGATAAAAGAAAATCTCAAACTTTAAAAAGTCTGCCTCTTAGAGGTAATAAGCATTTCACACGCCCATAGACGAAAGTGTCTGTTTCATAATCTATAACCTAGCCTCGAAAGTAGCCGTTATATACACTAGTGAGTTAACATATAAAATACTTTTGTTATTTACTGCAATCACAGCGAACACACATTCCCAGAGTAATTTTGCATTGGGCATAACAGGTTAAGCAGAAAAACCGGTTTTGGTCGTGTGAAAAATAGCGTACAAGCTTCTAACTCGCACGATAAACTCCACTTTCCTCGTTCGTTATGTAATATACTATATTGTAACAAACGTTGCTATAATTAAACCTTGACTTTTTGAAAGTTATATATATTAAGTATTGCAAAGATTTCTTACATCTTTTGACCAACGATTTGTTCGCATTATTCTTGCGGATTCTCTGCAGACTTTTATCCCTTCATCAAATAAATGACCAGTTGGGCATTTTCTTCGAATAGCTGCACTATTCTCACAGACATAAAACAAACGTTGATCTCCTGGATAACCCATAATGTGACCATTTTGTTGGCCAATGCATTTCTGTAATAAACAAAATCGATAATTAAATCTTTGTTATAAGAGAATTTTTTTTTATTCTCTCTTAAACTCACTGCAGCAGCTGGCTGACATATTGACAGTAACTTGTCAAACGTTGAACCTGGCTTACAGGAAATTTTCTCAGCGTTGCCATTCGAGCAAACACAGAAACCATGAGGATCAGTTAGCGAAGGGAAAACAAAGTCATCGTCGTTGTTGTTTTTACATACGCCTGGATTACAGGAAATCTGAAAAGTTTGGATAAATAGTGATTTGATTTTTTGCTTAAAAACCAATTTTTAGATTTAAAATGCCAAAATACTCTAATTGGAACGTATTTTAAGTTTAACTTTTAATTTTTATCTTTTGAGGCATATTGATGTCCTGTCTAGCATACTTACTCGTATTTTGGGATTGCAAATTTTCAATTCGTCATCAAATATCGTGTATGAAGGGCATTGCCGCTTAATGGCTTTTCTCTTTTGACACACATAGTAGCCCGTACTGTCAGTGGAATCAGCTATTATTGTGTTGTCATCGGTGGTTGTCTGGCATATTAATTGCGGCGTTATCCTCACTGTTGAACAGTTACGATAAACATCAGGTTCGCACATCATTTCTTTGGGATTGAACCAATTTCCCTCCTGGCAACTCTGAAGGGCGACTTTGTTATCGAAGCAAATGTAAAAATGATTGCACAGTCGCTGATGCTTGATGAAGGTTCCCTGTGGTTTGTTGGCGCAAAAGTTCGAAATCATTTTCCAGCAAGTGCCATCACGATCAAGCACACAATCGCTAACAGCAGAGTCAAACTTATAGCCAGGGTCACATGTTTGTAGGACCTCTGTCGAATTCAAGCAAATGTAGAATTTATCACATTGCGTCTCGTGCGGCAGCCAAGCACCATTGTTGACTGGCGTACAAACTTGCGATTTTTGTGGCGGAGCTACTATCCAACATAGTTCACGCTCATCGCGAATACAAGTCAAAGTGCTACGATCAAAACGATTGCCAACACCGCAATTTTGTTGCTCCAATTCACTATTGTGACATATATAGAATTTGTCACAATCCGTTGGATGTGCTACCAAATCACCCTCTCTATAGCCACCGACACATTTGCATTTGGGATTACACGTTTCCAGGGTGTCAACCATGCAGGATTTCTTTTTAACGTCAAAAAAGTTTCCTTCTCCACACGATTTTTTGCTGAGTGTACCATTGTAGCAGATGTAGAACTTGTCACAATCTGTTGGATGTGCTACCAAGTCTCCTTCGTTATAACCACCTACACAAGTGCAACTGGTTTTTGGTGTGCATTTATTATTTATATCCACACGACATTCTTTTTCTTTGGTATCATAATAATTGCCATTGCCGCAGCTCTGTTCGACCAGCTTACCATTGTAGCAAATGTAGAATTTGTCACAATCCGTAGAATGTGTTACCAAATCACCTTCATTATAACCCCCTACACATTTACATTTGGGCTTGCACTTCTCCAGAGTGTCTAGCATGCAGGACTTTTCCTTACTATCAAAGTAGTTGCCTTCTCCACATGGCTTTTCGCTGAGTGTTCCATTATAGCAAATATAGAACTTGTCACAATCTGTTGGATGTGCTATCAAATCTCCCTCTTTATAACCACCAGTACACGTGCACTCGGTCTTGGGGGTGCACTTTTTATCTCTGTCCAGTCGACATTCTTTTTCTTCCATGTCGTAATAGTTACCCTTGCCGCAACTCTGCTCTTCCAGTTTGCCTTTGAAGCAGATAAAGAACTTGTCACAGTCAGTCGGATGGCCGATTAAATCGCCTTCTTGATAGGCACCGACACATGTGCATTTGTCGTTGCATTTCTTTTCAGTGTCCCTCATGCAGTAGTTTCTCAATTTGTCAAAATAGTTTCCATGCCCACAACTGTGCTCCATAAGTTTGCTATTTTGACAGATGTAAAATTTGTCACAATCTGTTGGATGAGCGATGAAATTACCTTCCCCATAACCGCCAACGCATGAACAAGTCTCTGAATTCGATAACTCCGATGGTATACATTCTGGATTATTTACCGAAGTTGGTGTACATTGATTTCTTTTTGTGTCAAAGTAAGCTTTTTTTCCGCAGGACTGCTCTTGCAGTTCGCCGTCATAGCAAATGTGGAATTTATTGCATTCACTGGGGTGTCGAACAAACTCTCCTTGCTTGTATTTACCATTGCATAAAGGAGTGAGATCACTTAGGTGCGGCGATAATCCGGTGACTGTTGTTAGCGGTGATAAACAAGCCAGTTTTTCCCTGTTAAATGTCATATTTCCGGGACACTTAAGTTTAATCGCCTCATGTCCAGAGCAAACACAAAAGCTGCTGTTGTCGTTATCCAATGGGAAAGCCACACCTTGATTTGATTCTTGGCAAACTGTATCTCCGTCACAAAGAGTCTGAAATGAATAACATAGTAAGTGTATTTGGAACCAAATTAAAACCTTAAAATGTTAAGCAATCGTCGAATTAATAAAAAAGTTTTCAGTAAAACAAGAAAATAACGTTTGTTTTCTTAAAAAATCAGTCTATCATCATTCCTGTTAAAGACACTGGAAATACTGATCGATATCTACATATGCACACGCATTAACAAAAGACTCCTGTCTACAGATCAGCACGCTTATTGTAAAGGCAAGTCTGAAGAAACAGCTGTTCGCTCACTGGTACGTTCTATTGAACATTCCCTTCACCACAAGGAGTAATCAATGGTGGTATTCCTAGACATTGAAGGTGTGTCAACACATCTACGATTACGGATGTACTGTCGACTTTGAGGGTGGACGACTCGCTTGGCGAATTGATTAATCTTCTGCTCACAAGTCGGATTATAATATCAAAACTTGGCGTGTCGAGTGGCAGAAGATCTGTGTAGAGGAACCCCACAAGGTGAAGTCCTAACCCAATTTATATGGTATTTAGCGGTGAATGAGCTGCTGGTATGCCTAAGAGGTGAGGGCAGCAGAGTAATCGCTTATGCAGATGACGTTGCTATTGCCGTCTTAGGAAAATACCCGAATACCTTAAAGGAACTCCTCAAAAATGCTTTCAACAAGCTAACTTGCTGGGCAGATCGCTCTGGTTAAGGGGTAAATCCTCACAAAACTGAGCTTGTTAGTTGCATTAACCCTCCTTCTATAAAAGGTATAAGCTTAACATTCTCTGATAAAGCCAAGTATTTGAATCTTATTTTAGACAGTTAGCTAAGCTGGAATCCAAACATACAAGAAAGAGTTCGTACAGCCTCAGTGGCACGTTTTTCATGCAAAAAAGCCATTGGTAGCAGATGGGGTCGTCAACCCCATATAGCTCATTGGTTATATACAGCGGTAGTAAGACCTACTATTCTGTATGGTGGACTGCCTTAAATAAGAAAGAAATCCTTTGCAAATTAAGCAAAGTCCAAAGATCAGCTAGTCTATGTATGAGCGGATCACTTCGTACAACCCCCTCCGCCGCATTGGACATTCTGTTCGACCTTACACCACTCGACATTTTCAGCGGACAAGAAGCTGCTAGTTCGGCTATTCGCCTTAATGATATCTCCCAGTGGACTAGAAATGAATCGGTCGCTCCTCTATCCTGAATTTAGCCAGGATCCCAAACAACCTAGACGACTACACCATTCCGCAACTGCATTTCAACAAAAACTTTCAGGTCCCCTTCCCCTCCAGACCGTTATGGTAAGAAGACACTTACCTGGAAGATCGACACATTCGTTTTTACACAGACGGGTTAAAAACTGATGATGGAGACGGCGTAGGTGTTTTCTCAAAAAGCTGAATCTAAGCCTCTCTTTCCTTCTTCCTAATCACTGTAGTGTTTTCCAGGCTGAAATTATGACGATCAGTGAAGCCTTATGTTGGCTGAAGAGAAACGTCATATCCGCTAAGGATATCAGTATATTCTCGGATAGCCAAGGTGCACTGAAGTCCCTGGAATCAGTGTCTTCAAATTCAATTCTAGCCCTTGTTTGCCGATCATCTCTCGTGGAGATGGCGGAGCAGTTCAATGCCCACCTGTGTTGGCTCCGAGGCACAGAGACGTTTCGGGTAACTGTATGGCTGACGAACTCGACAAGGAAGAGTATGCGGGATTAGCGGGATACTAATGAAAAAACTAACTGTAGGTGGTCAAACGGAAATTTTTTTGCCTGATACGTGTGGTACTACAATGGACTATTGCTGGTCTAGGTGTGTTGGTTTTTACTGACAGCCACCTTCACCTAACCTAAGTTAACCTATCCTGCTTTATACATGCTGGTAAAACATAAATGTGTAATTAAAATATCTGTAAAGTTCCTAAATATCATTCAAGTGTAAACAATATTTTTGGTCCTTCGAGCCGGATTTTGGCGAATCTGATGAATCGTAACTTTAATAATATTTTTGGTTTTTTGTGTCGATATGGTTGGAGTCAACAACCACGAATGCAAGCCTTAAAATAGGACTCAAAAGAAAAGAAAAAATTAATAAGCTAAAAAAAGTTCTAAGGATTACCTCTTTTGTGTTACCCTTTTAACTCTAAGCTAAATATTGGCAACGGTTTATAGTTACCCACTGCTTGTCATATTTTAAAACAACCATGTGCCAATTGTTATGCAGAATATAATCTTACCTTTGGTTTTTGACATATCAGTAGTTTTGGATTGAATATACCGCCATTAATACAGGTTCGAAGAGCAGCTTTGTTATCGATGCATATACAATACGACTTCTGATCATTGTAAGCAGCGAAAATTGAACTGGCAGCAGCTTTTGGACAGACATCAGGATCGCAAAAACCCTAGAAAATGATTGATAAAGAAAGTTATTAGAAAATTAATTCCTCTGGATGTGAAATATTGAGATAAATATATGTGGAAAGTTACAAGGAAGATTGTTTCAGTTGAGAAAAAGAGCAGGACCACTTGTTGTGCAATATTATATTGCAATATATCCTGGTGGAACCGTTCTTGCATTCTCTCTCAGCAATTTTTCTAAGTGTTACTTGACTTTTGTATATACAGTGAAATTCTCCATTACGGACAGTCCCCATAGTCGGAGAAATTTCGTCGACTCAACTTTTTCATTAATTTTTCCATACAAAAATAATTCCTATTGGCGAACGCTCGAATAACTGGACTTGGACATGTAGAACATTTTGATCAAAATATCTCTCATTAACGGACAGAATTGTGTTGATGACAACGAAATGGGTGATTCCCCAAGTAGATGTGGGCTTTTTCGTTCATTTTGCTTGGCTAGTGTTAGTTGTGTGTTTCAAAATTAGTTTAACTATCTGAGAGCCATAAAATGCCATCAAAAAAAGTATGCTGTCTATTAAAGAAAAAATGGAAATTATAATAATAATAATAATATTCGGCGCGACAGACCGTTGCGGTCCAATGTCTAGCTTTTCACGACCATTTGTGTTGCGCATGTAATTTTTGTGGTCACAAATGGAAGGGACCTACAATTTAAGGCCGGATCCGAACGGCGAATTGAGAAGCTTTTCGTGACAAGTTATTTTACTCTAGGAACGTTTGTCACCCATTCACGAGAGGTGGGACACCGTGAAAAATACTTTTGGTGTTACTGCGATTCGAACCACAAATCCCTGCACAGTAGCCATGCGCATTTCCACTGAGCCACGGCGAGAAATTAATAAAATAATAATAAAAGAAACCATTCATTCTAAATGGAATATTCATCAAAAAATGAGTTTTGCTAAAGAAGTTGGCTCTGACATAGACAAAATATGCTTTGATTGTTTCATTCAAAGTCAAAGCATTCCTATTGCTGGCCCGATTATAGAGGTAAAGGCAGGGCAAATAGCAGTCAAATTGAGTGTAACTTATTTTAATGCGTCAGATGGATGGTTAAACAAATGGCGCATAAGTAATAATTTTGCTTTCAAGTGCATATCTAGTGAAGCTTCAGATGTAAGTCAGGTCGATGTCGAGCAGTTCAAGATAAGCCAAAGGCCATTTACAACGCAGATGAAAGCGGGCTTTTCTTTTACGCATTACCTGACAAAACTCTCGCTCATAAATCCGAAAGGTGCATTGGTTGTAAATTCTCTAAGGAAAAACTCACACTTATGTTTTGTGCAAACATGCCTGGAGAAAAAGAGCTGCCTTTGTTCATAGGCAAAGCAACCCGCCCTCCAGCAATCAAACATCTTCCTATCAAAGAACTACCAGTGGATTGGAAATCTAACAAAAAACCAGGGATGACTCGAGAATTCATGACAGAATAGCTGCATCAGTTGAACAGGAAAATAAGATCTTAGAATCGAAAAATTGTCTTATAATAATACAGATAATGCAGCATCTCATCCAAGAGAATTAAGCTTAACAATTTTTTTTTGCCTCCAAATTAAACTGCAACCCCTGATCAAGGCATAATCCAACATTTTAAGGTTCATTATAGAGGCTCAATATTAAAACACTTCAAAAGTCGACACAACGACTTCAGCATCAGTGTTGGCAAAATCTATTAATATTCTTGAAGCTTTGTACTTCATCAAAGCCTCTTGGGATAGAGTTGAAGCAACAACCAGCAAAAACTGCTTTCGTAAAGCTGGATTCTTTGAAATTAATCATAGTCTTCCCGATTTTGATGCCAATGATGATATACCACTGGCAACCTATGCAAAATTTCAAAAAAGGTTCGCTTTATCAAATGGTTTTGACGAATTTCTAAGAATTGATGAAAGTGTCTTCACTGCGAAGATAACAGTATTGGAATACAATTTGGAAAACAAAGCGCTACTCCGGAGGTGAGTGAGTCTTAAGACGAAGCTCCTGAAGTAATTTATCATGACATAACTCCGTTTGATGAGGCATTGAAACAAGATGCTCGTTTGAAGAGATGAGTTTGAGATGAAGAGATGACTTTATAGCATTTCATCGCATGAAGAACGTAGAGACTCATTATGAAACACAACATTTTAAGTTAAGCCAATCTATGTTCAAGCAATCCCGTGAGCTCCAGTTGAGGCACGGGTATTTCGGTTAGGTTGGAGGATGGGTGGGATGCATCTGGATATTTCTCTTCAACATAGCTTAACAAAACAGTGACAAGCAGAAAACATTCATACAATTCAAGCGGTTCGATTGTTTTCGCGATATTTACGTAACCAATAAGTTTTATCGCGCTGTTCTGAATTCTGCCAAAAAGATACGAGTAAAAGAATTGAAACGTTCGAAAAATCAATGAAATCTGAAAGCCTCTTGCCCAATCAGTCAGAGCGCAAAAAGTTCACCCTCCGTGGTTAAGTGAAGACCTTAGTAAACTTAGGAATATGGCTTTAATATCTGCTATACCAACAAATACTCGCAGCCTTATAAAGACTGCCTAAGAAGGTACAAGAAAAGACAGTAATTTTGACTTTATAGCATTTCACCACATGAAGAACGTAGAGACACATTTTGAAACCCAACATTTTAAGTTAAGCCAATCCATGTTTAAGCAATCTACTATAACTAAATGTTTTCGACCAAAGTAGACTGGTATTCCATTAATTTTTTATGAAATGTAATGTAATGTACATAAATGTATGTATGTAATATGTATATATGTCGTAATAATCATTCTTAGATATTCATAAATTTGTACAACTTATTAAATTAACGACAATTTCTGTCCATTTGGGTGACTCCAACCAACCATTCAAATCAAAATGTTTGTTCCTGCCCCATAAGCGGACACTCTCATAACTGGACAAAAACACTGCGATGCTGGGTGTCCGGCTATCGGGAATTTCACTGTATACGTATCTATGTATAATATATACATTCGAATACTTAAAAGAGAAGCTTCATAGTGATGTCCATTAATTAGCTTCGATGTTTAAAAAGGTAATGCTTAAATGCTATATGGTATTTACTTACATTTCCAGGCGATTTACATACTGAAAGATTTGGGTTAAATGTTCCACCATCCAGACAATCGACCTTAACAGCTTTTTTGTCCTTGCATACACAAAAAGCGTGTTGGTCATTTGTTGTTGGAAATACTGTGTTCTCAGGTGCATGTGGACATATCTTGGAAATGCATGTTTCCTTTTAGAAAAATTTAAATTTTAATAAGTCATTATAATCAAAAAGCACACACGATTTAAGTCTACTTACATTGATTCGACAAACAGCAGTAATAGGATCGAAAATGCCCCCATCTGTGCAGTTCTTCTTGACTGCCGTTCTACCGTTGCACCAGCAAAACGCGTGTTTGTCATTCACTGCCGGAAACGCTGTGCTATGTGGTGCACTGAGGCAGATACTTGCATTGCATGCACCCTGCAAATTTTAATATTGTTATTAATTTAAAAAAAATTATATTTCCTAATTGTTATTTTAATTGTCATTCAAATCATTCAATCAATCAATCAATCATTAAAAAGAAAAGGAAACTTAACCTTACTAATAAGTTCACGGATTGGGAATTATTTAGAGAGAAACTGGACAATCTAATTGAGCTAAAAGTTTGTCTCAAAACTAAAGAAGAACTTGAAATACAAGCTGGATATTTTATTAACTCTATGCGTGAAGTAGCTAAAGAAACTACACCCGAATTAGGTCATAAAGTTATACAAGAGATCAACTACCCCATGGAGGTTCGAGAACTGATAAAAGAAAGGCGTAGGAAAAGACGCATATGTCATAGAACCAGAAATATTATTGACAAAAGAGAATTTAATCGAGTAAGTAATAAAGTTAACCGATTAATTAAAGAACATAAAGAGGCTTGGCTTGTACTGAAAATTATCTGAAAGGACTGGGTCCTGAAGCTGACAAAAACTATTCTCTTTGGAAAGCTACTAAGAGATATAAGAGGCCAATAATAAAAGTGCCACACCTATTAGGAGCACAAATGGAGAATGGGTGCGACGTAACGATGAAAAAGCCGAACTGTTTGCTCAACACTTGGCATCAGTATTTCAACTACACGATATACAATATAGGATTGATCCTAAACCAGTTTATAGATCTTTATTAAACATCAATAGTGTCACCCCACTAGAAGTCGCACATGAAATAGACACGAATTTAAATCCCAAAAAGTCACCTGGAATTGACGAAATTTCGCCAAGGCTGTTTAAGGAGTTAGAGCAGTCATTATGTTAACATATATATGTATATATAATGCTTGCTTTCGATTTATATATGTGCCTGAGTGTTTCAAGGTAGCACAAATAGTCATCATAAAAAAACCAGACAAACCCGGTGAGCAAATGACATCATACAGGCCGATCTCTTTGTTACCAACTACCTCAAAGTTGTTTGAGAAGTTGTTTTTGAAACGATTAACACCAATGATCCTGATTTCCAGTTTGGATTCAGGAATAAACATTCGACCAAAGATCAAGTTCATCGTGTGATCGCAAAGATAGAATAAGCATTTGAAGAGAAGAAATAATGTCCTGCTGTATTTCTAGATGTATCACAGGCTTTCGATAGAGTGTGGCATGAGGGTCTTATCTACAAGATAAGTAAATAAGTGCCACAAAATTACTGCCAACCGCTCGAGTCGTATCTCTCCAAACGAAAATTTAGAGTACCACATGAACATTCATACTCTAATTTTTATCCAGCTATAGCAGGAGTGCCTCAGGGTAGTGTACTAGGGCCTTTCCTATATTTTCTTTACACTTCCGATACACCGACAACGGGAACAACCTTCATCGGAACTTTGGCTGATGATACGGTAGTATTCAAGCGAATCGCAGAACACAAGAACTAAGACGCCTTAAAAGAATTAAACCGCATGAGTTAGTCATCTAATAATTGAAGATTCGTTCCTGGGAGCATAATATTGATTCGTTGTAAGCCCGTACTCGTTCCACTTATTTGTTACAAATAAGTGCGTATCATCATTAGTAATAAATTATCATGTGATAAGATTGTACTATTATAAAAAATAAAAAAAATAAAAAATTTAATTGTTTAATACGTCCATTATATAGTGAAATTGACTATTGTTAAAGGTTTCAATTTATTCTTTTAAGGTTATAAACAAAAATAAATAAAATTAAAAATAAAAGTTAAGGATGCTAGTAATAAAGCATTGTTTTTAGAAATTCTAAAAAAAAAAAAAAGTCTACTTACATTACTTCGACAAATCAGCATCTCTGCATCGAATATACCGCCATCGATACACATGCGTTTGACTGCTGCTTTCCCATTGCAAATGCAGAAGCCATGCGAATCGTTAATTGTGGCAAATGGTGCGTTGTCCGTTAAAGAGGGGCACTTACTCTGATCACAAGAAGCCTGGAATTAAATTTTAAATAAAAATTTGCCAAATCGATTAACATTACCTTAAAATTTCTTTCTTTTTACGAAAACAGGCTTACAATCTTTTTTCTTTTTCATTAATGGAATTTGTGATATCAGAAGTAACGTAAAAAACGATACAAAATCAAATGATACTTTTAAATTCATTCCCAACTCAAGCCAGAAGTAAAAAACGTGGTTGAAAAAAAATATTTGATTTAAAATAAAAATAAAAACGTGGATTAACATGAAAATTATGTTTTAAAGCTGCCCAGCCCATAGACTTTGTAAATTAACAAAAACATATCATGCTGACTAACTTAGTTAACAGCAAAATGTTTAGAGCTTTGGAGAGGACCCCGTAACCGGTGTGCCACGGTGAACCATTATGCCATTAAAAGATAAGTGTACCGCATTGATGATGAAGAAGCCCGGATTCGATTGGGTTGTGTTTTTATTTGCATAATCTATTATGAACTCCATAGAAAGCCTACTCGTATATTTCGTAGCAATATATTATACATATATACAACTTTGAAACTACGTTTTTGGGGAATATGCGAGTGCGCCGGGTCTTGTCCGACATTAGAATACAGAATGAACCAACGTATGGGTAAATACAGCTTAGACCACCTCTAAGATATCGAAAACAGTACAGTGCGAGACATGTCAAGTTTAATAAAAGGCCCAAAAGGCTTTATTTAAAGGGGAGAAAGTAATAAGATCCTGTGGTATCACAACGTTTGCATAAAGCAATTACTTAAACCTAACCTAACCTAACCAAAGTGATAAAAATCACAGAATGTTGGCGTTCCTCAGGGCACTATACTCTTTCTTTTACTCTTTCTCAGTTTAATTAATGATCTCTTGTCTGTTACTTCTAATCCATTTCGTTCTCTCGCTGACGCGGGTACTCTCAGCTTCTCATATTAGTTTGTGGAACGCGTCTCCACTTCTCATGTGGAATTCAAATACATATGTTAATCACGTTAAATTCTGACCTGGACAGCATAATAGTATTGGCAGAAAACCAACTAATAGAACTTAACGCTTCAAAAACCCAATGCTGGCTCCTGTCGTCCAAACTTATCTTAAATCCAATGCCATTATCCATTGGGTAAATTGAAAAACGCGCAATTCCATGTATGTGCGTTAACGATAAGCTTTGTTGGAATAATAACATATTAACTGTCGCTAAAAATACTGCGAAATGTTTAGGTAAATGTTAAACGGACCGGTATTTTGGCCGTTCAGGTCATTGGATTTAACGCTTCTAGATTTTTTGTGTGGGAAAGAATGAAAGAGCTGGTATATTCTACAGAAAAAGAATACTGTAAAACCGCCAGGAAGGAGGATTCCACATGCCACTTAGACGATTGCAATGTACGCGTACTGCCAAACTTTTTATTTTAGCCATGCTCCTGTTGCCCAAATACAGAAACATTGTGCCATGAATTTGTAGGAAATTGAATAGGCTTTAATACTGCATTTGTCAAAAAAATGTATCAAAGAGCATTTTTCTAGATAATCGCGTTTAAAATTTTTTTTGACTTTGACGACCTTTCAAGTAATCACCCATTTAAGTAATTGCCACCTAAACTGTTACACCCTGTATAGCTAATGACCACAACATGTGGACTATGCGTCAGTTTGTAAAAAGTAAAAAGATAGAACCCTTTCTTGTGTAATTTAAATGAGTCAGCGCCATTATTTTTGCAAATAAAAAAGAAATTTTTTATTTTATCAGTTAGACAAAACAACAAACAGTTGCAAAAAAGAGAAAAAATTAAAAAAAAAATCAATAAAAATACCCCAAGACAAAAAAGTGAAGCACGATCAATTTTGGTAATTCTTAACCCCCTTTCATTATTTAATCTCGCGTCACGGTGTTTGAGGCTCAACTACTCCGAAACGGCTCGACCGATTGTTATGAAACTTCGCGTCGACATGTGTCTGTCTGTCGATGGCTGGTAGGTGGCTGGTGTATGTATCTCCGATGACAACACTTTCTATTAAAATTTAGAAGTGAATCGTGACAACACTTATTGTAAAAATTTTGGGAGTGCATCTCCGATTAGAGAATTTACATGAACAATTTTCATTTTTATGAGTTTTTATTATTATTTGCCATATTGTTTGAATAACTCAGTCATTAAAAAATTGAGGAAAATCGGGTACGTTTTGTAAAATATTTGCATAGGAGCCCCCCGACCCTGCGGCCCAAAATTTTAATAGAAAGTGTTGTCATGGGAGATACATATGTGCGCAAAGTTTCAATAAAATCGAGCTTTAGGAAGTGGGTTAAAAATTGATCACAAGATTTGGTGTGCCAGCCAGCCAGCCACGTGCAAGTGAAGTTAATATAGAGAATTTAAAAATTGAATTGAAATTGAAAACGATTGAACAACTTCTAACAAAGGTTGAGTTACGTTGCAACTTTACTAAAACAGTAATTTCTTGTATTGTTGAACAACAGGCTTAGCAAAATGTCAAACTAAACTAAATGTTAATAATACATAAAATCAGTCAACTGAATACATTTACCAAAGAACAGCTTAGTAACCTATAGGCTCTATGACAGATCAGTCTAGCATATTTCTGGCAAATATAATAGCCATATAGGTGCCTTAGGACAAAGAACCGCACACATCGGAAATATCGTCATATGGTGTAGACAGACATTTACAATCAAAGCCACTAAAGTGACGGTAAATAGCTCGAAACTAGTTAGGCAGTACCAAGAAGAACTTGCTTCGATAAGTCAAACCATATTCATTGTATTAGTTCCAGGGCAGGGTGACATGGAAGGTAATAAGAAATCGGACGATTTAGCGAAAGGCAGTAGAATAATCGCAAAACGTCAAAAACTAAGAAAGATTTAGAGATGGCAAGCCTGTATTGCCCGCAAAAGTACGTAAGCGTGTAGGCTTCGTGAATGATAAGGTTAAGCTTAAACTTTAATAATTGCCTAGTCAAAGCAACACTAAAGCTTAGGGATGCCAAATTGTATTAGATCGACTCTAAAAATCGGCATCAAATTCAAAAATGTGGAAGGTCATCAGTTCATCACAAACAGACTAGAACTAAAGAGGGAAAAACAAATATTATCAAATACCTTCTGTAAAATCTGTTGAAAGAGAAAAATGTTCAAATGTTCAATGCAGCTCGATCTTGTGGTAAGTGTCGATCAGACGTCGGGTGGGTAAGGAGCAATAATTTTGAAACTTAAGTTTCACTTTTAATAAGATGTTCAGTGCTTACAGCTTATAAACAATTATGTTCGCGTTAAAAGTATGATCAATGTCAAGAATAATTGAAAAATTGGCTGTGACATAAGAACCAGAGTCGATTCTTCATTATTGATTACAAAAATTGGGACACATTTCATTGAAAGAGCTCAACTTTTCCTATCTATATGGGTCAATAAAAAAGTACTATATACCAAATTCCCGCAATCACAATGGAATTACGCAAATAGATGATAAAAAACTAATTATTCCGCACTGTGTACTTTTGAGGGCATTCCCTGTTTATAATCGATAGTATTTTTTTTTTAATAATCATTTAACTATCAACACCAAGCTTTAGCTTCAATAGTTAAGCGTTAAACAATACTCACATCTCCTGTTGGTGAACAGATCAGTTGAGCCGGATCAAAACTCGAACCTGGCTTACAGTTTTGCTGCACAGGCACATGATCATAGCAAATGTAGAAGCTCTTGTTATCAGCGGGCACCGGAAATACACTGCCATCGATTGAGTCATCACAAATGTTGGAGCAAACAGCCCTAGTGGAGCACCGTTTTAGAATTTTATCAAAATTCATTCCACTAGGACAGATTTCAACGTGCGTCTGACGATTGGTACACTGATAGTAACGCCTGCAATCCGGATGTGGCAAATCAGAGGAACCGGTAATATTTTCACACGGATTATGACAAATCGCATTTACATCCGGTTTGCACATCAGAGCGCTTGGATCGAACCAAGCGTCACCGGAGCATTGTTGCATAATTGTCAAGTTTTTATGACAAATGTAAAAGTAGTCACATTGTGTGGGATGTTTTATAAGTTGCCCCTCCGGCTTGTCAGCACAGTAATTAGCTGTTGGCTTCCAGCAAACATTTTGCGTGTCTGGCACACAGTTGGCTGTAATGTTGTTAAAAAATTTGCCAACGCCACACGATTGAAGTATTTTGGCCGAATTGACGCACACATAGTATTCATTGCACTGAGTTTCATGGGGTAACCAAGTTCCATTGTTAGCTGCGGTGCATGCAAATGGATCCTCGGGCGGTTCATATGTCCAACATATTTGCATATCGTCGTCAATGCACGACAGTGTATTCACATCAAACCTCTTTCCTATGCCACAATTTCCATCAATGAGTTGACGTTTGTGACAAATGTAGAACTTTTCACACTCAGTCGGATGTTGAAGGAGTTCACCTTCATTATATCCACCAGGGCATGTGCAATTTTCAAGGTTTTCTTGATCTAGCAGCTCGGCTACTGATCGTTTTGCACGGTGTGTTTCTTGATTTATTGTTGTTGCTCTTTTAATGTTGTCTACTTTTCTATAATATGGTGGCAACGATTTTGTAGGCCGCTTACAGGCTCCTGTTACGCACATTTTATTCGCCGCATCATAATAATTGCCCTCGTTACACGATAACTCAAAGAGTGTTCCATTGTAGCAGATATAAAACATTGAACAGTCTGTCTCGTGTGCTACAAAATCACCATCGTTGTGTCCACCGGAACAAGTGCAGGGTTCTAGAGTACTTGGCTCTGTTGGTTGCAGGGTAGTTGATTCTTTCGTGGTTGGATCCTTAGTGGTTGATTTTTCAGTTGCTGGTTCCTCTGTTGTTGTATCTATGGTCGTTAGTTCTGTGGTTGTTGATCCCAAAGTTGTTGGTTCCCCAGTGGTTGATTCTTTCGTGGTTGGTTCTTCAGTTGTTGATTCTGTGTTTATTGGTTCTACGGTTGTTGTACCATCTGTTGTTGGTTCCCCAGTTGTTGATTTTTGCGTTGCTGGTTCCTCAGTTGTTGATTCTGTGCTTATTGGTTCTACGGTTGTTGTACCATCTGTTGTTGGTTCCCCAGTTGATTTTTTCGTTGCTGGTTCCTCAGTTGTTGTATCTATGGTCGTTAGTTCTGTGGTTGTTGATCCCAAAGTTGTTGGTTCCCCAGTGGTTGATTCTTTCGTGGTTGGTTCTTCAGTTGTTGATTCTGTGTTTATTGGTTCTACGGATGTTGTACCATCTGTTGTTGGTTCCACAGTTGTTGTATATTTGGTGGTTGATTCTGTGGTTGTTGATTCCTCAGTTGATGATTCATTGGTTGTTGATGCCAAAGTTGTTGGTTCCCCAGTGGCTGATTCTTTCGTGGTTGGTTCCTCAGTTGTTGATTCTGTGTTTGTTGGTTCTACGGTTGTTGTACCATCTGTTGTTGGTTCACCAGTTGTTGATTTTTCAGTTGCTGGTTCCTCAGTTGTTGTATCTTTGGTGGTTGGTTCTGTGGTTGTTGATTTCTCAGTTGATGATTCAATGGTTGTTGATGCCAAAGTTGTTGGTTCTCCAGTGGTTGATTTTTTCGTGGTTGATTCCTCAGTTGTTGATTCTGTGCTTATTGGTTCTACGGTTGTAGTACCATCTGTTGTTGGTTCCACAGTTGTTGATTTTTCAGTTGCTGGTTCCTCAGTTGTTGTATCTTTGGTGGTTGGTTCTGTGGTTGTTGATTTCTCAGTTGAAGATTCATGGGTTGTTGATCCCAAAGTTGCTGGTTCCCCAGTGGTTGATTCTTTCGTGTTTGGTTCCTCAGTAGTTGATTCTGTGTTTATTGATTCTACGGCTGTTGTACTATCGGTGGGCGGTTCAATCGTTGTCACATCCTTTGGACAATCGCCTGGCTTGCATATAAACTCGTTACTATCAAAGTAACTATTTTCATTACACGTTTGCTGGAATGTCTCACCATTATGGCATAAATAAAATTCGTGACAAGATTCTTGATTTGGCAACATAGTTCCATCATCTTTGTCAATGCATTTATTTTTCCAGCAAATTCGTTGTGTGTCTGGTTGGCAGATTAATAGTGTCTCATTGAAATAACTGTCAACATCGCAGTCCTGTATGTAAGCAATGTCCGCATGGCAAATGTAATAACTTCTACAATTTGTTGGATTCGGTAAAAATGAGTCACTTGGTTGATTTGAACAAACATCGACATTGCTTGCCTGTAACAAAAATTGGTACGGTGTAATAATTAAAATTTGGTAATCTTACCGAAAGGTAGGGTAATACGTTTTGACATTTTAATGAAATTTACTTTGATTGTAAATATATACGACGTAAGTACATGTAAGCTTTGCTTCAACTTTTAAAATGATATGGAAATAAGAAAGGATTAAAAGACATTTTCAACTCAAAAGCACTTTCTGTAGGCATACGTTCATTATTTAAAACTGAATCGGAAATTACAGGTAAAGATTCTAGTTTTTAATAACAACCTAAAAAAAACTTGTTAAAAATACAGTGGACGCTCATTGGAGTAAACTTATACCTTGCGAAGTTTTTATAAAAACTTGTATCTGCCAGACAGGTTAAAGGAATGACTATACTCACAAATTCTTAAAAGAACTTAGGAGTTTTTGTTTTAGGTCCAAAAATTTGAGTTCTTGTTTGGGGAGTTTCTTGAATAGATATTGATTGACATCTATAACAGGCTCCTTAAACTAGCGTTGGAGTAAGCGATCCGAGACTCTGATCTCAAGGCAAGAGTAAGAATCCGCTATAAGTCCATACAGGAACTAGCTTTTGCAGACGAAATCATTGGTAAAAAATCAGGAGCCATACAAGAAGCTTTTATTCAGATTGAGTGAGGTTGAGACTGCTCATAATATAAGCAAAGCCACGTCTGTAAGCTGATGATCCATCAATTTAGAATATGAATTTGAAAAAGTGCAATCTTTTACTAATCTCGTGTTAATTGAAGCAGCCGATAACCGCATGGAATCAGAAATACGCGCAGGGTAGCTTTAGTCTACTTTATTCTCTCAAGACTCTTCAAATCATGAAATTTAACCATAAAATCTTAGTGTCTGGCATATAAGACTAGTAACTAGATATGGATCTAAGTCTTGGACTCTTGGTGCTCAGAAAAAATACTGTCTTAGCCGCGTTCGATGGGAAAGTCTTACGAAGATTTGTTGTTGGGGGGAAATTGTGAGAAAATAAATTGATGTACACTTGAAAAACTTCGGTGTCTATCTCCCTGGTCGATCCTCTATCGGATATGGAGACGGAGGACTCAACCTTCAAAGAATTCCCCAACGAGTACGTACTTCTCAGTTCGTCTTTAGAAAGGGAAGATCTGGAGAATACCGTGGTGAAGGTTTCTCTCCCTGATTGCAACAGAAATGCTACTGTTAGTTCAGATTAACCTCCAACACTCTAAAAAGGCTTCGGCCTCCCTTTCACTCCGTCTGCTTTTAGGCGGAGAGGACATCGTCCTAATCCAAGAACCATGGATTGTTAACAACCTGGTTTGCGGACTCAGGACTCCACTATATGTAGCAAATAAAGGTAGCCCTAGATTATGCATATTAGTGAAACGTAATCTAAATGTACTTTTAGTCCCTAACTTCAGCGATTTAGATGCAACTGCCGCACAGTTGGAGACTCACCAAGAAACATATTGGCGGGCATTGGCTTATCTCGCCCACGACAACGAGGGATCTCTCCCTGGTAATATCGGCTGCGATGCAAATGCCTATCCACTCAGTATGTGGCAGCTACTTTTCGATTATATTTTAAGTACAAACCTAACTGTATTCAATACTGGTAATGAACCAACCTTCGTTGACAGGAGTCGACAAGAAGTGTTATATATTACTCTTGTCACCGACTCTCTCAACCAAAGAATTCTAGACTGGAAGGTATTGGCTGAACATTCTTTCTCCGATCACCGGTATACACAATTCAGTTTAGATGACTAACCCCCTATCCACTTACGTTTAACGCTATTTAAACGTACACTCTGATCTTACATCCCGCCCCTTAGCACTAATGAACTTGACAACAAGCTCAAGTTATTCACCTGTACTTTTAATAAAGCGCTTTCTGCTTCCTGCCCTTCCAATTGTCCAAGAGGCAACAAGTGGAAGTGGCACTTTGGTGGAACTCGGACTTAAGGCATTTAAGGAACAGCTGTAGGAAGCTATTCAAAAAAACCAAGGCTACTAGAGTGGTATCACAATGGACCATTACTGATCTTTCCGTCTGTGATATGGATACATGAACGGACCTCTCAAAACGTCATAGTTCCCGAAATTCTAAACCCTTATGACCATATCGCAGAATTTCCATATAGGAACTTATAGTCGCATCTTAGTCTTATAGTCATATCTTAGTACTACATACTGAATTTCATTAAAATCGCTTGAGAAATTGCTTAGTTCAAAAAATTCTTGTTCCTAGGGACGAACTCCCAGTGGACCTTAAAAGTGTGACATAACAAAGGAAAAACACTGTTAAGATTGTGACATAACAGAGGAAAAAACTATTAAAAGTATGACATAAAAGAGGACAAAAAACTGTTAAAATAGAGATATAACAGAGGAAAAAACTATTAAAAGTGTGACAAAATAGAGGACAAAACCTGTTAAGACATAAAAATAAGTGTGAGACATAAGTGTGACATAAAAGTGGACATTTAACATTCGACCTTTTGAAAATGTATTCTGTAAACCTTGTAGTGAGACGATGTCATGTCAAAAATAACTTGGTGGAATTATAAGAAAATCGACTGTAAATTGGGATTCTAATTTTGTGAGGCTAGAACAGAACCAGTTGTAGAACCAAAGATGATAATGTTGGACGGATTCTTAGTTAAAATTACGCCTCCCTTAGTTTTTAATGGTCACATCTACACACATAATCTTACTCTACAAAATTATTGCCCATATCATATACCTTTATTGCTACAAATAAGCAAAGAGTGAATGTGTGCCCCTAAAGCAAAATTGAAAAGAAAAAGAAAACAACAATTTTCTTAATTATTGAGTGCATAAAGGGTTAATATAAAATAAGAAAGTCAAATGAAATGCCTTTGAATTGGACAGTACTTTAACGCTTTTTAAATTTCTCGAAAGCTCATATGGTCAATTTATAGATTGTGCTGTATTGGTGGGCGTAAAGTGATTCCACATTCTACTTTATAAAAAAAAGCATACGAGATAGTTAATAGGGCATTAAAAATAACCCCAAACTGTTAAAGACTACATGCCGATTATTTGTTGCAAGGTAATTTTAATATTCCACACTTTTCAGACAGTTTTCTACAATTTACATTGTAGGAGAGACCTTTTTTCGAAAACATGTCGCCTAAAGAACTTATTTTAAAAGTTGAAAACACTTTACTTACCACATTCAAATTACTGGTAGAAATAAGATCTTTTTTTCTGCACAACTTCCGCTCGGGAGAGCACTTGCCCGATTTTGGGTTGTACACTTTACTATTTGGGCATTGGATCTCACGTTTGATATTTCTGTTTGTGCATCGATAGAATTTCTCACAATCCGTTGGATGTTCCCAATGTAAAGGAAGCTGTAAAAGTCTGCGCTGTGCGCAGTCAGGATCCGGATCAGCAGCCCAACAGCAGGCAAATGTTGCCAAAAGCACTCCCGTTAAAATAACAACTGAAAGGAGTGTTATTTTTATGAAAAATTTTGGTAAAAAAAAATTATGTGTGTGCAGCAGATTAAAAGATTAAAGGTAAGAAATATGAAAAAAAAAACAATCCATAAAAATGTTGCATGTAAATTCTCAAATCTTGTGCAAAATTTGAAAAAATTGGGTTAATTTTTAAAAAAGTTATATAGGTGCCCCTAGGGCTTGTGGCCCGATCACTTTAATAAAAAAGTGCTTTCATCACAGATACCCATGTTTGCAGTTTGAAAAAAATATGGTTATTAATAAAAATTTATAGGTGCCCCTCCATGGCCCATGGCTCCAAATTTCAATAGAAAGTATTGTCAACGGTAATACACAAGGTTTCAATTAAATCGGCCTTTGAGAATTGGGTTAAAAATTTATCGCAATATTCCACGACAGACAGACAAACAAACAGACAAACAGACAGAGAATCACATGGGCACGCAAAGTTAATATAGAGACTTTAAAAAAACAATCCATAAAAATTTTAATTTTAAATTGAATTCTCTAATCGGGAATACCTAATGTGCTAAGTTTGAATAAAGTGGTTTGGGAGCCCCCTATCCGATCACTCCAAAATTTTTACAAATAATAGATACAAATGCGTATAAAATTTAAAGAAAATCAGAAATTTTTTTTATAAAATTTGTACGGGTGCCCCCCGATCCCGGGGGCCGATCACTTCCAAATTTTTATAAAAAGTGTTGTCCATCGGAGTTACATATTGTACATAAAATTTGAAGATAATCAGGTACTTTTTTTTTTAGAAAATTTGTATGGGAGCCCCCGGACCCCGAGGCACAATCACTTTTAAATTTTTACAGAAAGTGTTGACCATCTGAGATACTCATGCGTATAAAATTTGAAGAAAATCGGGTACTATTTTCAAAAAAATTTGTTTAGGGCGGGGCACCTACCACGGGCCAGGATCATTTCCAAATTTTTATAAAATTATACCCATGCGTATAAAATTGGAAGAAAATCGGGTAAATTTTGTAAAATATTTTTTATGGGAGCCCGACCCCAAATTTGAATAGAAAGTATTGTCATGTTGGGCCTTAGGAAGTGGGTTAAAAATTGATCACAAGATTCTATTCATCAGCTAGCCGGACAGCCACAGGCACACAAAGTTAATATAGAGAATTTAAAAAAATGATTAAATTTATAAGAGGTACCAAATGCTGAGCTATGATGAATACAGGATGCCTAAGAATAAAATGAAATTAAGTTGCAATGGTACTTTGATACTTTTTACTTTTCGCTTTTGGTACTCTGTTCAAGAGTAGAGTTTCATCATCATCATCATCATATTTGGCTCAACAACCGGGCTCCGGTCCTGGCCTCCCGCAAAAAGTCTCGAGCCGATGTCATCCAGTTTGTAGAGTTTACTTTTGAAAAATCAATTGACTTATGTACGAAATGGTGGTATATTACATATCGAGCTAAGAAAGTGGACGTTATCGCGCGAGTTAGAAGCTTGAAGCACGAGGAGGCCGCGGAGTGCGGTAATCTAACGAGCATGGATAAGCACCTTTTAGCGAGTAATGTACGCTATTTTTCACACGACACACTAGTGTGGATAATGCCTACTTTAGAGGCTAGGCTATACCTTAGAAAGCAGTCACCTTCGTCTATGGTCGTGTGAAAACATAATACCATCATTCGTCTTTTTATTCGACTCGACTGGAAAGCTGGTGATCGCTTGGTGCATACATAAAAGTGTACAATAACTTCAATGATGAAGATGTGTTTAATAGAATTGCACGAAAGACTGATACTTTGTATACTCAACTATGCCAGACTGCAAAAATCGTACCAAAATCCAGCTAAATATAAGTCGCCTTTATGCAAGCGACCGTACTCTATAAAGTCAATCCTTTTTTTCACCAAATTTATAACTGTTTCGAGCACTGATTTTTTAAATATTTTTATTTAATAAAAAAGAAAAAAGTTAATGAATATATTCTAGTTTACTTTTCATTGTTATCGAATGCAATTCCTCTGATGCGTTTGTATCCTTGTTCGTATCCTCTCGTCACATTCACAAAAAAAAAACATCAAACACAAAGCCACACCGAGCAAATACTTGAATGTAACTCATTGAACAAAGGTCCATTTCGTGGTATTTATACCAAAAAATCAAAAAAACCAAAAACTAAAATCGCCAAAAAACCAACGAAATTTATCCATTAGAGGGGGAAAAAAATCATGTCTATTAAATGAGAGCGGTACATTGACAGGTATCCTTTGAAGTTTGTATGAACATTTTTCGCAACAACTAGTCGACTGACCGCGCCTACATTTCAACAAAAACACTCACAACATCTCCATATACGCGCCATATTATGCCAAAAAATTACAACCGACCATATCGGCAATTAAATTTGATCACAGAATTTCTGTTCAATTTGTGGTTTATGAATGAACTAATAATGAACGCAGTCGATCGATCGATCAACACCGACGACTATCATGTTCATCAAGATGTGAATCACAATCGATAATAATTATTATCAGCATGTTGTTCATGTTATCAGCGTAATAGACCGTGACAGATGTAAGTACGAGTAGATAGATATAATGTTTGATTAGAATTCTCAAATGTTACTTAATATGTTGCTATATGAAAAGTGGGTGTGTCACATTAAATTTCACTTTATGTACTTAGAATTGCAATAAGCAACGCTACTTGTCGTTAGTCGCGTGCAGACTGCCCTCATACCGAGCTTAGTTACAGTTTGAAATTTACTGATATAAAAATTGTTTATTGATACGAGTATGATTTATCAAATAATTGGTTTAACTCTCGCCCGGCCTTTTATATTTGCAACGTAAACAGGCCACATATATGCAATCGTATAATTAACGATAAATATTGAATTTTTAAGTTTAATTATACTAATCAGCTTATTTTAGACTTTAAATTTTATTAAATTTATTTTTAGATTTTAAAAAAGTTCTAGCATAAAAAAACAACCCATAAAAATTAAAATTTTATTTGTAAATTCTCTAATCGGAGATACACACACACACACACACACACTGCGTGCTCGCTTTTTGACAAAAGCATCCACAAAATTACGCAGCGGCAGCGAACAGCGCTGCTCACAAAGCACAGAGCTCAGACTTTGCCGTGATCTGATGCGATATAGCGATATTTAAAAATTGTATATTGGGGTCCCCAAGGGGCCGATCGCTCCAAAGTGTTTTCCATCGAAGACACACATGTAATAATAGAAAGTATTGTCACCGGAAATATACATGTGTGCAATATTTCAATAAAATCGGGCTATGGAAAGTGGGCTAAAAATTGATCAGAAAATCTGACCAGCCAGCCAGCCAGCCAGCCAACCAGCCAGCCACGTGCACGCGAAGTTAATATAGAGAATTTAAAAAATTAAGCCGATATTTCGGTCTTTCGGACTATTATCAAGGCCTTGATAACTAAGGACTAAGGACATGACTGCATATAATCGCGTTATCTTTACCGTTTGTCACCAATAAATCTTTATAAGACTCTCTTTTGTAATTTGATATTTTGGGAAAGGCCTTGATAATGGCCCGAAACACCGAAATATTGGCTTAATTTTTTATGTTAGAATTTTTTTAAAATAAAAAGTCTAAAATAAGCTGATTAGTATAAATAATAATCAATATTAATATTTAGTTTTTATTATTAATTCATTCCATACATAATTTATATATTTATGTGTATAAAAATTGAAGAAAATCTGGTAAATTTTGTAAAATATTTGTATGGGAGCTCCCCGAACCCGAGGCTCCAGGGGCCCCAAATTTTAACGAAAAGTGTTGTCATCTGAGATATCCAAGTGTGCAAAATTTCAATGAAATCGGACTTTGTGAAGTGGGTTCAAAAGTGATCGCAAGAATCCACGACAAACAGACCAACAAACAAACACACGGTCACGTGAAGTAAATATAGAGAATTTAAAAATAACAAAAAATTACACTGGTTCTGGTTGCTGTTCTAAGTACACAAAAACACTTATTGAAACAATACTTGTCTTTCACTATTTTTCCTTTAACTGGTACCTCTTCAACTGCTCCGATTGAATTCCAAATAAGAACTGAACGAATTCGGCCAATCGCCTCTATTTATACTTATGGAAAAATTTCCAGAAATTTCCAATCTTATTTACAGAAATATCAAGAAAATACCAGAACATTACCAGAACATAACATAATGGAAGTTGCCACACCTTATTAACAACTAATGTCATATTCTAAAAATATACTAAATGTATAAACATATACCTACATACATACCGGAAAAACCAGTTTGACTACTTTTTTTACCAGTACATAATTATTTAAACTTATGGTCCGTTAATCTTTGAAATAATCTAATTAATCTTACCGCCCAAAAGTATGCAATTAAAATTCTATTTTAGAGCCTATTTTTGGACGAGTATGTTCATTGCGATTTATCTTGGGATTCGGTTTTCATTATCTGCGCTAGTTAGTAGCTAACTAACTACTTTGCGTAACGTAACCCCCACTGTAAGTCTGTTCGTCCCGAACAGATTCAGCACTCTCTCTAATATTGTATCTTGTCAATCTGTTGACGCGACATCTGGGGTTTTATATGTCGTTGTTCCTCTTGTAGGGATCTTCCTAACTATGCTGTGTTTTCTGTAATTTCCCTTGTCATGTCTTGGAATTGTATACCCAAATTTCCTAAATTTTTCGTAGTTCGCATGCATTTGGTTCTGTGTTTTCATTCCATCATTACCATTCACGACGTTGTTCTTTACAGTTCTATTTGGTACACCGACCATTGGCAGATTCCCATTGCTTTACCAGTAGTCCATCGTTCAATCTCAATGACTGCCATTGAGCCCAGCAACTTTTAAGTATCGGACTAGCTGTTGAAATTTCGTGCCAGTGTGGTCTTTCTCTTTGCTCCATCCATAGAAGTACTGGAGCAATTTAATCATCCTACTCTTGTTCTTCCCTTAGCTGCTCTCTTGTCAAATCATCTTTCATCTGCTTGATTCGTGAAACAACTGAACATTTTCTGGCACAAGACGACGATCGCTCCACATTCTTCGAATGTTGTGCATCTATCCGCTGTTATCTTTTCAAATTACTGTCACCATTCACAGGCTGTCCCATCATATTTCTAGTGCTCAGTTCCTTGCAATCCCGAATAAAATGTCCAGGTTTCTGACATCTAAAGCATTTTGGACAGGAACTAGATGTTGAATTATTGTCGTTCTGGAAGCGTCCAGTCTTTGATTATCTGATCTTCTCATCAATGGGGGCTTCTATTTGTGTCATGTCCTCCGTTTCCAACTTGCGTAGCCCAACAAAATTCGAAGACACACTGGCTTTAGCTGCTTCATACTCCAAAGCCGATGCCAATACTTGATTCAACGTTTTTCCTCTCGATGTTGTCATCAGGTGAAGCTTTAATTGTCTTTATGTTTTGTGATTTGTTGTTTGTTTTGTTTGACTACTATTTTGACCAGTACATAATGATTTAAACTTTTAGTCCGTTAATCTTTGAAATAATCTAATTAATCTCGTTGATACTTAGAGTAGTATATTTCCTTACTTAGATTAATAAAACTAAAAACTCAAAATAGACATATATGCACATATTTCTTAAGGTAACAAAATATTATCTTATTACTAAGTTGAATTATCTTTGTAGTTTTTCACACGACCAGTGCAATGTGCTGACGTTATACTTTGTAGTTATCTGCATTCTCACGATCAGTGCAATGCTGATATGCAATATGCAAAATGCTGAATTACTCCTAGTATCATATTTTATCATTTTATTTTATTATCTTTTCCCACGTTCGGTGCACACCACTGACGTGTGCATTCATTTGTTATTCGGTTTCCGAAATTCTAAATTTAGCACTTTTTCATGGAAAACAACCGTTCGAGTTGTCTGGGCTATGCTAGCACTGCACTCAACGAATGCATACTTATGATAAAAGAAATCATAGTATATAAGCTCTGAATAAATGAAATAAATTGTCATTCAATTAACAAGTTCGTAAGAGTTTTCTTTATATCGCCGTTCATTATTTCGCATTCACTGGGTAACACTAACAAACGTTGCAAGTCTAATTGGTGATACTGGTTTAGGTACCATTGTCACCAACTATTGTCAAGGTATAAGAACCTTGGTCAATGCTAGTGGACCCAACAACACACCTACAAACAAATCTTACAGCCTAAAAGTATGCAGTTCTAAATTCTAATTAATTCAAAACACCAACTTAATAATAATAATAATAATATTCGGTCCAAGGCCTAGCTTCTCACGACTATTTGTGTTGCGCATTTATATTTTTGGACACAAATGGAAGGGACCTACAATTTAAGGCAAGCTCCGAGCGGCGAATTGAGATGCTTTCCGTGACAAGTTATTTACTCTCGGAACACTTGTCACCCATTCACGGGAGGTGGGACACCGTGAAAAATACTTTTGATGTTACTGGGATTCAAACCACGAACCTCCTGCTCAGTAGCCATGCGCGTTTCCACTGAGCCACGGCGCTAAATTACAAAATAAAATTAAGAGAGTCTTATAGAGATTTGTAAGGTTTAACAAATATTAAGAATGATAAATTGGTAATTAAAAAAAATAATAAATAAGAAAAGATAAAATAAATAGAGAGAGAAAGGGTAATGTTTTTTAAAATAATGTTTATCTGTAATGTAATCTGTACTAATGGCCCCTGACACTCACTCATGTACGCACGCGTCATTGAGATTCTAAAAATGCTATGAAATATCATCAGCATACTAATTTAGTGATACACAAACTTTTAACAGAAACATAAATGCATAATAGGCTGCGACCACATTCGTTAACGAAAGAATTTAAAGAGATACTTTGTATTATTTTACTCAGTAGCCAAGTGAGGATCAGTTTTTAATTTGTTTCTATTTCCAATCCTTCTAAGTTTTATTGGAAGAGTGCTCCACAATCGAGTAACCTGAACAAAAAGCTTTGTCTTGGTTGACCTAACATGGCAGAGAGCTTCGTGTTTGAAGAGGTCGCTGACCTCTTTTCGCTTCTGCGTGCTTATTACCGCTTTGTTAACATAAGGTAAACATAATTATTTAAAAGGTTTCGCCGGAATATCCACTTATCTGTTTTGAGAAACTCCATGACCGAAAGGCGACTTGAGAAGTTTTCCCATGACAGTTATTTCTCTCCTACGTTTGTCAGACAGCCGCGAAAAGTGGGAACATGGCGTTCTTCTTCATTGCGAAATTCGAACTTCCCGCTCAGTAGTACTATGCACTAACAACTTGAGTCACGGCACAGCATATCTTAAGCTTGTTGTGACCGGCACAACCATTACACCCCTGACCACACACAGTCTTGCTTCACTCTACCAACATATGCTTTCAATAAATTACCTATTTTACGATCGGCACATCCTGTCACATTGCCGGTACATTCGTGTACCGAATTTCCGAATTCACATCCACCACTAATCTGCAGAGTACGTACGGATGGCTGGTGTTGGTAATAAGAAACCGATCGAGATACGATAAAGGCACTGTGATCCTTTATGCATCTCGATTTTCAAGCACAGTACGCAGCTCACAAATGCCGATACGATACAGTTAATGTAAATGCAGATATTACGAAATAGTAATATCAGCAGGAGGGCAATTCTAAGGCGACCGTTAAGTGGCTCGACTGCAGAAGGGACAAAGATGTCGCAGGTCGACTGTGTGCTACGAATATATGCTTGCACTTGTATTTGTGTATTGAACCCTTGTTCATGCACACGATGATGTCGTTCCATTGGTGGATCGCAACCAACCAATCATATTTGTTGGACGATCAATCCAAAATATTATAAAAGACCACTGCTACGTTTACTAAGGGCGGCAGTTGCAATCTAAGAACACAACACACACATCACAAATCTCCTTATATTATTGACTTATAATAATAAATTAATAATAATCACATAAAGTCAATTAAACGTTTGTGTTTTAATTGGTATTCAACGCGCCCGCATACTCCCTCTTCTCGCACGTGAAAACGCGGGGACGGTGCGTCCCAAACTAAATATCGAGCGATTTTGTTTCTCGGGGCGATTGGTTTTTCTTAATTTTGCGATCTGGGCTATCAGCCAATAAAGCTTACTACAGACTTTCAAAACTCTTCAAATCCAGGAATTAAACCATGACCTCCAAGTGGCAGGTTTATAAGACAATGTTCGTATCAGTACTTACACTCTGACCTCTTGCCGGCTTCAAGAAGAAATGTTAGCCCCGTATGTGAGAAAGTATGATTCCTATCGTTTCTTTACCTCTGTGGGATTCGGATCGGAGGTGGACCGGACTACAGTGTCTATTTTGATGGTAACTTATTCTTAGGGCTTAGGGCAATTGCATATTGTAGTCATTATGTTGATCATTGGTCAATGCGGGGTACGTTGCGTCATATCGCAGATATTTTATTGTAGAACATCATGATTTTTCTTAGGTACCAACAAGGCGCTTGCGACTACTAACAAAGATAAAGTCTGCACTGCAAATGACAGTATTTTTAAGGTGTGTTCACAATATTCAGAACAAGTTATTGATTTGTTGCCGGAAATTACAGCCACTTCTCGGAAAAACGGAATGAAATCAAAATGAAATCAAAGGCGCCTTCCCGAACAAAACAACTGCAAAATGTTGAGTGCCAACACATACATATATATATATATATAAAATATACAAAATTACGTATAATTTTGATGAACGGATGATTTTGAAGTGCATCAATAATTGACGTAGGTGTTGATAGTAAAGAGTAATCTTTTCTTTTATTGGAGCCTTATAATTATATGTTTGTTTTTTGGAATCTTAAGTGATTTTAATTAGTTGTTGGGAAGGATCGATCGTTTTGCTGTGATTATTATTTATTCTGGTGCAATATTTGCATTGACACTCGACACGTTTTAATTAGTTCGTTTCAATATATAAAGTTTGTCAATAAATAGGCAAGATACGACTGAAAAAGTTTTCAGTTGAAACGAAGCGGGAGTCTAAAACTCTTAGTCTGTAGGGGTTGAAGAATAATTTCATATTTTCTGCGATGCATAGTAAGTAAATTTGTTGAGTAAAAAGTTTTAAACCAATTTTGAACAACATATTATTCTTTTTATTTCGCGCCAAAGGACACCTTTTTAAAATGACGCTTTACAGTCTTTATTTAATCAGCTTAGTGACAATTGTCAATACGTCAGCAAGGAATAAGATACGTTTTCAGACTTCACAGTGTTCCTTGTATGATAATCCTATGAGACCAACACTGTTACCATATCCTGGTGATTGTGGAAAATTTTACATTTGCTCCTATGGATACGCTTATCAGCAATCGTGCCCGATGGGATTACATTGGAGTGTAGCGTACAATCGCTGTGAATATCCGGCTATTGCTAAGTGCACATCTGAGGAAATCTCTGATTCCAATGAGAATACACAATCAGGTGAAAGCGGTGCCGGTGAAAATATAATCAATTGTTCTGTAAATGATCAAGATTTTGCAAACCCCAACGATTGTTCCAAATACTACAAGTGTGTCAACGGCCAGGCTAATGAAATGTCTTGTGCTCAAGGACTGCACTGGAGTATTTTGAATAACCGTTGTGATAGTCCGGATGTAGCTAAATGCGATCATACTTTATCGGTAATTGAAAATGGAGCAATAAATCCAGACTGCCCACCAGATGATGACCCTTACAATATAATTCATTTGCCATATCCAGGGGATTGTACGAAGTTCTTGAAATGTTCTCATGGAAGGTCATATGAGTTATCCTGTCCGTATGGTTTGCATTGGAGTGTTGAGTTTAACCGTTGCGAGAGTCCATTTATTGCGAAATGCAAAACATCACACTCAACATTAGCTCCATTAACGACAGAATACACTACGATGACAAATATGGCATCTTCATCAGCAACATCTGAGGACATGTCCTCAGAAAAATCCACAATAGAGCCTGATACTTCTTTAACAACATCTGACGACTCTACCACAATAACAGAAGATACAGAACATTCCTTAGAAACAACCACAGTAACAGAAGATACAGAACAGTCCACGTCCTCAGAAATATTCACAGTGGAACATGATATTTCATCAACAACATCTGACGACTCTACCACAACAACAGAAGATACAGAACATTCCACGTCATCATCCACAGTGGAGCTTGATTTTACTTCAACAACCTCTGACGACCTAACAACAGTAACAGAAGAAACAGAACATTCCATGTCAACATCCACAGTGGAGCCTGATACTTTTTCTACAACCTCTGACGACCTAACCACAGTAACAGAAGAAACAAAACATTCCACTTCAACATCGACAGCAGAGCATGATATTTCATCAACAACATCTGATGACTCTACCACAACAACAGAAGATACAGAACATTCCACGTCAACATCCACAGTGGAGCCTGATACTTCTTCTACAACCTCTGACGATCTAACCACAGTAACAGAAGAAACAGAACATTCCATGTCAACATCCACAGTGGAGCCTGATACTTCTTCTACAACCTCTGACGACCTAACCACAGTAACAGAAGAAACAAAACATTCCACTTCAACATCGACAGCAGAGCATGATATTTCATCAACAACATCTGACGACTCTACCACAACAACAGAAGATACAGAACATTCCACGTCAACATCCACAGTGGAGCCTGATACTTCTTCTACAACCTCGGACGACTTAACCGCAGTAACAGAAGAAACAGAACATTCCTCTTCAAAATCGACAGTGGAGCCTGATACTTCTTCTACAACCTCGGACGACTTAACCGCAGTAACAGAAGAGTCAGAACATTCCACTTCAACATCGACAGTGGAGCCTGATACTTCTTCAACAATCTCTGACGAACTAACTACAGTAACAGAAGAAACAGAACATTCCACTTCAACATCGACAGTGGAGCCTGAGACTACTTCAACAACCTCTGACGACATAACCACAGTAACAGAAGAAACAGAACATTCCACATCAACATCGACAGTGGAGCCTGATACTTCTTCTACAACTTCTGACGACTTAACAGCAGTAACAGAAGAAACAGAACATTCCACTTCAACATCGACAGTTGAGCCTGATAATTCTTCTACAACCTCTGACGACTTAACAGCAGTAACAGAAGAAACAGAACATTCCACTTCAACATCGACAGTGGAGCCTGAGACTACTTCAACAACCTCTGACGACATAACCACAGTAACAGAAGAAACAGAACATTCCATGTCAACATCCACAGTGGAGCCTAATACTTCTTCAACAACCTCTGACGACTTAACAGCAGTAACAGAAGAAACAGAACATTCCACATCAACATCGACAGTTGAGCCTGATACTTCTTCTACAACCTCTGACGACTTAACAGCAGTAACAGAAGAAACAGAACATTCCACTTCAACATCGACAGTGGAGCCTGAGACTACTTCAACAACCTCTGACGACTTAACAGCAGTAACAGAAGAAGCAGAACATTCCACTTCAACATCGACAGTGGAGCCTGAGACTACTTCAACAACCTCTGACGACTTAACCACATTAACAGAAGAAACAGAACATTCCACTTCATCATCGACAGTGGAGCCTGATACTTCTTCTACAACTTCTGACGACTTAACAGCAGTAACGGAAGAAACAGAATATTTCACTTCAACATCGACAGTTGAGCCTGATACTTCTTCTACAACCTCTGACGACTTAACAGCAGTAACAGAAGAAACAGAACATTCCACTTCAACATCGACAGTTGAGCCTGATACTTCTTCTACAACCTCTGACGACTTAACAGCAGTAACAGAAGAAACAGAACATTCCACTTCAACATCGACAGTGGAGCCTGAGACTACTTCAACAATCTCTGATGAACTAACCACAGTAACAGAAGAAACAGAACATTCCACTTCAACATCGACAGTTGAGCCTGATACTTCTTCTACAACCTCTGACGACTTAACAGCAGTAACAAAAGAAACAGAACATTCCACTTCAACATCGACAGTGGAGCCTGAGACTACTTCAACAACCTCTGACGACCTAACCACAGTAACAGAAGAAACAGAACATTCCATGTCAACATCCACAGTGGAGCCTGATACTTCTTCTACAACCTCTGACGACTTAACAGCAGTAACAGAAGAAACAGAACAGTCTACTTCAACATCGACAGTGGAGCCTGAGACTACTTCAACAACCTCTGACGACCTAACCACAGTAACAGAAGAAACAGAACATTCCACTTCATCATTGACAGTGGAGCCTGATACTTCTTCTACAACTTCTGACGACTCAACAGCAGTAACAGAAGAAACAGAACATTCCACTTCAACATCGACAGTTGAGCATGATACTTCTTCTACAACCTCTGACGACTTAACAGCAGTAACAGAAGAAACAGAACATTCCACTTCAACATCGACAGTGGAGCCTGAGACTACTTCAACAACCTCTGACGACCTAACCACAGTAACAGAAGAAACAGAACATTCCATGTCAACATCCACAGTGGAGCCTGATACTTCTTCTACAACCTCTGACGACCTAACCACAGTAACAGAAGAAACAGAACATTCCACTTCATCATCGACAGTGGAGCCTGATACTTCTTCTACAACTTCTGACGACTTAACAGCAGTAACAGAAGAAACAGAACATTCCACTTCAACATCGGCAGTTGAGCCTGATACTTCTTCTACAACCTCTGACGACTTAACAGCAGTAACAGAAGAAACAGAACATTCCACTTCAACATCGACAGTGGAGCCTGAGACTACTTCAACAACCTCTGACGACCTAACCACAGTAACAGAAGAAACAGAACATTCCACTTCATCATCGACAGTGGAGCCTGATACTTCTTCTACAACTTCTGACGACTTAACAGCAGTAACGGAAGAAACAGAACATTTCACTTCAACATCGACAGTTGAGCCTGATACTTCTTCTACAACCTCTGACGACTTAACAGCAGTAACAGAAGAAACAGAACATTCCACTTCAACATCGACAGTTGAGCCTGATACTTCTTCTACAACCTCTGACGACTTAACAGCAGTAACAGAAGAAGCAGAACATTCCACTTCAACATCGACAGTGGAGCCTGAGACTACTTCAACAACCTCTGACGACATAACCACAGTAACAGAAGAAACAGAACACTCCACTTCAACATCGACAGTTGAGCCTGATACTTCTTCTACAACCTCTGACGACTTAACAGCAGTAACAGAAGAAACAAAACATTCCACTTCAACATCGACAGTGGGGCCTAAGACTACTTCAACAACCTCTGACGACTTAACAGCAGTAACAGAAGAAACAGAACATTCCGCTTCAACATCGACAGTGGAGCCTGAGACTACTTCAACAATCTCTGATGAACTAACCACAGTAACAGAAGAAACAGAACATTCCATGTCAACATCCACAGTGGAGCCTGATACTTCTTCTACAACCTCTGACGACCTAACCACAGTAACAGAAGAAACAGAACATTCCACTTCATCATCGACAGTGGAGCCTGATACTTCTTCTACAACTTCTGACGACTTAACAGCAGTAACAGAAGAAACAGAACATTCCACTTCAACATCGACAGTGGAGCCTGTGACTACTTCAACAACCTCTGACGACATAACCACAGTAACAGAAGAAACAGAACATTCCATGTCAACATCTACAGTGAAGCCTGATACTTCTTCAACAACATCTGACGATCTAAATACAACAACAGAACACACGGAAAATTCCACGTTTTCAGAAACATCCACGATAACAGAAGAAACAGAACATTTCACGTCAACATCCACAATGGAGACTAATACTTCTTCAACGACCTCTGATGACTTAACCACAGTAACAGAAGATACAGATCATTACACGTCCTTAGAAACATCAGCAGTTGAGCCTGAAACTTCGTCAACTACTGTGCAGACCACTACTCCAGATCCTGTACTACCCGTGATGGCACCTGAATGTAACAGAGGTAATAATCTCGCTAAATTTGCTGCCGACGAATGTACTCAGTATTACCAATGCTTTAATGGTTTTGCATATTTACTAAACTGTCAAAGAGGAATGTCTTTTAGTTCCACAGAGGAAAACTGTATAACATCTGACGCTATAACTGGATGTGCTGCATAGATTATTTAATACTTTTTTTGCTTCACTCCAATCATAAATGATAGTAATTTTATTATCTATTTAGATTTTTTTGATTTGTATTTACACAAATTTAATTGGAATATAAATAAAATTGTTAACAAAAAACAGAACTTCTAGGCAAACTAACTTTTTACTAGTTGTTGGCAGTACTGAACTTAGGTTTGAAAGAATCTACTTATTAAATAAAACGGCTGTACGAGTACGTACATTTATGCCAGTACAATGCTCGTCAAACTTTTCGAGTAGACTGCGTGGCTAGGAATTTATGATAACTGCAATAAAAATTTAACATTTTTCGAACTTCTTTCGTTTCTATCACTATCAGTATCAATTAAAGTCGAAGTAAAATACAACATTTTTCACTAGATTCCTGGAGCAAGGCAGCTCTGAAACATAACCCTCTTCAGTATAAAACATTAATTCGTGCGTCTTTATTTAATCAAGACATTTAAAAAAAACTTATAATTCTTTCTGATAATTATTCATTATTTCATTATTGTTTTATATTTATATTTTCATATTTTACATTTTATAAAAATAAAGTTAAATTTATAACTGTGATGAAATGAAAGGAAAATGTAGCTACACAATCAAAATGAAAAATGCATTGTGTCTCATCATCATCATATTTGTCTCTACAACCGTGGGCGGTCTTTTCATCCCGCAAATACTGTTTGGTAGTTGCGTGTAGCCAAAAGTATTTTTGTGTAATTTGTCATGGAGGTCATAAAATATATGTTGAGAATCACTGCAATCCAATACAATCCAAAGCTCACTGAACATTCGGTGGATGTCTTGGAAAGGCACAGTCACAGTTGCTTTAAAACTGCCAAGTAAAGTACAAGAACTATTTGAATGTTTGTTGCATTTTATTGTTCTTCATTTCACAGGATATAGCTTAAAAGTACAAAACAAAAAAAAAATATATTGTTACAAAATTTAGGCTTTCAAGAGTTCGTAATGGATTTTGCAAATAAAAACGCAAACAAGTTCGTTTATACACAAATTACAACTTTAGTTAACATATATTAACAGTTCACTAATTTACACTGGTGATAACTTATTATTCACTTATAACACTAATATTCACATAGGCAATAGCTCTATCTACATTTCAGCTTTTCAGATAGTGTGGTTCACTTCCAAAAATTAACTTACTTATTGCAATAAAGTTACTGTATTTATACCAAATCTACAGTTTCCAGGAGCTTTAATTTTTCTATTTTCTTCTATTCGAGCCATCTAGGAAATAACAGAACATAATAGTTTTTTTATAATATGCGCATACTTAAGGGGGTTCGCACCCTTATAATGCTTGGCATAGCGTGGGCGTTAAGGAAAAGAAGGAGAAAAGAGGAGATGTCTATGAGGCTGTGTCTTGAATGCCTGTTGATTATAGTAATATGGAAAGATAGAGCTTTGCAGAGCATTCCACATACATGTTATACAGCTGAACAACGAATCCCTGAACTTAACTGTGCCTCCGAAGATGGGCTGGACTGATGAGCATTTAAAGCGCAACAAGCAATACGGTTGAAATCAAGGAGAGATGGCATGCAACTAACACTTTTTAGGGAGCACATCTGGTGGAAGAAGTGATGAAACAGTGACAGTGACAGGAAACGTTCCTACGACGTTCAAACGAATCTACTGGCTTTGGAATGTTTACGCCACCAATAAGTTTTATCGCTCGGTTCTGAATTTTATCTAGCAGATGCAAGGTAGATTATGGTGCACCTGATCCGATGTGAGAATTGTACATTTTTGAATTTTGGGAATTCATTAGACGACATGAGACATCATTAGATTTTGAAAGCGCTAAATTCTACGGGTCCCGTGGCTCAGTGGTAAGAGTAAGTAACTCTGTCTAATGCATTGGAAATATCGAGTGCAACAGCTTTGCTTTCATCAAATTGATGCAAAAACCGATTCCATTGAGATATACCATAAAATCAAGATATTTCACAAGTTGATCAGCGTTTTAATGACCTTAGATAGAATGGATGTAAGTGCAATGGATGGATACGAAGAAGGTGACGACGGCTCGCCTTTATTGGGTATAGGCTGGACAAGGGCTATTTTCCAACTTATCAGAAAAGTCCAGAAGTATAGGATAGATGGTGGAGCTTACGCAATTCTTATGCCTGCTTGGAAGAACCCCTATTCAGGACTAATGGGGAAATACCATCTGGAAGAACTGAGCGTCGAATTCTTGTTCACTGGTCAGAATACTTACTAAACGACTCGGTGGACAGTGAACTGAGCGTAGAGTCCTTGTGCACTGGTCAGAATAATTACTAAACTACTCAGCCTCCGAGTATTCCCAAAGTAGATCACCCTCGAAGATAGTCCTCAGCCGTCCACTTAAGAGCTAGAAAACCCCAAAAAAAGGAACAAGAAAAAAAAAGAGTATATCATCGTTCCAAATCCAGCAATCGTAGTCGAGGAGAGAGCGGAATGGAGGTGAAATCAAGGTCGGTTGTCCCCTTGACTTCCTTGTCTACACCCCTACCATTGGATCCTAGGTGTCGTTGGGGCCACCTTTGGTCGAAGAGGAATCACTGCCGTGGTTGTGGCAGAGAAAACAAATAAACGTTTAATTCATATTTTTGTTATCCATTATACGACTGACATTTTTATTACTTCCAAGAAAAGAAAATGGGTGTTGTACCCTACTAAAATCTGTACATTTACCATAGGTTCTCCTATTTAATTAGAGATTTTAAAGAAAACATTCTTTTATAATATCTGTAGGTTTTTTTACCATCAGTATTTTAGAACACCGCGACTCAACACGCCGCTTCATTCATAACAATCATCTTGGCTCACCTTTTAACATCTACTCGGAGTCAAGCAAGGTTGCACCCTCTCACCGTTGCTTTTCATTTCAATTGTCATTGACTGGGTGATGAAAATAGTAACCCGTACCCCATCGGGCTTGCCATGTGAGACACTCCTATAGTATGCTAAATAATATCTGGAACTCCTCGCAAATCTCCCGGATTCTGCGAAACGTGGAAAGTCACAGATTCAATCCAAGTCTTCGTCAACAAATAAAGGCGGATACTGAGAATAAGATGGCCGGACATTATCACCAATCAGCACTTGGGCAGCTCTTTACTGCACCCATTGCACTTAGACAGATTAGTCTTTGTATTTCATTCAGTTTTGAGCGTGTCGTTGATTGCTCTGTTTTTTGGCAACCAAGCCAGGGCCGCGTTTGTTATCCTGAGTCTAGTTATGCTTTGGTATAGCCATAAGGTAATTTGCGGGTTTATTCCCCATATGATATGTGGAGGTTCCATGTTAGTTTTTTGTCAAACACGACCCCTAAATATTTGGCTTTTGGCCGTAATTGAAAGGTTTTGCCTTGAAATTGTATTACTGGGAGCGTAACTTTGTGCCTTTTGGTGAATAGGGTGCAAGCTATCTTGTGAGGATTGACGCTTAGGCCAACCTCTTTGCACCAGTCTTTGACTAGTTTGAGAGCGAATTGCATACGGGCTGTTGTCTTGCTCTCAAATTTGCCATGAACTACTAGAACTAGGTCATCTGCATATAGCTAATATTTGTTAGGACGTTGTTTGCTAGCCTGGCGAACAGCAGGTGTATTACTAATAGCCCCAAAAGGGGCGATCTCTGCCATTTCTGCCTAGTAGAGTGGTTCCCAGTAGATGTTTACTAATTGTGAGGACTCTACTTTCGTGTAGTTATGGCGAGAGACTTAATGCACAAAGATATTTTTTATATAATATATAGGAAGTTAAAATAAATTTAGTTCAGTTCTGATTCTTAAAAACCATAACTGCAATAAGATTTCAAGTAAATAATTCACTTCCTCTCGTTTCGAATGCCATTTCAGCTTCCGAAAACAACAGATAAGACATTTTACATAAGCCTCGATTGCACTGAAAAGCACACACATTTAATATAGATGTGAAAAATGCCCAAAGTTAACAAAGTAGCAAAGTTATTTGAGTAGTTAATAGAATGTTCCTTCCAACCCTTATTTTGTTTACCAATGACTTGTTAGAAAATCAAGCTTAGTGCTTCGTGGGAATAGACTTTCGCATGAGGCATTATCATTTCCTCTGTGTTCTCAAAAGAATAACGAAATAAATGGGTTCGAGTGTGCAAACAATTCAGTGCACTTGTTCTTTAAAACTTCATAACATTTGTTTGCCAATTAATCGAAGTGATTGACCATATATATGGGTACGGAATTTACTCCAAACAGGTGAAAAAGCTTTGTTGAGTGTATCAACAACACTATAGAAAGAGTAAGTGTGCTAAAATCTTCCGCCGGTTCATTACCTCTTCTGCCTGCTTTGGGGATGAATACAACTCGCACTCTTCTCCAACAGTAGGGAACATAGCTAAGTCGTAGGAAACTTCTTGATCGAGTTAGTTCTTAAAGGTTTATTAATGAAGTTTGTGCTGTTTGTGCTCATTCATATCATATCAAAAATTCTCCTTCTTAACAGCTGCATTCCCAAGGGTTAATTGCTTAGCTATAATTTAGAATAAATAATAAGTGATGTAGATTACCGCATATAAGACGAATTCGATAAGATATTGTGTCCTATAACTTTTTATTAAAAATAGAAGATCGTTTTTTGTTTACCAAAGTTATACACATGACGCGGGCAAATCTATTTACCATTCCAAATTAGCTCTGATGATGACGATGATGATGATGATGATGATGATGGGTCAACTCTATACAGAAAATCGCCTATAGTGCTTCTATCATTAAGAGTCAGGCAGGCAGCACGCTCGATTATACCTCTGCCAACCTTCAATTTTTGCATATTCCCTTCAAATCTTCATCACAATATTGCAACTTGGTGTTGTAATACTGGCCAATGCCGCATTCGACTTCGTGGGCCTTTTTCTCGTAGCAAACGTAAAGCCAATTGCACTTAGCGTGTGGTAAAAATGAACCGTCAGGTTTTCCAGCACAATTTGGCGCTGGCAGCGGAGTCGTCATTGTTGTTTTTGTGGTTGTTGCTGTTGTTGTTGCTGTTGCTGTTGTCTTCCGATCGTCAGAAGAATCGCCATCATTGGTACAATTCGAGACGGCAGGTGCTGTGCATTTCTGTAAATTACCATTGTAGTACTGTCCGCGAGAGCATTTCATCATCTCTGGCTGTCCACTTGCATTGCATGTGTAATAGCTTTCACAATTTAACGCTGGAAATGAGAATCCTTGTTTCTTGTTGTCGCACATCGTTTGCAGGACCCGGCAACCGGCCACCAATGGATTCATACAAGCACGGTATGCGCGCGAATAATGCCAACCATTTTTGCAGGTCAATGCAAGTATTTGTGAGCCATAACAGACGTAATATTTCTCACATTCAATACCTGGAATGTTAACACCTACCTCTTTGGTACCACCACAAATATCGACAACATACTGCGGTATGCCGGTATTGTTAGCATTGCAAAGGGCAACCCTTTCAGTCCAACATATTTTCCGTGTCACATCAAACCATTTGCCCGAGGGGCAATTATTGACGGTGCCAATGCCTTTATTGCAGTTTATAAATTGTGAACAATTATGCGGATGTGAGACTTGATGGATGCCAGCCGATTTGTCACATAACTGTCATGGAAATGTAATATGGAAAGATAAAATGTTATAAAGTAGCAGAGTAAACAAATGGACATTACCTCGTCGTATTCTGCACTGACAACATTTCCATATATAGCAAGTAGTGTTGTAATAATAATGATAGTCACTGTAAGAAAGAATAAACGAAAGAAAAGCAAACGTGTCGTCGAATTTGAGTTGAATGTTGCTCTGAGTTATTGCGTTGTCTTATGATTAAAGGTAATTTTTTCTTCAAGATGTTATTTTAGTTTTTCATAGAATTAAGAATTAAGCATTAAGGATACTAATATCGGCCAAAATAACAGTTTCAAATCTATATAAAGCTAGGTGACCCGACAGACGTTGTGCTGTCCAACTTTCAATAGATTTGTTTGTGATCGTTTTGTGAATTGGTAGTCTTTTGAAGGTCTCTTGGGGGTCTTTTGGATGTCTATTAGGGTTCGTTTGTGGGTCTTTTGATAGCTTTTAGAGAGTTTGGTGAAAGTCCTTTTGAAGGTCTTTTGAGGGTATTTGGAGGTCTTTTGGGAAGTCTTTTGAGGATATTTTGAAGGTTTCTTGTGGGTCCTTTGGGGGTACTTGGAGGATCTTTTAGGGGTTTTTAAAGATTCTTTTATGATTATTTTGTTGGCCTTTAAGTGGTCTTTTCTTTTGAGGCCCTTTTGGAGGGTCTTTTTGGGGGTATTTTGTGATTCTTCTGGGAGTCTTTTGGAGGTCTTTTAATGATTCTTTTGAGGGTTTTGGGGTTTTTTTAGGGGTCCTTTAAGGGTCTTTTGGGGTTCTTTTGAATGTCTTCTGGGGAGTCTTTTGAGGGTTTTGAGGGAAATCAGCAGCTTTGAATAGTTGACGAGAGTTGTCCGTCAGGCTGTCGTTGATATGCATGATTTGATCATAAGCTTGCTTGTTGATAACTGTAGACCTCAAATTACCTTTCTTTTCTTGTTTCGCTCTCATTATTCTCTCTCTCCTTTAGATAACGAGAGACCAATTTAGAATATTTTTCTCCGACTTGCCGATGATAGCGATGTGGAAGAGTGAGATAAGGAGTCAACAGCTAATTGTTGAGGTTTAACATTAATTGTTTTCATAAAACAGGAGTCGATGTCCTCTTCCCGTATGTTAAAATTCAGCCCGTCACGAATAATTTTGAGAGCAAGATCACTGATTGATCTAAATGTATTACGTTAGGGACATTAACAATTTTCGTCAATAACTGCTGCTGAAGGACATTGACCTTTTGCTCCATTGCAGCCAGTTTGTTTTCGTATTCTATGTTTTTTTGTTGCAATGCAGCAATTTGATCTTTCTGAATATTTTTCAGGTATAAAATTTCTCTGTAGACCATTTCCAGACTAATAGCAGAATTACCTGTGGATGGTGCCAAAACTGAAGGCGTGGTGACGGCACATTGTAACACGTTTGTTGGTCTTTTGGTGGTCTTTTGAGGGACTTTTTGGAGTCTTTTTGTGGTCTTTTGGGGGTGTTTTTGGGTCTTCCGGGGGTCTTTTGAGGGCCTTTTGGGGGGGTATTTTGTGATTCTTTTGAGGGTCTTTCGGAGGTCTTTTTATGATTCTTTTGTGGATTTTGGAGGTCTTTTGGCGGCATTTTTGCCCACAACATCAATGAAGTTTCACTTCAACCGAGAGTAAACGGTACGTGCACTGTTTCTTATTTGTTTTGTTGCCTGGCGCGTAAACAAATAATGCTGATGGTTTTCCGATACTGGAACAGGCGACATCCAATTGACCATTCGAGAAGCACGGATTTTAAGGTTAAAAAAAAAATCCGGCTCTTTTTTGTGATTTTTTCGATTTTTTTTTAGCTAAAAATATATCCGGGAGCTTAACGAACAAAACAAAAAAGGATTAACCAAATATGTCGTTTCTATCGTCAGTTATGATCGAGAGTGAATAATAGTATATTACAGAACGAGCAAGGAAAGTGGAGTTTATCGTGCGAGGTCGAAGCTTGAGCACGAGCACGATGAGCACTTTTCTGCGAGTCATGTACGCTATTTTTCACGCGTCCAAACCGGTTTTTCTGCTAAATCGAGAGAGAAGCAGAAATCACAAACGACAAACAAAAGAGAATTCCTGCTCATGCGCAATGTGTTCGCTGAGATTGTAGTAAATAACAAAAGACGTTTATATCATAACATAACTAGTGTTGTTATGGGCTACTTTCGAGGCTAGTTTATAGGGTACGAAACAGTCACTTTCGTCTAAAAGTAAAAATTTTTTATTGCAATCAACTTTTTTAAATTCTCTATATTAACTTTGCGTGCTCGTGTGTTTGTGGCTGGCTGGCTGGCCGACTGGCTGGTGGACTAGATCTTGTGATTAATTTAAACCCACTTCCTAAAGCCCGATATTTATTGCACACGTGTGTATCTCCGGAGTCGCGGGCTCCTATACAAATATTTTACAAATTTACCCGATTTCCTTTAAATTTTATACTCATGTGTATGCCCGATTGACAACAGTTTTTGTAAAAATTTGGAAGTGATCGATCCCCGGGTTCGATGGGCTCTAAAATAATTTTTTTTTTAGAAATTTACCCGGTTTCCTTTAAATTTTATACACATGTGTATCACCGATTAGAGAATTTACAAGAAAATTTTAAATTTTTATGGGCTGTTTTTTTAGTGCAATGCATAATTGTTATATTAACCGACCTTGTATTAGAGAAATAATTAAGTAATTTGGGAAAAGCTCTTAACTATTCTAAAAATTTCGATCGACAGTCACATGGCCCAAATTGATTCGATATAATGCTTACCTTCCTTACTCATATTGCTTTACAAATTTCAGTACAATCTTGACACCGTAGATTAGGCTTAAAAATGACTTTTTTAATATAAACTAAAAAATTTCGCGTAAAATGTTGCCCTTTTATATGATTTTCATTGCATTACCTTTAACTTATAAATAGAGCGTGATAAAACCAAAAAAGAAATCCCATCCATCACTAAAAGCTGTTACAAAATATATCAAAGTAGGTATATTGGCATTTATTTTTATCTTATAATCTGGTGTGGTGTTAATAGCTTTTTGTTTTTTTGTTTTGCAAATTCATTTAAGTTTATACGTAGAGGGTATTTTTGGTTTGTCACAACGTTGGTTAATAAAAAATTAAAAAAATTTTTAGACTGAATTTGTTTAAAAAGGGTGAATTATTGCTGTAATAAGGCGGTCAGCCATCAGCAGAGTAGGGCGAATAACACAGAATGCTTCAGAAATGCATGTGGCCGCAACGATCTGTGACTGGTGGAAGTGCGATCAAACCTTCACGTGGTGGCCGCTGGTAATTTTCCTCCAGTACAGGAAAAGCGAAATTATCGGGCTAGTCCCTTCAAAGAAAGGTTGGCGCGGGGACGGGTACACTGATGAACGACGACGACCACGGCAACGAAAACGGCTAAACGTTTTAAGAATTTTCTCATAGAACGTACGCTCACTGTATAGAGCTCGAGCTGCACCACAGCTAGCCGATTCTCTGTCCAAATATAATGCTAACTTAACAGCAGTTAAGGAGATGCGATAGACGGGGAATGGTGTCTTATAAAAATTAGAATATGACATATATTACAGCTGTCATGCCAGACATCATGTGCTCGGAGTGGGGTTTTTAGTCAGCAAAAGAATGAAACCCACCGTTATCGAGTTTAAAACAGTAAATGAACGGCTATGCACTCTTTGCCATGCGGGGCAGATTTAAAAACATAAGCTCATAAATGATCACGCACCCCAGATTATGAAAAAGAAGAATTCTTTCAATCAGTCGAACGGAAACTCCTTGAATGCCATCAGTATGACGTAAAAATCAAGAAGCGATGCCAGAAGACTGGCGAAGAGGTATCCTGTACCCCATTCATAAGAAAGGAGATATCACAACCTGCAGTTGTTGTTGAGTACCGCGTATAAGATTTTCTCCTCTATCCTTCAAGACAGGATAGCCCCAAATGCTAAAGTGATCATTGGTCCATCCCAGGCAAGCCAACAACTGATCAGATTTACACCCTTAGGCAGGTGATGGAAATATGTCTAGAGTTTCTCACTGACTCACTCACTCACTGCACCATTTTTTTTCATAGATTTTAAAGCCGCCTATGAAAGCATAGCCAGAGTAGAACTTTAAAAAGCCATGAGAGAATTCTGAATCCCAAATAAACTGACACGACTATGTAGGTTGACCATGACCAATGTTATAAGCAAAGTAAAAATATCCGGACAAGGGGATGGACTGGCCTGCGTCCTCTTCGAGCTGGCATTGGAGAAAGTGATCCGAGACTCTGACGTATCGGCGAGAGGAACAATCCTCTATAAGTCCATTCAGATACTGGCTTACGCAGACGATATTGACATCGTTGGTAGAAACCGAAGAACTCTACAGGCTTTCAGCTTTCATCCAGATAGAGCAGGCGGCAGGAAATCTGGGGCTGCACATAAATGAGAGCAAAAGAAAGTACATGGTGGCCATGTCTGCGAGTAGAAGATCTAACATTGGTCCCTCAATTCAAATAGTGGAGCGCGAATTTTAAATGCTGCAATCCGTTAACTATTTTGGGTTGACTTTAGCAGCCGATAATAGCATGGAACCAGAAATACGCGCACGGTTGTTTAATTCCAATAAAGCCTACTGTCAAGACTGTTCAAATGCAGGAACTTAACTATAACATCCAAGCTGCTGGTATATAAGACAATGGTCGTACCAGTACTTAAATATAAACCCGTGACTTGGGTGGTTAACAAAAAGCATTCTGACCTCGTAGCCGCGTTCGAGAGAAAAGTCTTACGGAGAATTGTTGGCCCCATATGTGCGGAAGGATGATTCTGGAGACTTTATAATGATGAGGTCTACGAGCGTAAAATAATAATAATTAACGCAGACTCAAATATGCAATTCGCTTATAATATTCGAGAGACTTCTCTATAAAAAATAATTAACACAGTTTATTAGTCGAGCTATTATTTAGTTCCATTCATTCTTTCATATACTACCTAGAAAATTAATATATCTACTTATCACTGCTGCCTTAAGTTGTCTCATTTATATCAGTAAAGACCCAACTTTATCAAACAAATCAATCAGTCGCGCACCCGATTTAGAGGTGAGATTGTTTTGGGTTAATAATTGAATTAAATTAATAATGAAAATGTGACAGGTTAGGGCAATTGTTGATTTTAAAGCACTTGACGTAATTTATTGATAACAACATACAAGCACGCTTTATCAAAGTAATCACTGGGCGCTGGGAAAATGCGTTGTTCTTTCTTTCTGTTTTTTCTAAGCTTAACAATATTGCTCTTAGACACAGAAAGTGAACGTTATCACATTTACTTTTCCATTCCTAGTAAGATGATAATTATCGAATGTGTGTACCTAATATTAATTTGTTTCTATATTTTTTTACAAACTTATAATCATTATACAGAACGGAAACTCGGTAGTTGGGACAAATATTAGTTATGTTACAAGCAATGCCCAACTACGATTGCGTTTGGGTCTTTTAATGGCAAATTTGGAAGAAAGACATTTTTGGTATAGCATTTTAGAAACAGCCTACAGGTTACCACTTCGGGAGAAAGACTACGATTGAATTTGCTGCGGGAACGAATGTCACCTTTGCAAACACATATTTTTCTGATCTTACTTGGTAGTCTCCAAATCAACACACCGTCAACCAAATTGATCATGTTGCGACCGACGTAAACCATGCCTCCAGTAAACCATGTGCGAGTAATACGAGCGGTCAGCATTGACTCGGATTCCTACCTTATTGCAGCCAAGAACGAATGTGGATATCCAAAATCACTGCGAGAAATGATAACCTCGAACGACAGCAATTGCAAGAGACTTCCACAATCTTCGCCGAACGCGTCTCTCACAATAACTTCAGAAACCATATGGTGCCAGCATTAAATGCCTAGGACCAAGGTGTCAACGCTGCCAATAAGCCATCACCACCTCTTTATCGATGGCATCTCTACTAAACTCTTTCGATTGTCCAGGTCGGGAAAAACCTCACCGAATCCTTTGATGACAGAAAGGCATTTGTTTTGTGACTTTTTAAATTTTCTATATTAACTTCGCGTGCCCGGTTATCTGTCTGTCGTTGGTGTGCTAGCTGGCTGTGGAATCTTGTCATCAATTTTTAGCCCACTTTCTAAGCCCCGATGATATGCAAACTTTGCACACAAATGTATCTTCAATTACAACACTTGCTATTAAAATTTGAAAATGATCGGACCTCGGGTTTGGGAGTCTCCCATACAATATTTTAAAAAATTTATCCGATTTTATTTAAATTTTGTATGCATGTGTATCTCCGGTGACAACACTTTTTGTAAAAATTTGAAAGTGATCGGGCCAAGGCCAAGGGTCTCCCACATGAACTAACCCGATTCTAACTTGGCAAATATCCGGCTGGGCGATTTAAATGTACACAACTCTGGGTGGCTTTGCCATTCTGGCCAGACAACACCAGAAGGAAGGGGTGTTGAGATATTCGCTGAGTTTAATCACCTTACTCAGCTGGTAAATGAGCCTACAAGAATAACTGACATTGCAAATCATTCCGAAAACACCCTTGACATGTTTCTTATGTCTTGTTCCGATTAGTACACCGTCAATGTATTATCGCCTCTATGCTCGACAGACCATTGTGTACTATCAGCTAATTTCTCGTTAATAAACCACACAGTTAGAGAAAAAACTCCAGAAAAAACTTTAGCGCAATTCGACAAAGCCAATTAACTTCTTTTGGGAGTTTTAACTGGTCACCATTATTTCGCGATATAAACGTGGATGCCACCGCTGATGCAATAATAAACATCATCCCTACTGGTATGAGAGACTTTATCCATTCCAGAAATAAGTCTGTCAAACCAAAAGGGGATAGATGGAATGACTCGAGCTGGAAAGAGGCTTCTAGGATTAGAGAGAGGTATACTTCTGGTTTTACAAAGTGAACCTTACCGAGGAAAACCGAATAAATTTTAAACGAGCTAGAATTGCAATTCCCATCTTCGGCAAGTCAAATTCGCCTAGTAGTAAACATTTTTGGTCATTCGTGAAAAGAATCAAAAATACAGCCCCATCATTGATTCTAACGCTTATTAACAATGACATTTTAAGTATTTTTCCAATCTGACATTACCATTACGTAAGTTTTTCCATCTCTCCTATTCTTCTGGACTCTTCCCGAGCAGTGGGAAAACAGCCTTTGTCCAGCCCATACCCAAAAAAGGCGAGCCATCGTTTCCTTCTTTGTACCGACCCATAACACTTACATCTATTCTTTCCAAGGTCATGGAAAAGCAGGAACGTTTCCTGCTTTTATAGCTTCTTCCACCAGCGGTGCTCAAGAGAAATACCCAGTTGCATGCCACCTCTCCATGAATTCAACCGCAATACTCGTGGCGCTCTAAATGATCAGTTCAGTCTACCATCCAACACGTCTTCGGACGTACAGTTAAGTTCAGGGATTCGTTCTTCAGCCGTACAACACGTATGTGGAATGCTTTGCCAAACTATGTCTTTCCATCCACATCACTATATTATGATCCACAGGCATTCAAAACACAATCTCATAGACATCTCCTCTTTTCTCCTCATTTTCCTTAACGCCAACGTTGTGCCAAGAATATAGCCGAGCATTATAAGGGTGCAAACCCCTTTACGCATGCGTGAGTTATACAAAAAAGAAATGTGTGTAACTCCAATTAGACAACTCTTTCTATTAAAATTGGTGGGCTCTCGGGCCTCGGGGTCGGGGGGAGCCCATACAAATATTTTACAAAATTTACCAGATTTTCTTTAAATTTTATACACATATGTATCTCTGTTAGACAACACTTTTTCTAAACTTTTTGGAGGCCCTGAGGCCTAGGGGATGCCCATATATTTTCTTTAAAAATAAATTCATATCTTCAAATTTGAAACACATCTGTATCTCCGATGGACAAAACTTTTTGCAAAATTTTTTGACTGATCGGGCTCTGAAATCCGAGTGGTGCCCATATACATTTTTTTAAATTTTGCCCGATTTCCTTCAAATTTTAAACACATAATATGTATCTCCTATTAGAGAATTTACATGAAAAGTTTTAATTTTTAAATGTTTGTTTTTTAATTTACTTGATTTCGAAAGCGCAACCCATAATCTATGTATTAAGCTTCCTTTGTTTCTTCATCAAGGGACGTAAACATAAAAAAAACTAATTAACTTTTAAATAATTTTTTTTTTTATTAACTATTTTCACCACAACTATAATATATATTTATGAATAATTTTTTTTTTAAATGTTATAAATGTTAATGATTTGTGTTTATTTTTCCTTCTATTCTACCAGGGGCATTTATACAATTCTGGGCGAACGCAACGTGCCTCAACTGGACTAAAGAGGAAATCGTTCGTACATGGTAGGATGGCATCAGTGCCGTTATTACAGAATATTAATTTCGAACAATCACCTTTGTATTGTAAAAGGGTGCCATTAGGTAGAAAACGACAAAATGCACCGGGTGCTAATGTTGTTTGTTGTTCTTCTGGTGGACATCCTGCGGATGACGGTCGGGAACATTTATTCGTTGTAGCATCGTAGTAGAAATTTGGTATGCATGGCAAAAGGACCGGGCTTCCACTCTTACAATAGATGTATTTTGAACAATCCTCTGGGTATGGTAGAGATGTGCTGTCTGGTTTTTTTGAACATACATTGTTGCTGGGCGGCGAGACAGTTGTTGTTGCTGGTTTCTCGGTCATCGGATCAGTTGCAGTTGTTTTTGGGTTCTCGGTTGTCGGATCAGTTGCAGAAGTTGTTGTTAGTTCCGTTGGTGTTGTTATTGTGGTTGATTCCTCGGTTATCGGATCTGTTGTTAATGCCGTTGGTGTTGCTGTTGTTGTTATTCGGTTGTTGTCGGTTATCGGATCTGTTGTTAATGCCGTTGGTGTTGCTGTTGTTGTTATTTCATCTACTGGACTTATTGTCGACTCTGTAGTACTTCCATCGATGCATTGAGCATTTTCGATTGTGTCACATTGTTCCGTAGCTGCATTGTAATGCATTCCACTCGGGCAGGATTTGGCTCGAGGTATTGGAAGGTAACAGACGATAAACTTTGAACAATCTCCGGGGAACGACACATTCGCACCGATTTGTTGATTACAACAGACATTGCCAGTGCCTGTGGCATTAGCATCTTTTTCAGGCCAACTGTAGCTGGGAGTTGTTAATGGCGGTATCGTCTCGGTGGTACCAATACTACAATTAGCGTCTTCCGGGTAATCACAAATTTGAAGATTTGCATTAAACTGTCGACCCTTCTCACACTTGTAGGCTATAGGAATTGGGCTGGTGCAATAGATATATTTCGAACAGTTGTCAGGATATGCTACGAAAGATCCTTCCTGTTGGTTGTAGCACAGTTTGTTGAGCAATTCATTTCCTGCTGTTGTGTTAGATTGAGGTGTGGTGCTTTCCGACGTAGGGATATTCGTTGATGAGGTTATTGGTTCCATTTTTTCCGTTGTTGTTTCTGTTACAGGATCAGATGTCGTCACAGTGTTCGAGCAGATAATTTTTTCTGGCAAATCACAGATTTTGAGCTTTGCATTAAAGACAAGGTTATTACAGCATGTGTACAATACTGGTTTTGGGTCGTCACATGCTACGTACTTTCTACAGTCCGCAGGGTAAGCGACTTTTGTTCCAATCGTTTCATTGTCACACATTTCAAAAAGAGGATCAATGGTTTCTGTTGTGATTGCTATTAATGTGGTTATAGTTGAAGTTGACGGTACTGCTGGTTGTAGGGAAGGCTCCATGCAACAAGCCCTGTGCGGCCAATCACAAACATGAAGTATCGCATTGAAATGCAGTCCGATCGCGCAGTCCTTTTCCGTAGGATTAATATAGTCACAAACAAGGAACTTGCTACAATTTCCAGGATATGGTACTAAATCGCCCATTTTCCTGTTAGCACAAGCCGCTTTCAAGGAACCTGTCGGTGTTGCTGTTGAGGTTTCAGGTGGGTAAGATGGAGTTGTAGTCTGCCAACTTATCTTACCACAGTCGGCCAACTCTTTTCGAATACAACCACTCGCAGTGACACTAAATTCCATATCTTGGGGACATGGTAATTTAATTGGAATTCCACCCGAGCAATACCAGTAGAAAAGACAATTGCCGTCAATTGGGAGGAGAGTTCCATCCGGCTTTGAAATGCAAGCGGCGTTGCTACCATTATCAGAAATTAGACTATGTATTGGTGCTCTTGTAATCGTGTTTGCTTTTGCTGTTCCTGTGTTTGCTATGCATCCGGTTAAAAGCATTAGAAATGCCTTCAGAAGAGCTAAGTAAAAGAAATTTTAATTTTTTTATAAAATAGTAATATCATCTTTGCGTGCTTAAGTTAATAAGTTTGCGAACAATTTTTAGGACATAGCAATAAGATTTGTCTAAAACCCAACATAAGCACGCCAAGAATTTGCATCTTTACAAAGAAAAAATCCTTTACGCCTACCCTTCATTTTTTTTCAAAATTAATTTGTTTTCCCAGTATCCGTTGTTAACCGCCGTCAAAGGTTACTCGATCGAAACTATTTAATCACAGTCGACCAGTTTGGCTGCCCACTTGAATTATTATCACCAAAAAATAAAAAAAAATTAATTTTGGTGACTCGTATAAATTTCAGTGAACTCTTTGTCGTTTATCAGTTTTGCTACCGATACAATTGTTTAGGTGATAATTAGAAAACAGAAAGAAATTATTCGGAAGCTATAATAAAATACCTAGTGATTAGAAATGATTGTACCGTAAGGGTACGGCAGGCTTATCACCTCTTATGTAGTCTATTTCAACCCTTGCTTTTGAATGTGGCAATGCGTACTATAGGTAATCAAAAGAAGTCTAAACATTTTTTTTATTAAGTTTAGCTAAGTAATTTATTTTACAAAAAGAATCTAAATGCTGATCGGTTTAACATGAGAAAGGTTGTGTGTTGTGGTTCTTTGAATTTCAGTTATGGTTCAGGTTGCTCAGTGTTGATGTAAAAATATTTGGTTCGCGCAGTTTTGACGTTGCTACTAAAGAAGGCTAATCTTTAAAGATGTAGATGAAGGATACTCTGGTAATTCACACGTTAATGATGATGGTCCCATTTGTTTGTTTGTCGGTAAACACGGTTCTGGAGTAGTTTCTGGTTGATCAGGTTTTGTTGAGCTTAACTCCTTCTGATATCGTCAAAGTTGATTCTGGTTGAAGTTAAATATTCTGTTGGTTCCGTTGTCGGTAAGGTTAGTTCTGCCTGTTCCTATGTCTTAAAAGGAATTTTAAAAAGGTTTCTGATTGTACAGACGATGATTGTGGATGTTCAGAATACGTTGGGAATGGTTCTTCGTTTAAGAAGAGATTTCTGTGTGCTTGGATGAGGTGATGATTTGTTTGTTCAAATGTATATAAAAAATACCCAGGTTAATCTGCAGTAGTTTATGTTTGATTATTTATTGACGAAGGTAATTCAGATATTGACGTAGTCTGTTCGTATTCTTCAGAAGTAGAAGAAGATTGTTCTGAGGCCAATTCTAATGGTTAAGGTCGTTTAGAAGTTAGTAGAGTAGTTTTGGACTATGTAGCTGTAGTGAAGATTGTTCTGTAGGGAATACTAATGGTTTAGTTCGATCAGATGTTAGTAGAGTAGTTTCGGACTCTGTAGAAGTAAATAAAGATGGTTCTGTAGGCAATACTAATGGTTTAGGTAGTTCAGATGTTGGTAGTGTAGTCTCGGGCTCTGTAGAAGTAAATAAAGATGGTTCTGTAGGCAATACTAATGGTTTAGGTAGTTCAGATGTTGGTAGAGTAGTTTCAGTCTCTGTAGAAGTAACTAAAGATTGTTCTGTAGGCAACACTAATGGTTTAGGTAGTTCAGATGTTGGTAGAGTAGTCTCGGGCTCTGTAGAAGTAAATAAAGATGGTTCTGTAGGCAATACTAATGGTTTAGGTAGTTCAGATGTTGGTAGAGTAGTTTCAGTCTCTGTAGAAGTAACTAAAGATTGTTCTGTAGGCAACACTAATGGTTGAGGTAGTTCAGATGTTGGTAGAGTAGTTTCAGTCTCTGTAGAAGTAACTAAAGATTGTTCTGTAGGCAACACTAATGGTTGAGGTAGTTCAGATGTTGGTAGAGTAGTTTCAGTCTCTGTAGAAGTAACTAAAGATTGTTCTGTAGGCAACACTAATGGTTTAGGTTGTTTAGACGTTGGTAGTGTAGTCTCGGGCTCTGTAGAAGTAAATAAAGATGGTTCTGTAGGCAATACTAATGGTTTAGGTAGTTCAGATGTTGGTAGAGTAGTTTCAGTCTCTGTAGAAGTAACTAAAGATTGTTCTGTAGGCAACACTAATGGTTGAGGTAGTTCAGATGTTGGTAGAGTAGTTTCAGTCTCTGTAGAAGTAAGTAAAGATTGTTCTGTAGGCAACACTAATGGTTTAGGTAGTTCAGATGTTGGTAGAGTAGTTTCAGTCTCTGTAGAAGTAACTAAAGATTGTTCTGTAGGCAACACTAATGGTTTAGGTAGTTCAGATGTTGGTAGAGTAGTTTCAGTCTCTGTAGAAGTAACTAAAGATTGTTCTGTAGGCAACACTAATGGTTTAGGTCGTTCAGATGTTGGTAGAGTAGTTTCAGTTTCTGTAGAAGTAAGTAAAGATTGCTCTGTAGGCAGAACTAATGGCTTAGGTTGTTTAGACGTTAGTAGTGTAGTTTCGGACTCTGTAGCAGGAAATGAAGATTGTTCTGTAGGCAACACTAATGGCTTAGGTCGTTCAGATGTTGGTAGAGTAGTTTCAGTCTCTGTAGAAGTAACTAAAGATTGTTCTGTAGGCAACACTAATGGTTTAGGTAGTTCAGATGTTGGTAGAGTAGTTTCAGTCTCTGTAGAAGTAACTAAAGATTGTTCTGTAGGCAACACTAATGGTTTAGGTAGTTCAGATGTTGGTAGAGTAGTCTCGGGCTCTGTAGAAGTAAATAAAGATGGTTCTGTAGGCAATACTAATGGTTTAGGTAGTTCAGATGTTGGTAGAGTAGTTTCAGTCTCTGTAGAAGTAACTAAAGATTGTTCTGTAGGCAACACTAATGGTTGAGGTAGTTCAGATGTTGGTAGAGTAGTTTCAGTCTCTGTAGAAGTAACTAAAGATTGTTCTGTAGGCAACACTAATGGTTGAGGTAGTTCAGATGTTGGTAGAGTAGTTTCAGTCTCTGTAGAAGTAACTAAAGATTGTTCTGTAGGCAACACTAATGGTTTAGGTTGTTTAGACGTTGGTAGTGTAGTCTCGGGCTCTGTAGAAGTAAATAAAGATGGTTCTGTAGGCAATACTAATGGTTTAGGTAGTTCAGATGTTGGTAGAGTAGTTTCAGTCTCTGTAGAAGTAACTAAAGATTGTTCTGTAGGCAACACTAATGGTTTAGGTAGTTCAGATGTTGGTAGAGTAGTCTCGGGCTCTGTAGAAGTAAATAAAGATGGTTCTGTAGGCAATACTAATGGTTTAGGTAGTTCAGATGTTGGTAGTGTAGTCTCGGGCTCTGTAGAAGTAAATAAAGATGGTTCTGTAGGCAATACTAATGGTTTAGGTAGTTCAGATGTTGGTAGAGTAGTTTCAGTCTCTGTAGAAGTAACTAAAGATTGTTCTGTAGGCAACACTAATGGTTTAGGTAGTTCAGATGTTGGTAGAGTAGTCTCGGGCTCTGTAGAAGTAAATAAAGATGGTTCTGTAGGCAATACTAATGGTTTAGGTAGTTCAGATGTTGGTAGAGTAGTTTCAGTCTCTGTAGAAGTAACTAAAGATTGTTCTGTAGGCAACACTAATGGTTGAGGTAGTTCAGATGTTGGTAGAGTAGTTTCAGTCTCTGTAGAAGTAACTAAAGATTGTTCTGTAGGCAACACTAATGGTTGAGGTAGTTCAGATGTTGGTAGAGTAGTTTCAGTCTCTGTAGAAGTAACTAAAGATTGTTCTGTAGGCAACACTAATGGTTTAGGTTGTTTAGACGTTGGTAGTGTAGTCTCGGGCTCTGTAGAAGTAAATAAAGATGGTTCTGTAGGCAATACTAATGGTTTAGGTAGTTCAGATGTTGGTAGAGTAGTTTCAGTCTCTGTAGAAGTAACTAAAGATTGTTCTGTAGGCAACACTAATGGTTGAGGTAGTTCAGATGTTGGTAGAGTAGTTTCAGTCTCTGTAGAAGTAAGTAAAGATTGTTCTGTAGGCAACACTAATGGTTTAGGTAGTTCAGATGTTGGTAGAGTAGTTTCAGTCTCTGTAGAAGTAACTAAAGATTGTTCTGTAGGCAACACTAATGGTTTAGGTAGTTCAGATGTTGGTAGAGTAGTTTCAGTCTCTGTAGAAGTAACTAAAGATTGTTCTGTAGGCAACACTAATGGTTTAGGTCGTTCAGATGTTGGTAGAGTAGTTTCAGTTTCTGTAGAAGTAAGTAAAGATTGCTCTGTAGGCAGAACTAATGGCTTAGGTTGTTTAGACGTTAGTAGTGTAGTTTCGGACTCTGTAGCAGGAAATGAAGATTGTTCTGTAGGCAACACTAATGGCTTAGGTCGTTCAGATGTTGGTAGAGTAGTTTTAGTTTCTGTAGAAGTAAGATTGCTCTGTAGGCAGAACTAATGGCTTAGGTTGTTTAGACGTTGGTAGTGTAGTCTCGGACTCTGTAGCAGTAAATGATGATTCTTCTGTAGGCAACACTAATGGTTTAGGTTGTTTAGACATTGGTAGTGTAGTCTCGGACTCTGAAGCAGTAAATAAAGATTGTTCTGTAGGCAATACTAATGGTTTAGGTAGTTCAGATGTTGGTAGAGTAGTTACAGTCTCTGTAGAAGTAAGTAAAGATTGTTCTGTAGGCAATACTAATGGTTTAGGTTGTTTAGACGTTGGTAGAGTAGTTTCAGTCGCTGTAGAAGTAAGTAAAGATTGTTCTGTAGGCAACACTAATGGTTTAGGTACTTTAGACGTTGGTAGTGTAGTCTCGGGCTCTGTAGAAGTAAATAAAGATGGTTCTGTAGGCAATACTAATGGTTTAGGTAGTTCAGATGTTGGTAGAGTAGTTTCAGTCTCTGTAGAAGTAACTAAAGATTGTTCTGTAGGCAACACTAATGGTTGAGGTAGTTCAGATGTTGGTAGAGTAGTTTCAGTCTCTGTAGAAGTAAGTAAAGATTGTTCTGTTGGCAACACTAATGGTTTAGGTAGTTCAGATGTTGGTAGAGTAGTTTCAGTCTCTGTAGAAGTAAGTAAAGATTGTTCTGTAGGCAATACTAATGGTTTATGTTGCTTAGACGTTGGTATTGTAGTCTCGGACTCTGTAGCAGTAAATAAAGATTGTTCTGTAGGCAACACTAATGGTTTAGGTAGTTCAGATGTTGGTGGAGTAGTTTCAGTCTCTGTAGAAGTAAGTAAAGATTGTTCTGTAGGCAATACTAATGGTTTAGGTTGTTTAGACGTTGGTATTGTAGTCTCGGACTCTGTAGCAGTAAATAAAGATTGTTCTGTAGGCAATACTAATGGTTTAGGTAGTTCAGATGCTGGTAGAGTAGTTTCAGTCTCTGTAGAAGTAAGTAAAGATTGTTCTGTAGGCAACACGAATGGTTTAGGTAGTTCAGATGTTGGTAGAGTAGTTTCAGTCTCTGTAGAAGTAAGTAAAGATTGTTCTGTTGGCAACACTAATGGTTTACGTAGTTTAGATGTTGGTAGAGTAGTTTCAGTCTCTGTAGAAGTAAGTAAAGATTGTTCTGTAGGCAATACTAATGGTTTAGGTTGCTTAGACGTTGGTATTGTAGTCTCGGACTCTGTAGCAGTAAATAAAGATTGTTCTGTAGGCAATACTAATGGTTTAGGTAGTTCAGATGTTGGTAGAGTAGTTTCAGTCTCTGTAGAATTAAGTAAAGATTGTTCTGTAGGCAACACTAATGGTTTAGGTAGTTCAGATATTGGTAGAGTAGTTTCAGTCTCTGTAGAAGTAAGTAAAGATTGTTCTGTAGGCAATACTAATGGTTTAGGTTGTTTAGACGTTGGTATTGTAGTCTCGGACTCTGTAGCAGTAAACAAAGATTGTTCTGTAGGCAACACTAATGGCTTAGGTCGCTCAGATGTTGGTAGAGCAGTTTCAGTTTCTGTAGAAGTAAGTAAAGATTGCTCTGTAGGCAGAACTAATGGCTTAGGTTGTTTAGACGTTAGTAGTGTAGTTTCGGACTCTGTAGCAGGAAATGAAGATTGTTCTGTAGGCAACACTAATGGCTTAGGTCGTTCAGATGTTGGTAGAGTAGTTTTAGTTTCTGTAGAAGTAAGTAAAGATTGTTCTGTAGGCAATACTAATGGTTTAGGTTGTTTAGACGTTGGTATTGTAGTCTCGGACTCTGTAGCAGTAAATAAAGATTGTTCTGTAGGCAACACTAATGGTTTAGGTACTTCAGATGTTGGTAGAGTAGTTTCAGTCTCTGTAGAAGTAAGTAAAGATTGTTCTGTAGGCAATACTAATCGTTTAGGTTGTTTAGACGTTGGTATTGTAGTCTCGGACTCTGTAGCAGTAAATAAAGATTGTTCTGTAGGCAACACTAATGGTTTAGGTAGTTCAGATGTTGGTGGAGTAGTTTCAGTCTCTGTAGAAGTAAGTAAAGATTGTTCTGTAGGCAATACTAATGGTTTAGGTTGTTTAGACGTTGGTATTGTAGTCTCGGACTCTGTAGCAGTAAATAAAGATTGTTCTGTAGGCAACCTTAATGGTTTAGGTTGTTTAGACGTTGGTATTGTAGTCTCGGACTCTGTAGCAGTAAATGAAGATTGTTCTGTAGGCAACACTAATGGTTTAGGTAGTTCAGATGTTGGTGGAGTAGTTTCAGTCTCTGTAGAAGTAAGTAAAGATTGTTCTGTAGGCAATACTAATGGTTTAGGTTGTTTAGACGTTGGTATTGTAGTCTCGGACTCTGTAGCAGTAAATAAAGATTGTTCTGTAGGCAACACTAATGGCTTAGGTCGCTCAGATGTTGGTAGAGCAGTTTCGGACTCTGCCGAAGTAAATGAATATTTTGCTGTGGCTAGTATTATTGGATTAGATTCTTCAGACATTGGTAAAGTATTTTCGAACTCTACAGATGTATATGAAAATTGTGCTGTCGCCAATATTAATGGTTTGGGATTTTCAGACGTTGGCAGAGTAGTTTCGGATTGTTCAGACGTTAATGCAGTTAGTTCTGGTTGTTTAAAGTTCGTTGAAGGCAGTTCTGGGGTAGTTTCAAGTTGATTCGTTGCTGTAAAAGCTGATTCGGGGACTATAGTTGTCGTGAAAGTCAATTCTGTTTCTTCTGTCGTAGGTTCGTATTGTTCAGAAGAAGATGAATATTGTGCTGTGGCCAATTCAGCTGTTGTTAAATTTGGTTCTGTTAGATCTGTCGCATTTGAAATTAATTCATGTTGTGCCGTCGTCGTCAAAACTAGTTCTGATTGATCTTCCAGTTGTTCGGACGTCGTTAAAGATGGCTTGAGATGTTCCGGCGTAGAGGAACAAAGTTCTGGTGATTTCGGTGTTGTTGAAGTTACTGGTGACATATTATCTTCTTCTTTAGATGGAGTTGTATGCAGTTCTGGTTTTTCAGCCGTTGGTAGATCAGTTTCGAGTTCTTTAGAAGTTGTTGATTTTGGCTGTTTAGAGGTTTTCGGAAGAAGTCCTGAAAATGTTTGTGATTGTTGAGAAGTCGATGCAGATGTTTCGGGCTTGTTGGACGTCCATGTTAAAAATTCTGGCTGCTCTGTAATCTTAAAAAATATTTCCGCCTGCACAGACGGCAGCAAAATTTGTTCTGAAGAAGTTTCCGGTTGTTTTTGAGTCGTTGTTGATGAAAATGTTTGCTTTTGTTCAGTGATTTTTGGAGGAATTTCTGGTTTCTCAGATGTCGTAGAGGGAGGCTTAGTTTCAGTAGATACTGTGACACACTGTGCTTCTGTCGGAGCGATACATTTTTCTAATGCTGTGCTCCAATGAAGCCCTTGAGCACATGACATTTCATGAGCTTTGCTATTGACGCATTTATAGAATTTTGAGCAGTTGTTGTGTGGCAAGTAGATAGATCGTGCGGAGGTTTCATTTAACGGACACCTAAGATCAATCAAAGGTTCTATTGATTCTGTTTCCGTTTCTGATTTTTCAATTTCTGCTTGACAATTGGCAATTGCCGGAAATTCACAACTGTTATGCGACTTACTCCATTCGAGTCCATGGGGACACGATATTAAAATAAGATACCCATTGATGCATTTATAGAATTTGGTACAATCTTGTGGATGCGTGTAAAGTGTTCGGTAACTATGGTATGGTGAGCATAGCGGAGTTAGTATAGGCGCTTCTTCGATTTCTTTGCTTGATTTTTTGTCATTGCCTACACAATTAGCCACAGTTGGAAGTTGACAACTTTTATGACTGCCACTCCAGTGTAGTCCGTTGGAACACGAGCTAGAGTAAGCGTATCCAAAAAGGCATTTGTAGAATTTTCGACAATCTCTGGAATGTGGCAAATAAGTAGGATTTTGTTGATTTTCTGACCGTGGACAAAGCAGGGTTAGAAAAGGTTTCTCGTCTATCGTGCTGTCAGAATTTTTTGCACTTGCAATACAGGTGGCTACAGCAGGAGATTCACAACGATTATCGGTTACACACCAATGAAGTCCCCGCGGACACGATGCAGGATAAGCGATTCCATTATAGCAAGTGTAAAATTTCGCACAATCCTGAGAATTCGGTAAATGCGTAGCATACATTGGATTCTCGTACTCTGGACAGAGCGGAGTTCGAATTGACTGATCCTTTCCTAGTGTCTTCGAAATTCGTGAATTACGCATGCAATTTGCTGCCACTGGATAGTCGCAACTGTTGTGCTCTACACTCCAGTGCAGTCCATAGGAACACGTCTTGGCATAAGCATAACCATGAGAACATTCGTAAAATTTTCCACAAATTTTGTGATGTGGCAAGTGTGTGGGATACGCAGGGTGCTCATATTGTGGACACATTTCAGTAAATATTGGTTTTTCAAATTTGCTTCCACCATAACATCCAATTAAGGTGACAAGAATCAGGGCAGCGGACAGAAGTAAATCTACAGGGTGTAGCAAAAAAGAAAAATTTGTATATTATATTTATATTTAATTGTTTTGGGTTGTTGTTTTTATTTTTTTATTTAAGTTTTTTAATCAAAATGAAAAAACCTAATACTAGGGTTAGTAGAAACTTCTAAGAGGACCCTTATAGTGCTTAGCACAGCATGGCGTGAGGAAATTAGGGAGAGGAAAAGATGAGATGTCTATGCACGCGTGTCTTAAATGACTGCAGATCATACAAATGCGGAAACACAGAATCGGTGAATTCATTCCACATAACTATAGTGCGGCTAAAGAAGGAATCTCTGAATTGATTAGTACGTCCGAAGATAGGCCTAATGGTAGATCCGTGGGCTCGAGTTGAGGTACGGGTATTACGGATGGGTACAAGAATGGGCGCACATACCGAGCATTGCGAATTTTTCAGTTTCTTCGATGCAAGTTCCATTCATTACACTTAGACGACAGAAGACAGCATTGGGTTTTGGAAGCGGTAAGTTCTACTCTATGCAGAAAGCGCGAACTCATATGAAAAGCTAAGAGTGCTGTCGTCAGCAAAAGAATGAATTGGATATGAGAGAATTCGGCCAAGAAAACTGACACGAGTATGTAGGTTGACCGGTGTTATAAGTAAAAATATGTGGATGCCTATCAAGCCAATTCAACATTTATAATGAGCTCCGACAAGGGGATCGACTGGCCTGCATCCTCTTCAACCTGGCGTTGGAGAAAGTGATCCGAGACTCTGACGTAATGGCGAGAGGAACAATCCTCTATAAGTCCATTCATATTCTGGATAACGCAGACGATATTGACATCGTTGGTAGTAACCTAAGAGCTGTGCAGGAAGCTTTCATCCAGATCGAGCTGGCGACTAGAAATCTGGGGCAGCACATAAATGAGAGCAAAAGAAAGAACATGGGGGCAACGTCTGCGCGTAGAAGATCCACATTGGTCCAGCAATTAAAATAGGGGAGCACGTATTTGAAGTATTGCAATCCTTTAACTATCTGTCAACTGTAGATCATTCTGGGACGAGGACGCCTACCTGGATGATGAACACAGTCATTTTTACACAGACGGGTCAAAAACTGATGACGAGTCGGTGGAGGTTTTTTCTCACATATGCTAAATCGTAGCCTCTTTTTTCGTCTTCCGAATCACTGTAGTGTTTTCCAGACTGAAATTATGGCAATCAGTTAAGCCTTGTCTTGGCGAAAGAGAAACGTAAAATCCGTATATTCTCGGATAGCCAAGCTGTACTAAAATCCTTGGAATCAGTCTCCACAAGCTCAATTTTAGCCCTTAGCGGTTCATCTCTCGTGGAGATGGCGGAGCAGTTCAATATCCATCTGATATTCTTAGTCTCCTACTCTTCATACGAACGGTTCATCGAGTAGGTGGAAGAAATTCTTCCTGATCCATGTGGTATCACAATGGACCATTACTGGTCTAAGTGTGTCGGTTTCACTGACAGCCACCTTAACCTAACCTAACCTAACCTAACCTACTGCGACAGTTATGCTCTCAACATCTTGTTGCAGTTAAAATATCTTATCAGATATGTAAGAAGAAAGGCAGAAACTATTATGGCATCTGCTTATCTCTTTTATGACTCCATTTGGCCCCCTCCATCAAGGGAACTGATGGAGAGATGCAAATTCTCAGCATACCGTCTGGGGAAGAAGCAAATGCAACATCATAGAACTTTAACTGTTGGACTATATACTTTCTATAGACATAACATTGGCAATGAGCCAATATTTATGAAAAGTCTGAGGAAAGAAGTGATTGTTCTAACCCTGTCAAATGACAAGATGATCAACTAAATCAAAGGATGGAAAGTGGGGAAAGATATCTCATTGTCCGCCCATCAATATATTGGCTTTCAGTTAAGCGCCGAATTTAACACGAACGAAATGGACGAAATTCCAATAGTCTCTTAAAGGTAAATCTAGTCTTTTGAGGCGCAAAAGGAAGCTCACAAGCGAAGCTGAAATTGAAGAAAGAACACATATTATGTTTAAATCCTTAATGAATAGCTTTGTAGAGTCCTGTCCATCTCGAAACCAGGCAAAAGTGACTACCTACTCACTAGGCAAAAGCTACAAGCCAATCAGTCTTTCATCATTTGTGCTGAAAGGTCTTTAACGCTTGCTTGTGATGTATATTAGGTCGAATGTGCTCAAAAAAAAAAATACCTTAAATGTGAATCAACACGCCTTTCAGCGTGGTAAATCCTGTGAGTCTGCTCTTCATGATCTTGTTTTTAGGATTGGAAAGAGCGTGATGAACGGAGCCTTCACCATAGGGGTGTTTATTGGTATTGAGGGAGCTTTTGACAACGCTACCTTTGACTCGATGAGCAACTCTGCTGAGAGGCATGGAGTCGAACCAACCTTAACCACATCGATGTACTATATGCTTTCCCGCCGGCTTCTTTAGACAGTCGAGAATATGTATGATAAAATTACGGTCGAAGTGGCCAAGGGATACCCACAAGGTGGAGTCCACTCGCCGCTTCTTTGGTGTCTTGTTGTCGATTCTTTGCTCGAAGAAGTTGGACAATTAGATATACACATACAAGCTTATGCGGACGATGTATGTCTTATTTCATTCAATAAATCCCTCAGGGTCACCTGTATAAAATTACAGACTGGTCTGAGTTGGTTGGATAATTGGTGTAGCTATCGGTATTGGTAAATCCGAGTAAAACTACTGCAGTTTTATTTACTCGTAAACGTAAATTCGATGGTCTCCTCCTGTACTAAAAGGTTTCACTTTGCCAATCTCCACGGAAGTCCAAGTATGTAGAAGTAATTCTAGATTGCAAGATGATATGGAAGATAATCTGGAATCGAGAATATCGAACGCTCATTTTACATTTATTCAATGTAAAGACCATTTGGGAAATAATGGGGGCTGAGTCCAAAAATGGTACACTGGATGACCCATTCTCACCTACGCGGCAGTTGTTTGGCGGCCGAGAACTTCTCTAAAAATGGCTAAGAGGACACTAAACAAATTTCAAAGGAACGTCTGCCTGGGAATAACGGTCGCAATGCGCTCTACATCGGCAGGTGATCTAAATACAATGATAAATCTGCCACCTCTGGATACAGTTGTTCAGATCGAAGCAGTAAAAGCTATATGTCAACTTCGCTAGAATAAGTTCTGGCATTCTGAGCATAAGAGTTGGCATGGAAACATATTCAAAAAGGTTTCGGAACAAATTCCTACGCTTCTGATGCCTGTGGACTGTACTGCACAATTTCTTTAATTCAAAAGAGGATATAAAGTTCAATACCATAGCAGGGAAAGTTGGGAAAATTCAACTGAGGTCCTTAGGGAATTCGAACAAATATTCCAAATTATAAGAAGGAAGGAGGCATTAGTACTTGGAAATTGGCCAAATGTTTTTCAAACAGAAATATTTGCTATTTTACAAGTTCGCAACTGGGCTGTCTCTTAAAAGATGCAAGGCCGAAACTTTGCAATATGTAGTGACAGGCAAGCTGCTCTACTATCACTGGAATCACCTTGTGTCAAGTCGAAGAGATTGTTCTAGGATGTAAGAGAAGGTTGAACTCTATTTCTAGATGGAATTCCATCACTCTTATCTGGGTTCCGGGACATACAGGAATAAAAGGAAATAAATTTCGTGATGCACTTGCAAGAAGTGGTTTTTCCGATATTCCTACTGGTCCGGAAGCAATGTTAGTCTTGAATTAGGAAAGCTTAAATATTACTATTCGAAGATTTATGGAAGCCGAACAGAAAAAAAACGTTGGCACTCCATAAATACACGTAGAACTACCAAGCACTTTGTGGGTAGGACGAAAAAAAAACACCGCTTAGTTCAGTTTGGGAATATCCAGAAGGAACTGGTCGGCTTACTTATACAGGACATAATCCGACAGGAAGTTATTTGGCCAATATGTAAGTCTGGCCTGGACGAAGAAGAAACAACTTCACATTTTCTTCGAAGAACTTCGATCGTTGAAACTACATCAAGTCCTTCGTTATCTTAAAGTAACGAAGAGATTTGAATAGTGAACGCACTGGGAACGAGTACAATGGACCGACGGTCTGAGTGCTCTGGTGTGGTTTTTCTTAGATTATCACACCAACCGGATACAACTATATAAATAGTCAATAAACTACGTACTGGACTTTTAAGATTGAAAGGACATGCAGAGCGAATGGACATCAACGCTCCGGTCAAATTCAATCCAAAGCCCGAGATGGGTGACCTGAATAGGAGAGGTGCGACTTAAAGAGAGATGTTAGCTGAGAATCAGGGTCAGCCCGAATAGTAGCGCCACCTAAGTGAGTTAGTTATAATTATTAAGTAAACTTTTAAGCAAATTAAACTTTTGTTGTGCGAAAGCTTTTGTGGAGCCTTGCTTTTATCTAAACCATCTGTTTAGACCATCCTGAGAAACATAGCGTTGGATAGATTGGAACATCGGTTCGCAATGGGTGCAAGAAGAGAAGTAGATTGCATTGGATAATTATACAAATTTACTCCAGTAAAAGCTTTATGCTGTTAAGTTCTATATATTTAAAAAGAAACTTTAAAGAACTTACCCCTAATCATGATCTGGCTCATGTTGATATTGATGATAATGAACAAACTTTTTCAAGAAATAAAAAAGATTGAACGATTATCACTTAATTCCTCAAATTGAAGATCTTCACTTTTAATTTATATTAAAAAGTATATCAATATTATAAACCCGACGAAACCCATGGAAATGATGTTATTGCCACACTGCGGTAAGCCTTTTATACAAAAAAAACTGCACTCACGCTAAAATCTTAATTAAGAACCTCCTATTTGAACAATGATTTGATTTTTGTTTTACGTTTTTTTTTGTTGCCATATTTACCGTTTCCTAATAAATGTCACATGATTAGCAGTGTTTGTTTGTTAGCCTAAGCGAAATAGCGGAAATAAACCCTGTAGACAGCATGGCAGAATTTTGGCTGTCCGTCCCACTGTAAGGTTACTGTAGGGCGTAATTACACAGAAATTATCAACTACTATTACATTTTGTGTTTTTATTGACTTTGTTGTTGTTGAATAGGCGATTTAGAGTTCCCTTTTGGAGGAATGATACGAGCTCCTTATTCCTTGAGGAATTTAGTTTTAGTGCAAAGTTAAATTGGGTTTATATTTCGAGCCTCTAACTATTAATTGGTTAAAAAAAACAACAAAAATCTTCATCTTATCAAAAAGCTAAGAAATGTCAAAAAATATTCTCATTAACTTCTAACACGCGTTTAAATTATCTTATATTACAAATTCGGCTCTTTGAAATAAGTCACAAGTGTATTCAGTCAAAACGAAATGACTACAAAAAATGCGAAAAAATAAAGGGTTATCCATTTTGCGGTTTCAAAAGTAAACGTAAATAAAACACATATAAAATATTTTTATCATGATATTTCTTTTTTATTATAAAGTTTGAACGTTGACATTATGTGTGAAACACTATATCATTTAAATGACCACCACGCGAATTGTTGCAAGCATCAATTCTTTTGAGGTAATTTTTGACCACTTTTTGACACATATTGGGCGGTATCTCAGCCATAACTTGACGAATATTGGTTTTTAAGTGCTCAAGAGTTAAAGGTTTATCTGCATAAACACGGTCTTTCGCGTAGCCCCACAAAAAAAAGTCAAGCGGTGTCAAATCGCATGATCTTGGTGGCCAGTTGATATCGCCGCGACGAGAAATTACGCGGCCAGGAAATGTCTCTTGCAATAAAGCCATATTCGCTCGAGTTGTGTGGCATGTGGCACCGTCTTGTTGAAACCACATATTTTCTAAGTCGTATTCTTCAATAGCAGGCAAAAAAAAGTCGGTTAGCATATGACCATAAACCTCCGAATTGACGGTGACAGTCGTTCCATTGTCGTTTTCGAAGAAGTAAGGTCCAATCACACCTCCGGACCAAAGAGCGCACCAAGCAGTGACTTTTTGTGGATGTAATGGCCTCTCTTCAATTACTTGAGGATTCTCAGAACCCCAAATACGACAATTTTGTTTGTTTACATACCCATCGAGTGAGAAATGTGCTTCGTCGCTGAAGAATATTTTGTTCGAAAAATCGCCGTCCACCGCCTGTTGTTCAAGCACCCGTATTCGACGTATCTACGACGTATCTACGACGTTGCGAATGGTCAGCTGGCTTCAGTTGTTGTGTGAGCTGGATTTTATATGGATGTAGGTGTAGATCCAAATGCAAAATACGCCATAATGTGCCGTAAGACAGTCCTAATTCCTGAGAACGACGAGGAATCGACACATTCGGGTCTACGCAACACTTTCACTTACAGCAGCGATATTTTCAGTGGTACGAGCGAAACGATGATGCACAGGCCTTACAATATCTGTAACCGATCCAGTCTCTTCTAATTTCTTCACAATTTTGCCAATTACTTGCGTAGTTGGACGATTATGTAAACCATAATTTCCTCTTAAAGCACGATATGTGGCTGTGGCAGAATCACCATTTTTGTAGTAGGTTTTTACAATTTTCAAGCGTTGTGCGATAGTTAAGCGATCCATTTTCGTAAATGTCAGACTTTCAACTAAAAAAAAAATTGTTTTAACAACTTAGTTTGACAGATGTCGAATTCCAGCCCTATACTTTTGAAACCGCGAAATGGATAACCCTTTATTAATATCCAATAAAAAAATTAAAATAAACCTCTAATATTAGGGTTTTATTCATCATGAAATAATTTCAAACAAGTTCTAAAAATAATGAAATAACTCGCAAATTATTTTTTACTAGTTGTTAGCCACGGCGTTTTTCTGGACCCTTGTTGCTATGTAAATACGGAGATCTGGCCAATAGGGTCTGGAATTTTGTAGACCAAGCCATTTCTCAAGCGATTTGCATGTAATTCGGTACGTAGGACTAAGATGCGACTATAACCTTTATTCCTATTTCTCGAGCGATTCGTATGAAATTCGGGATGTGGGACTAAAATGCGGCTATAAGACCTGTTCCTATGGAAATTCTGGGATCTGGCCAATAGGGTCTGGAATTTTGTAGACCAAGCCATTTCTCAAGCGATTTGCATGTAATTCGGTACGTAGGACAAAGATGCGACTATAAAACTTGTTTGTATGGGGCATGACATTGAGCCCCACAACAAAATTTCGGCCCTATAGGTCATGCTTAAAAGAGACCTCAAAACACAAGAAAATTGCGCGATTTTATCACACGCGTAAGATGCGAATCGTGACACAGGTCATACGTGGAACAACAAAAATGCTATTTTGGACTTAGACACAAAAATTCAAAATTTCAGCTCTCTAGGTCATGTGGAAGGTGGTTAAAAAGGACCTCAAAGTAGTCAAAAATACAGACAAAATAAGGGTCAAGTCAAGTTCCAGCCCGTCCAGACGCTTATCCGTGAAAAGGTAACAGACCGACAAACAGACAGAGTCACTTTCAGAGTTACTATAGTTCCTTTTACTATGTAAAAATAAAATGAAATTTTATGCGATTTTTATATAAGGAAACTCACATTTACCAACCGATTTCAATGAAATTTTGAAGGTATATTACTGGCGTGAAGTGTAGAATGCTAATATAAGCCACATATACAAACCGATTTTTATGATATTTTCAATGTATATTATTGGCAGGTGGCGGAAGGTTTTAGGCTACAGTACACCTCCCAATCGAGGGGTTCACGTGTACGGGTATTAAAGCTCCCGGAAACAGCTAGTATTAAATATATTTATTTATATCGATATTATTTAATTTTTTTGTGACATAGTTTATGGAGTTTAAGGTCCTTAAGTCACATAATGTCAAAATATAAAAGATGATATAGTCAACGGACGGACAGAAGGAATGGTTCGTTCGTTTATCGTTTTATCTTTCATCGAATCATTTAAGATCTTAGAACTAAGATATCCAGTTATATACAAAATACGTTGTATGGCAAATTTGTCTCGCTTAACTTTACTTCACTAAACTAAGAATAATAAACATACATATATTATATAAATAGTAATCTAAATTACGAATTTTTTCTAAGAAAAAATCTTATCAAATGTCGGAGACTGCACTGCACTGCACTGCACTGATCACATAAAGAATCACAATTGCATTACGATTATTTGCGTTTAAAAACCTTCACCATCTGATAAGTATTTCAGTTGAATCCTATTTAATGACTTCTATTTGTATCAGAAGCATTCTGCTTTTGAATAAAATATATCTTATACAGATATGTACCTTATACATAATATTGACGTTGGTATTTCGAACCGTTTCCATGGCCGCGACTTATCTTGAAACCTGATTATTTCTACTTCGTCGTTTTTTTATAATTTGAATGCCTCATGATACTATTCTTTATGCTTGACACAGTTTGATGTAAGGTTATGGTAGGGAAAAGAGGAGACATCTATCTGTAAGCTTGTGTTCTGAATGCCTTTAAAAAGGATTCCAAATACGTGATGTACGGCTAAAGAAAGAATCTCTATACTTAACAGTGCGTCCGGGAAAGGCCAACCATCAAAATTCCTTAGCATCAGAATCCGCAATTAACTGGGTTTCTGTTAGTACCAGAATAGGTGATTAGATCGCAGCGCTTGAAAAGAGCCCACATGAACTTTGAAAGCGCACATAGACTAAACACCCTCCGAATTTACCAAAAATTATTGTCAAGCTAAAGTCCAAACGGCAGTAATCAAAACAAACCGTCGAAGGTTTTATGTTTGTATGGCCTTCCCTCAGACTCGGATAATTGTCAAGCTAAAGTCCAAACGGCATTAATCAAAACAAACCGTCGAAGCTTTTATGTTTGTTTGGCCTTCCCTCAGACTCGGAGCTACTGTCACGACTGTCATGATTCCCTTGATGGAAGACACTGCAAAAACTTAGGTGACCCTATCACAGTCGCTTATCTGCCTGACCGATCCTCTATCGGATATGGAGATGGAGGATTCACCCTTCGGAGAATTCCACGACCTTGATAAATTAAAAAAGTCCAAAGAACACCTAGTCTATGTATGAGCGGTGCACTTCGTAAAATCCGCTCCGCCGCATTGGACATTCTGTTCGACCTTACACCAATCGACATTTACAGCAGGCAAGTATCTGCCATTTCGGCTATTCGCCTTAATTCTATCTCCCAATCGAATTGAAATCGGTCACTCCTCTAGTCAGGATCCCAGACAACAAAGCCTAAACCATTCCGCAATACCATTTCAACAAAAACTTCCAGGTCACCTTTCCCTTCAGATCATTCTGGGACGAAGACGCTTACCATGAAGATGAACACATTAATTTTAACACAGGAAGGTAAAAATTATGACGGAGTCGGCGGAGTTGTTTTCTCAAAAAAGCTAAATCTTAGCCTCTCTTTCCGTCTTCCAAATCACTTTAGTGTTTTGCAGGCTGAAATTATGGCGATCAGTGAAGCCTTGTCTTGGCTGAAGAGAAACGTCATATCCGCTAAGGATATCCGTATATTATCGGATAGCCAAGCTGCACTGAAATCCCTGGAATCAGTCTCCAAAAGTTTAATTTTAGCCCTTAACTGCCGTTCATCTCTCGTAGAGATGGCGGAGCACTTCAATATCCACCTGTATTGGGTGCCGGGGCACGGAGTAACTAGATGGTTGACGAACTCGCCAAGCAAGGAACTACACTACCATTCTTACCTGAATATGGTTCCATAGGCATCTCAATCGCTTCATGCAAATTCTTGCTAAAGCGGGGTGCTAATGTAAAAATTAACTGTAGGTGGTCAGCCGGTACAACTTGCACTGCGACAAAGCAGTTCTGGCCCAAGCTGGAGGATCCGAAACGCTCCAAATGTTTGATCTCTCAAAAAAGATCGCACATCGGTGCTATTGTAGATGTCATCACTGGACACTGTCTCATAGGCAGGCATGCAGTAAGACATGGAGTCTTCACGAATGACTTCTGCAAAAGCTGCATGGATGAGGAGGAGGAGGAGGAGGAGGAGACCATCTTCTCGGTACTTGTCCAGCCCTCTCCCAAACACTAATGATCTCATCAACATTGACATTGGTAGTCTCATACGCTTCATACGAAGCTCTAATTGAAGAACTTCTTCCTGATTTGTGTGGTATCACAATGTGCCATTACTGGTTTAAGTGTGTCGGTTCCACAGACAGCCACCTTAACCTCTCTATGGTCATTGTTAATGTTTTGTTAACATGTTTTTGGATTGCATTAATTTTTTTTTAGTAATTTTAATACCTCATTATCATATTTGGCTCTACAACCGGGTTTCAGTCCTGGTCTCTCCACCAGTCCTGATTTCGAGCCGATGTCATCCAGTTTGGCATGGTCTTCGCTCATCATGATAGAGTCCGGAGCCCGGAATCGTCCTTCCTCACATACGGGGCCAACAATTTTCCGTAAGACTTTTCTCTCGAACGCGGCTAAGAGGTCAGAATGCTTTATGCTAAGCACCCAAGTCTCGGATCCATATGTAAGTACTGGTATGAACATTATCTTAGATACCAGCAGCTTGGATGTTACGGTTAAATTCTTGGATTTGATGAGTCTTGACAGACTATAGTAGGCTTTGTTGGCTTTAAGCAATCGTGCGCGTGTTTCTGGTTCCATGCTGTTATCCGCCGCTAGAGTTGATCCGAGATAGATAAAGGATCGCACTACTTTACAGTCGCGCTTCACTATTTGAATTAAGGGAACAATGTTGGATTTTCCACTCGCAGACGTGGCTACCATGTACTTTGTTTTGCTCTCATTTATATGCAGCCCCAGATTTCGTGCCGCCTGCTCGATCTGGATGAATGCTTCCTGTACAGCTCTTCGGTTTCTACCAACGATGTCAATATCGTCTGCGTAAGCCAGTATCTGAATGGACTTATAGAGGATTGTTCCTCTCGCCGTTACGTCAGAGGCTCGGATCACTTTCTCCAACGTCAGGTTGAAGGGAAGCAGGCCTGTCCATCCCAAATATTTGTTGCAAGGAAAGCTAATGAGTTTGAATTTAATGGAACTCTTCTTATGGCAGGAAAGGTGGTTGGTTGAGTACCTAGTACTATCACTGCTTTGGATGATCAGGTTTCAATTGGTCTGACAGACAGTACAGGAAAGCGAAAGACAGTAACTACTACGACTCCTAAATAAGTGTCCAGGGGCGTCTTGTCACCGAGAACGAGTAATCCTGCAACTAGGAATATTTCTGAGGTACGGGAGAGAATCGGTAAATTGAATGAGACAACACTGGGCACTACAAAGCCTGTGCTAAAGTCATGGGGAAAAAAGAAGAGGCATGAAAGATTGGGTGAAATGAAAATGGATGCCGATTAGTTATTACAGACCACTAATTCAATTCCCACGGGCGGCAAACGACCTAGACCTGGTGAGGAATCATCGGATCTGGGGAACTTGTCAAATACCCAAGTTGCCAATGAGAAGAAGAGCAAGAGGAAGAAAAGGAGAATCCAATCCAATTCTGACTTGAATTCGGAATCTCTGACTACAGCACTGAACAAAACTGTCAAATGATTTGGATGGACTGTTTCCTTTAAAGAAATTATTCCACGATTCGATTTGTAAGCCCTGCTCTAATTCTTCAAAGTTAACAAGAGTTTTCTATCTCGGTATTTTAGGCGGGAGTTCCCAATTTCATTTAAATAATAAAGATGCCATATAATGTCAAAAATATACCTGCGCAACACAAATGGTCGCGAGAAGCTGCGCCTTGGACCGCAATGATCTGTTGCGCCGAATATTATTATTATTTAATTCTAAATTCAGTATTTCCGCTTTATAAATGATAGTATATCCAAATTGTTGTACAAAGATGATCAATTCAAGACACAATATTAGTTGGTTCGTTAATCAGTGACTCTATTCCTAAGGAAGACATCATTGAGAAATATTTATATTCTTGAGAATCAAGCTCAACTTCAATATCACAAGAATGGAAACGATACACACCTACCACATTTCATCGATTATAATATTTACTAGAAGTATATCAGAAGACAGTAATTGAGTAATAGAGATGGTAAATTGAGTTCCATCTCTCACATATGATAATACACCACCAGCAGGTCAATGGTCATTGTTAATGGAGTCCAATAAAACAAAATCATCTAAGTTGTAAAAATCAATTCCATATGTACACCTCGGAGGACTATATTTTTGGAGAACCGAAGTAATATACATTTTATCCCATTCGGGACTTCATAATTTTTGTCTATTCCCAAGTTGTTATCTACGTTTTCTGTAGGGAAATATAGAAATGAATAACAATGAACAATTTACCTTGTTATGCTTTGATAAGTGTTCTTTCCTTTATTTAAGATAATAAAATTTACACAAATTATTTAGAATTAATAGACAAAAAAATATCAACATAACTTTAATTTTAATAAAACTAAATACTTTTTCCCATCCAGTTCTTCGCTTGTCGACGCCGAAGCCTTTAGTTCTTTCCTGATCCTAAAATAGATGATTCAATATTTGTTGGGCATACAAAGTCTTTCAATCTGATTCCAATGTTGTCCAAATGGACACGAAATCGTATACTTGTATCCGAAGTAGCACTGATAAAATTTCATAGGATTTTTGTGTGGAATAACCGTCGGATATCCTGGATTCTCAATCGCTGGGCACAAATAATCGGGAACTGCGTGGTCTTTTATTACGTATTGACTGGAAATGCAATTGGCTTCTATCGGATGTTCACAACGACCATACCTTTCACTAAAATGCAATCCCTCCGGGCATGATATTATGTAAGAGTACCCATAGAGGCACATTTGGAATTGACTACAGTCTTCGGGATGGGGTAAATACGTAGGCGTTTCCGGATCTATGTACGCTGGACAAAGTCTGTACGGTAGTATTGGTAGATTAGCGTAACAAATTCCCACATATTGTGTGCAACCAGCCTCATCGGGATATTCACAGCGAAGATGATTCTGATTCCAGTGCAGTCCATCCGGGCACGTTACTGGATAAGCGTATCCAAAATGGCATTGATAGAATTTCCGACAATCTAGAGAATCTGGGAAAAACCCGTATTCTGTACATTGCTCACTTGTAAATGGCAGATATATTTCTTCAATTTCGGAATCTTCAGCAATGACTGGAATTATTTGCATTGGTTTTTCGGCTGCCAGAGAACAAGTTTTTCTAAAGTTGTTCCATTGTTCTCCTTTATCACACTGGTTTGGATAAGCTGTCCCATAGAAGCAATGGTAGAACTTTGTACTATCCTTGGGATGTGGCAAATATGTCGGTGTGTCCGGATCCTCATACGGCGGACAGAGCTCATTATATTCAGGCTCCTCCTCTTCTACATCATCTTCAATAGAATCTTCTGTCATGCAGTGGTCTGTCGTCGAAACACACTGCTTCAGCTCATTATTCCAATATTTTCGCAAGGGACAGGAAAATGGATATGCTTTTCCGTAAAGGCATTTGTAAAATGTATGGCAATCTGTTTTATGTTGCAAATACGTAGGGTATAACGGGTGTTCATATTTAGGGCAAAGGGAAGTTTTTATAGAACGCAATACTGGTGGAGCAACTCTTAAACCGGAAGAGCAACTGTCATCACACCGATACTGCCCAGCACTCCAGTCTATCCTTTCAAAAAAAGTTACGATTTCTGTATGTTCATAGTGACATTGGTAGTGCATAGTTGAGCTCTGATTGCTTTTCACAAATTGGCAATATTTCGAGTTATCGTACTGTGGCCAAAACTTAAGTTCTAAAAGCCACTGCCTCTTAGACCATTCAGATGCTATGTAAAACTCATCATTTCGAGATATACAAATCGTAAGTTTATAGCTCCATTCTTTATCATCGGGACAGAAAACGAAATAGGCATTTCCATTTATGTATCTATAAATAAGTCCAGAAACGGAATCAATATGGTATACGGGGTCTTGGGGATTATTGTACTGTGGAATGGAAATATATGTTAAAGGCTGCACTACCATTTTAGCCGTTTCACAAATATATTTTTTTTCGTTAAATGTAAATCCGTCTAGACATCTAAGTGGATAGATGTATCCGTAATAGCACACGTTATAAAAGTTTGTCGAATTCTTGAAAACGTTTGCAAGTTCATCTAAACAGTTTATATTATCTGAATACCGATCAGCAAAATTTATCCATGGATTGTGGGGACCATTTCCATTATGTTGATGATAATAACTTATTTCGCTTATAGATTTACACATTCCATTTTTCAGATTGAAGTAAAATCCTTTAAAACATACACCTGGAAAACCGATGTTATTGTGACAAAGGTAGATGTGAAACTCGAAAACCACAGGATATGTCCCCGGGCTAGTGCATATATCATTGCGAATAGCCAAATTATTTACATCTCTAAACGGTGAATGATTTACATTATAGACCTCCAGATCAAAACATTTCCACCAGAAGCCATTTTCCAAGTATGCTAGTCTAGAACATCTTTGTTGTTGCAACCCTCCCTCGAAACAATTTTCTATATAAGCGCTGTTGTCATCATTAATGATTGTACTGTAGGTACCTTGACATTCTGGATACGAATATGTTTGAAGGTATGCATCACTTCCATTTAAGAAGAAGATTATTAATTGTGCAGCGCATAAAAGTAATTCTAAAAGAATACAGAGAGAAAAAAAAAGAAATTTTGATTTTATTTTTAGTCATTCAATTATTTATGGTAACTGAAAAAAACAAGGGAAGAAAGATAAGCGGAAACCTCTCCAATTCGGTGCTTGAATACAAATTTTGTGGCAATGAGACCTACATGTAACTTACCGCTTAAAATAAGTGAAATGCGTAACTTTGAAACAAAACCATGATGATAAAAATCATGTTTTTCTTTAAGTAAAAAAAAACAGCGAGTAAACTTTACGCGCGTTGTAAGTGATGTTGCGAGGCAAAAAGACCTTCAAGAGACCCATAAAAGCCCCCAAAAAACCAACCAAAGACTCTTCCAAAAATTATTAAAATTACCCCCAAAAGACCTCAAAAAGACTCAAGAAAGATGCCTAAAACCCCTTAAATGACCGTCAAAAGACCCCAAAAGACCTCTTAAACACCCTCAAAAGATTCCCAAAAGACCCAAAAAAGGCACTCAAAAGAACCCCAAAATACCCAAAATACCAGAAGACCCCCAAAAGACACCCAAATGGCCATTCCGAATTTCGTACAAATTAGTTTAGAAGTGGCTTAGTTCACGAAATTCCAGTCCCAAATGGCCGTATCGCAGAATATCCATAAGAGTAAGTCTTATAGTCCCATATTCATAGAAATGGCTTAGTTTTCGAAATTCCAAAATTTCCATAGGAACAATTCTTATAGTCCCATATTAGTCCTGCATTCCGAATTTCATAGTTCCCGAAATGTCATTCCCTAATTACCGTATCGCAGAATTTACATAGGAACAAGTTTTATAGCCGCATCTTAGTCCTACATGCCGAATTTCATAGAAATCGCTTGAGAAATTACTTAGTTACAACAATTCAAAAATGTAACACAAAATCGCAACATAAAATTATTTTTGCAGCCGTGCTAAATTCTCTCCTCACCAAGTATTGTCACCGAAGATACACATGTGTACAAAGTTTGAATAAAATCGGGCTTTAAGAATGGGTTAAAAATTGATCGCAAGATTCCACCAGCCAGCCAGGTATCCAACCCGCCATCCAGCCAACCAGCTAGTCAGCCACCGACAGACACATATGCCACAGAGAAGGAAACAAAAAATGTAAAAAGACTTTTCTCTTGAAGTCGTGCCATAATGATGTTATCTCATCTATTGTGGGCGTTTTCGCTATAACATTCTTCACTAGATTAAAGTATATAATTATATTATATGTCGAGCTAGTAAAGTGAACGTTATGTTGCGAGTAAGAACCTTGAATTGACGTACGATAGGCACTCTGCAGTGCAACAAGCCCCTCCCAGACATTGCCTTCACCACGATCAACCCATATCCCGTGTGCAATATTTTCGTGACCTCGGCATATTGTGCGACTGGGAACTAAACTTCCGTTCTCATATTGATGAAATATTTCTTAAAGCCCACTCATCACTTTGCTTTGTCAAACGGTGGTCCAAAGAATTTTCCATCCCTTACGTAACCAGTTCCCTCTACATCACATATGTCCGACCCCTCCTCGAGTACGCTAGTCAGGCGTGGTCCCCAGAGTAAAGTACGGTATTTTTCACATGACCAAATAGATTTTAATGCTGAAACACAATGATGTCGTTATCGCAGTAAAAATTTCAACAAAAAATTCACAAACCGCAAACAGCTCACAAGCTTACTGTGTGAATGGCGTGTACTGTATTGCCGTGATTCGAAAGATAATTCTACGAGTACTCGTAACTTAGCGAAATCAAACAAAGAATATCAATTTGAAAATCAGGTCCGGTCCAAATTACAAACCACTATGTAAATGTGTGGGGTAGCGCACAGTTGATCGATGTGGATGGATAAAGTCACTTTTAAATATTGTTATTATACTCGGCGTTTCCCGGCTGCCGGCAATTCAACTGACCTCACGCCCACTGACCACCCAACATCAATTGATTAACACAGCCACCCAGAAAACTATAGAATTGACACATCGACACTTTTCTAAATTTTTTCCCATACGAACCCCTTGACAAACATTTTAAAATCAAAATGAGCCAAATCGGCCCAGCCTTTCTCAAGTGATGCGATTACCAACGAACAGCATTTCATTTTTATTTATTGCGAGCCCGAAGGGCGAAGCTTATATTCAGAGGACATGACAATTTTTCAGCAAACATGTGTACATTTGTACGGATGTACGGATGTACGTTTATACGTTTGTTTGTCGTGTCGTATATCTTGGCTCCTACCAGCGTAAATTTGATGGGACTTGTTTTAAAACAATTGGTTAGCGCTCGGCCTGCGATGGCGTAATTTTTTCATTCATAGGGGTTATTACCCCTGAGACAAATGAAAAAAATACTCAATCTACGCATCGCTATCCATTTTTTTTAACCTAAACGTTGACAAAGTGAAATGTAGTTTTTCAGTCTATTTGAGAAATCGCTTTTGACTGAATGACCTACATTTAACGTTGCATACTTTAGAGTCTTTAGACTGAATTACAACTAAAATTACATACACGGGTGTGTATAGTCAGTCGCATAGCAGAATACATTAGCTCGTGTGTGTATATTAGTGGAACGTTTTTGGTAGGAACTCGTATATCTCGGCTTCTACACGTACCAGTCAGGATTTAATGTAACTAGTTTAAAAACAATTGTGAGGCGTGTGGCGCATGTCGCGTGAGGCGCGTGTGACCCGGGTGACGCGTTCTTTTTAAAAAATAAAATTAAAAAAAAAAAATTTTTTATTTAAAAAAAATAAAGTTTTTTTTACGGCTTTACCGACTTTCCGGCAGAACTTGGGGTCTCAATCCTAAGGTAATACACTGGATGTATACAATGATGGTGACGCCCATAATCACGTACGCGGCCATAGTTTGGTGGCCCAAGGTGCTTGAACGGACAACGGCAAACGAGCTTCAGAAGCTTCAAAGAATCGCCTGGCTACCGGGTGACTGACACGAAGTGTTACCAACTTCAGACCGTCAATCCATTGTTTACAAGCGTACAAAAGCAATTAAATGGGAAATATCCAGAAAAAAGTTATCTGCAATGGAATTCAAACGTAATAGTGTGATTGCCCTATTTTTGGCTGGAAAACCACAGCCGCAAATTGTTAACCAGTTAAAAGATCTGCATGTGAATAAAATGTTTGTGTATCGCACCATAAAATACTGGCAGCTTTGCAAAACGCCATGGTGGTGGACCGAAACGCACTGCAACATCGCCGGATATCATTCGGAAGGTGAAGGCCAAATCGGCTCGGAATCCGCGCCGTAGTGGCAGAAAAATGGCTCGTGAGGCGAACATTTCGCTCGAACGGATGCAGCACATATTGAAAGATCATCTTGGACTAAAGCCTTGAAATTCCAAAAAACGCATGGTCTCACCGATGCTAAAAAAAAGTTAGAGTGGAAAGAGCAAAGGAGTTGTTACGCTTGCACGAAAGTGGCGTTTTGCCGAATTTGGTTTTCTCCGATAAGTCACCGTTCGTTATTGAGCACTATGTGAACAAGCAAAACGACCGGATTTTTTTTGTCCGGCCGTTCTACTGAAAATTTGAACCAATGGATTGCCACTCGAAACCAAGATTGGCTGAGAAACAACGTTTCGCGGTTCATTTCCACTGCCCAATGGCCATCAAATTCACCGGATGCAAATCCGCTAGATTTCTCGGTTTAGGGTATTTTGAAGAGCAAAGTTTGGACAAAAAAATACCAAAGTGTCGATTATCTCAAGCAAGCGCTTCGCCGGGCCAATGGGCCAAAATACCGCAGTGCTGCATGCAATAGCTTTGTAGGCCGTTTGAAGGCCATCATCGCGGCTAAGGGTGGCCAAATCAAAAACTGCTAATGCAATTCAAAAATCTAAATATTTGTGAACAATTTTTAATTTGATTCAATAAAGTTCATCAAAAAATAAAAATTCTGTGGCGTTTTGTTTTGGTAACACCCTGGTACCTGCCCTACGACAGCATTAGAAGCTATCGTATGGCTTTCGCCGCTGCAAATCTTCATTAGGAAGACGGCCGCTAGATGCGCTATAAAGCTGCAACTAGAATATAAGTATAAACCAGGCGACCATTTGGAACACCTGAGAATTCTCAACTCAATTTCCGAAAGAGACAGGTTCTGCACAATATCCGACTTTATGGTCAGGGAGCACTATTTCGGCAGATTATTTGAGGTAGAAATCTTAGACCGTGAAAGCTGGTCTAATGGTGTTCCGGCACTAGACGCTAATGGTCTGGTTTAGTTCACTGATGGATCGAAGATAGAATCTGGAGTTAGTGCTGGCGTCTTCAGACCCAATACAAAGGTATCGATACCAATGGAAGTAAGTCCCACGGTCTTCCAGGCTGAACTCCATGCCATAGAGATCTGCGCTAGGATAAACCTTAGTAAAGGCGTTATATATAATATAATCTATACAGATAGTCAGGCAGCACTCGAAGCTCTGTCGTCCAATTTAATGGACTCGTTAACAGTTAAAAGCTGCTACGACGCACTGCAATCTCTGGCCAGACACGACAGGGTTAAGCTCGGTTGTATGCCAAGTCATCGAGGAATTGCAGGCAACGAAACTGCAGATGAACTGGCTAGGGTTGGTTCGGAATCTGAGTCCATAGGACCTGAACCATTTTGTGGCGTCAGCTGGAGTGCCGCAAAAAACTGATTAACTGTTGGGAAGGCAAACTTCGCCTGGCTCAATGGGAAAATACCCCGGGGCTAAGGCAATCCAAACAACTGATCAAACTCTGCTACTAAGGACATTCTGTCATTCGTTCATTAGAAAAGTTGTATGTCTCTTAGACAATTGATGCCCTATTGATCTTTTACGTCGCAGTGTCAGTCACTTGGACTAGGGTTATATAAGAAAAAAAATTCTATAGATAGACTAGCTGACCCAACAGACGTTGTCCTCTCCCACTTTCAATAAATTTGTCTGTGATCGATTTGTGATTTTGTGAAAAGCTTTTGAAATGTTACATCAAAGGGGTCTTTGGAGGGTCTTTGAGGGAATCTTTTGAGGGTCTTTTTGGGGCCTTTAGAGCGTCTTATGTGGTCTTTTGGAGGTCTTTGAGGGTCCGTTGTGGGTCTTTGAGGAAGTCTTTTAAAGATTTTTTGGGGGTCCTTTAAGGGTCTTTTGATGATCTTTTGGTGGTCTTTAATGATTTTTTGGTGGCCTTTAATTATTTTTTTGGGGTGTCTTTTGAGGGCTTTTGCAGGTCTTTTGGAGGGTCTTTTGTGATTCTTTTGAGGGTCTTTCGGAGGTTTTTTTTATGATTTTTTGGGGGTTTTTGGAATCTTTTTATGGTCTTTTGATGAAGTTTTGGTGTCTTTTAGTGGTCTTTTTGCCAACAACATCAGAAACAAATGCCCATAAAAGTTACACGCACTGTTTTTGTAAGTGAAACTACTTTATCGGCAGTGAGGAGAAAATGTAGTACGGTATCAAAAATCATTTCGTGTTACGATTTTGGGTTACATTTATGAATTCTTGTAACTAAGTAATTTCTTAAGCGATTTTTATGAAATTCGGTATGTAGAACTAAGATGCGACTAAAAGACTTGTTCCTATGGAAATTCTGGGATCAAGTTATTAGGGACTGATATCTCAGGAAATAAACCATTTCTGGAATTTCGGGAACTAAGCCACTTTTCAACCGATATTTATGAAATTCGGGATGTAGGACTAATATGCGAATATAAGAGCTGTTCCTTTGGAAATTGTGCGATGTGGTCATTCCGTTCTGGAATTTTGGGAACTAAAACATTTCTCGACCGATTTGTATAAAATTCGGTAGGGGCTTTTGGGTGTCTTTTGGGGTTTATATTGCGGGATTTTTTTTAGGTCTTTTTTTGGTCTTGTGGGTAGTCTTTCGAGGGTCGTTTGGCGCTGTTTTAAGGGTCTTTTAGGACTCATTTTAGGGGGTCGGTAAAGGTGTAATATATATGAGTACTGCTTGTCGTCCTTACACAAACACTGCTCAGCTGAGCTACTCGTACGTATGTGCGAATACGTGCTGTGCTTAAAGTTTATTGGCATGTCGGTCAGAATAATTGAGATGCGTTTACAGACCGCAAAAGAAAGACCGTGAACCGTGGATAAGCTGTCAACCGACATTTGCGCACATAGCGCCAACTATTGGAATCTATTAGAATAAAAATGAAATAACGACTTTTCTTGGACAAATCGAGAATCAACACAAAAGTAAGAACAAATTTAGTTTTATTTTAATTTAGGCTGGAATATGTTTTTCCAGATTTTTCATTTTACCGAAAACATTCAATTGAGTTATTTCCTCAAAAAAATCCAATTTATCGTTTTCCAGATAGGTTTTTCTACTCCCTTTTGGAATTTTTCCGAGTTTTTTTTTTTGCTTAAAATATCTCCGGGAGCGTAACGAACAAAATAAAAAAAATAATCAACCAAATGTGTCGTCGTTCCTATCGTCAGTTATGTGCATAAAAAATTTATGAATTTTTCTGTTTGTCCGAATTTTTCGACTTTTCTTTGTTTTTTCCTTTTTTCATTCCATTATCCAAATTCCAACAGATGAAAAAGTCCATGATATGGCGTAGCAATGCGATCAGCCTAAACACCAAGCTGCGACTGTTCCGTTCAAATGTTGAATCTGTGCTGTTGTATGGGTGCAGCACTTGGAAGGTGACCGCTACTATCACAAAGAGATAACAAACGTTGGTAAATAGTTGCCTAAGGAATCTTAAGGGTTTTCTGTCCTAACCGTATCTCTAACAAACATCTTTACCAGAGAACGGGTCAGGAACCAATAGGCACAACCATCCAACGACTGAAGTGGCAGTGGATTGGTAATACACTCCGAAAAGGCGACAGTTCCATAGCAAACTACACAATGCAGTGGAATCCGTTATCTCAGGATGGTAGTTAACGGGTCGTCCGAGAAATACGTGGCGCAGAATGGTAACCGGCCGATTCCACTAGACACAATTCCACTGGACACAATTCAACTTGCACAATTTAACTTGTATAGTTACACGGAAACGCAAATACAGAAATACACGCATTAAGTTTTTATTTGCGTTGGCGTGATTTTAATTATACCGTGTATCACTTTCACTTTCCGCAAAAGAGCTTTATGCTAGACTCTCTCAATTGCCTTGGAAATATCGAGTGCAACAGCTTTGCTTTCACCAAATCTGTGAATAGACTGGTTCCACTTTTCAGTAAGTTATGCCATTAAGTCACCTGTAGAACGTTGCCTACGAAAAACGTACTGCTGTTCGCTAAGGATTTCACATGATTCAAGTTTTTGCATACGTTTACGATTGATCAGCGTTTCCATGAGTTTGGTCGGTACGAGGAAAGAGATGACGGATCGCCTTTTTTAGGAACAGGCTGGATAAACGCTGCTTTCCAATTCTTTGGGACGACTCCAGAAGAATAAGAGAAATAGAAAAGCCTGCGCAGTGGCAATGTCGCCAACGTTCGGCCCAGCAGATTTAAGAAAAGTAGTAAAGACTTTTCGCTTAACTTTTTAACGGGAATCCTTTTTAGATTCTAGGGCTATTCCACTAGCACAATTCCACTAGACACAATTTCAATGGACACAATTCCACTCGCACAATTCAACTTGTAGAATTTAATTTTTTTGATTGTCAAACGCATTTAGGGTGGTAATCGCGCGCATGATTTATCTAAAAAGTTAAATTATGAAAGTTTAATTCGTTTAATGATAAGAAAAGTTAAACTTTACAAGTTACCTAAAGAAAGAATACGAATGTCATATATAAACAACGATTAACGATAATGTACAATTAAAACCATGCCTATGCAAATAAAATATTAATGCCTGTATTTGCGTTTCCGTGTAACTATACAAGTTATAATGCAAGTTAAATTATTCCCCAGGGGAATTGTGCCAAGTGGAATTGTATCCAGTGGAATTGTGTCTAGTGGAATTGTGCTAGTGGAATAGTCCGGTTACCCATTTTTAACATAAACTTTTTAAATAAAAAAATCAAATATATAGTATATTATATAACGAGCGAATAAAGTGGACGTTCTATGTTAACAAGCTACTGCGGATAACGCCTACTCTCCAAAGTAGGTTATAGCGTAGGAATCAGTCACTTTCGTCTATGGTCGTGTGAAAAAAAAACTTAAAGAACTTACTCAGGTACCCAGCCGCTTTGTGTTCCATATTCCAGCAGTTTTTCTTGATTAGAAAAACTTAAAATTCCTGCCCACAATTAACTTGTATATTAACTTAACACCCAGAGATGAATTTCGGATAAAACTAAAGTCGTTGCCAGATATGGCTGGCTTTTATAATAAAAAAATAGTTGACTTCTATTTGAACAGTGATAATATTTTTGGATTAGGCGCTATGAGAATTTTAACTTTTTGCCATATATGCATATGAATATGTAACAACAAACATTTGGTTTTGGGTGTCAGAAGAATTAAAACTAATTTATTGTAGGCAGAAGAGCTATGCGTGGAAAGTTTTCTTCTTATTTTGCAACAAAAATTTGTCAAGCAAATTGAGGGCTCATCTTATCTTGGCGAAGCGCGTATTGTGTTAATGATAACGACCATAATCTGACCCGAGTTAGACGTATTGTTGTCTGTTTAATTGAATGGGTGTAGATATATCCCGCTAGAAACAACCAGAAAAACAATTTTTGTATGTTTAAGTGAAGAAAGATATGGTGAAAGAATATTTTTGACACGTGCCAGTGTTGTTAGGGTGATACTGAAGGTGCAGCAAGGGACTTGATCACGTCTGTCGTACTCTTGTGACAATGCTTATGGTAATAGTTAAGGTGAACCTTATAGCGATGTGATAACAAATTATGTTTGCCATGAGTTTACTGATTTATTTGCTGGCATTTGGTTTCAACGAGACAGTCTTACCACGAGAAACAATGCAGTTATTGCTCACGCAGTTCTCAAAGTTTCCTTTCTTCCTTTCACGTCTTCGCGAGTAACTGATGGATGTTTCTTAAAAAGCTTGACATCGTACGTATCACGAAGGCCATTCTTGAGATCCAATTTCGATTACTTTTTCAATCATTTAGGGTCGTCTCTCACGAAGAACGAGCTCTATGTTGGCTTCCGAAGCGGCAATCGTTGTTGGTTTATCGGCAAAGGCCAATGACTTGTCGTATCCCCACATAAAATAATCCAGTGGGATGAATGGTCTTATGGTACCAATTTTTGAACCCATGGAGTCACAAATAATATGTCTCATGCCCATTCATCGAATTAAGGAATATCGAAGTTCCCTGCTCGATTTGCCTGCTTTATCATCTCGAATTATTTGTATCTTGATAATTTTCCATTTTATTACAAAGTACTTGGGTGAAGAACTCAAATTTTATATGTCGAAGTGAAATATCATCATCATCATCATATTTGGCTCTACAGCCGGGGTCCGGTCCTGGCCTCTCGCAAAAAGTCACTCCACCGGTCCAAATTTCGAGCCGATGTCATCCAGTTTGGCATCCCTAAACTCTAGGCGTCCTGGACTAAGCTATCCATCCAGCGTAGGCTTGGCCGGCCTTGCTTTCGTGTTCCATGAAGCCACACTGGTATGGACTAACGATGACTTTAGTGTATGGGGCTATCCTGTCTTGAAGGATAGAGGAAAAAATCTTATACGCGGTACTCAAAAACGCTATACAACGATAATTGCTGCAGGTTGTGATATCTCCTTTCTTATATATGGGTCACATGATGGCTCTTCGCCAGTTTTCTGGCATCGCTCCTCCCATACTTGTACTATTAGTTCATGAATTGTTTGGTGTATTGCGGGGCCTCTTGTTTAAATCAGTATCGCTGAAATACTACCAGATCAGGGGGCATTATTATTTTTGAGCCAATTTATCGCTCCGCAAACTTCGTCTATGCTTGGTGGCGGCAGCATAGTGTGGTCTTCATTAATTGGTGGAGTCTCCAATTTCAAAGTTAGCTGGCCATTGAGCAACTTGCAACATTGTTGCATTGCTCGGTACGCAATATTCTTACGTTTAGTCGTTAGCTTACATTCGTCATCGAACCAGTCGTTCCGATCTCTACGAATACTGCCTAAGATGGAGTCAGCAGTTCTAATGACAGTATTTTTAAGGCGTGTCCATTTCTCTTCTACGCCTAACATCTCAGCCCCAGGACTTACTCTCACTGCATTTATGGCGTGTCCTATCGCTTGACCGTAGTTGTTTCTGGTCTCTTCATTGCGAAGGGCAGCCGGCTTGACTCGAATCTGATTCGCGGATGCAGTTTTTCGTGATGATGCAATCCGCGCTCGGAGCACCATACCAGCAAGATAGTGGTCCAAGTCGACGTTGCCTCTCGGTACATGGCGGCTGTCTATCAGTACTTGGTTTATCTGATTGCGAGTGGATCCATCAGGAGATACCCAGGTGGCTTTCTGGATATTTTTACGCGCAAACCTTGTACCCGAAATTATTACTTGCTGCCATCTCTATGACTCGTTGTCCATTGTCATTAGTGTTTTCGTGTAAGCTATGGGTGCCAATGTACTGCCTGAATACTAGCTCCCTACCTATTTTAGCATTCATATCCCCCAGAATGATTTTTACATCATACTGAGGGCAGGCGAATGATTCAAAGAATTTGTCTTATTCATCATCTGGGGAATCCTCTGTAGGTGCGTGAACATTTATGAAACTTATGTTTTTAAATTTTCCCCGCACGCGAATGGTGCATAGCCGTGCATTTACTGCTTTAAAACCGATTAGGGTGGGTTTCATTCTTTTGCTGGCTAGAAAACCCACCCCGAGCACATGTTGTCTTGCATGACAGCTGTAATATATGTCATGTTCTGATATTTGTAAAACACCAATCCCCGTCTACCGCATCACCGGAATTGCTGTTATGTCAGAATTATATTTGGACACGGTATCGGCTAGTTGCTGTGCAGCTTGCGCTCTATACAGTGAGCGTACGTTTCATGAGAAAATTCTTAAATCGTTTAGCTGTTTTCGTTGCCGTCGTCGTCGTCGTTCCTCAGTGTATCCAAAGCTGAATTGGGGTTCCGTAATATGGTTTTTTTACGGGCGATATAATTGGCCTCGCGCTTACCTTACTTTGAAGGGACTAGCCCGATCATTTCGCTTTTCCTGTATTAGGAGGAAAATTACCAGGTTTGATCGCACTTCCACCAGTCAGAGATAGTTACGGCCACATGCATTTCTGTGTTATTCGCCCTACTGTGCTGATAGTGCTGAGTAGTGAGTAATTCCATTAATGCATTTTTGGTATTCAGTCCTTCTGGAACTCCATACTGATGTTTAGAAATAACATTTATTTTATCTAAGTAAGACAGAACACAAGCTTTAACACACTTCTCTAGAATTTTCCAAAAAAAACAGATAGCAATGATATAGGTCGATAGTTAGAAATCAAATTGGCATCGCCTTTAAACAATGGGTTTACTATAGCGTTTTTAAGAGCTGGTGGAAATTGACCCGGAATGAAACTGTTATGAAAGATATGGACAAATGGAAAACATAAATTGTAACCAAATTTCTTGATCACAAGCGAACTTATGCCATAACTGCAGGATGTGACTATATTTTTGAGTGTAGATACAGAATAGAACAGATTTCATACTTATCAGTAGAAAAAAGAAAACGTTTGAGTCATTCTATTGTTCATCACTTAAGTAATTTGTGCAATTACTAGAACTAATTGGTGTTCTCAAAATCCTACCTATATTCGCGAAGTATCGAAATTGTCAATCTCATGAATAGTATTATTCTCTCCTGGTACTGGAGACCTTACCTTGTCAGATGCAGAAACGGCCAGTGCGATCCAGAACTGGCACGTAATGAAGGTGGCATCATTCTCTGATCACATCTATAGCAATTTCAACATTGAAATCCCCCACAGGGTTCAATCTCAAATAAGAACCCCTTAACATATTAACTGGGAAGTCTTCCTAGACACACTTCAATATAACCTAACCTAGATCGATTGTAGATTTAGACAGCACTGCCTACCAAAGAAGCTGCCCGCAGTCTGCTTCAGAGGCATGAGAGATGTTCCATGGTGGAATCATGATCTCGGGGCCAAAAGAAGAAGAAGAAGGTTAGAAAACTTTTTAGCCAGGCCAAACGGAAAAACAACTGGACGGCCTATCGAACTTACCAGATATAACGCTGCCCTAAGAAACAGCAAAAGGATCAGTTGGAGAGCATTTTGTGAAAGTATTGGCAAACTACCAACAGCGCGTCGGCTTCACAAGGCTCTCTCCCTCGATCATAAAAACCCACTCGGATCAGTCAAAAAACCAAACGGCGAATTGACATCCAACAGACAAGAAACTCTTGACTGCTTAGTAAAAAGTAATTTCCCCAACCCAAAAACGAGGACCATAACATAAACCTATACCTTACCCCCGTGGAAGCAGACGGAATTCGATGGGCAGTAAATTTCTTCGGCCCATACAAATCCCCAGAAGGAGACGGAATATACCACATACTTTTACAACGTGGCTTGTACCTAATAGAATCTCTACTCGTAAGACCAGCTATAGCCTAGAATATGTACCAAGGTGCTGGAGAGACGTACGAGTTATTTTCTTACCAAAGCCATGGCAGAAATTGCCCGAGGATATAAGGTCTTACCGGCCTTTTAGCTGCACATCCTTTATTCTCAAAGCCATGAAGAAAATTTTAGGTCACTTTATAAAATCTAAAATACTCCAAACAAATCCATTTAACCGCAGCCAACACGCATATCTTTCTGGAAAATCAACAGAAACAGCACTTCATGAGCTGGCAACCGAAATCGAAGACACACTCCGAAAACGTTCCGAGAGTAATATCTTGTCACAGAAAGCTTCTCAATTCGCCGTTCGGATCCGGCCTTAAATTGTAGGTCCCTTCCATTTTTGTCAAAAAATATACCTGCGCAACACAAATGGTCGCGAGAAGCTGCGCCTTGGACCGCAATGATCTGTTGCGCCGAATATTATTATTATTTAATTCTAAATTCAGTATTTCCGCTTTATAAATGATAGTATATCCAAATTGTTGTACAAAGATGATCAATTCAAGACACAATATTAGTTGGTTCGTTAATCAGTGACTCTATTCCTAAGGAAGACATCATTGAGAAATATTTATATTCTTGAGAATCAAGCTCAAATTCAATATCACAAGAATGGAAACGATACACACCTACCACATTTCATCGATTATAATATTTACTAGAAGTATATCAGAAGACAGTAATTGAGTAATAGAGATGGTAAATTGAGTTCCATCTCTCACATATGATAATACACCACCAGCAGGTCAATGGTCATTGTTAATGGAGTCCAATAAAACAAAATCATCTAAGTTGTAAAAATCAATTCCATATGTACACCTCGGAGGACTATATTTTTGGAGAACCGAAGTAATATACATTTTATCCCATTCGGGACTTCATAATTTTTGTCTATTCCCAAGTTGTTATCTACGTTTTCTGTAGGGAAATATAGAAATGAATAACAATGAACAATTTACCTTGTTATGCTTTGATAAGTGTTGTTTTCTTTATTTAAGATAATAAAATTTACACAAATTATTTAGAATTAATAGACAAAAAAATATCAACATAACTTTAATTTTGATGAAACTAAATACTTTTTCCCATCCAGTTCTTCGCTTGTCGACGCCGAAGCCTTTAGTTCTTTTCCTGATCCTAAAATAGAGGATTCTTCTTTCTGATTAGCGAAAAGTTCTTGCTCTTTTTGTTTATTCCCAGGATATATCGTTAGATATCGTACATGGCCGTTGATAATCATCATATTGTATGAAACAAGTCGCTGTAGGTTTTGATCGTCGAGGTATATCTAGCATTGGTTCTGGTTGTACACTTGTTTCCACTCGCTTTTCATCTTCCGAATATTGTGTTTCAGTAGTATAATAATTGTTGGGCATACAAAGTCTTTCAATCTGATTCCAATGTTGTCCAAATGAACACGAAAGCGTATAATTGTATCCGAAGTAGCACTGATAAAATTTCATAGGATTTTCGTGCTTAGAAACCTTTGGATATCCTGGATTCTCAATCGCTGGGCACAAATAATCGGGAACTGCGTGGTCTTTTATTACGTATTGACTGGAAATGCAATTGGCTTCTATCGGATGTTCACAACGACCATACCTTTCACTAAAATGCAATCCCTCCGGGCATGATATTATGTAAGAGTACCCATAGAGGCACATTTGGAATTGACTACAGTCTTCGGGATGGGGTAAATACGTAGGCGTTTCCGGATCTATGTACGCTGGACAAAGTCTGTACGGTAGTATTGGTAGATTAGCGTAACAAATTCCCACATATTGTGTGCAACCAGCCTCATCGGGATATTCACAGCGAAGATGATTCTGATTCCAGTGCAGTCCATCCGGGCACGTTACTGGATAAGCGTATCCAAAATGGCATTGATAGAATTTCCGACAATCTAGAGAATCTGGGAAAAACCCGTATTCTGTACATTGCTCACTTGTAAATGGCAGATATATTTCTTCAATTTCGGAATCTTCAGCAATGACTGGAATTATTTGCATTGGTTTTTCGGCTGCCAGAGAACAAGTTTTTCTAAAGTTGTTCCATTGTTCTCCTTTATCACACTGGTTTGGATAAGCTGTCCCATAGAAGCAATGGTAGAACTTTGTACTATCCTTGGGATGTGGCAAATATGTCGGTGTGTCCGGATCCTCATACGGCGGACAGAGCTCATTATATTCAGGCTCCTCCTCTTCTACATCATCTTCAATAGAATCTTCTGTCATGCAGTGGTCTGTCGTCGAAACACACTGCTTCAGCTCATTATTCCAATATTTTCGCAAGGGACAGGAAAATGGATATGCTTTTCCGTAAAGGCATTTGTAAAATGTATGGCAATCTGTTTTATGTTGCAAATACGTAGGGTATAACGGGTGTTCATATTTAGGGCAAAGGGAAGTTTTTATAGAACGCAATACTGGTGGAGCAACTCTTAAACCGGAAGAGCAACTGTCATCACACCGATACTGCCCAGCACTCCAGTCTATCCTTTCAAAAAAAGTTACGATTTCTGTATGTTCATAGTGACATTGGTAGTGCATAGTTGAGCTCTGATTGCTTTTCACAAATTGGCAATATTTCGAGTTATCGTACTGTGGCCAAAACTTAAGTTCTAAAAGCCACTGCCTCTTAGACCATTCAGATGCTATGTAAAACTCATCCTTTCGAGATAGACAAATCGCAAGTTCATAGACCCATTCTTTACCAACGGGACAGATAACCAAATAGGTATTACTATTTATGTGTCGAATAATAAGTCCAGAAACGGAATCATAGTGTACGGGGAGATTATTGTACTGTGGAATGGGAAAACTTATTAACGGCTGCACTACCATTTTAGTCGTTTCACAAAGATATTTTGTTTCGTTAAATATAAATCCGTCTAGACATCGAAGTGGATAGGTGTATCCGTAATAGCACACGTTATAAAAGTTTGTCGAATTCTTGAAAACGTTTGCAAGTTCATCTAAACAGTTTATATTATCTGAATACCGATCAGCAAAATTTATCCATGGATTGTGGGGACCATTTCCATTATGTTGATGATAATAATTAAATGCGCTTATAGGTTTACACATTCTACTTGTCTGATCGAAGTAAAATCCTTCAAAACATGCACCTGGATAACCGGCTTTATTGTGACAAAGGTAGATGTGAAACTCGAAAACCACAGGATATGTCCCCGGGCTAGTGCATATATCATAACGAGCATCCAAATTGTTTACATATCTAAACGGTGAATGATTAACATTATAGACCTCCAGATCAAAACATTTCCACCAGAAGTCATTTTCCAAGTATGCTAGTCTAGAACAATTTTGTAGTTGTGGCAACTTTCCCTCGAAACAATTTTTTATATAAGCGCCGTACTTATCATTAACGATAACACTATAATTATTTCGACATTGTGTATACGAATATGCTTGACGATTCGCATTACTTCCATTTAAGAAGAAGATTATTATTTGTGCAGCGCATAGAAGTAATTCTAAAAGAATACAGAGAGAAAAAAAAAAGAAAAGTTGATTTTATTTTTAGTCATTCAATTATTTATGGTTAGTGCAAAAAACAAGGGAAGAAAGATTAGCAGAAACCTCTCCAATTCGGTGTTTGAACTAAATTACCCCCTGCCATTATTTTTTAAAAATGCTACAAATTTTGTGGCAATGAGACCTACATGTAACTTACCGCTTAAAATAAGTGAAATGCGAAACTTTAAAACATAACCATGATGATAAAAATCATGTTTTTCTTTAAGTAAAAAAACAGCGAATAACCGCGTTGTAAGTGATGTTGTGAGGCAAAAAGACCCTCAAGAGACCCATAAAAGCCCCCAAAGAACCAACCAATGACTCTTCCAAAAATTATCAAAATTACCCGCAAAAGACCTCAAAAAGACTCAAGAAAGATGCCTAAAACCCCCAAAAAGACACTTGAAAGACCCCAAAAGACCTCTTAAACACCATCTACAGATTCCCAAAAGACCCCAAAAAGACTCTTAAAAGAACCCCAAAAGACAACCAAATGGCCATACCGAATTTCGTACAAAGAAGAAGTGGCTTGGTTCACGAAATTCCAGTCCCCAATAGCCGTATCGCAGAATAATAATAATTGTCGTAGTAGTGTCAGTCGTTTTTCGGTATTCAATTTTTAAATTTTTAATTGTTTCTTTTTAAATCATAAAAATTTAAAAGAAAAGAATCAAATTACAAATCTTCATGAAAGGCCTGAATTGAAGGTAGTTACGAGGAACCGCAGAGAATCTTCAAGAGCTTCATTTGAGTCCAGCTTTTTCGCTCATCCTTGGTGTAATGTTTGGCGTTGGAGCTTATCGGCTCGATAGTTGTGCGTGCCTTTTTCGTTTGTTAGGCCTGGTATTAACAACGAATCCAGTACAATTCACTGTCGAGTTGTGGGGCGTTCAAGTAAGAAGTCAGCTAGTTCCTGATAGACCGAATTTTTCAAGAGAGGCTCCAAGAATTTTCAAGGCTCACGTATGTCATTTTTTTTTTGTAACATTTTCTTGGCCAAGGTTTTTTGTAGTTTTCCTTGATCATGATCCATCCATTAAAGCATTTGGACTAGCGTCGTTTTAGTTTCGTGAACGTTTTTTCCGTATTGATTTATTCAATGAATCAAGGAGAATTCCGAGAAAATAAAATTGAAACTGGCTACAAACGTGAGAAATATGATATTTTGTAAATCAACATTTCTTCGATTGAATTCTTAATTTTATTAAAGGGCTTAGTCCACCTTATTGCCGTGGCGCAAGTCATTTAGGGAGTATTCCCTTAAGTTTAAATATAAAAAAAATCCATAGGAGTAAGACTTATAGTCCCATATTAGTCCTGTAATCCGAATTTCATAGAAATCGCTTGAGAAATGGCTTAGTTCCCGAAATTCCAAAATTTCCATAGGAACAATTCTTATAGTCCCATATTAGTCCTGCATTCCGAATTTCATAGTTCCCGAAATGTCATTCCCTAATGACCGTATCGCAGAATTTACATAGGAACAAGTTTTATAGCCGCATCTTACATGCAGAATTTCATAGAAATCGCCTGAGAAATTACTTAGTTACAACAATTCAAAAATGCAACACAAATTTTTTTTTTCCTAAATTTTTACAAAAAGTGTTGTCACCGCAGATACACATGTGTACAAAGTTTGAATAAAATCGAGCTTTAGGAATGGGTTAAAAATTGATCACAAGATTCCACCAGCCAGCCAACTAACCAGGCAGGTATTCAACCCGCCAACCAGCCAACCAGCTAGTCAGCCACCGCCAGACACATATGCCAAAGAGAAGTTAATACAAAAAATTTAAATAGACTTCTCTCTTGAAGTCGCGCAATTATGACCTTATCTCAGGTTCTACTTGTCTATAAGTTAGCACAAGATAAGTCAATCCTACGGACACAGTGCGGCGTCCACAATTTCAATGAATGCACACCGATCAAATTCAACAGAAGAACACGAGCAATACAAAATGCAAACATCGCATTCTACCGGATGCACACCAGCCAAATTCGCTAGAAGTCACGTCGCAACAATTGGCTTATCGCAACAAATTGTTTACTCATGTAGGTTTCATGTTAGGTTTAAGATATTTCTAAGTCGAGTTGTCCTTTCGAATTTGAATAAAGAGGTTGATCCTCACAGAAATAACAAATTGAAATTCTCTTTTAATTTTGCAACAAGTAATCCACTAACTTATATTTGTACGGTTGCTACGGATGTACGTTTATACGTTTAAACGTTTGTTTGTCGTGTCGTATATCTCGGCTGCTACTAGTCAGAATTTAATGGGACTTGTTTTTAAAAAATTGGTTAGCGCTCGGCCTGCGATGGCGTACATTTTTTTATTCATATGGGTTACTACCCCTGAGAAAACTGAAAAAAAATACAAAAATTCTCACAAAAAAAAAAATTCCCCAAAAAATTTGTTACGAATTTTGTGAATTAAATGGGCTTTTAAGATAATTCAGTGTTTAGACTGAATTACAAGTATCAATTTGGCGAGCTGAGTAGCTCGCTTTACTATCTCATAGATAGGCTAGCTGACCCGACAGACGTTTTCCTCTCCCACTTTCAGTAAATTTGTTTTTGATCGATTTGTGAATTTGTGAATAGCTATTTGAAATTTTAAATCAAATGAGAAACAAACGGCAACCAAATGATTTATTTTCTTTCATTTCAATTTGAAATCACAATGACGCTCAAGGTGTTTTATTTACATTTCGATTTCGATTGAAATGTTTTAGCAAACCAATCGAAACAAAGCATTTGTTTGTTTTTTGTTTTTGGGGGTCTTTTGGCGGTCTTTTGAAGTATCTTTTATTTGTCTTTTGGTTGTCTTTTGGTTGTCTTTTGGGTGTCTTTTGTGGGTCTCTTGAGGGGTTTTTGCCCCACAACATCAAGAAGTTTCACATCGCGTGTAAAGGTTACATGCACTGTTCTTTTTATATTTGTTTTGTTGTCTGACTCGTAAACATACAATTGACCGTGCGAAAAGCAAGGATTTTCAGGGTTAATGTCGCAAACTCTCAATGACTGCCCTTGTGATTTGTTTATTGTAATTGAGAGTGCAAACTGCACCCGAAACTGCAAGTCGGTAAAGGTGTAATAGATATGTGTACCTCTTGGCGGCTTTATACAAACACTGCTCAGCTGAGCTACTCATACGTATGTGCGAGTACGTGCTGTGCTTAAAGTTTAACGGCATGTCGGTCGAAATCATTGGGATGCGTTTACAGACCGCAAAAGAAAGACCGTGAACCGTGGATCAGCTGTCAACCGACATTTGCGCACATAGCGCCAACTATTGGAATCCATTAGAATAGAAATGAAATAACGACTTTTCTTCGACAAATCGAGAATCAACACAAAAGTAAGAACAAATTTAATTTTATTTTAATTTAGGCTGGAATATGTTTTTCCAGATTTTTCATTTTACCGAAAACATTCAATTGAGTTATTCCTCATCCAATTTATCGTTTTCCAGATAGGTTTTTCTACTCCCTTTTGGAATTTTTCCGAGTTTTTTTTTTGCTTAAAATATCTCCGGGAGCGTAACGAACAAAACATAAAAAAGAATCAACCAAATGTGTCGTCGTTCCTATCGTCAGTTATGTGCATAAAAAATTTATGAATTTTGTTGTTTGTCCAAATTTTTCGACTTTTCTTTGTTTTTTCCTTTTTTCATTCCATTATCCAAATTCCAAAAGAAGAAAAAGTCCATGATATGGCGTAGCAATGCGATCAGCCTAAACACCAAACTGCGACTGTTCCGTTCAAATGTTGAATCTGTGCTGTTGTATGGGTGCAGCACTTGACAGGTGACCGCTACTATCACAAAGAGATAACAAACGTTGGTAAATGGAAATATCAAGTGCAACAGCTTTGCTTTCACCGAATCTGTGAATAGACTGGTTCCACTTTTCAGTGAGATAAGCCATTAAGTCACCTGTAGAACGTTGCCTACGAAAACCGTACTGCTGTTCGCTAAGGATTTCACATGATTCAAGTTTTTGCATACGTTTACGATTGATCAGCGTTCGCCCTTTTTAGAAACAGGCTGGATAAACGCTGTTTTCCAATTCTTTGGGACGACTCCAGAATAATAAGAGAAATAGAAAAGCCTGCGCAGTGGCAATGTCGCCAACGTTGGGCCCAGCAGATTTAAGAATGTTGAGATCATTAAATAGAGGAAAATTTTACTTTGAGCTGACAAATAAATATGCTGGAAAATAGAAGAGACGGACGAAAGAACGAACGGACAGGTCGTAAAGACTTTTCGCTTAACTTTTTAACGGGAATCATTTTTAGATTCTAGGACTATTCTACTAGCACAATTCCACTAGACACAATTTCACTGGACACAATTCCACTCGCACAATTCAACTTGTAGAATTTAATTTTTTTGATTGTCAAACGCATTTAGGGTGGTAATCGCGCGCATGATTTATCTAAAAAGTTAAATTATGAAAGTTTAATTCGTTTAATGATAAGAAAAGTTAAACTTTAAAAGTTACCTAAAGAAAGAATACGAATGTCATATATAAACAACGATAAACGATAATGTACAATTAAAACCATGCCTATGCAAATAAAATATTAATGCCTGTATTTCCGTTTCCGTGTAACTATACAAGTTATAATGCAAATTAAATTATTCCCCAGGGGAATTGTGTCCAGTGCAATTGTGTCTAGTGGAATAGTCCGGTTACCCATTTTTAACATAAAATTTTTAAATAAAAATATCAAATATATAGTATATTATATAACGAGCGAATAAAGTGGACGTTCTATGTTAACAAGCTACTGTGGATAACGCCTACTTTCCAAAGTAGGTTATAGCGTATGAATCAGTCACTTTCGTCTATGGTCGTGTGAAAAAAAACTTAAAGAACTTACTCAGGTACCCAACCGCTTTGAGTTCCATATTCCAGCAGTTTTTCTTGATAAGAAAAACTTAAAATTCCTGCCCACAATTAACTTGTACATTAACTCAACACCCAGAGATGAATTTCAGATAAAACTAAAGTCGTTGCCAGATATGGTTGGCTTTTAAAATAAAAAAATAGTTGACTTCTATTTGAACAGTGATAATATTTAGATTAGGCGCTATGAGAATTTTAACTTTTTGCAATATATGTATACATTTGGTTTTGGGTGTCAGAAGAATTAAAACTAATTTATTGTAGGCAGAAGAGCTATGCGTGGAAAGTTTTCTTCTTATTATGCCACAAAAATTTGTCAAGCAAAGTGAGGGCTCATCTTATCGTGGCAAAGCGCGTCTTGTGTTAATGATAATGACCGTAATCTGACCCGAGTTAGACGTATTGTTGTCTGTTTAATTGGATGGGTGTAGATATATCCCGCTAGAAACAACCAGAAAAACAATTTTTGTATGTTTAAGTGAAGAAAGATATGATGAAAGAATATTTTTGACACGTGCCAGTGTTGTTAGGGTGATACGGAAAGTGCAGCAAGGGACTTGATCACGTCTGTCGTTCTCTTGTGACAATGCTGTAATATTCAAGGTGAATCTTATAGCGATGTGATAGCAAATTATGTTTGCCATCAATCAACTGAAATTTGAGTTAGCATGCGGTTTCAACGAGACAGTCCTACCACGAGAAACAATGCAGTTATTGCTCACAAAGTTTTCAAAGCGTCCTGCCCATCGGAGCCTACCGAGCTTAATTCTCTTCACGATGTCGACATCGGTAACGGTAGCGTTCGTAGATCTCAACATGATAGAGTCTCCGGAATCGTCCTTCCTCACATACGGGGCCAACAATTCTCCATAAGACTTTTCTCTCGAACGCGGCTAAGAGGTCAGAATGCTTTATGCTAAGCACCCAAGTCTCGGATCCATATGTAAGAACTGGTATGACCATTGTCTTATATACCAGCAGCTTGGATGGTATGGTTAAGTTCCTGGATTTGAAGAGTCTTGATAGACTATAGTAGGCTTTCTTGGCTTAAGGCAACTGTGTGCGTATTTTTGGTTTCACGCTGTTATCGGCTAATACAGGTGACCCCAGATAGTTAAAGGATTGTACTGCTTCAAATTCGCGCTCCACTATTTGAATTAGGGGAACAATGTTGGATTTTCTACTCGCAGACGTGGCCATCATGTACTTTGTTTTGCTCTCATTTATGTGCAGCCCCAGATTTCGTGCCGCCTGCTCGATCTGGATGAAAGCTTCCTGTACAGCTCTTTGGTTTCTACCAACGATGTCAATATCGTATGCGTAAGCCAGTATCTGAATGGACTTACAGAGGATTGTTCCTCTTGCCGTTACGTCAGAGTCTCAGATAACTTTCTCCAACGCCAGGTCCAGGTTGAAGAGGACGCATGCCAGTCCATCCCATAGATAGATTTTGACTGGTATTGATAATGATCCAGATATTTTTACTTGGCTTATAATATTGGTCATGGTCAACCGACAAAGTCTTATCAGTTTATTTGGGATGGCGAATTCTCTCATGGCTTTATAAAGTTCTACTCTGGCTATACTATAAAGTCTATAAAAAGATGGTGTAGTGAGTTTTGAAACTATAGACATTTTTCAATTACCTGCCTAAGGATGTAAATATGATTAGTTGTTGATTTGCCTGAGATGAAGCCACACTGGTATAGACCAATGATGACTTTAGCGTATGGGGCTATCATGTCTTGAATGATAGAGGAGAAAATCTTATACGCGGTACTCAACAACGTTATACCACGATAATTGCTGCAGGTTGTGATATCTCCTTTCTTATATATGGGGCACATGATGCCTCTTCGCCAGTCTTCTGGAATCGCTCCTTCTTCCTCCCATACTTGCACTATTATTTCATGAATTGTTTGGTGTATTGCCGGGCCTCTTGTTTAAATCAGTACCGCTGGAATACTACCAGATCGTGGGGCCTTATTATCTTTGAGCCGATTTATCGCTCTGCAAACTTCGTCTATGCTTGGTTGCGGCAGCATAGTGTGGTCTTCGGTAATTGGTGGAGTCTCCAATTCCTCAGTTAGCTGGCCATTAAGCAACTCATGAAAGTGCTCTTCCCATCGCTCTAAGATGCAAGTATGTGCAACGTGGTGTATATTGCCGCGGACCCTTTGGTAGAACTTCCGCGCCTCGTGCTGTCCTCGCTCTCCGTACAATTCTAGTTCACGAACGAGATTCTTCTTCCATGCTGCTTTATTTTGCCGGTGAACTGTTTTTTCATATCTTCTGAGCTCTTTATATTCAACTTCGCGTCCCCGCGTTCTTTGAGATTGTTGCTTTGCTCTGTACGCAATATTATTACGTTCAGTCGCTAGCTTACATTCGTCATCGAACCAGTCGTTCCGATCTCTACGACTACTGCCTAAGATGGAGTCAGCAGTACTAATGACAGTATTATAAAGGCGTGTCCATTTCTCTTCCACGCCCGGCATCTCAGCCCAAGGACTTACTCTTCCTGCTTTTAAGCAGTCCTATCGCTTGACCGTAGATGTTTCTGGTCAATTTGTTGCAAAGGGCAGCCGTGTTGACTGGAACCTGATTCGCGAATGCAGTCTTTCGTGATGATCCTTGATCGGAGCACCGTACCAACAAGATATTGGTCCGAGTCGACGTTTGCACCTCGGTACGTCATAAGGTTCGGGTTGTGGCGGCGGCTGTTTGGATAGTTTTACGCGCAAACCTTGCACTGGCAACGACCAAATTATTGCTTGTTGCCATCTCTATGACTCGTTGTCCATTGTCATTAGTGTTCTCGTGTAAGCTATGGGTGCCAATGTACTGCCTGAATACTGGCTCCCTACCTATTTTAGCATTCATATCCCCCAGAATGATTTTTACATCATACTGAGGGCAGGCATAGAGTTCACGTTCGACTGATTCAAAGAATTATTCTTTTTCATCATCTGGGGAATTCTCTGAACGTGCGTGAACGTTTATTAGGCTTATATTTTTAAATTAGCCCCGCCCACCTACAATTCTGATGCATTCTGAGTTATTCCCCCTAATCCGCTGATGACTGATCGCCAATACTTTACACGTGTGCTTTATCCAGAAATGATTAGTATGAGGAGCTGTGGAGAGTGACGAATTTCGAGAGGCTGGAAATAATGACAAGGCGCAGAAATTAGAATAGGATCGCCCACACTCTGAGGCGACCAGTAGACAACATCGCAAGGAAGTCACTCGATTGTAATTCCCACGGAGCACAAAAACTTGGTCGACGTTACTACAGTTGCTACTGAAGCCAGAAACGATGGACGTGAGTGCGAGCTCTGGTGCAGAATAGGTTAAGATGGTGACTTTTTGTTGATGTCATATGATCCCCAGTGGAAAAAAGACCAACATGCTGATGAGATATAAGTGCTTCCAGCAGCTTTTTAATGAGATCATTTAATTAGTTGGTTATTAATAATTAAAAAGATAATAAAAGAACTTCTTTTTTAAAACGCTGGTCGAAATAAGACCCTTGATGGTGAGCGTGTCTGATGAGGGCTGTCTTCCCCAGAGATACCAAAGAGAGGCAAATACCTAGCCTATATACCCTGTTAAGATTTAGCGACATTACGTCAAACTGGATCGCCCTTGCCTATAGAACGGAGAGCGGTCCCCTCTTAAAATCTGGGAGATATAATCATTAGATATATATTCTATAGTGAATTTTTCTACATGTTTGCTTACAGGTTATTTAAATTCGTTTTAAAAATAAGAAAACTCCGTCATTTTGACGGGTTATTGCTATAGTATTTCTATATCACTTATCAATATAACAATAGAGACCACAGCCCGCAGAATCAAGCCTACCATGCTGGTAGATAACGGTGGATATGTTCTTGGTCTTGCATTATTTGTTCATCACTAATAAGTAAGAGTATGCTGCCTAAACATATCTCAATTGAACAGACAAATACCATAAAAGTAATGGCAGCATAGACCCACCCTTGGCTTTTAAGTTTAAACAATCTTTCCATTATAACGAACTTGACGGCAATAAAACAATTTTTATCTGGAGTACTTCTGTGTCCTTTATTTTAGAAAACAAAAGTTACATAAAGTAGTAACTTAACTTGAAGAGTTTATTAAAAATTTCGAGCGACCAATTACTTTTCCCACTCCGTTTCTTCCATTGACGGTGCAGCATTTAAGTTAACAGGTGTTAGTTCGGACTCTTCATAATCTAAGAAGACATTTTCTGGTTTTTCAGATGAATGTGCTGTAGACTCTTCTTGGTCAGGTGTCAATGAAGTCGATGGTGTTGTTCGTGTAGTAGATTGTTGTTGGTCAGTTTTTGATTTAGCATTTTCTGATTGTTCGGTTGTCGATGTTGTAGTTTCAGATTGACCTGTCGTTGTAATAATTCTGGTTGGGCTGTTGTCGATGCTATAGATTCTGGTTGATCAGTTGTCGTTGTAATAAATTTCTGGTTGGTCAGTTGTCGATGCTATAGATTCTGGTTGATCAGTTTTCGTTGTAATAAATTCTGGTTGTTCAGAAGTCGATGCTGTAGTTTCAGTTTGACCTGTCGGTCTAGTAAGTTCTGGTTGTTTAGAAGTCGATGCTGTAGGTTCTGGTTGTTCAGGTGTCGGTGCAGTATATTCTGGTTGTTCAGATATTAATGTAGTAAGAACTGGTTGTTCAGGTGTCGATGTACCATATTCTGGTTGTTAAATTTTCGATGCTCTAGAGTCTGGTTGATCAGTTGTCGTTGTAATAAATTCTGGTTGTTCAGAAGTCGATGCTGTAGTTTCAGATTGACCTGTCGGTCTAGTAAGTTCTGGTTGTTTAGAAGTCGATGCTGTAGGTTCTGGTTGTTCAGGTGTCGGTGCAGTATATTCTGGTTGTTCAGTTTTCGTTGTAATAAATTCTGGTTGTTCAGAAGTCGATGCTGTAGTTTCAGATTGACCTGTCGGTCGAGTAAGTTCTGGTTGTTTAGAAGTCGATGCTGTAGGTTCTGGTTGTTCAGATGTCGGTGCAGTATATTCTGGTTGATCAGTTTTCGTTGTAATAAATTCTAGTTGTTCAGAAGTCGATGCTGTAGTTTCAGATTGACCTGTCGGTCTAGTAAGTTCTGGTTGTTTAGAAGTCGATGCTGTAGGTTCTGGTTGTTCAGGTGTCGGTGCAGTATATTCTGGTTGATCAGTTTTCGTTGTAATAAATTCTGGTTGTTCAGAAGTCGATGCTGTAGTTTCAGATTGACCTGTCGGTCTAGTAAGTTCTGGTTGTTTAGAAGTCGATGCTGTAGGTTCTGGTTGTTCAGGTGTCGGTGCAGTATATTCTGGTTGATCAGTTTTCGTTGTAATAAATTCTGGTTGTTCAGAAGTCGATGCTGTAGTTTCAGATTGACCTGTCGGTCTAGTAAGTTCTGGTTGTTTAGAAGTCGATGCTGTAGGTTCTGGTTGTTCAGGTGTCGGTACAGTATATTCTGGTTGTTCAGATATTAATGTAGTAAGAACTGGTTGTTCAGGTGTCGATGTACCATATTCTGGTTGTTCAATTTTCGATGCTCTAGAGTCTGGTTGATCAGTTGTCGTTGTAATAAATTCTGGTTGGGCAGTTGTCGATGCTGTAGATTCTGGTTGATCAGCTTTCGTTGTAATAAATTCTGGTTGCTTAGAAGTCGATGCTGTATGTTCTGATTGTTCGGTTGTCGATGTTGTAGTTTCAGATTGACTTGTTGGTCTAGTAAGTTCTGGTTGTTTAGAAGTCGATGCTGTAGGTTCTGGTTGTTCAGGTGTCGGTGCAGTATATTCTGGTTGTTCAGATATTAATGTAGTAAGAACTGGTTGTTCAGGTGTCGATGTACCATATTCTGGTTGTTCAATTTTCGATGCTCTAGAGTCTGGTTGATCAGTTGTCGTTGTAATAAATTCTGGTTGGGCAGTTGTCGATGCTGTAGATTCTGGTTGATCAGCTTTCGTTGTAATAAATTCTGGTTGCTTAGAAGTCGATGCTGTATGTTCTGATTGTTCGGTTGTCGATGTTGTAGTTTCAGATTGACTTGTTGGTCTAGTAAGTTCTGGTTGTTTAGAAGTCGATGCTGTAGGTTCTGGTTGTTCAGGTGTCGGTGCAGTATATTCTGGTTGTTCAGATATTAATGTAGTAAGAACTGGTTGTTCAGGTGTCGATGTACCATATTCTGGTTGTTCAATTTTCGATGCTCTAGAGTCTGGTTGATCAGTTGTCGTTGTAATAAATTCTGGTTGGGCAGTTGTCGATGCTGTAGATTCTGGTTGATCAGCTTTCGTTGTAATAAATTCTGGTTGCTTAGAAGTCGATGCTGTATGTTCTGATTGTTCGGTTGTCGATGTTGTAGTTTCAGATTGACTTGTTGGTCTAGTAAGTTCTGGTTGTTTAGAAGTCGATGCTGTAGGTTCTGGTTGTTCAGGTGTCGGTGCAGTATATTCTGGTTGTTCAGATATTAATGTAGTAAGAACTGGTTGTTCAGGTGTCGATGTACCATATTCTGGTTGTTCAATTTTCGATGCTCTAGAGTCTGGTTGATCAGTTGTCGTTGTAATAAATTCTGGTTGGGCAGTTGTCGATGCTGTAGATTCTGGTTGATCAGCTTTCGTTGTAATAAATTCTGGTTGCTTAGAAGTCGATGCTGTATGTTCTGATTGTTCGGTTGTCGATGTTGTAGTTTCAGATTGACTTGTTGGTCTAGTAAATTCTGGTTGTTCAGAAGTCGATGCTGTAGTTTCAGATTGACCTGTCGGTCTAGTAAGTTCTGGTTGTTTAGAAGTCGATGCTGTAGGTTCTGGTTGTTCAGGTGTCGGTACAGTATATTCTGGTTGTTCAGATATTAATGTAGTAAGAACTGGTTGTTCAGGTGTCGATGTACCATATTCTGGTTGTTCAATTTTCGATGCTCTAGAGTCTGGTTGATCAGTTGTCGTTGTAATAAATTCTGGTTGGGCAGTTGTCGATGCTGTAGATTCTGGTTGATCAGCTTTCGTTGTAATAAATTCTGGTTGCTTAGAAGTCGATGCTGTATGTTCTGATTGTTCGGTTGTCGATGTTGTAGTTTCAGATTGACTTGTTGGTCTAGTAAGTTCTGGTTGTTTAGAAGTCGATGCTGTAGGTTCTGGTTGTTCAGGTGTCGATGTACCATATTCTGGTTGTTTAATTTTCGATGCTCTAGAGTCTGGTTGATCAGTTGTCGTTGTAATAAATTCTGGTTGGGCAGTTGTCGTTGCTGTAGATTCTGGATGTTCAACAAGTTGTCGTTGTTCAAGCATGCAACGTTTTTCCGTCTGATTCCATTGTTGTCCATATGGACACGATACTGGATATGCGAATCCGAAATAGCATTGAAGGAATTTCGAAGAATTTGTGTGTGGGAATACGGTTGGATATGCCGGATTCTCAAACTGTGGACATGATTTACTTGGGTATGCATCCTCTTCTGTTTTATAGGGCATGGCGAAGCAGTTGGCTTCTACTATATTCTCGCAACGTTCATGCATTGCATTCCATTGTAGTCCATCAGGACATGATTGAATGTAAGCGTATCCGTACATGCAAATAAGGTATTGACTACAACGTTCGGGATGGGGTAAATATGTAGGAGTTTCCGGATCTATGTACGCTGGGCAGAGTGCGTATGCTGGCATAAGATTGTTTCCTTTTTTATAAGTAGAAGTATGTGGTAAGCAACCGGCCTCCGAGGAATATTCACAGCGTAAATGATCTGCATTCCAGTGAAGTCCTATGGGACATGTTACTGGGTAAGCGTATCCAAAAATGCATTGGTAGAATTTTTGACAGTCTTCGGGATGTGGGAAAAACTGTGGATACCATGCCTCGATGTTTTTACAGATGTTACTTTTTACTGCCTGGTTTGGTTCTTCTACTTCGGAAACTTCAGCCTTGACTGCACATTCTGCCTGCGCTGGAGAACAGCTTTTTTTCGAGTCATTCCATTGTTGCCCCTTAGGACACTCTTCTGGATAAGCGGTTCCATATAAGCATTGGTAGAATTTTCTACAATCCCTTGGATGTGGCAGATATGTTGGCTTTTCTGGATTCTCATACGGCGGACAAAGCTCATTATATTCCGCCTCCTCCTCTTCTACGTCATCTTCTATAGAATCTTCAGGAATGCATTTGGTAGTCGCAGGCAAAACACACTGTTTGAGTTCCTGATTCCAATGTTGTCCAGAAGGACATGATATCAGATAGGCATTCCCGTACAGACATCTGTAGAATTTCTGACAATCTTTATTGTGACGCAAATACGAGGGGAAAAATGGATGCTCATATTCTGGACAAAGCGAAGTCTTTATCGGGCTCACTTTCGGTGCAGCAGCTCCTGCACTGGGCAAGCAATTGGCTTGCGTTGTTGTAGGTTCTAGTTGTTCAGGTGTCAGTGCAGTTTGTTCTGATTGTTCAGATATCAATGAAATAAGAACTGGCTGTAAAGTTGTAGATGCTGTAGATTCTGGTTGATCAGTTCTCGTTGTAGTAAATTCTGATTGGATTGATATTGTAGATTCTGGTTGATCAACTGTCGATGCACCAGATTCTGGTTGATAAGTTCTAGTTTTAGTAAATTCTGTTTGGGCAGTTGTCGATGTTCCATATTCTGATTGTTTGGATATCGATATAGTAAGTACTCGTTGTTCAGGTGTTGATGCAGTACGTTCTAGTTTTTCGGTTGTTGATGTTGCAGGCTTTGTTTGTTCAGGTATGGTTGTTGTAAGTTCGTTTTGTTCGGACGTCGTTGAAATAAGTACTGGTTTTTCAGGAGTCAATGAAGTAAGTTCTCGTTTTTTAGATTTCAATGTGGTTAGTTGTCGTTGTGCAGGGGTGTAATAAACTTCAAGCATGCAACGTTTTTCCGTCTGATTCCATTGTTGGCCATATGGACACGATAGCGCATAAGCGTATCCGAAATAACATTGAAGGAATTTTGAAGAAATTGTGTGTGGGAATACGGTTGGATATGCCGGATTCTCAAACTGTGGACAGGATTTAGTTGGGTATGCGGCCTCTTTTGTTTTATATGGTATGCCAACGCAGTTGGCTTCTACTATATTCTCGCAACGTTCATGCATTGCATTCCATTGTAGTCCATCACGACATGATTGAATGTAAGCGTATCCATACAGGCACATTAGGTATTGACTACAACGTTCGGGATGGGGTAAATATGTAGGAGTTTCTGGATCTATGTACGCTGGGCAGATCGCATATGCTGGCATAAGATTGCTTCCTTTTTTATTAGTAGAAGTATGTGCTGGTATGCAACCGGCCTCCGATGAATATTCACAGCGCAAATGATCTGCATTCCATTGAAGTCCTATGGGACATGTTACTGGGTAAGCGTATCCAAAAATGCATTGGTAGAATTTTTGACAGTCTTCGGGATGTCGGAAAAACTGTGGATGCCATGCCTCGATGTTTCTGCAGATGTCACTTTTTACTGCCTGGTTTGGTACTTCAACTTCGGAAACTTCAGCCTTGATTGCACATTCTGCCTGCGCCGGAGAACACCTTTTTTTCGAGTTATTCCATTGTTGCCCCTTAGGACACTCTTCTGGATAAGCGGTTCCATATAAGCATTGGTAGAATTTTCTACAATCCCTTGGATGTGGCAGATATGTCGGCTTTTCTGGATTCTCATACGGTGGACAAAGCTCATTATATTCCTCCTCCTCCTCGTCTACGTCATCTTCTATAGAATCTTCAGCAATGCAATTAGTAGTCGCAGGCGTATTACAGAGTTTGAGCTCCTGATTCCAATGTTTTCCAGAAGGACATGATATCAGATAGGCATTCCCGTACAGACATCTGTAGAATTTCTGGCAATCTTTATTGTGCCGCAAATACGTGGGAAAAAATGGATGCTCATATTCTGGACAAAGCGAAGTCTTTATCGGGCTCACTTTTGGTGCAGCAGCACCCGCACTGGGCAGGCAATTGGCTTGCTTTGGGAGGGTACAACGATTATGCTTAACACTCCAATGTAGTCCCTTATTACATGTTGCCTTATACGCTACGCCATAGCGACACTCGTAGTACTTACGACACCGTTGATTGTCGCGCAGAAAAACGTGTTTACCCGGGATCTCGTATTGTGGACATAATTGACTTTTTTTTGGCCGTATATTGGCTACAGCCAATATATTGGCTACATTTGTAGCAGCCTTTTTAAGTAGGCATATATGGTGCTTTAAGCTCCATTCTTTACCATCGGGGCAGATTACCAGATAGGCGTATCCATTTATACATCGATAAATTAATTCATTAGTGGTATCACGGTAATAACTCGGGTTGTGTGGATTCTCGAACGGTGGACAGTTTATGTTATCTACTGGCTGCACTGCAGTCTCATTTCGCTTTTCACAAAAATATGTTTTTATATTAAACTCATATCCGTCGAGACACTGAACTGGATAGGCGTATTCATAATAGCACATGTAGTAAGAATTTGTAGAATTTCTAACAAGGCCTCTGACATTTCTTTTTCTTTCACAGTTGCTTTCTGAATATCTGATTTTAAAATCTATCCAAGGGTTGTGTGCACCGTTTGTTAGAATATAGTTTAAGTCACTTGGCTTTTTACACATTTCATTTTCATAATCCAGGTAAAATCCGTCATAACATAACGCTGCAAAAGCGTTACCGTTTTGACAATAGTACGGGTTTCTCTTGATAGCTCTTAGAATGATCTCCTGCCCGTATGGACAATACTCAGAAGGAAACCCAACAATACTTGCATTTACATATGGCCTATGACTGGAATTGTAATGGATCTGCGGATCAACACATATCCACATTTCATTATCATTCAGTTGTGCTATGCCAGAGCATCTCTCTTCTGAAAAGTTTCCATTGAAGCAATTGCGTATATAAGGGCCATCGGAATCATGAAGGAGCTCACTCGAAGGAGCAATGCATTCTGGATGCGAAGAGCTTAGATGGTAAGAATCACTTTCATTTAAAGTGAAGATTATCAATGCAACGCACAGAAACAATTCTAAAAGAAGAGAGAGAGAGAGAAATGGTGAGAGAAAGCAAAAAAGAAACTTACTATAAAGTGCATAAGTGGATATCACTTGAAATCGAAAATCGCGGACTCGCAATATATGGTCGTAGTAATGTTGCGTTCAAACTTTGGCCTCAATTCAGCCAATGTTCCCATCCGGAATTAAATTTCATATGGCTCAAAGTAAAGGTACAAGAGCGTAATATACACTAATTCTTAGACAATGTTTGAACTCAGGGCGAGTTTGATGCACTGTCTGATTCAATTTTAAGAATTGTCATAAGAAATCGTTAAACTGAAAACGTTATTGCGGGCGATTTTAAAGCAAACAATTCTGGTTGGCTTCGCCATTCTGGCAAGACAACACCCAAAGAAAGGTGTGTTAAGATATTCGCTGAGTTTAATCACCTTAAATAGATTGTAGATGAGCCTACATTGAAAATCATTCCGCAAACACACTTGACTTGCTCCGTACCTATCGTCCTGATAAATACTCCGTCAAAGTATTATCGCCTCTATACTTTTCAGACCATTGTGTATCAGCTAATTTCTCGTTAATAAACCACGTAATTAGAGAAAAAACTCCCAAAAAACAATATGGCAATACGAGAAAGCCATTTCGAACGGCCTTAACAACTTTTTTGGGAGTATTAACCATCGCTATTGTTTCGTTTGCGATAGCAACGTAGATGCCGCGCTTGATGCAATCATCAACATTCTTCCTTACTGGTATGAGAGACTTTATCCCATCCAGTCTGAGTCTGTTAAACCAAAGGAAGATGGATGGCATGACTCGAGCTTTAAAGAGGCTTCTAGAATATTTTCGGTTTTACAAAGTAAACCCTTTCAAGGAAAACCTAATAAATTTATAACGAGCCAGAAATGTTTACAATGCTCATCTTCAGTGAGTCAAATTCGCCTGCGACCAAAAATTAAGACAAGAAATACTACAATGTCCCAATGGTAGTAAACATTTTTGGTCATTCGTTAAAAGAATTAAAAAAAACAACCTCGTCGTCGATTCCAACCCTCATTTATAATGGCATTCATAGTCAGCTCTATTGACAAGACAATTCTGTTTCCTGCGCATTTTGCAGATAGCACCACGATCCAGATTGTGCGTTGCTGCCGCCTGCAGTATTGTACACTCTATGGGACAGATATTCACTCATACTCGTGCAGTTGACGTTCGGACATTTGACATGAGTACTTAGGTTGAGCCAACATAAAAGATCTCCGAGATTGGAGAGGTTGCAGCTTATCATATCGGTATTCTGGATGACGCGTATTTAATATGTCTCTTAGTAAACACAGGGACTTGAATTTTAAAAGGTTTTCAAAGGAACATCCACTTATCTGCTTAGAGAATCTCGAAACATGGTCACCATATGTTATACAGAACGTTTAGTTTTTTCTTACACTTGTTATCGGGACACATAAAAATATCACTTCCATAGAGTAATACTGGTAATAGAAGAGTTTTTGCCAGCATCAGCTTGGCAAATTCAGATACATCTAGAACCCTCCGATGTATAGCAAGCGCCTTGGACTTTTTTGAGTTTAAACGTAGCTCATGTTTTAGGGACCAGTCATTTACTCTTGACAAATCTTCTTTTAATAGACGAATAGTTGTATCAATCGCATTAAAAGGACAGCACATGAAAAGTTGAACATCGTCCGCATACATATGAACTGAAAGTAATGCCTAATTTCTTTAGGTAGTTTGTTCACATATAATGAGAAGAGTGTTGGGCCTAGGATTGAACCTTGCGGTACACTGTTTCGGACTTTACGAAAACGTGAGTTCTTTTCACCAACTATCACTCGTTGTTGCCTTCCTTCTAAGTATGAGGAGACAAGTTTTGCAGATGGAAAAGGAAACTTAAAATCATTTATTAGTTTATTGCATAGATCGAGTGATTCAAAGTGTCAAATGCTTTCGAAAAATCTAGAAGAATTAGAAAAGTGGGGTGATTTTTAACTAAAGACTTCCGCGTTTCACCAACAATGTGTAAAAGCGCCGTTTTACAGCTTCGCTTTGGTCTAAAGATGGTTTTCTGAGAGATATCTATGGATTTGTGACATGATAATTTTTTCTAAGACTTTTGACAGGAAAGGTAGAATAGCAATTGGTCTATATTCCGTCATGCTAGAATTTTTGGTCTTTGGTAATGGGAGGATTTTAGCTTTCTTTCACTCGAATGGGAATACGGACATCGTTAGCACCGAGTGAAAAAGATACGTTATAAAAGGCAGTATGAAGGGCAACAGAATTTTAACAAACCTAGGATTAAATCCATCTAGAACAGTAGCCTTAGAGTTTATACTCAAAAGAAACGAAAAGAGCTATTGTGATCATCTTCAGATTTTTCCTCTAAGGAAGAAGTGCTAGTCGGCGTGCTGCAAGAAGAGATAAATTCGGCGTTAAGCTTATCGCAATCAATTTCATCCGATATTATTCGGTTTTGCTTGACAAAACCAAGTTACCGTAGCTGTTTGCATAGTTTTTGTCCCCATCCCGAATTGTCTAGTGGATTACTATAGTAGGCAGACCTTGCAGATCTTATTTTGGAGGTAGCTTCATTTCGTAGAGCGTGGTAGTTTTTTAAGAAGACATATCAATACGGTATTTTATCAATTCTCTGTATAAATTATCACGATTTTGCATAAGTAGTAGAATATCAGTGCTTAACCACTGTGGCGCAGAGATATTCTTCCTTTTTGTTTTTATGGGAACATATCTATTAAATAGGCTTATTATCTCACCTTGTAAGAACACAATTTGTTCGTTCACTGAAGCCATGAAGTAGATACGTTGCCAATTAGTTCGTCTAGCGTCATGTAAGAGGCCTTTGTAGTTTATATTACGAAAATTCCCATATTTGATTTCTGGTTTAATGTTACTATTGTTCATAGCAATGGTTAAATAAATAAGGTCATGTTTAGAGAAACCAGGTGCAGAAAGTTGACTGTAGAGCTGTGTGTTATCGTGGTCGCTTACAAAGTAAGGAGCTTGAGTCTCTAGAGAAATGAGTTGGATAAGATAAGTTCACGGGAGACAAATACAATGACATCATATATTCTAATAGGTTAACTGACATGAATGGCACTTGCATCAAAGAAACTGAAAATCTCGCAATTCTCGGTATATGCTTTAACGACAAGCTTCGATGGAATGATCATGCTGCTGCTGCGAAATGCTTAGGTTTTTTAGCACGGTGCAAGAAATATTTCACTCCCTCTGATCTGTCTACTAACTAACTAACCGTAAACTTGAGTACAATTGTCATATCTGATCTGGTGCACCTAAAACTACCTTGCATCAGATAGATAGAATACACACCCGTGCGATAAAACTTATCGGTGACGTAAACATTGCGAAAACAATAGATTCGCTTGAACATCGCAGGAACGTTTCCTGCTTGTCACTGTATTATCGCGTCTTCCACCAACGGTGCTCAAAAGAAATAGCCAGCTGTATAACACCTCTCCTTGAATTCAACCGCAATACTCATGGCGCTCTAAATGCTCATCAGTTTACCCTCAAGCTTATCTTCGGACGTACAGTTAAGTTCAGGGATTCGTTCTTCAGCCGTACGACACGTATGTGGAATGCTCTGCCAAGCTCTGTTTTCCCACATCACTATGATCCACAGGCATTCAAAACACAAGCTCATACGGAGACATCTCCCCTTTTCTCCTCCTTTTCCTTAACAACCACGCAGCAGCAGCATGGTCATTCCATCAAAGCTTGTCGTTAAAGCATGTACCGAGAATTGCGAGATTTTCAGTTTATTTGATGAAAGTGCCATTCATGGATAATGGCATGGGATTTGGGATTCGCTTAGACGACAGGAGACAGCATTGGGTTTTGGAGGCGTTAAATTCCACTCGATTGTTTTCTTACCATTTTATTATGCTGTCTAGGTCAGAATTTAACGTACTTAGCATACGAAGTTATTTGAGTTACACGTGAGAAGTGGAGGAACGTTCCTCAAATTTATATGAGAAGCTAAGCGTGCTGTCGCCACCAAAAGTGTGAATAAAATTAAAAGTCACAGATTTGAGATCATTAACAAAAATGAGTAAGAGTGTCGGGGACAAAACAGAGCCCTGGGAACGCCAGTATTTAAGTAATGTATTTTAGACTTGAAACCGTCCAAAACAACAACAACAAAACAGCGGTCCAAAAGATAGCTTATTATCCAATGAATCAGTTTATCATCGACTCCGTAAGCACGCATTTTGGACAAAAGAGCTTGATGCCAAACTCTGTCAAATGTCTTAGAAATATCGAGTGAAACAGCTTTGCGCGTGAGCAATCTGGCACATGAGGTTCTAATTAATTTATTAAATCATCAACCATACTTTTATTGAACCTGAATAATTTAGTGTATTGTTTGTCTGAAAACTGGAAACAATTTTATGGTATATTTTCCATTTCTTTTGACTGTTCTATGGCAGAACGAGATAAAACTATTTATAGTTTAATTTATAGTATTCACTTATTATAATTTAATTTTACTAAAAAATCTAAACACTTAGTTGTGAGTAAACTTAAAACACAAGCAAAACAAAATTTTTTGACATCAATTTATTTACCACAGTGTGGAAGTTGGTAAAAATTCAAGTATGGTGCATATAAAATTCGACTGATTTCAATAATAAGTGTTTGAGTGTCGGTGGATTTTTCAGTGGATTTTGTGATCGAAATAATTCGACTGTGAATTTTTTCGATCAAAATTCAAGAATACGGGCCCTGGCTGCCTTTACTATTGGCTGTCATAATTTTCCGTCATCGTCTCTGTCGCGAAAACTTGTGGTTAAGTTGTACTGAACTCTTGCAACCGTTTTAAGCTTCGTCATCTTTATCATGACAACGTTGTTATGAGCTCTTGCCTCTACTCTAAGCATCGCTCAAACTATTCTACGCTAGATGTACACATTCCATGATCAACGCTTCTCTCAACACACACACCGCTCAGAACCATACCTCGTCAAGATCTGTGCATCGCCCGATTTAGGACTTACGCGTCATGTAACGCTAAGATTGTGTAATTTTTTTTTTTTTTTTGATTTTGAGTATTTTCCAAACTAATTTTACATCACCATCTCACTTTCAGGATTAATTTAACTCAAACAATATTTAAGTATTTATTTAACTATTTATTAGCTTTTTATGATCAGAATTTTCAAACTTTTGCGATCTTTTTAAATAACGACAGTCAGTTTAAAAATACTAATAAATATGAAAACTTACCGAAAATTGTAACAGAACGGAATTGTCCCATCCTTATTATTGATTTTTTGATATTTAAGGGCTTTTAGAACTGTTAACCACTCACGTCTTCATTCAAAACTAAAATGCTCAACAACTGCGGAAGCCTTTAAATACTGTTTGTGTTTAAAATCATTAAAAATGTTAGCTCCTGCTGCACGACCAGCGATTGTCGTGCTTGATGTCGTGTGTGATATCTTAACAGTCGTACGTGAAATCACAATAGTCGTGCGTGATATCACGATAGAAGTGATCGTGATATCACGATAGAAGTGATCGTGATATCACGACAGAAGTGGTCGTGATATCACGATATAAGTGGTCGTAATATCACGACAGAAGTGGTCGTGATATCACGATAGAAGTGGTAACAGACTTTAACAGCAGGTATACTGAAATTTTTAAATCTACCTTCTATGAAACCACGGCACAATCACTAGATTTATTGAACACAGTACCTCTATGCCAGCAACAACCACACGATTATCGTGATAAATAATTGTAATTAGTTGTTACTAAGGTTATCTGCAAATTTAATAACAATTACGAGAAAACGTGCAAAAGTTCGTTTAAAGTTGCGGTTGACGAAAAAAATTAATGCAATTTACTTATCACAAATGTTTATCTTGGCTGGCTGGCTGGCCAAATCTTGTGATCAGTTTTTAACCCACTTCCTACAGCCCGATTTTATTGAAATTTTGAACACATGTATTTTTTAAATATCGCTATATCGCATCAGATCACGCCAAAGTCTGAGCTCTGTGCTTTGTGAGCGGCGCTGTTCGCTGCCGCTGCGTCATTTGGTGGATGATTTTGCCACAAAACGAGCACGCAGTGTGTGTGCGTGTGTATCCCCGATTAGAGAATTTACAAGAAAAATTTTAATTTTTATGGGTTGTTTTTTTTAATTACGGTGAGGACAATATGTTATAACACAATTTTAGTAATTAATTAAGAAACAACATTCAAGTTTATTTTATTTAATAAATATGTATAATATATGTATGTCTGCAGAACTTATGGCGCATGGAAAAATTCTTAGAAAATTATATCTGTGAACCACGCCGTTTTTCTTATTTCGAATAAAAAACACTTTGTTGAGTTTCCAATTCCAATGATGGTTTTTTTGATTGCTCAGATGTTGAAAAAGACATTTCTGGTTGTTCAATTGTTGGTACGGTAGTTTTTGCTGGTTCAGTTGTCAGCAAGGGTGTTTCTGATTGGTCAATTGCTGGTACGGTTGTTCTGCTGGTTTAGTTATTAGCAAGGAGGATTCTAGTTATTCGGTTGTTGATAGAGAAACTTTTTGTTGTTCAGTTGTTGGTAAGGTAGTTTCTGCTGGTTCAGCTGTTGCCAAGGAGGTTTCCGGTTGTTTAGTTGTTGATGAAAAAATTTCTTGTTGTTGGTTCGGTAACTTCAGCTGGTTCAGTTGTTGGCAAGGAGGTTTCTGGTTGTTCAGTTGTTGATGAAGAAACTTCTTGTTGTTCAGTTATTGGTTCGGTAATTTCAGCTGGTTCAGTTGTTGACAAGGAGGTTGGTATTGTTTGTATTATTTGTTTTATTTATAAAATTTGTAATATTTTCTTGGTCAAGGTTTTTTGTAGTTTTCCCTGACCATGATTCGTTGATAAAAGTATTTGAACTCGCGTCGTTTTTTCTTTTTCAATGAATCAGAGAGAATTCTGAGAAAATAAATTGAAACCGGCTACAAACGTGAGGAATGTGATATGTTGTAATTCTCATTCCTTCGAATTTTAAATTTTAATTTTAATAAAGGGCATAGCCCACCTTATTTCAAGTCATTCAAGGACACAGATGCGGAAACACCGAATCAGGCAATTCATTCCACATAACTATCGTGCGACTAAAGAAGGAATCTCTGAATTGGTTAGTACGTCCGAATATAGGCTTAATGGTGGACCCATGAGCTCGAATTGAGGCACGGGTATTACGTATTGGGTTGGAGAATGGGCGGGATGCATCTGGATATTTCTTTTGAACACCGCTTGTGGAAAAAGCGATAAAACAGTGACAGGCAGGAAACATTCCTACGATGTTCAAGCGATTCGATTGTTTTCGCGATATGTACATCACCAATAAGTTTTAACGCGCGGTTCTGAACTCTGTCTAGTAGATGCAATGTGGTCTTGGGAGCACCTGCCCAGACAATGCAGTTGTATTCAAGTTTAGGACGAATATACGCCTTGTAAATAGTAGCCAGATCTGAAGGAGTAAAGTACATCTTGCACCGTTTTAAGAAACCTAAGCATCTCGCAGCATTTTTGGAGATGGCAAATATGTGGTCATTCCAATTGTTCACGCAACACAAAATAAAACATCACAACACTGAAGATGTCTGTTGTTGACACAATCAAAAGGAGATACATGAAAGAACATAGAACTAGAAAATAACTCAAAATAATTCATAATTGATACTTATCCGTAAATTTGATATTTCCCAATATAAATCCAACCTAAAACCTAAATTAATGCATGTATTAAATTCACTATCAGACATTATTTACTATTATAAAATACTTATCTTTAACGTTTAGCCAATTTGAACATTCAGCCAACTAGAATTCTATTATTTTTCACAAATGCCAATTTAAATTTGGTCACTTTAATTTTCAATAACAAAAAAAAACTTGTTTGTCTTAAAACTGGACGTTCATTGAAATGCATAACAGAACACCAGAGACATCTAGTATTCACATTTATTTACATCAACACTTTTGCGATAATAGCCACCTAGAGTGTATTTATGTACTAATATATATCTTTTGTAAGAGGTAGAATTTTGCTACTTCCTCTCTTCTTCGTAAAACGTCAAGCCATGCGGACGTAAAATTGTCGTACAATAAAATATATTTCTCAAGCTATTAAAAATTTGGAATTTTTATACAATAATAAAATTAAAAGACTTTAAAAAAGCTTAGAGTCTCAACATTGGTGTCAGAAGTGGGATCGTATCCCAAACCAACACGCACATTTCGGAATCAATAATTCACCTATCATCAGCTCAGCCGTGCTTAGCCGTATTACTTTATAACTTGAGGACATCAAGTTGGAACTTCAGATAACCTCAACAAATACGTAAGGGAAGTAATTTGTGAATTTGGCGAATGCCAATAAAACCATGTGCGGGTAATAAAAATTTGAATTCATTCTTTTTTCTTTAACAAATTGAAACAAGTTTATTAATCACTATTATCAATAGCCTAAATCGTAATTGAAACTACATTTATTTCAAGTTAGTTCAACACAATATTTCGGTAAGATTTTGGCTAATTAAAATTAAATCAAAATGGCTGAAGCTAAAATTAATAAATTACAACTTCAGCGTCAAGTGTATATCGATCAAATGGAGCGGGCGGAAAAGTTTGTAACTGAAAATGGCGCAGTAGCATCATATCCTCAGCTAGAATTACGGCTAATAAATAAAAATAATAAAATAAAATAAATAATAAAATAGACAAAACGTTTGAAAACATTTGTGCTGCTCAAGCTACTTTAGAAGTTCTTGATCCATTAGAAATAGAGAAGAAAACTAGATCAGATTTTGAAGAATTATATTTTTTGGTAAAGCCAGCTTTGCAAGTGCACATGTGTAGACTGCAGAAAGAAAAAACGCCCATCGATACAAAAACTACTGATCAACGGCACACTATGTCTGTACGATTACCTAAAATTGAAATAAAACCGTTCTCGCGAGATTATACGAAGTGGTTAGAATTTCATGAAGCATTCAATACACTTGTTCATGACAACGAAATGTTGAACGATGTTTCAAGGTTTCAGTACCTACGAAATTCATTAACAAGTAGTGCATCTCGAGTGATAGACTCACTCGAACTAACTGGTCAGAACTATCACGAGGCTATTAATCTATTTTCACGCGCCCATAGCCGAAAGTGACTGTTTCGTACGCTATAAACTAGCCTCGAAAGTAGCCCATAACAACAATAGTTATGTTATGATATAAACGTCTTTTGTTATTTACTACAACCTCAACGAACACATTGCGCATGAGCAAGAATTCTCTTTTGTTTGTCATTTGTGATTTCTGCTTCTCTCTCGATTTAGCAGAAAAACCAGTTTGGACGCGTGAAAAATTAATTTCTTTGTTATTTACTGCAGTCACAGCGAACACACATTCTCACATTTCTGCTTCTCTCTCGTTTAAGCAAAAAAAAAAACCGGTTTGGACGCGAGAAAAATAGCGTACACGACTTGCAGAAAAGTGCTCATCGTGCTCGTTAGATTGCCAAGCTTCGACCTCGCACGATAAACTCCACTTTCCTTGCTCGTTCTGTAATATACTATATCAGAGCGGTATAACAATAAAAAACTCATATGTTCGGAACATATTAGATCTATTTTTGCATTAAAGGCAATCACGAAACCATCGGCCAATCAGCTTCGCGAACTTATGGATTGCATCAATGCCCACCTACGCTCATTAACCTCATTAGGCCGACCCACTCAACAATGGGACGATTTAATTGTGCATATCATTTATACAAAAATTGATCCTGAAACTCGCGGTAAATGCGATGACGAATCTCCAGCTGATCGTTTATGTACATTGGAAGAACTGTTCAAATTTCTAAATCGTCGATGCCAGAATCCCTTAGTAGTACTTTGACGATAACGCAAGTACAATCCAAAGGTTCAGTTCAATCAATTCGTCGGCCAGCTACTCAAGGTCAGTCTTCATTGGTAACTTCATCAACATTTAAGTGCCTAAACTGTTTAATGAACAATCACATGATATATCGATGCCGGAAGTTCTTAAATAGCTCAATTGATGATAGAAATCGGGAAATCGCTAGACTCAAAATATGTTCCAACTGTCTAAAATCGGGTCATACAGCGCTCTCGTGCCCATCAAATTCGTCATGTTTTAAATGCAATGCAAAACATCATACACATTTGCACTTTGACAACGCTCGTCTTGCCCAAGCTAATATTGAACACGCAAACAATTCTAGTGATGTGAAAAATACTCAAAATGTTAGCAGATCTTCAAACCAAGCCGAATCAGTGTCATTACACACGATATCAAAGGGAAAAAATTATTCTAGCTCAAATAAATAATAATGTTTCTAATGGTTATGTTTATCTAGCAACGGCTGTAGTTAAGGTGTTAAAAAATGATGGAACAGCAGTTCTTGGCCGAGCATTATTGGACTCAGCATCACAGCTAAGTTTTATTACACAATCATTTGGAGCACAACTTAACTTAAAATATGAAAGAAGTCAAACACCTGTTTGCGGCATCGGGAGTTCGGCAGTAGCAAGCAGTTCACGAACATTCATAACGATTCAATCATGCGTCAATTCATTTTCAACGGAATTAGAGGTGCACATATTGCCAAACATAACAGGCAACCAACCGTCAATGAGAATGAATACATCACTGTGGAAAATACCAAGCAATATTCAGCTAGCTGATCCATACTTCGACGCTCCTCAGAAGATTGACATGCTAATTGGAGCTCAATTATTTTTCAATTTACTTTCGTTGGGCCAAATTAAAATGTCTGACAATCTGCCAATATTGCAAAATACCTTATTAGGCAGGGTAATTTCTGGAAGGTCATCAATAAACGCTCAACACCTTTACTCTTGTAACGTTGCAACTGTTGATGACGTGGAAGAGCAGGACACAAACAAAATTCTTCAAAGATTCTGGGAAATCGAAACCTGTGAACCAAACCTAGCCACTCTGACTCCTTAGGAAGAGAATTGTGAGCAGCACTTCAATGATACTGTTGCCCGAGATTCACAAGGTAAATTTATTGTTTCATTACCATTATTAAGGTCACCGTCAAGTTTAGGTACTTCCCGTACCAAGGCTGAAAAACGTTTCTTCAGCTTAGAGCAAAAATACAGAATTAAGGCAGCAGTACAGCCAGTTTCTTGATGAATATCAAAAACTGGGCCACATGAGAGCACTTGACGAAGAGAATATTGCTCACCATCATTATTACATGCCGCACCATTGTGTGCTAAAGCCAGAAAGCACATCGACAAAACTCCGCGTCGTTTTCGATGCGTCGGCTAAAACATCATCAGGAAGGTCGTTAAATGACATATTATTGGTCGGACCCGTGGTCCAACAAGACTTGCTATCAATTTTATTACGATTCCGCACTCATTCTATCGTATTTAGTGCAGATATTGTAAAAATGTACCGCCAGATAAGAGTGAACGAAGACGATGCTCACTTTCAATATATCCTTTGGCGTAATACGCCGGATGACAAATTAACAACCTTTCAATTGCAAACTGTTACATATGGCACGGCGTCGGCGCCATATCTAGCAACAAGGTGCTTGCAGCGACTTGCACTAGAGGGAAGGAATAATTTTCCGCGTGCTAGCGAAGTAATGCTTAGGGACGTATATGTGGATGATGTGCTAACCGGTTCCGAGTCATTGGAAGATGCAATTTGTGTAAAAACTCAAACCATCGACATGCTAACCACGGCTGGAATGGAACTAAGAAAATGGTGTTCCAATCACCCAGCTTTACTATGTAACGAAGTTCCCCTCGTTACAAACCCTATGTCTAAGTTTTCCGCTTGTCCGTCCGGTCATGTCACTCAGCACATTGGGTTTTGCCTCATAGCATGTACAAATTGCCGATAGCCTGTACAAATTGCCGGCTGCCATATAAAAAACCATAGGCAGACAACCGCACATGCCGACAGCCACAGCTACATCGTGCGCATACAATCATATATGCCGGCATTCCAAATGCCCATAGCATGTATAAATTGCCGATAACATGTACAAATGGCCGGCTGCCATATAAAACCATAGGCAGACAACCGCACGTGCCGACACAGCGGGTATAGATCATACATGCTGGCAGGCCAAATGCCGATAGCAAGTACAAAGTGCCGACAGCCATATACACACAACATAACGTGTGTACCTTACCGGCAGCCACCACAAAGTAGTGGACACCCAACCAAACACGGGTAAATTATTTGCCTTCAAGTGACAAAATTCCCAACGAGTTCTCAAAAAATATCAATGAGGTTCGGCAACTTGTGCTCATAAATTTGTCGATTCCGACCACGGGCAAAGTTCTCCACCGAACTCAGCCTAATACATTTTTCGTGCTGAGAGATCAGCAAAACATACATTTAATAGACTAGGCGACCGTCTCTAAACCGCGCAATAAATTTCAAAGTGTTCCAAGTCGAACACTTAAATTCATTTTTCCTAGACCGGACGACCGTCTATAAACCGCGTCAACCCACCTGTACTGTCGTGTCTTGACCAGAGGCCGTCAGTGTTCCGTTCCTATCTTACACTGTCGTGTCTTGACCAGAGGCCGTCAGTGTTCCGTTCCTATCTTACACTGTCGTGTCTTGATCAGAGGCCGTCAGTGTTCCGTCTTTCCGCCGTCCCACTGTCGTGTCTTGACCAGAGGCCGTCAGTGTTTCCACCGTCCCACTGTCGTGTCTTGGCCAGAGGCCGTCAGTGTTCCTTCCACCTGTACTGTCGTGTCTTGACCAGAGGCCGTCAGTGTTCCGTCTCTCTCTTCCGCTGTCGTGTCTTGTCCAGAGGCCGTCAGCGTGCCGTACCTCTCTCTCTTCCGCTGTCGTGTCTCGTCCAGAGGCCGTCAGCGTTCCGTCTCTCTCTCTCTCTGTCGTGTCCTGACCAGGGGCCGTCAGCCATTCGTTATTATATTGGTGATGGTATAGTATGTAAGTTATAAGAAATGTTTAGTATAGATTAAGGAAACAAAAAAAAAGAAGAATAAATAATAAAAGGAAATAATAAATAAACAATTTGTAACTCGAGACTTATCATTTGGACCCTGGAAGCCGCTGAGTCATACCTCAGCTGAGAAAACCCGTTACAAATTTGGCGCCCGAGCAGGGACCTGACTTTTAAAATCATTTAACCGAAGACCGAGAAAGATATACTCGTCAGAATGACCGAAGATCAACCAATTGGTATATACCAGTTGAAAAAGGATGAGTTAGTTGTGGAGTTAAACCGGCGTGGGTTGGACAGCACCGGTACGATGGACGAACTACGGAAGAGGTTGTCAACCGAGATCAAGAAAAATAAATCTTGCCCAGATCTACGACCGAAAGAATGTTGGCCACCCGAAGTCCAACTACAAACGCTACAAGTACCACAAACCTCCCACCGACCGCCGATATCCGAAAGCAAACCCGACAGCAAACCAGATCAGGCTAACGTACCCAGTCAAACAACTATATCCGGCATATTCCCTACCGCTCGTCTACCACTTGCTGCACCAACCGTTTATCCATCACATACACCGTCCGATGCCGATGTGATGGACAAGGTACGTAAGTGGAACGTCCGATACGATGGAAACAGTAACCCACTGGAGTTCCTAGAGCGGATAGAAGAGTTGGCCGATTGCTACCAACTGCCATTGAATAGAGTAGTAAGAACGCTACCCGAACTGCTGAAAACTTCTGCGTTAGCGTGGTATCGAAATAACCGAGAGTTCATTACCACCTGGGACGAATTCAGCCGAGAGTTGCGTCAGTTCTTCCTTCCGAGACGATATAACACACAGCTGTTAGACAGAATAAGAAGCCGCACCCAAATGGCACGAGAAAAGGGGAAAGAATACATCACCGCCATTCAAACCCTGATGAGGTGGCAGGTTTCCCTGAGTGCAGACGAGAGACTTGATCGCATTTACGACAATCTCCGACCGGAATATCGATATTATATAAAACGGGGGGAATTCGTCACCCTGGCTGAATTAACCGCACTGGTAGAAGACTTTGAGCTCTTGCAAGGCGAATTACCGGTATCACGCCCTACCGCTCCGCAGACTAGACCGATCGTACAATCATACCGAAATACCGCTCCACCGAACCGAAGCAATGGCCCCCCGTACCCTCCGACAGGGCCAATTACACGCAGGCTGACCGAAGGTCAAGAGCCACCATTTAACACCGCACCGCCGCCAGTCCGACCGCTCCAACCAACACCCACCTACAACAGAGAAAGTTGTTGTTGGTCCTGCGGACAACCAGGGCATACTAGACGCGTATGCCAAAACCGCAGAGTATTTTGCTCGCATTGTAGCACCGAAGGCGTTCAGAGCCGACACTGCAAATGCCAGGCGGGAAACGCCAACGGAACGTCCAACACCGTGAGACAATAGACGTTCCTCTAGTAACCACCAGTCTCACTCATTACGCAATACCGATAAGTTTAGGCCAACACACATTCAATGCCATAATCGACACCGGCGCCGGCCGATCGTGCATTGGTGACGAGCTGCATAGCATATGCCAGACCGAAGGGATACCCGCCCAGCAAATTAACATGGTGTTGTTGTTGGCTGACAACTCGACAATTACGTCCCACCAAGCCTACTCCTTGCCACTAAGCTGGGGAGAATGGACATTCACCCACGAGTTTGCGTATGTCCCAAACTTGAGTGACAAGTGCCTCATTGGGACTGATTTTCTGGCAAAGCATGGCTTTACCCTCAACCGTGGCGACAAAATAATTATGGCCACATCCGAACCGCCGTCCAACCTCCGAACACTGCAGACCGAAGCTCAGTGCTTAGAAAGATTTCTGGCCCAGGAGTTGCCCAAGTTCGAAGCCATGAAAGGGTCAACCTCCATGGCAGAGCATGTAATACGTCTCAAACACTCCAGACCATTCAAGCAGAGGTATATGCCTCGAAACCCCGCCATGCAGGCCATAATCAATGAAGAAATAAATCAACTGCTGGCTGAGGGTAAAATTGAGCCCTCTAATAGTCCATATAGTTCGCCAATCGTCTTGGTAAAAAAGAAACAAGGGACTTGGAGATTATGTGTGGACTTTCGGCAACTCAACGAAGTGTCGATTAAAGATGCGTACCCCTTACCACAAATAAATCACATCTTGGACAAGCTGAAAGGGGCTAGGTACATCTCCACCATAGATCTAAAGCAAGGATACTGGCAGATACCACTACACCCCTCCAGCCGGCAATTCACTGCCTTCACTGTCCCAGGTCGAGGCTTATATCAATGGAAGGTGATGCCGTTTGGGCTCCACTCTGCACCCGCAACCTTCCAACGCCTCCTAGATCGTATTATCAGCCCAGAGCTAGAGCCATTTGCGTTTGCATATTTGGACGACATCATAGTCATAGGCAGTACCTTCTCCGAACACATGAGGGCCCTCACTGAAGTGTTCCGACGACTAGAGATTGCCAACTTAAAAATTAATTCCGAAAAGTGTGAGTTTGGCCGCTCAGAAATGAGGTACCTCGGGCATATGATAAGCCAAGATGGCATCCATACCGACCCCGGTAAAATTGAAGCTATAAAAATGCTAACTGCACCATATAATATCAAAGAACTCCGCCGAATACTAGGTATCGCATCCTGGTACAGACGATTTGTACCAAACTTCTCGACACTAGCCGCCCCGTTAACTAAACTATTAAAGAAGAAACAGAGGTGGCAGTGGGACAAAGATCAGGAAAATGCATTCGAAATGTTGAAGACCAGATTAACGGAAGCACCAATCCTTGCTTGTCCTGATTTCTCGAAAGCCTTCCTGCTGCAGACAGATGCTAGTGCGGAAGGACTTGGAGCGGTATTGTCGCAATCCATCGAAAATCAAGAACATGTCATTGCCTATGCTAGTCGTACGTTAAATGATGCCGAGAAAAATTATTCGGTGACCGAGCGTGAATGCTTGGCAGTAGTATGGGGCATCCGCAAGATGCGGCCCTATTTGGAGGGGTATCACTTTGTCGTGCATACTGACCACCGCTCGCTAAAGTGGTTGCACACATTAGACAATCCGTCTGGTCGACTCGCACGCTGGGCGATCGAATTACAACAGTACGATTTCGAGATCCGCTACCGAAAAGGCTCTTTAAATACTGTAGCCGACGTACTGTCCAGACACCCAACCATAAGCTCACCCGTTCGAATTCTTTTACCGATTACTGCCACATGTCCATGGTATGAGACAAAGATTAAAATGGTTACAGAGCAACCGGAGAATAATCCCGATTACCAAGTGGTGGACAAAACCTTATACCGCCATATGTATAATCCCACCTACCATACTGAATCCGCCACGGTGGCGTGGAAGATATGTGTCCCAAAACCACTCCGCTGTCAGGTTATCCAAGAAAACCATACTGAAGTAACGGCAGGGCATCTAGGCATTGCCAAAACCATCGCTAGAGTCGCCCAGAGTTATTATTGGCCTGGACTATTCCGAGATGTCGCTCGATTTGTTCGACGCTGTCAGACTTGCGTCCAGTACAAAGTCCCCGCCACAAAACCCGCCGGCAGGATGCATATGACCCCCACCGAACAGCCCTGGGAGGTAGTCTGTTCGGACTTCATTGGTCCATTGCCCCGGTCCGCGAAAGGCAACACCGTCATATTGGTGTTTCACGATAAATTCACCAAATGGACCGAGTTCTTGGCTCTCCGAGATGCGACAACTCCAGCGCTAATTAAAGGATTTAAAGAGAGAATTTTAAGTCGATATGGGTGTCCCAAGAAGTTAGTTACCGACAATGGCCCTCAGTATAGGAGCAAACCATTTCAGACCCTACTGAACGAACTACATATCGAGCAACGTTTCACCCCTCCGTACACACCACAGGCCAATCCGACCGAACGCGTGAATAGGGTCATAAAAACTATGGTCGCCCAGTATGTCCAGAACGACCACCGCCGATGGGATGAACACCTACCAGAGTTCATGTTGGCTATAAACACCAGTCAACACGAATCCACCGGTTACACCGCCGCCTACCTGAATTACGGTAGAGAACTCCGCCTTCCAAATACGCCAGCTATCAAACTAAATACCCCGCCAACCACCACCGAGAGAATCACCGCACTCAACGACATACTGGCGCTGGTACGAATCAACATGGCCAAAGCTTTCGGAAAACAAAAACGGTATTATGATTTACGACGTCGACCATGGGCACCCGACATAGGAGAGATGGTATATCTCCGCCACCGACCACTCTCCTCTGCTGTCAACAAATTTTCAGCAAAATTAGCCCCCCGCTACATAGGACCATTCCGAATCACCAAAAAACTGTCACCCGTTATCTATAAACTCCAAGGGTCAGAAAGAGAAGTGATTACCGCTCACGTAAAGGACCTAAAAAGAGATGAGAATATAGGCCACCCAGACATTTCCGAGGCAACCAGTATAAATACAACCGACGGTCAGCAACTTAGATCAGTCTCAGTCAGAATGTCGAAGCAATCGGTCGTTAAGTTTACCGAGCCACAGGCTGACCCAAGTACTAGGCGCAGGACAAAGCCGACCCCATTGGCACCACCAGTACAGCAGACAACAACCGGAGTGCTGCGAACTCGCATCTTTCGACGCAAACCTCCCCCCGCCAACCGACCGCTCAGCGCCGTGGAGGTAGCCAACCTTTGCCGAGTCGTCAGGAAGAAAAGGGAAGAGAGCACTACCAACCAAGCACCCGTCACCGAGCACGCAATAACCCGAACCAAATCCCCGATCACAATCAGAACGGTATCTCGATTTATACCCCCGGGCAACAGCAGCGCCTACACATCCAGGCCAATCAAGGACGCTGCCTTCCCGGCAAACCTAGTGGCCACAACATCTCAGGCTGCACGTGTACGCCGCATCACAACCACGGCTAGAACAGCCACAGCTCCCCGAGTGGCCCACACCTCCACAGTGGTCGCCCCTACCAGCAGTACCGGCACCATAGCGGGAAAAACTACCGGGAGCGTCAGTACGGCCAAAGGTACTGTTCCTGTCAAAATAACCGAACCTGAACCACAAATGGACGCCGGTCCTTCCAGCCAGTCCGTCGCACAACAAACCCCGACTAAGCCGATGGAGTTCCAAGGAGAATTTCTCGGCATCCGAATTCCGAATTCAACCAAAACAAAGTTCCGGTTACGAGGACCCCAAGGGTACATATACGGCCGACGCATCCGCAACGGCAGTATATATTTGAAGGGCCCGACCCGAGCTATTATAGTCAAGGATGGCCAAGTACAAGCGGCCGAAAAGAATAATTTAAATTAAGATATATGGCCGAATAACAAAAAAAAAAATATAAAAAAATAAAAGATGGACCGTTATTCGGCAGACAGTCCACACGTAATTATAAGGAAATAAGTTTTTATAACCGGATAACCAAAAAAAAAAATATATAATAAAATCAAAGATGGACGGTTATTCGGCGAAGGTCCACACAATATTTTCTTTCTCATATAATAATATCAATTCAATTATAAGAAATCGTTATTAGATTGTAAGAAAATCCTGTATTTCAAATTAAAATTATCGTTAAGAAAATCGTTATGAAGTGAATTGTAGAAAAACCTTTATTTAAAAATGAATTACATTTAAGTTTTGACTGGAAATGAAATAGTAGTACCGCTAGAACCTCGTCCACCGGCCCCGTACCCGTAGAACTATCCACCCCCCGAAGTAAGAGGGGAATGTAACGAAGTTCCCCTCGTTACAAACCCTATGTCTAAGTTTTCCGCTTGTCCGTCCGGTCATGTCACTCAGCACATTGGGTTTTGCCTCATAGCATGTACAAATTGCCGATAGCCTGTACAAATTGCCGGCTGCCATATAAAAAACCATAGGCAGACAACCGCACATGCCGACAGCCACAGCTACATCGTGCGCATACAATCATATATGCCGGCATTCCAAATGCCCATAGCATGTATAAATTGCCGATAACATGTACAAATGGCCGGCTGCCATATAAAACCATAGGCAGACAACCGCACGTGCCGACACAGCGGGTATAGATCATACATGCTGGCAGGCCAAATGCCGATAGCAAGTACAAAGTGCCGACAGCCATATACACACAACATAACGTGTGTACCTTACCGGCAGCCACCACAAAGTAGTGGACACCCAACCAAACACGGGTAAATTATTTGCCTTCAAGTGACAAAATTCCCAACGAGTTCTCAAAAAATATCAATGAGGTTCGGCAACTTGTGCTCATAAATTTGTCGATTCCGACCACGGGCAAAGTTCTCCACCGAACTCAGCCTAATACATTTTTCGTGCTGAGAGATCAGCAAAACATACATTTAATAGACTAGGCGACCGTCTCTAAACCGCGCAATAAATTTCAAAGTGTTCCAAGTCGAACACTTAAATTCATTTTTCCTAGACCGGACGACCGTCTATAAACCGCGTCAACCCACCTGTACTGTCGTGTCTTGACCAGAGGCCGTCAGTGTTCCGTTCCTATCTTACACTGTCGTGTCTTGACCAGAGGCCGTCAGTGTTCCGTTCCTATCTTACACTGTCGTGTCTTGATCAGAGGCCGTCAGTGTTCCGTCTTTCCGCCGTCCCACTGTCGTGTCTTGACCAGAGGCCGTCAGTGTTTCCACCGTCCCACTGTCGTGTCTTGGCCAGAGGCCGTCAGTGTTCCTTCCACCTGTACTGTCGTGTCTTGACCAGAGGCCGTCAGTGTTCCGTCTCTCTCTTCCGCTGTCGTGTCTTGTCCAGAGGCCGTCAGCGTGCCGTACCTCTCTCTCTTCCGCTGTCGTGTCTCGTCCAGAGGCCGTCAGCGTTCCGTCTCTCTCTCTCTCTGTCGTGTCCTGACCAGGGGCCGTCAGCCATTCGTTATTATATTGGTGATGGTATAGTATGTAAGTTATAAGAAATGTTTAGTATAGATTAAGGAAACAAAAAAAAAGAAGAATAAATAATAAAAGGAAATAATAAATAAACAATTTGTAACTCGAGACTTATCATTTGGACCCTGGAAGCCGCTGAGTCATACCTCAGCTGAGAAAACCCGTTACAACTATCAGATATTCCAGCTGAAAATCGTGAAAAATTACTGAATCTTGATGACGGCGATGCAATCAAAACACTAGGCTTATTTTGGCAACCTCAATCTGATCATTTTCGGTTCAATGTTAAGCTGTTACAAAACGCCAACCGTATAACAAAACGTACGAACTGGACCAGTTATAATACTTGCAAAAATATTCATGCAACAATTGTGGCTATTGAAACAAAATTGGGACGCAGCGTTACCACAAAACCTACATACAAAATGGCACAATTTTAGAACGAGCTTGCAGCTTCTGAATAATTTTCGGATTGATAGATATCTATTTTCAGATGCAGCAACAAAATCAATCCAGTTGCATGGATACGCCGATGCTAGCGAGAAGGCTTATGGATGTGCGATTTACATACGTAGTGTTTACTTAAACCAAGCGATTACAGTCAAGTTACTTTGCGCGAAATCAAAGGTAGCACCATTAAATTCCACCACACTGCCCAGACTAGAATTGTGTGCAGCACAACTACTCGCACAAACAATGGAGAAAACTGAGCCGATTCTTAATCTAAACATTGAGAAGAAGTTTTATTGGACGGACTCGAAAATTGCGCTCTCTTGGATTGGAGGTCATCCATCATATTGGAAAACATTCGTCGCAAATCGAGTTGCAAAAATCCAAGAAATCAGCTCAAAGGACGAGTGGAATCGCGTTGATTCTAAAAACAATGCTGCTGATGTCATTTCACGAGGAGTTACACCGGAAGAATTTGGCAACGTCTCAAGTTGGTTTAATGGTCCAGAGTATTTGTTATTGCCGGAAGATTCCTGGAACGTCAAGAAATCTTGGTGCGAATTGGATAGTCCAGAACGAAAACTCGTGAAATGGGTACTTACGACGACGCAAGATGACAACAAACACTTACTTCAGCGCATCAAATTTAGAAACAGCTTTATTTCTTTTCGGAATGTCATGGCGTATATTCTTCGGTTTTTGCACAATACACGAAGGCAGAATCGAAAAACTAGAAAGGTTGGACATCTAAATCAAGAAGAGTTGAACTTTGGATTACAAACTATCATAAAATTAGTTCAGAGATTGGAATTTCCGAATGAACTAGCGATGTTGGAATCTAAAAAGCAACTTCCTAACAAAAATCATCTAAACAATTTATCCGTTTTCCTAGACGATAAAAAAGTAATTCGAGTTGGTGGACGACTTCAATTCTCCGAAATTCTTTATAGTTCCAAACACCCAATCCTGTTACCATCCAAGCATTTCTTTACACTTACCCTCCTTAATTATCTTCATATCAAACATTTACATGCAGGTCCTCAGGCCTTACTCGCTGCCGTAAGACAAAATTATTGGCCACTACAAGGAAGACGACTTGTTCAAAAGGTGTTTCGGAGTTGTATTAGATATTTTAAAAGAAGGCCAACCAGTATTCATCAGATAATGGGAAATTTGCCGTTAGAACGCGTTAAATGTGCGCCACCATTTTCTAATGTCGGCGTGGACTATTGTGGTCCAGTTTATGTGCATTACGAAATAAGAGGGAAGGCTCCTACCAAGGCATACATATCCGTTTTCGTATGTTTTGCACTTAAGGCTGTGCATCTCGAGTTGGTGACAGAATTAACAACTACTGCATTCATTGGGGCACTCAAACGATTTGTGTCAACAAGAGGATTGTGTTCAAACATATTTTCCGACAATGGGACTAATTTTGTCGGAGCCAACTCCAAATTAAACGAGTTATTCAATTTATTCTCTTCGCAGGAACACAACGATGCCATCATTCGCATGTGTCAAGCAGATGGAATAACGTGGCACTTCGCTCCACCTGCGTCACCGCACTTTGGCGGGTTATACGAAGCAGCGGTGAAATCTGCGAAATTTCACCTGAAACGGGTGGTTGCAAACTCCTCTTTGACGTTCGAAGAGTTAAACACCGTCATAAAACAAATAGAGGCCGTATTAAATTCGCGGCCATTAACTCCAAGTTCGTCAAATCCAGATGACTTTACTGCCATTACGCCCGGTCACTTTCTTATTGGCAGGCCATTAAATGCAATTGTTGAGCCGAATATTGAAGACGAAAACATCTCAACGTTAAAAAGGTGGAGATTCGTCCAACAAATTCACCAGCACTTTTGGTCGAGATGGTTAAATGAGTACCTGGCAGAACTTCAGCATCGCCGGAAGTGGACGTCAAAAGAACGAAATGTTGCGGTAGGAGAATTGATAATCTTGAAGGATGAAAACCTTCCACCACTAAAGTGGCGACTTGGGCGAATCGTTGCTACTCATTGCGGTCAAGATGGAAATGTAAGGGTAGTCACTATCAATACTGCTCAAGGACAGATTAAACGAGCTATATCAAAGATCTGCCCACTCCCGATCAGCTATGGTAACAATGAAGAATTGAAAGCACAAGACTTTCAAGGCGGGCAGGATGTTCACGCAACACAAAATAAAACATCACAACACTGAAGATGTCTGTTGTTGACACAATCAAAAGGAGATACCTGAAAGAACATAGAACTAGAAAATAACTTAAAATAATTCATAATTGATACTTATCCGTAAATTTGATATTTCCCAATATAAATCCAACCTAAAACCTAAATTAATGCATGTATTAAATTCACTATCAGACATTATTTACTATTATAAAATACTTATCTTTAACGTTTAGCCAATTTGAACATTCAGCCAACTAGAATTCTATTATTTTTCACAAATGCCAATTTAAATTTGGTCACTTTAATTTTCAATAACAAAAAAAAACTTGTTTGTCTTAAAACTGGACGTTCATTGAAATGCATAACAGAACACCAGAGACATCTAGTATTCACATTTATTTACATCAACACTTTTGCGATAATAGCCACCTAGAGTGTATTTATGTACTAATATATATCTTTTGTAAGAGGTAGAATTTTGCTACTTCCTCTCTTCTTCGTAAAACGTCAAACCATGCGGACGTAAAATTGTCGTACAATAAAATATATTTCTAAAGCTATTAAAAATTTGGAATTTTTATACAATAATAAAATTAAAAGACTTTAAAAAAGCTTAGAGTCTCAACACCAATGAAGCTTGTTGTTGACACACATACCGAGAATTGAGAGTTTTTGAGTTTCTTTTGATTCATGGTTAAAGTTTGGGGGTTTAAATTACGCTTAGACGACAGAACACAGCATTGGGTTTTAGAAGCGTTAAATTCAACTCTATTATGTAGGCCCCACCTTGTTATGCTGTCATGGTCAGAATTTAACGTGCTTAACATACGTTGTTGTTCAAGTTCCACTTGTGTCGAAGAGGGGCGCGCAGAAAGCGAGAAGTCATATGAAAAGCTAAGAGTACTGTCGTCAGCAAAGGAATGGATTCCACCTCTAATAGGAGATAGGAGATCATTAATGCAAATCAGAAAGAGTGTCGGAGATAAAACAGAGCCTTGAGGAACACCGGCGTTTATGCGGTGGACATTAGATTTGAATCCGTCCAATACGACCTGGATTGAACGGTCAGAAAGGTAGTTCCTAGTCCAATCGAGCAGGGTGTTGTTAATTCCATAAGCAGTCATTTTCGACCAAAGAGCTTGATGCCAGACTCTGTCAAATGCCTTGGAAATATCGAGTGCAACGACTTTACTTTCACCAAATTTGTGAATAGACTGGTTCCACTTTTCAGTGAGATAAGCCATCAGGTCACCTGTAGAGCGCTGCTACGAAAACCGTACTGCTGGTCACTAAGGATTTCACGTGATTCAAGGTATTGCATAACCTTGTAGAGTATGGATGTTAGCGCCATGGGTCGGTATGAGGAAAGAGATGACGTTTCGCCTTTTTTAGGAACAGGCTGGATAAAGGCTGTTTTCCAATTCCTTGGGACGACTCCAAAAGAATAAGAAAATTGGAAAAGTCTGCGCAGTGGTAATGCCAACGTTGAAGAACACCTCTTCAAAACTTAAGCGGGAATGCCATCAGGCCCAGCAGATTTATGAATGTTGAGATCATTTAATACTCAAGCCACTTGACGAGTACGAAAGTAAATCTGTCCCATAGAGGATTCAACTCTTTCAAGTACAGGCGGCGACAGCGTAGCGTGGCAGCGTAGAGCTAGCTGCTAAATGTGAAGCAAGCAGATTGGCCTTGTCTATAGAGCTGACAGTTGGGACGTCATTGTGAATAAGCGTTGGAATTGAAGACGAGCCAGTATTTTTAATTCGTTTCACGAATGACCAAAAATTTTTACTTCCTTTGGGACATTGAAGTATTTTTTGCCTCAGTTTTTGGTCATATTCGAATTTTGCGCGTTTAAGGTAGGCATTGCAATCATTTCTGACTCGTCTAAATTTGGTTCGGTTTTTCACAGTGGGGTTTTTTTTTTTATATAACCGAAAGCATACCTCACGGTTCCTAGTAACCTCTTTGCAGCTTAAGTCATACCAAGCATTTTCCTTCGGTTTAATACACTTTGTCCTGGAAGGGATAAATTGTCTCATACCCTCGAGGAATTTGTTAGTGATCGTATCAGAAGTGGCATCCACACCACTATTGGCGTTAAGTGGCCAGTTATAGCTTCTAAAGAAATTATTGATGCCATCCCAGTTGGCTTTCTCGTATAGCCATACTTTTCTTTTAGGAGTTTTCTCTTTAACTGTGTGGTTTGAGAAATTAGCTGATACTACACAATGGTCTGAAAAGTCTAGAGGAGATAATACACTGACGGTGTATTTGTTAGGAAGAGAAGTAAGAAACAAGTCAAGGGTATTAGCGTTATGACTAACAATGCCTGGAATTCGAGTGGGCTCATTCACAAGCTGAGTGAGATGGTTAAATATGGTCAGCAAATAACTCAACATCCTTTCCTTGCGGTGTTGTTAAGCCTGAATGGCGCAGCCAACTAGAGTTGTGTAAGTTGAAATCTCCCGCAATTACGATTTCAGAGCATTCATCAAGTGATAAAATTCTAGCTCACTACAAGTTGAGACACTGTCTAAATTAGGGCTTCTGTATATGAAGCAGTAGTAAATGATATGCTTACGCACTTTGACTTTGAGCCAAATGAAGTTGAATTCCGCGTTGGAACAATGATTGAAATGTTCTTGGGACTGGTAAGCAATATCACTACGCACATATATTGCGAGACCGCGGTGGGGAAAAAATACTGGCACTAAGTTGTGCCAGAATAGCAGGTTTGTGGTCTGCTAAATGGACGCACGTGGCCGAGAGATTCGATCTAAGCCCACGAATGTTACACACGTCAACCCTGAATCTGCACACAGTCATATTGGACACACTCCGACTTAATCAAGACGAACCGTGATGCGAAGGGACAATGAAACCATTCAAAACAAACTGCTGCTAGTGTTATGCCTTTTCAGCAGTTAAGAATTGAGCGATTGACAAAGCAATCACACACACTGCCCGCTTCTCTACAGAGTAGTGGGACTTGTCCCTTGGCAATGAGTCTATATATAAAAAACAAAGTTCAAGATGGATTTCGTGGAATAAACAAGGCGGTTTGTGGTAGTGAATCAAATCACGACACTGCCTGTATTGATACCACTCTCACACCATTACCAGGTAGTTCAAGTATTACTCTGGAAATGGTGTACAAAGAGATCCTCAGACTGAAACAAGTAAATGTAAAAAAATTTCGTTTCGTTTTTCGGGTTCAAACTTTTATATATACATCGAAACACGCCACACAGTCGTTTATTATTTGGTAATAATCGCCAAAATATCTGTTTTTCAGTTCGGGGATATTTCAAAGAACGTTTCATACGCGAAATGCGTCATACGTGGAATATAAAAAGCTATCTTGGACTTAGATACTCCCAAAATTCTCTAGGTCGTGTGGAAGTTGGTTAAAAAGGACCTCAAAAAAGTCGAAAAAAAATAAATAATTCTACCCGTCACACACGCCACATGAGACACTTGCCACGCGTCATACTCTGAATATAAAAAATGCTATTTTGGACTTAGACACTCACAAAATTTCTGCTCTCTAGGTCATGTGGAAGGTGGTTAAATGGACCTCAAAGTGGTCGAAAATACAGACAAAAGGGGTCAAGTTAAATAAAAGTTTTTCACACGCCAATAGACGAAAGTGACTGTTTCACACACTATAACCCAGTTTTGAAAGTTGCCTTTACTAGTGATTTAACATATAAAATACTTTTTTTATTTTATGCTGTCACAGCGAACATACAATCCGAGAATAGTTTTGCATTGCGCATAACCGGTTTAGCAGAAAACCCGGTTTTGGTCATGTGAAAAAAAACGTACATTACTCGCAGAAAAGTGCTCATCGTGCTCGTTAGAATGCTGCAATCGTTCTGGGGCATATATATCATCCAGTTTGGCATTCCTAAACTCCGAGCGTCCTGGTCTACGCCATCCTTCCAGCGTAGACTTGGCCGCCGGCCTCGCTGTCGTATTCCAAAGGACTTTCCGAGAAGGATCCCCTTCGCTAATGCGAGCTAGGTGTCCTGCCCACCAGAGCCTACCGAGCTTAATTCTCTTCACGATGTCGACATCGCGGTAACGCTCGTAGATCTAATCATTATAGAGTAAAGAGTCTCCGGAACAGTCCTTCCTCACATACGGAGCCAACAATTATACCTAAGACTTTTCTCTCGAACGTGGCTAAGAGCTCAGAAAGCTTTTTACTAAAATAGAATTTGTTGGCTTTTAGAAAACGTGCGCGTATTTCTGGTTGCATGTTGTTATCGGCTGCTACATTTGACCCCAAATAGATAAAGGATTGCACTGCTTCAAATTCGCGCTCCACTATTTTAATTGAGGCACCAATGTTGGATCTTCTACTCGCAGACGTGGCAACAATGTACTTTGTTTTGCTCTCATTTATGTGCCGCTCGCTCCATCTGAATGAAAGCTTCCTGTACAGCTCTTCGGTTTCTGCTAACGAAGTCAATGTCGTCGGCGTAAGCCAGTATCTGAATGACTTAGAGATGATTGTTCCTCTCGCCGTTACATCAGAGTCTCGGATCACTTTCTCCAACCCCAGGTTGAAGAGAACTCAGGCCAGTCCATCCCCAGTCGGAGGCCGTTATAGAAATTGAATGGGCTTGATAGTAATCCGGCTATTTTTACTTGGCTTATATCATTGGTCATGGTCAACCTACATAGCCGTGTAAATTTATTTGGGATGCCAAATTCTCCCCTGGCTTTATAAAGTGCTTCTCTGGCTATGATAGCATATGGCTACCCTGTCTTGAAGGATGGAGGAGAAAATCCTATGAGCGGTAATCTACATCGTTATACGATAATTTCTGCATGTTTTGATATCTCCTTTCTAACAGGGGCTTAGGATGCCTCTTCGCCAGTACTCTGGAATCCCATACGTGCACTATTAGTTCGTGAATTGCTTGGTGAATTGTGGGATGTCCTGTTTTAAACAGCTTTGCTGGGATACCATCTGATCCCGGGGCCTTATTATTTTGAGCCGAATTATCGCTCTGCTAACTTGGTCTATTCTCTGTGGTGGCAGCATAGTGGGGTCTTCGTATATTGGTTGAGCCTTCAATTTCCCAGTTAGCTGGCCATTTGGCTATTCATGAAAGTGCTCTTTCCATCGCTCTAAGATGCTTTTGAGATCGGCGATCAGATTACCAACCTTGGTCGTTGCAGTATGTGCAGCGCAGTATATATTGCATCATATAACGGACTCTTTGGTAGAACCTCCGTGCCTGGTGCGGTCCTCGCACTCTGTACTGTTCTAGTTCACGGACGAGATTCTTCTCCCAGGCAGCTTACTTTCGCCGGTGACGGTTTTTTCATATCTTCTGTGCTCTGTGTATTCATCTTAAAGTGCGCGCATTCTATGAAATTGTTGCATTGCTCGGTACGCAACATTCTTACGTTCAATCGCTAGCTTACATTCGTCATCGAACCAGTCGTTCCGCTCTCTGGAGTCTGGATGAGTCATCTGTATGACTTCGACGGCGGATATCTAAGCCCCAGGACTCACTCCCACTTCATTTATGGAGAGTCCTATCGCTTGACCCTAGTTGTTTCTGGGCACTTCGTTGCGAAGGGCAGCCATGCTGACTGGAATCTGGTTCGCGGATGCATTGTTTCGTGATGATCAGCTCTCGGAGCACCATACCAAAAAGTTAGTGGTCCGAGTCGACGTTGGCACCTCAGTACGTCATCAAGTTGCGAGTGGCCAACATTTTACTCGCAACGGCCAAATTATTGCTTATGCCATCTCTATGACTCGTTGTCCTTTGTCATTAGTGTTCTCGTGTAAGCTATGGGTGCCAATGTGCTGCCTGAATACTGGATCACTACCTATTTTTGCATTCATATTCCCCAGTATAATTTTACTTTCTTTTACTAGTAGTAAAAGTAAGTATAGTAATCCTGAAAATTTTCGAACTCGGGATTTTTGCAGATTTACCCATTACCGTATCTCCTGAGTCAGAAAAAGCAAAAAAAAAAATCTCTGTCTGTGTGGCTGTGTGTCTGTGTGTCTGTGGCTCTGTGTCCACTCTACAGCCCAGACGGCTGAATTGATTGAGACGAAAATTCATATTTAAGCTTTTTACATAAATTGGGAGGGCCCAGTTGATTTTGGCGGAAATCGGCCAAACGGAAGTGGTAGTCGTAGTAATAAACTACTATGAGAAAATGCAAAAAAAAAATAAAAATAAAAGTAAATGGAAAAAACAATTTAATATACTGTTACTGAAGATTCTGGACCCGTCCGTAAAAGAAAGTCGTGTTGTGCCCACACCTCCATTTTTTTATACATACTGAGGGCAGGCATGGAGTTCACGTTCGACTGATTGAAAGAATTCTTCTTTTTCATCATCTGGGGAATCCTCTGTAGGTGCGTGAACGTTTATGAGGCTTACGTTTTTAAATTTGCCCCGTATGCGAAGGGTGCATAGCCGTGCATTTACTGCTTTAAAACCGATTACGGTGGGTTACATTCTTTTGCTGACTAGAAACCCCACCCCGAGCACATGATGTCTTGCATGACAGCTGTAATATATGTCATGTTCTGATTTTTGTAAGACACCATTCCCCGTCCACTGCATATACTGGATTGCTGTTATGTTAGCATTATATTTGGATATGTTTTCGGCTAGTTGCTGTGCAGTGGGCGTTATTTTCATGAGAAAATTAGCCGTTAAGCGTTCCGTAATGAAGTTTTTTACGAGCGAGGTTATTTGCCTCGAGCCAGCCTTACTTTGAAGGGACTAACTAGTCCGATCATTCAGCTTTTCCTGTATTGGATGAAAAGTACCTGCGGCCACCACGTGGAGGTTTGATTGCACTTCCACCAGTCAGAGATAGTTACGGCCACCTACAATTCTGATGCATGCTAAGCTATTCCTCCTATTCCGCTGATGGCTGACCACCAATCCTTTATATGTGTGCTTTATCCCGAAATGATTAGTACCAGGAGCTGTGTAGGGTGACAAATTTCGTGAGGCTGGACATAATGACAAGGCGTATAAAGTGGGACAGGATCGGCCACACTCTGAGGCGACCAGTGGATAACATCGCAAGGAACTCGCTCGATTGGAATCCCCACGGAGAACGAAGACTTGGTGAAAAGACGCCTGTCTTCGTCGGCCACTTGCTACAGTTGCTACTGAAGCCAGAAACGATGGACTTGAGTGCGTGCTCTGGTACAGAATAGGTTAAGATGGGGACTTTTTATTGATGTAATATGTTCCCCAGTGGAAAAAGGACCAAGATGCTGATGAGATGTAAGTGCTTCCAGCAGCTTTTTAATGACATCATTTAATAAATATAATTTCAAAGGAAAGCATGTCCTTAATTCTATTTTATGAAACAAATTAGCTCAACTATAATATATGTCTAATTGGAGTAAGTAGGTATCAAGTATGAGTTGTCATTTCCAAATATATCCAACACAACAGGAACACGCACAGCTATGGTAGACTTAGGAGCATGGCATCAAAATAGATTGCCGTTGGCTGTAGAACGAACAGACAGACGAAGGGACAAACTGAAAATATTGCGTATTTTGCTAGGTATTAGATATGTTTGCGGGGGGAGGGGAAAGTATTATTTGTTATTAATAATTAAAAAGGTAATAGAAAAACTTCTTCTTTTAAAAAGCTGATCCAAATACGACCACGTTTGCTGGTGAGGGCGTGTCTGGTGAGGGCTGTCTTCCCCAGTAATATCAAATTCGTTTTAAAATGTCGATATTTATTACTCACGAGCTGCATATTAAAAAATAAGAAAACTTCGTCATTTTGACGGGTTATTGCTATAGTATTTCTATATCACTTATCAATATAACAATAGAGACCACAGCCCGCAGAATCAAGCCTACCATGCTGGTAGATAACGGTGGATATGTTCTTGGTCTTGCATTATTTGTTCATCACTAATAAGTAAGAGTATGCTGCCTAAACATATCTCAATTGAACAGACAAATACCATAAAAGTAATGGCAGCATAGACCCACCCTTGGCTTTTAAGTTTAAACAATCTTTCCATTATAACGAACTTGACGGCAATAAAACAATTTTTATCTGGAGTACTTCTGTGTCCTTTATTTTAGAAAACAAAAGTTACATAAAGTAGTAACTTAACTTGAAGAGTTTATTAAAAATTTCGAGCGACCAATTACTTTTCCCACTCCGTTTCTTCCATTGACGATGCAGCCTTTAAGCTAACAGGTGTTAGTTCGGACTCTTCATAATCTAAGAAGAAATTTTCTGGTTTTTCAGATGAATGTGCTGTAGACTCTTCTTGGTCAGGTGTCTATGAAGTAAGCTCTAGTTGTTCAGATGACGATGTATGAGGATTGGATTGGTCCGATGTCGATGCTGTAAGTTCTGGTTCGGTTGTTGATGTTGAAAGTTCTGGTTATTCGAATGTGGATGTTATAAGATCTAATTGTTCAGGTATCGACGCATATCGACGCGTTGTACATTCTGCTTGTTCAAGTGGTTTGGTTAGATGTTAATATTTGAGATTCTAGTTGTTCAGATGTCAAGGCACTAGTTTCTGGTTTTCCAGTGGTCGGTACGGCATCTTCTTGTTGTTCAAATATTACTGAAGTAAGAACCGTAAGTTGATCAGTTGTCGATGCTGTAGATTCTGGTTGGTCTTGGTCAGTTGTTAGTTGATTCTGGTTGTTCAGATAACAAAGTAGTTGATGGTGGTTGGTCAGTTGTCGTTGTTGTAGTTCGTGTAGTAGATTGTAGATTCTGATTGTTCGGTTGTTGATGTTGTAGTTTCAGATTGTTCTGATTTCGGTGTAGTAAGTTCTGGTTGTTCAGGTATCGGTGCAGTATATTCTGGTTGATCAGATATTAATGTAGTAAGAACAAGTTGTTCACGTGTCGAAGTACCATATTCTGGTTGTTCAATTTTCGATGCTCTAAGGTCTGGTTGATCAGTTGTCGTTGTAATAAATTCTGGTTGGGCAGTTGTCGATGCAGTAGATTCTGAATGTTAAAATTTCAAAATAGTTGATTCTCGTCGATTAGTTGTCGTTGTAGCGAATTCTGGTTGGTAAGTTCTGGTTGTTCAGTTGTCGATGTTATAGGTTCTATTTTTTTAAGTGTCGATGTGATAAATTGTCGTTGTTCAAGCATGCAACGTTTTTCCGTCTGATTCCACACGATCCACACGATAGCGGATTTGCCTCGATGTTTCTACTGGTGTCACTTTTTACTGCCTGGTTTGGTACTTCAACATCGGAAACTTCACCCTTGACTACACACTTTTAAGGTTTTGGTTGATCAGTTGTCGATGCTCCAAATTCTGGTTGATCAGTTCTCGTCGAAGTAAATTCTGATTGAGCAGTTATTGATATTGTAGATTCTGGTTGATCAGCGGTTCCATTAAAGCATTGCTTTGGTACTTCAACTTCGGAAACTTCACCCTTGACTACACACTTTTTAGGTTTTGGTTGATCAGTTGTCGATGCTCCAAATTCTGGTTGATCAGTTCTCGTCGAAGTAAATTCTGATTGAGCAGTTGTTGATATTGTAGGTTTTGGTTGATCAGCGTTTCCATTAAAGCATTGCTTTGGTACTTCCACTTCGGAAACTTCACCCTTGACTACACACTTTTTAGGTTTTGGTTGATCAGTTGTCGATGCTCCAAACTCTGGTTGATCAGTTGTCGTCGAAGTAAATTCAGATTGAGCAGTTGTTGATATTGTAGGTTTTGGTTGATCAGCGTTTCCATTAAAGCATTGCTTTGGTACTTCCACTTCGGAAACTTCACCCTTGACTACACACTTTTTAGGTTTTGGTTGATCAGTTGTCGATGCTCCAAACTCTGGTTGATCAGTTGTCGTCGAAGTAAATTCAGATTGAGCAGTTGTTGATATTGTAGGTTCTGGTTGATCAGCGGTTCCATTAAAGCATTGCTTTGGTACTTCCACTTCGGAAACTTCACCCTTGACTACACACTTTTTAGGTTTTGGTTGATCAGTTGTCGATGCTCCAAGCTCTGGTTGATCAGTTCTCGTCGAAGTAAATTCAGATTGAGCAGTTGTTGATATTGTAGGTTCTGGTTGATCAGCGGTTCCATTAAAGCATTGCTTTGGTACTTCCACTTCGGAAACTTCACCCTTGACTACACACTTTTTAGGTTTTGGTTGATCAGTTGTCGATGCTCCAAATTCTGGTTGATCAGTTCTCGTCGAAGAAAATTCTGATTGAGCAGTTGTTGATATTGTAGATTCTGGTTGATCAGCAGTTCCATTAAAGCATTGCTTTGGTACTTCAACTTCGGAAACTTCACCCTTGACTACACACTTTTTAGGTTTTGGTTGATCAGTTGTCGATGCTCCAAATTCTGGTTGACCAGTTCTCGTCGAAGTAAATTCTGATTGAGCAGTTGTTGATATTGTAGATTCTGGTTGATCAGCGGTTCCATTAAAGCATTGCTTTGGTACTTCCACTTCGGAAACTTCACCCTTGACTACACACTTTTTAGGTTTTGGTTGATCAGTTGTCGATGCTCCAAATTCTGGTTGATCAGTTCTCGTCGAAGTAAATTCTGATTGAGCAGTTGTTGATATTGTAGATTCTGGTTGATCAGCGGTTCCATTAAAGCATTGCTTTGGTACTTCAACTTCGGAAACTTCACCCTTGACTACACACTTTTTAGGTTTTGGTTGATCAGTTGTCGATGCTCCAAATTCTGGTTGACCAGTTCTCGTCGAAGTAAATTCTGATTGAGCAGTTGTTGATATTGTAGATTCTGGTTGATCAGCGGTTCCATTAAAGCATTGCTTTGGTACTTCCACTTCGGAAACTTCACCCTTGACTACACACTTTTTAGGTTTTGGTTGATCAGTTGTCGATGCTCCAAATTTTGGTTGATCAGTTCTCGTCGAAGTAAATTCTGATTGAGCAGTTGTTGATATTGTAGATTCTGGTTGATCAGCGGTTCCATTAAAGCATTGCTTTGGTACTTCAACTTCGGAAACTTCACCCTTGACTACACACTTTTTAGGTTTTGGTTGATCAGTTGTCGATGCTCCAAATTCTGGTTGACCAGTTCTCGTCGAAGTAAATTCTGATTGAGCAGTTGTTGATATTGTAGATTCTGGTTGATCAGCGGTTCCATTAAAGCATTGCTTTGGTACTTCCACTTCGGAAACTTCACCCTCGACTACACACTTTTTAGGTTTTGGTAGATCAGTTGTCGATGCTCCAAATTCTGGTTGATCAGTTCTCGTCGAAGTAAATTCTGATTGAGCAGTTGTTGATATTGTAGATTCTGGTTGATCAGCGGTTCCATTAAAGCATTGCTTTGGTACTTCAACTTCGGAAACTTCACCCTTGACTACACACTTTTTAGGTTTTGGTTGATCAGTTGTCGATGCTCCAAACTCTGGTTGATCAGTTGTCTTTGTAGTAAATTCTGATTGGGCAGTTGATATTCTAGGTTTTGGTTGATCAGTTGTCGATGCTCTAATTTCTGGTTGATCAGTTCTCGTCGAAGTAAATTCTGATTGATCAGTTGTAGATGCTGTATATTCTGGTTGATCAGTTGTCTTTGTAGTAAATTCTGATTGGGCAGTTGATATTTTAGGTTCTGATTGATCAGTTGTCGATGCTGTAGATTCTGGTTGATCAGTTGTCTTTGTAGTAAATTCTGATTGGGCAGTTGATATTCTAGGTTTTGGTTGATCAGTTGTCGATGCTCTAATTTCTGGTTGATCAGTTCTTGTCGAAGTTAATTCTGATTGATCAGTTGTAGATGCTGTAGATTCTGGTTGATCAGTTGTCTTTGTAGTAAATTCTGATTGGGCAGTTGATATTCTAGGTTTTGGTTGATCAGTTGTCGATGCTCTAATTTCTGGTTGATCAGTTCTCGTCGAAGTTAATTCCGGTTGATCAGTTGTATATGCTGTAGATTCTGGTTTATCAGTTGTCTTTGTAGTAAATTCTGATTGGGCAGTTGATATTTTAGGTTCTGGTTGATCAGTTGTCGATGGTCTAAATTTTGGTGGATTAGTTCTCGTCGGGATGTTGGCTGGCTTTAGGGGGGTACAACGATTATGCTTATCACTCCAATATAGTCCCTTTTTACATGTTACCTCATACGCTACGCCGTAGCGACACTCATACTGCTTCCGAGACCCACCCGGTAGATAGTCGCTCAGAAAAACGGTCTTACCCGGGATCTCGTATTGCGGACATAACGGACTTTTTGATCGCCGTTGTTTCTCAGCCAATTTATTGTTTATATTCGTAGCAGCTTTTTTAAGTAGGCATATATGGTGCCTTAAGCTCCATTCTTTACCATCGGGGCAAATAACCAGATAGGCGTGTCCATTTATGCATCTATAAATTAATCCATTAGTGGTATTGCGGTAATAACTCGGGTTGTGTGGATTCTCGAACGATGGACAGTTTATGTTATCTACTGCCTGCACTGCAGTCTCATTTCGCTTTTCACAAAAATATGTTTTTATATTAAACTCAAATCCGTCGAGACACTGAACTGGATGGGCGTGTTTATCATAGCACAGGTAGTAAGAATTTGTAGAATTTCTTACAAGGCCTCTCACATTTTTTTTCGTTTCACATTTGCTTTCTGGATATCTGGTTTCAAAATCTATCCAAGGGTTGTGTGCACCGCTTGTTAGAATATAGTTTAAGTCGCTTGACTGTTTACACATTTCATTTTCATAATCCATGTAAAATCCGTCATCACATGAAGCTGGTTGATCAGTTCTCGTTGTAGTAAATTCTGATTGGGCAGTTGATATTTTAGGTTCTGGTTGATCAGTTGTCGATGGTCTAAATTTTGGTGGATTAGTTCTCGTCGGGATGTTGGCTGGCTTTAGGGGGGTACAACGATTATGCTTATCACTCCAATATAGTCCCTTTTTACATGTTACCTCATACGCTACGCCGTAGCGACACTCATACTGCTTACGAGACCCACCCGGTAGATAGTCGCTCAGAAAAACGGTCTTACCCGGGATCTCGTATTGCGGACATAACGGACTTTTTGATCGCCGTTGTTTCTCAGCCAATTTATTGTTTATATTCGTAGCAGCTTTTTTAAGTAGGCATATATGGTGCCTTAAGCTCCATTCTTTACCATCGGGGCAAATAACCAGATAGGCGTGTCCATTTATGCATCTATAAATTAATCCATTAGTGGTATTGCGGTAATAACTCGGGTTGTGTGGATTCTCGAACGATGGACAGTTTATGTTATCTACTGCCTGCACTGCAGTCTCATTTCGCTTTTCACAAAAATATGTTTTTATATTAAACTCAAATCCGTCGAGACACTGAACTGGATGGGCGTGTTTATCATAGCACAGGTAGTAAGAATTTGTAGAATTTCTTACAAGGCCTCTCACATTTTTTTTCTTTTCACATTTGCTTTCTAGATATCTGGTTTCAAAATCTATCCAAGGGTTGTGTGCACCGCTTGTTAGAATATAGTTTAAGTCGCTTGACTGTTTACACATTTCATTTTCATAATCCATGTAAAATCCGTCATCACATGAAGCTGGTTGATCAGTTCTCGTTGTAGTAAATTCTGAGTGGGCAGTTGATATTTTAGGTTCTGGTTGATCAGTTGTCGATGGTTTAAATTTTGGTGGATTAGTTCTCGTCGGAAAGTTGTCTTGCTTTAGGGGGGTACAACGATTATGCTTATCACTCCAATATAGTCCCTTTTTACATGTTACCTCATACGCTACGCCGTAGCGACACTCATACTGCTTACGAGACCCACCCGGTAGATAGTCGCTCAGAAAAACGGTCTTACCCGGGATCTCGTATTGCGGACATAACGGACTTTTTGATCGCCGTTGTTTCTCAGCAAATTTATTGTTTATATTCGTAGCAGCTTTTTTAAGTAGGCATATATGGTGCTTTAAGCTCCATTCTTTACCATCGGGGCAGATTACCAGATAGGCGTGTCCATTTATGCATCTATAAATTAATCCATTAGTGGTATTGCGGTAATAACTCGGGTTGTGTGGATTCTCGAACGATGGACAGTTTATGTTATCTACTGTCTGCACTGCAGTCTCATTTCGCTTTTCACAAAAATATGTTTTTATATTAAACTCAAATCCGTCGAGACACTGAACTGGATGGGCGTGTTTATCATAGCACAGGTAGTAAGAATTTGTAGAATTTCTTACAAGGCCTCTCACATTTTTTTTCTTTTCACATTTGCTTTCTGGATATCTGGTTTCAAAATCTATCCAAGGGTTGTGTGCACCGCTTGTTAGAATATAGTTTAAGTCGCTTGACTGTTTACACATTTCATTTTCATAATCCATGTAAAATCCGTCATCACATGAAGCTGGTTGATCAGTTCTCGTTGTAGTAAATTCTGAGTGGGCAGTTGATATTTTAGGTTCTGGTTGATCAGTTGTCGATGGTCTAAATTTTGGTGGATTAGTTCTCGTCGGGATGTTTGCTGGCTTTAGGGGGGTACAACGATTATGCTTATCACTCCAATATAGTCCCTTTTTACATGTTACCTCATACGCTACGCCGTAGCGACACTCATACTGCTTACGAGACCCACCCGGTAGATAGTCGCTCAGAAAAACGGTCTTACCCGGGATCTCGTATTGCGGACATAACGGACTTTTTGATCGCCGTTGTTTCTCAGCCAATTTATTGTTTATATTCGTAGCAGCTTTTTTAAGTAGGCATATATGGTGCCTTAAGCTCCATTCTTTACCATCGGGGCAAATAACCAGATAGGCGTGTCCATTTATGCATCTATAAATTAATCCATTAGTGGTATTGCGGTAATAACTCGGGTTGTGTGGATTCTCGAACGATGGACAGTTTATGTTATCTACTGCCTGCACTGCAGTCTCATTTCGCTTTTCACAAAAATATGTTTTTATATTAAACTCAAATCCGTCGAGACACTGAACTGGATGGGCGTGTTTATCATAGCACAGGTAGTAAGAATTTGTAGAATTTCTTACAAGGCCTCTCACATTTTTTTTCTTTTCACATTTGCTTTCTGGATATCTGGTTTCAAAATCTATCCAAGGGTTGTGTGCACCGCTTGTTAGAATATAGTTTAAGTCGCTTGACTGTTTACACATTTCATTTTCATAATCCATGTAAAATCCGTCATCACATGAAGCTGGTTGATCAGTTCTCGTTGTAGTAAATTCTGAGTGGGCAGTTGATATTTTAGGTTCTGGTTGATCAGTTGTCGATGGTCTAAATTTTGGTGGATTAGTTCTCGTCGGAAAGTTGTCTTGCTTTAGGGGGGTACAACGATTATGCTTATCACTCCAATATAGTCCCTTTTTACATGTTACCTCATACGCTACGCCGTAGCGACACTCATACTGCTTACGAGACCCACCCGGTAGATAGTCGCTCAGAAAAACGGTCTTACCCGGGATCTCGTATTGCGGACATAACGGACTTTTTGATCGCCGTTGTTTCTCAGCAAATTTATTGTTTATATTCGTAGCAGCTTTTTTAAGTAGGCATATATGGTGCTTTAAGCTCCATTCTTTACCATCGGGGCAGATTACCAGATAGGCGTGTCCATTTATGCATCTATAAATTAATCCATTAGTGGTATTGCGGTAATAACTCGGGTTGTGTGGATTCTCGAACGATGGACAGTTTATGTTATCTACTGTCTGCACTGCAGTCTCATTTCGCTTTTCACAAAAATATGTTTTTATATTAAACTCAAATCCGTCGAGACACTGAACTGGATGGGCGTGTTTATCATAGCACAGGTAGTAAGAATTTGTAGAATTTCTTACAAGGCCTCTCACATTTTTTTTCTTTTCACATTTGCTTTCTGGATATCTGGTTTCAAAATCTATCCAAGGGTTGTGTGCACCGCTTGTTAGAATATAGTTTAAGTCGCTTGACTGTTTACACATTTCATTTTCATAATCCATGTAAAATCCGTCATCACATGAAGCTGGTTGATCAGTTCTCGTTGTAGTAAATTCTGAGTGGGCAGTTGATATTTTAGGTTCTGGTTGATCAGTTGTCGATGGTCTAAATTTTGGTGGATTAGTTCTCGTCGGGATGTTTGCTGGCTTTAGGGGGGTACAACGATTATGCTTATCACTCCAATATAGTCCCTTTTTACATGTTACCTCATACGCTACGCCGTAGCGACACTCATACTGCTTACGAGACCCACCCGGTAGATAGTCGCTCAGAAAAACGGTCTTACCCGGGATCTCGTATTGCGGACATAACGGACTTTTTGATCGCCGTTGTTTCTCAGCCAATTTATTGTTTATATTCGTAGCAGCTTTTTTAAGTAGGCATATATGGTGCCTTAAGCTCCATTCTTTACCATCGGGGCAAATAACCAGATAGGCGTGTCCATTTATGCATCTATAAATTAATCCATTAGTGGTATTGCGGTAATAACTCGGGTTGTGTGGATTCTCGAACGATGGACAGTTTATGTTATCTACTGCCTGCACTGCAGTCTCATTTCGCTTTTCACAAAAATATGTTTTTATATTAAACTCAAATCCGTCGAGACACTGAACTGGATGGGCGTGTTTATCATAGCACAGGTAGTAAGAATTTGTAGAATTTCTTACAAGGCCTCTCACATTTTTTTTCGTTTCACATTTGCTTTCTGGATATCTGGTTTCAAAATCTATCCAAGGGTTGTGTGCACCGCTTGTTAGAATATAGTTTAAGTCGCTTGACTGTTTACACATTTCATTTTCATAATCCATGTAAAATCCGTCATAACATAACGCTGGAAAAGCGTTACCGTTTTGACAATAGTACGGGCTCCTCTGGATAGCTTTTAGAATGATCTCCTGCCCGTATGGACAATACTCAGAAGGTAACCCAACAATACTTGCATTTACATATGGCCTATGACTGGAATTGTAATGGATCTGCGGATCAACACATATCCACATTTCATTATCATTCAGTTGTGCTATGCCAGAGCATCTCTCTTCTGAAAAGTTTTCATTGAAGCAATTGCGTATATAAGGGCCATCGGAATCATGAAGGAGCTCACTCGAATGAGCAGTGCATTCTGGATGCGAAGAGCATTCATTTAAGGTGAAGATTATCAATGCAGTGCACAGCAACAATTCTAAAAGAAGAAAGAGAAAGAAATGGTGAGAAAAAGAAAAAAAGAAACTTACTATAAAGTGGATAGGTGGAAATCACTTGAAATCGAAAATTGTTTTCTTGTAGAAGGATCGTTTTATATTGCATGGCTAGATTAAGGCTCGCAAATCCGTTTTTGATCTACATCAAAGTCTAAAGTGATTACGCATATAAATGTTTACAGAATTTCAGCCGCTGGCTCAGATCTATGCCGTTTTTTTGTTGATTAAATGGGTAAAGTTCAAGAGCGGAACTCAGGTATTTTATAATTCCGGTACCTCGGAATTAAATCTGCCTGGGTATACCTAACTTAGTGCCATTATTTTTTCTTCGACGCAGACTTGCAATTTATGTCCTTAGTGATATTGCGTTCCAACTTTTGCAAATGTTCCACTGCGGATTTTAATTTCCTATGGCTCAAAGTAATGGTACAAGAGCGTAACAGACACTAATTCTTAGACAATATTTGAACTCAGAGTATTGTGCGAGTTTGATGCACTGTCTGATTCAATTTTAAGAATTGTCACAGAACATCGTTAAACTGAAATCGCTATTGCGGGCGATTTCAATGTAAATTATTCTGTTTGGCTTCGCCATTCTGGCCAGACAACACCCGAAGGAAGGTGTGTTGAGATATTCGCTGAGTTTAATTACCTTACTCATCTTGTAAATGAGCCTACATTGAAAATCCTTCCGCACACACTCTTGACTTGTTTCTTACCTCTTGTCCTGATAAATACTCCGTCAATGTATTATCGCCTCTATGCTTGTCAGAATATTGTGTAGTATCAGCTAATTTCTAGTAAATAAACCAATAACCGCAATTATTGAAAAAACTCCCAAAAAAACAGTATGGCAATAGGAAAAAGCCAATTGGAGTATTAACTGTCGCTATTGTTTCACGATACAAGGCATTCTGTTTGCTGTGCATTTTACAGATAGCTCCACGCTTCCAGATTGTGCATTGCTGCCGCCTGCACCTCAGAGTATACAATACACTCTATGCGACAGATATTCATTCGTACTCGTGCAGTTGCTAGAGTTTTAAATGATCTCTGCAGTGACAAATCCGCTGGGCCAAATGGTATTTCCCCATTAGTTCTGAAGAGTTGTTCTTCCAAACAGGCATTACCATCGCGTAAGCGTTTCCATCTCTCCTATTCTTCTGGCCTCTTCCCGAGAAGTTAGAAAACAGCCTTCGTCCAGCTCATACCCAAAAAAGCCGAGCCGTCGTCTCCTTCTTCTTACCAACCTATAGCACTTACATCTATTCTTTCCAAGGTTATGGAAACGCTGATAAATTTTCAGCACATGAAATATCTTGAGAACAACGAAATGCTTAGTATTTCGTCACCAACGTTCTACTGGTTATTTGATGGTATATCTCACCGAACAGTGGAACTGGTCTTTGCATTGATTTGGTGAAAGCAAAGCTATTACACTCGATATTTTCAAAGCATTTGACAGAGTTTGGAATCAAGTTTGGCGTATAGAGTCGCTGATACTGCTTCATTGGATTAGAAGCTATCTTTTGGACCGCTCAATTCAAGTTGTCTTGGATGGTTTCCAGTCCAAAATACATCAGGTAACTGCTGGCGTGCCACAGGGCTCTGTTCTGTCCCTGACACTCTTTCTAATTTTTATTAATAATCTCTTATCTGTGACTTCCAATCCAACTCACTCCTTCGCTGACGACAACACTCTCAGCTTCTCATATAAGTTTGAGGAACGTCCATCTATTTCTCATGGGGAACTCAAACAACTACCTATGTTAAGCAAGTTTAGTTCTGACCTGGACAGCATACTAAAATGGGGTGAAAACAATCGAGTTGAATTTACTTACTTACTTATGTCCTATTTCCTCTTGTGGGTCCTAGGGACTCTACTACGTCTACGCGCAATCGCGTGCGGTTCCTGGCAATGAGCTTCAGCTCTCTCCAACTCTTCCCGAATTGCCGTGACTCCTCCTCAACTGTTTTGCGCCATGTTTTTCTCGGACGACCCGTTCTTCTACCATCCTGAGATAACGGGTTCCATTGCATTGCGTAGTTTGCGATGGATTGTCGCTTTTTCGGAGTGTATGACCCATCCACTGCCTCTTCCGTCGTTGAATGGTTGTGCCTATTGGTTTCTGACCCATTCTCTGGTAAAGATGTTCGTTAGAGATACGGTTAGGCCAGAAAACCCTTAACTTGAGTTACTGCGTTAGTGCCGAGGTAGATGATTTGGTTTTGGCGGTATTAATCTTCAAACCCGCAACATTTTCCTCCCTTTCCACATTTGTTGTCATTTGGTGCAGCTCCATAATCCTGTGTAAGAGTAAATAAACGCCGTCAGCTTAGTCCAGATGTTTGAGTTGAGATGTAAGAGTCCAACGAATTCCTCCATTTCCAGTAGATAAAGCTGCGCGAAGTACATCGCTATTCACAAAAAAAAAAAGTATCGGCGATAGAATGCAATCTTGTCGTACCCCACTTAGGATCTCGAGTTCTTCTGACAGCTTTCCTCTATTCAGCACATGACATTTAGAGCCATCATAGGTTGCTTTAATAATTGCTATTAGTTTATCGGGTATACCTCTCCTGCGCAAGGCGAGCCAGATAAACTGTCTGTTGACACTGTCAAACGTCTTCTCAAAATCGATGAACAGCAGGTGCAGTGGTGACCAGAATTCAACGCACTGTTCAATAATGATCCGCAGGGTGTTTATGTGGTCTACACAGGAGGATCCAGTTTGGAAACCTGCTTGTTCGGCATTGAGTGTATCTTCCAGAGAGTTGAATTTAATGCTCACAAAACCCAATGCTGTCTCTTGTCATCCAAGCGTATCTTAAATCCAATGCCATTATCCATAAATGGCACTTGAATCGAGGAAACTGATAATCTCGCAATTATCGGTATATGCGTTAACGACAAGATTCGATGGAATGACCACATATTTACTGTCGCCAAATATGCTGCGAAATGTCTAGGTTTTCTATCGCGGTGCAAGAAATATTTCACTCTCTCTGATCTGGCTAGTAACTAAAAGACTTTTATTCTTCCTAAACTTGAGTACAGTTGTCATATCTGGTCTGGTGCGCCTAAAACTACATTGCATCAGCTATATAGAATAAAATACCAATGAATACGCAATGAAAATTATTGGTGACGGAAACATTGCGAAATCAATAGATTCGCTTGAACACCGCAGGAACGTTTCCTGCTTGTCACTATTTTATCGCTTCTTCCACCAACGGCGCTCAAGAGAAATAGCCAGCTGCATGCCACCTCTCCTTGAATTCAACCGCAATACTAAATGCTCATCAGTTTACCCTCAAGCCCATCTTCGGACGTACAGTTAAGTTCAGGGATTCGTTCTTTAGACGTACAACACGTATGGTGAATACTCTGCCAATCTCTGTCTTCCCACATCACTATGTTCCACAGGCACTCAAAACACAAGTTCATAGACATCTCCTATTTTCTTATTCTTTTCCTTAACGCCCAAGCTGTACAGAGCATACAGCATACGAGCATTATAAAATTTGAATATAATCGTTTTAATTTTTTAAAACGAATTATATGGAAGCAGCTCGTCCCTGGCGCCTGATCACTTCCAAATTTTAAGAGGAAGTGTTGTCATCGGTGATACATATGTGTGAAAAGTTTAAATAAAATCGATCTTTAGAAGGTGGATTAAAAACACCAGAAACACACGGACACGCTGAGATAAAAAAACGAATCAACAGTAATGAATTATCAACTAATTAATTTTTTAACACAAACTCGAGTGCACCCTGTACCAAAGCAGTTCAACAAACAGAAAAAAAATCAAGCTAGACAAATCGGTTGGGTAAACGAGATTACAAATGAAGCCCGCAGCAAAGCACGTCACGGGTGTAGAAAATACAACAGCATTTCACCACGCAACAAATTGTTTAAATTGGACGAACAACTAGGCAGTCAGTCAATTTTGTAGACAGAAACGCCCCTGGCTGCCTTTACTTGTGGCTGTCATCATTTTGTGTTATCGTTTCTGTCGCGAAAACTTGTGGTTAAGTTGTATATTTCTATATATCTTTATTTTGTCCGTCATTTTTGTTCCAGTTTTCCACACCACTTGTGCAAACTTATCCCTTCCAGGATGAAGAGTATCAAACCGAAAGAAAATACTTGGTATGATTTAAGCTGCAAAGATGCTTCTAGGAACCGGAAAGTATGCTTTCGATTATTTAAAGAAAACTCCACTATGGAAAATTCAATGTCCCCATCAAGAAGTAAAAATGTTTGTTCATTCGTGAAACGAATTAAAAATACTGCCTAGTCGTCAATTCCAACGCTCATAACATTCCAACTGTTAAGACAACTCTATAGACAAGGCACAATACCAATCTGCTGGCTTCACATTTCGCAGCTCTACGCTACCTGATAGCGCGTTGTCGCCGCCGTTACTTGCAAGAGTCGAATTCTCTATGGGACAGATATACTTTTGTACTCATCAAGTGGCTAGAGTAATAAATGATCTCAACATTCATAAATCGGCTGGGCCTTATGGCATTCAGCTATAGTCTTGAATAGGTGTTCTTCAACGTAGGCATTGCAACTGCGCAGGGTTTTCCATTTCTCTTATTCTTCTGTAGTCGTCCCAAGGAAATGGAAAAACAGCTTTTATCCAGCCTGTTACTGAAAAAGGCGAACCTCGTACCGACAAATTGCGCTAACTAAGGTCATGGAAACGCTGATCAATCGTATACAATACCTCATACAATACCTTGAATCACGTGAAAACCTTAGCGACCAGCAGTACGGTTTCCGTAGGCAACGTTCTACAGGTGACCTGATGGCTTATCTCACTGCAAAGTGGAGCCAGTCTATTCACAAATTTGGTGAAAGCAAAGTTGTTGCACTCGATATTTCCAAGGCATTTGACAGAGTCTGGCATCGAGCTCTTTTGTCGAAAATGAATGCCTATTTAATTGATAAGGCCCTCCTCGATTGGACTAGTACTACAATTCTAACCGTTCAAAACAGGTCATATTGGACGGTTTCAAATCCAATGTTTACCTCATAAGCGCCGATGTTCCTCAAGGCTCTGTTTTGTCTTCGACACTCTTTCTGATTTTCATTAATGATCTCCTATCCGCCACTTCTAATCCAATAAATTCTTTCGCTGACGACAGCACTCTTAGCTTTTCATATGATTTCATGCTTTCTTCTTCGTCGCAAGTGTAACTTGAACAACAACGTATCTTAAGCACATTAAATTCTGGCCTTGACAGCATAACAAGGTGGCGACTACATAGTTGAGTTGAATTTAACGCTTTCAAAACTCAATGCAGTCTTCTGTCGTCGAAGCGAAATTTAAACCCCCAACCTTTATCCATATGAATTGATCTTGAATCGAAGAAACTGAAAAACTCGCAATTCTCGGCATGTGCGTGAACAACAAGCTTCGTTGGAACGACCAAATATTTACAATGGCCAAGAATGATGCGAAATGTTTAGGTTTCCTAAAACGGTATAAGATGACTTCACTCCTTCCTTCCTACTATTTGCAATGCATATATGTTCGCCCTAAAACTTGAATACAACTGTATTGTCTGGACAGGTGCCCCAAAGACCACACTGCATCTACTAGACATAATTCAGAACCGCACGATAACACTTGTTGGTGATTTAAGTCACCGCGAAAACAATCGAATCGCTTGAACATCGTACGAATGTTTTCACACGCCCATAGACGAAAGTGACGGTTTCATACACTACAACATGGCTTCGAAAGTAGCCTTTACACACTCTAGTGATTTAACATATAAAATAATTTTGTTATTTACTGCAGTCACAGCGAACACCCATTCCCAGAGTAATTTTGCAGCATTGTGCATAACCGGTTTAGCAGAAAAACCGGGTTTGGTCGTGTGAAAAATAGCGTACATTACTCGCAGAAGAGTTCTGATCGTGCTCGTTAGATTGTCGCACTTTCCTCGCTCGTTATGTAATATACTATTCCTGCTTGTCACTGTTTTATCGCTTTTTCCACAAGCGCACCAACTCCAGCGCACGGGTCTACCATTATGTCTATCTTCGGACGTACTAACCAATTCAGAGATTCCTTCTTTAGCCACACTGTAGTTATGTGGAATGAATTGCCCGACTCTGTGTTTCCACATTTGTATGATCTACAGTCTCTAAGCTAATCTAATCTCCCTAATTTCCTAACGTCCACGCTGTGCTTGACATTATGTAATGATTAAATTAAATTGTTCTTGGTAATTAGAAAGGATGACCAGTCTAAGTGAAGTAAGGTGGAAATAGCGCGCAGTCCTCAGTACGTCAGATCATACTTAGATGACTGTTCAGCACTATATCTTACTGCTCTTCCGGACGACATAATTCGATAAGCACTTGGAAATGTGTTAAGGTGCTTTCGACTAATCCAACCTCACTTGGAATCCATGAGCAACCGGGGTGCACGCGGTAAATGCGGCCATGCTCGTCGGCAACCGGGGTGGGATCTTAGTTACTCATGTCCTCCATCATCATCATCACAAAAAAAAATATCGCGTGCTATATAACCGAACGTAAAATTAAGATAGTGGAAACCAACAGAAGGTCAAAGCGGGAAGCAAGAAGGAAAAGGAAACGCTGAGGGAGATGCTTGATGCGAGTCGAAGGGGGGGACACGCCTACCGTTATGGTGCCTCCCCCTTTTCTTCAACCACCCTACCTTTGGGTTCCCGATGTGGTGGAACCCCCTTTTGGGTTTAACCCTTAGTGACGCCGAACCAACATTTTACCCCCGCTGTAAGGAAGAAGAAGACACAAAAAAAAAACTCAGAAAGCTTTCATATTGGATTAACAAATTCTTGGTTTATTATACAAAAAAAATATCCTAAAGCCTATTCTATATTAAGTTTAATAATATACTAGAGATGATACGAACATATCGTAATGTTGCGGGTTAATTCCCCAAACTATATTTAGTTAACCATTTATATTTATTAATGTAGAAGAATCTTAAGCTATTATATATATATGTGCGACGTTGGTCGCATAGTGATAGAGAACATGAATAAAAATTTTATGATTTTCTTCTTTGTATATATATATTTAATATTAATAAGGAATATATTTGTAGATTAAGGAATATATTAATATTAATAATGGAATATATTTATAGATGCCTATATGGGTACATATTTATCTATTACCACGCCATATAAGCCGTACGGCGATGTTACCAATTATCGATAATTTCTTAGTCCTCGATCGATATAGTCAGAGGCAAAAAAAAAACCCGATATTTCCAGTAACAAAAAAAATCGATTCCAATAAATTTAAATGGCTCGCGTAGCCAATTCATACTTCTTAGGGATATGTACACTCAACCGTACAATTCAACGAGCCATTCGCCCCCCTTCTCTTCACCATATATATATCAACAAGAGGAAAACAAAACAAGACAATCGAGCAATAAGTATAATGTTACTGACTTACCCCATGATTCATCCGTCCATCGTCGCCAGCGCTGTCGAAGAGGGCCATGATGTGCAGAGGCTAAAGTTTATTGAATTCATTAATATTGGAGGGGGAATGGATGGAAAAGGAGTGCCTATATATTTAAATACCATGCAACCCGAGCAAGCTGATTCTTAGGCTCACCATCGGGGCATTCACAAAGCAAAAAAAAACGCGCACCCTAAAGCAATCGGAATACTATCGATTGACTCGGTTTTATCGATAATTTGTCTGAATGTCCGTCCGGCTGAATAGCATACATAAAACTAAACATGACCTAACCACACAAAAGAATAAAGAAAATGGTTCCAGGAACCATGTGAATGCAATAGCTATTCGATATGGTGGGCAGAAGGCCAAATTGATTTTCCGATTCCTGTATGGGTATGGGCATCTCCTTGGGGTACCAGGGGGGTTATCCTAGCGGGTGGCGCTGTAGCTCCTTGGTGATGTGCATCGGCTAACCATTGATGTGGCACAGTACCATAAGGGATATTTTGTGACTCTGCAATCATTGCCTTCGGCAGCTGCCATGACGTTTCAAATTCGGGCGACGCCTGTACGTCGGTCGCCGTATCCTCAGCGGGTCTGCACCCAAAGAGTCTCGCCTGGTACAACAAACAAAAATGCATGTGCTGAACACAAAAGAAGTGATGATGAACACACGAGGGTGGGCCGGAAATTTACGGAGTTTAGGTAATCACCGTTGCTTCGGAAGGATAGTTGTCCCCCTTCTCTCTTTTTTCTTTATATATATACGTAGGCACCTACATCACTGGTGCCTGACGGACCAATTCGGGGTTTTGCACTTTGAAAACTGGGACATTCCTTTAACTTCGGTGGGTTCGGCCCAAGCGTGAAAACACGTGATGGCTTTCCTCCTTTTTTTTTTGTTTTCCAAAGGGGAGAGTTCACTGAATAACTACACCGATTCACAGAGCACTGATAAGCTTGGGTAGCCCACTTGTCCACGTTTATTGGGCCCAATATCACAGTCCCGAGAGGTAGCGAGTTAAATTTACTTTTCTTTTGTTCACTCTTAACTATTAGGCGTCCATCGGACCGCCATACTTTTCGGAACCGCAAAAAAAACCTTTTCGCCAGGCGACAGCTTGCGCACCGCACGTGTACAAAAAAAAAACCCAGAGCTGACGACGCTCGTCATTGATGGCCAAAATCGACTGCCTCTACTTCCCATTCGTATTCTCTTAGGACACCGCAACAAGTACAACAGGTTTGGTTGTGTTGTAATATTTTGCATGGATGCATTGGAATTGAGAATGCTTTAGCGTCGTTTATGCCAGTGTGCGTGAATTACGTTCATATCACAACGGACTCAGGCGAAAGTGCGATTGGCCGTAGGTATCGTATGATTCTACGGTTCCTTTCCAGACAAACTCTCTCTGGGTGTATGGACGAGACGCAAAAGGCACGCTTGACGACGTGGCATTCGATCATTCGAGAACCAAGTCAGGCGATGGAAAATTCCATTTGTACTGCAAAATCAATTAGACGATTTATACTGCCACTGTACCAAGACATTGATGACAGAATATATCACCATCGTCTTGGCACACATTTACGCAGACAGCTACTCCAGGTCGCCAAAGAGAACCAAAAATAGGAAATAATTTAAGTTGTCGCCAGCATACCGTAAAAGGCGCGCGCTGTGGCCTCTTTTCTCCATTACAATTATAGGGGCGCAAATCCCTTTAGCATGTGTACATTATAAAAAAAAAATGTTTTACTTCTTTTTAGGTTCATAATAATCATAATAATAATATTCGGCGCGACAGACCGTTGCGATCCGAGGCCTAGCTTCTCGCGACTATTTGTGTTGTGCATGCATATTTTTGGACACAAATGGAAGGGACATACAATGTAAAGCCGGATCCGAACAGCGAATTGAGAAGCTTTCCGTGACAAGTTAGTACTCTCGGAACGTTTGTCACCGATTCGCGAGAGATGGGACACAGTGAAAAATACTTTTGGTGTTACTGGGATTCGAATTACGAACCTACTGCTCAGTAGCAATTCCACTGAGCCACGGCGCCCACTTCTTAGTTTCATACTCTCTTTAATTCTCTGTTGTTTTGAATTGTTGCATGATCACGACTAAGACTGGTATGACAAAATGCTTATTAAATGCGTCATTCAGGAATTTTATTCAGTAGTAGACGTATTACTACGTTTTCATAACTAGTTATAGTCGCGTTAGGGTTTCGTTGAGTTAAGAAAATGGTACACTAACTGTTAGAGTTTCTCTTAACAGAGTAGAGTTAATTTGACAGATGCGTTGTAGTTTCAGACAAACCTAACTGAACTGCTATAGTTTTGTGGAGTTTATTTTGCTTTTACAAAACTCAACTCTAGTTATCGTGTCATAAACCTAAGCTAACACTAGGTTAACTCATTCGTGGAAAGGTAGTATATTACACCAATACCTCGCTTTGCGTCGTTTCGTTTTGCGTTTTTTCGAAGTTGCGTCGCTGCTGAATTAGTACTTATTTTCACTGTGCGTCGTTAGATTTTCGAAGTTACGTTGTTTTGGGTTCGAGTCGTTAATTTTTTTTTTTCGAAATTTTTTGAAATTTTCTTTTTTTTTCTAAAAGACTTTTGTTTCTAATTGTGCCATGCCATCAAAACTGAAAATCAACACAATTTTAATACATACAGTTTTATTTTCACTTTGTTTTGCTAATTTTAGAGTTCAGTTTTAATTAGTGTGTTAAGTTTTTTTAAAAAGAGAACAATAAATTTTTATAAATTTTTACGGGTTGTTTCTGGTTACAAAAAAGGTAAATATTTTTCCAATATATTTATTGGCAGAGTCATATTATAATTTATTTTAAATACACTTGTAATTTTTTTAGCCAAATGGGTGGAAAGGGCGCTGCTGGTAGAATTACCAAAAATAAAAATAAAACTATCAGCTTAGAGACTAAATTAGATATTCTCCGACGATATGATAAGGGAGAGAGAGAGAAGGCTGTGGAGATAGCAAAGGCTGTCGAGATGGGGATAAAATAAGAGAGGCTGCAAAATCTGCAACATCATTAGATGCTAAAACGATGACCCGTACAAGGAGTGCTTTGATAATCAAAATGGAGTCCTTGCTTTCTATTTGGATTGAAAATCAAGTTGCGCAGAGAATACCAATAAGTAAAATGGTAATTCAGACGAAAGTAAAAAGCTTATTTGATGACATAAAAATTAAAGCAGTATCCAACGATAATGGTAGTGGTAGTAATACAGACAAGAATGAAACATTTGAAGCTAGTCAGGGCTGGTTTGAGAGATTCAAGGTTCCAGTAAATCTGCACAGCATTGCTCTTAAAGGCGAAGCAGCTAGCGCTGATATAACTGTTGCAGAACGCTAGCCGACAGAGTTAAAAGCATTAATTCATGAAGGTGGCTATGATCCGAAACAAGTCTTTAATGTTGACGAGACTGGGTTATTTTGGAAACGTCTACCTAACAGAACTTTCATATCTAAAACAGAAAAATCTGCGCCAGGATATAAAGCTAGCAAAGATAGACTGACTCTTCTTCTTAGTGGTAATGCAAATGGTGATTTCATATTTAAACCATTTCTCATTTATCAATCAGAAAATCCAAGAGCTATGAAAGGTTGTTCAAAATATCTGCTTCCTGTCCACTGGCGAGCAAACAAAAAAGCATGGATGACAGCATCATTATTTCAAAACTGGGTTTCAACTTGTGCTATTCCCGAAATTGAAGCTTATTGCAACAAGGAAAACTTCAAGGCTTTGGTCCTAGTAGACAATGCTCCTGGCCACCCAGTTTATGTTGATGAGTTGTCAGAAAACGTGAAATTTGTATTTTTGCCGCCTAATACGACATCAGTTATTCAGCCGATGGATCAGGGAGTAATATCGACTTTTAAAAGTTATTACCTTCGACGAACATTTAAACTTCTTTTAAGTGAGACTGATGGACAAGATAAGCCTACCATGCTAGAGTTTTGGAAAAAGTTCAACATTATGAAAGCCATAGAAATTATTTCCGATTCGTGTGAGGAGGTTAAACCATCTTGCATGAATGCTGTTTGGCGCAAAATATGGCCTGAATGTGTTCACAGAATATGCGCTGCAGAAGTTGATGGTACACCAGCTCTCCCGTCACATGGCAAAACGCCTTAAAATGAAAATGATAGTTTCGAGATAAATGACTTTGAAATAAATAAATAATAAATTGCGCGCCATTTCGGTATTATTAAATTTTTTGAACTGAAAATTGGAAGTTGTGTACTTCATATAATTATACGTTATATTGTTTAAAAAAAATTTTGTTAAATTTAGTTTTTCCATTTAAACTAAGTGAAAAAAGGTTTTGCCACAATGCGAGCTTCACAATTTCCGGAAGAAAATCGTTGGCAAAACCACTTATTCGTCAGTAGTCTGTTTTGGAAGTTGGCGATTTTTAAAACCATATTGATATGAAACTAGCAAAAAGCCCTAAGATTCTTTAAGGCCTTTTGCCATGATATACAAAAAAATAATGAAACGAAAAGTCTAAACGAAAAAACATTAATATTCATTAGAGAGTTTTGCCTTATTAAAAAAATAAAAAGTTCAATAAAATTCATTTTTCATGTTCACCGTTTTCTTAAATAGCAATTTCCACTTCCATAGAACAGTGGTTAATAATTGGAGGATTATAAATTGCTTTTTCCAAATTCGGTATATTATAATCTAAAAAAACGTGCATATAATATACCTTTCAATATATCTTATTTCTAAATAATTTACCTTCAAATAATGTTGTGTTACGCTCTTCTGCATCAAAATTAGCATTTACATTTTTGTTTTCTTGTGAAGCTGTAGGCAGATCGGATATATTTTCAACTCTGGTAGAACTAGATATTAGTTCCTTTACAGAAATTATTTTTCACAGCATTTTAAATGACTTTTCTTATCCATTGTAGAACTCAATCCATCTTCTTCACAATGCAGTGACAGTGACATAAGAAGTTTCGCGCACTTATTGGATGTTAGGAGAAAACCGTTTAAAATAGCGCCAAAAAATGATTTTATGTTCTGCGGTAAAACGCCTTATTGTCTTATAAGGTGATTTATCAAATATATTTCTTAGAGTACCAGAAAATAAACACAATTGTAGCGCCTTAAACTGCAGTAAGGCGTTTTGCCATCGTTCATTTTAAAAAATTTCTAAGTCATACTAATAAGCAAAAGGACTTAATGGCTAAAAAGTCTTTCTGCCATTCAATGATTTATTAAACTTGATACCAAAGCAACATTTTTTGCGTTTTAAAATCTATTAAATTATTTTGCCCGTTACATATTATGATTTTTATGCCAATAAGGCGTTTTGTCACCAAATTATCTCGGTAACGGAAATAGATAGAAAGATGATTTTGGTATTGATGAAAAGAGTAGGGATTTCTGGTGCTAATAAGCGAATAATTTCAAAAACAGCTTAATGGCGTTTAAGGCGTTTTGCCATGTGACAGGAGAGCTGTTCGTCATGAAATTTCTAATTTAGCTAGAGAGTCTAATTTTGAAGGTTGGAGGAGACTGACATAAATGAATTGCTAACCTCGCACAACCAAGAATTGTCTAATGAAGAACTATTGCAACTGGAATTGCAATTTGCTAATGAAGAAGATGACAGCGACCGTTCAAGAGAAATCTCCGAAGAACAAAATTTAACCTCCAAACAAATTTCCAAAGCAATGTGTTTGATTGACGAAGCTATGGAGATTTTTTTTAAAAAACGATCCTGACAGCGGAAGGAGTTTTGAAGTGTCCCAGGCGGTAGCTACGAATATCAATTGCTACAAGGAAATTTATTTTACGTTGAAAAAAAAGCTGTTCAACAAACATTGGACCAATTTTTTGTGAAATTTTTCATTTTGTTTTAATTGAATTAGTTTTTTTTATTGTTTTTTGTATGTATGTTATAAAATTTTATATTATTTTCGTTTTTTAAATGTTTACTTTGTTCAATTTTCTTTTTTAAAGTAGTATTTTCGTAACCCTGAACCTATCTTCGATCTTTACATAGTTTGCTATAGAAAATCATAATTCACTTTGCGTCGTATTTTTTTGGAACGTAACCACGACGCAAAGTGAGGTGTTGGTGTATATAGAAACATCATCACAGCTACTAACAATCTTTATGAATCTTAGAAGAGATTGTAACTTCAGCCAAAATGCTTATCAAAATTATTAGCGATTATGGTTATAAGCAGAACTTAAAAGCTGAAATTACGAAAAGTAATTTTGAAAATGTACTTAAAGTTTTGATATTAATAATCACTGTTACATCCATAGATTAAAAATTTTAGACTTCTTAATTTTCGTGTTAATTAAAAAATGTGCAGGTGGAAAGCTGATAAAATTATACTTAGTCAACGGGCAACAAAAAACTCGAAAAAACCAAAACAGATATTAATAAAAAACCAACATTTTAGGAAACGTAAAGACGAACTAACATAGCCCAGCAATTTAACAATTTTAAATAAATGACGGATTCGGTAGTCAACCCAACTGCAAATTACTGCCGCAGGGTCTGGTTTTTAAGGTTTTTTTTTTCTCGTTCACACGCACACACACCGCTCAGAACCACACCTCGCCCAGATCTGTGCTTCGCCCCATTTACAATTAACGCATCCTGTAACCTATTATTAGGCTAAGATTCTATAACATTTTTCGATTACAAGTATTTTTTGAAGTACTTTTACATCACCTTCTCACTTTCAGGATTAATTTAACTCAAACAATATTTAAGTATTTATTTAAGTATTTATTAGCTTTTTATGATCAGAATTTTCAAACTTTTCCGATCCTTTTAAATAACGACAGTCAGTTTAAAAATACTAATAAATATGAAAACTTACCGAAAATTGTAACAGAACGGAATTGTCCCATCCTTGATTTTCTTCTTTCAAGAAACAGATTATTGCTTTTTTGATATTTAAAGGCTTTTCGAACTGGTAACCACTCACGTCTTCATTCAAAACTGAAATGCTCAACAACTGCGGAAGCCTTTAAATACTGTTTGTGTTTAAAGTTATTAAAAATGTTAACTCCTGCTGCACGACCAGCGATGGTCTTGCTTGATGTCGTGTGTGATATCTTAACAGTCGTACGTGAAATCACAATAGTCGTGCGTGATATCACGATAGAAGTGATCGTGATATCACGATAGAAGTGGTCGTAATTTCACGATAGAAGTGATCGTGATATCACGTTAGAAGTGGTCGTGATATCACGATAGAAGTGATCGTGATATCACGTTAGAAGTGATCGTGATATCACGTTAGAAGTGATCGTGATATCACGTTAGAAGTGGTCGTGATATCACGATAGAAGTGATCGTGATATCACGTTAGAAGTGATCGTGATATCACGTTAGAAGTGATCGTGATATCACGTTAGAAGTCGTAATATTAGCACGACAGAAGTGGTCGTGATTTCAAAAATCGATGTCAATGTAATGTAACCATAAAACACGGCTACTGATCTACCTTTTCCAATTTGAAGTAGCGGCGACAATGTCGTCATCCCCAAATTCGTCGCCAAATGGTCGCCGAGTACCATTCTAAGCACCACTATTCATCTAAGCGACCCCCAAGACTATGGGATCGACACTAATATCGGTCACCCTCCCCCCTCCGGGCAGACAACTCACCCATAGGAGTGTCCTACAAACACATTTAATCTCAGTGGCCCCGACAACTATTGAATTGACACTAATATCGGTCACCCCCCTTCAGTTATCGACCCCATCCCCCTAGAGCAGTCTTACCATCACCGAAAACTGTAGCAGGGGGGGGGGGGGTAGCAGGTTTTTTGCCTGTGGTAAGGGTGGCAGCAGCCTCCCGCAGCCAAAAAACGTGCTATATTTTATATTTGATTCCAGATAGTAACTAATATGTATACCAAGTTTGATTGAAATTGGTCAAGGCGTTCCAGAGCTAGTTGGGCACAAATATACAAATAAATTCTCTATTTTATATACATATATAGAAGATTATTATTATTGGTGGGCTGTAAAGCCTTGAGCACTGCGACGTTGCGGTCTATTGTGCATCCCAGACTATTTACCACATTATGTGGTTGCTCAGATCCTTTGTAAACGTAATCCGCCAATTCGATTGGTTTGCCATTTGGCCAGGGAACTGTATGAGCCTTGAAATATTTTCTTCTTTTCCGGGTGAGGGCTGCACATATGAATAGTATGTGCTTAGATGTTTCTTTTGCCTAGTTACAGAATCGGCAGCGTTCCGATTGAGATTTACCCATTTCAGAGAGAGATGGCCTTAACTCATGTTAAGTACCACACAAGTGTCCTTAGCATATGGCGGTTTAGTTTAAGGGTCTTTTCCATGTGACTGATGTTGTATTTGAGAAGCTTTTTGGCATGTCTCATCCCAGTCGATGACACCCATTCCGCTTCGATGGAAGTGTTTTCCCATTCTCTAACTCTGTTTTTGATATGGCTTTTGGAATAGGCAATGCTGGGCTCAGGGCCAACGAAGGCTCCTTCTGCTCCTTCTCTTGCATATAGATCTGCTGCCTCGTTTTCTGATATGCCTGAGTGTCCGGGAGTGATGTTGTTGGTTTTGGCCAATTCTTTTAAGTGGCAGAAGCAACTCCACTTTGTTTTGGACTGGAAAACTGGACTTGTTTGTGCTACCAGTGCGGCTTGAATATCTGAGAACACATAGATCTCGGTTCTTCTGTACCTTCTTTTGATACATTCAGTGCAGATGCTTTTATTGCTATGGTGTCCGTGTAAAATACTGTTATATGTTATATGTTATATGTTATATGTTATATGTTATATGTTATATGTTATATGTTATATGTTATATGTTATATGTTATATGTTATATGTTATATGTTATATGTTATATGTTATATGTTATATGTTATATGTTATATGTTATATGTTATATGTTATATGTTATATGTTATATGTTATATGTTATATGTTATATGTTATATGTTATATGTTATATGTTATATGTTATATGTTATATGTTATATGTTATATGTTATATGTTATATGTTATATGTTATATATTTTTATATACTATTTACTAGTTTGAGAGCATATTGTATTTCTTCTGTTTGTGTGCTCTCGAATTTACCTCGAAATATTAGAACAAATTCTTTTGATACATTCAGTGCAGATGCTTTTATTGCTATGGTGTCCGTGTAAAATACTGTTATATGTTATATGTTATATGTTATATGTTATATGTTATATGTTATATGTTATATGTTATATGTTATATGTTATATGTTATATGTTATATGTTATATGTTATATGTTATATGTTATATGTTATATGTTATATGTTATATGTTATATGTTATATGTTATATGTTATATGTTATATGTTATATGTTATATGTTATATGTTATATGTTATATGTTATATGTTATATGTTATATGTTATATGTTATATGTTATATGTTATATGTTATATGTTATATGTTATATGTTATATGTTATATGTTATATGTTATATGTTATATGTTATATGTTATATGTTATATGTTATATGTTATATGTTATATGTTATATGTTATATGTTATATGTTATATGTTATATGTTATATGTTATATGTTATATGTTATATGTTATATGTTATATGTTATATGTTATATGTTATATGTTATATGTTATATGTTATATGTTATATGTTATATATTTTTATATACTATTTACTAGTTTGAGAGCATATTGTATTTCTTCTGTTTGTGTGCTCTCGAATTTACCTCGAAATATTAGAACAAATTCATCTGGGTAGCCGATGTTTGTTAAGCTGTTATTCTTTAGCCTGTTCAATAACTGGCCACAGAAAAGGCGATAGGACACCGCCTTGTGGGCATCCTCTTGTTTCTGCTATTGTGATGTTTTCGTCACCTTTTTTTTATAATTCGCGCACGCTTCAAGGGGTTCGCACCCTTATAATGCTCGGCTATATGCTTGGAACGGCGTGGGCGTTAAGGAAGAGGAGGAGAAAGAAGAGATGTCTATGAGCTTGTGTTTTGAATGCCTGTGGATCATAGTGATGTGAGAAGACAGAGCTTGGCAGAGCATTCCACATACGTGTTGTACGTCTAAAGAACGAATCCCTGAATTTAACTGTACGTCCGAAGATGGGCTTAAGGGTAAACTGATGAGCATTTAGAGCGCCACGAGTATTGCGGTTGAATTCAAGGAGAGGTGGCATGCAGCTGGCTATTTATCTTGAGCACCGCTGGTAGAAGAAGCGATAAAACAGTGACAAGCAGGAAACGTTCCTGCGGTATTCAAGCGAATCTATTGACTTCGCTATATTTTCGTCACCGATAAGTTTTATCGCGCGGTTTTGTATTCTATCTAGCTGATGCAAGGTGGTTTTAGGCGCACCAGACCTGATATGGAAATTGTACTCAAGTTTTGGGCGAATAAAAGCCTTTGTAATGGTAGCCAGATCAGAACGAGTGAAATATTTCTTACACCGGGCTAGAAAACCTAAACATTTTGCAGCATTTTTAGCGACGGTAAATATGTGGGCATTCCAACGAAGCTTGTCGTTAACGCAAATACCGAGAATTGCGAGATTTTCAGTTTCCTCGATGCAAGTGCCATTCATGAATAATAGCATGGGGTTTAGGATTCGCTTAGACGACAGGAGACAACATTGGGTTTTGGAAGCGTTAAATTCTACTCGATTGATTTCTCCCCGATTTATTATGCTGTCAACGTCAGAATTTAACGTGCTTAACATACGAAGTTGTTGGAGTTCCACATCAGAGGTGGAGGGACGTTCCTCAAAAATGAGAAAGAGTGTCGGGGACAGAACAGAGCCCTGGGGAACGCCAGCATTTATGTGGTGTATTTCAGACTTGAAACCGCCCAAAACAACTTAAATTGAGCGGTCCAAAAGATAGCTTCTAATCCAATGAAGCAGTTTATCATCGACACCATAAGCACGCATTTTAGACAAAAGAGCTGGATGCCAAACTCTGTCAAATGCCTTTGAAATATCGAGTGCAACAGCTTTGCTTTCTCCAAAATGATGCAAAGATCGGTTCCACTGTTCGGTGAGATAAACCATCAAATCACCAGTAGAACGTTGCCCACGAAATCCATACTGCCGGCCACTAAGGATTTCGTTGGTTTCAAGATATTTCTTAAGCTGATAATTGATCATCGTTTCCATTTGGAAAGAATGGATGTAAGTGCTATGGGTCGGTACGAAGAAGGAGACGACGGCTCGCTTTTTTTTGGTATGGGCTGGACAAATGCTGTTTTCCAACTTCTCGGGAAGAGTCCAGAAGAATAGGGTAGATAGAAAAGCTTACGCAATGGTAATGCCAGCTTGGAAGAACACCTCTTCAGAACTAATGGAGAAATACCATCTGGCCCAGCCGATTTGTGAGTGTTGAGATCATTTAAAACTCTAGCAACTGCACGAGTACGAATAAATATCTGTCCCATAGATTGTTCAATACTCGGAGGTGCAGGCGGCAACAATGTACAATATGGAAGCGTAGAGCTAGCTGCGAAATGCGCAGCAAACAGATTGGCCTTGTCTATAGAGCTGACAACTGGAATGTCATTATAAATGAGCGTTGGAACCGACGACGAGGCTGTATTTTTGATTCTTTTCACGAAAGACCAAAAATGTTTACTACCTTTGGGACATTGTAGTATTGTTTGCCTTAATTTTCGGTCGTAGGCGAATTTGACTCGCCGAAGATGGGCATTGCAATCATTTCTTGCTCGTTTAAACTTTTTTCGGTTTTCCTCGGTAGGGTTTGCTTTGTAAAACCGAAAGCATACCTCTCTAATCCTAGAAGCCTCTTTACAGCTCAAGTCATACTATCCGTCTTCCTTTGATTTGATAGATTTATTCCTGAAAGGGATAAACTTTCTCATACCAATAAGAATGATGTTTGTGATTGCATCAGCGTCGGCATCCACGTTGCTATCACGAAAAAATAGCGACCAGTCAGTTCTCCCAAAGAAGTTGTTAAGGCCGTCCCAATTGGCTTTCTCGTATTGCCATACTATTTTTTTGGGAGTTTTTTCTCCAACTACGTGGTTTATTAACGAGAAATTAGCTGATACTACACAATGGTCTGACGAGCCTAGAGGCGATAATACATTGACAGAGTATCTCTCAGGACGAGAGGTAAGGAACAAGTCAAGGGTGTTAGCGGAATGATATGCAATGTCAGGTATTCGGGTAGGCTCATTTACAAGCTGAGTAAGGTGATTAAACTCAGCGAATAACTCAACACACCTTCCTTCGGGTGTTGTCTGGCCAGAATGGCGAAGCCACCCAGAATTGTGTACATTGAAATAGCCCGCGATAACGATTTCATGTTTTTTATCAATTCTTAAGATTGAATCAGACAGTGCATCAAACTCACTCTGAGTTGAAACACTATTTAAGTTGGGGCTTCTGTAAAGAAAACAGTAGTAGATGTTGCGCTCTTGTACCTTAACTTTGAGCCAAATGAAATTGAATTCCGGTTTGGAACTTTGGCTAAATTGAGGCAAAAACTGAAATGCAACATCACTCCGGACATAGATTGTGAGTCCGCTTCGAGAGAAAAATAATGGCACCAAGCTATACCCAGGCAGATTAAATTCCGATACATCAGAATTGTCAAACACCTGAGTTTCACTCAGTGCCAAAATTGCTGGCCTGTGGACATGTACATGGTTAAACACAGAAAAAGAATTCGTTCTCAGCCCACGTATGTTGCTGAAATCCACTCTGAAAACACACATACTACAAAAAAAAAAACAAACACATAAAACACTGGCGTTGTCAAAAGCGCCTTGTATGTCAATGAAGGCGCATAGTAACATTTCCTTGTGTCTTCGATTTCGTTTGTCAGCACATGTAGTGCTGTTCCAGTTGATTTGCCAGTCTGATATGCATGTTGACTGGGATTTAGGGGGTTTTGTTGGAGTGTGTTTGACCTTTTGTAATAACCTATTAGTTTCGCCTTGGATTTTAGAAAAAAAATGATGTAAGGCTAATAGGTCGATAGGACCTGGTATCCTCGGAGGATTTTTTATCTCCTTCAGGTAATAATAACACTCGCACATCTCTCCAGAGCGATAGCTGGCTCTGTATAGATTTACCAGTAGTGGTTCTTTTAATTAAATTCCACATTGAAGGAAGATTTGGTACAGCCCGTCTTCACTTGGAGACTTGTAGGGTCCGAATGAGTTTACCGCCCAACTGTTTCATCCTTCTGATGAGAAGATACTGGCAAAGCATCTGTAAAACTCGGTTGATATGAGTTATGGGTTTATGTTAATGTCCTCACTTACGTATTGGTTGTCTAGTATTATAATTATCAGTGAAGTGACTTTATACCAGACATTTGAAAGTTTCTTGTCTGGAGGATGTTAGTTCTACGTTTGGTTTCTTTACTGATCCTAGTGGGTTGTAGTGGCAGTTGTTGGCAGTTTGTCGATGCTTTCACAAAATTCTCTCCAGCTTTTTGTTTTGCTGTTTCTTAAAGACACGTTGTATCTGGTTAGGGTGTTTGTGCGTTTGGCCTTGTTGAAGAGTTTATGAACATTCCTTCGTTTGGCCTCGAGTTCATGATAACACTATGGACAGTCCCTTGTGCGCCTGATACGAGTTTCAGAAGTGCTTGTATGATAGGCATTCATGATTGCCTCGGTCAGCTCGTTTGCCGTGCTGTCATGATCGTCAATTACACTGTACCTCTATGCCAGCAACAACCGCACGATTATCATAAAAAATAATTGTAATAAGTTGTTACTAAAGTTTTCTGCTAATATCTTTACTATTCAGAAGTGGTCGTGATATCACGATAGAAGTGGTCGTGATATCACGATAGCAGTGGTCGTGATATCACGATAGAAGTGGTCACAGACTTTAACAGCATGTATACTGAAATTTTTAAATCTACCTTCTATGAAACCACGACACAATCACTAGATTTATTGAACGTGCCAGCAACAACCGCACGAATATCGTGATAAATAATTGTAATTAGTTGTTACTAAGGTTATCTGCAAATTTAATAACAATTACGAGAAAACGTGCAAAAGTTCGCTTAAAGTTGCGCTTGACGAAAAAAAATAATGCAATTAACTAATCATAAATTTTTATCTTTTCAACGTGAAAATTGGAAAAAATCGTTTCCTGCGGTGTTTTTTAAATACGATAAGGACAATATGTTATAACACAATTTTAGTAATTAACTAAGAAACAACATTCAAGTTTATTTTATTTAATAAATATGTATAATATGTGTATGTCTGCAGAACTTATGGTGCATGGTAAAATTCTTAGAAAATTATATCTGTGAACCACGCCGTTTTTCTTATTTCGAATAAGAAACACTTTGTTGAGTTTCCAATTCCAATGATGGTTTTTTTTATTTCTCAGATGTTGAAAAAGACATTTATGATTGTTCAATTGTTGGTACGGTAGTTTTTGCTGGTTCAGTTGTCAGCAAGGGTGTTTCTGATTGGTCAATTGCTGGTACGGTTGTTCGCTGGTTTGGTTATTGGCAAGGAGGATTCTAGTTATTCGGTTGTTGATAAAGAAACTTTTTGTTGTTCAGTTGTTGGTAAGGTAGTTTCTGCTGGTTCAGTTGTTGCCATGGAGGTTTCCGGTTGTTTAGTTGTTGATGAAGAAATTTCTTGTTGTTCAGTTGTTGGTTCGGTAATTTCAGCTGGTTCAGTTGTTGGCAAGGAGGTTTCTGGATGTTCAGTTGTTGATGGAGAAACTTGTTGTTGTTCAGTTGTTGGTACGGTAGTTTCAGCTGGTTCAGTTGTTGGCAAGAAGGTTTCTGCTTGTTCAGTTGTTGATGAAGAAACTTCTTGTTGTTCAGTTGTTGGTACGGTAGTTTCTGCTGGTTTAGTTGTTGACAAGGAGGTTTCTGGATGCTCAGTTGTTGATGGAGAAACTTCTTGTTGTTCAGTTGTTGGTAAGGTAGTTTCTTCTGGTTCAGTTGTTGGCAAGGAGGTTTCTGCTTGTTCAGTTGTTGATGAAGAAACTTCTTGTTGTTCAGTTGTTGGTACGGTAGTTTCTGCTGGTTTAGTTGTTGACAAGGAGGTTTCTGGATGCTCAGTTGTTGATGGAGAAACTTCTTGTTGTTCAGTTGTTGGTAAGGTAGTTTCTTCTGGTTCAGTTGTTGGCAAGGAGGTTTCTGGATGCTCAGTTTTTGATGGAGAAACTTCTTGTTGTTCAGTTGTTGGTAAGGTAGTTTCTTCTGGTTCAGTTGTTGGCAAGGAGGTTTCTGCTTGTTCAGTTGTTGATGAAGAAACTTCTTTTTGTTCAGTTGTTGGTTCGGTAGTTTCTGCTGGTTCAGTTGCTGACAAGGAGGTTTCTGGATGCTCTGTTGTTGATGGAGAAATTTCTTGTTGTTCAGTTGTTGACAAGATCGCTGGCGATTCAGATATTGTCGTCGATGACAACGTTGATCGCTCAGTTGTCGTAAGTGCAGGAACACCGTGATCACATTGAGCTACGGCCGGCAATTCGCATTTGTTATATTTTACGCTCCATTCTTTTCCCTTAGGACATAATTTTAAAGCAGGAGCTCCCCTGCGGCATTTGTAATATTTTCGACAATCATTTGGATGTGGTAAATAAACGGGCTTTAATGGAATATCGACTTGCGGGCATGTTTTTATTGCCTGGCACTTGGCTGTCTCTGGCAATACACAACTATTGTACTGCACACTCCAATGTTTTCCTTTGGGACACGATTTTGGAATAGCAATTCCTGCTCGGCACTTGTAATATTTTCCGCAATTTCTGCGATTCGGTAAATACGTTGGCTTCCATGGTTTATCAATCAGTGGACATTTGGACGGTCCACTGCAATTGGCAACCTCGGGGTCTTCACATTTATTATATGCAACACTCCACTCTTTTCCCCTGGGACATGATTTTGAAATGGCCTTTCCCAATCGGCATTTGTAATATTTTGTGCAATCTTTGCGATTTGGTAAATATTTGGGTTTAAATAGATTATCAACCAGTGGACATCTTGTCGGCCTTATTCTGGAAAGGCATTTAGCTTCCATAGGATCTTCACAACTATTATGCATAACACTCCATTCTTTTTCAAAGGGACATGATTGTGGAATGGCAGTTCCACTGTTGCATACAAAATATTTTCCACAGTCATCTTGATTTGGTAAAAACACACGAGGTGCGTACGGAAAATCAAAGGGCGGACAAATCAAAGGAAGTTTCAACCATCCGTATATTTCATTGTCATAATATTCTGAACCGGACAAAATGTTCATCGATTCAATATCTTGTTCGTCGTCTAGTGCAAAAGAGTCGCCATCGAAACTGTGGTATATTTGGTCAATATCATCGTGGGATTCAAAATGCGGTTCTACGTAAAGAGGAAAAAACGGATTGCTGCCGGCGTTTATGCTTCTTAGGGAGAAGATTAACAACGCAACGAAAAGTAGTAATTCTAAGGAAAAGGAAAAAAAAAAGAATAATAATGTCTCAGTTATTTTAATAATTAGAAAAGGAACACACACCACAAGGCGTTTACGTTAGAAAAATAATTTACGCCCCTATATAAGGATAAGATTGGTCTCTTAATTAAGATAGTGGAATGCGAAATCTACATAGTGCTTCGGTTCAATAAACTATTTCCAAATGGAATCTGTGAGTTTTTAGCAAAAATAACCAAAAACTTACCGTGAACCGGGTATGAGATCTGTCTCATTTTTCCCCACTTATCGTTTTTTTTTCTGGCGATATTTTTTTCACAAAAGACTGATGTGTGTTGAATGTGGCCGCCTTTTATACAGAAATTCATTCCATAATTAAATTAGACGATCGTAAGTGGCTGTCTAAACACAGATTAAATTTTTTTTGTTTGCCAAAAAAATGAATAAACACAAATGTTTTATAGTGTCTTAGTAAGTCATTAGGAGTATTATAGATTTGTGGCAATGTTTTTGTCACATCGAGCGTTGGAACAAAGCAATACAATAATTTTACAAGTTGATTGATATCTGAAGCGGTTATGTCACTTGTGTGTAAACAATTGTTATTAGTATATATATAGACTTACACTGCGGCTCACTTAATTAGAAGCAGACAATTTTATTATTTATTATTTATGTCCTATATCCCCTTGTGGGTCCTAGGGCCTCTACTACGCCTACGCGCCATCGCGTGTGGTTCCTGGCAATGAGCTTCAGCTCTCTCCAACTCTTCCCCAATTGCCGTGGCTCCTCCTTAACTGTTATGCGCAATATATTTCTCTGCCACTTCCGTCGTTGAATGGTTGTGCCTATTGGTTTCTGACCCGTTCTCTGGTAAATATGTTCGTTACAGATATGGTTAGGTCAGATAACCCTTAAGATATTCCGTAGGCACCTTTGTAATCTTTTTTTATAGAAGCGGTCACCTTCCAAGTGCTGCACCCATACAAAAGCACAGACTCAACATTTGAACGGAACAGTCGCAGCTTGGTGCTTAAGCTGATCGCATTGCTTCGCCATATCATGGACATAATTCCAAACACTGACTTTGCTTTGCCGATTCAGTTGACAATGTCCTCTTCGGTTCCACTTTCGGTCAAGACAATACTCCCAAGATATTGGAAACTTTCTACTCTCTCTTCCGGTTGTCCAGGAATGTTAACTTGAGTTACTGAGTTAGTGCCGAGGCTGATGATTTTGGTTTTGACAGCATTAGTCTTCAAACCCGCAACATTTGCCTCCTTTTCCACATTTGTTGTGATTTGGTGCAGCTCCTTAATCCTGTATGAGAGTAAACAAACGTCGTCAGTGTAGTCCAGATGTTTGAGTTGAGATGTAAGAGTCCAACGAATTCGTTCGTTCCCAGCAGATAAAGCTGCGCCAAGCACATCGCTAATCACCAACAAAAAAAAATATGGACAAGCATTCCCTTCTTTCACTCGTCGGGAAAACTTTCTGCCTCCCAAGCTCGCTCTACAAGAGGATATAAAAGCTCTGCTGATGACGTTGGAGCGGCACTCAGAACCTCTGCGGGTATACCATCTAGAGGTGCGAATTCGGGATGTTGTTACTTCCAGCAGCTCCGTTTGGCGAATACATAGTTAAGGACCGTAGAAAAATGCTCCTTCCATCGCTTGAGCTGATTCTCATCTAAAACGAGTACGGCACCATCTAGGCCTTTCACCGGATGTTGGCTAAAACGGTGACCACCTGTCAGCTCTTTGGTGATTCTGTAAACGGTTCTGCTATCGCACCTGCACCTTCTTCGATACAGGGACTCTAGCTCGATCCTCACTGCTGCTGGGGTATCTACAATACGAGCTTAGGCAATTAGACGAGTAGTAGCCAATTTTGGGAAGTAAAAATTATTTTTCCCCCGTTTTATGGCAGTGAGAGAAAAAAAAACGGTGGTTCACGTTGTAAATTCCAATGGTAAGTTCCAAAATGTTAATAGAACAAGCCAATGACAGTAGTTTTGTGAAACTTTAACGTAATGAGTCAGAATGGCATGCATTTAAATTGGTTACGATTAGTAAGATTAGAAACCCCTCTTCTCTGGTTAAAAAGACTTTCTTTTTTCACCTGTTGTTTCTCTGATTTTAGCTGTCGAAACAGCTAAATTGGAGGCTAGTCTGACGTTGGTGCAAGGGCCGTCGAAACATTTTCTTCTTTAATCTTTAAATTCTTTAAATAATTTCCAACATGATCACTCTGATTGATTTTGAAAGTTATAGCACGGTTAGGCAAGCCTTCTGAATGGTGAACATGTTAGATAGATAGATAATAATAATATATATAATATTCGGCGCGACAGACCGTTGTGGTCCAAGGCCTAGCTGTAGGTACGGGGTGCTGGAGTCTATGGGCCACGAACCAAGTACTCTGTAGCAATGGGGCAGTACCCAAGTATATTCCAGGCAGAAGTACACGCCATCGAAAGATGTGCTCACTTTAATCTGGAAAGGAGCTACATGAGGCAGGATATAGCTATCATGAGAGACAGCCAAGCCGCGCTGCCCCGAATGTCCTTTGCGGTAGGATTTATGGAACACGACAGCGAGGCAGACTAAGCCTACGCTGCAAGGATGGGGAAGACCAGGACGCCCATAGTTTAGGGATGCCAAACTGGATGACATCGGCTCGAAATCGGGACCGGTGGAGAGACTTTTTGCGGGAGGCCAGGACCGGACACCGGTTGTAGAGCCAAATATGATGATAATGAATATTTCAACTAAAATATTTGCTGTATATTTTCCTGGCGGGCGTACATTGGCCACTTCAAAAGATAGTCTGAAAGGCGACATTTTTCTTAAATTTGTTTGACATACTATGTCAGACACTGAGATACTTTTTACCAACAGGTCACGTAATGTCACGCGATATTGAGTGAGCTTACATGAGCTCGGTTCGTGATATTACTTCCGTATGTGTTGTTTGCAATCAATATCTTAGTGCTTGTCATAGTTTGTCATACATAGCTAGTATATATATAGCTCGGATATTCCTATATTCTCTCCGGTCACGTAATGTCACGCGATATTGCGTCAGCTTACATGAGATCGGTTCGTTTCTTTCGCCCTTTTTTTTTTCTCTCTCTTAGTTTCATATAATTGGAGAAAGATCATTTTTACTCAAAACTGCCTGCTTCTGATCTAGTGAACCGCAGTGTATATCTTGAAAGCAATAGAAAATATATTTAGGGCTTCTGATTTGGCCAACACAAAAGAATTATCTTTATCGGACGTTATCAGAGTACTATAAATGTCAGCCCATTTCCTTTCTTTCAATTTGGTAATGAATCTATATTATCGTGAGACAGGCAATGGACATACGATTAGGCCGATTGGGAATTTATTATTTTTTTTATATACGAGTATCACGTTCAACTTTGTAGAGTACTTAATGTTTCTAAATTTAAACGTTAACATCTAATTCATTGTCTAATTTTGAGCTATTACGTTTGTTGACACTTTGAGAAATTGCAAAACATTTGATCTTAATATTGTTATAATGTTTGGTCTTTAATAAAAATTAAAAAAAAACCTAAATTCAGTAAACTAAAATGGAAGGTAGCGGCTGAGGACTTATTTACGTAAGTGAATTTATTTCCGTGATATAAGTTTGAGTTAAAAAGATGATAAGAAAATTGTTATCAGCTCGCAACTTTTCTTTGTTTAAGTACATCAGCATGAACTGTCTGCAAATATAAAATAATGATATTTAGCAAATTTTCTACTTTTATTATTCGTTTAAAGATGTTTTGTATCATTGGTTCAACGCGTGTTACGTCTAGTATTTATCAGCATTGTACTCATCATTGATCCAGTAGTTTCGATCTGTACATATGCATGAGATAGAGTCAGCACTTAAGGCTCAAACATATGGCACTTTCGCCTCCTTACACTACATAGATTCAAAACTGTTATGTTTTCCAGAGAAACAGTGATAGTGAGCACATCTTCTTAAGAAAATTAAATGTTTTGACTCTGGTGTGAGGAACGAAAGTTTGAGCCGCCTTTACACTATTTGCTTCTTCATTTCATTTCATTCCATTTCATTTCATTTCATTTCATTTCATTTCATTTCATTTCATTTCATTTCATTTCATTTCATTTCATTTCATTTCATTTCATTTCATTTCATTTCATTTCATTTCATTTCATTTCATTTCATTTCATTTCATTTCATTTCATATTATTTCATTTCATTTCATTTCATATTATTTCATTTCATTTCATTTCATTTCATTTCATTTCATTTCATTTCATTTCATTTCATTTCATTTCATTTCATTTCATTTCATTTCATTTCATTTCATTTCATTTCATTTCATTTCCTTCATTTCATTTCATTTCATTTCATTTCATTTCATTTCATTTCATTTCATTTCATTTCATTTCATTTCATTGCATTTCATTTCTATGAGTGAATTTAAACTTATTGTATAAGAACGCAGGAAATAAGCAGGAAACCGAAAATATTTTTGAAAACTGGCGAGATATTATCGTAACTACGTATTTTACCTAGATCTTTTGTCCAAAGTGGAGATTAAGCTTGCAATAAATTAATTCTACAAAGAGAGAATAGTACCTAAAATGAGGTATTGCACCAACTTGCGTCTAACTTCCATAGTTTGTTAAATTACAAATTAACCACAGCTTGTGCAAAACACCGTATATATTTCATTAATATGGTTTGAGCGACGAAGTGAAAGCCCAATTTAAGCGACAAACAAGATCTTTAAAAAGTCCATTTGGACTCCAAATTTGAACGTCATTAAGTTGAACGTTGCAGTTCCCTGGTAAATCCTTAATATCAATATGGAACAATATCGGTATAGAGCCTTGTGGCATACTGTAATCAGCTTGTATCAACTGTATGTAAAGTCAAAACCACTGACGAATATTCCTTGATATATATAGTCTGTTATAAGCATTTCACACGCCCATAGACGAAAGTGACTGTTTCATATACTATAACCTATCTGCGAAAGTAGCCGTTATACACACTAATGTGTTAACATAAAAAATACTTTTGTTATTTACTGCAGTTACACCGAACATACATTCCCAGAGTAACTTTGCATTGCGCATAACCCCGGCATAGCAGAAAACCCGTGGTCGTGTAAAAAATAGTGTACATTACTCGCAGAAAAGTGATCATCGTGCTCGTTAGATTGCCGCACTCGGCTACCGCCTCGTGCTTTAAGCTGCTAACTCGCACTCCACTCTCCACGTTCCCCGCTCGTTATGTAATATACTATTTCAGAATGATCTCCAAATTTGAAGAGATGTCTTTGTTTACTACAGATCATATCATGATTTGAAGAGTCCAAGCCTGGGAGAAATCTGATGGCAAATAATAATGATATGATAAACTTTCAACTTATTTCTTATATAATCCATTACTGTTATCGCTGCTGCTTTACAAAAAAATGTTAAGATCGAAAGACAGATTGCGTCGAAGACAATACGTTGGTAGGTAGCAACAATATAAAGGGATCGGCAATCAAGCTGCTGCTGTATCTGCCAAGCGGTTGATGACAGCGCGCTCATATTTTTACAAATGTTAGCCTGTTATGTTGTTTACAAGTCTACTAAAGTATATCGATATATGTCGTATTTGAAAGGAGTATTCAAAATAGAATTCAAACGTAACAGTTTAATTGCACTGTTTAGACATAACTTCTAATCTGCAATTACACAGGGTACGGGTTAAAATCTCACTGAGTCTTTTCTTGTAATCTTTAATGGTTGATCATAGCATCAACTAATCTTGTTAACGAAAATGAAAGAACTCGTCTCGAGTTAAATTTCGTTTAAAAGTATGCAATTGAGATTTTTAATATGAGGAAATTTTTCAACGAGCCTAAATACATACTGATTTGCAAAGAGCTTAAAAACCAACTACCAACAGAAGTATTTATGTGTTGGAATTATGATGCTCGATTCTATAGGGTGTCCGCCGGGAAGATATATATATCACTTTGTTTTGCCGCCATTTTCGTAAATATTAGTTTTGACTGTTAATATTTGTCAGTCATGGAGTAAATACGTGGCAAATTTATTATGAAAAAATATTCAATAAACCAACGTGTTTTAATTGTTAAAACGTTTCATGCAAATCAATCATCGATTACTGCAACGATGAGAAGTTAAATGAAATATTTTTGGGAGAAATAACGTACCAACAAAACGCACTATCTCAGCGTGACTGACACGAAGTGTTACGAAAACAAAACGCCACAGAATTTTTATTTTTTGATGAATTTTATTGAATCAAAGTAAAAAATGTTCACAAATATTTAGATTGCTTTAGTAGTTTTGGCCACCATTAGCCGAGATTATGGCTTTCAAACGGCCGACAAAGCTTTTGCATGCAGCAAGAAAGTAGCTCTGCGGTATTTTGGCCCATTCTTTTGGCGAAGCGCTTGCTTGAGATGATCGACACTTTGGTATTTTTTGTCCCAACCTTGCTCTTCAAAATACCCCAAACCGAGAAATCTAGCGGATTTGCATCCGGTGAATTTGATGGCCGTTGGGCAGTGGAAATGAACCGCGAAACGTTGTTTCTCAGACAATCTTGATTGCCGCGCGCTTTATGAGTCGGCGCCGAGTCCTGTTGAAATGTCCAGGTTCTGCGGCCGAAATGCTTTTGTGCCCAAGGCTTCAACGCTCCCTCCAACACATGATCCCGATAAATTTGAGCATTTATCTTGATGCCACGGTAAAAAAAAAAACGAGCGGTGAACGGCTTTCGGCCGTTACGGCGGCCCAAACCATCCCCATCGGCGGCGCTTGGTTTCGAGTGGCAATCCGTTGGTCCAAATTTTCAGTAGAACGGCCGGACAAGTTAATCTGGTCGTTTTGCTTGTTCACATAGTGCTCAATAACGAACGGTGACTCATCGGAGAAAACCAAATTCGGCAAAACGCCACTTTCGTGCAAGCGTAACAACTCCTTTGCTCTTTCCACTCTAACTTGTTTTTGAGCTTCGCTGAGACCATGCCTTTTTTCTAATTTCAAAGCCTTTAGTTCAAGATGATCTTTCAATCTGTGCTGCATCCGTTCGAGCGAAATGTTCGCCTCACGAGCCATTTTTCTGCCGCTACGGCACGGATTCCGAGCCAATTTGGCCTTCACCTTCCGAATGATATCCGGCGATGTTGCAGTGCGTTTCGGTCCACCACCATGGCGTTTTGCAATGCTGCCAGTATTTTATGGTGCGATACACAAACATTTTATTCACATGCAGATATTTTAACTGGTTAACTATCTGCGGCTGTGGTTTTCCAGCCAAATACAGAGCAATCACACTATTACGCTTGAATTCCATTGCGGATAACTTTTTTCTGAATACTTCCCACTAAAATACTTTTGTACGCTTGTAAACAATGGAATGAACTGTCATTAGTGTAAATTTGAGCGCTCTGTCATCACTGGTTTGACAGCAATGACAGTCTAAAGTTGGTAACACTTCGTGTCAGTCACCCGGTATTGTGTAGTGAATGATTTCGAAAGAGATAGTCTGTAACCGATAGGCTCAACCGTGGACCACAACTTAATCCAAAATGGACTAAGAATATTGCTGCTATTCAAGAAAGTGTTCAGTGAAAAGTGACAGTCTGGTATGCAATTTGGTCAGGAGGAATGAACGTAATTCTTTGAAAATGGAAACGTTTTAACGGTAACTGTCACTGGTAAATGATACCGTGACATGATTGGAAAGTCTTTGATGCCAGAATTAAATGCTTTGGGTTTAATCTAAATGTGGTTCCAACGGTGCCACATCGCATACAGCCAGAATTACAATGGATTTAATGCGAGACATCTTTCCTCAACAAGTTATCTCATGAAATGGTGATGTTGATTGGCCTCCACGGTCACCGCATTTGAATGCCCTGACCATTTTTTACTGGGGATACCTGAAGAGCTAGGTTTAAGCAAACAAACCAAACCAGAAACCCATGAGCAACTCAAACAAAATGTTCGTGATGAAATTAGTGAAATACCGGGTGAAATGTGTCAAAATGTAATAAAAAAAAACCTCAAGATTGTCCGCATTTGTGAGGCTAACAGATGCAGACATTTATCTGGTATTATATTCCATACATAATTCAATTCAATTCATTTAATAAACCATTTATCAACATTTGATCCATTCTCTTTCATTTAACCAAAATTTATAATCAAACAAAATAGTGCATTTTCAAAAATGACTCGTTTAACCTTATGATTATGCAGGGCTTAGAAATCAATCACAGTTTATATACAATAAAAGTACTTGGGAGAGATTATATAGATTACTTGTGGAGGGCCTAGCATTGCCCGGTCAGAAAAATATTGAATCGAAAATAATATGATGTAAAATATCAACTCCTAACCACCACCACTCCTAGAGGTGTCTTACCGTCACTATATTCATTTCAGCGACCCCGAGAACTATTGATTCGACACTAATATCAGTTATGTCTAATGTCATGGAATCGCTGATTAATCGTCATCTTATGCAATACCTTGAATCACGTGAAATCCTTAGTGACCAGCAGTACGGGTTTTGAAGGCAACAGGTTCTACAGAGGATCTGATGGCATATCTTACTGAAAAGTGGAACCAGTCTATTCACAAATTTGGTAAAAGCAAAGTTGTTGCACTCGCTATTTTCAAGGCATTTAACTGAGTCTGGCATCAAGCTGTTTTGTCAAAAATTAATGCCTATGGAATGGATACGACTCTGCTCGATTGGACTAGTAACTACCATTCTGACCGTTCAATCCAGGTCGTATTGGACGGTTTCCAATCCAATGTTCACCGCATAAACGCCGGTGTTACCCAAGGCTCTGTTTTACCACTGACACTCTTTCTCATTTTCATTAATAATCTCCTATCCGCTAGTTCTAATCCAATTCATTCTTTGGCTGAGTACAGCACTCTTAGCTTTTTATATGAGCTCGCGCTCTCTCCACGCCCATCTTCATCACAAGTGGAACTTGAACAACAACGTATGTTAAGTACGTTAAATTCATAATAAAGTTGGGACTACACAATAGAGTAGAATTTAACGCTTACAAGACCCAATGCTGTCTTATGTCCTGGAAGCGTAATCTAAGCCTTTATCTATGAATGGATCTTGCATCAAAGAAACTGAAAACTAGCAATACTCGGTATGTGCGTCGACAACAAGCTTGGTTTGAACGAACACATATTCGCCATCGCTAAGAATGCTGCGAAATATTTAGATTTCCTTAAACGGTGCAAGATGTACTTAACTTAACTGACGTAAATATCGCGAAAACTATCGAATCGCTTGAACATCGTGGGAAGGTTTCCTGCTTGTCACTGTTTTGTCGGGTTTTCCACAAGCGGTGTTCAAACGAAATATCCAGATGCATTCAGCCCATCCTCCAACCCATACGCAATACTCGTGCCACAGTTCGAGCCCACGGGACTACCATTAGTCCTATCTTCGGAAGTACTAACCAATTCAGGGGTTCCTTATTTAGCCGCACAATACGTAAGTGGAATGCATTGCCCGACTTTGGGTTTCCGCATTTCTATGATCTGGAGTCGATTCCACTCCCTAATTTCCTAACGCCCACTATGTACTATACATAATAAGGGTGCAAATCCCTTGAGCGTGAAATCATTTTCAACTCCTTCTTTCTCCCCAGCCTAGGGAGGATTATCGACACTATTTATATCAACGACCCTGAGGTACCACCAGAGTTGCATGCTATGGAAAGCTGGTGCTCACTTTAATATGGGAAAGAGATACATAAGACTGAGAACAGCCATCATTACGGACAATAGGGCCCTGGATGCATTTCACATTACGTCAAGACTGATGGAGGAGAGCACAGACTTAACAGGAGAACTAAGTATGTCTCTACGGGGTGACGGGCAAACATTGGTTTAGATGGATGAGCTCGCAAAAAAGTATAAAGAAGCTCATCTAGTAGGATTAGATAGATTTGTTGTAGAATATGCCGCATAATGCGTAAAGAGATGCGCAGAATTAAAGCAAAAGTTGCCCCTGTCGTGGCAAATAGGTCTCGGTTAATATTGAGACTTTAAATCCACATTGGTTGCAGTATCACAACATCATCCAACCAATAAGTCAATCAATCGATACTACACCCTTAATGCAAACGAACTAAATAAAATTTCTCTTTGAACGTGAAATATTCATACAAGGGAAGGCTTTGTCAATTTTTAAAGCCCTTGGAATCGGCAATATGAATTATGATTGCATATCGGCTTGCGGCAAACACAAGAATACGGTCACTCTTCTATCCTGAATTTGCTTGGGATTCCGTCAGGTAACATACACTACACTATTCCGCAACTCCGATTCAACAAAAACTTCCAAGTTACCATCCCCTTCAGATTATTCTGGAAAGGGAGAGCTGAATTGGAGAATGATGACATTCACTTTAACATAGACGGGTCAAAGACTGATGACGGAGTTGGCGGAGGTGTTTTCTCATAACGGCTAAATATTAGTCTGTTTTTCTGTCTTTCTATCACTCTAGTATGTTCCAGGCTAAAAATTATGGCGATTAAAGAAGTCATGTGTTGGCTGAAGAGAAATGTCATATCTGCTATGGATATCCGCATTTTCTCGTTTAGCCGAGCGGTGCTGAAATCCCTGGAACATGTCTCTACGAACTCAATTGTAGCCTACAACTGTCGATCATCTCTCAGAGAGATGGCGGAGCAGTTCAACATTCACCTGTGTTCGGTGCCGGGCCATAGAGAGGCTTCAGGAAACTGTAGAGCTGACGAACTCGCCAAACACGGAACTACACTACTCATGCTACCTCAAAATGGTGTTCTAGGCATGGCAATCGCTACATGTAAACTTGTGTTCAAGTGGGATTTTAATGAAAAAACTAACCGTAGATTGTCAAATTCTATCTGGCGACAAAACAGATCTGGCCCAAGCTGGATCCGAAACGCTCCAAGTGTTAGATCTCCCAAAGAAGACTGCACATCGGTGCTATTATAGGTGATATCACGGGACACTGTCTCATAGGCAAAGATGCAGAAAGGCTAAGCGTCTTCTCTAACGACTTATACAGAAGTCTGCAGTCATTTAAGACCACATGCATAGACATCGAATCTTTTCCTCTCCCTAATTTTCTAACGCCCACGTTGTCCATGACTATAGCGTGTGTACATTATAAGAAAAAATAATATGCTGTTAAGCTGGAGGAGAGCGAGACCATTCTCCATTTTCTCTGTACGTGCTGTAGGCTTCATCTAGAAGCTTTCTTTAACAACGACCTTAATGATCTAAAAGATACGGACATTAGTCGTATCTTGCGCTTCTTACGAAGCTCCAAATGGTTTAACGAGGAGGTGAGAAAATTTTCTCTTAATCCACGTGGTATTACAAAGGACCAGTACTAGTCTACCTGTGTTGGCCCCTTCAACCTAACCTAGTATTAAAAAACACTGTTAAATGGTTATTTCATTGCATTTTAATTATAATTTCAATTTAATTACTCCGTGGGTTACATCCAGCACTATATGTCCAATCACATACTTTCAGTTTAGCATTGAAATGCAAACTTTCTGGACAATTCATAGTAACTGGAGTGCCCCAGACACAAACCACATATTTTTCACAATCATTCGGATATGGGATTTTTGCGCCGTGCTCCTGAATTTTACATATATTTCCGTTGGGAGGTGAGTAAGTATTAGTTGATGATGTGGATTTTGTGAACGAAGCTGCTGTTGTAGTTGATGGCTTCTCAGATGGCGTTGTCCTAGGTGGAGGTGGTGATTTTTTCGAAATCTCAGTTGATAATGTCGAACTAGATGGTGCATTACTTGACGCTGCACATCCGGCTAAGGAGCTACGCCGGCAATGGCGACGCACGGGATCAAAGTGATAGCCATCAACGCAACTCATTTCAACCGCTTGGCCAAATTCATCGCATTTGTAAAATTTGGTACAATCCTTAGGATAAGGAAACAATACACCTTGAGATGTGCCAATGCATATGTCGTTTTGATATTTTTTAGAATTGTACTCGGTGTACTCGTAGGTTGAACGACCACAGCTTACATTCACAATGGCAATTAAAAGTAAGCAAGTCGGCGCTGCAGCAAAGAATAATAATTAGTAAAGGTAATATGGTTAAAAAAATGTTGCATAACAAACCCATGAACATTTTGTTGACAAAATATTTTTTGAAATTCTCGCAAAGATCGTCCAATGTGTCTCTTCTCGGTGTGATGTACCTACGCACTGAAATGACTGAAGTCAATTTGGATGAAATTACCTCATCGACCACCTAAAAACTTTATTTTCATTGGTAATTATTACTTAAGTACATTTATCTGAAAGGAATTAAAATATAATTACTCAACTCATATGATAAATAACCGGGTTTACGTTTGTCGTCATTGGAAGTCTTCATAGCGTTGGGGTATGTTAGATTGTTCACCTTCATATCGCCAATTCGAATAGCCGATAGAAACTTTGATGGGCCAGTCAAATTCGCCAACGAGCGAAAATTTAGAGAAAAATACTAAAAAAACAACTCATACATCATAAAAACATGATTCAAATGTTTTATGAAAATTCTGTAATCGGATTTTATTTATTTTTTTTTTTGATAAATACCCTAGCGCCTAGCCCATGTGGCAGACGCTGCGACCTAAAAGATGTATTATTCTCAGGGTGTATTTACTCTACGAGACGTACCACCTCTTTAGTGAAGGATAGTATATCCTTAGTGGCAGAGTTTCTCAACCCAGCCCTCGAGCATATTTTCTTATGAAAAATTGGTCTCTTTAACCAAAGTAATACTGGGGATTCACAGAGAATGTGCTCGAATGACTCGTCATCTTCCGAGCAGAACCTTCATTCTGTCTATGAGGCCACACCAATTTTGTTTTATGGTGATACCACAAGCCACAATGACCTGTTAGAAAACTCACCAGATTCCTAATGCTATCCCTATTTATATTAATTATATTAATGTATCCTTATAGGAAAAGGGCTAGATTAATTATTTGGATTGTCTCAGCCCCGGGACGTTTTCCCAGTGGGCCAGACGAAGTTTGTGTTCCCAACAATTAATTAGTGCTGTGGCGGCAGCCCACTTGACACATCTGTAGGGTTCAGGTCCTATGAACGCAGATGCCAAACTAGCCGTTGCTAGTTTAAGTGCTACATGGCTATCCAAAAAGATATATATTCTAGTGCCCTTAATTCATTTACTAAGGTTTATCTTGGCGCAGATCTCAATGGGCTGAGAACGAACTTTTTCGCTGTGTTTATATATGTAGATGTCCACAGGCCAGAAATTCCGACACTGAGCGTAACTCATGTATTTGAGAATTCTGATGCTTCGGATTATAATCTGCCTGGGTTCAGCTTAGTGCCATTATTTCTCTCTCCACGCGGACTCGATGATCCAATCAGGCATTTAATTTGATATGGCTGAGAGTGATGGTACAAGGGCGTAACATTCACTATTGCTTTTTTTATATGGAAGCCCCAAGTTAGACAGTGTTTCAATTCAGAGCGAGTTTGATGCTATGTCTGATTCGATTCCAAGAATTGTCACAAATGATGATAAAACTAAAATCGTTATTGCGGGCGATTTCAAGGTACACAATTCTGGGTGGCTTCGCAATTCTGGCCAGACAACACCTGTAGGAAGGGACGTTATTCGCTGAGTTTAATCAACTTACTCAGCTTGTAAATGAGGCTACACAATGACCTGCAAATCATTCCGCGAACACCATTGACTTGTTCCTTACCTCTCGTCCTGAGAGATACTCCGTCAATGTATTATCGCCTCTAGGCTCGTCAGACCATTGTGTAATAAACCACGTAGTTGGAGAAAAAACTCCCAAAAAAATAGTATGGCAATACGAGAAAGCCAATTGGGACGGCCTTAACAACTTCTTTAGGAGAACTGACTGGTCGCTATTTTTTCGAGATAGCAACGTGGATGCCGCCGCTGATGCAATCACAAACATCATTCTTATTGGTATGAGAAAGTTTATCCCTTTCAGGAATAAATCTATCAAATCAAAGGAAGACGGATGGTATTACTTGAGCTGTAAAGAGGCTTCTAGGATTAGAGAGGTATGCTTTCGGTTTTACAAAGCAAACCCTACCGAGGAAAACCGAAAAAAGTTTCAACAAGCAAGAAATGATTGCAATGCACATCTTCGGCGAGTCAAATTCGCCTACGACCGAAAATTGAGGCAAAAAATACTACAATGTCCCAAAGGTAGTAAACATTTTTGGTCATTCGTGAAAAGAATCAAAAATACAGCCTTGTCGTCAATTCCAACGCTTATTTATAATGACACTCCAGTTGTCAACTCTAAAGAAAAGGCCATTCTGTTTGTTGCACATTTCGCAGCTAGTTCCACGTTTCCAGATTGTACATTGTTGCCGCCTGCACCTCCGAGTATTGAACACTCTATGGAATAGAGCTGCACTCATATTCGTGCAGTTGCTAGAGTTTTAAATGATCCCAACATTCACAAATCCGCTGGGCCAGCCAGGTATTTCCCATTTAGTTCTGAATAGATGTTGTTCCAAGCTGGCATCACCATTGCGTAAGCATTTCAGTCTCTCCTATTTTTCCCGGACTCTTCCCGAGAAGTTGGAAAACAGCCTTTGTACAGCCCATACCCAAAAAAGGCGAGCCCTCGTCTCCTTCTTCCTTATAGCACTTACACCCATTCTTTCTAACGTCATGGAAACGCTGATCAATTTCCAGCTCATGAAATATCTTGATACCAACGAAATCCTTAGTGACCGGCAGTAAAGATTTCGTGGGCAACGTTCTATTGGTGATTTCATGGTATATCTCACCGAACCGGTCTTTGCATCAATTTGGGGAAAGCAAAGCAGTTGCACTCGATATTTCCTAAGTATTTGCCACAGCTTGGCATGAAGCTCTTTTGTTTAAAATGCGTGCTTCTGAAGTCGATGAAAAACTGCTTCATTGGCTTAGCAGCTATCTTTCAGACCGTTCAATTCAATTGTTTTGGATGGTTTGAAGTCATTCAGGGAGTCCTCCCTTGGCAATGAGTCTCTATATATAAAAAAAAAATACTGGCATTCCCCAGGGCTCTGTTCTGTTTTCGAAGCTCTTTCTCATTTTCATTAATGATCTCTTGTCCATTACTTCTAATTCAATTCACTCTTTCGCTGATGACAGCACTCTCAGCTTCTCATATAAGTTTGATGAACGTCCCTCCACTTCTCATGTGGAACTGAAACAACTACGTATGTTAAGCACGTTAAATTCTGACTTGACAGTATAATACAATGGGGAGAAATCAATCGAGTACAATTTAATGCTTCCAAACCCTGTCGTCTAAGCGAATCCTAAAGCTCATACCATTATTCATGACCAGCACAAGCTCACGATTCTCGGTATTTGCGTTAGCAAAAAGTTTCGTTTGAATGACCACATTTTTACTGTCGCCAAAAATGCTGCGAAATGGTTAGGTTTTTCAAACATCTGGTCTGGTGCCCCTAAAACTACTTTGCACCAGCTAGATAGAATACAAAACCGTGCGATTAGACTTATCGGTGACGTAAACATTGCCAAATCAATTCCCTTGAACACCGTAGGAACGTTTCCTGCTTGTCACTGTTTTATCGCTTCTTCCACCAGCGGTGCTCAAGAGAAATAACCAGTTACATGCCACCTCACCTTGAATTCAACCGCAATGCTGGTGGCGCTCTAAATTCTCATCAGTTTACCCTTAAGCCAATCTTGGGACGTACAGTAAAGTTCAGGGATTCGTTCTTCAGACGTGCCACACGTATCTGGAATGCTTTGCCAAGCTCTGCCTTTCCACATCATTATGATCCACAGGCATTCAAGACATAAACTCATAGACCTCTCCTCATTTCTCTCCTCCTTTTCCTTAACGAACACGCTGTGCCAAGCATATAGCCGAGCATTATAAGGGTACGAACCCCTTTTCGCGTACGCATTCCCAGTGGCGCTGCTTGTCGAAGTAGCTGGTCGTTGGACCTGCTTCTAGTCTTGGTTCCAGATCCGCTGTGATCAGCATGGCCAACGGCACTGATGATCGGAAAGCTGTTCTCACAGTCTGTTTATCAGAGGCTTTTCCGGAACCGCTAGGTCTAGCATGCCCAATGGCGCTGTTAGACGAACTTTCAGCTTCCTCTTTGTCAGAGTTACCGCGATCGAACGCTGAAACATTCTAGAAAGCGGCAATTTACAATACTTTTGCTGCATTGCATCTGGTTAATTATCTGGCTATTTATTAAAGAAACGTTCAATATTTTTAATGGAAGTTTTAAAAACAAACGATCTTTTTATTGAAATTTTGATTCAATTGGATTCTACACGGCACAACAATATTACAAAATATTGAGGACGATTAGAAGCTATGCATAGGTTACATTGGGTTATAATTATTATTACATTATGATTATTCTGACTTTAAGAAAGTGTTAGCTGGGGAAGCTTAAGGTTCTCCAGATGTCGTTAAGAAGTCGGTGTCGGTGAAGGAAGTGCTGGCTGCTCAGATGTTGGAAAATAAGTTGCAGGTTTTTCAGATGGAGTTGTAGTAGGTTCTGGTAAATCAGACGCTGACGAAGGAAGTTCTAGTTTTTCTGAAGTCAAAGATTCTGTTTGTTCAGTTGTTGTTAATGACGCCTCTGATTGTTCAGACGTCGGTGAAGAAAGTACTGGCTGCTCAGATGTTGGCAAAGAAGTTTCAGGTTCTTCAGATGGATTTATGGTAGGTTCTGGTAATTCAGACGTTGACGAAGAAAGTTCTGGTTTTTCTGAAGTCAAAGATTCTGGTTGTTCAGTTGTTGTTAATGACGCCTCTGATTGTTCAGACGTCGGTGAAGAAATTGCTGGCTGCTCAGATGTTGGAAAATAAGTTGCAGGTTCCTCAGATGGATTTGTGGTAGGTTCTGGTAATTCAGACGTTGATGAAGGGATATCGGGTTCTTCTGAAGTCAAAGATTCTGGCTGTTCAGTTGTTGTTAATAACGCTTCTGGTTTTTCAGGCGCCGTTGAAGAAAGTGCTGGCTGCTCAGATGTTGGAAAATAAGTTTCAGGTTCCTCAGACGGATTTGTGGTAGGTTCTGACAATTCAGACGTTGATGAAGGGATATCTGGTTCTTCTGAAGTCGAAGATTCTGGCTGTTCAGTTGTTGACGTTGATGAAATATCATTATTTTTGCCACAGTTAGATTCTGCGGGGCTGTCACATTTATTTAACGCTGAATTCCAATGAAGTGCTTGTTGGCATGTCATTTCTTCAGCCTGTCCGTAAAAGCATATGTAATATTTACCACAATCTTTCGGATGTGGCAAATATGTAGATTGATTCCACGGATCATCGTCGAATGGGCAAAGTGGATTTAGTGGCAGTGGCTCGTCTGTTGTTTCATCTGTATTTTCTCCACTTATGTTGCATTTGGCAATATACGGATCTTTGCAATTAGTATGTGCTACACTCCATTCTTTTCCGTTAGGACATGAGTATGGGAAAGCAAATCCGTTACTGCATTTATAGTACTTTTGGAAATTGTAAGGATTTGGCAAATAAGTTGGATATAAAGGAGCCTCTTCTGTTGGACAGAGGGGGTGTAATAACGGTTGATCCGATGCTGTCGTGTTGGAATTGTCCGGCCTGGTACCACAGTCGACTACCGACGAATACTGGCAAATATTTTCAGCTACATTCCATTGCTTACCGCTGGGACATGAGTTCGGATAGGCATATCCGTAACTGCATTTGAAGTACTTTTGACAGTCGTTGGGATTTGGCAAATATGTCGCGTACCAAGGATCCTCGTCCGTTGGACAGAGGGGATTTAACACTGGTTGATTCACTTCTGACACCTTGGAATTGTCTGCCCTGGTTCCACAGTCGACTACCGACGAATACTGGCAAATATTTTCAGCTGCATTCCATTGCTTACCTTTAGGGCATGAGAACGAGAAGGCGTATCCGTAACTACATTTGTAGTACATTTGACAATTGTTCGGATTTGGCAAAAGTGTGGCGTACCAAGGATCTTCATTCGGTGGACAGAGGGGATTCAGCGTTGGCTGCTCATTATCAATGTTGGCGCTAGTTCCATTAAAAAGGGAAATTGATAATAATAATATAACTAATTCTGGAGGGGAAGAAAGAAGACAAATACTATTACTATTTTATTATTATTTTATTATTTTTTAATCCGAAAAAAAAGCTCACCAAAAGATGTGAATCTACTTGATGTCATTTTAATATTAAGTTTATCTCTAACACTGCGATTAACAATACAGGTAACTTTATATTACTCAGAAATAATCCCTGGCGACTATGACGCACATCACTATGTAGATATTAAATGGTACGTAAGACCTATATACACAAATTTTTTGTGCTCTGCATAATGCCAGCAGTTTCTGAGGTGTTTTTAAAACAAATATGTTTATTTGTTGTGTCGTATTTTTTGTCAAAAAAATATTCAAAAAATAAATGTTTATTGCAGGTGTCTTCTACCATCCGGAGATAACGGATTCCATTGCATTGCGTAGTTTGTTATGGAACTGTTGCCTATTCGAAGTGTATGACCAATTCACAGACACTTCCGTCGTTGGATGGTTGTGCCTATTCCTGACCCGTTATCAGGTGAAGATGTTCGTTAGAGATACGATTAGGACAGAAAACCCTTAAGATGTTCTGTAGGCACCTATTTAAAAACGTTTGTAATCACATTTATAGAAGCGGTCACCTCCAAGTGCTGCACCCATACAAAAGCACAGACTCAACATTTGAACGGAACAGTCGCTGCTTGGTGTTTAAGCTGATCGCATTGCTTCGCCATATCATGGATATCATTCCAAACACTGATTTTGCTTTGCCGATTCGGCTGACAATGTCCTGTTCGGTTCCACATTTGGTCGAGACCATACTCTCAAGATATTGGAAACTTTCTTCTCTCTTTACCGGTTGTCCAGCAATGTTAACTTGAGTTACTGAGTTAGTGCCGAAATGGATGATTTTCGTTTTGGCAGTATTAATCTTCAACGCAACCCGCAACGTTTGCCTCCCTTTCCATATTTGTTGTTGTCCAGATGTTTGAGTTGTGATGTAAGAGTCCAACGAATTTCTCCGTTTCCATTTCCAGTATATAAAGCTGTGCCAAGCACATCGCTAATCACCAACAAAAAGAGTATCGGCGATAGAATGCAACCTTTTCGTAACCCACTTAGGATCTCGAATTCCTCTGATAGCTTTCCTCTATGCAGCACATAACCATCATAGGTTGCTTTTGTAATAGCTATTATTTTATCGGGTATAACTCTCCTGCGTAAGGCGAGCCAGATAAACTGTCTATTGACACTGTCAAACGCCTTCTCAAAATCGATGAACAGCAGGTGTAGTGGTGACCGAAATTCAACGCACTGTTCAGTAATGATCCGCAAGGTGTTGATGTGGTCGACACAGGAGGATCCAGTGCGGAAACTGGCTTGTTCTGCATCAAGTATATCTTCCAGATGTTCCTTAATTCGCTCAAGTAATATTTTGGCTTATACCTTTGCAACTGCAGGAAGAACGCAAATGCCTCTCCAGTTTTCGCAAAGACTACCATTTTTAGGGAGCTTGACAATCATTCCCTTCCTCCACTCGTCGGGATAACTTTCTGCCTCCCAAGCTCTCTCTACAAGAGGATATAAAATCTCTGCTGATGACGTTGGAGCGGCACTCAGAAGCTCTGCGTCTAGTCCTACCGACTTGTTGTTCTTTAGTGCGTTGATCACGGTAGTGATCTCATCTTTACTAGGAGTTGAGGTGCGAATTCGGGTAATTGTTACTTTCGGCAGCTCCGTTTGATTCGGGTACATATCGTTGGCGAATACATGGTTAAGGACCTTACATTGCTTGAGCTGATCCTCGCTGCTGCTGGGGTATGTACAATACGAGCTTTAAGTAACTGACGTTCTTCAATCCGCCTCCAGGTATCCTCGGTAAGCCACGTGCTGTGCCTTGCCTGGCTTCTACCAACAATACTTTCCGCTCCAGATGTGAAAACATTTTTCACAGCCAAATCAGTTCTTGGAAGGTGGTCGGCAGTGAGCTGCTGAAGCTAAAGATCTTCAGATCTAACGTTCTCTCAGTACTCTTGTATGGCTGCGGAACGTGGAAAGTCACGCGCCTCCAAGTCTTCGTCAACAAGTGCTTAGGGACGATACTGAGAATAAGATGGCCGGACATTATCACCAATCAAGACTTGTGAAGAATAACGCAGCAGGAAGCAATCGTGAACAACATCAGACGTCGAAGCCAGCGGACGATATTACGAAACTAGCGTTCGACTGGAGTCCACAAGGAAGCTGCCGCGTTGGACGTCCTAGCAAGACATGGAAAAGGACAATAGAAGATGAAGCAAGATCCCAGGGGACAGAGTGGCGTCTCTTGAAACCTCAGGCGATAAATCGAGTTCGTTGGCGGGCGTTTGTAGAAGCCCTATGTTCCCCGCGGAGTAAAGGAAAGAAACAAAAAAGAAAAAAAAGTACTACTTGCATGATTTGTCGTTATAAGATTACATTTATAAAAAAAATACTAATTTAATAATATTAATTAGCATCAGTAACGACAAGTATAACAACTAAGCAACCCGAAAAAATTCAAACGAGTCAACGAGTGAACGAGTGAACAGAAAAAATTCGAACGCACTTTTTCCGGCTATCTAAGAAACAAATTTTTCATTTTTATTACAAATAAAACCTTTTAGCATTATCATTAATTTCAAAAGACGAAGAAAAAAGTCTCACTGAACCACAAAAATTCTATGTTGTATAGTAGCGCAGAAATTACCTCTTATCAGACAGGTGCTGACATTCTTGTAGTTAGCATGCTGTTGATTTAATCACACAGAGAACATTTTACTGTTTTTTGAGTAATTATATTTTAGATTCAGGTTGTCATTAAGATTGGCTTTCTTCAAATATCTGCATACGAGTATATAAAGCTGATTTACATACGATATTCCAAGTCAAACTATCTTTAGTGATTGTTCGGGAATAACTAAGCGTTCAAAAGCTGAAGAACAAGAAATATTGTCTGTCATTAACGAAGAAAGTACGTAGGATAAACTTTTATCAATTTTAATTAATATTATATGTATATATTATTGTTATAGTAAAATATTTAATTTTGAAACATTTAAATTTGAAAACCCTTTATGAGGTTTTCTTTCGCCGAATTATTATAAATTACTTACGAACCTTGGTTGTATTTCAGATCCCATGGATAACAATAAACACGGCTCTCATATTAGGATGCATAGTATTTTGATAGCAGGCACGAATGCAGGTGCATTTTTGCATATCATTCGAGAAATTGTCTTATCATCATTACATGTTGTCCCTGTGGGTTGAATTTCAAAACTCTGTTCGTTTGGCTTACATTTCCTAGCAATCTCCATCATTCAAATCAGAATTTCTTGTCATCGTTTAGTCTACACCTTGTACGATTTGTTATTCAGCATATTGCACAGGACTGTCATATTGTGATTCAAAAGCCATTTGCACCAGTTATCTGGAAGTTTTTCCAATTGCGTCAACGATGGGTATTTCTGCATCTTAGACAGGTGCGAAACGGTATAACTTTGAATTTTTAGATCGTAAGCTTCCATACTTGGCAGTATGTCCGAAATTTATAGGAATCTCTGTTCGATTATCGATCCGTCTACGTCGAAATACTTATATTTGCTGTTTCGAGACATTTAAGAAAAAAGACCCTACTCTTATTTTCTCTGTATAAGAGCTTTAGCTTTTTGAACGGATCTTCTTCAAACGCATCACGCTGCCGCTTTCCAGTTACTGATACGTGCATTTTAATAACATTTCTGCATTATAGACCCTCGGAGAATTTGCATTATTTGCAAACTTTATACTGCACCAGTATCTAATGGAATGGTCTTTTTACTACTCATCGGTTTCCCGGTTGTTACAGTCCAGCTCAGTGATAAAAGTTTCACAACAGCAGTTCTTTAGTTCAAAATACACCAGCGCTTACATCATTACTTCACATTATCTTGCACTTACATCATATAAGCTCTTAGTTCTGACTATATAGTCAAATCACTTTGATCTAGATTCTAGAAACTTTATGCAGTATCTGTTTTAAACATAGGTATTAATAAGCAAAGACTTTATAAGATAGCTTACCCAATCTAGAAGGCGGGAACAAAATTTTATTATACAATTTATAGCAGGGTTTGTAAAATGAACCAAAACGTACTTTTGCCCTTACATGACTTCACACCATATAACTCTTGAACGCTTCCAGCTTCATGCTTACTGTTGGTGGTGTTTTTTGAAAGAAGAAGAAAAAGGAGAAAATATAAAATTTTTAAGATCTAACAATATACACTTTCTTTAATTATTTAAGCCACACCGATAAAAAGGTCATCAAATTAAAAACAAATTTTTTTAAAATTGTAATTACCAACACGATTATTTCGAGAAATGCTTTTGGATAAATTTTTTTGATTAATACAGTATTGAAGCTTATTTAATTTCCTAAAAATACATGCCACAATATTTGTGTATTCGGTCAAAAAGAACGAGATAGCGCGTGTTGTATTACTACTACTACGGTAAAGAAGGGTTGCATGACGTCCTAGTGTTTCTGCAGCAACAGTGCAACAAAATTACACGGGCAGTTGATGCACCCTTACCACTTCACTCCAGTGCAAAGTCTGCTTCAAAAAGACTTACCAAGAATGACCTAATTTTGTGAGTCGATTTCACAACATCAAATAGACACATGAAAATGGTGTACACTCACAAAATTAGGTCCTTTTTTGTGATTGTCCTATTGAAGCAGATAATGCACTGGAGTGAACTGGCAAGGGAGCATCCGTTTCACGTCGGGAACGCTACGGGAACACTGAGACGTCATGCAACTCTTCTTATAACAAACTCTGATGCCAAACTCTGTCAAATGCTTTGGAAATATCGAGTGCTACTGCTTTGCTTTCACCAAATTGATGCAAAGACCGGTTCCACTGATCGGTGAGATATACCATCAAATCACCAGTAGAACGTTGCCCATTAAATCCGTACTGCCGGTCACTAATGATTTCGTTTGTTTCAAAATATTTTATAAGCTGAAACTTGATCAGCGTTTCCATGACCTTCGAAAGAATGGATGTAAGTGCTATGGGTCGGTACGAAGAAGGAGACGACGGTTCGCCTTTTTTGGTTTTGGGCTGGATAAAAGCTGTTTCCAACTTCTCGGAAAGTGTCCAAAAGAATAGGATAGATGGAAAAGCTTACGCAATAGTAAGGCCAGCTTGGAAGACACCTCTTAAGAACCATACAAATACCATCTGGCTCCGCGGATTTGTGAGTGTTGACATGATTTAAAACTCTAGCAACAGCACGAGTGGGAATGAAGATTTGTCCTATAAAGTGTTCAATACTCGGAGGTGCAGGTGGCAACAATAAACAATCTTGAATCGTGGAGCTAGCTGCAAAATGTGCAGCAAACAGATTGGCTTTCTCTTTAGAGTTGATAACTGGAGTGTCATTATAAATGAGCGTTGGAATTGACGACGAGGCTTTTTTTTTTGGGGCATTGTAGTATTTTTTGCCTCAATTTTTGGTCAAAGGCGAATTTGACTCGCCTAAGGTGAGCATTGCAATCATTTCTGGCTCGTTTAAAATTTGTTCGGTTTTGCTCAGTAATAGTAGCCTTGTAAAACCAAAAGCATACCTATATAATCCCAATAGCCTCATTACAGCTCGAGTCATACCATCTATCCTCCTTTGGATTGACAGACTTATTCCTGGAGGGGATAAAATCTCTCATACCAATATGGATGATGTTTGTGATTGCATCAGCGGCGACATCCACGTTGCTATCGCGAATCAATGGTGACGAGTTAATTCTCCCAAAGAAGTGGTTAAGGCCGTCCCAATTGGCTTTCTCGTATTGACGTACTGTTTTTTATTTGGGTTTTGGCGTGGTTTATTAAGGAGAAGTTATCTGATACAACACAATACCATTCGGATGGAAATACAGACATCTTTAGCACCGTTTTCAAATAATAATAATAATATTCGGCGCAGCAGACCATTGCGGTCCAAGGCCTAGCTTCTCGCGACCATTTGTGTTGCGCACATGTATATTTTTGGACACAAATGGAAGTGACCTACAATTTAAGGCCGGATCCGAACGGCGAATTGAGAAGCTTTCCGTGACAAGTTATTACTCTCGGAACGTTTTTCACCCATTCGCGAGAGGTGGGACACCGTGAAAAATACTTTTGGTGATACTGGGAGTCGAACCACGAGCCTCCTACTCGGTAGCCATGTGCATTTCCACTGAGCGACGACGCCCACACCATATTAAAAAGATACGTTATAAATGGCAGTATGAAGGGAAGTAGAACTTGGACAAACTTAGGATTTAGTCCGTCTAGACCAGTAGCATTAGAGTTTATACACAAAAGAGCTTGCACCGGAGCAGAAAGTTGACTGTAGAGCAGTGTTTTATGCATAATTCGCGACTATATGACAGAGTTTAATTTTCACATAGTCAGAGAGAGCGGAATGTTGGCAGTGTTGTTACTCTAACAAAACTATTTGAGTAGTTTTGGTGGACGAGTCGGACTGTATGGGACACCTGATTAATTAGATTATCGGTCCATTGTAAGTTTCTCCAAGTCTTTCGTTATATTATCTACATATCTTCTCTACACCTCTTCCCCTCCTTAATTTTCGAGCCAACAAGCTGTGCTAAATAAAAAGGTGCAAGCCCCTTGAGCGTGTGTACATTATAAAAAAAAATATAGAAAACTTCATATACAGGATAGTTGTGATGATTCAGTGAAAGATAATATCAGATAAATCTGTACCGAAAATCGATCCTCAATACTACAACTCCAATAGACAGCCAATTTACTATTACAAGAATTGCCATTACTGTTTGCCATAAACAAAGATAACTTACAGTATTGTATTTTGAATAAAAATAATTTAATGTTGGACAAGTATTAACAATAAAACCTATCAACTCTTTTTTAGGTTTTTATTTTGCCAGCAATCATGCACGGAATTTTCGTGCTAATTTTTATTGGACTTCTTGTTGTTCATCAATCAATGCAGGTAGTCTCCACCAATGTTGGTCAAAGGGTAAGAATAATGTTCTTCCTTATTTATTCCGATTTTATCTTGCCTCTCTAATACACAGAAGAAGCTGCGCCTCCACAATACACTCAGAGAAAATGAATGCAAAAATAGGCATGGAATTATGTTGCCAATACCTGGAAATTGTTATGACTTTAACATCTGTGTAAATGGGATTGCAGTTCTTAGCTCATGCGGCCCACAACATCATTTCAATGCAGAACGAGGAGTCTGCGATAATCCACTTAGAGCTGGATGTGTTGCTGCTATGGGACCAATTGAAATAAAACCTACAACACAACCAACACTACTAGACATAGGTACAAAAATTTGCCGCGATAGCCTATATCTTGGTAGTATGTTTGCTGTTCCGGAAAATTGCTCACGATATTTTATCTGCTTGGAAAATCATGTGGCTGTACGATCATGCGGCAACTTTCATTTTGATCCAATTATATCGGCCTGTGTCAGCGGAGGATGTCCACAGACAATGCAACAAGAGGTTTCTGAAATTTTGACAAACTCGCCGGAATATCTGAAAGATAATGGCTTAGACAATCATATGGGTCCAACTGTGACCAGTCACATTTGTACAGGTGTTCGGACAGGAACCCTACTCGCACATTCCTTTGATTGTGGAAAATTCATTATTTGCGATAATAATGTGGCTGTTGAGATGGCGTGCCCGTTCGAATTACATTTTAGCGTTAAGGACCAGCGTTGCGAGTTACCTCAATATGCTCAATGCAAACCATGATAATTGCAGCCATCACATGGGTCTAACTTTCATTTACAATGCATTAATAAAGCAATAATAAAAAATTTGCTAGCAATTCTGCATTTTCTTATATGTAGTTGAGTTGAATACCGCAAATGTTAATGGGTTTTTGCAGCTAAACTTTTTTAGACGCGTTGTGAGTAAATGTGCATAAGAATTCGTGGATTGACACGTGATATCCATCGTAAGTTGAGATTAGATTTGATCCAATGTACGATGAACCGTCACACAGGATGCTCTCTTCTATTAGGTTTTGAGAGAAAGTAATTAAGGGCCATATTTATAGACAAAACTACAAACTACAACTATAGCTGTAGTCACTGATTTCGAAAAATTCCACTATTTCATTTGAGGAACTAATATTAAATCTTCTACTCGCAGACGTGCCCACCATGTACTTTGTTTTGCTCTCATTTATGTGCAGCCCCAGATTTCATGCCGCTCGCTCGATCTCGATGAAAGCTTCCTGTACAGCTCTTCGGTTTCTGTCAACTAAGTTAATGACGTCTGCGTAATGGACTTATAGAGGATTGTTCCTTTCGCCATTACGTCAGAGTCTCGGATCACTTTTTCCAACGTCAGGTTGAAGAGGACCCAGCCCAGTCGATCCCCTTGTCGGAGCCCGTTATAGATGTTGAGTGGTTCCAACTTTTACAACTAGGTTTAAGGAAGAGGTACTCGACATCACCTTTGGTACTCTGACAGTGAGTCGAGTACTTAATAGGTGAAGGGTACAACTCTATCAGACCATAGGATAATCGTATTTGAATTGGGAGGGATTGTAGAGGAGGCCACGATTATAAGAAATCCTAAAAGGACAAATTGGGAAGTTTTGAACACGTTTCAGTTCAAAAAGTGGTCAAAAGTCTACAGGAACTTGAATGTGTAGTTAGTGAGATGAATAGGACAATCTCTGACGCGTATGAGTCGAGCCGTCCGGTAAATTCTCCCAAAGAGAGCAATGAAGCTCCATGGTAGAGTGAAGAGCTGTCAGCCCTTCGTAGGCGGATGAGGACTCTCTTTAAAACCGCCAAGAGGAGCGGCATTTGGCAGCAAAACAGAGAACCACTCACAACACAGAAGTGGGAAGGGTCAAACGCAGAACTTCTGCGAGGAAGTAACTAATACTAAAGCGTCTGCCAGACTGTATAAAGCGATGGAAAAATATGCTAAGAGTATTAAGAAATCACTTATAGACCAGAACGGGAAGTTCACAGAAAATGAGAAGCAAAGAGCCCTCCTTCTTTTGAGAACACACTTCCCAGTTAGCGAAGTGACCTGAAACGATCACGAGATGGGGACGAACCACCTCAGACCAAGTAAGAGAAACTGGAAGAAAGCCTCGGAGATCTGTACTGAACAAAGAATCCGATCCGGCAATAAAAAGCTTCCGGTCTTATAAATCGCCTGGTGTGGACGGAGTAATCCCTGCAGGCTGAATTAGATAATCTCCTTCCACACCTCTTAAGAATATTTAGAAATAGTCTAGGACTCAGGTACATACCGACAAGCTGAAGAAGAGCAAGGGTGGTATTCATACCGATAGTGGAGAAAAAAGATCCCACCAATCCCAAATCCTACAGACCACAGTGGGCAGATCTACGGAGACCGCACTGTGTGAGCTGACGGAATGTATAGAGGGTTCCGTTGCCAGTAAGGAAATAGCACTATGGGCTTTCCTAGATATTGAAGGAGCATTCGACAACGCCTCTCATGAGGCTATTATAATTGCTCTGGAGAGATAGTAGGTAAACAAAAGACACCATAATACAGGATAACATTATTTGGTGTAGTATGGAGCCACCTTGTCTTCGAAACTATTCACCAACTATTCACGTAAATCAGAACAATCAATAAGTGGATGTGCGAGATGCTGAGTACCAGAAGAGCGGAAGCCATAATCGGTGATGAAACCATTTTGGTGAGCACAACAAGAGGTTGTCCACAAGGAGTGGTACTGTCACCTTTTTTGTGGAGCATCCTCGTAGATGAACTACTTCAGCGACTATCTGAGGCAGGAGCTTATGCCCAAGGCTACGCGAACGATATAGTCATCAGGGCAAAAGAGAAGTATGAAGAAGTGCTCCGTATTTCTTCTCAGAAAAACTTAATCTTGCAATGTCCTACAGGCTTCCTGACTCCGCTAGCATCTTTTGGGCAAAGATCCTGGCGATTAAGGAGGCATGCAGGGCACTTTCTCACAGTATTGCTATAAACGGACAAACAGGGTTTGCATATGCGTAGACAGCCAATCCCCAATCGAATCCACTTTTGCGACTCGCAACAACTCAAAACTTGTCAGGCAGTGCCAAGCTGAATTGGCTTCAGTGCGCCAAAGCATTGATCTAACCCTATTGGGAGTGCCGGGGTACAGCGACATTGACGGAAACGAGAAAGCGGATGAACTGGCGAAGAAGGGCGTAACATTGGACATCGATCACATGAAGAGAGTGTGCTATCCATTGAGCTCTGTCAGATAATGCGTCCTCACTTTCTATACCACCAAGGCACAACTAAGGTGGAATGACTTGACTTGATTGCTCTACTTCTAGGGCGATGTGGCCTTCCTACAATAAAAACAAATCCACTGAGCTGATCTCAAGATCACGGAAAGATATTTCTTAAGACGTGGCTATTATCACTGGCCATTGGCCGGTGGGCAGCCACGCAGCCAAATTGGAAATTCCGCACAATACTTTTTGCTGAAGCTGCATGGATGTCAATGAGAGGGAAACTCTCATTCATTATCTGTGCAACTGTTCAGCTACGGCGGGCTTCCGACTCCATAAATTAAAAACACCCTTCTCTGCCAACCTGAGGGATTCTTCAGAGTGCCTGATCACTCATCTGATTTCGCACCTGAACGCTACAGGCTGCCTATAATTATTCCAATATACCTATCACGACATAAGGTCTCTGTATTTGCATACATTCTCTAGTCTCGACATACGCGAATTCGACTTACGCGGTTTTTTTTTTAAGCATCCTTCAGGTATGGTGAGTGTTTAGTGCACTGTAACATTAATGTTATATTAATAACACAGATTTAGGTTTAAGTAAACTAAAAACTAAAACTAATCCATCAATTAGGTAATCGGGCTGTCAGAACTTCACTTGCGACACACGTCATCCGCGGGATCTCAGAAATGCCCTGCTTACAAAATTCAGCTCTGTGAATGTTGCTTAAAAAGAACCGTAAAGATGGCGAAACGAACAGACAAACAGCGGTCAAGTAAATTGATATAGGAGTTTTCAAAAAAGAAGTACATGTTACACTTCCAGATATGTCCGAAAAGTTGCAGATAAAATTCAGGCCATAACTGTTCGCTGACATCTACAACATAATAAACTTGTCGGTCTAAAGCCGCCGCACAAATGAACGCAATTTATCTAAAATCTAAAGAGCCAAGATACTTCTAGCAGATAAAAATGCGTGACAAGGAATTGCAAAATTGACAGAAATAATTATTTTAATGAATTTGTCAGAGAATATAAAAACCGCAGTGAACCGAACTAACATGAACATCAGTTTGCCAACAACTGGCGGTGACAAACGAAGAATCTATCTGTTCAGCAACTATATAGATACAAAGACGAAAAAATATTTTCAATGAACCATTCAGGTAATTTGGACATCAATATTTTTATCGATGAAGATTTGGATTTTACTTTATCACCTTTATTCATATTCAGTGTTGGTTTGTCTGGTAGTCCTTGGACTAGCAGGTGGACTCTGCAATGCAGCAAGCATTATGAAGAACGTAAGTTATATATATTGTGGATGACCATTTGTAGTGAGTAATTTTTGTATTTTCTTCTTTAGGCTCGTGCCATGGACAATTCATTGTACGCAATGTTTGTGTGCAGAGGAAAGTCTGACAAGACACAATTGCTTGTACCTGGCAGCTGTTCCCAGTACTATGTCTGCACCAATGGACAAAGCGCTCTAAGAAGTTGTCCTAAGTTCTATGATCCGAAAACCGGCAAATGTGTTGATAAATCGGATTGTATTGAGGGAACCAATGACACACCTAAGATACCACTCGGTTGTAAAGGACCTTGCTGCGGCAAAGAGAGTGGTTATGTGGTCGATCCAGGCAATCCAGCTCAATATTACAAGTGTGTAAATCAAAAGCAAGAGTCAATGGCTAAGTGTCCAGGAAAACTACAGTTTAATCTTGCTACCTTGGCTTGCGATGAACCAGCAAATTGTAAGGCGGAAACTACACCATGCCCGTGTCCAGAAACAACTCCGTGCCCGACGACAACTCAGTGCCCGACGACAACTCCATGCACAACGACGACTCCTTGCCCAACAACAACTCCTTGTCCAACGACAACTCCTTGTCCAACAACAACTCCTTGTCCAACGACAAAGACGACTCCTTGCCCAACAACAAAAACTACACCTTGCCCAACGACAAAGACGATTCCCTGCCCAACAACAAAAACTACTCCTTGCCCAACGACAACTCCTTGTCCAACGACAACTCCTTGTCCAACGACAACTCCTTGTCCAACAACAACTCCTTGTCCAACGACAAAGGAGACTCCTTGCCCAACAACAAAAACTACACCTTGCCCAACGACAAAGACGACTCCCTGCCCAACAACAAAAACTACTCCTTGCCCAACGACAGTGACGACTCCTTGCCCAACAACAAAAACTACTCCTTGCCCAACGACAAAGACAACTCCGTGTCCAACCACGACTCCGTGCCCGACGACAACTCCGTGCCCAACTACAACTCCATGCCCAACCACGACACCCTGCCCGACGACAACTCCGTGTCCAACCACGACTCCGTGCCCGACGACAACTCCGTGCGCAACTACAACTCCATGCCCAACCACGACACCCCGCCCGACGACAACTCCGTGTCCAACCACGACTCCGTGCCCGACGACAACTCCGTGCCCAACTACAACTCCATGCCCAACCACGACAGCCTGCCCGACGACAACTCCGTGTCCAACCACGACACCCTGCTCGACGACAACTCCGTGTCCAACCACGACACCCTGCCCGACGACAACTCCGTGCCCAACTACAACTCCATGCCCAACCACGACACCCTGCCCAAGCACGACTCCGTGCCCGACCACAACTCCGTGCCCAACTACAACTCCGTGCCCAACCACAACACCATGTCCGTGTCCAACAACTACACCCTGTTCAAATAACGCCCGGACAACAACTTCAACAGAGCCTCCGAAAACCAGACCAACTCGGCCATCGAAAGAGAAAGTGTCCGAACTATATGCGTCGTTCATTTGCCAAGGTCAACCAGACGGCGAATACCTTGTCGCTCCAAATAGCTGCTCCCATTATTTCTATTGTTGGAAGAACACGGCCGTCTATATGACTTGCGGTAATTTGCATTTCAATGCAAATACCAAACAATGCGATCTGCCCAGCAGAGCCGGCTGTCAAATTGTAACATCCGTTTGATTACATAATGAAATTAACAATTTATGCAACTGAGTTAATAAAAACTTAAAGAAAATCCAAAAAAAAGACTCCTTTAATTATTATCTTATATAGATCTTGTAGCTGTGACGAAGTTTCCAAACGAACGATAATATCATTAAAAGATTATCGGTTTTAGTGTTTTCTTCGATTATGCTGTGACATTCATATTTCTTTCTACTTATCCTGCTAGTCAAATATTGTATCACCAAAACAATAAGTATTTACGGTAGATCAGTGGCGAAGCGCATCCATATCACCCGCTTCCCGATCGGTTCTCTTCAATATTATAATATTACTTATTACAGCTACCATTTGGATTTTGAAATCTCCATGTACTGCATTGCTAACCCAACTGAATTATAACAACTGTCCATATAAAGTTTATGACTATCATCATCATCATCATCATCATCATATTTGGCTCTAAAACCGGGGTCCGGTCCTAGCCTCCCGCAAAAAGTCTCTCCACCGGTACCGATTTTGAACCGATATCATCCAGTTTTGCATCCCTAAACTCTGGGCATGTGGTCAGCCTCGCTGTCGTGTTTCATAAATCCTCCGCAAATACGGCAAACGAATTTCCGAGCTGGATCCTCTTCGCTCATGCTAACTAAGTGTCATTCCCACCGGAGACTACTGAGCTTAATTCTCGTCACGATGTCGACATCGCGATAACGCTCGAAGATCTCATCATTATAGACTCTCCGGAATCGTCCTTCCTCACATGTGGGGCCAACAATTCTCCGTAAGACATTTCTCTCGAACGCGGCTAAGAGGTCAGGGCTTTTTGAGAAGCACCCAAGTCTCAGATCACGGTCAACTTAACTAGTCGTGTCAGTTGACTTGGGATGCCGAATGCTCACATGGCTTTATAAAGTTCTCCTCTGGCTATGCTATCATAGGCGGCTTTAAAGTCTATAAAAAGATCGTGTAGTGAGTTTTGAAACTTTAGACATTTTTCCATCACCTGCCTAAGGGTGTAAATCTGAACAGTTGATTTGCCGGGATAAAGCCACACTGGTATGGACCAATTAAGTCTTTAGCCTATGAGGCTATTCTGTCTTGAAAGATAGAGGAGAAAATCTTATATGCGGTACTCAACAACGATAAACCACGATAATTGCTACATGTTGTGATATCTCCTTTCTTATGTATGGGGCACGTCATTATTGGTGTGGGACGAACCTGCGCTTTGCCAGCTTTCGCCATTAAGCTGCCCACAACTATTCCCGTCCGGCATTCCCCTCTTTCGAGAGTAAACCCACGATAAATCCCCAGAACGAACTGGGTTCGCAGCCATAGTTGGCCTCAGACTCGGTCAACCTCACGGTCAAACCTGGTCCGTTGGCCACAGACAACTCTGGTGGTACCAAAGGATATCTTGGTGAGATGTAGTATCAATTATTGCGGTTCCTTCAGATATATGTGGCTGGGCGGTTGGAAAGCAGATCCTGGCAGAACATTCGCCCGGAACCACGAAACATAGCATTTACCACTAGGAAACTTAAACAAGCGCTACCAAGCAGTCCTATGCCCCTTAGAATAGAAACTATTTTAGGCACATCATGACGATTTCCGGTATAAGAATGAGCTACTTAATACGAAGATCTGCCCAAAGGATTTATCTCTAAGTACAAGTAGCCTTTTCTGGGTCGCTAAATTACGAAGACGTGCCCATCTCGAGCATACTCTAAGTACTCGCGGCCCTTTCTTTATTTTCCGTGGTGGAGCCCCGCAAACTAACCTTACATTGGTTAAGATGCAAATGGACCCCACGGGGGCTGGATACCCAGGGGCACAGGAAGCCTCTTCGCCAGTCTTCTGGCATCGCTTCTTCCTCCCATACTTGCATTGTGCGGCCTCCGATTTTAATCAGCTCCGCTGTGATCCTATCTGGTTGCGAAGCCTTATTATTTTTAAGCCCATTTATCGCTCTGCTAACTTTGACTATGCTTGATGGCGGCGTAATAGTATGTTCTTCGGTCATTGGTGGAGCCCAAATTCCTCAGTTAGCAGGCGAGGACGAGGTCCTCCTTCCCAGGCGGCTTTCTTTCGCCGGTGAACTGTTTTTTTTTCTTCATATCTTCTGAGCTCTTTATATTCATCTTCGCGTGTCTGCGTTCTATGAGATTGTTGCATTGCTCGGAACGCAACATTCTTACGTTCAGTCGCTAGCTTACATTCGTCATCGAACCAGTCGTTCCGATCTCTACGACTACTGCCTAAGATGGAGTCAGCAGTACTAATGACAGTATTCTAAAGGCGTGTCCATTTCTCTCCGACGCCCGACATCTCATCCCCAGAAGTGTGAAATCATGTAAGATCAAAAGTACGTTTTCATTTATTTCACAAACTTTCAAATTTAATCCTGTTCCTGTTGACATATTACAAAAATATTATGAGGTGAAGTTGTAGAAAATTCAATGGGCTTTAATACTGCATTTGTCAAAAAAAATTAACAGAGAGCATTTTTCGAAATAATAGCGTTTGAAAATAAAATTAAAAAAAAACATTTCTTTTTTTTTGAATTTGACGACGTTTATATCGGTAATAGTTTTAAGAATTTAAAAAAAATTACATTCTTATGACCTTAAGATTTAATTTCCTATCAAAATAGACTAACACTGATCTTGTAACTAAAAGCGTTCTAGAGTTACAGGATGTAAAGTGATGTAAGGTCAAAAGAACGCATCTCCGTTTTTTAACTCTACGGACACCACAGGGGGTGAAAATAGACCCCCCCCATCCCATACGATTTTTTTCACGAAATTAACCAAGGAATTACACCTTTAATTATTTTCCACCTTAACGGACACACCCTGTAGGTATATATGCTTTGTATATAGTATACAGATCTGAAGGAGTGAAGTACATCTTACACCGTTTTAGGAAACCTAAACATCTCGCAGCATTGGGTTTTAGAAGAGCTAATTCAACTCTATTATGTAGTCCCCACTTTGTTATGATGTCAATGTCAGAATTTAAAGTGCTTAACATACGTTGTTGTTCAAGTTTCACTTGTGATGTAAAGGGGCGTGCAAAAAGCGTGAAATCATATGAAAAGATAAGAGAGCTGTCGTCAGCGAAAGAATGGATTGCATTAGAAGTAGCGAATAGAAGATCGTTAATGAATATGAGAAAGAGTGTCGGAGATAAAACAGAGCCTTGGGGAACACCGGCATTTATACGGCGAACATTGGATTTGAAACCGTTCAATACGACCTGGATTGAACGGTCAGAAAGGTAGTTGCTAGTCCAATCGTGCAGGGCCTTGTCAATTCCATAGCCATTCATTTTCGTCAGAAGAGTTTGATGCCAGACTTGGTCAACTGCCTTAGAAATATCAAGTGCAACAACTTTGCTTTCACCGAATTTTTGAAAAGACTGGTTCCAATTTTCAGTGAGATAAGTCATCAGGTAACCTGTCGAACATTGCCTATGAAAACCGTACTGCTGGTCGCTAAAGATTTCACCTGATTTCCTCTGACATTTTCTTTGAAATTCAGTTGTAATACTTAATACACACAGGGAGATACACTATGGCTCAAGCAAAGGGTATTTTAATCTCAACATAGGCCAACTGAATACCAAACTTCGTAGGTGATACATAGGTAGATAGATGTTATATCATATACACCAACAACAACAAAAAGCACAAAAGACTAAAAGTATGCTACAAAAACTAACCGGATGAACTGTCGCTTTCTTTGTGCATTATATATAAATAAGTCTCACATTCATTACGACCCTTTTATAATTAATGAAAGTAGCATGAGTAAGTCACTTTTTTTAATTCCATCGTTTGGATTTTAAAATATTTGGATTAATTATTTTGGCGTGAATAACACTATCGTTGTTAACGACTGATGTCATTTGTACAATGGCAATTCTAACAATGTACTGCAATGTAGAGTTTATGAGAATATCATTATGGAATAAAAAAAAGGAACAGAAGAAGTCTTGTCTGCAAAGTTTCTTTCAACCGGAGCAGCAAACGACCAAAAGCTTCGACTCTTTCAATCTGAATCCAAAATTTTTGCACTCCAGGTCGGTGTACGTAGCTAAAAGAAACTGGTTGCACATTGATAAACTCATAACTTGAATGTACACTTTAACATGTTGCTAATGCTCGATAACATAGCAACATCTTACATAGATTGCCGACAAAAGATATACAACAAAAGGAAAAACCCCACACTATTGGCACGTTAAACGTGATAGTAGTACGTAAATAAGCACTCATTCAAAATTTTTAGCTTGAACGTAACTTCTTATAGATCTAAGATCTACTATGATCGGCAATCTATCGACAGCAGTTAACCTGGCTGTCAATAGATAACCGATTTTCGTACGAGATAAAAAAAAAACACCAAAAACACAAAAGCACAGAGCAGAAGACAGCGAGCTAAAAGTAATTATTTTAATGAGTTTTAGACAACGTATATAAACTACAGTTACCCGGCATACCGCGCCATCATTTGACAAAGTATCATTCGCAACTTTATCCTGCACAACTGGACTAGAAAATCTTCCCAATGAATAATAATTTTGGTTCGTATTTTTTTTTTTCAAACCGAGAGGAAGAATCATAATGTAAATTGGATCTTCTCTTTAGTGTTAGTAGGTTTACTAGTTGTTGGACTAACAGGAAGTCTCTGTGACGCAGCCAGTATTATCAAAAATGTAAGCCAAGTATAACGGGTAGTAAAAAATATGCAACGAATAATTTTGGTATTATCTTCTAATAGGCTCGTGCCATGGACAATTCATTGTACGCAATGTTTGTGTGCAGAGGAAAGTCTGACAAGACACAATTGCTTGTACCTGGCAGCTGTTCCCAGTACTATGTCTGCACCAATGGACAAAGCGCTCTAAGAAGTTGTCCTAAGTTCTATGATCCGAAAACCGGCAAATGTGTTGATAAATCGGATTGTATTGAGGGAACCGATGGCACACCTAAGACACCATTTGGTTGTAGAGGACCTTGCTGCGGCAAAGAGAGCGGTTATGTAGTCGATCCAGGCAACCCAGCTCAATATTACAAGTGTGCAAATCATAAGCAAGAGTCAATGGCTAAGTGTCCAGGAAAACTACAGTTTAATTTTGCTACCTTGGCTTGCAATGAACCAGCAAATTGTAAGGCCGAAACTACACCTTGCCCGTGTCCAGAAACAACTCCGTGCCCGACTACAACTCCCTGCCCAACAACAACTCCATGCACAACGACAACTCCTTGCCCAACGACAACTCCTTGCCCAACTACAAAGACGAAACCTTGCCCAACGACAGAGACGACTCCTTGCCCAACGACAACGACAACTCCTTGCCCAACCACAACTCCATGTCCAACAACAACTCCCTGTACAACTACCACACCGTGCCCAACAACAACTACATGTCGAACAACCACTCCTTGCCCAACAACCACACCATGTACAACCACCACTCCATGTCCGACGACAACTCCGTGTCCAACAACCACAACTTGCCCTACAACCACTCCATGTACAACCACAACTCCGTTTCCAATAACCACTCCTTGCCCAACGACAACGACAACACCTTGCCCAACTACAACTCCATGCCCAACGACAACTCCTTGTCCAACAACCACTCCATGTACAACCACAACACCATGTCTAACCACAACTCCCTGCCCAACAACCACTCCTTGCCCAACGACAACGACAACTCCTTGCCCAACGACAACTTCTTGCTCAACCACCACTCCATGTCCGACCACAACTCCCTACCCAACAACCACTCCTTGCCCAACGACAACTTCTTGCTCAACCACAACTCCATGTCCAACCACAACTCCCTGCCCAACAACCACTCCTTGCCCAACGACAACGACAACACCATGCCCGACGACAACTTCTTGCTCAACAACAACTCGATGCCCAACAACAACTCCTTGCCCAACCACAACTCACTGTCCAACTACAGCCCAATGTCCAAAAGACAAACCGGAGCGATTGTCTAAAGAGGAAAAGATCAAATTGTATGCGGCGTTTGTTTGCCAAGATCGACCTAACGGTGAATACTTTGTAGCTCCAAATAGCTGCAACAATTATTACTATTGCTGGGAAAATGAAGCGATCTCGATGAGTTGCGGAATTTTACACTTCAATGCAGATACTAAACAATGTGATCTTCCAAGCAAAGCTGGATGTCTGGTAATTACCGATAGCTGAAGAAAATATATATTGTACCTAAATGCCGTTGTATTGTGATTTAATTGAAAACTTTTCAGTTTTTTAACGTCCGCTTAGAAAAGTGAATAAAATCTAAAATTAATTTTTTTTATGAGTTTTTTTGAATTTATACGAAATTCGTGTAATTCCTTGTTCCATAGTGCACCGTTGCAAAATGAGATTAAGCTTCTCGGAAATCCCGCCAACAACAAAGTAGTTGTTGAGGATAAGAAATGAGATGTCCTGAAGCTCTTGGTATCTTCAATTTATGCACGGGAACATGATCCTTGAATCAGACTTTATAATGTTTTCTGCTCGCTGCCTTTAATGAACACGTTCCGAAATTCTTGCTCTTGTAGGGTTTTAACTTTTCCTAACAAAGACTGAAGTCAGATCATTGTTGCCAATGACGTCGCATTCTACTAATCTGTGTAGGAAGAAAAACCTTGCACCTCTGTAATTTACGAGTTCCACGGCTTAGATTTTTGCTTTTTTTTTTTAATCGAAATCAGTAGATTTTTTTTAAACCTCTCATTCAACTATACCCCGGTATTAATGATATGTACGTATGATATGTAGAGCAATATGTTTTTACGACACAGTGGAGATGTAGTTTTAAAGATGATTACGATTATGATGATGACCTTTTCATGAAACATAAGTAGATAGACAATTATGCTCTGGGCACTTAGAAGCTATCTAACCAATGGTTAGAATATATGGTTCAACTCCACCAAAGAAGATCAAAAGGATTCTTTTTGCTGGAAATGTTATGGCGCCTCATTTTTGGGAAATGACTATTCATGGTACGAATTTTTCAGTCTCCTTTCTAAAAGGCAAAACCACGAACTGCGCAAGTTCTTAGCACCATTAAAGTGTGAAACACAAAAAAAAATTAGTCGAGTGCAGTTCACACTTGCACGAATTGCTTCTTCATCCCATTTATTCACGAGATATTATATAAGGTATCTACCAGCTACCTTTAAGTTTTTATAAGAAGAGTTGGTTGTAAACGTAAGACCTATCCCCTTCAGATAATACTTAAAAAGTTGACCACCAACCTGATATGAACATGGTACTGCTCTTGATGGATGGCTCCAAGCTAGAGTTGCAGCAGGAGTTTTTGTGACAAACTGAAAGTAAACACCTTTATCCGCCTCCCTGATCATTGCAGCGTAAACCAGAGTGATAGCGATTGAGGAGGACATGAATTGGCTAAAGCATAGTGTATTCTCTTCAAAGGAGGTTATCATTGCGGTACGAATATTGGATCTTCTGCTAGCAGACGTGGCCACCATATACTTTGTTTTGCTTTCATTTATGTGCATCCCCAGATTTCGTGCCGCCCTCTCGATCTGGATAAAAGCTTCCTGTACAGCCCTTGGGTTTCTATCAACGATGTCAATATCGTCTGCGTAAGCTAGTATCTGAATGGATCTGAATGGACTAATAGAGGATTGTTCCTCTCGCCGTTACGTCAGAGTCTCTGATCACTTTCTCCAACCAGGTTGAAGAGGACGCAGGCCAGTCCATCCTCTTGTAGGAGCACGTTATAGATGTTGAATGGCCTTGATAGTGATCCGGATATTTTTACTTGGCTTACTACCTACATAGTCGTGTCAGTTTATTTGGGATGCCAAATTCTCTCATGGCTTTATAAAGTTCTACTCTGGCTTTGCTATAATAATAATATTCGGCGCGAAAGAGCGTTGCGGTCCAAGGCATAGCTACTCGCGGCCATTTGTGTTGTGCATGTATATGTTTTCACACAAATGGAAGAGACATATAATTTAATGCCGTATCCGAACGGTGAATTGAGAAGCTTTCCGTGACAAGTTATTACTCTCGGACTGTTGTCTGACAATCGCGAGATGTGGGACACCGTGAAAAGTACTTTGGTGTTACTAGGATTCGAACCAAGGAGCCCTGCTCAGCAGTGCAGGATCGACTGAGCCACGGCGACCACTTGCTATCATAGCCATCTTTAAAGTCTATAAAAAGATGGTGTAGTAAGTTTGAAACTCTATACATTTTTACATTATCTACCTAAGGGTGTAAATCTGATCAGTTGTTGATTTGCCCGGGATGAAGCCACACTGGTATGGACCAATGATAACTTTAGCGTATCCTGTCCTGTCTTGAAGGATAGACGAGAAAATCTTATACGCGGTACTCAACAACGTTATAACACGATAATTGCTGCAGGTTTTGTTATCTGCCTTCTTATGTATAGGGCACAGGATGCCTCTTCGCCAGTCTTCTGGTATCGTTTCTTTCTTGCACTTTTATTTCATGAATTGCTTGGTGTATTGTGGAGCCTCCTATTTTAATCAGTTACGCTAAGATGCCATCTAATCACATGCCTTATTATATTTGACCCGATTTATCGCTCTGCTAAGTTTGTCTATGCTTCAATTCTTCAGTTAGCTGGCCATTCAGCAACTCATTAAAGTACTCTTTCCATCGCTCTAACATTCCTTTGAGGTCGGCGATCAGATTACCCTCTTTGTCTTTGCAGTATGTGAAACGCGGTGTATACTGCGTCATACCGCGGACTCTTTGGTAGAACTTCCGCGTCTGGTACAGTCCTTTCTCTCTATAGTCTTCTAGTTCACGGACGAGATTCTTCTCCCAGGCTGCTTTCTTTCGCCGGCAATTGTATTTTCATATCTTCTGAGCTCTTTATATTCATCTTCGCGTGCCCGCGTTCTATGAGATTGTTGCATTGCTCGGAACGCAACATTCTTACGTTCAGTCGCTAGCTTACATTCGACTACTGCCTAAGATGGATTCAGCAGAGCTAATGACAGTATTCTTAAGGCGTGTCAATTTCTCTTCTAATACCGAAATCTCAGCCCCAGGACTTTTTCAATACTTGGTCTATATGGTTGCTAGTGGGTCCATCAGGAGATATTCAAGTGGTTTTGTGGGTATTTAACCCGCTAACCTTGTACTCGCAACGACTATAATATTGCTTGCTGCCATCCCTATGACTCGTTGTCCATTGTCATTAATGTTTTCGTTTAAGCTATGAGTGCAAATGTACTGCCTGAATACTGGCTCCCTACCTATTCTGGCATTTGTATCCATAGAATGATTTTTACATCATTTCTTCATCTTCGGTGGAATCTTCTGTTAATGTGTTAACGTGTATGAGGCTTATGGAAGCTGTCTTACTGACGTCAAAAGTGGCGTCGAGCTCTTCTTACTCTTTCTTACTCTCTCTTACTCTTACCGTGTGAGTAAATAGTTCAACATACGAATCATTTGGGTGCCTGGTCACTGGGACGAAGGGCATGGCGAAAGAAATAGCTAAACGAGCTACGATTCTCCAGATGCTAAAAAAACGGGCAGATGTTTGCAGACCAATTGCGACAATAAGGATTGTTCCACAACAACAAAAAGAAAGGTGGAAAAACTTAGACACATGCAGTATATCAACCCAGGTTTGACCAAAGATGGAATTGAGGCGCTCAATGGTGCTAATCTCCCTACAAAAACTTGAGCTAAAAACGATTGTGGGGATATTGATAGAACACTACTTTCTGGAGAAACATGCGGGAAAGGTGGGTCATGAATCTAATGACTTCTGCAGAAGCTAAATGGAGGAGGAAGAGATAACTGAATATCTTCTTTGCTCCTGTCCGACATTAGAAGTACAGAAGTTTGGAAATTTAATCAAGATATTTTTATCATATATTTATATTTATGTCAACTAAAGATAACCGCGAGTAGTCTTATCAATGCATCGCACTGTAATCTAACTCGTACCTATGACAGAGAATTCTAATTAATTTTGGAAAAACAGATATGTTATCAATTTCACTTTTTTAACATAACTTGAATATAATGACTTCGGCAGAAGCTAAATGGACGAGGAGGAGGATGAGGAGGAGACAACTGAATATCTTCTTTGCTCCTGTATGGCATTAGCGTACACCAGGCACAAAACTTAGGTAAACGCTTGACGAATAACCACCTCGAAGAGTGAAGCATTGATTCATTAAAAGTTAGGAATGTGTCCTTTAAAGGGGGAAAGGTGCAAGTTCCTGTGGTAACACAAAGGATGGCTATTGGTCTACGAGAGCAATTGCTGCCACCAAGACCTAACCTAACCCAAGTCAGAAATTTCCCAAGCAATTGAAGAGCTCATCGCTGCCGAAGAACTGTTGCAATGTTATTTTTATGACATGCCTTAAAAATTTTCTAAACAATTAAGAACCTTAGTAAGATATGTCAGCACCAGATAAGAATAGAAATCAAAACGGAATTGACGGAAGGGTACATCTCCTGGGTGATACATATTACATACAGTACTTCTAATAAATTGCACAAAGAATTCGGTTGCAGTTGCTAATATTTTTATTGTTGTTATAGTTGTTGTTATTTTATTTTAGGCTACATTTAGCGTTCTGCGGCCAGTCACAAACCTTCAGTATGCTGTTAAAATGCAAGTCACCAGGACAATCTTTTTCGATCTCGCATTCGCATTGACACACAATGAACTTTTTGCATGACTTTTTAGACGGAAGATGGGTGTTATCCCGTTTACCAACACAATCACCACGTGCAACGCAAACAGTTCCCGATGGGCCGGTAGATGGATGACCTGGTGGTTTGTTCCAGGGGCAATTAGCAATATTTGGATAGTCACATTCCCCAGTCACAGCATTGAAATGTAAATTAGCGGCACAATTCATTATCGTGGGACGTTGATCAGCGCACAAAACAAATTGCTGGCAAACACCATAATGTTGAAGTCGAGTTCCGTTTTTCTTGTTGGTGCAAATTCCTGCCGATGATGGAGGTGGCGGAGGTGTAGGCAATCGCAGTGGTTTTGTCGTTGGCGATGGAGATGGTGATGGAGTTGGAGATGGAGTTGTTGATGGAGTTGGTGATGGAGTCGGTGATGGAGTTGGTGATGGAGTTGGTGATAGGGTTGGTGAAACTGTTGGTAATTGAGTTGTCGATGGTGTTGGTGATGGAGTTGGTACTGCAGATGGTAATATTGACGTCGAACATGGCGTTGGTGGTGCAGATGATAATGGCGTTGGTAGTGCAGATGGTGTCTGTGTTGGTGATGGTGTTGGTGGCGTATGTGATGGCGTTAGTAGTGGTGTTGACATTGGCGTTGAAGGAGGTGTTGATTGTGGCGTTAGCGATGGCTTCGGTTTTTTCGTTGGTGATGTCGTAGGTAATCGCATTGGCTCCAATGTTGATGCAGGTTCAGATGTTGGTGTGTTAGATGGTCCTGGTGCGGGTGTCTCATATGGCAAAGGCGCCGGTGTCTCACAAGGTCTTGTAATAGGCTGTATTGCGGGCGTTACACCACCTGAACAGCAAGTTAAACAATCACATAACTCACAACCAGTCAAATTGCTATCATTAATACGGAAAGATTCACAACCAGCTCTTAAAGGCAAATCACAATCGCCAAGAAGCTCATTGAAATGTAATCCCTCTGGACACTTTCCAATGTATGCTATTCTCTGAAATTGACACACAGCGTAAAGGGAGCAACTCCCATCAGGATGAGCAACTCGATCGCCATATGATTTACCAATGCAAACATCAATCGATGGCGCACTATGCACCGAAATCACCAAAAATGCACACCAAGTCGTCGCGAATAAAACTGCAAGACAATCAGATGAAATAAAAGGATATTATATTTTTTTTTTAACTTAAATTACACTAAATTGACGTACTTTGTTTTATCATTTCTGGACACTCGCAGAACTAATAAATCCCTTCAACTGAAGGCCGACACCAATGCCACTCCCATATTTATATAATTTTGCTATTGTGCGTTTTTGGCAATTTCATCAAAAATTGTTGTCAACTTAAGATAACCGCGAGTAGTCTTATCAATGCAGTGCATTGTAAACTTACTCGTACGTATGACAGAGAATTCCAATTAATTTTGGAACATCAGATATGTTATCAATTTCACTTTTATAACAAAACCTTGATATAGATCATAGAAAAATAGCAACGAAAACTTAAACAGCAGTAGGTTATCTTGAAAAAATGTTATTAAAAAATGACATTTTGCCAATTTATTTGGCAATCTAATCGGTGAGATAAGACGTGTGGTAAAATCTGGTTTTCATATTAGCTAAGGCTTGAATATAACGTAAACGTATCAACGACAAATTTCCTTAAACACACAAACTTTCTCGAGAGGGACATTCATTTGCATTTTCATTTGAAAACAGTTTCGGAGAAAAAAGGAAACCAGTTACCATAAGTCGAATCTCAGGCTTGAGATGGTTTCAAAACACCAATTGAAAAATAGCTCCTCGTCCATTGAAGCTGTGGGTCACACCGATTTCATAAGAAGGAATTTTTTTGTCAAATGCTTTGGTGATAAAATATGCCATTATGTAAAGCTGACAGGCTATTAACAGTTCCATCTCATTGAAAAGCAGGGACGTTTGTACTATGGGTCAATACGAAGATGTGGTTGAATTTAGGCCTTTTTCATTCTCTGTAATTGGTTGCCAATGGTTAAATGGTTTAATGGTCATACTTATAAATCTGAGATATTGGTGCTTAGCAAAAAGTATTCTGACCTCTTAGCCGAATTCGAGAGGAAACTCTTACGAAGAATTGTTGGTCCCGTATGTAAGGAAAGACGCCGACTCTGGAAACTCTATAATAATGAGATCTACGAGCGTTACAGTGATGTCGACATCGTGAAGATAATTAAGCTTGGTAAGCTCTGGTAGGCAGGACTAGCACTGCTCGGAAAGTCCTTTGCGGTAGGACTTATGAGACATTACAGAGAGGACGGCCAAGCCTACGCTGGAAGGGTGGCGTAGAACAGGACGCCTAGAGTATAGGAATGCAAAACTGGATGACATTGGCTCGAAATCGGGAACGGCGGAGATATTTTTGCGGGAGGCAAGTACCAGACCCCGGCTGTAGAGCCAAATATGATGAGGGTGATGATTTGTTGGTACGTCCAAATGGTTAGCGCGTGGTAAGAACCGTGTTCATACAGGATTCTATATTGCGGATGAGTTTGATGATGGATGTTTGTGGAAAAGGCGATAAAACAGTAACAAGCATAAAACATTCTTGTCATGTTCGAGCGCATTAATTGTCTTTATGTTTTTAACTTCAGAGATAACTTTAATCGCAAAGTTCTGTATTCTGTCTATTAGATACAAGATTATCTATTTTATTCAAGTTTTTGGTGAAGTGCTTCTTGCACCATTATAGAAAACTTACGCTTTCAACCACTATTCTATTCAAACTCAAAATTGTTCGGGCACTAACCAGCAAAGACGTTTTTGTCGATTGAATTTACATATTGAACGGTGACGGTTTGTGTAACGGGATGCGGCACACTTGTCTTATAAATTACTAGCTAAAATACCCAGCGTTACGTGACTGCCCCACCACAATACCCAATTGACCACCAAGACTCACTCCCGGACCAACCTTAAGATACCACCGCCGCCGCCTTCCACCTCCATCTATCAAATGCACGGTCTTCGGTCTTCTCATGCAAGTAATACCTAACCCTCACCACCATCACCACCATTACCACACGAACCACATACAAACATCTATCCCAATCGTCCTCACTACGTCACACAGTTTCAGAACGGTCTTTGAACTAATCGCGAACAGACATACAGCCAAAGTTTCAATTCTTAATATTACTAGCTGAAATACCCAGCGTTTCCTGGCTGCCCCCACCACACTCATTTGAATACTTTAAGAGGTCCAGCCATTTTTGTCAAGAATTTTGTGAAAACAGACCCGAAATATATTTGTGATTTTGGTACTCTCCGACGCACGACAGAAGTTTGCTCCTTAAGAATCGATTTTTATATATAACAGGTGCCAAACACCACGCGTCTTACGCGTCACAAATTACGTCTTCGCAAGCCGAGCGCTAACCAATTGTTTTAAAACAAGTACCAGTTCCACTCTTCCATGCATTACACACGCCACACATGACGCGCGACACGCATCATCCGCGGAATATCAAAATTGCTGTGTAATATATAGCTGCTCACATTATTTCAGCTCTCTAGGTCGTGTAAAAGATCAAAAACTTACGACTTCACTTTTTGTTAACACGTAACAAGTTAACACTCGATTTCCCCATATGATGTTTTTATTTAATATCTTTCTATATATGAAAATTAAGTCTTAAGGAGTAAACTACAAATGCTACTACAAATACATCTGTAGACGGTCTTAGTGGCTTAGCTGAAAAAAAAATACCCTCAACGTAAATAAATAAAATCCCTATAATCAGTCACTACCAACTCTATTGTAACCCTAGATTGCCGATCATCTGTCAAGGAGATGACGAAGCAGTTCAACATTAACCTGTGCTGGGTGCCGGGGCATAGAGGCATTCTAGGGAACTGTAGGGCTGATGAACTCGCCAAAAGCGAAAATGAAAATGGTTCTTTTACCTGAAAATGGTTCGTTGGGCTGGATGCTATTGAGAAAACTAACATCCGGAACAATTTGCGTAGCGAAAAAACAGATCTGTCCTAGGAAGATTCGAAACGCTCCAAGTGTTTGGACTCTCTTAGCAGATTGCATATTGGTAACACAATAGATCTCATAGTCATTGGTGTATTTACCAACATTTTATACGCATGTGTAGGTATCTCCGATGGGGAACTTTTTGTAAAAATTTTTGTAAAAATTTTGTAGACGGGCTTTCAACTTTTCCACCAGTTGCTTTCAGGTACATTTTTTTTTTTGACAAACGTACTTCACACTCGTGTTTTTCTGCTTAAAATTATACTACAACCGAAATTCTCATAACAAAATGCTTTGTATTTTGTATTTCAGTAGTTAAAGGGTTAATCATTTTGACGATGTGGTGATCGAACGAATTTCGAGTTTATAGATTTCTTTGCCGTAAGTACCATCCATGGATAAAGGTTGCAGGTTTATTTGTCGCTTTAATGACAGGAGACAGCATTGGGTTTAAGAAGCTGGAAATTTTTCTATATTGTGTAGTTCCCACCTTTTTATTCTGCCAATGTCAGAATTTACCATGCGTAACATACGTTGCTGTTGAAGATCCACTTGGTAAGAAGGGAGACGTCAAGCGAACTTTTCCAAAAAGTTATTGATTGAGTGAGTGAGTGAGTGCTGTCGTCAGCAATGTGACTTGGATTGAGTTGTCAATAGAAAATGATAAAGAGTGTCGCAGACAAGACAGGGCGTTGAGAAATATTAGATTTGAAAACGTCCAATACGATCTGGTTGTTTTATATAACTTAAAGTATCTTCTTAGATACTTAAATAAGCTGGGGAAATAATGCAGATCGCAAAGCACACTGCACGACGAACTGCTAGTATAAATACATATATAAGAATGTATTATATGACTAAAAGACTAAAAGGTAGAATGTAATGGATTAATTACTCAAAATGCTTTATTCGTTAAACAAAATAATTACTGATACCAAAATCACAATTTTTTCAACTTGAAACTTCAATGTAATGATTCAAAACCCAATCCAAAACACAAAACAAAAAAATACAAGCAAAATCTTCGTCCACATCTTACCTATCGCTATCAAGACCCACATCGTTCGATCTGTTCCCACCAATAAACGTCCTAAATGCAGTCATGTGCTGGTTTCCCGGTCCGGTTTACTAAAACCTCGAGCCACCATTATTTCGGGATTTTTAAATGGCGCACGTTTTTCCCGTCCATTATGAAAGGTTCGTGGAGAATGTGATATCCGTCTAGCGTTAGTAAATTTACTTCAAATAACAAATATTGATACAAAGAAAATAGGTGGAAAAGCTACAACAACTTGCATATTGAGTAAATACTCGTATCTTTTTAATTGGAGATATAAGTTTATTGGTTTCGATAAGATTTGTGATGATGCAACTGGTTTGTTATATTGTACAATGTTGAAGTGGTCGTTTGTTAGACTACAAATACTCCGGTCAAACTCGCCATGTGCTTCATATAAGTTTAATAGCTATGCAATTCATTATTGCTGCGGCGATCGCATTCGCGATCTTTCTAGCGCTTCGCATTGAGAAGGTGATAGCTGAAGCACCGCCACCACCATTACCACCATCAGTGGTAACCGCACTACTACCAAGACAACAGTGGACACCTTTTGTAGCGTCATACCAACTGCCTGCAACATTTTCCACATATCTGTCGTATCCGCCGGTACCACCTATATACTACGACTACCAACTAGGCCACTACCATTAATATCGTCACCACACTATTATAATTGGCATCAACACAAACGGCCGCTGAGTAAACCCAACAAGAACTTCCCAAGTAATCCTGCACATCATGATTTTAATAGGACAACTACTTCAAGTCCAGATTTTGAGAATTCCAGCACCCCATATGCTGACTTTACGGCTGACCGTAGAGAAACTACTACTTCGCTTCAAGGTAACGTAAATTCCAATATACCATATACAGACTATACTTGGACAATTTCTTCAATTCCAGGTTTCGATAATTCCAGCGCTCCATATGCTGACTCCAATACTGACCTCACACAAACTACTACTGCGCTTCCATATTCCAGTACTTTAGATCCTGTCTTGAATGAGACAACTACTTTACTTCCAACAAACCAAAACTTCGGCACTTCATATCCAGATGCAAACTGCAACTCTACATCACATCTATCCGACCAGAATATATCGCCGGACAGAATCTACAATAATCCGCATTTTTTTGCCAATCGCAGTGTCATTGTACAATTGCACGAATGGACTTTTCTCGATATTGCCCGAGAATGTGAAGAATATCTTGGACCGCAAGGTTATGCTGGCGTACAAACATCGCCAGTTTCGGAAAATGTCATACTTCCTGGCAGGCCATGGTACGAACGATATCAACCGATCTCCTATCAGATTGCCAGTAGATCGGGCAACGCCAATGATTTCTATGAAATGACTCAACGATGTCGAGCGGTTGGCGTTAGGTAAGAGATTACACAGAGCAACAGTTGAATATTTCCGACTCCACTAATCTTGATCACGCTATTTGCACGGCAGAATCTATGTTGACGTTATGCCAAACCATATGTCGGGAAATATTGAAAACGCTCGCGGTGCTGCCGGTTCATTTGCGACACCTAAAACATTCGAATTTCCCGGTGTACCATTTAGTGCGGAGGATTTCCATCAACCGCCATGCTTCATGCAAGACTACAACGATCCTAGGGAGGCAAGAGATTGTGAAATGCTTGGCTTACATGATCTCAATCAGACGGTGCCGCGCGTACGTTGGGCCATTGTGAATTTCTTTGACCGTTTGACTGCATTGGGAGCGGCTGGATTTCGTGTAGATGCTGCAAAACACATGCACCCCGATGATTTGCAGGTGAGTATAAGGACAACTAACACATAAGGCTCTGGTAACTGGTAACTACTTCCCCATTTCCTGCAGCAAATTTACTCACGCATTAGTGATCTCCCCGAGCATTTGGGTTTTTCAAAAGCGAGTACTCCGTTTATATTCCAAGAAGTTAGTGACGACTGGAAGTTCAATTATACCCAATTGGGAGCTGTGACAGAATTCAGCCACGCCACAAATATGGCATTGTTTTTCAAGAATTCAAGTGACGTCTCGTTATTGCGCAGCTATGCTGGACCTCACATGGGAATGCTTGAGAGCGAAAATGCCTTGATCTTTGTTGATAATCATGACCTACAGCGACAGAGTGCAATTACACTGAGCTATAAGCAGTCACGGGAATTCCGTGCAGCCTACGCCTTCACGCTAGCTCATCCTTATGGAATAGCACGTGTAATGAGTTCCTACGAGTTCGACGACGATCAACAGGGACCGCCACATGACAGCAAGTACAACATTAAGAGGCCTCGTTTCAACTCACGCGGCCAATGTACTTCTGGCTGGGTTGCCGAACATCGCTGGCCAGCCATTGTAAATATGGTGCAATTTCGAAATGTTGTCGGTGATAGTCCACTCATAAATTGGTGGGATGATGGTGATTCTGTGGCGGCATTCTGTCGTGGTCAACGTGGATTTCTGATCATTAGTGCTGGCCGGTATGACTTTAGTGGGAACGTGCAGACTTGCCTATCGCCGGGTATCTATTGTGATGCCATGTCAGAGCGATTGAAAAAGGGAATTTGCGCCACAAAGTCAAGAGTAATTGTCTATCAAAATGGAACGATTAATGTCAATTTACCACGCGATGGAAACGAATTGGCTTTGGCATTGCATGTTGATGATTTGATCGAGTCTTTTAATTTATAAAATTATTAAATGCCGACAGGCGTGACATATATCATATCAATAAATTAGTATTTTGCATTTTGCTTCAGCTCAGTATGGCATTATTCATTATTAACATCAATATTCCTTACTAGTCGGCGTAAGCTTTAAAATGTTCCACAATCCATTTCTAAGCATCTCGATGTCACGCCATTGTATGTATACATTAGTTGGCACCCTTATGGTGTCTGGACGTTAGGGTATTAAAAGACATGAAAAAAGTTCTGTACACGCACGTCTCTAAAGTTCGCTGCTAATAGCGCCCACCTCAGACGCTTGGATTTGATGTACTTTGTACGTGCTTTTCCTTATAGAGATGCAGAAGTTTATTTATACGACAGTAAGTACTTACGCATCTTGCATATTCAGTCGAAGATTTCTTCTTTCTTTCTTTCCTTTACTCCGCGGGGGAGCATAAAGCTTCTACAAAGGCTCGCCAACGAAATGGAGTCATCACCTGAGGTTTCAAGAGACGCCACTCTGTCCTCTGGGATCTTGCTTCCTCTTCTATTGTCCTTGTATCGGCTGCTTCCTTGTGGATTTCAGTCGAGCGCTAGTTTCGTAATATCGTCTACTGGCTTTCTCAAAGTATGGCCAATCCAACCCCATTTTCGTCGTCTGATGGTGATCGCGATTGCTTCCTGCTGTGTTACTCTCCACAAGTCTTGATTGGTGATAATGTCCGGCCATCTTATTCTCAGTATCCGCCGTAAGCAGTTGTTGACGAAGACTTGGAGGCGCGTCGAAATTTACTCTGTGACTTTCCACGGTTTGCAGCCATACAAAAGAGTACTGAGATAACGTTAGATCTGAAGATTGTTAGCTTTAGATTCCGGGAGATTTGCGAGGAGTTTCAGGTATTATTTAGCATACTATAGGAGTGTCGCGCCTTGTTTACACGAGAGCACACATCCGAGACATCCAGCTGCCCAAATAACAAAACTTATCGACTTTCTTTCTCTGATGTCCTTCAATCGAAAGATCACATGTTCCACTAACGTTAACACGATATAGTTTTGTTTTTGAGACGTTAATTTTAAAACCCACTTTGTTAGCGTGGAATTCTAAAGAGTAACATTTTCATTCCATGTTACCTAGCGATTGTGATAGGAGACAGATATCATCGCAGGTCTTCTAAGCGGTGAAAAACATTCCATGGCAAACCCGATGAAGTACGGGTTACCATTTTCACCACCCAGTCGATGACAATTGTGAAAAGCAATGGTTAGAGGGTGCAACCAAGCCAAGGTGACCGTTATGAATGACGCGGCATGTTGAGTCGCGGTACAGCTCCTTGAAAATCTACAAAAACTATATACAGGGGAGAGCGATACTCAACTGACTGTTCAGTAATTATACACAGGGGGTTAATTTGATCAGTACAAGGACGGTTTGGGCGAAATCCTGCTTCTCAAAATGGCCTCTAACGCATTCCGTAAGCGCCTAGCTATTATAGAGGAGATCACTTTGTTTATATTGTTCAGCAGGGTAATTCCTCTCCAGTTTCACCTTTCTTGGGGAGTTTGACTATTAACCCTTCTTTTAACGACGATGGAATGGTTTCAGATTCCCAGATACCTTGACATATCGCATGCAATGTTCGCATAGTTAACTCGACGTCGGCTTGAATGAGTTCTGCGTAGATGTTGTCATTGCCTGTTGATTTGCCTGATTGCAGTGAACGATATGTTGCCCTTATCTCATCCAATGAAGGAGTAGCGACGCTGATGTTAAGTAGCCTATTAGGTTGCATATGTGGGTTGATGGACGTGCCTGGCGAAGTACAATTCAAAATATTCTTAAAATGTTCTGTCCAGCGGGTTAATTGTTGTTCCTCCATAAGGATCAAAGAGCCGTCTATTGCCTTAACAGGGTAGTTGATGTGGTGTTTCTTGTTGGTGAGCTTACGAGCGAGTTGGTAGATTGTGCATTGTATTGTCGTCTATCAGCTGCTTGCTTCGCTTGTGTTGAGATATCGCTTAGCCATGCTCGTTTGTCGTTTCTAGCTGAACTGCCAACTTGCCGGTTCAGAACCCTATACTTCTGCGTTAATGCACTTCGCTCTGTACCCGAGGCCTCCCCGTGGGGTCCATCTGCAGCATGATTTTTTAATAGGAATGCTTCAGGACTTTACCACGGGATATTAAAAAAGGGTCGTCGGTGCTTAGAGTATACTCCGGATGAGTAATGTCTTCGTACTTGCGACCCGAAGTAGAGCACTGGTACTTAGAATCTCTTTATGAGCAAGTCTTTGTATTTAGTGGTTCATTTAATACAATAAAACAGGTCTGTCATAAGGAACAGACGGGAATCTCGTATTACAAAGGCCTAGGACTTGGGGAAATCCTAGTGGCAAATGATGGGGTTGGCGGTTCCGGACGAATGTGCTGCCAGGGTCTTCTTTTGCAATCGCCCAGGCACTCATTCTGAAAGAGCTGAATCCCTTGATGTCAGACCTCACCAAGGTCGCGTTGGTACCGCGGGAATTGTCCGTGCTCACAGAAAACAAGGCCGGCCGTTAGGTTCGACCAGTCTGAGGACAATTGTAGTGCAGGACCCAGCTCGTTCTGGGGATGCAACGCGAGGGCTGCGGTTTACTCTCGTAAAGAGGACTGCTTAATGGTGCACAGTTCAAGCTTAATGGCGAAAGCTAGGCAAGCACGGGGCTCACGCTCCAACTCTACACTGTGTGTACCCGAGGCCGCGTTTAACTCTACTTTGATGGATTGCCGTTCATGAATGGTGTTCCATGTGCTATCTGATATCCATTCTTTTTTTGACGCAGAAGATAGGAGTTGTGAGGACTGTCTATAATCGGGTCACCATCACCGTTTGTCACCCAGTCGAAGATTTATCTCTTGAAAATACGTAGTTGTCGTCCAAAACTATGCGCGGTTCTTTAAGACTTGTCGCATTTGAGGTTCGTATATTTGCGTGAGAGGAGTTTATATCTAAAGAAGTGCACGTGTGACCGATTTGTTTTGCTCACAACGAAAATGAAGCGGTCTTGAATTCTATCCCAAAATTGATTGGCAAATGTTATCCACTCTCTGAATGGTGTTGTTAGCAATTGGACTAAAGACTTATTCAAAAGCCTGTATTGGAAATTTGCTCGAGAGGACTTCGAACTTGCAATCATTTTTAAGTCTTTTTAGTTTTAGAAGCAGAATTTTGATAAGCCTTTAGGCTCCAAAGTTGTGCGTGCCTTTTTTGTTTATTAGGCCTGGTACTGCAGACGAATCCGGTACAATTCACTGCCGAGTTGTTAACCTTTGAAGTCAACTAGATCCTTAAGGACCGGATGGTAAAACAGATTTTTCAAGAATTTTGAAGACACACTTGCGTCATTCTTTGGCGACAAGAAACAAGAATTGATTTTGTGGAATTTGCAATCATTTTTGAGTCTTTTCAATTTTAGAAGCAGAAATGATAAGTCGATAGTTGTGCGTACCTTTTTCATTTGTTGGTTCTAGTACTACAGACGAATCCGGTACAATTCACTGCCGAGTTGTTGGCCTTCAAGAAAGACGTCAAATTAAAGAAGGACCGAATTTTTTTTATAGAGGTTCCAAAAAATGTTAAGGCCCAATTACGTAATTATTTGTAATATCTTCATATCTTCTAGAAAACATTTGCGTATGCAATGGCTAGCAGGTCTGAACTCCTGCTGAAAACATTGCCATTGTCGGACCATATAGTTGAGGCTATGATCTAAAGTGAGGAACGTTGGCGCTCATGCTCCAATAAACGTATACTCCTATATTTATGACTTGAAATGATCCATGACCAGAAATTCGTGTGGTACGTCTCAATTTAGCTTTGCTTTTCTATGAGGGACAGAGGCGTATTTGTGCAGATGACGTTATCACGATATCACACTACTGACTGAGGAATCTCTCAATAGGGTTTTATCTTTCTCGCCCTTTTCATCGTTAAATATTATCTTTTCCGCATATTTTCCATTATCCACATATCATTATCAATTTTTTTTATCAGACACCCCGAAATTCAACAACTGAAAAGTAGGACAGAACGTACAAAATGTGTCAACAGGTAACATTGAAGATAGCACATGTAACTCACACCACAATTTACACTTTTAAATGACAACACTGTGCAGCGCGTATAAATGAACGTACACACGCGTGTTTGAACAAAAAATAAATAAATAACAAACACCTTTCAAGGTCTCAAGAAAAATCTAAAAGCAAGCACACAAGAGTGTCTTTTGGTTTATCAGAATTCTTAATCTAAATTGTAATTAGTTATTTCATACAGTTACTTGGTCATAGAAGCCAAAGTGAACATTTAAATCCATAAAATTGTATAACACACTAGCTGAAATACTCAGCGTTGCCCGGCTGCCTCTAGCTAAATACTCCACACCCAACTGACGACATCGACGCACTAACCCGAAAACTGTAGCCTTTAATCTTCGCTGCAAAAGCCCTCTGCAATGATGAAAACCTTGTCAAAATAAGTCCAGTAGTTTTCAAGTTAAGCCCAAATAACGGGCGTTGCTCGGATGCCTCCACCTCACTGACACCTATCGGAAAACTTTTGCGTTAAGAACATTTACTGCATCAAAACGAACCCGTTGCGAAAGTTTCAACAGAATGGGATGTATAGTTTTTGGCACAATTAAAGTCAGGGTGCTTGGCGGACATAGTGCAGACTAATCCTATAATTTCAGGTAGCCGTAACTATCTCTGACTGGTGGCAGTGCGACCAAACCTCCACGTGGTGGCCGCCGGTAATTTTCATCCAATACAGGAAAAGCGGAATGATCGGCCTAGTCCCTTCAAAGTAAGGAAGGCGTGAGGCCAATAACCTCGCCCGTAAAATATTATTATTACGGAACCCAAAATCAGCCTCGGATACACTGATGAACGACGACGACCACGGCAACGAATAGGGCTAAACGATTTAAGAATTTTCTCATGGAACCTACGCTCACTGTACAGAGCTCGAGCTGCACAACAGCTAGCCGATACCCTGTCCAAATATAATGCTGACATAACAGCAATCCAGGAGATGCGGTGGATGGGGTATGGTGTCTTACAAAAATCGGGGTCGGGTTTTTAGTCAGCAAAAGAATGAAACCCACCGTTATCGGCTTTAAAGCAATAAATGAACGGCTATGTACCCTTCGCGTGCGGGGCAAATTTAAAAACATAAGCCTCATAAACGCTCACGCACCTACAGGGGATTCCCCAGATGTTGAAAAAGAAAAATTCTTTGAATCAGTTAAAGGGAAACTCCATGTCTGCCCTCAGTATGATGTAAAAATCATTCTGGGCGATATGAATGCTAAAATAGGTAGGGAGCCAGTATTCAGGCAGTACATCGGCAGCCACAGCTTACACAAGAACACTAATGACAATGGACAACGAGTCATAGAGATGGCAGCAAGTAATAATTTGGTCGTAGCGAGTACAAGGTTTGCTCGTAAAAATATCCACAAAGCCACCTGGGTATCTCCCGATGGAGCCACTCGCAACCAGATAGATCACGTGTTGACAGACCGCCGCCACAACCCGAGCCTGATGACGGTACGAACGTACTGAGGTGCCAACGTCGAATCAGACCACTATCTTGTTGGTATGGTGCTCCAAGCGCGGATTGCATTATCACAAAAGACTGCATCCGCGATTCAGATTCGAGTCAACACGGCTGCCCTTTGCAACGAAGAAACGTTTACGGTCAAGCGATAGGACTCGCCCTAAATGCAGGGAGTGTAAGTCCTGGGGCTGAGACGTCAGGCGTAGAAGAGAAATGGACACGCCTTAAAAATACTGTCATCAGGGAGAATTCCGAGAAAATAATTTGAAACCGGCTACAAACGTGAGGAATGTGATATATTGTAAATCACATTTTTCAGATTTTATTCTACATTTTAATAAAGGGCTAAGCCCACCTTTTTGCCGCAAGGCGCAAGTCATTCAGGGAGTATTCCTTGGCAATAAGTTTAAATATAAAAAAAAGTCGTAGAGATCGGAATGACTGGTTCGATGACGAATGTAAGCTAGCGACTAAACGTAAGAATGTTGGGTACCAAGCTATGTCACAATCTCATAACACGCGGGCACGCGAAGATGAATATTAAGAGCTCAGAAGATAAAAACAGTTTACCGGCGAAAGAAAGCAACCTGGGAGAAGAATATACACCGCATTGCACATACTGCAAGGACAAAGAGGGTAATCTGATCGCAGATCTTAAAGGCATCGATGCGAGTGATGGAAAGAGCACTTTCATGAGTTGCTAAATGGCCAGTGAACTGATGAATTGGAGGCTCCATTAAAGACCGAAGGTCATACTATGCTGCCGCCACCAAGCATAAACGAATAAACGAAGTTAGAAGAGCAATAAATTTGCTCAAAAATAATAAGGCCCCGAGATCTGATGGGATCATAGCGGAGCTGATAAATATAGGGTGCCCCACATTACACCAAGGAATTCATGAAATAATAGTGCAAGCATGGGAGGAAGAAGAAGAAAAAGAACCAGAAAATTGTGGCCTTATTCACTTATTTACAACTAGCGATACTCAATATGTAATGAGTCATCTTTTAAAAATAAACTACATGTACAATCATATTCCTACACACAAACCGGTTTGACTACATTTTTGACCAGTACATATTGATTTACATTTCAAATAATCTAATAAATCTTACAGCCTAAAAGTATGCTATTCAAAAGTGCTTAATTCTAATTCAGTGTCTATTTTTAGTATGCAGTATGTACATTGCGATTTATCTTAGGATTCGAATTCCATTATCTACTAACTACTTTTCGTAACAATATATTAACTTCGCGTGCCCATGTCTGTGCTGGCGGGCACACCAAACCTTGTGATCAATTTTTAACCCACTGCCTAAAGCCCGATTTCATTCAAACGTTGCACACTTGTGTATTTGCTATGACAACAATTTCTATTAATTTGCGAGTGATCGGGCCGCGGGCTCGTGGGGCTCCCATACGAATTTTTTTTCCATATGCGGCATCAAATCATGTCATACTATAATAAATGTGTTCTGTGTGCGCTTGTGGGCTGTAAGCAATTCTTATTTTTGGAACGATTTGGCTCAAATTCACACCATATAATATTTAAATAAAAAGAAAGTCGTTGACAAAATTTGGACCCGATAGGTGGCGCTGGTTGCGGGAGGTCAGTGGGCGAGGGTCAGCGGGATGGGGCAGCCGGGAAACGCGGGTCTAAGTGGGCGTGGCGTCCGCTGGCGGGAGGTCAGTGGGCGGGGATCAATGGGATGGGACATCTTGGAAACGCGGGTGTAAGTCGGCGTGGCGTCAGTGGGTGTGAGTTCAGTGGGTGTGAGTTCAGTGGGTGGTGGGTCAGTGTGTATGAGGTCAACGGGTGGGTGGTCAGTGGGCGGGAGGTCAGTGGGTGTGAGTTCAGTTGGCGGTGGGTCAGTGTGTATGAGGTCAATGGGTAGGTGGTCAGTGGGTGGGTGGTCGTTGAGCGGGAGTTCAGTGGGCGGGAGGTCAGTGGGATGGGCCATCCGGGAAACGCGGATGTAAGTAGGCGTGGCGTCAGTGGGCGGGTAGCAAAGCGCCTGGGAACAGCTAATATATATATATATATATATATATATATATATATATATATATATATATATAGCAATTGTCATGTATTGACTTATTGAGACATGAAATCGTGACCTGAAAACGCGGCATGAAATCGTAAACTGAAAATGCGGACCAAAATTATCACTTGAACACACGCCATGAAACCATGATATAACTTTTGGTACATTATTACTTGTAGAGTGATACATTTTCACGTCAAAAAATAAATTTCACTCGTAATTACTATAATAAATCAACTTTAATTCTTCTGACTGTGAATGTTTTGTTGTTAAACCTCCATTGCAATTGCTGAAATTATCTTGTCTTTATTCAAAACTGTTATCAATGTGCAAATAGATGTTGACTATGTAATACGTATATATACGAGTACCTAGTACGATTTTTTTATAAACTAAAGTATTTATTAGCAGCCTACCATAGTTGCTAACAACACTTTAGTTTTATCTGAAATTCCTAGTTTGGTTAATGCCCAAGTAAATTGTGAGAAGAAAAATAAGAAAGAAAAATATATTTTTTAAATTTTACTCAATTAAAAAAATGTGGCAAACAACGTTTGGGTATCTTGGTAAGTACACATGTGTATAAAATTTGAAGAAATCGGGTAAATTTTTTAAAATTTTGTATGGGTCCTTCCGACACCGGGGCCCGATAGCTCCAAAATTTTTACAAAAACTGTTGTTCATCGGACATACACATGCGTGTAAAATTTGAAGAAAATCGGGTAGTTTTTTTCGAAAATTTTCATGGGAGCCGCCCGACCATGGGGCCCGATCACTTCTTAATTTTTACAAAAAGTGTTTTCCATTGGAGGTACACATGTGTGCAAAATTTCAATAAAATCGGGCTTTATGAAGTGGGTTAAAATTTTGATCACAAGACTTGGTGTGCCAGCCAGCCAGCCACGGGAAAGTGAAGTTAATATAGAGAATTTAGAAATGAGAGAAATGAGAATTGCGTGCGACTGGAACGTCAACTAAAGCCAGATTATATTCTCATTGGGGTATTACAACTTTGTTTAAAGAACTCTCGTAGGAGGATAACGATCTCCATTAGAGATATTTGGAACTAAGTGTTTTTGCGCTATTAGTAATGGTCTTAAAGTATTAAAATACGATCCACCCCAACTGATACTTCCATATTAAAATTAAGAATGTGCGAGGCCATATTAAATCCGTTAATACCTCCCTCGAGCAAAAAGGTGTTAGCAAGTATAGTTTCCTAGTGACTATCATTAAAAAATATTAAATATTAAATTATTATTCACTCTTTCAGATCTGGCTACTATTTACAAGGCGTATATTCGCCCTTAACTTGAATGCAACTGCATTGTTTGGGCAGGTGCTGCCGCGCAAGTCTCGCGCGTTAAAACATATTGCGAAAACAATCGAATCGCTCGAACATCGTAGGAATGTTTCCTGGCTGTCACTGTTGCATCGCGTTTTCCACAAGCAGTGTTCAAAAGAAATATCGAGATGCATCCCGCCCATTCTCCAACCCAATACGTAATACCCGTGCCTCAACTCGTGCTCATGGGTCCACCATTAAGCCTATCTTCGGACGTACTAACCAATTCAGAGATTCCTTCTTTAGCCGCACGATAGTTATGTGGAATGAATTACCTGATTCGGTGTTTCCGCATTTATATGATCTGCAGACGTTTAAGACACGCGTGCATAGACATCTCATCTTTTCCTGTCCTTAATTTCATAACGCCCACGCATTATAAGGGTGCAAACCTCTTTAGCGTGTGTACATTATACAAAAAAAAAAAACAAATTAATTTATATTAAAGCCTGTGTATGATCCTTCCAGTTCAGGTTCAGGTGATATAGCAAAACTCCAAGCTATTTGTAATTTTTTACACATTTCTATTCTAAATTTTCCCTAAGGAAAAGTTATTTTTGCCACAAGCGTGCAACGGAAAACAAAACTGTTTGCCAGATGTATTAAAAGACATTAGTTTAATCTTACCACTGATCACCAATTTTTGAAACGCAAGCCATTGTCTCTAGATCCTCATGAATTCCAGCAATGCACTCTAAAGTCGAGGAACATACAAATGAAGCTTGCTCAAAATTTGACAGTAGTCTAATAAAATATGGCAGTTGACGGGAGCAGTATTACATTTAAAGTTACTGCGCGGGAAATTTAAAAAGTCACTGACTTATCAGACTGCCTGAAGGAAGAAAATCTTCTTTTCTAATAAGTCTATCTATGTCAATAAGTAGAATTGTCCCATATCAAGAGAGGAAAATCCTCATGCGATTAATGAGACACCGTTACATGGTCAAAAAGTGACTGCTTGGTACGAAGAGGTCCTTAAATTTGTATTGTTTTTTTTTTAAAGAAAGTTCGGAAACTGAAGTTGGATCACCCTTTACATTTTGCCTTATTTAAACTTATAAGATTTACTTCTGGAATGTAGTCGACCACTGTCATTCCTAGTATATATAAAATCCTTCAATTCATAATGGGAATAATATTGTTTCCATTGGTTACTCTCTAACACCAGATTCTTGACTTCGTTAGCTTCGACCGGATGAATACAGTTCTGACAAAACTTGATGTCTTCATGTATTGGCTCTACTTCTGGATCCCAGCCATTTCTGAATCGTCATCTGATGGTTTCAGTATCCAGTCTTTTGTGGAATTCAGTGGAAATTTGAAGCTGGGACTAACGTGTTTTTTGTAAGGGAGTCGACGCTTGAAATTATTGTTGATCAGAAAACATGACGCAGACAACAGCTGACAATAATGCTTCCAATGATTGCGTTTCACGATCGGATATGTTCCAAGTTTCGCAGAAATATTGACTTGGCTATGGAGTTAAATAAAAACGTTCACTTTAGTGCATTCTGAGACAGTGGGCGATCTACAGAACCTTTTGATAGTGTCAAATGCCTGTTTCGCTTTTTTCATTCGGTTAATTATGTCTTCGCTGAAGCCACCAGTTCTTGATATGACAGTGCCTATGTAACAGAAGTTTTCCATCTCCTCGAGAGTTCATAGATTTCGGTTTTAGTAATGTGTGGCGCCGTGGCTCAGTGGAAAGGCGCATGGCTACTGAGGTTACAGGGGTTCGTGGTTTGAATCCCAGTAACACCTCTCGCTAATAGGTGACAAACGTTCCGAGAGTAATAACTTGTCACGGAAAGCTTCTAAATTTGCCGTTGGGAACCGGCCTTAAATTCTACATCCCTTTCATTTGTGTCCAAAAATATACATGCACAACACAAATGATCGAGAGAAACTAGGCCTTGGACCGAAACGGTCTATCTCGCCGAATATTATTATTATTATTATTAATGTTTATTTTCAAGTCTACAATGACTGCTGTTACCGCTATCGATTGTATCGACCACAATGTAAAATGGGAGTCACCTCAGAATTCTCCCTGATTCATTGAAAAAACTTACTTTATTTTACTTATGTCCTATATCTCCTTGTGGGTCATAGGGCTTCTACTACGATTGCGATTGCGGGTAGATGATTCCTGGCAATGAGCTTAAACTTTCTATAACTCTTCCTCAATTGTTTAAGTAATTCTCCAACGACCCGTTCTTCTACCATCCTGAGATAACGGATTCCATTGCATTGCGTAGTTTGCTATGGAACTGTCGCTTTTCGGAGTGCATGACCAATCCACTGACACTGCCGTCGTTGGATGGTTGTGCCTATTGGTTCCTGACCCGTTCTCTGGTAAAGATGTTCGCTAGAGATACTGTTATGCCAGAAAACCCTTCCGTAGGCACCTATTTACGACCGTTTGTAATTTTTTTGTGATAGAAGCGGTCATCTTCCAAGTGATGTACCCATACAACAGCAGAGATTCAACATTTAAACGGAACAATCGTAGCTTGGTGTTTAAGTTGATCGCATTGCTTCGCCATATCATGGACATCATTCCAAACACTGATTTTGCTTTGCCGATTCGGTTGACAATGTCCTGTTCAGTTCCACAGTTCGAGACAATAATCCCAATATATTGGAAAATTCTCTACTCTCTCTCGACTAGCTGTCCAGCAATGTTGACCTGAGTTATTGAGTTAGTGCCGAGGTTGATGATTTTGATTTTGGCGGTATTAATCTTCAAATACGCAATATTTGCCTCCGTTTCCACATTTGTTGTTATTTGGTGCAGCTCCATAATCCTGTGGAAGAGTAAACAAACGTCGTCGGCGTAGTCCAGATGTTTGAGTTGAGATGTAAGAGTCCAACGAATTCCTCCGTTTCCATTTCCAGTATATAAAGCTGCGTGAAGCACATCGCTAATCACCAAAAAAAAAAAGTATCGGCCATAGAATGCAACCTTGTCGTACCCCGCTAAGGATCTCAAATTCCTCTGACAGCTTTCCTATATGCAGCACATGATATTTACAACCATCATAGCCACATTTAGGGCCATCGGCAGTGAGCTGCTGAGTGTCATTTGTCACTTGTCACTTGTCACTTGTCATTGATTGCCATTTGGTGCATAATTCTGTGTGAGCGAAAAGAAACGTCGTCAGCGTAGTTCAGATGTTTGAGCTGAGATGTAAGGGTCCAACGAACTCCTCCGTTTCCAGTAGATAAAGCTGCGCGAAGTACATCGCTTATCACCAACAAAAAAAAGTATCGGCGATAGAATGCAACCTTGTCGTACCCCACTTAGGATCTCGAATTCCTCTGACAGCTTTACTCTATGCATCACATTGAGAGCCATCACTGGTTGATTTAATAATAGCTATTAGCAGTGGTTTGGATCTCTACCTTTTATTCATTTTTTACCGGTAAAATATTTTTATGTGATGACATTAAAAGATTTACATAATAAGTGAAAATGAAATAAGTATGTCAATTAGAAGAGACACAGGCATTTGTATGTTTGGTCTATCATAGTAGACGGCATAAAACTAGTTTTTGAGCTAACGACTATCCTGCATAATAAGCCAATTGTTTTTAAGTCCATAAATCCTTTTTTATCTTTGACATAAATAAGTTCCACGTTACATCTAGATATAAAAAAGCTGTATCATCAGCAAAAGCGACAACATTACCAATGAACTTGAACTATATAGTGAGTGAAAAAAATTATTGGACCTTATACGGATCCTTGAGGCACTCCGGAGATAATTTAGTCATGTGGTGCTAAGGCTAAACGAAGTTATAATTTTTTTTCAGTTATCTGTTGCTGATCATTTCCTTGAAATATTTTTTCAAATTTCATAAATAATAAATATTTTTTTCTCTCTCTCTCTCTCTCTATTCGTTTAGAATTATTTCTTTGTGTTGGACTGATAATCTTCAACTTAAATCCAATTGATACTAACATTATAAGCGACATTAATTATTTTCAAAGCAGTGGTGCTCACAACCCATGGATAGATTTAAAAAAGGGGTATTCAAATACCATATGTCACATCGAACCAAATACAAGAGGCCTTGTACGAAAATCTGATAATTCTTACTATGTGTGCAATAACAAATTGGCTTATTCAATTTTGTGTAGCAACGAATTTGAGTTTAATATAACAAACTATATTTGTGAAAAGCGAAATGGGACTCCAGTGCAACCAGTAGATAACATAAATTGTCCACCGTTCGAGAACCCACTCAACCTCAGCTATTACCGTGATACCACAAATGGATTAATTTATCGATGTATAAACGGATACGCCTATTTGGTGGTTTGTCCCAATGATAAAAAATGGAGCTTAAAGCATCACAATCAACAATCAAGTGTGTAGTAAGTACTACGAATGTCTCTACGGTGTAGCGTATAAGGCAACATGTAAAAAAACAACCCATAAAAATTAAAATTTTTCATCTAAATTCTCTAATCGCAGAAACTGATATGGGAGCCCCTTGATCCTGGGCCATTTTTTTTATTGTAGAAGAAAATCATCGAAACAAACATTTGACATCAGATGTTAAAATTGAAAATGCTCAGATCATTTTATTCTGAGCACTTAGAGCACGCTCATACTCTGAGCAAATAAGAAACACGAACATTTATCTTGAGAACTCTTTGACTGCTCTGAACTAATTTATGAAAACGCCAAATGACAGAATATTGTGAAAACTTGTTGTTCTATCTGTATGTTGATATCGACAACAAAAAAAACGACATCAATAAAAATACAATTCAGTATATAATAAAAATGTAAGTTGAAGTAAGCATAAAACATTTATGTCTCGTTTCATTTGCTGGGTTCATTTGTGCGTGCGCTAAGATTTCTCTCTCTCTCTCCACCACCAACAAAACCATGCAGCGCAGCCGACTGCGCAGCACACACCGCACAAAGTCCATAAAGGGCGACGAATATCTGATGCCAGTACAGATATTTAAAAAATGTATAAGGGCCTTGCGGCCGAACCCGGGACCCGATCACTACCAAATTTTCGAAAAAGTATTGTTTATTGGGTAAAAATCGGGTAAATTTTTTAAAGTTTTTGTTTGGGAGCCCCCCGACCCCGCAGCCCGAGGGGCCTCAAAATTTAATAGAAAGTGTTGTCTCCGGAAATACGCATGTGTGCAAAATTTCAATAAAATCGGGCCATGGGAAGTGGGTTAAAAATTGATCGCAAGAATCCACGACAGACGACCGACCGACGACCGAACGACGACCGACCGACGACCGACCGACGACCGACCGACGACCGACCGACAACCGACCGACGACCGACCGACGACCGACCGACGACCCACGGGCAAGTGAAGTTAATATAGAGAATTTAAAAATGGACTACATTGGAGTGTTGAGTATAATCGTTGTACCCTCCCAAGGAATGCCAATTGCCTGCCTAGTGCAGGAGTTGCTGCACCAAAGTGAACCCTATAAAGACATCACTTTGTCCAGAATATGAGCAACCATTATACCCAACATATTTTCGGCATAACAAAGATTGTCAGAAATTCTACAGATGCCTGTACGGCAACGCTTATCTAATATCATGTCCCCTGGGACAGCATTGGAATCAGGAGCTCAAACTCTGTAATACGCCTGTGACCAACAACTGCATTTCAGAAGATTCCATAGAAGATGATATAGACGAGGAGCAGCCGGAATATAATAAGCATTGTCCGCCGAACGAGGATCCAGAAACACCGACATATTTGCCACATCCAAATGATTGTAGAAAATTCTACCAGTGTCTCTATGGAATCGCTTATCCAACATGGTGTCCTGAGGGACAACATTGGGATAACTCGAATAAAACGTGCTCTCGAGCAAAAGAAGAATGTGCAGACAAGGCTAAAGGTAACGAAATTGAAGAAGAAAATCTGGCAGTAGAAACTTACTTCTGTAGAAACGTCACGGCATGGAATCCCATGTTTTTCACACATCCCAAAGATTGTCGAAAATTCTACCAATGCCTTTTTGGATACGCTTATCCAGTTACATGCCCCGATGGACTGCACTGGAATTCACATCATTTTCGTTGTGAGTATCCATCGGAAGCCTCTTGCATACAATATACAGGATATTGCACTTATGACGACATTGAGAAGCCTATAGTACCATTCAGAGTCTGTCCAGCGTATATAGATCCGAAAATCCCCACGTATTTACCACATCCAGAAAATTGTCGTCAATACACAAAGTGCCTTTATGGGTACGCTTACGTAGGATTGTGTCCGGAGGGATTATATTTTAGTGCAAAATATGCTCGTTGTCAACAACCTATAAAAGCCAATTGCACGGCCCGTCCATATGTAATAGAAGATCATGCATTCTTTACTGAGCACTGCCCACTGATTGAAAGTGCGGTATTTCCAACCATTTTTCCACACAAAAATTCTTCGAAATTCATTCAGTGCTATTTTGGATACGCTTATCCACTATCGTGTCCATATGGAGAACATTGGAGTCAAGAAAAAAGGCGCTGTATGCTTGAGGTATATAACACAACTGAACAACGACAACTAATTACATCAACATCTGAACAACCAGAACATACAATATCGACAATCGATCAACAAAAATCACCTACTTTGACATCTGAACGACCAGTATCTAAAACATTAACAACTGACCATCCAGATTTTACAAAGTCAATGTCAATTGAACAACCAGAATCTAGTACATCGACATCTGAACAACTAGATTTTACTGCATCGACAAATAAACAATCAGTAATTAATACATCGAAACCTGAACAAACAGAACCTACACCATTCATATCTGAACAACCAAAATCTACTACTTCGCCACGTGACCAACCAGAATCTACTGCATCGACTCTTGAACAACCTGAATCTACAACATCGACAACTGAACAACCACAACCTACTGCATCAACTCTTGAACAAACAGAACCTATAAAATTGACATCTGTACAACCAGAATCTACAACATTACAAATTGAACAACCAGCATCTACTACTTTGACATCTGATCAACCAGAATTTACTGCATCGACTCTTGAACAAACAGAACCTACAACATTAACATCTAATCAACCAGAACTTACTGCATTGACTCTTGAACAAACAAAACCTACAACATTGACATCTGAACAACCAGAAACCACTACTTTGCCACCTGACCAACCAGAATCTACTGCATCGACAACTGAACAACCAGAAGTAACTACATCGAAACCTGAACAACCAGAACTTCCAACATCGACATCTGTAAAATCAGAATCTACAACATTACAAACTGAACAACCAGAATCGTCTACTTTGACATCTGAACAACCAGAAACCACTACTTTGCCACCTGACCAACCAGAATCTACTGCATCGACAACTGAACAACCAGAAGTAACTACATCGAAACCTGAACAACCAGAACTTCCAACATTGACATCTGTAAAATCAGAATCTACAACATTACAAACTGAACAACCAGAATCGTCTACTTTGACATCTGAACAACCAGTTTTTACTTCATCGACAACAACCAAAACTTACTAGATCGCCACCTTAAAAACCAGAATCTACTGCACCGACGCCTGAACAATCTAAACTAACTAGATCGACAGCTGAATTGACACTTGAACAACCAAAACACACAATAACGAAATATGAACAACCAGGACTTACTACATTGACATCTGAACAACCAGAAGGGGTTTTCAATAAGGACATAATAACTTTATATTTAAATAAAACAATAAAAACAGAATAATTGAAACATTAGCCTGAATTTTTTTCTAGGTATAGTACACATATTACATAAAGAGTTTTTGAGAGATATGGCTGGCTGGCCAAATCGTGTGATATATTTTTAAATCACTTCCTAATAACCGATTTTATTCAAAGTGTTCACATATAAATTGCTTCAAAATTAGCCCGATTTTATTTAAACCTTTAGGTTGGTTTTTTAAAATCTACATTTTTGTAATAAATATACAAAAACTAAGTTTCGCTGTTTTTTTAAAAACTTTTATTTAACTTGACTTGAAATGTAACGCGTCGGGCGTGTCGCGTTTGGCTCCTGTTACGCGTGTGAAATTGATTTTTCACATTTTTTGAGATGCTTTATAACCAACTTTCACACCACCTAGAGAGCTGAAATTTTGTGAGTGTTTAAGTTCAAGATAGCATTTTTTATATTCTGCTTGTGGCGTTTGAATTTTTTTTGAAAATTTTTAAGAAGCTAAATGTTAGTAACCAATTTTGATATCCTGCGTGTGTGATGCGTGGAAAAAAGAAAATGCTTTTGAAATAGGCCCGACCTCAAAAACAGATATTTTGGCAATTATTAACAAATAATAAAGGACTGTGTGGCATGTGTCAATGGATATAAAAAAGTTTTGCCTGAATCTCCATACCTATTTTGGCCCAGAAAGATTTTTACATCATACTGAGGACAGGCATGAAGTTCCTGTTCGATTGATTCAAAGAATTCTTCTTTTTTTATCATCTGGGGAATCCTCGGTAGGTGCGTGAACGTTTATGAGGCTTGTGTTTTAAAATCTGCTCCGAATGGTGCATAGCTGTTAATTTACTGCTTTAAAGCCGATAACGGTGAGTTTCATTCTTTTGCCGACTAGAAACCCCACCCCGAGCACATGATGTCTTGCATGACAGCTGTAATATATGTATCACCGCATCACCTTAATTGCTGTTATGTCAGCATTATATTTAGACAGGGTATCAGCTAGCTGCTTTGCAGCTCGAGCTCTATACAGTGAGCGTACGTTCCAAGAGAAAATTATTAAATCGTTTAGCCGTATTCGTTGCCGTGGTCGTCGTTGTTCATCAGTGTATCCGAGGCTGATTTGGAGTTCCGTTCCATAACATCCAATCTGCTGGTGTGTAAGACAATGGTCATACCAGTGCTCACATAATTATGGATCAGAGACTTGGTTGCTTAGCAAAAGGCATAAGTACTCTATAATGATGAGATCTACGAGCGTTACTGCGATGTCGACATTGTGAAAATAATTAAGCTCGGTAGACTCCGGTTGGCAGGACAACTAGCTCGCATGAGCCATTATGATCCTGCTCGGAAAGTTCTTTGCTTTAGGATTAGTCGAACACGACAGCGAGGCCGGCCAAAGCTACGCTGAAAGAGACCGGTGGAGAGATTTTTTGCGTGAGGCCAGCACCGGACGCCGGTTATAGAGCCAAATATAATGATGATGCCACATAATTGTGCTGGCCCTACAAGCGAAGTTTCTGGCTCATTATTAGCGAGCCTATCCACGGATTCATTGCCTTCTATACCAGTGCGTGCTAACACCCAGTAAAAAGAAAACTTTATGGACTTCGCCAATTCTGTTTAGCCTCGCTTTGCACTCCTCCACCAGTCTTGGCGAGAATTGGGAATACATCTAGAGCTCTAAGCGCAGGTTGGCTGTCTGTCATGATGGCTTCTTCTTGCCACACTAAATTTCTTTCCATATTAAAGTGAGCACATATTTCGATGGCATGTACTTCTACCTGGAATATGCTTCGTGGCTTATCGCTCCTACATTCACTTCTAGGCACCATATGCTCCTGGTGGTTTATCCGTTTTGAAGTATGCCACAGAACACTTCCTCGAACTTCCGTCTTGCGACGATGACTGTATCGTCCACGTAGCCTTGGGCATAAATCAATGCCTCAGCTAGTCACTGAATTAGTTCATCTACAAGGATCCTCCACCCTTCCTTGTTGGCATCATAATGGTTTTATCACCGACTACGGGTGACTGCAAACCCCTTGCGCTGCCGTGCCGTGAAAAAAAAAGACAGATATAGATAAGTAACACGCGAACTACACCTTCAACTGAAAGGATTATCTGAAATAAATTTTTGGAATCTTATCTGAACAACCTCCGACTGCCACGAAATGTATTTGATCTTTACTATAAACAACATGAGTTTTGTCAGAGGCAGGTTTCTTTTCAATATGATATTTTGGTTTTTTCATTTTTAACATTGGTTAATAGAATATAGAAACTGTACTCTGCGTAAGCTGTTATCTTAAGTTTTAATTCCTCGCATCGTCTCCAAGTATATTTTAGAGCTATGAAAAAAGTCGACTTTTGGTAGCTTCTAACGAGATGATATATCTTTAAAAAACAAAAAGTCGGAGTCGGTCGTCTAAGACTCGTTATCACTATCGCCATACGCATGTTTGTCTAACTCTAAAGCTTTAACAAATTCTTATCAAAAAATAGAATAAGCATTTCGTGTAATATATGTATACTACTAGTAATTACTATAATAAATTAACTTTAATGCTTCTAAAACCTAAGCTGTGAATATTTCCTTGTTACATATCTGTTGCGAAAAGGAGTTAAATCTAAATACAAAATTGCTATCAATGTTCAAATAGATGTCGACTACCTTCTCCTATGCTGATACTCTGATTTATTTTTATTATATGCTTACCGTAGCAGCCAAACAGCACTTTAGTCTTATACGAAATTCATTACTGTATGGTTGGTTAATGTGCAAATTGTTTCCGAAAAGAAAAATACTCACATAGAAATATATATTTTTTTAAAGTTTCCCTTAATTGGAAAAACTAAATGGAAATGAGGCAAACAACGTATTGGTACTTTGGTAAGTTGGTTAAATTTTTATTTGGTTTTTTAAATTGGAAAACAAAATTGGAAGGGTTAACTAAAAATCCATCTCTAGTGAGGTCATACGTCCTATTAATGTCTCAGTTTTTAGTTGCCTGCGCAAACCTAAAATGCATTTCTTAATAAGAGTATAATAATATCTAGAACAACAGATCGTTGTGGTCCAGGATTCAGCTTCTGGCGACCATTCGTCTTGTACGTGTTATATTGTTGCACACAAATAGAAGGGGACAACCATTTAAAGTCATAACACAAAGCAAATGTTGTACAACATGTATGTGATTTTATTCTTGATATTAACAGAACCATCAAGAAAATTTTAAATTTTTAATACGAAACTCTTGGATATTTGTGAGACATTTCTGGAAACGCGAAATTTCTTTGGTGCTTTACTAGGATTTGATACTTGAACCTGCCCCCATACAATAGTCGAACGCACTAACTACTGTATCTCTTAATAATACCAAATAATAGCTGAAGCCGAATGTTATATAATGCACAGGGTGTTTATTTTGAAGGATTCCTTAGATTAATATGAGAAAAAATTGGAATCTTTTTTACTAATCCGCTGGGACAATTTACAACCTGTTGTTTGTGGAATTTAAAATTCTGTTATAGCAAAGTGTAAATAAAATCGATTACATTTTAAAAGTATTATACCGGATCACTTAGGCCCTGAGGCCTGATTTTTACAGAAAATTACAGAAAATTGTATCCATCGGAGATACACATGTAAATAAAATTTGAAGAAAATCAGGTTAATTTTTTTTTAAATTTAAATGAGGCCCCACGATCCCTAGGCCCGGGTTCTTCAAAAGTTTTACAAAAAGGGTTGTCCACCGGAGATACACATGTGTTTAAAATTTGAAGAAAATTGGGTTAATGTTTTTTTAAAAATTTGTTTAGGGCAAAGGACAAAAAGTGTTTTCCACCGAAGATACATTTTTTTTTATAATTCGCGCACGCTTCAAGGGGTTCGCACCCTTATAATGCTCGGCTATATGCTTGGCACAGCGTTGGCGTTAAGGAAGAGAAGGAGAAAAGAGGAGATGTCTATGAGTTTGTGTTTTAAAAATCTGTGGATCATAGTGTTGTTATACACGATATGTGTATAAAATTTGAATAAAATCGGGTAAGTTTTTTAAAAAATTTGCTTGGGCCCCCACAACTCCGAGCTGAGGTCTTCAACATTTTTACAAAAAGGATTTTCCATCGGAGATACACATGTGTATAAAATTTAAAGTATATTGGTTAAATTATTTTAAAAAATTTGTATGGGGCTCCACGACCCCGAGTCCTGGTGTCTCAAAAATTTTCAAAAAAAGTGTTGTCCATCGAAGATGCATAAAATTTAAAGAAAATCGAGTTAAGTTTTTCAAAAAAATTTGTTTGGGGCCCTACGACCACGGACCCGAGGTCTTTTACAAAAAGTGTTGTCCATTGGATTTACACATGTCTATAAAATTTTAAGTAAATTGGATACACATGTTTATAAAATTTAAAGAAAATCGGGTTAAGTTTTTTAAAAAATTGTGGCCACACGAACCCGAGCCCGAGGTCTTCAAAATTTTAAATAAATTTTTTGCCCATCGGAGATACACATGTACATATATAACATTTGAAGAAAATCGGCTTAATTTTTCTAAAAAAAAAAATTGCTTAGGGGCCCACGACCACGGGCCTGAGGTCTTCAAAATTTTTAAAAAAAAATTTTGTTGTCCATCGAAGATAAACATGTGTATAAAATTTGAAAAAAATCAAGGTAATTTTAAAAAGAAATTTATAGGCATCCCTCGGCCCTGAAGCCCGAGTGGACCCAAATTTTAATGGAAAGTGTTGTCACCGGAAATAAATATGTGTGCAACGTTTAAATGAAATCGGGCTTTGGAAAGTGGGTTAAAAATTTATCGCAAAATTCCACGACAAACAAACAAACAAAAAACACAAGGGCACGCGAAGTTAATGAAGAGAATTTAAAAAAAGAGTGAATTAGCTCCTTGAGTAAGCTAATTGGACAGCTGAATCTTTCCATAGAGCCGGTCACGCCATTCTTCGCTTATTCGTCCACTTTCCCATTAGCCTCTGTGTACTGTTTCCTGACACCATGGTTGTGTTCAGGGTACGGGTTATTGAAGCCAGTATCTCTTAGCACTTTTTATCAAGTTTTTAGTTATTAACCGTCGCATAAATATCTTTGATTGCAGATTAGTTGTCTACACATACACAAATTCCTACGATTTGTGCGGTACTTTGCTTTAAATCTAAAACATGTGCCAGACAAATACTGGTCAAGTCAGAAAGCCTGTATGATCCGAGCGGCCTGATGACAAACCGATCCAGATTATCTGAGAAGTACTGCACCGCACATGTCGGCATTTCGTCTTATTCGATAAATATGTCAGGAGGTAGTAGGTGTAAGATCGGGTTTACTGTTTAAGGCATCGGTCGACCATGACCGTAAATCTCCTGTGATTCCAGCTGCTGCTGATATTTGTATTTTTTTTTTGCTAGCTCGCTAGCATTATAATTTTTCCTCATTTTCCGGCCACCAGACTAGCGAGATTCATGGGCGCATAAACGCTGGAGGCCCCATTTCTTACCAATGGTTTTACTGCTGGCATAGGGAGCTATAATGAGGTTTCCTTAGTATTTCAGTGTTGTGCAACATGTTCAACAATTAATTTAATAAAATAAAACACAATGATGCACAACACCGAAATATCCAAACATTAAATATATCTTATTATTTGTGTCCGTTTAAAAATATTCATTTTGACAAGACAAAAAAATAAGAAAACTAAATTTTAAACTTTGAAGATTTGAAAGTAATTCTAAATCTAATTTAAACACAAAAAGTTTAAAATTCACTCTAAAGAAATGTATATAAAATTGGAAGAACCCTGTTGTGCAAATGTTCTTGTGGTGTACTGCTAAAAAAGCATTTCCAAGGGTAATATTGAAAATGCTTGCTAATTTAAGCGTTGTGCGAATGCAATTGCTTTACTCGTATGTGCTGATTGTTATAAAATAGCATAGCAATTGCATGGATGTGAGTCACTGGGTGTTGGGTGTGACGTGTGACGATCGATTGTGCAAATGCTGATGTTGCTTTTTGTTGCCGATACGTTGAACTCGATTGTGGAAATACTGATGTTGCTTTGTTGTTGATACATTCAACAAATAATGCTTTTATATTAACTTGCCTGTGTCTGTCAGTCTTTCTGTCGGATTATATGTCAATCTGTCGCGCTTTTTTTCATTCTAATGCTGTCAGTTGACAGTCTCGTATGCGTTTTTGTGGAAGACTTTTCGGGGGCGGGTCATATGGAGTGCTCTCAAGAGGTCTTGAGGGTGTTTTGATGAGTCAGGGAGTGTTGAGGTGTTAAGGGGGTCCTGAGGTGGTCTTGAGGGGATCTTGGGTTGATCTTGAGGAAGCCTTAAGGGGGTATTGACGTTGAATTAAGAGAGTCTTCAGTGAAGTTTTAACTAGATCTTAAGAGGATTTCAAGGGGGTTCAATGGGTGCTTTTGAGGGTCCTCTGGTGGGTCTTGAGGTGGTCTCGAGTGTGTTTTTAGGTACCCTTGGAAGGGGTATTGAGGGAATTGCCAGATTGAATTAATTGGAGTCCTAAGAGGGTCTTGAGGGTGTTTTGAGAGAGTATTGAGGGGTCTTTAGGTGGTCTTGAGGTGGTCTTAAGTGTGATTTTGAGTTGGTATTAAGGAGGTCTTGAGTGGGTCTTGATGAGTTTTTGTGGAGGTAATTTTGGGAGGTCATGGGGGTTTTAAGGGGATTTCGAATGTGTTCTTCAGAGAGTCTTAAGGTGGTCTTGTGGGAGTCTTAAGGTGATCTTGAGGAAGTATTAATATGGTGTTAGCGAGGTCTTGAGGGTGGTTTTAAGGGTATTTTCTGCATATATATCTAACTTTGTCACGCCGAAGCCACTGGAAGTAGCGAAGTCATAATCCATAAGTTCGTTTGGTGCTCCAATAAGTTTATGTTTATTTTGGACCATGTAGGTGGCGCTGGAATCGAAATGTCAACCGGCATAAAATACGTCATCACGCTTAAACCAATGCTTAAACCGATATTGAAGCCAATGTCATGGGAAATACACATGTGTGCAAAGTTTGAATAAAATCGGGCTTGGGGAAGTGGGTTAAAAATTTATCAATAGATCTGGCCAGCCACGGGCACGCGAAGTTAATATAGAGAATTTAAAAAACAGCCTATAAAAATATAAAATTTGAAGAAATTCGGGTACATTTAAAAAAAAATTGTATGGGAGCCCACGGACCACGAGGCCCGAAGGCCCCAAAATTTTAACAGAAAGTGTTGTCATCGGAAATACACATGTGTGCAATGTTTGAATAAAATTTGGCTTTAGGAAGTGGGTTAAAATTGAACACAAGATTTTTCTTTTACCACTTTGGGAGCCACCACTGGGCAGCTGACGGTCGGTTCACTAATTAGTTAAACGAAATCAATTATCGATATCAAAATCAGCCGGCTTACTATGACTTTTTCATTTGCAACGCTACCTCCGGACCAACTTCGTTTGTTTTATTGGGTTGTTTGGTTATTGTCCGATTTTGATAATGTTCCACTGATTATCCTTCAAATATTTGCGCAGCAGTTATAAATAAACAAATAATTTTTTTTATCTATCTCTCTCTCTTTTTCTTCTTTTAGAATTGTTTCTGTGGGTCGCAGTGATAATCTTCACCTTAAATGAAAGTAATTCCTACCATCTCAGCTCTTCGCATCCAGAATGCATTGCTCCTTCGAGTGAGCTCCTTCATGATTCCGATGGCCCTTATATACGCAATTGCTTCAATGGAAATTTTTCACAAGAAAGATGCTCTGGCATAGCACAACTGAATGATAATGAAAAATGGATATGTGTTGATCCGCAGATCCATTACAATTCCAGTCATAGGCCATATGTAAATGCAAGTATTGTTGGGTTTCCTTCTGAGTATTGTCCATACGGGCAGGAGATCATTCTAAGAGCTATCAAGAGAAACCCGTACTATTGTCAAAACGGTAACGCTTTTGCAGCGTTATGTTATGACGGATTTTACCTGGATTATGAAAATGAAATGTGTAAAAATTCAAGTGACTTAAACTATATTCTAACAAACGGTGCACACAACCCTTGGATAGATTTTAAAATCAGATATTCAGAAAGCAACTGTGAAAGAATAAGAAATGTCAGAGGCCTTGTAAGAAATTCTACAAATTCTTACTACATGTGCTATTATGAATACGCCCATCCAGTTCAGTGTCTCGACGGATATGAGTTTAATATAAAAACATATTTTTGTGAAAAGCGAAATGAGACTGCAGTGCAGCCAGTAGATAACATAAACTGTCCACCGTTCGAGAATCCACACAACCCGAGTTATTACCGTGATACCACTAATGGATTAATTTATCGATGTATAAATGGATACGCCTATGTGGTATTCTGCCCCGATGGCAAAGAATGGAGCTTAAAGCACCATATATGCCTACTTAAAAAGGCTGCTACGAATGTATACAATAAATTTGCTAAGACACAACGGCCAAAAAAAAATCAGTTATGTCCACAATACGAGATCCCGGGTAAGCGCGTTTTTCTGCGCGACAATCAACGGTGTCGTAAGTACTACGAGTGTCGCTACGGCGTAGCGTATAAGGCAACATGTAAAAAGGGACTACATTGGAGTGTTAAGCATAATCGTTGTACCCTCCCAAAGCAAGCCAATTGCCTGCCCAGTGCGGGTGCTGCTGCACCAAAAGTGAGCCCGATAAAGACTTCGCTTTGTCCAGAATATGAGCATCCATTTTTTCCCACGTATTTGCGGCACAATAAAGATTGCCAGAAATTCTACAGATGTCTGTACGGGAATGCCTATCTGATATCATGTCCTTCTGGACAACATTGGAATCAGGAACTCAAACAGTGTGTTTTGCCTGCGACTACCAAATGCATTCCTGAAGATTCTATAGAAGATGACCTAGAAGAGGAGGAGGCGGAATATAATGAGCTTTGTCCGCCGTATGAGAATCCAGAAAAGCCAACATATCTGCCACATCCAAGGGATTGTAGAAAATTCTACCAATGCTTTTATGGAACCGCTTATCCAGAAGAGTGTCCTAAGGGGCAACAATGGAATGACTCGGAAAAAAGATGTTCTCCAGCGCAGGCAGAATGTGCAGTCAAGGCTGAAATTTCCGAAGTTGAAGTACCAAACCAGGCAGTAAAAAGTGACATCTGTAGAAATATCGAGGCATGGTATCCACAGTTTTTCCGACATCCTGAAGACTGTCGAAAATTCTACCAATGCATTTTTGGATACGCTTACCCAGTAACATGTCCCTTAGGACTAGAATGGAATGAAGATCATTTGCGCTGTGAATATTCATCGGAGGCCGGTTGCATACCACATACTTCTACTTATAAAAAAGGAAGCAATCTTATGCCAGCATATGCGATCTGCCCAGCGTACATAGATCCAGAAACTCCTACATATTTACCCCATCCCGAACGTTGTAGTCAATATCTAATGTGCCTGTATGGATACGCTTACATTCAATCATGTCGTGATGGACTACAATGGAATGCAATGCATGAACGTTGCGAGAATATAGTAGAAGCCAACTGCATTGGCATACCCTATAAAACGAAAGAGGCCGCATACCCAACTAAATCCTGTCCACAGTTTGAGAATCCGGCATATCCAACCGTATTCCCACACACAAATTCTTCGAAATTCCTTCAATGCTATTTCGGATTCGCATTTCCGCTATCATGTCCATATGGCCAACAATGGAATCAGACGGAAAAACGTTGCATGCTTGAACCACGACAACTTCTTGAACATCCAGAATCTACAGCATCGACAACTGCCCAATCAGAACTTACTACACCGAAATCAGAACAATCTGAAACTACAGCACTGACAACTGCCCAACCAGAAGCTATTACAACGAAAACTGATCAACCAGAATCTAAAGTATCGAAAACTGCCCGACCAGAATTTATTACATCGACACCTGAACAACCAGTTCTTACTACATTAATATCAGAACAACCAGAACTTACTACACCGAAATCAGAACAATCTGAAACTACAGCACTGACAACTGCCCAACCAGAAGCTATTACAACGAAAACTGATCAACCAGAATCTAAAGTATCGAAAACTGCCCAACCAGAATTTATTACATCGACACCTGAACAACCAGTTCTTACTACATTAATATCAGAACAACCAGAACTTACTACACCGAAATCAGAACAATCTGAAACTACAGCACTGACAACTGCCCAACCAGAAGCTATTACAACGAAAACTGATCAACCAGAATATAAAGCATCGAAAACTGCCCAACCAGAATTTATTACATCGACACCTGAACAACCAGTTCTTACTACATTAATATCAGAACAACCAGAACTTACTACACCGAAATCAGAACAATCTGAAACTACAGCACTGACAACTGCCCAACCAGAAGCTATTACAACGAAAACTGATCAACCAGAATCTATAGCGTCGACAACTGCCCAACCAGAATTTATTACATCGACATCTGAACAACCAGTTCTTACTACATTAATATCAGAACAACCAGAACTTACTACACCGAAATCAGAACAATCTGAAACTACAGCACTGACAACTGCCCAACCAGAAGCTATTACAACGAAAACTGATCAACCAGAATATAAAGCATCGAAAACTGCCCAACCAGAATTTATTACATCGACACCTGAACAACCAGTTCTTACTACATTAATATCAGAACAACCAGAACTTACTACACCGAAATCAGAACAATCTGAAACTACAGCACTGACAACTGCCCAACCAGAAGCTATTACAACGAAAACTGATCAACCAGAATCTATAGCGTCGACAACTGCCCAACCAGAATATATTACATCGACACCTGAACAACCAGTTCTTACTACATTAATATCAGAACAACCAGAACTTACTACACCGAAATCAGAACAATCTGAAACTACAGCACTGGCAACTGCCCAACCAGAAGCTATTACAACGAAAACTGATCAACCAGAATCTATAGCGTCGACAACTGCCCAACCAGAATTTATTACATCGACACCTGAACAACCAGTTCTTACTACATTAATATCAGAACAACCAGAACTTACTACACCGAAATCAGAATAATCTGAAACTACAGCACTGACAACTGCCCAACCAGAAGTTATTAACTACAACGAAAACTGATCAACCAGAATCTAAAGTATCGAAAACTGCCCAACCAGAATTTACTACAACGAGTACTTATCGACCAGAATTTAGAGCATCGACAACTGATGAACCAGAATCTACAATATCAACAACTGCCCAGAATTTACAATATCAACAACTGCCCAGTCAGAATTTACTAAAACGAGAACGGATCAACCACAATCTAAATCTACTTTGTCATCTCAACAACTAGAATCTACAACATTAAAAACTGACCAACCAGAATCTACTACAATGACAATTGACCAAGCAGAATCTACAGCATTGACAAACGACTTCTAAACAACAACATCTAAATACCCAGAACTTACTGCATCGACAACTGCACAACTAAAACTTACAAACTTCCGAACAACTGGAACATACTTCAACAACATCTGACCAACAAGAAGCTGAACCTATTAGCATGAGCCTTTAAATAAACTTTAAATGCAAATTTTCTATTTGTGTAAATATCATTTTCTAAAATAAAAGAAGCAACAAAGTAATGTATATTGTACTAGATTTATGTTGATTTTCTGCCAGCGTATGCGCCTAAAACTTGGGAGCCGAAAAATGAATCCATAGACAAGATTTCTAAACGTTAAAATTTATTCGTAAGTAGTGATGAGCAAACGCAAGACCAAGGCAATTCTATTTCGGTCTTGGCTAGATAGAATACAAAACAGTGCGATTAAACTTATCGGTGACGAAAATATAGCGAAATCAATGGATTCGCTTGAACACCACAGGAACGTTTCTAGCTTGTCACTTTTTATCGCTTTTTCGACCAGCGGTGCTCAAGAGAAATAGCCAGCTGCATGCCACCTTATCTTATCTCCTTGAATTCAACCGCAATACTCGTGGCGCTCTAAATGCTCATCAGCTTACCCTCAAGCCCATCTTCGGACGTAAAGTTCAGTTTAGGGATTCGTTCTTCAGCCGTACGACACATATGTGGAATGCTCTGCCAAGCTCTGTCTTTCCACGTCTCTATGATCCACAGGCATTCAAAACACAAGCTCATAGATATCTCCTCTTTTCTCCTCCTCTTCCTTAACGCCAACGCTGTGCCAAGCATATAGCCGAGCATTATAAGGGTGCGAACCCCTTGAAGCGTGTGCGAATTATATAAAAAAAATTAATTTATTAAACCTGCGGTTCTTAGTTTATGTGAAACGCAGGTTTCTTTTATGGGTACCCCAAATGATTTTCAATGTCCGAGGTATTCTCGTGTCGACTGTTTGGTTCCGTATCGAGAGGCTATTCTCTTTATTAGAGATGATATCTGTTTTAGTGTTCCTAAATTTATTGTTCCGAACTGTAATACCCTGTTCAATACCATATGGATTGAAATTAAAATTTCAAACCATTCAATGTTTATTTGTTCCCTTTATTGTAGTCCTAATTTGTCACCAGATGACACTATTAATGAATTTGATTATTTATCGGAAACTATTGACAAGATTTACCAATCCTCACCAACATCAGAATTGGTAGTCTTGAGCGACTTTAATGTCCATAATAATTCTTGGTTGACATATTCAAATGGTAGAGATCGTACAGGTGAATCCGCAGAACTATTTTCAAATATCAATCTTCTCACCCAACTCGTCGATAAGCCATCTAGATATTCCGATACAACTGGTCAATCGCCTCACCTATCAGATTTATTTCTAACTTCTATGCCAGATAAATATTCAATTGATATATCTGCTCCATTAGGCCTTTTCGACTACGCTCTGGTATTAGCCAAATTTCTAATAACCCCAGCACTTGTAGAGCCTACAAGAAAAAGGCTACTCTGGCACTTCAAAAATGCTAACTGGGAGCTCCTGAGCCAATTTTTTAGCTCATTTGATTGGTCAACCTTCTTTCGTAGTCCAACAATAATGCTGATGAAGCATCTCAACTGATCACGTCAACAATTTTGCTAGGAATGAAAAATTTCATTCCTTCCTCCTTTAAGAAAAGCAATATTTGTAAGAATAAGTGATTTAATGAAAACTGCAGGTCAGCAGTCGCGAGTAAAAAAACAGCCCATTTGGACTACGTTAATTGCCCATCCGGATAAAACCCTGTTAGGTTTAGAATAGCCAGAAACAGAGCTCACGCTATAATTAACGGGTCCAAAATAATAAATGACCAAAAGATTCGAGATAGCATGCGGAAAATTTTAGATTCAGATTCAAACATTAGAAGCTTTTGGTCGTTTACTGCTCTGGTTAAAAGAAACTTTGCGGAAAAGACTTCTTCTGTTCCTTCTTCATTCCATAATGGTATTCTTTATAAAACTGATATTCAGAAAGCCAATCTCTTAGCTTCGCATTTTTCGCTTGTGCGTCAACCCTTCCACTATCTAACCAAAGTCCACCAATTCTTCCAAATGTAGGCCCAGGTATGTCTACAATATATTTCCGTCAACGGGTTGTTTTCAAAATTTTTAAAGAACATGACCCCAATAAAGCAACTGGACCCGACAATACTCCACCATTATTATTGAAAAGATGTCATCATACTTTGGCAAAACCGATTAGCAAATTGTTTCCTCTCTCAATGAAGACAGGTGTTTTTCCGTCAATTTGGAAAATAGCTAATATTCAACCCATCCCGAAAAAAAGGTGATAAATCTGCACCTACTAACTACTGTTGTTGTCGGTTTTATCGATTGGTAATGGAATCTATCATTAATTTCAAATGAATGAGCTATCTGGATTCGAATGCTCTTTTATCCGATGTACAGTATGGATTTCGAAAAATCGATCTTCAGGTGAACTAATGACGTGCATGACTCATTGTTTGGAGCGAACCATTGAAAATCTAGGCGAATCAAGCGTTGTGTCCTTGGATATTTCTAAGGCTTTTGATAGAGTATGGCATGTTTGTCAACTTACACACCCCTCTCATTACATGAATTGAAGATTATTAATGGAACCGCAAAATAAAAGTTGTATTGAATGGTTTTTCCTCATCTTCGCATGAGATCAATGCTGGCGTTCCTCAAGGGTCATCCTTATCGCCTACATTATTCTTAATACATATATATCAATGACCTGTTGTCTTCTACAACCTGTGATATCCACTCATTTGCTGATGATACGAAGTTATCGGCTTCCATGGAGTTTGTCAGTCAAAAAGAATGCTATTCTCGCTTGATTGGTTCGCGTGAATTAATGAATTCGGCAATTCTGTCGAACATTCAAGTCATTCATCTTAGATTGGGGCAGATCTAATAGGGTGGAATTTAACCCAAATAAATTCCTGGCTTGTCTTTTTTCTCAAAAAGCCATTCAACATTACGTACCACCAGTAATTAATGGTGCCACTATTGCAAGATCAGTTTCACTTAAGATGTTAGGTTTGAAAGTTTCAAGTGAACTTTCCTGGAAGGAACATATTTATGAAAGCTCAAAAAGAGCGAGCCAATGCTTGGGCTTCATAAGACGTTGGAACTTCTACTTCACCCCCTCTGAAGTATTAAGATTATATAAATCTTATGTTAGACCAATTTTTGAATTTAATTCATATGTGTGTGGTGGGGCTCAGAATAAAGTTATCCGTTTGATAAACGATGTAACCATTACTTCATCCCTTGATTCTTTGGAGCATGTTGGAGCTTTAACTGTCTTCTACAAATTTTACAACGGCAGATGTTCTTCAGAAACCCGTTGTCTATTTCCAGGTCCTTTTGTCAGCAACGTTAACACTCGTTTCAGTTCTAATCAACAGAGTTTTGCCTTTAAACCGTTTTCATGAAGAACCCAACACTTCAAATCCTCCTTTTATCCGAGAGTGACTTCGATGTGGAATCAGTTAGTAGATTCCGTGTTTCCTGAATCTTTGAATCTTCAAAATAGCCGTCAACAACTTCCTTTACGCTTTAGCAAAGCGACATTGTTTGTATGTTTGTTCCCAAAGTACGATTTCATTGACATTTTACATAAATGCATATCTCCGATGACAACACTATCTATTAGAATTTGGGACCTCGCAGTCGGGGGGCTCTCATACAAATATTTTACAAAATTTACCCGATTATCTCCAATGGACAAAACTTGTTGTAGAAATTTTGGGGTCGTGAGAGCCCATACCAATTTTTTCAAAAAATTAACCCGATTTTCTTCAAATTTTATACAGATGTCTATCTCCGATGGACAACAATTTTTCTAAAAATGTTGGAGACCCCGGGCTTGGGGTCGTGAGGCCCCATACCAATTTCTTCAAAAAATTAACCCGATTTTCTTCAAATTTTATACAGATGTGTATCTCCGATGGACAACACTTTTTCTAAAAATTTTGGAGACCCCGGGCCCAGGGTTAAAAAAATTAACCTGAGTTTCTTCAAATTTTACACACATCAGAGTGTAAATACATCAATACATTGAGATCGAGAAATTGAGGTGTAAACAGAAACGTTCAACAACGATTGAATTGGTTTGGGTGAACGTAGTCACCTTGTACACATGTTTGAACGCACTCATATGATTGTGACATTTTTCGATTCTTTTTCTCTCTCTATCTTTTCTTACTACATCCGACTTTGCAGAATAAAAAGGTATTACATCTTCTTTTAATATAAAACTAAATCTTTTATTTCTTCCGCAATCAATAATTATCCCAATCAATGTCAATGTTGTATTCCTCGCTCTCTGTACTGTTTTAGTTCACGGTCGTGATTCTTCTTCCATCTTTCTCTTCTTCCTCTTTATATTCATCTTCGCGTTCCCACGTTCTATGAGATTGTTGCTCGGTACGCAACATTATTACCTAAAGTCGCTAGCTTACATTCGTCATCGAACCAGTCGTTCCGATCTCTACGACTACTGCCAAATTGGCATTATTGGCATTCATATCCCCCAGAATGATTTTTACATCATACCGATGACATGCATGAAGTTCCTGTTCGATTGATTCAAATATTGAGGGGAATCCTCTGTGGGTACGTAAAAGTTTATGAGGCTTATGTTTTTAAAACGGCCCCGCATGCGAAGGGTGCATAGCCGTTCATTTACTGCCTTAAAGCCGACAACGGTGGGTTTCATTCTTTTGCTGACTAGAAACCCAACCCCGAGCACGTGATGTCTTACATGACAGCTGTCATATTCTTATTTTTATAACACACCAATCCCCGTCCACCGCATATCCTGAATTGCACTTATGTCAGCATTATATTTGGATAGGGTATCGGCTAGCTGCTCGAGCTCTATACACTGAGCGTACGTTGATCAGAAAATTCTTAGGTTGTTTAGCCTCGCACCAACCTTACTTTTGGACTAGCCCGATCATTTAGCTTTTCCTGTATTGGAGCAAAAGTATCAGCGGCCACCACGTGGAAGTTTGATCGCACTTTCACCAGTCAGAGATAGTTACGGCCACCTGAAATTCTAAAACATTCTGTGGTATTCGCCCTATTCTGGTGATAGCTTACCGCCAATTCACAGATTACAACTTTTTAATTGACAAAAAGCAAATGTTCACAAATTTACACTGATGATTACTTATTATTCTCTTATAACACTACTTTTCACATAGTCGGTAGCTCTATCTACATTTCAGATATTAAAGTAGTTTGGTTGAATTCCAAATATTAACTTACTGCTATAAAGTTGCTGTATTTATACGAAATCGAGAGGCTTCTAATATTTTCTATTCTATTATATAACATTCGAACCATTTAGTAAATATCAGAACACGCAGGTATAATCTTCAATTTGGTAATAAGTTACACGCTTATTCATTAACAATATTAGTGAGCCTAATTGTATGCCATGCTTTTCAGTAATTTCTTAATTCCATTACAATTCAATTCTTATATACGAGTATGTACAGTCCGATAAAACATTTCTATTTACATTTTCGTAACAATATTGAGAATTTGAAAAGCGAATGTTTGTTTTATTTTCTAAATGCATTTTCATTAAATACCAAATTATACACATATGTCGGCATAAATAAATTCTAAAATAATAGTATAGGCGCTATTTTCTATGTTAATTTGATTGGACTGCATTTTTAGCTAGTACTGATATCTTGTTTGCCAGGAGGTCAAGATGATATTTTTGAATGTTTGGTAGCCTAGTTTTGACAGATCCAGGGTTTTTCTTTAAAAACAATTTTTTAATAATTATGCAAAAGCAAAGATTGGCAGTTTTTATATTTTGTTGGTGTTCTGGTGGTTGGTGATTTATATTGCGTTAGTAGGTACCACGATACCACGAACTTCCCCTGAAAGTCATATTTACACCGAACTGCGAACTACATAAACATCTCACTTAATGGAGTATCTGCAATATTCAGGAAAGCAATTATTCTTTCCGCGTCCTTTATCTGCCGCGAAATTTGTTCGCCCTAAGCAATAAGACAACTTTTCTAGTTTTGTGAGAGGCTGTGTTATCTTATCAATATAAAATGTTTGTTATTTTTTCCCCCATTTGTATGTACCTTGAGTAAGTTGGGTGTTTAAATTTTAATTCTTCGTATCATCAACGAGCGTTATGGAGATGCCAAAGCTATAACAAACGTGGTAGTTTCTTGCGACATTTAAACAAACAAACAGATTTCAGTCAATGCCACCAACGCATTACGCAAGTTGTTCTATCAAAGAAAGACGCACACTCTAAGCCCAAACAAAGTCTATGATAGTCTTATAAGTGAGATTCTACGAGTACTACAATAAATTAACAGTAATTATTCAGATACCGAAACATGAAATGTTTGTCGTTACATATTTGTTATGAAATGCTAAAATTACCATAAATCTCAATCCAATATTATCTATGTTCAAATAGATGATGTGTACTATCTTCTCGTATGAAGGTACTATGATTTTTTTGTATAAATATCCGATTGCTAACAGAACTTTAGTTTTATTCAAAATTTATTATTAGAAGGTTGGTTGTGTTCAAGAAAAAAACATTGGCATTATTTAGAAAAGCTGTTTGAAGATGGGACGAAAAACGTTCGGGTTACTCGGTAAGCTCGATTTACTTATTTTTATTTTTTGAATTTAAATTTAAAATATTGGAAACCTTATCAAAGGTAAAAGGAAAAGGGAAAAATCTCTGAATTACGATCGTATCATATAACCGTGCCTGTCCGTCTGCTCGATTTCCATATGTATACCTCCTTTTTTAGTTGTCAGAGCATGTGAGAGCATCACTTACAAACAGTATGTGTTCTGGTGATTCTTTTGCCTTGTTACAGAAACGGCAACTGTTCGTCTGGGGTTTTCCCATTTTTGCTAAGTGACTATTGAATGGGCCGTGTCACGTTATGTACCAGACTAGGGATCTGAGTGCATGACGGTTCAGTTTGATTGCCTTGTCTATGTGTTTAATGTTATACTTGAGAAGCCGTTTAGTTTGTTTCATCCCTGTCGACGATTCCCATTTAGCTTCGATGGCATTGTTAGCCTATTCTTTAATCTTGTTTTTGAGGTGGCTAAGGGAGTAGGCAATGCTTGGTTCTGGCCCAGTAAATGTACCTTCTTCTTCTGCCTTCTTTTGCGCACAAATCTGCTGCCTCGATCCCTACAATGCCCGAGTGCTCCTGCTCCTGTTCCTGTGTCTGTTTTAGATCCGTCTGTGTACCAGATGGATGCTTGATGGGGAAGGTTATTGATGATATTTGCAACTTGATGACGCTATGGAATTCTTACCGAAAAGTTCCTTTGGAAAGCAGTTGTTTTTGTCATTGAGTCTGATTCTAGGACAATTCCATATTCCGAGTTTATTTTGGAAATGATATAAGTATGTCCTGGTCTATTGGATTTGACCTGATTGTGTATGTTAAGAGTAGATAATCTTAAGCCAGCTTCACTTTTAATGGTTATGTGAAGTGGTGTAAGTCCTAGAATCTTCTCGAGGGCTGCCGTAGGGCACCTGTTGCACTTAGGCAAATTAGTCTTTGGATCTTGTTGAGTATTGGACGTGTCTTAGATTGCTCTGTTTTTGGCCACCATATCAAGGCTGCGTGTGTCAGACTGGGTCTGATAATACTCTGGTATAGCCATAGAGTCATTTGCGGGTTTTTTTCCCCACGTTTTATAAAGCATGCGTTGGCATGTGAAGTAAGCTTTATTAGCTTTGTTAATAATGTATGTCATATGGGAGTTCCATGTTAGTTTTTGGCCAAACATAACTCCCAGCATTATTTAGAGGACCTTGCCTTGGAAATTCAGTGTAGGAAGATTCATTCTTCTTTTCTTTGTGAAGATGGTGCATACTATCTTGTCTGGGTTGACACTTAGGTTCACCTCTTTACACCATTCGTTTACTAGTTTGAGAGCAAACTGCATTCGTTCTTCTATCGTACTCTCGAATTTGCCGCGAACCATGAGGATAAGGTCATCCGCATAGCTAATGTTGGTGATTCGATTATTCTTAAGCCTACAGAGTCCATTACCAGCAGCCACAAAAGAGGCGACAAGACTCCGCCTTGTGGACAGCCTCTAGTTGACGCTACTGTCATGGCTTCGTCGCCAAACGAGGCCCGAATTCTCCTACCTCTTATCATGCTTATAACCCATCCTATGATTGAGGATTCAACATCCTTGTTTCTGGCATGTGATTGCATCTCTTCGAAGTTAGTGTTGCCAAAAGCGCCTTGATTATCTATGAAGGCGCATATTAACATTTCTTTGTGCTCGTGCTCGTTCTATTGATTTTCCAGTCTGATATGCTTGCTGGCTGGGGTTTAGAGGGCTACTTTGGAGTACATTAGATTTTATGTAGTGACTTCTCCATGGATTTAAGTCAAAATGAACAAGGGCTAATTGGTCTATAGGACCTGGAATCTTTGGGAGATTTTTTACCTATTTTTGGTAAGAAAATCACTCGCACTTTTCCTTTTCTTCAGCACCTTGGAACGTATTCTTGGTTGTAACTGGCTTGGTAGAGTTTCACGAGCAGAGATACTATCTGATGGATGATGGCCGCGTTGCAACAGAATTGGGGTAGATAGCTCAAGTTACAAAATTTCTTAAAACAAATTATAAACGGTAACCGAAAGAGGATTTTATTTCTTGGTTTTTCGGTTTTTTAATTTCCCAAGTTATGTGCTATTTATAAACTTTTATTTAACTTGACTCTCTCAAAAGTTATAAAGGACTTCAAAGTAGTCGAAAATACAGACCCCCTTTTTGTCTTTGAGGTCCTTTTTAACCACTTTCCACACGACCTAGAGAGCTGAAATTTTGTGAGTGTCTAAGTCCAAAATAGCATTTTTTATATTTCGCGTGTGGCGCGTGTGATGGGTTGAAATTGCGACATTTTCTCGTTTTTTGTGGTATTTTTTAACCACCTTTCACAAGACTTAGAGGCTGAATATCAGGGGCCAATTATGATATTCCGCGTTTGACGCGTGGCGCGTGTAAAGCGTGAAAAAAGAGAATACTTTGAAATGACAGATATTTTGGCGATTATTATCAAATAATAAAGGACTGTGTGGCGTATTTTGATATATAAGCGTAAATTTAATTGTAAAATTTTATTTATTTCCTTATTTTCTTCCATTCATTATCATTTTATCTGGCAATACTGTACTGCATATCATGATAACGAAAACATAGTTCCGTCTCCATTTTTAGTCAGGCCTTTTTGACCCAATTTGTTATTAATAAGCTTTCAAGAACACGCCATTATTAAACGGATATAACGCATAAGACACATAACTTATAACAAAACTAGATGGAATACCCTGCGTTGCTCATCTACCAATACCAACCAGCCACCACCTATGTCTAATCCAGATTGTATGTGCTAATGTGTAGCAAGTTTGGTTGAAATCGCTGCAGGCATTCCAAAGTTATTGAGGTACAAATATATAGGCATACACATGTACATGTATACACCCAAAAAAAACACCACCATCAAGACTATATGAAGACACCCCTCAAGACCAACTCAAGATTCCCCTCAAAGCCCATTCAAGGGCCTTAAAAACCAAAACCTTCTCTACAGAAAGCCCAACTGTTTCGCTGATACACAAATCCGTGCTTAAAAAAACCAAATGTTTATGTATTGGTAATCAACAAGAGAGCCATATCCATATAAAGTTTTTCAGTTTCCAACTACCACCAGCTAGTGCGTTTCATAAAATGCGTCTGCTTAATTTTTGTCCACTGTATTCACATCCCACAAATACAGACGCATTTGGGATTGTTTCACTTCATTAGTATGCGTACAGTTGGGCTTTATATAGAGAAGGTTTTGTTAAAAAAAAGCCTCTCAAGACCCCTTCCAAAATAACTCTCACACATACATACACACATACATATATATATATATATATATATAGAAATTCTCTTCTTTACAGATAAAGATTAATAGTTTTCTCTCTTCCTCTCTCTTCTTTTAGAATTTTCACTATGCATTGTAATGATATTCTTCAACTTTAATGGAACGGAAAGCGCAAAATGTTTAGGTAATTCGAGTGTGATTCATCGTGATTCCACAGGTTCCTTTATAAAAAACTGTGTCGAGGGTAAAAAACTTTTCCTAAATCCTTGCAACGGTCTAGCACATTTCAATTACAAAAACACAAGATGGTTTTGTCTTCATAAAAATTTCCCCTATGGCAAAAGTCATTATCCATATGTAAATTTAACGGTGCCAGGAGTTTCATCTGAACACTGCCCTAACGGGTGGAAACCCGTTCTTAAGGTATTTAAGGAGAAACCGTACTATTGTCAAAATGGCATGGCATTTGAAGCTTTGTGTTATGAAGGATTTTACTTGAATCTAAAAGAGAAAGCGTGTAAACCAAAAAGCGATTTAAACTATTATCTAAAAAGCGGTGCCCACAACCCATGGATAGATTTACACGAAAAGAATTCAGATATCAATTGTCGAACGAAACCATATACGAGAGGCCTTGTTATAAGTTCTATAAATTCTACCTACACATGCTATCACGACTACGCCTATCACGTTCTGTGCCTCGAGGGATTTGAGTTTAATATAAAAAGCTATATTTGTGAAAAGCGAAATGGCAGTTCAGTGCGGCCAGTAGAAAACCTTCACTGTGCATCTTTGAAGAAATCACCACACAACTCCATCAGTTATCATTATGATACCACTAATAATTTAATTTATCGATGTATCAACGACAAAGAATATCTGGTGATATGTCCCGACGGTAAAGAATGGAGTAGAAGGCATCGGATGTGCGTTGTTAAAGATTCCGAGATTACGATTGTAAACAATAGATTGGCTGAGAGAGAGGAGCAGAAAAGAAGCATGTTATGTCCACAAAACGATACTCCGGGTAAACCCGTTTTTCTGCGCGACTATCAACAGTGTAATAAGTACTACAAATGTATATTAGGAACAGCGCATCTGTCAACATGTAACGACGGACAACATTGGAGTTTTGAGCATAATCGTTGTACCACTCCAGATGAAGCAAATTGCCTATCCAGTGCAGGAGCTGCTGCACCAAAAGTGCGCCCGATAAAGTCATTGCGCTGTCCAGAATATGAGAGACCGTTATACCCAACGTATATTCGGCATCACAAAGATTGCCAGAAATTCTACAGATGCCTGTACGGAAATGCTTACCTTATATCATGTCCTTCGGGACAACATTGGAATCATGAGCTCAAACTCTGTAATTCGCCTGTGCCTAACAACTGTATTTCAGATGATTCCATAGAAGATGATTTAGACGAGGAGGAAGACAATCAGGCTGTAAAAAGTCACATATGTAGCAACGTCACGGCATGGGATGCTCAGTTTTTCACACATCCCGAAAATTCTCGAAAATTCTATCAATGCCTTTCTGGATACGCTTATCCAGTAGAATGTCCCGACGGCCTGCATTGGAATGCAAATCAATTTCGCTGTGAGTATCGATCAACCGCTGATTATATACACAAAACAGAATCTACAACATCGACAACCAAGCAGCCAGAACCTATTACAACGACAACTGATCAACCAGAACCTACAACAACTGATCAACCAGAATCTACAACAACTGCAGATCAATATCGCTGTGTGAATCGATCATCCGCTGATTATATAAACCCAGCAGAACTTACAACAACTGTTTAACCAGAATCTACAACAACTGATGAACCAGAATCTACAACAACTGAGCAACCAGAATCTACAACAACTAAGCAACCAAAATCTACAACAACTAATCAACCAGAATCTACTACATTAACAACTGGCCAACCAGAATCTACAACAACTAATCAACCAGAATCTACAACAACTAAGCAACCAAAATCTACAACAATTGATCAACTAGAATCTACAACAACTGAGGAACCAGAATCTACAACAACTGATTAACCAGAATCTACAACAACTGAGGAACCAGAATCTACAACAACTGAGCAACCAAAATCTACAACAACTAATCAACCAGAATCTACTACATTAACAACTGGCCAACCAGAATCTACAACAACTAATCAACCAGAATCTACAACAACTGAGCAACCATAATCTACAACAACTAAGCAACCAAAAGCTACTAAAATAACAACTGGCCAACCAGAATCTACAACAACTAATCAACCAGAATCTACTAAAATAACAACTGGCCAACCAGAATCTACAACAACTAATCAACCAGAATCTACTACATTAACAACTGGCCAACCAGAATCTAATACAAGGACCACTGAGCAACCAGAATCTACAACATTAACAACTGATCATCCAGAATTTACAGCATCTACAGCGGAACAACCAGAATCTATTACAAATACAACTACCTAACTAGAATATATTTATATAGAATAGAAATATTGTTATAATATTTTGATTAAAAGTCTTTTATTAACGGTAACTTCATATATTTTATTGATACAATAAGTATGATTTTACATATATATAAAAATATATTCCGCACTTTTGGGGATCTGTATTGCGATTGATTGGGAAACTACTGACTGCTCAAAACTTGGTTTGGGCCAGTAGCGCAACAATCAAGCTCGTGATGTAGTGCTTGCTCTACCTCCTAGTGGTGGTCCCCGGGCAACTATGTGTATAAATCCTTATATAAATATGCAGGCTAAAATTGCAAATGCGAACGGTCTAGCGTTTCTAGTCTAGGTAACGTGGGTTAGCACCCTGCGGGACCGAAAAATGGCCGCTACTGAAACCGACACAACGCCTCGGATAAGTAATGATCGAATAATGACGACTTTTGGCTATTGTACCCGGACTAAGATTGGTTTCTGGATTGTGAGGACGCTCCATGACTCAGGGAGTGAAGGACCTCAAAATGCCAGATTTCTTCAACTGGCACGTGAGTTTCTTCGATATAATTTGGACATACTGGGAGTGAGTGAAGTAAGATGGTTCGACGCGGGAGAGTACCAATCCCCAACGTGTAACACAATGCTACTCTACTCTGGCAAACCCTCCGGCAGTCCGTCCCTGTGAATCTGAAGTGGGTCTGCTGCTAACGCCAACAGCACGCAGAGGCCTAATTTCCTGGCACCCGCATGGTGATAGGATCTTATCGTCCAGATTTTGGACAAAAGTACGGCGCATCACGATCATACAGTGTTGCGCCCCAACGAATCCCTCGACTGATGATGATAAGGACAACTTCTACAATCAGCTTAGCGCTGTTCGTAACGCCGAACGGAGATATCGTCATCGTGATGGGGGACTTGAATGCCAAGGTAGGCAACAACAACGAAGGAATCAGACATGTGATTTGGAAGCAAGGCCTCGGCGAACGAAATGACAATGGTGAAAGATTTGTTGGTTTCTGCAACTCCTTCATAAAAATCAAGAAGCTACCAGAGAGCTTTATTTTGACCAATTGCCACCGTTCTGGAGAGATAGTTTCATCTGTATCGCTGCGATCTATCACTGCGACTACTTTTTTGTCCTTAATCAGAGGATATCATTGAAGGACCTCTGAGATGTAACAATGGAGTGACAAAGTGTGATGGTGTTGTGCACCAAGTCTTTTGAAATCGAATCGATTTCCTCTACCGATCTCTGTCGCCTAGAGTTGCGGAAGAGTCATCACTGGTCCGTTGTTCGTGCTTATCAATAAGGCCCATTTTAGCTTGGCGACCTGCTTTGGTGTTTTGTTGATCTCTGGAATTGCTGCGAGTGCCTTCAGTATCCGTCGGTATCTGTATCTGTAGACGATCTAGATGGAGCACGTTGTCGCGAACATCCACCAGATGCGCCTTCAAGATTACTGGCAGCGGAAGGGCCTTGAGGTGCCACAATCCAACCGCCGCCAGTAGAAGGCCTATCTGTCAAAGCCGACCTGCGCTTGTCGGCAGTAGTCAAACCACTACACACCGTTGCAGAAGCATTACCGGTAGACAGCAATGGCACCGTGCTACCGTCGGGTAAATTTTTACTGTCTGTAATTTGGATTCCAACGAGTGGCGGAGAAAGGATATCAATGTGCACAAAAATCCGCAGTATGCTGATAAGGCTAGAATCTTGACGTCGCCAGGTATGCATATACTCCTTGAGCGGCTGGGCTATTATTAAACTGGGCTCCCAGCCGGTCTGATTCTCGCCACGGTACGTATAACACGTTAATCCAGCCCATGGGATGAGAATGGGAATTGGACGGTGTAGAATTGGAGAGGGGGAAAGAGGGTGATGAGCTACCTTTGTTTTCAAGACTCATCTAAAGAAAACTCTCAGAAATCTTGGACCTTACTTAGCCCCTACAACTCTTCAAGTTCGACGCTCGGGTAGGAGGCTGCAAGGAACATTTAATTCAAATTTAATCCACAGAACATTCCTTTATTCAGCTATTTGTTTATTTAAAAGTGAAATTATACATAGGTATTCGAATACAGAAAAGTAAACAAAGAACAACTTAATATGTAATAATATTTATAATTAATTCTGTCTCGCTGGATTTCCAATTGTTGCTCCAGAAATACATTGAAAGAAGCAACAAATCTAAGTTATTTCATCTAGAAATAGAAAAACAATAAAATCTAAACTTTTACATTACACCCAACTACACTGCATACACCCTGTGAACAGTTTCCATTTGCATAACATAATAACAAAATAGTGAATTAAAATAAGAAGAAAATTAACAAATTTCATTTCAATTTAATTTCACATTTTCATGATAAATGTGAAGATGTAAGTTACAATTTTGTAATACTCTTCTTGTATGTATGTACAGCAATTGTTGGTGAATTTAAAATTTATATTTTTATTTCACATAGTTTCCTTGGGTGTGTGTATGTGTGTCGTGGGTGGTGCTGGTAGTGGCGAGTGCGCTTTGATAACTTAATTTATAAAGTGAGAAATTATTTGCGACATGTGATTTTGTTCACACTGAAAGTTTCTCATTGAATTTTTATAAGAGTTTTACATTTATATATAACTAAGATTTACATATAATGCATATTATATATAGGCGATGTGTCTCTTTGTATGTGTCTGTGTGTATTTGCATTTGTTTATTAATTAATAAATGTGAATAATCAAGTTAATTGGTTTACTGCACCTAACCGCCTCCTGTGTCTCACGGACGATACGTAATCTTGCGTTTCTGATCATCGATGTAATCCTGTGTGGACAACTGAATAGCTCGCTGAAGCATCTCGGACTCGGTAAGTTGACCAAGGCCTTCAAAAGGAACCGAGAATCGCCGACACAAAAGGAGGAAAAAGAACAAAAAAAATTGAATTAATTTCACTTTGAAGGCGGGGTGGAAATATTTAGATTGTCCTTACACATACCATCAGCACCATACGATGACTCTAACAAGGACTGATAGAATATCGATACCGGCTGAGGGGGAACGCGTGTTTCGGTTGCTGACTGCTTGGAAGTACTTGGCAACTGCTCATTACTTGAATGAGAAGCTTCTCGATTTGGGGACGATATAGCTGGTGCAGAGGCTGACACCGATGTGGCTGGGGCATTTAAATCAGTTTGTGTAAAAGTTGGAGAAGATTGTAGATTTTCCTTTGGTGCGACGAGATTTATTGTTTCTACAACAGCGTCTACAGGGTCAGGCAATGTCTCACGCTTTGGGCTTTTGTGTGAGTCTTCTGCAGCGTTCGGCTTAAATGTGCTGGTAGTATCATCGATGGTGCTATGAAAAGAAAAATGTGAATATTGCAATAATATGCGGATACAAAATCACTTTCACCCACAACGCACCTTTTTGCATCACAACTACCAGCTCCAACAAAACCACCAGCCTCACGACGTCGTTTCTTACTGCCTCGTGAAGAGTTTGTACAATTTTTGGATTTTTTGCCGCGTGTCGATGATGGCGACGAGCCACCACTGTTATTTCCCACTGAACTAGTACTACTCATGTCGGTGTCATCACTGTCGAAACCAAGTTGATCGGTAGAATCTTGTTTTTTTAAATTCTGTGCAAGTGAGGTTAGCGATTTTGGCGACAAACTACCAAAGTGCGAATTTCCACCGATTTCAGCAACGGGTCCGTTTAAACTTGACAGAGGTGTTAAATGCGGCGTGGGTCCTCCGCTGGCACTTGTTGCAGTTGCTGTGCTACTGCGTTGATTCACGATTGTTGAACTTTTCGAAGGAGACGTAGACGCAGCTTCAGCTGATGTCACCGTGGATGAAGAGGATGTTCCTGCCGATGTTGCAAGTATACCAGATCCAGATGCAGCAGCTGTACTACTGCTACTGCTGCTGGCGGAAGCACCAGCTGTAGCTGCAGCATATGTTGTTGTCGTTGTTGCAGAGCGTGACTTTTGCAAATTATCACGGCACCATAACAAATAAGATTCACGTGCAATTTGCTCTTCGATCGCCTCATTGGTAGCTTCCCAATCAGTTGTCTTTAGTTTGTCTTCGAACATTGTCTAGAAAGTAGGTGAGTTTTGAAACCAATGTTACGGATATGATCAAGTTGTAACTTACCTGTTCGATTTCTAATTGTTCACTTATACGAGCGGCTTCAACCGTTTGTAATTCCGGTTTATATCCAGCTAAACCTAAGCCCACGCCAACAGTAGCATTGTACGGATCAAGAATGGCATTGTAATGGGATCCACGCTGGTAGGAGAGTCGCAACGGAGCAAAACCATTATTCTTTTGCTCCGAATTGAAGATGTTAATCGGAGCTGCACAAAAACGGAAATAATTTGTGTAACTTCTTTTATTTATGATTTCATAATTTATGCACCTGACTTATAGCAATACAGTTCAACGGGTCGATTATAAATCTCTGACATTGCCTGAATTTCAATATGATTACCATGAGAATCCTTTCGCCGTTTGCGTTTTATGTAACTGTTGATGTCTTCGGTAACAAAATGGGAAAAATATTCCCGATTTTTGTACTGTTAATAAATAGAAATCACGAGCAATTAATATATATGAGATAATATATACACTTCTTACAATATAATCCATCGTTTGCTGGCGAATAACATCGTGCATTTCCTCGTCGCCATAGATTTGCAAAGAGATCGCTCGAAACAGACACGCTCCATCCTCTTCGATTGGTTTCAACACAAATCCACGATCGGACATACATTTGGAAAATTGTTCATCACGTCGCTGCCATTCGTCAGCTGTTAAAATGTTCTCCTTTGGCTGGAGATGTTCATCGCCACTGTTGTAACCAGAGTATGTGTCCTCGACTATCTTCATGAGATTCGCTGCTGCCTGATTAACTGTCGACGGTGTCGGTCCTCCCGAACCCAGGGCAACTGGCAAAGCAGCAAGATGTTCAGGAGATTTGCCACCTCCATGCAAATGGGGACTGCTACATTTTGATGATGGAACCACAACAGGATGATGATATTGTGATGTATTGCTGGTGGAAATTTTTTCACGCTCTGCACGCTCACGTTTGTGATGATGATGTTCACCGCGTTTCGTACGCGAGCCACTAAAATAGACGGGTACAAAAAAAAGGCAAACAATCAAAAATAGGAATCGTAACCGTACGGAGCTCCAACTAACCTTTTGTGCGGACTTCTGCGATGACGTGATAACTCATCATAAACATCACTACGTCGTTGCGGACTCTGTAGAAATAGAAACAAAGTAAAGAAATCACTAATGTTATCATTTCAATAAAATTTGTTTTCTAATCTCTTCCTTGATGCAAAATATTATGATAAATACCAGTTGACAAACATTCATTAAAAATGTTGGACAGTAGTTTTGAAAAAGAATCAACACCGAGTTAATTGAAAAGATGCACCTATAGCTTACACGAGCACACTAATGACAAGGGACAACGGGGTCATAGAAATGTGGTGTTGTTCACATCGAATACCTTAAAAAAAGGTAAAACAATCACCGGCGCATACTACGCAGAGCTCCTGGATAGATTCCAAGCCGATTTGAAGCAAAAACGGCCGCATTTGGCAAAGAAAAAGTTATTTTTCACCAGGACAACGCACTCGCAATGGCAAAATTGAATGAGTTAGGCTACGAACACATCCCTCATCCAGAATATTCCACAGATTTAGACCCCTGCGACTATTTCGTTTCCAAACATGAATAAATGGCTTGGAGATAAGAGATTTGGGTCGAATGAAGAGGTCATCGCTGAAACAAACGCTTATTTTGAGGGGCTCGAGAAATCGTATTATTTGGAGGGCATCAAAAAATTGGAGAAACGTTCGATGAAGTGTATCGAGGTAGAAGGAGACTAATGTTGAAAAATTAAATGTTTTTATGCCGAAAAGAGTGTTCCTTATTTCATTTTTCAGGGACTTATTGACCCACCCTCGTAAATATGGATCCGAAGCTTGGATGCTTAGCAAAAAGCATTCTGACCTCTTAGCCGCGTTCGAGAGAAAAGTCTAACGAAGACTTGTTGGCACCGTATGTGAGGAAGGACCATTCAGGAGACTCTACAATGATAAGATCTACGATCGTAATCGCGATGTCGAGATCGTGAAGAGAATTTAGCTCGGTAGGCTCCGGTGCCGGATCATTGATGTAGAAGGGGCAGAGGAATAGGTGATTGGTAGTATGGGTGCCTTGGTTACAGTGGGGGCAGAGATCATTGATTACAGGGATAATGCGAGCTTTATAAATCTGAAGTATATGACACCAACTTGACCAAAGAGGTGCCAAGGTTGTTCGGGATTCTCTAGGCAGGGAGGGGGTGTGTACCGAGGATCCTATTAACCTTGCTTGAGGAGACTGCTGCAGAGACTGCATCAAGTGTATACTATTAATAGGCTAAACGGATAGTGGTGGGATTCCAGGTTGCCAGTATGACGTGGTTTATGCAGTCGCTGTACGTCCTGATGTCTTGACTTATGCAGCATGGAGGCATCACACTGACAGTGATGTCGTGAACTGGGTTTGCGGGGTTGCTGCAGGCTAAAAAGAACCAGTTCACTGTGTTGCCTGACGGAGAAGAGCATGGACGTTTTGTCATAAAGATGATCGGTGTTGGTTTGGTAGTGGCACACAGTTGCGATGCGAAGGGCTGTGTTTTGTCTGGACTGGATACTGGTCCATTGTGTGTCACTTTAAAATTACGTTCAGATGGGGGCGGTGTAGTTAATAATCGAACGGCCAATAGCTTTGTACGTCGTCACAAGGCATGCGGTTCCGACTAGGGCTCTTAGAACTCTTTTACGACTGCTCACTTTACTTTATTAACATTTTATAAAAATAAAAAAAAGAACCACTTCTCAAGCCCGATTGTTCTTCGACGCCTTCTAATTCTTATGAACCAATTCAAATGCATGCCATTCTGACTCATTCAGTTACGAGTTTCATAAAACTAGCGTTAGCTAAACTTTGAAATTCACCATTGCATTCAACATGAACCACTGTTTCTTTGGCCATTTTGTTTTTCTTTCTATCATTTATTGGAGAGAGATTATTTTTTACTTCTCGAAATAGCCTACTCCTAATCTAGTGAACCGCAGTGTAATTACATATATGAGCTCAATTTCAACTGATAGGTTTGCACATACGTGCGAATAAAATAACATGTAACGTAGTCCACAAACGTGGCAGTGACTTCCAATAAGTAGTTCACATAACGCTGTGTTCACAGGGAGTACCTGCTTATGTCATATATGTAATTATGTGCATAGCAAATAGATGTATTAGCAATGGGACAATACATTTGCCACATATATATATATAGAGGTATATCATAAAGGAACTAAAAACGCAATTAAATTAAAGGAGAACAAAAATGTGACAGCAACGGCAATGGCAACACCTTTGTTCGCCACACACTTGCCATCCACTCCAACCAACCCAATTAATCAAAGAAAGCGATTTCGCACAGCATAACAATTAAGGGAAACTTCCTTTAAAAAATCCAGGATCCATTGTCTTCCATCATGGTGTAAAGCACTGAGAAAAACAAAAAATTTACTTACCTGACAATGTCCGTCTATTACGACATTCCTGTGCTGAGATGAACGTGCGACATTTTGTTGATTTTGCTGCTCTATGACACCCACCGAGACTCCGTGTCTATCATGGCTGTCTTTTTTCTCGTTCTGTTTTTGATTCGATGTGACTGGTTTGATTGTCATTGTTATTCACATAAATTGACATACAGTTCCGAGGCCGAAGGTCTCCACTGCCAAATGGTTAAGTAAGCAAAAAAACCAGAGCTGAAAAGCCAGTGATCTGCTCCGAAGCTGCCACCTATCGTGTTCCTGAATTTTTTCTTAAAAACGATAATGGCCGAACTCCTGCATTCGCCCTAAACTTCAATACCACCCAAAAAATGCAGAAAAGTGGGAAGTAGGGATTTTTATTCCAACGATTGCTAGAAGCGAATTGGGTTTTTTTTTTCAATATTAGTTCTTTATTATTCGCTCGATTTTCTTTTTCTTTCGCGGAAACTATAACTACAATTTACGATATTCCAGTTGATTTAAGTCGCCTGGCTATTAGTGATTAATTATTTCCAATAATTTTAAGGCTCTTGCAATTGATTGAGTGAAAATTTACTTACGCGATCGCGAAAATTTACAAGAAAAGCAGCAGGCCAGGCTCGGGCTCCACGGAATGACGGAATGAAGAAGCACAGGCAAACAGTCGTCTTTTTCTTTTGCGTATTATTTTCTTTTTCTTTATTGTTTTTGGTTTTTCTTTGTTTTTCAGTTGATTACGTTTGGCGTGTGCCGTGTCCACAAGTCACAAAACGAAAACATATGAGATGTAGTTATATCAATTGAAACTGCAACCGAATGCAACAAAATATTTTATGTCTTTTAAATACACATGTTCTAATTAAATTTTGCCTTTTACCGAGTCGGATCTAATTTTTGAATTCGCAGCAGAAGTTCATTTCTTTGATATGATTCTATTAAAGGTACGCCTACACTTCTTTAAATTTAATTAAAAACCGGTAACTTGAACTAAACTATTAAGGCGTCTTTTATTTTCCGAGGATTTGCGAATTTGAATTGTAATGCAAATAAAACAACATTTGATTTTCTCGATTGAAATTAGAAATTACGCTTTACGTTTCGCATTTGGAATTTTTTCAACCAAAACTGTAACTGTACTATCATCGGCGATCGACTGGTAAGATATCTCTTTAATACTTCAGTAACAACAGATATTCCCACACCCATATGACGACATATGCCAAGAAAATTTCAGGTCGATTTGAAGTTGATTTTCGTTGCGTTAGCGACACGAAAACCATACAATTTTTTTCCATGTTAATGGATTCAAATTGCGGTTTGTGCATTTAAAAGAACTATTAGTTTGACGTTTATGTTAATGCCAAACAAGTTACGTATCAAATATAAAAGAAAGGAGGTTTGGGCACAACACGACTTTTTTTTACGGATGGGACCTGAATCTTCAGTAAATGTAATGTATGGGCTGTATAGTGGACACAGAATGACAGACAGACCGACCGACAGACAGACCTATAGACAGAGATTTATTCACTTTTTCTGACTCAGAAGATACGGTAATCCCGAATTCGAAAATTTTCCAGATTACTATACTTCCTTTTACTATGTAAAAGAAAATAAAACTGATGACAACGCTTAAGCTGTTTCCGAATCTCGTAAGACTTATTTGTGAAACCTTATTTATTTAAATAAGTCTTCCCGAGATCTAGCGCACCCAGCGGAAAAAATAGTAATTAAAAACAAATTACGAATAGGAATAGTTCCTGGGTAACTTATAATTTTTGTTATGTTGGAAAAAAGTTATCCATTCCATACCAAAAAAAAGATACCTCTCGAAAATATATAGACACCTCAAAAATTAATTAATAATCTTGTTTCAATTATTCAATGCAACTAAAAGTTCTTGTTTTTCGAAAACAACAAAACAACTGAGCACGGATTTTGGCCGCAAATGTGAGAAACTCACATCTTAACCGCAAGTTCGTAGTATTAGTAGATATTGTGTGTAGTAGTAAGATTTTTAACGCCTGCGCATAATTTGATTTTGCTTTAATGTCAACAGCAGTGTTACTCGTTGTTTCCACCTCAAATAACAAAAATCATACAATAAAATAAAACATATAACAAATGATATTTGAAATTAAAAATTTTAATAAAAACAAAAATTATATGAGAAGAGGAAAAATAAACGAACATAAATAGAATAAAGAGAACAAACAAACAAGTGTGCAAAATGGGTAAAAGAGTTTAGTGCGCAAGGGCGCCCAATATTGAGTTTGGTAGTGCATTAAATGTAGTTTCGTTCATAATTTCGTTGATAACATCCAAAACCTTCTCTATAGAAAGCGCAACTGTTTCGCTGATACACGGATATATGCTAAAAATATCACAGTTTATGGAATGGTAATCAACAAAAGAGCAAAATCAATATTTACGTTTCTCGCTCTTTGCACTTCCACCAGTTAGCGCGTTTCATAAAATGCGTCTGCTTATTTTTTGTACACTCCCATCACATCCCACAAACACAGACGCGTTTGAGATAGTTTCACTGCATTAGTATGCGTACAGTTGGGCTTTCTATAGAGAAGGTTTTGATCACAGCTAACAATTATAGCGCCCACTAATACATGTGTTCTAAATTTTCTCTGCCTCCGTCTCGGTGTTTGCAGTGCGATCCTTCTCTTCAAATTCAAATTTCGTTATTTTGATCTGTGCTGACCTTGAAAATCGCTTAAAATAATTCTACAACATTTTTCTTCAATTCGGCTCACATTTATTGTAGCATTATTTGAAGCCCGTATACGTGTAAATGCAAGAAGCAAATTATTTTATTGTAGCATTATTGTTATTTGAGGTGGAAACAATGAGTAACACTTTGGTGAGACTTTTTCACATCTCACCTAGTCTTGAGTACGTGAGTTGTCGTCTGCATTAGACAAAATCGAACCGATTCAGAATTTGTACTTGAATCTTATACTAGAATCTGCCATTAAATTACACTAAAACAAAGAAAGAAAAAACATCACACAACTTTAAAATTGTATGCTATACACCTCGTACGTATACGAACTGACATCTCAAATTCAGGTGATTTTTTCACATTTGCGGCCAAAATCCGTACTCTGGTTGTCTGTCAAATAAAAAACTATAAAATCTAAAATGAACCGTTTAAGTGAAGACGACAGAGATAACCTTTTAAAAATGATTCCTTAATTTAAAAAAGTAGTTTAAAATTCTATAAGCGATCGTACCTAAAATGAATCTTCTTCGTGATTGCTTGCACTAAAGATTACAACTCATCACTTCTTTTAATTGAGTTGCTCTTCATTTAATCGAGCTACTAAAGAGAAGAAACTGTTCGATTGGTATTCTTTATTTCAGATAAACGTCAATGATACTCATCTGGTGTAACTACACGATCAAAATATCTATTCAGTTAATTAATAAGCTCAGTTGTTAACCAAAGTTGAGTGTTTTCAATCACACACCAATCGAACACGCTATTAGTACAACAACAATCCTTCTTTGGAATTTGAAAACCTGCTGTTTGGCTGATTTTGACATTTGAATTCCTTGTTTGGATTCCAAATATAATACAGCTCTTAAAAGCAAAAGAATCCGAATTCAAAACCTACAAAAGTCACCGAAAACTAAATCAATGACAATTTTGTTCGATTTGTCATTTTTTTCTGACATTTTGAAAAAGTCACATCATCAGAATCGCATTTTAGAACTCACAACAAATTTTTATTTTATAGCAGTAGAAATTTTAGTACATATCACGAAAAATTGTCATTTGTCACTTGATCAGAATCTAGGCCCAGAAGTATTTTTGGTTATAAATTCTATACCAAGTGTTCTGACAGATATTCCATTCATTCTATTCAAGAATGGGAAAACATTACCAAAGCACTCCTTATTTTTAAAAATGGCGATTGCAGCTGATGACAGAAAGAGTTTAATAGTTTAGCAGTTTTTTAAGCTTACACTATCAATTATGTCGAAAACACTTTTTTCGATCTTCTTGAAAACAAGATAACGCAACCGAATAAAAACAATTATAAAAATTAATTTTCCACTTCAGTTTAAAAATAGTTTTTTATTATCATTACCAATTAAAGTTAGATTTTCTGTCCGTATAGAAATCTATAATTAATTATCAATTCAATTATCAATCAATTAGAAATCGTAAATAAATTATTAAATTTTTGTTGCTATCATACTTGTTTTATTATAAAAAATGTATGTTTCAAGAATTATTTTAAAAAGGACAGATTTTTTTCTAATTATATTTTCTTTATACACAATCGTTAAATAATATTACAATTATAATGACGATGTTTATTACAATGACGCTTAGTATATATAAAAAAATTAATTTTCTTTTGGACATACGTACACAAAAATTTTTTCGGTTATTTTTTCTTTGTCTTTCTACTAAGAGTTAATACAAAAATAAAGCCTTTGATTTACAATAATTATTGTTATTCTAAACATCAATAATGTTGTAACATTTAATTAAACCCTTCATTTATGAAAATGTTTATTAATTTATTTTATTTTTAAGGAAATATATTATATATGAAAAATGTTTATTGGTAGGTTGTCAAGTTTTTCAATTTCTATAGCAATTTCATTGCTTATGTTTTTTATTTAGTTAAGTGTCAAATTTATTTTGTTTCTATTTACAATCTTCTTTACTAATTTTTGTTATCACATTGCTGATTACATCTATTGGTTTTACTAGTTTTAAAAATATATAGTACAGGTTTATCATTTTGTTATTATTTGGTTTTTTATTATTTAAACAAAACAAATTTTTTCTTGTACGAATTAGGAATCATTTCATTTTAAATGAACATTTTGTTTACTAAGAAGATGACTTTTACGAAAATAATTTTTCGCTCTCAATTACAGGGGCCTGCCTTTGCCTTTGGTGGTTGAAATTTACTCCGCAATTCGTAACGAAATATGCATTGCACAAACTATAAATTTAATGAACATATGGCCGTAAGTGCACGCATAAGCGAATTAACAAAAATAGCATTTGTGTGGTTGTAACATAGCTGGGATCCGATTAGTTAAGATTTCGTTTACTTTTGTCCGCATATGCGCGAGCTGTTCGCTCATTGTATAAATGTAAATTTTACATTTGTCTTTTGAATACGAATAACAGTGACAGATGCTTATGCAGGCAAACAGTCATTATAACCAAATGTTATAATTTTGGCAACATAAGTTAGCATTTCAATCAATTTTGACACTCTATTAAAGTCTATTCGTATCGGCTGCCCTTAAGGCTCAACTATAATGCACTTTCGCCCGCTAAAGCTAGTGTCAAAATCCGATGATGTTCTTTGAAAATTCCCATTTGTAAACATCTGACAAAATGTACTTATCAGTTGTCGTCACCCATGATAATATGAAAATTTGCAACTGTCAAAATTACGTACGTAAGCTGTGCTCGCCAACGCACCGGTAAAGGCCACCGAAAGTGAACTGAGCTTAGATGGTAGCAGCATATTCGCAGTATATGTATTCGATAATTTCATCTATAAGTTTTGACAGTTACTTTGAAAAATGAAATCAAACATTTTGTAGTTAATTCATCATTTGGTTTTGTTGCTGTTGATGATGTTGCTGGGTAACTACAATTTGCTGTGCTTGGGCGTGATGCTGTTGCTGTTGAATTTGTTGCTGATGGATTTGATGTTGTTGAATTTGTGGTTGTTGCGATTGCGGCGTCTGTTGTTGTTGTTGTTGTTGCTGCTGCTGTTGAACTTGCGATTGCTGTTGCTGCTGCTGCTGCTGTTGTTGTTGATGTTGCATGGGCGTCATCGCCGGCACAACTGGCTGCAACATACTTCCGCTATTTTGATTCTGCATACTCAGTTCCGCCTTCACCCGCCTCGCTATATGCGATCGCGTATGCTTTCGCAGATGATCCTTTCGATAAAAAGCTTTTCCACATTCGATACAAATGTGACGTTTCTCCCCAGAGTGTATAACAAAATGTAAGCTCAATTGTTCTTTCCGTTTGAACGCCTTTAAACATACCGTACAGATGTAGGGTCGCTCTGGATTGTGTGACTGTTTGTGGCGCGTTAGGTGATCTTTGCGTTTAAGTGCCGCATTGCATATGTCACAGATATAGCGGCGCTCGAGATTATGTCCGACCAAATGGATTTCCAAAAGATCTGGCTCAGGATAAGCCACCTGACATTCAGGACACATATACAGTGGGCTACCATCTAGGGCGGTTGTAAGACGAATTTCTCCTGGACGTAGTTTTGGTTTGCGTTCTTTTGGACGTTTCTTACGTTTCTTCTTTTTAGTTGCGGCAGGTGCGGTACCCACAGCTATGGGTGTTGCGCCGCTCAAGGTTTGTTGGAGTACATGTTGCTGCTGTTGTTGATGCTGTTGTTGTTGTTGCTGCTGTTGATGGTGCTGCTGGACTTGTTGTCCTGCCTGATGCTGAGGTATTGTGATGGTTGAACCGATTGTGTTAATTCCGATTGGTGGTCCTGTTTGTACCTTGGTGGACAGAAGTATTTTTGCAGTAGATACTCTAATATACGCAGCCACTTATACTTACTACATTTTGGTTTTCCTTCTTTATGCTCTCCGCCGAATACTTGAGAAAATGATGCAAAGACAACGGTAGGGTGTTGGCGGGCAAGTGCGATAAGTAATCAGCGACGGTCGTACCAGGAGTCAGTGTTTGCCATGAGGTATTTTGTAGAACTACAAATAGAGAGAGCGATATGGAGAAAGTTGATGAGTTGCTAAATATGCGTGAATAACATCAGTTGCACTTACCTTTCTTTGTATCGACTGTTGTTTGTTGTTGCAAAATTGCATTGCACAGATCTTGAGTAATCTCACCCTGTGTAGCAGCTTGTTGTATTTGCTCCACAACGCCACCAACCCCCGAAACAGCACCGGATACTGTTGTAGCCGTTATAGAATTCTGAGGATACGATATGGAAGCAGTTACGATGCGCTTATCATCAGCTGGCACTGACTGTTGACTGTAGGATATTGTATTGTACTGTTGTTGTTGTTGTTGTTGCTGTTGTTGTTGCTGCTGCTGTTGAGCGCTACCACTTCCAGTTCCTCCTCCACCACCGCCAATATTTGCAACTAAATGTCCATTGTATTTGTCCGTTTGTGAGGTATCTTCTGCGGTGCTACGAAATTTCGACGGAGTTGAAGTTAAAGTCGCCATGGGTAATGGTTGATTGAAATGCGTCATATTTACAGTGGAACTGTGATAACGATTTATTGTCGTCTCCTGATTGTTGGTAGTCGCTGCCGTTGCTACAGTCGAAACGAGCGGCACAGCAGTTGTTGTAAATTGAGGAATACCAGGTATTGTTCCAGGGAATGGATTGCCGAACGGTGTGAAATTCATAATTGGGCAGGGTTACTGGATGAATTCAATAGACAATGTTGTTGTTGTTTCTGGTAGTTGTGGTGGTGATAGTGGTGATGCTGGTAATAGTAGTTGTAGTAGTAGTGGTTATTTCGATGTTGCTGGGATTCTAATTTTGGTGCATCTTTGAGCCGCAAAAAACCTAGTAGTGATGGCAAACATCTCTATAAGGTTTAAAGAAATAGCAACAACAAGAGTTAGTATTAAATGTTCATGTTTGGTTTGTTGAGAAACACAGATGAATAGTTCATAGATCGGCAAAAAGCAATACGAAATCGACCAGCGACCACCACATGCTTTTAAAGTACAAAAAATGTGTCTTGGCTAAATGGCCGAATGGAACACATATAATAATATGTATGACATTGCATTTTGACGTCGTTTAGTGATGTCACAATATCTGTGCCACTTTTATTTTCGTGGTTTATACCATTACTGCTTAAAATTTGATTTTGTGTTTTTTTACCCTTTTGAGATAACCTAAAAGATCAATAACAAAAAGTAGTGATATATTGAATTTTTGAAAAGTTGTACAACTTTATTGAAGTGATAAGTGGTGTAAGTATTACATTGTGCAAATAATTTTGCCAACGCCTGTTGTATGACATGACTTAAACATAAAATGACTGAGACTACACAGTGATGCATGAATATGGTCGTATATTTTACGACGAAAAATAAATAAACGTATTCCAGAAGATCGCATAGGATACAAATGCTACTATCCTGACTAGTGAATGGAGTTGTTAAACTACGAGAAAAAATATATTCTAAATGACCAAATAATCAATGTTGTTATTGTTTTCAAGTAGTAAAGGCATAGTCAATGTAGTCTATAAATGTCAAATTATTTTATTTAGCTAGCCCTTTCATTTTCAAATTAAATTTAATTGAGTTATTTCTAAACGTTTTAAATAAGAAAACCATTTTTTCCATTTTAAAAATATATGAAGGCGCGTTGTCGGCTTAACAATATTTGCAATGTGATTTTAAAAAATACAACACAAAACTACCTTATTACTGACAGTTTATGAATTATGATTTATGAATTATTAGTATTGCAAGTAATTGATATATGAAGGTTAAAGACCAAGGAATAAAATTTATTTTGAATGTTATGAATTGAATAAAAGAAGTTTTAAAAAACTACTTTTCCTTTTTTACATTGTAGACAATGATGTAGTCAACAAGGTAGTGTTGTAGTGTTGGTTCCCATGTGTACTCTCCCCTGTCAGATCGTTGCTCCGCATTTGTTGAGATGATTAACTGTTAACTGGCCACTTAATGCCCATAGTAAGGTGGATGCCATTTCTGATACGATTACAAACACAATCCAGAATGGTATGAGACAATTTATCCCTTCCAGTACTAAGTGTATCAAATCGAAGGATAATACTTGGTATGATTTAGGCTGCAAAGAGGCTCCTAGGAACCGGAAGGTATGCTTTCGGTTATATATTGTTATGATTGCAATGCCTACCTTAGACGAGTCAAATTCGACTTTGACGAGAAGCTGAGGCAAAAAAATGTCAATGTCCCAAAGGAAGTAAACATTTTTGGTCATTCGTGAAACGAATTAAAAATACTGCCTCATCTTCTATTCCAAAGCTTATTCACAATGATATTCCAACTTTATAGACAAGATCAATCTGCTTGCTTCACATTTCGCCACTAGCTTCACGCTACCAGATAGCGCTTTGCCGCCGCCTGTACTTGCAAGAGTCGAATCCTCTATGGGACATATTTGCTTTCATACTCGTAAAGTGGCTAGAGTTTTAAATGATCTCAACATTCATAAAGCTGCTGAGCCTGATAATATTCCCGCTATAATTTTGAAAAGGTGTTCTTCAACTTTTTTCCTTTTATCTTATTCTTCTGGAATCTTTCCAAGGTATTGGAAAACAGCCTTTGCTTAGCCTGTTCCTAAAAAAGGCAAACCGTCATCTCTTTCCTCGTACCGACCTATTGCGCTAACATCCATATTTTCTAAAGTCATGGAAACGCTGATCAATCGTTCCTTGAATATCAGAAAATTCTTACCCACCGGTAGTACGGTTTTCGAAGGCAACGTTCTACAGGGTATCTGATGGCATATCTCACCGAAAAATTAAACCAGTCTATTCACAAATTTGGTGAAAGTTAAGTGGTTGCACTCGATGTTGCCAAGTAATTTGACAGAGTCTGGCATCAAGCTTTTTTGCCGAAAATGAATGCCTATGGAATTGACCTTGCTAGTAGACTAGTAACTACCTTTCTGACCATTCAATTCAGGTCGTATTGGACGGTTTTAAATCCAGTGTTCACCGCATAAACGCTGATGTTCCCCAGGGCTCTATTTTCTCTCCGAGACTCTTTCTCATTTTCATTAATGATATCATATCCGCTACTTCTAATCAAATTCATATTTTTGCTGATGGCAGCACTCTTAGCTTTTCATATGAGTTCGCGCTTTCTGCACGCCCCTTTTTATCACTTAGTGGAACTTAAACAACAACGTATGTTAAGCGTATTTTGATGCGCCTTCAGTCTACAATGTTTTGTTAGGAACCCAGTAATGATTCTTACATTACTTCTACTTAGTCGCAGTATCGTGCGAGACCTTTTGGGTCATAGTTCTCCAGCATTTTCTTCGCTTGTCGTAGGCTTGGGAGATTTTCCCATCTTACGGAATCAGATGCCTTACCTATTCTGCGAATATCTTCCCGCATTATGCGGTACCCTATGCCACAGCATGGTTCTGGCCCTACAAGTTAGCGAGCCTATCCACTGCTTCGTTGCTTTCTATGTCATTGTGTCCCGGCATCCAGTACAAACATACTTTGTTTATTTCGCCGAGTCTGTTTAACTTCGCCATGCATTCCTCCACAAATTTTGACGTAAAGTGGAATGCAACCAAGGCCTTTCGCGTAGCTTGGCTTTCTGTCATAATAGCTATTTCCTGCATCAGGTAGTTCCTTTCCAGACTTAAGTGAGCACATCTCTCGATGGCATGCACTTCTGCCTGGAATATACTCGGGTACTGCACCATTGCTTCAGAGTATTTAATTCGTGGCCAATGAACTCCTGCACCCGTGCCTTCTGCTTTCTTTAAACCATCAGTATACCAATTAATGGCAGCTGGATATATCTGGTGTTCAGTTTCAGATCTGAGTTTCTTTTTGGTGCTCATTTTGACTTCAAAGTCTTCTTGAATTAAAGCGTTTGCATCATTGGAATAACTATCATGGTGTACAACCAGTGCATTATTCTGTGACTACCTTCCCAGGATTTTCCTGCCACCCTTCTGCGCACCATAAGTGCTCTTTTTTATTTTTGCACTACTGCCTGTTGGTTGGTTGGTTGTTGGTAGAAATATGCCTTCAAATAACAGTCTAAAGTATTTAACCTCTTTGCTGATAGTAATCTCTTCTCCATTGAGGGTAACCGGGTGCATTCGCCCCAGCTTCCTTCTATTGGTGAAGAGAACCAATTTTTGGTTGGGTTTACCCTGAGTCCCATCTCTAGGCAACATCGGCTTCTGGTGGTTAATCCGTTTTGGCTTAAGTCAAACTTCCCTCTTGCCACGATGACTATATCGTCTGCGTAGCCTTGATCATGAGTCCCTGCTTCAGCTAGCCGTTTGAGTAGTTCATCTACAAGGATGTTCAACAAAAGAGGTGATAGTACACCTCCTTGTGGGAATCCTCTAGTTTTGTTAACCATAATGTTCTAATCACCGACTACGGTCTCCACTGTTCTGGTACCCAGCATCCTTAATATCCATTTAATGATTGCGCTGTCTACTTTCTTTCTCTACGGAGCAATTCTTATCGCCACATGAGATGCGTTGTCGAATGCTCCTTCGCTGTCCATGAAGGCGCATAGAGCGATTTCCTTACTGGCAAGGTACCACTTTATACTTTCTGTCAGCTACCACAATGAGGGTAGATCTGCATCCTCTGTATGCATGTTGATTGGCCATATTTGACAAGGAAAAAAGTGCTGTGTTTCATGGCGCACTGGTTAGACCGGTTAGAAGGTCTAAAAGAAAATATGGTAAAGAAAAGAGGATCTCGGGTACAAACTTTCTCAGATCTTTTCATTATTGCTTTCCCACCTCTAAAGGTCTCGGTTTTGTACAATTACAATTGAATCTCCAAGAAAATTCAAATAACGTTGCCGCTGCCGGTTGAATAAACAACAAAAACAATTTGTAAAACAAAAAAGTGACACTACACTTCCAATTGTCAATGTCAAAAGTAATTCGGTGTTTTTCTTGTTGATGGGATGGTTTGCTTTTTCATTCGCTATTTCTTTTATAAACAGAGAAAAAGAGAGAGACAGAGATAAGTGTTATTTTCATTGTTTGCTAGAAAAGTGAAATTTTAAATCAACATCGTCCCACTCCCACAAAGGATACAGTCACAATACCAATAAACACCAAGGAAATTTGAGATCCTGCGCAGCATAAACGTCACTTTGACTTTCTCGTAGAAATTTATGTTGAATCCACCGAATCTGGTGGTAAAGGAAAATGCATTGATGACGGAACAATTGAAAATTTAGTTGGTGGAGCAACGCTGCCTACCCCAACTTCAATGATGTAAATAAATATAAGTCGATGGCTCATGAAAATGCATCCACTGCATAAATACCTAATTTCAAGCGAATTCTACATCGGAATTTAATAGACAACAGGAAATGGTGTAAAATCAATCATCATACTTACTTGATTTAAAACACATACACATCGCATACACACCTTTGATTTTTTGTAATACATGATGGTTTTGAAAATAGTGTAGAAAATTTCTATACAAACAAATCAATATAGATTCAAGCCGTAGCGCCGATAAGGAAATTCAATTTTGTTTTGTAGCAATCGCTTTTCGGGGTTTGAAGTTCGTATAATCGTTAAGCCTTCATATTCATATTCACATCACAAATTTACAAATCGCGTACGTGAATTACTTGTAACCTCGATGGCTTTAGGGAAAAGTAGGGCGACGGCGGATGCCTAAAAGGAGGGTGCCATGTCAAATGCATAAAGCCCTTTCCTCACACAAATTGAGACGGAAACGAGCACAAATAAAAAACCACGACGAAACGAAAAAATTGTTGCAAATGCAGCGAGTGGATTTCTTTTTCGCACTTCACTTGAAACTGGGTAGCTGCATTCGGGAAAATGTAGAATGCACCTCTTGCATGCTGCACTACTGCACCATGCCGCCAACAGCCCTCTGCCAGGCGGCGGACGAAAAATTACACACACCGATAGCCCAGATAACCGGTGCGGCGTACACAAAAATGGGTTGCGAAGGAAAACTCCCCGTTATTACTATGTATACGAATTCGACGGTGATGGCGATGATGATGATGATGATGATGATGGCCGGCACCACCTTCGGAATGCGGCGCAAATTTGGAACTGTAAGCGGACTCGGGTTTGCTTAGCATCTACTAGAATAGAGAAGAAGAGTTCGAGTCAACCCTTTGTTTGCGCAACGAAAAGCGAATAAATGAGAGCGAGTATAAAAGCGTGAGCGAGTAGTGCACTAGCTACAGTACCAATGTTATAAGGAAAAGTAAACGCCATACTACCAAATGCATACAAAGATAAATTGTAACACACACTCGCATACATCTTCACAAAGAGAGCGGCATAATTACCACGTAGAGCATAACAAAAGTTAGAATTGTAAGTTTGTGACAAACGGTTTTATTTTAAGGTAAGATGGATGACGCAAATATACAGGGTGTATCTGAATGCCTGAGAAATACTTAAATAAGTGATTCCTGGGTTAATCATCACCATCATCATATTTGACTCTACAACCGCAAAAAATCTCTTCACCGGTTCTGTTTTCGAGCCGATGTCATCCAGTTAGGCTTAGACATCCCTAAACTCTGAGCGTTCTGGTCTACGCCATCCTTTCAGCGTAGACTTGGTCGGCCTCACTGTCGTGTTCAATAGGCAAAAGGCTTTCCGAGCAGGATACTCTTCATTCATACCAGCTGGATGTCCTGCCCGCCGGGGCCTACCGAGCTTAATTATCTTCATGACGTTTATAGAAATCATCATACATCACGATGTGTCCTACGGAGTCATACAAAAAATCAGAATATGACATATATTACAGCTGTCATGCAAGACATTATGTTCTCGGGGTAGGATTTCTAGTCAGCAAAAGAATGAAACCCACCGTTATCGGCTTTAAAGCAGTAAATGACCGGCTATGCACCCTTCGCGTGCGGGTCAGATTTTAAAACATAAGCCCCATAAACGTTCACACATCCACAGAAGATTCCCCAGATGCTGAAAAAGAAGAATCAGTCGAACGGGAAGTCCATGCCTTTGATGTAAAATCATTCTGGGGGATATAAATGACAAAATAGGTACGGACTCAGTATTCACGCAGTACATTGGCACCCATAGCTTACACGAGAACACTAATGACAATGGACAACGAGTCATAGAGATGACAGCAACCAATATTTGGTCGTTACGAGTACAAGGTTTGCGAATTCCGGTCACCACTACAACTGCTGTTCATCGATTTTGAGAAGGCGTTTGACAGTGTCAACAGACAGTTTATCTGGCTCGCCTTGCGCAGGAGAGGTATACCCGATATACTAATAGCTATTATTAAAGCAACCTATGATGGCTCTAAATGTCATATGCTGCATAGAGGAAAGCTGTCAAAGTCAGAGAATTCGAGATCCTAAGTGGGGTACGACAAGGTTGCATTCTATCGCCGATAATTTTTTGGTAGGTGATTAGCGATGTATTTCGCGCAGCTTTATATACTGGAAACGGAGGAATTCGTTGGACCCTTACATCTCAACTCAAACATCTGGACTACGCTGACGACGTTTGTTTACTCTTACACGGGACTATGGAGCTGCACCAAATGGTTGTCATTTGGAAAGGGAGGCACATTTTGTGGGTTTGAAGATTAATACTGCCAAAACCAAAATCATCAACCTCGGCACTAACTCAGTAACTCAAGTTAACATTGCAGGACAACCGGTAGAGAGAGTAGAGGGTTTCCAATATCTTGGGAGTATTGTCTCGACCGAAGGTGGAACTGAACAGGATATTGTCAACCGAATCGGCAAATCAAAATCAGTGTTTGGAATGATGTCCATGATATGGCGAAGCAATGCGATCAGCTTAAACAGCAAGCTTCGACTGTTCCGTTCAAATGTTGAGTCTGTGCTTTTGTATGGGTGCAGCACTTGGAGGTGACCGCTACTATCACAAAAATATTACAAACGTTCGTAAATATAGGTTAAGGGTTTTCTGGCCTAACCGTATCTCTAACGAACATCTTTACCAGAGAACGGGTCAGGAATCAATAGGCACAACCATCCAACGACGGAAGTGGCAGTGGATTGGTCGTACACTCCGAAAAAGCGACAGTTCCATAGCAAACTACGCAATACAATGAAATCCGTTATATCAAGATGGTAGAATAATGGGTCGTCCGAGAAATACATGGCACAGAACAGTTGAGGAGGAGGCACGGCAATTGGGGAAGAGCTGGAGAGAGCTGAAGCTCTTTGCCAGGATCCGTACGCGATGGCGCGTCGGCGTAGTAGAGCCCCTAGGACCCACAAGAGGATATAGGACATAAGTAAGTAAATTATTCTTCTGGAGTCGTCCCAAGGAATTGGAAAACAGCCTTTATCCAGCCTGTTCCTAAAAAAAGCGAACCGTCATCTCTTTCCTCATACCGACCAATTGCACTAACATCCATACTTTCTAAGGTCATGGAAACGCTGATCAATCGTAAGCTTATGAAATACCTTGAATCACGTGAAATCCTTAGCGACCAGCAGTACGGTTTTCGTAAGCGTCGTTCTATAGGTGACCTGATGGCTTATCTCATTGAAAAGTGGAACCAGTCTATTCACAAAATTGGTGAAATCAAAGTTGTTGCACTCGATGTGGCCAATGCATTTGACAGAGTCTGACTTGGTCTTGGTTGAAAATGAATACCTATGGAATTGATAAGGCCCTGCACGATTGGACTAGTAACTACCTTTCTGACCGTTTAATCCAAGTCATATTGCACGGTTTCAAATCCAATGTTCACCGCATAATCGCCGGTGTTCCCCAAGGCTGTGTTTTGTCTCCGACACTCTTTCTGACTTTCATTAATGATCTCCTATCCGCCACTTCTAATCCAATGCATTCTTTCGCTGACGACAGCACTCTTAGCTTTTCATGTAATTCCACGCTTTCTGCACGTCCCTCTTCATCGTAAGTGGAACTTGAACAACAACGTATGTTAAGCACATTAAATTCTGATCTTGACAGCAATACAAGATTGGGACTACACAATAGAGTTGAATTTAACGCTCCTAAAACTCAATACTGTCTTCTGTCGTCCAAGCGTAATTTAAATCTGCAATTTTTATCCATAAATAGATCTTCCATCGAAGAAACTGAAAAACTTTCAATTCTTGGTATGTGCGTCAACAACAAGCTTCGTTGGAACGACCACATATTTGTCATCGCCAAGAATCCTGTGGTCGCCGTGGCTCAGTGGAAATGCACGTGGGTAATGAGCAGGAGGTTCGTGGTTCGAATCCCAGTAACGCCAAAAGTATTTTTCACGGTGTCCGGTGTATTTTGCAAATGGGTGGCAAACGTGCCGAGAGTAAACTTGTCACGGAAAGCTTCTCAATTCGTCGTTCGGAGCCGGCCTTAAATTGTAGGTCCCTTCTATTTGTGTTCAAAAAATATAAATGCGCGCCACAAATGGTCGCGAGAAGCTCGGCATTGTACCGCAATGGTCTGTCGCGCCGAATATTATTAAGAATCCTGCGAAATGTTTAGGTTTCCTAAAACGGTGCAAAATGTACTTCACTCCTTCAGATCTGGCTACTATTTACAAGGCATATATTCGTCCTAAACTTGAATACAACTGTATTGTCTGGGCAGGTGCCCCAAGGACCACATTGCATCTACTAGACAGAATTCAAGAAGACAGAATTGCTTGAAATTTCGTAGGAATGCTTCTTGCTTATCGCTTTTTTCACAAGCGGTGTTCAAAATAAATATTCAGTTGCATCCCGCCCATCCATCCGTAATACCCGTGCCTCAACTCGAGGCTACGGGTCTACCATTAGGCCTATCTTCGGACGTACCAACCAATTAGCCACACTATAGTTATGTGGAATGAATTGCCCGATTCTGTGTTTCCGCATTTGTATGACCTGCAGTTATTTAAGACACACGTATATAGACATCTCATCTTTTCCTCTCCCTAATTTCCTAACGCCCACACTGTGCTAAGCATTATAAGGGTGCAAATCCCTTTAGCGTGTCTACATTATGAAAAAAAAAAAGTCCCGCTCAAGGGTTTTCAGGATCTTGTTTATGGCCATAAGCCAAAGCAAGGGTGAAATAACAGCTTGCAACAGGTTTACACAAACGGATGTTGTTTTTTTCATATAGAAGAGAATATTGTTCGATGTTTGCAGTTAAATTGAGAAAATTTAGAAAGCCTTTTGTTATCCTTCTAACGCCATTCACAGTGTTGACTCAATGTAACCAGACTAGCAGCTCAACAAGTCATTAAGTCAATACACTCGTTTTCGATTAAATAGTGTCCGTTGTTGTCTCTTCATGGAATCTGCCTGCTGCATTTCTCCACAACTTCTATTAGCGAACATACTGCACTGCACGAGGCAAATTTCACTTTCAGAATATATGACGTAGTGCGGTGGTGCTACCCGTTGCACATGATGGATCAAGTGAGTCAATTCAGATTGCGCGCGGATATTTCCCCATTACGTAGGTTCTTGTACATAGCGATCTACCAAAGTGCATTTAAAGGAGGATATATGTACAGCATAACAGCAACATCATCTCTGGCCGCCACCATCTATGATAGCAGCGTACATCAGGATTCTCGTTTTGACTGTGCGGGTATCCGTTTCAGTCGAAACTCTAGCAGAGTAGCACAAAAGCAGTCAGCAAATGCATGTATCTTCTACAGCATATGCGAATACTTGTAGGTAGGTACCTTGAAATGCCGTTGGGCTCGGCAGAAATTAACAAGCGAAAGTCACCTCAACGTGTCGTATACAATAGTAGGTTATGTTTGCGTTTTGCAAGTAGCACATTGTCCTTACTCAGTTGTGTTGTTTTTTGGGTATAAAAGTTATCCACATTAATTGTGGAAATAGAAAAACCAACAGAAAACTACCTTAACAAGATGACGTGTAACAAACACCCGGTGTAATACGTCTTGGTACGTATTGTGATCGTATAACTATGCAATACTTTATGAATGTTCAAGAGGATGAATTCGAGTAGAAATGGAATTATTAGAGCAACCGTAGTTTTCTAAGAACAACGATCAGACAAATATCGCACCTGCATTATATATTTTAGTCAAGATATTATTTCCTCCTCGTGTGGAGTGTCTGTGTCTGTGACAGCAGTTAAGGGATGTCGCCAAGGAGAAGTGCTTTCTCCTCTTCTGTGGTCACTAGACATTGACAATCTTCTAGTCGATCTTCACAGATCAGGATCGCCATTGGTTATTAAATTCTTTATATTAACTTCACTTGCCCGTGGGTCGTCGGTCGGTCGGTCGTCTGTCGTGGATTCTTGCGATCAATTTTTAACCCACTTCCCATGGCCCGATTTTATTGAAATTTTGCACACATGTGTATTTCCGGAGACAACACTTTCTATTAAATTTTGAGGCCCTTCGGGCTGCGGGGTCGGGGGGCTCCCAAACAAAAATTTTAAAAAATTTACCCGATTTTCTTCAAATTTTACACACATGTGTATACCCAATAAACAATACTTTTTCGAAAATTTGGTAGTGATCGGGTCCCGGGTTCGGCCGCAAGGCCCTTATACATTTTTTAAATATCTGTACTGGCATCAGATATTCGTCGCCCTTTATGGACTGTGTGCGGTGTGTGCTGCGCAGTCGGCTGCGCTGCATGGTTTTGGTGGTGGTAGAGAGAGAGAGAAATCTTAGCGCACGCACAAATGAACCCAGCAAATGAAACGAGACATACATGTTTTATGCTTACTTCAACTTACATTTTTATTATATACTGAATTGTATTTTTATTGATGTCGTTTTTTTTGTTGTCGATATCAACTTACAGATAGAACAACAAGTTTTCACAATATTCTGTCATTTGGCGTTTTCATAAATTAGTTCAGAGCAGTCAAAGAGTTCTCAAGATAAATGTTCGTGTTTCTTATTTGCTCAGAGTATGAGCGTGCTCTAAGTGCTCAGAATAAAATGATCTGAGCTTTTTCAATTTTAACATCTGATGTCAAATGTTTGTTTCGATGATTTTCTTCTACAATAAAAAAAATGGCCCAGGATCGAGGGGCTCCCATATCAATTTCTGCGATTAGAGAATTTAGATGAAAAATTTTAATTTTTATGGGTTGTTTTTTTTTATTAGTGGTAAGCACTGCACGATTATCACTAGTGTCATGCAAGGTGATTTGCTACACGTTTTAGAATGATGGAGCAGAGAAGAACTGTCCATCAATGCTTGTAAAACACATTGATTATTCAAGTGAAGTTAAATATCTCGTCGTTATCCTTGATAAACGGCTTAACTGGAATTGTCAAGTCCGCCACCGAACGCGCCACTAGGGCCTTGTGGGCCAGTAGACGCCTCTATGGCAGAACTTGGGGTCTTAATCCTAAAATGTTATATTGGATGTAAACAATGATGGTGAGACCTATAATCATGTTCGCGGCCATCGTTTGGTGGCCGAAAGCTCTTGAACGGACAACGGCAACTAAGCTTCAGAAGCTACCAAGAGTTGCCTGTCTAGGTATAACAGGTGCTATGCGCACCTGCCCTATGACTGCATTAGAAGCTGTTGTAGGGCCGTCACCCTTGCAAATCTTCATCAGGAAGACGGCTGCTAGATGCAATCTTTAGCAACAACTAGAATGCGGGTACAAACCGTGTGACTATGTGGGTCAGCTGAAAATTCTTAACTCAATTCCTGGAAGAGACATGTCATTATGATCAGGGAGCACTGTTTCGGAAGGAAATTTGAGGTAGAAATATTGGATCGGTTAAACTGGTTCAATGGCGTTCCGACACTGGACGCTAGAGGTATGGTCTGGTGCACAGATGGATCGAAGATGGAAACTGGAGTTGTCCAAAGTTTCGATACCAATGGGAAAAAGTCCCTCGGTTTTCCAGGCCGATCTGCGCCAAAATTAACCTTAGTAAAGAAATAAAGGCCGCTATATTATATATCTTTTCAGAAAGCCAGGTAGCACTTAGAGCGCTGTCGTCCAATTTGATGAACTCGATATCAGTCAAAAACTGTTACGATGCACTGCAATCTCTGGCCAGACACAACAAAGTCACACTCGGTTGTGCCCCTGGTCATCAGGGAATTGCAGGCAACAAATCTGCAGACGAACTAACTAGGGCTGACTCGGAGTCTGCGTTCATAGGACCTTAACCATACTGTGGTGCCGCCGCAACACTGATAAATTGTTGGGAACACAAACTTCGTCTGGCCAATTAATCAGGCCCTTTTCCCACAAGGAAATCATTAATTTTAATAGGGATATCATTAGGAAGCTGGTGAGCTTTCTAACAGGTCATTGTGACTTGCGATGCCACCTTAACAAAATTAGTGTGGGTTCAGAGACAGAATGTAGGTTCTGCTTGAAGGATGAAGAGCCATCCGAGCACATTCTCTGTGAATGCCCAGCATTACTTCCATTAAGGAGACGCATTTTTCACAAGGACGACGGCGGAATTGAGAAATTTTGCCACTAAGCATCTACTATCATTCATTAGGGAGGTGGTATGTCTCTCAGCATAAACAAACCCTATGACACAATTATTATTACGGAACCCAAAATCAGCCTCGGATACACTGATGAACGACGACGTCCACGGCAACGAAAACTGCTAAACGATTTAAGAATTTTTTCATGGAACGTACGATCACTGTATAGAGCTCGAGCTGCACAGCAGCTGGCCGATACCCTGCCTAAATATAAGTCTGACATAACAGCAATCCATGAGATGCGGTGGACGGGGAATGGTGTCTTACAAAATTCAGAATATGGAATATATTACAGCTGTCATGCAAGACAGCATATGCTCGGGGTCGAGTTTCTAGTCAGCAAAAGAATGAAACCCACCGTAATCGGCTTTAAAGCAATAAATGAACGGCTATGTACTCTTCGCGTGCAGAGCAAGTTTAAAAAAATAAGCCTCATAAACATTCACGCACCTACAGAGGATTCCCCAGATGATGAAAAAGAAGAATTCTTTGAATCAGTCGAACGGGAACTCCATGCAAAAATCATTCTGCGGGATATGAATGCTCAAATAGGTAGGGAGACAGTATTTAGGCAGTACATTGGAACCCATAGCTTACACGAGAGCACTAATGACAATGGACAACGAGTCATAGAGATGGCAGCAAGCAATAATTTGGACGTTACGAGTACAATGTTTGCGCTAAAAGCCACCTGGGTATCTCCAGATGGATCCACTCGCAATCAGATAGAGCACGTGTTGATAGACCGCCGCCACAACTCGAACCTAATGACGGTACGAACGTACCGAGGTGCCAACGTCGACTCGGACCACTATCTTGTAGGTATGGTGCTCCGAGCTCGGATTGCATCATTACGCAAGACTGCATCCGCGAATCAGATTCGAGTCAACACGACTGCCTTTGGCAACGTAGAAACAAATACGGTCCAGCGATAGGACTCACCCTAAATGCAGGGAGAGTAAGTCCTGGGGCTGAGATGTCAGACGAGGAAGAGAAATAGACACGCCTTAAAAATACTGTCATTAGTACTGCTGACTCCATCTTAAGCAATAGTCGAAGAGATCGGAACGACTGGTTCGATGACGAATGTAAGCTAACGACTGAACGTAACTGATAAAAATAGGAAGCCCCACATTACACCAAACAATTCATGAAATAATTGTGCAAGTATGGGAGGAAGAAGCTATGTCAGAAGACTGGCGGAGAGGCATCCTGTGCCCCATACATAGGAAGGGAAATATCACAAAAGGCAGCACTTATCGTGGTATAGCGTTGTTGAGTACCGCGTATAAGATTTTCTCCTCTATCCTTCAAGACAGGATAGCCCAATACGCTAAAGTCATCATTGGTCCATACCAGTGTGGCTTCATCCCAGGCAAATCAACAATTGATCAAATGATGATGATGGAGTTTCAAAGTTCACTACATCATCTTTTTAAAGACTTTAAAGCCGCCTATTATAGCATAGCCAGAGTAGAACTTGATAAAGCCATGGCATCCCAAATAAACTGACACGACTATGACCATGGCCAATGTTATAAGCCAAGTAAAAATTTCCGGATCACTATCAAGCCCCTTCAACATCTATAACTGGCTCCGTCAAGGGGATGGACTAGCCTGCGTCCTCTTCAACCTGGGGTTGGAGAAAGGGATCCGAGACTCTGAGGTAACGGCGAGAGAAACAATCCTCTATAAGTCCATTCAGATACTGGCTTACGCAGACGATATTGACATCGTTGGTAGAAACCAAAGAGCTGTACAGGAAGCTTTCATCCAGATCGAGCAGGCGGCATGAAATCTGGGACTGCACACAAATGAGAGCAAAACAAAGTACATGGTGGCCACGTCTGCGAGTAGAAGATCCAACATCGGTCCCTCAATTCAAATAGTGGAGCGCGAATTTGAAGCAGTGTAATCCTTTAACTATCTCAGGTCAACTGTAGCAGCCGATAACAGCATGAAACCAGAAATACGCGCATGGTTGTTTAAAGCCAACAAAGCCTACTATAGTCTGTCAAGACTTTTCAAATCCAGGAACTTAACCATTACATCCAAGCTGCTGCTATATAAGACAATAGTCATACCGGTACTTACGACTTCGAGAGAAAAGTCTTACGGAGAATTGTTGACCCCGTACATGAGGAAGGACGATTCCGGAGACTCTATAATGATGAGATCTACGAGCGTTACCGCAATGTCGACAGCGTGAAGAGAATTAAGCTCGGTAGCTCGCATGAGCGAAGAAGATCCTGCTCGGAAAGTCCTTTGCGGAAGGATTTATGGAACGAGGCCGGCGAAACCACACTGGAAGGATGGCGTGGAGCAGGAAGCCCAGTGTTTAGGGATGCCAAACTGGATGGCATCGGCTCGAAAACGGGACCGGTGGAGAGACTTCTTGCGGGTGGCCACAACCGGACCCAAGTTGTAGAGCCAAATATGATGATGATGATGATGACACAATAGATCTTTCAGGTCGCAGTGTCTGCCATATGGACTAGGGTAGTTACACAAAAAAAAGTCCTTGTAGTATTAACCATTCATTTGAATTAAGTGCCACTCCCTAAAGAACAAGCAAATTAGAAAAACAATTTTCAAATATCGTATAACTACCAACAGCAACTATACTCACTCGTATGTATAACTTTCTACTCCTTATGTGTACATATGAGTATACGAGTATGTTGCACATTGCACATTGATTTTAAAAATCAATAAAAATCCAACACAAAAGTACCGCGTCCTCTCTAGTGATTCTGTTGTTCAAAAATTGTGTACCGCCTAGGTAAGACCAGAGTTGCTCGGGCTGGAGTACAAAATATTCATCATCGCGTTTGAGTCTGTTTTTATAATATGGTGGTGGTGTGTGTGTGTGTGTGTTTGTGGTGTCGATGGGGGGTGGTTGTATTGAACGAAAATGAAAACTTTCGCTCTTACCGCTTGACACTTAATTTTTGCTTAAGTACTTTACTTTTTCTTTTCAACAACATTCAGGGTTTTTTTTTTTTTGCGAAAGGTTCGAAAGAAAATCCTTAAAAATTGCATCAGCTGTTTCGTTTCCATGCTTCCGTCCCATCGGTTGAAAGGGTTGGGGGGATGGCAAACGAATAGAACAAAAAAAAATACAACTCTAAATGGGATACAAAAATGGCCGTTTTCTGTAGGTTTCCTTATACTTGGTGTTCCTAACTACAGAAAGAGCTTAATGCTACCTCTACCATCCAACCAGTGGTAAAGAGAAAGCAATCACCCGCCGAACAAACTTACCTCATCATCGTTGTGGAGAATATTGTGTCTAACAGCTTCCTTTTTTTGTTTTTGTTTTTTTTTTTCCTGCTGTTATTTTTATTTCTTTCTTTCTTTCCGATGGCGAATGATGGCGCCCACAGGAAACGCCAGTAGCTTGTGTTGGGTGGTGGGCTCGAAAAGAGATGAAAGTTGAATCGCGCGATGTCGGGGCAACGACTACGACGACGATAGCACACAACACCGATGATGATGGGGTGACGACGGCCGGAAAAGTGTGTGTGCACGAAGAAAAAGAATCCTTTTGCGAGACCGGGACCGGGACCGGTGCAAAGGAACCCCACACGACAATCGACCGACCGACCAACAGAACCGTAGAGAAAAACCGTTTAAAACCGTATGTAGCAACGTATACGAGACGCTGCTATATATGTGCGGTGCAGTTGTTGTTGTTGTTGCTGGTACACAGGGTACAGTGCAATTATTTATGGGACGCCGACGACGACGACGACGACGACGATTGACTGCTACCACGAGGACGACGCGCACGACACACTCCTTCGTTTAATGCTTTCCCAAACGGTACTGTCTGCTGTGGGTTGCGTTGGGCTTTTCTATACCAGAGCAAGGCATGCAAGGCAGCAGGCTATTTTCCGAGTATTGTGAGTACACTCGGAACTCGGCATGTATACCTACCGACGAGAAAGGAGGAGTCGTCCTATCGGTTCTTTTTGTTGTTGTTGTTGTTGTTTGCTCCGAGGAGAGTATTCTATAGCGCGCCGTTACGAGTGAGTAAAGTCAAATAGAGTCATGCTGCTTTCAGTACGACGGGGGAAAGTTTACTTTACTTTTGGTTCATATTCGAGTTGATTTTCATTTGAATTGGTTCGAGTGTTGTTGTTGTTATTTTTGTTGCTGTGAACTTATCCAAATAAAAGGTAGAGCAAACTGTAAGCCCAGAAAAACGATTGGTACAGTCCATCATCGTGTTATTTTTTGATTTAAGGGGTGGTGGCGCCACTTATGTTGGGGTCGGTCGTCTGGCAAAAGTTTCATTTAAAAAAGAGAGAGGAATTGAACGAACGACAATGAATCAAAGCGAATGTTTGTATGTGTGTGTAGTGTTTGAGCTTGCAATACGGCAATTGTCAGCAATTTACCCAATGATCGGCAACACGAAACACTAACAAGTGCTCGTCGTCGTCGTTAGTAGAGTCCACCCTTCCGTCGCGCCGCCCCGTCATATACGAGAACATAAACCATACAGGACCAACCGACATGAAATGAAAGTGTATTTGTAGTTAGTCATTTATGCATGTATTATTATTATGTGAGTAAATTGAAATAATAATCGTAATAATAACAAAGCGACGGTAGAGTGTACAGTGGGACTAGAATGAATGCAGTAAGTGAGTAATATTGTTGGAAATTTAACTCAATTTTCTTAAAATGTAGGTATGCCCACAATACGACTTTCTTTTACGGACGGGGCCGAAATCTTCAGTAAATGTATAATGTATTTTCATACGACCATAGATGAAAGTGACTGTTTCATACACTATAACCTAGCTTCGAAAGTTGCCTTTACACACTCTAGTGATTTAACACTTTTTGTTATTTACTGCAGTCACAGCGAAGACACATTCCCAGAGTAATTTTGCATTGCGCATAACCGGTTTAGCAGATAAACCAGTTCTGGTCGTGTGAAAAATAGCGTACATTACTCGCAGAAAAGTGCTCGTCGTGCTCGTTAGATTGCTCCCCAAGCTTCTCACTCGCAAGATAACCTCCACTTTCCTCGCTCATTATATAATATACTATTTCACACGACCATAAACGAAAGTGACTGTTTCCTACGTTATAGCCTACCCTCGAAAGTAGCCAATGTAGGTAAGCTGCAAAGAGGCTACTAGGAACCGGGAACTATGCTTTGGGTGATAAAAAGAAAGCCCCACTGTGGAAAAACGAAACAAATTTAGACGAGTCAGAAATGATTGCAATGTCTACCTTAGACGCGAGTCAAATTCGACATTGACCAGAAACTAAGACAAAAAATACTTCAACGCTACCAGATAGCGCGTTGTCGCCGCCGGTACTTACAAGAGTCGAATCCTCTATGGGGAAAATCTAATTTCGTACTCGTCAAGTGGCTAGAGTATTAAATGAACTCAACATTAATAAATCTGCTTGACCTGATGGTATCCCCACTATAGTTTTGAGAAGGTGTTCTTCAACGTTGGCATATTGCCAGTGCGCAGGCTTTTCCATTTCTCTTATTCTTCGGGAGCCGTCCCAATGAATTGAAAAATAGCCTTTATCCAGCCTGTTCCTAAACCGTACCGTCATCTCTTTCCTGGTACCGACCAACTGCGCTAACATCCATACTTTCTAAGGTCATGGAAACGCTGACCAATCGTAAGCATATGTATTAGATATGCTTATATGTACATATATGTGAGTAAGGTATTACATATTATGTAATACATTGACTCACATCCCACGTGATATCCTAAGCGACCGGCAGTACGGTTTTCTTCGGCAATAATTTCTCATGGATTATGTTCTTCAGGTTTATTTTGTATAGCAAATATTACTTATGAACGATTAGGTAGACGAAGTTTATTATAAAATAAAGGATATATTGGCAGTACGGTTTTCGTCAGCAACGTTGTACAGGTTGTACCTGATGGCTGGCTTATCTCAATGAAAAGTGAAACAAGTCTATTCACAAATTTGGTTAAAGCAAAGTTGTTGCACTCGATATTTCCAAGGCATTTGACAGAGTCTGGTACCAAGCTCTTAGGCCGAAAATAAATGCCTATGGCATTGATAAGGGTCTGTGCTCGATTAGACTAGTAACTATACCTTTCCGGACGTTCAATCCAGGTCGTATTAAACGGTTTTAAATCCAATGTTAGCCGCATAAACGCCAGTGTTCCACAAGGCTCTGTTTTGTCTACGACACTCTTTCTGATTAATAATCTCCTATCCGCCACTTCTAATCCAATCCATTCTTTCGCTGACGATAGCACTGTTAGCTTTTCATATGAGCTCGCGCATTCTCCACGCCCATCTTCATCACTAGTGGAACTTGAACAACAACGTTTAATCATCCTATAATCATCGAATAACGATCCTATAAATATACTAAAGTCAACATAAAGTCTAGAGTGACTGACACGAAGTGTTACCAAAACAAAACGCCAGAGAATTTTTATTTTTTGATGAATTTAATTAAATCAATGTTCAAAAATATTTAAATTTTCGAATTGCATTAGCAGTTTTCGATTTGGCCATCCGTAGCCGCGATTATGGCCTTCAAACGGCCGACAAAGCTATTGCATGCAGCGCGAAAGTGGCTCTGCGGTATTTTGGCCCATTCCCGGCGAAGCGCTTGCTTGAGATGATCGACACTTTGGTATCTTTTTGTCCCAACCTTGCTCTTAAAAATATATTTGAGCATTTATCTTAATGCCACGGTCCAAAAAAACGAGCTATCGGCCGTTACGGCGGCCCAAACCATCATCATCGGCGGCGCTTGGTTTCGAGTGGCAATCCGTTGGTCCAAATTTTCAGTAAAATTTTCAGAGACCATGCGTTTTTTGGAATTTCATCCTGCATCCGTTCGATCGAAATGTTCGCCTCACGAGCCATTTTTCTGCCACTACGGCGCGGATTCCGAGCCAATTTGGCCTTCACCTTCCAAATGATATCCGGCGATGTTGCAGTGCGTTATGCAAAACTGCCAGTAACGCGTTATAGTGTGCTACACAAACATTTTATTCACATGCAGATTTTCGAACTGGTTAACAATCTGCGGCTGTGGTTTTCTAGCCAAAAAATAGAGCAATCACACTATTACGCTTGAATTCCATTGCGGATAACTTTTTTATTGAATATTTCCCACTAAAATGCTTTTGTACGCTTGTAAACAATAGAATGAACTGTCATTAGTGTTTGACAGCAATGACAGTCGGAAGTTGATAACACTTCGTGTCAGTCACGCGGTATAATCGTCATATAAACATACTATAGACATTTTGTAATCACCCTATTACAGTCCTATGGTCATCCTAAAAACATCCCTTAATCCTGTGGACGCCATTGCTCAGTGGTTAGTGTATGGCCCTCCGAGCAGGGGGTTTGAGCACGACCCACGTGTTGAATTAACAAGTGGCAACTTCATAATGACACATTTACATTTTAACATTGAGTTATGACAAAAAAGGTACATAATCTTTTACTTAATCAGCATTCCAAATGCTTACTATATATACCACCTTCAGATTTTCCAAAATAGCTAACGATAAACAGAAATATTTAGTCAAACTCCGATATTTCTTGAATTCCTTTACCCGATTTTGTGAAAGCTAGATTTTTGCCCCAAATGACCTTATCCCGTGGCATTTTTTTTTTAATTCTATCCTAGCCCATATGGCATACACTGCGACCTTAAATATCTCAATTCCTAATTCCGCTGTCGAGCATATTTCCTTGTGAAAGATGCGTCTCCTTAACCAAAGTAATGCTATGAATTCACAGAGAATGTGCTCGGATGACTCTTCATCTTCTCTGATTCTGTCTCTGATTTGGTTAAGGTGATATCGCAAGCCACAACGACCTGTTAGGAAACTTACCAGCTTTCTAATGCTATCGCTATTAAAATTAAGGATTTTGTTGTAGAGAAAGGACCTGATTAATTGTTTGTATTGCCTAAGGCCAGATGAATTTTGTGTTCCCAACAATTCATCAGTGTTGTTGCGGTAGCCAAGTTAACACCACAGTATGGTTCAGGTCCTATGAACACAGATTCCCAGCTAGCCCTAGCTAATTCATTTGCAGATTCGTTGCCTGCAATTCCCTGATGACCAGGGACGCAACCTAGTTTGAATTTTTAATTTTTTTATAATTTGCGCACGCGAAAAGGGGTTCGCTCCCTTATAATGCTCAGCTATATGCTTGGTACAGCATGGGCGTTAAGGAATAGGAGGAGAAAAAGAAGATGTCTATGAGTTTGTGTTTTGATTGCCTGTGGATTATAGTGCTTACGCATGGCACCCGTTATGACTAGACAGGCAATTCTTTGTAGCTTCTGCTACTTTAGAGAGGAGCAGTCCCCGATGCAGATTCCAGTCTGTTAACTTTGGATCATATTTAGAAGAAGCATGTTCCAGTTTGCCAGGAAGGTCCAACCTGATGTGTTGATTGATGGTCTGACAACTAATCTTCGTCGGACCCATGCCAGTTTTCAACAAAGTTGGAGATAAATAGCCCAGTGTACGTCCAATCTCAACTGTTTTTTTAGGGGTTCTGGTGGGCATTAACGACATCCCTTCCACCCGCACCTATCATTTGGTTGGTGCATGTTGCATGATTTTAAAGTTAGCTAAGTCATGATTGTCATAAAATACAATCGTTAGATTAGTTTCTGGATACGTAATGGCCATGTTATCTGGCTTTTTAGTCTGTCGTTGGTTGTCTTTGCGCAGAGACGATAGTTAAGAAGAGAGAAAACTTCTATCTACGGGCATCATAAAGGTTAGATTGTCAGTTAAGTTCTAGCTAATGAGTAGTCAACCAAAATGTTTCCAAATAATTATATTTGTTAAAAATACAACTGGGAGCACACACCTACTACCTGGAGACAGGTAAATTTAATATTTATTCTCAAACCAGGCAATAGTGAGCTGCTTAAATCCTATAGACCTATAAGTCTAACATCATTTGTCCTCAAAACCATGGATAGACTCATTGATGTTCATATTAGATGCTGGCTAGATTTGGCTACCTTTCTGCAGACAAGTCAGTTTGCATACAGGAAAGGTAAAAAAACACGGAAAGTGTCCTTAAGTATCTTGTAAAGAAGATAAAAGGAACTTTTCGTTCCAAGGAAGTGGCTCTGTGTGCATTCGTTGATATTGAGGGCCCATTCGATAACACTGGATACGACGACTGTATACCGAGTAGTAGTGGTATCGAAGACTCGACTAATCAATGGATAGGGCCATGCTTGAAAGTCGAAACATTACTTCCTCCTCAGGAAGTGTATCAGTGTATGTGATTGCGGTTAAGGGTTGTCCCCAAGGATTGGTCCTTCCATCCCTTCTGTGGTCACTAATCATCAACAATCTTCTAGTCGATCTACATAGATATGGTTTGGTGTTTCAGATTGGTTCAACAGTGAATGAATATCCATCAATCCCTGCAAAACCGTTCTATTGCCTTTCACAAAGAGAAGATTGGTCGATCTATCATTATCAATCTATCTATCTATCTATCCTATCACTATCAAAGGCATCACTTTAGCTTATTCCAGTTAGGTTAAATATCTCGAAATTATCCTTGATAAAAGTAGGCGCCGTAGCTCAGTGGTAAGTGCATGGATTTCTGAGCGGGAGGTTTGACGTTCAAATCACAGAAACACAAAAAGTATTTTTTACGTTCCCACCTCTCGCGAGTGGCATGACAAACATCCGAGAGTAATAACTTGTCTTGGAAAGCTTTTCAATTCGTCGTTCGGATCTGGCATTAAATTGTAGGTTCCCTTCATTTCTATGCAAAAATATACATGAGCAACACAAATGATCGCGCGAGAAGTTGGGCCTTGGACCCTAACGGTCTGTTATTAATTATGATTTTCTTCTCCATAAGTCAACATTAAACAGAGAGTACGAAAAGTACTTCATAATTTGGGAAAACATAAAAACGATTAACACATTTTTTTATCCCTTTGTGCAATTTCGTCCCACTGTACCATACACAGACAATACGAGCACATTTGTTCAGCAATCGTTTTCTTGGGGAGGCAAATGGGGCGCGCATGCACCAACAATAGAGAGAGTAAAAACCATCCCAACAAGGAACGCTCGTAAAGGATACCGAGGAACTCTCGGGAAATTTTTCTGTATATTAGGAGTATATTGGTGTAATCACCGAGAATAACAATTACAATGCACACAAAGGAAAATTTAATACTCGTCGTAAGGAAAATGGTTGATAAAAAGGAACCCAACATATTATCGAACAGAAAAAACGAAAACGAAGTTGACAGTAAACTTTGTTTAATTTTGACTTAAAGTTGAGTTGGTAGATGTTAAGAAACTTAGGCAAGAGGGTTCCTGTAGTAAAAAAAAGGTACGAGAAGGTAGAAGTTATTAAAGGCATTTTGACCAGAGGAACAAATATAGGTTGATTGTGTTTCAGATTCAGTTCAACTTGTTCATCATTAAATTTTTTTATCAAATCTTTATGAAACAGCTGCAGTCTAAACTGCTAAAGCATCTTCCATCTAAGCTCAAGGCGTAATTTTTTCCAGGCCCTAATTGTTACTCTACTTTTATGTTTGTTGGATGCTTCACTAACTACACTAATACAACTCCATTTGACTCGTAATAGCCAACTACTTTGTGTCTATTTTCATAGCTCTACTGCCTGTTTTTCTTTGTATGCGTGATATTTTACTCTCTTATACTATACTCACAGTCACAACGCCTTGCCATCACAAACATCACAAAATAATTGATCCTTGACAATGTGCAATGATGTGAATGCGGAGTACTACTACAGCACTCACACTGGAAACACACAGAGTGGAGAAAGCTAGAACTTATTTGGTCAGCCTCATCGTCTCATCAGCGGAGCGTTATTCATAGAATTGGCCAACAATTGAAGCTATTCACTTACAATTTAGTGCAGCACCCATTTTGTAGAGTTATGTTGCATTGTTTTTTGTATGCTCGTACATTTGTCGGTAGCGGCTTGCACATACATAATATACATATGTCTTTAAAAAAAAAAAAAACAGTTCTTTGTTTTGTATGAAGCATCCATGAAGGTACTCAAGCAACGTTCTTTTGCTTAAGTGTTCTAAAGGGGGCAGGAATTGTTTGCACTGTTTGCTTGCGTTGGAAAACACTTTTAGTTTTTCGGTGAAATCTGAACAATATGATCTGCGAGCGCTAGAAAGCTATGTTGACTTGTGACAGTGTGAAAGTGATTTCAGTTCGATATGCTTGGCTAAACGATTTAAGAATTTTATCATGGAACGTACGCCGTCCAAGCATAATGCTGACATAACAGCAACTTAGGAGATGCGGTGGAATGGTGTCTTACAAAAATCAAAATATGGCATATATTAAAGCTCTCATATCCTCGGGGTTGGGTTTCTAGTCGGCAAAAAAATTAAACCCACCGTTATCGGCTTTAAAGCAGTAAATGAACTGCTATCCACACTTTTGCGTACGGGGCAGATTAAACAGCATAAGCCACATAAACGTTCACGCACCTACAGAGGATTCTCCAGATGATGAAAAAGAAGAATTTTTTGAATCAGTCGAACGAGGACTCCATGCCTGCCCTCAGTATGATGATATATGATCATTCTACGGGATATGCCGGTATTCGGGCAGTACATTGCCAGCCATAGCTTACACGAGAACACTATTGACAATTGACAACGAGTCATAGAAATGGCAGCAAGCAATAATTTGGTCGTTGCGAGTTTGTGCGTTAAAATATCCTCAAGCCACCAGGGTATCTCCTGATGGAGCCACTCGCAACCAGTATAGACCACGTTTTGATAGACCGCCGCCACAACCCGAACTTAATGACGGTACGAACGTACCAAGGTGCCAACCTCAACTCGGACCACTATCTTGTTGGAATAGTGCTCCGAGCGCGGATTGCATCATCACGAAAGGCTGCGACCGCGAATTAGGTTAGAGTCAACACGGCTGCAAAGAAAAGACCAGAAACAAATACGGCCAAGCGATAGGAAATGTAGGAAGAGTAAGTCCTGTAGTTGAGATGAGAGATGAGATGAGAGAAATTGACACGCCTTTATAATACTGTCATTAGTACTGCTGGCTCCATCTTAGGAATCAGAACGACTGATTTGATTACGAATGTAAACTATCCACTGAACGTAAGAATATTAGGCACCGAGCAATGCAACAATCTCATAGAATGCATGCATGCAAAGATGAATACGAAGTGCTCAGAAGATATGAAAAAACGGTTCACCGGCGAAAGAAAGCAGTCTGGGAGAAGAATCACGTCCGTGAAATAAAACATTACAGAGAGCGAGGACCACAACAGGCGCGGAAGTTTTACCAAAGGTAGTCTGATCGCCGTTCTCAAGGCATCTCAGAGCGATGGGAAAAGCACTTCAATGAGTTGCTAAATGACCAGCTAACTAAGGATTTCGAGACTCCAACAATGACAGAAGATCAAACTATACTGCCGCAACCAAGCATAGACGAAGTTAGCAGAGCGATAAAACGGCTCGGGATCAGATGCTATCCCAGCAGAGCAGATTAAATCAGGCGGCTTCGAAATACAATAAGCAATTCATGATCTAATAGTACAATTATGGAAGGATAAAGCGATATGCCAGAAGACTGGCGAAGAGGCATCCTGTGCCTCATACATGAGAAAGGAGATATCACATTTAGGATGGAAAAATGTCTAGAGTTTCAAAACTCACTACACCATATTTTTATAGACTTTAAAGCCGCCTATGATAGCATAGCCCGAATCAGAAATACGGGCACGGGCAAAGCATACTATTGTTAGTCAAGATTCTTCAAATTTAGGAATTTAATCATAACATCCAAGCTTCTGGTGTTTAAGACAATGCCCATACCAGTACTTACATATGGATCTGAGACTTAGCTGCCTAGCAAAAACCATTCTGACCTCTTGGCCGAGTTCGAGAGAAAAGTCTTACGGAGAATTGTTGACCCCTTATGTGAGAAAGGACGATTCCGGAGACTCTATAATGATGAGATCTACGAGCGTTACCGCGATGTCGACATCATAAGCTCGGATCCTGCTCGGAAAGTCCCTTGCGGTATGATTTAGCGAGGCAGGCCAAGACTACGCTGGAAGTATAGCGTAGACCTGGACGCCCAGCGTTTAGAGATGCCAAACTGGTGGAGAGATTTTTTACGGGAGGCCAGGACCGGACACCGGTCGTAGAGCCAAATATGATGATGATGATGATGATGCTTGGCTGCGGTAGGCAGGACTACTTGTTCGTATAAAGAGTAACATTCCCGACATGTTAATCATTCGAAGTCGTGACTGGAACCTGAAAGATTGTTTGCGAGAGACTGGAGATGATGTGCACCTAATTGCATTTTCAAAATTCCACAAATTAACTTTTAAATAAATAGAAGAGAAGAACAATCAAAGACAAACTTATGAGACAGTAATCTAAATTTTTATGTTGCCATTGAAAAAAGCAGATATCGGTGACAAAGTACATTCACCTTCACAAGCTTATTACAACGGCTCTTCGAATGTTTTTGTTACAAATCCCTCTTAAACAACTTTTTAAGCATAATATTACTCGAGAGCGGTGGGATGATACCTAATGTCTGTTAACCCTTGGTTAGGTGTTGAACTTTTTTATTCAATACTAAGGCGAATTGCAGAATAAATTAGACTATCAAACCTTTTTTATGGTCACCCAGATGGGAGCTCAATGATTTTCGCGTTTGCTGTTGCTTAAGTTGCCTTCCATTTGTTTTCCAATTCCAAATGGTAAAGCCTCCACCCTCCACAGAACTTCAAAACTATAGCATGAATACCATTAGGCCCAGCAGATTTATGAATGCTGAGATCATTTAATACTCTAGCCACTTGACGAGTACGAAAGTAAATCTGTCCCATAGAGGATTCGACTCTTGCAAGTACAGGCAGCGAAAACGCGCTATCTGGTAGCGTAGAGCTAGCTGCGAAATATAAAGCAAGCAGATTGGCCTTGTCTATAGAGCTGACAGTTGGAACGTCATTTTGAATAAGCGTTGTAATTGAAGACGAGGCAGTATAAATTTTTACTTCCTTTATGACTCTTTTTTGACTCAGTTTCTACACATAGTCGAATTTGACACGTCTAAGGTAGGCATTGCAATCATTTCTGACTCGTCTTAATATAAATAAAGTGCCCCCATGCTGTCTCATATTTTCCGTTAACCCAACAAAAAAAGGTCACTAGTCTGTCCGGCAGGTCCAATATTTAAGTCACCAAAAACACATAAATTTATGCAGCCTTGCTGGTTCATCATCGGCCCTGCTTGCTGGCAACCATAAATTATATTGTTCTCACTCGTAGCGTTCCTCGACATTGAAGGTGCCTTCAACAATGTAAAGACGGAGGCTATAATAAATAGCATGCATCTTCTAGGAATTGACCACGCAGTATGCAAGCAGGATTATTAACGTTGAGCTGGGTGGTTCTACCATTAGAAAGCATGTAGATACAGGGATGCCGCAGTGAGGCGTTTTATCCCCTTTATTCTGGAACGCAGTATTTAACGGGTTGCTAAAGGAGCTAGAAAAGGAGGGCATTAGCGTAGTTGCCTATGCTGATGATGTAGCCATAGCTGTATCAGATAGGTTCCTAATAACTACCACAAAGGTTATGCAAAATGCTCTTTCAATCGTCACAAAATGGACCAAAAGCTGTGGACAAGGAGTAAACCCGTTCAAAACTGAGCTGGTCCTCTTTACAAATAAACGTAAAATCACAACAGTTACTCCACCCACTCTAAATGGTAAATGGTTCTGGGAGCTATTCTGAAAAAAAAAAACCAAGTTGGAAACCGAATATTTTAGAGAGAGTTAACAGAGCTACCAAAGCTCTATACGCGTGTAAATGCGCTATCGGTAAAAGTTGAGATTTAAGCCGGAGCTGGTACACTGGCTATATATACTGCCGTAGTAAGACCAATACTTATGTATGAAGTAAGTGTCTGGTGGCCGGCTCTAGGAAAATCCACCTACGTAAAACTCATGGAGAAGGTACAAAGGGCAGCCTGTATACACATTAGTGTGGTATTACAGAGAACACTTGTATGCGCCCTACAGGTAATGTTGCACCTGATTTCTGTTAATACACAAGCCAGGCAGAGATCAGCCAATACGGCCGCGCGACTGACAGCAACACGTCAGTGGATTTGTATTCAAATGGGACACTCGATGATCAGTAATTCGCTAAAAGCAGAATTGGCGAACGTAGACTACACACTGCCGGTGTTATGCTTCAAGAAGGGTTTTCCGCCCGCCAGAGAGCAATGGAGGGATGGCTCGCCACAAGAAACCACTGCAATAAAATTCCTCACCGACGGCTCTAAGCTTGACGGTAAAGTCGGCGCCGGGGTCTACTGTGACAAACCTAACGTACGAACATTTCTGTTCGACTCCCGGACCATTGCAGCGTGTATCAGGCTGAGTTGACAGCGATTGTGGAGGCAGTGACCTGGCTGAGAGTCGGTAGCCGATATTGTAATTTATGTAGACAGTCAGATGGCAATCAAATCACTGGATTCATTCTCAATGACGTCGGGGGTAGCGATAAGCTGCGATGAGTGAGTACTTCAACATTCGCTTAGTCTGGGTTCCCGGTCACTCTGATACCGTTGGTAACTGCAAGGCAGACGAACTGGCTAGAAATGACACAAAGCTTCAACTGCTACCGGAAAGGGCAGGCATAGGAAGACCTTTATCAGCGGTTAAGCTTTTACTTCAGAAAGAGGCAGAAGAATTAAAAAACGCGAGGTAGGCACAAAGCCACACATGTACTATAGCGAAACAGGTTTGGCCTAGACATGACTTGGATCGCTCTAGAGCACTGATAACCCTGCAAAGAATGGATATAAAAATAACTATAGGCATTTTAGAAGGGCACTGTCTCCTTGGTGTATACATGATAGGTGGACGGGCCGTGAGTTTAATGACTTCTGTAGAAGCATAGCATGCCAAAGAGGAAAAAACAGTATCCCACTTCCTGCGTTCATGTCCGGCTTTTGCAAGCAGAAGACTGAAACACTTGGGATGCCACACATTGAACAGCTTATCGGATAACGAGGACTGTAAAGTGGGAGACATCCCAAAATTCATAAAAAGCACCATATGGGCTTTGTAGCAAGAGGGGAAAGGCTTTGATCCTGTGGTACTAAAATGGACCATAAACGGTCTAAGTGTGCAGTACCAGCAGCCACCCAACCTAACCTAACCCAACCTAGAACTATAAAATTTTAACTCTATCGAACAAGAGATATTCTATTAAAATCAACCTGTACACGAAATTAAATAAATTCTTGTACATCATCAGACCATAGCATTGAATTGTCATCGTGACTGAACATCTGTGCAAAATTTCTATTCGACTGAAAGACGGTAAGTCTTGCAAAATTTGACAGACATATTTGTTAACCTTCTACATCTCAAGTCTATCATCGGAACAGGTAATTTCCACCACAGCATTGCATTGTCACGGGGACTACATGTTTGTGCAAAATTTCAACTAAATTGGACAACTGGAAGTTGATGAAAATCGACAAGATTTGTGGTAAACGGACAAAGCAAGTTAAATAAAAGCTTTTAATAAAACTAGCCATTTTTTTTGGCTTTCACACTGGCATCCTTAATAAAGTCACAACAAAGCGGTTTCGTTTGGCACTTCCTCTAGAAAAAAAAAATATTGGCGCAAAATCACTTACTTAGCTTTGATCACACACCCACACATACATATACATAAACATGCTCTCCATACTTCGCATTTATTTCAATTATTGCTTCGAAATCCGTTAATTCTTTTTCCATTTTCTAGTTTCCTACTTTCATTTGACGTTTCAATTTAATCAGGATTACATGTACTGCACACATATATACAAAAACAACAAACAAAATGGTTTATCCACCAAGGTCACCGTGTATGATACACTATATACAACTCACTTCTATTTCACGCACACATCACCATCACCAACCACCAGGCTTCCTGTTCATTGACAAATTCCAAACACTCGAACACCTAATTCAATTCCCAAAAAACGACAGTCGGCGAAATTTCTAAAACGCTCACACCGCACAGCATCACAGCCAGCCCCTACCCAACTTCCCGTACGCCACATTCCACGTGCAGCTAACCAGAATTTGCAACACAAATGTTTAGATTTGGAGGTAACGCGATGAGGTATAGAGAATAGAAACAACATAGCATATAGAATAGAAATCACCTTACTTCCAACTCAGCTATCCACGTCACCGGAGCCGGCCCAACACCACATAAAGAATGGTCGGTTGACGCGTTGCGGAGAACAAACTCGTATCGCCCGCTGCAGCACGTCCACGTCATCCTTCGCATATTGCATCATCATCTGGCTAAGTGTCTGCTTCTTCATAGCATCCTCAACAAATTGCGAAAGTGTGTAACACGCTGTTCTGCTATGTGTGCGTGCCAATGTGAACGACCGTCTCCATCTCTGGACGCCATTTCGGCTATGAGTTCAACTCAACCACGCAGAATTAACCCAGAACCAGTGCTTGTCGTTCTAGTTTTTGTTGTTTCCTATGCTGTACTGCACTTTGCCCGTTATTATCGCGACGCGAAACGACCCGACCGATGACGACGTCATCGTCAACAACCTCTTCCTAGAATACTCGACGCCGCCGTCACCGTGCTGAGTAAATTCGTCCTCGACCTAGTTTAATGTCAATGTCATTGTCTCGTCGTCCTTGTCCGTGTTCTCGTCGTATGCCGCAGACAGACTGAGGAAAGGTACGCCCAACACTCGACGAGCAGGCAGTAGAAACGTATACGTACCCTAAACACAGAGGCAACCGCGATATCACCCAACAACATATATCACACCAGACCACACCATACCAAATTGCTATCACCAACTCATCGTCTCGCACAGTGGAAAGCCATTATGTGGTGGTGCTTGTCCTAGCCCCCCAAGGCATCAGCGCGACGACTTTAAAAGCCTTCATGCATTCTATAGCCACCTCGAAACTATACAGAAAATTCGTGTCTAGCCGACGCCATCGCCACATCGCCGCAGCACATTCAATATTCTCTCACGCTTCAGCTGCGGATGGATAGATGGATGGATTGAATGTGGTGGCTGGCTGACTAGTTGCTACGAGTAGCTTGGCCATTATGTGGAAATCCGACTGCCACCTACGAGGCAGCTGACTCTACCAGCAACGACGACAACGACGACGACTACGACGACCCATATATCTCACTTTAAGGATGGGTTATAACGGTAATAGGTATGAAATGTCCTCATCGTCGAGGCATCGTCGTCATCACGTACATACATACATACACACACACACACATTCTTAGTCCCTCACATTCAACACAACAAACCCAAACCAAACCAAACCAAAGTACACCACGGAGAGGGGTAGTGGCATGGGATAAGCTCGCTATAAGGACTACGCTGTGCAGCAAAAAAAAAAACAGTTTAAAAAATAAGAATCCTTTTCTCGGATTCACAGCATAAAAAGAGGGAGAAAAAAATATGCACCAACCACCACCAACCCCCAAAACAACAGAATTTCTCGTTATTGCAACGCTGATGTTTATTCCGCCAGCAATTCCATTCGAATGGGGCGAATGCGTGATAGTGTGTTCCTTCTCCTACCCCCTTTCTTTTTAACTCAATAAAGATATTTACATTTAAAGAAACCCAGTGTGTAATCGGGCATCCTGTTATTTTGTTCTAAGGTGCCGTGTAGTGCTGTATTTTTTATTTGTAAAATATTTAGCCTTGAGCTAAAAGGAACTAGCCCAACAAATGAGCCTTTGTTGGTTCCAAGGAAAGGTTCCAAGGGTAATTGCTGACTTTAACTTTAAGAGATCGATTTATCATTCGAGGCGATTCGAGACTTACAACAACTAGAGGCAGAGAACTACTAAATGTTTTTCAAAAATATAATGTTGAAGTTATATCAACAAGCAAACCAACTTACTGGCCTACAGATCCAAGAAAATTGCTGTTTTTTTAGACTTTTACGTAATAAGAAATATTTCTTGTAACTACATGCAAATAGAAGACAGCTGCTGGGAGTTAAGTTCAGTTCATTTCACGATTATATTAACGCTGAGTGGAAATATTATTTCAAAACTCGACCAATCCTACTGTGGTCAATAAACAAAAAATAGACTGGGAAAGCTTCAGGAACACACTAGAAAAAAGAATTCAAATAGCAGTACCATTACAAACCAAAGATCTTTGAAGTCGACAAATTTGTCAGCGACATTCAGAAATCAGCCTGGGAAAACACACCTGAAATCAAAAGAAAATTTAAAGGTAATAACTGCCCTAGAAAAATATAAGAGAAACTAGGGAAAATGGCATTATACCAGGACCCGCAGGATAAAACCAGGTTCAATAATCTTACTTTTAAACTTAGCGAATATATCAAACAACTGATATCTACGTACTCTTACTAATGATGCACTCTGGAAAGCAACCGGGAAGCTGAAAAGACCAATTTTGCAAATGCCCCCATTAAAAATTCGGATGGCAGTTGGGCCAGCAACAATTATCAAAGGTCATCAAGGTTTGCAGAACATCTAGAAGGAATATTCCAACCGAACGTAGTGGAGATTACTGAAATACTACCTGATGTTACTAAGCAAGAAATGATACCAATTCCACTGGTGAGATTGGCTGAAGTTAAAAGAGAAGTACAAGCTAATATTGCTCCAAAAAAGGCTCTTGACTTTGACCTTATCATCATCATTATATTTAGCTCTACAATCGGTGTCCGGTCCTGGCCTGCCGAAAAAAAAAATCGCTCTTTCGAGCCGATGTCATCCTGTTTGCCAACCCTAAACTCTGGGCGTCCGTGTCCACGCCATCCTTCCAGCGTAGGCTTGGCCGGGCTCGCTGTCATGTTCCATAAATCCTACCGCAAATGATTTTCCGAGCGGACTAAACCTTCGCTCATGCGAGCTAGGTGTCCTGCCCACCGGAGCCTACCGAGCTTAATTCTCTTCACGATGTCGACATCGCGGTAACGCTCGTAGATCTCATCATTATAGAGTCTCCGGAATCGTCATTCCTCACACACGGTACCAACAATTCTCCGTAAGACTCAGAACATAAGCTGTTGGTGGCCTGTAATGACGCGGTTCGATATGTGTATAAATTTCGTAGATACGATCAAACCTAAGCCTTTTTCTAAACCGTTTTCGGTTGCTCATTAAGACAGCTTCTAGATGTCAGAAACTGTATTTTCCTACACAATATCATGATATTGCGTACCCCAGTCTACCTCTACAATAAATTGCACTTCACTCGATCCTCTAGGAATAGCACCCTTATTATACCGAAATATAAATTTCTTAACTCCTCAAGGCAATTCCTCGTTCATGCCAACCGACTGTTAAATTCTTTGCCGCACTTCGCGCTTCAAGAGGGCTATCTACAATCATTGCAATTTTGCAATAATCCCACCATCTATTCTTTAGAATATATTCTCCTTCCCGTACTTTTCCTTACTCGTACTTTTACTTAATAATAATAATATTCAGCGCGACAGACCGTTGCGGTCCAAGGCCTAGCTTCTCGCGACCATTTGTCTTGTACATGTATATTTTTGGACACAAATGGAAGGGACCTACAATTTAAGGCCGGATCCGAACGGCGAATTGAGAAGCTTTTAGTGACAAGTTATTACTCTTGGACGTTTATCAGACATTCACGAGAGGTGGGACCGTGAATAATACTTTTGGTGTTTCTGGGATTCGAACCACGAACCTTCAGCTCAGAATTCAATGCACTTATCCACTGAGCCACGGCACCCACCACTTTTCCTTACTCTACTATATTTTGCTTTCACTCAATCCCTTTTCTCTACTTTGTCCCTCAGGCTATTCTTGCCTTATTATTTACATATATCAGTATTTTGTCAGGCTTATAACACAGTTTATGCTTATATTTCTTTGCTCAAGTCATTGTGTACACTTTAAGACTCTGTCTTTTGTACTTAATACTAAAGATGATGAATAAATTAAATGAAAAAGTTTTTATATTTTTATGGTAAGAGCTACAGAATTATATGTATATTGTTCTATAGCAAATCAGAATTCCTTTTTTTTAAAAATCAATTATTTATTCCATTAACAATATATGGGTAGTAAGTAAACAAACAAACATACGAGCAAATCAGAACACCTCAATAATGGCACGACTACTTCTTCGTCGTCATCAGCACACAGATGACCCACCTGATACATCAAAACATCTCTTAAAAGCAAGCGTACCCGGGTACGAGTATTACCTGCTCTTGAATAATTGTCTAAGTCTCGGCTCGAAACAAAAAGAACAAACAGGAAAAAGAAAGTTCATTGCATTTTGTTTACAATTTTTGTTTTCTCTGTCAGCTGTAAACTAAGGTCTAAGTGGCAATGGAGAACAGACAATCAAAAGAGAATTTAATTCGATAACAAAGAAACTAAGCGCGACTGAATTTTAAGAAAGAAAAAAAACCAAAAGCCTAGATTTAAGATTCACTTTGCCACACTGTACGACTGTGTTTGTCTAAAGAAAGGGTGAAGAACCATATTTTGTCCTCCTATCTCTCTTTTTCTTTCTTAACAACTTCTCTTCACAGTAAGACTTTTGAGTAAGATTTTCACCATCACCAGTCGACTCGAATCAGTTTAAATCCAAGAATACGTGGCTATGGACATGAAAAGTTAATTCAGCGCGTGAAGTGATTGATTGTGTAAATGATTCAAATGTTCAAAGAAAGTTGAAGAAGCGTTGTGTTGTTTTGTGTATAATGCATTTTTCTTTTTGCTCTATAAATATATTTTATTAAAATTTAAATTAAATTCAAATTAAAATCTGTACAAAAAAAAGTCAATATGTCAACCTGTACGAGTACAATACATAAACGTAAAACTACTTTAACCAAATCAAAGCTGCAAAAGAATGACAAACCTCCGCCGCCACCGTCGTCGTCGTCGTCGTCGTCGCCGCCGATTGACGACGCAGCCACAAATGCACAGAAACAAAACGAAAGACTTCAACGGGCTGCAAGTGAAAAACTCGATTCGCCGTCGTCATCGTCGTCGCAAGCAAAGAGTAACATTGTTAGTGGTAATAACATAAAGCAACATTCCAACGATCAACGAACCCTGTTAAATGGAACGATGACGAGTAGTTGTTTTGCTGAAAATTCCAACATCTGTGACCAACGGGAAAAGCTATTACGGAAAAGTGTCGTGCGTGAATTGACCGACAAACTGAGTGATAATATTTCAGAGCGTAGCGGTCATAGTCGAAGTCCATCCGGTGCAGAATATTCAGATGGTTCGGATGCGCCCGCCAAAGATGATGATAGCGGGACCTTCACTGTTAGCCTGAAGATAGATTTGGTCACTATACTTTTGTTGGGGGTGGCATTATGTACGCGATTCTACCGTTTATCCACGCCGAATAATGTTGTGTAAGTATTTTTCACAACCTTTTGTTGTTTTTTTTGCCGCCGTTAGAAGCAAAAACAAATTTCCTATTAAATTTTTTTGGATTATCATAACCGCGTGTTATTATAGTGTGATGGAATAAAATGAAAATGAAAAAAGAGAAAGTACGGCAAGTGGGTTAAAGAAATTCACTGCTCGCCAGGAGAGAGAGAGTCTTACTTCAGTTGATTTCTTTGGTATCTTGATAGTTGTATCTATCTTGCTAATTACATCAGATGGGTCTTAAAAATTATTGTCGGCCATTGCAAAAGTTCTTCATTTTTTTTTTACCGTAAGGCATAAGGTTTTGGCTAACTTTGCGGTTTGTATGAAAGCTTTTTCCTTCGAAATCGTCAATCGCCGTCCAATCTCGTATATCTTATGTTTGAATTTCCCTCTTTGGAAAATACCTTATGCCATTTTCTATCACATCAGATATTCTGCTTCAACTTGATTTTCTGGTGTTTTAAATAAACGGCTGACTAAAGATTAACTTTTCCTTTGTTGGCTTTTAAATATAATAATAATAATATTTTGGCGCGACAAATCAGGGCCTACCTTCTCGCGACCACTTGTGTTGTGCATGTATATTTTTCACTACAATTTAATGCCGTATCCGAACGGCGAATTGAGAAGCTTTCCGTGACAAGTTATTACTCTCGGACGTTTATCAGACATTCACGAGAGAGGTGGGACCGTAAAGAATACTTTTGGTGTTTCTGGGATTCGAACCACGAACCTACAGATCAGAATTCAATGCACTTATCCACTGGGCCACGACTTTTACTCCGGTTTAGGCTTTGATTTTGCTCTCTTATAGAGTTGAATTAGAGATTTGTGTTTTTTAAGTTAAGTTTTCCATGATAGATATGTTCACGACTGTGTGACTTCATTTGATCTTAGAGCTATGCTATAAGTCCCGATAAGCCCGAGTAAGAGCCTTTTCCTCTACCTTCAAGTACATTGCTATTGATGAACAAATGTCTTGGATTATTAATTTTTTTCAGTGCTACTGGACTGTTTTTAAATTTTTTTAATATACACAGGTGAGACAAAACCTAACCATTCTTTATCTGAACTAAAAAAATTGCTTATAAAGTTATCCCCACATTCATCATCATATTTGGCTCTACAACCGGGGTCCGGTACTGACCTACCGCAAAAAGTCTCTCCGCCGGTCCCGATTTCGAGCAGATGTCATCCAGTTTGGCATCCCTAAACTCTGGGCGTCCTTGTCTACGCCATCCTTCCAGCGTGGGCTTGGCCGTCCTCGCTGTCGTGTTCCATAAATCCTACCGCAAAGGACTTTCCGAGCAGGATCCTCTTCGCTCATGCGAGCTAGGTGTCCTGCCCACCGGAGCCTACCGAGCTTAATTTTCTTCACGATGTTGACATCGCGGTAACGCTCGTAGATCTCATCATTATAGAGTCTCCGGAATCGTCCTTCCTCACATACGGGGCCAACAATTCTGCGTAAGCTTTTCTCTCGAACGCGACTAAGAGGTCTGAAAGCTTTTAGCTAAGCACACAAGTTTCGGATCATTATGTAAGTCCTGGTATGACCATTGTCTTATATATCAACAGCTTGGATGTTATGGTTAAATTCCTGGAGTCTTGGCAGACTACAGTAGGCTTTGTTGGCCTTAAGCAACCGTGCACGTATTTCTGGTTCCATGCTGTTACCGGCTGCTACAGTTGACCCCAGATAGTTAATGGCTTCAACTACTTCAAATTCGCGCTCCACTATTTGAATTGAGAGACCAATGTTAGATCTTCCACTCAGCACTGCAGCCCCTGATTTCGTGCCGCCTGCTCTAACTGGATGAAAGCTTCCTGTACAGCCCTTCGGTTTCTACCGACGATGTCAATATCGTCTGCGTAAGCCAGTATCTGAATGGACTTATAGAGGATTGATCCTCTCGCCGTTACGTCAAAGTCTCGGATCACTTTCTCCAACGCCAGGTTGAAGAGGACGCAGGCCAGTCCATCCCCTTGTCGGAGCCCGTTATAGATGTTGAATAGGCTTGATAATGATCCGGATATTTTTACTTGGCTTATAACATTGATCATGGTCAACCTACATAGTCGTATCAGTTTATTTGGGATGCCGAATTCTTTCATGGCTTCATAAAGTTCTACTCTGGCTATGCTATCATAGGCGGCTTTAAAGTCTATAAAAAGATAGTGTAGTTAGTTTTGAAACTCTAGACATTTTCTATCACCTGCCTAAGGGTGTAAATCTGATCAGTAGTTGATTTGCCTGAGATGAAGCCACACTGGTATGCCCCAATGATGACTTTAGCTTATGGGGCTATCCTGTCTTGAAGGATAGAGAAGAAAATCGTATACGAGCTACTCAACAACGTTATACCACGATAATTGCTGCATGTTGTGATATCTCCTTTCTCATTTATGGGATACAGAATGCCTCTTCACCAGTCTTCTAGCATCGCTTCATCCTCTCGTACTTGCACTATTAGTTCATGAATTGCTTGGTATATTTAATTAGCTCTGCTAGAATACCATCCTACCATCTGATTCCAAAGGCCGTATTATTTTTGAAGCGATTTATCGCTCTGTTAACTTCATCTATACTTGGTTACGGCAGCATTGTTGGTGGAGCTTCGAATTCCTCAGTTAGCTGGCCATTTTATTTCTTTTTTATTAAAGTGCTCTTCCTATCGCTCTAAGATGCCTTTGTGATCTGCGATCTGATTACCCTCTTTGCCTTTTCAGTATGTGCAACGCGGTGTGCAGTCTTTCGTGATGATGCAATCCGAGCTCCGAGCACCATACCAACAAGATAGTGGTCCGAGTTGACGTTGGCACCTTGGTACGTTCGTACCGTCATCAGATTCGGTTTGTGGCGGCAGTCTATCAACACGTGGCTTTGTTGATATTTTTACGCGCAAACCTTGTACTCGCAACGACCAAATTATCGCTTGCTGCCATTTCTATGACTCGTTGTCCACTGTCATCAGTGTTCTTGTGTAAGCTATGGGTGTCAATGTACTGCCTGAATACTGGCCCCTACCTATTTTAGCATTCATATCACCAAAAAATGATTTTAACATCATACTGAGGGCAGGCATGGAGTTCCAGTTCAACTGATTCAAAGAATTCTTCTTTTCTTTCTTTTCTTTCTCATCCGGGGAATCCTCTGTAGGTGCATGAGCGTTTATTATGCTTACGTTTTTAAATCTGCCCCGTACGCGAAGGGTGCATAGCCGTTAATTTATGGGCTTTAATGCCGATAACGGTGGGTTTCATTCTTTTACTGACTAGAAACCCCACCCCGAGCACATGATGTCTTGCATGAGAGCTGTAATATATGTTATATTCTGATTTTTGTAAGGCACCATTCCCCGTCCACCGCATCTACTGAACTGCTGTTATGTCAGCTTTATATTTGGACAGGGTATCAGACCGCTGATATTGTGTTTATGTGGACGAATATTTAAAGGTACAAATCGTCCAATTAGTTATTTGTCGTGTTCGTGTTATTTTTTCAAGTTTAAGTCCAGGTTATTCGTATAAACAGGATGGCTTGGCTATATCAAGATTATAAGATTTTATTCGACCATTAATGTAATCGGTTAACACTTTAAGCAGAAAAAAAGTTACATCAGGAGAAACACCCAATATCACATACCGCTACCTTCATTTTGTGTCTTATCCTTAATCCAATGCTAAGCTCTCAGTTTATTTTTTGATATCTCAAAGCTGACATATACTTTGCTTTGATGATAAGATGATAAGGTATGATGCTGACTGCTGACGACTCGTGGTGATGCAGTGAGAGATGATGTTTTGTTGCTGTCACCAGTGTAGGCCGAATAGAATCAAGTCAATTCCCTTAATTGGATGGTATCCGTTTGCCGTTTTTCCGCTCCGTAGTTCCATCTGCATTAAATTTAAAACTAAATTTCACGATTTAGTTACCAATCAGCGGGTCCATCTTACAATTCCCAAGTATTATTCCAAATTAGCGAGTCATATTCATGGTTCCACTCGTCGTCTTAGTTATTTAATTCTCGATCTGATACAAGTTCTCGAGATCGATTCCTTCATATTGTAAATCGTTTCATGATTTCAACATACCCTTGAGTCTGTGATCTTTCCTGGTGACTCGGTTATGATGTTATCCGGCAGCTTTTCTTATTTGCATCATTGATACTTTGGTGATTCTTTCCTCAAATACTTTATTTGATCCGACTTGTGATTCGAAAGTTGTCTGACTCCTTATCAAAGAATCATACCACTTTTCTTTTATTTATACTGCATATAAAATATAAAAAGTCTGTATATACCATGCTCTTCATTCAATACAACAACTCGTGTTCCATGCCTTTGAATCAAATCATCTATGATTTATTCCTTTGTCCAATACAAAATCTTTTGTTCTGATACATCTGGCACATCCGTTTTCCTACCTATCACCGAAGACGTAAAGTTCTTTGTTCTTAAATAATTGCTTGCACATCTCTTTCGACTAAAAGCTGCTGAAAAAATAAATTCCGACCATAACATAACAGTAGGTTATCCAGGATATACAAATCTCGCCATTTCCACGAAAATACTGTTCGCTCTGTTCTGCTGGGTGTATATGGTGCATTAAAGTCATAATCTTGATGAACTCCATTCTGATCTTCTGAACTTCTCCTATTATCTAATATTTTGGCCATTAAACCTAGTTCTGGATGGTGTGGGAAAAATTAAAATTGGTTTTAGTTTTTCGTTTAAGAGACCTTCATTGTAAAATCGCATTAAAAGTATCAGAAAACTGATTTAATTGGGCCTTAATCCCCCTTCGACCCTTCCATCCTGTTGCTCTTTATCAAACATCATTCAACGCTTTCTGTGCATTCCAGCTTCGACGAATTACACTACGGCAAGTACATCTCGTTGTACATGCGAAATGTGTTTTTCTTCGATCAGCATCCACCGTTGGGAAAGCAGTTAATAGTCAGTGTCGCCAGCTTTGCCGGATACGATGGAAATTTCACATTTCCTCGTATCGGATCGGAATACTCATCGAACGTGCCGATATTTTGGTTACGCTTTCTGCCTGCCATGTGCGGCAGTTTACTCGCACCAGCAGTTTATAAGCTTCTATTGGAAATTCGAATGAATCGTTGGACCGCCATGCTCGGAGGTGTGCTCATAATATTTGGTAAGTTGAAAGCACCTAAAAGAATTAATTCATCATCATCATATTTGGCTCTACAACCGGGGTCTGGTCTTGGCCTCCCGAAAAGAATTAATTACAACTTTTTAAAGTTTTACTTTCCATTTCCAGATAACGCTTTGTTGACGCAGTCCCGTTTTGTTCTAATGGAATCAATGTTGCTGCTTTTTTGTACTCTGGGACTTCTGTTTATGCTTCGCTTTCAGAAGTATCGATTTGCCAGTCCACTTTGGATAATTTGTGGAATTGCTTCGGCATCGTGCTTTGCATTCGCCATCAGTACAAAGTATGTTGGCTTTTTCTCTGGATGCCTGGCGTTCTATTTGATGTGTCGTTACTTGTGGGACTTGTTGCATGATGCGACAGTTTCAGGTGAGTGTCTTGATTGTTGTGGTGGTGATGATTGTAAATGTACGTCGCGAACTTATTCCTTTTGTTTTATTTTACAGACTATCAGATAATCTTGCAGATCATTGGACGATTATTCCTTTTTACTGTTATCCCTATTACTGTTTATTTTGGGATTTTTTATATTCATCTGACAATACTGTATCGTGCCGGACCACATGATAGTGTCATGACGAGTGCATTCCAAGCATCATTGGAAGGTGGACTCGCGTCAATTACAAAAGGTCAACCACTTAAAGTTGTTCATGGATCGCAGATCACTTTGCGGCATACTCATGGGCGGACATGTTGGTTGCATTCGCATGCCCATGTCTATCCAGTTCGGTATGCGGACAAGCGAGGATCCTCTCATCAGCAGCAGGTGACATGTTATTCTTTCAAAGATGTAAATAACTGGTGGATTGTCAAACGACCTGATCGTGATGATCTTGTTGTTGGTAATGACTTGGATCCGATCAAGGATGGTGATGTCATACAGCTGGTGCATGGAATCACCAGTAGAGCCTTAAATTCACACGATGTTGCCGCACCGGTAACGCCACAATGTCAAGAGGTCTCATGTTATATCGATTATGAGATATCAATGATTGGCGAACTGCTGTGGCGCGTGGAGATTATAAATAAAGAGACGGTAAGCGGTTCAATAATCAGTACTTATCCTTTCATATATCGAATATACTAACGCATACACAGGAGGGAGACGTTTGGCATGCGATCAAATCAGAAATTCGTCTGATCCACCAAACATCTGAAACTGCACTACGCTTTAGTGGTCGCCAACTGCCCGACTGGGGTTTCAATCAGCATGAAGTCGTTGCGGATCGTGTAGTGAACCAAAAAGACACAATTTGGAATGTCGAGGAGCATCGTTACACAAAAAGTAAATAGAAGATTATTCTAAAATCAGACTTGACCTTAATTATTATACTCGTATCTACCAGCTGAAAACCAACGCGAACGTGAACGACAACTGCTCAGCGCCGAAATGATTCCCACACGCAAGACGAAGCTTTCCTTTTGGGATAAATTTTTTGAACTGCAATCGAAGATGATCTGGCACTCGAAGCAAATGCAAAGTCATATGTATAGTTCTGAGCCGCTGGACTGGCCGTTATTGCACAAGGGAATTGCATATTGGGTTGATTCGAAATCCAACAGTCAAATTCATCTATTGGGAAATGTTCTCATCTGGTACACCGGAACAGCTGCTATTGTCATCTATGTCTTTCTTCTCATCTTCTATTTGATTCGAAGACGTCGGCTGTTTTACGATTTACCTCCACGCGAATGGAAGAGATTCCTCGAAGCTGGAGATATATGTTTGGCTGGCTACTTAATCCACTACTTGCCCTATTTCTTTGCCGATGGGACTCTCTTTTTACACAATTACTTGCCAGCTCTTCTGTTTAAACTGCTCCTGCTGTGCATTGTTATAGAGCATTTGGATTACCTGTTGCGTCGTTACACCAGTCTCTTCTGGTGTGTTCGTGCATATCGTTTGGGAGTACTGATTTGGTTGCTTGCGGTGTTTTATGTTTTTAACAAATTCCTTGCACTCAGTTACGGTGTTCGGAAGCTCACGGCAAACGATGTCATCGAATTACGCTGGAAGGATACATGGGATTTAATAGTACAGAAAGATTATTCGCTCAATTAGCTTATGAGCATACAGTGGTTGTAAAATACTTTTGAGATTGATTGAATAAAGTGTAGGATTTAAGATGAATTTTATTAACAAAATAGTTTTAAGTTGTTATGAGTTATGACAACCATTTTAAGTAAATTATTGTTAATTTTGTTTAAAAACCTTAAAAACTTAATTAATCATAAAAATTGTTTAAGAGTCTGTGGTACGACTGCTCCTTGAACACTGCCTTCTAAACTTTTTTCCATGGTGGCCATAGTTTTTATAATAATAACTAGCTGACCCGACAGACGTTGTCCTGTCCCACTTTCAATAAATTTGTTTGTGATCGTTTTGTGAACTTGTGAAAAGATATTTCAAATAAAATAATAATAATTAAAAATAATTTTGTTTTGCAAATTTTGAGTCACAGTATTGGTCACATTATTGTGTTACATTTTTAAATTTTTGTAACTAAGAGCCATTTTCTTCACCACAAGTTGAACTCAACTTGAGGATTTTTTATCTCAACTTGTGATTTTGTTTTTCTTCACTCAAAGTTGACAGTTTCAACTTTCGATTTTCAACTCTCTAGTTAGCCAACTTCCGATTTTCTCAATTTCTGAAAAAAGTAGAAGTTGAAAGAGCAAACTTGAGAGTTCTCTGTCAAATTTAAATTTGTATTACATTTTGTTGCTTTTTCTGGGAACTAAGTAATTTCTGTACCGATTTGTATGAAATTCGGTATGGTCTTTTGAGGTTCCTCTGGTGGGTCTTTTGGGGGTCTTTTGAGGGTCTTCTGAGGGTTTTTTTGAGGTTTTTTTTAGGGTCTTTTGAAGGTCTTTAGAGGAGTCTTTTGAGGGTCTTTTGTGTGTCTTTTGAAGATCCTTTGAGGGTTTTTGGTGGTCTTTTAGAGTCTTTTGAAGGTCTTTGGGGTATTTTTGGGAGTATTTTGGAGGTCCATTCAGGGTCTTTTGGTGGTCTTTTGAGGGTCTTTTTGTAGCATTTCGGGGAGTATTTTGAGGGTCTTTTGGGGGTCTTTTGAGGGTCTTTTGTGGTACTTTTGGGGATCTTTTGATGATCTTTTGGGGGTCTTTAATGATTTTTGGGGATTTTGAGGGACTTTCAGAGGTCCTTTTGTGATTCTTTTCGGGGTCTTAGGGGCCTTTTGATGGTCTTTTGGGGTCTTTTGGAGATGTTTTTGCCCATAACATCAAATAAGTTTCACTCCAATTGCGCATTAAGCACACGCATTGTTTTTTATTTTTTTTGTTGACTTGCGCGTAAGCAAACGGCGCTGAAAAGGCCATTTAGGTCAGGCAAAATCCAAACTATCGTGCCTGAAACACAAACACGCTTCAGCTTCGTCTTCGATGCGTTACGATGCTGCCGCTTTACATTTGCTTTGAATGACTTTTCTCTATATGGCATTTCTCAAATGAGAGTTCTGCCACAGTTCTCTGCCTTGAACTGTCAGGCAAAGCAAATGTTCAGCACTTTCGAACTAGAGCTTCCGTTTGTAGCTTCGTTACGTAGCATTACGTTTTTCTTTACTATTGCCAAACGAAACGTTTCACCCGAAGCGACATTGTGATAGGAAGCAATGAAATCGTATGGCTGAACTCGTAAGTGTCAGGCGAAGCCGAAGCTGAAGCGTGTTTGTGTTTCAGGCATGATAGTTTGGATTTTCAAGGTTAATGCCGCGAAAACTGATTTATTTGTTGTAATTGCGATTTGCGAATGCAAGCCGCAGCCGAAACTGCAAGTGCTTAAAGTCTACTGACATGTCGGTCGGAATTATTGGGATGCGTTGACAGATAGCAAAAGAAATACCGTTTATGTGGATCAGCTGTCAAATGACATTTGCGCACGTAACCCAAGCAAGTGGAATCTATTGGAACAGAAATGACATAACGCCTTTTATTGAACATATCGCGAATCAACAAAATTGTAATTTTATTTTAATTTAGGCTGGAATGCGTTTTTCCAGAGTTTTAATTTCACCGAAAACATTCAATTGAGCTATTTCCTCAAAAAATATTCAATTTATCGTTTTCCAAATTTTCCCGAATTGTATTTTGCTAAAAATATCTCGGAGCATAACAAACAAAACGATTTGTGCTGTTTGTCCGAATTTTTCGACTTTCCTTTGTAATTGTCTTTGTTTCCCAGGTCTATAACGAACAAAACAAAAAAAGAACTACGCAGATATTCTGCGCAACAGACCGTTGCGGTCCAAGGCCTAGGTTCTTGCGACCATTTGTGTTGTGCATGTATATTTTTGGACACAAATTACAATTTAAGGCCAGATCCGAACGACGATTTGAGAAGCTCTCCGTGACAAGTTATTACTCTCATTAAGTTCGTCACCCATTCGCGAGAGGTGGGACACCGTGAAGAATACTTTTGATTTTACTGCGTTTGTTTGGTGAAAGAGTCCGTAAAGCCACAGTGGCACTCTTCTCAAGCAAAAAAGCCATAGGAAGTAAATGGGATCTTCAACCGAATATCACTTATTGGCTGTACACAGCAGTGGTCAGACCTATTCTGCTATACGGTGTGGCTCTCTGGTGGACTGCATTAGATAAAGCGATCAATCGCGACAAACTAAGCAGATTCCAAAGATCAGCTTGTCTTTGTGTGAGCGGAGCACTTCGTACAACTCTACTTCTACACAGACGGGTTCTACACAGACGGGTTCTACACAGACGGGTTCTACACAGACGGGTTCTACACAGACGGGTCGAAAACTGATGAAGGGTTGGCGGAGGTGTATTTTCAGAAAGACTAAATCTACGTCCCTCTTTCCGTCTTCCTGATCACTGTAGTGTTTTCCAAGCGGAAATCATGGCTACTAAGGAAGCCTTGTCTTGGCTGAAGAGTAATGTCATATCTGTTAAGGATATCCACATTTTCTCGTATAGCCAGGCTGCGCTAAGTCCATGGAATCTGTCTCCACTACTTCAATTCTGGTCCGGAATTGCCGATCGTCTCTTGAGGAGATGGCTGAGCAATTCAACATTCACCTGTGCTGGGTGCCGCGGCGTAGAGACATTACTGGTAACTGTATGGCTGATGCACATGGAATATTGTTCACTAGGCATGCCGATCGCTATGTGCAGACTCATCTTTAAACGGGATGCTATAATAAAAACTAATTATACCTAGATGGTGAGACGGCACAACTTGCAAAGCAACGAAGCAGATCTGGCACAAGCTAGATCCGAAACGCCCCAAGTTGTTGGTCTCTCAAAACAGACTGCACATTAGTGCCATTAAAGGTGCCATAACTGGACACTGTTTCATAGGCAAGCATGCAGAAAGACTAGGATTTCTGCAGAAGCTGCATGGATGAGGAGGAGGAGGAGGAAACCACTCTCCATCTACTTTGTACGTGCCCAGCCCTCTCGAATAGTCGGAAGCTCCATCTGGGAGCGTTCTTTTTCAACGATCCCAACGATCTAACCCAAATTGACATTAATAGTCTCTTGCGCACTCCAAGTGGTTCAACGAGTAGGCGTGGGATTTTTCTAGATCCTTGTGGTATCACAACGGACCTTCATGGTCTAAGTGCGTCGGTTTTGACTGACGGCCACTTCAACCTAACGTTACCTAACCTCTCTATCCTTGCCCATGCGTTAAGCATTTTTAAGTCAGAAAGATCTAGCGAGTTCAACTTAATGAATCCACATCGGCGTTGCTGGATTAGTAGACCAGCTAATGCATTTCCAATAGAAGAGCATCCGGATTTCTTCGAGATGACGCTACACGCAAAAACGATTGTGGATGAGTCAGATTTCACGTCCTCAGTTCTGACGCCCTCGCAAGTTACAGATGGCACCCGTATGGCTACGCCGTCTGAACTCTGGGTAGAGTTCGGCTGCTTAACAGCAGACCGAGCAGTTGAGGGTAATATGTGGTAGGCCATCGAGAGCTCAACAGCTTCTCTAGATACAGCGTGTTGCTGAACAGCAGGTCCCGAGGTTGATGCGCTTTGGAATGCATAAGATTATTAAAACTTGAATCAATAATGACCCACGAGTATCTGGGAAAGAAGTTCACCCATGGGAAGGCCTATCCTACCCGTGCTTCGGACCAGGATGTTACCAACGTATCAAGGTGGAGTGTATGGGTTAGTTACAAAACTTTGTAAATGGAACACAAAATCGAACCGTACCCCATGTACAGTTTGTAAATGGAACGCCAAACTAAAACCACCAAATAGAAATCTTGACTATACCTAGCTAATGAAAAGAGACATTAAAAAACTGAACAGATTGAAAATACACAAAAGAGTCCATTTCCAAAAAATATTTAATAGAACGTATAAAACCATACATGTATCAATGAAAGAAATCAGTATCGCTTTAAGCGGTATCCATTGGAATCATATGAACCTCCTCGCTGATATCAAAATTCTTGATTTTCGTATCGAGTACTGCTGTGGTGCCCAATTTAAAATTGTAATTCAACTGTAATGAGAAACAAAGCTTAATTCATCAAATCAAATCAAAGGAAGAACTTTTATCATTCACCCACCTTCCTTTCTCCCTTTTTATTGGACAATTCATAATTGCGCAAATAGTCTGTAGAATTCTTGCGAATGACACACAAATCGATATTCGATCCAGAGCCCAAATCGTTGAAAACACCAGCAGCGATAGCATCACGTACAAGAAGTTTGCCTTCCTCTTCAGTCATGTCTGGTCTCCAGCGCGCTTCAAATATCGACATGGCTGCCAAACTGCCAGATCCCATTGTTGCGTATGGAAGTTTATCTGTCGATCCATGGGGATGTATGGAGTAGATGTATGCACCTGCAAAGCAATCAATCGATTTGATTTTTAAGCAAAATCAAAAATAGAATTTTATTTATACCAGTCTTGTCGACACCACCCAAAACCAGAGCAGCGCTAATGTGTCCTTGATAGCGGAAAAGCATTTGCTTAAGCAAAGTGTTAGCGGCAACAACTGGCACTTGACGGCCAGTATTGAGACGATGCAACTCCAATTGAGATGCTATTGAGTCTGTCGTCATTTCGGTATCGGCGGCTGTACCGGCACCGCAGCAACTAAAAAGAATAGCAAGGGAGAAAAACATTGCTGTGCTAGTTACCAACGCGAATACATACTACATATTCTTGGCCAAATAGTGAATTTTAGAGCAGTTCTTGTCCGAGACAATTGGTCCCTCGGTAGCACGGGTGTCAGCGCCCAAAATCACACCATCCTTGAAGATAATTCCAACTATGGTAGTACCAGTTTTTACCATCTTTGGTGGTTGAAATCCTCCCTTGAAAAGCTCCAAATTCCTATCAAACAAATAAACCAAAATTAGTTTTAATATCCGCAGCAGACCCTTCTCTTATAGGTTATGTATCAGCTCCGACTTCGAATGACTTGCATACTTTATTTACCTTTTGCAGTTCTCAAAATTGAAACCAGATTTTGGTATATCTCTAGCCAAATCGACAAACATGTTTATCTAAATTTAATTTATTTTAATACTCAAATAAAAAATTGATTGTAGGTATCGAAAGTTTTTATGCGTTTCTGGTTTCTGCAGTTGAAGAAACAAGAAAGCGGAATGACAATCATAAATTCACAAAATCGTTGTATATGTCAAAAGACGAAATGTCAGCAAACTGACATCCATATCATAACTACGGATTTTTGTAAAGGTGGGACCACAATTGCAAACAAGAATATATATTTAATTATTTTTTTTTAATTTTAAATTATTTGCTATTTATTCAATTTAAAAATCGGTTTAAAAATAATAATAGCTTTTGATACAATATTAAAGTGTTCTTAAATAGTGGTTTTCGACATTTTCACTCAAATTTAAAAAACAAAATTTCCTAAGAAATTTGTTTCATTGCTCTCTCTTCGTCATATTACTGAGCAAAAGAGCAAAAGAAACCATACACGTCAACAATTGCAAACGGATAGCAATTGGAAAAGGAGATTTTCTGTATTCCTTAAAAGCATGGACCTTGGCTCGCGATAAACTCTGTCTCATAGCAGTAACTGTAGACCTTCTTTTATGAGTAATATTTGAGCGGCACAAATTTACAATCATAAATATTCTCTTATTTAAATATTAAGAATAGTAAATCCCATGACTTGATAACACTTGTTTACAATTTAGATTAGGCTAAGATATTTTATCATTAATATAAATAATTTACAATTTTTACTACAATCTAAACTTACAAACTAATATTTATATTAATGGGTCCGACGTTTTTACATTGTTTAAATTTGTATTGCTTATTATTAAACAATATTTTTGACTACTACATTTAAAGGAATTTTATTCTCCGCAATAACTTATATATACAGGGTTCGGTGACCGAAGTGTTACTAACTTTACGCTGCTGGATTTATCAAACGGCTGATGATAGCGCGCTCATATTTTGACAAACGTTAGTCTGTTATGTTGCTTACAAGCTTACAGAAGCATGTCGATATACGTCGTATTTGAAAAGAATATTCAAAATGTAATTCAGACGTAACAGTGCGATTGCACTGTTTAGTGTTTATGGCTGGAAAGTCACAACCGACTATTGTCAAACAGCCTTTGAATATGAATAAAATGTTTTTGTATAGGAACATCACACGTTACAAAGATACTGGTAGTATCGCAAAGCGCTATGTAGCTGGCCTTCCAAAAACAGCCACACTCCAGATAAGGATGTTGCTTTTCGAGAACATCTTGGGCATTAAAAAATTCGATAATAACCGCTGGACATTTAAACAGGACTCATCACCATCAAATAAAGCTCGTTTGACACAACAATTTTTACGAAATTACGTTCCAAATTTCGTTTCTTCACAACAATCGCCTCCATACTCACCAGACTTGAATACAAAGGACTTCGTAAAGGTGGATATATCAACCAGTAAAGTGTTTTTCATTAAATTTGAAATATTTTCAAGACTCTAAAAAGGTTTAATAAAAATATTCATAAATGACGAAGTTACAGCCTTTTGATTAAGGGCCTTTTCCAATTCGATTTGATTAGATGTTTGGCGCCATTAATAAGTCACTTCGCCAGCAAACATTGACTAGCCAACATCCGGTGAAAGGCCTAGATGGTGCCGTACTCGTATTTAAATAAGTAAGTCTCCACAATCAAATAAGTAAATCTCTACAAATAAGTATTGAATTGTAAGACAGCTGTAACACTTCGATCGCCAAAAAAATGTGTCTCGGCTAAATGGTGGAAAACATTAAAACTGACAGATTGGTTAACAATGTTTTTTACTTCTCACAACAAATAAGTTCACTGGAACAACAAATAAATTCAAATCATATTTACCAATAATACACCTCAGTACTAAATCAACATTTAATGTTACTTCATACTTTAATTAATCGTAATATAATCGTAATAAAATATATATCGAATTCGCAGCATCGTATTTACTGTACATATTTTGTAATCTTGTTGATTTACGCGATGAGTAAAATTCTTGTTTAATGACAAAATAAATTATATGATATATACATCGACACACGCCACATAAACCTATATTATTTGGTAATAATCGCCAAAATATCTGTTTTTAAGTTCGGGCCTATTTCAAAATATTTTTTTTCTACGCATCACGCGCACCACACGTGACTCACGTTACACGCGGGATATCAAAATTGGCCCATGACATTAAGCTATTTACAAAAGTTCAGCCCTATAGGTCGTGCGAAAGTTGTTAAAAAAGGACCTTTGAAAAAAAAACAAGAAAATGGTGTCATTTTCAACAACCACACTCGCCATATCGCACTTCGCATACACACGCCACAAGCGGAATATACAAAATGCTATTTTGGGCTTATACACTCACAATATTTCAGCTCAGATCGTGTTGAAGGTGATTTAAAGGGACCTCAAAAAAGTCGAAAGAAATTCAACCCATCACACGCGACACACACAACACGCGTCACAGGCGGAATATAAAAAATGTTATTTTGGACTTAGACACTCACAAAGTTTAAGCTCTCTAAGTCGTGTGGAAGGTGGTTAAAAAGGACTCCAAAATACTGACAAATAGGAAGAAAAAGACAAGTTTAATAAAAGTTTTGAATAAAAACAACATTAAAAAATCGGCAAACATATTGAGAGCCGCTGAAGCGGAATGACATCTAGTAAAGCGTGCTGTTTTTGTCACAGGACAAACAGCTGTTCTTTCCTTAACGTCAAATCTCAAAAATCGTGCAGCTAAAAGAAAATACATATTTTTATAATATTACAAAAATCGTAAAAGTTTTGCTATAAAATGACAGCAGCAACCAGATTTATAAGGACGCAACTAAAAACAGTGCAATCGATTTCGCGTTTCTCACAATTTCGCAAGTTTTGGGATTGTCCCAAGTCGAATTGTTTCTCAACTACTACTGCTTCATGCACAGGTTTTATTTCAGCGACAAACGCAACCGATTCCATTACAAAACGAAATGAACTTTTCAATGAAGAGGCAAAGCGCCAGCGTGACTCTGTCGGGCGTATTGAGAAAATTGAAGTCCGCTATTTGGGCTTACCAGAGGATGTGACAATGATTATGAATCGTGGATTATCGACACCATACAACTGTGCCATGCATCTTTCCGAGGGGCATTGCACACGATCAGCACTCGCGCTCATCGATGGGAACATTCCGTGGGACATGCACCGACCACTGCAGGATTCATGTACACTTCAGTTGCTGAATTTTACTGTCGCCGATCCACATCTGTTAAATAAGTATGCACCAAAATCTATCAATTTAGGAATGGTATAGTAATCGTACAAGTTATCTTTCAGAGCATTCTGGAAGACATGCTCTTTCATGTTAGGCGCAGCACTAACGCAAAGTTTTAAAGACGAATCTCGTCTACAGTTGCACAGCTTCCCTGGACCAAATAGTAAGAATTGTTTCTTTTATGATAGTACATTTCATTATGTCTTTAATTTGTTAAACAGTCAAATCGGGAAGCTTTGTGTATGACATTGTTCTCGGGTTGCAAGGATGGCAGCCGATTATGCATGAAATGCGAACACTTTCCGCTGAAATGGTTAAACTAGCCGCAAGGGATTTACGAATTGAACGACTCGAGGTACAAAGTGACATCGCTATGGAAATGTTCAAGGATAGCCGATACAAGAGTGAACAATTGCCCAGCATTTTATCACAAAATAAAGGAAAAGTAACACTTTATCGAATGGGAACGCACATAGATATTTCACGTGGTCCGTTGGTTGGCTCGTCTAGATTTCTGGGTAAATGTACAATTGCTGCAGCACATGAAATCGCTAAAGAAGGCGAAAAAGATGCAATTTACCGTGTGCAAGGCGTTGCTCTACCCAGTGGATTTATTCTTAACCATGTAGCATATGGAGTGCTCGAGAAGCGTGCCATGAAACTTGTGAGACTTGTATATCAATTTCGTTCTTTTATTTATTAAGTATTAACCTATTTACAGAATCCGGGAAGATTGCCAAACGAACCGTTTGAAGAATCATCGTCAACACTAAGCTCAGAGGAACATTTGCAAATTGCTTGAATCAACTCGGAATTGTTATCTTGAATATAAAAGGAAAACTTGTCTTATTTTAAGTTCATACATACCAACATCTGAGTTTATTTTCAATTAAGTGAACTATCTATTTTTACGTTTCCCTTCTTTAAAGATAAGCTCTTTTGTATGCTGGACTTTGATTACTTTCAAACAATTACAATTGCTTAGTCCTTCACACTATCTGTGCCTTTAACGCGACAGCTTTTATCAACTTTGCTGGCAAGGCACTAAAGGGTGAACAGAGTTCATGACTTCAGCAACTTAGAAATTAAAGACACATTGGAAAATAAGAATAGCTCTAAATTGTTTCTGTAGACTTCAGGTTTCCATAGAACCTAATCGTTTTAAATCTTTATTAAAATTTCTATAAAATGATAATTTCAGTTCGGAGTACTTAAGAGTATGAGTAAGAAAAAAATATATATGACAATCGAGGCTTCGAACACTCTCACATCTCGACATAAGTGGGCATTGTCATTACTCCACAATTGTTCTTTCGAGCCGCCATCAGAACATACCCATCATTACCCCAATAGGTCGACCAGGAATTCTTGACTAACCAATAGTTCTCACCATTGATGGTGCCATATCCAACAGCGAGCACAGCATGGTCGAGTTCGTCGAGTCCATTTTTACACTGTGGCTCGTAGTAGACACCATGCGAATAGAAACTAAAAGTTTTTGGTGATGCATCAATCGCCACTGAAAGGGGACCATGCTTAAGAAGAGCGATTTTGAAGGCATTCTCATCGTTCGACGTAACATTAACAAATCCCTTTATGGGTGCAACTAGTGTCACATTATTTGCATGACAGTAACCGTCTTGCCCTAGATACGGTCCATATTCCTCCTCTGTGGGTACACCGCCCATTTGCATCATCCATTGGTATGCTCGGAAATCTTCCCCACCATCACAACCATTGTTGCCATATTGCCAGGAGCAATCGATAAGTGCCTGTTGCGAAAGGCGAACCATATTGCCGCCGTTTTTCAAGAAGTATGCACCCTCGATGGCGCCAATTGTACCGAATGACCAACATGAGCCGCAAACGGATTGATCTGAGAGGATTGAGAAGCATAATATAAAGCTGTGAATTAAGTTTCAGTTTTAAAAATTCCATACCTTTAACTGGTGCAACAGCTCCCAGCAACCTCCAATCGTATTGATCAGGTAAATCATCCTTCAATTGTTGCGTGTTATAAGGGAACGGTTTGCCGGTATTGTAAATACCCGACGAACGGAAGCCACGCCTAGCCTTTAGCTCTTCTTCGGTCTTATCAGCCAAATGATTTACAGCCAAAGTATAACTCAGCTGTGCCCGATTTTTTGAGTAAATGAAACGAAGATTTTGCCGGAAAATATTCTTTCGGTATTCATGCTCGGAATCGGTGGAATAGTTGATAGCATGTTTCCCCTTGAACTTGATAAACTCATGATTGACATGGTAATCGGCTGCGGGATGTACGAACTCTTGCATTGGATTGAAGGTGGCATAGTGTCCTTTACCAGGACCAGGGAATGAAATGCATGACATATCTGCATAGAGAACACAGAAAGGGTCCATTATTTAATTCACAAGCAACATCCTACTACTACGTACCTTCAGAAATTTCAAACACCTCATTCGGTATATCATCGTGCTCGTAGCTATCGTAGTCCAAATAATAATGATCATAATGCGAGCCAAGAAGTGTGTTGTAGCCGCGCATTTCATAACGAACTGGAATTGGCATACGCGAACCGGGATACTTGGGTGACTTTTTGTAACGCACCCACAGAGTGTAGACGTTCTTCTTCTGGCCGATCGTCTCCTCTAGACGGAATTTATCACAAGTGTATCCCAGAAACATCTCAGTTCCGATTAAACTAAATGTCGTTACATTGGGCAAGATTGATTGAATTTCGATTTTCTGCTCACTGGTTCCATTTATCTGCAAGCAAGTTTCCTTATTGAGCTCATCTTTTGTTGTGATTGGAGCCAATTTTAGGGATGTTCCATAGCTGCCTTCATTTGCCAATTGGTATGTCTTTACCATGCCACCGTAGTAATCGATACGTGAGCGGCGCGTGTGTTTGTCATACCAGGCGTAGAAGGGTTCAGCAATTTCCGCATACGGAATGTATAATGTACCTTTAACCATGTAATTTGGGTCCCATCTTGGCGGCTTAGTAGCTAGAACTGAAATTGGAAAATACCAGAAAATGGTTACAAGTTTTCAAAATGTAAAAATTTGATCCGAATATGGAAGTTGCAATGGGTCTGTAGTAAAGTACGGTATAGCATTTTCTGGGTTGCTTTCGGACACCCCTTTTCTGAAAGCCACCAGTGAGAACCGCCATCTTGTTTTGGGGATGTTAAGAAGGCGGAGCATGATTTTTTTTTCTTTTTTTTTTTCTGAAAAATGCATTTATCTAAGTGATTTAAAGGAGGTTTGGGGTGTAATCGGTACCAAATAAATGAAAGTATAGGTAAGTATCAATGAAAAAAAATGGGACCAATCGAACCAGTCTTGCCAGTAGTAGAGCCTTAAAACTGACTTTCCCATAAAAATTCAATAGGAGGCGTGTTTAAAAGTGGGAGGGCGTAAGTATAAGTAGAGCCATGTCATTTTTATGGTAGTCGGCCATGTGGTATTTCATGTAATTATGCTTCTCCCAAACAAAAACAGGTGTATGTATGTAGATGGAGCTTTCGGACACCCCTTTTCTGAAAGCCACCATTGAGCAGAACACGAGAACCATTTAATATATCACTCAATTATATGATTTTTTTAAATGAAAGGTATTTTTATTACCTATCATTCGGTACCAATTAACCCCCGAACTTCCTTCAAAGCACTTAGAAAAATGCCCAGAAAAAAAAATTATAACTTTTGAAGCCCCGCGTTTCCCCAACGGCTCAAGCACATTTATTATCGTTGGTTGGAGGGAGGGGCAAAAATACCGTAAAATGCTATACCATAGCAACTCGTAGGTCTGTTCCCGTACTCAAAAATGCGTAACAATTGTTAAGAATTTTAATAAAAAGTTTTTCCGTACTCGAAAAAATAGTAAAAGAGAACGGAAAATATAGAGTAAGATCATTTCCCCTCCATGTGCATTTTGCCAACTTTTACTACAAAAATTTCTGTGAGTAAATGTGAACAAACTGTCAAAAACGAATTTATTGACAACTTAACTAATGTGGTGCTCGTTTAATTCTTCAATTCTTTAGCGGCTGACAGACTATGGAACTTGACTGTTAGTTTTGATCGACATCCCTGTTTTTGTGACATAACGTGAAAAAATTATGGATATCGCAAATTGCTAGAAATTATGAAAAAAATACAAATACGGCGGATCGCAAGAATGAGCAACAAACAAGCTTTTTGTTGGTTGTCCATCTTTCCTCTTAGAAAATTAGAACTTGACTGTTGGTTTGACTGTCAAACGATCTTACTATCAGTTATGTTTTACAGTCAGGTTCGATAGTCTGTCTGCCGCTTTTGACAAAATAAAGTGCACTAATTTTTTGACGCAAAGGGGAAAAAATTTTGCACATTTTAGGTTCCCGTACTCAAGAATAGTAACAATTGTTACGAATTTTGTAAATATTTACTACAATAGCGTTTCCGCACTCGAAAACATAGTGCAAGAAGAGATCATTTCCCCTCCATGGGAATTTTGGCAATTTTTACTACAAAAATATCTGTGAGTAACATGTAAACATTCTGTCGAAAACGAATTTATTGACAACTAATGGTTGATTTATATTTGAGCCGTGCGAGAAAAAATGGGCTAGATGGCTGTTAAATAGAAATTATGGTTAGCCAGACGAAAGAAGTAGTATATTTTTCAATGTTGCCATAATGCTATAGATATTATTTCTCCTGCAGATATAGGCTGTGTTTTATGTCTGAGTACTCGGAGAGTTTAACTGTCAGAATTCAGATGTTTTTTTTTTCATTCGCCGAGAAATCATTTTTCTCAGAAGCGTTCTTTTTTACGTTTTGATAATTCTCGGATATGATCTTTTTACCCTGAAAAAATATACAGAACACCTGAAGTGGTTTGTTTCTTTAAACATGGGACTACTATGGAACTTTTAGGTGAAACACAGAACTTTTAGGTGAAAAACAGAACTTTTCTCTGAAACACAGTAGATAACTTTTTTGATCTGACAAATCTGATCAGAGAAAAAAAAATTAAGAGCCCCTACCCCGGGGCCATTCCATCGGAGATATAAAATATGAAGAAAATCGGGTATTTTTTTTAAATTTGTATGGGTGCCCCCCAACGCAGGGGCCGAATCACTTCCAAATTTTTACAAAAAGTGTTGTCCATCGGAGGAACACATGTGTATACAATTTGAAGAAAATCGGGTACTTTTTTTTATAAAATTTGTATGGATGCCCCCCAACCGCGGGGCCGAGTGACTTCCAAATTTTTACAAAAAGTGTTGTTCATCGAAGATAGACATGCGTAAAAATTTGAAGAAAAGCGGGTACTATTTTTAAAAAATTTGTATGGGCGCTGGTTCGCAAATTTTTTTTTTTTTGAGTGATCCGGCCCCAGGGTCGGGAGGCTCCCGACAAGCAACCCGATTTTATTCAAACTTTCTCCGGTTAGAGAATTTGCGCAGATTATTTCTCGGCAAATCGAACACGAAAGGCTTGTTGTTGTTGTAGTTATTGTAAAGAGGGGTAAATCTCCAAAGTCCAAAATATACAGATATGTTTTCACTTTACGGTAGAATAGTTTTTAGGGAGAAACGAACAACTTGACAGCAAAAAAAAACCAATCTGCGCCAGATTTTAAAGGAAAAGAACAATAAAGGTAGAAGATTACTTGCATAGTTGCAAAACTAAAAACACTGGCCGTGATAGGTATTTAACGGTTGCTACTTTTACTTTTTACAAGCCGTATGGACCGACATTATCAAGCTAGCCCGTTAATCTCTCCTCCGTTACGCAGATACAGTTTGAGAAGCTGTTTCACAATGATCATGCACTATATCACTTTATTCCTAATTTTTGCAAATGTTCATATGAAAGAAAACAACATAAACGAACAAATATAATAAACCAATTAAAATTTTATATAAATAATAAAACACAAATAGAACAAAGGAAAAGTGCACAATTACTCGTATCATTGATGCGCTGCTAACTGAAATCGAAGACGATAACAAAATGTCACGCAAAAACTTTAGCTTTTAATTAAGTTTCAATATTTGTTGTGATCGGTTTTGGTAACTATGTTTACTCAGCAATTTTAACGCAAGAAATGTATAAATTAATTATTAATTATTAACATACATAATATAATACAAACAAGTGCCCAAACAGACTAAATAACATAAATACCTGTTGCAGTGATGCCACACAAAACGACCAACAACAATGCAAATCTCATATTTACTATTAAATAAGAAAGAATTCTTTAATTTATTTCCCCTTCTAATAATAACTGAGACCGTTTTTGTTTTTTTTTTGCAAATTAACAAATTTAACAAATAGTGCGCCACTTCCACGCCGATGATCAACGGACAATTGTGGTCGATCAACTGAGAACTGAGAATGAGAAGTGAGAACTGATTGATTACTGAAAGTTCTAAACTGTCCATGTCCAAAAGCTATTGACTGTTGATAGTGCATTCAAGCTTTCAAGTTTCAAGCAACAAGAAACTGGTTATTTTTCTCTGTTATCTTTTTAGTGTTTTTTCTTTGAATTTGCATTCATATTTTATAATACAATGAGCAGAAACACTTTTATTTTCAACCACTATAGTCGGCACTTATCAATCGATAGAAAAATAGAAAAAAATATGATTACAAGATTGAGTACGCACTTGTTCGTTAATGAACAAAACGAAATATTTAAACTTCAAAGCAAAATATATCTAAAAACAATGCAGGCGTGTGTATTTGCAAGTACAAATATGTATTATAAGTCTTTCCCAGGTACTACAAAGTAGTTGTGATTAGATCCTAAAAGATATGCGATTTTTAGATTTTTACAATTTAGGCTAGGAGCATATTGAGTGCAACATAGACGAGCACAGCATAACAATAATAAAAAATGGAGTTGTGGCCACAACACGGCTTTCTTTCACCGAGCGGGGCCGGAATCTTTTTTTTTTTTAAATTCTCTATATTAACTTCGCGTGCACGTGGCTGGCTGGGTGGCTGGCTGGTCAGATGTTCTGATCAATTTTTAACCCACTTCCCATAGCCCGGTTTTATTAAAATTTTGCTCACATGTATATTTCCGGTGACAATACCTTATGTATGTATTTTTACTAATGTCTCTTTCCAATTGCACAAACTGTATCCGAAACCATACCCATAGGTTAGCTTTCAAAGTGACAGAGTTTTCGAGGTGAACGAGGTGAGTGCCCCGATGTACCCGATTGCCGACGGGTAGCAAAGTAACATTATCAGTTACAAAACAAAGGTACATAAAATCAAACCGTACTCCGGGCACAGTTCGCAAATGCAACGTTAAACTGAAACCACGAGAGAGAAATCTTAGCTCACCCACAAATGAACCCAGCAAATGAAACGAGACATAAATGTTTTATGCTTACTTCAACTTACTTACTTATTTACTGAATTGTATTTTTATTGATGTCGTTTTTTGTTGTCGATATCAACTTACAGATAGAACAACAAGTTTTCACAATATTCTGTCATTTGGCGTTTTCATAAATTAGTTCAGAGCAATCAAAGAGTTCTCAAGATAAATGCTCGTGTTTTTTATTTGCTCAGAGTATGAGCGTGCTCTAATGACATCTGATGTCAAATGTCTCTTTCCATGATTTTCTCCTACAATAAAAAAAAGACCCAGGATCGGGGGGCTCCATTAGAGAATTTAGATGAAAAATTTTAATTTTTATGGGTTGTTTTTTTTTAAATTTCTCCCATAAGTGCTTTCTGAGATATTTGCAAAAATTCGAAAAACTGGTGCAAGTACTGGGGTCCCGATTTGCGTTGTAGAATGGTTCCAAAAATGTGGACGCAAAATGTATCCAAAGATGATAAATTTTTATTTTTTGATTTCATTAAAAAACTCATTTAATTTGACATAAATATTTTATTTCAATATATTTACATATATACATATTTACATTACATACTCGTAGTCTCAAATAAGGGAAAAGAAATAAATTTATAAGGAAATTATTAACTTTCTTTTGCTAACAATTCATTATGCCGTTTTCATAGCAGCTTCGTTCGTTGGCATGACTTGACTTTCATTTCTATGCTTGTAGCGAGGCAAATCGAGGAAACAACACAAACCGAATTTTTTGTTCGAAGACGAAAATCGAAACAACGCAAAACGAGTCGACGCAATTCGGTACCCAAGTGTAAACTGTAAAGGCTTAAATATGAATTTTCATCCCCATAAGTTTAGTCGTCTGGGCTGTAGAGTTGACACAGACAGACAGACAGACAGACAGACAGACAGACAGAGATTTTTTTTCACTTTTTCTGACTAACGAGATACGTTAATGGGTAAATCTGCAAAAATCCCGAGTTCGAACATTCTCATGATTACTATACTTCCCTTTATTAGTAAAAGAAAGAAAGCAAAATTACTACAACTAATTGTACACTAACCTAACCCTAACAATTCCTTCCCCTTCGACCACCACTAACGATAAATTATTTTTATTTTCATTCAATCTATTTGATTATGCGCACGGTTTAACTACATGCAACAATTCAACTCAGATTTCAACAACGAAAAATTCAAAATTGGGAATACAGCGCCACCTATCAGAATTCAACATAAACATAGCCAACGTACATCCATTCTGATATAAACAAATATCAGTAAATGTAGTGTTTCGTAAATATCTCGACTCCACCGCCACTTGGCGGGACCAAATTTTGTCAGCAAACTTATTTTTATTTAAGAAAATTTTCTGTGAATTCGAGGCAAATCGTACCATAAATAGGCAAAATTGAAATATCACGACTATAGCGCCACCAATCGGGATTAAACCTTCATGCAGACTAAACTAACATATAAGCGCGTTCGAGATGCGGTATAATCTGTATTCTCAGGAGCTCGAATACGATTATTTAGGGGAGAATCCGGAGACACAATTATTTTGGATTCGCACTCTTCTCGCTATGGTGGATGACTTTGGCAAGTTTAGGGAATATATATTTTTGCACACAAATGGAGGAGACCTAAAATTTAATGCCGTATCCGAACGCGGCGAATTGAGCAGCTTTCCGTGACAAGTTGTTACTTTCGGACGTTTGTCAGACATTCGCGAGGCGTGGGATACCGTGAAAAACCGATCGAAAAAATTAATAGACACTTGGAGTTTACACCACCAGTCAGAAAAGTGGGATTAAAAACTCCCTCTGAGTCCCTCGCGTAGGATCGTTACCTACTTACCTAATCAACAATTAATTAATCTCACTTTGAAATGAAACATCATTTAATTTTGAAGTACAATTTATTTATAATATTTTATTTGCAATATAATATTAATAATTCTGAGTATTTTTATATTTTACAGACTAGATACAATAACATGCTTCTTATGTGTATAAAAATTTAATTACATTAAATAACCATAATTATAAAAATAGAAATTTTTTTTTATTTCATTTATTTTTTATTTATTTATTTTTAATAAAATATCAACATACTTAAAAGATAAAATGATAATTCAACCATATAGATATGAATAGATTAATTGCTTTGGTTAATTTTTAAATTTAAATATTTTATAAAATGTTAATAAAGATATGTATATGGCTAAAGTATATTTCGGTATACGAATATTATGCTAATATCACAAAATAGTATTATTTTTTTAAACAAACAACTTGCGGTGTTTGTGACAACATTTTTTTCGTGTGTATGAGTATTTGAGCTTTTTTGGACTACTATTTGTGAAGATTTTTTGTTAGGAGTGCTAAACAGTTTAAACCTCAATATATTGTGTAATTTTCTTAAGAGAGAGCTACGTGGTTAAATCACTGTAGGTATCTTGATGATGATGAAATATTAAGGTGTGGTGTACCTAAATATCGGCATATTGTAACATCTGGGAACACATGCCTCAAAACACATTCCTTTATGACCATTTTCCAGTCACCACAATTTAAGAATTGTCTTTGGTCTTTGAAGAAGCCGCTTACAAAGTTTTGAGCGGTTTTTGGCACTTAAATTTTAGAGCTCGTAGGAAAAAACCAAATGGAAGTTACAACTTCAACCTGCCACTATTTTCATTTTATGACTATACCTATAGCTGCGTTTTCCATGGGACAACTGTTCTAGAACACCAACATTTTTTTTGGATTTTCTAAGATAATAGCAGAGTAATCGGAGAGATAATTTAACTGTCAAAATTTAGATCTGTGTTTTTTTTTTTCATTCTTCGAGAAAAAGTTATTGTTATTGTTGTTTTTTTTTTAGTTCTAAGACAATTGTCCGTTGGAAAACGCAACCTATGACGCATGATTCATGACTAATTAACTAAAAGGGGCCAAAATTATTCTTCATCTGAATCCTCTTCATCCTAATCTGTCAAACTCTTATAAATATGCTGCAATTTCTAATTTGTTGATTGTGCATTGTGTACATAAATTGATATCTCGATAAGGCACATAATTTGATTGAGCTTTAAATTTTATTTTTTTTTAAATATGATGGTTTAAATTGTTATTTCATTCTCATTCTTACAAAGTTCAAAATTGTACAAATTCTCATTAACTTCGAGTCAACTAATTTATTACTATAGCATTTATTTTTTTTGTAAATGTTGATGTTTCTATACCTCTTTTTTACTTTCACAAGAATTTTCGCTAATTTACTTAGAAAAAAAAATCCATTAAATAAAAAAAAAACGTAGATTTTGATTTGTTTTCTATTTTTTAGATTGGAGTAAAGTTTTCTTGTTCACTGTTTCTTTAGTGGATTTCCATTTTAAAATTCTATTAGATGATGTTAGTAAAAGTCAAACAGCCTTCCATTTCCATTTGTTTTGTTTTAGAAATCCGCGCTCGAGGTCAGATTTTTTCGGTACAATCGTACACGAAAGGCGTGTTGTTGTTGTAGTTAGAGAAAAGAGGGGCAAATCTCCCAAAATATACATATCTGATAGAGAGGAATTTCGATCTACCGTAGATTGGAATTTTTAGAGAAAACGAACAACTTGACAGCCAAAAAAATCAATCTACGCCAGATTTTTAACGAAAAACAAAACGACATCTGTAGCCGTGTTTGATGCGACTGAAGAGTACAACTATTCACTTTAGTTATTTGAGCGACTCTTTACTAAAATTGAGCCACTTAAGTGAAGAAACTGTTCGATTGGTATTCTTCACTTCAAATCGATGTCAGTGTTACTCATCTGAAGTAACTACACGAGCAGAAAACCTCTTCACTTACTTCAGTTGCCCAATTTCGCCCAATTCTTAACTGAAGTGAAGAGTTGCCAATCGAATAGTCTCTTCACTTCTGTTATTTCAGATAATAATAATAATAATAATATTCGGCGTGACAGACCGTTGCGATACAAGGCCTAGCTTCTTGACTCAATTCCTAAAAGAAACATGTCTTGCACTATCCCCGACATATTTGTCAGGGAATACTGTTTTGACAGGTTATTTAAAGTAGTAGTAATGTTGGTTCGTGCACGATCGAATATGGAATCTGGAATTGGAGCTGGTGTCTGGAATCTGGATACAACACCAAAGTCTCGATACAAATGTTAATGAGTCCCACGGTATTCTAGGCGGAAATGCATGCCATCGAGATCTGCGCTAGAATTAACCTTAGTAAATACATTAAAGGCGCGAGAATATATATCTTTTCAGATAGCCAGGCAGCACTTATATCGTCCAACTTAATGGACGATGCTGCTACGATGCACTGAAATCCCTTGCTATACATAACAGGGTGTTATTAGGATGTGTCCCTGGTCATCAAGGAATTGCAGGCAACGAATGTGCAGATGAACTAGCGAAGACTAGGTCTAGGAGCTGAACCCTGATGTGTTGTCAACTGGGCTGCCGCCACAGCGCTGATTAGCAAATGGGAAAAAAAAACTTTGTCTGGCCCACTGGGAAAATGTTCCTGGGTTGGGACAGTCCAAACGATTATTCAGGCCCTTTTCCTACAAGGAAATCCGTAATTTAGGCAAGAATATAATTTTAAAGCTGTTGAGTCTTCTAACAGGCGGCTCGCAGTATCACCTTTAACAAAATTATCTAGGCTCAGGCATGGAATGGAGATTCTGTTCGGAAGATGATGAATCATCCGAGCATATTCTGTGTGAGTGCCCAGCATTATTAAGATGTTAAGAAGATGTATTTTCCATATGTTCTCTGTCACTAAATGCATACTGTCCTTCATTAGGGAGATGGTACGTCTCTGAAACTAATTATACCCTAAGATGCTCAGCATTATCTTGGTTAAGGAAATGTATTTTCCATACGGAAATATGTTCTTCGACAGAGCTAAGAAACTCTGCCACTAAGGACATACTATCCTTCATTAGGGGGTAGTACGTCTCTGAGACTAATTAGACCCTAAGATGCTCAGCATTATTTTGGTTAAGGAGACGTATTTTCCATACGGAAATATGTTCTTCGACGGAGCTAAGAAACTCTGCCACAAAGGACATACGAGTATTATCCTTCATTAGGGATGTAGTACGTCTTTAAGACTAATAAGACCCTAAGATACAATAGATCTTTATAGGTCGCACTGTCAGCCACATGGGCTAGATCTATAAAAAAAAGCAAATAGAAAACTCCAACAAAATCTCTTGAGTGTTTCATTTGGTTAAAAAATAAAAAATGTCTTTGCTGGTATCAGTTCTTTTCGGTTTATGTCATGACTAACAAGTGATGATGCCCCGGCTACAGTCGCTTTCAAACTTCTACCACTACTCATCGTAAAATGCAATAACTTTACTAAATGTTACTATTTGCTATACATTATGTACAGAAATTAATTATAATGTTAAAATGTACAATTTAAAGATAAAATTTGGAACAAAAATCTAAAAGCAATCGTTAAATCAACGCGTATTGGCACAATGAATTCACAAACATCACTACTTCAACCTTTAACAATTGGGTTAACAAATACATAAATATACATACATATATACAAGAAATCATATGAAAATAATATTATAACCCCATACCTCAATGTATAAGTAATAACAACTTTGCGCCCCTAACTTGTTAGTATTTGAAACTCAAATTTTTACAAAGCGGCCTTTTAGAAATCGAACGCCAAATATTGAATAAATGATCCACACGATTATAAGCGTGCCACCCAAACCTCCGGTAGCCGCTCGACTTTCAACGGTCGGCGCAATCATATTCGCCACTGTGAGTGCGGATAGCGCAAGATTTGTTGTAATTCGATGCGATTGTGATGCAATGAGTGTTGCGATTTTCTGCGCTTCATGGGTGCACGCCTCAATTTGAATTTGTGTCGGGCTATGTGTCCTTGGAACTATTGCTACAAACATTCCCACCTCCATGGTGAGGAATCCTGTGAGCTGACATTCGGATATCTGTACTAAATTATCAAGAGCCGTGAGCACGCTATGCAGTGTAAGAAGTTTCATGTTTTTGCCCCGCAGTGCATAGAGTGCTCGATCCACTTGCTTGCGTGAGTACACCACACGAAATGCTCCCGAACAGATCGGACAACATGCACCTGGTGGTATTATATTTTGACAATGCGGCGAAGCTGGACGAAGACATTTGATGGTCTTGCAACGGCGGCCCATGTCCGAGGCAAGCAGACCGACCTCTTTGCAACGGCCGCTGTAATCGACGAGAATGTAGTCAGCCCAAGCTTCGCATTCGCTGCGATATGTGACGCCATTGATGCCGCACACAGGTCCTTTCCACGAACACGACCTGAAACAGGAGCCCCAATGTGCCAGCTGATGCTGTGACTTGGCATTAAGTAGGGCACATGCCGATGCGTGAGTTTGACCCTTTGTGTCGCAAACGGGTTGTCCAGTGTTTGTGCAGTTGACCGAGTGATTCACTGTACATACAAAGAACAAAATAAGAAAAAATCGATCCTCTAAACTGATAACAATCCGGCTTACCACACTGGTACTGTAAACAAGGTCGATGCATGACCGACAGACAAATTTTGCGATCTTCGATACATTTCGTTCCAATGGGACATGTGAACGAACCTTCCTCGCATGGATTCCAATAGCTGCAGGCACCAAACTCGATTTCATTGTCCTGCAGTCCGAGGCACTTGGCAATACAAGCGGAATGGTAAGTGTTGCCATTTTTCCCACAAACCGGTACATAGTGGGTGGGACAATTGCACGGCAGGCTTGTGTAGGATTGGTCGGAAATGCCTTGGAGAAGAAAAAGAAGAAAAATGTAAGATTATGGATTATGGATAAAGGAATCTTTTAGATTAGGTAAGCCCCTATATAATTTTTTGTCCATATCCTTTAGCCAAACATTCATTTTTTGTCGTTTAATACCCCATCAAAAAACCCAAACAAAAAAGCTTCCTCGTCACAATACTCACCCGGAATTTTGCATTGTTTCTTGGTGCAAGTGATCTCGCCGGCAAAGCAACTGCAAAGATTGCACTCCAAATAGAAGGAGGAGCCATGTTCAATGCCCCTACCACCGGGTAGACTGCAAGCATCATATGAAAAATTTGGCAACGGCTGACAATGTTCGATGCGTCCATTTTGTCCGCAACGGCAAACTTTAAAACTACCACGTTGCGTGGGTGAAACGGGAATGCGTACATACGCTCCGAATGGCACTAAATATCCGGAAGCTTCACCCAGCCGGCAGCCGGGGATACATTGAAAAGAGGTGCTCTCATTGCGATTCGGCAGACATACATGCGAAGCGTTACACGGATGGCCTTTGCACGGAGCTGTCAGCCGATGATGTCCGCCCGTCTCGAGTGGTGCATCACTTGGTTCTAAATATGGTCTCAAAGCAACACACGGAATATCATCTCCTTCCGGATGTAACTTGGAACAAATTGACGCCGCATTTACACCTGCATTAACTCGAGTCCAATCCATGCATTCGCTAAGGACCTCATAGCAATCCTCGCGACAAATGTGATTGTAATGCAGATTTCTTGTGCATGGCTTCACTTGCAGGGTGCACGCGATGGCACGCCATTTTTCCGGAGAACATCTCGATATATTTCTGATTGGCAAATTAATGCCGGGCAGGCTGACAAAGCCCCGCTGCTGCCATATGGCAACATCCGATCGGGCAGCTGTATCCGCATGCATGTGACAGCTGCGAAAGAGCTCCGTCGGTCGATTGTTGAAATTCGTGCAAAAGGACAAACCATCGCATCCAAGCTCACATGGTTCGTCCACTTCATCAATGCACTGTCGTAACTCCAACTCATTGGGTTGCATCAAGCAGTCCACTTCAAAGTAGCCACGTGTCGCTGCCCAATCATTCGAGAAAGTCTGTATGCAAAGGCGACGACATTTCGGTGCTACTCCCTTGTTGCAGCAATGCAACTTGGCCGAATCAATGCCAATTTGATTGATTTGCGAAACTTCATTTGATGCGGCGGGAACAAAGATTTTACGCCCTGCTGATAGAAAACATTGCCACAACGGATCATGTGGCAGTGGTGGGCCACACCCACCGGCTTCCAGTTCGTCAATGATGGTGTCGGTACTTTCGCCAGCCTTCAAAGCGGATCGACATATACGGCGGCATTGCTCCACCTGCGAAAATTCACAGCATGGAAGATCTAAACGAGAGAAAGGTAATGGCTTAGGATCTGGAAGATTTAAATCGATTGGAAGCTTCTGTTAAAAAAACATACATTTATGGGAATTCGTTACTGGTGTCATGTCGGTAAAATTCCGTATGCACTGCATCACATCGGCATTCTTGACGCCGCACATTTCGTGAAGGCTTTTGCGGTTGGTCTTCTTGTGCGGTGAATGTGGCTCGAATATGTCGCGGCATGCCTGGAAGGATAATTTGAAATGATTAGTAAGGGCAAAGCTGTAAGATTGGTTCTCAGAAATTGATTCCAATTAAACTTTTAGATTAAAGTAATAAGAGAGATGAAGAAAAAGGCTTGAGAAGATTGCATTGTGTAAAAATTACTTACTAAAGCAACTAACATATTGCACTTTCGCCACCTTATGCAAGTTTTGGCACTAGTGTAGAGGGCGAAAGTGCTTCATGTTTGGGGCTTTAGTATTAACGAAATTGTTAAAGTCGCGAAAAATGTTGTGTTCCCTAAAGAGAGTCTACAGATCCCTTGAGAGTTTTTCAAGTGTACGTGTTGTTAATAGTAGCCAGATCAGAAGAGGTGAAATACGTTTTGCATCGTGTTACGATGTCAGTGGGAGCTCCGGCAGAAATCCAAGGTTCGACTTTCTTCTGCATTTATTGCTCCTAATCGTTTTAATAAGATGTGCATGATAGGGATGATAGGATAGGCATGAGGACTACCTTAGCCAACACTTAGATTACGTAAGCCCAACAACTAATTTTTAGTAAAAGTTTGGCACAACTGCAACCGCTAGTACTATTGCTACCGCTACACAATTGTATTCCGGGACCCTGTCCAAATATAAAGCTGACATAACAGCAGTTCAGTAGATGCGGTGGACGGGGAATGGTGCCTTACAAAAATCAGAATATGACATATATTACAGCTGTCATGCAAGACTTCATATGCTCGGGGTGGGGTTTCTAGTCAGCAAAAGAATGAAACCCGCCGTTATCGGATTTAAAGCAATAAATGAACAGCTCTGCACTCTTCGCGTGCGGGGCAAATTTAAAAACATAAGACTCATAAACGTTCACACACCTACAGAGGATTCCCCAGATGATGAAAAAGAATAATTCTTTGAATCAGTCGAACGGGAACTCCATGCCTGTCCTCAATATGACGTGAAAATCATTCTGGGGATAAGAATCCCAAAATATGTAGGTAGGGAGCCAGTATTCAGGCAGTACATTGACACTCATAGCTTACACAAGAACACTAATGACAATAGACAACGAGTCATAGAGATGGCAGTAAGCAATAATGTGGTCGTTGCGAGTACAAGGTTTGTGCGTAAAAATATCTACACAGCCACCTGGGTATCACCTGATGGAGCCACTCGTAACCAGATAAACAACGTGTTGATGGACCGCCAACACAACCCGAACCTGATAACGGTACGAACGTACCGAGGTCCCAACGTCGACTCGGACCACTATCTTGTTGGTATATTTCTCCGAGCGCTGATTGTATCGTCACGAAAGACTGCATCAACGAATCAGAATCCACACGGCTGCTCTTCGCAAGGAAGAGACCAGAAACAACTACGGTCAAGCGATAGGACTCGCCCTAAGTGCAGGGAAAGTAAGTCTTGTGGCTGAGATGCCGGGCGTAGAAGAGAAATGGACATGCCTTAAGAATACTGTCATTAGTACGGCTGACTCTATCTTAGGCAGTAGTCGTAGAGATCGGAACGACTGGTTCGATGACAAATGTAAGCTAGCGACTGAACGTAAGAATGTTGCGTACCGAGCAATGCAACAATCTTATAAAACGCGGGCACGCCAATATGAATATAAAGAGCTCAGAAGTTATGAAAAAACAGTTCACCAGCGAAAGAAAGCAGCCTGTGAGGAGAATCTCGTCCGTGAACTAGAACAGGACAGGGAGCAAGGACCGGACAGGCGCGGAAGTTCTACCAAAGAGTCAGCGGTATGACGAAATATACAACGCGTTGCACATACTGCAAGGACAAAGAGGGCACTGTCATGAGTTGCTTAATGGCTAGCAAACTGAGGAATTGGAGGCTCAACCAATGACCTATGACCACATTATCCTGCCCTCACCAAGCAAAGACGGAGTTTGCAGATCGATAAATCGGCTCAAAATAATAAGGCCCCGGGATCACATGGTATCCCAGCGAAGCCGATTAAAACAAGCAATTCATGAACTAATAGTGCGAAGAGGCATTCTGTGCCCCATATATAAGAAAGAATATATCACAACATGCAGCAATAACGTTGTTAAGTCCCGCGTATAAGATATTCTCCTATATCCTTCAAGACAGGAGAGCCCCATACACTAAAGTCATCATTGGTCCATACAAGTGTGGGTTCATCTCATGCAAATTAACAACTGATCATATTTACACCCTTAGGCAGGTGATGGAAAAATGTCTCATAACACCATCTTTTTATAGACTTTAAAGCCGCCTATGACAGCATAACCAGAGTAGAACTTTATTAAGCCATGAGAGAAATCGGCGTCCCAAATAAATAGACACGACTATGTAGGTTGACTATGACCAATGTTATAAGCCAAGTAAAAACATCCGGATCACTATCAGGCACATTCAATACCTATAACGGGTTCCGACAAGGTGATGGACTGCCCTGCGTTCTCTTCAACCTGGCATATTGGAGAAAGTGATCCGAGACTCTGACGTAATTAAATAATAAATAATAAATAATAAATAATAAATAATAAATAATAAATAATAAATAAGGTTAGAGGAACTATGCTCTATAAGTCCATTCAGATACTGACTTACGCATGCGATATTGACATCGTTGGTAGAAACCCAAGAGCTGTACAGAAAGCTTTCATCAAAATCGAGCAGTTGGCACAAGAACTGGGGCTGCACATAATGATGAGATCTACGAGCGTTAAAGCGATGTCGACATCGTGAAGAGAATAAAGCTCGGTAGGCTCTGGTGGGCAGGAAACCTAGCTCGAATGAGCGAAGAGGATCCTGCTCGGAAAGTCCTTTGCGGTAGGATTTATGGGGCATGACAGCGAGAACGGCCAAGCCTACGCTGGAAGGATGGCGTAGACCAGGACGCCCAGAGTTAAGGGAAGCGAAACTTAATTACATCGGCTCAAAATCGGGACCGGTGGAGAGACTTTTTGCGGGAGGCCAGGACTGGACCCCGGTTGTAGAGCCATATATGATGATGACGATGGTTGTTATACATGCGAACAAGAGAGGTCCAGGTGGTGGTGGATGTTTTTGTGGGGAAGAACTGTGCCTCCAATGACTTGCGATCAGAACATAGCACAGCAAAGCGTTCTTCGTTGTCATTCATAGAACTAAGGCCGTGCTTTCCCATTACATGTTCCCAATATCTGTGTCACTTGCGTTAAGGTCGCCCATGAATGAACAATGAACCATAATGAAATATTTAGACGTCCTTTTTTCAGTGGTGGCTTCTTCCGTTGATGCGTAGATTGGAATAAACACGACCTGCGGAACACCTGATTTAAATCTTGCAATAATAATTTTATCGGATATTGCCTACCAGCCAGACTAGCGGCTTTAGAAAGCAGAAATCCCACTCTATACGCATGGTGTTCTTCTGCAGGTTGCAGGTAGATGTTTGGTTTTCCTCTACTCCGGCCATCTTCACCGAGAATCTATAGATGGTATATTATTGTTAATTGTGTTGTATTGGCGAGCGTGCGAATGTTCCAAGTTCCAAAATGTATCCTTTTCCCTGGATCAAAGGTCTTTGTTGATAATTCCGATCCGTATCGGAGACTTGTTTTATTTTTAAGACTCAATTAATTCAGTTGAGTGGTGATTGGCCAACCGCAACCTAGATCGGCATGAAGCGCCGCCTACCAATGCAAATTTAGCCCTGACCCGATCGGACTTGTTACCGAAATTGTTCACTTGATTTGTTCGAGTTTCCTGTGACGAGACGTGGACGCATGAGATAGGAGTTGTGATGAAAGAGGCTAAAGACATGACTATAATCGCATCATCACCACCCTTTGTCACATCGCTTGTAAAGGGTGATCAGATTGGAGGTACTTTTTTGAGAGGATTTTTTTGACATGTCACGCATGACTACTGTCAAACTAAATACATAATTTTATTCAGTATTCATTGACATTTCATCATGGAAAGACTAACACCTCAACAACGTTTACAAATCGTACAATTGTATTACGAAAATCGACGCTCTGTGAAAAGTATTTTGGGACCCTACATCCAATACGCCATACACAATGACACCATAGATTTACTACGTCCTCGTTTCGGTGAGCAATGGATCTCTCGTTTCGGACCGTTGGATTGGCCACCAAGATCGTGTGATATCACACCTTTGGACTTTTTTTTTGTGGGGGTATGTAAAATCTAAATGTTTTGTGTATAAACCACCTACGATTGAGGCATTGGAAGCCAACATTACTCAAGTTGTTCGCAAGATACCGACCGAAGTCCTCAAGCGAGTCATTCAAAGTTGGTGTTTACAGATGGCCAAATTACGGCGCAATTGCGGTCAACATTTGAAAGGGATTAACTTCAAAAAATAAATGTCATGAATGGTTCTAAGCATGGTTCTAAATTGAATTTTTGTGGTTTTATTTCAATTTAAAATCCGATACCACTAAATTGATTGATATTTATACAGTATATAAATAAATATACCTCTTGGTCTTAATTGTAGAACTGTCAGCTGGAATCTCATTTTAAATGACGAGTTCAATTAACTACGAGTTAGAATTATTTTTATATTCTTTATTTCACTTAATCTAACTCTCTACTTAGTAAAATGCTGTTAGTGTTAGTAGAAAAATTAAAACATGTAATGGTAGGAATACGAGGAACACCCTGTAGCTCTCTGCAAGAAAAAAAATTGGTTTCGACGCTTTAGCCGATCGGCCGTCACTTGTCCCTTTCCTTCGCCGGTTCTTCCATTCTCCTTTAAACGCATTTGAAAACTTAAAGAATCCCCAACAACAATTGCATTGACCACTAGAAAGCATATCGTATGATTTGTTGAGAGGTAATATCACACCTTTCAACCGCACGTAAATGGCTTACGGATTGGCTGTAGAGAGAAGAGCATATCGCTCTGGAAAGATACCGGAGAATCATCCGATAATCTTTTCTTCTCCCCTCACAATTACGCCGCAGACATGACACTTCCATCCTTTCGTGATATGGTAGGTTTACATACGCGTGTATGTACTAAGCTTGGACGAATACCTTTTTGCCACGCATGCAGCAAAAAAGACAGTGGGGGTAATGGGCATTCGTTTGGTGATCAACCAAAGAAAAGAGCGTCGAAACTTTGCCTGAGAAAGGGAGTTGGATTTTGGCCGTCAAGTTGGACGGATGTGGTCGGGTTTTGTTTGCGGGTACTACCAGAGCAAAAAGTCAAGTCTTTTCCATTTTGTGGTGCCGTTGTCGGAAATATTATTAAATCTTAGAAATAAATATAGAAACGCGAAATATCGGCTTATTAGTGGTGATAAAAGGAAAAAAAAAAAGGAGAAAAGGCTTTGGCTAGTCGCCACGAATTTTTTTTTCCCACCTATGAACTTTCGATTTCTTTTTGTTCTGTGCCGAATAGTTCGCCATTTTGGGATATAGTTCCGCTACGGCAAGACGCGTGGCAAGTGCAAGGAATTACCCTCTGGCCAGAATAATTGCTCTAGAGATGAGGAAAAAAAATAAAATCTCCAACGCATAAGTTCTTCAGGTGCTGTTTTCGTGTGACTACTCTGTGAGGAAACCGTAAGCAGTATCTCGGTTGCCAGTGATTAAATTCCGCTTCGTGCATTGCAAGCCCAAACACCCGTATGATTTTTTTTTCCTTTGGCTTCCACCGGCTCGGAGATTTCCTTTCAGAATTCCACTTCGGAGCCCTACATTTTCGCGCACCGTCCTGAACTCTACATGAAGTACTCGTATCATTGGAGGAGCTGCGATTTTTTTTATTTCCCCTTACGTCGGCTATCGCCAAAGTCTATGGCATTTTCAACCCAGCAACTGCGACAGCGACGTTCGTTATTCACCTATTTCAAACTTTGTGCCTAATCAAATGGAGAGAAAAACGAACCCGATGAACGGAATTCCCGAGTAAAAATTTCGATAAGGGAATTTTGCGTCGATTTGGGTTCCAGTCGAAGGCTCTGGACCTTAGATCACGGCAGAAAGGACACCAACACTACTACTATTAAATCGGTGGAACTTACTCCTACCATCGCGTCTACTACTACTAATATTCCTGCGGAAACTACATTCATCTTTACAGCAACTACTACGTACTACTATTGGACACAATAATTTTTTTTTATTATTAATTCGAAAGTAGAAAATTTGTTAATTGGTAAATTTTGAAGGGGAAGGACTTTAAATTGGCCCATCCGCTTAATAACTTGCATTGTGGTTTCAGCCTAATTAGAATTCATCGTCATCGACAGCGCTGCCGACGTCGCGTGGATTTACAAGTAAGTGGTACAATTTATATTTCTTTTGTTTCTCTCTATGGTTTATGGTGCCTCTAGCACCAGGCAACAGGGTGACTAGGGATGATATTGGTCGCTGAACCAGTTCGGGTGCATAATTTAAATCCGCTCCCCAGACAAATGACTACTACAGAAAATAAATTTCTTTTGTTTGTAAATAATAGATTAATTAAGGGATTAAATTTCTTTTAATTACTTTCCTTCAATGATACAATTTCGACCCCTTTGGTCCTCACCTTTAATTATTAAAAATTAAATTTAAGTTTAGTAGTAATAGATTTTGATCGATTAACATGAATCGAAGTTTTTTTTTGTTTGATCAAATTTAGACCCTTTGGGAGACAACACAATTTTATTTGGTTTGTAAATAATAGATTAATTAAGGGATTAAATTTCTTTTAATTACTTTCCTTCAATGATACAATTTCGACCCCTTTGGTCCTCACCTTTAATTATTAAAAATTAAATTTAAGTTTAGTAGTAATAGATTTTGATCGATTAACATGAATCGAAGTTTTTTTTTGTTTGATCAAATTTAGACCCTTTGGGAGACAATTAACACAATTTTATTTGGTTTGTAAATAATAGATTAATTAAGGGATTAAATTTCTTTTAATTACTTTCCTTCAATGATACAATTTCGACCCCTTTGGTCCTCACCTTTAATTATTAAAAAATTAAATTTAAGTTTAGTAGTAATAGATTTTGATCGATTAAAAATGAATCGAAGTTTATTTTTGTTTGATCGAATTTAGACCCTTTGGGCGACGATTATCACAATGAGGATAAAAATGAATTTTGGTTTGTTTTGTGATAATCTGAAGTAAGTTTTTTTTTTCTAAGGCCATTTAATTGTTGAAATAAATTTTTATAAGTTTGATGTAAACATTACTGCAAATTGAATTGGGTTTTTTTTTTTATTTTAAAGGGGTTCTTATTTTATTTGAAAATGGACCTAAACAGGAATAAACAAAAGGGGAATTAACTAAAGTCAACTCTCCGGCAGGGGTGATCCCGGTAAAAGGAATGTGGGATTGACCCACTTCCGAAAAGGGGGACCCGACTACATCGGGGTCCCAAGGATGGGAGGGTGAAGAAGGTGGTCGAGCCCAGGTGGCCGAGATTTCCACCGACGATCCGCATCAGGTCATCCGGTTTACGATACAATTGGTTTATTTTCTCTCTCTCTGTCTCCCTCTCCCTCTCTCTATCTATCATGAAAGTAGGTTTTGTTTCTTTTTTTTTGGTATTCACCGCAGCACGCGAAATTATTTGTGCAAATGGCGGAAGGCATGTGAGGACCAAGATCCCCTCCCGGTTGCCGACGAGCACGGCCGTAATGAACGCGTGCGCCCGGTCCTACCATGCCTCCCAGGTGACGGATGTCTTAAAGTCAACAGTCCCGAAGTCCATTACATTAAATTGGCGCCCAACGTGGGGCCCGACGGAATTCAGGGCGCTACTGGATTTTGTTGGGTTCCACAACTTCTCTTTTCTTTTATTTTCCTTGGTAGAATAAATTAAATACCTCCATGGTATATTGCTAGTTTCGGTGTGCGGTTATAACTCACACCGGATCCCTTCTCTATCAATTGTGTTCTGCCTCGTTCGCGGGACGAGACGAAGCTCCCTTATGGAATTGCAGACATCGCGCACGAGTGGGATGCACTGACCAGGGGAATTTTAAGTTCGTCCCGAGCTCGTTACAGCTCATGATAATTTCGCCTGTTAAATCTTTTCATAGTATAAATCTTTGATAAATTAATTCTCGTCTTAATGGCGAGCCCTTTTGCTCTGAGAGTGACCTCGAATCAGGGTTTCTGGAATTGCAGATTTCTGAACCCCGTTTGGATTTCCGACCGTGGACCCGGTTTTCGAGGATACCTCACTCCAGATCCTTTTATGATCGTCGGTTTTCTGCAGCTGGTAAGGAGGAATCTGAGGTGTCTTTCGTGGAATTGCTAGCATCTTGCACGAGTGGGACGACCTGACCCGAAGACAATCGGATCAGCTGAATTAGTAGCAGAAGCCGATCATCAACCCTTTAACGCCATAAACTTTCTGTTGGAGTTTTTCTTGTTTTCGTACAATGCCTTCCTGGAATGGCCAAGAATTGCTTCGTGCACACCTCGGACCAGAATATAATTGGCATTGATATTTCGTCAATGTTAAATGGGGTGGTGTTTCATCTCTTGGAACTGCTAGCATTCGCAACTGTGCGAATGCTTGACCAGAGCCCTGATGACATCATCTTCGCCGATATTAGATTGTGGTTCCTTGAGGATACCTGTTGTCGTCAAATGGTCTTATTATTACTACACAAGGTGCTTCCTGGAATTATCATAGTCGGTATCACGCAGACCTTGGACCAGGAAGTCATTGGTGTTTCTTTGGAACTGAACTGATGATTTTATGTTGTCGAAAATTTTCCTTCAACGATGTCTTGATGCGGAAAACGTAACTGCGACCGGGATGCCTTGCGTCGGAGAGAGTAACAGAGTGGTTGGTTTCATATTTTCGTTATTTTTGTGTCTATTGTTATCGCATAGCTTATGCGATTAATCGTTTTGGGTTAACTCTGCGTTTTTTTTTTGTAATCTCTCGTTTTGGAGAACACCTCTGTAACGTTAAGTGTAGGCTTGATTTGGGTTAAATAGATTTAGGGTGACCTGAACTTATCAACTCTTGTTCAGGTTGTTGTACTAGACTGTAGTAGTAGTAAGTTGTACTTGTACTGTTGTAAAGGATTATAGTAATTTTAGGGTTCCAAGAGAACTCGAATAGTAATTAAATAATTCAAAATATTTTGAATTAAAGTTTGGTTCAAATTCGGTATTCAGACCTAATCTAAGCTAAAGCTTATCTAAAGGCATCAAATTTGCAAAGCCGTCTTAAATTTATTTTTTTTTCCTTCAAAGGAATTTTGAATTCCGTTTACTTAGTTTGAATTATCGAAGGTATCTCTCGCGGTGAGAGCTTGCTTCGTACGCTGGTGGTTGTTCTGCGTGGCTGATCTGGGGTTTATCGGTACTATTTTGTAGAAACGCACATTGACAAGTGCGACGGTTTCGGGTGGTGGTGAACTTGAGTGAACCTTGGTGAATATGTTTACTATTAGGAGCAACGAAGACTTACGGCGTCTCAATCCGAGCGTCATATGTCAGGTATGCAAGTCCGGATTGACACCGGAAATAGACAGCCTAGTCACTCCGTGTGAACATGTATTTCACCACGCTTGCATCACCGAGTTCCTCAAGACCTCAGAGAAGTGCCCTACCTGTAAACTGGAATGTGTGACTGAAGGTTTAAAACCCATAGAAATAACTGTTACACAATCGTCAGGCGTAACGTCAGGTAAGAAAAGGTTTGCAAAGCGAACTCCAATATCAAAGGGCGCCATTCCGAAGACGGTACAAACCCGAAGCGCCGGTAGGGGTAAGAAAAGTAATTCTAGGGGGCGCAATCCACTCGACTGGACCATGAATGGGAATTCACAAAACACAGGTGCCAATTATGACCTGGACGATAGCTTGGGAGTTGAGAACCATCTCTTTGATGATCCACGGAGGTTGTCTGGGGTACGGCCAATTTCAACTACGGACAAGAGCATCACAAAGGATGAAGTTAATGCCTTGGTTAAGTCAGCCTTGGAGCGACAATATTCTGAAACCATTGAGGGTTTGACTAGCCGATTGTCTGAGGTGGTTACCGCCAATGTGCAAAGATATTTCGAAAACTTCAATCTCCATCCCACCTTTTCACGACCAGACCCATCGAACCTCTACCAGACGCGACCAGAGGAATTCGCTCGAATACCACCGATGGCGATTCCTGATGCTTTCAGCGCCCAGGGAATTCCAACTGCCTCGAGAGGTGTTTCGTTTGCACCCGACCCTTCGGATATCCCGGGGCGTTCTCTAGACTTAAGTAAGTCCGATCGGATCACTAGCTTGATCCAGAAATGGCAAATTCGTTTCGATGGTTCTCCGGACGGTCTCCCTGTCGATGAATTCTTGTATCGCATACAGGTCTTGACCAATCAAACTCTGTTCGGGGATTTCTCTCTAATCTGCAGCAATTTCCATATGCTTTTGCATGGAAAGGCTCGTGAGTGGTATTGGCGATACCACAGGGGTGTGCTTACTTGTAACTGGCATGATCTCTGTGGAGCGTTGAGAACACAATACAAGGACTGTCGGACTGACTATGATCTTCTAGAAAGCATTCGTTCGCGCAAGCAGAGAGACCGAGAGGGTTTTGACGAGTACTTTGATTCTGTGTCTGTTCTAACCAATCGTCTGGATACACCTTTAAATGAAAGAGAATTGGTTGAGATAATATCTCGCAATCTCAGGCCAGATATACGACATGAAATTCTATACTTAAATATGAATTCCATCTCACAACTTCGTGATGTCTGTCGGAAGCGCGAAAGGTTTTTAGCTGAATTAAATCGAGGGTCCGCGGGACCTAGAAATTCTTTACCTCGACGGAACATCTCTGAAGTTGATGCGGTCGGTAGTTCCCCTGATATGGTTGAGCAATTAAATCTTGCGGAAGTCGCAAATCGCGTTCCAGCGGAAAAGAATAGTCGTGGGTGTTGGAATTGCGATGAATCGGGTCACCGGTATTTAGATTGCGTAAAGGAACGACGTATCTTTTGCTACGGATGCGGCGCGGTCAACGTATACAGACCGAACTGTAGCACCTGTATGAACTCGGGAAACGCTCGGACGGGTGTGACCAAGTTTCGTCCTCGAAACACACACCCTTAGTAGACAAAACCTCGGATAACATGCAATCGGATACGATGAAGACGGGGGTTATACCGACGAAATCTATGGTACCCTGCGCGACTCAAATATACAAAGTATCAGATACCACCTGTAAATCATACGTTAGGAAACCTGCCCTGTTGCCGATCAAACCTTATCATGTAAGATTTGACGAGTACCAAAAGGCGAAAGCACGAATTTTCGGAGAAGACACAATTATGGTTGAGAGAAAAAGAAAGCGATCAACCCTCAGATTACGAGAATTCTGGAGGTCGGTCCGATTAAATCGACGGAACCTAGTGAATGCCATCATCAACAAGGGGAACGATGTTCGATCTTATGCCGAGGTAAAAATGTTAGGCCAGTCGGTGCTAGGATTACTTGACAGTGGAGCCACCATTAGCTGTCTAGGCTCCAAAGTAGCAGATGACCTGTTGCGAGGTGATCACGATATCATCAAATTCGTCAGCAGTGTTAGAACGGCCGACGGAGCTCGACAACCAGTAAAGGGGAAAATGAGAGTTGATCTGGATTTTCGCGGACAGACTCGAACAATTGATCTATACCTCATCCCTACTCTTTCGCAAGACTTATATCTGGGAGTTGACTTCTGGCGTGCATTCAATTTAGCTCCTGATGTTATTGGCGAATTACACCTCAATTCGAATAATGATACAGCAAGAGCGGTGGATGGCAATTCTCTTAGTTTGACTGACGATCAACGTAAACGACTGGAAGCGGTTAAGTCTTTGTTCCCATCTTACGAAAGTCACGGGTTGGGCAAAACGACGTTGCTCGAACACACTATAGACGTAAGGGACGCAAAACCCGTGAAGCAGCGACATTACCCGGTGTCCCCAGCCATTGAAAAACTAATCTATGCCGAACTGGATGAAATGCTAGAGCAAGGGATTATTGAGGAGTCTAAAAGTTCTTGGAGCTCGCCAGTGGTGTTGGTGCGACAACCTGGGAAGATTCGTTTGTGCTTGGATTCCAGAAAAGTGAACGCGGCAACGGTCAAGGATGCGTATCCTTTGCCGCACATAAATGGGATCCTGGGACGATTGCCACCTGCTGAAGTAATCTCAAGCTTAGATCTAAAGAAGGCTTTTCACCAAATTCCGCTAGAAATAGGGTCGCGCGACAAAACTGCTTTCACGGTTCCGGGTAGACCATTGTATCAGTACCGAGTGATGCCATTTGGGCTATGCAATGCCCCGCAAACGCTGTGTAGGTTGATGGACCAAGTGATTCCATCACAATTTCGAGATTGTGTATTCGTTTATCTAGATGATCTGTTGGTCATCACAGACACATTTGATGAGCACTTGCTAATCTTGGAAGAAGTTGCCTGTCAGTTGCGTAAGGCTGGTCTTACCATCAACGTACGGAAAAGTAAATTCTGTCTGAGTGAGGTGAAATATTTAGGCTATATAGTAGGAGGGGGAACTCTGAGAGTTGATCCCGATAAGCTCGTCGCTATAAGGGAGTTCCCTACACCGAAGTCAATCAGGCAACTGAGGAGATTTCTGGGAATGGCGGGCTGGTATCGGCGCTTCATATCCAATTTCTCAGTTATAGCCCACCCCCTTACAGATTTACTAAAGAAATCCAAATCGTTTGCATGGTCGGAAGAGGCCAATAACGCCTTTGTCAAACTAAAGGAACTTCTAACCACGGCCCCGGTCCTGTCGAATCCCGACTTTAATAAACCATTCATACTGCAATGCGACGCAAGTCAAGACGGTATTGGGAGTGTTCTTGCCCAGATTAACGACTGCGGTGATGAAGTTCCAGTGGCGTTCATGTCTCAGAAGCTTAACAAAGCCCAGAGGAACTACAGCGTCACGGAGCAAGAGTGCCTGGCCGTTGTAATAAGTATCAAAAAGTTTCGCGCTTACATTGAAGGTCAAACCTTCACGGTCATCACTGATCACGCGAGCTTACAGTGGCTGATGAGGCAAACCGATTTGAGCGGCAGATTGGCGCGGTGGGCCTTAAAACTTCAAGGGTTCGAGTTTTCAATTGAACACAGGAAAGGCTCCGAAAACGTAGTCCCCGACGCCTTGTCAAGATTGCATTCAGATGAAGTATATGAAATTGTAGATGTAGGCCCCGCGGTTGACTTGGACTCTGGTGAGTTCGAAAGCCCCGGATACGTGTCTCTCAGGGATAAGGTCTTGGCCAACCAGAATAGGCTACCCGATTGTAAGGTTATGGGAAAATACGTGTACAAACGCACCGAAATTGCATCCGGTAATGCTGACCAGGAGGCTGATTCGTGGAAGCTATGGATTCCTCAGTCCTTGGCTAGCCATATCATTCGACAAGCACACTGCCGGCTGACTAGCGCACACGGAGGAGTGGGTAAGACTATCGAACGTATCAGACGATATTTCTTCTGGCCTCACATGCTGAAACAGGTCAGGGATTTCATCTCGGATTGCGAAACGTGTAAGTGCACCAAGCCAACGAATACCATTTTACGACCGCCCATGGGACGTTTAGCACTAACTGTCAGACCATTTCAACGGCTATACATCGATCTGATAGGGCCTTATCCACGTTCAAAATCCGGTGCCATAGGGATATTTATTGTCGTCGATCACTTTTCCAAGTACAACTGGTTAAAATCTCTGAAGAAACTCTGTGCTTCGGTCATTTGCGGTTACTTAGAGGATTACCTTTTTCACACCTTTGGGGTACCTGAGGAAATTGTGTCCGATAATGGAGTACAGTTCAAGTCAGCTCAGTTTAAAACTCTAATGATAAAATACGGTATAAAACATGTGTATACGGCCTTATATTCGCCTCAGTCGAACGCGTCCGAGCGGGTGAATCGATCAGTGATAGCTGCTATTCGAGCTTATCTCAAAGACGATCAGAAAGATTGGGATCGATACCTGAGCGGTATAAGTTGTGCTCTGCGTAGTTCGAATCACACTACCATTGGTCATAACCCATACTATGTCTTGTTTGGTATGAACATGATACACCATGCGGGTGACTATCGGTTGTTGCGTAGCCTTGACCTGTTAGAAGAACCCGACGCACACCTTCAACCGAATGACCAACGAACGACGATCAAGAAAAGGGTCCAAGAGAACCTACATCATGCCTATGAAAAGAACGCCCGAACTTACAACACGAGGAGCCGTAACGTCGATTTTAAAGTCGGTCAGGAAGTGTTCCGGCGAAATTTCATCCAAAGCAATTTTGCAAAAGGCTTTAGCGCCAAGCTTGCACCTCTTTTCGTACCGGCCCGAATTCGAGAGAAGCAAGGAAATTCGAACTATGTTCTTGAAGATAGATCTGGTAAATTGATCGGAACTTATCATGCGAAAGATATTCGGCAATAGAGCTTCTACCCTTTTCAAACGATAGGGCAGAATGTCTTATCACTGAGTGGAATTCGGCCTATCGTTTGTTGTGTAATGGTAGGAATACGAGGAACACCCTGTAGCTCTCTGCAAGAAAAAAAATTGGTTTCGACGCTTTAGCCGATCGGCCGTCACTTGTCCCTTTCCTTCGCCGGTTCTTCCATTCTCCTTTAAACGCATTTGAAAACTTAAAGAATCCCCAACAACAATTGCATTGACCACTAGAAAGCATATCGTATGATTTGTTGAGAGGTAATATCACACCTTTCAACCGCACGTAAATGGCTTACGGATTGGCTGTAGAGAGAAGAGCATATCGCTCTGGAAAGATACCGGAGAATCATCCGATAATCTTTTCTTCTCCCCTCACAATTACGCCGCAGACATGACACTTCCATCCTTTCGTGATATGGTAGGTTTACATACGCGTGTATGTACTAAGCTTGGACGAATACCTTTTTGCCACGCATGCAGCAAAAAAGACAGTGGGGGTAATGGGCATTCGTTTGGTGATCAACCAAAGAAAAGAGCGTCGAAACTTTGCCTGAGAAAGGGAGTTGGATTTTGGCCGTCAAGTTGGACGGATGTGGTCGGGTTTTGTTTGCGGGTACTACCAGAGCAAAAAGTCAAGTCTTTTCCATTTTGTGGTGCCGTTGTCGGAAATATTATTAAATCTTAGAAATAAATATAGAAACGCGAAATATCGGCTTATTAGTGGTGATAAAAGGAAAAAAAAAAAGGAGAAAAGGCTTTGGCTAGTCGCCACGAATTTTTTTTTCCCACCTATGAACTTTCGATTTCTTTTTGTTCTGTGCCGAATAGTTCGCCATTTTGGGATATAGTTCCGCTACGGCAAGACGCGTGGCAAGTGCAAGGAATTACCCTCTGGCCAGAATAATTGCTCTAGAGATGAGGAAAAAAAATAAAATCTCCAACGCATAAGTTCTTCAGGTGCTGTTTTCGTGTGACTACTCTGTGAGGAAACCGTAAGCAGTATCTCGGTTGCCAGTGATTAAATTCCGCTTCGTGCATTGCAAGCCCAAACACCCGTATGATTTTTTTTTCCTTTGGCTTCCACCGGCTCGGAGATTTCCTTTCAGAATTCCACTTCGGAGCCCTACATTTTCGCGCACCGTCCTGAACTCTACATGAAGTACTCGTATCATTGGAGGAGCTGCGATTTTTTTTATTTCCCCTTACGTCGGCTATCGCCAAAGTCTATGGCATTTTCAACCCAGCAACTGCGACAGCGACGTTCGTTATTCACCTATTTCAAACTTTGTGCCTAATCAAATGGAGAGAAAAACGAACCCGATGAACGGAATTCCCGAGTAAAAATTTCGATAAGGGAATTTTGCGTCGATTTGGGTTCCAGTCGAAGGCTCTGGACCTTAGATCACGGCAGAAAGGACACCAACACTACTACTATTAAATCGGTGGAACTTACTCCTACCATCGCGTCTACTACTACTAATATTCCTGCGGAAACTACATTCATCTTTACAGCAACTACTACGTACTACTATTGGACACAATAATTTTTTTTTATTATTAATTCGAAAGTAGAAAATTTGTTAATTGGTAAATTTTGAAGGGGAAGGACTTTAAATTGGCCCATCCGCTTAATAACTTGCATTGTTGTTTCAGCCTAATTAGAATTCATCGTCATCGACAGCGCTGCCGACGTCGCGTGGATTTACAAGTAAGTGGTACAATTTATATTTCTTTTGTTTCTCTCTATGGTTTATGGTGCCTCTAGCACCAGGCAACAGGGTGACTAGGGATGATATTGGTCGCTGAACCAGTTCGGGTGCATAATTTAAATCCGCTCCCCAGACAAATGACTACTACAGAAAATAAATTTCTTTTGTTTGTAAATAATAGATTAATTAAGGGATTAAATTTCTTTTAATTACTTTCCTTCAATGATACAATTTCGACCCCTTTGGTCCTCACCTTTAATTATTAAAAATTAAATTTAAGTTTAGTAGTAATAGATTTTGATCGATTAACATGAATCGAAGTTTTTTTTTGTTTGATCAAATTTAGACCCTTTGGGAGACAACACAATTTTATTTGGTTTGTAAATAATAGATTAATTAAGGGATTAAATTTCTTTTAATTACTTTCCTTCAATGATACAATTTCGACCCCTTTGGTCCTCACCTTTAATTATTAAAAATTAAATTTAAGTTTAGTAGTAATAGATTTTGATCGATTAACATGAATCGAAGTTTTTTTTTGTTTGATCAAATTTAGACCCTTTGGGAGACAATTAACACAATTTTATTTGGTTTGTAAATAATAGATTAATTAAGGGATTAAATTTCTTTTAATTACTTTCCTTCAATGATACAATTTCGACCCCTTTGGTCCTCACCTTTAATTATTAAAAAATTAAATTTAAGTTTAGTAGTAATAGATTTTGATCGATTAAAAATGAATCGAAGTTTATTTTTGTTTGATCGAATTTAGACCCTTTGGGCGACGATTATCACAATGAGGATAAAAATGAATTTTGGTTTGTTTTGTGATAATCTGAAGTAAGTTTTTTTTTTCTAAGGCCATTTAATTGTTGAAATAAATTTTTATAAGTTTGATGTAAACATTACTGCAAATTGAATTGGGTTTTTTTTTTTATTTTAAAGGGGTTCTTATTTTATTTGAAAATGGACCTAAACAGGAATAAACAAAAGGGGAATTAACTAAAGTCAACTCTCCGGCAGGGGTGATCCCGGTAAAAGGAATGTGGGATTGACCCACTTCCGAAAAGGGGGACCCGACTACATCGGGGTCCCAAGGATGGGAGGGTGAAGAAGGTGGTCGAGCCCAGGTGGCCGAGATTTCCACCGACGATCCGCATCAGGTCATCCGGTTTACGATACAATTGGTTTATTTTCTCTCTCTCTGTCTCCCTCTCCCTCTCTCTATCTATCATGAAAGTAGGTTTTGTTTCTTTTTTTTTGGTATTCACCGCAGCACGCGAAATTATTTGTGCAAATGGCGGAAGGCATGTGAGGACCAAGATCCCCTCCCGGTTGCCGACGAGCACGGCCGTAATGAACGCGTGCGCCCGGTCCTACCATGCCTCCCAGGTGACGGATGTCTTAAAGTCAACAGTCCCGAAGTCCATTACAAACACTTGGAATAGGTTTCAAGCGTTTTGTTAAAATGGCATATTGCGAATAGCGTTTGACCTCTAACGCTTTGCGTGATTGAAATTTCCAATACAATTACAGAAAAATGCATTAAAATCTTATCACGTTGCCTTATCTGCCAATTATATCGAAGCACCTCCCCTCCATATACTAGTCCCACATCGTCCCACCCACCAATCACTTTTACCACTAATACTCCACTATGTACTTCTATTGCTTTTTATCAACTACTCACCTGCAAACACTCTGACGTCCGTGCATTTCCACAGCAACGATCGCCCGCCTCCTGTTTCTCGAAACATGAAAACATATGCTGCTCATCGCTTCTGCGGCAAGCATTGATCAGCTCATCGGTCGATGATGATGTTGCACAAGCATTTCGACATCTTGGTGACATTCCGAGGGAGCAGCATCGGCGGCCTGACCATTGGGATCCGCGTGCAACCGCTGAAAAATAATGAGAACGTCAACTTGTAGTATAAGTAAACAGAGTAAAACTGACAGGAATCATTAATTAGCAAGCAAAGAAAAAAAAAGCGATCGCAATTTATAGAGTCCGAGCTCAAAGCCACCCAAAGCATCAATTGGCTTATTTAATCCATCACGTGTCGCGATTGATTACGTCGATCGATTAATTTCTATCAATTGTGTATGTGCGCCGCCGCACAACTGGGAGACCTGTCTTCCTTACTGCCGAAGCAGAAAACAGAAATAGCAAATCATTTTCTAATCACGTCCATTCATCAGCGATTTGCAAAGGAACGTTCAATTGAAGTCAAAATTAAAGTTGCAGCCAAATTACATTTTAGTGCAGGGAGTGTAATAAAGGCAATGGTAGATTATCGACGTCTCCATTTAAATGATCAGCAATCCGTTGTTTGCAGAAGGTTCCTCTCTCGCATCGCTTCTTGTGGGTTGTTTTTTGTGTAAAGTTTCCTTGTCGTCTGGCTGTATGCTAATATAAGTACAATCGGAATTTTTCCTCTTCATTGGATTGCAAATGAATTTTATTGGCGAAAATCCAATTTTTGTTTATTTGCGCGATCTTCTTTGGCATTATGATGAGGCACTTTCATTATGAGTGATGATCTTCCCCTTTGAAGCGTTCGTTTGGAGAAAATGTTTACCTCTCTTGATGCTTAACGCCGCACTTATTGCGATGACACACGTAAATGGCTTGTAAGGAATTTGATACGGGATCAAAAGATTTCTTCAATTTACCGAAAATGGATCAATTTTTAACAGACCGTCGTGTTGAGCAAGAAAGTCGATTTGTCACTCAGCAGTGTGATCAAAGGAAGGATGAATCGATGATGAGCGGATGAGGTAGTAATCTTCAATCGAATTGTGTATAGCTAGTTTGTTCATAAGGCAACGTTAATTTGACTGAACGAATCTTTATTATGTTCAACATTAATATTTAGAGTTTTTAATTGGAATCTTAAGAATGATGAAAGAATGATGAATGGGAGGAATTGAGATTCTAATCGGTCAAAACTAGTTACTGTTGCTTTAGGTTAAAAATGGACAATTTCAGAAGTAATAAGAACATTGGTCACAAAAGAGTAACAAGCTTATTACTAGCCGCATATTAAGCGCAACACAGCACAGCATCGCATAGCCGAGGTTTTTAGAGCACACAATGTTAGACTAAATAACGCAAATGCAAAATTGAGTCGTTAAGGGGTCGTGAATCTGCCAAAAATTTTAGACCACTAAGCCTATCATCGTTCTTGATGAATACGTTGGAACGAATTTTTGACTACCAAATTAGACTAAATTTTGAAGACACAATGGTATTCAAACTCCAACTTGCCTACCTTAACGGCAGGTCTACGGAGACTGCACTACACGAGCGCACTCCCTTAAATACAAACAATACACTCTTACCACCTTCCTTGACATAGAAGGCGCTTTCAACAATGTTCATATTAATGCCATTCAAGAGGCTCTCACTGAGCTGGTGGTAGAGCAACTCCAGTGGATCATCTACATGTGGCAAGTGTGCATGTGGAAAGTGGCACTTTCCGGGGAGGGGTAATATCGCCCTTAATGTGGCTGATGGTTATAAGCGAGGTCCTTAAGTTATTTGAGCTGGACGGGACGAAAGCTTTAGCGTATGCAGACGGCGTGGTGATTCTTGTGTCTTGTGTCTGGATTAGTGAAGCCATGGAAAATCTCTAGGAAAGGTTAGCTCCTGGGCTACCAGTTGTGGACTGGGAGTTAACTATAGGAAAACCGCTAAGTCCAAAATACCAGTTTTTGCCCTCCCAAAGCTTAATGGCCAGAGACTTACACTTACCTCAGACGCTAAATATATCGGCGTGATCCTCGATAGGAAACTCAGCTGGAAGTCAAACATGGAATCCAGGGTAAAGAAAGCATGTATTGCCTTATACGCAGGTAGCAAATCCATCGGTAAGACATGGGTCCTGCAGCCGAGAATGGCACTTTGGCTGTACACAGCGGTGATACGACCCATTCTTACCTATGGTGCGCTAGTCTGGTGGCCGGAAATTAACAAAAAGTACAATGTCACCAAGCCAGGTAGATTACAAAATAATAGTGCAAGTATGGGAGGAAGAACTGGCGAAGAGGCATACCTAAGACAGGAGATATCACAACATGCAGGAATGATGTGGTATAACGTTGTTGAGTACCGCGTATAAGATTTTCTCCTCTATCCTACAAGACAGGATAGCCCCATAGGCTAAAGTCATCATTGGCCCATACCAGTGTGGCAAAGCATCATCCCAAGCTAATCAACAACTTATCAGATTTACACCCTTAGGCAGCTGATGGAAAAATGTCTAGAATTTACCAAACTCACTACAGTATCTTTTTATAGGCTTTAAAGGCGCCTATGATAGCATAGCCAGAGTAGAGTGTAAAGCCATGGGAGAATTCGGCATCCCACATAAACTGACACTACTATATAGGTTGACTATGACCAAGGTTATAAGTCAAGTGAAAATATCCAGATCACTATCAAGCCCATTCAACATCTATAACGGGCTCTGACAGGGGGTTGGACTGGATTGCGTGCTCATCAACCTGGAGATTCTGACGTAACGGCGAAAGGAACAATCCTCTATAAGTTCATTCACATACTGGCTCACGCAGGCGACATCGACTTCCTTGGTAGAAACCTAAGACTGTACAGTAAGCTTCTATCCAGATCGAGCAGGCGGCACGAAATCTAGGGCTGCACATAAATGAGAGCAAAACAAAGTACATGGTGGACACGTCTGCGAGTAGAAGATCCAAAATTGGTCGCCGAATTAAAATAGTGGATGGCGAATTTAAAGAAGTACAATCTTTTAACTATCTCCGGTCAACTGTAGCCGGCGATAACAGCATGGAACCAAAAATACGCGCACGGTTGCTTAACGACAACAAAGCAAAGAAGACAAAGAAGAGTCAAGACTCTTCAAATCCACGAACTTCACCATAATATCCAAGCTACTGGTATAGATGACAATGGTCACACCAGTACTTACATATGGATCCGAAACTTGTGGGCTTAGCAAAAAAGATTCTGACCTCTTAGCCGCGTTCAAGAGAAAAGTCTTACGGAGAATTCTTGGCCCCGTATGTTAAGGAAGGACGGTTCTGGAGACTCTATAATGATGATGGGATAGCCTTTCTCAGGAACTAGACATAGCACGAAGCGGAAATTTTCACCATAGATTACGTTGGGTTTTTGTTTTTGTTTGAACTCGCTAGGTGGCGCTGTTGTCAAAATATAACGGTTTTTTCGTTTCTCAGCAACGAAGCATCTTAGGAACTTCAGATTTTAACCAAATGTTTCTTTCGTTGCTATTTGGGTTTTTGTGAAATTTTGACCCGATAGGTGGCGTGGTGGTAATACCGGTATTTTTGACATTTATTTAGAACGGCAGGTAGAGGGAAAAGTTATAGGTATATATGTAAGGGGAGAAAGGTAAAATTTTAAGCAGAGATTTACAAACGTATTTTTTAAAAAATGTCAACGTAAATTATTGTCAGGTGAGGGAAGGTTATGGGCTATAGTACTCCCGTCACCCCGGGGGTTCATGTGTGCGTGTAGCATAGCGCCCGGGAACAGCTAGTTATACAATAAACATAAATATAATATTATAACTAACCTTGTAATGTTCGATTCATGCAACCCCAAAACACCACTTGTATCGATGGACAGAACTTCTTCAATTCACCCAAACGGTATCCGCGTCCATTTAAATCGGAAACGGCTAATTGCACCAAGGACAACTGAAAAGAAAAGACCAATGAGAGTGAATCAATAATTTAAATTATAATTTATGATCGAAAGAGTGGAGAAATCTTGCACGGTACAGCAGTAGCTCAGAGGTGATGATATCAATAAATTAACCGCTACAGGTTTTCTATCTATCTAATCCTAAATCTGTCTATGTAGGTATGTACCCGTTTGTGGAACACAAAAAATCCAAAAATTAAACTAGTTTCCAATTAATATTCAAAATAGCCATGGGCGGAGTACTCGCTGTGCAGACTGTTTTGAAGCACACTCCGCTAGACGCGCATTTGTTGCATGCACAATCCTAATGAATTGCATAAATCATTCCAGTCAGGGATTTACTAGGAGAGAACCTGTATAAGTCTGCTCAAGGAATATGAAAAGTAAATGCTCGCCACCTCAAGGGATTGTAAATATTATTACTATGACACGAAAAACGATATCGCAAATCCTTTTGCTTAGAAGCTCTCCCTGCCTCTGTCCATCGAGTGCAACATTATCAACAAGAAGTCTCGTGACGGCAACAAGTCATCCAGTGAGCCACGTTATTATTAACCATGAACCTGAAAATATGTCTGGCTATCGCGTGTTTGCTTCCACATTGGGTGGGCATCATGATACGTCCATGCTGAGCCATCGTAGAGTGGATAAAAGAATATACGAGCACCAAATGTAAACGGTATGTTCAACAATTCAAAGTTATTGTCCACCATCAGTCACAGTCTCACATGGAGTCAACTATCGTCTGATTTGGCAAGAGAGTTAGTGCACCCATTTGTAGAGGAGGAAACATGTAAAATTTGATGAATATTTAAAATAAAAAAAAGTTTGCTAAGCCGTACTTCATGACAAAGCCACCGGAAAGCCCACACATGCTTCAGCTGTATAAGTGGCAGAAAATTTGTAATTCGTTTAGCAAGATGTACAGACGTTTGTATGAAGGAAACTGCACGACTTTGACTGAGTTTAAGGGAATCATTATCGCTGTGTTAATGACTGTTAGCGGATGAATAACAATAAGCTATAGACAACCAGTGACGGACTAAAAAAATGTCTAAACCTGTGATATGAAAGGATCTACGGTCAGCCATCAGCAGAATATTCCCCCTATTCTGCTGATAGCTGACCGTAGATCACAGAATGCTCTAGAACTGCAGGTTGCCGTAACTATCTCAGAATGATGGAAGTGCGATCAATCCTCCACGTGGTAACCGCTGGTAATTTTCCTCCAATACAGGAAGAGCGAAATTATCGGGCTAGTCCATTCAAAGTAAGGTTGGCGCGAGGCCAATAATCTCGCCCGTAAAAAAAGCATATTACGGAACACCAAATCAACCTCGGATACACTGATGAACGACGACGACTACGGCAACGAAAACGGCTAAATTATTAAGAATGTATAGAGCTCGAGCTGCACACCAGCTGGCCGATACCCTGCCTTATATAAGGCTGACATAACAGCAGTCCAGGAGATGCGGTGGATAGGTAATAGTGTCTTAAAATATTCAGAATATGACATATATTACAGCTGCCATGCAAGACATCATGTACACGGGGTGGGGTTTCTAGTCAGCAAAAGAATGAAACTCACCGTTATCGGCTTTAAAGCAATAAATGAACGGCTGTGCTTTGCGTGGGGGGGCAGTTTTAAAAACATAAGCCTCATAAACGTTCGCACACCTGCAGAAGATGGTACGAACGTACCGAGGTGACAACGTCGACTCTATCCACTATCTAGTTGGTATGGTGCTCCGAGCGCGGATTGCATCATCAACTCAATTTCAACAAAAACTTCCAGGTCTGGGACGAAGACGCTTACTTGACTGTACTAAAGTCCCTAGAATCAATCGCTACAAATACAATTCTAGCTCTTAACTGCCGATCATCTCTCGTGGAGATGTCGGAGCAGTTTAATATCACCCTGTGTTGGGTGCCGGGGCACAGAGACATTCCGGATAAGTGTATGACTGACGAACTTGCCAAACAAGGAACTGCACTACCCTTCTTCCCTGAATATGGTTCCAGAGGCATACCAATCGCTACATACAAACTCTTGTTAAAGCGGGATGCTAACTTTCTTGGAAGGAACATATTTATGAAATTTCAAAAAGAGCGAGCCAACGCTTAGGGTTTATAAAACGTTGTAACTTCTACTTCAACCACTTTGAACTATTAAGTTTATATAGGTCTTATGTTAGACCACTTTTGGAATTTAATTCGTACGTATAAGAAAGTGTATAGGGTTGGACTCCAAAATAGCATTTGCATTATATTGATAGAATTCAGAACATAGTTGTCCGTATGATAAACGATGTAACCATAACTTCACCTCTTGATTGTTTGGAGCATAGACTCGTTAAACCATTTGGAGCTTCGAATGAAGCGTATAAGACTTTTGATGTCAGTGCTTGACAAATCGTTGGAAAAGAAGAAGGCTCCAAACGGAGCCTACGCTTAAGAGAAAGATCTGTGCATGTGCAGAGAAGGTGAAAAACGTTCTCTTTCTCTTCATTGTCCATGCAGCTTCTGCTGAAGTCATTGGAAAATACACCAAGCCTTGCTGCATGCTTGCCTATAAGATAGTACCCAGTAATTACACCTATCGTAGCGCTAATGTGCACTCTGTTTAGAGAGATCAAACACTTGGAGCTTTTTGGATCCAGCTTTGGCCAGATCTGTTTTGTCGCTACACAAGTTTTACCATTTGTCCGTCTAAGGTTGGTTTTTTCAGTAGCATCCTGCTTTAACATGAGTTTGCGTTTAGCAATCGGTATGCCTAAGGAACCATTTTCAGGTAGAATGGGCAGCGTAGTACCATTTTTGGCGATTTCATCAGCCCTGCAGTTCCCCAGAATGTCTCTAGGCTTCGCACCCAATACAAGTGAATGTTGAACTGCTCCGCCATATCCCTGAGAGATGATCGATAGTCTATGGCTACAATAGAGAAATAGATTTCGATTTGCCTTAAAACCTTTTCCATGTAGAACTCAACACTTCAAATCTTCCTTTTATCCGGGAGTGTCGTCGATGTGGAATTATTTAGTCGACTCCGTGTTTCCCGAAACGTTTAATTTACAGGCCTTCAAATAAGAAGTAAACAAGTTCCTGAAGGACCGAATTGTTCATTAAAGGATCCAAGAATTTTTGAAGGCTGAATTATGTTTTGTTTACGAAATATTTTCTTGGCCAAGGTTTTTTGTAGTTTTTCCTGACCATGATCCATTGATTAAAGCATTTGGACTTGCGTCGATTTAGTTTTGTTAACTTTTCATTGAATCAAGAAGAATAATTCGAAACCGGCTACAAACGTGAGGAATATGATGCATTGTAAATTACATTCCTATGATTTTAATATTAATTTTAATAAAGGGCCTACCTTATTGCCGTGGCGTAAGTTCGTACTGATAAGCCTTACAGAACGAACGGAATATTGAACGTTTAAAATGTAGAGTGATTAGAATCTATAGTTCGGAGCCGAAAAGTTTTTGACAATGCACTAAAGAAGACTACGTGTAAGATGACGTGCATAAGTGAAGCTTGGTATACAAAGGATGAAAAAACAGTTAGTCATATGCTCTATTCTGACTGGTGGAAGCATAAACATAACCACAGGTGGTGGCTGCCCCAAAAAATTGATAATCTGAATGATCGGGATAGTTATTTCAAAGTAAGCTTGGTGTGAAGCTAATAACCTCGCCCGTAAAAAACCATTATTACGGAATTCCAGAAATGGAAGAACGGATTCCGTTTGTACTGCGAAATATGTTGATGATGATGATATGCAGAATTATTGTGTATAGCTGGAGGTTATGAGCTAACGATCGCGTTACTAGAAGAAACATTGCTAATTGATGAATGAATTGCAGCGTTAGCTATGTAAGAAGAAGGTAGAGAATTTTTATAAATCTAAAAAACAACCTATAAAAATTAAAACTTTTCATATTAATTCTGTAATTAGAGACACACATTTTGAATAAAGTTTGAATAAAATCGGGTTAATTTAAAAAAAAATTATATGGGAACCCCTTGGCCCTGGCGTGCGATTAATAACAAATTTTAATAAAAAGTGTTGTCATCGGAGCTACGCATGTGTGCAAAGTTTGAATAAAATCGGGCTTTAGGAAGTGGGTTAAAAATTGGTCACAAAATTCCGCCAACCAGCCACAAACTAACGAAAAAACACACACGCACACACGAAGTTAACATAGATAATTAAAAAAACGGTCATGTGACTTCGAACGGTTACTGTTTCATTCAAATTCGGATCACTTAAAATGTATTCATTTGAATTTTAAATAAAGTTTCATTGCAAAAGAAAAATAAATAGATTCAGAAATCCTGCTGATGTCTCGCCATTGAATAAAGAAAGTTGTTGTTTCTGACATTGGTTTAGTAGGATTGCATGTCCTAGTGTCGTGTGTCGCATCATCACGGTTGAAACTGGCAATGGTGACACGATAGAAAGCAACAAAATGTTTTCCTAATGTTTTTCCATACTACCATGTCGGCCAAAGCCAATGTGAAGTGTAAGAATACACTAACTGTCGCAGTGATTAGCTATGCAAATTCAGGACTTTTTTCTCCTTAGGGGGAAATTGCTTGTTTGTTTACGAGCACTCATGTGGAATATTCGCGCTATTGGCAACGACATGAAGTTTATGTGAATTTGCGCATACGCTCGATCGAACCAGCTTTGATTTGATTATTTACTAAGATTTATAGTTTGACAGTGCTTCGAGTTTTCTTCGTTTTTCTAATGTGTCTATTGGAATTGTCTCATAAATTATTTCAGGGAAGAAATTTTGTTTGTGTGGGATTTTACCTCTTACTCCAGTCTGAATATTTTGTGTGGGTGCGTCTTCCGCGATCGTTATTATAAGTGCATCGTGTGTTTTGTGTTTGGTGTAAATTGGAATTGAAATTAAATTTGGTGTATCGTACCTACTAAGATTTCTGCTCCTACATTTTTGTGTTGAGTTGGTTGTTCGAAGGCATTAATATTCTAAACTTATAATTAAAATATTTGCATTAAGGATTAAAAAACTAAATGAGCTAACCCTTAATACATTTTTCAAAAATTAGTTTTGAAAAAAAAGGTTAATGCGGATTAAGTCCAATAGACACGGATGTTAAATCATAATCATAAAAAGCTTTGAGCTATTTGGTATTAGTGTCGCCTTAAATCATGGCAAATCATGCATTATTGTTAAGGTGAGGAATGTCTATTAGAACATGAAGATGATCTAACTTCAGCAGAAGAATAAGAATAAGATAGTAAAGCGAGCTTCTCAGCTCGCCATATGGATAGTTGTAATTCAGTCTAAACACTGAATTATCTTAAAAGCCCAATAGAAACCATTTAATTCACAAAATTCGTAACAATTTTTTTAGTAAAAAAAATGTTTTGCTTATTTTTTTTTTTTATAAAATTCTATCATCATCAATTCTATTAACACGCGCCACACGCGTCACACGCGTCACACGCGTCACCATTGTTTTAGAATTAGTTAACCATTACCATTAAATTATGACTGGTAGAAGCCGAGATATATGAGTTCCTACCAAAAACTTTCCACTACTATACCCACACGAGCTAATGTGTACTGCTATGCGAGCAAAACCTTCTCTACAGAAAGCCCAACTATTTCGCTGATACACAGATCCATGCTTAAAAAAATCATTCATTCATAAGCGATAGGTCTTTCAGTCATAAGCGATTTCTGAAATAGACTGAAAAAAATTCTAAGCATTTAACTTTGCAAACCTTTAGGCTTAAAAAATCGATAGCGATGCGTAGATTGAGTATTTTTTTTTTCAATTTCAGTAGTAACCACTATTAAGGAAAAAATTACACCATCGCAAGCCGAGCGCTAACCAATTGTTTTAAAACAAGTCCATTCAAATGTTGACTGCTAGAAGCCGAGACATACGACACGGCAAACGTGCAATCGTACAATCGTACAAATGTACACACGTTCGCTGAAAAAATTTGCATGTCCTCTGAATATAAGCTTCGCCCTTCGGACTCGCAATAAATGAGCATAAAACCAATACTCTCATATGACTAAAATATAATATAGAAAGAAGCCAATATTTGTTGCTAAGTCAATGTCTTCCCCGTACTTTCGGAATAGTATGATTCAACACGATGACGGTACGAACGTACCGAGGTGCCAACGTCGACTCTACCCACTATTTTGCTGGTATGGTGCTTCGAGCACGGATTGCATCATCATGAAAGACTGCATCCACGAATCAGATTCGAGCCAACACGGCTGCCCTTCGCAACGAAGAGACCAGAAATAACTACGGTCAAGCGATATGACTCGAGTTTGTTAATAGCCATCTAACTGAGGAATTGGAGGCTCCACCAATGACCGAAGACTACACTATGCTGCCGCCACCAAGCGTAGACGAAGATATCAGAGCGATAAATCAGCACAGATCCCGCTGAGTGGAAGAACACGGACTTTAGCTGGCTGTCTCATAGAATGTGATAGTAATGATTATTAAAAGTAAGATCCAGACCATAATACCATTGAAGGTTGGGTCACAGAAACAAAAGCTCAGGGAAATATTTAAGGCTTACTATTGACAGCAAGTAAACCTACTGGAAAGACATCCCTAGTATATGTGATAGTGCGACCAGAGCTTAAATATGCCTGAGTAGACTGATGGGCAATATAAGTGAGTGAAATGAAACTGATGAATATCGTAGAGGCCACAATGTATGGACTGACGGCTTAAAGTTTAAGAAGTACATAACACGCATCGCTGCTGTATATCTCCAAAAAGCGCTAAAAATTTCATGTGTCTTCCATACTGTATCGGAAACTGCATCCGTGGTTGTTGCGAGGATCATGCCGAAAGATCTTTCGCTCAAGAGCAAAAGCCCTGAAATTAAAAGAAAGAAGGTCGCCAAAGCCGAAGTACAATTTCAGTTGTGGCCTCTTTCCATTGCAGCGGTTCTGGGAGAGTCCTACTAAGGCACAATGGCCCGGAGAAAATTAAAGACGTAAGTGCGAACCAATGAAAAGGATTATCCAAGTTTTGGATAGGACATATGGCTTTTTTTGTAAGTACCTGCATTGGATGGGAAAAATCAGGAGCCCACAAAGCCGGAACTGCACAGTAGAGCATCTGAACTGCTTTGCAGAAGAAAGAGATGTTGAGTTGTTGAGACGATATAAATAATTGTCGCGATGCTGTAAAGCGAGGAAAAGTGACTATAGCTCGGATTTGTAAACTTCTGTAAATAAAAAAATCTCTCGAATAACTGGAAAATATTAAGAGTCGTTTTAACGTGTATGGAGTAAAAATCTTTATTAGCTGTTAATTGACGATGAAGCGAAATATTCCATATTTTCAATTCTATTCCCATTTTAGCTTTAAATACGACGTTGATAGAGGAGACCAAATAAGGAAACAACTTGTTATACATTAAAGGATAACACAAGGTAGTGGAGACGATACTGCACCTGGAAAAGATATATGTTGGATTGGAAAAGTAAAAGCAGCCAAAATAAACTCCAAACTGTAGACCTAATTGGTGATCACCCAGTTATCACCCAGATTTCAAAGCAACCAATGTGGTTGACCTTAAGTGGTAATGAAATTTTCCACACATACCCTATATACCTATAGTATTACCGTGCTGCTTCCTTCTTAACAAGATGATGATCCTCTAAAAAGTATGTAAAGTTTTTTTTGCTCGCGCTTCGCATAAGTGAACCACTCTGACTGTGCGAAAATATCCCTTGAACATTGTCACTTTTCTTTATTTTGGGTTCGTTCAGATCGTTATCCGTGTTGCTACTCAGAAGATCATCAAAATGACAACACGATGCGTAATTAAAGTAAATTGCAGATCACATCAAGTGATGGTGATTATGTGTGATGCTCTTAAGTCAGTTGGGCGCATCACAAGATAATCGTGATTTTGGGTCTTGTAGTTATTTTCTTGTTTCTGCAAGTATACTATGTAGGGTAGTGTAGGCGAGGAGGAGTGTGAAATTACAACATTCTCGTCGCCAGATCGCGGATGTTGTTTTAATTTTTTCGCTTAATTCGGTAGTTTGCTGGTACACACACTTATCCACAAACAAATAAAATGAAAACTTGTCATTTGGTGGTGCAATGCACGGTTTTCTTGTTACTTTTCGAATTAAAGAAAGTCACTGGCACGAACCGATGGACAGGGGATAAAATGCAACAAAATATAAGGGAAAAAAATTTAAAAATAAATCAACAACAAGAAGAGGATTACCCTTTGATGTTCGGATCCATGCTGTTACTCTTACTCATGAATCACTTTGGCGCGCAAACGGGCGGCCGTATCAGCTTTTTCGATATGACGTAGAGCGGTACGAGCATGTTTCGCAGCGCATGTATGCATGTGGAGAAACTCGTTCTTGCCTGAATGCCTGAATGTGAATTATCCAAATGATTTTTTTTAAACCGATTGAGTAAAAAACGAACGCATATGTTCCGTGTTTTTTTTTCGACCGATCATGGGAGAAAAGGCATTTTTCTCCTTTGAGTAATAAAAGCAAAGTAGACTGGCAAAGTTGCCGCCATCGCTTTTAATTATTAAGCTGCAAATCACCTGCGTATCGCATTATTATAAAGAGCGCAGTGCGCATACGACAAACGAATTTCAGGTTTTTTTTTTCTTATTTTATGTGCAGCCGTACGACCACAATGAATATTAATTGGTTACTTAATCGCATGCAAATCTTAAAAAAAATAAAGAAAAAAGGTCATCAGTTAATCTCGGATTTAGATTATCTGAGAGTGAGGCCGCTATCCAAACAAAAGGTTTCCCAGTTCGTTTTATTCAATTTAATGTCAATTGCCAATTGTAACTAATAACATCCTGCTATAATTATCGTGGTTGCTCTCTCATAATGGAACTACAAAAACTAAGAAATTGTTTAGTAAATAAAAAGTCCATGGAAAGTAATCTGTCAATTGTTACAAGAGTAACAGAATCTATTATATACATCAATACTCTTCCTAATAAACTAAGCTATGCACAAGTAACAGAAAATGTTAATAATAATATTCGGCGCGATAGATCATTGCGGTCCAAGGCCTGGCTTCTCGCAGCAACCATTTGTGTTGAGCAAGTATCTTTTTGCACACAAATGGAGGGGACGACCTACAATTTAAGGCCGGATCCGAATGGCGAATTGAGAAGTATTCCGCGACAAGTTTTTACTTTTGGAACGTTTGTCACCCATTCGCGAGAGGTGAGATACCGTGTTTTAAAATACTTTTATGTTACTGGGATTCGAACCACAAACCCCCTGCTCAGAAGTCCTATCCACTGAGCCATGGCGCCCACAACAGAAAAGGTTACTAATCCAAAAATGAACACTGGGAAACTGCAGAAAATCAATTACTATCACAAATTTTACAAAAGCTTGATAAGCAAGAGCAACTTATTTTGTCATTTCAAAACGATTGGATAGCCTATGTATCTACAGGAAAAAAGGACCCCCAAAATGTTACTGAAAATAATGCTATGGAACGCGAATGGCCTTTTAAAAAACAAAGATGAATTGCAGATAGTGTTAGAAATGGCACCAGTAAATGTAAAAAACTTCGTTTTTCGGGTACAAACATGCCACACAGTCGTTTATTATTTGGTAATAATCGGCAAAATATCTGTCTTTGCTTGCTTGCTATTGCTTGCCAGTCTTGTAACGATCTTCTCGCGGCTTTAGAGAGTAAAAATCCCACTCCATTTGCACGGTGTTCTCCTGCAGGCTTACCCGAAAAAATTAGAACCGGTAGATGTTCGTTTTTTCCCTACTCCAGGCCATCTTACCATACTAAGACCAAGAATCTCTAGACGGTATTTAATTCTCTTGTTAATTGTGCAAGGGTTGTTGTCTTGACGAGCTTGCTTATGTTCCAAGTTCGAAAACGGGTCCTTTTCCGTCTTTCGAAGGTCATTGTTGATAAATTCTATATTTATCCGAGGCATTAGTAGAGGTATTAGTTTCAAGAATCAATTAATTCAGTTGAGTGGTGATTGGCCAACCGCAACCTAGGTTGACATGAAGCGCCGCCGATCAATGTAAGTCCCCTTCTTATTTAGCACTGACCCAAGCTAATACAAATCGGATTGGATACCGAAATCGTTCACTTGATTTGGCCGAGTTTTCAGTGACGCACCGTGGAGTTGTGATACGAGCAGCTAAGGACATGACTGCCAACAACCGCGTCATCATCGCCGTTTGGACTTAGACACTCACAAAGATCTCTAGATCTACGTCAGATCTGCGTCAGGGGTTCTGAAGCTTTTTTTCTCGCTACCCACTTTTTTAGTTGAAGCATTTTGGCAACCCCACTAGTTTTATAAAAGCCAAAAAAAAAATAATCAATTAACAACAACACAAAAAAAAGTGAATTTTTAAAGATTCCCTTTATTATACTTGTTAGGAATTGTGCTGCGAAATACAAAGACAATGTAAAATTATGTTTTATGTTTCCTTAACTGGATTCTATTGCAGGCCAGATATCAAACCTGTTAAAATTTTTCGATCTTTCCAATATCAGAGGACGGAGGTGCTCCTCTCCCAACTGTAGGAGTATAATAAAGTCTTCAGAATATTATAAAACATCGCCAAGGACATCGTGAAGTTGTCCGTTTTGTGGAGTACTGGAACAGAATTTTGTCCATTGCCGGCGGCGATTATTATTATTTCTGCCTTGTTCTTCATTCTGCATTCCTCTGCATGGTGGAGTAAAGAACCACGGATCTGTTTGCTGCTGGGACGTGAAGCACATCGTGGCTTTTTTAGCAAATCCAAACAAACTAGATGTGACTTCCATAGTTCTGGAGCGTTTGTACTCGTCGGGTACAAATCTTTTGTATTTTTTTCTCTGCTTACAGAAGAGAAGTTAATTTCCAACTTGACAGTTCCAGTATATATTTGGCATTGTAGTAGACAGTACGTCAAGGAGTAACAGACCCACCATATTTTTATACCATATTTGGTAGATTTGATTGGCATATATTACGTCCCCTGTACCCGAACTGCTGTCACGCACTCATAGGGCTGATAATGGATTCGCAGAGTAAACACATCCCTTTTGAGTGCGGCCTTATATTCTGCCTTGCGTACAGATCTAGTTGCATGCCAATCAAAGCGTATGAATTGTAAAATGTCTATGGACCTATTACGAGCTATGGTTGCTCGATACAGCAATCGGTTTCCAGAGTTCGGAAACTTGGTCATGCTCAACTTTCGCCTATTTTCACCTATTACAGCGAAACAACAATTACAGCTTTTTAAGAGCGCTACTTTTCATAAGGTTTAAGGATCCATGGATTCTTTTTAGCTTCTAATGCTTTCCTATGAATCGTACAATGTGTGAAATTAATATTTAAAGTTTTGGATAGAAGTCCATTTAAATTTTCTGTTATTGCAGCCTGTCACTGTGAAACCAAACGCAATTTTCCCAAAAGCAACTGATGCGCGACCCCATTTGGGGTTGGGGATTGTACCCCAAAAGTGCCTATTCTTTCTTCGTAATAACAACAAATACATTTACACTGAAATTTTGATTTAGATTTTGTAAGATCTCATCTCTTGACTTCTTGCAAAAGAACAGTTTACAAGAATCAGCTTTTTTGCTTAAGATTTTCGCTCAGATTTTGTAAAAAGGCTAAAACAATGTTGTTAAATGAAAACACACATTGTCTTAAACAGTAGCAGTTTGTAGATAATAGTCAAGTTCCTGCATTCGAAGAGTTTTGTCGGACTTTATAGCGCAACTAGTCTATACAAAAAATACTCCAGTAGTTCCCGGTGCAATTTTTAAAACGGTGTATACCAACAGTAATTACATTAAATTGGTTTTAATTTACGTTCAACGAGACTAAGCAATTTTAAATCATGTTCTTTGGCACCTCTGAGATGGTGTTACGCGAAAATGTTAAACGGTAGCTGACACATAAATATATTCAAGCTACTTGCAGCAATCTGTTGATAAGTACCTGCATATACGTACGTTCAACAAAGACAAGGAAAACACAAGCGAAAAATTACTCTATTACCATAAAATAAATATTATTAAACAACAACAAGAAATTACCATAAAATATAGCAATTTTTAAATAATGATGCGAAATATTGAAGCCTAAGTGTTCAGCGTAATGTGGAAGTTGTCATGCAATTGTTGTTCAAGACTTAATGTGTGCTATCATGAGATTAAATGGACACCTTTGATAAATCAATCATAATAACTGCACTGAAGTATCTATGAGTCCACCAGTAAACATTATTTATCCTTTCTATATCTATCTACCTACCTAACTAGGTATCCTGTCTAACCATCGTGTCAAAAGCAATTAACTTTCAACAAATTGATTTTGTATCTTGTGAGCAACAATTCTCTTCACACTTATCAACATGTTGTATGCATGTTGTGGATTGGATGGCTGTCGCAATATCCTTCCTCATCCCGCTCAATTTAATCCGACCGAATCACATTGCATAGGTGAATTGCCAATATCCGCAACACACACACAATCTCACAGGCAGACGCTAGACTAGAACTAAGATGGATCCACCCATTTGTCTAACCACATATGTGGTCCAAACGCAGCGCATGTGTGGGCAAACACACCCAGCATCAATCAAAACAGCATGCAACAGAGTTTGATTTTGAGTGGGCTTCTAGCTTTAGAATGCCCTGCAATTCGCGGAAGAATTCAATTAATATTTTTCTCAGTTATAGGTTTTGATAAATTCTTTAGTTATTTAAAACTCGGGATGTGTAAAGTGTTTTGCGTAAGTGAAAGAAGCGTAATGTGTATACCTAAGAAAGGAGACCTCCATCATCGTGTACTACCGCATTGTTACATATGCAAATGAACTCTTATAGTAATTAACTTTTATCGGGCTTTTAATATTTAAGTAAGCAAACAACAAATATGAAATAGTTGTGGGTTGATAGTGTGTACGCATGCGTACCAGTCAGTATTAGTCAACCTAATGTAAGCAATTTACATCCAAATTGCAATTATTATATAAACAGAATAAACGGGTCAGTCAGCACGCGGCGGCAGTCACGCGTAAATTAATATCATGCGAGTAAAGTGTTTGCCACAATCAGGATTGCGGTAATTACGTCTACAGATAATGCTGATGATGTAAAGACGGAGTCAGCGAAGTATTGCGTTTGTAGATGCATTTAGGTTAAATCAGTTTGTATCCTTTTAATAGCGAATACCAGGTTGAAACTTGAAAGTTTGTAAAAAATAAGAAAAAAGCCTTAGGTAAGATCTTTTTTTATTAGTATTGTCTGTAAGTCAATTTAGCCAGCAAACTGTCTATCTGGTTATGCGTTCATCTGCCCGACAATTTGCATATCAATTCTTAAGTTCAAGTATTAATACCTCTTTCTTTTTCTAGCGAGGGTTCTAGCGCTACTACGACACATACAAACCTTCGCAATTTCTGGCAATTTGTGTTATGTCTTTACATTTCTATCCCACATGCACAAACTGTCCACATGTCCACTGTTCTGTTCTGTGCCATGTAGTACTAGGCCGAACCTCTCTTCTGCCGTTTTTAGTAAGCAGGATCCACTATCTGTCATCTGCCACTGCCGTTTTCGTCGCCCCTTTTCAGCACAAGCTGTTCGATTCGACGAGAAAATCCTCAGAATGCTTCGTAGACATCAGCGATTTACGAAAGATTGCGACTTTTTTTTTTATGAAAATGACGATAACTTTCCAAATGCTGCATCCATATAGCAGTACGGAATCTCCATAAAGCGGACCACTCTTAGGCAGTTTTTGGAAAGTACTTTCTGCCGTTGGTCTGTAACTATCTACTCTCTCAACAGGTTGCAAGTTATAAGCGGGAACGAGTATTTTTATCTTCAGACCTTATATTCAGGTCTTCTTATCCTCCATTTGTTGTCTTTAATTGTAGATCCATAATCCTATTGAAGAGTATGTAGCATAATCTATTTGTTTTTATAGCGAGAATACATTCGTCGATGAAGAAGGACATTGAAGAACTTCACTTATCGCTCAAATGTTTAATAAATGACAATAGGTCAAGTTTACAGACTAAATCCACTGTAAATCTAGAAGTCTTCTGAAAGCTTTCGCCAGTTAATAGTTTGCCGTTGCATTAAAAACAAAAGAGTGCAGTGAGAAATGTAAAAAAAAAAAATATATCGCAGAAATATTCCGGCCTTGGAGTATTGAAGACTCAAAATAGGATAGAACCACTTTAGTAGCAACCGTAGTTTTGAGTCGTCTTAAAGAACACAAATCCGCTGGGTCATAAGTATTTCTTAATTAGTTCTGAGGAAGAGTTTTAGCTGGCATAATTGCTTTTTAATCTACCCTGCTCTTTTGGCATTTTTCCGAAAAGTTGGAAAATAGCTTTTGTCTAACCTGAATATCATGAAAGAAAAGTCAGCTTCTTCGTAGCGACCCATAACACTTACGTTGGTTTTTTCTGGGAAAAGTTGATCATTCGTTAGCTTATGAAATAAAGAGAAACAGACAAAACCCTTAGAGAAGGACAGTACGTATTTTGTGGGCAATGGTAATATGTTGGCATCCTTCTTCTAACAATGAAAGCAATGTATTCATCAATTTATATTCTTATAAAGTATATAAAACACTGCTTCACTGGATTTTCAATCCAATCAAGTTGCTTTAGGCAAATCTGGGAAAATCACTGCACAAATATTAGCGTTACACTTGGCTCTGGTCCCCGACACCTTTTCTAATTTTTATTAATGATCTCTACTTCTAATTCAATTTCTTATTTTGCTGACAGACTGCTCAGAGGAAAGTTCCTCTCCTTCCCCTCTCTGAGCATAATAAAGGGAAGATATCACATAAGAGTACAGCTCAACGCTTTCTAAACTTTAAATTTTGGGTCGTAGGCGAATTTGAATCGCCGAAGATGGGCATTGCAATAATTTCTGGCTCGTTTAAAATTTGTTTGGTTTTCCGCAGTAGGGTTTGCTGTGTAAAACCGAAAGCATACCTATCTTATCCTAGAAGCCTCGACTCATACCAACCATCTTCTTTTGGTTTAACAGAAGTATTCCTAGAAGGGAAAAAGTCTCTTATGATGATGTTTAGCGATGGCATCCACGTTGCTATCGGGAAATAATAGCGACAAGTTAACGCTTCTAAAGAAGTTGTTAAGGCTGTCCCAATTGGCTTTCTCGTATTGCCATACTGTTTTTTTGCAGTTTTTTCTTTAACTGCGTGGTTTATTAACGAGAAATACTTTACAATGGTCTGACGGAGTATTTATCAGGACGAGAGGTAGGGAACAAGTCAAGGGTGTTTGCGAAATGATTTGCAATGTCAGGTATTCTTGTAGGCTCATTTACAACCTGAGTAAGGTCATTAAACTCAGTGAATATCTTAAGACACCTTTCTTCGCCTGCAATGACGATTTCAGATTAGAAGCAATTTTTAGACAGATAAAGCAACTTTTACAAGAGATGGAGTGACAAAATTTTACAACCTTTATAATTGGGTTGAATTTAATCCATATGTTATGAAAATAACATCTTCGCAAACTCGTTTCGGTGTAAATGTATGGGCCGGAATAATCGGTAATGGTCCTCACATACTACACAAACGGCTAAATTCAAACGGAAAACTGCAACTTTTGACGAATCATCTACCAAAATTGATGGAGGACTCGAATCAACATGTTCTTCAAACTGGGTGATTCTCCTTTCGGCAGAAGAAGTAATGTTACTACATTTTTAATTGAACAATATCAAAACTGATGGATTAGTAAAAACGGTCCAGTACTTTTGCTGCCAAGATCGCCGGATCTAACTCCACTAGATTTTCTTTTTGGATGGGGAAGAATGAATGTGCTGGTAGGTATATTCCACAAAATAGAAACTGTTATTCATAAATATGGCACTATTGATTTGTAGGAAATTGAATTGGCTTTAATGCTGCATTTGTCAAAAAAAAAATTATCCGAGAGCATCTTTCGAGATAATCGCGTTTAAAAACGCAATTAAAAATAACCCCTTAAAGTAATTGCTACCTAAGCTGGTAACCCTCTACAAATACAACAAATTTTTCAATGCTGGTAAATTAAGAAAATGGGAATATCTCTGGAATGGAAGGTAGTACAAGTTTGGTTAATACCTTGAATAACGCAGAGTATGTTTAAATAGTGCCAACATATCTGTCAAATTTAAAGTAAATTTCCAGGGTTGCCCAACACTTAGGAGTGGCTTTCAAAACAACCTCTCTTTAGTTATCTGAATAATCCTGCAAAATGTCATTGCTATGAATTTATTTACTCCTTTTGCACAATTTTCCTGAACTCGTAACTAACTTAAAAGTCGTCGATGAGTAAGTTCCTCCCCAAAAACACCCTGTAGCTAGAATAGATGTCCTAAAGATATACAAAACTATACAGCACATGTGACCATCTGTACATATGCTATGTATCTTCTGCATTAAAAACTCATATATAAATAATTATCTGCTGCCTTGTTTACTTTCCGCCAAGCCGTAAAATTTTTAATGATCTTTGCCGCCTCAAAAAAAAAAGTGAAATCAGAAATCGCAGTGATCCACTTTAAGTGAGTGAATGCACTTCGATGTGAATCGGCACATCTTCAAGATCGACAACACTCATTGGCACTTGTAAGTGAAGTGCGGCATTAAGTGTGAACTGCACTTGAGAACAGTGCCCGAGAACAGTGAACTATAAAAAAAGCATAAAAATGCAATACAAAACACACACAATTAGAAGGATCACTATAATAGCAGAACGGCTATAAAAAAAACTAACAAATTGAACCTTAAAAATGCATTGCATTTAAATTGAAAAATTATTATTCGCAGGCGAAATTCGGTCCATATATCCCCATATCATATTGTTGTGACATTTTTTCAATCGAATTGAAATTTGTGTTCTTAGGTAAAATTGTGTCATATTTTGATTCAAATCTTAAGACTTTTTGTTTGAAATACCGGTGCAACGATTAAAAATGTCTTTGTGGATCTAGACGGCAATCAAAAATTTCCAAAAAAAAAAAAAAAAAAAACGAACACCATGCATGGCCTTGCGTTCGGTTGAAAAATTGGGAAACATGATACCCACAATATAATAATCAGTGAAGCACCAACCGATCAAGGTACAACGGACGGACGGCGGACCATGTTGCTATGATAAAGTTCCTTGTGTTTTGTAAACATGAAACAGTGCATCGCACAGCGTGAGAGATTTTTTGCTTCTTTTTCTTCTTTGTCAGTTTCGGTCACAGTTTTGCTACAGCACAATCAGTCGCATCAGCGCCATTCAGCTAATGAAGTGGGACAACTACAGATGCATACTCACAAATGTGTGGGCCTCTTGTGTTCTTCGGATTCCTCGTTTTAGAGAGCGACAATCGGTCCGCATTTAAACCAAGAAGAATCACATTGCATCCGCAGTCTGCAATGGGACACACTCTCTGACAGTAGATTTACGACCGTTGATTCAGGCAGGCAGATAATCGAATTCGGCTCGAAGGACGATCGCTATAGACACTGCACTGTACTGGGGTAGGTGGATTTCCTTGTTTTTGGTAACAAAACGACGACGGTCGACGAGTGGCAACGCAAATTTTTAGAGTTTCTCCATCTGCTTCAAGTGTATGCGTGTAAATGGATTAGGCGGATTAACTCATCACACCTTTCCTGAACCATTTACTTCCCACGTTCAAGTGTTTTTCAAAAAGGTGTTGGCTGAGATGCAAATTGAGATATTTATCCGGCATCGATTGATAGCGGTTTGTCTATTAACCAGCGCAAATAGAGTGAGTTTAAGATAAAATCAATTAACTGTACTTGGCTTTGCTTTGTCGATCGGTTTGTATGTATAGAGGAAACCTAAATCTGTTATACAGTATAAAGATACAGCTTGTATATATATATTCGGCGCGACAGACCATTGCGGTCCAAGGCCTGGCTTCTCGCAACCATTTGTCTTGAGCATGTATATTTTTGCACAGCTTGTATAGTGCTGCTCAATTATTTGAGCTTTGAAACATTAAACGATTGAAATTTGAGCTGCAAATGTTTATTTTACTTTAACTTATTATTGTTGAGCAAAGTCCGGAAATATATAAAAAGAACTATTTGATAATTATTTCAATCCGCATCAGAGTATATTCTAATGTTGTCTGCTTGACAATTGCTAATTGACTAATTCATAACAGAAGTCTGTGTTGGTGAACATTTTTCAATTTACTTTATTAACAACTCCCATTTAATTTAAAATATAGCCAATTTTCGTTAATAAAAGAAAAAAAATTCCCTTTATCTAAAAAACTACCATTACTGTAAATCCATTTTAAAATTAATATTAATTAGTTAATACACAAATATTAAGATTAATATTTTTCAAATAAGGAACTTTAATAATTAATTCAATACTCCAATTAATTGATAAAATTTCTCCAATTTTACTCGACTAAGTGGCTTGGTAAGAATGTCCCCAAGTTGCTCCTCAGTTGATACATATTGGACGTGAAAAACTCCTTCTTGAAATGTGTCCCGAATGAAATGAAACTTATGGTCAATGTGCTTGAACCTTTTGTGATACTCCGTATTTTTAACTAATTTAATTGTACTTTGATTGTCCATGTAGAGTATTGAATGTATTGATGTATTGGAGTATATAGATGAACATGAAGGTTGAAGTAACCACACCAACTCTTTGATTGCTTGTGATGGTGCTATATATGCCACAATGCCACACACTTTTGCCTCTCAGAATACCAGCTTATTGTACTTGAACCCAACTGAAAAATGTAACCCGTGGTAGGCCGATGTGTTGTTTCATCACTGGCATAATCAGCATCACCATAAGCATATAAATGAAATTTATTTTTATTATTTTTGCAAAAAAAATAAAACCCAAATCAACTGCCCCTTGATGTATTTTAGGACCCTCTTTAGCGTTGACGTTTTGCTGACTTGGATTCTCCAAAAAACGACTGTTGTACCCCATATATATCTGGTCGTGTTGCCACTGCCAAATACATCAAGCTTCCAACAGCTTCCCTGTATGGAAATTTAACAGGTTCTGCAACATCTCTCGGAACTTGACATCATTCCGCAGGTGTTGACACAGAATTGCAGTTCTCCATGTTGAAAAGTTGTAGAATTTTCTCCGCATACAGCTGCTGATGTAGGTATGAAAATCGACCCCATCATTTTGTCGCCCCATTGCCATACCCAAATACCAATAAGCTTTTCCATTCACTTCACTACTTGCTGCAATAAACTCGTCATCAATGTAAATGACTAGCATGATTTTATCTTGACCATTTTGACATATAAACACTCATGGATCTGATCTTGAGGGTTTTTATCCAAATTTGCCAAGAAACTTCGATTTCTTGAGCCTTGAGGCTTGTTTCAAACAATACATACTTTTGCGAAGGTTACAAACTTTTGCCGTACCATCATTATATCCTTGTGGTTGATCCATATAAATGTCTTCAGACAATTCTCCATGCAAAAATGCTGTCTGTATATCAAACTGCTTCAGAATAACTTTTTCCTGGGCTGCGATCGCTTACAAAATTGTTATAGATGTAAAACGACCGACCTGAATTAAAAGCCGTGCCTTATACCACCAACCTTTTTCAATTTAATTTTAAAAATCTAGCGATTATCAATTAATTTCTTGTCATTTGGCAAATCGACCAGTTCCCACGTTTCATTTTGGCCCAAACCTCTCAATTCCTCTTTCATGACATACAACAATTTATCAGAATCTTGCCAATCTTCGTAGTAATTTGGTTCAACACAATTTACAATGAAAGCTAAATTTACTCCACCGAACCTATGTTCGTGACTTAAGTGCGACACCTCAATATATTTTTGATTGGGTCATCTTGTTGGTTGACTTCCTCCACCTTGAAGATACATTTTCAGCATCATCCTGTTCACTGTTCACGGCATGATCACTGTTTTCTTCCTTGGTTTTAATTTTGACATCTGGTTCTTTTTCTTTATTGTGATCATTATTCTTTATTTTGATACAGATTTCATCCGCCAATTCTTTGAAGTTGACGTCAAACGTTACATGATTTTTTTTTCAAAACTTTTGTATCTTCTGGATATCCAACAAAAATCCCACTTTTTTACTTGGTATCAAACTTTCGTCTTATTTCTTTTGGAACATGTATGAAAACTTCAAACCGAATACCTTCAAGTCACCAATTCCTGGTTTCTTGCCAAACCCCTGCTCATGCGGAGTTTTGCCTGCAATAGCCCTTGTTTCAGTACGATTTAAGATGTAAACAGCTGTTTTTTTTGACAGCGTCGGCCCAGAATTTCAATGACAAGTTTTTTGAATCTTCACATATTCCCCATATTTGTCAGATCGCAATGTTTTCAAATTATGACCAGTATCCAATTTTTGTAAGTTGGCAAAATCAATTAAATACTGAGTGACTGAGTAAGTTTAACTATACACAGATAGTTCTGAGAATTTTTTTTATTTTGAATTTGTAATAGCTATGAAAATATACATGTAAGATTTAAAATAGAAAATGTTGGGGGCATGCAATAGATAAATGATCCATAAGTTGCATGCGCCATACGCTTTTCATTTTAAATCTTACAAGCATATTTTCATTGCTATTAAAAATTCACAATTAAATATTCTCAGCACTAGTTCGTTTTAAAAACGTTTTGAATTATTATTCAAATAATTATTTTTTTCAACTGCATTCAAAGTAAAAAGTCTAGAAGGTCTTCTTCATATATTTTTTTACATTTCTTTCTCATCATTCATATACGACCTTATCAGGAAAAGAAACCCAACTCCACTGAGCCCAAAAGACACAAGAAGAAGCAATTCAAAAATCTTGTAACACGATATCCAAGTCCATAAACCACAAGAGAAATCCACACAATCCACAATAACACGCAGCACTCTGCATGGTGCCAACTCCACACAAAACAAACAAAAAAGAAAAAAGGAGTCTCCGAAAATCAGGACAACGAAAAAAAACCCTGTCAAAATATGCGCACGCATTTTCAGCACCCACCTGCGCAACAAGCGACTGATCCGCATGTCCTCGTCACATAAATACTCTTGTTCCCAAGTGTGCAGCGCACTCGAGTGCATTTGAATATAATGAATGTATTTGAGATACTTATCTGTCAGAATTTCCTGGAATATATCTCAACATACATATACTGTAGTACGTATGAGTTTTATTGATCTTCTATCGACGATATGGCATCGTGACGTGCATTTGTGACTGTTTTCCTTTTGCCCGATAGATCGACAAAGAGGAACATTTGGATATTCATTACATTTTCAGATGAACACATTTAGGCACACAACCACCTCAATTAATATTCAACATTCGTGTTAGATTTGTGATGCCACTGGTTTTTCGTTCGAGTCATAATTTTATTGTTAACGTCAGGTTGACCTGTGCGCATAGGATGGGCGTTCCAACAGTTTATTGTTTGTTTGCTTCAACGTTCAAATATTCTCTTCTTATTTTATTTATTTACTCAGATATTTTTATTGATTATTATTCTAGATACATATTTTCGAATGAAACTTACTTCCAATTCCTCAGATCCCTCAGAAATATTTTTCGGTATTTTAATGTGTGTTCCTGCAAAGGTACTAAGGTTTCTTCACTCGGAGTAGGTACAACTCTTTTTGAGAAAACTCTAGTAACGATTGATTTTATTGGGTTCAAAAATAACCAAAGCACTGAAAATTACTCAGAAAAACACAGAAAATAAGATACCCAAAAAACACGTTTTTTCGAGGTTTCACACAAATTGGACCAAAAAAAAAACAAGGACAACGGGATGTATTTATGTGGAATATTCTCGATTTTAAAAATTCTTTCGTTGAAATCATTTTTAAAATAAAGCGAATAATTGTTAAGATTATGGACTTTTTCAGCTCTCTGGGTTGTAGTGAAGGTGGTTAAAAAGGACCTCAAAAAAGTCAAAAAAAAAAAACAAAATTTTCAACTCATCACACGCGCCACACGCGCCTCACGCGGAATATAAAAAATAAAAAATTGAGACTCTCTTGAGATCGAAAAGGAAACTAAGAAGAGAGTGAGTCAATCTTAAAGAAAAACTTTCATAATGCACAAAGAAGTTGCAAAGACTTCCCAAGCTCAATAATGAGAAGCCCTTCCAATACTATGTTAAAAACCTCTCACCTTTTACGAGTTCAAACAACTCGCTGCTAAGAACTTAAAACGACCAACTAACGCTAAGGCACGCATTCGCCTGGGACAACGGTGACTTGGCTAGAAGTGACGCTGAGAAAGGGAATGCATTGTGTGAATGCATGCCAAACCAGGTGGATCATCAACCAGGTTCGTTTTAAGATGATAGACTTGTACTCCTCCGTAATAAGTAATTTAAATCCAAACAAATCACCAGGAAACGACAGGATTTTAGGTAAAATGGTTAAGGAGTTGTCTTAAATTGCAGTCAGATATCTATTACATACCTGTATTGGAATCTTACGCACTGGCTAGTACTCAAAAATGTGGAAACTTTCGCAAATTATAATGGTATTCAAAACTCGAACGTAATCAAAATCCAACGCGTACCATCAGCAATCCTAAGAAATATAACTGGAGCACCGTGGCTTGCAAACAACGCCAACATCCATAGAGACCTCGAAGTTTCCACAGTTTCCACAAAAGAAATTTCATCATAATGCATCCGCTACTCTATACGGTTAAGAAGATATCCCAACGCTTTAGCAACTAACTTGCTTAATCGTCGCTAATCTAAGCCTTAAGAATGTAAAGATACCCAAGATATAGGGATAACATAATACGCCCTTTCTACTCCTACTTTTTACTTTTCATTAAAAAATCTAATATATAAAAATCTCGTGTCACGGTGTTTGGGTCTCAACTGCTCCGAAACGGCTCGACCGATTGTTATGAAATTTTTTATGTATGTTTGGTAGGTATGAGAATAGGTTTTAATTTATTTGGCTAACTTTTATTTTATAAATTCGCCATAGTCCGAATAAGGTTTATGCGGAAAAAAAATAGAAAAGATGCCCGGAAAATTGTAAATTCGGAAACTGAAAGTGCTGTTTTCCATAGGATTTATGTATGAACTCGCGACCACAACTCACGATTCGAACGATGGATTAGCGTAATTCTTTTTTTGTTTTGTTCGTTATAGTCTTAGGAAACAATGACAATTACAAAGGAAAGTAGAAAAATTCGGATAAACAGCAAAAATTGTTTTGTTCGTTATGTTCCCGGAGATATTTTTAGCAAAATAAAATTCGGGAAAATTTGGAAAACGATAAATTGGATATATTTTGAGGAAATAACTCTATTGAATGTTTTCGGTGAAATGAAAGCTTTGGAAAAACGCATTCCAGCCTAAGTTAAAATAAAATTAAATTTGTGTTGATTCGCGATCTGTCCAGCAAAAGTCGTTATTTCATTTCTGTTCCAATAGAATCCAATTGTTTGGGTTACGTGCGCAAATATCATTTGACAGCTTCTTCTTTGATTTTGTGGACAAAAAGATCTCCAAAAGACCCCGAAGAGAATCACAAAAAGACCTCCGAAAGTCCCTCAAAATCCCCAAAAATTATTAACGACCCCCAAAAGAACCCCAAAAGACCCTAAAAGACCCAAAATTAAAAACTGTAATACTATGATGTGACTAATACTGTGACTCGATATCGCAAAACAAATAGCTTTTCACAAGTTCACAAAACGATTACAAACAAATTTATTGAAAGTGTGACAGGACAACGTCTGTCGGGTCAGCTAGTAACCTTATAAAAAACTACATATTTTATAACAAGCATTAGATATGTATATTTACGTACTTCAAATTTAAATATATAAACAACTTAAGAAACACTTATTTTAAGCACTGGGAAAAGATAATGTAAATTATAGTTTTAAAAGATACTCTGGCGCTTCGCCACCCGCACACATGAATCCCCGCCTTGCCATCACTACTACGGGATGGGTGTACTATTGCCTAAACCTACACAAAGCGTAACCTCGATCGTACTCGTGGTTCACCGAGATTTTGTTAAGATGCGCATATTCTGTTTCAGTTTCAGCTCAATTGGCTGTCTAGTTTTTGAGTTTTAGTGTCGTATTACAAACCAAAAGACATTAATTTTTAAATACAAACAAATAATAAATATTATAGTACTTACAAAGCAGCGCAGAACATAGCAGTCAATATGATGCCGCTATATGGCGTGATGTTCGTAGAGCACAGAAAGAAGCGCAGCGAACAGTGCAGCAAACAACAAAATACCAAATTAATGGAAGGTGACGTATCCAAAATGCAGATTAACGGATAGTTTACTCCTGGTGATAATAAATAGAAAAGTTGTGAATTTGAAGGTACATATGCTTGGGAATTGGAAAAGTACACAGTCATTACGATGTCCGACCGTTTTTTCGTCGACTTAGTACTTACTTACTTACTTAGTTACAAAATTGTTCGCCACGATAAACAGGATAATATATAGCCTATGTTCACTCTGAAAGTCCATTCTAAATATTGCTGAACGAATTTTTGAAATCGGTCCATTAGTTTCGAAGAGTACCTCCTACATACAAACCAACACTTCTGGAAAGAAACTTAACAAAGGATTGTCAAAAAACTCGTATGCCACCCACGAAAGTGACACCAAATCGATCTTTATTGTTGCATATGGGTATGTCCGAACAAAACTTAAATGTACTGCACTTTCTCATTTCAACGCCGCTTAATTTACTGTCCTGCCTGCTCCTACGACAAAAAAAAAATAAATAAATCTCTAGATAAATTCGTATCTGCTAATTGCGTTAGCGATAAAGATCTCAAAAAGACTACATTCAATTTAAGTGCGACAAATCTCCAAAGTAAATGAGGGCGCAAATTTTCCTACGTGTATCTGTGACGCATCGGCTTTTAGCCAGTCCGAGCTGCGACCCACGGTAATGACAACGTGCTCAGCCCATGCAAACTATTCCATTAAAATATGTAGTACGATCGGCAATATTCGGCCTTTGCAATATTTCGCAGTTCCCTCGAGTGAGTTGCTGCGCGACAAGTTCCTGTACGACGAGCGATGGTGCAACGCATTTCATATAAATTTAATGGATATTTTCCACGGACTATATTTTTAATAGACGTACATTTTTAAAATTCAAGATACTTTTATAGAGAGACTTCCTTTTATAATCTACGAGTATTCAAGGGGACGTCCGGCTCATCGACTAAGGTGGACAAACTAGCCAATCGCAAAAGCGATAAGAAAATCAATTAAATGCGTGGTGCTGAAATGTCTCGCTCATCCACCTGATTCATAGCTGTGTTGGCGCGTAAATGACAATATTTGTAGTCATTTGTAAACATTTCCTATATCAATGCAATGACCACAATACCATTGAGCGTAGGTCGATCAGTGTGTAGCAATTTAAAAACGCTGAGATAAGAGACAAGTTTAGAGTGGAAAATAGGTATTTACTTTTACTCCAGCGCAATTGCAAAGTTAGTTTTATAATAAAACTTGAAACAAGTCTCGAAGGTGTGATGGAACACAGTTCGGTGGACGAACGAAACTGTAAGGAAGCGACTTTTTTGTTTGCAGGAACTCCACCTAGCAGCCATTTACATACCATCCAGTGTGTAGTGCATAGGTGAGAAGTATTTTGCTTTCTGTGAAGGAATTCGTCTAATTTCCAGTCATCATATGGTGGCCGAAAGTTCTTGAACGGACAACGGTAATTAATCTTCAGAAGCTACAAATAATTGCCTGTCTAGGAATAACGGGTGCCATGCGCATTTGCCCTATGACTGCATTAGAAGCTGTTGTAGGGCTTTAACCCCTGCCAATCCTCATTAGGAAGACGGCCCCTAGATGCTCTATTAAGCTGCAACAAACCAGGTGACTACGTGGCACACCTGAAAATTCTTGACTCAATTATCAAAAGAGACATGTTTCGCACTAGGCTTGGCCAGGGAGCAAGGTTTCGGCAGGTTATTTGTGGTTAAAATATTGGACCGAGTAAACTGGTCTAACGGTGTTCCAGTACTGGACGAGAAAGGTCTGGTCTGGTATACAGACGGATCCAAGATGGAATCTGGAGTGGGAGCTGGGGTATTCGGACCCAACACCAAAATCACGATTCTATGGGTATGAGTCCCATGGTTTTTTTTAAGGCAGAAATCCATGCCATAGAGGCACTACGATTTATTTCTTTTCAGATAGTCAAGTAACACTGCAAGCGCTATCGTCCAACACAATGGACCCTAAATAAGTTAAATGCTGCTACGATGAACTGAAATCTCTGGCAGGGCTTAATAAGGTGAAACTTGATTGGGTCCCTGGTCATCAGGAAATTGTAGGCAACGAGCATGCATATGAACTAGCCAGGGCTGGTTTAGAATCTGCGTTCTTAGGACTGGAACCTTACTGTGGTGTCAACTGAGCTGCCACCACGACCATGATTAATAAGTGGGAAGGTAGACTTCACCTGGCGATAATATCCCATGGCTTAGGCAATCAAAACGGCTAATCAGGCCATTTTCCTATATGGAAATACTTGACCTAGACAAGGAAAGCATCAGAAAGCTGGTGCTTTCTTACAAGTCACAAGTCTTTGTGGCCTACGATATAAACTTAGCAAAATAAATCTTGGCTCAAATACAGAATGTAGGTTCTGCTCCGAGGATGATGAAACATTCGGGCACATTCTTTGTGATTGTCCTGGTTAAGGAGACGTATTTTCCTCAAGGCAATATGTTTGTCGGCAGATTTGCGAAACTCTGTCACTAAGGACATACTATTCTCATAAGGAAGGTAGTAAGTCTCTTAGATAAGTTACACCCTATGGTACAATAGATCTTTTAAGGTCGCCGTACCAGCCAATTGGGCAAGGGGTTTTGTATTTTAAAAAAAAAATATTTGTCAGACATTCGCGAGAGGTGCTACCGTGAAAAATGCTTTTGGTGTTTTCTGGGATTCGATCTACGAACCCCCTGCTTAGAAATACATGCACTTTCCACTGAGTCACGACGCCCACGTCAATGCAAAAAAAACCCTCTAACAAAAACTACAAGTTCCTGTACTTAAAACTTAATGTTCAGTATGTCCAACATGTTGTCTTATCGTAACTTTGAAGTTCAATTGATGTTGATTTAACACCAGATATGCAGCAACATTTATGCAATGCCGTCGAATCTGTGTTCCACAACTACCTTCTCTTTAAATACAACTATCACAAAACAAAAATCACAAAAACATGTGTTTGGAAGATAAGCGACGCACATCCATCAGCGCGATGTTTAACTTCTTTTCAAAATTGTAAGCAGATAAACAAGAGTTAGATCGCATCCTTTCTGACATTTACGTGCGTAAATGATATGCAAGACAAAAAGCGCGGATTTAACATCCTCGTTCATGTCCAGATCGTGTGCACATATTTCTCAGTGGTGGTTAAACTTTACAGATCCATAGAATAAATTACTTTATTTTTCTTAAAAAGAAAATAAATTAAATCGTTGTCAGTTAAGATTAGATTCATAAAGTGAGAGATTTATAATAAACATTGCACGATACGACTTAAGAAAGACATACAGTGTTCGGATTTAAACAGATGAGCAAAAACACGTTCAACCAAAACCGGAACCTTTATGACAGTGCATCCATGCCATGAGTTAGCAATAGGCCAAACTGTTTGATCTTTAATGCTCGGTAATAGTACGCATGTACGAGTACATATGGGAACCCCATCGAAGATGAAGATAAAACTGAAGAACATTTTAAAATTTTGTCGAAGAAATTTTATGCCGAACTCATGCACGCGCTAGTGGATGCCATCGCATAATCCACGCTTGGAATGTATATAATTCGTTTTGCATTTTACACTTGTGACAACCACAATTGAGGCAAGTCTGAAGGTTTGGATGATGACCATGGTGATGATGATGCGAATTTACGACATTGCACATGAATGTAAGCTTAACATGGCACAGCTTGACATTTGACACTGATCAGAGTTGAGTATACGTTCAGTTTACGGACTGGCGATGGTCACTGGTAAAAGAAACGATGCAAACCAGTTCAGAGGTACAATTAGGCCCAATTGCACCGTAATTTTTAAAGGAATCCCTCCTGAGTCTGACTTTGAACTAAATTTTTTGTCCATAAGTTAACGATAAATGAAAAAATAAATGTAAACTGGATGACATAGGCTTGAAACTGGGACCAGTGTTGAGATGTTTTGCGAGTGGCCAGGATGATGAGTAAAAAAAATTAACAATTGGATAAAATCAAGCCATTTCTGTGGCCACTATAATGTGCCCAAAATTAAGAAAAATGTTTCACAGAGTTGCAAAGACGAAGAGGGTTTATCTGTTAGCCGATCTCAAAAGCATATTGGAGCAATGGAAAGTGCACTTTTATGAGTTGCTAAGTCACCAGCTAACTTTGGAATTGGAGGATGAACCAGTGATTGGTACACTACGCTAACGCCACCAAGTGTAGAAGAATATAGCTGAGCAATAAATCTCAAACTTGGCTCAAAAAGCCAAGTAAAGATATTCGGATCACTATCAAACCATCTATTTACCGACTCGGATTACACGGCGAGAGGAATAAGTCTATATACGTCTATCCATATACTACCTTACATCACGAAATCTAGAGCTGCACATAAGAAATACCACTCTAACTTCTTTGCCTCGTTTGAGAGTCTTATGGGGATTGTTGGCCCCGTATATGAGGAAGCAGTATTACGGAGACTCATTTACGAGCTGTTTACTTTATGAAGAGAATTAAGCTCTGTATATCATAACACCTAGCTCGAATATGCAAACGGGTGTGGTGGAGTGGGTTGTGAAGACAGGAAGATTTATGGAGAACAGAAGTGAGGCTGACAAAGCCTACACTGAATGTATGGCGAAGACCAGAACGTCCTGAGTTTGGAAAACTGGATGATAACAGCTCGAAGCCAGGACCGGTAGGAAGACAATACCGGACCCCACCCCCCACAACACCACAGTAACCGGTCCGTGTTGAGAAAGGATAAGTGGTGAGCTCATGGCGGGTTCCAGCTGCATATTACCCTATATATGGGAAGGGTGCTAGTTTCTACCACGGGAGATTAATAAGGGCCGCGGGTACTTAGAGTATGCCCATTATGGTCAATGTCTTCGTATTTGACGACCCTGAATGGGCTACTAGTACTTAGTGGATATTTATTTGGTGGAGCTCTTCATATTTAGTAGCTTAGTCGTAACAAACTGATGTATGTTGATGCGCCTGGGATAGTTTCTATCCTGGGCGACCTAGGAAATCGGCTATAGAGCCAAATATGATGATGAGGGGTTCTTGAGGGTACTTTAAGAAGGTTATGATTGAAGTCTTAAGGGGGTCTTTAGAAGTTTTTGAGGGGATATTGAGGTGGTCTTAAGGCGATTTTTAGCGGGTCGTGAGTAGAGTCTTAAGGGGGTCTTTAGGTGGTCCTGGGAGTGTTTGAGGTGGTCTATATGATGATGATGATGATGAGAGAAGAAGAAAACGATTTTTTTGCGGAAACAAATATCTTTTATTCAAAAAAACCCTGACTTATCAAACTACCTTCGTAGTTCAGAGTGGCTTTTGTGATCGGTTATTGCTCATACGTATGACATTTAATCGCTTCGCAGAGAGGTGCAACAATTCGTCATTGTAGCGGGTTCTCAGCCAGTCGTTTTGTTTGAAGTTTTCTAGATATTGCTAATCTCTGGATGTCATTATCGAATCAGAAAGGCATTTCTTGCACAGTTTACCTTTAGCTTCATTTTGCTGGCGGTATTAGTTAATTTTATTCGACAAAAGAAATAATAATATTCGGCGCGACAGACCATTGCGGTCGTCCAAGGACTAGCTGCTCGCGACCATTTATGTTGTGCATGTATATTTTTGGATACAAATGGAAAGGACCTACAATTCAAGGCCGGATCCGAATGGCGAATTGAGAAGCTTTCCATGACAAGTTATTACTCTCGGAACGTTTGTCACCCATTTGCGAGAGGTGGGACACCGTGAAAAATACTTTTGTTGTTGCTGGGATTCGAACCATGAACCTCCTGCTCAGTAGCCATGCGCATTTCCACTGAGTCACGGCGCCCACGTTGTATCTGGTAACCCTTATATTTAAAGAAAATCAAAGTGGTGTTTCTTAAACGGAACGACGTGGTAGATTAGAATAGGTTTTGGTTATAACAAATATCTTCATTCAAACCGGGACGGACAAACTGGAATTATAAAACGTAGTTTAAAAGCTCACTAAACATCACGCACGTAAGCTTAAGGATTATTTGCCATTTTGCTGAACATTTCGTGATCGTAGGATGGCTAACATGTACACAAGAGAACGTTGTTGGCCCTCCTGTGGTGAATGTCAATGTTAATGAAATACCAGCAGTCAGTTAATCACGTTAATTGCTTGGGTCGTGAAGTTCTTATTTTCCTGAACGCAGTATTGCCATGTAATTGGATATGCATGAGGAGTGAACGATGGATGTTGGGAGATCCTCACGGCTTGGCAACACACACGCATGTGCTCTATGTGGTATGTACTTTGATTTAAAACGAAATTGGATGCTTGACGTAAGTGGGTGTTAAACTCCATGGAAATTAAACCACATGCGTTGCGTTGATAGTGGGTGTGCCAAAAGGTAAAGAAGTGGTATGTTAAGAGTAAACATTTATGAAAGTTTCTAGGCTGAGTTTGAAAAGCAAATTCGATTGCGTGTTTTATTCAGTTTCGTTCAATTATCGTGCATTGTGTAGATTTAAACACTAATATAATAAAGAAGCCTTTCTTTGTCTTAATTGGGAGCTTATATATTAACATTCAATCGTTATTAGTTGCTGTGATGACATTTTAAGTGCGCAGCTCGTAACTTTTACAACATTAACTGTGTGGATTTATTGCTTACCACGAATATCGTATTACCCGTGCACTTATCATAAAAAATCGCAACAGTTGGCGCTTAATTACTTCTTCGGGGTAAAATCTATACATTCAAATCTTTGCGGCCACTTCGCCTTTGGGATTATCCTAATCTGCAATAATATCTTTGCAGAAACTAAGCAACATGTGTCTGTTAGCCTGCAGTATGTCTTAATCTCGCTTTCGAGAGCAACTAACTTTTGTTTTTTTTTTTGTGCAGAGTTAATCTGACATATTTGAATGATTTTAATAGCCGTTCCATTGGCGTCCTCACCGTCGTCGTTATCGTCGTCCAATTCGTTTCGCACACACTCCACATTACCCAATCACTCAGTCACTTGATCTGCGACTTCTTAACTAATTGCTGGAGATAAGGATTTTTTATGAATTACCGCGCACAAATGCAGCTGCTCGTGGCTGGTTGTATGTTGTAAGCAGTTTTTTTTTTGTTGTTGTTGTTGCAATGCACATTAGCATGAGAGACCAGTTATTAAAATATCTGCACAAGTAATGCACTCACGATCCTTTGGCATGCACCGACAGCTAAGTCTCTTTGCCAATCGACTTTGTCTGATCGGCTTAATGGTTGACAAACCGCAACCTCATGTTCATAAAAACCCAAATAACCACACAAAATCAGTGGAATTTTTTACAACTTCAATTCTAGTTGACTTGTGCTCGATCTCATGCGATGTAGCCAAGTGGAAGAAAAAGTATTTAGTGGATTTGATAACATGGTATTATGTAAGTTAGCTACGTAAGTAGGAATTTGCTAAGAGTTGGACTTTCACATGAGAAGAAGTTCATTTATATATTTGATACACAAACTCTAATAGTGATCTTTTAGTTTTGAAGAACGTTTCAATAAATGAACATTTTATCCAAAATTTAATAGACGCACATAGACGGTTCGGATACTAGGTATTTCGCCACTTTTTCTCAGGGGTTTGTTAACTAATGCTAACAACAATAATCTATACTAATATTATAAAAAGGTAATGTTAGTTTGTGTGTAGGAAGTAATCTTCGGAAATACTGGATCGATTTCAAAAATTATTTCATCAATATTTAAAATTGACTTCTAACGTGAATATAGGCTATATACTTTCCTGTTCAAATAAAAGGACGTTTCGTGGCGACCAATTTTGTAACTAAACAACTAAAGTCGACGAAAAAACGGTCGCGCATCATAATGACTCTGTGCTGTGTACTGCACTGCTCGCTGCGCTGCTTTCTATGTTATGTTTTGTACGAACATCACGCCTATAGCGGCATCATAATGACTGTGTGCTGCGTTGCTTTGTACGTACTATAACGTATATATATTTATGTATATAAAAGTGAATGTCTGTTGGTTTGTAATACGATACTAAAACTAAAAAACTAGACAGCCGATTGGGCTGAAACTTTCACAGAATATGCGTCTTAACAAAGTGCGAATACGATCGAGGTGGCGCTTTGTTGGTTTCAGCAATAGTACACCCCTCCCGTACTATAGTGATAGTGATGGCAAGGCGGGGATTCATGTGTGCGGCTGGCGGAGCTCTTGGGAAAAGCTAGTTTAAGAATAAAAGGAAATTATAACTAATCTGAAGTGGATAGAAAGAAGAATGTGTCTCTGACTATCAAACGGTCAAAGTAAAGATGGAGTATAGGTAAGTATAGTCATAGCTAAAGAAAACCTGCAGGTGACATCACCAAACAGAGACTCGATGGGAGTCCTTGAGTTCAGCTTCCTTCGACAAGTAAAATTTAGCTTTTACCAGAAATTAAGATAAAAACAACCTGAATGTGCCAAAGGAAGTAAACATTGTTGATCACTCGTGAAACGATTTGAAAATTCTGCTTCGTCGTCAACGCTCATCTACATTACAATGACACTCCATCCTTCAGCTCTAGAGATAAGCCCAATTCGCTTGCTTCACATTTCGCAGCTAGTTTCACGCTACCAGATTGAGTGGTGCCCCATCGGTACCTCCAAGGGTCAAATTCTCTATGGGGAAGATCTACTTTTGTGCTCATACAGTAGATAGAGTTTTAAATGATCTCAGTATTCATAAATCTGTTGGGTTAGACGGCTTTCCTGCAATATGAAGAGGCTGGCTTACCATTGCGTAAGCCTTTCTGTTTCTTCTATTCTTCTGGAGTCTTTCCAAAGAGTTAGAAAATAGCCTTTGTGAATCTTGTAGCTAAAAATTCTCCGTGCCATCCTAAAGCGCCAAAATCTCGACTTTATAAAGTGATGATTATGCAGTACCTCGAATCAACTTAGCTTCTAGCAATCTAGTTTTCGAAACCAACGTTCTACTGATGGATTAAATGGCATATCTATTCAGTTATTTGGCGAAAGCAAATTTGTTGCACTCGATAGTTCCAAGGCGTATTGTAAAGGCAAGTCTTTAGAAAAAGCTCTGAATGTACTAGTACGTTCTATTGAACATTCCCTTCACTAAATGGAGTACACAATGGTAGTATTCCTAGACATTGAAAGTGTTCTTAAATACGTCAACACATCGGCGATTACGGAAGCACTGTCGACTTTGCGGTTGGATGACTCGCTTAACGAACTCAGTACTCTTCTAATCACAAGTCGGATTGTTAATTCTGACCATGTCGTCTGTCAGAAGATCTGTCTGCAGAGGAACCCCTCAAGGTGGAGTCCTGTCCCCAATTCTATGGAACTTAGCGGTGAATGAACTGTTGTTACGCCTAAAAGGTGAGGGCTGGAAGGTAAGCGCTTAATCGCGAATACCTTAAAGAACTACTGCAAAATGCTATCAACAAGCTAACTTGCTTGGTAGATCGCAGTGATTGTAAATCCTCACAAAACTGAACTTGTCCTGTTCACCAGGAAATACAAAAATGCACAACCCTCTTTCTATAAAAGCATAAGCTTAACATTCTCTGATAAAGCCAAGTATTTGGGTCTTATTCTGGACAGAAATCTAAGCTGGAAACCAAACATACAACAAAGAGTTCGTAAAGCCACGGTGGCACTCTTGCCATGCAAACGAGCCATTGGTACGAAATAGGGTTTTCAACATATAGCTGTATACGGCTGTGGTAAGAGCGATGTGACTGTTTGTTGGACTGCATAAAATAAGAAAGTAAAGTCTTGAAAATATAAGCATTGTCCAAAGATCAGCTAGTCTATGTATGAGCGGAGGACTTCGTACAACCCCTTCGCCGCAATGGACATTCTGTTCAACCTTACACCACTCAATATTTTCAGCAGGCAGGAAGCTGCTAGCTCGGCTAAAAGTGGATTAAAAATGAAATCGGTCACTCCTCTATCCTATCTAGACTACACAAATGCCAGAGAATCTAACAACATTTTCCAGGCCACCTTTCCCTCTAGATCAATATGGAAAGAAGACGCTTACTTAGATGATGAACATATTCATTATTTCACAGGCGGGTCAAAAACTGATGACGAAGTTGGCGGTAGTGTTTTCTCAAAAAGGCTAAATCTTAGCCTCTATTTCTACCCACTGTAGTGTTTTCCAGGCTGAAGTTATGGCGATCAGTGAAACCTTATCTTGGCTGAGGGAAAACGTCATATCCGTATATTCTCGGATAGCCTAGCTGTGTATATCGGTCACTACTAATTCAATTCTAATTCTTCACTACCGCATCTCTCATGGAGATGGCGGAGCAGTTCAATATTCACCTGTGTTTGGTGGCGGAGCACAGAGACATTCAGGGAAACTGTATGGCTGACGAACTCGCCAAACAAGAAACTACACTACACATCTTACCTGAACATGGTTCTCTAGGCATACCAATCGCTCATGTTAAAGCCGGATGCTATTGAAAAAACTTATTGTATGAGGTCAAACGCACTTGCTTAGTGACAAAGCAGATCTGGCCTAAGCTGGATCCGGAACGCTCTAAGTGTTTGATCTATCAAAAAAATTGCACATCAGTGCTATTTTAGGTGTCATCACTGGACACTGTCTCATAGGCTAACATGCAGCAAGACTTGGTGACTTGTCGAATGACTTCTGCAGAAGCTGCATATATGAGGAGCAGGATGCGACATTCTCCATCTTTTCTGTACGTGTCCAGCCCTCTCCCAAAAATTTAAACTCCATATGGAAGCTTTCTTCTGCAACGACAATATTGATCTAATCCATATTGACATTAGAAGTCTCCTACGCTCCATACGAAGCTCTAATTGGTTCAACGATAAGGTAGAACATTTTTTCTTGATCCACGTGGTATCACAATGGACTATTACTGGTCTAATTGTGTCGATTTTTCACTGAAAGCCACCTTAAATTAACATAGTTCCAAATCACCATGCTTGTTTATTAATAATCAGTGCCTATGGAGTCGATGAAACCCTGCTCGATATTATTAGTAAAAATCTTAAGATCACCGCGAAAACGGTGGTGTTCCAAAAGGTTCTATTTTATCCCCGATACTTTTTTCGCAAATGCAAGCAGGCGCATGTAAGAAAACCGTCTTACCCAGGCCACAAAAGCAGAGGAGAAACTTGAGAAGATAGGTAAATCTGCAGACACTGTGGCTGCTGATCCTGAAGGAAAAATAGTAAGAAGAAGAAGAAGAAGAAGAAGAAGAAGAAGAAGAAGAAGAAGAAGAAGAAGAAGAAGAAGAACAAGAAGAAGAAGAAGAAGAAGAAGAAGAACAAGAAGAAGAAGAAGAAGAAGAAGAAGAAGAAGAATTTGTTTCTTATGCCTGATTTCGATTGGTCAAACATGTAGAGATCCACAGTCTGCACGTCTTCGAATGCCATCCAACGCCCACGCAAAACCGTAATACTAAATAAAAACTACAAGTATAAGTAAAGGTATAAGAATGTCTGCAAGCCGCATTTTGCATGCCCCATCAGAATCCGATTGGTGAACATTTATCACCACATCGTTCGTCAAAAGGAAAAACCACATAAAAAATCTACATTCCACAAGGACTCACGTCAAATAGATAATTAACATCAATTGATCCACTCTCCAGCGGCGGCGTTCATTCGCATACAGTGATTAAACTGCGGCCCAGAACCACTTTGTCAAGCAGCATGAGCGCATTCATCATCATCATCAACATAAACATCATTATCTGTAAACTATACGGCACAGAGAGGTTGTTTGGCTGAACTTAAGCATAACAAGAAGTCTCACCAAAATGACTCCCCTCATCCCTAACTAACCATCAGTTGGTGAATACTCGTATGTGGCGCATAAATCCAATAAACAAAAAAATGTACAACGGCCGTCCCGTTTAATTGCTGCAACATTAATTCATTGTTGTAACATATGTCTACGCTTTCTCACGCATTGACACTGTCTGGAATTATTGTTGTGCATGCAGGGAATTTGTTTCCCAATCTTTAAATGCAAAAGATAACTTATACACATGGTACAGTTTGGGGTTAACACAAGCCTTCGACAACCAGCGACAACTATGGTCTCGGACTAACAAACGATGACATTAAATAATAAAATATTAAACTGCTTTAGAGCAAGAATTGACAGGCGCACACATTATGGTCCAGGAGTAAAGTGCTGGGGCACTGTCGTCGGGGTAATGTTGGAGCACTGTCGTCGGGGTATTAATTTTTTGTGTTCAATTTATTAGTTCAGTTTCTTTTATGGCAAATAACTCGAATATGCATATCATCTAAAAATGAATTACATGCAAATCCGGCTGAAGAGCAGTTGGCTGGGCATTTGTCTAAATGTCTATCTGGCTGTCTGCAGTCTAAAAAGTGTAAAATACTTTAAGTTAGTACACTACCTCAAATCTATACTTGGACACTTGGTTTTTGTATTAGAAATCATAAGGCTAGAATAGATAGAAACAAGTTTTATTTTAAGCCAAAACGCAAATCAATTAATAATGCGCCACACTGCGCTGCGGTATCTTAAAGTCTTAACTTACACTCTGCATTAATTGATATAAACGCTTGAAACTGGACTGATTCTGCTGCAGTTTTAGTCTTGCGAAACAATTTCAACCATTCAGTCAATGCAGGTGTTCACACAAGAGCAGCGAATCAGCTTTCGATTTAACATAAACAATTCTATAAGTCATCATAGTAAGTTTATACCAAGCCATTTAAATTATTTATCAGGGCGTTAATGCATTTCTTGAGTGTAGACGGTTGCAACACTTAATGAAGTTAAGAAAAAGTTTTTATAAAGGGACGAGACGGGTTATAGCTACTCAATTATTAGATAGCTAACCAATACAATCCATGCCTTTGAAAACGAAGGATCCCTTTTCAAGCAAAAAAAACACATTACAAAAAAACATAGATAGTACCTAAACCTAATTTGCAGGACACAGGGCTTTTAGCAAGAACATACAACTTAGGGAAGCAACGCCGAAATAGCGAGTGACAATCACTTGATACTGAAATGAGATGAAATATAAAAATATCTTCGCTGCGACGTGATAACAAATCCTGCCGTAATCAATATATCAAGCTGTCAAGGTATAAGTGCAAAGTGTAAATGAAAATTTCTCTCAAACCGTAAGAAGAAAATACGAGAAATTGGTGACAGTTTCATTAAGGGCGCCTAATGTTGTTTTTTGAAGATTTATTTATTCCAGTTATTGTATCATAGACTCCGTTGATTATAAAGTACAACATCATTTAAATGTCTTCTACGACAACGCCTGCACGAGTGAATGCGCTCAACTTAATTTTTAATGGCTTTTCGAATAAACGGACGATATGCAGGCAATTTTGCTTTCAATGATTGTCTTGAGGTCAAATAAAATGTCTGGCTTATGGGTATAGACCGCTAACTGGACATAGCTCCAAAGAACATAAAAAACAACCCATCAACATTAAAATTGTTCATGCAACTTCTCTAATAGGAGATACATATGTGTGCAAAGTAAGAACCAGGTTAGTTTGGAAAGAGTTAATAATAGAGCCCCTTCATTTCACAATTTTTACAAAAATACATATGTGTACAAAAATTTGTATGGGAGCTCCCGACCTTGGGGCCCGATCATTTCCAACTTTCAATAGTAAGTGTTGTCATCGGAGATACATATGTGCTTAAAGTTTGAAGAAAATTGAGTTAATTTTTAAAACAAATTTTATGGGCACCACTCGAGCCTTAGGGTCCGATCACTCCAAAAAAATTTACATAAAGTTTTGTCCATCAGAGATACACATGTTCTTAAAATTTGAGGAAAATCGGGATAATTTTCAAAAAAGTTATATGGGCACACTTCGGGGGGCCTCAGGGCCCGATCACTCTAAAGCTGTTAAATAAAAGTTTTGCTTATCGGAGAAACACAAGTGTTTAAAATTTGAAGAAAATCGGGTTAATTTTTAAAAAACTTATATGGGCACACCTGGGGCCTCAGGGCTCGTTCGCTCAAAAATTTTATAAAAATCATCGGAAATACACATGTGTGCAAAGCTTAAACAAAATCGGTCTTTAGGAAGTGGGTTAAAAATTAATCACAAGATTTGGCCAACCAGCCACAAACACATGAAGTTAATATATAGAATTTAAAAAAAAAATCCAGACACGTCAAATTCCATGAACGAAGCAATCAACCAATAAACTGGAAATACCACGGTTACTCAACTTCGATTGTTTGGCCATCTGCGTGGCATTTGGTGACGTATTTTTTTTAAATGTATGCCCCAAACTCAAAGTAGTTCGTTGTCTTCCAAATTTATCCCAAAAGTAATCAGTCAACATGGTCCGATAGCAATATCCGCATTGACTGGTGACTGCGTTGCCAGCATAATTGAGGAATAAGATAAGACCATTAGTCCAGGTAAGGTTAGTACGCTTCTTACAACCAGTTAAAACCGCCGCCGGCTGTGATGGTCTAACATCATTTGGTTTCAAAATTATGGAGAGACTTATTGATGCTCATATCAGAGCATGGCTAGATACATATTCCATCTACACTCAAGTCAGTTTGCATACAGAAAAGGTCATGCTTGAAAGCCGTGTTATCACTTCCTCCACAGGAGGAGTGTCTGTGTCGGTGACTGCAGCTAAGGGCTGTTTACAAGGAGGTGTTCTTTCTCTTCTTAGACAACCTTCTAGCCGAAGGGCTTTCCACTAATACTTGCAAAATCGTTCTAGTGCCTTTCATGAAGCGAGGTCAGTCCGAGTTGGGACCTCTCATCATCCAAGGCACTACCTTAGATTATTCCGGTAAGGTTAAATATCTCGGCGTCATTCTTGATAAACGGCTAAACTGGAATTCTCATATCAAGTCCGCCATCGAATGTGCCACAAAGGCCTTGTGGGCCAGTAGACGCCCACAACAGCAGAACTTGGATATATACTGTGATGGTGAGAACGATTATCACGTACGCGGCCATCGTTTGGTGGCCGAACGATGGTTACATTAGAAGCTGTTATAAGGCTTTCACCTTTGCCGATCTTTATCAGGAAGACGGCCGGTAGACTTAAATGTTCTCTTCTAGAAAGAGATGACATTTTATCTCTGGAGACTGTTTCTGGTGTGAAACATTCTTTTTAAAATTCTTTATATTAACTTCGCGCGCTCGTGGTTGGCTGGCTAGTAGAATTTAATGATAAATTTTTAACTCACTTCCTTATGCCTGATTTCATCCAAACTTTGTAGACATGTGTATCTCCAATGACAACACTTTCTATTAAAATTTGGTGCCCCTCGGGCATCGCGATCGGAGGGCTCCCATACAAAAATTTTAAATTTTTTTTATCGGTTTTCTTCAAATTTTATACGCACGTGTATCTCCGATGTACAAAACTTTTCGTAAAAATTTGGTAGTTATACTCATACGAATTTTATAAAGAAAAGTAGCCGATTTTCTTCAAATTTCATACACATGTGTATCTTCTATTAGAGCATTTACAAAAGAAATTTTAATTTTTATGGGCTGATTTTTTAAGTCCTGGAATTCAAGGCAATTTTATAAAAACTTAAGGTCTGAGCAGGTTTTATTTGTAACTGAATTTAAAATATCCGTTCAAGCAAGTAATTAATAAAAAAATGTGTGTATCTAAGTCAGGTTATCGCTTAAATTATTTTTTATAAATAAGAACTCAAAAGCTAAAGTATTTTGATCCACAACTCTTTCGCTGCACCTTTCACCAACATCCCAAGCTCCCAAGGGGTTCAGTCACTAAAATCATGGAGTATATCCATTCATAAATCTTCTGAAGACAAATGCCACCTCAGAAAGAACTGCAATGATAAATAGTAATCATATCTGCCTGATGCTGGCTGGGCAACTGCCCATTCATCACTCTAAAGATATCGCGAGTATCTGTATTCAAAATCATACTAAAGAACATTGACTTACACTCTCACACGATGTCCGACATGATCCGAATACATCCGAGCAACAAGTGAAGATATCTGGAAGGAAAAAAAAAACAAAAAAACTTATAAAGAACATCGTAAAAAATATTGGCATTTTAACATGTGAATCTACGAGTACAAAAGATAAAGCGACAGATTGATAGTTTTACATGGAATTGAATGTATGGCGGACGGACCACGCCGGCCTACATGCATTTCAATGAGCAATTCCCTGTGATAACTTATGGATGTATTATGTATACTGTTATTATGCTCCTTTTGTGCCTACTTAACATGAGGTTGCCTATGGGAGCAACGCAATTGCAAATTTATTTGCTTTTCTGGTTCAAAACTTGTGATTAATGGTTGACGTCATTCTTTCTTATTCCAGATAGTTTCCTACACGCTGTGACATTGTCTGTGCCAGTTAAGCCGACGACGAAGACGAAGAGGACGATTTGGTTGAAGAAGATCTATTTCGTTTGATTTCGCAATAAATAATTCCACATCACAGATTAGCGGAGAGAATTTGTCAATTGATGACAACATCACAATGATGAATGGTGTTTGAGTTTTGATAGAGTGCCGTGTTGGTAAGGGAGTTAGGTGACTGATGGAGAAGATTGAGGAGCAACGCATGGACGTTGCAGTAATTGAAGCGGAAACAGATGCGTGATTTTGTTCTTAGAATTTAGTTAGAATTTTATTTAAGTGTAGAACATTTTTACAGCTTCTAAAATACAACTTGCTAAAATATAGATGCTAGAATCAGAAATCTATAAAATTGTTTTGGGGATAGCCAGCTGTGTATCCCACCAACACGACTGACTTTTTCGTCCGCGCACACTAATTTCTTACTTCTTTGCTTAAGATAGTAAAGCGAAGCTTCTCAGCTCTCCATATGGATAGTTGTCATTCAGACTGAAGCTTAAAAAGATCGCACTCGCCACACGAGACGCGCGACACGCGTCGCAAATTACGTTATCGCAAGCCGAGCGCTAAACAAGTCACCTCAAATTCTGACTGGTAGAAGCCGCGATATGGTGGATAAACTGACAAACTGACACACGCACCTTGAAAATTTTTTCCTGTCCTCTGATTATTCTTCGCCCTTCCGGCTCGCAATTATTTTTTGAAAACCTGTTATAAAGGTCGTAGATCTGATCTGAACACTTATTCACGTGTTTCGCGAAAAATATAATTTTTTTTTTTTGGTAGTACACGCTCGGACGTATTTGACGAAAATGATTGCCAATCAAAATTGTCAAACTTGTTCTACCGTCTACGGTCCTATTAAAATTGATGTTTAAAATCTGTAGTCTGTAGGTTTGACTTTTGAGCAATTTAACCCAAACTTGTACTTTAACTTGAGATAAGTACTAAAAATCGTTGCTACCAAAAAGTGTGGGCTTGGACTCCACCATGCGCGACAGAAGTAGAACTTCTTTGACGTTGTTAGGCCAAAAGACCATCAAAAGGTATTCAAAGGAATCACAAAATACCCTGAAATGATTCTCAAAATACCTCCAAAAGACCGTCTAAAAACCCCAAAATACCCCCAAAAGAATTAATGGCAAGCTGAGTTTATTGTTCAGCAAGGAAAATATCAACTTTGTCGAGAAACAAAACAACAAGAAGTGCCGAACTTTTGTAAAATACTGACAACCATATACGAGGAAAGATAACCAAAACCACTTAAGTGCTTTTTATAAATTGCCACAGATGTGGAACTTAAAAACTCTTACAAGGATAATAATAAATAAATAAACTCCTTACGTACAACTTTTCACTTAAGACTTCTTCAAATAAATTCTTCATATCTGATCAATAATAATATTAAATGGAAGCAATGCCGATATTAAAAATCGCTACACAAATGTTTGTTGGAGCAAAACGACTCAGTGGAATTTATGTAATCTGTTTTATTTTCATAGATTTTCCCCCTCTACACCAGTATCTGTTACTATATACTATATATACTCATAACTCATACATATCAACATCAAACGAAATCGTGTTTTTCTCGATTCGATGATTCTATTGCAAATATTAAAAAAGAACAATTTAAATTAACTAAAATATATATCTAAATTAAAATTGTCTTAATCATCCTCAAGTAGAAACAGATATAAAAGATACATATACATACATATGGAGCTTCTATTTTTGTAAACTAGTATGTATTTGTCTTGCAACAATACAAAGACATCAAAGTGAAAGAATTGACGAATTTACAATAAAAAGCAGAAGTGTATCTGATCAACGAGATTAGGGACATATTGTCTATAAATAATACCATTTGAGACGGGTGCGGAATAAATATTTTTTTACTTAATATAGGCCCGCACATTTGGGGCATTTGACATGGTAAATATCAGATAAATCAATGCTGATATTTGTTTTTTCGCGGAGGCGTATAGGGGATCGTGGTATCTACTTTTTCAATTGGTCAAAGAGGAACAGCTAATATAAGGCTGGGCTCTCTTTTAACAAAAAACAATTTTTTTAATCGTTTATTTAATCCAAATTAATAACAATATACAACTATGATTAGTAAGAAAATAAAGAAACTGACACGCTATATTACCTATATTATAGTAAACGACCTGATAGCGATTCTCATTATATACAATATACAAAAAAATACAAAACAAACCTTAAACTAAGATAATAATTCCCTAATATTTCCTGCTCCCAGTACATCTGGCCGCACAGAGCTAGCAACCCTGCGAGGCTCATTGCACAGAAGGCAGCCGATCGTACCGCTTATCGTTAGGGTTGAATACCGGCCACATCCAGTCGAGCCGAGCTTTAGATTAGTTTGCTTAATGTCTCGTTCAGGTACGTTACTACAGTATCTCAAGTTAGCATTCCGATTACCTAAACTCATCGATGCATGTCGGATGCTTTTGTCCGTTGCCCTTCTAGCAATATGGGTAGATCACGGGCACGTTGCATGAGTTCGACAAGTGCATCCAGATACAAGAATGCCTCTGGCGGTATCAATCAATTCTCCAGTGATCTCTTGAACTACTGAGGTTTTGGATAGAAGGCTCCCGAAATTAAGTCGTTTGCAATAGAGGCTGACCAAGCGAAATGGCTCCTAGTAAGATCAAGAATAACTTGATACTCCGGAAGCATACAGGAGTTTTTTTTATTAAACACATAATGTCTATAGTTGGAATGTTCGCTTTTATACATATTCATATATGCATTTCTCTCAAGGACTTGGAATTTTTCCATATATGAAGGACTGATGTTTCAACAGATTGGACACGCATACGCTAAAATTTGCTTTTTCGAACGCCTGATAACAAAGGACTTTTACCTCCCATCTCAGTCGGCGTGATATAATCATTTTAACTAAATGATATGGCTTCGAGATCCACTAAAAAGGCAGCCGTATTCCTTTTATCATTCAGATGCCAGTTGACATCAGAGATCAATTTGGTCACAGCGTGTATTGTCGAGTGGTTTTGTTTGAACCCAAATTGGTTTCGCGGTATGATCTCTTTTTCGTCGTACACGTTCAAAATGGACTTTCTAATAACCACTTCTAGAACTCTCCCGATATTAGGCAAGAGATTATAATTCGTCGGATCAGAAGGATCTCTACTTTTTTTTATTACTGGAAAAAACTTCGATGTTTTTCAATAACCTAAACCTAATAACCTAAGTTCCACAAACAATGAATAGGGAACCAAATTGGTTGCTCAATTTTATTTAATTTTTTTAAGTATTAATTGTGAATATGGTCTTATCAAGTGATGAATCGTGGCGCACAAGAAAAAAAAAAGCGCGCAACACCTAACCACTGCACACATCGAAGCCTGGGTCTATATATTATCGTCTCTAGGTTAGTCAGACCATTGTGTAGTAGCAGCTAATTTCTTGTAAATAAACCACGCAGTTAGAAAAAATAATTGCAATGCCCATCTTCGGCGAGTAAAATTCTTCTACGACCTAAAATTGAGGCAAACAATACTACAATGTCCCAAAGGTAGTAAAAATTTTTGGTCATTCGTGAAAAGAATGAGAAATACAGCCTCGTCGTCGATTCCAACGAAATTCCAGTTGTCAGCTCTGTAGAGGCCACCCTGTTTGCTGCGCATTTCGCAGCTAGCTCAGATTGTGCATTGCTGCCAGAACAGATATTCATTCGTACTTGTGCAGTTTCTAGAGTTTTAAACGATCTCATCACTCACAAATCCGCTGGGCCAGACGGTATTTGCTCATTAGTTCTGAAGAGTTGTTCTTTCAAGCTGGCATTACCATTGCGTAAGCTTTTCCATCTATCCTATTCTTCTGGACTCTTTCCGTGAAGCTGGAAAACAGCCTTTGTCCAGCCCATACCAAAAAAAGGCAAGCTGTCGTCTCCTTCTTCCTACCGACCCATAGCACTTACATCAAATCTTTCCAAGGTTATGGAAACACTGATCAATTCTCAGCTCATGAAATATCTTGAAAGCAACGACATCCATAGTGACCGGCAGTACGGATTTCGTTGGCAACGTTCTACTGGCGATTTGATGGAATCACCGAACAGTGGAACCGGTCTTTGCATCAATTTGGTGAAAGCAAAGCTGTTGCACTCGATATTTCTAAGGGCATTCTTTTGCTGACGACAGCACTCTCAGCTTCTCATATAAGTTTGAGGAACGTCCCTCCACTTCTCATGTGGAACTCTAACAACTACGTATGTTAAGCACGTTAAATTATGACCTAGACAGCATAATAAAATGGGGAGAGCAAACAATCGAATAGAATTTAACGCTTTCAGAACCCAATGCTGTCTCCTGTCGTGTAAGTGAATCCTAAATCCCATGCGATTATCCATGAATGGCACTTGCATCGAGGAAACTGAAAATCTCGCAATGGTCGGTATGTTTGTTAATGAAAATCTTTGTTGGATGACCACATAATGCTGCGAAATGTTAAGGTTTTCTAGTCCGGTGCAAGAAATATTTCACTCCCTCTGATCTGGCTACTATATAAAAGGCTTTTATTCGCCATAAACTTGAGTACAATTATAAAAGTACCTTGCATCAGCAGGATAGAATACAAAACCGTTCGAAAAAGCTTATCAATAGATTCGCTTGAACACGTCAATGTTTTATCGATTCTTCCACCAGCGGAGCTCAAGAGAAGTAGTTACATGGCACCTCTACTTGAATTCAACCACAATACTCGTGGCGCTCTAAATGCTCATCAGTTTACACTCAAGCCCATCTTCGTACGTGCAGGTATTCGTTATTCAGCCGTACAACACTTACGTGGAATTGTTTGCCAAGCTCTGTCTTTCCAATTCACTATGATCCCCAGGCATTCAAAACACCATCTCACAGACATCTCCCCTTTTCTCATCCATTTCCTTAACGACCACGCTGTGCCAAGCATACAGCCGAGCATTATAAGGGTGCGAACCCCTTTAAGCGTGCGAAAATTATAAAAAAAGCCATAATCACACCATATTGTCGTTTGTTGCACCGATAAGTTAATCTCTTTTTTGAGCCTGGTAGGTGGCGCTGGAGTTCAGATGTCATCACGCTTAAAAGATGTCATCACGCCTAAACAACTAGACGTATCGAAGCAAAAGCAATATTCACACCATATGTTCGTTTGGTTCTTTGATAAGTTTATGTTTTTTTTTGTTGATCCGGTAGTTGGCGCTGGAGTTGAGTGCATATGTGTGTAAGAGCAACACGGCTAAGCTGAGCGTACCGGCACTAAAGTTAATGTAAAAATATTATTTAAAGGAACTCCCATTTACCAACCGATTTTTTGATATTTTCAATGTATATTATTAGCAGGTAGAGAAAGATTATAGTAACTATAAAAACTCTCTTCACCCTTTTCTCTCCTAGGGGGTGCAGAATTGTAAAATGTTAATATCAGCCACATTTGCAAACCGACTTTTTTAATTTTCCAATGCATATTAATGGCAATTGGTTTAGGCAATAGTACACCCCTCACAATCTTATAAAATAAACCAATAACAAAATTTTACTATAGTCTGCCACACAAGAGTAATAAGCAATAAAATTAAAAGTTAAAGTGAGCGAGTGCTGCCCCACGGGGCAGCCTGAGATATCCCAGAGATAAATAAAACTAACGCTTAATAGCACACTTAGGACAAAACTTAAATAATATCTTTCGAAATAAATAAATTTCTTAAGAACATTATGAAAAGTAAAAGTGAGTGCCGGTCACACCGGCAGCAGACGTGGCGAGGTGGTCCAAATGTTGATAGACATTGTCACTTTACACAACATGTCACCGACAATAACATGTTGTCCAACTGGTAAGCGTACACTTTCATTGTGATGTTATGATACTCATCGCTAAATAAATTTTGAAAAGAAGCCAAAATATTCTGTACGATAAAATTCCATCTGAATGTATAAAATATGTGCTTGGATTTTAATCGCGATCCACGAACCAACTACCGGCATCATCAATTCTGATAAGTGTGGTGTTCTTTTTATACATTTCCTTTAAGATTCCCCATTAATCACATGGTTTGAGTGGCTTTCTTAGACACAATTATTGCTACTGCAAGACGACCAGGAAATACTCAGGTATTTTGTTTCTTTTGTCGCCTACAGCTTGCCGCTGGCATGTTATTTTCTGGTAAGCTAATAGTTTTTTCTGTTTAATATTTTGAAAATGTTTGACATATCTACACAGAATGGTTGTTTCTAAATATAAATGTCGTGTAGGTGATGGGCACCTAATAAAAATTTCTTTCATTGTTTGTGGACTACAAATTCCCCAATCATTGTGTTTATTATTTGAACGTATTTCCTGTTGATAAGTTGGACAAGACAATTTGTTTAACATTTTCAGTGAAAATAAAACAGCTTTCAGGATGAGAACAGTTATCTCCCTTAAATTAAAAACGTCTGGACAAGGAGTCTCACTCACTCTCTCTCTTCACCGGTTCAAATTTTAAGCAGATGTCATCCAGTTTTTCTTCCCTAAACTCTGTGCGTTCTGGTCTACGCCAGGAGTTTTAAAACTCTATACATTTTTCCATCACCTGCCTAATATTGTAAATCTGATCAGTTGTTGATTTGACTAGGATGGACCAATGATGACTTAAGCTAGGGCGATCCTGTCTTGAAAGATAGAGGAGAAAATCTTATAGGCGCCACTCAACAACTTTATACTACGAAAATTTCTGCATGTTGTGATATATCCTTTCTTATTTATGTGGCACAGGATGCCTCTTCGCCAGTCTTCTGGCATCGCATCTTCCTCCCATATTTCCACTATTATTTCATGAATTGCTGCGTGTATTGCGGGACCTCTTGTTTTAAGCAGCTCCTCTGGGATACGATCTTCGGTCATTGGTGGAGCCTCCAATTCCTCAGTTAGCTGGACATTTAGCAACTCATGAAAGTGCTTTTCCCATCGCTCTAAGATGCCTTTGAGATCGGCGATCAGATTACCCTCTTTGTCGTTGCAGTAGGTGCAACACGTTGTATATTGCGTCATACCGCGGACTATTTGGTAGCACTTCCGCGCATGGTGCGGTTCTCCTTCTCTGTACTGTTCTAGTTCACGGACGAGATTTTTCTCCCAGGTGGATTTCTTTCGCCGGTGAACTGTTTTTTCAAATCTTCTGAGCTCTTTATATTCATCTTCGCGTGCCCGCGTTCTATCAGATTATTGCATTGCTCGGTACGCAACATTCTTCCGTTCATTCGCTAGCTTACATTTGTTATCGAACCAGTCGTTTCGATCTATACGACTAGTGCCTAAGATGAAGTCAGCAGTATTCTTAAGGCGTGTTCATTTCTCTTCTACGGCCGAAATCTCAGTCTCAGGAGTTACTTTCCCAGCATTTAGCGCGAGTCCTATCGCTTGAACGTAGTTGCAAAGGGCAGCCGTGTGGACTCGAATCTGAATCTGAATCGTGTACGCAGTTTTTCGTGACGATGCAATCGGCGCTCGGAACACCATACCTTCTTCTTTTTCATCATGTGGGGAATCCTCTGTAGGTGCGTGGACGTTTATGAGGCTTATGTATTTAAATCTGCCCCGAAGAGTGCATAGCCGCATAGTCGCTCACTTTAATTATCCAATTGGTTAGCCAGAGTTGAAATCGTTTTATGTAGTTATTTAGGTTATGAGAAGCTGATTTGAGGTCGCTGTGGGTGCTTAGTGTCGCGGTGTCATCCGCAAAGGTAGAGGTGGTCAAGTTGTTGTCCATCGGAAGGTCTGATGTAAATAATATGTATAGGAGTGAGCCAAGGACGCTTTCTTGGGGGACACCCGCTCTTATGCAGTGGTCTTTTGATGTAAAGAATATGATACTGCGACCTAAAAAGATTGTATCGTAGGGTGCAACTAATCCAAGAGACTTACTACCATCCTAATGAAGGATAGTATGTCCTTAGTGGAAGAGTTTTGCAGATCTGCCGACGAACATATTGCCTAGTGGAAAATACGTCTCCTTAACGAGATCAATGCTGAACAATCACAGAGAATGTGCCCGGATATTTCATCATCATCCTCCGAGCAGAACTTACATTCCGTGTTTGTGTCAAGATTAATTTTGCTGAGGTGATATCGTAGGACACAATGACCTGTGAGAAAGCTCAACAGCTTTCTGATGCTTTCGTTGTCTAGATCAAGGATTACCTTATAGGAAAATGGCATGCTTAACCGTTTGGATTACCTAAGCCCTGGGATATTATCAATGGGCCATACGAAGTCTACCTTCCCACTTATTAATCATGCATCCGGTCCTAAGAACGCAGATTCTAAACCAGCCCTCGATGGTACTATGCTAAGCTTTGAATTCAAACTGGTGTGTATTATTCTTTACTTTTCCAAGAACGGAGTTATTTTCTCGAGTAGTAGTTTCTCGAAGACTTTGGATAATAAAGGTAATCAAGTTATTGGTCGATAAGATGATACATGGATACATCTTGGCATTTATCACATTCTTTAGAGCATGGGTCACATCCTCCTTCTCCAAAAATACATTTTTGAGAGTATTACCGCAAATTTAAATGGCGGAGGGTCAGCGGGTGGGTGGTCAGTGGTCAGGAAGTCAGTGTGCGAGTGGTAATTTTTAAGGGGTTCGATGAAAAGGGCAACTGGGAAACGCCGGGTATTTCCACTAGTTTTAAATAAAATTAATGCACATCTAGATTGCAGAGCATACCTTACATTTTGCCAAATTCGATAGAAAACTGAAAAAAGACGCTGTGAGTTTAAACTGCGTACTGCAACCGCGCGGTAAGACCATCGATTCAAAAAAGTCTGGCGTTAAGCTGGACAATGGTTAGTTGGAAAATTTTAACACATAATCAGAATTGACTTTCACCAGAACTCTAATAGGGTTCAATAAAAAAAACTCAAACGGTTATTTTACAATCTTCCAGCTACCGATGACTACCATATACGATTACATTATGTCGTATAAATGTTACTTGCCATTTAATTCTGCGAAATTACTTTATCCACAAATTGTAATCGTCACCGGAAATGACGTTGTATCCCGTCATAAAATCATTACGCATTATGCGTTTATCCTTAAGTGCAGTAATTTTGAATTAAGCGTGCAATTTACGCGTGGATTGTTGTGTTCCTTTTGATGGGCGTGGGCGTATATGTCACGCTCATCACTTTGTAGAGTCACACGCATGGCATAAATAGTTGGCGTTCATTGTGCTGTGCAATGGCAACAGTATGAGTACAATAACTGCGTACTAATCAGTTGAAGTTTATTCACATTTTGAAATTCTCTTGGCACTGTTAGTTGCGTAGATTTTTTTCTTCTACACTGCAAGCAATTATCTAGCTATTGTCGGTAGTTAGAGGCTACTGTTAACAATTTCTTTTTTAATTTGTGCTTTGAGATAGTGAAAATCATTAAATTTTTTTAAATGAAATTTTGTAGATTTGGTAACTAAATTTATAAAGCTTATAAGGTTTAGGTTTTTTCATACACATAATAAATATTATTTATAAACTATGATAATTTTAATGACATTATTAATGATCGTGTAATGTGCCTTTATCCATGAAAGAGCTTGAATAGAGAACTTAAAAACAACCCCCAAATCGTATAAGGGAAAGCATCTGATGCCGATATACGAGTATTGCATGATTGTTAAAAATTTTGTATGGGTGATCGGGCACCGATCGCGGCGCCCGATCACTGCCAAAATTCAACAGAAAGTGTTGTCACCGGAAATACACATGTGTGCAAAACTTCAATAATATCGGGCTTTGGTAAGTGGGTTAAAAATTCATCGCAAGATTCCTACGCCGAATTTAAAAAAGATCAACACACCAGTCTTTGATAGAAATGGCTTAGAATCTACTTACCTTTTAGTTTAAAAAAGAAAGTAAGAATTTTAAAGGCATCTTAGATCGATGAGAAGAGCACTTTCATGGGTTGCTAAATGGCCAGTTAACTGAGGAATTGGAGGCTCCACCAATTACCGATGATCATACTATGCTGCCGCCACCAAGCATAGACGAATTTAGCAGAGCGATAAATCGGCTCAAAAATAATAAGGCCCCGGGATCTGATGTAATCTCAGCGGAACTGATAAAAAAAGGATGCCCCACATTACACCAAGCAATTCATGAAATAAGAGTGCAGGTATGGGAGGAAGAAGATATGCCAGAAGACAGGTATGGGAGCCCCCCGACCCCGTGGCCCGAGGGGCCCAAAAGCAGAAACAGAAAGTGTTGTCTCCGGAAATACATATGTGTGCAAAATTTCAATAAAATCGGGATTTTGGAAGTTGGTTTAAAATTGATCGCAAGATTCCACGAAAGACAACCGACGACCGACATCCGCGTCACGGGCAAGTGAAGTTAATATAGAGAATTTAAAAATTGTGAATAACAAGAGACCCATTGTAGACCCTTCTTTACAGAGGGGACCGCTGTATCTTACTTTTTCGGTAGGTTTGAAACTTGGTAAACTCGGAAAAATAATTGGGGTAAGGCTGCTAGTACTTAGAATGTCTAGAATGGGCACTGTCTTCGTATTTAGCAGCCTAGTCGTACAACTGCAGGACCGTGATGTTGCCTGAGATAGTTTCTATCCTAGGCGGGCTAGGTTAGCATGCTATCCTAGTGACAAATGATTGGGTTCAAGGTTTCGGATAATGTGCTGCCAGGGTTAGCTTTGGTTCGCCCAGGCACTCATATTGAACGAGCTGAGGCCTTTGATATCATATCTCACCAAGGTCGCGTTGGTACTACGTGAGTTGTTTTATGCCCACGGATGAGGTTGACCTCCTTGGAGGTTAGCTGAGTCTGTACCAACTATTGGTTGAGGACCCAGTGTCGTTCTGGGCTTGGCCTACGTACTGGCTGGTGGTTAACTACCCAAATGCGGGTAGAGTACTAGCATTGGTAAATCAGCCGCCCGTGATGTGACCAATTTCGTTGGTATGTCAGTGACCGTCCTGATGTAACCGGTGCGAGTATGTGCTTCATGTCGAGTTTCATATCTCAATCGGTTGTCGTGAACCAAAGATCGGCGATCGATGTAAGATAGTTCCTGCTCAAACCATTGTGTTCAATACTGGTACTCTCGAGATGGACGGTTGATTGACGTAGACAAATCAGTGGGGTAATGCCTTTCTTGCAGGTAGCTATGTTAATCCCTTGTGGAACGCCAGGATTTGTCTCATTGAAATTTGACGTTAACCGCTTTGATTATAGCGGCTTACGATTGGCTGAAGTCGAAATTAAGAAAGGATCTTAGTTTGTGCAGCAGTATTTCGTAACGAAGACATTCAAGAACAGAACAGAACCAGCGTTGTTATATGATTTTTATTAATTTCTGTATATTCAACAGCACGGATGTGTAACTGTGCTGAAGATCTTGAGTTGATAAAAGACCGAACTCATTGCGGTAAATGGGAAATTGCTGACTAACTATCATTTCGAAAACTTTCGTTAAAAATGATAATACAGAAACTGGAAGGTACTCAGATATGAGGAGTATGTTAAGATGTTATTAAATAAGTTAGTTATATGTAGGAGAACCTCCAGTAAAATTCAGTTCTAACAATTTTGGATGCTTACCATCTAAACCGATAGCATTCGACTTGATGGCGCTGACACAACTGAGTATGTGTGATATTCGAAAATCCCATTAAAATAAAACTGTCGTTGATTAAAGCTATAAGAAGGTGTATTTCAAGGAAGGTGTAATTCAATTCAAAGATCGGAATCTCTTTATTCCGCACGTTACTCGTAGTTATTTGAATCGCTGAAAATTCGCCGATCAGATTGAGAATTAGAAAAGTCCTCTCTACTAATACAACAATGCCTAGCTGTTTTAAAAAAGCTGACGGCTCTTGTACTACCTCTAGCGAATAATCTCTTAATCTGCTTCAAGACGCCCATTTCCCGGGTAGCTGTCATATTTTAAGAAATGTTAACCTTAACAGGCTAACCACTCATACAACTATCGCCAATGATCTGATATTGAGATTTTAATATTAAATAATGACTATGCCTTTTTATATAAATTCTTGAAATCATTGCAATTATTGTTCAGAAAATCTAAAATACCTTCAATTACGACAAGATTGTTCGTTGCTTTAAAGTTGTTATTGTTTTTGTATTAGCTTAGCTACGACTATATGTGATTGGCTGGCTGGCTGTTTGGACATAAAAGAAATTAACCAATGTACATAATAATTTATTAACACTTCCTTCGGATGATTGCTGAATTAAAATAAGCGGGCAACCACCAGTTGGTAAAGTGAATTTGCAATCGGCGTCCAACATCACGAACAGCAGTCAGTGGACGTAAATAGGAGGCGTACCAAACGAGCACTCATGTGAATGTACAAACCAACTCGTATAAGGCACTTTCCCTTAGGAATGAATCGCTGATGATAAAAATACACAAGAACGCAATCATCATATATGAATAATAATAATAATAATAGTAAAAAACAACAAAAGCGAATTTTGCAGTTCTCCTCTTGTTGTTCGCTTATTCCAATGGAATGGCCATCATCATCCGCTCCTCTGCAATCATAACAATGTCACATGTCGTTAATTTTTTTTTTATTATTAAAGTCCATCACTATACCTATACTTGATGAAACCAGTTGGTGGCGGGTTGAGGGTGCGCCCGCGGGTTAATAAACGTCGGCTACGAAAATATTAAGTAATCAAGTAAACGATTTCATTCTTGTTATTAACCAGCGGTCCGGAGGCAACCGCAATCCGAATTCAATTTCCCATTCAACTCATGCTCCCGTCGAAATGGTTTGCATATTAATTAGTGGAGTTGATGCGAAGTCCCTGCCTTCTCGTAATCACTCGCTCGATCACATCGTGGCGATGACAAACAATAAAATTATTAAAAGTATTTGTATTTTGCAGTTGAGTTGCAGAGAGCACTCCTTTCTGGGAATCAGCCAAACCACAAGGGACATATGGATTTGTCTGCGGGTAGGAATTCGTAGAATTCGTAGAAAAGAAAGAATTGATTTTCCTGTTGACAGTTGTTATTGTCGTTATTGTGCCATGGATTCATGCAATCGGCATTGCATTTCTAATAAAAATAGCATACAACCAGCACTTCATAAATCTTCTCGAATTATCTAATTGACAATGTTCAGCAATTATAAACTTTTCATCATTCGGTTGGCAATATATGCTCGCAGTTGTTGTTGTTCATTTCCTTGCACTTTCGAACGTAATAGCAGTTGGTTAGCGTTACAGGCCTTCAGCTAATTAACCGGAAAATTTCGTAAGACAAACTATGAGTTGATGGACGTGCATCGTACAAGAATGCTTACGGCGCGTATTTACAACAAGAAAGACCAGAACGCAAGTGCATCATTTTAATAAGTCATAGAGAGATTAATTGGGAACGATAGTAAACAGAGATTTGTTAAATTGGACGAATTCTGTTGATATCGCAGTTGGCGAGTTTGTAAAGAAGCTTTTCGAAGAACTCAAAGAAATGATTTTCCAAATGCCATTTGAAGTCTGGAAAGAATGCTATTTATGTTTATGAATCCTGAACTCGGAAAAGTTGATTTCTGATTCTAAATTGAAATGTGTAAGTAAGTAAGTAAGACTAGAGACCGATTGAGATGACAGACCATCCCTCAAATTATATAAAAAAGAATTAAATAAATATATGCGAGTATCCTGGAGACTCTTCTGTGGCAAAATAGGAGAATCTTCACAGGCATCTAAGCTTAGAAAAATCCTCTCTACCAATCCAACAATGCCTAGCTGTTTAAAAATAGCTGACGGATCTTGGACTACCTCTAGCGAAGAATCGCTCAATCTGCTATTCTAGACACCCACTTCCCGGGTAACTCCCATGTTTTAAGAAATGTAAGCCTTAACAGCCCAAGCACTCATATAACTAGCGCCAATGATCTGATAAACAAAGATAAACTGCTTTAGGCACTGCATAGCTTCAAACTATTCAAATCCGCAGGACCAGACGGCATTATTTGTTATCATTTCTTTGTTACAGACGATTCTAAAAAGCAGTCTTGACCTGGTCCACATTCCGGATTTATGGAGATAGGTGAAAGTGGTCTTCATACTCAAAGCGGGCAAATGCTCTCACGTTAATCCAAAATATCTCATACCCATCAGTCTATTATCGATCCTTCCAAAAACTCCATAAAGACTGATAGATATCCACATACGTACTAACATTGACAAGCTTTAAATACCGTAAACACATATGCGATCACAGATTCACTGACGGCCTTAAGGGTAGACGACTTAATAGGCGAACTCCTTTCCCTTCTACTCACAAGTCGAATTTTAAATTCTAAACTGGATGTGTCGTCGGCCAGAAAATCTGTCTGTAGAGAAACCCTGCAAGATGGAGTCCTATCCTTCTTTGGAACTTAGTGATGAATGAGCTGCTTGTATGCCTAAGAAAGCAGGACTGCCGAGTGATCGCTTATGCGGATGATGTTGCTATTGCCGTCTCAGGAAAGCACCATAACACCTTAAAAGAACTCCTCCAAAATGCTCTCAACAAGCTAGAAAATTGGGCAGATCGCTGTGGTTTAGGAGTAAACCCATACAAAACTGAACTTGTCTTCTTTATTTCACAAAATCCCACATGTTAATCCTCCCTCTGTTAAAGGTACAAGTTTAACTTTCTCTGATAAAGCTAGCTGGCTAGGTCTAATACTGGACAGAAAGTTAAGCTGGAAGCCAAACATTCAAAAAAGAGTTCGTAAAGCCACAGTGGCACTCTTCTCTTGCAAAAAAGCCGTTGGCAAAACATTGGGCTTTCAACCCCATATCATTATCACCAATTGGCTAAATACAGGCTTCTATATGGTGTGCCTGTTTGATGGCCTGCCTCAGATAATGCAGTTAATTGTGATAAACTAAGCAAGGTCCAAACAGCAGCTCGTTTATGCATGAGCGGAGCGCTTCGCACAACTCCCTTCGACGCGCTTGACATTTTGTTCAACCTTACACCACTAGTCATTTTCAGCAGACAAATAGCCGCCATCGCGCCTATTCGCCTCAATGCAATCTCCCAGTGGACCGGAAATTAATTCGGTCACTCTTCTATCCTGAATTTGGTTGGGATTCCGCCAAGTAAAATAGACTACACTATTCCGCAACTCCTATTTAAGAAAAACGTTCAAGTCACCATCTCAACCAGATCATTCTGGGAAGGGGGAGCTAAATTGGAGGATGATGACATTCACTTTTACACAGACTGGTCAAAAACTGATGACGGAGTTGGCGGAGGTGTTTTCTCAAAACGGCTAAGTCTTAATCTCTCTTTCCGTCATCCTAATCACTGTAGTGTATTCCAGGCTGAAATTATGACGATTAATGAAGCCCTTTCCGCTAAGGATATTTGCATTTTCCCGGATAGCCAAGCGGTGCTGAAATCCCTCCAATCTGTCTAGCCAACAGCTGCCGATCATCTCTCACGGAGATAGCGGAGCAGTTCAACATTCACCTGTGGTGGGTGCCGAGGAATAGAGATGCTACTGGAAACTGTAGAGCTGACGAACTTGCCAAACACCGAACTACGCTACCCATGTTACCTAAAAATGGTTCCCTAGGTATGCCAATCGCCACATGTAAACTCATGTTAAAGAGGGATGCTAACGAAAAAACTAATCGTAGAGGGTCAAACGGAACTACTTGTCTGGCGACAAAACAGATCTGGCCCAAGCTGGTTCTGAAACACTCCAAGTGTTTTATCTCCCAAAAAAGACTGCACATCAGTGGTATTGTAGGTGTCATCAAGGAACACTGTCTCATAGGCAAACATTCAGAAAGGCAGAAGCTGCATGGACACGGAGGAGAAGAATACCATTCTCCATCTTTTCTGTACGTGCCCAGCACTTTCCCGAAAACCTAGGCTTCATCTAGGAGCTTTCTTTTGCAACGACCTTAGTAATCTAAAAGATACGGATATTAGTCGTATCTTGCGCTTCTTACGAAGCTCCAATTGGTTCAAAGAGGAGATGAGAAAATTGTCTCTAGCTCCACGTGGTATTACAAAGGACCAGTACTGGTCTAAGTATGATGGCCTTTCGACCGACAGCCACTTCAACCTAACCTAACCTAAGTAAGTAAGTAAATGTCTTAATAATTGCAACATGCTGAAAATGCACTACTATTAGATCCATCATAGAACAGATGGAGAGTACGTAACATGATTATCATCATTAGAGTAACAACCGGTGGTATGAAAATCTCTCTTATTCGGTTCATGATTTCTAGCAGATTTTATTTATGAGAATGCTAAACCTTAAAACTGGACGTACGTAGTCTCTGTCATCCTTCTAGCGTAGCCTTGGTCCTGTCTCGCTTTTGTGTCCCGTAAATTTTACCGCAAAGGAACTTTCGAGATGGATACATTTTTTTAATATATACATTTGATTAGACGTATAATATACCGCATGCCGTGGGCACAATTGTATCAGGAAAAGAAATTAGATGTGTCGATACGATATAATAGTGACAAACAGTTAACACCTCTGTGATGTTCCAGTGAATCAATTGTTTTCGCAATCTGATTGTGACCTATAAGTTTTATCGCATGGTTCTATATGCTGTCGAACTGATTCAAAGTGGTCTTTAAACTCTTGAGTCCAACTGACCAGACATAACAGTTATACGAATACATGCCTTTGTAAATAGTAGCCAGATCAAAGGGAGTGAAATTTTTCTTGACTAGCCTTAAAGCCTAAACACTTTGCAGCATTTTTGGCAACACTAAATATATGGTCATTTCAACGAAACTTGTCGTAGACGCACATACCTAGAATTGCGAGTTTTTCCTTTTTCCTCGATGCAAGTGCCATTCAGTTTACGTTGGTTTTTCTTCGACCATAAGACTACCTATTGGTAATCTAAAATATATGAAAAAACAGTTCACCAACGAAAGAAAACAGCCTGAATTAAGAATCTCGTCTATGAACCAGAATAGTACAGAGAGGAATTGGAGGTTCCACCAATGACCGAAGACAACACTAAGCTGCCGCCACCAAGCATTGACGAAGTTAGCAGAGCGATAAACCGGCTCAAAATTAACAAGACCCCGTGATAAGATGGGATCTCAGCGGAATTGATTAAAATAGGAGGCTCCACAATACACCAAGCAATTCATGAAATAATAGTGCAAGAAAGAAGCGATGCCAGAAGACTGGCGACGAGGCATCCTATGTCCCATACATAAGAAAGGTGATATCATAAAATGCAGCAATTATCGTGGTATAACGTTGTTGAGTACCGCGTATAACATTTTCTCCTCAATCCTTCAAGACAGGATAGCCCCATACGCTAAAGTCATTATTGATCCATACCAATGTGCATTCATCCCAGGCAAATTAAATAACTGATCAGATTTACACCGCTAAAGGGGTTTGCACCCTTATAATGCTTAGCACAGCGTGAGCGTTAGGAAATTAGGAAGAGGAAAATATGAGAGATCTATGCACGCGTGTCTTAAACGACTGCAGATCATAAAAATGCGGAAACACAGAATCAGGCAATTCATTCCATATAGCTATCGTGCGGCTAAAAACAAAGCTAAAGGGATTACATCGGTGGAGAGACTTTTTGCGGGAAATTAGGACCGGACCCCGGTTGTAGAGCCAAATATGATGATGATGATAAAAACTCGAAGGTTTTTTTTTTCGTACCAATAATAATTAACGGTTATTTCAATTCATTCGAAAATGAAGTTCGAGTGAGAACACCGCATTTTTTAAATTTGAGTAACTTTCGTTTCGATTCGAATGGCAGAATAAGATTAAGTAACTAGATAAACTATAAAATTAAATAGGTTGCGTAATGAGTTAGTATTGGATATTACTTTTATGTTTTACTGCTCTTTATTCCTATTAGTATTCACAGGCACTCGAAGCGTACCTATTAATAAGTTACCTAAAAGTTCAGTTAGTTTCAGTATGCCGATGTGATAGTCTTATTTATGATTTTATGTGGGTGGTTAAGTTGCTTAACAAACTTCAACATTTTAACCAACCGGTTAAAAGTTGAATCATGGAAGAATTTTTGAAAAACCAGTAGCGCCTTTAATTTATCGAGAGTTAACAATAATATACAAATTATTAATGATCAGTGATACTCGTATCTTGTTTGATATTATTTGATGTCTTAACTTGCTGCTACCAGTTTCAATTTCAATCATATTATATGCATTGCCACTGATCTTGGAATTAATAATTTATCTTCGGAATGTCAAACGATTAATTATAAATTATAATTGAGCGAAACATTAGCTCGGTTATAGAAAATAAGTCAAGATACAAATTGATTGCGCAAATGAGATTCCTACTGTTATTATTAACAGAATATATAAAATATGTTTTCTATTTTCGTTCGCACACATTCATATCTAATATTGTTAGCGTTATCAGTAAGTTCCTTGCTGATGATCTCCACCAAGCACCACACACTATTTTTCCGAATACGCAATAAACTTTTGACCTTCTGTCCGGCAATGTCCACTGAAAGAACTCTCTGTTAAACATTGTGTGCTAACAATTTTATCTCAGCTAGTCTATTCATATATCTTGCACTCGCATGTCTCCTCACACAATCTATTCATTTTTATCTCTAAGCGCGTGGATTAGAGACGCCTGCAAGGGCATCGAATCCGATCCCATCCCATTGCATTCGCGAACTGAAAGATATCTCCCCCTTCGACTGGCTTCTATTAAGATCTAAAATTTATTTTGAATTAAAATCCGAACAGGCAAGCAAATTGCATTGGACAGACGCGTGGCGTATGTGCGTTGTCTTGAAGGAGCCCTTTCTGATGCAGGTCCCACTACTCGCCCTACCATAAAATAGTCAACACGAATTGTGTGCACCGGTTGCACTTGCATTCACCGCAGCAACATTGATTGTATATGGAGAGGGTGTGTGTACGGTTGTAAGGCTGCTCGTTTCGGGCGATTCGGGATAATTACAAACAGTTGCTAGAGCTAGCAGGCAAAGTTGCTTGTGTAAGATCGTTAATGAAAGCTGTGAAGATGCCATCATCTCGATATCAAAGTAACGTCATTTCAGTTGTCGCTCTAAACGAAAATTGCATTGGTCTGATGGAGATGATCGGGAGCACTGTGGGACAAACATTTTTCTTTACTATTACTCTTTCTTACGGTGGTGTCATAAACCATATAATTGTTGCATTTATTTCGTTTTTATTTCGTCGATTAAAGTATTTAATGGGGTCGGAGATACGAGAAATGTAGAACACATTTTTTTTTTGGGTTAAGATCGAAGGATATTGAAGGTGGAGAACTCTCAAATTTAAACTTTTGTTATTAATATATGTACATATAGAATAATATAATTCTATACTTCTAGAAGTTCAGCGTGTATTGCAACGGACGATCTAAATAATAAACAAACAAACAAATGGTTATGGGTTATAGTTTGATTCCGAAAATTACAAAAAATCTTCTTAAAGTAATTCTCTAATGAGGTCTTTTCAGACCACTAGGGTACTATTCATGTCCGACATCAAGCAATCATCTTTTTGAAGTTCATTCTGGACAGAAAGCTAAGCTGGAAACCTAATATACAAGAAAGGGTTTGTAAAGCCACAGTTGCACTCTTCTCCTGTAAAGAAGATATCGGCAACAAATGGGGTTTTCAATCCCATATCACGCATTGGCTTTATATTTCTGTAATAAGACCTTCCCCGTGGGATCTTGAGAACTTGAACACGGGATATTAATCAAGAGCCGCGGGTACTTAGAGTATGCTCTTTATGGGCAACGTCTTCTTACTTTGCGACCCGGAATGGGCTACTGGTACTTTGAATAACCTTATGGGCGACTCTTCGTATTTAGTGGTTCATTTCGTACACTATAGGTCTGTGTAGGACAGAGGGAATAGTTTATATTCCAAACGGCCTAGGATAGCACGGTATCATAGTGACAAATGATGGGGTTTCGAGGTTCCGGACGATGTGCTGCCAAGGCTGTAGTAGCATACCTACGCCCAGACACTCATACTGAACAAACTAAGTCCCTTGATGTCAGATCTTACCAAGGTCGCGTTGGTACCGCAGGAGTTGTCCGTGCCCACAGACAATATGGCCGACCGTAAGGTTAACCGGTCTGAAGACAACTGTGGTTGAGGACCCAGCTAGTTCTGGGGATGCAACGCGGGGGCTTATGGTTTACTCTCGAAGAGAGGACCGCACAATAAGAGTTCAAGAGCATCCTTAATGGCGAAAGCTAGGCAACCAGGGTTCGTCCCACTCTACGAATGATGTAATAAGACCTACACTTCTGTACGGTGTGGTGGTCTGCCTTAGATAAAGCAATAAATCGCGACTAACTTAGCAAAGTCCAAAGATCGGCTTGTCTATGTATGAGCGGAGATCTTCGCACCATCCCAAACTGTTAAACCTAACACCACTCGACATCTTCAGCAGAAAAGCTGCTGCTAGCGCGGCTATTTGCCTCAAAATAACCTCCCATTAAATAAGAAATGAATTCGGACTTCATTCAGGGCTCCACCAGAAGGCATAGACTACACCATTTCGCAAATACATTTCAACAACAACTTCCATGTTACCATCCCCTCCAGATCACTCTGTGAAGAAGGTGCTTTCTCGGAAGATGAGTCAATCAGTTTTTATGGTGACGGGTCAATGGTAATGGTGTTGGCGGAGGTGTTTTCTCAAAGAGCCTAAATATAAGTCTCTCTCTTTCAGTCTTTCTAACCACTGCAGTGTTTTTCAAGTAAAAATCATGGCGAATAAAGAAGTCCTGTCTTGGCTGAATAGAAACGTCATATCCATTAAGGGTATCCGCATCTTCTCGGATAGTCAAGTAGCTTTGAGATACCCAGAATCAGTCTCTACGAACTCTAATGTAGCCCTAGATTGTCTCAGGGAGATGGCGGAGCATTTATACATTAACCTGTATTGGGCGATGTGGCATAGGGACATTCTGGGGCCGATGAACTTGCCAAAAATGGCACTACACAGCCACTTCTACCTGAAAATGCTTCCCTAGGCATACTGATTGCTACATGCAAACTCATGTTAAAGCAGGATGCTATTAAAAAAACCAACCTTAGAGGAACAAATGATAAAACTTGTGTAGTGCGAAAACAGATCTGGCCAAAGCTGTTTGATCTCTCTAAACAGAGCGCACATAAGCGGTGTAATTACTGGGCACTGCCTTATAGGCTAGCATGCAGCAAGGCTTGGTGTATTTCCAATGACTTCTGCATAACCTGTATGGACGAGGAAGAGGAAGAGACCATTCTTTACCTTCTCTGTATACGCAGAGCTCTTTCTCTAAAGCGTAAGCTCCATTTGGAATCCTTCTTTTACAACGACCTTAACGATTTGTCAAGCACTGACATCAAAAGTCTTCTAAGCTTCATTCGAAGCTTCAACTGGTTCAACAAGTAGGACGAGAAATCCTCTCGATCTATGTGGCATCGCAATGATCCATCTATTTGTCTAAGTGGGTCGGCACCGAGTCGACAGCCACCTCAATATAACCTAACCTAACCTTGTAGATTGGCCTAGTTCATAGTATATTATAACCCATGATGGCAGGTTTTTTGGAATGCTATTAGTTGTTAAAGCCTAGCCGTAGAACAGGACAAGACATCGGATCGAAATTGGAACTGGGGGAACCTGCCATAGAGTTTCATGGTATACATATATTTTAAGGGGGACAAAGAAATGGGTTTGAGTGGATTAATCCCTCTGATACCTAATTTTACACTTATTCAGTGCAAGAACAAGCAGTGATGCAATCTTATGCAAGGTGGTCTATTTGGGGATGCTAATCCATTAAGGGAAGATTCTGTTTCATGTTAAGTAAATTATCTTATGGGCTGGTCTATTTCAACACCCACCGACTTACCTGGCATTAAAAAAGCTCCTTTAGAATACTTCTTACAAGAGATATTAAGTCATAACATCTAATGGCTTCTGCTCTATTTTTTAATAAATTTAAAAGGCAATAATCTCCAAATGATAATACAACTGTTAATAATGATATTACTAAAAAAACTATTGATCTTTTATACTTACGAGAAGTCATTCTTGGAAGCTTAGGCAAGAATGGCAAATATATTCGTGTTTTGCGGAACGGCTTTCAAGCCATGGTGCCGTAGTCGTAGGACTGGCCTCTTTGCTAGTATGTTATATTACTCAATAGAGCTGACCTTTAATTCTTTTGCTGTGGACTGATAGCTGAGACTGCAAGTAGTTAAAGATCGGCTGTTTGAATAAAGCGGGTTTGTTATTATGCGGGTTAACACCAACAAAGTGTTTATCATTTTCGATTATAGCATACCGCTTTTACTTTGTCGTTTGTCTCTTTTATCCGGCACAGCCAGCACAATATCATGTAGATCTGATGTTAATGTCTTCCGAGTCTGCACACGAATGCTTGCGGTTGACAACAACCGCACCTCACCACACACAAAATACGCGTGGCATAAAGAAGCAAAATCATACTCGTGTACCATATGCCCGCCCCTATTATGATGAGGAAGATGTGTGTGCGTGTTTTGTATGGGGCCTTTTTAAAGGCAACAAAAAAAAATAAAAGATGCACCGACCGACCGACCACATCATTGATGATTAATTTCAACCTAAGTATCACGCGTTTGTCTTCCTTTTTGACGATGCGAGTGATGGTGTGATGGTGGCGGATATGTGATCTATTTTTGGGTCACAACACGAAGCACTATGGCACTATAATTCTTGCGCCCCCTATGCGTGCTCCACTTGATATGTGATGCAAATTTCAAGGATATTTGTCCGTGTCGCCTGTGAAGACGAGACTCCATCTCGTCGTGTTTGTCGCTCCTTAAGCTAATCAGAAAATAATTAGACACCTATTCGTCTTGCTTATTGTGTATGGCGTTGTGTATAGCCGGCTACAATAACGCACTTGAGAGACTCACGGCTGGCAATTATACCACGGAATTTCCTTTAGCACTTCTTGGCTGCTTCACTAGCATGCATGAACATCAAGAAGGAACATTAATTAAGTGTGTAATTTTGGATTGGATGGATTTTCTTTGAAGCTTGAATCTTTGAGTTTGGATATACGCGCTAGAAGGAGAATGCCTAGAATATAACTCTCCCTATGCCCGTATTGACACTGATAGTGAATTGGATTTTAATTCTGATGCCGCTTTGTAGATGTACTCGTAGATTAACAAAGGGGATATGAGACAAAAATATTGGTCCGGATAGTGGATCTGAAATCTTTGACTGTCGCAAATTATTTAATGTGCAATTTTCCATCAGAGTTTTATTAAATTTGTTTATGTTTTTAAAGAATATTTAACAAAAACAAAAGGTTGCTGAAGAGCTGGACATTTTTTAAAATTTTTTGTCTGACCTCGTTTTTAGAAAAAAAAAAAAAAGAAAAAAATTGAGGTGTGGGCACAACACAACTTTCTTTTAAGGACGTGACCGGAATCTTTTTTTTTGAATTTTTTTTGTTTTTCTATTTTTGGAGTTTTCCGGATACTATCCCCTGGTATAATTTTTTTTCTTGCTAGTAACAAAACAAAACATAAAAATTATATTGCCCTGGCACCCGATCCCTTCCAACATTTTAGAGTGTTACCATCGAAGATACACAGTATACAAAATTTGAATAAGATCGGGTTAATTTTGCAAACATATTTATATGGAAACCCCTCGGCACTTGGGCCTGAAACTTCCAAATTTTAACAGGAACTGCTGTCATCAGAGATATACATGTGAGCGAAATTTGAATAAAATTGGACTGTAAGATGGGGGTAACTCCGCCATAGCCGGTCACAAGCCAGTGTTGTGAAAGGAGGAGTAGAGGAGCAGAACCTCGATAATCAACCATGGGTCATCTGTCCCGGATGACGTAGTCGCCATGATGGGACCCCAGTCAGGGTTAGGACAACTTGGAGAGCATCCATTTGCATCCTAACCCTATATATGGGTCGGGTGCGGGGCTTTACCGCGGAAAAAAATAAAAGGGCCGTGGGTACTTAGAATATGCTTATGATTGGGCAATGTCTTCCTACTCTAGCGGCCTAGAATGAGCTACTGGTACTTAGAGAGAGATTTCATTGGGTGAACTCTTCGTATTAGTGGCTTTTTCTTACACCGTTTTACCGCCGGAGAGCCTGGAATACATATTATAGGTGGACTGCTTGGTGGTACTTGCCGTAGGGCCCTAGTAGTAAGTGATATGTTTTGAGGTTCCGGACGCATGTGCTGCCAGGTTCTGCTTTGCAATCGCCCAGGCACTTATATCTGAACGAACCGAGATCATTGATACTAAATCTCACCAAGATAGCCTTTGGTACCACGGGAGTTGTCTCGCCCAACGAACCCGTTTGACCGTAAGGTTGACCGGGTCAGTTTGTTCTGGGGATGTAACGTGGGAGCTGTGGTTTACTACCCATATGCGGGTAGAGCATAGTATTGGTAATATCAGAGGTGTCCCTGGTGTTACCAATCATGGTAAATCAGTTGACCTAGCTGATGTTACCAATACGATAGTTGCTCGGCGAGGAGTTGCGCATCATATAACCGGATAAGCTCAGCTCTCACCAGTGAGTTATTATTGGTACATCAATTGATGACCGCCAATTGTCGTACAATTCGTGTCCGAAGAGGACCGTAGGGTTTTGCACTTTTGCAGGTACCCACATTAATCCATTACACAGTTTTCTGTAAGAAGTGAATTAAAATTGGTCATAAGATTCCACCAGCCATGGTCGATTTTCTGTCGGTGATTGACTTTAAATAAGATCACAAAAATTAAATTAAACTTTAAACCATTTTCTGTATTCTGGGAAGCTTAATAAAACAAACCATATTGTTGTGTTGTCATAAGGTTATCTACCAACACTGTCCCAAACAAGCTTCTCACTGTCTGTATTAATAAAAGTTTAGCGTTTTTCGTAATCTCCGACATAAAAGCGGAGCAGCCGACAAAACCGAGGTCACACATAACAAAGTTCGGCTTCAATTGCGATAGTAACTGAAATCTCTCTAAACCTATATGTGGATCCCATTGAAAATAATTTATTTTGCCTAGAAATGTGACCAACTAATTGGCATAAAAAATTCATGATAACAGCGATTGCGGTTGTCGCAGACACAAAAAAATCAAGAATTCAATAAAACTTTTAATTTTTTATGACTTATAAAACTTATAATAAAGAACACGAACACAAACAAAAACAAAAAACAACAAATTCCTATAACGAAGATTATTTCTTCCTTGTTAATATTTTCAACATGCGTCTTTAACTAATTATACGTGACTTCACCAGCTATTCACTCATTCGCCATTATGCCAATTTTTTTTGTTTAGATTTGATTCATAATTCAGTATTGTATTTGTACAGAACATATTATATTTTAGAAATTGTTGATGCCAATAGTCAACTCAACTGATCGAATAGATGTCAACTGTTACCAAAAGTCTGGATAATGTATTGAGAATTAGATTCACATTTATTAGGCATTGAAGAATATGATTTTTTTTATGTTCTCGTTTTCTCTATCTTGTAGTACTTTTAGTGCAGTAAAGACCCTAATAATTATAACAATATTTCCTGGTTGTCACCTTGTCACTGTTGCATTCCTTCTTCCACCAGTGGTGCTCAAGAGAAATAGCCAGTTGCATGCGATCTATGCTTGAATTCAACCGGAATAATCGTGGCGCTTCAACGCTCAACAGTTTTCCCTCAAGCCCATCTTCGGACATAAAGTTAAGTTCAGAGAGCCACGCGACACGTATGTGGAATGCTTTGCCAAGCTCTGCATTTCCGCATCACTATGATTCACAGGCATTCAAAGCACAATCTCATAGACATCTCCTCTTCTCTCCTCCTTTTCCTTAGCGCACTTGCCTAGACAATACAGTTGTATTCAAGTTCAGGGCGACTATATAAATAATAGCCAGATCTGAAGGAGTTAGGTACATCTAGCACCGTTTTAGGAAACCTAAACATTTCGTAGCATTCTTGGCGATGGCAAATATGTGGTCGTTCCAACGCAGCTTGTAGTTGACGCAGACACCGAGAACTGCGAATTTTTCAGTTTCTTCGATTAAAGTTCCATTCATGGATAAGGGTTGCTGGTTTAAATTTAAATTGGAAGACAGCATTGAGTTTTAGAAGCGATTGTATAGTCCCCACCTTGTTATGCTGTTAAGACCAGAAATTACGTTCTACCTAAACACACGTTGCCAGAATTTAACGTTTTTAAAATACGTTGTTGTCCAAGTTCCTCTTAGGATGAAGAGGGGCGTGCAGAAATCTCGAACTCAAATGAAAAGCTAAGAGTGTTGTCGTCAGCGAAAGAATGAATTGGATTAGAAGTAGCGGATAGTAGATCATTAATGAAACTGAGAAAGAGTGTCGGAGATAAAACAGAGCCTTGGGGAACACTGGCGTTTATGCGGTGAGCACTGGATTTAAAACCATTCAATACGACTTGAATAAAACGGTCAGAAAGGAAGGTACTAGTCCAAGTAAGCAGGTTATCAATTACATAGGTAATCGTTTTCGACAAAATAGCTTGGTGCCAGACTGTGTCAATTGCCTTGAAATATCGAGTGCCACAACTTTACTTTCACCAAATTTGTGAAAAGACTGGTTCCACCTTTCGCTCAGATATGCCACCAGATCACATTTTAGTTGCCTACGAAAACCGTACTGCTGGTTTTCAAGTGATTCAAGGTGTTGCATAAGCGACTCCAGAGTAATAAGAGAAATGGAAAAACCTGCGCAGTGGTAATGCCAACATTGAAAAGCACCTCTTCAAATCTATAGGGGGAATGCCATCAGTCCCAGCAGATTTATGAATGTTGAGATCATCAGTCCCATAGAGGATTCGACACTTGCAAGTACAGGCGGCGACAACGCGCTATCTGGTAGCGTAGAGCTAGCTGCGAAATGTGAAGCAAATCTTGTCTATAGAGCTGACAGTTGGAATATCATTGTGAATCAGCGTAGGAATTGAAGACGAGGCAGTATTTTTAATTCGTCTCACGAATGACTAGAAATTTTTACTTCCTTTGGGAAATTGAAATTGAAATTTGTTAGGAAAAGAGATAAGAAACAAGTCAAGGGTATAAGCGTTATGACTTTCAATTTCTGGAATTCGAGTGGGCTTCGGTTTGATAAGCTTTATAACTACGTACATAGATGGCGAGACCGCGGTGGAGAAAAAATACTGGCACCAAGTTATAACCAGGCCAACTAAAATCCAAAATGTCGGAGTCAGTATTAACCTGGGTTTCTGTTAGTGCCAGAATAGCAGAATGGAATGTTGCACACATCGACCCTGAATTCGCACATCAGACAAATAGGACACACACCGATAGAATCACCACAAACCGTGGTGAGAAAGTACAATGACAGTCCTTAAACCAACCGTTGCAAGTGTTATGCCTTAACAACAGCAAGACTCGAGCGACCGTCACAGCAATCACACACTGTTTGCCACTACAGAGCCAGAATTCATAGGATAATTAGAGTAATTGAGTTACTAAAAAGTTATAGTGTCTGCTTACTATAGAAGTATAACCTAATCAGACCTTCGAAGCATACTTCCATGATCTTTAACCTATGAAATAGATATCTGTACTACCGTAAACAAATCATGCTAGCCTTAAAAATATTTGCGGCAATCTGCTTTTATAATCATTTCGTTAGTTTCTAAGTATGTACGAGTAAGTACATTAACGATAATGAACTCAAGCACACTCAGAATCACGAATACAAATGAATATAGTTCCGTCCGAAGCTGTATACTATACATAGCATTTTTCTGGCATTCAATTTTAGTTCCATAGTCTAGTGATTTACTTAATGGAATTTATTGGAAAAATTCAGACAGACAGCATTGATGGTTTCCGCTTAGCGATATTAAATGTCAAATGGTATTTGTTAAAATGTCTAGATGCGGTGCTTGTATGAATCGAACTTGAATGTTAATCGAACAGAAGAGTTACAACAAGTCAAAGACGCTTTATCTTTTTTACAGAAAATAGTAAGTTTTGTAAAAACCTTAAATTACTTACCATACGGCCCAGCATTGCTAGTGATGACCTCTGCAGCCATCATTGTCGCCGGCTCATCGGGCACTATCGTTGCCGGCGCTGTCAGTGCTGGTGATAAAGTATTACCACGGCTATTCCTGTGATTATGCGGCGTACTGTGATCCATGGAACTTCCGTGCGATAGTGCCATAGTGCCAGATCCAGCAAGTAGCACCAGCCAAAAACTCGAAATCGCATAGAAATACATTATAGAGCGACTAGCACGTTGCGCGTTTGCAAGACAAATAAACAAAATAGAAACGAAAAAATGAAATCGCACTTAGTACTCCGAGAGTACTTGAATCTGCCAACACTCCTCGGATATTTTTCCGCAAGCGTTTATGTATTTAAATTTCAATATAATTTACTTGCTCCAGTAGGAGATCACTTTTGATATTACACATCATCACGTTCACGCTCACTAAAGCAATCAACACGGACGGACAAACTGCCACTTGGATTGTTCGATTAATTAATGCTTATTGCATTTAATTGTTAGCTACTGGATGTTATTCCAGTTATTCCAACATTAATTGGTGAAACCTTTTCTACATCAGCGTTGCAGATACAGTATAATGCGGGCGATTGCCAGCTATTATGTTAATTCGGTTTTGGGTCGCTAGTAATTCAGAATGAGGACTGAAATTATGAATGAGTGTTCACTTAATAATCAACTTTTTTTTTTTGCTTCTATCTTGTTGTTTCAATTGTGTTATTAAATTGAGGGTGGAGTGCAGTTGAAACTTTAAAATTGTCTACTTTGTCTTAAATTGGCTACGACTTTGTTAATTTAAATTAATCGTCGGCGAAAGTAGTACTTGAATCGATTAAGTTGTATTGTTAATTATTTAAAATTGAGTTTAATTTATATTATTTGCACTTGTACTTTACACTTTATTATTAGTCTTATTTATATTGCACATTAATTTATATCTACAAACACAGCCCAATTATTCGTACGTTGTTCGTATCTCGTTCATATCTTAAGATCTGCTGGTCATTGGAAATATTTCGCTAGAACAAAAATTGGTGGAGCAGAAAACGACAAAGGTTTTTTGAATAATGTTATAAAAATAATATGAACAAAAATATGTGAAATAAGACAATAAAAAGCTCCATACAAATACTCAGAGTACATGCTGTGAGTTATTATCTATTACTCCGCTACGTTAAATGTATCATTCTGATCCAAATTTCAAACAGCGACTGGGAAAAATCACACATCAAATTATATAGTCGGTTCTTTAAAGTAACTTATGCCTCTTTCGATTACGTAAAACCATACCCGAAACCGTACCCACGGGGAAGCTACCAAAATGACATGGTTTTCGTGGTGAATGCTTTTCAAATAGAGCCCCAAACCGAAACCAAAGTTAACAAGAACAACAAACTGAGAAATTAATCTACCAGCATTCTCTTCGCCAACAACAAACTGAGAAATTAGTCTGCTTGCTCTCTCTACGCCAACAACAAGCTGAGAAATTAATTTACCAGCTCTCTCTTCGCCAACAACAAACTGAGAAATTAGTCTGCTTGCTCTCTCTTTGACAACAACAAACTGAGAAATTAATCTACCAGCTCTCTCTTCGCCAACAACAAGCTGAGAAATTAGTCTGCTTGCTCTCTCTACGCCAACAACAAACTAAGAAATTAGTCTGCTTGCTCTCTCGTCGCCATCTTGCTGAGTAAACAAAACCTTACCCGTCGATTGCCAACGGGTAGCAAAGTTACAGTGTTGGTTACAAAGCCTTGCAAATAAAACGCAAAATCAAACCGTACCCCGGGTACAGTTTGCAAATAGAACGCCAAAACAAAACCACGAGAGAGAAATCTTAACTCTACCCTGCAAATCGAAAGAGAGTATTTTAGGTGCAAGCAACTCTCAAGCGGTCAACATTGATTAGTATTACTACTTAGTTGCAGGCAATGTGCAAAATCGGATATATCAAAGGAAACAGAGAAAATGCTTTCGGAAGAGACTGCTAGAATCTTTACCAAACGCGTATGCCGCAACCTCTCGAAAAATCCATTGCCGCCACCGTCAAGTTCTGAGAACTATGGCTATGGCTATGCAGAGTCAACAAACCTTCAGAGAAAGTCTCTACTGGAGGACAAGTTTTTATCTTAACAACAAAACGCAACCCCTGGTTTGATGATGAATGCATGCAGCAAAAGAAGAGAAATACTTAGCGGGCTTCAAAAAAGGACAAGCACAAAAATAGGAGAACTTAGGCTTTTTGAAAGCACCAAGAAAAGTGCGCGATTGAAGACATTGAGAGATGCTACTTCAGAAAAATTGCTCGGAAGTTTTAACCCTGAAGCGGTTTAAAGCCTTATACAGCGTGGGCGTTGGAAAATTAAGGAGAGGAAAAGGTGATATGTGTCTTGAATGACTGCAGATCATATGAATGCGAAAACACAGAGTTGGGCAATTCATTCCACATAATTATTGTGCGGCTAAAGAAGTAATCTCTTCATTGGTTGGTACGTCTGAAGATAGGTCTAATGGTAAGCCCGTGAGCTCGAGTTGAGGCACGGGCATTTCGATTGGGTTGGAGGATGGGCGGGATGCATCTGGATATTTCTTTTGAACACCCCTTATGAAAAAAACGATAAAACAGTGACAAGCTGGAAACATTCCAACGATGTTCAAGCGATTCGATTGTTTTCGTGATATTGACCTTAGAATGTAAGAATGTTAGCGCCATGGGTCGGTACGAGGAAAGAGATGACGGTTCGTCTTTTTTGGGAACAGGCTGGATTAAGGCTGTTCTCCAATTCCTTGGAATGACTCCAGAAGAATAAGAGAAATGGAAAAGCATGCGCAGTGGCAATGACAACGTTGGAGTATACCTCTTCAAAACTATAGCGGGAATGCCATAAGGCCCAGCAGATTTATGAATGTTGAGATCATTTAATACTCTAGCCACTTGACGTCCCATAGAGGATTCGACTCTTGCATGTACAGGCGGCAACAACACGCTATCTGGTAGCGTAGAGCTAGCTGCGAAATGTGAAGCAAGCAAATTTGACTTATCTATAGAGCTGACAGTTGGAGCGTCATTGTGAATTAGCGTTGAAATTGAAAACGAGGTAGTATTTTTGGTTCGTTTCACGAATGTCCAAAAATGTTTACTTCCTTTGGGACATTTTTTTATCTCAGTTTCTGATCATAGTCGAATTTGGCTCGTCTGCAATCATTTCCAACTCGTCTAAATTTGGCTCGGTTTTCCACTGTGGGGTTTTCTTTATATAAGCGAAAGCATACCTACGCTTGTTCCTAGCAGCTTCTTTGCAGCTTTTACCAAGCATTTTCTTGTCCTAGGAGGGATAAACTGTCTCATACAATAACCAAAATAAAAAGTCGAAATGCTGATCGCCCGCAGGCCGAGCTTTCTTAACCTTCAGGAGATTGCTTGGTAGAGTGGATACACCAACTATCTCTAAATACCTGATAAATGGTAAGCATTGTTTTTCCAAATGCAATGGTGAGTCTCCTCATCAAACTGTGTCAACCATAGAGGAATTCTTCTCCATACCATCGCCAGAAAGATCATATCTTCCGTATTGTGTGAACGCCTGGAGTCATTCATAAGCAACCTGATGGGCGGCCAGGAAAGTGCAAATATTTGCACTGCGGCAGATCCAGGAGGAGACCTTAGAAGTACAATTCGATACTCAAATCATTTTGTCGATTTCAATGACGAATATAATATAATTTACAGAGACGAGCTATACAAATCCATGCCCAGTTTATGAATCCCTGAAAAACTCGATTAACTTTGCAGGATGATAAAGATGGGAAATTTTCGCTAACAGACCGTGTCGACTGACTATTTTTGGAAAAAATTTGACGAAGTTTTGTTGTTTTAAAAAAGATATGGCACCATCTGCCACAGAGCTAGCCAAACAATCGAATTATTGAAGTCGAAGTACTGCGACCGGCGTTTTATCTCAAATAAACTAGCCGTCTCGTTTGTGTAATTTTAAGCCTCTGGGTTTTTTTCTTTGGGATCAATCGATCAGTGGTCTTCTAAACAGGAGGTTCGTGGTTCGAGTCCCAGAAACACCAAAGGTATTCTCAAGGTCTCACCACTAGCGAATGTCTGACAAACAATCCGATAGTAATAACTTGTTACGATGAGAAGCTTTCCTCAATTCGCCGTTCGGATACCGCATTAAATAGTATGTCCCTTCTATTTTTGTGCACAAATGTACATGCACTACACAAATGATCGCAAGAAGCTAGACCCTGGACCGTAATGGTCTGTGGCGCCCATTCTAATAAGCCGTTAGACAAGCCCAGAATCGATATCGTACGCGAAATTGCCGACATATCGCCCGATTTATGCCACAAAGTTATGAACATTTTGTTGCAGCGCATTCACTGGTGCATAGGGTTCCGTAAAGGAGATTGGAATTCTTCTGTGGGTCTTAAGGCCTCTACTACGCCTACACGCAATGAGCTTCAGCTCTCTCCAACTCATCCCCAATTGCCGTCACTACACCTCAACTTTTCTGCGCCATGTATTTCTTCTACCATTCTGAGATAACGGATTACATTGCATTCCGTAGTTTGCTATGGAGCTGTCGCCTTTTCGGATTGTATGACCAATCCACTACCACTTCCGTCGTTAGATTGTTCTATCTATTGGTTCCTGAACCGTTCTCTGGTAAAGATGGTCGCTAGAGATACGGTTAGGCTAGAAAACCCTTAAGATGTTCGTAGACACCTATTTACGAACGTTTGTAATCTTTTTGTGGTAGTAGCGGTCACCTTCCAAGTGCTGCATCCATACAACAGCACAGCTTCAGCATTTGAACGGAAAAGTCGCAGCTTGATGTTTAATCGCTGATCGCATTGCTTCGCCAGAGATTTGAATGATATTCCCTTCATTCAATGGCATCGATAAAATAACTCATATATTTTTTGATATCTCAAATACAAGCTGTTGTATTTAAAACAAAAATGGGGCGCTTTTAATAAAATTAGAAACCAGAATGGATATGGAATCGAGTTGCAACAGGCATTAAAAATGTAGTGGCTCTATAGGAAAAGCGATTGAAAAACGGGAAGAAGATATTCGAAATCCAATGTCGGAATAATACCAGGTCAACAAAATCCTGGTATCGTCAGCATATTAGGCTCTACAATAATTGCAATTGATAATATAAAGTTTATAAAGATTTGGGATCCCCTTTTGAGCACCTTTATTGGACACCTAAGCTGTTTCCAAACCACAGTAATGATTTACTTTACAAAGGAAGGAAGTAATAATAGATTAATAATCCCCTAGTAGGTCATAGAGAATTGAATAAAGGAGATTGAACAAGTTGACGAAGTTTGCAGAGAAGAGCCACATTCAGCCTTTTGACACCAACGCAAGACGGACGGTTAAAACTCCCTACACTGAAGAAAAAATAGTGCAAGACCATTACATAAATGAAACGATACAGCCTACGCTGAGTGCAGTGCAGTGGTGTATTTAACCCTTACCTACACGTACACTAAATTGCTAACGAATATAACTAAGAAGATTTCACTTCCTTGATCCTTCTTTTCAATGCTGCATGTGTATCAAATAAATCTTATCAAGTAAAAGATATTTGGTTTACCCTACTCGTCTCTATGCCTGTCCTGTGATGATTTAGTTTTTCATGTGCTTTTCTTTTCTGTCCGAAAAGTTTTAAGTAATCCATGGAATAGAACTAATCCATAGAATAGAAGTAATCCAAGAATTAAGCACAGTATCTCTCTCTGTATCTCTTGTAGATATCCTTATTTTTGAATTTGAACATTTTAATCGAGTGTCGGTGAAGGTAAGGAAAGGTTGAAGATCGATGTGAAAGCTTAACACTTTTAATAATTTGATATTCAGCTGATAATTTTTGCATGAGAAGCTCATAAATCAAGTTTGGTTGTTGCATAGAAATGCCGGTTTTATTATCCAGAAAATTCCATTAAATGTATACTCTATTGGACGAAAAGCATCAATCAAAATAAAGAACCCTTTGCATGTAATCAACAAGCACAACACCTACCAAGCACACACTACACCAACTGTTCTGATTTACACACAAACGTGCCCCCATGTAGACACAAAACAACCCTTGCCTAGTAAAGCTGTAGCTATAGCTATAGCTTCAAAGAAAAAAATAAAGCGTAACAAGTGCAATCTATTAACACTGGCTCATCATATTCAGCGCGCGCATCACACCACTTCTCACAATTGATGCTCAAGGGAAATTTCAAAGATAGCTCTGCCCATTTCCCAGATGCCTTTTGAAATAAGAAATTGTCCTCAGTTGTGCATAAAGTTGCCCCGGGGAGCACATTAAAGAAAAACTAATCCTCTTTGCATGGAGAAACTGTGAAATGTTAAGACTAAAAGCAAAAAGTTGGCCTATCGCGGCGACATCAGAGAAGCTGGGTGACAACATTCAGTCAGTCAGTCAGTCAGAGTCACCTGCTATGTCCTTTGTATCGTCTCCATTCCATCATCCACCGCACTATCTATCCTTCATCAAAGTCAGCATCGTCCGCCGCATCCCATTCAGGGAACATTTTCAAAGAGAATTTTCATACCGTGTATAGTATGTATATATGGAACAACACAGAATCCTTTTGATCTCTACCTTTAGCTTATGGCATAAGGACATTGTGTTTGTGTGTGTGTGTGACTGCGATTCCACGACTAAAAGAGCAAACACTTTAGAGCACTTCCGGTGCCCGAACAAAAAAAAAAGGAACACATAAAAGTTGATGGCGCCCGCCAATGCACACAACACACCAGTCAAACTAATACGTGTACGTTGCATCCTTTGAAGCTCCAAAAGAAACCGCAAACGAGCTTTATATGCCCCGGTCCTACCTTCTCGACCTTCTCGACCTTCTCTAATGAATTTGAATTTTCTGTGCAATGCAAATTGCTTTGTGAATTTTCGTCAAAGATTTTTGATAAAATTTCTGAACGTTAATCACTTTAGCGGCAGCACTCAAATCGTAACGAGCGACGACAACAACAACAACAACCGGCAAACCATCATACTGCACCGGACTGCACTTAGAATTTTTTTTTTTGAAATATCCGTTCGTTCTGTCCGCAACTCTTACCGAACGCGAGCGCTATCAGTTGAGAACTGAAACTGAAATGCCGGATCGAAGGCGTTGCTTCTTGCTTGTTGTTGTCAAACGATGGCGATGGCGATGGCAATGGCACTTTCCTATCCGACAACGACGACAAGCGTTCCACAACAACTTTCATGACTCGTCGTCAACTTGTGGAATGGATTGCTGCGCCTACGGAGAGGTGGCCAACTGTGCGCGAGTGTTTTGTGCAATTGTGTGCATGTTCCTTGATATGAGGGATAGGCATAGGACGATAGGAGCCAATGTTGCTGGCTGGTTCGCGGATGTTTGATCCGATTTTTGTTTTGATTCTGATTACAGGTTTTTCGCTCTCTCACAGCTACTGTGTTTTTCTTAGTTCTGTTTTGATTCCGTTCTTCTTAATTTTTGATAGTCAACTTATCCATGGAGGAGCATCTCCAGAGATCCTATTACCTACGCAAATATGTAATTAATTTTTGTCTCAAATGAAAATTGGTTTTATTAAAAGGTTAAGGCCCTTCTTTGTCTAATTTTGTTATAAGGAACAATGTGTGTTACTAAGGCAGAGTTATGGAAGGGCGCTGCAATTTAAAGGCATATTTATTTTAGTAATTTCTTATTCTAGATGCATAAGGAAAATAGAAAAATGTCACGAAAACAAATTTAGTACACTTTACAGCGCCATCTGCATAACACTAAAAATAATATTGTTTATAAAATTATGTGGAACTTATTCATAAAAATTATATGTGGTTCTTGTTCCATATATCTTATATGGACTTGTGTGCAGTTGTTAGTTGGTGAGATTTGGATCTGTACCAAAGTAGTTGCATGTAGATAGAGCAATGTTTACTTATAAGTGGTACTTGTTCCATATATGTGGTTATACTTGTATTTACTTATATGTGGTACTTGTTCCATATATGTAGTTATACTTCTGTGTCCTTGTTAGTTGGTGAGATTTGAATCTGTACCAGAGTAGTTGCAAGTAGATAAACAGTGTTTACTTATATCTGGTACTTGCTCCATATATTTAGTTGTATTTGTGTGTACTAATATGTGGTGCTTTTTCCATATATGTAGTAGTGTAGTGGTGAGGTTTGGATCTGCACTTGAGTTGTTGTAAGTAAATAGATCATTGTTATATGTGTTATTGTGAAAATAAGTGTTATTTGTGTGAATAATAAGTAATCACCAGTGTGAATTTGCGAACTCTTGCTATTTGTGATGGGTGGTGCGGTGAGCATGAATACCTACTGTTTCCAGCAGCAGAGAGAATAGCTTGGACGGCTATGTTTAGGCACTACAGGAAACAAGAAAGGATTATTTCAAAGAATGCAACAAGTCGTTAAAGTGGAAAAGCAGCAAGCTGGTGAAGTATTTATAACTGAGACGGAGCAAATGGAGCTCAAATCATCGACTTCGGAAGATAAGATTGTGTCAAACATGGAAGCGATGCTGCAAGTTCTAATGCAATAAATGAACAGAAAGTTTGACCAGCAAGGAGAAAAAGTAGAGAAGCAAAGTAAACAAACGAACAGCAAGTTTGACCAGCAAAGAGAAAGAATAAAGCACCAAAGTAAACAATCGCAGCAACAAAGGCAATAACTGAAGCAGGAATTTGAGCAACAAAGACAAGAGCTGAATAAGGAATTGGATCAGCAAAATAACTAATTAAAGCCCAAACTGACCGATATGTTTAAAGAGCAAAATCAACAATCGTAGCAACAAAACCAGGAACTGATGGAGGTATTTAATCGGCAAACCCAAGATCTGAAGAAGGAGTTTACAGAACGAAGTCAAGAATTGAACTCGGAATTTATCGATCTTATTAAAGAAAAGCTAAGAGGTGAAATGAGTGAAATTCAAGCAAGAAGTGAATGCTATGGGTAATAAAATTAAAGAGATCAGGCCAAGACATGGTCAGAGAAAACTTTCTGCGGTACAACACAATGTCTGAAGAACAACTAAATTCTCCGATCCTTGCGTATCTGACGCGTTACAAATAATTCCAGACGTATAATGAGCTCCGGAAGAATCCTGAAACAGTTGGACTTGTATTGCGAACAGACGAACTCACACCCAGGAATTATACAAAATACGTCTGCGGACAAAGAAACAACAGCGAGGAGAAGACCTAAATCATGAAATAACTAAACTAGCACGACAAGCGTATTGTAGAGTTTCGGCTGATGTCTTAAGCGGACTAGCAGTTGATGCTAGTCCGCAGAAGTACTGGTATTGGCATTGCAATATGAATCTGCTGTGTCTTCGAATTTTCTTAGACTGCGCAAGTTGGAAACTGAGGACATCACCATAGTTCGATGCTTTCAAAATACCAGAAACCCCAGATCTATTTCACAATCAAAATGCTTTAGATGTTAAAAGCTTGGTCGTTTTATTATGGATTTCAAGACACCAAGAACTGGAAGCATTGCTTAGCTGATTCAAGAATTTGGATAGAATACGGCGATAGATGCACTGCACTTGAATCAGGCGGAGCAATTGACTTATACCAGCTTTGCAGACAAAGGCTGATGAAGGCAAGAGAATATACCTGGGTGCAGTACACAGTACCAATCTTATAAATGATTTCAACAGCCTGGTTGTTAATTGCGTGTTGGAGAGCTTATAGATCAATCTTCACCTTTGGATTTTCGGAAGATGTCTTGAAATGTTTTTTGGAGGTTAAAGATTTATTCCTTAAGATACGAGTAGAGTAAAGACTAAATTTCGTAACAGTATTATGGCTGCACTTGCATCCATACGAAACGACCCAGATACTCTTCAGAGAGCTACGTCTTTAATTTTTTGAAGAGCAAGAGAGTGTTGTGAGGCTGCGGGGAGACATTTTAAGCCAGTCAGAGTAAAAAAAAGGGATAAGTATGTAAGTATGTATGACCGTTGTTGCACAAACCCGAAAATCTAATCCATTCTCCAGTTGTTGCTCTAAAAATAATCGTAGCAAAAAAAATTTTGAAATCGGACTTTTTCTTTTTCAGTTGTGCCCAGAAAATCCTACATCAAAACTACCTACTATCTACCGAGGAAGTTGAGGATGTCTGCCAAAATATTAAAACCTCCAATGATTTTGCTAGAATTAATAAAATTCTGTTCAAAGGAAGGACCGCCTTTATTCAAAAGATCAAAAGACAACTGAAGGGAATAATCAGCAAAATCATTGGATCTTCTAAAACTTATACTCACTTCCCTAAATGAGCATGGAGGCTCAGTTATAGAGCCAAATATGATGATATGATGATGAAGGCAATAAGGTTTTGACGACATTACTTAATGACAATATTTTGCGTATATGTGTGTACCAAGTTGTAGATTAACTGTGGTTTAAGAACAAAAATACTGTACTGCTTTTAAGTTAATTTTCTTAGAAACTGCTTCGTATGCAACAGCAATAAAGATGTAACATTTATTAAAATATTCTTTTAAAAAAATCCATATTTTTTATCTGAAAATCAAAGCAAGTGCCTCATGTGCATGCATGACACTTGACTACTGCGTCAAACTGCACCCGCTCAACTCATCCAGAAACTCCAGGAAGTTGCATCAACTTGTTACAATTACCTGACGGCAAACTCAACTCAACAGAGAAACACTTGACCAGAAAGGATTTTTAATAAACGAAAAGGATTCAACCAGCTGCTGGAATAAAGGCGTGAGTTTGGATGGCACATCTTTCACATGCTGTCACACGTTTGTCGGCACTTTTGAAAATTTCCATGGAAGCTCCCCCACTGCAAGGAGGATTACAAAGCACTGACATTGTCATTTCCATCGTAGTCATTGACATTGTCATATCGGTGCAAAGAAGCGAAAAAACACAGAGAGATGGAATGGGGTAAAGACAAAGTACAAAGGAATTTATAATAATATCCTTTCAGCAGTTGACTAGGTTGAGTGCAGATGATTTACCCTTTCATTTCTATTTGCCGTTCCCATCATCGTATCAAATGTTATGCAGGCAATATTAATTATGGAAGCGACGTACAAATTGTTGTATGAGTTTGTGTAGCGATTATTGTGGTTTGTGACGTGACACATGGTGACGTTATTGAAAAACTGAACAGCAAGTCATGTGAGTTAAAGCATAAAAGCATCAGCGGTCGGGAATAATAATGTCAGGATTCAACGGTTAAATCGGATGGCTTAAAACAGTTAACAGTAAAGTACAGTAAGGTACTTTATAATTTAATTCATGTGAGAATATAAAAGGACATCAGCCAAAGTTTCAAGCTTTCAAATGATTCGTAATAACAAAATTATTATTTTTTATTTCCCTAACAAATTAAATATACTATCAAGCGAGTAAACGTTTCGACATTGGTCGCTCAGATAAGATAGTGTAGCGATAATTCGAATTAGTGTAATCCTGTAACTCTCTTGGGTCAATTTTCGAGCTCGATAACAGCATGGAATCAGAAATTGCGCATGGTTGCCTAAAGCAAAGGAAGCCCTTTTAAGTTAAACGATTCTTCAAATCAAGGCATTAAGCAACAAAATCCAATTTTCTGGTTTGTGAGACAATCGAATACCAGTACTTTCATCTGGATTCGGGACTTGACCAGCAGCATTTAAGGGCGCCGTGGCTCAGTGGAAGTGCACATGGCTGCTGTGCAGGAGGTTCAGGTTCGAATCCCAGCAACACGAAAAGTATTTTTCACGGTGTCCCACCTCTCACGAATGGGTGACAAACGTTCCGAGAGTAATTAATACCTTGTCACGGAAAGCTTCTCAATTCGCCGTTCGGATCCGGCCTTAAATTGTAGGTCCCTTCCATTTGTTTCCAAAAATTAACATGTGCAGCAGAAATGGTCGCGAGAAGTTAGGCCTTGGACCGCAATGGTCTGTCGCGCCAAAGACTAAGACAAAGGCAAAAGACTTAGACCATGGGTTATCAGCTCTAAGGTAATAAACGAGCGGCTATGCTGATATGCACGCTTCGCATACAAGGGAAATGGTGAAGAGGTAGATAACCCTTAGTAGTATAACGTAGCCGTTAGAGTGGACCTCGTTGTACGTGAGGTCGTCAGTTCTCGCTAGTGTGCGCCATTCTGATGCCTCAAATTTCAAGGGACCTAACATGGATATTTAAGTGGTTGAAAATCAGCCTGTAGCGTTCAAACACTCGATGATCCTGCAATCTGAGAGCTCTTTAAGGTCTGTAAAAAATGACAGAGCCGGTGACCATAGCGACACCCATCTTTGCAAATTCGTCTGCTCTATCATTTCGCTGCCTATCATCATTTTGATGCCCAGAAATTGGCTGATCAAGGCCAATTTTTCGAGTTTATGGTGGTTGCATAAATCAGATTGGCTATCAACACATATGCCAACCCGTCCGATTTGTGCGTTACTGAGCCTTAGTGCCCTGCAGGCCTCCTGAAAGGTACTAGCTTAATCGGGTAGCTTGTATGAACTTGACAGATTTAGATCATCCGAGAAGATACTTGCACCGTCTCCATCCTTCATCCTGGATCCGTCAGTGAATATTAATGCATAAAATTGCCTTATTACTGCCCCGTCCTTCCAATTTTCCGTGGTAGGAAACTCGACGCCGACTGAGGAGTTGAAGCTAAGTTTAGGGATGCAGTAGTCAGTAGATGATGCATAATGGCATCATGCCTTCAGGTACTGTCTGCAGTATATTACAATGTTATACTAAATGCGACATTTAGAATAGTATAACATTGAGTGCTTTGAAAGGCTTTAGACTGTGCCCAATAAGCGGCTGGCCTAATCGCTCTTTTTCTGTTATTTGTGCACAATTTATCAGAAATTGCTGAACGAGATCTTAATGCCTGCCCTCGGTATGATTCCTCGGATGGGAATTCGGACACAAACGTATGTATTCCAGACTATACATAGGCAACTATGACTAATGAGTCATTGGACAGTGCGCTAAAAAAATGGCGTAAAGTAAGAATTTTCTCGTTGGGAGTAAAAATATTGCGAATAAATATATTCAAAAAGTTAAATGCTGATGCACCAGGATTCGAATATACTACAAAGGTTACGACAGGATCCTGACAAAGGTACGAACATCGATCCTGACCACAGAGCATTTTTTTTTGGTATGGTTTTCCATGCATATATCTTTCCCGAGAAGGGCTGCATCAGCGAATATATATCGATTCAACACGGCTGCCATTTAACTATTTATTGGACTGAGATATCATGTTAAGAATAGGACTGAACTCGTCTTAAAAATAATGTCATTGGTAGTGCAAGACTATGGGTCAATGACGGGGAGTACGGCCAAGTCGACTACTACTTCAGGGGCTTTTTTTATTCCAATCTAAATTACACAACGATGGGAAGGCTTAAATCTTGACATGACAGTATGCATACTTGGCTTTTATAATGATGCATTTCTTTTGTGTTCAAAATCGGAATTGCAGAGATGCTCTCTGGATGCCGGCTTAAAAAAACAAAGAACCTAAGTTCTGTCAGTATGGCAGCTGAGCCAACACAATAATTATTAATACTGAGGCTGTCCTTACGGGTCGCTATCAAACCCGTCGTCACCGGTGGCGGAACAATCTCTTTCCCAACTTTTCTGACAAATCGTTATCTAAGAAACAAAATGTTGTTGTTTTTTTTTCAAATACATATTTACTTTATTTTTACTTTCTCGTTAGTTTTGTGGTGTTATTGTAAATAATCAATAAATTTACAGATGCTTTATTCTGTGTATTTATTTTATATCAATTTACATATAAATATTTTATATATGGTATATTGTATTATTTAATAATTGTTTATTTTTTATAAACATTGTAATACATTTTTAATTATTCTATAGTTATGGTAATAAAATATTTGACTTGCCAGGAATTTGGTTTATATGTAGATATTTGGACTATTTCATTAGGTGGGTTTATTGTACAGGTGTTTCAGCTAGAAATTTATTTTATTTGTATTTTAAAACAAAAGTTAACTTTAAATTTGATTTAGTCGTTAACAGGCTCTTATTTAAAAGAATGTAGTCAAGAAAACGTATACAAGTGACAAAGATACAGTGACGTTTAGTTGGTTAATATTTCATTTCCAAATACATCAGGAAAAGTGGTATTACTATTACGTTTGCATTTCAACTTCAACTTTTCGTTTAAACAATTCAACAAGATAGTCTGCTCGCTGGTCTTCTACATTTGTATTGAAAGTCTAACAAATGAACTTAATATGTACAAAGATGGAGTTAAAATTAAACTGCAAACTAAAAAGCATTTCTAACAGCCCAAGTACATAATTTAAATCACAACTAATTACCATGTAATGAAGGAGTGTTTCAACAGAAGGTACTCCCAACTGATCAGACGGTAGCGAAGGAATTTCCTAGATGAGCCAACTGTGGCTTAGCCAGATGATCGACTTTGTCTACTACGATTTTAGACTACTCGGACTTGTTTGGAGCTTTAGACAATCTACGGACTGGCACACTGGGCTATATTCGTTCAAGAAGACGTACACGTTGGGTCAATAGCTGAACTGCCTAAAAAAATGCATTACGAACCAACAAAGACCATCGGATAAGGAGGGTGATGTTACAGATGATGACTCTGCAAAATGCTATAGGTATAACGATTTCCGGATCGGCACATTTCCTCAACAGATATATTAGAGCAGATTATAGGTAGGTAAGTAGAATAATGGACTCCGCTCTACTTGCGAGGTCCTCAATTAGCGCTAGTGTGCACCATTTTGATGCCACAAATCTCGAGAGACCTAGCATAGATATTTAAGGGTTTCAATCCAGCCTGTAGCGTTCAGATACGAGATCAATTCGATGACCCTGTAATCTGAGAGCTCTTTTAGGTCGTTTACATAAAATGAGATGTCTTGACTCTGCTCGGGCCGGACAACTGCAAAGGAAGTGTATGAGAGTTTTTTTTCCATCTTTGCAACTTCTGCAGAAGTTGCTTTGCGGTATACCCAACTTACGAGTAGCAGCATGGCTGCCCACTGGCCAGTAGCCCACAACTCTGGCAATATCCTTCCGGGTTCCAGATAACAACTCGGTGGTTTTTCGTCTGCTATAGGATGGCTATATCAATCTTGATATGGTACAGTTCGACAGACTGCTTCACCTTAGTTGTGACTTAGTATAAAAAAAGGAGAGAATTTAATTCTTGATTGAGCTAACACTCTCCATAGTGCCGGTGTCGATAGCGACGCCGATCTTAGCCAATTCGTCCGCCCTCTCATTACCCTATATATTACTGTGCCCCGGCATCCATATTATGGTGATATCTGGGAGTTTTGTGTTTATTGTGGTCGCATAAATCGAATTAATGGCAGATTGGCTATCAACACATATACCAACCATTCCGATTTGTGCGTTTTGTCTCTGTCTGAAAGATGCCAGCTGAGTCTGGCAGCTTGTAATACCTTGACAGATTTAAATCATCTGAAAAAATATCTGAACCGACTCCGTCGTTCATCTTCATGGACAGTAATATTGTCAAATTACCTCGTTACTGCCTCACCCTTCCAGTTTCCCCTGGTAGGAAAATCGACGCTGAACGAGGACTTGAAGCTAAATTTACAGATGCAGTAGTCAGTAGATGATGGTATCGTGCCTTCAGGTACTGTATGCAGTATATTACAGTACCCGTATGGTGTAGTAACAAACTACCCAGATTCTCGGCACTGCACGTCGCAGCATTCTTGATAAATATGTCATGAGGTAATAGGTGCAAGAAAGTGTTGAGGGCCTCGGTCGGATAAGACCGTAGAGCTCCTGTGATGCCTACTGCTGTTGATCGCTGTAACCGGCTGAGTTTGGTGGCGTTATACTTCTTTTTCTTCGCTAGCCACCAGACAACGATCCATAGGTAAGAATTGATCGTACAACAGCAGCTGTGTACAACCAGAGAGCCATCTTTGGTTGAATACCCCATTTCCTACCGATGGTGTTGCTGCATACAAAGAGTGCCACGCACGCTTTCTTAGCTCTGTTCTCTATGTTAGGCTTCTAGATAAGCTTCCTATCCAAGGTTACTCCGAGCTATTTGGCGCTGGGGGTAAGGCAGAGTAGACTATTATTATAGATACAAAGCTGACAGAACTATCATTCAGGAAGTGCGATATAATGGATTGGGCTCAAGAAGGAAGAAAATGTTAGAAACAACGTTTATTTGGAGTCGGATTGTAAGCGGCCAGAGGTCTTAAGCTTTCGACAAATGAGCGAACGCATTGTAAGAATCCACATTAAGGCTTAAAATGTCAGGGAATGATCTGCCTAATATGTGATCATGCCCTTACAGAGAAAAAAGCCGAATGCACCTAAGATCGTTTTAACAAGCTCCTCGACAAAACTTTCGAGCAACGTCATCAATAACAACAATATTTGACGCGAAAGAGGCGTTGTGTCCCAAGGCCTAGCTTCTTTTAACAAGTTCCTCGACAAAACTTTCGAGCAACGTCATCAATAACAACAATATTTGACGCGAAAGAGGCGTTGTGTCCCAAGGCCTAGCTTCTCGCGACTATTAGTTTTTTGTGTGTTGCGTTTTTGCACACAAACGAAAGGGACCTACGATTTGAAGACGCACCCGAAAGATGCATTTACAAGCTTTCCACGACAGTCATTAGTCTCGGATGTTTGTTAGAAATTAGCGAGAGGTGGAACCGTGAAAAGTGTTTTTCTGTTATTTGAATATCAAACCTACCGTCCTGAAGTCTACCAATAGAGTCACGGCGCCCTAGAGCTTCGTAAGAGGACACCTTGACAGAACTTGTCTATCTATTGTGTGTAACGCCAGGGGGTTTATGTTTAAATGGGTACTCATTTTTTTTTAGATTGTCCTTTGTTAGTTAGAGCCCTTGTATATTTTTCTCAATATTTATTTTTATTAGTTACAACTTTATTGGAAATTTAAAAATATTTTGTAATAATTTAATAAATTAAAATAAATTATGTCTACATATGGCTCATAATACGACGCTGAAACACCCTCTGTTAGTGCTAGTTATGTTTTAATGTAGTTGTATGTGTTGTGTGTATGCTTTTATTAATAAACTTTTTTTCTTCAATTAAGTTATTTACTTTTATTTTTATTTAATTAAATTTTTAAAGAATTTCGAATATTTAAAAAAGTTTTCTCATTATTTTTGTCATATTTTGTATTATTTTATTATTATTCTTAGTCAGTACATCTATCAAAAAATCGCTGTTTCATTTGTCATGTAATATTTTTTTTTTAATTTGCTCTGCTATAGGTACCTTAGTAATTTTTATAATAAATTATTTTTAAAAATATTTTGAAATACATATTCTTTGTTTAAATCAAATGCCAAATTCACATTTTCATAAACATATTTATATCTTGATTTTTCTTTATCTCTGTCTCGCTCTTTCTCTTTCTCTTTATTTGTTTTGTTAATTTCAAAAAATTATGTATTAGGTATTTATTTGCTTTAATAGTTTATTTTCTCAATTCTCAATTGTTCAAAGCAACCATCAAATCATGAAAACTTCAAGCAACATTTAACAATTAATTTATAATGTTTTTTTATTTGAATAAGTAATGCATTGAATAAATATTTTTACTTGCATACATTTTTTTAATATATAAACTACAATTAAGGTTTTTTTTTTTTTTTAGACTGCATTATTTGTTACATTCTTTATATAATTGTCGTAAATTTTATATCATTATCTGTTTTTTTTTTTTCACAAAATACTTGGGTAAGATACAGGTATAAATTTAAGAACTACGTTTAATTTTATATTACATTAGAGTAATAGCTTCATTTATATATTAACATCGTTCATAGCAAAGGTATTATTTTAAGCGCTTTATTTTTTTTGTTTGTGTTTCAATTAATATATAGAACTTCCGTATTTGATTCACATAAATTCTTAACATCAGTAAAATAAAAAACCTTTGAATTGCCTAAACTAATCATAATATAAATACAATTATCCACTTATGTTTTTACCGCATATACAGGGTGGGCCATCTAACGTTATTTTTTTGAACTAGCGGTTATTTTGAGTATGGTAAGGGTTATGTCTGTCACTTCTGATTTGACAGAAAGTTAGTTTTATCCTTCCGCTGAACGAAAATGGTTGTGGATTCGCTTGAACAACGCTGGGAAATATTGAAACATTACTTTGAAAATCATGGTAATGTTGCAGAATTTGTGCGAAAATTGCGTGCTGATTTCGGAAGAAACGAAGCGCTGGTAGCTCCATATGTGCGTTATTTTGTCAATAAAGTTAAAGAAACAGGCTTGCTAATTAATAAACCAACATGAACCAAGCAGCCAACCAAGCGTACACCCGAAAATGTTGATGTTGTAACCGAGAATGTGCGTGAGTCGCTGAAAATGTCAACTCGTCATAGTGCTCAAGAATTGAACATTTCACGCACAACATTGCAACGAACTCTGCATAAAGACCTTGGTATGACTTGGTTCAGGAATTGAAGCAAAGAGACCACCCATTGCGATTTCGGTTAGCTGAGTGGGTTTGCGATCGACTTGAAGAAGATGCCGATTTTGGCCAAAAAATCATCTTTTCGAATGAGGCGCATTTCCATCTTGGCGGCTATCTACACAAGCCGAATTGTCGCATTTGGGGCACGGAGAACCCGCACGTGATCGTAGAGAAGCCGATGCATCCTCAACGAGTGACTGTTTGGTGCGGATTTTGGTCCGGTGGCATCATTGGGCCATTTTTCTTTGAAAATGAGCAAGGAGCGCTACCGCGCCATTATCAACAATTTTTTGTTCCCGGCAGCCATTGAAGAGGAGGACATAGGCAATATTTGGTTTCAACAAGACAGCGCTCCGTGCCACACAGCACACGTTTCAATTGATCTTTTGCGGCATTGTCTTCGAAGATCGAATTATCAGCCGAAATGCTGATGTGATTTGGCCGCCTCGGAGCTGTGATTTGACGCCGTTGACGGCACCCCAAAGATAAGTGTTACGCCGATAAACCAGCAACGATTGACGCTCTCAAGAACAATATTTGCATTGCCATTGACGATATAATGCCGCATACCATCGAAAATGTGCTCAAAAATTGGACCGACCGTATGGGCCAGCCGAGGCAGTCATATGAATGAAATAGTATTCCATAATTAATAGGAAGGATTGTTCTTTACAATGAAAAAATAAATTTGAAAAATATTGAGAACTTTTTGTTTTATTGCATTTTTAAAAAATAAATTTATTTGGCCCACCACTTATATATCAATCAATAGAATAAATAATTGGATCTAGAAAAGCATATACCTTTGTGTAGTATGAGATGAAAGACTTAACTAGAATTTTCTCAAGAAGTTAGTTGCAATACATGGTGCAACCTATAAAAGATTATATAAATGACAAGCTGATTGTACACCGTGTAGTTTTTTTTTTTTTTGTTAAGAGGACCTAACATGGGACACCATAGCGTGGCCGGTCAAGCCTACTCTTGAATTATGATCTGAGAAGGATTCACAGAGCTTAGAGATATTAATGTGGATGAAATCGACTTGAAATCGGGACCGGTGGAGAGATTTTTTGCGCGCTGCATGGAATAGACCTCGATTGTAGATCCAAATATGAGGATATGATAAAGAGGACTTTGACAGATAACGGCAATAAAGTTAGAAGAACTTCAAAAATTCACCAGTCTTAGATTAATATGTTTTTCTAAATACACACTAATCCCACAACAGCAATAGAATAAAAAGTCTGGCTCCCGCCATGTATGTTTTCATAAGACATCAACGGTTCCATTATACTCGTATGCTATTAGACTGCAGCTGGAACAAAACTGCGAATGAGGTGATCTAATGGATCTTAATACAATCTCTAGAATATTATTATGATCTCCACTATCTTTGCCAGTTCTATTGTTATATTGTTCTGCACTCAAAAAGTCTAGTCTGGTATACCGACGAATCGAAGACCTAATCTTGTTGTGATTTGATTTTTTGGTTATAACAGCAAAGCTCACACCCCACCTGTTCAAAGTTATTCTAGAGTTTTCCAGGCTGATTTCAGCAATAACCAGTCTGTCAAGACCCTTTTTTATTCGGCACTTTAATAATATAAATTCAAGTTGCTGGTGTATAACTACTACGGGGTCATTTTTCCATTACTGTGGCTGATGGTAAATAACAAAATGCTACTAAAGCTTGAAGAGGATAGGAAGAAGGTAGTTGCGAACGCAGATGACGTGGTGATATTCGTTACCGTGATCAGTGAAGTCATGGAAAGGGCCCTGGGTAAAGTCAGCTCCTGGGCAAAAAGTTGTGGCTTTGGAGTCAACCCTGGGAAGACTGATATGGTATTGTTTACCACTTAATCGAAAATACCGACCTTTAACCTTCCAAAACTCAATGGGAAAAGTCTCAGCCCCCAGCGCTAAAACCTAGGAGTAATCCTTGATAGGAAGCTGAGCTGTACGGCTAACATAGAGAACAGAGCTAAGAACACAGCTGTTGTACGGCCAATTCTTACCTATGGATCATTGGTCTGGTGGCCAGCGATGAATAAGAAGTATAACGCCACCAAACTCAGCAGATTACAGCGATCAGCAGCAGTAGGCATCACAGGAGCTCTACGGTCATGTCTCACCGATGCCCTTAAAACCATCTTGCACCTATATCATACGAGCAGTGTAGTACGAATCTGAGAATCTGGGTGGTTTGTTATTAAACCATACGGGCAGTATAATATACTGCATTACCTGAAGGCATTACACCATCACCTACTAACTACTGCATTTCTAAATTTAGCTTCAACTTCTCGTTCAGCGGCGAGTTTCCTACCAGTGGAAACTGGAAGGGTGGGGCAGTAACGAGGCAATTTGACGTAACAATATTCAATGACGGATGCAAGATAAAGGATGGAGTCGGTGCAGGTAGATACCTCGGTCTCGGTTGATCTAAATCGGCCAAGGTCATACAAGCTAGCCGATTCAGCTTGCATCTTTCAGGCAGTGAGCCTAGCTATTAGGGATGCCTGCAGGGCACTAAGGGTCAGTAATGCACAAATCAGAAGGGTGGGCATATGCGTTGATAGTCAATCTTCCATAAGGGCGATTTATGCGACCACCATTAACTCGAAACTTGTAAAACAATGCCAAGAAGAATTTGCCTCTATTAGCCAATTCCTGGACATAACCATAGTATGGGTGTCGGGGCACAGTAATATAGTGGGTAATGAGAGTGCGGACGAATTAGCTAAGATGGAGGCCGCTATGAACACCGGCCCTAAAGAGAGGGTAAGCTGTTTAATGGGGTCAGTCAAGAAGCAAATTCTTTCATTTTTGAATACTAAGACACAGCTCAGATGGAGCAGTCTCTCGAACTGCGCCATATCAAGATTGATATGGCCATGCTGCTAAGTTGGGTATACCGCACAACAACTTCGGCAGAAGTTGCAAAGATGAAAATAAGATAGAAACTCTCATACACTTCTTCTGCAGTTTTCCGGCCCTAGCAGAGCCAAGATACAGCATTTTAGGTAAACCTTTTTTTACGACTTGAAAGAGCTCTCAGATTCCAGGATCATCGAGCTGATCTCGTATCTGAACGCTACAGGCTGGATTTAAACCCTTAAATATCCATGTTAGGTCTCTTGAGATTTTTGGCATTAAAATGGCTCACACTAGCGCTAATTCAGGACTTCGCATGTACAGCGGTACTCTAGCTACCTGCCTACTACTAACAGGTTGAAATTTATGGTATCAATATCATGTGTAAAGAGTCCCTCTAGAATTTTCTAATTCAGGTATTTAACCATAAAATGGCAGCTAAAGGTGTATAAGACATATACCAGTACTTGAATATGGATTCTTAGTCGTGTTTGAAAGAAAAGTCTTAGAAAGAATCGTGAGTAGAATCAACCAACTTTGTTGTAGAATTTATTGAATACTATGCTTGAAGGGTAACATAGACCAGAACGCTCAGAGTTTGGGGATGCTGAAATGGATGACATCGGCTTGCTATTGAAAGTGGTGGTGATATTTTTTGGAAGACGCCAAAACCAGACTTCACCTGTAGAGCCAAATATGAAGCTTAAATAAATCTCTAATTGGCCGTAGAGTTGTAATCTTCTCAGACAGTTTGTGGTTAAACAATAAGGCCAAGCCAGGTGATCGCAGTTCCTCGCCAAATATAGCTTGGTAGAATGGAAACACATGATCACAGGCAATGAGACTGTGCGTATAAACAAGACGAAGCTGTAATTTTTCACTCTTATCTAATATATTTGTTTATAACAGATTGTAATCAAATAGATGAACACCAAGACGAATATTGTTGAAACCTCTTTTTGCATTTGTTGGTGTGAATAAACTGGTTATTTGGTTTTTATTTGTACAGGGGGTCTCAAAACGAATTATTTAGTATTTTTAATCTTATAACACCCAGTATATTAATGTGTTTATATCTTCAGTTTTGAATTTTTATTTTTTGATTCTTGAGCAAGTTTAATTATTGAAGTTCATAATTAAAATTTTTCTTAATCTTTACCTTTATCCTGAATCAGAACTTAGTCTCTTCAACTTTTGCTAAATTGCCAGGATAAGAGAATTACATTAGAATTGAAATACAATTATTTATAGTCTATCAGTATTTTCGGTGCATTGGTTAAAACGGTTCATATCTTAGCTAGACATTCGTCAAATTATATTCCCTATATATAAAACTGAAAAACAGGGAAATGTTTTCCTTATTTATGAGTTGTGTAGTTTTCATTCAATTATTTTTGTTACTAAAGTTTGTTTAAATATAAACTTTTATTTTTGAAGTACCATCTAAATTTCCTTCGAGTTTTCTGATAAGATTATTTTTTACCAGAAGTGATTTTACTGCAAATTACCCATTATTTGATCGTGATAACACGCTATGTATTTTATTCAACTAGTGAAGACTCAAACCGATCCAGTGTTATCAGTAGTTGGGGTTTTTAGGTGTATACATATTTATTTTGGTTTTGGAATCTGGAAAACACCGTCTCGATTGGGTGGAGAGATTTTTTTCCAGGAAGGATTTTTTTTCACGGTACAAACGAAGCAGGGTGATAGCGGAGGTCATTTCCAACCAAAATAGCCAAATGAAGTTTTATCGAGTTGTTGATGGTTCAAAATTTGTAAATTTGTGGTGAATTCCCTATTTAGTGGTGAAAGCATAGCAGCCACAGCGCACGGTTAGTACTACGTATACACAACGATGTACGAAGTTGAAGTAGTACCACTAAAATTATTTCTGTTGAGTTGAGTTAAGCTGTAAAGCAGTTGAGTGCGAAACCAGTTCTTCATATACTCGTAATATTGTACAAAACACAAATTATCTATACTCTCTACTCACTGCTCTCTGCTGCAAGGCAACAACAAAACCACAATCGTAAATTTGAGCAGCGCTGCCTACACGCGTCACTCATCAGTGCACACAGACCACAGTCATTATAGTATGATATGAAAAAAAATGGAAAATTTGTATGGGAGCCCCCCGATCCCGCAGCCCGATCTTTCTGAAATTTCAATAGAAAGCACTGTCACCGGAAATATTCATGTGAGCAAAATTTCACGCCAGCCACGTGCACGTGAAGTTAATATAGAGAATTTAAAAAGTAACCTTTTACATTTAAGAAATCATAGCTCATGCTTGCTCTGTATTTAATAAATATTGTTATCATTTAGACATCTTCCTTGTGAATAGAGATATATATATATAAAAAATATATATTAAGTTTGTTAATACCTTATTAGTAATATATTTATTTTTATTTTTGTATTCATTTATTACTTTGTTCGTAAATCTAGTAAAGAATACCTTAAAGATTAAATAAACTAAACATTTGCTTAAAGCCAACAAAACCTACTTTAATCTGTCAAAGCTCTTTAAATCCCGAACAAGGTTTATACCATTACTTACATATAGATCCCAGAGTTTGTTGCTTAACAAAAAGCACTCTGACCTTTTTGCCGCAATCATATGAAAGTACAAAAAATATTAACAAATACATTGCACTTAACGACTTCATTATAACATTATAAATGAGCCAAATAATAATCCATAAAATAAAAAGGAAATTTCTATTTTAGTTGTCGAACAAATAAAATTATCCTTTCACCTTTATGCCCATTTCAAAAAGTAAGCATTGTGCTTTCAAACGGAACTAAAATCCAGCATTGCACTTACCACAGGTCAGACTGCAGCTTGTGCCATTTTTAGAGATTCTAAAAAGTTCATTGTCATAATGTTATAATGCGATCATTTGTCATCAACTAAAGTATGCACTTCCTGTTCAAATCAAAAGTTCAACTGCAATAATTTTGCTCATTAATTATATTTGCCGAACATATTGACTTCTTTTCTGTCAATTAGTAAATAGTTATTGTTATGCATTATGCTGTTTAATTTTATTGTCAAACAATTTCCAAAAAACAAGTCCTTATACAAAAGGAAATTCAGCATGACGGAAAGCAAGCATGGTACTAAATAAAGAGTTAAAGAACTAGGGGTGATTTACAGTAATGGTAAAAAGTATTGCATGGTTTTCTTGTTGGATCCGCGCAAATGCCTGTTAAGCTACCTAATGATACTAATAATTCATAATTTAAAGTAAAAGAATTTATTTATAACTTAAAGACTGGGGTAACATTTCAATTCTCAACAGTTGACCATTTGTGCCATTAATGTTGGTGCAAGTATGAGTGTGCCTGTGCACCCTTTTCGGGTGCTTTATTTACCTTTGGCTTAAGTGGTCTTGCATACTGTTCGTGTGTCATAATGTAAACGGAAAAAGGAAAAATGTAAAAAATTTGTCAAATGAATTTTTTTTGTAGTTGCCGAACGGGTGTGCCAAAATGATTGATCTCTATGGAGTCTGTGTGCGAAACAAGGGACGACAATGCTCATTCAGGGATCACAACTATTGAAATTCAAGTTGACAAGTTTTCTTTAAGGTATTTATTTTCATGTTCTTGAATTGAATTCTTTATTGAATGTTCAAATGTTGTGTTGATTTTTTTTTAAAAAAAAAAAGAACACACACTTCAGGTTGATGACATACGCGAGAGCAAATTATGACTTGAAATATAAAAGACTAATATCGGCAATGCATATATGCAAAAGCAACAAAGAACTGGGGAAAAATAAGTGAAATGTTTTTTAGAGTGACAGTTTTATAGAGTGGTGTAAAAAGCACCCTTTTTTGTAAAATATTATAAGAAGTAAGTAAGAAGTATTTAGCTATTCATACTTTTAAATAAGTCTTCTTAAAAAAATTGCCAGACTCTTTTAGAAACACGTCTTTATATGTATATATATGTATGTACTATATATAGATAGATGTACATATCAATATATGTCCCTTCCATTATATATACATATATACATAGTGGGGCTCCACACAGAATGGTGGAATGTGATCGGCTGCCGGGAGGAAGGTAATAGTGTACTCACTACCATCTCCATCTTAGCCGAGACACAATAAAATCCGTAGGCCACTCAATGAGATAACGATACGGTAAGGTATAAGCACAGGGGCGGAGAAGGGATAGTTTTACCGTTCCGGTTTTTCTTAGGGTGAGGTTGTGATGGAAGTCGTGGAAGGAGAAGAGGGAGCAAATGAGGGGTCCCCAACCGCACATCACACTAGGGGAGTTGGAAGAGAGCCAACTATTAAAGGAAAACGAGTTGCTGGAGGAAATCCAGCACCACGTTATATAGAGGGGGGACGGGCAGTCGCCACCGCCAACTATGTAGATAGTCTGGCTATCACAAAAATAGCCCAGGTTAACACCCACAACACTAAAGGGGGAGACGCAGTTCCGGCTAGAATGTTCACCCGCCAACTTCTAGGGCTTGTGCTGGTCCAAGAACCCTGGTGCTACAAAGGACAGATCCGTGGTCTGTCTAGTAGACAGACCATCTGTCTCTTTCAGAAATTATAACCCGGGATCTTGTAGCAGCCCAGTCCCAGTTTAGTATAGACGGCACAAACTGGGAGATTATGATCGCATGGTAATTTGCCGGGGAGATGGAAGCAATACCCACCCCGCCCCCTCCCAGAGATACTAGAACTGGTCGACCATTACCGAAGGCAGAGTAAGCCACTACTGATGAGTGGGGGAGCACCGATACAAATAAGAGCGGGGTGAGTAGCTTTAAGAGTTTTGAGTGAAGAAAAACCTAGATGTGTATAATGTAGGCAGGGTACTAACTTTTGCAACTAGGGCTAGGGACTTCAGCTTCGGTACTCCGGCAGTAAGTCGAGTACTCAATAGGTGAAGGGTCTCCTCTGAGACATCTCAATTAGACCATAGGATAATCCAATTTTTATTGAGGGGGCTTGTTGAGGAGGCCATGATTAGAAGAAATCTTAGAAGGACAAGTTGAAGTTTTCAAAACCAATTTGAGATACAACTTAGAACACGTTTCAGTTCAAAGAGTGGCCAAAAGTCCACAGGAGTTGGAATATGTAGCAAGTGAGATGAATAGGGCAACCTCTTATGCATATGAGTCGAGCTGCCCGGTAAGCTCCCCAAAGTGAGCAATGAAGCTCCTTGGTGGAGTAAAGAGCTGTAAACCCTTCAAAGGCGGGTAAGGAAAGCCTTTAAAACCACCAAAAGGAGAAGGGAAGAAAGCCTCGGTGATCTGTACTGAATAAAGAATCCGATGGGCAATAAAAAGCTTCCACCCCTTCCACAAATCGCCTCGTGTAGATGGGGTAATCACTGCAGTCATACAAGCTGGATTATAAAATCTCCTTTCACACCTCCTAAGAATATTTAGAAGCAGTCTAGCACTCGGCTATATACCGATAAGCTGGAGAAGGGCAAAGGTGGTATTCGTACCGAAAGAAAATTCCACCCATTCTAAGTCCTACAGACCAATTAGCCTAACCTCGTTCGTCCTAAGGTCTTCCTATAAGGTCGGAAGTACTGGGAAGAGAACTACTACACTCCAGTCAACATGCGGGCAGATCTACGGAGACCGCACTGTGGAAGCTGACGGAATGTATAGAAGGGTCTCTTGCCAGTAAGAAAATCGCGATATGCGCTTTTCTAGATATCGAAGGAGCATTCGACAACGCATCTCATGAGGCGATTAGAATTGTTCTGAAGAGAAAGAAGGTAAAAAGCACAATCACTAAGTGGATGTGTGAGATGCTGAGTACCAGGACAGCGGAAACCATATTCGGTGATAAAACGATAGTCGGTGATAAAACCACAGGGATTATGGTGAGCACACAGGAGGAGGGTAACTGTTCCCCCTTTTGTGGAGCATCCTGGTAGATGACCTACTTCAGTGACTAGCTGAGGCAGGAACTTATGCCCAATGAAAATTTCGATGAAGTGCTCAGAGATTTAATCCAAAACGGATTAACTATCACGAGCAGATGGTGCCTAGAAGTGGGACCACACTGGTACCCTTCACCAATAGAAGGAAGCAGGGACGAATGCATCCGGTTGCCGTCAATGAAGAAGAGATTACTATCAGCAAAGACGTTAAATACCTGGAACTGATAATTGATAGTAGACTTGTATGGAATAAACACCAACATGCAGTACTGCAAAAATCAAAAGGAGCACTTATGGTGTGCAGAAGGGTGGCAGAAAAAATCCTGAGGAGTTAGTTCCAGGATAACGCACTGGATGTACACCCTGATATTTATTCCAATGATTACTTATTAAGAACCAAGCTAAGCACCACGAGAAGGGAATTGGAAAAGGCGCAGACGTTGAGCTTGTGTTTTAATTACAGGTTCTATGAAAACCTGCCACTCGGGCTACTCCCACTACATATAGTGGTAGAGATAGCCAATCCGAGGAAACCAAGTTACGTTTGAGCAAGGTAGGCTGCCTCACGGACGTTAGGGCAAGGTCATCTATACTAATATTATAATGTTGGTCTGTGTGTGGGAGGTAATCTTCGAAACTACTGGACCAATTTCAAAAATTCTTTCATAGATGTTTCGAATGGATTTTTAGGGTGAACATTGGATATATATTTTCCCGTTTAAATAAAAGAGCCTTTCGAGACGACCAATTTTGTAACTAAATAACTTAAGACGACGTAAAATGGTCGGGCATCATAATGACTGTGTGCTGTGTGCTGCTCTGTTTGCTACGCTGCTTTCTGTGCTGTACGAACAGCATGCCATACTACGCTGCTTTGTACGTGCTATAATCTATATATATATATATATATATATATAATGAGTGTCTGTTGGTTTTTAATACGAAACTAAAAATCAAAAACTAGACAGCGGATTGAGCTAAGTTTTTCGCAGAATATGTGTCTTAACAAAATCTTGATAAACCACATAGTGCTTTATACGATCGAGGTGGCGCTTTGTTTAGGTTTAGGTAATAGTACACCCCTACCGTGATTGTGATGGCAAAGCGGGGATTCGGAGGAACCAGGAAAAGCTGGTCTATATATAAAAAAACTCAGCCGAAACACCTTGGAATTAAGATCTAAAATTATGCGGCGTTACATCCAAGCTCCGGACCTGGCCTCCAGTAAAAGTCCTTCCATCAGTACCGATTTCGAGCCGATGTTAACCAATTGATGATCATCTTCAATTAACTGCTTAAAATCTTCATAAAAAAGGTTAAATGTTTACAATTTCCATTAACATACATCATAGAAAAACAATTAACATTTGATCCTTTTTACAGAAAAATAAGGCAACTAAAAATTAGGCTTAATTTAAAAAACAACAACAACTAAAACATATTCTGCAACAAGAAATGAAAAATCCAATTGACTTGCTTTGCTTACTGTGACACTTTGAAGTTGCAATTAACATACATGTAAATGGTATTTGCATACAAACCGGCGAATCCTTGACCAGTGCTTTAGTAGCAATATAACTAGGATCACTTTGGGAGAGAAGGGAGAGCAAAAGCTCCATTAATTTACAAAATTCTTTAACGCGAATTCTCTTATCCTGTGCAATGTGTTCAGCAAATTTTGTGTAGAATCAACTGAATAATGGAAAACGTTCGTGTTTGCAATGCGGAAAATTGGAAAATGTCAATTTGTTCTTCACCAGCATAGATTAATTATTGTGTAAACGAAGGCTACACTCGGTCTGTCGCCAATCTGGGGCGCTACTTAACTCTTTACTGTGTTTACATTTTGTGAAGAAGCCTTCTTCCCTTCTTGCTGTTCGTTATATGATTGATTATAAGTTTATACTTCATGCCCTAGTTATGTATACAAACACACAAAGTCGTTAGTCGTACTCTATTTGCACTTTTTGTTAGTGATGGTGGGTGGGTGGTGTCATTTTATGTCGTCATCATCAATGTGGATCGTCGTTGTCTTCTCCAGTAAATAACTTGCTGATTGGCTACGCTTTTGCTGCATTTTTCTCCTCCGCATCCTTATCTCAAATAATGCCACATCGCTGTAGGTTTACGTGCATTGTGTATCATATCGTGCCAATGTTGACGTCCAGGTCCTTGCTCTTGTGGTCCAATGCCGCAGCTACCAATTGCGTTCGCTTCGCCACCAGTTGTTACTACATAGATCTGTGTGGATAGTTGGATTAAATGTATAGTTATGGAAATATCGTTAGTCAGTGTGTCCATTCAATTGGAAAATTGATGTGGATTTAAATTTAATTTTAATCGAGTGGAAAAATTGACGAGATTTTAAATCGATAAAAAAAACCCGATCATTAAAGTTGAGACGATGGTTTTTCTTGCATTAACTACAGTGAAGAAAATAGTTTTCTAAAATCTACAAGACTAGTAACACAGCTGTGACTTCAAAAAAAAAAAAACAGTGTCATGTGTAGAATGATAGAATATGATATATTTTGTATAAAGGGAATGCTAAAACAATTGGCTGAATTTCAGTATCCCGACCAAGAGGGCAGAGTCCTTCTCAATCAGCCGTATTAGTCGGTCGTTATGTTTTGATGTTTTGAATAAGTTTATGTATCGAGAGGGGATTGCTTGGTATCAAATGAAAAGTAATACCTTCTAATTAAAGATGGGAGTAGTATTCGAAAATGGGTCGGTACGAAGAAGGAGACTACGGCTCGCGTTTTTTGGGTATGGGTTGGACAAAGGCTGTTGTCCAACTTTTCGGGAAGAGTCCAGAATGTAACAGGACATTGTAGACCGAAGGCGCATCTAAAGAAATTAAAAACAGAAGAGGATGGTAGTTGCAGGCTTTGTGGGGAAGCAGAGGAAACCGCTTGGCACCTTTTCAATGAATGCAGAGCAACGATCCGAGAGAGGAGAGACCACATGGGAGCTTACGCGATATCGGAGTCTGTGCTACATTCACTAAACCACAACTAAACATCATATCATTGAGTTCATAAGATCCATTGGTAAAGAGGGGGTGGTAGAGTTCGCAACGTTCTTACAATTTAAAGCCGTATCCGAAAGTCGAATTGAGAAGCTTTCCGTGGATAATTATTACTCTGGAACTATAATGAGAGACCTAAATTGATTACTTCTTGTTAACTTAAGGTAATAGTTAAATTATATATATACTTTTATGGTTGATTATTTTAATGAAATATTGTAACAATCAGTGCATTTCATTTTATACTTTTAGGGATTGCAGAAAATTTGTATATCTTTCGAATGAAATGTTTTTTAAATGCCATATTGCCCACGTTTTCGGGCTTTTGATATTTTGACATGAATATGGGACTCAAACAATCTAAACAAGCTTAAGCTTAACCTAATTTAACCAGTTTGTTTACTTAAAAGAGAGAGAGAGATCAAGAGGAGGTATAGAGGGAGTTTCCAAATGAGGATATACTGGAATGAAAGTCAAGGGTGTTCTTTGCATTGTTGGCTACACGCAATATTCTGGAAATTGGTTAAAAATTGCCGTAGTTGGTGCGGTGGACAAAAGAGCGGTACCATTAAAAAAAATTTCGAAGAGTATGTCAGCGACTTCGCTACGTTTTTTAAAGGGTTTGCAAGTTAATCAATTTTAGCCGATTTTCGTAGGGTGGTAAGATAAAGTTGTCGGCCAATGGGAGACCGTGTAAGGCAAAACGGATAAGCCTGTGCTGCACAGCTTAAAGTTTAAGGCAAATAGTTTGGTGGCATGTTTTATCAAAAGCCTTGCTGTAGTGGGTGGTAATGACATCCACTTCCTTGTCTTCTTCTAATGCTGGTAGTGTTTAAGAGACGAATTCGGTAAGGTTAGTCGTAGTGGACCCACCCTTTAGTGGGTGGGTCCAACTATACTATTGTGGGATGGATGCAGTGAAAATACAGGAAATTCTAAACAATGCTTTCGAAGAGCTTAGGGAATGAAGAGAATTTGGGTCGGTAGTTTAATATCTCGCTTTTACTATTTGTTTGGCTGTTTTCCAACTTTTCGGGAAGAGTCCAGAAGAATAGGATAGATGAAAAAGCTTACGCAATGGTGATGCCAGCTTGAAAGAGCACCTCTTCAGAACTAATGAGGAAATACCATCTCGTCCAGCGGATTTGTGATTGTTGAGATCGTTTAATTTACTCATAGGTTCTTTTTTTCATAATGACACAAACAGATCTTCATTTATTCTTCATTAGTAAGTAAATTCTTACCCAGTATACTTTGCGTAGGAATTTGTCCTTTGAAAATATTCTGTTCAGTGTTATGCGGTGCTGAAAAAAGCGTTGAATTCGGAACAGTTATACAAAATGTTACAAAAATATCTTCTCGGCTTCATACCAGTACACAAATCGGTAGATATGCTGAGGATTTAAGGGAAATCCAATAACTCAATTCTTTAACAGGGTGTACCTCGTGTTGGGATCGTTTTCAACAGGCGCGGATCAGTGTCATTGTTGATCGAGGGAAAAGTTTTCCAAAACATATTTGGTACAACATGGAAAGCACAAAAGACTCCATAACAACAAGATGCACGAGCGCTAAATCGTGCGAAAAATTAAGCGCAGTAGTCTTCGATGGACAAGAAAAAATCATTACTCGGAAAAGGTACCAAGATTATGGTATCTATGCATTCAGCTTTGCTGAAATCATTTCATATTAACTACCTTTCCCATTGCATATAAGGCTTAGTTCATAATCCCACAAATTAATAATTTTGGTGACAGATTAAACAAAAAAAGGTGATGGTGGTCGAAAGGTTGAGTATCTACTTTCCTACCATAAATAAATATATACATAAACTTATCGAATCATGAACGAAGCTGAAGTCAACTAAATATAAATAAAACTAATATCCAGAATGCTGTAGTAGTGCCTACATTCCTGAAAGGTTAATAATCATTTGGTAAACTTTAACATTTCAAATTCCATCTGAAACTGGCACGGGAAAACTTTGATATGCTCATTGGTGGGAGGTGGAGAGAGAAATAAGGTATTCGCTTGACTGCACCTAGGAAGGAATTCGCCAGGCGACTTCACCTCGAATTTTCTGCGATGGATACTCGTACTTTGCTGTTATTGATTAGAACCATGCAATAGCGTGGACTGCTTACGACTTATGGTATGGTATAAAATAATGTTCTGTTCTCGCCATTTCATCACCATCGCGGTGTGTGACTTACCTCGAATGCCGCATTTTGCATGTACAACGATGGTAAATTAAAGGTGAATGCTTCATTCCAAATTGGATTCGATGGGTCATCGGATTTGCCATTACTTGTTTTCTTCTTCTTGACGCGTTTGCCATTTTGAATCAGGTACAGCTGTGTATGTGTTATACAAATACATTAATAATTCAAAAAGATATATAAAAACAAAGAAAACGTCTCCTTTAGATCCCTCCGCACTCACCTTGACATATGGCTCTTGCACACTGTCCAAATTTTTGGCCTTCATGATAACAACTGTCAGGCGTTCAGCTTGTGGTAAATAGTTGAGGGAGCACAGTAATTCTGGACGATCTTCTGGAGGTTTTTTTATACGCAATAGATCACCCCAGATCTGAAGAAGTTATTTTCATTTATAAACGTTTTGTAATTTCCTAAATTTTAGTCATTTACCTCAACCGACTTTGAAAGGTCCAAATCGTCGATTAACATGCGAACCTCACCGATCACATCATTGTGCGAATAACGATCGTAGTCGAGTACCTGCAAAATAAGTTCCTTGCCCTGAAGTTGATCCCGCGAAACGGGAAACTTGAAATGCTGATCGAAATAGGGATTCGATTCGCCGCGATGAATGAGCGTTTGACGTTTGCGTTCGTCGATGCAGGGTAGAAGCATCAGACGGACATAGGGATCTCGGAAACCGCCCTCTTCGATGGGGCACAAATTGTGCGCTGTTAGTGGGTGGGTGGAAAAGTGAATAAAGTAAAACTACAATAGTAGCACAAAAGCTTAACTAACCTTCAATTAGATGCACCGTCAAATCGAACAAATGATAATCGTACCTCAGCCGTAAATGCAGACGTCCCAGTGCCGGACTCGATTCAGGTGCCGTCAGGTAGACGGGTCCATCTTGCCGCGTGTATAAATCGGGACGCAATGCGCCCAACGGTGACGCCGGCCCACACATCGGATCTACGCCTGGCTGGGATCGTGATGGTATCAAAAGTGGCGACACACACCGACCAACCTTAGGGCTGTGCAGGCACATGCTGTTCCCACTACTGCCGCCGGCCATTGAGGTAATACTTGATTGGGATGGCGATGGAGCGCGCAGATCACTAAAATCAGTTGTCGATGCAGGGGTGCAACAGCGGGCGTCAAGACTAATTGTGCGCATTGGACTTGGCGAGCGGGAAATCTGTGCGGATTTCATCATTGAAAACTGAATATCACTTTATTGAAAATTGAACGTACATGCAATGGAAGTCCGCCGTGATCGGAAGGTATAGAGGTTCTGCCGTCAGGGCCAAATGTTCGTATCTGAGGGGATGAACCGCGATGGCACTGCGGAATACAAATAAAGTGAGATATTTTTTATGGTAAAAAAAAGTTACCTACCGATTGTCTCGTTGGTACACTATCGACACTGCTCTGACTCGATACGGATGGTGTGCGCTGCAGGCGTGGAGGGAACGATTTACTTTGATGATGCAAATGAGTATGCAATGGACTTGGCGTCACCTCGAGCGGTCCTCGAAGCATTTCCGTGTTAACTGTATGGGCCGGAACCGATGTTGCTGGCTGGACTGGTTGTGGCTCTTTGGTTAGATTGCATTCCTGTGGAGCGAAGAAAATAGGAAATTAAGTTTGAAATGCGGACATATAAAAGTGTTCATTGTGCTCTAATCAGAACCTCAATCGATGAATCCGTTGGCAAATCACAGCTCCCACTGACACTACCCGCGGCACTGTCAATGCCGCTTGTTGTCGATGTCGATGCTGATGGCGGTGTCATGGGTGGCGGTGTTGTCGATGTCGGAGTATCTTCGGAAGTACGTTCGATGGCAACGCGGCGTACCGCACCAACGCGTTCTTTCGCCATGCGAGACCACGACTCGATGCGTTTGTGTGTCAGCCAGCAGGCGGCTGGTCCTAGGCCACTCATTATGTATGTCTTTGCGAGAGATGTCGCGGAAATTTAGCGAGTTGCAATTATTTATCACCAATTTTTAAAAAGTTATTTTGCAGTTCTACAATAAATATGCATTTTTGTTGTTGTTTCTTTCTAACATTGTCTTATATTCGCTTTCGTTTTTGTTGTTGTCGATGGTACACTGAATTTGTCGTTGTTTCTGACGATAACCTAAGGACTGTGTTTTTTTTTATTAAATTTGGGATCCCTATTTAATCTTGTTAAGGACTTTAAAACGTGCCCTGTCAGATAAATGGAAACACCACATATGTCCAGTGAAAAACCAGAATGTTTCAAACATAAAAGCCAAAAATCATAAAGACAGAAAGCAAAACAAACCAAACTAAAATACAAATTGGTGTCCAATTCTGATACTTGTACATTCAACATTCAGACTCATGCGGAATCTCAATTGTTTGCACAGCAGAATTGATTTCGAAAGAGTTTCACAAATGATATTCCCGGTAATGCTTATTAAGTATTGTAGTTGTTAGTTAAGTGCTAAAAATACCGTCGTGAGTTGTAGATCATATTTGCTTAATTTATGAGCTTAACAAAGTTTAACAGTATTATCACTGAATGAGTACATCACC